>CM038469.1:38575799-41305128 GCA_021464415.1 Lonicera japonica | reverse complement strand
TAAATCATTTTCTTCTTTTCGTGTTCGTTATGCTCTTCTAAATCCAATCGCACCTAGAACTATTTAGTGCACAAAAGTAACATAACGATTTTTCTAGATGGATATATTTATGTGACGTAGAAGTATTAATCTAGAGAAAATTCATTGGGTTAAATGAATTGTGATCAACATAATTCCATGTGGATTTAACATTGTAGCCAAAACAAGTTGATCGTACCGGTTATGGCATTTTTTGTCCATCTAATTCTTTTTATATATGTTCCATGCATATGTTCGGCTAGAATTATTGGTACCATAACTAGTAAAACCTTGTATATGGCATGTTTGGTATGATGAATTAAAAAAAATAAAAGAAATAAGAAAGATGGAAATTTGGAGGACCCTGTATTTTTATTCTTGATAATCTAACTAAAAAAAAAAATTCGTCACAACAAATTATTTATATAATTATTCATGATAACGTTTGTCTTAAAGACACATGTTAAAAATCTATAAATAGAAAGAACAAGATCAATATTGACAATTATTCAAAATTTTATTAGTTTCATTTATGAGTGTTAACATATACATCAAAAATAAATTTTAACAATTTTCTTGTATTATATTTTTGAATACCAAACAAAGGAAATTAAATATTCCACCCACTATTACGTATTCGTTTGTGAACAACCACAACCACCATGCATTAATACACACAAACATCTGTATCTAACTCTTGGGAGCAAACTTTGACTTAATTTTCTCAACCTCCTTGGTACCAATCTGGAAAGCCTTAGTCAACACATCATTAGGGATCTCCGGCGCCGCCGCGAAAAGTGCGGCAGGGATCGACTGAGTCCCCGGCAACTGGCTATTAAAGCCGCGATCACCGAAGCCTTCTCCTTCCATTATTCTTCTGGAAGTGAACTAAACCTTTCGGAAAAACAAATATTTCGCCCACCTTGATCGTTTTCGAGATTAGGGCGTGGGTGATGAAACCCTACACGAGTTCTCCATTGAGGACGCAATGATCTCGGTGGCGCGTGGGTGGGTGTGTGGCGGATTTAGGCCACCGGGACATAGTCTATGCGGGAGAGGGAGACACCGAGGGTGTTGAGGCCTGGGATTTTTTGGACATTGGCGGCGGTGACAAGTGAACCTGCGGTGGTGTTGACCTTTCCCGGTTTGGCTAGGCCGGCGAAAAAGAAGTCGTCCGCGGTTGTATTCTCTTTACAAGCGTAACCATTTAGTTTCACACCTAATTTAAACAACGCACAAACTCATTAATACATCCTATATAACTATATGCATGGTTCAAAAAACTGATAAGAATTTCATTTTCTTTTGAGGAATGCATAATAAATTAATTAACATGAGAAAAAGGATCAATTCAGTTCGAAACTATTTCTTTAGGACCTATGTTGGTCGAGTTGGTAATATATGTTGTAAGTGCAACTAGTGAGACTGAGAATACAAAGTCTTCTTTACAGCCATACTCACACACTGACAAAGAGGATATTAATGTTGTATTTGCAAATAATGAGACTCGTACTTGAGACTTCTAACTTCGAGTGAAAATTTTCAAGACAACCTCCCGTGCTTGATTTTATATTTTGAAGTGTTGTGTTTATTTTATATTCTGAGTGCCTTTACTATTCAATATTATATAAGTGACAAATTAATCAAAAGGATGTTGCCAGAAATTTTTACCTCAGCAGCATTCACTCTCGTTTAAAAGTCGTAGGTTTTCATCTCTTGCTCTCTAGTAACCATTGAACAATTTTGTGTCGTGGTTCAATAGAGTAAATGTCTTTTTATAAAAAAAAATTCTTTTAGAAGAACAATATTTACTCTTTTCACAAAAAATAAGAATAATGGCAAAGAACAATATATATATAGTTATTCTTATTTGCTTCATTTACTCAATAATTATACCAAGTGTATTTAATGAGTTGTTTATTTCGAGAATATACATCACACTAATGCAATGTGTATGAATAATTGGTAAATAAATCCGATAATTGTGACATTTCTCAAAACTAAAACATGAGTCTTCTTGTAAGCAAAAAAAATATAACAGAGAAGAAGTAGAAAGATTTACCAGAAGTGAGATCCGCAACACAAATATCTTGAAGCAAGTCAGGATCCGCATAAGCTTTGATTAACACCACACTCATTACCATTAATCCAACCAACAACTTATCAACACTCCCCATAACTAGTAAATAATAAATAAAATTATTTCCTTCTATTTATGTGGTATGTATTTTTGCCTAAGGTTATATTGTAACCCAATGGAAACTAAAGAAAATTATAAATAAAACCCAAATGGAGAGAAGTTGGTTGGGAGTCTGAATTGGAATCAGAAAGTGGGTCATTTATAGGGACAAAGCTGTAGAGAGAGGGGTGGGGTGGGTACTTGGAGTCAAAGTAAAAGTGGGTCGGAATGAAATTAATTAATTAATTAATTAGGGGTGATCGATATTATATATATATATATATATATAGATTAATTCCAAGTAGCGTACGGCCGATTTTGCTCATTTGACACTATCTGTCACATTCCGTGACTTGCACGTGGTTTGATCCACATATAATAATATAAGTTCCACAATATTTTTACGTCATCGTGTACATTTGTTTTCAACAGTTTTAACTTGGATTTTGAATTCTTGTTTTTTCAATATACAAAAGATATACGAATAAATATATTTGGTGTCTGATCTTATCAGACCATTTATAATGAATAGTATGAGCACAATCGGTAAGTTATATTGATCCTACAATAACCAAGTCTTTTGATTTGGTGGTATAAAATTAATTTTAGTACAGTTTATAAGGTTAATTGAGTTTGTTTTTCAGATCAATTTTGATAATTGTTAAAGAACTTTTTGGTTAGCCGCAATCTCGCACTGCAAGCGGAAATTAGTTCAGGTGCATAAAAGCTGACTTGAGGACCACATAAGCAAGACAAAAAAATTATTTTATAACCGCATGCAACAAATGTAGTATGGGCCGAGTTTGATAAAACACTGTTATGTATTATAAATGATATCAGAAAGTTGAATTCAACTAAGTTTCCTATCATACGTTAAACTCTTTAGCTGGAGGCGTGGGATGCTAATGGGATTGGGATAGGAAGGCATGCGATGATGATGAGATTGGCGCCTGTATTCCGGATGCAAATTTGTTTCGCATGGAGTCCTTTGTCTTACCTTTTTTTTTTTCTTTCTCTCCTATTTTTTTTTTATCTCTTAACACTCTTAAATTATCTTACAACATTTATTTTCTTATTTTTTTTTATCATACCACTATTTCAACATTCAAGTAAGTGAGATAAATTTATCATATTTATTATACAACTAAGTTTTCCATTGTAAATGCTCTTAGGGGAGGAGAAAAGTAAAAACAAAAATAACTTGAAATTCTCGAAGTTTGAAATGTGTGAAATAAACACGAGTTCAATCATTTGTCAAATGGTGAAAGAGTAGTTACTTGCCAATGGTTTAGATACATATATGCAGGTTTAAATACATGATGCATATATGTATTGTGCAGAAAAAAAAACGAAGTGTACACACATGCACATCCGGCGCACTTCATGTTTAATATATATATAGTATTTAAAATAATATGAGATAATATGCACAACTAGACTCGTTAAATTCTTGAAAAATAATAAAAAGAGTCAATCAAGTCAATCCATCTTCTTCCTCTATAACCAGTTTTTTTTTTTTTTTTTTTATGCGTAACTAGCAATGGTCATTAAAACATAGCAAATAACAAAATTTAGAGGAGGACAAAAACTTTACTTATAATAAAGGCAAAGACAATGACAACTTAAAAGAAACAACTAAATTCTAAAGACCTTTTTAAATCTAGTCGGTTTTCGAATTTCTCTTTTAGCCCTTCCACAAAGATACTTCGGGATGTCAAATTAAAACTAATAAAACGTTCAAGGGTTTTTTTTATCAATCACATAAATCCTAACATTTTGGAAAGTGTCAAAAATATATTAAAATGAAGATGAGAAATAGGCCTACGCTTCATCATCATTCAGCGCATCAAACATCGTTTCAATTTACTTAAACTCAAATTGTTGCCCGTGGACAAAGCATTCAAATTATATATAACATCATTATATGGTCTCATAGTCTCAAATCAAAATTTGCATTACACTTTTACACTTTTACAAGCATAGTAATTTGACATCATTGATAAATAACAATAAAATTTATTTATTGTAATAAATTTCGTTACACTGATTATATTTTTTTTTTAAAAATTAATTAAAAGCAACATATCAAAAACTAAAATAAACTTTTAATTTAAAAATAATTAAATTTTAAATAAAAATTATGTTATTGCTAAAATAATTATAATTAATATTAGAGCAATGTGCAATTTTTGATGTATATGATATATATAAATTCTAAAAGTAATAATATATTTTAATAAAATTAAAATTGCTTAGATAATAGGAGCAGTGTTTAATACCTCAAAAATTTGTTAATGATTTATTCTGGTAAAAGAATTATTAATTGTTTGTAGTTTCTTTCACACTTTTTGGTCTTTAATTAGCAGAAGGAAATGACTTAAAGCAAATATATTAAAAAGACAGACAAACCAAAGTCGCTTGGATATAACGGATTGAACATTTATTTGGTGGTAGTGGCCCATGGTGTCTTGTAAATTGTCTCCAATGTGAAAGACTCAAATCACAACCAAACCCTACTCCCACATTTTTTTTAATCTCTTGCAAACTTCGTAAATTTTGGAATTATTTTAACTTTCTATTGGGTAAAAAGATTAAAAATGATAGCAAATATAATTTATTTTTACAAAAATTTAGAAAATAAATTGAGTGACGTATTGAAATATTCTCTTATTTTTTTATTTTTTTATAGAAAAAAATTCTTTCAATGTCATAAAATAAATTTCTTTTAACAAACGTCAACTGTTATTCAATGAGCTTGATTGTGCCATATTTGGTAGAAGTTTTTTTTTTCCTTTTCAAGAATTTTAACTTGATAATTTATATATATAAGTTCACGAAATTTGAATAATCCGGTGTCAAGAATTGTAGAATGTCAACTTTTTGCTAAAGCTAAAACATATAACATATAGCATTACCAATTTTAGATCCTAGTTATTAAATGAGAGCCTTCGCTCTCTATATCTAACTAGCCTCTTAAGCTCTTTAGTTTATATCATAATAATAATAACAACAACAAGAAGAAGAACAACATCAATGTAAATGTGGGTGCTACTTAATTTTATGCAACATAACCCATTAATTAATATATAATTTAATGAAAAATCAGTAAACTAGTGCAAAAAAAGGATATTGTTGGAGCTGATTTCCAAGACACTCTTAACTTCAAAGATGCAACCTACTTTAGCTCTCAAGTATCGAGTGTATTGGAGATGTTTAGACTCTTTTTTGGGCTATCTTCCCTCAAATTTTTCTCTCACGTAGATATATATTTGTATCTATATCTATATATGATTTTCTGGATTGAATGTTTATGAAATTTGGTGATGATAATTCATTTATTATCATATGGATATATTTCTTTACAATTTTTTATAAAAAAACTTAATCAATTTATGCATCCAAATAAAAATCAATTATTTTTCTTAAAATAAATAAATAAATTTACTGGCAAAATTTCTCACCCATTTCGGAAAAAAATTTCAGTTTGGGTAAAATTATGAGAAAAGGTGCACGCACTACGTACGTTTTGTACAAGAATTGTGAACAAAATTCAATATCGAATAGGCAAAACGTTGTTCACCGTTTAATTTTTACCCCAAATAAAAGAGGCCCAAGAGCAAGTACCATTTGAAGTGATAAAATACGCACAATTACCAAGCAACGCAACAATGTTTTTAAATTCTACTCCCTTGCTGCTGATACGTGAGAAGTAAACTTTTCAACGGTTCGGTTGAAGACGTGTCGCAATTGGTGAAAAAAATACTATTTTTGAGATATTTTGAAGGTAATTTTCAGTAGGATCTCACACTCAGTTGTAAAAGTTTATTATAGATTCATGTTTTTGTCCGTGAGTAAATCGAAATCGTATATTTATTTAATCGAAATAGTTATGGGGTGAATGAGAAATTGTCGCCCGAAGTGAGCTGTCTGAGATGAAAAAGGATAAATCTCACAAGGAAACTTCGTGGAAAAATTGATAGGTTTAATTTATAAACGATCACCTCTTATGAGCTATTAAGAAAAACCAGGCTATCTCTTGCGCCTGCAGGGGCGCGAGGCGCAATTTATGGTTTCACAACAAACCATGCAATTTGGTACAGGCGGACACGAATGTTGACCCAGGATTGCTCCTCATTATATATAAATATAAGAAGGATCCCAGCATAATATTTAAATATTTGTAGATATTGAAAGTGACCAGCGTATTTATTATTATTATGTGTAGGTTAAGTAGAAATTACTTTAATTCGTTTTCTCTTTTCATTTTTTTTATTGGTTTAAATGGATTGTGTTAATAATTTCATGTGGATCTAAACATTATACCAAAACATGTTCATCATACCAGTTATGACATTTTTTCATCTAATTCTTTTATATATGTTACATGCATATAATGTCTAGAATTATTGGTACCATAACTAGCTAGTAAGGCCTTGTATATGGCATGTTTGGTAAGATGAATGAGAAAAATAATGGAAATTTGAAAGACTCGATATTTTATTCTTGATAATTTAACTAAGCAAAAATAATTGAGTCACAATAAATTATTTATATAATTTATGTTAATGTTCGACCTAAATACATGTGTTAAGAATTTTTAAATATATACAAAGAGCAAAGTCAATATGGACAGTCATTCAAAATTTTATTAATTTCAATTTATGAAATCGTTAATAGATATCCGAAAAACACATTCTAGCATTTTTCTTGTATTATATTTTTGAATACCAAACAAAACAAATTAAATATCCCACCCACTATTACGTATTCATTTGTGAACAAACCGAACAACCACAACAACCATGCATTACATTCAACATCTGTATCTAACTCTTGGGAGAAAACCTTGACTTAATTTTCTCAACCTCTTTGGTACCAACCTGGAAAGCCTTAGTCAACACATCATTGGGGACCTCCGGGGCCGCCGCAAAAAGCGCAGCGGCGATCGATTGAGTCCCCGGAAGCTGGCTATTAAAAGCCGCGATCACTGAAGCCTTCTCCTTCCCATTATTCTTCTGGAAGTGAACTAAACCTTTGGGGAACACGAATATTTCGCCCTCCTTGATCGTTTTTGAGATTAGGGCGTTGGTGGTGGTGATGAACCCTACGTCGAGTTCTCCATCAAGGACAAAGATGATCTCGGTGGCGCGTGGGTGGGTGTGTGGCGGATTTAGGCCACCTGGGACATAGTCGATGCGGGATAGGGAGACACCGAGAGTGTTGAGGCCTGGGATTTTTTGGACGTTGGCCGCAGTGACGAGTGAACCGGTGGTGGTGTTGACGTTTCCCGGTTTGGCTAGGCCCGCGAAGAAGAAGTCGTCTGCGGTTGTGTTCTCTTTACAAGCGTAACCATTTAGTTTCACACCTGATTTAAACAACGTACAAACCATTAGTACATCCTATATGCATGATTATACAGTTCGAAAAAGCAATAAAGAATAATATTTTTCTTTTAAGGTCGGTTTGGTTGTCTTTCAAATTGCGAATTAAAAAATTTACAATTAAGTAATTTACAAAATTTTCATTTATTAGTGTTTGGTTGTGTAAATTGAACAATTGTAAATATGATAATTCAAGTTGATTCACAAAAACTCAAATTAAGTCATTTCAAGTAAAACTTTAAATTGTCTAATTCTAGAATTAGATAATTCATTCCAACTCTATTTTTCGAGAAGATTTAGTTTCTACCCATGATGTTGATGCGTCTAGATAAAATTTTAAATAACATAAAACAATAGAGAACATGTTTTTATTCTAACAATACGAATTTCTAGTTTAAGTTTTCTAAGCACTACTTGAATTAGAATTGAATTATTCATAAATGAGCAAATTCACAATTCTTCAATCGAAAATTAACTAATTCTAAAATTAGGTAATTTACGCAACCAAACGGGCCCTTAAGGAATGCATAATAGATGAATTAAGAGAAAAAGGATGGATTTAATTAATTGAAACCAATTTCTTTTAGCAACGTATTTTGGTTGAGTTGGGATATATGTTGTAATTACTGCAACGGAAACTTAAATTACAAAGTCTTCTTTACAACCATACTCACATGCTGGCGAAGAGGATTAATGCTGTATTTGCAAATAATGAGACTCATACTGAGTGCCTTTACTATTCAATAATGTATTAAGTGACAAATTAATCAAAAGAGTGAATGCTAATTAAGTATATTGCCCGAAAATTCTAGCTCAAGTAGCATTCGCTCTCACTTAAAAGTTGTAAGTTTCATCTCTTACCCTTGGAGAGTTGGAGTACTATTGAACAATATTGTGTCATGATTCAATAGTGTATATTGCTAAAATATTGTTCTTTTTTTTTTTTGGGATAAAACACAATAATTTACTCTTTTTTTACAAGAAATAAGAACAATATATACTTTATTTCTTTTTGGGCAAATATAAGAATTATTTATTTAATTCTTGTGGGCCCACATAATTGGCTTATTTTATTGATTTATTAAGAGAATAAATAAATAATGAGAGAGTGATAAAGTCTTGAACTCTGGTTTTTAGAGACTATAACAATCTATTTAATTATTTATGATAAATCTCTGTTAGAGAATAATAATTATTATCTCTAATTAGTTAAAGAACTCTCACTGTCTCACTTTGATGGAAAGTGGAGTTACATATATATAGGTACGTAAGAAATTGGATCATCTCTCTGCCTATAATTACACGTAACATTCTATCACTTACGTATTCAAATATTACGATACAAACCTGGTGTTTAGAATTCTGCCATATATATTTTCATATTTTCATCAATTGTGATATGGCTATGGACCAAGGTCAGTTGATCTTTTCAATCAAATTATATATATTTATATACAAAATTTAATTTACTAAAAGAACAATATTCTAGCCAAACGTCTATACATTCTTACCAGTTTCATTTACTCGATAATTATACCGAGTGCATTAGAGTTATACATTTCAAAAATATATTGACACACAATACATCCTATATGAATAATCAGTAAAAAAAGCCGATAATTATAACAGTCTTCAAAAATGAAACACGCGAATCATCTTGTAAGAAAAAAAATACAGAGAAGAAGTGGAAGAGTTTACCAGAAGTGAGATCAGCAACACAAATATCTTGAAGTAAGTCAGGATCTGCATAAACTTTGATTAATAACACACTCATTACCAGTAATCCAAACAACAACTTATCAACAGTCCCCATAACTAAGTGTAAACAATAAATAAAAATATTTCCTTCTATCTATATTTTGCCTAAGATTGTAACCCAATGGAAACTATATAAAATTAAATAAAACCCAAATGAGAGAACTTTGCTGGGAGTCTGAATTGGAAAACGAGAAAAGACGGTTATTTATAGGGACAAATTGTAGAGAGAAAGAGGGGGGGAATTGGGTACTTGGAGTCAAAGTAAAAGTGGGTCGGAATGAAATTAATTAATTAATTAATTAAGGGTGATGGCCGGATATTAAATATATATAGATTTTGCTTATACGACACAATCTGTTTCACTCCGTGATTTGCACGTGGCTTGATCCACTTACAATAATGTAAGTTCCCCAATATTTTTACGTCATCGTGTACATTGATGTTCATTAGTTTTGACTTGGATTTTGTTTTTTTGTTTTTTCTATTAAAGAAAAGATATACGGAAAAATTTGGTGTTGGAACTAATTAAGTCATTTTCATTAGACATGTTTTTAGAAGTGGGAAGTGGGTATTTAGCATAGCAATTTAAAAAAAATTTGCACAACAATAGTGTAAATATTACATTAGGCGATAAATTGAATATTGTCTAAAGGGTTCAACTTTTGGATTATACACTATGTGTTGTTCAAAAGTTGAATTCTTTGGATAATACAATATGTATCGTCCAAACTTTTTTCTTAAAAAAAAATAATTACATGGAATGATATACAGTAAATTGTCCAAACTAAACTTGTCAAACTCGAACGATATATTGTGTATTGCTTGAACTAAAAAAGTTGTTATGTGATAAATTTAGCTTCACTTTAGTATTTTGCAAACGTTTTTGTCCTATTAGCTGTTGTAGTGCACCGAATTGAAATGGTCTGAGAGGAAGAGGAAAGTAAAAACAAAAAGTAATCTGAAATTCTCTAAGTCAGAACCGTGAGAAATAAACATGATCGAGGTCGATCATTTTGTCAAAGGGTTTTAAAACACATTACTTCAAGTGGTGAAAGAGTAGTTGCTTACTATTGGGCATCACTATATTAAATTTCAATTTTTTTTGTTTTAAATACATGCATATGATGCATAGGCATGGCGAATATATATATATATATATATATATAAATGTAAATACACATTGCGTGTGCTTTATGTTTAATATATAGTAATTAAAAAAAATATGAGATAAACTGTATAATTAGACTCATTAAATTCTTAAAAAATAATAAGAGTCGGAGTTAATCGAGTCAATGATTCATCTTTTACTCTTTGACTAGCTAATTTTTTTATTTTTTATTTTTATTTTTATAAGCAATTAGCAATGGTTATTAGTCCATCTTTAATGATGATTGCTATATAGCTGGCAAATATTTTAGTATTTTACAAGGATAGAAAAGTATAAAAAAAATTGGGCTCCAATAGTCTTTTATTTCCTTCTTACTTGTGAGAGATAGTGAAGGTGTTTAGTAATATCCAATGAGATTGTAACATGTAACTTTGAAAATTTCTAGAAATAGTTCTAAAATTTTTCTATATGATTCAATTTCCACCTCAAAATGGGTATATAAAATCACATTAGAGCATAAAAAAAATTCCTTTTTATTTTTCTAATATAAAAATTTGCATAGATATAAATGATCATTAGAAATGACATTATTCAATATGTTTGCTATTATTAAACTATGCTCTAATGATATTTTCTGTAACAATGCGAAGGTGGTCAAAACTTAAGAGAAACAATTCCTTTAAGACTTCTCAAATTCAACCGGCTTTCAAATCTCTCTTTTGGCCATTTCACAAATTGCTTTGGGTGCCAAATTGAAACTAATAAAACTAGGGTTATTTTATTTTTTATTTTTTCAATCACATAATTAAATTTAACACATTTTGGAAAGTGTCAGAAATATTTTAAAATGAAGATCGATGAGAAATAACATCAGTTAATTAGGATGAATTCTAGAACACCCATTCCAAATAGGCCTAGGCTTCATCATCATTCATGCATCAAACATCACGTCAATTTACGTAAAACTCAAATTGTTAGCTGCGTACAAATTATATATAGCATCATCATGTGGTAATCTCATCTACCTCTCATAGTCTCAAATCAAAATTTGCATTCAACTTTCACACTTTTACAAGCATACTAATTTCACATCATTGATAAATAACAATAAAATTTGTTAAACTGATTATATTTCTAAAAAGAAATTAATTTTTTAATTGAAAGCAACGTATCCAAAAGTAAAATAAACTCTTAATTATAAATTAATAATTAATTGTAAATAACCCAAAATTTTAAAAAATTATTCTTATAAAATTTATTAATTGTCGTTAATAATCTTGTATTTTGATTAGCATCCTCTTTGTTTTTATAATAAAAAGGTCACAAACTTGATCGATCTATATAAATGTAGTATCGAGTCATTTATAATAATAATCATTAAATTGTATACACGTGAAAAAAGTTATATCATTAACGTATTATGAAAAAAAATAAAGAAAAGAAAAATTGTTTGTGGTTCTTTGCACACTTTTTGGTCTTAGGCCGAAGGAAATGACTTAAAGCAAATTACAAAGACAGACTAACCGAAGTGGCTTGGATACAACGGGTTGGCCCTTTATTTGGTGGCAGTGGGCCCATAGTGTCTGGTAAATTGTCTCCAATGTGAAAGATTCAAATCACAACCAAACCCTCCTCCCACATTTTTTTTTTAACCTCTTTCAAATTTCATAATTTTTAAATTATTAATTTTCTGTTGGATAAAAAAATTAAAAATGATAGAAAGTATAATTTATTTTTATAAAATAAATTAAGCACTGTTGTGAGATTCTCCTACTCTTTTCTTTTTTTGAAAAAAATATTCTTTAGGTGTTGTGGAATAAATTTCTCTTAACAAAAATCAATCGTTTTTTCTATCAAGATTTGAATTTATATTTACTATTATATTTAGCTCAATTTGAATTTCTTTTCAACTTTATAAATTAGAAAATGTTTTCTAACACTTTGTTTAATTCTTATTTAAATTCATTTGTAGAATTATAAAATAGGTTGATCATTTTTTTTTTTCGTAACAATTTTTCGCATAGGTATAACTTTCATAAAGTTTTTATATATACCGCATACACACACTATGTTTCTGAAGTTTTATACAAGAATAGTGAACAAAAATTCAATACCAAATAGGGAAAACTTGATTCACTAGCAAGTGGACTAATGGTAGCACACTGGGATTAGTGCTGAGTTCGACTAGGAGCTCCCCAGGTTGAATATTAGAAACTGCAAAAATATCTGATAAAAAGCTAACTCAGATATCTAGTAGTACTAGGAAGTATCTAGACTAAAAAAATAAATTAATTCACCATTTACATTTTACCACAAATCAAAAAGGCCCTAATCTATGAGTTGTACAAATACCATTTGAAGACAAAAAGAGGCATTAATTACCAAGCAACAATGTTTTTGAATCCCATTCCCCTACTGCTCATATCCGACCTGGGCGGACCCAGGATTTGCTTTTGGTTGGGTTAAAACAATTAAACAAATACAAGTTTTACTTCTTTTCTTTTTTTTTTTTTTCGGGTGGGGGAGTGGGGGGTGTTAGAAACCATCTCTCCCAAAAGCTTAAGCTATTAGGAGAAGGAACCGCAATAAATATCATGGTTAACATCCTCCCTCACGTGTGACCCCATACTCGCACGTGGAGAGCAGACAAATTTCGAATTTCGAATTTCGGATTAACAAATGGGGAATGGAGGTGCCAAGGCTTGAACCTTGGACCTCCTAGCAAACCAACCTTTGATACCATGTTAGAAACCATCTCTTCCAAAAGCTTAAGCTGTTAAGTAGTGGGCTAACAAAGTATATCATACTCTTAACACTCCCCCTCACGTGCGAGCCACTCGCACGTGGATAGACAAACGAAACCAAAGGCCAAACTGGCCAAACCAAAGGTGCACTTTGTGCACAGACACAAAGGGGGAAACAAATGCAAGCGGGAGGATTCGAACCCGAGACCTTGCAGGACCTAACCTTTGATACCATGTTAGAAACCATCTCACCCAAAAGCTTAAGCTGTTAAGTAGTGGGCTAACAAAGTATATCATACTCTTAACAGGGGGAGGGTGGTTGGGCGGAAGCGTGGGCACACTTTTTACATGTAGTTAAAAAAAGAGAAAATAGTTCAAAGAAATGTCTTCCGAGAAAATACGTTTCCAAAAAAATAAATAGTTTGGGAAAAATATTTGTTTTCAATTATTTTGCCTAATATTAATCTTTTAAAATTAATCAAGAAATATATATTTATTTAAAACTTAAAGTTAGTATAAGAATTTGACATTCTATGTGATATGGGGCAACAAGTGACGAGAACGCATATTGTATTAGATTAACATTCAAAAAGTACTAATTACAATTACACTAGGTCAGCCAATGGCCTTGTAACCCATTGGCATCCTTCTTATCCATGTATTCAATTTATATTAATGGGGTTGTCAAACCCTTTCCCTTTGTTTGTTGTTTCTTTACTAGTATGGTGATTGTGAATTCATAATTTGAATGCAAAAGTTATATTCTATATAAAAAAAAGATCTATTATGAAATTCTTGCATTTTAGCCAAAAAAATACAGTCTATAAAAAAAATTATAGATTTAAAGAAGAGGAAAGACAATAAACACTTATGGATTCTAAAGAATAGAGGGCGAAGGAATGAGAAAATATTTTGGTTTTACACTTGGAGGAGCTAGGGTAGTCTGAATTAAGTGAAATTTTTCCTTGACAAACATAACAAGTAGACTAAACAAAAATTGGGTTGCATCGGAGCTTTCTTGAACAGGCCCTAAGATCGCGACTCAAGGCGACAAGTACACATATCGACGGGTTGGATCGAGTCAATTTTGTTTCGCGTTTTAACGAATGCAAGCATTTTTGTTTCTACCTGAATACGATACAAGTTATTGGGTTATAATTTTGAATTCATATACATCTAATTATGTTATTGGTTGATTTGACACGACCGATTTTAACTGTTAAGGAGATAAATTCTGTAAAAAAAAAAGTTCCATAAAAAAATTGCACTAGGAAAAATATTAATGAACTAAAATAACGATCACCCGAATTCGTTACTTATGAGTTTGTGTTGATTTATGTCGTATTATATATCCTATGTGTCGTGTGTTTTTGAGGGTTTGGTAGAGTTTTTGTGTTGACCGTGGAACGGCAAGTGTAGCAGCAATATCCCATATCCCTCTCTTGGATTTCCTAACAATTTTTAGCTCCAAATGATACCAAAAGAACCCTCTAGTCAGCCATGCCAATAGCAATTCCTCCTCTTTCTAGACACTCAACACCTTAGCAATAGGTTAATTGCACTTGGCACTCTCAACTATGCCCCTACTAGCACTTTGCCTTTCTGAACTATCAAAGTTAACAACTATTCAAGTTAACAACTATTCCCACCAATTATCAAATTTGATACACTCGACCATTTTTCTCTGACGGGGTTAAATTTGTTAACGGTGAAATCCCCACTTGCATATCACATGAGCTTTACTAAGGGCATAACAAGCATTTCATCAAAACCCAGCTTCCCTCCAAAATTGATGTCTACACATCTGATATATATCTATATTTATGTACAAAAAGAGAGGGAGAGACAACGTAAAGAAGAGAGAGGGGGAGATAAAATAAAGGGATATATTTTATCTCTACTAACAGAGACAAAATGAATAACTTTCTTTGTTTTTGTGGCAATAGGGTAGTTGTCATCAACTCATGGACTGATTTAAACCCTGGAAGAAGGTTTTGTTCATGCCAGGTTGGTGGGTATTTTCATTGGGTTGATTCACCTATGTGTGAGAGAGCCAGACAAGTGATTCTAGGTCTCCTTCGAAGGATTAATGAAAATGAAGCTACAGTGGCTAATTGCAGAGCAAGAGGGAGGGTAATGTTGGTTTGTTTGGTTCTGTCTTGGATATTCTTTGTTATTACTTGGCTTTGTATGCATGGTGATGAGGGAAGCAAAGGGGACATACATAGGGAGTTATGAATAGGATTTAGGGAGTTATGAAAGGGATTTGGTGGATATGAATGTACTAGTTTTTGTGCTTTGTTTTAAGCTCTTTAATGTAGTGGAATGGTTTAAAGTTATGTAATGTTTTGATCAAATGAAAAGAAATGTTCTTGTGTTATGAGTTTATAGATCTTTTTAAAACATAGTTCAAATGAAATGCAATGCTATTGTAATGAAATGTAAGGTTTGATCAAATGAAATGCAATGTTGTTTTGTGACTTAAACAAATTCATAAGTATCATAATTATATCCAAAAAACACCAACCTTAATCATTAATAAAGGAACCATGTACATATAATTCATAAAGGATTACAATCCATAAAGGAACCAAGTATATGTAATCCATAACAAAATAGCAGTTGTCACCTTATGTGACTTAAAACAAAAAAGTAGTAATTTAATAGTTGCCCCCCCCCCCCCCCCCCAAAAAAAATGATCCTTTTACAAAACAAGAAAGTCAATTGTTATGCCTTCTTCAGTGCCTGGTGTAAACCATTTTCCTATGCCAATTGAACGGGCCACTTGCTCTTGGACTTGATTGAGATGGAATTGGAGCTGACTGAGTATTAGACACCACCTCTTGTCGTTGCCTTTTCATAGTGCTTTTGCTTCCTCTGCCCCTTTGAGGTCTCACCTACATACATAATGCACTGAATGATTAAGACCCACTTACAGCAAAACAATTACATTATAGAAACAAATTACAGCACTTACAACAAGTTTTTTCCTTTAAGATGTAGCAGTAGCAACTGCAC
Source organism: Lonicera japonica (assembly GCA_021464415.1). Classification (NCBI taxonomy): domain Eukaryota; kingdom Viridiplantae; phylum Streptophyta; class Magnoliopsida; order Dipsacales; family Caprifoliaceae; genus Lonicera; species Lonicera japonica. Next base: position 41,288,922 of record CM038469.1, on the reverse strand, counting down.
TTGAGGTCCAACATTTGTCCCTCTTAGTAAAATTCATTAGGCACTTTCTCTTATTATGCTCAACTGAACGACAAATTGTACACTTCATTGTCACTCCTTTTTTTGTAAGCTCATCAGCCTTCTTATTCCTCTGCTTCTCATCAGCCTTCTTATTCCTCCCCTTTTTAGGCCTACCAGGTTGCCTACTATAATCCGGTGGAAGTATAGGGGCATTACCAGTAATCTCCTAGGAGTCCTTACCATTAACAGGATTTAACAAATTAGAATATGTTTTCAGAAAAGTTTCCCTCAAATAACAATTGTGAGCATACTTCTTTGGTTCCTCTGCTAGGTAATTCATGCATGAGATTGCATGTTGGCAAGGAATCCCAGTAAGGTCCCACTTTCTACAACAACAAGTCTTTTGAACTATGTCCACTTTTAATTGTGCACCATATAGACCTATAACCTCATATTTTTCATCTCCATTCCATTTTGGCCTGTATCCAATTGTCTGCATCTAACTTGTTTTGCTCCACAATTGCTTGAATTGATGGACAAAGCAAACCCTCACATTTTTTTCATTTTGTCTATCTTCTTATGAATTCTTTCCATCAAGTTAATCCGTATTTTCTCAAGCATTGAGATAATTGGCTTGTCCCTTGCATCTAAAATATTTGCATTGAAATATTCACATAGATTATTAAGTAACATGTCTAACTTACAGAAAGTATTAAAATGTGACCTGTTCCAATGCACTGCTGGCCTATCTTCCAACCACTTATGTGCAGTTTCCTTTACACTATTGATCTCCTTCATAGCATTATTAAAATCACACATCCTTGTAGCTCTAACAGCTTTCGACACGAGTTTTTTTAATGAAATACATTTGTGCTCATCTCTGAAGTTGCTGTACAAGTGCCTCACACAAAATCTGTGAGCTGCATGTAGAAGCACTTCAACCATTCCAAGAAACAGTTAAGAAAAAAATTAAATACAATTAAGGGAATGAATTTTTTTATTACCTTTTGTTGATCTGATATGAAGGTGAATGCATATTCATTAAACACCAAATCTTCTTTTACCAACTCTAGAAACCATTTCCATGAACTTTTTTTTATTTTTCCTCCGCAACTGCATATGCAATTGGATAAATCTGGTTATTTACATCAACACCAACTGCTATGAGTAATATACCACCATGTGGTCCCTTTAAATGGCATCCATCCACCCCTATAAGTGGCCTACAACACTATAAGAACCATTTCTTTAATGCGCCCCAACAGACATAAAGTCTTTTGAACAAGTTTTGTTGATTTTGCCCAGTCACTTCAACTTTCATCACAATTGTACTTTTAGGATTTGTTTTCTTGCATTCCTTCATTTAGTCTTACAATATTGCAAATTGTTCCTTTGAGGTTCCTTGTAACTTATCTGTGGATTTTTTTCTTGGCTCTGAATATTTGGTACTTTGAAACATTTACATTGTAGTCTTTTTGGACACATTCCCTAAAAGACTGTGTTGGCAATGGAGGATTAGACCTAATTTGCTCTATATAGGTTGTAGCTAGCCATTTGGAGTTAGCATGAACTATATCAAAAGACCTATTACATGTATGTTTATTAACAAATGTTTTCACTTGTATGGTATGATCCCCTTACACCATAGATGCATAAATAACCCAATCACAACCATCCTTGCACACGGCCCTCACCTTGTGTTTCTCATTAATGGAAAATCTGATTTGTTTGCCATTCTTAATTGCATATCCTCTCACAGCTTGTCTAAAATCATTTGCATAATTAAAGACCATTCCTAGCTTAAACACAAGTGATTTCATGCCAGCTTCAACATTAAACTCTACAAACTTCTCCTTCGAAGATATTTCCTTATCTGATGAATTACCTATTACACTTCTCAAGTCATCGGACGTTGGATAATGAGTATCAGAATTGTTGTCATCATCTTTTTGAACCTCCTCAACCTATTTCCCCTTCCCATCTCTCTTCTTCGGCCCTTTTCCTTTTATCATTCTCTTTATACATATCCCCACCAACCCATTCTACTTCATGATCTATATTTTCATAAAACATATTATCATCCTCATCTATTTTAATATTGATATTATCATTAAAATCAGGGTCACTAGCATCAAATGATGAAAGTGAGTTATCAGTTGCATTTCCATCCTCACTTTCACTCTCCTCAGTCTCCTCAGCCTCAATGTCAACTTCTTCACTTCTTATTGGTTTAATGTACACATCAATTATCCCATGCTCGTCTACAAAATTGATGGTGTCAAAATCTAGAAATAGATAATTAACCAATCAATAAGCGAATATCGGTGAATAAAAAATAAATGCGGCGCAATGATGAACACATGATATTTTTTTTAAGGTAGGTTCCCCCGGTAGCGCTTATGCTATTCCAGTAGTACGTCATCCTTTTGTGTGTGCTTGTTTTGTATTAGCTCAAAGGCGATCAATTTGGAAGATAATACAAGCTACCAACTTCTCTCTCTCTATAATTTCCTTAATTCTATTTATAAGTATAGAATTAGGATTACAAATATTTCAACAGAATAAATAATAAACTGTGTAGGAGAGAGAGTGTATAAGGGTTGTTGGTATTTTTTGGAGTATGAAAATAGAGAGTATAAGACCCTTCTATTTTTTGGGGTATGAAAATAGAGAGTATATGACCCTTCTATTTTTTGGGGTATGAAAATAGAGAGTATATGACTCTTCTATTTCTTCTCGAATTGGCTTGTATTTATATTGCCAATGGCTTTATATCTCTTGGAAGAGATAGATGGATCTTAAGAGAGAAAGAAGATATGTTTTTGTTGTGTCTTGAATGAATGAATGGTGGGTGGTATTTATAAGTAAATGGAGAATGGCAAAAACCGTAAATTTGATAAAAATGAATGGCATAAGTTAATCTTTGGTGGAGGTAGGTAAGGTGGGTGAGATGTGGTAGGTGTGGTAGGTGAGGAGGTAAAAATGAGATTTTACCGGGGGTAAAATTAGAATTTTACCGAAGGTAAAAAATGTTGAAAATTACCTTTGTAAGCCAATAGTAAAATTATTTTTTATTTTTGTAGGCCAATGGTAAATTAATATTTACCCCATCAAAAATTATTTAACTTCGTAGCATCCATATCTGTCTTAATCTCTACCAAACCAATTTCTAGATCAAATCCATTCACCTTATAAATGTAAATTAGGTTTTCTGAATACCCCAATTCCCTTCCCATTAGTTTTAACTCAATCAACGACATCTTATCCGAATGACAATAGTCTACGTAATTTACACTACCAATAACATAAACCTTCTTATTATATAAGTACCTAAACTGACCACCATGATAGATTCGAATGGTGAAGTATTCAGACTTGGAATTTAAATATGGAAAAACATTACATATGATTAATATTATGCTTATAAAATTCCTCAAGAAACAATACTATACTGTATAAACAATAATATAAGCTTCCACTTAAGCATATAATATTATTTTAAACACATGCACATTACTCAAGAAACAAATAAAAAATACACATTATTAGAAAGTAAGCTAAGAATGAACAAATACATACCGTATTTGATGCCACCTTCAACGCTACATTCCCACACTGTCCAAACCATTGTTAAGCCATAAACACTTGATTTGAAGTCCTAACTACTTGATCGAATCCTTAATCAGTTGCATTTACAGCTTAATCTTGTTGATTGAAGCCCTAAGCTTATTGATAATCCCTATGCTTTATACATAAAAAGCCCTAATATGTTTTATTGGTAGTTGAGTAATGAATAAAAAGTTTTGTGTAAAATAATTTGTTTGTTTCTTATGTTGTCCTCTTCTCCCCTTTTCACACGAGCTCACCGAAAATGCCTGTTTTAACCTCAGTAAAACTCGCATAATATGCAGGTGGGGATTTCACGGCTAACAAATTTAACCCCGTCAGAGAAAAATGGTCGAGTGTAACAAATTTGATAGTTGGTGGGATTAGTTGCTAACTTTGATAGTTTAGAGGGCAAAGTGCCAGTAGGGGCATAGTTGAGAGGGGCAAAGTGCAATTAACTCCCTTAGCAATTCTTCCTCTAAATTATCCCAGTCAAGTTTGATCTTATACCATCTAATCTGATCCCAGTTTACATAGTCCTTAAAAGAGAAGTAACACGTTACGTTGCAAGAACCATAAGCATGAGAAATTACTAGTTCATTACGTATTTTGTACTCGTGAAATTTTGTTGACCATCTTATCCTTATCAGCAGCTCCTCTTCATCGAACACAAACAAGTCTAATTTATGAATGTAAAGATTAGGGAAGTTCAAGAATTGCAAAAAAGGGTGCTGGCGTGGCTATTTTGAGATGCAATATCGCAAAATAAGGGGATAAGATTAGCGTACCGCCAATGCCTACAAACGCTTTGACATTCAAGAACACAATCTGCCAGGAGTCTACTAAGAATGTCAATGATGATCTCATCAGGAAACAATCTAACAACAACCGCCTTCATGGTAACTACAAATGAACCAATTAGCTGACACCAAAGATGCAGAATCCAGGTCAAGCATTGGAGGTTCATCGTGCCTAAAACAAAAAGGAACTATTAATCAAAAGGACTTCAGTAAGTAAAATAAATTACTAAAATTTTGAAAAGAGAAAAAAAAAAGGCTACTCGATCGAGAAAGCGAGCAATTATACAAGTGAATTCGAACATTAATTATGAAAGCATAGGCGCAAGACCTTGAACAAACAAAAGGCTACTCGATTTAATACTGTTTACTGCCAACAAATCAAATCTATCACACTAAATGCTACCCCATTAACTCATGTTTAGGATGGTGTTTAATCTAGACCAATGTTGCCTAATTCGTGGACCAGTTCGGCCTACATACTATGAATTGGGTGCACCGACCCCAAATGAGGTGCATTCATGACCCACAACACCAACCATATATGGCAACCCCCTATAATAACTTATAAAGACATATGAAAAGAGTAGTATTATATATAGACATAACAAGGATTCCTGCATAATATTTACATATTTGTATTGAAAGCGACCTGAGTGTTGTTCTAAAATTAATCACAACCTGAAATAGTGTTTTAACTAAGTTAACCCCCACCATGCATATTGTGTACTGTGTTGGATCCTTAATCCAACATTGGGCTTATCTGTGCAATAATTATGTGTTGTGGACTGTCAAATGGTTAAGCTCACTTTAAAAGTGATCAAATAAGGTTTAAGTTATTTGGGCTTAAATGTATCTAATAGGGTGTGGGCCTTTAATGTGTAGATACTTAAGGGTAATTTCTATTTTTATGATGGGCTAAAATAGAAATACTAAATAAATAGTAGGGTTTACTGTCTACATATATTGTGGTTATGGTCCCCAGATCACACGTACGTATCTTGTCCCTGTTGAGCCCACATTATCACAGAGAGTATAGAGAACACTTAAAAGATTTTTTTAAAGAAATACGTGTAGATCTGGAAGGCCAACCACTCGGCTACAAACACATGCTATAGATTCAGATACGCTTCCGCATATTAACTTTTTGATACTTGGTGATACAATATGAATGATCTTAGGATTTATGGTTATTTAGAACCAACAACATCTAACAAGTGGTATCAGAGAGATTTTTATGTTGAATCATTGAGAATCGAATTATTTTTAATTCAGATATGCCGATTTATGTATATATTCAGTCATATATATATATCGACAACAGTGCCTTCGTTTACTTTATCAAAGCGAATTTTATGTTCAGTTGCTTTATATATATATATCGACAGTATTACCTTCTGCTTTATATATATATGGGTCTGCAAATTCGGTATGATCGGATGGTTATTTGTATGAATGTATGTGTATGATTATTTTATGTACATATGGATTAGTCATATCATACATTTATAAGAGTATGAAAAGTCAATTATGGCAATCTTGTATATATATATATGAGATTTAATTGATATATATATTATTTTGGTACTAAAGTTGTCTGCCATTATATTACGTGGGGACCAATCATTCAAGCTTATATACATGTGAACTTGATTTTATATTCGGCAGAGCCATTGTAGTGCACTTTATTTATATATATATTGAAGGTGCCATGTGCTTTGTTTATATATATATATATTAAGTTAAAATTTTATGTGTTATATCGAGATGTGTATATACATAAAAAAAAATTATGACTTAAATTTTGGGTTATATGGGTTAAGATATGAACAAGGGTTTATAACCCAATAAGCTTTGACCCAACTAGTTTAAATTCAAATATTGGTATAATTAAATATATATATATATATATTGAGATGAATTAATTGAAACAACATCTCACCAAAGTGACCTCTCTCGTCGAAATTAATTTATTTTAATTTATAAATAGTTGTGTGCTTGTAACTTATGTAAATTTCAACCGGCCCAAAGAAAGATTGACTTTTAACATAATTGCATGCACACTTATGGTAATAAACATGTGATAATCATTCAATTTTTTTTATGTGAACAATAAATCGGTCCAAAGGAAGATTTATTATTCAACCTATCCTTATTATCAGTATTTGATTACTATAACAAAATATTACTTGTAAGTTAGTATTTTTATCCAAAGATAAAATATTAATGGAGCACCTGATATCTTTAGATGGGAATTACCTTTATTTGAATTTATTATATTTGTTTTAGGATTTAAGTGAGCTTGTTTTGTTTGTTTATTGTTATTTTCTGTAGATTCAGCTATGAATACTTCTGCTAATATTACTGCTAGCATCAACTCTATTCCTATGTTAAATGATACAAATTTTAAATCATGGCAAGAGAACCTTCAAATAGTTCTCGGAGTCATGGATCTTGACCTTGCGTTAAGAATTGATTATCCCCTACCTCTTACGGATAAAAGTACTCCTGAAGAGAGAAATGATTTAGAGAAGTGGGATAGATCAAATCGCATGTATGTCATGATTATGAAGAAAGCCATCCCGGAAGCATTCAGGGGCACAATATCTGAAAGATAACTATAGCTAAGGAATTCTTTGCAAACATTGAAAAAATGTTTGTCAAGAACGAAAAGGCTGAAATATGTACGCTCTTGACAAGCCTACTTTCAGTGAGGTATAAGGGTAAAGGCAATATAAGAGAGTATATCATGGAGATGTCTCATCTTTCTTCCAAATTAAAAGCACTTAAGTTAGAACTCTTTGAGGACTTACTGGTGCATTTAGTTTTGATATATCTTCCAACACAGTTTAGCCAGCTCAAGGTGGGCTACAATTGTCAAAAAGAGACTTGGCCTCTGAATGAGCTCATCTCATACTGTGTTCAAGAATAAAAAAAGCTAAAGCAAGATAAGGTAGAGAGTGCTCATATTGCCTCAACCTCTAAAAGTAAGGACAATGGGAAGGAAAGAAAGAAGGATAAAGAAGCTGCAGATGTGGCACCGCAAAAGAAAAAAGAAAATAAACCGGGCAAACCGGAAAGCACTGGATGTTATTTTTATGGAGCTAAAAGACACATAAAGAAGCATTGCACCAACTTTCACGCATGGCGTGCTAAGAAGGGTATGTTTTTTAATTTGGTTTGTTATAAGGTTAATTTAACTTCGGTACCTAGACACACGTGGTATATAGATTCTGGTGCAACAACTCACATCAGTGTGTCTATGCAGGGTTGCCTCCATTGCCGAAAGCCAAATAATGGTGAAAGACACATTTATGTGAGTGACGGCTAGACGGTTCAAATTGAAGTAGTAGGAAAATTTAGATTATTATAAAGACTGGATTTTATTTGAATTTAAATGAAAAATTTATTATACCATCTTTTAGACGGAATTTGATTTCTATTTCTTTTTTGGATAAATTTGGATATTCTTGTTCATTCAGTAATAGAAAATTTAGTTTGTTTCATAATTTAAAATTGGTTGGTTCCGATTTTTTGTCATGTTATGATAATCTTTATTCAATTAATACAAATGCTTTATTTCATGAATCTCTACAGTTAAGTACATGAGGTGTAAAGAGAAATTAACCACTGAAAATTTAGTTATGTTATGGCACATGAGATTAGGTCATATCTCCAAACGGAGAATAGAGAGACTTGTGTCAAACAAAATTCTAGATCCTTTAGATTTCACAAATTTTGATGTTTGTGTTAACTATATAAAGGAAAAACAAACCAATAAAAGGATATTTGAAGCCAACAGAACTTCAGACGTATTAGAACTTAAACATGCGGACATTTGTGGGCCATTTTCAACAGTTGCTTGGAATGGTCAATAATATATTATAACGTTCATTAATGATTTTTCCAGATATGGCTACATATATCTCCTTCATGAAAAGTCTCAGTCACTAGATATGTTCAAAAATTTTAAGGCTGAATTTGAGAACCAACTCAACAAGAAAATCAAAAGCGTCAGATCTGATCGTGGTGGTGAGTACTACGGAAGATATGACGGTTCAGGTGAACAACGTCCAGGACCGTTTGCTAAGTCCCTAGAGGAATGGGGTATCGTCCCACCGTACACTATGTTGGGTTCGCCACCATGAATAGTGTTGTTGAAAGACAAAATATGACGCTTAAGAATATGGTGAAGAGTATGATTTGTCATTCTACCTTACCAGAATCACTCTAGGGAAAAGAAATTAAAACTGCAGCATATATCTTTAACAGGGTTCCAACTAAAGCAACTGTTAAAGCCCCTTATGAGCTTTGGATAGGTAAGAAGCCTAGTTTAAAGCACCTACACATTTGGGGATGTCCAGCTGAGGCAAGGCCTTATAGGCCTAATGAAAAGAAATTGGATTCAAAGATAGTGAGTTGTTATTTTGTTGGATATTCTGAAAGATCCAGGAGGTACAAGTTTTATGATCCCATGACCAAGTCGATTTTTGAATCAGAAAATGCCCGGTTCTTTGAGGATGTAGAGTTTGTGGGGGGAGATTCAGCCAGAGACTTTGTCTTTGAAGAAGAATATATTGATATTCCTTCAGATGTAATTGGCATTAATCAGGATCACAATCCTGACCTTGTTCAAGACACAATATATCAAGACAATGTCGGAGAACCTCCCATTCAAGAAATTTTCCTGAAGAACAAACTCTACCACCTCAAGAACCTATACTATTAAGGAGATCCACAAGAGAAAGGAAAAGTGTGGTGCCAGATGACTACATTGTACTTCTCCAAGAACATTAGGTTGACATTGGAGTGATGGAAGATGATCCGGTCAACTTCTTTCAAGCCATGAAAAGTTCTAATTCTCAAAAGTGGATTGATGCCATGAATAATGAGATTAAGTCCATGAAGGACAATGACGTATGGGATCTTGTCCCATTGCTAGAAGGTGTGAGACCCATTGGTTGCAAATGGATATTTAAGATCAAGAGGGATTCGAAAGGTGATTAGAGAGGTACAAAGCTCGTCTTGTTGCAAAGGGCTTTACACAAAAGTAAGGCATTGACTATAATGAAACTTTTTATCCGATTACCTCGAAAGATTCTTTTAAGATTATAATGGCATTGGTGGTGCATTTCGATCTTGAGTTATGATGGGGTTAAATACTAATTTTACCATTGGCCTACGAAGGTAATTCAATACTTTTACCTCCAGTAAAATCCTATTTTTACCTCCAGTAAAATACCATTTTTTACCTCCAGTAAAAAACCATTCTATAATACATGTGACATAAGCATACACATCATATACATTCTAGAATACATGTGACCTAAGCATACACATCATATACACCTCCACCAAAAATTACCTTTTTGCCCTTCATTTTTATCAAATTTATCTATTTACCATTCTACATTTACCTATAAATACCCCCTCATACATCCATCCAAAGACACACCAAAAACATCTCTTCCTTCTCTCCCAATATCCATCCATCTTTCCTAAATACAAGCCAATTTTTGAGGGTCTTATACTCTCTCTTTTCATACCCCAAAAAAATACCAATCCTTATACACTCTCTCTCATACACTGTTTATTATTTATTCTGTTGAAATAGTTGTAATCCTAATTCTATACTTATAAATAGAATTAAGGAAATTATAAAAAGAAAGAGAGAGATTGGTAGCTTGTATTATCATCCGAATTGATTGCCTTTGAGCTAATACAAAGCAAGCACACACAAAAAAAGGACGTACTGCCGGACTAGCATAAGCGCTACCGGGGGAACCTACCTTAATAAAAAACGTCTCGTGTTCATCTTTATTTTTAATCAGTTTCTGCCGGTACTGTTCACAGTCACTGTTCACATATACGGTGGTACTGTTCACGGTCACTGTTCACAGATACTGTTCAGAGTCACTGTTCAGAGGTACTGTTCACATTTACTGTTCATAACCACTGTTCATAACCACTGTTCATATATACAGTGATATTGTTCACAACCACTGTTCACATATACGGTGATACTGTTCACAATCACTATTCACAGTTACAATTCAATATTAAACCTCTAATTCACCATTATTCATTGATTGGTCGGTCGTCAATTATCTGTTCTAGATTTTGACACCATCAGTTTGGTGCCGTCTGTGGGAAAGACATTTCCTTAAAGTCACACGCTTCTCAAAAAGCCAAAAACCGTACATTCACCATGTCCCAGTCAGAAAACACCCAAACAGACCCCTTGATAGCCTTAGTGGCTCAACAAACTGCTCTCCAGGTCCAGATTGATAGATTGATAGCTCAAAGAGAACCCCCTTCGTACAGTTCAAGAGATGGATCGCCTCCAACCCCTGTTTCTGCACCGGCTCCTCTAGCCCCTGCGCGAATCTCAGCCATTGAAAGGCTGGGGGAACGCCGCCGGAGGTATAGGAGAAGTCGAGGCAGGCCCAATGGGTCTGATGCCGATCAATCCAGTTCTGAACAAGGAGATTCTTATGATGAGTTCTCTATCACAGCTCCCCCATCATCTCCAAAAAGAAATCCAAAAATTAATGTTGTTCGAGAAAGACGCTCTGAAGGAGAGGCTCAAAGACAAAGTGTGAGCAGAGGAGGTCGCCCCCCCATTCCACCAGTTCTGGAGACAAATGCTAGGCCTCGAGGGTCCGTGTTCGACAGGATCTCAAACAAGAGCTCTGTTGAAGAAGTAGAGCAGAGGCTCAGATCAGAAATGAAAGCCCAGCTGGCCGAAATGATGAAAACCATAGGCCACGTTGGAGGGAGCTCGGCAGCAACTCTGGTAAGAAATTCTGAATCGCCTTTTGCAGCGCACATCCAGACCTGTGCAGTCCCGAACAGATTCAAATTACCTCATCTAGAGTCATATGATGGCTCAACCGATCCGATGGACCATTGGCAACAATTTGAAAATATGATGGGGCTCCAAAATGTCCCAGATAGTATCATATGCAAGGCTTTTGTCACAACTCTCAAGGGGGCAGCTCGGATGTGGTGCAACAGCCTATCTCCAGGCTCAATTCAGAGCTCGCACGAGCTTGGTACAAGGTTCGTGACTCACTTCGTGGGGACTAGAAAGCAGTCTAAGACCTCCACCCACCTCTTCACAATCAAACAAAGTTCGAACGAAGGTCTGAAAGACTACGCTTGCCGATTCAACCAAGAAAACCTCATGATCAACGATCTCAATGAAGCTGTGGCCGTAGCTGCATTTATGAACGGAGTAAGCTCTCCCTACTACTTAATGACCTTAGCTAGAATGGCTCCAAAGACCATGTCTGAGCTCCTGGACGAGGAGGTCAACAAACAGATTGGGTGGAAGAAGACACTCCAAGGACGCAACCTGTCGGGGTTTTCTGCTATCTGGCCCCCTTCCAAGCGCCAGGGGGAACATAGCCATTCTTCTGGCCAAGAGAGGGAGTCCAAGAAGAACAAAAAGAATACTGAAAAGTTCAAATCTAGCGAGGACAGAGCTCATCAGAAGTTCACTCCCCTTACAACTCCACTAAGCGAGGTCTATGCCCAATTAGAACCAGGAGAGGTACCTAAGCCTAAAAAGATGAGCACTCCAGAGAGGAAGAGGGACTCTACCCAGTACTGCCGATATCACAAAGACCACGGCCATGAGACCGATAATTGTTGGAAGCTCAAGGAAGAAATTGAGAAGCTTATCCAGCGAGGTCAGCTCCGACAGTACATAAAGAAAGAAAAGGATGTTCCCCCAAAAGCCAATGGGAAGGAGCACGCCAAAGAAATATTCATGATTGATGGAGGTTCATCCTTCTCTGGAAACAACAACAGGTCCCGAAAGGCCTACATTAGGCAGGCTAAATTCTCGAGCTCAGAAGCAGAGTTCTTCAGCTCAAGGCCCTTAAAGATGGCTAAGTATGAGACCTCCGAGATCACTTTCACTGATGCGGATATGAATGGGGTAGAGTACCCCCATGATGACCCGTTAGTAGTAACAGCGATGATAAGCAACCACAACGTCCATCGTATCCTTATTGACATAGGAGCGACCTCGAACCTCATGTACTACAGTGCTTTCAAAGCGATGGGTCTCACTAAAGAACACCTGGTCCAATCGCCGGTCACATTGGTAGGGTTCTCTGGGGAGAAGACAAGGTCCTTAGGAGCAATCAAGCTTTTGGTAACTCTAAGGACTGCTCCAAAGCAGGTCACGACCATGGCAGAATTCCTAATTCTTGACTCAGCTCCCCATTACAATGTTATCTTGGGCAGAGGAACCCTCAATGAAATCATAGCCGCCATATCAACCTGCAACTTAACCATGAGGTTCCCAACCCTCCATGGGATCGGGGAGGTCAGAGGTAACCAAATGGAGGCCAGGCACTGTCAATTTGGAACCTTAAAAGAAGTTAGAACCACGGAGATCGCCACCATAGAGCTCGAGGTAGCAACTGCTGAAGGGGTGAACAATACAGGAGAATCCACCACCTCTGAGAAATTGGAAATTAATACCCTAGACCCCCGGGATGAAGAAAAAGAGCTCAGGAGAAAGCCCGTTGAGGATCTAGAAGACTTGCTCTTAGATCCTTTACTACCTGAAAGGGTGCTCAAGATCAGCAACCAACTCAACTCAGAGGTCAAACGGGATCTTTTCCAATGCCTTAGAGCTAACGCTGATGTCTTTGCGTGGTCCCATGATGACATGAAAGGGCTCAACCCAAAGGTCATGGTGCACAGGCTCAATGTTGATCCAGCCTTCAAGCCCGTAAGGCAGAAAAAGATAAACTTTACAACAGAAAGAAACATGGCTGCCAGAGAAGAAGTCCAGAAATTGCTCCAAGCTGGTTTCATTAGGGAAGTCCACTACCCAAAGTGGCTTTCCAATGTTGTACTTGTGAAGAAGCACAGCGGAAAATGGAGAATGTGTGTGGATTTCAAAGACCTCAACAAGGCTTGTCCAAATGACAGCTTTCCGCTCCCGAAGATTAATCAGCTCGTGGATGCGACCACTGGGCATGAAATGCTAAGCTTCATGGACGCTTATTCTGGATATAATCAGGTAAGGATGGCCCCTGAGGACGAAGAAAAGACATCTTTCATCACCAATGAAGGGACCTACTGCTACAAGATTATGCCATTCGGTTTAAGGAATGCAGGAGCTGCGTATCAAAGGGTGACGAACTTTCTGTTCAAAAAATAGATAGGCCGAAATATGGAGGTCTACGTCGACGACATGCTCGTCAAAAGCCTCAAGGCGTCCAACCATGTTTCTGACCTCAATAAAGCCTTTTCCATACTTAGACAAAACGGTATCTCCCTCAATCCAGCTAAGTGTGCTTTTGGGGTAAAAGGTGGCAAATTTTTAGGTTTCATGGTAACACAAAGGGGAATCGAAGCGAAGCTAACCCTGAGGAGGTGATAAAGATACAAGCTCTGATTGACATGAAGTCTCCCACGAAACCAAAGGAAGTCCAGAGCTTAGCAGGTCGAGTGGCAGCCCTTAACAGGTTCATCTCTAAGGCTACTGACAAATGCCACCCATTCTTCAAAACTCTGAAAAAGGCCTTCGAGTGAACGAAAGAATGTGAGCTCGCTTTTCAGCAGCTCAAGCAATACCTTGGAACTCCTCCTTTATTGAGTTCTCCGAAGAAGGGTGAAATTCTCTGCCTCTACTTGGCTATTTCTCAAACAGCGGTCAGCTCAGCCCTTATGAGGAACGAAGAGGGGGCACAACTCCCTGTCTACTACACGAGCAGAGCTCTGCATGCGGCTGAACTCAATTACCCCAGGTTGGAAAAATTGGCATATGCTCTCCTCATCACTTCTAGGAAACTGAGGCCCTACTTTCAGGCTCATGCCATTGACGTACTCACAGACCAACCACTACGATGAATTCTTGACAAACCAGATCAGTCAGGAAGGCTAGCTATCTGGGCTGTAGAACTCGGACAATTTGTGATCAGTTACAAACCACGAGTATCAATCAAAGGGCAGGCTGTGGCTGACTTCATAGCCGAGTTTACTTACACAGAGAAACGAGTTGCCGAACTTTCAGAGCTACTGCCAACAGTAGATCCAAGTGCCTCGAGCCCTTTCACCTCAATAGGCCTGATACCAGAGATTGCAGTGTGGATACTCCACGCAGATGGTGCCTCAAACTCTCAAGGTTCTGGAGCTGGTCTGGTATTGATCACCCATGAGGCTAACACATTGGAGATAGCCCTCAAGTTTTTTTTCAAGGCATCGAACAACGAAACAGAATACGAAGCTGTCATAGCAGGTCTAAGGATTGCTGGAGACTTGGGGGCAAAACAGATGGTGGTTTACAATGACTCTGCAGTCGTAGTTGGCCAAATACTTGGCCATAACATGGCTAAGGAAGATCACATGGCCGCTTACCTGGCTAAAACTCAAACGGCAGCTCAAAAGTTTACAAATGTGGTGTTCATCAAAGTTTCCCGAGCTCAGAATAACAAGGCAGACCGTCTGGCCAAACTAGCTTCGTCAACAGAGGCACCAAGCGGTGTCCACATTGAATATTTAGAAAGCAAAGCCATCAATGAGCTTGAAGAAGTGGATGCAGCCCCAGTACAGATCTGCAAATGCTGGATTGATCCAATTCTGAACTACCTCATAAATGGAATTTTACCAGAAGAAAATAAGATGGCCAAAAGAATCAAATACATCTCTAACAGATATGTAGTCATAGAAGCAACCCTGTACAAGAGTGGTTATGTTCTTCCTTTCTTACTCTGCCTACACCCCCATCAAGCTCAGGCAGCCCTGTTAGAAATCCATGAGGGGTTGTGTGGTGGACACCCGACAGCTCGTTCCTTAGCTCTCAAAGTTGGACGATAAGGTTACTTTTGGCCAACCATCCTACAAGATGCCAAAGAATTGGTAAAAAAGTGTGACAAGTGCCAACGGTTTACCAATATCCAATAGCTCCCAGCAGAGCTCATGACTCTTGTCAACAGCCCATGGCCCTTTTCTCAGTGGGGGATGGACATTGTTGGTCCTTTTCCCTTGGGTAAAGGACAGACCAAGTTCGCAGTCGTAGCCATTGAATAATTCACCAAATGGGCAGAGGCAGAGGCACTAACCACCATCACTACTATGAAAATCCAAAGCTTCGTATGGAAAAATATCATCTGTCGTTTTGGCCTCCCAAAGATTCTGATCACTGATAATGGCAAACAATTTGATTGTGACCTCTTTAGAAATTTTTGTGAAGGTCGTGGAATAGAGAATCACTATAGTTCGCATGTCCATCCCCAAGCAAATGGCCAAGCAGAAGTCACCAACAGAACTCTCTTGAACTCGCTGAAGAAGAGACTTGACGACGCTAAGGGAAATTGGTCTGAAGAACTCCCCTCCGTTCTGTGGGCTTACAGGACTACGATCTGAGGGCCTACGGGAGAAACTCCTTTCTCTCTGACCTATGGAACTGAAGCAGTGATTCCGGTAGAAATGGGAATGCCAACGTACAGAATCAACCATCATGACCCAGCTCAAAATGACGAGGGACTCTTAGCCAACTTAGACCTCCTCGAAGAAAAAAGAGAACAAGCTCAGATCAAAGAAGAGGCCTACAAAAGGAACATGGTTAAGAGTTACAACAAAATGTTCAGGCACCGAAGCCTCACTGTGGGCAACTTGGTGCTCCGAAAAGTCATTCTAGCCACCAAAATTTCCCAACATGGGAAGCTAGCTGCCAAATGGGAGGGTCCATATGTGGTAACCAAAGTCAGCAAACCTGGTACCTATTACTTGAGAACTATGGATGGAATGGAGCTCATGAGGCCATGGAACATAGAGCACCTCAAGAGATACTATCCCTGAATGAAGTACTTTGTAATCTTGTAATGACTTGCTCCGAAGAAAAATATATGAAATTTTACTTTGGTATACCGTTATTTACAAGAAGTAAAACTCTCACAAGGAGGTCGAAAATACGCTAAAGAGGCTGTATAAAAATAATTGAGAAAGCTGTTATAATTTGCTTAAGTCAAAAGGAGGCATGACATTTCTGTAGACTTAACCAAAAAGTACAAGTTTTCCTTTTATACATCAACGACCTCGAAAAAAAATTCCTACCGCCACGTAGGTCAGCCACCAAGCATATAACGTCTAAGTGCAGACTTGCTGAGAGCTGAGAAATTTCTCTAATTAAAGAGGTCAGTTTGTTGGTGTACAGCTCTTTTACATGCTCACACTTACACTCTGAGGAGTCTAATTGGCGTTCGGAAAGAATCTTACAAAATTTGGTTAAAGTCTAGGGGGCACAACTCTTATAGACTTAGCCAAAATAAGAATAATTCCTTACGTACAAATGACCCAATAAAAACCTGTTACACACCAGGTCCCTTTTGGGAAAAACTGTCAAAAGACCTCTAACACAGGCATCTTTACTGGATTTATTTTATCTCTTTTGCCTTTACTGTTTTACTTTGAGTGTGGGGGAAAAGTGATAACCATTCATATATGGCTTATTCAAATCTCACAATAACAACTCAAAACAAAACATAAAAAGAGCACACAGAAGATATAAAAAATTCTGAAACAAAACTTGTTTATTTATTGATGAAAAGAGATGTTACAGGTGGAATATTTGCGGAACACTTGTTTAAAGAACAAAACCCTCACTAGAAGTATATACATTGTCTGGGCTGAACGGTATGCTATTGAATGATAAGCAGATATGTGTTGGACCCCTTCTTCGCAAACAAAAAGACATGAAAGTGGAGGGGTAGATAACTTATCTAATCAAAGAAAATGCTGAAGAATCCGAAGATCATCAGCATCAAAATTCAAAATAGTACTTAAATCAGAAGAATAGTAATCAGAAAAATCATGGCGAATATCCCCTAAAGCTATCCAGTCAGGGCTGGTTGGTTCGGCAACTTCCGTAAGAAAATTAGCTTGCGAAGATTGCGATAAAAAACAGTCCGGATTCACAGCAAACGAAACAACATCAACCGTGTTATTTTCTACCGACGAAAGGAACCTCAAGGAGGAGTAAAGGAGTATAACGGGTTAACACAGGAAGGCCCTCCTTCTAACCGAGCCTCTAATACCGTCACCCGTTCTTGTAACTCTTCCACCTTCTGTTCAAGAGAAGTAAGGAGAGCAGTACACCCTTTAATGGGATTATCGACTCTCGCCTTAGCTTCAAAAAGAAATGAATTAAGAGTTTCAAGATATTGATATTCGGGAATATTTTATAAAATATCTGTAATGTTCTTCACCCCGAAAACAGTGAAGATTGTGCGATAATCCTGGCGAATAATCACATCTCGAAATTTTTTTGTATATTCACACCATGGCTGACATCTCTTGCATTTATAAGTACAAGTAGCACAAGAAGAACCTGTATAACGGAAGGTATTCGGCACATTCGGCATACTTGTGATTTACTTTCCCTTATTCATGGGTATCCCATGTAAAAGGTATAAGAAGAAGATGGATCTTGAGGGAGATGACAAGAAAGAGGGGACAAGAGGCATCTAGCATTGAAAGAATCCCAAAGACGAAAAGTTGTCTTCTTAAAAAGTCAAAATATATGGCACCCCCGCGTGCAGCGCCCCCCGCGTGCTTCTAGACTACACCGCCCTAGATCCCTCTTTGATGTCACCATGGGGGAAGAAAATGTGTGTATGATGTTGATGCTGCGATTTTGACACGAAGGATTCGGGCTTAAGACATCACGAATATCAAAGCTCAAAAGTTACTACTAGCTCCCGGGTTGAAGGATATCCTCACCAATCAACTCATCCGAGCTAAATGATAAGGATAGGGGCAATTGATGGGGTTAAATACTAATTTAACACTTTTATCTCCAGTAAAATCCTATTTTTACCTCCAGTAAAATACCATTTTTTACCTCCAGTAAAATACCATTTTTTACCTCCAGTAAAACACCATTTTTACCTATGTGACCTAAGCGTACACATCATCTACATTCCAGAATACATGTGACCTAAACATACACATTATCTACATTCTAGAATACATGTGACCTAAGCATACACATCATATACATTACACAAATTTACCTTTTTGCCCTTCATTTTTTACCTATAAATACCCCCTCATTCATTCATTCAAAACACACCAAAAATTATTTCTTTCTTCAAATCAATTCTCCTAAGAGATATAAAGCTATTGGCATTATATTATAAATAATTTCGAGAGGTAATTTTCGAGAGAGTTCTCTCTTTTCATACCCAAAACGAATCTCTAACACTCTCTAAGTATAAGTTTTATATTTTGGAGTTATTTGTAATGTTATCATATTCTATAATTAGAATATTGGAAATTATATATGAAAGAAAGGGTGAGATTGGTAGCTTATATTATCATCCAAATTTATTGCCTTTGAGCTAATACAAAGCAAGCACACACAAAAGGAGGACATACTGTCGGATTAGCATAAGCGCTACCGGGGGAACCTACCTTAATAAAAAACGTCTCGTGTTCATCTTCATTTTTAGTCAGTTTCTGCCGGTACTGTTCACAATCACTGTTCACATATACGGTGGTACTGTTCACAGTCACTGTTCACATACACAGTAGTACTGTCCACAGGCACTGTTCACAACCACTGTTCGCATATATGGTGGTACTGTTCACAACCACTGTTCGCATATACGGTGGTACTGTTCACAATCACTGTTCACGGTTACAATCCATTATTAAACCTCTAATTCACCATTATTCATTGATTGGTCGGTCGGTCGTTAATTATTTGTTCTAGATTTTGACACCATTAGCATGAAATATGCATTCTTATGCACACATAAACATGACACTCTTAAGAAATTATAACTTCAGTTTTAAATTTATTTACTAATAGAACTTGTTAAATCCGAATCAAACGAATAAAGTAAAGTTGAAAACTTTTAGAAATGCATCAAACACGCATCACAAGTCTTTACGCACACGTTGATTTGACAAAAAAAAACCCTTAAACTATAGATACGATTAAAAAAGTAGCTTATTAAAAATTGGATTTTATTTTTAAAAAGAGGACTTGTTCAATTCCTATAAAAAGGATAAAAGCAAAATTGAAAACTTCTAAAACTTTATGAACATGCGTCTTGCATAATATAACTTCAGTTTAAGAATAATTATTTGTATTATCAAAATAATTATCTATTTATTAGGGTATAGTATTACTTTTAAAAGTTGCACAATATGCTTATATAATTGAATATTATTAGCAATAATACCACCTTTAGAGCATCAACACTGCATGCAGCATGCTTTGTGCACGTCCCCACCGTAATCAACTTATTTAGTAAATATACACTCGTATGGTACAAAGGTATAAATTTACTATACGCTTAAGTTTTAGTTATACGAATATGGCACACCTGTATGACACCAAAATAGTGTGGCACGCCCGTATGACAAAAATCAAGAAACCTCAAAAATGCCTCACTCGTATTTATTTTTATTAGAGCAAGCCACACTCGTTTCACCCAAAAAAGTAACGCACACCCGTATGACTAATTTTGTATACTATATGTGATGTAGTCTCGTAAGATAAATTTATAAATTAACTATTTCAATTGCGCTATCTATGCTCTTAGAATAGTTAAAAAATAAGCTTAGCTTGTTAAATTCAAAAGACAAGAATAAAATAAAAATAAAAACTTCCAAAAATGCAACGCTTCAAAAAAAAATGACTGGAGCAGATTGGTTAAAAAATTGAACTTATAAAATTAAAAAGGTTAATTACAAGAATATATATCATACTTTCACTTATTTTACATTTTAGTCATTGTACAATTTTTTCAACAAAACTAATAGTATATTATGTGTTTGTTTTCATTTTGGTCATTCTATTAGTTGGTCTTAATAACTCCGTTAACGGCAATCTAATGTGTCATTAATGATCTAAGATGGCATCCAAAGTGTATATTCACGTCAGATTATAATTATATTAAAAAATTAAATCCATTTAAAAAAGAAAAAGAACAAAAATGTCCACTGTTCACCTCCACCAAACCCCAACTGGCCAACTCATTCCAACGGGATTATAATTTTCGATGATCTGCGAGTTCACTAACAAGTGCAAACTTCTAGATTTGTTAGATCTAGAAAAAATGTACGTTACAATGAGGGTTTCATTCACAAAATAAAAGGAATAATATAAAAGAAATAGGAGGAGAATGATTAATTCTTCCGATGAATGTCATGGTGCCCACCATGGAACTTGCAGGTGCTCAATTAGAAATTGTAAGTGTTGGTCGGAAATCAACTCTAGAAGGTGGGTGAATAGGGTTTTTTAAACTTAATGTGGAATTAAAAAAATTTCTAAAAATGTTTAAACTATACAACTAAGCTAAATAAATATATCAAGGAAAACAAGCAAATCAATCAAACAAACCCAAGATCAAGCAATGATATAACAAGAAAATAAAAACTTGAGTTAGAAAGATTAAACCGATTGAAGCCTAAGACGTTTTGTTCATGCAGTTCGGTTTTCTAAACCATACGTCCACGCTCGGATAATCCCTCGAGAATTTTCACTAATTCCGATTTTCTTCCTGGTAAACATCAAACCATAATACAAATGTTGTTACACATACAACACTCACAATGAAACTATACCTACTACACTTCTCACAAGATATACTCTCTTACTAATCTATGAAATTTACCTCTCACAATTACTAAACAAGAATTTACTTTCTTGTTACCCTATGAAATTTACCTCTCACAATTGAATATAGATTGTTTGGTGATTCATACCAATAAATAACAACTCTCAAGTGTTTGATAGATACAATTGAAGCTCACACTAGAGTTATTTTGTTTGATCAAGATTTATAGCTCAATGAATGAATGATTGATCAAAATGTGTTATAGAATCTTTGAATGATGAAAATAAATGAAGAATATATTTCTATAGTGATTCAAGTTTTCAAAATGTGTTTTAGACGGTGTATATATAGTCCTAAAAGTGATATAGCCGTTTTTGAGGTTTGGTACCAAAAATGGTGAAAAATCATAAATCCAACGGCTATATTCTGAAGCATCAGTCGACTGATGGACTCTGTCCATCAGGCAAAAATCCTAATTTTTGAACTTTTTCCAATTTAGCTCTAAAATCAATTCTAATATTTTGGGGACCTTAAAAATATGTTCATAAGATACCTATTTACAAGAAAACTTAAAATATAATCGATTGAAATTAATATGAATTTATTTCAAAATTGATTTTTGCAAGAATGATGTTTTCAAAGAAATTCAATTGCAAGCTTGTTTGATTCAATCTCTAAATAATGCATGATCATATTTGAGCTATAAAAATGATCAATCAAGAAACTTTACATAAAATCCTAAACACTCACTCAATTATCGAGTCTTTGAATGCTTCGATTTGTTTCTTGAATTTAATCTTCACTTGAAACTTTTGCATATTTATTTGATTTTGATCTTCATGAATTGCATTGTGATGAGATTGATCTTTCTTGACTTGTTCAATGCTTTGTTGACTTGATCGGAAATGGATTGAATGATTTTGTCACGTGGCATGCTTTCTTCATAAAATCCATGATTTTCTTGAATTCATAAGATAATGAACTACAAACTTAATTCAATAAACATGTTAAATTACACATGATTGATTTATTGTTATTATTAAAATAAGATTAAGACTTTTATATCAACAGTAAGCAAAATAATAAAAAGTAGGGAAGAAAGATATGGTCTTTACACCCTCATTTCTTACACAGTTCTATATATATGCACACATAAAGTTTTACATATATGCACACATACTTATATATACATATATACACCAATAGATATATACATACACACATATTAAATTTGATAAAAATGAAGCTTAAATAAGTATAGATTTATTCAATTTGAGGTCAAATTACAAATTATATATACATCATATAGATTTATTAGGGTTTTGGAGGAGATAAAATCGAAGAGCAATGGAAGGGGGAGAGAAAGAAGAAAATGAAGAAGAGGGTCTTAGTTTTTTTTATTATTAATTTATGTATTTATTTTGCTCTCTTTCGTGGATGCCCTGTAAAATGTCACGTAGGATTGTCAATGCCAAGTCAGCCTGATATTAACGGAGTTACTAATACCAACAAACGAAATAACCTAAATGAAAACAAACATGAAGTATGCTATTAGTTTTGTTGAAAAAATTATACAATGACTACAGTGTAAAATAGGTCAAAATACGTTGTATATTCTTATAACTAACCCAAATTAAAATGATAATATTATTGTCAAAATAATTATATTTTATTATTAAAATAATATAATTTATCAAAGTAATATTTTATGGGGGCTGCTATTAACATACACCATTTGACTCTCTAAGACTCCATCTCTCTTTAACACTCCATAAGTGCAAATTTTCTCTTTCTAATACTCATAACAATTTATCTAATTTTAAATTTAATTAATATTAATATTAATCTAGAAGCACTCATTTCTATATCTCTCTCTCTCACCCCCCCCCCACCCCCCCACCTACCCACTCACTCACTTGCATGTTCATCTAAGGAAAAAAATTTGGTATAAATTGTAACACCCCACGCCTTAATCTACATGATAACACTTGTAATTAAGATCAGGAGCGTTACTAACACATCTTAGTAGGACTAAGATAGGTGCGTAAGTAGAAAATAATTCAATAACAACATATATATCAATTGTTATTAAGCATGGGGTACAAAAACATAATATAACGTTCAAGCATGCATCACACACACATATATATATATATATATAACCGAAACCACATGAATTCCCAAAGTATATACAATCCCCGGGCTAATCGTGGCTTCCCGAAAAAACATATACACATCACAAAAAGGGGTTGTATCAGAGCCTCTACTTCGTCCCTGTGTCCATTGCCTCTTTGTCCTTACGGGATTCACGAGTACCTGTAATGTTTTAAAGTAAACAGGGTGAGCTATTTGCTCAGTAGGAGGGAAAGAAATATAGGGCATATGCTCGAAAACAGGTTTAAAATCACATCTTTCAAACCATGTTTACTAAATGATACCAACAAGAATTATTATCATCAAGTGACAATACATGAACGTGCTAATGCTGGTTACCTCCCGTGCAAACCGATTACTGTATAATATAGAGTCTAAGTTGTGAATGTATTCCATGGTACCGAGATATAAAATCATCAAGCTGATACCCTAGAATTGATCGTCCCGATCCCATATGAATATAGATAACATCACCATTTGGATAAATTATCCCGGTCTTATATGATCATATATAATAACCAAAGCCATAGTGCTTTGCCAATTTGCCTAGGTTTCTGGGCTCTACACCAGTGGCTTATAAATGGCCAAACGTTGCTCCCCCAGGGGTTTAGGGATTTTCAACCCAAGGACACCGGGTGCTACTTATTTTTTCATCCCGGCAAGCACTATACATTCGATACAGATTTTGATTCCCGAAAGACACCAGCTTTCCATCACGTAGATCAATGATACAAACCTCCCAGAAAATAGATAATTGAAGTATAAGCCATAATAATGCCTCCAAGCCTTCAAGCCATTTTCGAGCTTCCGGTTGACACAATAATGACATGTATATATATCGTGCATAACATGATAATAATGCATATGAAGCAATCTATGCCATATATACTCTAACTAATTCAATTTCATGTCCCTTGGTATGTGGAATTTATTAATGAACCACTTTCATCAACAATATCATATATACAACTAAGAGACATCTCGTTTGATTCAATTAACTCTTTATACCCCGTATTTATGATATATCTTGCTTTGAATCAAGCATTCATAACTTTATAAATCATAAAACAACATGAAACTTTCTTATATTCAAGTCCCCAATTAAATATAAATCTAACACAAAGATTATCGAGTAATAAAACCATTTAATTAAGTTTTATAGATAAGGAAACCCTACCTCGTGTTATATGCTAAAAGGAAGAAGGAAAGGTGATGGTTTGAACCCCGTACGCTGAAATCTCGAGGTTGAAGTTGATGAATAGTAACGAAGAGTATGATCCGAATGATTTAAAGCTCAAATCTTGGGTTGATGATGAAAGATGAGCGAAAATCCTTCAAGAAACCCATCTCTTTCTCTCTCTAGAACCTTCTAGTGTTTAGGGGGTGTTTGGGTCGAAATATGAGTGAAAAATAAGATAAAATCGACTTAAAATGAGTTAAGTCGGTGCACTATGCCGTACGGCGGACCGGTATTCTGAAAAAGAGATACAGGTCCACAACAAAAAAATTTCTCAAATTTTACACGCCGAACCGGTATGCTAAAAATTGCATACTGGTCTGCAGGCTAATTATTTTCCAAAATTTAAACGCCAAACCGGTATGCCAAAACTTCAATACCGGTCCGTAGGTTAACATTCTGCCCTGCTACCATTTTCTTGTTTTAGCCATAACTTCTCGCTCAAAACTCCGATTGAGATGGTCTTTATGTCCCTGAAAAGGTAATTCAGAGACCTACAATTTTTGGAGGAGCTTTTCTCTAAATTATGGGCAAAAAATTTTTAGAAGTATAAATTTCACACAATATTAACTTAACATGGCATAATTAACATTAAAATAAATACATGTGGTTACAGAAATGGTCCAAAGGCACAAGATACAAGATAGGTGAGGTTCTAAGCTCTATTAACGGACACTAACTATGAAATATTGGATTGGATGTGTGTTTTACAATATCACTGAGTTAAGGGTAATTAATTTTGCTATTATTTTAAAAGATTATAAACTTGATGCAGGATATATTGTTTTCCTATGGTTGTTCTGCCATGGATGAAGGTTTACTTGATTCCTATGAACTGAGTATTATTCATCATACTCGGTTTAAAGGAACCGAATAAAGCACATGTCACTTAGTCTTAAGGAATCAAATAGAATTGAAAAAATGACCCAAAGCCTAATTCGGTTCCTTAAAACCGAGTAACCTATACTTTACTCGATTCATTTGGGGAGAGTATTATGAACAACACTCGGTTCCTAGGAACCAAGTAAATATTATTCGTGTTTTACATACATATATATATATATATATTTTTTTTTTTGCGTTTGTTTGTGTCCAATGATTTATAAATAAAAAAAAACGTAACAGAGTAACAAAAATATAAGTATCCTATTTTTTAGAGATGGATGATGATTTGGATGGTGGTGGTGGCAGTGGTGGTGGAGGTGGAGAGGAATGATGATGATAATGATAATGAAGAAAATAGTTTATAATTAATGAAATTAATAATTAATTTGAGTTTAAATGATTTAGAGTAATTAAAAAAAATAGTGTGTGTTAATAGAATAATCAATTTATTTTTTTTTAAAAAAGTGTTAGTGAGTGAATTCTCCCTATTTTATTGCTTTCACGAGTAGGGCTGGGAAAATAGAACCAGGAACCGGTTCGGTTCGGTTCTTCAAAATTTGCTAATTTTTTTAACGGTTCGGTTCTTGTTATTTATTAAAAGTTCGGTTAATGGTTCTTAATATAATTTCTTTCCAATAACCGTTAAGGAACCGTTATTGAACTTTTCCTTCTAAGTTCTATTCCAATGCTTAAAAACCGAACCGTTATAACCATTAGAACCGTTATTTGTTTCCAATAATCATTAATATTTCGTTTTTTCTCTTGTTAACGGTTAACCAATAAACCAGAAGAACCGAATAACCGTTAATATTTTAGTTTTTCTTTTATTAATGGTTAACTGATAAACTGGAGGAACCGAACCGTTAGAACCAATTCGGTTCCTAAACGGTTTCTCACTTTTTTATACTTAGAACTGAATCGTTATAATTTAATGGTTCGGTTAACGGTTCTTTAAAAATTGGCTAGGAACTGAACCAGTCCCAACCCTATTCACTAGATGACTATTCAATCCAAATATGGTTCAAAGTATCGGTCGATACTGATCCGATATGGCCGATACTGAGTTAGAATAGGGGGTGTCGACTGTCGAACCACTATTATGACCCAATATGATTAAGTTCACGGTATTTTAAAATATCATTGATATTTTACCAAAATTACACCGAGTCGCCAATATTTCACTTTGTATTACAAAAAGAAAAAAGTTAACTAAATTGACTAAAGTTACAAAAAAAAGAGTTGCTGCATGTTGGACTTTGGAGACTTGGAATGTAAATTGGCAACTATTGAAAAAAAATATTGATTTGTTCAATTATTCCAAAATCATTTATTAATCTTTACTTAATTAAGTTGATTTGTTATCGACATAGCATCTCCGGAGGCGAAATATGTAGTTATGATTTTGGCACGAGTTATGGAGGTTCTACACAAGATTATGCTAGTAATGGAGGATAAAATAATAGTATTGTTGCTCTAGGTGGTTATTATGAAAGTGGTCGTAGAATTTATTATGATGGATCTTCAGGTAGCAGCTATTATCGGGGATTTAGGTACTATCATCACCATGGCCAATCAAATTTTGATTATTGGTCATCTAGCCATTACTCTCATCCTTACCCCACAAGTGTCAATTCTCAACCTCCTTTATATCTTTATTCCTTATCGCTGGAGTCTTTGAGTAATGATGATAATTATAATTCATATCATTATTTTAGGCCTAATTAAACTTATATTTAAAATATTTGTGCTTTATAAAATTGTATTATTATATATTTATTGAATTATGATATAATATTATATTACAAAGTGTGATATATAATGATATTTCGATGTAACTTATATAAGTTATATTAGATAATGTTATTAT
This sequence comes from Lonicera japonica, assembly GCA_021464415.1. Lineage (NCBI taxonomy): Eukaryota > Viridiplantae > Streptophyta > Magnoliopsida > Dipsacales > Caprifoliaceae > Lonicera > Lonicera japonica. The sequence continues at coordinate 41,261,781 of CM038469.1, read as the reverse complement.
ACTTATTTAATTGATTCAACTTATTAATTTTATACTTTAAAATTTTTTTATATTTTTTTTTATAATTTTTTGAACCTTTTAAATAATAAAACAAACCGTATTGTCAAAATCGAAATCAATACCGATATCCGATTTAAAACTTTAGCGGTTGGATTGACTTTTAAGTGCAACTTTGAACCATGAATATCGGATTAAGGGCTCGTTTGGTTCGAGTTTTAGGAATGGAATTGGCATTTTAGATGCCAGGAAATCTTTATTCCTGGCATCCTTTATTGGATTCCATTAATGCTCGTTTGGTTGGAGTTTTAGGAATGAACTCGGCAAATTATTTTTTTTAATTTTCTGGATTTTTTTTTTCATTTACTGGGAAAAACATTTTTTTTCATTTTCTGGGGAAAAACATTTTTTTCATTTTTAGGGAAATTTTTTTTTTTTTTCACTTTCTGGGAAATTTGTTTTTTTTTCATTTTCTGGGAAAAATTAATTTTTTTCATTTTCTGGAAAAAAAAAATTCACTTTCTGGGAAAAAAATAATTTTGAAAATTTTCTGGAATTTTTTTCATTTTCTGGGAAAAAATAATTTTTTTTCATTTTTTGAAAAAAAAAAAAATAATTTTTGGACAAAAAAAAAGGATTCCTCAAATTGGGAATCCAAGATTCCTCCCAATTTATAAGGGAATAGATTTTGGCAAAATGGGGGAATTTAGGATTCCTAGGAATCCTAAATTCCTAGCTAAAACTCCAACCAAACAAAATAATCCTCATAGAATGGAATTTAAGATTCCAAGAATTCTCAAAAACTCGAACCAAACGAGCCCTATAAGCAAACAGGAAAGAGGAAAGTGAAAAATGAAAACTTTCAAAAATTGCATGAAACGGCGAAACCAACAACGAAAGTCGAATAAAAATACAACACAACCCACCACCGCTGATCTGAACATTCAAGGCTTCTGATCAAAAACCCAAGATCTCTCTACCTCTATTTCAGATCTCTTTCAAATTCCCCCCCATATATATATATATATATATATATCTGTAAAGAGAGAAAATCAACTATCGACGAAAAACTTCTTCTACACACCCAACTGATAAATAAATTTTTATCCATAAATGGGTCTCTTCACCTATACATTAGCCGGCGCTGGTTTCCTTCTAATCGGCGTTTATGAATCTTTCCTCTCTTCCTCCCAAACCCTAACCCTAACCACCTCAACTAAACCCAAAACGACTCCCCTTTCTTCTTCATCCATAACAACTTTCATTGCCATTTCTCTCTTTTCTTTCTTCTTTATTCTCAACTCCGTAATCTCACTAATCGACGCTTCAAACTCCCGGGATCCAACTGGTATAGTCCTCCAATTAGAGGTAATATCAATCGCATCTCTGTTCTTGCTTTACTCTGTTCTTGGGTTATTGAAGCACAGTAACTGTTCGATCAAACTACCTTTGCCAATTCTCAATTTGATCTGTCTCTTTGGTTTCGTGGAAGAATTCTTGTTATTCTACCTTCAAAGAAAAGACCCGAGTGGGATCGAGAACCGGTACTTTGATCTTTTACTTGTTCCGATTATGGTTTGTATTTTTTCCACTATTCTTGAATTGAAATCCCCGGAATCGGATTTTCCAAGATTGGGGCGTGGGGTTGGGTTGATTTTGCAGGGGATGTGGTTTGTGCAAATGGGTTTTGCATTTTATTCCAGTTTGATGGTGAATGGATGTTATTTACATGAAAAGAGTAGAGGTAATTATACTGTCAAGTGTAAGGGGCACCGGGATTATCATCGAGGCCGAGCAATTGCTACACTTCAGTTTAATTGCAGTCTTGCACTTCTTGTGGCTTTGATTGCTGGTGGGTACTCAATTGTTTGTAAAAAGATTGGGGTTGGAGGGGAATTTATGCAGTATAGGCCGATCGGTGCGGAGATGCAGCCGGTGGATAATCAGGCTCGGTTTACATTGGATTCTGATGGTGATGATGATATTGATAATGAAAATGGGATTAAAGAAGAAGGGAATGTGGAATCGCATAAGGTTCTTGAGGCGGTACTTATACCTGTGCAGGGTGTTAATGGTAATGGTTCTCATCATTGAGGTAAATCTAGTGAGGCTTAGAGGTTTTTAACATTTTACAAATGAAACATTTTATCATACTCTTTTATCATGTGATTATCATGTAAGAAGTTTGTTCGCGTTGTGTAATGGATTGAGGAACCCTTTTGGTGGTTTTTGGATTAGAGAACATTTTGGTGTAAATTGTTCTCGTGAGATTTTGAACACGTGGCTTGTTGCTCATCATGCTGAATTGCGTGAATCATTCTAATGATATTTCGAATGCATGGCTTGTTGTTTATCATGCTGAATTGCTTGAATAGTTTTAATGAGGTTTTTAATACGTGGCTTGTTGTTTATCATGCCGAATTGCATGAATCGTTGCTTATCATGCTGAATTGCATGAATCGTTCTAATGAGATTTCGAATACGTGGCTTGTTGTTTATCCTCCCGAATTGCTTTGGTTTGATTATGATATGGATTTGGCATGCTTTAACTGTGGTTATTTATCAAAGAAGTATTTAGGTTGTGTTTGTTTGAACACGTGTGAGAATTGAATGATACTTGCCCTTTTTCTGATTTTTCGTTTTTTGAAGAGTAGAAATTACATCGTTGACTGAAATTTGAAAACGAATTCAGGTAAAATGAGTATAAAGAATTAGAGGTCAGGATATATGAGGGATAGTGGAAACTTAGTGGATTCATTTCATTTGTCGGTATGCTATACAAGCTATTTTCAATTGTATGTTTTTGGAAGTCCAACTGCCTTAGGTGTCCACACATTTTTAAGCATGTAGCTTAAACATTGTCCCTTTTAATCCAGTCAAGAAGGATTGCTAGGAAGGAATAGCCTTTTCTTTCACTAGGTTATGTTCTTTATTGTAAATGGTGGAATATAAAATGATGTGTAGTCATGTAGATAACAGAGAAAATGATTGGTCAGTAAAATAGGGTTCGAAGGTAATCATAGCACTTTGGTTGAGGCATTCTTTTAGGCGGGATGTTTACGGGTTTCGATTCCTTGTTGGCTTTATCCAACTAAATCCATATATCGCAATAATGTCCTTAAAGGGTTATGGTTGTCATATGATCATTAATGGAGTTGTTGATGAGTACTCTTTTTTCTCTAAACTCGGAGCTTTCATGGTTGTCCCTTCTCCTCTCCTAAAACAGAGAGGGCATTGCCCTTGTTTATATGATGGAAGGTTCCTTTGATCTCCGTCATTGATTTGGAGTGTGCCATTTTGACCGGTGTTATGGGTATTTGATGCAGATTTACGTGCATTAAGCGTGGAGTGAGGCTTCGTACGTTATACATATTGCTTTGGGAACCGATGTGAAACATTTAATGTACACGAGCTATTGATGTCTCTAGTTAGAGTGTAGTTTATCAGTGTCAGATTATTGTGTTTGTGTCTCGCTCTCATTCTGTCAGGCCTATTCTCATAAACAAGTTAAGATAATGTTTTTGTACTTGCCTGTGTAGGTTGTAAACTTGTAATGGTTCAAAGATTTATATAGGTCCTCGAGTTACATTCGTGAATAGTGAGGGTTTACTCACGTAGGTGTCTTAGTAAATTTCAATTGATTCTTCCTATTAAACAGGCCACATAAATGATGGTGGCCGAAAACTTGTTCTATTGATTTGAGTGTAACCCATGTGATCTGGGTAGACGTGCCGTTTGGTTGACAATTTTAAGGATCTCACAAACTAATCATTGAGTACTTGTCACATCAGTTGTTGAAACTAGAAATTCTATGTATTATTACTCGAAGTTTTGGATTTATGTTTTATACCTGTTAGATTACGAAAATGAAACAAGAAATAGAAACAAGCTAAAGCTATTTTTGTTGTTACGAATTACCTGTTCAATTTCTACTTACCATCACGACGACAACTTTGTCTAAGCCTCTTGGACCATTCATAGCGGGCAGCCATATCGTATAAGTTCGTACGAGTTTCTTTCTGTCTCTTTTCTCTTCTTTTAATTTCTTCTTCACTTCTCTCTTCTTTCGCGTAGGTGTCTTGGTAAATTTCAATTGATATTTCTTAACTAATTGCATAATATTTAGTTATATTCTTGATTAATTGCATGATGTTAGATCTATGTTAGATTAATCGAAGAATTGCTAGTGATTGCTCAATATTAGGTTTATTTCTTGATTAATTTCATAATATTAGGTATATTTCTTGAATTATTGAATTACTGATTAATTTCATAATATTAGGTATATTTTTTGATTAGTTGCATAATATTAGATTTATTTCTTGACTAGTGACATACTTGAACAAGACATTTTCAATAATATTGAGAAAGAGGAAATGTTCGCAATAATTTCAAAATATGAAACCCTGTTGAATATTATTGTAATTTGTAATATTGTTTACATTGGGTATTTGAGACACTTAATTGTATAAGTATTACTATTAATGCTATTATGTTTGTGTTAAAAAAATTTGACTTCAAATATATTTTTGTGTATTTTGAATTTCGTCCCCCTCTAAATAAATTGATGGCTTCGCCACTGGGTGAGCACTACAATAGTATAACATTATTCTTTGGTAGTATGGTAAGTAACTTTGCCAAGACCGACGCTCGGATGTTGAAACTTGAAAAACTTCCCCGCATGGGAAGGATTCTTTATTCGCGAGTTCATTTTTCCTGAACAAGAGAGTTTGCCGAGATTTCAAATGGGTCGGGGAAGTGTTCCCGTTTTTGGACGTGATTTATTTGTCGAACCATCTACACATTGCTGCTTCCCATCACGGTGAGATACTTAACTACTCGTATATGTTATCCTAGCTTACATTTTTATTACTCGTTGTTGTTGTAGATGCTCTTATGACTTGCTTCAAGATTTTTAGGAAGAAAGATATACGTTCATGCACTATATGTTTTCAACTTTAAAATAAATTCATACAATAAAATGCAACAGTAAAATTCTTATTTGAAAAAAGTGACATAGCTTTAAAGAGTGGTTAAAAATTTAACTCATGTTCACACGGGTTTAACTTGCGCGCGCATCCAATATAGTGTTTTCATGTTAGTAAAATTATTACGTGCCTTAGTACTTGCGAGTAATTTAAACCTAAAGTTTCAAATTTTGTTGTGAAATATATCTTTTATATAAGAACAATATATTTAGAAATACGACCTTTCAAAAATTTTAAATTATTAATAATCTGACAGGTTTGATACATTTTGTATGAATCCCATAAAACTCTTAATTTGGGAAAATTTGTATTTAAATTCGCATAATAACATCTATAATTTGACTTACATCCACTTTAATTAAAGAAATAAAATTATTACATTTCTAAAAAGTCATTATTCTAGGTTACGATGAAAAGTAAAAAAAAGAAAGCAAAGCAATAGTCCTCTTCTTCTTCGTCTGCTCGATTTGGATCCCGTGGCTCAAAGCTCCTGCAGAGCATTTGAGAAGCATATGGAGTCCAAACAGTATGAGGCTAGCCAACTGAAAACTCACATTTCCCAATCTTATATTTTCTATATCATAAATACCGCAGGAGAATTTTGTTCGTGCTTATTCACATTGTAAACTTACATTCTCAAGCAAGCCAACTAAACCATTAGAAAGTACATTGATTATCATCATATTTTATGCTAACCAAAGATACACAAAATATTTCATTTATATTAAACAAAAAAGTAACTCTTTACATAAAAAAGTTTTTCCACAAAAGCTAGTTTTCAGTGAACTAGACACTACCTTAAATTAAAATACTAACCACTAAATTTTTAGCAACCACAATAATTACGAGGGAAGGGGATAACATTGAGCAATCGTTTTACACCAGCACAAAATAATCTAATATCTGGTCCAAAAATTGGAACATAAAAACAATAAAAGAGGAAATATGTGTCTTCACTTTGCTTGTGGACTCTGCAACACAGAATTCACAATTTTCAAATTAGAATATGAAATTCCTTGTTTTCCCAGGTTCTGCCTGAAAAACTAGTAGAAGACCCTACATTTCCCCTTGAGTTTATACCGTTTAAATTTATTACTGAGGCAATCAACAATTAAGTATTACAGACAACGGTACAACAATGGTGGATGGCGAGAAACGAAAACTAGAGTTTATTGGGACCAATCACCACAGATTGTGCCATTTGACAGCACATCAAGATTTCTATAATGAGGAAGATGGAAGATGCACAAACTGCAGAAATCACAATATTTCAAGATCTGAACCTTGTACTCGAGTGATTTCAAATCACTCAAGAGGAACTTGATCCAGTGTATACTACCCAAAAACGAAGGAAGAGGTGCCCCTGTTGGTTGCATTTTTTCCAAATACTCGGGCGCTAACTCGAAATAGCGCAATTTCCCTTGACACTCACCACAAAGACGACAAAGCCCATCATATTTATACTCATTTCCAATATCCCTCCGCTCAGGAAGCTTAATCAACCTGCACTTCTTGGTATCTTTGTAAGGATCACATACATCTTCGTAAACAAACCAATGGAGTTTACTGTCGAAACGAATAGGACCACCGCCTCGCTTGAGGAGGCAGGACCGCGTAGGGTAAAAGAGATGGTGCTCAGTCCAATGACCATTCTCCGAAGGGTCTCTAAATAGAGGAAATAGAGCCACTCAATCTGCACGGCCTTGTAGCTAGTGAGGATATGGTCCTCATTAACACAGCTAACAAGCCTTGCAGCACAAAATCAAGCCATTACTCATAGCCAAAACCTTGAATTGGTCAGATTGTTGCTGTTCTTGGAACATGAACAAGTACAAAACAGAGAATTTGGGGGAAATGTATAAATTGGGATGCAAATGATCGAGAATATCTTGAAACTTCGTCACGTAAACATACCTATATAAGATTCTAACGGGCAATGAAGAATTGAATCTTTGAGAGATGTATAAACAGGCAAATGAGAGATCAGAAATTAGGGTTCGCCAATTTTTGCATACGCATTTAAACCTAAACATTGATTCCACTGGCAATCTAGCAAGAATTTCAAGCAATAGTGATTCCGGCAGGTGACTGAGATCGTCTATAAAAGTAAATAGATCGAGATCATCTATAATCGGGCAAATGATGGGTCAGAAATTAGAGTTGGCCAATTTTTGCATACGAATTTAAACCGAACATCGATTCCATTGGCAATCTAGCAAGAATTTCAAGCAATAGTGATTCCCGTAGGCAACTGAGATCGTCAATTAGGGTTTGAATTGATTGTAAATGCAGTGTTTATCTGATTCACAGGCTCTGTGTGCTTTCTCTTTCTAGCATTTGGCTTTGAATTTAATTTCGAAATCCACAGAGGCTCGCCACTGGCGCCGGCAGAAGGAGGACCACAGCCAAGGCCTTGGCGTTCATCATCTTGAGGGATTCGACTTCTCTGTCTGCTGGCTACCATGGCCATCTGATTAGGAGCAAACGAATGGTGAAGATTTCTTCAAAGACCTACAAAAGGGATGTTTGGTGAATTGGACACGATGATGATCCAGTTCTGAGTTGAACACTATAATAACTTGCTCAGACGGGTTTATATGTGTTTATTTTGTTTTGCTGTTGTGTCAAAATCTATTCTGTATCTATGGAGTCAATTTTTTTTTTCTGCTATGGTAAATTTTTAGATTATTTAAATTCTTGGTATTGCTAGATTTATTTTTCTTTCCTTCTGAAAAATGATTTATGAGTTCGTAGATGCAAGTATGTAACAATATATAACGTCTTACTATTTCAACCTCAAATGCGAGTATTTCTACGAGGACACTTTGGTTACAAATTCAAGGGACACCGTGATGTGTCGCCAATTATTGGACATTGAACTGGATACATCACGAGTAAACTTACGCAAAGCTTACTGCTAGGCCTGTCAATGAGCAGGCCAAAAACCCGCCTGTTCAGCCCCAGAATTTCAGGTAGTGTCTTAATTGAGTTTGAGCCAGCAGCGTGTGAAAAAGATCTCAAGTTCGAACTAAAATTCGGGCCGAGCTCGAGCATCAAGTAGCTCAGCTCGTAATTGGCCCAGCCCGCATAAAATAAGTTAAAAGAGTGATGCAAGCTTTCAAGTAGTTGGGTCGGTAAGACAAGCAAAGGAAAAGAGGGAAAATATTTCCCCAAAAAGGATCCAACAACTAAAAGGAAAAAGAGAAATATTATACACTCTTTGTTCTTGTCCCCAAGCCAAATCCTAAACTAAAGTAACAATCCCACCACTATTTCCTTTCTAGTCTATTTTCACATTCAATTCAGTACAAGCGCCTCAGATGCTAAGATTCAGCAGTAAATACCAAGGAGTAAAACTAAAATATTGTATTTCAAGAGTAGTTATTGAGCTCAACACACCTTCAATCAAAAATCAACGAATTTCACATATAAATCTTCTGAGCTTTAGCAAGTGAATTGGAATCTTAAGATTCAAACACCAATCAATTATGAGAATTTATATGTAAATTTATGAAAATCAGTACTCCATAACATTAGTCCATGATAATATGTAACAAATACAGAGATTGCCCCTACCAAAGAAAAGGAAAAATAAAAAACAGAAACAACACAATAATCGATTACAAATGGTACTGTTTATTGTAAACAGGGAAAATTGCATAACTGACAACACTTAAATAACACTCCAGTTTTATTACAAATGTAAAACAGAAGAAATGCTTAAGCACGTTTAACAGCCTTCCTAGCGGCAACGGGAATCGGTGTGGGCCATATTGGGAGCACAAACGGGATCACCACACGCCAAGAAAGATCCTCAACAATACCAACAGGATTACAACAAACATCCAACCTTTTGGTCGGAATATTATAAGATACAATACAAGATTTCTCCACGCACCGCATATACACTATATCCAAATCAAACGGGTGGAAAGATAAAGGAATAAAAGTAACTTTCATCAAAGAGCTACTCAACGCAGCATCAGCCGACCAAAGATCACTACGGGTCACTCGAAATTCGTTAACCCACTCCCCTTTATCATAATCTTTAACTACCCACATGCTAAAACAAAACACCTCCGAACACTCTGGAGCTACCTCAAAATACCGCAATTGACCTTTACACTCGTCACAAAGCCGAAAAAGCCCATCGTATTTATACTCATTTCCAACATCCCTCCCCCGGGAAACTTAATCAACCGGCATTTCTTGGTATCTTTATAAGGATCATAGGCTACCATTCCATGTTCGTAAACGAACCAATGGAGTTTACCATCAAAATGAATGGGCCCACCACCACGCTTTAGCAACCGGAACCGAGTAGGGCAAAATAGCCGGTGCTCGGTCCAATGACCGGTCTCGGATGAATACGTCTCTAAATTTAGAAAATTAGACTCAACCGAGAGCCACTCAATCCTCACAGCCTTATAACTAGTTAAAACACGATCGTTACTAACCTTACTCACAAGCCCTTCACCGAATATTATCGGATGCCGATTAGGCGAATTTTGGCTTCCCCTAGGGAGGGTAACCCACTGGCGAGTAACCGGATCACAAACATAATAGATCAATGGACCAAGCAAGCAACACAAAATCAAGCCATTACTCATAGCCAAAACCTTAAATTGATCAGCTTGTTGCTGTTCTTTGAACGTGGATAAGAACAGAACCGAGAATTTGTGCGAAATGTACACATCTGGACGTAACCGGTCTAAAATATCTTGAAACTCGGTGACGTAAACATACCTATATAAGATCCTAAAACTCAATTTCGAATCGAGTCTGTGAGAAATGTATGTTCTTGCAAATGAGGGATCGGAAATTAGGGTTCGCCAATTTTTGCACACGCATTTAAACCTAAATATCGATTTGACTGGCAATTTGAATAGAATTTCGAGTAATAACGATTCAGGCAAGTGAGTGAGATCGTATGTAAAAGTAAACAGACGTAGATCTGGTGAATTAGGGTTTTGTTTGGTTGTAATTATTGCAGTGTTTACCTCATTTACAGGCTCTGTACTGTGCTTTCTCTTTTTAGGGTTTCGTCTTCTCCGGCTGTTGTTGATGATGCTGCTGCTGCCGGGTTCCATCGCCGTCAGATTTAGGGAAATGGACGGTGGAGATTTATGCAAAAAATCTATACGATGTTTGATGGGTCTGGTTCTGAGTTGAAGAAGACACTGAAAAACTCACTCAGCTGGGTTTATATGTACTTGTTTTGTTCTGTTCGTACGTATGTTGGGTATCTATTTGGTTTATTGTTTTTCCTATTTTTGGTCAACTTCTAAGAATTTCAAATTCTTGTTTTTATAGTTTAGATTGATTTTTTCTTCGTACATGTGAAAATACATGACGTTCCAAATTTTTGAATTAGAATTTTATTTACGTTTTTTTTTTATTTTTAGACATAATTATTGTTAAGTGTTTATTTAGGGGTGTTAGTAAAAGTATTTTTAATAATCAATTTTAAAACATTTTAGTGAAAATCAAAGCCACCCGTTATTGTATTCTTCTTTTAAATGCACTTACATCAAAATCAATGATTCACATATAAATTTGACATACAAAACTAATTATTATATACATCTCTAAAAGACGCCCCTATTAAATTGACAAGTCAAAAATGTCAATTTTTTATGTCACATATATGAAAAATGCTTGTTTATCTACGATTTCTACCATCTATTTTAATAATTAATTTTACAAGAAATTATTGTCTATAAAACAAATATTTAGTGGCAAATTATTGTCGCTAAAATAATAAATCCATCCTTAAATTAATTAATTGTGACAGTAATACATGACAGAAACAATGGCAAACAAAATCAATCCCCTTGCTCTCTTTCTCACACCCACTTCATGAATTATAAATTTCATTCATCAATTTGATCGCGTACATGAATTTCAATCCCCTGGCTCCTCATTTGCAGATTAGACACACAATTCAAAATTTCATCCATAAAAATCTGAAAATCATGATTCTTCATTTTGAAAATTATATATCGACATATATATATACATAAATTTTCAAGTGCGGACTAATTTGTACGGACTGAAGTTTTTGCGACGGTTTTTCATTACTAAAAACATATTCCCAATGTTTTAGCAACAATAAAAAGCCCAATATGTATATATATACTATTCACAAAGTTTATCACAATTATGTCTCTCTAAAATGTGATTTATATTTTGCTTTATTTAGTTTTTCTCCCCACCAAGTACACCTCATCCTCATCTAAATGACTACAATTGGCCATGGACATAACTCAATTGCATGCTACTTGATTTAAACCCTTTCTAGCTTTCTCTTTGTTCTATGCAAACCTGCTAGGTGGATTAAGTAATTTTGGTACTTAATAGGTCTTTGATTTCAATGGAGTTTTGCTTAAAATAAAAAGAACTAACATAGTTCAAGTATTAGAAAATAACGGAAGTGGAGAGAATTGAGAGAATGAACTTGGGAAAAGAAGGGAAAGAAGATAGTAGGATAAGAAATAAGAAAGACAAGACTAACGAAGAAAAAAGGGGCTGGGGTGAGTTTATAAGGATTTTTTAGATTAAAATTATTAGAGTTAAAAAAATTTAGTGGAAGTGAAAAGATTAGTTACATGGGTACATTTAAAATCACCTTACAAAAATTGTAATCCCTTATTATGTATGTATATACATCTTATAAAAAAATTCTTCTATTTTTCCTTTGTATATTTATATTCCAAATAAAAAAAGATTCCCTCCTAATTTTCTTCTTGCCAAACAAAGGTTTAAGATTGTGTAAAAAGTACAATTAGCATTTTTTTTTGATTAATTACTTCAATAAACAAATTTTTTTTAAACCACAAACATCTACATCCGAAGCAGTTAACATTTGAGTAGACTTTAAACCAAATAAACAATAATTTCATAGAAGATTAAAATATTTGGGTTATTATATATTATGGATACGATTATATTTAATGCACAACCTTGATACCGAATATTTTGTAAGTCACTTACTTCTCATAAGGAAACTTGCAATATTAATTTAAGATGTTATGAAAATTTAAAGAATGATTGTTAATCTATAACTATAAATGTATGGAAAAATCTAGTTTTATATAGGACAAGCTTACAACTTGTGCGATCACTAGGCCTCATAACTTCTTTAGTCATATATAAATATTTAAAATAACTATAATTCAAAGATACTTGTAATTATTCTTAGAATACATAAATTACTATTAAAAAAATTAATGTTCTTGTGGAATGAGGAGAGTGGAAAAAAAAACAATAAAGCTAACTGATGAAAAAATTAATAACACTATTTGTATTAACAGTACTGTTCAAATTTTCAATAATTTCTTTGTCATAATTATAATTATTGGGTAAGTTAATTTGATAATTTTTTGCGTGTATCTAAATATTTTGGAATATATAATTCCTTTTGTAACTGAAACATTTTGAGAGGGCATTAAAAATGAGAAGTTTAAAGATTGTATAAAAGAACGCAAAAGGTTATAAAGAATGTAAATGATGATTTTGATGCATGAATGATGTATATACACATGGTTATGAAAATATATTAGTATATTGCATCAATAATTGAAGAGGTGAGAGGATATAAATGATAAATAATACTTAATTAGTCATTGATTATTGACATGTGGCAAGCTCTCATGCAAAGAGAGCAATTTACTTCTATTTACTACTTTGCAGCCTGCGCAATGCGCAGACAATTTTGTAAGTATTTTTGCATTTTTGGTATTTGTTAATATATAATAATTGTTTTTCATTATTAATTTCATAAAGATGCTTGAACAAAATTGAATGATAGGTATGTGTTATGTTATGTAGTAAGGATAATGTCTGAAATGTGGAATTTAATTGAATTAATTAACACAATTATCATAAACAATGTTCGGAATAATTATTGTTAAAATGAGTAAAAATGCAATATAAAGATAACTTCTATTAAGGAATAATAACATATATAACATGAAGTAATTGTGAATAGTGTAAGTTTTTGTTGGTGTTCTTTTTTTGAATTCTCTAGTCAGCGATGCAAAACATATAAATCATTGTTAGGTTGAACGTACATGAAGTATATTAATTTTTAATATAATATAAACAGTTCTTTTCTATAATTGGCACTTACTCCCTTATGCATATTCTTTTAGTTTGGTGTTGTACTTGGTCAGCATAACTTGTGATGTCCGCTAAGTCATCTTGGATGTTGCTGGACTCCTTAGTTTAACATAAATTGAAATAAAGTATTACCTTGAAAAGCTTTTGATCGAAAAATGATATGCAGCAAATTAAAATTCCGGGAGCCATTTTTATATGGTTACTGGAATAAATGCTATTAAATACTAAGTAATAATAATGGTGATTTTAATAGGGTATTAGTGGCGATTTAATTACATTAAGAAGAGAAGAGGAAACATCCATTCAGTTTGATGGCTTATAGTTTATTTTCAACATTTTTCATACTGTTATTCCATCTCGAGTACTATCGTTAGAAAAATGTATGCAATTAAACAAAAATAACAATTAGTGGTATAGAGAAAATATCATAGTTATTCCATCTCGAGGACTATTGTTAGAAAAATTTATTCAATTAAACAAAAATAACAATTACTTGTAGAGAGAAAATATTACAATATTAATTAGACCAATTTCAAAATTTTGAATTTAAGAGGAGAGAGATGGTGAGAAAGAGAAAATAGGCCCAATATTAATTACACCCCATTTCAAAAATTAGAATTTTCGGATTGATAGGGAAGAAAATAGGGGAAAACGGAAATAATTATATGAGCAACTAATAATGTAATAATTATAAACGAAAATAATTAGAATTGGGAGAGTTTTCAAAATTTGAAATTTCCGGATTCATAGGGGAGAAAATAGGAGGAAATGAAAATAATTATAAGAGCAACTAATAAGGTAATAATTATAAATGGAAATAATTAGAATTGGGAGAGTTATTAAAAAAGGGGGAAAAAAGGAATAATACTTATTAATTAGACCCTATTTCAAAAATTGGAAATTTTGGATTCATATGGGATAAAATAGGGAAAAGCATAAATATTAAAATTATGAGAGATTTTTTAAAAAAGAGGAAAAATAAGGAGTAATAATATGCACAATATTAATTAGACCAATTAAAAAATTGGAATTTTTGGATTCTTAGGGAAGAAAATAAGGGGAAACAGAAATAATTCTAGGAGCAACTAATAAGGTAATAATTATAAACGGAAATAATTACTCCGTAGGATTAATTAGAGAATTATTTAAAAAAAGGGAAAAAAGGAATAATTGGCAGATTTATGATGGCCATAGGAGCAACTAATAAGGTAATAATTATAAACATAAATAATTAGAATTGGGAGAGTTATTAAAAAAATAGAAAAAATAAGGAGTAATAATATGCACAATATTAATTACACCCATTTAAAAAATTGGAATTTTTGGACTAATATGGGAGAAAATATGAGAAACAGAAATAATTATAGGAGCAACTAATAATGTAATAATTATAAACTGAAATAATTAGAATTAATGAAAGAGTTATTTAAAAATAAACAAAAATAATTAGAATTAATGAGAGAGTTATTTAAAACAACGAAAAAAAGGAGTAATTGAGAGATTTATAATGGCCATAGGAGCAATTAATAATGTAATAATTATAAGCAGACTAATTAGAATTAATGAGAGAGTTATTTTAAAAAAGGAGAAAAAAAAGAGTAATTGGGAGATTTATGATAGCCATAGGAGCAACTAATAAGGTAATAATTATAAACGGAAATAGAATAAAAAAAGAGTAATTGGGAGATTTATAATGGCCATAGGAGCAACTAATAAGGTAAGAATTATAAAGGTGTTGAAGGAAATTACACGTAGTGTGCTATCGTTTAGATAGAATATGTATTAGGGATTTTATTATGTAAATTATACATTATGGGACATATGGGCTTTCTTGTTAACCCTATTTACTATTGTATTTGTACCCTATTTAAAAGGCTCGTCTAATAAAAGGTTGAGGTGAGTTATTTCTACAACACATTATCAATACGCTTAGAGCTAATAAACCTTAATCCTAAGAAAACTCTGGCCGCCGACCGCCATCACCACTGGACTCATCTCTCGTCGCTCAACCTTCAAGAAAAATTGTGGTATACATACATAATCAAGGTACTTATATTTACCTGCTCTTATATACATACATATATATATATATATATATATATATATATATGAACCTACTGTTATGTAGCATTACCAAAAAAAAATCCATACATGCGTTTCGGCCATTAATAAATTTTTGGATTTAGATTTATCGAAAAGGTTTAGTGGATATATATATATAAATTTGGACGTACACATATATATATAAGGCTATATATATTTGAAAGGATGTTTATATATATATACAATGTTCATATTATATAAAGTTATATGTGTGCAATTTGTTGGATATTATATATAAGGATGTAATCAATTGATTATGTATATATATACACGGTGGTTTAAGTAAATAAAGTAAGGCTTTTCATATGTACAGATTCGGCTAAGTTGGATTTATATATATTGTTATTGTTATATGTAATTAATTTACATAAGGATAAATATGCCGTGCCTTTATATATAAGGATTCAACCATTACAAATATATGTGATGCATTGGTTGCATCTCGTATGTTGGCTTTAATAAAGTTTTTTTTGGTATATATATATATGAATCTGCCGATCAAATATATCTATATATGGTTGGTATTTTTTTATTGCTTCCTGCCAAGTTCGTTTATATATATACATATATGTGTGTTGGCTTAAGAAAAAATAATTTTTCTATACTGTATGATTCTGCGGATTGTTGATTGCTATATATGTATATATTATATGTTAATATATGTATATATTATGCATTAATATTGTTGCCATTGAATCTGTTAATACTGCCATTTTAAACTTTTGTTCTTGCTGCGAATTTGCTATCTCAAAAATAGTATTCGTATTAACTATTATTCCGCTGCTGTTAAACCTGTTTGGCTACCGCCATTGTTGTTTTCCATTACCGCGAAAAATCAGATTTTGTATATATATGTAAATATATGTGATTTGTTTGCCCAGAAAGCTTCGGTATTAATTGCCGTCGATTATATATGTATATGTTTATGGTAGGTGTATATAATAAGGATATATATATATATATAATTATTTTTATATATGTATTTAATTACATGTTAACGGACTATTAGATTCATATATTCTTGAGATGAATTAATTAAATTTATAATTGCTATAGTTGTGGTAAATCAGTCTGCTGAGAAAATTAGAATATTACCTATATTTTTAATTATTTTATTTAGTATATTATAAATTGAAAGTTGTCATGATGATGAAAGTTCATGCGCATTATAGTCATTATGATAAAGTATTTTCATACAGCATTGAAAATGTGACCATTATGAATCTTGGTTTTGAAATTTAATTCATATTCCTAAAACATAATTAATATGGATGTACTCATAACTGTGTAATATTTTATCTATTTATTATTTATTAAGATGGCCGACCCAACTCGACCTAAATTTAATATTTTAGACTCAGAAGGACTTAAGTACTATCGGTGAATTTCTGATGTAGAAATCGCCTTTGTGGCTAAATAATACTCTGCCACACTTGCTGACCCTAAAGACCCTACAGACAACGGACCGTCTGACAAGGTGAAAGCAAATGCATTAATATTTCTAAGAAAATATATTGACCCTAGCTTAAATTGAGAGTACCTTCAGTTGAAGATACCTAAAGAACTATTGGATGCCCTTAAGGAACGTTTCGGGAACATTCATGGCACTTTGCTCTCAGAATTGACCGTTCAGTGGAATGAAATCCGCTTGTTTTGATTATAAAAGGGTTAACGATTTCAACAAGGCCATGATGCGCCTAAAGGCACGTCTTAACTTCTGTGAACAGGATCTCATAGAAGATGATATGATTCAGAAAACACTTTTCACTTTTTCTACTTCAGCACTTATACTAGCGAACCAGTATAGGCTCGAGTATAACAACAAAAGAATAACAACATTCAGTAAGTTGATCAACTTACTGCAAGTAGCTGAAAGGCATAATGAGGTTCTTTTGAATAACAATATTAGGTCCGTCGGGACAAAGAAAGTTCCTGAGGTCAACTACGGTAAGATGAACAGTGGAAAGAACCCTAATACAAAGGGAGTTGGATGTGCTGATCCCTACCCACGTGGCAACAAGGCACAACATGGAAAGGGACGTGGGAGTCATGGTGCGAGTTGTGGAGGCCCTTCCAAAGTATGGAGAAGAAATTATATTATTGGACCTAGTGGTCAGGGAAATAAGGTGAAAAATACACCTAAGAACCCTCCGGTCAAAAAGGAAAAAAGTTGGCAATGAGCCATATTACAGGTGTGGAGTTGCTGGACACTGGTACAAGAACTGCCATGCAAGCGCTAAAGTAGCAGCGAATTACAAGAAATATCGATAGTCTAAAGAACAAGAATCTTATTTTATGAATGGAGAAGATAATGACGCTAATGTTAACTTCACAATTCGCAGACTTTAGTGGCAAGAAGGAATTTGCTCAGTCAATGGATGCACTTGATTTTGACTGATCTGCTTTATTCACTCCATTTTTGTTTAAAAATAGTTGAACATTGCATATTGCCTAATTTTTAATTAGACAATGGTTTTGTCTTAATGTTTATGATTGATTGAATTGATGGATTAGATTTCTGAACAAGATATTGGATTGATTACCGTTAGTTTTATTAATTAAATTTCGGACTTTATTCTGATGTATTTGATATATATGTTCAATTTTTTTTGTCTATGGTTCGAATTTTATACTCGATTTCATTATTGTAGGAATGACTCGAGGAGAACTTGAATGTTTAGTTGATAGTGGAACCACCTACACTATTTTAAGGAATAGGCAATTATTTATTGAATTAATAGCCTATAATTCCTCTGTGACTACAATAATCGGATCATCATAAGTAATAAAAGGGCGAGGTAATGCCAAATTTCAATTGCCTAACGGCACATTATTTAAAGTCACAGACACTCTGTATGCACCAAGAGCTATCCGAACCTTATTGAGTTTCAAAGAAATTTGTGACAACGGTTTTCATATAGAAACTCATTGTGAGAATGGAATAGAATACCTTTATATTACCTCTAGTGAATGTGGAAGAAAACACATCTTAGAGAAACTAATGAGTTGATCTAGTGGACTCTACTTCACTACTATTCGGATTATTGAATCGTACGCTGTCACCAATAATGAAATGTAGGACACTGACTCATACAGGCTTTGGCACGACCGCCTAGGACATCCTGGTCGTGACATGATGATCCGTATTTTAAAGAACTCATACGGACATCCATTTCTTTCAAGTAAAAAATAAAATGGGAAAAAAAATCGTCACGATGCAAGGTGTCGATTCTAATACTGTTCAAAAATAAAACTTACCTTCTAAAGTACTAGAAATATTACGACCCTCCCATTATGCCTCTTTGACTACGTCAAAAGCACATCCATCATTTTGCAAAGCCTGTTCTTTAGCAAAAACAGGATCGAGACCTTCCTATACTAAAAATACAAAAGAAATTATTCCATTCTTACAAAGGATACAAGGAGATATATGTGGACCTATCCATCTAGAATGCGGACCATTCAAGTTCTTTATGGTTCTGGTAGATGCGTCGACACACTGGTCACATGTCGCATTATTGTCCACAAGAAATGCTGCATTAGCAAAACTCCTAGCACATATTATACGTTTAAGGGCTCACCACCCTGATCATCTTATTAAGTCTATAAGGCTTGACAATGCTAGAGAGTTTACATCAAAAGCATTTGATGATTATTGCATGTCTATTGGGATCGATGTAGAGCATCATGTTCCCCATGTGCATACACAAAATGGTCTCGCAGAAGCCACCATCAAAAAATTACAAATGGTGGCCAGGGCACTGGTTATGCGCACCAACTTGCTATATCTGCCTGGGGCTATGCAATATTACACGAAACTTTACTTATTTATTTCAAACCCACTGCTAACCATCTATTTTCTGCGTACCAGTTGGTCACTGGATATGAGCCTGACATTTCACACTTACGCATATTTGGTTCAGCAATATATGTGCCAATTGCGCCCCCACAACGCAATAAAATGGGTCCCCAGAGACGATTATGCATTTATGTTGGATATGAATCCCCAATAATTATCCGCTATTTAGAACCTTTGACAGGCGATCTCTTTACCGCTAGATTTGCGGATTGTCACTTTGATGAGACAGTCTTCCCGCCGTAAGAGGGAGATAAGAAAAAAGATTTTCTAAGGGAACGACAAGAATTGTCGTGGTTTGTTCTCACCCTGTCTCATTTTGATCCCCGCACTTCACAATGTGAAAGTGAAGTGAAAAGAATAATCGATCTTCAGAACGTAGCAGATTCGATGCCTGATGCGTTTATTGATATCGCAAAAGTGACGAGATCACATATACCAGCTGCAAATGTGCTTGCAAGGTTAGAAGTCCTCGACAAGGGGGACGGTGTCACAGATAGAGATACTGCAACCACACTTAGTGGAAGTGTGATTAAGGCCGTGGCTCCCCAAAGGAAGAGGGAGGAGCCACTTAGTTCGACTTACACTCACCCAAGGAAAAAAAGGGAAAGTAAGGCATAAATCGACCCATTAATCATCAATGAAAAAAACCCTTCTCATGAGATTATCTCTTATTATAGTTATGTTCATGAATCAGTACTGGAGGACGCTCCGATGTTTGAAATGATTCCAGAGAACAAATAAATCTCAATGGATTATGAGAAAGCATACGAGTTGATGGAAAGATCTTCTATATATTGATGATATATTTGCATACACTGTTGCTCAAGAAATCATAAAGCACGATGATGTCGAACCTCGCTCTATTGCAAAATGTCAAAAAAGAGCATATTGACCTAAATGGAAAGAAGCAATCCAAGCAGAACTAGATTCTCTAGCAAAAAGACATGTGTTTGGTCCGGTAATGCTAACCCCACTAAGTGTAAAGCCTGTAGGACATAAATGGGTATTTGTCAGAAAGCGTAATGAGAAAAATGAAGTTCTAAGGTACAAGGCTTGCCTTGTGGCGCAAAGTTTCTCACAACGCCCTGGAATTGACTACGAGGAGACATACTCTCCCGTAATGGATGTTATAACATTCTGCTACTTAGTTAGCTTGGTAGTTTCCGAATGACTAGAAATGCAGCTCATAGATGTGGTTACTGCATATCTCTATGGGGATCTTGATTCAGAGATATATATATGAAAGTGCCTGATGGCGTTATATTACCCAAGTCAAGTGACTCTAAACCACGGAGTGCATTTGCAATTAGGTTGAAACGCTCACTTTACGGATTAAAACAATCTGGAAGGATGTGATATACCCGTCTAAGTGACTACTTGACTGGGAAGGGATATAAGAACGACGAATTATGCCCCTGCGTATTCATAAAGAAAAGAAGTTCTGGATTCACAATTGTAGCTGTATATGTTGATGACATGAACATAATAGGTACTCTTGATGAAATAAGAGAAACCACTAGTTACCTGAAATCCAAATTTGAGATGAAAGATCTTGGGAAAACTCGATTCTGTCTAGGTCTTGAACTAGAACATTGAGCTTATAAAATATTAATCCACAAGTCTTCGTATGTCCAAAAGATGCTCAGGCGATTCAACATGGACAACACACATCCTGCTAGCACTCCCATGATAAGTCGAAGTTTGGATCCAAAAAAAGATTCATTCCGTCCAAAAGAAGATGATGAAGAGGTATTGGGAGCTGAAATTCCTTATCTAAGTGCAATAGGCGCATTATTGTACTTGGCTCAATGCACTCGACCAAACATAGCATTCTCAGTGAACTTGTTAGCTAGATTTAGCTTAGCGTCAACGCAACGTCACTGGAACAATATCAAGAATATTTTTCGATAGCTAAAAGGAACCATTGACTTGGGATTGTTCTTTCCCTATAGAGAGGCAAAAGGAATTGCAAATGACACGACAATTTATAAAGAAAATGTCGATGTCGAAAAGGCTAGCCCCTATATTAAAACCCTAAATGATATTTTGGTTGATTTTGCTGATGCAGGGTACCTCTCTAACCCACATAAAGGCCGTTCCCAAACTGGTTATGTATTCACTATTGGGAACACAACAATATCTTGGAGATTAACAAAGCAAACTCTTGTGGCTACCTCCTCGAACCATTATGAGATTATCGCTCTACATGAAGCGGTTTGTGAGTGTATATGGTTAAGGGCAATCATTACATATATTCGAAGAATTAGTGGTTTGAGTTCTATCACTGAAGAGCCTACTTGCATCTATAAAGACAATGCAGCTTGCATCGAACATATGAAGCTAGGTTATATCAAGGGTGATAATAAAAAACATATATCTCCAAAGTTTTTTTATAATCAGCAACAACATGCTCTCCTCAAGATTTAAGTGAATCAAGTAAGATTTAAGGAGAATGTAGCAGATTTGTTTACCAAATTTTTGCCTAAGGCTATATTTGAAAAACATGTGAAAAGCATAGGAATGCGCAGGCTTTTCAAACTCCCTTGATCGATGTAAGGATCAAGGGGAGTGTAGACTTAAGAACAAGTCTAACACGCGTTGTACTCTTTTCCTTCAACCAAGGTTATTTTTCCCACAAAGTTTTGTTACTTGGTAAGGTTTTTAACGAGGCAATGATTCATGCATAAGTTTTTCAAATTCCTTGATTAATGTAAACATCAGGGTGAGGTGTAGACTTGAGGGGGAGTCTATCATTAATATGACATTATGTTATACTCTTTTCCTTAGACCAAGGTTCATTTTTCCCACTAGGTTTTGTTACTTGGCAAGGTTTTTAATGAGGTAATGATCCGTGCAAACTCTATTGATCGAAGTAATGATCAAATAGAAATATAGACTCAACGAATGAAATCTAGCATAATTATCATAATCTTGTACTCTTTTTCCTTTCGATCAAGGTTATTTTTCTCACAGGGTTTTTACTTGACAAGGTTTTTATGAGACAACAAGACATGTACCATGCTATCTCCGACTCAGCACAAGGGGGAGTGTTGAAGGAAATTACACGTAGTGTGCTATCGTTTAGATAGAATATGTATTAGGGATTTTATTATGTAAATTATACATTATGGGTCATATGGGCTTTCTTGTTAACCCTATTTACTATTGTATTTGTACCCTATTTAAAGGGCTCATCTAATGAAAGGTTGATGTGAGTTATTTCTACAACAAAAGGGAAATAATTAGAATTAATGAGAGAGTTATTAAAAAAAATAAGAAAAAAAATAGTAATTGCGAGATTTATGATGGGAAAGTAATTAGAATTAATGAGAGAGTTATTCAAATAAAGGGGAAAAAAGGAGTAATTGCAAGATTTATAATGGCCACGTGTCAAACCCGTAGAGGAAAAGAACGTTTTACTATATATCTAAAGATAACTTCTATTAAGAAATAATAACATATATAACATGAAGTAATTGTGAATAGTGTAAGTTTTTGTTGGTGTTCTTTTCTTGACTTCTCTAGTCAGCGATGCAAAACATATAAATCATTGTTAGGTTGAATGTACATGAAGTATATTAATTTTTAATATAATATAAACAGTTCTTTTATATAATTGACACTTACTCCCTTATGCATATTCTTTTAGTTTGGTGTTGTACTTGGTCAGCATAACTTGTGATGTCCGCTAAGTCATCTTGGATGTTGCTGGACTCCTTAGTTTAACATAAATTGAAATAAAGTATTACCTTGAAAAGCTTTTGATCGAAAAATGATATGCAGCAAATTAAAATTCCGGGAGCCATTTTTATATGGTTACTAGAATAAATGTTATTAAATACTAAGTAATAATAATGGTGATTTTAATAGGGTATTAGTGGCGATTTAATTACATTAAGAAGAGAAGAGGAAACATCCAATCATTTTGATGGCTTATAGTTTATTTTCAACATTTTTCATGCTGTTATTCCATCTCGAGTACTATCGTTAGAAAAATGTATGCAATTAAACAAAAATAACAATTAGTGGTATAGAGAAAATATCACAGTTATTCCATCTCGAGGACTATTGTTAGAAAAATTTATTCAATTAAACAAAAATAAAAATTACTTGTAGAGAGAAAATATTACAATATTAATTAGACCAATTTCAAAATTTTGAATTTAAGAGGAGAGAGATGGTGAGAAAGAGAAAATAGGCCCAATATTAATTACACCCCATTTCAAAAATTAGAATTTTCGGATTGATAGGGAAGAAAATAGGGGAAAACATAAATAATTATAGGAGCAACTAATAATGTAATAATTATAAACGAAAATAATTAGAATTGGGAGAGTTTTCAAAATTTGAAATTTCCGGATTCATAGGGGAGAAAATAGGAGGAAATGGAAATAATTATAGGAGCAACTAATAAGGTAATAATTATAAATGGAAATAATTAGATTTGGGAGAGTTATTAAAAAAGGGGAAAAAATAAGGAATAATAATTATTAATTAGACCCTATTTCAAAAATTGGGAATTTTGGATTCATAGGGGATAAAATAGGGAAAAGCATAAATAACTATAGGAGCAACTAATAAGGTAATAATTATAAACGGAAATAATTAAAATTATGAGAGTTTTTTTTTAAAAAAGAGGAAAAATAAGGAGTAATAATATGCACAATATTAATTAGACCAATTAAAAAATTGGAATTTTCGGATTGTTAAGGAAGAAAATAAGGGGAAACGAAAATAATTCTAGGAGCAACTAATAAGGTAATAATTATAAACAGAAATAATTACTCCGTAGGATTAATGAGAGAATTATTTAAAAAAAGGGAAAAAAAGGAATAATTGGCAGATTTGTGATGGCCATAGGAGCAACTAATAAGGTAATAATTATAAACGGAAATAATTATAGAAGTTACTAATAAGGTAATAATTATAAACATAAATAATTAAAATTGGGAGAGTTATTAAAAAAAGAGAAAAAAATAAGGAGTAATAATATGCACAATATTAATTACACCCATTTAAAAAATTGGAATTTTTGGACTAATATGGGAGAAAATAGGGGAAATAGAAATAATTATAGGCGCAATTAATAATGTAATAATTATAAACTGAAATAATTAGAATTAATGAGTGAGTTATTTAAAAATAAACGAAAATAATTAGAATTAATGAGAGAGTTATTTAAAACGACGAAAAAAAGGAATAATTGAGAGAGTTATTCAAATAAAGGGGAAAAAAAGGAGTAATATATAGGGGAAGCCAATAATTTACCGTTTAAACTATATAGTATTTAATTGTTTAGACCAAATTAAATATATAGGTATGAAACTATGAATTATAACACATTCCAAGAAATTAATATAACAAATCACACAATAGAAAATTAAGTTGTATCCTTAATTTCTCATTATGTTGATTTTTTTCCTTAACATAACTTTTAATTTGAGGCGTGTATATAATTTTGACCCCATAATAATAATAAAAAAATTCTCTAAATTAAATGGTATCAAGTAGTATTAAATATCTACATAAATTCAAATATCTCTAAAAAAATATTATACTTAATATAAGTGAACCCATATTTATCAAAGCGGCCAGAGCCCTAGCCTCACCCCCTCCCTATCTCTCTTCGAACCTGCAAGATATCTCTATTCATGTTCGAACCAACAAAATTTATACATTGCATATATAAAAAGAAAAAAAATAGTGAGTCATTAACGAGTTAGGCTTAAATGTGCCAACTACCAATTTGTCATATTATGATATCTTCATGTTTGATTACCGCAGTATTAAGGTAATCCCATATATTGGATATATTACATTTACTATTAATATATTATGGTAATCACATCATCTATGCTGAATTTAGCTTCTTTTTATTATTCTTTCGGTCTGATTTCATTCAATGAGATCTAGTTAAAATGTTAAATTGATGAATATTTTCATGAAACTTAGTGTAGATCTTTACCCAATTTATCAAAAAATTCAAACTGAAAATGGGCGTGATAAAAAATTGATACATATGTACATTGTTTACCATTAAAATTTTAGCTGATGATCTCACCCCCTTCTAAATTGAATATTCTAATGAAATTTTGTAAAGATGGTCTACTCATTAAAGAAATCATTTTCACCAAGTTTTATGAAAAAAAAAAGCCAATCTCTTAACCCTCGAATTAGAACCCATAAGAATAAATTGAACAGAAAAATAATGGAGAGAAGCCAAGCCAATCTATCCTTACGTATTACGTTAATCAGACTGGATTTCAACGCTTAATTGATCAAATAACTTTTCTATCAAGTATTCTTTAGAATAGTGATAGAAAAAAAATAAGGTAACCCACAACTTTGTAACTAGAATATAAGCGGCCAACGACCTTGTATCTTGTTGACAATTTTTTTGTTTTTGTAATAAGGAGGTCCTAAGTTTGACCTACATAGATGTGATTGTCGAATTTCATTGTTTCACCTTTTATAATAGTTATATGTCCGCAGTTTATTATGGTTGTCTAAAAAAAAAATTATATTATACAGAAAAAAAGTATGTTATAAAATTATCGCCTTATATGAAAAAAAATTAAAAAAAATGGAGTAGAATGTAAGCAAGCAACCCACTTGAGCTAGAGCCAAGCTCTTGGGCATAATTTAAAAAAAAAGTAGGTGTTTTTTTAAGTGATTTAACCATTTAATAAAAGGGGAGATATAGGCATTCCATTTGCCCTTACACTTTCAATGGCACTTAATTCTTAGATGATCTCACGGTCATATCTGCATTTGTACTTGCTATAAATTTTGTACTCGATTAAATTTTCCAAAATTGCAATCTAAATTTTCAAAAAAGGAAAAGTATACCTTCACATCATGTAGGGAGACAATGAGGGGACTCAAACTCAAGTATTTAATAAATGCTCACATTTTGTATCACTTAAAACTTAAATCTTTGGCTATTTTTTTTCATGTTTTATGATCAAGAATATCAAAGACAGCATTAAGGTAAACAACAAAAATTGCCCCACAAAATTAAAACATAACACCTCATTTACATTCTCATTATTACCCAAATCAACACCTACTCTTATAAAATCTACAAGAAATTACAAACATAAATAAGCTAAAAGCACTCAAAAAGGCCAAAAGCCAATAATACTTATCAAGCCTAGCTTTACTCATATCATCATTGAACCAACTATCCCTTTCCCATAAGCTGCTAAAATACTCCACCATTGAAATCAACAAAGCACTCATAAAACTCCCCACTCCAAAAACACTTGTATACAGTGCTATCCCCATTGTCCTCATTCCTATTGGCACCTCAGTGTAAAAAAACTCTTGCATCCCAACGACTGTGAAAATGTCCGAAATGCCCAAGATGATGTACTGTGGTAGTAACCAAAAGATGCTTAATCCATTGTCCTTTTTGGTCATTTTCTCCTCGCTAATCATTTGAAGCCTTTTAGTTTCAACGAGGGCTGCAAACACCATGGCAATGACAGAGAGGAACATTCCGATGCCCATTCTTTGCATCACGCTTATGCCCCTCTCATTACGCATGAGAAAGCGTGTGAAGGGGATAAATAGCGTGTCGTACATTGGCATTAAGAGGATTATTGACATTGTGATCGCACTTTGGAGTGTGGCTGGTGGGACCTTGAAGTGGGGCCCGATGTTTCGCTTCATTGTCATGCCTTGTTTTGTGAAGAATGTTGGGGGTTGTTGGAATATTACGGCGAACATTAGGAGCATTGTCCAAATTGGAAGGAGGCGGATCACGACTTTGGCGATTTCTAGCAAATAAATGGTTTTTTTGGTGGCGGTTTCATCTATGGCCTCAAGTTGTTCTTGTTCTTGTTGGCATAGTGGTTTTTCTTGAAGCCTATGAACAAATTAAATACTGGAATTAGAACTTGCATTGCATTTTAAGATATATATCAAGAGTTTTTTAAATGAGTGTTTCTACACTGGTAGCTCGATTGGGTGTGTACCAACAGGCTGGCCTTTGAGGAGTGGGGGTACTTTATCGAGTTGGGTTCTAGTACATGTACTGACTCGTTTAATGAGCATTTCTACATACTTGATTGATGTGCGTGTGACATCTGAATTTCTTTAGTAAGGTGCACTGAAATGACTGCTGACTAATGTAATGAGTTTTTTTTACCAAAATAGACCACTTTTTGAACTTATTTGCCAAACTAAACCACTTTTTAACATATTTACTAAAATAGGACACTTTTTAAAATAGTGATTTCGAATCACTATTTTTCCATTAAAATAGTGATTTGAAATCACTATTTTTCCAGATTCGACTTAAAATAGTGATTTCGAATCACTATTTTTCCATTAAAATAGTGATTTGAAATCACTATTTTAAAAAGTGTGCTATTTTGGTAAATATGTTGAAAAGTGGTTTAGTTTGGCAAATAAGTTAAAAAAGTGGTCTATTTTGATAAAAAAGTCTAATGTAATGTTAACAAGTCAAAAAAGTAGTTAACAGTCAACATATATTAACTTGTATACACTGACGAATGTAGTGTTAACACATTAACAAGCTTGTTAAAAGGGTACATGCGTATTTACTAGATTATAATAAATTAATCAAACACTTACTCTTGTTCCGTTGCATCGGATCTGTTACTCGATAAGGCAATCCGACGGTTGACCATTCTCGACGCAATCCCCTTGATAGTTTTAACAATTCTTTCAAACGACCCCGTATCAATACCCTTGGCTTGCTTGTACACATAAAAGCGGGTCCCACAAGAAAATAGCACGAACGAAGCAACCATCGCGATACAGGGAATCGCGAATCCCAATCCCCATCCAAATGTGTCTTGTATATAGGACATAAGTGAGACTCCTAAGAGGCTACCAGTACATATACCAAAATACCACCATTGGAAAAACAGGCTCTTCTTGTCAGAATTCTTATCATTTTTGGTAATGGGCAAATCATCATCTTCTTCAAGCTGGTCAGCTCCAAAGGCTTGTAAAGATGGGTTATATCCACCTTGGCCTAGTGAAATCATATAAAGTGACCAAAAGAGGGATGAAGAGGAACTTGTTTCTTTTGAAGTAACCCAAGGCCATTTCAATGCTGTTGATGTCAATGCCAATAGCCCCTACATCCAAATTAATAAATAAATAAATAAAAAGAAAATTGGTTAATGATGTCATCTCAATTTGCTAGATTGTGACAAAAGATTGTGGAGCTTTATTTTTGTAAAATAAAATAGATTTATTGATATCATTTAACTTCTCCCGGATTTTGTCTCGTAGCATTGCTCATAATTATTAAATAATTCCAGTGTAAAAGTTATATTATTTATTTTGTAACTTAATATTTATAGTAGAAAGTGAGGATATATATATATAATTCGGATATTTAAATATAAGAAGGAAAAAACACCCTTCTCAATTTTGAGAGCTAATACATTAGCATTGGGCCGTTGATTACACCGCGACAAAGGATAATGGAATACATAAAGCCACTGGGCTGAAAATTGGGACCACGCCCATTCACTGGCTTTTCCAAAAAGGGAACTTTCGGGTTGGACCAAAAATGTCAAAGCTCATTATTTTGGGGAGTAAAACACAATTTTACACCAAACTTAAAATTTCAAACTTGGGAGTCCATTTCTTGAAAATCAGCCACTACTACAAGATTTCCATCCCTTCAACTCACTGAATGATCTACTATTTTAACACAAAAATAAATAAAAAAAAATTAATCAAAAAAAAAAATAGAACTTCGATCTACAAGATTCTTTAAAAGTTAGAGAAGAAAGAATCAATTTTTGGTCACAATTTCCAATGATTGAATCCAAAATTCCATAGTGTAAAACAATATGGACAAAGGAAATTAAATAAGAACAAAACAAAAAGGGTTAGGAGAGAGAAAAACACACCCCAACATAGAGGAAACAAGAAACTAAGATTGTTGAGTAGCGGTCCCAATAAGAGTCCACCAGTGGTGCAACCAACAGCGGCAACATGGACGTGAACCCACACCAGCTATTAACCGTCCGTGCCGCAGATGAATTGCTCATCTTCAATACATCAGTTAAGTACGTCACCAAATTCGAGGCCACCCCCTTGAATGCAAACCTTTCCATCCCAGCTATTACTGTTGTACATAATTCACACCTCCCATTAATCATTTTTAAATTCATTGAAACAAAAATAGCATACATTTTATATTGCATGTTTAAGAACCCTGGCCAATTCAATGCTTTAATTTATCAATTGGGATTCCTAAACACCTTACGTATAATGTGTTTGAGAATCCCAGTTCAACTATTCAAGTTCTCAAACATGCGATAATAAACTCCAATTTAAATATTTAAAATTGGAGCAAAATCAGAGTTATCTTAATCTTTTGTTCCAATTCCACAATTGAAAAGGCAAATATTCGAGGTGACAATTATACTACCAAAAAAAAAAAAAAAGTACATGTTATAGTTATAACTGTTACATCAGATAATTTTTCTTCGGTTTATCTTTGAAATTGGATTAAATTTTGCTCCAACTTATTAATAGAGATGAAAAAGTAGACAAACTTACCAATGAGAAGAATACATGGCTTGTTCAATCTCCTAGAAATTTTCTCTCTTCCAGTCATGATAATATCACTCTGATCTGAAAATGAACAAGAACTAAAATAATAAAGAAGATATGAGAAAACAGAAACATCTACGGTGGTGTCATCTCAGTGATGGAATTTTTTTGTGTCATTTTCAAAGCCTTACTCACCCCATACATGAATAAAAAGAGAGATGTAAAGAAATTTATGATGATGCCACCAATGAATGTTAGTTTTATATAGAGAAGCAAAAGGATTTTGTTAAGTTATTTGTCTGTGAATGGGACACTGGACAATTCACTAAGCAAAGAGAGAGAGAAAGAGAGGAGGTATTTGTCTTTGTGTTAAAGTTGTTTTGATTTGATTAAAATTAAAATGAAATAAAGAGAGAGAGGGGATAAAAAGAGGTTTTTAATTTTTCCCCAAAACTTGTTTCAGTTTGGCTGTTTCGTCACGGTGGCGTTACCTAGATAACAGTGTTGAATGTCGACATGTAACGAATTTTTTTTCGATAAAGCCTCAAAATCATGCTTTTCTGTTTTTATTTTTATTTTTATCTTTATAGATAGAGGTGTTGTAAACGTAGAAGGTGGACTAGCGTTTTACACGTGGACATTTTTGCCACGTATGCAGCTCGATGTGGTGCCAGGTAGACGCTACCCGTCACGCAAAAATCGAGGTGGCTGTGTTTGGAGATGGTGCTGAATTTTAAGTTGTTTGCCTTCTATGTTGATTATCTTTCTGCTATGTATTTATTTAATTTTTGAGATTTTTTGAGTTTGCCCCTTATTATTAATTTAAAATTCAACTTACCCCATGTATTACTAATTCTTTGAGTTACCCCTCAGCTCTTAATAGATTGTTAACTCCGTCCATTTCTTAATTTTTTGGACAATTCTGCCCCTCTGTTACTGTTCATCTTCTTTTTTTTCAATAAACCTAATTTTATCATCTTCAATAAACCTAACAATAAACTTAATTTCGAAATCCAAAATTGTTTCTATTAGTAAACTAATTTACAAATTCATAAATCGTTTACTATTAATCTTCTTCTTTAAATGTGAAATAAAAAAATGAGTTTACTATTCATCATCTTCTTCAAATCCAAAATGGGTTTACTAATTTCGAAATCCAAAATTATTTATATTAGTAAACCCAATTTACAAATCCAAAAGTTGTTTGTTATTTATCTTCTTCTTCAAATGTGAAATACAAAAATGGGTTTACTATTCATCTTCTTCTTCAAAGATGAATTCAAAACCATTTTCAATAATAAACCCATTTGTATACCCAATTTCAAAATCCAAAATTGTTTCTATTAGTAAACCCATTTTCATACCCAATTTACAAATTCAAATCCGTTTAATATTCATCTTCTTTTTTAAGATGAATCTAAAATCGTTTTCAAAAATGGGTTCACTATTTACCTTCTTCTTCTTAAGAAATTCAACTATTGTTTTATAACTTTCTCTCTCTAAATACAAACCCAAAATCTCTAAATATTATATATATATATATATATATCTAAACCCATTGTTCATCTCCACCGAATTCGGCGATTTTGGGTTTGCTTCTCCGGTGATTTTTTCGATCGAATTTTTAGAAGCTTCGATTTGGAGTTAGTTTAACACATAGAAAGAAATCGAGGTGAAGAAATGGACGAGATAGAGAGAGAGAGAAAGAAAGAAAGATGGAGTTGAAGAAATGGAGTGTGGTGTTTTAGAGAGAGAAAGGAAAGAAAGATTTGGGTTTTTTTTTTTAAAGATGATGAACAGTAACAGAGGGGCAGAATGGTCCAAAAAATTAAGAAATGGACGGAGTTAACAATCTGTTAAAAGCTAGGGGTAACTCAAAAGATTAGTAAAATAGGGGATTAAGTTGAATTTTGAATTAATAATAGGAGGCAAACTCAAAAAATTCCTTAATTTTTTGCCTTGCCACAATTACTAGTCATGAAGATTGAACTAAGATAGTGCTCGAATGATTTGCCTTATAACTCAAGACATCTTACTTACCGCCACATCTTGTAATTATAATTCACTTCTATTAATCATCTATTTAGGATTTTCTACGAAAGAAACATTAAAATCATACTTCTTACATTTCAAATTAATATGTTGAGTTATATTTTTAAAACGTCCGACAATAGTATTTTTATTTTATTTTTTGAATATAATTAATGTACTAAATCTAAATAATTAATATCTTAAACTAGATAAAATAAATATTCTTTGTTCTTGGGGGTTATACAAATACGATTAAGATATATATGTTTAAGACATGTAATTATTCATACGATATGTATGCATTTACTTGGCTGATCTTTTCGAGATTCCAAATGGAAAGCAAATTTAATGCAAAATATATTTGTTTAGTCATCTAATGAACATTTCTATTAAAGCAAATTTTTATACTCCATAATATAAAAAATTATGTTCCACTGAAATTTTTTGTACCCATTTATATATGAGGTGGAAAGTGAGTTCTATAGGAAATTTCTATCATCATATAGAAATGGTGATAGAAATTTTTAATATAATTTTCATTGGATATATTATGAAGGGTAATATTAACGTGTGCCCTAAGGGCACATATTACGCACATATAAATAAAAATAATTAAATTATAACATGCATTAAATTAGGTACAGAATCTCATGTAAAGTGGTATTCTTTCCATTCATATTATGGTTAACATGTGCCCTAAGGTCACATGTTATCATTTTCCTATTATGAAACCCAATAATTTTCTCTCTTTCTAAATAAATGACAAATAAGAAAGAAATAAAGCAACATTGGAGACCAATTTTTTTTTTATTCTTTTCTAACCGTATAGATAAAAAAATTGCCAACTAGATATATAAACATTCTAAAATGTTATTGACACATAGGATAAAAATAAAAAAAATAGAAATTATCATTAAAGATGGCCTTATTCGACTTGAAAAGAATGAGAACAACTTTTGATTTAAAGGATAAAAGTTGCATTCTCTATTTACTAAGAGTATCCGTAGCATGATACTAAAATTTATAGCCAAATTTACAAATTGGTTACTAAATTTTCAAATTGAATACAGCGAATATGATATAAAACATAGTCATACAAGCATGCAAAACCCGTATCAATTTTGAGCTCAAAAAAAAGAGAGAAATACGTAATACGAGTGAGGCACACTCATACGAGTATTTCTTTCTTTTTCTTTTCTTTTTTTTTGTTAACTTTTGTGAGATAAAATGGAAGATAATATATATATATATATAGTTCCATACGAGTCACTCATATGAGTCATATAAGTGAGCCACAATTGTATGACTCAGACAAGTGTCACACACTCATATGATTTTTTTTTTATTATTATTTTTTAGGACAGCCGTATGACCCATAGGCGAAAAGAAGAGCCTGTGAGAATCCGCAAATGCGACTCCAGGGTCTCAATCCCATATTTAAGGGGCCTAAAATGTCAAAACGGATTCCACCGTTTCATTCACTTCAACATATAGGGTTTTGTCTTATTTTCTATTTTTAAATGCAATTGAGTTCGTTTAGAGTCGCCAGTACGTTTTACGAGAAAATGTACAAAAATTCACGTAGGGGTAAAGGCCAAAACAAACCTTATTCCCACGCATGTGGTCTACGAAACCGGGATTCTTATAGGGTTCGGGAACTATATTACGGTTTGGGAAGATGTTAGGCACCCATTCTGCCCTTTTGGTCTCTAGTGGCTTATATGTTTATTCTAAAATTGGAAAACTTTGGATGCCTTTATTGATACTCTATGAATTTATGGAAATAACTAATGAAAACTTGATTTCGGAAAAAATGGGGAAAGGGATGAAAACCTTGTATCCCGTGATCCGATATTTTGATTTTGTTGAAATATATTTTCGAGTGACAAAAGTTTACCTTTATCAATTTTAAAATGAGAGTGATTCGGTATTGTTTCCTTAGATAACAATGTCAGTCGTCTCGTTAGGTTAATTTTAAAAAAGATCGGATCTTTATCGGAATTAATTTGATATGGAATTAAACTCTTTGAGGAGAGTGTATCAGATACATTACAGTCTATATGAAAGACAGGATATATCTGAGTTTAATTCCTAAGTAAGCTTTATCAGTCCGAATTTTGAGAACTGGTTTTATCCGGATGATAAGTATTCTTACTTCTTTTGGGTTTTTTTTAAAATATGATTTTATCAGTTTATTTTTAGAAAAAAAATATCGATAACCTTGACAATAAGTTTATCCAGCTAGAAAGTGGACAGAACAACAGATATGACAAATCTACAAAACAATAAAAATTGGAGTAAATGCTTTCGATTTATGTTAGCCCAAGCAAGCCAACTCCCTATTCACTTATAGTACTTCGGAAAATAAATATGTATATATGATAAACTTTTAAATAAGAATTTAAACAGGTCTATGAAAATGATAAAAATAGATATATTCTTGATTACTAGAAGAAATTTTAATTACCTCCCCGGCGATAAATAAGAATATAGGAGAGAAAATATAATACGACCGAAGATAATCCAGTGGATATAGGCTTTTCTTCTCCTAATATAGTCGAGATTTCGACTTTGATATTAGAGACGTCGAGTGTCGGAACTCGGAGATTCCTTGAATACTTCTTTAGAAAATCAGATTTCTTAGATAATAAACATTCTTTCTTTGATCACTCCCCAAAAGATCCCTCTTCTCTCCTCTCCTCTTAGGGTGTTGGTCTATTTATACTGCTCGGAGAGAGATTGTCGCGCGACATTCCCCCAAAAAGGGTAAGTGTTGCGCGACATATAGGACAATATTGCGCGACAAACGACTGAAGTGATATCCCTTATAGACTGATGTGTCAGGGAGTAGATGGTCTGGGTCAGAGGGGTTTGTCGTGCGACACTTAGAGGTTTGTTGCGCGACATATACCAAAAAAGATAGATTTGTCGCACGACAAATCCCCCTAGGAAGGGGGTTTGTTGGGCTATAAACTTTCCGGAACAGTTTCTAGTACTTTTGGGCAAATAACAGACTCAACAACAGTACTAGCAAGTGTTCTTTAGGATTCTTGCGGGGGTCACGAATTGGGGTGTCTATGGAGCCGTATAAGTAAAATTTAGCCATATGGTAAGTTTATCATCTCTCTACCATACTAGTTTAAGTTCGCCTGTTAAGTTATCTCTGATGTGTCATATGGTATATTAAATTTAACAATTTACCATACCTAATGTGATTGCTTTAAATGACACAACTTTCAATGTAATTGTTTAAAAACTAAACTTTTTAAAGAAGAAATAAATTTTGACATAAGGACAATAATTAAATTTACAATAAATTAATCTAAAGTTTTTAGAAAAATATAGGATGTTCCGAGAGTACCCCCAATTGAATTACATTTTGAAAATTAATTCTAGATGATAAGTAATGTAACCTAAAGTCAAATTTAAAACTTTAAATCCAAAAAAAATCAAAATTTATTCACACTAAAATAAAACTCCTAAAATCTAGATAACATATGTCTAACCTAAACTCAATTTCAAAACTTTAAACTTAATGCAATTCAAAAATTCAAAATTGGAAAAGAGAATTATTCGGTATTGCTAAACTTAATCCTAAAATGAAGTGTATAATATAGACAAAATTTCCAGGCATATAATAAGTTTGCATATATGTAGAAATAATACAACATGAAGAATATGCGGGACATATTAAGTTTCGTGTAAAAAAGGACCGGTTGAATGAACATTCCAGATATATAACTTTGTACATGAAAATATTTATTAATATGTGAGTAATTAACATGCAAAAAATAATGATTTTTACACATACAAATGCTAACAAAATTTAACTTAAATATACGAGGCATATTAAATTTTGTAGATATAATAAATTAGATGGGCATATTAAATTACACAAACACATATACATATAATGGATATGAGAAAAGTACTAACCGAATAAAATGCAAATGGTAAACACAGTCAAACATGTAGCAATCCAAGGTTTCGCAAAAAACGTACTACAGCTTCGTATCAATAATATCTTAAAGCATTTCTCATGGTTCTGTAAAAATTTAAGTGTAAATCATACATGTCAATTCAAGTTTACACAAAATTTAAAGTCTAAAAAAAATGTCAATGTTAGGTTTGTAAACTCGTGTAAAATTTTGAAAAGCTAATAAGATACCAACACATGTTAAATGTTATTTTCACACAATTATTATTATTATTTTCTTGAATCTTCTAGATATAATCTTATAATTACGATGGATTTTGATTTATACACCTTAATGAGTAAATTTTAAATATGTAATTTTTATTAGAATTCATAATTTGTATTTAAAGTTATTGCATTTTAAAGTTTTATTAAAAAATCGATAAGAGAGAAAGCTAATATGGCAATATAAAATGAGAGTGTATTACACAATCAATTTACACAAATCTCACTTTTAAAAAATTGCTAGAGATCAAAAATTTTTGGCAAAACAAAAATATAAATTACTATTAGAAATTCTCTTGGCAATCTTCTTTATACAAACCTAACTCCATCTCCCATAGATTAGGAGATCTAGGGATGGAAACATGTCAAGTTTACAAATTTCATACCCATACTCACCCCCAATACCAAAAATCATCTCCATCACCATCACCAGCTTCACCTTTATCCCCGATTCGAGGATTCCCTAACATTTTTTTTCTTTTTTTTACAAAAAAGGAAGGTATAAATAATATAATATTATATAATATAGATAAATATATATATATATATACACAATAAACTCACACACATATATATATGCACAAAATAAGAAAATTATTAAATTATCTATATAAAGAAAAGTATGGGGTAAAAACTCTCATACCCGGACCCACCCCAATTAATTATCCTCATACATGTCCTCAACGGATCAAGAACTTGTGGGTATTTTTTTCTATCCCTGGAAACCCCAAATAGGAACCACGTTAACGCTGTGTAACAGTCGTCAACGGATCACTCCCCTTGGTCAACAAGAACAAGCGAAGGAAACAAAACCATTGTTATCAATAATGTAGTGCAAATCTCAATGGCAAAAATTAATTATTTGTTTAACAAATATATATATATATACATATGTGTGTGTTGATGTGGGAAGAGACAGAGAGAGAAGGGGGGTTTATCAGTGAAACAAGAGTGAGAAATAAAAATAATTATCTCAGTAGGCAAATAATAAAGTGAAAGGATTAATTATATTTTATAAGAATTTGAGAGTGAGACGATGCTTACCTTCTAGAGTATACTTTTGAATTAATTTACTCCATAAAATTTGTAAACTTGCCTTTTAGAGTCGTACTTAATTATTGAATTAATTTACTTCCTTATATTTGTTAACTTATCTTTAATTGTAGAGTTCTACTGCAAAAGCTATAAACAAGGATAATACACGCTTGGCGGATAGAATATAAGAGGGATATAATAATAAAAAAATTATCTCGTGTTTGGTGCTACACTGTATTCGGCACTAAACAAGATATATTATAGTTTTCCTATGCCATATTTGGTACAAGATTAGATAGTATATTATGGATTTATAGAAAATAAATTAATCACACTTGAACCTTATATAGCACAAAACACTGGATATAACTATCCTAATTAAGGATTATTTTATCCTATTCCTTGTGGGAATTTTTTATTTTTTGTTTTGCCATCTTTAAATAATTAAGTTGATTAAATTAAAATAAATATAGCACTACAAAAGCTCAATTCGTAAAATTCATTGTTGCATTATATCATTGATTACTTTATAAAAATAATTTTTACAAAATTTCATATGGTAATCATAAAAGAAAACACAAATTTCATAGCAAAGTGATTCTTATGATATATTTAATTTCACTTTTTTTCTTTCTTAATGAAATATTTTTTTCCGAAACTTATTATTAATAAAATAAAAATCATAATAGAATTACCAATTTTCATAAAGAAAATCAAGTATACGAGTAAAATATGATATAAATTGATTGATTGTTGAGTAATTCACAACAGTTGCATTAATTTATTATATCTTATTCAAACTTTTAATCTGGAACAAGACCAAATGCCAAGTATATTTAATTCTTATTCGACTAGTTCTCATCCTATCATATCCTGCATAATTCTTATCCAACTATTTCATTTCCAATCATATCCCATGCATATAACTCTTATCCGATTAATTCCGATTCTTATTAAACGGGTGCCAACTTATTTTAAAACTCTAATTTTCTATTTATTTAATATTTTTCCACATAGGTCAATTTCCTTTTTTCATATTCACTTCCTTGTTTTTGTAATCACTACAACATTGTTTAAATTTATTAACCTTGTATTGCAGTTGTCTAATTTTTTCTCATTCCACGTCTGCCAATCGGAATATAAGAAATATATATGTTACAACATACAAGAGGCTCCGAACAAGGGATATGATACTACACCAGCAATAACAAGAGCATATTAGACAATATACCTACAAATAATAAATTAATTAATTTAATAAAGGAACCTTAAACAAAATTGTATCCTTACTTAAAAATTTTGGATTTTAAACAAGTCAACCAAGCGATATGTGACATAATACTAATTTTCTATTAAGGTAAAAATAATAAATGTACCGGAGAAAGTTTCCGATCTTTGTTCTCAAACATTTTTTGGATGCAGTTCTTGCTACTTTAAAGGATGATGTCTTTCAAATTCGGTATCTATGAATACTCGGTCACATGTATACTATTTGTGAACCGAGATTTTTTGATCACGTGTACTTTATTTGTTATTGAACCGAGATTTATCAGTCGTAGATATACCTAATCAGAGATCACAAGGTCCTTTTCTTTAAAAAAAATATTGAACCACATCCAAAAAGTTTTTTTTGACAAATACCGGATGCTAAAAAACTTATTTGATACCGTTAATCACACTACTTCCCTTCTAATTTACTATTATGTAAAACCGAAAGGCACGAAACCGCATCACTTTTTAGATTTCCAATTTTTCCCTTTCGTGTTTTTATTTTAAAAAAATATTAACCACATAAATAATGAAGTTTGAACTCTTGCTATTGCTCTCGACTACTGTGGTACTTATAAACTTTTTCTTTAAATTTAGTCATGCATAGCTTGTGTACACAATCTAATTCTAAGCATGTAATTAATTAAGACAATCAAGAATGAAGAAACAGCCACGCATATATATATATATAGCACAATTTACTAATCCACACGTTAAAACTCTAACTAATTAATTAGTTGCCACGTGGGTGTTCTTAAAGGGCAATGCCACATTAATCCCACGCACCAACACACGTTAATCTTGTGTTTAGCAGCTTGATTTAACAATTAATGCTTTAATGATGTGTTTTAATTTAATCTTCTCTCCTTCGTCTTTTCCATTTTGTTAGTTATATATATCCCGTACGCGACAAAATTAATTTTATTTTCTTTTATTTGTGGAAAAACTCAAAAGTTTTGAACTTGACTTCCCTCTATAACTTCTTTCATCCAATTTCATTCAATGGGATTTAATTCAATATCTAAACAGATGAATTTTTTCACATAACTTAGAAAAGATGATCTCTATAATGAGTTTCTACAAAATTTCATCAAGAAATTTAAATCGAAAATAGGTGTAATAAATATTGGGT
The DNA here is from genome assembly GCA_021464415.1 of Lonicera japonica. NCBI lineage: Eukaryota > Viridiplantae > Streptophyta > Magnoliopsida > Dipsacales > Caprifoliaceae > Lonicera > Lonicera japonica. The sequence continues at coordinate 41,222,497 of CM038469.1, read as the reverse complement.
ACATACGTTCATTTTCGATTGTTAAAATTTTAGATGATGTCACCCTCTTCTAATTTGAATTTTGTGATGAAATTTTGTTTATTTGATTTACTAATTATAGATATCACCTCCAGCAAATTTCATAAAATATTTCATCCATTCAAATCTCAAACTAAATTGTGACGCCCTGCGAGCGAGGAGTACTCCCTTGGGAGGAGGAATTGTAGCTCAAAGGGGCATCTCACATCGGAAGATGGGGGATCCTTGGAGATCCATATAAGTAAGAAATGGTCGCTAATTAAGTACGAGGCCTTTTGGGGGATCACTAGTTTCGGATCCCATAAGAACTTCGAAGTTAAGCGAGTAGGTGGCCAGAGCAATCCCATGATGGGTGACCCCCTGGGAAGTTGGTCGTGAGCTCCCAGAAACAAAGTCGTGAGGGTAGATGGATGTTCCGGGTAGATGTTCCGGGGCCAGAGCAATCCCAGGATGGGCGCTACCCAGAGCGGACAATATCGTACTGAGGTGGGACTGGATCGTTACATAAATCTTTTGATAAAATTGAATAGAAAAATAATATAGAAGAAGCCAAATTCAAAAGTTTCATTTCAGTATTTCTTTTAAAAGTTATGCCCATAATAATCTTAGCTAATTTATGGAAAAGGTATATTGTATAAACGCAATATATATCACGTGATATTTTCCATCCGATTAAATTAATTGACATGGAAGAAGAAGAAGAAGGGTGGAGATATTGATACTCCCAATATCTCTCAAAAACACTCCAACTTTTCATTCGGTTTTAAGCAACTGAGTAAAGTGTATGTTACTCGGTTGCGAATGACCGAGTATAAACTTGACAATACTTGGTTGTCAAGAATCGAGTATATAAGTTTATATACTCTGCACTCAAAAACTGAGTAATAGACACCTTACTCAACTGTAAATGAACAAATGAAAGTAAGAGTGTTATTACTAAATACTTTTGAGAGTGCTAAAGCTCTACCTAAGACGAAGGATTTTGTCTATGAAAAGATGGAAATAGTAATACAAGTGCCAATAGCTCTACCCAACTCATGATTCGCCCTCTCGGTCCCTTCTCCTGAATCTTGAACAAGAGAGGCCCATCTAACCAGCACTTACATTGAGAATATATCTTCTATATATTTAATGGAAACAAAAACGCTAGCTATATAATGATAATGACATTAATTCTGTTGTTTTCGGTTTTATCCATGCCTTTGTTTTTTCAAAACAAAATAACAATATTTACTAGCTAGGATTTGAATCTTCATCTTGGGCGTTCCAAAGAGAAATATTCATCCAACGAGCGTACGCATAAATCGCTTGTGTTTTATTGAAGTATTTATAAAATACAAGCAACCTATCTAATCACGTAACCAAAGTGTATATCTCTATCCTATATTGCATGTTATATGACCACAAAAGAGAAATTCAAAAAGGTAAAACATGCCAAATTTGGCCCTACATATATTTATATCATTTACAAGGAAAGGTGCTACTCATACTACATATATAACAGTAATGACATTAATTTTTGTGTTTCTAGTTTTATCCGAGTTAATTAATTTGTTTTTTCAAAACAAAATAACAATTCATGTTTAATAGGATTTGAATTTTGTTCTTAGATGTTAAGAAGGGAAATATTTGTCCATTGAGCGTACATATGAATCGTTGTGTTTAAATAAAATATTGTTAAAATACAAACAACGTATGTAATTACGTAATTAAAGTGTCGTATCTCTATCCTATGTGAGATGTTACGTGACCACAATTAAAGAAGAAATTCAAAAAAAAGTAAAACATGCCAAATATTTTGTCCCTACATATATTTCCTTTTTCTATCCTTTGCCCTACATATATTTCTATCATTTACAAGGATAGGTACTCCTCATACTAGAGGCAAATATATATATATATATAGATTTTGCTATAAACACGGCTAATATTCTTCCAACATTGGGTGCTTTAGTGATATGGAAAACACTTGTTGTTTTACACAATATCACCACTACCAAATAATGCTCAAGTGACAACACAGTCACTCTCAATACCAATTCATTCATTTGGAGTTCAATGGTGGCAACTGGTCATTAGACATTCTCAAACTAATATAGCACAGGACCGTGTTTGGTTTATCAAAACTGGAAGTAAGAGTTAGTTGACACGCAGGCAAGGAACACCAAGAAACACACGAGATTTATGAGTAATAGTGGCCTGGGATTGTTTTGTCGTGCACACAGTACACACCACTACTCTTAAAGACGTACATCTCAAACACTGTCCTAAATACAATTGATATTGAAACAAATAACCGAGATCAGAAAGCATGTAATTACTGTGTTTTATTTTCTTCCCATCTCTGTACTCATAAATTATATTGTTTGTAAAATTAGAGTTAAGAAGGAGGTTCACATAAATCTAAAATGTTATAACTAAAGTTTCTCTATAAAAAGATTAAAGGGGTCCAATACAATATAGTATGTTTATGCATTACTACTCAAACTTTCCTTGGAGAGTCCACATAATTTACTAAGAACTTTAAAATTAATTAATATATTTTGGAACATAAAATTTTAAGGTGTAAATAAATAATTTAATCTCCTTGGAACTTACACAAAATTTGTAACCACATAATATGCTAGGCGTCTAAGATATTCTAGAAGCTTAGATGAGTTGGATTTAAATAATGCCTATCAAATGAATTTTCACTAGAAACCTTAACATATAGAATTTATTTCGTATTTTAAGATATAAAAAATATACAACATAAAGAACCCCTTAAGGTTATGATTCCCAAGTCAAATTAATATACAGTCTAATTCTTTTTCACATCCGAGAGAGATATCCATTGAGACTTTAGGATTTTGTAGTTGGAAAATTACTAACCTACGAAACTTCTGCACCCTATGTTGACATGAATTCATATACGTACCTAAAATTAATCTCTTTTGTAGTTGAAAGGTCACTAACCTACCAAGTTTATGTACTCTTTGCTGACATGAGTTTATATACGTACCTAAAATTAATCTCATAAAAACTGGACATGATTAGAATGCTTAAGATTTATGTGATTTAAGATGATTATAAATCTAACAGTTCTGCCCCTGACCGCGTATGCATAATATATAGTACAATCTGAACATTTTATGGTGTTTGAAGTTTGTGTATATATATATGTAGTTTTCACAAATATTGCATGCAGTTGCCAATCTTGAATTACGGACATTGGAGTTTGTGAGTGCACGTATGGACTGCTTGGATTAGACCATGTCACCAGGGCCTTTATTTTAATAATTAAGGAACACTTAAATTATTGGATCTATACAAAGGTGATACTAACTTGAATAACTTTTTCTTTTTCTTTTTTATTTCTTTGATAATAAAGGTAATTCGGAACATCAATCTCTCTCATAATCAATTACGAATAGCTTGATTGGCAGGAATCTTATACTTGATAAGAAAACTACAAAAAAATTAAGATTAAGTAATGCTACGATTGCAAGAAATGCATATAAATTGAAGATGTACATAACATTAAGTGTTACTTTATTGTTAAGGAAGATTGACTAGGTTTCAACTCTTCATTTAATCCTAAAGCAACACCTTATTTTGGGCACAAATCTCTCCACACATTTGTAATGACGAAAAGATTATTGTTTGTTTAATCACAAAATTGGAAAGCAAATTGAGACATTCTCTTTATAAAATGAAAATACTCATTTTTTTCCATAAAATACCCTTCCACAATTAACAAAACCTGGTATTAATTGGTTAGTTTGTGCAGGTACACTAACTTAATTGGTAAAGCACCGACATGATTTTAAGAGAGATCTTGAATTTGAGTCTCATCCGGGACACCGACAGATTCATGTAGGTCCCACATACCCCCACTCAATTTTTTTTAATATATATATATATCATACAAATAGGATAAATACCAAATTATGTGCAAGATAACATGATATTGCTCTAGCTTGATTGGTTAGCAATAATTGGCTATGGTTGAGTTTGATGTTACAAGTTTGAACCCCTCCAACTTTGTTTATCTTTCATTTCGTTTTTAACATTTTTAGGATTCTCGAATTGTTCTTCTTTTTTAAGGTTCGCCAGTCTAAATTATTTAATTAATATATTTCATTTTCAAAATAGCATATAAATAAGAAACCAATATTTGCTATTAATTGGTCGATTGGAACTTATTTACTATGAAATTATTAAGTCGCGTTTAGTTATCTTTTAATTTATGAATTGAGCAATTTAAACTACTTGATTTAATACATGCATAAATTATTTGTTATGAGTGTTTGGTTGCAAACTTTGTTCATGGTATTGACTATTAACACTCTAATATAGTCTTGACACTTTTTTTCTAGGGCTAAGTTATATACTTTCGTGACAGATTTTGAAGTGCAAAATAAATTATTTAGAGTGCCAATTAATATTCATACTTTATATAAAAGACAATAAAGTTAATTTAATTTGTAATATAATCCACAAGTGCCCCCTCTGGCAAAAATTTCTATATCCGCCACTAATCTGGGGTGGGGGTGGAATATTTTAGTTATTGTAGTAAAGGAAAGAGATTTAAACATTCCTTTCTTTAAAAAAAAATTAACGAAACCTAGAAATCACTACCCATCAAATTGCAACTCGTTAGCGGTGGTAGCCCATGGTGTAGCAAGAGAGGCCCGGGCAGCAACAAAACTACATGTCACTTGGGCCATCTCCCCACACCCCTTAAATTTTGGTGAACCTTCATATATCTCAAATTTTGGTGTACCTTTATATATGTATGGTTATGACCTCCACAAAATTAAGTGTACCTTTATATAACACAACCCCCCCCCCCTCTCTCTCACACATTTTAGTGTCCCTTTGTGTAGCTTCCTTTCAAATTTGTAACGCTGTCCTTAGGCCCGGATACCAACTTAGTTAAGAAGGGAAGAATAATTATTGGTAAGAGTAAGAGTAGAATGACCATTAAAAACTCCTAATGATTATAGTACATTGTAAAATTTTGTTATGCTAAAAGATCGACATTATAGGACAATAATTACGTTGTAAAATAGCAACAACATTGATTGCCTAATATAACTAGCTAGTTGTTGGATTCAATAGCTAGGTAATGTCGTATCCGATTGTACTAGTTGTATGAAGAAAGTAAGTAAGTGGTGTCGCTCTTTGTTAGAGCAACATTTCCTCAAGCTGATAAATTTGCTTACGAAACAAAAATTATTGGTGTCACTTTTTCCTTTTCTTTTCTTTTAAAAGTAGCTTTTGGTCAAGGGAAACACGATTACATATATCCAGATTATGCGATGTTGGGAGTTAATTTGCCAATGCTATATATTGGAAGTGTTTTTCATTTTTGTTAAAGTAGATTTTTCTTTTCTTTTCTTTTTTTTTGAATTATGTTAAAGTAGCTTTTGATCAAGGAGATTCAATTACATATCCCGCAGCATTTGGCCGGTCAAAGCAGCAAACTTGCTTATGAAAAAGAAAATAAGTGGTGTCACTTTCCATTAAAAGCAATTTTGTCTTTTTGTATGTTTGCCTGCGAGTTATTTTCACATCATATTAAATGTGAAGTTAATCTCTACTCGCGGAATTGAATCTATCTTTGATCCAATAGAATTTGCGTATAGGAGAATTCGAACATGTAATTTCTCACTGAATGAATTGATGATTCTCTTTAAGAACTCAATAGAGGAAAAACCACCGAAGCAACGCTATGTGGGTTAAAAGGCAATTTTTTCGGCAAAGGGTCAAATTTGCTAATGCTATATATTGGAAGAGGAGATCCAATTACACTAAGCTAGGTTATATACAGTTTTTTAGACGTTTGAGCAAGCTAAAAATTGATTAACATTTTCATTTGTTATTGGTTTAAGGTAATCTAAAACGAAAAATAAAATCATTAATATAAGATGGAAATAGTATTTAAGTTTCAATGGGCCCCCCTTTATTTGGGAAAGCTATCTAAGGCCAATGGCATTTTTTTGTTCTGTTACAAATGTTTTCATTTTGGACTTGTATGGTGTAAAAACATCCGAGGATATTAACTATCTTATGTATTGATACTACTATTTTAATATAATATATCCCCTCTGTTTATGTTAAAAAAAAACAAAAAAACTTTCACCTCATGCAAATAAAGAGAAAATAGTTTCAATATATATACTATTTGACTCTTTCTATTTTCAAATACTTTAATTTAGACTCAAATACTTGTTTTCTTAATCTAAGCAAGGCACTACTGAACAAACTTATGGTTCAAATGAATCAAATTGAGGAACAGGGCACAGGTGTAATGACATGTTGTAAAACAGTTAAATTGGGATGAAAGATCAAGTAAGAAATCAAAGAGCAATGAAGAAAAAAGGGAAACTAAAACTAAATAAAAAAAATAATGGTACATTAATATCTAACCTGGTTGAGATTTGAAAACTTTTCCTCTTGCAATAAAGGAAAAACTTCATTGTTTGTAATTCCATATTCCCATTGTTGAGATCTTGGACTTCAATGAGATTTTTAAGAGTTGGGATTTGGTTGAAAGGTTGTTGAGTACCATAAGGATAGAGACTGAATCCTATTTGAATGTTTCAAACTTCATTTATCCCTCAAAAATGGGTAAATTGAGTCATTTATTCTTGAAAATAAAAAAATGACCTTATTTCCCCCCACCCCCCAATGGTATGTAGTTTAAATTTTTGACTGGTTTAGACCTTTAACGGGTTTGGTCCATTCAAAATTTGATCTTAATTGTATATTATGCCTGATATACAGCGTGATGGTATTAGATAACCATATATTTGTAAAGTTGATTGTAAAATTGTAAGCAATATATTCTTCAAAGTAATTTATATTAAGTGCAATTTTGTACTTTACGAAAGAGGGACAATATATAAAAAAATCTTATGGGGTGTAACAGTACGTAAAATGACGTTTATGGAATTTCAACAACGTACAAAGGTCTGTAATATTAACAAGGTGAAAGGGTACCTTTTGCTAGTGCCTCCTGTAATATTAAAAAAAATGTTTCATACCACATTTATATGGATCGAACCCATAACTTCTTTGTTAGGAGAAGGTGAATAACAAAAACGTACAAGATCATTGGCACTAGAAGCATGAAAATTTGGGTTGATCCAAAAAGAGGAAATGGACTCTTGAAGAATGATTTGGGCCTAATTGTCATAGTCCAAGTTTTCAGAAAGAAATAAAAATACTAGTTCTGGAAACTTTTTATTTAAAAAAAATTAAAAATTGGGAAGGTTTAAATTTTTGAGATAATGGGTTATAGGATCTCATCCCGTAATATTTTATAATTCTAAGGACGGACTCATATTTAATAAATAGAAGTAGTACTAATTTCATAATTTGGTTTTATAATAAGGACACTTTTCATAATATTAATTCATTTTAAGGAAAATGATAAGTGTTGATGGACCAACATACCCTTAAAATAAACATCATATAACACTTTCCTTGAACAATATTCTCGTTTGAGTGTGGAGACAACAACACAGTGAATGAGAAAGAAAAAGAGGTCTTGAGTTTTAACTGAATGAATAACCTTTCTTCTATAACTACATTAAAGAAAAGGTAATTCTTTCTCATCTCTTTTCTCTTTCTCTCTCTATTTTCCAATTTTTATCATTATACCAGTGGTTGATTTAATCTTTCTGGTTTCCTTCGGTCGTATCGCCAAGAGGAGCGTCGTTCTCATCATCTTCTTTTTCTTCTTCTTCAAATGCAATCGTAAAACATATATAAATTTTGATCGAACCGTTGGATTTGACTAATTTTTAGATATGTTGTTCGGAAGACAAAGTTACTATAATAATACAAAAAATCAAGACGATCAGAGGTTGTTTTACTATCGAAATCGACTAATTTTGACAGCCCAGCGGGATTTGAAAAAAAATTGATCGTAACTCTTTTTTTTGTTTTTTGGATGAACCCTACATCGATCCATATATATATATATACATATATATAAATTGAGTGGATGTTGATCTCATCAATTTTGTTGTTCTATATTTTATAATGATGCTAAAATCATTTTAGTACCAATGTTTTAGCACCATTGGTGCTAAAATAAAATGGTGCTAAACAGATTTAGCACCGTTGTTGCTAAAACAGATTTGTGCTAAACAGATTTAGCACCGTTGTTGCTAAAGCAGATTAATGCTAAATAAATTTAGCATAATTAATTGTTGCTAAAACAGATTGGGGCTAAACAGATTTAGCACCATAAGTGCTAAAAGAGATTGGTGCTAAACAGATTTAGCACCATTAATGCTAAAAGAGATTGGTGCTAAACATATTTATCTTCTCCATTTATTTTTTTCTTGTTATTCTGTAGCCTAGCACCATTGTTGCTAAAACAGAATGGTGCTAAACAGATTTAGCACCATTGTTGCTAAAACAGATTGGTGCTAAACAAATTTAGCACCATTAATTATTACTAAAACAGATTCGTGCTAAACAGATTTAGCACTATAAGTGCTAAAAGAGATTGGTGCTAAACAGATTTGGCACCATTGATGTTAAAAGAGATTGGTGCTAAACATATTTATCTTCTCCATTTTTTTTCTTGTTATTCTGTAGGCTTGTTTTTTATCTTCTTTTAGACTATAAACTTTTTTATTTTTTGGATAAATTATTTAGACCAGAAATGTGAGGTTTAGGAAGGACCAACTAGTAAATATTTGCTTTCTAACTTATGGGTCTCCAATAAATAAATAAATATAGTAAATTAAATAAACGGTGGCTATGGTAAAAAGGAATTAGACCAAAAGCTGTGGCCAAATAAATTGATATGGGGAATAGAAAATCCCCCATCCAACACCAATTCCTCTTCCTCCTCGTTGTTGTTAGGGATCTTCATCTCCTCCTCTGTTATAAGGAAAGGATATAAGTGTCTTTTTTTGACAATGTCCTTAATTTACACAGCTAATTTATAAGTGTCATTTATAATTATATTATTATTGGAATGGGCCCTTATGCCCAATTGCTCCAATTGCCCCATATATAGTGGCGAGTTTAGAATTTTAAATTTTGGGGGTTTGGAGCTACCCATAACACAATAATAAAAAATAAATTATCATAAAAATAATTAACATAAAAACAATCTCAAAATAAGCTAATCGATGAAAACTCACAATTGTTAAGGGCCTGTTTGGTTGATGTTTTGAGTTGAGTTTTTAAAATATGGTGTTTGGTAGAATTTACAAGTATGTTGAAAAGTGGATTTGGTTTTTTCTTTGACTTTTTTTCAACCAACTAAAAATTTCATAAAAAATTTTCAAAAAATAGTCACAATGGATCTTATTTTATAGATCTCGACGAGTATGTTTTAAATATATATTTTTTATTTAATTTTAATTTTTGAATTTAAAGTTATGGTGTTTTAAAAAAAATAGAAATAGAAAGTAAAGTTAATGAAATTTTGGAAAGTGTAAAAGTAGAGTTAATTTTGAGTTGAGTTTTTAAAATTTGGAGAAAAAAAAATAAATATAGACCAAACAGGCTCTTACGTGTTCTTTTCTCTATATGTATGTATTAGTAAATTTCATTATTTCCAAAATTAGAAATTTTAGTAATCTGGTTTTAGTGAAACATCCACAAAAGCACAAAAGATAAAAAGTTCTACCAATAGAAAAAAAAAAGGTTAAAGAGGCACAATAAGGTGTAACATTTTTTGTGAGACAATTAGTAATAATTAGGGGTGTAAATAGATATTCGAAAATCCGAATCCGTTCCGAATTCAAATCCGTATTTTGTGGATATTTATCCGAATGGATATTCAAAAAAGAGGATTTGGATAGTGCTTATAAATATCCGAAAAAATGGATATGGATATGGATAATAATAGTATTCGACCTAGATAATCCGTATCTGAGGTGGATTATCCATATTCGCGGATATTCGATTTTGCGGATATCCGTATCCGCTATAATTTAGTATATATTATATATTTCTCTACCCATTTAAAAAAAGCCAAAATTTAATCTAATGTGAACAAGCTAGCCCAATTTACTAAAACCAAAATTTACTAAACTAAAAAAAGAAAAAAAATGCCTATAAAAAAAGAAAATAAAGAGAAAGATTGTTTACAATATATGTGATTTGTTAGCATGAAAGGTTCGAGATCATAACAAATTTAAAATTGTAACGGGATATTGAAAAATGTGGCTTATTTTAAAGAGTTTTCTGCAAAAAAATCAACGAATAATGTTTTTGTAAATCAAGGACCTATATTTGTCCAAACTCCTAAAGAAGTGCAAAGTTAACTTTGCAGTAAATTTTTAAATTGTTTTTTTTTATGGAGTCATGCAGAATTAAGCTTGCACTACATGTTTTCTAGCATATCATTATAAATAAATGTTTTAATTGACAATGCTTTAGAATAATTTCAACAAATTACATATTTAAAACTAATTTATTAATACAACACACATGATAATAGTTTTGGGGTTTTGCAAAGTTAAATTTACCCTCCTTATTTTCTAAAACATTACTATGTATCTGAGTTTATTTGATATTGTTTTAGAGTTTTATGAATGAAACATAAGAATATACTTGTTAAAATATAAAGACATGACACAAAACAAATTTGCATTAAATGTTTTAGATTGCAAAGTTAAGTTTGCACAAAACATAATTTTGTATAAAGTAAAATATTGCTCAAAATTCAATTTTGGTCAAAACCCTCATTTTAAAACAAAATTAATAAATGGGCCCTTGTTTTAGAAAAATAATAAAAATTAGGCCCTTATTTTCAAAAAATATTATTCCCCTGATTTTTTGTAAAAAACATTGTCACACAATACCTTTTACCCCATTTCTAGAAATCGTAATGATTTTCAACTTTGATTTGTAATCTTAATCTACGTGGCTATTTTATAATTTTAACATAAATCTTATTGGATCATACAAAAGAAATAAAAGAAATTTATTATTTGAGTTAAAAGTTTGATATAAAATATTAGTAATTATTTTAATACTTTTTGCAATACTTCGTTATATTTTTTGAATTACAACTTGTATAATATCTTATTTTAATTGAAAGGTTATGTAGTCAAATATATTTTTAAAATTGAACTATATATAGAAAAATGGATAGGGATATTATCTGAATCCGAGATATCCGATGGGATAAGGATAAGAATAGTTTAATAAACTATTCGAAGGGAAACAGATAAAGATTTGAATAGTAAATTTAAAAAATGATATGAATAATGGATAGTATAATAGCGGTCCGTATTCGATTCGTTTACACCCCTAGTAATAATACTATTAATTGCGACTAAAATATTCAAAAACTAAGCCGGAGTATAGACTTTGACAAGTAATTTTCACCAAAATCGGTGAATTTCGGACATTCAATTGTAAACAAATATTCCAAATTTACTATTTCTACACATTTGAATCCTATCAATCAAAATTTAAGTTATTCACTATAAAACGAACCGTGCAAATTTATAACTCTACCCCTTTTTTTTGGTGAGTTGTTGATACTCTATCCTAAAAGAGCTTGAAAAATACTAACATGGCATTTATCTGAAGTCTGAAAACTTACTTTGAAAGATTTAACTTGAATCCAAAAAATAAATTTGTTTGGTAAGCTGTTTGTTTGAATGTAACATCTAAATAGAAGTATTAGTCATACTGTACGTGTGATATGCGTAATTGTTTAAAGACTAATAATTACATAAAAAATTTAATAATAATTACATATATATTAAGAGACAATTATATATATAAATTAAACGTTCAAACTCAAATTTAAAAATAATTTTGCAAAAAAAATATGATTTAAAGATAACAATTAAAATACATCATTAACTTAAATCAGAACATTTTAATTTTAACCTTTAAACCCTTATTGTTTCGCCCAAACAAACAACATTGATTACTTTAACTCTTGTTTGGTTCGTAGATTTGAAGATTCAGAAAAGAAAAGTCATTATTTTTCTTTGTTTGGTAAACACAAACTCCAGAAATACTTTTATAACAGAGAGAAACTATGAGGGAAAGTCATTCCACTCAAATTTCATGAGATTGATTTTTCTTTTTGATTTTTCGGCATTTATTATAAAAGTTTTGGACAAAAATATCACTACTTAAATATGTTATTGCCAAATTTACCCATTGAATCACTTTTCTTTGTTTTTATTTTAAAATACAAGTGTATTATTGAAATATTGATATATTTTTACTTTTCTTTCCTATACCAACCAAATACTGGAAGAGAAATCAAATAGTATTTCCTGAATACTTTCCGTATTTTACCATAGGAAAGAAAACCTGGAACTTTAGTTTTTCACACCCATAATAAAGATAAGAGAATCGATTCCTCTTTCGTAAACCAAACGAAGCATTAGTTTAAAATTTTAAGATCGAATCCATCAATCAACCTCTTACTTTTGAGCCTAATCAATATAGTTTATCTTTCTCCCTCAAGGATCAATAGGTTTATATATCCAAATATCGGTATTCTAATTATATGGCATTCTAATTCTTGCAATTACGATACTATATAATTCAAATTTTAATAGAATTATAAAACCCTATTATCAAACATACCCTAGAAGGTTTTGTGCCCATTTGAAAGTACTAGTCATACTACATATTTCATTTGCCTGATAACAAATCAGAGTTTTTGGTCAAAATAGGGTACTTTTAAAACTTATTTCGCAAAATATGGTACTTTTTAGCTTATTTGAGAAAATGGATTTGAGCATAAAAACGTGATACCAAATGCCTATTTTACAAAAAAAAAAAAAATCAATTCGTAAAAGTGTGAGATGGTCTCACGTTTTTACCCATAAAAACGTGAGAACAAATCGTGTTTTTATGGGTAAAAACGTGAAAGCTTCTCACACTTTTATGCTAAGTAAATTTCCCCCTTGAATTTTCCCCCCTCCATATATGCTCTTATATTTTTTTCTTATATGATTTAATGTCTTCTTTATTTCAAGTAAAAAAAAATTTTAATTCATTCTCACATTTTTTTCCTTTTTTCTTTTTTAATCACATGAGATTTATGAAGTAACATTTTTATGCTCTTATTTTTTTTATATCATTTGTTTTCGTCTTTATTTAATGAATAAATTATTTTTGATTCACTCTCACATTTTTTTTTTCTTTTTTAATCACATGAGATTGATGGAGCCATGTTTTTATGATTTTTTTTTTATATCATTTGTTTTCGTCTTTATTTCATGGAAACATTTATTTTTTCTTAATTATTTTTTTATGTTATATTTTAATCTTAGGACTTATCTTACTTTGATTGTTCGATTATTATTAAAATATGAATTATCTTTTTCTATCTACTATTACTATTAATTTAATTATTTAGACACAATAAAGATAACTACTAATTTTATTTAACAAAATTATTTAAAAAGATACATGAAGAAAAGTGGACTTACGATAAACCATTACATATAGTTGAAATTATAAATGGACATAAAAACTATCCGTCATATACTTTAGACGAAGAAGCATTACATCCCTCGGACGAAGTGAAAATAGAGGAGTCGTAGCCATCTATGTCCGTCTGATTAAAATAAACATATTATTTTAATCAATTTTCATTTACATCTGTGCATCTGGAGTCGTTTCCATTTATTCAGTATTGTATGCAATGCCTGTGTTCAAAGACTCTACTTTCCATATGGAAGTTTGGCATACATTGTTCAACAAATCTTCTAGGTCGTGTTCATGCAAAGATCCATCTGTATTGGTTATCCATTCGAACTGAGTTGGTTCATGACTATTGTTGTCCATTGCAGGCTTTTTGGAATTGAACTTTGCTATTAGAAGGACATGTTTATCAATAGGCGAAATCAATAGATGCAGTGAGCTTTGTCTGGGAGCAACACCCTCCAGTCTTCACTAAACACTTTAAACCAAAACTTGTCAAATAGAGTATAGTCATAATATACCCATCGATTCCACATAATGTATAAATGTGGTGAGAAAACAATAGGCATATGATAAATATTTAGTAAGTACCATAAATATACATAAAATAAAGGCGTCCAAGATTGTAAAGGCACGAACGCAAGGGGTGAACGATAAGGAAATTCGAGATTAGGCCAATGATATAAAAAACTGCTTGGCCTCAAAAGAGGAGGTGGAGTTCGCAACAACCTTTGACACATTAATATGATTCTACGAGCTTCATTTCGCAATAATCGATCTTATATTTCTCCTTGAATTTCAAATGGAAGAAGGGGAACCAAATCATCAATTCTGGACGAGTTGGCCATGTTTTGTTTATAGTAAGATGGGAGTAAGATGATAGCTGAATTTTTGTAATAAGATTGGAGTGAGATGAGAGTAATATGAACATAATTATTACATAGGAGTGAAATGGTCGACTTTTTTTAAACATATATTGTAAAATTACGCATTGATGTATGTGTTGATTTATGACTGAAGTTTTCAGTCATAAATATTGTTACAGCTGAACATGCCGACAATTCTGTAAAAGTCTCCCAACAGCTAAATCACAGATTTAAGTATGTATTGTAAAATCACGCATGGATTTCTACAGTTTTTGAGGTGACAAAACAATGAAAAAATATCACATTTCATAAAGCTTGACGCATGGGTTTCTACTGTTTCTACAGTTTTTACAGTGAATGGTCATATCATGTCTTGTAAATCCAGTACCTTTTATAATTTCATTTATATTTGAAGTGATTCGTCACATCACTCATAATAACACATTTAAGTAGAAAACACGTGTATAGTAGAAAACGTAGATATTTTTTTATTAATTAAAAGCTTAATACATAACTACACACGAAAACTTATATATAATTGTCCGTGGTTACAAGTTCGATAAAATAAAAACATTACACTTGAAAAAGATTAGAACATAAATAGACATCAACTTAAACATTACACTTGAAAAAGAATAGAACATAAATAGACATCAATTTAAACATTACATAGTAGATACCAAATCTTAATTAATAGTGCTCTTAAGTACCCTCCAATACATCTTGTAGGGAAAGTCCTCGCCTTCTTCCACCAAGTACATCAGATCGGCATGTTCTTCCTGTAGAAACGAAAATTTTAAGTCATTAAATGTTAAAATAGTAAAAAATGATGTCAACTAATAATTAATAAAATACAATTACTAAAGCAAACTTTTACCATTTCCTTCTCTACTTCGCTGGAGAATTTTACGAGATAGTGGGCCTTACTTCCAGGATAATCAATCAAAAAAATTGGATGAGGAGTAGGCCTTTCCTTTTCATTGTAAAAGCGGTTCCATTTTGCAACAGCTGGTTCTACCTTTGCCCACAGTTGAGCAAGTTGTTCAGGGGTCACAACCTTGTCATTCCATAAAGAGCTCTCTGTCTTAGGTTCTACATTAAAAATTGCAGCCATTCTCTCCCATGTTTTGGGGTTATCCCTTTCACACCAAGTACCATCACGGGTGACTTGTTTCCAAGCAAGACACAAGTTAATTTCGTCAATGTATGAGAAGCCATCGGGTTTATTGTTTGAGCTTGAAGATGCCATTACTGTTATGAGTGATAGAAATTAGAGATGTGATGGAAAAACAAGAGTTACTTTTCATCTTTATATAATATTTACATATACATGCATTGCTACAGTGAGCCGATATGACAACACATTGCAAAGCCTTCATGATTTGACATGTCACTGATATTTTTATTTATTGCTATAACTTTTTAAATAAGGTAAAAATTAGGGTTGCAGATATTATCAGTAGGCAAAATTATGGTTGCAGATGAGGTGGGGGTGGTGGATTTGACCTGTCACTGATATTTTTATTAGTGGTTTATATGGGGGTAAGATACGAAAACACACGACAAACTGATAATGATTTTACAATTCACTGATGGGTTTAAGTCATTGATAGAAATGCATATGACTCACGTTGGTCCTTAAGGTTTTTAATTTTTTCAGTGATTGATACAATAGCACGATATAAAAACGCACTAATAAGTGTAAATAATTTCACACCTCACTTATGGCTATAAGTCATTGCTTGTATTGTGATATTATGGTAATTGATTAAAAAGATTATATTAGGATTTTAAGAAATTTTTGACAGAATTTCCTTTGTTTTATAGCAAATCAAATTTTTTGAACCTATAAGACAAGTATGTAAATCAACATTTGTAACAAATTGTCTTAGATCCCAAAAATAATAAATAAGTTAGACAAATAAGTCTACTATATACATATCTAGTATATAATAATATTTTCATATACAATATCAACCACAAAAAAACTAAGTACTAAGTACCACAAGCTAGTTTTTTTCTTTTTCTTTTAGGCCTCCCATCGTCAACTGCACCTATATGTGTCTCTATAGGTCTTTCATCGCCCCTACCTCTACCCCTGCCTGTACCCCTGGATCATTTTGCCTTTCTACGCCCTGATGTCTTCGTTGAAAAAAATAAGTAACGAGGCGATGAAATATGAGCTGCACGGACGCAATGACAGGCAAGGGCCTCGCACCTAGTAAAACCCCATTGAAAACTTCTGAAATGTTTGTCGAATTAACCCCATATCGATGCCCTCCATCATAAACAAAAGTCCACTTTTCGAGTGGAATCTTGTTTAACCACTTCCACGGTTTTTTTCCTTCAATCTGTTGGTGTTCATCATACGCTTTTATCATTACCATGTAGTGAACGAATTTTGAAAACTGGGTTGCAGTAGCAGCCTTCCACATTAGTAGCTTTAACATTCTATCTGGTTTACATTTGCTTATGAAGTTACTACGAATGTGGTGCATGCAAAATTGATGATATGTTTTCGGCTTCTGAAATTGGGCATCGGAATTTATTACTTCTAGTATACCTCTGTGGCGATCAGAAAGTAAGCATTTACCTTCTCGTCCCTTAACAACAAAATACCAAACCCGCTTTAAAAAATAATGCCAGGTATCGTAACTTTCTTCCTCTCCATATCTGAACGCAAGGAGAAAAATACCCTCATTTGCATCCATGGCCATTGCAATAAAATAGCTTTTCATTATACTTTCCCCGAAGATGTATCGTGTCTACACTAATAATAGGCCGACAATGCACGAAACCTTCAATAGAGCCGCTAAAGGCCCAAAAATTCTTGTCAAAAACACGACTATTCGCATCAAATTGGTTGCTTCTCAACTCATGGATCGTCCCTACATTATTATACTGAATAGATGCTAAGTATCTTGGCATTATCGCATAAAACCCTTTCTAATCGCCAAATAAAGTGGCAATTACTTTCTGCTTTGCATTCCATGCTTTCCAATAAGAGACTTGTAGCCATATTGATCCTTCATATAAACAATAATAACAGCAATCTTAAGGGCTAGATCAACCTTCAACATGGGCATTATTTTGTTTGCAATGAAGTTACTATCGAGATGTTTGTGGCTTAGTTTCAAATGATCAAATCTACATGTGTGAGGACCCTCATACTTGGTTATTTCAAATTGACCGTGCTTCTTCTTCCTCTTACATGCACGAAGACTCCATTTACAGCCTTTTTCATGTAATTTACACTTAATTGCCCATATATTTGTCTTAGATTCATCAACAATATATTCATTAGAATTTTTGATTGCAAACAATTTCACGGCAGTCTTCAAGTCTGCTTTTGTCTCGTAAATTAGCCCTTTACGCAGTTCACTTTCACCCATAAGCTACTCCTGTATTAACACCTCATCGTCCACATTTGTAACCTGAAATTGTGTGTAGAAGGGCGGAATATCATTATCATCCTCCCTAATCTCATTCGGTCCTTCCCCTTCATCACTTTCGCTATTGCTGAAATTTTGCATAATTTTATATTCGGTGTCTACGTCCTCTCCAATGTCGTATTCTATTTCCAAGTCATAATCTATACCACCTCCGCCCTCAGACGTGAACCCGGGTGGGGGCTGAGATGATTTGTGACCTTTTTTACTAGTGCCACCAAAGTTGAGGTGTCTTGATGGCCGCGAAGTGAAATCGAAAAGAGAAATATGAGGGTCTTCATTGATAGGGTCAGAAAACTCCTACCCTGGTAATAGATCAATGTACATAGGGGAAGAATGTGTTAACAGTGGTGATATGTATGGTCCGAACAATGGCAGATTTTCTCCACTTGGGTATACATCATAATCCAAATCCACTTTTTCAATATACAAATCAATTGCATTAACAACGGGAGCATTGAAAATATTTGTCATTGCAAAGTCCAAACTTTCATCATCTTTAATCTCATGAAGGAAGTAATTCCAAGTAGTTGTGGTTACAAAAAAGGGACATCTACAAATCATCTTAAGCGTGGACGGCGTACGGTCAATATCCATAACAGAATAAACTTTCTCGACCAATTCTGAGTAACTACTGCCTTCTTCCAGGACAATGCCACTTTCATGTGGCTTATCGTATGTCAAACCCTACTCCTCATTAATTATATTGCCACCCCAATACAGCCGAAGACAATAACGTCTACTTCACATTATCCACCTTCAACACAATAACCCAGTTTAGTTTATTTTCAATAAAAATATCTTGAACCAAGAAAATATGAAGTTGTAGGTTTTGGTTTGTAGTTTCTAATTAATGTGTGGGTAGTCTTTAGAAAAGGAAATACTTGTCTTCGTTATCTCTCTATTGAAACTATAAATTTTAATTCTAGTTTCGGCACACGCCTTCAAACTCTAAATTTTAATTATAGCATAACAACTAAAGGGGAGCATGGGCTGAGGCGGAAATTAAACAAAATATACACATTAACTTTTTCTCTCTACCATACATTTTTACTCTTTCATCAACTTTTTAATTAAATCTTAGAATATCATAAATTTAAAGTCAAAATTCAAATTTTAACATATTTGGACCCTATTAATCTATATTCTTAGAAAGTATAAAAAAGTAATAATGGAAAAATAAATATAGTATGGTGTAGCTTGGTTGCATAGCCTTAGATATTTTTTATACATCTATATAACAAGGAAAGGTTTTTTTTTTTTAGTAAAGAGCTTTTGAAATTCTACCTAACCATATGTCTAGATTTAGTTTCATAAATTTACTTTTTCTTATACACATTTTAGACCATAGGATGTGGTTTATTTTCAAGAAACATTATCCACTAAATAGGTTGTGGCAATTACGTAATATTCACCAGCACTAAATGTTAAATTTAGTTATCTTCACAAACTATCGTTGTTATCTTCCTTTAAAAAAAATAGTATTCTCTAAAATAATAAAAAAACAAAAGTATTATTTTTAACAAAAATGTTATTTTGTTAGATTATTAATATTTTATACTTTTTATTAAAGAAAATTAAGATATTTGTATTGCAAAAACAAAAATGTTATTTTGTTAAATTATTAATGTTTTAAACCTTTCATATATGATAAAGGAAAGGTTTTTTTTTTACTAAACAGCACAAAATAGCGAAAACGAAATTTTTATTTTTATGTGTAAGTTTTTTGAATGTGTCTTAAATTGGATGATGCATCATAAACGTCTTTGATTAAAAAAAAATTGGTATGCCGCACCGGATGGTACAGGCATACCCTAGTACAATAAAAATTCAAATTTTAATAAAATTAATGTAATTAAAATATATTATTCAAACTATGTAATTTATACATACAATAAGAACTAAGATTTTTTATATTTATACATACAATAAAAAAGGAGAGAAAGCCTTCCGCTTTTATTGATGTAATTAAAGCCAAATGCCCATCATTTTTGTCCCCCACCCACCTCCACCCAAGTGACCCCATTTTCTCTTCTTTGTTTTTTTCTTCCCTTTTTGTTATTCTCTCAGACTCTTACATTATATCTATCTCTCTTGCATTTTTTCTCTTCAATTTCTTTCTATTTCGCATCCCTTTCTTCCTTTCTTTCCCACTCAAACATCTTTCTTGCATTAACCCTTCATCTATTCTCTTTCTATATGCGTGTATATATACTTATATATGCACATGTTTAGATAATTATAAATCAGAAAAATAAAAGATCGCAAAAATCGAAAGGTGGGCGTTAATTCTCTTCTTTTCTCTGTTTGTATGCGTATGCGTGTATATTATGTATGTATACTAATTAGATCTAAGAAATGTTTTGTCAAAATATATATATATTTTTCATTTTGTATGTATATTATAAATATGTTTGTATGTATGGATTTGTTGGTAGTGAAATGAAGGTATTGTGAGAATCCGCAAATGCGACCCCACGGGTCTCGTCCCCGTTGGTGGTGGGGGTCATGGGACGTCGGAACTGATTCCGTCGTTCCATTTGCTGGAGTGTTTTCGTTGATTCATATCAAGTGTCCCTACGTTCTATTTCTAGATGCAAGGGGGGTTCATTCAGAGTCGCCAGTACGTTTTACGAGAAAACGGACAAAAAAGGTCGTGTAAGAGGAAAGGCTATAGACAAGCCTTTCTTTACACGTTTGTCTGCGAAACCGGGATTCTTATAGGGTTCGGAAACTATATTACGGTTTGGGAAGGTGTTAAGCACCCATTCCGCCCTTTCGGTCTCTAGTGGTCTTATATGTTTATTCTATGTTGAAAAACTTGGATGCTTTTACCGACAGTCTACTACTTTCTAAATGAAGAAAAACCCTAATTTGGGAAAACGGGGAAAGGGATGAAAACCTTTGTGTTCCGAGATCCGACGTTTTTGTATTTAAAAGATGTAAATGACAAATGACAAAAACCTTTTATTTTTGAAAGAGTATTCCGTATTATTTCCTCAGAAAATGACGGTTTTCTCGAGTTGTGATTATTCTGAAAAAGGTTCGGATCTTTATGTCGGGACTAATTCAATATGGAATTTGAACTCTTTGAGGAGAGTTTATCAGACACGTCGCAGTCTATGAAAAAGACAGGATATGTGGATTTTAATTCCTAGATAAGTCTTTATTGGTCCGGGGTTTGAAAACAGGGTTTATCCGGACGATAATGTACTTACTCTTCTGGTTTTGAAAGTAGTTTTATCAGGGTCTTTTGTTTTGAAAACGGTAGACTATTGGTAACTTGACAATAAGTTTATTCAAATAAAACGTGGACAGAATAACAGAAGTAAAACAAGTACACAGATATCTAATCTTAAATACTATAAGGGACTTTCTTTACCTTCCCGACGAGAATAATAATAAGAAAGAAAATATAATACGGCAGAGGGATCTCCGGCGATAATAATCTTCTTTTTCTTCAGATATTTCCGAGAAATCGATTCCGGAGACGGGACACGTCGAGTGTCGAGGATAGATTCGATAATTCTTCAGAAATAAGATAATAGTAGAAAAGTGCTTGATAAAAATCAAATCTAAAGCTCCAAATTCTCAGATTCCAATTGCTGCCCTTGAACCCTTGGGGGTGTTGGCCTATTTATACTGCTCGGGAGAGATTGTCGCGCGACATTTCCTTAAAAAAGGAGAATGTCGCGCGACATTGTGATATGTCGCGCGACATACGGGAATGTCGCGCGACAAACGGCTGAAGTGATGGTTCTGACAGATTGATGTGTCAGAAAGTGGTTGGTCTGGTGCAGAGGGGGAATGTCGTGCGACATAGTGGAATTGTCGCGTGACATATCAGGGATTGTCGCGCGACAATGTGATATGTCGTGCGACAATCTCTCTAAAGAACAAGTTTGTCGGGCGACAAACCCTCCTAGTGTAGTACCGGGTCCTCGGGTGGGTCCCGGACCCAAAATAGTAGTTCTCGGAGGTCGTTAGGGTTCTTGCGGGGGTCACGGATCGGGGTGTCTACAGACCCTCTCGACTCAAGCTCCTTGCTTGCAAGGATTTGAGGCGACTGGAAGAGACCATGATCCATGGCTCCCGCAGGAACTCTAAGAAAGTGTATGCGTATAGAAGTACTTGTGAGTGCCTCCGGAGAGGGCTTCGTGTTTGGTTTTGCCTCCGGAGAGGGCTTTGACTTGCTCCACTTGCCTCAGATGGGAGGACTACCATTGATCTTTTTTGCGCCTCAGGTGGGAGGACTACCATTGCGCCTCAGATGGGAGGACTACCGTTTGTGCCTCTCTGGGAGGGCTTCGCCTCAGGTGGGAGGACTACCGTTGTGCCTCTCTGGGAGGGCTTCGCCTCAGGTGGGAGGACTACCGTTGTGCCTCTCTGGGAGGGCTTCGCCTCAGGTGGGAGGACTACCGTTTGTGCCTCTCTGGGAGGGCTTCGCCTCAGGTGGGAGGACTACCGTTTGTGCCTCTCTGGGAGGGCTTCGCCTCAGGTGGGAGGACTACCGTTGTGCCTCTCTGGGAGGGCTTCGCCTCAGGTGGGAGGACTACCGTTGTGCCTCTCTGGGAGGGCTTCTAGATCTGAAAGAAGAAGGAAAAAAAAAAAAAAAAAAAAAAATGCCTCTGGGAGGGCTTTCATGAGTAACTCTTGCCTCTGGAGAGGGCTTGTGATTTTGTATATTGCCTCCGGAGAGGGCTTGTGTTTGTGCATTGCCTCCGGAGAGGGCTTGTGTTTGTGCGTTGCCTCCGGAGAGGGCTTGTGTTGGTGAATTGCCTCTCTTAGACTGCTAGAGTGAGAGAGAGTAAATTTTTGCGAAGGTAAAAAGAACTTCTCAGGGTCTATTCCGGATGTCCGTTTCCCTGTATCTTTCTGAACTTTACTCTCATGTTTTCCTCGGGTGAAGATGTTTCACTCAGAAGGCAGTTTTCGGATTTCTTTGCTCTCCGTAGGGTGATGGTCCGAGGTTTTCCAAATCATCTCTTCTGTATCGTGCTGAAAAGAAAATTTGCTTGAAAGTTCAATCTCTGGTCTTTATTCTTTTCTTAGTTTTCTCTTTTGGTGGGCCCACATCGTATTCTGTTTTTCGATGCCCTTATTTCTCCCTCTTTTGGGAAAGACTTTTCCTGGCCCTCTCTGTTTTTGACCAGGAGTCCTTTTGTCCCTTTGTTGTGATCAGGAGCCTTACTCACCCAAAACGAAGCCCTGAGCCGGTCTTGGCCTAGCTGTCACTTTTGGTGTGGCTCTCCCTGTCACTCTGCATTTCTGTTTCTCTCGCTCGCTCTGGGCGCTCATACGGGTTCTTTCTCTTTTCTACTTTTTCAATTTTTTTCTATTCCCGTTTTATCGTGGCATCCTGCCTTTTCTCATTTATTTGATGGTCTCGGTCCTTCTATGAGATCAGAGACTACTTTTAATCGCGGCATTCTGTTTTCGCATTTTTTTTCGGAGAGATGATTTGGAAGTTTTCTCTTTGAACTTTTTATCATGGGTGTGCGGTTTTTAGCAATTTTCCGAAAACTGCTTCTCCGAAGTGCCTCTGCAGAAGATAAAATGAGACAAAGGTCAAAAAATCAGGGAGGAGGGGGGATTGTCGCGCGACATTTCGGTGCCTGGCTCTTTGTCGCGCGACAATGTGGCCATTTGTCGCGCGACAAACTGACCCACCATATAAACCCCTTGCTGAGCTCATTCCACCTCATTCTCTCCTTTCTCTTTCTCTCTCTAGCTCTCTTTTTCTCTCTTTTCTTCTCTCCCAAGCGCGGAAGCTCTGCCGTGTTTTTGACTTTTCCGATTTTTTCACACATATTCTACCTATATCAATGGACCATGCTCATCTCGACCGATTGGAGGGTGACCAGGAGGAGGTCACCTTTACTGACGCTCAAGGCGTTCTTCGCTGCAGCCCTCATCACGACGACTGGGCGGACTTGGACTGGTATGATGAGGATGGGATAGACCGCGGTCGGGCGGTGGTCTATCGGGATGCTATCCGAGCTGCTCCAGTCCCGGACGTCCCGTGGCTTTTGATGGAGCCCGTTTCTCACGAGATTCGTCGTCGATCTCTGGTATGTCTTTTTTCGTGCATTTATCTGTTCTGCTTCTTGTCGTTTCCTGTATTTGTTTTAGATAATGTTAGTATGCATGTCTGACTAGGAATAACGCCCGATTTTTAGCGAACACATACTTTTACCTGTGATACCTCTTAGTTTAGAAAATTACATAATGTACCCCCATGACTCTATAACTCTCATAATTACACCAAAGTACCCTCAGGTTTTGGAAAATCACATAATTTACACCTATAGCTTTATAACTCTCATAATTACACCAAAGTACCCTCAGGTTTTGGAAATTACATAATTTACCCTTATAACCCCATAACTCTCATAATTACACCAAAGTACCCTCAGGTTTTGGAAAATTACATAATTTACCCTTATAGCCCTATAACTCTCATAATTACACCAAAGTACCCTCAGGTTTTGGAAAATTACATAATTTACCCCTATAACCCCATAACTCTCATAATTACACCAAAATACCCTCAGGTTTTGGAAATTACATAATTTACCCTCATAACCCCATAACTCTCATAATTACACCAAAGTACCCTCAGGTTTTGGAAATTACATAATTTACACTCATAACCCCATAACTCTCATAATTACACCAAAGTACCCTCAGGTTTTGGAAAATTACATAATTTACACCTATAGCCCTATAACTCTCATAATTACACCAAAGTACCCTCAGGTTTTGGAAAATTACATAATTTACTCCTATAGCCCTATAACTCTCATAATTACACCAAAGTACCCTCAGGTTTTGGAAAATTACATATTTTACACCTATAGCCCTATAACTCTCATAATTACACCAAAGTACCCTCAGGTTTTGGAAAATTACATAATTTACCCTTATAACCCCATAACTCTCATAATTACACCAAAGTACCCTCAGGTTTTGGAAAATTACATAATTTACCCTTATAACCCCATAACTCTCATAATTACACCAAAGTACCCTCAGGTTTTGGAAAATTACATAATTTACACCTATAGCCCTATAACTCTCATAATTACACCAAAGTACCCTCAGGTTTTGGAAAATTACATAATTTACACCTATAGCCCTATAACTCTCATAATTACACCAAAGTACCCTCATAACCTCATACTCGTTCCTTTGTCTGCATTGGGTTGGCCGCGGTTGGGGTTCCCCCAACGCTATATCTTCGGAGTGGCGACGGGCACCGGCCCCTGTCCAGGAGTTGATTCTCGCGACTCCTTTTGGCTCCCTCTTCGACGCCCTCCCAGAGCGAGTATCTAGGGCGACAGTTTTAGTATCGGCTCTGGCTTGCCACTGGTGGGACACCACCCATACCTTTCACTGGAGCTGGGGGGAGATGACGATGACCCCCTCGATTTGTTTGCTTTGACCGGGATCCCTTCAGGGGGGGTCCCCATCCAGATCGACGTCCCCTTGCGTCTGACAGCCGAGGGCATTGTTAGTTCATTAGGATGGTTTCCGGAGCGACGGAGTTCCGGCGACACGATTCCTCGGGGCGTCTTGGTTACGCGGTTAGCCACAGAGAGGGCTCGACTAGCTGCTTCAGGGGTTCCTATGACCCGTCAGGAGGCGCGCCAGTATGCCCGCGTCTTTCTTCTATTGACACTCCATGATTTATTCGAGGCTCGTGGTGGGGACACGGCTCATCTTTGGTGGTTGCCCTATCTTCGGGACTTCAGCCTCATGTTTGACTACGACTGGGGAGGCTTCATTCTTGCAGTCCTTTACGATGCCATGGACCAGGTCTCTCGTCATTTAGCCCTGAACCTCAAGGGCTTTTCTTTGCTGTGGGAGGTACATTTTTTAGTCTTTCTGTCTTTGCTTCAGTTCTTTGCTCATTACTTGTTGATCATTGCTGATTTCTTCTATCTTTCCTTTTCAGAGCTGGTTTGTAGCTTATACCCGTCTGGGTCGCGCCCAGGTGGATCTCCTCGTTGAGAACGAGGACCAGTTCCCTTTTCTCCGCCGATTCATCGCGGGGAACTATAGGGCTCCCTATGTATACCGGACTAGGGAGACTGGAGCTGCTGCCGTCCATGACCTGCGGGAGGAGCAGGTAAAAATATTTTTAGTTTTCTTGCTTTTTAATAGTCAGATAGAATAGAATATATAAAATACTGAAATAAAATCTTATTCTCTTTTCAGATTGAGTGGGCCCCTTGGGGTGATCTGGGTCATCATTATGGGTATGGCCGTGCTCTGACCGCCTCGAGGACCAGGCGACTTATCCGGGATGAGTACGGCCTTCTCTTCTACTTGGGTGAGAGGGTCATCCGTCAGCATACGCCGTCCCAGTGGCCTCGTGTTCCATTGTTCCCTCCTGTTCTGATGAGGCGGACGGGTGAGATTGATCAGGTGATGGTGCAGGCTTTAGTCGACGGACTTGGTTTCCAGACGTTCGTCGAGGAGGGAGACTACGCTGTTTTTGCTGCCCGTTACCTGATGAGGGAGCCGAAGGGGACTCGGGGACGGGTCTTCTACGAGAGATACCAGACTTTGGGAGGTGATCCCCATTACATACGGGGACAGACTCATTTAGCTAGGGCGGTCCCGGGTCATTTGCCACCTGTCCCTGATCAGAGGGACAACATTCCGGATTCTGAGGATGAGGATCCTGAGGGAGAGAGGGATGTTCCTGCTGCGGCTGAGGGCGGTGATCGGCCAGAGGGCGAGGGAGGTGATGCGACAGCGGTTCCGGAGCCGTCACCTCAGGCGACACCTGCGGGGGAGCAGCGCGCTGAGGGCTTCGAGTTTCCCACCGGCCCTTCCGTGTCTCCGGGGGGCCTTTTTGCTGCTGCTGAGGGGAGAGCGGGATTTTCTGAGAGGTCCTGGGAGCCCGCGGACCTTGGGGCAGATTTTGATCAGTTTGGGCGGACTCCTCCCGCGGCGGCGACTACTCCTTCTAGTGGGGTACCTCCTTTGGGGGCGACGGCCATGGTGGATCCTCCGGGGGTCCAAACATACGCTACGTTGACCCCTCTACCGGCGACTGTCATGGGGCCTCCCGCCCGATCTCCGGGCTTTGGTGGCTCATCCTCTCGTCCACCCTTGTTCCCCATTCGTGAGGAGGGAGGGTCTTCTTCTGCAGCTGCTCCTGCGGGGTCATCTATTTCGTGGGTAGATCTACCTCCACTCCCCAGAGATATTTCTTATGTCGGCGCGGGCCTATGTCGATATTCTGTCCCGGAGTATCCCCTTCCCAAGGATACTTTTGATTTCTTGGGTGGTCGCTCTGATGATGAGGTATCTTCTTCAACTTCTCCTGATACTTTCATGTTTATATCTATTTATTTTGACTGTGCTGATTCTCCTCTTTTTGTATGTCTTTTTTACAGAGAGTGGGTGTACGGGTGGCGGATCTACGGGCCTGGTATGCCCAGTATTTCTACAGCTGGAACCTGCTCCAGTACGTCGGTCGAGACCCTCCAGCATACATGCGCGACTATCAGAGGGCTATCGACGTCTCCTTACGGCCGGACGACCCCCTGACCTCTTCCCATGCTCGGTCAGAGTCTAGGCGGAGTAGCAGTCGGACTTCTAGGCGATCTCGATCTTCGGTGATCCGTCCGACGGCACCGGTTCAGTCTACGGGTCCTTCTCAGGCGGCAGTTCCTTCTGTTCCCGGCGTTCCAGTTGTTGATCTTACCCCCGAGGAGGGCTCGGGAGATAGTGGGAGCGTGTCAAAACGCGCCCGAGTAGATTAGTTTTCCCTTTCTGCACTAAGTTGTTAGTTTTGGACAGATGTGTTTAGACAGATATTTTAAAAACTGTTCTTTTATTGGTTTTATAAAATATCTTTATCTGTGTTTGATTTATACTTTTATTCTCTGTCTGTATAAGAGTCGGTAATTTAAAAAGTCATACCTTGTAGTGTAGTGATACTTATGTTTCCTGCAAAAAGGAACAAAGTGAGAACAGAAAAGCATCCAGAAGTGATTCTTTTGGCAAAGATGACCATTATGTATAAGGAAAAAAGTAGGGTGCCCCCCAGATGGGTTTGTCGCGCGACAATTCCTCCTGGACATGGGTTTGTCGCGCGACACTTCCCCCTGAAAGTGGGTTTGTCGCGCGACAAACAGGTACATGACCCTCTTTTTTGCTATAAATACACCCATCTTCCTTCCTTCATCCCCACACCTCTCCAAAATGTCTTCCTACCGTACCAACTCTGATTTTTCTTATGTTAAAGCTCGAGATGCTCTGATATCTTCTGAAAATGGTTTGAACTTTGGTGCATTCAGTCCTTTGGCGGGCTGGTGCCATCGTCCTGTAGATTTCTCCTTTCTGTTAGGTGCTTTGTATTTCTGGAGTCCTGCGGACCATCTCTTCCGTTTTGGACTAGATGAGCTCTGCCCAACCTATGAGGAGTTCTCCTGGCTGTTACGTTCTGACGTTCGTCTCCCGATGGCAGTTCCTATAGAAGGAATCGGTCCCCGCGACATGCTAATTGCTCTGTTAGCCATTCCCCAAGCGGCCTGCGATGGTTTCATTGTCGACGGTCTCCTTGACCTCCACAAAATGGTGAGGTTCTTTCATCGTTATGAAGATAGGGCCTCTTACGGCGTGGGGCGTACTGCAGCGGCCCTGATTTGCCTGGTTTCTGATATGCTGCTGGTGACGGGTTCTTCCCGTGTTGATCCGACTATCTTGAGTCTGATTTACCAGGCTAGAAATGGGGAGTCTATAGTGCCGATCATTCTTGCAGAGACCTTGAATGGTCTTGATGATGTTCAACGGGGGGCCTCGCCCTTCTTCCGGGGGAGCCCGCGTCTGCTATACATGTGGCTACTAGAGCGCTTTCGATCGGTGGGTTTCAGCGGAGTTCGGCTCGACAATCCGACTCATTTCTTCCATCGGCCTCTCTTTGGTGCTTTGACCATGTCTTCCTCTGATTGGACGGTGTGGTTTTCGGAGAACTTTCGGGCTATCCGGTGGAACATTCCTTGGTGGAAGCTGAGGGCGATGGTACTTAGCACCGGGGGTCAGAACTACGTTCGGCTCCGCGGGCTCTGGTTTACCTCCTTTTATCTCCCAGGTCGTCTTCTTCGGCAGTTCAACGTTCCTCAGGATATTCCTCTCGGCCTGAACAACTTTTCCTCTGAGTCCAAATTTGTGACCCAGCATGTCTCCCTATCAGTAGAGAGGATGTGGCGTGCTCGATTGACTCGGCGGTTTAACTATGCTCGTTTTGGTATTTCCAGGCCCCTCCGGGCTGACATTATCCGCTCTTGCTGGCAATCTCTAGAAGGAGAGCTGACTGATGACCCCTTTCAAATGGAGTGGTTCCGATTCATGGATTCTGAGCCTACAGAGGATGGCATTGTCTTTGCGTACCAGATTTTGGATGAGGCTCGAATTGATTTGGCCGCTGAGGACCCAGTGTGGCCAACCCCTAGGGATTAGTTTCTTCTTTGTATGCTGTACTTCCTTTGTAACTCTCGGTGTTCTGAACCACCTCTTTAATAATATATGAAGGGACTTTTTATGAGAAATAAATTTCTTTACAAAGCTTTAAACCGGGCCTGAAGTCACTTCTCAGGTTGCCTACGTTCCCCCCTTTTTTGATTTTTTCCAGAAAATACAATATTCGAGTTGGGGCTCAGGTTTACGTAGTTCTTATACATGTCGTGCTTATTGATAATACTTCTTCAGTCGGTCCATGTTGACTGGTGAATGTAGTAACTGCCCGTCTAGGTCAGTGAGTATAGCGGCGCCCCATGTATTGATTTCTTTAACGATATACGGCCCTGTCCACTTCTGCCCGAACTTTCCCCTCGGATCTCTGGCTGGCTCTCGAATTTCTTTCAACACGATGCCATTTTCAGTGATACCCCGAGTCCTCACTCTCTGGTTAAATGCTCGAGCGATTCTCTTCTGATATCCTTGATGGTGGTATGCGGCTTTCAATCTTTTCTCATCTAGTAAGGCTAGCTCGTTATAACGTGCCCGAACCCACTCCAGTTCATTGACCTGATTCTCTAGCATTACTCTGAGGGAAGGGACCTCTAACTCGACAGGGAGGACTGCTTCCATCCCGTATGTAAGCGAGAACGGGGTTGCCCCGGTAGAGACCCTTTCGGTGGTGCGGTATCCCCACAATGCATATGGTAATTTCTCCGGCCAGTCCCGGCAGGTTTCGGTCATCTTGCTTAGGATATTCTTCAAATTCTTGTTGGCGGCTTCAACTGCCCCATTGGTTTGTGGTCTATATGGCGAAGATTTGTGTCGGGTGATACCGTATTCCTCCATGACTGTATTAGCTTCTCCTTCGAAGTGGGTGCCGTTATCTGAGATGATCTCGTGTGGGACCCCATATCGGCAGACAATATTCCTTTTGATGAATCGGGCAACTTTCCTGGCATCCAGGGTTTGGTAAGATTCGGCTTCCACCCATTTGGTGAAGTAGTCGATGGCTACTAGTATGAATTCATGGCCGTTGCTGGCTTTGGGTGAGACTTTCCCAATGACGTCAATTCCCCAGGCTGAAAAAGGCCAGGGAGCAGTCATGTTGTACAACTCTTTTGGAGGAAGCTTCTGGGACTTAGCATAAATTTGGCATTTGTGACAACGGCGTACATGATCAGCGCAGTCAGTTTGTAGGGTAGACCAGAAATACCCTTGCCTGATGATCTTGCGGGCAAGCGTATGCCCGCTCATATGAGGTCCGCAATCGCCCCCATGTATCTGATCCATCATTCTAACTGATTCTTCTTCGGTGAGACATTGAAGATGAGTCCCGTCGTAGTTCCTCTTATATAATCTTCCGGCACAGAGTATGAATCCTGATGCTAGTCTCCTGAGTGTGACCCGTGTTCTCTTGTCTGCTTTCTCGGGATACTGATGGTTCTTCAGCAGGTTCCAGATATCATAAAACCAAACGGTTGAGTCACCGTCTTTTTCAATTTCCACCTCAAGGGTCATGCAGTGCGCGGGTCCTGATTTCTTTTGTACCGTGAGGGTTATTTCTTCCATCCCCTCCGGAATATCGATCATAGATGCCAGGGTTGCCAATGCGTCAGCAAAACTGTTCTGGGACCTGGGGATATAGTAAAACTCCACACGCTCGAACCTTCCTGCGACTTCTTCTAGTCGGGCGAGGTAAGGGACCAATTTCTCATCTCTGATCTTCCATTCCTTCAGAACTTGATGGACCACTAGTGCTGAATCTCTGTATACCTGTATCCTCCTTATACCCCTTTGAAAAGCGATCTCTAACCCGAGTATGCAGGCTTCATATTCGGCCATATTGTTGGTGCAGAAGAAGTCCAGTCGATATGATACCGGGGAGTGAGTTTGGTCTGGAGAGACTAACAGGATGCCTATCCCGTTTCCGTTCCGATTGGCGGCCCCGTCAAAGTACAACCTCCAGTCTTCATTGATCTCGACGTTCATGATGGTTTCGTCCGGGAATTCGGCTTCTTCTATCATGTCTCCCAATATCGGATTGTGGGCCAGGTAATCAGCTATGATCTTGCCTTTGACTGCCTTCTGGGTCATGTAGGTGATGTCGAATTCGGAGAGTAGAAATAACAATTTTTCCATTCGATTCGAGAGAGCCGGTTTCTCGAAGAGGTATTTCAACGGATCAATCCGTGATGCAAGGATGACTGGAAAAACTAGCATGTAGTGCCGTAGTTTCTGTGTTACCCAGACGAGAGCGGCACACGATTTTTCCAATGGTGTGTAGTTTATCTCAAATGGGGATAGCTTTTTGCTGAGGAAATAGATGGCCTGCTCCTTCCGGGTATCGGTGAGGTGTTGGGCTAGCATTGCTCCCGCGGCTGAATCAGTGACGGTTAGGTATAGAATTAGTGGTAGTCCGGTCTGAGGCGGGGCTAACACTGGGGGTTTGGAGAGGTAATCTTTGATTTTGTCAAAAGCCTCATGGCATTGATCGTTCCATTCTCCTGTTGAAGACTTCCTCAGGAGTTTGAAGATGGGTTCGCACTTTTGAGTGAGCTGAGAGATAAACCTACTGATGTACTGCAGATTACCCAAAAAACCCCGGATTTCTCTCTCGGTACGAGGCTCGGGCATGTCTTGGATAGCTTGAACTTTAGCGGGGTCCACCTCGATTCCTTTCTTACTGACGACATATCCCAGGAGTTTTCCTTTGGTTACCCCGAACACACATTTCTGCGGATTGAGTCTCATCTGATACTGGCGGAGCCGATCAAAGAAGGCTCGCAAGGCTGGTACGTGGCCTTCCCTTTCTTTTGACTTGATTATCATGTCGTCTACATACACCTCTACTTCTTTGTGAATCATGTCGTGAAAGATAGCCGTAGCTGCCCTCTGATATGTTGCCCCGGCGTTCTTCAGCCCAAACGGCATAACGGTGTAGCAGTATGTTCCCCACGGTGTGATAAATGCTGTTTTCTCCTGGTGATCCGGGTGCATCTTGATCTGGTTATATCCGGCAAAACCATCCACAAATGACTTCAGGGCGTGGTTGGCAGTATTATCTACTATCAAATCGATGTTGGGCAATGGAAAATCGTCCTTTGGACAAGCTTTATTGAGATCCCGGTAATCCACACACATGCGGACTTTCCCATTAGCCTTTGGAACAGGCACGATGTTGGCTAACCACGAGGGGTACTCGATCACCCGTAAGAATCCCACACTCAGTTGTTTCATTACTTCTTCTTTCACTTTCAAGGACCATTCTGGCGTAAGTTTCCTCAGCTTCTGTTTGACGGGCCTAAGTTCTGGATTGGTGTGTATTTCGTGCATGACTATCTGACTGTTCAAACCCGGCATATCTGCATAAGACCAGGCGAAGACATCCACATACTCTTTCAGAGTTTGTGTGAATTCTTCTCTCTCTGTCCCACTTAGGCCTGCCCCAATGCGGACCTCTTTTCTTTCCTCCTCTGTTCCGAGGTTAATCACAAGAGTGTCTCCTTCCTCGCTTTGTATACGTTGCTCCTCCCGTTCAGGGTGTTCGTTCATTCTTTCCAATTCCATATAAGCAATTACAGAATTAAAAATAACAGGATAACGCAAAATAGACTCTTCTTTAT
This sequence comes from Lonicera japonica, assembly GCA_021464415.1. Lineage (NCBI taxonomy): Eukaryota > Viridiplantae > Streptophyta > Magnoliopsida > Dipsacales > Caprifoliaceae > Lonicera > Lonicera japonica. The sequence goes on along the minus strand of CM038469.1, from coordinate 41,189,638 downwards.
TGATACTAGTATTTACAGGTACAAGTTTAAAAAGTTCATTTAGGAGTGACTCCTTCCTATCCTTACCCTCACTCTTATCTTTCACCCTTACAATTTCGCTCTTTTCCCTTTCTCCTTAGTAGTCTGGATCAGCGTATATCAAGTGTACAGGGTCGTCTCCTGGCTCATCATCTCCCAGAGCCATGATGTCGAAGAGATCTCCGATCATTTCTTCCTCTTCGTCTTTCATGTCTTCACTTTCTTCCTTCGGCCCGATTGTCAACTTGGTAGCGAAGCTGTGTACGGTGTTTTCTTTGATATATAGGTCCTCTTCATAGAAGATTTCCCACCCAGGAAGGTTCTCTCCGTCGCTGTTTCTCCAAGGCTCCTGGAAGCCGCAAAAGGGGAAGTCCTCTCCTTCTTTGACAAAGAACCCGTTCAGAGAGCTGAAACTCGGATACTGATGCCTTCGACCCCTTTTTTGTTGATCGTCCTCTTTAGTGTGTTGGTACCCCAAACCTTCCCTCTCGTACCTTGCTACTGGTTCCAATGCTTGAAGTAGTCCTGGTTGTCCCATTCCCAGACCGGCTCCAGGCAAGTATTTCATCATTCTCAACATATTTGTAATCTTGGTGCTGAGACCGGGGATATTGTCAGGGGGAAGATACCTGATTGTCTGGGTGCTAAGAGTTTGCACTTGAGGCTCGTAAGAAAAGCCTCCTAACTGTATGCTCTGGCTCCCGATTCCCAAAACTGGTAACTCCATATCCGCCAAGGTCCTTTCAGGATCTCCTTGGATGGTAATTATGTTCCCTTCAAACGGTATCTTGATCTTTTGGTGCAAGGAGGAGGGGAGTGCTCCTATGTCGTGTAGCCATGCTCTTCCCAACAGTAGGTTAAAACTGGAAGGAATGTCTATGATTTGAAAGTCGGCCGGGAAGCTTCCGGGACCAACCATGAGATCAAGTTTCAGAGACCCCAGAACGGCCCTCCTGGTATTATCATAGGCCCTGACGGTTACAGCGGATGGTGAGAGCTCTGAATCTGAGATACCCAAGCATCTGGCAGTCTTTAGGGGGCAGACATTTATGGTCGACCCATTGTCGATGAGAACTTGTGGCAAGATCTTCCCTCGGGTTCGGACGGTGATATGGAGAGCCAGGCTGTGTTTTCTCCCCAACGGAGACAAGTCTTCATCTGAAAATGACAGACTTCTTTGGACTGTGAGTGACCCGATCATGTTTGGCAGTTGTTCGGGCGTGGAGTCCGGCGATATGACAGCCTCATCCAGGAGTTTAATGAAAGCGGTCCTGTGAGGTTTGGAGGCAACCAAGAGGCCCCAAATGGTGATGTGTGCCTGGGTTTTCTTCAACTGTTCCAGTACTCGGTCTTCTCTTACTTCTTTTGGAGGCGGTGATTTTTCGGCATCCATCGGTGGTGGCTGGTATACCTTTCCTGAGCGGGTAATCTGTTGTATCCAAAGGGATGTTGGGTCTGATCCCTCTGAAGTTTCTGACGACTCTGGCTCTGCCGACCAACTAAAAGTCCCGGGGGAGGTTTCTGTCATACAGATTGTCTCCTTATGAGGGGGCGGGGTTTCCATGGTTGTTTTTTCTTGTCCTGGGTCCATCCTATCCCAGCTTTCCCAGGATTGGTTTTGATGGTGAGTGGTTGCGAGATCCCCTGATTTGTCTTTCCTAAGCCCTGCCCAGGTAGGAAGTTCATCTTGGCCATCCATTGGTCAATTATTGGGTTGAGGCCTGGGGCAACTTGTGCTTTTGCCGATAGCATAACGGGTGCCTTATAGGCTGAATCGTCCCGAATGAGTCCTACGGGATCGAAGCCTTCATCAGTGGTTAAGGCGTTAATTCCTGCAGGTGGAGCATGATTGGGGAGGGGGTTGTTGGTAACATTGGGCCCGCCGGGTGCGGGGATGGTTTCGGCTTCAATGAGGTCCTGGATACGATGGCGGAGAGCTAAACAACGTTCCGTGTCATGGCCTGCCGCCTGATGGTACGCACAGTTCTCATTCATTCTCCAAGTGTTGGGAATAGGATTTGGTGGAGGGCGTGGGTTGAGTGGGGTGACTAGTCCGGCCTTTTGGAGTAGTTCCAGGCTTTTGACCAGAGTAGTGGGGAGGGTGCAGAAATTTCTCCTTTTCTTGACCTCGGTGTTTGAAGAGTCTCCCTGCGTAGGCCAACTCATTGGGGGGACTTGCGGTGACTGCTGAAATGGGTTTTGTTGATATGGGTACGAGCTTAGTTGGTTTACGGCTGGAGTGGCCGTTTTTCTTCCAGTGTAAGAGGCCTTCTTGGTATCCGTGTCCGCCTTTCTGGCCAATTCTTCCTCTACCTGTGACCCCATACTCAACAGGGCTCTGAAGTGTGGGAATACATGCTTTCCCATGCAGTTCAATACAGCTGGAGTAAAATTCTTCTGTATGATTTCTAACTGCTCTTCTTCGTCGGGCCGTTTGGACATTTGGGATGCCATCTCCCTCCAGCGGGTGACAAAGTCGCTGAAGCTTTCTTTCTCGCCTTGCTTGGCCATTTCCAGGTGTTTACGGGTAATTTCCAAATTCTCGTTGGACCCGTACTTGGTCATGAATTCTTTGACGATATCCCCCCAAGTTTTCGTGTGGTGTTTCTCTAGGTCGAAGAACCATCTCAGGGCTGCCCCCGTGAGAGTCATGTGAAAAGCCTGAGCCAGCTCCGGCTCTCCACAGCCGGACACTTGCATGGATCTGATGTAGGATTGGAGATGGGTTTTGGGGGGTGTAGTACCAGTGAATTTGGTGATAGAGGGGAGCTTAAATCCTTGAGGTAGTCTGGCTTCTGGGTAGAGGGAAAAGGCGTTCATGTCTGTGATCTCGTCTGCCCCTTTCATCAGAGAAACACCTCTTTGCAGAACCTTCATCTGCTCTTTCAATTTCTTCATTTCTTCGCTCTCTCTTGACACCTCATCGGGCTGTTCCCGGGCTATCATTGATTCTGCGTATACTGCCCGGAGTCGGTTGATGTCTGGGTACTCATTGGGAGGGGCTATTGGGGCTGGTGGAATAGGTCTTGCGGGGACTTGTGGCCATGGTTGATATTGGGGATCGAGGCCTTGCTGAGGTTGTGGCCAGACGATAGGTGGCTCTTGTTGTTGGTATGTGGGGCCTGAATCCGGGGCCCATTGGTTCTGATTGTTGGGGTCGGTTTGAACGGGACCGGCCATGTTGGGGCCTGTTTGGGGTGGATTGGTTCCTTGGATTGGGGGAAGTACTTGTGAAGATTGCCCTTGATTCGGATCTCGATTCGGTGGTAGTTGCTCAAACCCGGGTGGTGCGGTCCGTTCGGCTGACAACTCTTCCATTCGAATTCGGGTGTTCTGTTGCTCACTTGTGAGGCTTGCCAAATTCATGCTGACGGTCATCAACAAACGGTGCATCTCGGCTAAAGTCGGTTGAACTGCAGACGCCTCGGCTAGGCTCTGATTTGTCTCCTGATTCTCTCGTCCATCGGCCATTTCAGATATGCTTGGTCTCACTAGTCTTCCGGTATGATCTCGACCGGCCCAACCTTCCAGACTGACGTCGCTTTATGGCTGTAGACGAAACCACGTGGCGAAGATGAAGGGAGACTATGATGCGACTCGATTTTTGCCAAAAGAGTCACTAAAAATGGTCGAGAGAAAACCTCGAAAAATAGGTGTGGTAAAGTAAGCCGTAAGGTGGTACATCCCCTACAGCTGTATGACAAGTGTTTTAACTGACTCAATCTTAGATGCAGCGTAGGTGTTCGAACGGTTAAGGCTTCAGGCTCCCTCCTTTTTGGCAAGACCTTGCGATATACCCCAAGGGCGGGTACGTGCAAGAACCTTTTGATATACTTCCCGGGTACGTGAGTGTTCTCGTCACTCGATATACCTCGGGGGCGTACTTGGCCAAGGAGAGTGGAAGTAAATGCTTTCGGTTTATGTTGGCCCAAGCAAGCCAACTCCCTACTCACTTATAATACTTCCGAGGGTTTGGGGTAAATTCACACTCGTAGAACCAATGCATGATTTGTGATAGTGCGTGTAAAGTTCGAAAGGTTGGTTTCACAAATATCATTATCTTTATTACGTCTTTTCGAAAAACTCCCATTTTTAGAAAAAGGTTTCTTCTCAATCCATTAACATGAGTAGGGAAAGCAGTAAAAGCAAGTTTTCAACAGATAAACAAAGGTCCACATATAAGAGTCTAGTTTTCTAACCATTTTCCCCAGCAGAGTCGCCACTGTGAGAATCCGCAAATGCGACCCCCCGGGTCTCGTCCCCGTTGGTGGTGGGGGTCATGGGACGTCGGAACTGATTCCGTCGTTCCATTTGCTGGAGTGTTTTCGTTGATTCATATCAAGTGTCCCTACGTTCTATTTCTAGATGCAAGGGGGGTTCATTCAGAGTCGCCAGTACGTTTTACGAGAAAACGGACAAAAAAGGTCGTGTAAGAGGAAAGGCTATAGACAAGCCTTTCTTTACACGTTTGTCTGCGAAACCGGGATTCTTATAGGGTTCGGAAACTATATTACGGTTTGGGAAGGTGTTAAGCACTCATTCCGCCCTTTCGGTCTCTAGTGGTCTTATATGTTTATTCTATGTTGAAAAACTTGGATGCTTTTACCGACAGTCTACTACTTTCTAAATGAAGAAAAACCATAATTTGGGAAAACGGGGAAAGGGATGAAAACCTTTGTGTTCCGAGATCCGACGTTTTTGTATTTAAAAGATGTAAATGACAAATGACAAAAACCTTTTATTTTTGAAAGAGTATTCCGTATTATTTCCTCAGAAAATGACGGTTTTCTCGAGTTGTGATTATTCTGAAAAAGGTTCGGATCTTTATGTCGGGACTAATTCAATATGGAATTTGAACTCTTTGAGGAGAGTTTATCAGACACGTCGCAGTCTATGAAAAAGACAGGATATGTGGATTTTAATTCCTAGATAAGTCTTTATTGGTCCGGGGTTTGAAAACAGGGTTTATCCGGACGATAATGTACTTACTCTTCTGGTTTTGAAAGTAGTTTTATCAGGGTCTTTTGTTTTGAAAACGGTAGACTATTGGTAACTTGACAATAAGTTTATTCAAATAAAACGTGGACAGAATAACAGAAGTAAAACAAGTACACAGATATCTAATCTTAAATACTAGAAGGGACTTTCTTTACCTTCCCGACGAGAATAATAATAAGAAAGAAAATATAATACGGCAGAGGGATCTCCGGCGATAATAATCTTCTTTTTCTTCAGATATTTCCGAGAAATCGATTCCGGAGACGGGACACGTCGAGTGTCGAGGATAGATTCGATAATTCTTCAGAAATAAGATAATAGTAGAAAAGTGCTTGATAAAAATCAAATCTAAAGCTCCAAATTCTCAGATTCCAATTGCTGCCCTTGAACCCTTGGGGGTGTTGGCCTATTTATACTGCTCGGGAGAGATTGTCGCGCGACATTTCCTTAAAAAAGGAGAATGTCGCGCGACATTGTGATATGTCGCGCGACATACGGGAATGTCGCGCGACAAACGGCTGAAGTGATGGTTCTGACAGATTGATGTGTCAGAAAGTGGTTGGTCTGGTGCAGAGGGGGAATGTCGTGCGACATAGTGGAATTGTCGCGCGACATATCAGGGATTGTCGCGCGACAATGTGATATGTCGTGCGACAATCTCTCTAAAGAACAAGTTTGTCGGGCGACAAACCCTCCTAGTGTAGTACCGGGTCCTCGGGTGGGTCCCGGACCCAAAATAGTAGTTCTCGGAGGTCGTTAGGGTTCTTGCGGGGGTCACGGATCGGGGTGTCTACAGGTATAGATCTGAATATATTTTCATTTTCCTTTCAATGCTTAGACCAATTGGACCGATTAAAAGAGCCTTCACATGTTTCCCATATAAACACATATATGATTATTTACAAATACGCAAAAAAAAATCATTCTCTCTATACTACCTCTAATCCTTATAATAGATCTTACAAAATATCCTATAAAATCAGTTAATCGCTGGAGAAAATCAATTAACGAGATTACCTTGAGTAGATCGGGCGACGACGACGAGAGGAAGCAACGGGGCAGGAAACTCGGCGAGGGGGTGCTATCTGACTGGCGAGAGGAAGCAACCAAGAGGGGAAATCGAGGTAGAGAGATAGAGAGTGACTGAACGGAGCAGGCGATGGCAGCAATCAGCGTTGGCACGCCGGCGACAAGCTGGAAATTGGAGAGAGGCAGAGCGTGGGGATGGATGTGGTTGCGATAGGGGAAATTGATGGGGAGAGAGAGATAGGTGACCGGGTGTGAAGGAGGTGGGCGGCAAGGGGCGGCGGGGACGGCGACATGGAGAGGGCGAGAGGTTGAAGATGATGTCGGCAATTTAAAAGAGGAGTGATGTTTTTTATCGTCTATTGTTGTTTTTTTTTTTTCACGCATACAGATTTTTTCTGAACACGGAGGGGGAAAAATTTGGTTGTCATAAAAGCGTGAGAAGGTATCACATTTTTACACATAAAAACGTGAGACCAAATCACGTTTTTATGTGTAAAAACGTGAGACCATCTCACACTTTAATGGAGTGAATTTATTTTTTTTATAAAATAGGCATTTGAAATCATGTTTTTATGGGTAAAAACATGAGAAGGTCTCACATTTTTATACTCAACCCTATTTTCCCAAATAAGCTAAAAAATACTCTACTTTACGAAATAAATTTTAAAAGTACCCTATTTTGACCAAAAACTCAACAAATCAATTTGCTCGATAACAAATCAAATGAGTAACATGTACTTATTTATTTGTTATCGAACGAGTCAGTTACTTATTTATTATTGGGTGAGTAACATATACTTACTCATTTTTTAAATAAAAAGTGAAATGTTATCGAATATTTTGTGAATCGGATATTGAACCCAAAAAAAAAATTTAAAAGTTGATGATGTGGGCCCGGTGGTAATTGAACATGAATCGCTCTCATGGACCTTCACTCCAAGAAAATTCAGACAAGACTGAGATCCAAAACCACTATGATGAGAGGAGACTTCATCATCATCAGTCTCCCATCATCATCAGTCACCCTTCTTCTAAACTACTTCTATTAATCCGCAATTTGATCCCTTCTACTTCTTCTTCTTCTTCAATCCCTCCAAGAACCAGCCACCCATGGCCGATCACCAACATCACCACCACCAAAACCACCGTCCCCACCGCCTCTCTCTCCCCCAACGCCCCTCCATCCCCACCTCAAGACCCTACCCCTTCTACCCCCCAACCTCCACCCCTACCCCAACTCCCTCCAAAACCCGCAATTTCTCCTCTATCTCTTCAATCTCCAAGAAATCCCAAACCACAAAAACAAACTCTCTCTCTTTCCCTTTACTCCTCCTTTTCTCTCTCCGCTCCCTCTATTCTCTTCTCCCTTTCCTCAAATCCTCCCCTTCCTCTTTCTCTCTCTTCCCCTTCTCTTTCCTCCTCTCTCTCCTTTCTTTCCTCCTCACTCTCTGTTTCTCTTTCTTAACCACCCCCAAAAACTCCTCTCTCGTTTTCTCACTAACCCTAATTACCCCAAATCAAACTAAATTTCTCATCTTTAAATCGCTTATAGCAGCCGTTGTTTTCCTTCTCCGATTCCAAGCCCTAAGATACTGTGGCACCGCCGCTATGATTCTTGTCGAGTTATCAGGAAATGTAGCTGCAAGATTTGTTGCGGAGGGGAATAATCGGAGTTTTATTGGCCGAGATTTGATTGCATTTTCTAAGGTTCGTGGGTTTTTTGCTCTGTTTCTTGGGTTGTTTTTGTTATCTGTTAGTTGGGATAGAATTGATTGCTTTCCTTTGTCTTCGGTGAATGTGGGTAAATCCGAATTTTATGTTGTGCCCAGTGGGAATTGTGTTAGGTTTTGGCCAATGTTATTGCCGTTTTTATCTGGGTTTTTGGGTTGTTATGAGAGGATTTCGATGAATTGGGGGACAATAAGGGAATTGGGGCGAAAAAGAGTTAGGTTGATTTCGTTGTTTTTCACTACGGTTGTGCTTTTTGTTCCTGCTGTTATTAGCATGTTTGTGTTTGAAGCCGAGGGGGATAGTGTTTCGATTCATGATCTCGGTTGGCCATTGGCAAATATGGTAGTTTTCGGTGTGCTTTTGAGTGAGAATTTCACTGATGAGAAGGTAGTTAGTTCCAAAGATTTTCAAAGAGAGTTCATTGTCACATTTGCATGTACTCTTGTCTTGGAACTGTTCTATTTTCCTGAGCTATCGCTTTGGGGATTGTTGGTTTGTGGATTATTGCTTTGGATTGCTGTTAGGCAGTTGGATCCGCTGTATTGGAACTATCTTGAATTAGGATTAGAGTCTGCGGATTCTCTGATGACCTCAATCACAAAGGTTATTCGCCACATTTTGAGCGAAAGAAAATCGCGCAAGATTGCACTTTTCCTCTTGATCAATACGGGTTATATGGTGGTGGAATTTGTTGTAGGGTTTATGAGCAATAGTCTTGGTTTGATATCAGATGCGTGTCATATGTTGTTCGATTGTGCTGCACTGGCTATTGGGTTGTATGCTTCATATATTTCGAGGTTGCCAGCAAATAGTCAGTTCAATTATGGGCGAGGGAGGTTCGAGGTTCTTTCGGGATATGTCAATGCTGTTTTCTTGGTTCTTGTTGGGGCTCTGATTGTGGTGGAATCGCTTGAGAGGATTTTGGACCCTCAAGAGATTTCGACTAGTAGTTTGTTGACGGTTTCTATTGGAGGGCTTCTCGTGAATGTGGTCGGTTTGATCTTCTTTCATGAAGAGCATCACCATGCCCATGGTGGGTCTTCGGCATGTTCACATTCACATTCTGACCACCATCATTCACATGATCATGAAGTTCACAAACATCAGGAACACATTACGGTTGTCCATGACTGCCATGAAAAATCAGCCCATGATGACCATCATCATAAGCATAACGACTGTAGCCATGACCATCATCATCATCCCCACGATGACCATCATCATCATGAAGATACTCATGCCAATGACCACGATCATGATCTCCACAACCATGGATATTGTGGTCGGGCACATGGTCATGGTGATCATGATAATGACCATGGACAACATGACCACCATCATCATGCTGACCAACATACCCATGATGAAGGTGGTCATGTTGTCCATCATCATTCAGGAGGAGAAACTCATGCCTTAGGAGATTCTCATAGCCACAGTCACACATCAGACCCAAAAAAGAAGCACCACCGCCACATCGATCACAACATGGAAGGTATCTTCTTGCACGTTCTTGCCGACACCATGGGAAGTGTTGGGGTGGTTCTCTCCACCCTCCTAATCCAGTACAAGGGATGGCTTGCTGCGGACCCCGCCTGCTCGATATTCATATCCATATTGATTGTATCTTCCGTGATACCATTACTAAGAAACTCGGGAGAAATCTTGCTGCAAAGAGTACCTAGAGCCCACGAGCAGGATCTTAACGAAGCTCTAAAAGATGTTATGAAGATAAAAGGCGTACAGGGCATTCAAAACTTGCACGTTTGGAGTTTTACAAATAACGATGTTGTGGGGACTCTCCATCTCCATGTTTCAACAGAAACAAACAAGGCTTATGCAAAAGCGCGTGTATCGGACATATTACATGATGCTGGGGTGAAGGACTTGACGGTGCAAGTCGAATGTGTCAAAGAGTAGAGTTTAATGATATTCATTTTCTTGAGGACTTTAGAGGAACTAAAAGTTCTTATATAATTTTGAGAACCAAATACAGAGGTTGGTGCTTTGGTCTCGACGTAGATGGGAATTGCAGCAAAAGGAGGATTGGTTTTGTTGAGCATCATTGTGTGTAGAGTTTATACAATTTGTTGTGCTTTTATGGTGTGCAAAAATATGGTAACAAAGACAAGTTTTGATGCTAACTTATTCAGGTTTTGCTTTAATTAGTTATCAGCCAGTTTTAGGAGGCAAAATTCTTGGTTCACCATTGTCATGGGGAAAATGGAATAATAGGAAAAAAGAACAGAATAATAGGTTTTCTTTGTTTAAGGGCCATTTTGATATTTTGTTTAGGCTGTGTTTCAGTAAAAAGAATGAGAAGTTACTGTCATTCTTATGAAAATATTTGAACACGGGTACTCTGCATTCCTTCTTGGATATCTCAATGTTAAGATTTAGGTTTAGAAAACAAGTTGAGTTTTTCTCAAAGGGTACTATTTGAAAAGCTTGTTTATCGAAACAGCAAAAGTATAAAGTTACATATTTGATTCATTGAAAAGTGTGTAATTACGGGTGAGTGTGCTTTGTGGAATTAAGCTTATAAGATGAAGGGCCTGTGTTGTAATTTGGGGTGAGAGGGTTGTGGGCAAAGTTTTGGGGCGGGGGGTTTTTTGGAAGTTGCAAAGTTTTGGGCGGGGGCCACGTGTAATAAGCACTATAAGTTGGAAGTTTAAGTTTGTAATATATATTAGGTTAGGTTATAAGATTTAAAACAGCCGTAGCAGTGCAGCCGTTTTCTTTCCTTCTTCTCCCCTTTCTCTCCTTTTTCATTCAATCTCCATTCTCCACTGTGAGCTTCTTCCATTCAAATTTTTTTTTTCTCAAGCAGCAGGCAGTACTCAGTAGCTATCCTCTCTGTCTTCATTTATTCCGGTAATTTAGGTTAGATTTCTTTTTTATAATCTTATACATTTTGTTTTAAAATTTTGAATATTAAGGATTAGGTGTTTTAATGTTGATTTGCTTCTTAAATTGTTAATATATTTGTTTGTTGATTATTATTTATTAATATTGATTTGCTTCTTAGATTGTTAAATATTGATATCAAATTTGATTATTGATATTGATTTGCTTCTTAGATTGTTAAATATTGATATTAAATTTGATTATTGAGGTTAATTTGCTTAGTAGATTGTTATTTGATAAATTAATATTTAGATTAATATATGTGTTTTTTAGTTATAGTAGGTTGAATATTGAGTTGATAAAAATATTTCAAAATATATAATTAATTTTGGTATATCATTTTTAACTTTTCCAAAATATTGAAATAGAATGGAGAAGTATTTTAGTAAAAATTTAGCCTAGAAACATAATTATTGTGTTTGATTTGGCTTAATTTTTTTTCGGCCCCACCTGGAATTTATTTTTGACTCCGCCACTGATTAGCACCAAGTACAATTACACTGATCTTCCATTATGAAAGCATTATATCAATGCTATCGAGCACCATCTTTATCGATGTACGCATATCCAGCGCTTGTGGGATCCAGAGTTCATGAGAGAGGCTTGTTTTTATAATTAAAGTGGGATAGTTTTGGTTGAAATAGGCACTCACCCAAATCAGGGAGATCATAAGTTCAAGACAAGCTAAGGGAAGGGAGAGGTTCACACTTCATTGTACGATGTATCTGTTTATATAAACTAGAGATATATCAAAATTGTATACGGAAAAAGAGAAGACAATGCTTGAACCTACATTCAAGTGCACAAAAAAGGAAAAGTAAATGGGTAATTTTATTTTTATCCACTATATCTTGCAGTTAATCCGCCTTATTAAGTTAATTCGCATTGCCTATTAAATTAATCTACGAGTGTAGATAGATTAACAAAAAATATTATTGATTCAATTTTATAAATATTATTTTCTTAATAATTTAATATTAAAAAATTCACTAGATTAATAAGTATATCTACTTTAATTAAATAAATAAAAATATGGGCAATTAGTTTTAAGGATGAATATTTTTTTCTTTATCTATTTAAGGACGCAACTTTTATAATAATAATTTAAGGTCTAAAGTTTTGTTTAAATAACGAACTTTTGCAGTTAAAGAATTAAAATTAAATTAATATAATTACAAAACTAATTTATATTATTGTTATTCCTATAATGTCACTATCATCTAATTGATTATTAAATTAATCTAAACTTCTAAAATCTTGTTAGAAACTAATATCTATCAAATCAAATTCGAAATTCAAATTTAAACAATCAAATAACTTCTAACAACTTAATCAATTATTAAAATATAAAAAATCAAATAATTCAAAATTTAAATTTCAACAATCAAAAAAATTTAAACAACTTAATCAATTTGGTTAGTAATTAATAAGGGTTATTTTATTTCTATCTGCGAAATTTGTCAGTCTATCCCTCTTTTTGGGTTTTACTAAGTTAATCTCTATTATCTACTAAGTTTAACCACGTTGTTGGATAAGTTAATCTCTGTTACTCACTAAGTTTAACCACGTTGTTGGATAAATTTACAAAAATCAATATTGACATAATTTTTATAAAATAATAAATTTTTTTAATTCAATTGTAAATTATCCACCAAATTTTTACTTTTATCCACCGCCAATAATATATCAAAAAGTAAGCATAAATTGTAATAATAAAATGATATTTCTAATATATATAGTTTACTGTCAATTATATCCATTTTTTGGACTTGAGATTAGACCATAAGATTAGACTATAGTCTATAATTCATATTTGTTTTTATAATTGAGATTATACAATAATTCACATTAGTCTTGGAATAGTAATTAAATAGTAAGTGTAGTTTGAAACATTTGTAATACATCTACAAAATTTAGTTACTACTTAAAAGCGAATTAAAATTATAACTTTAATTACAAATTCATGATGGCAAACAAAAAAATAAAACATATATTATAAAGATGTGTTTGACGCGCTAGATTAAAGAGTCAAATTTAATCTTTCCGTATGTGAGATAAGAAACTTTAATGGGATAAATAATCCATCTTGATATCCAATCCCGATGAATACCAAACATGGGATAAAATAAAGTTATTCTATCCTGCTCTTTTATCCGGCGCGTTATACTTAGCCTAATTGAATATTCTTCCTTTGACTTGAAATTATTGAAATCGAAGGAAATGATGTTTGTTGTATCCACTGATTCTTAATTAGTTTCTTAAGTTCTAATATTTCTTTGTTTTTATTTTTTTTAAAGCCCTCATTGTATAGAAGAAAAAAAATTAGTAAACTCATTTGTTGAAAAAAATTATTCTAATGTTATGATGTACTATTATAAATTAATTTCGCCCAATTTTGTAAAATTGTATATTTTGGATGAATAATGAATCTTTAGTACTTGTATCAATAAACCTTTTTTTACAAATTAAGAAAATAGATTATTAAGGAAGTTTTCTAATTAGGAAACTAATTTTAAAAGTAAATATATTTAAAGGATTATTAATCAGTGGATATACTTTTCAATTTTTATAAAGAAGTTTTGAGAAGTTTGTTTTAAGGTTAACATAAATCAAGGGTGGATAAACTACAAAAATTTGTGGATAAAAATAAAATTACCCAAAGTAAATCTGCATTCAAGTGATTCATGAAGGAAATGGAACCGAACTCAAATTAATAGTCCGTTTGGATTGAAATGGGGGAGTGGAAATGAATGGAATGAATTTAATTTTATTATTGTTTAGATAGCTACGGAGGGAAAGGAATGGAATGAAAATAACTCTGTTTTGATAGAAAAAAGGAAAGGAAGGAAAATAATGTAATTTATTAAAAAAGTAAATTGTTTATTAAAAATGTTTCCTTTCCTTCCCAATCCTCCCAATATTGGAAGGAAAGAAAGTAGAAGAATAGAGAGGAATGACACTCCCTCACACTCCTTCCATTTTCATTCCATTCTCTTTAAATATTCCATCCAAACAAAAGAAATGCAATCCCTCCTCCTCTTTTCCTTTCCCTTCATTTTCATTCCTTCCATCCAAACGAACTGTAAAAATAATGTTAGAGAATAAAAAATATCCCAAGTTTTAGGCTACAAAATTTTGAACCTTATATGTATTCTTTTTTGGGATGTAACATTTTTTTTTACGGGGTGCTGATAAATGTACTCTTATTTTTTGTTACAAACACCTTTTGTTATTTAAACTCCCACTTTATATATTTTTTTAGAGTAAATATTATTAATGTCCACTGAACTATTAGCAAATTCTACTGATGGTCATTATATTTCAATTTGTTACAATCGACCCATTAAACTTTTAAAAAGTACTCTCGTGACCACTTTCTATCAAATCTCACCGTTAGTTTTTTGGCAGAATACATGTCATGTGATATAGTAGGGCAATAAAGTCAATTTACAGAATACATGTCATGTGATAGTCACATTTGGTCATGTGACTATCACATGACCCAAATGTCATTAGACTTTAACGGAAAGATTTGACGAAGTGGCCACTGGTGGTATTTTTTAAAAGTTTAATGGGTCGATATTAACAAATTGAAGTACAGTACCCATTGGTAGAATTTGACAATAGTTTAGTAGTTATTCATGGTATTTACTATTTTACACCACCCATCACCCATTTACTTAAAACGTAATTAAAGTATTAAACACATAAAAAAAATCAAAGCTTTCATTTCTCCACCACAAACACACCACCCTACCCCACCACTCCATCTCTCCCGAGTCTCATTTATCCATCTATTCACCATTCCATCTATCCCCTCCCCCAACTCTCCACCTCTACGTCTCTTTATCACTTTACTTATCATCTCTCCATCTTATATCTAGGTCGTATTCGGCCCAAGTAAATCGAGCACCTAGAAGGTCACTCGGTGGATATTGGACGAGCTTTTTTTCTATCATAATCAGCTAATGTTAAACAACTGAAGATCCAAGGATGCTTATTGAATTTTTTAAAGATATACTCGACCCATTATGGCCGAGTTCCATGCGTTGGCACTCGTTTGATAACGGATGAATTCAATATGTATATACTTGGTTTTCTTTGGACAATGTGTATGATTTTAGTTACTTTTGCAAACTTGTTGCAAATAACAAACTAACAACAATTTAGTTTATTCTATAGACTTCTATTTAGGCTTTATCTTTATGTTTTGAATTACTTGGTAGACTTTCGGTCTTGTCCATTAGTCCATCTCGTATTTTTTGCTCATTTTTTAATGTTTTTTTGGTCCCATGGATGGCATTATTATATCCCCCTTTATATGTATCTTTTTTTGTTATTTATGGTTTGACTTTATTTCTCCAAGGAGGCTAGTGATTTTATAATAAAAAGGACAAAAAACTATAGAGCGTTGGTCATTCATTTTTTAACTTCACAAAATCTCTACATCTCTCTCACTACCCATATTCTCGAAGTTTTATCTGTTGACCTAAGGTCTTAATCTTATTTTGATAATAACAATAAATTAATCATGTGTAATTTAACATGTTTCTTGATATAAGTATACAATTCATTTACTTGGAAAATTCAAGAAAAACATGACAAGGATCAATCTTTCACTATTCGATCATTGGACAAGACAAGGAAGATCAAATCTCTCAATGCAAATCATGAAGCACAAAGGATTAAAAGACTATATGAAAAGCTTCAAATGAAGATCAATCCGAAGAAACAAATCAAAGCATTCGAAGACTCGTTAATTCAGTAATTGAGTGAGTGCTTAAGATTTATGTAAAGTTACTTTATTGATCAAATCTTTATAGCTCAAATATATTCATACATATTTTAAAGATTGATTCAAACAAGCTTGAAATTGAATTTATTTGAAAAACATCATTTTACAAAGACCGAGTTTCAAAATAAATTCATATTAATTTTAAATGATCATATTTTAAGCTATAATATAAATAGGTATCTTAGAAACATATCTTTGAGGTTCACAAATCATTAGAATTTTATTTGGAACTAAATTGTTAAATTGCAAAAATATTTTCATTTTACATTTAAAATTCGCTTAATTTTTGTCCAGTTTTGATCTAACGGTAAGATGGAGGCCTTCCCGAACTCCGATCATTTTAAAAAATTTACAGTAGTTAGACAACATCTCTTAGCACTTCTGACTAAAATTTGAGCATAATCCAACGGTCTAATTAGGAGAAATTAACGAAACAAAATTGAATTTTTTGTCAAAACTAGTTGTTGGAAAGTTTGAAAATGTGTACCTTGGAGCCAAAACCTTTCTTAATCATCCCCAATGGCCATATGGTTTTGCAAGCTATAAATATGAGGTCCTAAACATGTTTTAACACAGTTGAATCATTCTACAAACTTATTTTACATATATACAAAGTTATTCAAGTATTCAATTCATTTCATTGATCAATCTTTCACCTTTTGAGCTATATATTTTTGATCAATTTTGATAACTCTAGTGTGAGCTTCATTTTGTAATCTTCAAATACACTTGAGAGTTATTGTATTGGTGTGTATCACCACAAACAATTTATTCTTCATTTCAAAAGAGAGTTTGTCTTTTTGTAGAGTAAGAGAGCATATCTTGTAAGAAGTGTAGTGTGTATAACTACATTGTGAGTGTTGTATGCATAACAACATTTGTATTGAGGTTTGATCTTCACCCGAAGAAGATTAATAGTGGAAATTCTCGGGGAACTAACCGAGCGCGGACGTATGGTTGAAGAACCCGAACCGTGAGGACAAAAAGCCTTGGACTTCAAATTGGTTCAATCTTTCTTACTCAATCTCTTTATTTATTTGTTATATTAATTGATTGAAGTTGCTTATCTTATTGCTTATTCTTGGGATTGATTATTTAATTGATTGTTTTCCTTGATAAACTTATTTAACTAAGTTGTTTTACTTAAATATTTTTAAAAAATATTTTAATTCCGCATTTAGTTTTTAAAACCCTATTCACCCCCCTCTAGGGTTGTTTTCCGACCAACATTATCAACTAAAACAATGTTGTTTATGTTTGATTTCTTAAAAACAAATGATTTATGGCGGGGGACAAAAGTAGGAGAAAGAGAGTGTGTTATCTGATTCTCTCTTATACTTGATCACGTGAATTGAGGGAGGGTGGTGAGGGGTATTGGATTTGTTTTGTCAATTGTTAAGGGTTAATTAGTTAAGTTAATTAAGTTATTGATTAAAGGTTAATTGTTTTTAACCATTGTATAAAGGGGTAAAACATGATGGTGGTAGAGATAAATTTTTAATTTAATAATCCAAATTTAATAAAGGGCGTGTTTGTGACAAAAAATAAGTATACATTTATTAACACCACTTTTATTTGGTTACCCACTAGATGTCTCACACTATATTAAATATGGGACTAACCTCTGCTTGCAATGGGAACTTTTGCTGGCCCAAGGATCGGTAACACTCATAAGGTGAATAGTACCCCTAAAATTTTAGTTATAACGTAAACAAATATTTTTATTGTTCGTCGAATGGTCCAAAGTATAAAACAAGCTTCCTCTTAGCCCACCAGTGTAAGACTACCAACGAGACATTATTGGGATCGATTGTGTTTGCTCTTCAAGTCGATTCATGGGGCTGTGAAAATAATGTTTAGCCAATGGTAGCCATGAATAGCGAGCATAGATTAATGAATGTGCACGAAGCTAGACCAGATACCCTGCATCTATATTTATACTATCTATAAAAGTACAAAAAACGTAAGTATTTTTCCTTTTTTGTAGAGAATATGCCCCTTGATTTTAAACATAAGATTTCTAAGATTTACATTAGAAAAAAAATATAACTCAATATATTTTTATAATAGTATTAGTATTCCAAATAAATTTAAATTCTACTTGATTTGGCTAAACTAATTAAACAAGTTAGAGTTTGTTGAATTAGGGCATTTCCAACAATAGTATAAAATCTTGTTTCGTGTAAAATAAACAAAACTTGTGAAAAAAATTGTCTCCATCAGTCTTTTAACATACTTGGACACGTAGGATTTGTGTAAAAGTATAGTGTAAAATACACAGTTTATTTACTCTGCCATCTCTGTTTTCTTCTCTGTACAATCTTTTTATAAAACTTTGAATTGTAATATTTTTTAATACAAACTATGGATTTTAATAAAAATTATATATTTGAAATCTACTTTTCAAAGATGAATAAAATAAGATTCTCGTGATTATAAAATTATTTATAAAAAATTATATCAAATGACATTTAATAAGTGTGACTATTTTATTAGTTTTTTCAATTTTTTACACAAGATTTAAAAAATGTATCATTTGAGCATTTTTTTTAAAACTCACTTTTTGTGTAAAAATAGATTGACACATATAATTTATAAGTTCTTTTATACACCACAATTGGAGATACTCTTAGATGTTTTGTATAAGATTTGTATAATTTTAAAAATATGATTTTAGGATTTACACTAAACAAAACAGTATAACTAAATATATTTTTATATTAGTATTAGTATTTCAAATAAATTTAAACTCTACTTTATTTGGCTAAACTAATTAAACAAGTTAGATTTTATGTTGAATTAGATGTTTTTATATAAGACTTTTATGATTTTCATTATTTTAAGATTTTCATTAAATAAAACAATATAACTCTATATATATTTATATTAGTATTCTAAATAAATTTAAACTCTATTTTATTTTGCTAAAATAATTAAACAAGTTAAGGTGCGTTTGGCGTGCCGGATAAGGATGTAGGATATGATAGGATAAAGGCCGGATAGGATAAAAGTCGGAATTAGTCGGATAGGAATTATGTGGGATATGATATGAAATGAATCAGTCGAATAAGGATTAAGCGGGATCGGCCAGGATAAGGACTAGTCGGATAAAGATTTAATAAACTTTGCATTTAATGGAGTTTCGGATTACAAGTCCAGATATTATATAATACAATTTGCTTTTCTTTTAAAAATATATGCAATTTTAATTGTTGTCCACAATTTTATTAGTTGAGTTACTCTGATTTTAGGTGGTTGAAAATTTTCATTAATAAATTTAATTATCTAAAAAAGTGTAAAGAAAAAGATTAAAATAAAAAGAAATTTATATTCATTTTGTTATCCAACAATCATGGGATAAAATAATACCACTTATAGGGGTGGTATATATTTATCCGGTTCTAAAGGGATAAAATGATAATTAATCCCGAGTGCAATCCAATCCCGAGTTGCGCCAAACGCGGGATAAGATTAAAATATCATATCCACCTTTGCGCCAAATGCGGGATAGGATTTATTTATCCTATCCTTTCCGACACCAAACACCTGATAGGATTAATTAATCATATCATGTTTATAATCCCGCACGACAAACACACCCTTAGAGTTTGTGTGAAATTAGATTATTTTTTTCTAAGAATTCTATATAACTTCATAACAAACTTCTCCATAATGAAACTATTTTATAGATGGTCTTAAAATTACAAAACATTTAATGCGAATTACAATTTCGTTCCAAAATTCCATCTATGTACTAAAATAATTAAACGCGACAACTTTTTATCATCTATTTATAACATTTTTCTATAATAAACCGATTTTATAATTTTATTATATTTATTAATTAATTTTATACTTGATACTATTTTTATTTTTATTTCATAGTTTATACTAATTATTTTATCAATAAATTTTATTAAAAATTAAAATTACATACCACGCACAAATACAAAATTTCGTGAATGAAAAAAAAATAAAAAATACAGTGAATGGACCAAAGCATAGTCCAACGCAAAGATTTACATTCTACCAGACGACGCCGTTTTACTCGTTTCTCAAGACTCTTGTTTCCACGCCAGATCTCACCCAGCGTGTTCACTTTCCCTACCTACAATTGGGCTCACTGCACTCTCTCTCTCTCTCTCTCTCTCTCTATGTATATGGATAATATAGATACAAAATAAACTAGGTGTATTGATGAATTATTGGTGAATGGAATGAATTTAGCTTAGGCCCTTGAATTGAATTCAAAGCTCAAAAGAGATGGAGTCCTCGGAGGAGAAGGTGGTCGCCGTCATCATGATGGGTGGACCCACTAAAGGTATCCATTTTTAAATTCCTTCTTCTTCTTCTTCTTCTTTATTCAAATTCTTGTTTCTTCAATTTCAGTTTTTTCTAAAAATGATTACTGAATATTACAGGTACTAGATTTCGACCCCTTTCCTTCAATACTCCAAAGCCCCTTTTCCCTCTTGCTGGCCAGCCTATGGTTCACCACCCTATTTCTGCTTGTAAAAGGGTATCCTTTTATTTATATCTTCTATATATATATATGAGCCTCAATTCTCTGATTGAAAATATAAAGAAAAATTAACGGTTAATTGCTTCTTCTTCTTCTTCTTCTTCTTTTTCTATATAATTTTGTAAATTTTTTCCATTTACTGGATTGATTTAAAAGGTGAATCTTAGGTGGAGTTTCTTACGAACTCTTAATGCTAAATGAAAGTTCATTCAGCATTAAGAGTAGAATTGGTATTTGTTTTCTTACCTCTTACTGCTGAATGAGACTAAAATTCAGCATTCAGCGCTAAGAAGCAAGTATGGTGTTGAATGTTCTCTAAATTATTATATATATATATATCACGATAAAAAAAAGGGTAAAATTATAAATTTCCATTTATTTAGCATTAAATGTTAATAAAATCAAACATACTTTTTCAGAGCTTCCATTTAGCAATAAGCATTCAATGTTCAACAATAAGAGGATAAAAAAAGCAAACGGGCCGTTATTGTAAGTGAAAACTTCAATTAGTAACTAGAATGCACTCATTTCAACAGAGTCAATGATCAAGAATGTTGAGACTTCGTAATGCTGATTATAGAAATGTGACTTCTAAATTGAGAGATGTCCCATAAAGAAAATTAATATTCTTAATTTGGGGTGGAGGGAGTACGAAGGGGCATGTTGAGTAATAAGGTATTGATGGTTATTATTATGTCATGTAGATACCAAATTTGGCGCAAATATTTCTCATTGGCTTCTACGAAGAGCGTGAATTCACACTATACGTGTCTTCCATCTCTAATGAACTTAAAGTCCCCGTCAGGTGATTACAGTGAGACTGATTGCAATTCGATTGTAATATCATGCCTTAGTTAACTATAGTTTTTGTTTGTTTTTTAATGAGAAAAAAAGCGTAGGATCTCAATGTTGGTTCTTGTTTTTGGTTATGATTTAGATACTTGAAAGAAGATAAGCCCCATGGTTCAGCTGGTGGTCTTTATTACTTTAGAGATCTCATCATGGAAGACAGCCCGGTATGCATCTTTCCTCCTTCGCTTTTTATTAGTAGCTGGTTACATATATCTTTCTAATGTATTTTTCATTTTGAGTGATTCTATAAGCACTTAAGTCATTCATATCTTTTGAGAGTATTATTGTCATATCCATATTCCAAACCCTTGCAACACAATGTATAATGTTTCTAATTATAATTCATAGGTTATTTTATCTTCTTTTTCTTTTTCTAAATCTCATCTTGTGTTGTAATGTCCATTATTTCATCTCTGCAGTCACATATTTTTTTGCTGAATTGCGACGTGTGTTGCACTTTTCCACTTTCAAACATGCTTGGTAAGCTTCATACTATATTCATCAGCATTTCCACTTTTGTATTGTTTCTAGTCATATTATGCCTTTCCTTTGAATGATGAACCCCCTAAATCACCAAATAAATTCCATTTTACTTGTAGAGGCCCACAAGAGATATGGTGGGATTGGCACATTATTAGTAATCAAGGTAAGTTTTTGGCATATTCGAAGGTAGAAACCAATATTTATTCTAAACACTTAAGGCCCGTTTGATAAAAAGTTGGAAAATGATATAAAAATTGTTAAGCTTTATGAGAAGTTGGATAAAGAAACGAGTGATTTTGTGAGACATTCTCCGCCTTTTCCTCCTTTTTTATGGAATTTTTGTTACCCATCACCCAAAGAACTCGATTCCATGAAAAAACCGAGAGAGTATTATAACATCTCACCAAATCACTCATCTTAGTTTTCAACTTCTCATAAAATGATAAAAATTACTAGAATTTTCAAACGTTTTCCTACTTTTTTATCAAAAGGACCCTTGCATGCTTCATCATTTCGGCTTCTTATTATACTAAATATTTGCAGGTTTCTGCTGAATCAGCGAACCAATTTGGTGAGTTGGTTGCTGATCCAATCACCAATGAGTTGTTGCATTACACGGAGAAACCCGAGACTTTTGTATGTATTTGACCGAAGCAATCTCTAATTACTATTCTTTTCTCAAGTTATTTGGTGCTTCATAGGATGTAGTATGTATTTTTCACCAAAGCAATTTCTGATTACTTCCTTTTTCTCAAGTTTCGATAAATAGCATGTATCGAAGTCTTAATTGCATTTCCTTATGGTTCTCTTTCTTTAACAAAAAAAACTTTCAGGTAAGTGACTTGATAAATTGTGGCGTTTACGTCTTCACCCCAGAAATTTTTAATGCTATCCAAGATGTATCCTCACATCGGGATGACAAAGGTAGGATTTTTCACTATATTTCTTCTGAAATTGTGCGACTATACTCTTTACATAGTAAAATTGCTCAACAATTTATTGAAGTCCCTGGCAACAATATATAGTGGGTTATTTTAAATCTGGGGTCCATTTTTTCTTCATAATAAGACTTTGGGGTTCAAAGTTTTCAATAACATGGATCTCGGCCCATTTTGAACAACTTTTTACCGTCAAACCAGTCAACACTACGGGTCTGTTGACTGTGAAACTAGTAAAAGGTTATTGCCATCAATAATTGGGCCAAGATTACCAGCTACTACTATTGGCTAAATATAGAGCAAAACACATAAATACTGTTTAACTTAAAGTTGAGTCTCCAATAAATCACATAAATGAGAAACAACAGATTTTCTTGTGAATGATATTTGGTATGTTAATTGCTTTGAAGTTCTACCAATCGCATTAAGCACTCATTGTAAATTTCGACATCTTGGTCTCTTATGAAGACCTGTGAACAAATTATTGGTTGGGTGATGGACTGACGGGAAAATATTTTGAATTCTTTGTGAATAAACTACGTGGAGCAAGAAAGATGGAAAGTTTCTTGTGAAGGTTTGTTGTTGAATGAAAGGGTTTATTACTTCATTCAGTGTAAATATATGTCCTCCATTCAAAGTTAATCATACTTTTTTGAAGAACTGTCTCTTTGCTTCTAAATAGTAGCTGTACTGCAAATGGGAGCTTATTCTCTTGAAATAAGCCTTTTGATTTGGAATGCCTCTTTGAGCCACAATAGTATTTTAATTTACCAAATTAATTTAAAGATATCATTCATTTTAAGTTTTATTTTTGTTGAATTGTTTTATGTTGTGGGGGGACCAAACCATCCATTTTGATCTCTAAACTGGTTATGTTCTTTGCAGCTAATCTACGTCGTGTGTCCAGCTTTGAAGCCCTCCAGTTGGCAACAAGGTTTGACCTCTTTATATTGTTTCTACATTCCTCTAAAGTTTATGATAGTTTCGATTCTTTATCTTTATAAACTCTTTAAGAGTCACTTTTTCTCTTACTAGCTTACCCTGCACACACAATGCGTGTGCAATTTGTATATATTTAAGTTGAATAAAGAAGTTAAACGAAAGCTGTAAGAGGCTTAGTGGTTGAGCATTTGTTCAATTTGCTTAGAAACAAAGGTTTGAAATTTGCCATAACCATATTTTTATGAAAAAGAAGATTGTAGGGGTAAAAGTAGCAATTCAAAAATGTGAAACAGTTTCATGGTGGTTGAATCCTGCATTGACTTTACAATATTAGATTTTTAAAGGAAAATAGACTCTTAATTTGGGACAAAGTTGGGAGCCAATAATCTCTCTCTCTCTCAACACACACGCACACAAAAAGAGGTACACCTTTGCTCAATTTAGGTCTTCATATTGCAATAGATGTAAGCTTTAATATGCTATGGATATCTCTAAGTATTTCATTCTACTATATTGGCAGTATAATTTTCCTCCTCTTTTCTATATGATTACTTCAGTGTAAAGGAAATTCCTATCAGTTCTTAAATTTCTGCAGTTCCTTTCAATCTTTATATTCTAATATTACTATTTTTCAACAGGAACACTCCTTCGGGTTTTGTCAGATTAGACCAAGATATCCTCTCACCTCTTGCTGGAAAGAAGCAATTATATACCTATGAGACTATGGAGTTTTGGGAACAAATAAAAACTCCTGGGTAAAGTGGTTTTTTACTCGATATTTTCTCAGCCCTTTTCGTTGGCCTTAAAACATTTCATATGTTAAGCTAAATCTGTATAAAATTTTCAGAATTTCACTAAAATGTTCAGCTCTATATCTTGCCCAATTCCGATTTACCTCTCCCCATCTCCTTGCTGGTGGAGATGGCACCAAGAGTGCTACAATTATTGGTGACGTTTTTGTTCATCCATCGGCAAAAGTACATCCAACTGCAAAGGTTGGTCCATTTCATCTATCCCAAAATGCGTGTCCATGTTACTCCCTCTGTACCAAATTAAGAGTCCACTATTCTTTTTTGAGACGTGCAAATCAAAAGTCCACTTCCCTTCTCAGAACATAATTAACGTACCAAAACTCACGATAGGAAAAAAAATTTGTTTTGAACCATTGATTGTGATGAAATTAGTGCTTTCTTGAGCCATGCAAAAGTCAAACATAGACTCTTAATCAGGAACACAGGGAGCACTTAATACTATGTGTTATCTAGATATACAATATAACCCACCTTATGTTGGTACTTGGTAGGAATCGAGTAAAAATAAAAGGGATAGTAACAGTGACCTCCCATGTTTTGGAAAATGACAGTAACCTCCTTTTATTCGTTTCAATTTTGATTCAATCTTCTATTAATTTACTAAATTATGTTGCTTAGTCTCTCGGAATTCCCATTTAGCGAAGAAAGAAGCCCCCATAAGGTTTTGCATTTTCCATGGAAAATTTTCTGTGTAAAACAATTCCAAGGAATTCAACTCTTTTCCATGCGAACCAATCAAATGCACCCTAAAATTCCGATGAACACCCTGCCATTACTTCCTCTAAATTTTTTGTTTCTATTTAAACAGATTGGTCCCAATGTTTCGATTTCTGCAAACGTTCGAATAGCTGCTGGTGTAAGACTTATAAGTTGCATAATCTTGGATGATGTTGAAATCAAGGTACCAAAATGTGAAATAGAACAATTAATATATGAATATATATATAATTATATATAAATTAAGTATCTTGTATTATCTACTGACAGGAAAATGCAGTTGTTATGCATGCTATTGTGGGTTGGAAGTCTTCTGTTGGAAGATGGTCACGCGTACAGGCAAGTTTGACGCTTTGGCTGTACTTTCATAAAAACAATAATGTTTCAGTCAAGAATAAAACTTTTTTGCTGTTCATTATCTCCCGAAAAAGAAATGGGTTCTTAATTTGAGATGGATATTTTATAAGCAAGCCATTTTCCCAAAAATTACCCATTATCTATGTTCTTGTTGTGCTGATGGGGTTCTTAATTTGAGATGGGGAGTATTTTATAAGCAAGCCATTTTCCCAAAAATTACCCATTATCTATGTTCTTGTTGTGCTGATGTACTCAATTTCGGGGTTAGCAATGCCTATTGATGTGCGTTAATTCATCTAATTGATGGAATCCATGTAATGAAGATACATGTTATTCAATTTTCTTGGAGTTATTTCAGGCTGAAGGAGACTACAATGCAAAGCTTGGTATTACAATCCTTGGTACTACTTACTCACCTCAGCTTATCATGTGGTGTTGTCTTTCACTTGCACTTACATGTTCATTATGGATATATCTATCTAGACTATATGGCTCCGTTTGATTGCAAAGTGGAAAAGAAAAATAAATTGAGTTAGTTTTGATGAAAAGATGGAAAATAAGTTGAGTGATAGAGGTGATATCCTCTTGATTTTTTTAAGTTTTCCCATGAAGAAATTTTCTTTGCTTGGTGGTGAGTAAAAATTTTCCACAAAAAATATTGAAGGATGGAGAATATATACTCATAAAATGAGTAGCATCTCTCACCTTGTTTTTTATCTTTTCACACAAACTAACTAAATTTATTTTCCTTTTCCATTTTTGCAATCAAACGGAGCCTATATGTATAGATATTATCTGCAGTAAGTGTTCTTGTTATGCCCTAGAATGTCTAAGATACGTACCCATTTGCAGTATGCGTGTAAAATGTCTGAAATACCCTAGGTGGTATGCCCCTGAAATGTCTAAAATAAACTTAGTTAATTTACTTCTAAGAAAATTTAGCGGGTTGAAATTTGATCCTACACCGTTTTGGAAGATATTCAAGGTTGTTAACCACTAGAAAATAATTCCTTTTACAATAATTAGTAAATATTTTTCTATAGAATACAGGTCGGGAGTGCCACACATTCTTGTAAATATTTAATATTCGGGCTTATTTCTAATGCAGGAGAAGCTGTGACTGTTGAAGACGAAGTCGTGGTGATCAACAGTATTGTTCTACCCAACAAAACTCTCAACGAAAGCGTACAAGAAGAGATCATTCTATAATATTATCAAACTTAGAATTGTTACGCACTTGAATTAAGCTGTAGTTGGGTTTTTGTTTTGTGTTGTTTTTTGTTTCATTTTTGGGAAAACTAACCTTAATTAATTTGGATGATGCATCTTTGAGTTGTGTTTTTATATCAGGAAATACATTACTCATTTGTAAACTTAATACCTTTTTGAGAAGAATAAAAAATGAAAAATGAAAATCAATTTTAATTTTAATTTTGTTTGTTTGTTTTATTGTTGTTTTTTTTTATTTTATAAAAGTTAAGGGAGGTCCCCTCCTCCCACCCCATGAGTTGAACTCTTGACCTCAAAGCAAGGGTGGAGGTTGCTGGGTCAACGTTTTCATGCAACTGTAAAATAACGAGTATTTCTTAGAGAATATGTCAACGTTTTCATGCAACTGTAAAATAACTTCTACGTGATATTCGTTAGTAGTGTAGTGTGTATATTCAAGTTCTCATTGACTTTTTATGACAATTTATTTAAAATATTTTTGGTAATACCTGTATATTGCAAAATTCATTTCGTGGGAGAAATACCATCCAAATATGCATGTTATTGCACGTCACCAATAAAGGTAAGACAGGTACCTAAGCAAGCATTGGCCCACGTGTTGTATTAATATTGAGGATGAAAATTTTGAGCACGTGATGTCATACACGCAGATAGCTTTGTTTTCGTGTTTAAGTTTTCCGCAAGTAGTGTCATAAGGTATGCTACAATTACCCCTCTCAAACTCGAGTTTTATTTTGGGACATAGTCAAGGTACACTATCTCCTTAGAAAAAAGTTTTAGTCTTAACCATTGATTATGTTATAATTAATATTTCTCTTAAGATGTCTAAACATGAAAGTAAAACTCTTAATTTAAGAAAGAGGGAGTAATTTTCTTTCCAACATAATGAACGCAAACATCTTCATCTTTTTTTACTTTTTTTCTGGGAATTGGATCTCATCACATAACATGCTTTCCATTCCCCTAATACGCTGGAAATTGAATAGTGATTTTGATCCAAAATTTCCCTAGTTATGGGGAATCTATTTTGTAGCATAGAAGTGCAACCATTCATTACCAAAAGATACCATTGTCACCAACAAGAAGAAATAAGTATAGAGGACAACTACTGGTATCCCCAAAAGTAAAACATATAACCCAACACCAGTTATGCAAAATAGTTCAATCAGATCACAAAAGCACGAATAGCCAACTATTTTCAAGGACATACAAATGTGTATATAACAATATTATATCACCCAAGTTATGTAATTATCTTTAGTTGCAAATCCATTAATGCAAAAACATATTCCCTACTTTATCTCAGACTTTAAAAATCTAAAAATACAACTAACAAACATTGCTATGGAATAATACTGTATTTAAAAAACACGTTAAATCCCTCTGCTTTCAGCCCTTCAAGTAAAAACTCCTAAAATCAGCTGCAAAAATTTGTTTGCTCAATTTTGCACATCATCAGCTCTGTGAACCCCTACCATTTGCCCCAACATTTTCATGATAAAACAGCAACAGATAGGGTAGTGGGAGAAAAATGAAAAATCAGGTCATTTCCTCTGCTCCTAACCGAGCATAATTGATGGACATACATGTACATGTGTATGTATATGAATATAACCTTCAGAACTCATTGGTTGGGTCGCAAATCCAACTTGTAAGCCTGAATTTCCATGGGAGATAGAAGAACATGTCCTTCTTGAGCATCTTCTCCAGATTGTTCGCCATATCCAAGCAACTCCGAATCTTCATGCAAAAGGTTCAATGAAGTAGCTTTCACATTCAAAACCGCAAGCTCCTTAAACAAATTGAACAAATTAACAGTCTCGTTCGCCACTCTAGAACAATCGGACCGACCCTTCCGACAATACGAGGAATCCCATTGCCGTCTCTGCAAGATTAGAACAAACCGAGGATCTTCAAGAATCTGCTGAGAATATTTCAAAGGCCGAGGAACCTTAAAGTTCACAACATGCAAATCACACGGCAACGGAGCTGATAAAGGAGAGAAGCTTCTTGGAGGAGGTTGGACTGATATTTCTTGTGGGTCCTTAGCTAGGAATGCGTGTAACGGGTAGTTCAAGTGGGCCCCAACGAGGTGAGAGAGGAGAGAGGGGCTCATCGGATACGGGTTTGAAGACGGGCTCGAAGTGTAAGAAATGTTGGATTCGATCAGGATGTGGAAAAGTACATTCATTGGACGGTTATCCATTACTCCTTGACCGAGACCGCGTCCATCATCTCTCACTAATCGCCGGTCCAGCATGATCTCTAAGCATCCATCTTTAAGGGTCGCTGCACCCAATGACTGCCGGGTATGGACGGAGAAACGCTGACCATTGGACCCCTGGATAAACGCGAGAGACGGCATCGGGTAGTAATTCCCTTGAAGAGGGATCTTATCGTAAGTTTCTCTCCTGCTCATTTGGAACCCATTTAAATCAGAATAGAAAATCCTCTTGTTATCAATATCTGTTTTGTATCTAACTATCAATTCTCTGTCATTAAAATCTGAACCCAGAAGCTCAACATGATATTCTTTCTCAATGAAAAATTCTTGTATAGTATTATCACCATTATATATCCGCGTACTATGGGAGATCGGAGATTTAACCCAATCTGTCTTGGGATACGAGAAAACTTCCTGCATCAGCAAACCCTCAGAAACCACCATTTGAGCACCGGCTTGACCGATCGGCTTAGCGTCCCCGATGGGTTTGAACAAGTAGGCCCCACTTTCCGAGCTAGAGTACATAGCAATCTCTTCACCAACAACATTGTGGGTCCCATCATTACGGCTTACTTTTTGCAATAAACCGAGCTTGGCATCGAAGGTAAGGGTCAAATGCCGATTCCCGATTTCAATGACACCATTTCCAGTTTTTGAGCAAGTGTATGGAGCAAGGCAAGGTAGCTGTTTGGATCCTGAGAAAATTTTGAGCTTTGCGGGTTTGGCTTTTTCACATCCAACAAACCCGTTAGCGATGTAATACGTTTGCAAACCCATAGCTGGAACCGAAGCTTTCCAGTGAACCCGATGCCGACCCGTAAACAGATTCCTTCTATCATGCTGCAATTCGGGAGAAATTTGGCTTTTAACACACGTCCAGTTCGAATCAAGAATGGTCACATCGGACCGTTCAACAATAACCATCACAACCTCATTTCTTGTTTGCTCAAGTGGATTGAAAAGCACCACCGATTGAACGGTTCCTTCAAGGGCACTAATTGCTCGGTGCACTGGTTGGGCGTCATACTTTGATCTCACTTGAGCCGGTTCAAACATAGCCGGGATTTGATCCGTTCTCTCATGGCGGATCCCAAGAAGTACCTCGATAGCTTTAGACATAAAGATTTGCAAGTCCATTAAAGAAGTGTACATGCGAATCCCATAGTCCTCAACCACATGATCCTTTGCAGTTCCGGTTACACCGTCATGGTGTTGAAAGAGGGCTAAGTTCCTTCTCGCAGCCGTCAACTTGTATGAAAAACCCGTTGGCAATTTTTCACATTGTGCTCTTTGGCAGTACCCAAGAAGAAAAGAAATCATTATTTCAGTGGCTCGAAGTGTTTGCTCAAGAACACGGTCAACTGCCTTAAAAAAGGGCCTTGATACGTAATACCCGCTCCAATAATCTTGTTGCCTATCAGCATAAGTAAAGAAATCACCTGATAAAGAAGGGAAACCGCCAACTTGACCAGAGCCCACCTCCCCAGGAAGCGAATAATTTATTCGGTCCGCCTCTTCCCGTAAGGTTTTGAAGTAATCTTCCAAAGTACCAAACTTTGCTTCAGCATTCAGTCCGGGATTGGAATTAATATAATCGAATAAAAGTTGGTAATTCCTAAACTGGGCTTCAGCTTCGTCAGTGCTCACGTATCGAAAATCATCACCGAGGGGAACAAGAAGCGTATTTGTTCGGTATAGTGTTGATTTCTTCTTGTATTGATCGAGTAGTGTAAGCGCTCTTTCCTTCACATTTTCTTGGTTAGTTTCTTGAGGATGATCTCCCCAAGGGCAGAGTTCGTAAAAAAAACCGCGCATTCGGGCAAAGTCGAACTGGCAACAGACTGCAGGCTCGGGCCCACAAGTATGTGGGACATCGTAAGAGTAAAAGGGCATCATGTGGACAAAAATGTCGGTTGTTTCCTCGGTATCCCAGCTTTGCCGCCATATGTATTCTAAATTTTTGTGCAAAGCGAGTTCCTTCTTCAATTCATAGTGGGTCCTCTGTATAAGCATGTTTTCGAAACCCATTCGACGAAGAAGATATGCCATTGTTGATGAATAGCCAAAAGGATCTATTGCCCAAGAATTTTTCGGAATGACCCCTATCGTCTCATTTAACCACATATTTCCCTCTATCATCTGGGGGTCCAAAAGAAATAACCAGCTATTAGAGTTTAATAATGTTGAAACATGAATTTTCAAATGCTTGAAATTTCAATTAAACAAGTAGCTTACCTACTGAAAATGCAAAATATGGCCTTTCAAATTAAAATATGGTATTAGTCTTTTTCTTTTCCCTTTTTTCTTTGGTAACTCGGGGTATCCATAACTAATTCCAAAAGGTGCATTTACAACAATTATTTGTCTTAGGAAGAAAACAGAGTAGCAATATGTAGCGCAATTAAGATATGGAAGATTATGAAGACACAATTTCTATCCAATTGCCTGAGGTTAATTTATTTAACAACTCTAGCGTTGTGTAAGGGCTGTATGGACCCATGCAAGGCTGCAATATAATCATCTTTTGAACTAAACTGACTATTGCCCATTTCCCATAATTGGTGATAAGAACATACAGAACGCTTAACATAATTGACTTAGTTAGCAAAGAACAAATAACGAAGTAAAGGACATAAAGGGAAGGCTTATGTACCTGCTCGATGATTGCAAAATAATGTGAATTGGCCTGCAAGAAAAAGAAAGAAGAGAACGGAAACCATAATTCGTTATTTAAATTTCTGGACAAAAACACTGGTGCAAGGTATAGTTTCACTTAATCACCAATTAGGACCAATGTAAGAATAAACCTACCAGTTGGTTCGGTCTTGAAGAAGATCTATGATGCCCATAAATTATACCAAATCAAAAGGGGATAAAATCATATCATCAAGCGTCTGATGATTAGTTGATTTAGCAATATTTCTTCTTCTTCTTCTTCTTTTCTTTTCTTTTTTTTTTTCAGATAAAGTTTTTGAACTGTTTTGTTTTCTTTAGACGAGCTTTTTATCAGTGTTTATAGCATCTGGTTTGAAAAGTTGATTCTTGTTCTTGACTAAGCAAATAAATGTCATTTCAGAATCTCGAAAACCGAATTCAATGTGTCTATTTTCATCAATTACAGTATCAAATGAAACTTTGTTTAGCAAAGAACGGGTTGCAAGAGGACCATTATTGGATCTTCTTCTTTTTTTTTAATAGGAAACGAAGGCCATTATTGAATCTGTGTCCTAAGCTGGGGCAAACTTTGAAATATTTAAGTTTACATAAGAGCATTTGAGAACAAATAAGCATGGATTTATTACATATGACCATGGATATTAATTACCTCGTCATTCATCACCCAACCACCTCCAACAATTTCTAACTGTCCATTTTGGACTAAACTGATGAAGGATTCCCTTTTTGAATCAGAAGAATCCCTCCACCATCTCTCCAGATAAGACATCTCTTCCCATATAAACTTGCGTCGCTCATCCTACAAAATCCAAGTTCGAAAAATTCATAATAATCAATCTCAAAATTCATTTATTTTTTTTTTGATAGGAAACAGAAATTTTATTCCAAAAACAAGGAAAGACAATACAAAGATCTCCAAGATTCAGAGGATAAGACATCCTCTGGAAGTCAATCTGAAAAGCTAGAATGAGAACAAAACACCCTGCTGACTAAACAAGGAACTATCCCAGGCAACTGTTACAATCTAAACAGAATAAATATTGTTCTATGCTATCAAAAATATTTGAAGCTTTTGCCCAAAGACCCACGAGAAACTGAGCATGACACCATAACTCTTCCGATCTACTCCATCTATCTTCGAACACTCTTCTATTCCTTTCAAGCCATACTAGCCAAGCTACAACCATCATAAAAAATCTCCACAACACACTAATTTTCTTGCCATGCTGCCTAAATCTCCATTTTATGACAATGAATTCTGCCCATCTAGATGGGACAGCCCCAATTACTCCGAACAGAACCCATAATTTAGCCCAAATATGCTTTACAAACTCACAATGCAACAAAATGTGATCCACAGATTCTCCCATCTTTTTACACATTATACACCAAGATGGGGATAGCGCCATGTAAGGTCTCCTAGCTTGAAGCACATCACACGTATTCAATTTCCCCAAAGAAGCCAGCCACGCAAAAACTTTGATTTTATTGGGGGTACCACCTTTCCAAATGACCTCTGCATGGGGGGATGTAGACAGAGAGAATGAACAAAGAATTTCAAAGTATGATTTACAAGAGAACTCTCCCGACTTGTGCCCAACCCAAACCCTTGTATCTGGAGAATGCCGGTTATATTGTACACTATCAATTGTATTCAGAAGGGTCACAAACTCATCACAATCCCTATCATTAAAGTGTCTAGAAAATTCTAAGTTCCACGAATGGTTGTAATCTGTCGACCACACAAGAACCGATTGAATTTTGTCATTACGATTATTGGACAGTCGGTAAAGACGGGGAAATGATTCTTTTAGCGGACGATGACCCACCCAACTATCTTCCCAGAAACGGGTTCTATCTCCTTTCCCAACCCTTAGCTTAGTATTAACCATGAAAGTATTCCATCCTTTTGCTATAGATTTCCAAGGAGATCGAAGAGAAGCATTAAAATCAATATTCGCATCCCAACCATTAGGGTGAAGGCCATATTTACTCACAATGATGGAATGCCAAAAATTGTCGCGTTCCATGGGAAACCTCCACAACCATTTACCAAGCAAGGCGATGTTCCTTTTGAGTAAGTTTCCTATACCGACTCCCCCAAATTTTTTTGGTTTAGATACTACTTCCCATCTTACCAAATGATCACTCTTGCTCTCACCTTTCCCTTCCCAAAAGAAGTCCCTTAACATTTTTTCCATAGTCCAAGCCACCCTTTTTGGAATTTTAAAAATTGATAGGAAGTAAGTGGGCATACTACTAAGAACTGATTGAATTAAGATCAACCTACCCCCTCTAGAAAGGCAACTTTTATGCCAATCTTGGAGTCTCCTAGCAACTCTCTCAATGACCGGCTCCCAGAAAGAATAGGAACTAGGGTTACCACCTAGTGGTAGCCCTAGATAATTCATAGGCCATGACCCTCTAGCGCACCCCAACTTATTCGCAATCTCATCTAGCCTATCAGTCTCCATATTAATCCCCACTACCATGCTCTTCCCCATATTGATTTTTAAACCCGAGATTAGAGAGAACAAATTTAAAATCCCAGCTAAGTTATCAACACTCTCATCCTTATTTGATACAAAGAAAATGCTATCATCTGCAAATTGTAAATGTGAAACTTTAACGTTATCCCTCCCTATCACAAAACCTTCAATCACTTGTTTGTCACACGCTCTCCTCATCAACCTACTTAGTGTATCCGCTACCAAAATGAATAAGAAGGGGGACAACGGGTCTCCTTGACGAATCCCTCTACAAGCTCCAAAATGGC
Source organism: Lonicera japonica (assembly GCA_021464415.1). NCBI lineage: Eukaryota > Viridiplantae > Streptophyta > Magnoliopsida > Dipsacales > Caprifoliaceae > Lonicera > Lonicera japonica. Next base: position 41,155,634 of record CM038469.1, on the reverse strand, counting down.
CTCTTGGTCTCCCGTTAACAAATATCGAGAAGTTAACCGAAGACAAACATCCTCTAATCCATGATCTCCATCTAGCCCCAAATCCTTTTTTTCCCAAAACAAAGTCTAAAAACTCCCAACTCACATGGTCATAAGCCTTTTCAAAGTCGACTTTCACAACAATACCTTTTTTCTTTCTAGAACGATACTCTTCCACCACTTCATTTGCTACTAGAACCATGTCCAAAATTTGCCTACCATGCACAAATGCCCCCTGTGATGCATCAATTGTCTCCCCCAAAACTTCTTTTAATCTCAATGAGAGAACTTTGGCCAAAATTTTGTACAATGATGTTACTAAGCTAATTGGTCTAAAGTCTCTAACAGAGTTCGAGTTCAATTTTTTCGGAATCAAGCAAATATACGTCGCATTTGTTTTTGCGTTCACCACCCCTTTCTCATAAAATTCATTGAACACCTTTATTATGTCTTCCTTAATTACCTCCCACCCATCTTGTAAGGCTGCCATGGTAAAACCATCCGGGCCCGGGGCCTTATCACCTTCACATTGGAACAAAGCTCTTTTGATCTCATTCTCATCGAATGGTTTCTCTAGCCTTTCCCTACTCTCTATACTAATTTCAGCCCACTCCAAGCCCTCAACTCCAAACTCCGCTTCTCTCTTTTGATTGTACAGCTCCTCAAAAAAAGATGTAATCTTCTCCACAATTTCCTCTTCTGAGGATAACACCTCACCATTTGTGTTTTCAATTTTATTTATCAATTTATTAACTTTTCTCCCATTAGCAATTCTATGGAACAACTTAGAATTGTTGTCCCACTCAATGACTCCTTTAACTTTTGTCTTTTGGTACCAAGACGTTTCTTCCTTAATAATCAATTCCTCCAATCTCTTCTTTAAGTCTCCTCTTTCTCTTCTTTCAATCTCCTCCATGTTGCCTAAAGCATCAAGGTCGTCCAATTCTCCAATTCTTTTTGTCACCGCATTTTTTTCCAATCTAATATCGCCAAACACTACTCTATTCCACTTTTTAATTTCATTTTTAACTATCTCCATCTTTCTCATAAATTTGTATCCTTCCCACCCTTGACATTCACAATTCTCCCACCAATTTTTGAATTCATTCTTGAAGCCTCTCTCCCTTAACCACATGTTTTCAAACCGGAATGGAGTAGGTCCCCATTGAAAACTATCTGTATTCAAAATGATCGGGCAATGATCCGATGTCACTCTCACTAGGGCTTCCTGCCTACTTGACTTATAAATATCCTCCCAACCCTCTGAAAAAAGAAACCTATCTATCCTTGAACAAACCAATTGCTCTCTCATATTTGACCACGTGAACTCCGTATTATTAAGTGTTATATCTCTGACACCAGTCTCTCTAATAAATGTGTCAAAGTCTCTCATGCTACGAGTGATTCTACCACCATTTAACTTTTCTGATGGGAATCTCACCACATTAAAATCCCCTCCGACACACCAACACTCACCACACAATCCATACAGGCCCGCTAATTCCTCCCAAAATTCTGATCTCTCCCTAGATCTACATGGTCCGTATATTCCCGAAAACCACCAAATTTTATTCCCGCCCACTGGACTAAGTTTGACCGAGACCGTAAAGTCTCCCAATAAAACCTCAACACCCCTAACAATTCTAGAATCCCACAAAACCAATATACCCCCCGACCTCCCAACAGATGGCAAGTAAGCCCACTCTTTGAATCTAATACCCCAAATGCTACCCACCAATTTCCTATCAATTGTTTCTTTTTTAGTTTCCTGCAGTGTTACTATGTCCGGCCTTTCTTTGCATAAAAGTTCTTTAATTACTCTTCTTTTATTTCTACCTCCCAAACCCCTTACATTCCAACTTATAATTTTCATTTTAAACTCACGGACATCCCTTCCTCCCTTCCCCGTTTGCCCCTCCCATTGTAATTGACACTGCATTCCAGATTTTTGAGTTCTCTCTTCCCTCTACCCGCCGTTCTTCTTACACTCAGCTTTCCCCCACTCGGTTTTTTCTTTTTATGAAAAGCATTTTTATTCATTTTTTGAATTGGAACAAGTGATAAATTCATTTTATTTAATAAATATGATAGTTTTTCCCATTCCTTCACCCCCATAATATTTTCCATACTATGCCAACCCCTTTCGTTTTGATCATCGCCTTGCCCGGGACGCATGTTGTGAGGATTCTGATTAATTTCCACACAAAGGTGATTCTCATCATTGTGAGTAATGCTGCAACCTGCCCCATGGAAAGGTACAAGCCTTTGATCATTTATGAAACAAATATTCATATAACATAAAATCCTCTTCACTATAAACCCAACAAAATAAGCATCGGTAACCTACTAAGGCTCCGTTTAGTTGTCTCTAACTTCAGAATTTGGTGATTTAAGACTATTTTATTCATGAAATTACATAATACATGTTGTACCAAAAAAAATACTTGAAATTACATAATCATACAAAATTCGCAAGGTTAACACACATTACACAGATTAATATTGAGGTAGACAAACTTTAATTCTTAAAAATATACAATTCATTGAACCAGCCGAACCCTAACAATTGACAAAACCAATTTAAGTTCATGTCAGTTTAAACAGCAAAAGCATTAATAACCATTCTAATTTAATTCATTCACCTAAGACAGAGACCAATCAAAGTTTAAGACCCAGCAACTAATTAAGTTCACTATGCATTAGAGCCAGTTAAGTCCAATTCTACCACATTGATACCAAAGTTAAACCCAAATTACCTTTGAGAGTGTCTCAATAATACTCAGAAAATATATAATCATACAAAATTTATGATGTTTGACTCACATTACATGGATTAATTAAAATAGACAAATTTATGAAATGGATTCCACCAAACACTAACAAAATATAAGATGTAAACAAATGCATTAATAACCGGTCTAATTTAATTCATTTACCGAAGACAAAGACCAAGCAAAGTTTAAGATGGAGTAACTACTGTCTCTAACGAGATAGACAATTCCTCAAAAATACTTGAAATTACATAATCATACAAAATTTGTGAGGTTAACACACATTAAACTGATTAAGAGGATAGACAAATTTACACAACTTTAAGTTACCAAACACATTCAACCAAAACAGTGCCTAAAAAACCAATTCAAGTTCATTTCAGTATAAGCTGAGCAAATATAAGTCTTAAAAACAAATACATTAACAACCAGCCCAATTTAATCCGATCAACTCTATGCATTAGAGCCAATTAACTCTAATTCTACCAGATTATTAAACTCATTAAGAGGATAGACAAATTTACACAACTTTAAGCTACCAAACACATTCAACCAAAACAGTGCCTAAAAAACCAATTCAAGTTCATTTCAGTATAAGCTGAGCAAATATGAGTCTTAAAACAAATACATTAACAACCAGCCCAATTTAATTCAATCAACTCTACGCATTAGAGCCAATTAACTCTAATTCTACCAGATTATATAATTATACAAAATTTGTGAGGCTAAAACATATTACAAAAATCAATAACGACAGAGAAAAATTTTTGTTTGATATGATGACTTGAAAAGAATCAAGAGTTTGGACAAAACTTCCCCAAATTTCTTGTTTTGATAATTTCCTAGTTTAGTTAAGGACTCTTGAAATGAGACATGCCCCACAGTAACCGTGCATTCCCGCAGGTCGTTCTCTACACAGATGGATAGGTACAGACGTCTTCCCAACTTCAGAACTTATATAACACAATAAATTCAATCAAATGAGCCCTAGCAAACCTAATTTAAGTTCATTTCAGTTTAAACTGTAAAAGCATTAATAACCGGTCTAATTTAACTCATTCACCTACTAAGTCCAATTCTAACAGATAAATTTAAATTCAACTAACCTATTCAAGCCAGTTATGTCCAATTCTACTATAATAACACAAACACTAAACCATACTTTTAATTTGTGAGGTTAAAACAACTTGCACAGATTAATAATGACAGAGATAAATTTACAAAACTTATAACAAATCTAATTTTAAGTTCATTTGAGTTTAAACTGCACAAGCATTAATAACCACTCTAATTTAACTCACTCACATATTTAGTCTAATTATAACAGATCAATAACTCACTCACATATTTAGTCTAATAATAACAGATCAATTCAAAGTCAGATTCAGATTCACTACACATTAGAGCCAGTTGAGTCTAATTATACCATATCAGCACAAACATTAAACCTCAAAATCACCTTCGCTAGAGTCTCAACAATAGTATCGAGAATATTCCTCGATTGCCTCTCGTAATACTCCTCCACAGTAAGTTTCCAACCAGGATCATTATGCGAATGCGGAACCACGAACACCTTCAATCTCTCGGAATCCCACTCATCACCTTTGTAACCAACTCTCCACCCTTGCTTCCAGGGTCCACCATCAACGTCACTAAACTGGATCTTATCATACAAATCCTTGGTCGTTAAATCAACGACGGCACCGGAAAGGACGTTGCTCTGAGGCTTGCGGTAAATTGGCTTGCGGTAGGGTTTAAGAAGGCGAGAATTGCGGGATTTGAAGGGAGAGGAGAGAGGTTTGGGGATGCCGTAGGTGTAGATGATGAAGAGGAAGAGAAGGAAGGAGAAGGAGAGGCCGATCGTGAAGAAATTGGAGGAGAGGAAGTTGAGGAGGGGTTTCTTTTGGCGAGATTTGTTGCGTTTTTTGCTGGTAGGGTTTGGTGATTGGGAGGGGAGGAAGGAGTTGGACCAATTGGATCCACCGCGGCGGTTTCCGGTGCCGGTGGGGAATGCCATTTAGTGGAGGTGGTGGTGAATTTGGATCTGATTTGATCAACAAGAAGAGTGTTGTAGTCCAGTGGAGGACATGATGATGATGATGATGATGATGATATGAAGAAGACTAGAAAATGTGGAACTGTCAAAGGTGGTTGGACAATTTGCATTTTGGGATTTTTTGAATTACCCTAACTTAAGATATTTTTTTATTTTATTAATTTTTTGAGTTACTTTCTGTTTGTGTACTGTTTTAAGTGTTTCATTATGTTACGGGCAATTAAAATATAGGGCTTATTGAAAAATGAATTTTATAATAAAACTAATGAATAAAATTTTTCTAAATGAAGGGCCTATTTTGCATTCTATTAATAAAATGACATGTGTCATTTTTTTTCATATCAAAAAGACCACTCAACCCTTAAAATAAACTAACAATTACAGAATTACCAATATACATTTTATCACGAAAGGACAATACTACCCTCCCATTTTCCCTCTCATTCTGCATTCCACCATCTTCGAAACCACGTAACACCAACTGACACCAGCGAAGGAGAAGAACAGAGAACACCGAAGAAACCCTAGTCGACGTAATTTTCATACCGCCGGACTCCTTTTAAACCATCAAAGACGATCATACTATCGCAGGTGAGCTTTATGTTTCTCCCTATCGCTCTTCCTCGTTTTTTAGGGCTTATAATTTGCGTGTTCATCTGCTTTTGATGAGAATCAGGCTTTCTAGTAACTGATTCTGCAATATTTGCACATTTTTCGACTATTTATGATAGCTAGGGTTTCTAGTCACCACTTAAAACACTCATTTCCTACTGCAAAGTTCACATCGCACCTCGTATCGTTCTTTATACTTAAGGATGTATCAATGATTTTCATAAATTTCTCTGATATTTTCTAACAAATTTCACTGCAATTTGAAGTTTACAGTTCAAATTTCACTACAATGTGAGTTTGCAGTCCAAATTTCACTGCAAAGTTCATATTGCAGTACGTATTTCACTGCAATATGAACTTTGCAATCCAGAATTTTGCTGCATATTGTATTACATATTTCACTGCAATGTAAAATTTGCAGAACATCTTTTACTCCAAAAGGAAGTTTGCAGTGCAAATTTCACTCCAAAATTCACTGCAATGTGAAGTTTGCAGTGCAAATTTCACTTCAATGTGAAGTTGGCACACCAAAATTCACTGCAATGTGAACTTTGCACTGAAAAATTCACTGCAATGTGAAGTTTGCAGTGCAATTTTCACTGCAATGTGAACTTTGCAATTCACCTTTTACTCCAACAGGAAGTTTCAAGTGCAAATTTCACTGCAATGTTAAGTTTGCAGTGAAAAATTCAACACAATTTGAAGTTTGCCGTGCAAATTTCATTGCAATGTGAACTTTGCAGTAAAAATTTCAATGCAATGTGAAGTTCGCAATGAAAATTTCACTGCAATGTGAACTTTGCAGTACAAATTTCACTCAAAAAGTTCATATTCTACGAACTTTGGTGCAAGGTTTATGTTGCAGTCCATATTTCACTGCAAAATTCATATTACATTGCAAATTTCTGTGCATAGTTTCTCTGTTTCACTGCAATATGAACTTTGCAGTTCATATTTATTTACATATGCATTCAATGTTTTGTGACAGCCTTGCTTTCACATCTTTTAGCAGAGGATAAAGCCGCAATTAAAATCAAATGGCAAAGAAAAGAGCATCAGAAACAGTACAAAGATCTCCAACAAAGGTTAGAAAGATGAAAACATCTTCTAATCCATCGAAAATGAAGGCAAAATCAAAGGCACAAAGGAGAAGCCTTAAGAAAAAGGCTAAGACATCTTCTGATAACCAGCCAACGGTATTTCGCTGCAATTTGCAGCCGATAGTAAGACTACTTGAGGAACAAAGAGATCATATACCCCAAACACACATTGAAGCAATCATGAGAACACCGTTTGGGGTTTTCTTCAAGGCTATCTACGAAAACAAAGTAGATATCAAAAGTATAGATAGAATCTCAAAGCCCATCATGCGAATTATGGGGTTATACTCCTTGGAGAAAGATGGATTTATTATGGGGGATAAGCTAATACAATTAACTGCCGATGACTTTGCACTCACTTTTGGGCTGCCCAAAATAGGAAACGAATTGGTGCTCTTTCCAAAGACAATGGTTAAAGCAACATAATCGAAATTTATCAAGAGACACTTCAAAGATATGAATATTATAAAGAAAGATGTAATTGTCTCAGCATTAATTAAGACCTTGAAGGAAGAAGGCAAAGAACCTGCAGAAGACTTTGCTAGGTTGATGATACTGCACATGGTTGTCACTATTTTTCTGGCCAGTTCACAAGGTAAAGTTGGCTGGTCCTTCATTTCCCACATAGAGGATTTTGACAACATAAGAAATATAGCATGGGCCAAAGTATTCTACAACCACTTGAAGCAAAACGTCAAAAAATATTACAACAAGCCTTTCAAAACTCGTGGTTGTGTCCTTCAAATTCTTGTAAGTATTTCAATACTTTAATGTAAAAATTAGCTACGATAATGTAGTACATTCATTTGACATTTATTTTGCATAAAATTGCAGTAATGGTTCTGTGAGCATTATAAAATAATTAAACCAATTGAAAGATACAAGGAAGAAACACCAAGATTTGTTCGGTGGAATCTTTTTCAAGCTAGAGAAGCTATCTCTAAGCTTTCCTTTGACAAATTGGACAGTGAAAAGGTACTTATACAAAATCTCTTGCTAATTACGATTATATTTTTTAGACTGCAAAGTCCAAATTGCAGAGAAATATGTTGGTGCGTAGTTTATCTGGTTCACTGCAATATGAACTTTGTAGTCAATATTTTCACTGCAATATGAACTTTGCAGTCCACATCACACTGCAAATTCCATATTGCATTCCACATTTCACTACAATTTGAACTTCACAGTACATAGTTTACTCCAATATGAACTTCGCAGTGCAAAATTAACTGCAATGTGAAGTTTGCAGTGCAAATTTTGCTGCAATTTGAACTTCGCAGTCCAAATTTTACTCCAATATGAACTTTTCAGTGCAAAATTAACTGCAATGTGAAGTTTGCAGTGCAAATTTTGCTGCAAAGTGAAGTTTGCAGTCCAAAATTTACTGAAATCTGAAGTTTGCAGTGCAAATTTAACTTCTCAAACAAAATATTTTCCATGTCGGGGCATAACACCGTGTTCCAACTTCTTGAACTCTCACGTCGGTTGGACATCATGGTCATCAACTTCAAACGAATTTTATCCAGCATCGAGGTGATGGGTAGACTACGTTCTTTCACAATCCAGCCATTAAAGCTTTCCGCAATATTTGAACACATCATTCTATACCTTTGTCCGGGGAAATAGGCATTTGCCCAATGATCTATCGGCGCATTTTGTAGAAAATCTTTTATTTCATTTCCAGCAGCACCTTTCAAATCATTAAACGCACTTTGAAACTCAAGATATGTAGAGGCATATGCACAATCCACAAACAACTGCAAGATGAACGATTTCTTCTTACTTTTCACCGAGAAACAAGTACTCAGGTTGTTCTTCAAATGCCACATACAATAGCTATGATAGGAGTTTGGAAAAACTTCAGCTATCGATTTCACCAAACCCCAATGCCTGTCTGATATAAATGTGAAAACTTTGTCACTGGCCAAAATAACCTTCAAATGGTTCAAAAACCAACACCAATTTTGCACCGTCTCCGAATCAACAACACTCATGACAAAAGGGAATATTTCTACAACAATATCAAACAAACAAGAAAATAATTATCAATTCACAATTAATGCTTTTTTTACATACTAATAATAACACGGAATAATGAAACCATGCTTGCACCGAATGATAAAAAAAGATAAGCATACCTCCATTGCCATTCATTCATGTAACTGCTAGCATGCATCCCTTGAACTTTCCTTTTAAGAATGTCCCATCTAAGCATAATAGAGGACGACAAAACTTAAAGCCAAAAATTTGAGCCTCAAATGAGACAAATAATCTCTGAAACTTATTGGTCTTCTCATTGACTTAAAGTATGGTGTAGCTACCGGGGTTTGTCTTCTTTAAGGCCTCCAAATACCAAACAAGGTTGTTTTATGATAATGACTCATCCTCGTGTATTTCCTTCACAGCTAACTCTCTTCCTGCGTAAGCGTAATAATAACTCAACCGAACTCCGTAGTCCCTTCGAAAATCATCAATAATCTCCGAAGGCTTCACAAGGGGCCTATCTCTAACCAAGTCCATAATAGCATTTTTCACAAGCTTGCTACTCATAGGCGGCTTTCTCAAATCCTTATAACCGATACCGGAAGTATGCTCACTAACCATCCTTTTAATAACAAAGAAGTTCGGTAGATTAAATTTCTGTGAAGCATGAATCCTCCATTGACATCCCCTTTCCTCATCCTTACTACAAACAACCGTTATTCTCCCAGCATCATTCTTTTTAAACTTGTAATCAAAACCTCTCTCAATTGAAAACTGCTTTAGCTTTAAACGGAACTCTTCGGCACCACCTTCAAATCTCTGTCCGACACCAGTTATTGCATTTGCCCAGACACTTGATTTTAGAGGTTGACGGACCTCCGAGGTGTCTGAACGAGTTACCGAACCACTTGATGCACTACAAGTATCATTAGCCACGGCATTGGAATTCGAACACTCTGCCAATCTCACAAAGACATTGACGGTATTTTCCCCCTTAATAACAGTAGCACATATCATACATCTAATTTCTTCGTCGGTGCTTACAACGATCTCTTTCTCATCACGGATAACATACATTTCAAACAAGCAATGATTAATATCAGACCATCTTTCACAAACACATTCCTTGAGCTCGGAAAGTGAAGAATCGAGCCCTATACGAACACCAAAAGAACTACCACTAAAAGAAATCATTGCAATGACCCCACTTGAAATATCCCTATAAAAATTCAAAGAAAATAAGAACGGATAAACATCGCATCAAACTCTATTTTGCTAAATACCTACTACTCATCTAACTGCAATATGAACTTTGCAGTCCATAATTTTGGTGCAAAGTTCATATTTCACTGCAAAGTGAACTTTGCAGTCCATAATTCACTGCAATATGAACTTTGCAGTCCATAATTCACTGCAATATGAACTTTGCAGTCCATATTTTTGGTGCAAACTTCACATTGCAGTCCATAATTCACTGCAATATGAACTTTGCAGTCCATATTTTTGGTGCAAAGTCCATATTTCACTGCAAAGTGAACTTTGCAGTCCGTAATTCACTGCAATATGAACTTTGCAGTCCATATTTTTGGTGCAAAGTTCATATTGCAGTCCACAATTCACTGCAATATGAACTTTGCACTCCATATTTTTGGTGCAAAGTTCATACATTCCAGTCCACAATACACTGCAATATGAACTTTGCACTCCATATTTTTGCTGCAAAGTTCATACATTGCAGTACATTTTTCTCTGCAAAGTTTCTCTGTTTCAATGCAATAACAACTTTGCAGTCCATACTTTCACAACAATAATCATAGATATCATTGAACGAACTCAACCTAATAATGAAGATAACTAATCCTAAAATGAACTATGCAGCTCTTACAAAAATCGTAGAAAAACTTATTAACTTTCACAGCAACAATCAAATATAACATTGGACGAAAATCAATCCAACGAACGTCACTAACAGTAAAACGAAAATCAAACCTATCAAAAATAACCTAAACAAAGAAAAACATCAAAAAGCTACAAATTATTACCTTGAAAAACCTTCGAAATCCATTGAATCACTCAAGAACGAGCTACAGAGAACGACTACAGCTTCATACAATAGCAATTGAAAACCTAGATCCACGCTCAGAATCACGATTGAAGGCTTCACGGCTCACAGTTTTCGCGCGAGTGAATATGAATACGTTTCAAACCTAGAAGGGTATAACTGGGACTTCATAAAAATAACAAGGGGTAATTTAGGTAATACATAACATATTTTTTATTAATTAAATAGTATTTAAATTTGTTTAAATACCTTTATTTAAAATATAAAATAAAATAAGCCTCTTATACTAATCACTAAAGCAAAATAGGCCCTTCATTCAAAAAAATATTATTCACTGGATTTTTGGTGAAATTCAATGTATAAGAGCCCCTTCTACCTAATTTCTAAAAAATATTAAAATGTAGAGTAGTAATTCAAAAAAGTAAGAATACATGTGTCTTGAAGTTTGAATTAATAATAGGGACTAATTCACAAAATTCCTTAGATTTTTTCTTTCTTTATTTTTTTTAATTTACAAAAATAATTAACTAAGGATAATCACGTCATGATGATGCTCTCTCTTTTTCAATGTATATATTTTTTTCATCTTTTACTCTTTGGAGCTCTGATTTAACAAAAATATATATATTAAGGTTGAATTCGGTTCGGTAACCGAATTGAACCGAACATTTTTGGTAACACAAAACCACAAACTGATTTTGAACCAGTTAGTAAATGAGAATCAAAAATTTAATATAGTATAATTTGACTTTTAATATTACTGAAATTGTCCAAAAATAAAAAGTAAAACAGTTTAGCAAGAAAAAAACAATAGCACAACAGTACACCAAAACGTCTTATGTCATCATAAATCCATTAATCCACATTCAAAAAAACAAAAGTTAACAAGCACTCGTGAACTTTTAGGGCTAAATTATCAAAGTATCAAACATCAAAATATGTATACAAAAATGGCCTCTGTGCATCAATGTTCACAAAAAGCAAACTGAAATTAAAGTCCACCCTGCATTCAATATATAAAGTATAAACAAATAACAACTATGAACTATTAGGGCTAAATCAAAGTGTAAACTAAAAGGTATCAAACATAAGTCATAAACAATGAGCTTCTTCTTCATCTCTAAAATTTTAAGGCTAAATAAGTAAATCAAATATTAGTATATTAAGGTTAGTGGCCGTCGACTGGAGGAGGCAAACGTATGCATGCTATTGGACAGATGAGAGGTCTCTATTGAATTTTTCTATAATTAGTTTTTATAAAAGAAGATATTATCGCAAGAGCAAGTTACTTTTGTTCTTTTTAATTAAAATGAAATTACTGACAAAAAGTTATTACATTAGAAATGGGAATTCTACTTACACTACTAAATTAACTTAAAACCACCCAAAGTTAAAAAAAGTATAAAAATAAGTTAACTTATACCACATTTTTCTTGTGGTAAAATTAAGAAAAAATTAAGTAAGGTTTGTGGTATTTTAAATAAAAATATAATATTTAAATTGTGGTAAAATTAAGAATTATTTGTGGTGGTAAGAACATGTAATGTAAAGAAAAAAAAATCAAACTCTACTACCACACTCTTCCCGCGTAAATAGTTGGCTTAAAGCTTTCTTCCACGGAATCAACTGATTTACCATGTAAGTGAATGCTCATTTATAATTATTGGTTGTTTATCATCATATATCTACATTGATAATGAAGCTTTTCATTTTGTTTAAAAAGGGGATGAAGAAGATGAAAAACTTGAAGATTATCTAAAGCTTTCAAATATCTACATTGATAATGAAGCATTGTGCATTGAGGTATGTATATGTATATTCATCCTTTCCTTCCTTCAAAGCTTATAAAAATGAGCTCCATTTTTGTAAAACGGAATATCGCTTTCGATCACACAGAGCCAATAAAAAAATACTTATTCAGCAATACGTTCCCGAGAATAAAATAATAAGTCGGTATTAAACTACCGATTAATATGCAACATACTCGGTATTTTCTTGACGATTTAAATTTACATTCTCGACCATGTGTTGTCGAGTATTTTTTTATAGTTTATATTTTCTAAAATATTTTATTATATATTGCAGGGTTTATTTTTTGTGTTAAAATCACTTAATGATATCCAACAAACTAATACCGATGCTCTAGTTCTGATAGAAGTGGATCATGTTCCGATAGAAGTGGATCATGTTTGTCGGACTGATCCTGGCGAGATTAGTCAAATTATTTCGGAAACTTCGCAAGTTATTTCTTGACAGACAAAGTAAGTACATTTTCACTACCATTTTATATTTTACTATAAGTTTTAGATAAGATATTAAATGCTTTATATCATTATTATAGGTATTTGAGTCACGAATTGAGTTGTTCGATTGGTGTTAATGCATTGCCCAAAATTTAAACACAATTATTATCACATTAAAAGTCAGAGAAAGAAACTAGGGCTAGAAAAGGTAGATTGGCATTCGGGTGTGAAAGAGCAGGATCTTACAGAGATAATTGTAAAAGTCAAGATCAGTCGGGAAATGAGAAAAAAAAAAGAATGAGGGACACTACTACGAAAAAATGTGGATGCCCTTTCATGTTAAAAGGAGTTCCTCTCGGTGGTGATAGGTGGAAGGTCGAAGTCATATGTGAACAAAATCACATCATCCCAAATACTTTGATTGATCATTCATTTGCAGGAAGGTTAAAGGGGGGATAAGAAGAATATAGTAAAGGATTTGTCTCTATGTGGAGTCAAGCCAAAGCAAATTTTGGCAACCCTTAAACAACGGGACCCAAATAACTTGGCTACAATGAAGATCATATACAACGTCAAGGCATATTTGAGGCTAAGGGATTTAGAAGGGAGAAAAATAGTGCAATAATTAATGAAAATGCTATATGAAAAATATTATGTTCATTATTGTCGTAACGATCCTAACACAGATGAGATTATGGATATCTTTTGGGCTCATCCAGATTCTATATTATAAGGTGTTTTTCCTCGATGGTGATGGTTGATTGTACTTACAAAACCAATCGATACCAATTACCTCTCCTTCAGATTGTTGGCAATACATTTACGCCGAAGACCTTCTGCATTGTATTAGCATTACTATATAGAGAGCGAAAAAACAACTATGAATAGGCATATACACATTTGAAGAATTTGTTTGACCCCAATGCTCTCCCTAGCATTTTCGTAAACGATAAGGAACAAGCTTCCATGAATGTAATCAAGAAAGTTTTTTCAGATGCAAGTTTGTTGCTATGCACTTTTCATATATCGAAGAAAGTCGAACAACATTGTAAACTAATTTTCAATACAAAAGACGAGTGGACGAATTTTATCCAAGGGTGGCACAATGTGATTCAAGCTAAGTCTGAAAAAGATTTCTTTGATATGTGGGAAGTATTTAAGCAAAATTTTCCACTTAAATTTGCAAAGTGCTTGAATTGTCTAGCAACTACATGGCTCATTCACAAGGAGAGATGTGTGCTAGCTTGGACAAATAGGGTCAAGCATCAGGGTAAAAAAACGACCAATAGGGCTAAAGGGGCACATGCCAAGCTGAAAAGATGGATTGGGAATTCGCAAGGGACATTCACAACCTTGTGGGAAGCATTGGACAATTTGATTAAAGTTTAAATCGACGAAATCAAGGTAGATTTTCAGCAAAGTATGATGAAAGTGCGACACTTTCACAAGTTTTCGCAATTTAAAGAGCTAAGGTCTTACGTCTCTCATTTTGCATTGACTAAAATATTTAAGGAAATGGCAAAGATTCAATACATTAGAGTAGATGTTCACGTATGTGTCCATGTTGCTAGGACCGTCTATAGAATTCCTTGTGCATACGAAATAATGCAATATGATCGAGAAGGACGACCAATTCCAATTTGTGCCATTGATAATCATTGGAAGAAGTTGTCTTTAGTACCAAATGTTGAAGAGGTTGACTGCGAGCCATAGATGCAATTGTTCAAGAAAAAGTGGGCTAAGGCAACTTATAATGAATGGCACGTTATGTTGAAAAGGTTAAAGGAGATTGATTGCCCATCAACAACCTTTCTTGTAGAACCGACTCCAATCATTTCCAAAGGGAGACCAAAGTCCAAAATGTCAGCGAAAGAACGAAAACACGCCACATCTATGAAGGGAGATCCCTCAGGTTTTGAGTACACAAAGTTAAACACGAAATGTAGGACGATAAATGAGACAAAGAGCTTGCCGGTGAAAGAGACAAGACCAAAATGGCTTCATTTTGGCACAGATACCATACACACGAAGCAACTTCTTGGTCTGAAAATTACGATTCTAAAATTAATGAGTTTTTGAAATTGGTCCCTGCACATATCGCAGTTCTTGACTTTCATGATATCTTATGAAATGTAGGGTAAGTATGGCAAGTTATTTTTTTAACACTATGTAGTATATGAGACTAGTGTATTCCTCAGTGAAGTAAATCCTAATGTTTTTATTTTTTTAGGTGTATAAACATGGCTTTCATGCCATTGAAAATGTCTTTGTAACATTGTATAGTTAATAATGACTTTTAATGAAAATGAAAATCTTAATTATCCAACTTATTTTGATCGCTTGTATGTAAGTTAATACTATATAAATATGAGTTGTTTTATGGGTTCATTGTTAGAAATTACGTATGAAATTAAGGAACATGTATTCCCATGAAAACATAACTCAATGCTATAAATTTACAATGCTCGGTAGTTTATAACCGAGTAGAAGAAACAAATCCGTCATAATATAACCGAGATAATGTAACAAATTCGTCCACACATAGCCGAATAATAGTACTAATTTTAGCACTCTTATATCTTCCGAATAGAGGATTTATATCCAAAATAGAGTCGGAGAGACTTTGCTGAAATCTATTATTCGGCATTAATATGACGAGAATTTTGGCTAAATCTGGCACAATAATACCGACATATTGATCACAAATCGGCACTAATATGCTGAGAATTTATTTCAAATAACACAAAATACAGTCGGCTAGACACTACCGAATTTACAACGTCGATAATATGGTACCGAGAATTTTTATGTGTATTAGGCAATTTATTACTGAATATAAAATTATATTAAGATCACAGTTAATAAGATAATACCGAAAAATGTTAGATCGGCAGATTATTACTGAAATTATCTTATATTTTCGGTGATACATTGCCGACCAAATTGTATAAATTTGGTTACATACGTCTTGCCGAACAGAGTTGTTTGGCAAAAAAAAATGTCGGCCAGACATCGCCGAATTCTAGGAATCGGCAATTACCTGCCAATATCAACATATGTTTTCAGTAATACTATATCGAGGTTGGTGAAAAAATTCAGCAAAAGTTAACCGTATTTTCATAACTTCCAAAAATCTTATTACAAGTCACAAAGTTACAAAGCAAATCAACATTCAAAAGAAAATTAATATCCCAATTTGATGCAAAGTGAAATTAATATATTATCATAAAATTAGTCTACAACCTCATCCATTAACATAAAACAAACTAATAATATACCATAATCTAAGCGCTTGTACCTAGTACACAAAAATGATTCTACTAAGTCAAAAACCAATTAAACCATAATCTAAGCATTAGATTTTACAAAAAAATATTCTAATTATTTTTACCATAATCTAAGCACTTGTACCTAACACAAAAAATGATTCTACCAAGTCATAAAACTAATTAAACTATAATCTAAGTGCTACATTCTTCCAAAAAAATATTCCCATTGTTTTTACCAAGCCAAAAAACTAGCATATGCAAATGTTTTATAGCGACGTCGTTTCTTGCTTTGTGTTGAAACACGACTTTTAACCCTCTTGCTTTGGGTAGGCTGTGTGGGCTGCATTGGTTGTGCTGCAACTTCATGTTCTTTACTTCTTCTCTCAGCGGCTTCTTCTTGATGCTCATTTTCATTTGTTGTCTTTGCCGTTTCACATTCATTTTCACTAGCTTCTTGATTACTTTCTTCTCTGTTGCGATCATCTAATCCCGGTGGTTAATCAAACATTTTTGAGTGAGTGATTCAATCCTCAATTGCTTCCAGAAGTTTTCTTGAACATATATAGCTAAGCTTTTAAGGTTTAATTTTTTTTTTCTAAACTGATTCATGTAAATGAGACTCCAATTATAATATATTTTTGTTGTAAATTATTCAAATGTCTCTCTTTTTTATAGGTTTTTTCCTTTGAAAAAGAAGGTCTAAATGTATTTACTAAACTATAAACAATAAAAAAATACAATGCTACAAGTTATGTAGCTAACATCTATTGAACTATAGACCATTTCAACTCTAACTCCACCACCACTGACCCCATAACTTCTACATCAAGACTTTTACTTTATTAATACAATTCATATTATAACTATGTTGCTTTCATTATTTGTGGTCCATGGGATTCTAAAAGAGAATGATATACATACATATATATATATATATGATAGAAAATATATAAAGCATCAAATTAAAAACCTCCATGTACTCAAATCAACACATTCCTTCTTTTTTCATAAAAGTACTATATGTGGTCCATAGGATTCTAAAGGAGAATGATATATACATATATATATATATAATAGCAAATATATAAAGCATCCAATTAATTAGTTCAAACCTCCAGTACTTAAATCAACCCATTCCTTCTCTTTCCTTAGAAGTTAAATATATAGATACATGCTATATATAGATATATATATATATAAGAGAACTTTATTTATATATATATATACTAGAAAAGCCCCAAAGTTACAATACAAGTGAAATAAAACTAAAAGAGTTATAAAGTTTCAGAAAATTGTTCAAGCAGTATAATCAATTCGTACTTCTTTGAAGAGAAAGAAAGCCATTCTCAAAATTACGAGTATAAGGTTGATGGGGGATGAGAGAAAGGCTACCTTGAAGGAACTATGACCGGCGGAGGAACATGCGGCACAAGAAGAGACGGCAGATGAACAGGCGGCGGAGGTATGTCAAATATCTAGGGCTACGAGGGGTAGAAGAGGAGCCGCGTGAATGTTAAAAGGAAAGAGAAATAAGAGAACTTACAAATAAAAGAACTTTTAAATAAACAATTAATTTAATTATTTATAGTGATGTTTTAAGAAATTTTAAGTATTTTTTAAGGTAGAATTTAGTATGTAGTGTGTGGTGTATGTAGTGGTGTTTTAAGAAATTTTTTGTACTTTTGTAGTATTTTTCAGTTCGCGATAATTTTTAAAAATTTAAGTGGCGTAAGTAGAATTTCCCTTAGAAATAGTATCTCCTTTTATAAAACTTTAAAGTTATGATTAGTGGATTAATGTGTCTTACATATAAGTACTTGTTAAGCATTTACTTTCTAATACTAGTTCAAACAGTTAAGTGAAATTGGAACACAACTTGTTAAAAATTTACTTTCTAATATACCAGTTCAAACAATAAATTGAGTTGAATTGAAACAAATTGTGCGCAACAAACTAAACACTTTATGGATCAATTAAAGACAAGCCATATATTTTTTAACATTTACATTTAAAGTTTCAGAAATGGCTACAGTCATTTGAAACATAAATGTCATTTTTTATTTAATTTTTTGAAAAAAATTAAATCAAATTGCAAAGATCTTTATTAACTATCTAATCATAATGTTTAAATACATTTCTTTTTCTCAAAGGTTATAAAGTGACAATAGTTCGGTATTTTCCAAATAGCTTGTTTATAAAATTTCTTTTTGTCCCATATGTTATGTTTTCTTAAACACTCATGTATAACTAGTTGATATCACTTTTGCAATCATATACACCTTTTAAAAAAAGTCTTTCTAATAGATTATTACTCTATAATAAATTAGAGAGTAAAGAAAGCTATGGGTCGCATGTTTTTAGTGCCGCATCGATCATTTTCATATTATATATAAGACTCCAAGATAATGTAAAAATGATTATATTATCATGTCATATGCTCGAGGATGTACTTAGACATATATGATTAGAGAGTTTTTCCTTTATACATTGTTTTATTATTCATAAATTCACATACAAGCTAAACTATTAGAAAGGTCCTAGAATGCGCAAAAATTGGACCTACTTATAAACTAATTAAACCAAACCAAATCAGCATTGAACTAGTAATTGTTTGGATAATCAGTTCGATGGGTGGTTTTTCAAAATAGAAGTTTGGTCCAAATCGAGCCGAACCAAATATTTGTCCTAAAAGAAACTCTAAAGCCATTTTTTACATGATTTTTTTTAGATAATTTGGAGTTTAACCCTCACTAATTATGTCATATTTCTCTTTGATGCTTAAAGTTTTTATTTATACCCTTTCACGCTCATATTTTACGATTCCATAAAGTTAGCAGCTCAATGCATGGAGTTTTATTTGGGTTTTGAAAGTCATCCCAAAATTTATCACTTTTGGTGGCGTGCATGTCATAATATCTTAATAACTCGTGAAATCTTCTTAAAAAGAAACATGTTCCTTCTCTAACTTGTCACGTAGAAATTTGAATCTATTAACCATTTCATTTTCCAATTTTAGATGGCAACAAAGGTGTGCGAGGAGTTGGACATGTCAATTCAGTTCTTGAAGAGCAATTTTGCCTTAATCGATATATAAATGGATGAGCAATTTTTTAGAGGATAGTTCATCTATTTTATTTTTACCTCACATACGGGATTTAAACCTTTGCATTTGTATTGCTTGGTTTATCTGGCGTGCCATGACTTTTTTTTTATCGGATCAAAGCTCTCATTTAGCTATTGTTAACTCGACTCGATTGTTATGGACCAAACACTCTTCTTTTTTGTGTTCAATGGCTTCGAGCTATTCCCTCATCCTTGATATTCCTGTTAAGTGCAAGTCGCGGACTTTGCGGCCCTCTGATTTTCTTAAAATCAACGTGGATGTTGCTTTCACATTCCATTCTCTTTTGCTGTTATAAGAGGTGTGCAGTGGTTCGGGACATATGCTCAAACAAGATCTTAATGAATTTGGCTCGCATTTTCCTGCCCATTTCCCATATTAGAACGAGACTAGCTAAGGCAATTCTTCTAAAGTGCCGTTAGGTGGATTCGTTTTCTGTTACAAGTTTTTTTTTTTTAAATTGAGTTCTAGCTCTTCAAGTGATCACTTTATGTTCTTCTAATTTAGTTTTACTTGGGATTTGGACCTGAAAATTAACGAGATAAAGAAGTTTAATTGTGCCAGATTTACAATTTAGATTCTGATTCTTAGAGTGCCCAAAGGTGGCTATTTTCCGGAATCAATTTGATTCCTCTTTATCTTTAACTATTTTTTTGTTTTGAAGCTTTAGTAGTTAAAAGAAAAAGAATTATTAACTCCCTTTTCAAAAGATGTTATACTAAGAGTACCATCCAAATACATTTTACCTTAATCATCCATTCATCACCTAATATTTTTCTCTTTAACCCTAATTTATTTTTAAACACTGTATTTGTTATTGATTTTTAGAAAGATATTTATGTTATAATCTATTTTTAATTCAAAAAGGGATTGTCCTGCAACAAAAATTTCTCAAGTCATACAAGCGGATCTTCTAACCAAGTTACATAATCAGATATTGTCCTAGTATACTTGGCCAAGGAGTGAGCAACATAATTACCTGATAGAAATTTGATGCAATTAAAACTTATAAACTAATTTGATATGAGGCTAAAATTAACTAACACCAAATTCTCTGATAACCATAATCTCCTTAAAACAGTTACGCCACCTCTCGGGTGTGCTTTGAGGCTGCTAAAACGGCGTCTATTTCCCAAGATAAAACAATGCTTCAGTGTTACCATCTAAAATTAAGACACTCTCCATTATGCTACTTATGAATTCCACTTTGATTTGGTATTATTTTATTTTTTAAAAAAAAATATAATTATAATTTAATCAATAATACTACTTATATAGTTTCTATTGGTAATTTATTGTGACCAAAAAAAAGTAACTCTTAATTTAATTTATTGTGACCCAAAAAAAAATGTAACTATTAATTTAAAGCATTCCAAAAAAAATGGAACTACTACTTTGAGACAAAGAGAATAACTTGAAGAATATGTAAGATGTGCCCTTAAAAGTAGTAGTAAAAATGAGATTTTATTGAAAATAAATGTGCCCAAAATGAAAAACTAGATGTGACTAGGGGTGTTCAAAAACCGAACCGGACCGATAAACCGAATAAACCGAACCGAAAAATAGACCGATTTGGACCGGACCATTTAAATTCGGTCCGGTCCGGTCCAAATTTTAGAGGACCGAAATGGTTCGGTCCGGTCTTCGGTCTTACATTTTAATACCCCGGTCGGACCGGACCGGACCGGAATTAATATATATATATATATATATATTTAAATATATATTATTAATATTATATATTAATATTCAAAATTCAACCCTAAAATTAATACCTCAGTTAGTCACTCAATCCCCCTCACAGACGCACTCACGCCGCTCTCTTCTCCCTCTCCCTCACGGCCTCACCTGTCTCCTTCTCCCTCATTCGTCTCCCTCAGACCTTCTCAGACATTCACTGAACATCTCACTCTCTCTCTCTTTCCATAACCATGGCCGATCCCACACTAACTCCTCCCGCCGATCCCGCTTTCGCTTCGCCCACAGATCCCTCTCTCGTTTCTCCCGCAGATCCCTTTGATCCCACTCCCACCTCAACAATCACCGGTATTTTCCCTCTTTTCTCTCTCTCTCTTTTCTTTTAATTTTTCCGATTTGGATTTATCGATTTGAATGTTTCGATTTCATTGAGTGATTTTTATTCTTTTGCTTTGTATTCTTTTGCTTTTTGTTGGATCTTAGAAACTTTGATGTGCTTTAATATGTGTGTATATATATATATCTGGCCAGTAATAATATATATATATATATATGTGTGTGTGTGATTGATTTATATATTATTTGTATGTGGATATTTGTTTAGTTATTGTGATTACACGCTAGATTTGCTCGAGTGATTGATTAATTGATTGCTCACTTTGGATTTGGTTGTAGATTGATGCATATATATCTTCTCTCTCTCTTTTCTTTGGAACAGCCGAAGATGGACTATTTAATGGAGGTTTTTTTTTAATAAGAAACAATTTAAAATCAAATCAAAAAACAAAATAGATGATTAAAGTTAACACAAAATGAAGTTCAACGGTTGTAATTTTTTCCAATAACAAAAACAGATTTATCATTAAACTTTTTTTTTCTTGTATTCGTTTGCCCTTTCATTAATTAAAAAAAAGGAGAGAAAAACATGTGGGTTTTACTCTATTAATTGTATTCGTTTGCCCCTTCAGTGATCTGTAAGTGACTAAGTTCCCATTTCACTTTTTTCCCCTTCATTAATTAATTCCTTTATTTTACTTATTTGGGTTATGCTTCTCATCTTTGTTCAATTCAAATAAACCCCAAATTTGAGGTATTATTACTATTACTATCCGTTTGTGTGTGTTTTTCTTATTAATTAGTTTACTATCCGTTTGGGTTATGCTTCTCATCTTCGAGATGCTTTAGATGAAGTGGAACAACTCGAAAATATTGAATCGGGTAATTTTTTTAATATATTTTTGTTACATTGTAATTCTAACTTTTTTATTAGTTCATATGTCAATTTATAATATTTATTTGTCTTAAATTTCAGAATTGGTAAATATGAAGATTTGAAGATTGTTTGAAGATGGTTTGAGTATTTGACACTTTGTATGGAACTATGGAATTATGGAAGTACTTTGTAATTTTATTAAGTATGGATTTGTAGTAAGGACTTTGTAATTAAATATGGACTTTGTATTTTTATGTAGCATGGACTTTGTAGTAACTAGTAAGTATGGACTAGTCTAAGTTCTATTTGTATTTTCCAACTTTGTTTTTATGGCCAAACTTAGTTTTTTATTGCTGTAGTAATGCTGTTTTTTATTGTTGTAGACTTGTAGTAAATTAGTAATGCTGTTTTTTAGTAATTTGTAGTAATGCTGTTTTTTAGTAATGGATTTGTAGTAATGCTGTTTTTTATTGCTGCTGACTGTCGTGTTGCGTATTAGGTGCTGTTTTTCATGCAGTTACTGCGTATTAGTGTTGTTTTTCATGCAGTTGATGTATATTAGTGCTGCGAAAAAAATTCTATATAAATTTGTTTTTACCGCTGCAAAAAAAAGAGTTTATATAAACTATTTTTGTTGTTTTTTTGAAGCTATCTTTGTGCAGAAAATAAAGTTTAAAATTCATATTATTGTTGCACAAATTTTATTTTTTTTGATCATAATACAACTCTTGGCCCAAAAAAAACCCCAGACCGAATGGACCGACCGGAACCGGACCGAACTGGTCCGGTCCGGTCTGGTCCGGTCTTAACAATCATTTCGGTCCGGTCCTATGCCAATCGGTCCGGTCAACCGGACCGTGCACACCCCTAGATGTGACCCTACATGCTGCGTGTACTATTATATAAAGTGAGAACTTATTTTGGATTATTAAAGTTGTGTTAGTTTTTGATTTTTTTATTTTGCCTTTACAAATTTTTAATTCACAAATACATTAGCGTAAGCAATAAGATTCAAACTTTCACTGTTATAAGGCACTAGAACTCTCGACTATTACGCTACTTATTAGTTTTTGAATATTCTTTCATTACATTAATTATATCCAAATAACTATAGTATATTTTAAAAAACAGGTGAACAAAATTTGGGAGAAACTTTTTTTGAAGTGGCTTCAAAACAACTACTAAAATGAGTTGAATGCTTAACGAGAGATAGTAAACAATCTAACGGATTAACACGCTATTGTGGAAAATGAATGGCAAAAAGTAATAAACACAAACTTTCCATGCCAAAATAAAATAACTAGTGGGATATGCGGCAAAGTCACGATTTACCCTTTAAAAAAAAGGCATTTATATCTTAACCATCAAATACTTTTATCTCTGTTATATTTTTAGAATTAAAAAATATTTCTTTTTATTATATCTTTATCTATACTATAAATAAAATACGAGTAAATATTTTTTGGTTAAATAGTTTTTGGTTGCCCCTGTGAAATTATAAATTAGACTTTCCACTTCGAAATTTACAATTAAGACAATATATAAATAAGAAATAATTTTAAAAATATAAATATTTAATATAAAAAATCACAATCATATATAGTTAAAAGAATCTATTATAATTTGTTATAACTAACAAATAGTTAATATATTGATGCATTAATTTTTTAAGTCAAATATTTATGTTTACGCTCAATCCGGTAGATTTTTGACTCGGTCCACTTGACTTCGATAAAGTGGGTTTGGGGCCGGTTTTATAAGCCCAAATCGAATTTAATATATTTTTTTAAATCAAAATCAGGTTCAAGGCGAATTAAGAATTTGCCTACTAAAAACCAAAATCGTATTCGTATATATATAAATATATTAATATAAAAATAAAAAATTATTTATATAGTATTTATTAAAAAAATCACATTTGGCAGTTGGATGAGAAACACAGTGAGATGAGATGATGAAACCAGCCGGCTACAGACATTTCTCACAATCTCACTCTTTCTTTCTCATGGCCTCACCTCTCCCACACGGTCACACCACTCTCAAATCTCTCCGACTTTCCCATAGATCCCCTCCCACGCACGCCGCTCCTCCTCCACCTCTGGCCTCCCACACTGTTGCTCCTCTTCTGCCTCCCACGCCGGCTTCTTCTGCCGGTAGTTTGATTTTTGTATTATGTAATTTTAGACTTCTTCTTGTTATTTTGTTTAGCTTGAATTTTAAGTTCGAGACTTCTTATTGTATTATGGAATTTGAGTACTGAATTTTGGTAGGAGACAGTGGACAGGATACTTGCGGGGCATGGCTTAGGTTGAGTTAATTTGGGCAGGATCCTAAGTATAGTTGCGGGTGGATTTGGGTTTTTTGTTTAAAAAAAAAGTTTTAAAAAAAGAAAACGTCTCAGGTTAGTGTACCGACGACCCGTTGCTATCCATAACGTATAGTACAACACTAGATTAAATAGTGGCAAAATAATCCATTTTTTTTCTTTCTATCTATATTTATTCTCTTTTTTTCCGATTCTTGTTCTTCTCAATTTCTTAAACTCAAAGGCTAACGTCACTCTACATCTTCACCCCTCAATCTTCCACATCGAAATAAGCCTCTTTATCTGGGATTTCGTTAGCTATATTTAATATTTGTATTTATATTTATACACACACACATATATATATATATAATTTATCAGATTATATATGTATGTATGTGTTTAGATCTATGGTTTCCAACAATTTCATGTGATTTTGTCGATTTCAATATGAAATTCACGATTTTGTGTGATATCAACTAGATTTTAGGTCGATTTTGTGTAAATTAGTTTCAGAATTGAATTGATTGTAAATCCGTTCTATGTTATTCTTTTTTGCTCTCTTTGAAACTGAAATATAATTGAACCTTTCTACGTTAGAAATTAGCTACACCTCCTGCGATACTTAGTAAGGGTTTTTATTATTACATTCGAGAATACTTACAATTCTTCAATAGTTGCAAATCAACACTCCTTTCTATTTATAGTCTCCCACCTCCTTAAAGGATGGTGGAGATCAAATATAATATACGGCATAGATTAAATATCTAGAATATTCTAAGATAACACAAGATTTTATACTATTCTATACAATTTTAGACAATGTTCTAAAAATCGTGAATCGAAAATCGATCGGCAAGGTGGGGAGTGGGGATTTTTCATTTTATCGGGGATTTATCGGGGATAAATCGGAAAAAATCGGATATGCACTGTTCACCATATAAATAATATTTTAAATAATATATTATATAACAATATGCTAAATAAAATATAATAGTAATAAAATGGACATTAATAGAATAAAATGCTAAATAAAAATAACTTAGGGGGGTAATTGTAAACATTTAAAAGAAATTTCTCACCTATTTACTAGTCTATTAGTAATTTTGTAAATTGCAATATACCTAAGGGTAATTAGGTAATAAAGTCATTCACTACTTACTTAAATTAAAACCCCTATTCTTTAACCCTAAAACCTACGCCTCTTTTCTCACAAGTCATACCACAAGGTCCACAACACAGCCGTCTCCTTCTTCCATCTCTCTTCATCTTCTTCTTCCATCTCTCTTCATCTTCTTCTTTCACTACGCCCCTTTCTCTTTCTTTCTCGTTCCGCCCCTCACTGTTTCGAGGTCGAGTGAGAGAGAGGAACGACGGCGAGTGAGAGAGAGGAACGACGGCAAGGTCAGGTAAGAGATAGAGAGAGAAACGGCAAGGTCGAGGTGTGGGAGTCGTCGAGTGAAGGAGAGAAAACGATGTGGTTTACTTTGGTAACGATAAAAAAAAAATTCAATTTATCGCCGATTACGATTTATCGCGATAAATCAGCGATAAATTGCCGATAAATTTCCGATTTCTCCCCTGCCGATATTTTCAGCCGATTGTGGATAATCCGATCGGTGCCTTGCCGATTTTCGATAAATCGCCGATTTATCGACGATAAATGCCGATTTTTAGAACACTGATTTTAGAATACTCATTATATATATTTATAATTTTAAAAGTTTTTAAGGGTTTCTCCATTCTCTCCATTTATCTATCATTCTACATGTTCTGAAACCTTCAATAACATGATTACTCCACGCTCTCTTATAATATTTTAGAATATTCTTAAGCCTCCACCATTGGCACTTAACTTTGTGACTAGATGTGCGCATTAATCAGTTCTAAATTTGGTTGCACGTGACATTACGCCTTGTTTACATGAGGCAAACAAGTCTACTTATGACCGAGTGGGTTGAAGAAATAATTAAGGATCGTATTGCCTATGTTGATTTTAGGGTTTTTATCAAAAACAATTTGAGATTTGATAATCAGAATTAAAACCCTAAATCTAATCAAATTTTAGTGTCGAAACCTGTGTTGTATTATCTAACAATTATATCAAACAACCACAAAAAAAATAATCATACAACACCAAGAATTTACGAAGTATCCATACTTGCGTAGAACTAATTATCGAGATTAATCGATAGTGTTTCACTATGATCAAAACGGAATTACAAACTCAATGACTAATAAAATTTACTTCCCCAAAATTTACGCAACGGTCCTGTCAGTACCTTGAATGTAGAATCCAACCGCAGCTAGCTTGTCTTAGCGCTTTCCTTTTTTTTGGATTATTCGTCGCCTCCTTCTACGCACTTGATCATAATTCTTCACCCCTATCTATGATCTCCTTTATCGCGCGTTAGCCACTGCACTCACTCTGTTTCTAAGATCACAATTGTTCACCACTGTCTACGATCTCCTTTATCGAGCGTTAGCCACTTCGCTCACTCCGTCTCCAATCACAACCGAAGACACTCTTGTAGGACCATGAACGTTTGGAACCCTAGTTCTTAAATTTGAAGAACAATAGGATCTCCTAGGGCGTGTAAACAAAAACTAAGTAATGTCTCAAAAACTCTCAAAAAATGATTTAAGCATTTGGATATCTATGGAATCGTATATTTTTTACCCAAACCAACGATTATATTTATAGGAAAAATATATAGTCAAATTCCTTTTTAGAATAGATTCAAAATATTAACAAATAAATTTTTACGATAAAAATAAGTACCCAAAATTTAAGCGATGGACTAGGGGTGGGATTTTCGAACCGGAGAACCGAACCGAAAAAGGCCGGTTCGGTTCGTTTCCTAGTATTAAAGTGTACATTTTTAACGGTTCGGTTCGTAATAGTTGTTAACGATTCGGTTCCTGGTTCTTTGATAAATTTAATTAAAACAACCGTTAGGAATCGTTATATATAAATACATAATGGTTCTTATGGTTCTAATGGTTCTAACGATCCCCCGAATAACAGTTAGAATGGTTTTTAATCAGTTTTAATGGTTCTAACGGTTCTCCGAAGACTCGTTAGAATAGTTTTTGACTAGTTCCTAACGGTTCTAACGATTTTAATGGTTCTCCAAAAAACCGGTGGAACCGAACCGTTTGAACCAGTTCGGTTCCATTTACGGTTCTTCAAAAAATACACAAAGAACCGAACCGTTAAGAACAATAGAAAATCGGTTTCGATTATTCATAATTTAGTTAGAAACTGAACCGGTCCCAGCCCTACGCTGGACCGGAACAAAAAGAAAAGTGTGTATTAGTACAAAATCTTAGATTTTAATTTTATTGGACAACTTATACGCCGAACGAGTATACATTAAGGCCTCGTTTGGTTCACGGAAAGGAAATCAATTCCCTTATCTTTTCCGTGGAGGTGGGAAGCTAAATTTCCTATCAAATTTCTTTCTGTGTTTAGTAAAGCATGGAAAGTATTTAAGTAAGGGTATTATTGTCTAAAATTTTTGTAATAAATATTTGAAAATCACATGAAAAAATCAATCCTATATATTTTGAGAGAAATGGTTTTACCCCTACTTTTCCCTCTCTCGAAAAAATATTTTCGAAATTTATATTTACCAAATAAAAAAATTAATTTTCTTTTTTCAAGTATTAAAATTTGTGAATCAAATGAGGCCAAAAATATTAAGGGGGTGTATTGGATTTAGAATCTATAGGATTTTAATGGACTTTTAAAGTTCATGGGTATTCAATTAAGATTTAAAAAAGTCTTTTAAAATCTTGATGTATTCAATTGAGATTTTAAAAAGTCTTTTAAAATCTTGATGTATTCAATTAAGATTTTAGAAAATCCATCTAAATCTTATGGTATTCAAAAGTCTAATGACTTAGTAGGATTTTAATTAGTGGTAGATTTTGGTGGATTGTAAAGCCTTTTTTATACATAAAAATCCATCTTGAAATCTTCTCACTTACCCAGAGATTTCAGATGGATTTCTAATTCTTTTAAGAACTTTACTCAACATTCTCCCCCTTCTCTCTCCCCCCTTCCCCCTCCCCCTCTCTATCTCAAAATCCAAATTTCTTATTATGTGATAAACACATTATAATTTATTCTTTGTCCCTATAAAGTCTTTATTCTCTCTTTTACTAATGTGGTTATCACACACATTAACATAATTTCAAATGGTTAGACTGCTAATTATCGTTCAAATTTTTAAAAATAATTCATGTCAATTTCATAAAAAAATACTAGTGGGTGAAAAGTCTAATTTTGTGGGTGCAGTATGAATTTTTATAATGTATTTCGTTAATTGTCTTTACATTTTTGATAATGTTACTTTAAACTCGTAATTAATTTATTTTATTGTTTGTCTTTTGTCTTTTGTCTTTTGTCTTTTGATTTTTGATTTTTTATTTTTTTGATGAACTTATTAAAATCTGCAGAAATCCATGGACTTATTAAAATCTGCAGAAATCCCAAAGAATCCATGCATTAAAATCTATCAGATTCTATATGAATTTAAAATAATCCATAGATTTAACAGAATTCACAGATTTTAAAAAGTCAGTTAGAATCTTTTAAAATCTGAATTGAATACACCCCCCTAAATGTCCCGGTGCACCCATTAGCTATGGCTGCCTTCCTTAAGCTTCAATCATCCACGTATGCAAGACTTTAAATGGGCTTGGCCCGTTAATTGCTAATGGTTTCAAAGGAAATAAAGAAAGGCACGTGGCTTCTAAAAACAAAAATGGTATTTTGACTTTTCAAACCCTTTTTTTTTTTTTAACTTTCCTTTTCTTTATTTAATTAAAAATCTTTATTTTTCTTTTTCTTTCTACTTTATTCACGGTATTAAATTTATTTGGAGAATCAATTCGACTTAAAATTTTAAGGTAACTTTATATAACATATTAAGACATGAAAAAAATAAGTTTCTTTAATAATTTGTATCAACTAACTTTTTCGGATTTCGGCAAAACTCGATAAAAATGTTTAAAAATATATTTGACTCAAAAGACATTTAAATTCTAATTTTAAACTCAATCACTACTTATATTTTGAATCAAGCCATATACTTAACTTAGGTTCTGAATTATGTGCGGTGCATTTGATAAATTTGGCGAATTTTCGTTGATTATCGCATCTTCAAATATTTAATTCAATTCAAACAATTGCAATAGAAAAAGTGTTTTGAACATTAAAATCAAGCCAACTAAAAATATAAACCTAACATGGCCAAGTCACTTTTTGGTGTTTTTATTGTTTTATTTAGAATTTTTTATTTATTTTATGCATTCTTTTCGCTTTGTTTGGGAGTTTAAGAGATGAGACAAAATAAAATAAATTATATACTTAAAAGAAAAATAATTTTCTTTCTTTTGTTTGATAGTTTAAGAAGGAATAAAAATGATACAATTTGTCCGTGTTGTTGTGGGAATAAAGTTATGTCTTTCATTAGATAACCCCTTTAAATATTGTATGAATATAATAGTACTTAGGGTTTACAAAGAAGCCCAATATAGCCCATGATACATAATTTACACAGTAAAATCCCTAATACATATTGTATCTGAATGATAGCACACTACATGTAATTTTCTTCAACATTTCCCCTTAAGCTTAGTCGGAGATAGAATGGTATATGTCTTGTTACCTTGTTAAAATCTTGTTAAGTAAAAAAAATTATGTGGGAAAAATAACCTTGATCGAAAGGAAAATAGTACAATATTATGATAATTATGTTAGATTTTCTCCGTTGAGTCTATACTTCCATTTGATCATTACTTTGATCAATAGAGTTTTCATGTATCGTTACCTCGTTAAAAACAATGTCAAGTAACAAAACCTAGTGGAAAAAATAAACATTGGTTTAAGGAAAAGAGTATAACATAATAATATGTGGATGTTAAACTCCCTATCAAGTTACACATTCCCCTGATATTTACATTATTCAAAGAATTTGAAAATCTTATGCATATATCGTTGCCTCGCTAAAAACCTTACCAAGTAACAAAACTTGGGAGAAAAAATAAACCTTCATTTAAGGACAAGAGTACAGCATAAGTATGAAAATTCCATCATATTTCACACATTCCCTCGACCATTACTTTGATCATAGGAGTCGGGAAAGTTTATGCACACCTATGTTTTTCACATATTTTAAAATATGGCCTTGGGCGAAGACTTTGTGAACCAGTTTGCCATATTCTCCTTAGAGAATGTTGTTGTTAATTATAGAATTTTTTTGGATATTTATGTTTTTTGTTATAATCTTTGATATACCCTAGCTTCATCTTTTCGATGCAAGTTGCATTATAAATGCAAGTAGGCTCTTCAGTGGTAAAACTCTAACTATTAGTCCCTCGAATATGCGTAATGATTACCCTTAACTATATATATTCACAAATCGCCTCATAAAGAGCAATGATCTCAGAGTAGTTCGAGGAAGTAGACACAAGGGTTTGCTTGGATGAACTCCAAGATATAGTCATGTTCCCGATAGTGAATACATGATCAGTTTATGGGCAACATTTATGTGGGTTAAAGAGATACCCAACATTAGCAAAATCAATCAAGATTTTATTAGCGATTTCAATGTAGACGGTGGCCATTTTAGCATAAGTATTTACTTTTGATAGTGTTGTTGCATTCACTTTTTCCTCTCTACAGGGAAAGAACAATCCAAAGCCAATGATTTCTTTTAGGTGTCCAATTATGCTAGGTTGGCTCTGAGCTAAATTTAGCTAAAAAGTTTAATAAGAATGTTATGACCGGTCGAGTATACTGTGTTAAGTGTAATTGTGCTTATATAGCATTTAGATAAGAAATTCCATCTTCATCTCCTAACACATTTTCATAATCTTACTTTGTAGAAAATGGATCTTTCATTTGATCTAAACTTCAATCAATCATAGGAAGGCTAGCATAATGCGTTTTGTCCAAGTTAAATCGCCTGATTATCTTTTAGATGTACGCGGACTAGTGGATTAGTATTTTATAAGCTCAATATTCTAAATTAAAATTTAGACAAAATTCAAACTTTTTTCAAAATTCTTTATCTCAAATTTAGATTTCAAATAACTTGCGGTTTTTCTTAGTTCATCAAGAGTACCTATTTGTTTATATCATTGATATGCACAATTACAATTGTAAATCCATAACTTGTTTTATAAATACGTAAGGGAATAACGTATCGTTCTTATATCCCTTCCTAATCAAGTAATCACTTAGACGGGTATACCAAATCCACTCGGATTGATCCGTAAAGTGAACATTTCAATTTAATTGAAAGTGCACTTCGTGGTTTAAAGTTACTTAATTTGAAAAATGTAATGCCATTAGGCATATATATATATATATATATATATATATCTAAATCAAGATCTCCATATAAATATGCATTAACTATATATATTAGCTGCATTTCTAATCGTTTAGATATTATAATGCTAATTAAGTAGCCGAACGTTTATAATGTTTAGGCAATTCCAGAGCGTCTGTGGGAAACCTTGCGTCACAAGGTGAGCTTTTGACTTCAGGATTTCTTTTTTCTCATTTACACTTTATGACAAATAATTGTTTATGTACTATAGACTTTACACTTGGCACGGTTAGCACTTTCATACTAAATACCTGTCTCTTTTTCATATAATCTAATTATGTCTGGATTGCTTATTTTTATTTACGCCAATTTTGCCCTTTGTTGACTTTTTACAACAGAGCAATATTTAATATCATTGTGCTTTTTTATTCCTTTAGCAACAATGAATTATCAATGCACATGGAGAATTTTTTTCATTAACTCATATGTCACTCTCTTAACCTATTAAGATTTATTTATTCTCTGAAATCATTTATAACTTTAGGGCGTCCCTCATTATTGATTCAAGGGCATAAATATAATAAGATATAATCTCATAAAATGGGGTTTTACATTAATGATTAATTTGTGCCTTACTCCACCCCTTCTCTTTGTGTGAGTATTTGTCGAACCAAATGGCATCCCTTTATTTTTTTAGGGAGTTGTGGCCTCAACCACACCTTCACTAAATGTGGTTGCAGTATCTCTTTCTGCGACACTATGCCCCTTGTTGGGATTTCCAACCTTGCAGTCATATTGCAGTTGGTATTTCAATATCACCATTTTTCGATATCAGTAAACGCATTAGGCATTAAATATGTTACATTTTAAAGTTCGATTATTTTTTTCTTATTTCACTGTACGTTGTGATGTGTGTGGGATTAAGATGAGACAAAGTAGGGACCGATACAATTCATGTCGTTCCCTTGAAAATTTATTTTCATATCTCTCCTTATCGATGGGAATAATGTCTCATCAAAGTAACAATCCACAATTCTTGATGGTAAAGATTTCGCCTGACAAATATTCCAAATGGATAATTATCGATGAGGATTCGTATACAATGTTAATACTTAATTGTATCAGCGGGCCCAGTTTAGTGTGCTATATGGGCACAATCGGCACATATGCATAAAATATCAGTTTAATATTTAGTTATCAACTGGTACGCATAATAGTTGTCTAATATTGAGCCTTTAAACAAATAAGTAAAGTTACGTGTAATATTGCATAAATCTCGGGCATATATAGGCAATATGGTGTGCATAACTAATGCCCTATTTACCATTTATATCATTTCAATGGTTACTTTTGTAAGACCTTTTTACGTATGTACATGGAGAATGAGATTATTTACTTCGATTTTATGCAACAATCATGAGGTATTTTTAATGTAAACTCTTAAACTTTATCAAGTTTTGTGACATGGTACAATAATTAAGGTGGTGAATCCTTAAGCGTATAATATGTGCTAAGAGGTTTGTAAATGCAGCATTTCTTGTAAACAATTATTTGACATGTAACCAAAATGTCGAATTATCCACCAGATTCCATAAAGTATTTTGAATGGTTCCGCATTCTGGATGGATTAATCAACAAATATGTCATTATATTATTTATAAGAAGGGTATATTTGATTTTGTATCTTTAGCATATGAAGGTCTCATCATTATAATTTAATTATCATAATCACATGATGATTTTTTTAGTAACAAAATGGCTGAGCAGTTCTTCGTTCTTATGATGATTTAATCATCATAATCACATATGTATTATAAGTTATTAATTGCCTATTTCATTGAATGGTTATGGTGTTCTCACTATCAACCGATAATTAAAGTTATTCTCGATTCATTTTTACAGTAATAAAATCGAGTATAAATTCTGAACTATGTAATAATAAAACAAACAAATTCAATTACTTTATAATAAAATTACAATACAACCAACTGTAATTAATCAAATATCTTGTTTATAAATTTAATTATTTAAAATGCAATTAAATTTTAAAACAATACATGTTACTTTAACGTATGCATGAGTCTTTACCATCTATTTTTTTTAACATGTAGGTTTTTAACTGAATCTTGGATTTTATTTCCTT
The DNA here is from genome assembly GCA_021464415.1 of Lonicera japonica. Taxonomy (NCBI): domain Eukaryota; kingdom Viridiplantae; phylum Streptophyta; class Magnoliopsida; order Dipsacales; family Caprifoliaceae; genus Lonicera; species Lonicera japonica. The sequence goes on along the minus strand of CM038469.1, from coordinate 41,121,694 downwards.
GACTACTAGGTGGTTGCACAAACTCTTCGCTATACTTTGGAAGAGTCTTCGAGCCCCACATTATAACCCTTACATTGATATCCTCGTTGTGTATTATTGCCATGCGGGTTGGGGTTAACACATTCCATCCCTTTTGCATTAGGTTTCTTTCCATCATTGACCTTGCCATAATTGCCTTTGAGAACTTTCTTTATCCCAAACAGGTCTAGTATTATTACTTAAAAGAACAACAATGTTTTATACTAGTTCATTAGTATAAGAGCTGAAGTAGGGAAAGTGAAAAAGTTAAGACGTGTTTTTAAGCGCAATGTATATTTATTACAAATATTGCCCCATTTTTTTTTTATCTAGCATGCGAATTTCATCTCAATGCATTGTCATATATGGGAGAATAGTTCCATGATGTCCCTTCAGGAAATTCCACGGTTCTTTATGGGTTATCAACTAAATATATTCTCAATATAAGTCCAGATTTACATTGCCTAGGAAATATTAAGGTACTTACTTTTACCTTGCTAAACAGTTATTTGTTTGTTGGGTCCTTAAGGGTTTCAATTGTGACAAAATGTTATCTTGTCACAAAAGAGATTTTTATATTAGAATACCCACTTATGGTACTCAAGTGCTTCTGAGTCCAATATATCAAACTCGGGTCGAGTTAGGTTAGTCATCTTGATATACAAAAGACATAATCATGAGTACATCCATGATAATTTATTTTCCATAATTGTGAATTAGATTTCAAAATACAAGATTAGTATTGTCACATACATTTTTTCAATGCTATATATGAAATTACTTTATCATATATTAATGTAGATGAACTTGCTTTATCATGGAAATATATTGTATGCTTGTAAATATATCGATAAGCGTGCTTTATTATGGAAATTTATTGCAATCAATATAAAACGATATATATGAAAAATAATCGCATATATATATATACTTAAATATACCAATATTAGAATTTAAACTGGTTGGACAGCAACAATAATTACAAAAAAAACAACAAATTCATATAAATATAAAATCCTTAACTATAATAAAAAAAATACAACATATATAGGTATTAATGGATTACATGTACACACACATATATATATTAATGTAAACTATATATATACAATGTTTATACAGAATCCGAATCAAAAAATTCAATAAAATTGCCAAAAGAAATGAAGAATTATAATAAATGGGCCAATTTAACTTTCACTTTAAATAAAAATTTAGGCCAATTGAATCTCCTAACTGATCCTTACTATATGGTCAAACTGAATCCAAGGAATTTTTGGTCAAATTGTAAAACTAAGGTAAAGTATAAAGTTACTGTTTTCCTAATTTTATTAAAGGCCATGGTTAAATTTTAATTGGATACCTTTTTTTCAAATCAAGGAAGGCTTAAAGAATTAAACCAGCAACGTAAAAAACTTTAATTCCGTTTCGATTGAGAGAATAAGAAGGAAAGGAAAGAAAAAGATTAGGAATGACTATATTTTACTTGTTTGAATAGATTTATAAGAGGGATAAGAGAGGAACCAGATGGAATAAGAGAAAATGTCAATCATCTCTATTCATTTATTTTGTTTCATTCCAATGTTGGGAGGATTGGGAGGGAAAGGCAAAATTTTTTATGAATTATTCATCATATTTCAAATTTAACCATGATTTGTTAATAATATATTAAATTATATTCATTTCCTTTATTTTCTTCTTTATATTCAAATAAGATTTATTTTCATTCCATTATTTTTCATCATTAGTTATTCAAACAATAATAAAACTAAACTCATTCCAGGCTGTGGTCTTCGGCAAGGCGATCTGTTAAGTCGTCCGCACTTTTTCATCTTATGCACAGAAGGTCTCTTAAATTTATTGTAGGGGTATGCTTTAGACGGGCTTATTAATGGGTGTAAGGTAGCAAGAGAGGCGCCGATAATCTCTCATTTATTTTTTGCAGATGATAGTTTTATCTTTTTTAAGGCCAATCTTCAAGAGAGCTTAATAGTTCAGCAGTGTCTAAAAATCTAAGAGAAGGCGTTAGGGCAAGTGATTAACTTCCAAAAATCATCCATTTGTTTCAGTTCGAATGTTTCTGATGACGTCCATACTAATATTTGTGAGCTCTTAAGGGTTGTTCCTACTAATAATCACGGTAAATATTTAGGTCTCCCCTCCTTCATTGGTAGGAACAAAAGACAGCTTTTAAAGTTTGTTAAAGATAAGGTTTGGTCCAGAATACAAGGGTGGAGTAAAAAGTTCTTATCTAGAGCTGGCAAGGAGATTTTATTGAAATATGTTGCCCGGTCTATCCATTCCTACGTTATGTCCGTTTTTCTAATTCCTAAATCTTTGTGTTAAAAGATTGAAAGAATGATGAACGCTTATTGGTAGGGTAGTAATGGAAGCGATTCAAAGGGAGTTTAATGGAAATCATAGGATAAACTGTGCGCCCCCAAAACAAAAAGGGGCCTTGGTTTTCAAAAGTTATTCGATTTTAAAAGAGCTTTGGTGGCAAAGCAAGGCTAGAGGCTGCTTAATTTTCCAGAGTCTTTAATGTCTTGTGTGTACAAGGCGCACAATTTTCCTAGAGGGAATTTCATTTCAGCAAAGCAGGGTTTCAATCCGAGTTACATATGGGCTCGTATAGTTCAGACCTACGATATCATAAAGCAGAAAGTGAGAGAAGAAGAAGAAGAAGAATAGTGGGTTTGGGTGCTCAGACGCTAGTTTTTTCAGATCCGTGGCTTATAGACGATTCTAATCCGTTTGTTGAGTCAATACTAACATCGGAATAAAAGAACATAACAGTTGCGTCCTTGCGGTTCCCAAATTCGACTCAGTGGAACACTGATCTACTAAACGAGCTATTTTCAGTTCGAGATACGAAAAAAATTATGCAGGTTCCTCTGAGTATCTCGGTTAGTAATGATTGTTGGGCTTGAAGTGGGGAAAGAAATAGGATTTACATAGTCAAATCGGGCTATCGATTCACATAAACTAATAATCAGTTCCTCACTTAAATAGTTATCGACTGGAAGAAAGTTTGGGCGTTACTTGTTCCTCCGAAAATTCGTAATTTTCTGTGGCAATTAGGCTTTGATTGCATCCCCTCCATGGTGAATTTGGTTAAAAAAACGGGTTAAAGTTTCAATGTTGTGTCATTTGTGTCAATCAGCACCAGAGGACTCCTTCCATGCCTTGATTGATTGTACCTCTGCGAGAAAGATCTTGCGCATGTCAATTATAGGAGATTGTAGATTGGAAGCCTTTAATTTTGCCCAATGGTGGAGCTATCTAGCTATGGCGTCACCAATAGAAGTGCTTCAGGTAGCAGCAATGACTCTTTGGGCAGTGTGACACTGTCGTAACCACCTCATTTGGAATAAAAAACGTCTATCGGAATTCTCTGTCGTTCACTGTGCAAATCTCATATTGACTGAGTGGTTGGGTTCGAAAGCGTAGGTGAGAGCAAGCGGTAGCGAGAGTACGATAGGCGAATGGTGCTTTATTTGGGTCAAACCACCAGTAAGATCTATCAAAATTAATGTGGATGCAGCAATTTTGAATTCAGGCACCGTGGGTTATGGCTTTGTGGTTAGAGACCACGAAGGATATTTTTTATGTGCTGCCAATGGCTCGTTTTTTGAGGGTGAAGATCCGTTTCTAGCCGAGGCGCTTTGCATTTGTGAAGCTCTCAGTTGGTTGAAGGAGCGGAGTTTTTCTAATGTTTGTGTGGAGTCAAATGCACTATTGGTCATTTCATCTATTCGCAACAGCGGGGTTGACTCTTCTTACACAGGTGTTGTTATCAGTGATTGTAAATGCTTAGCTAATGATATCACAGGCTGTTATTTCAATTTTGTTAGACGGTCAGATAATCAAGTAGCCCACGTGTTAGCAAGGGCCGCTGGTTCTAATTTTGGCTCGGAGCTTTGGGAGTATGTTTCCCTTCCGTTTATTTTGGATTTGTTAGCTGTTGGTCTTTGCAATTTATTTATGGTATTATCCTCTTTTTTTTTTAAAAAAAAAAACACTAAACTCATTTATTTTCATTCTATTACATCCCTCCTATCCTGATTAACTATTTCATTTTCATCCATTCCCTTCAATCCAAACAGGCGTAAGTTACGTCTTTTACTAGATAACCCTTTAAATATGACATTAATACAATGATAGCATACGATAGCACACTATATATAATTTATTTCGGTACGTGTTTGTTAATTAAAAAAAATCACATTTTAAAATTAATTATATATTTTAAAATTAAAATTATCAATAAATAAATTTTTATTAAAAAAACTTTCTGTATTCTCTCCGATCCGTTTCTCTCGTAGTCTGTTCGTAAAAACCAAACGAGTCTCTCATTTTCTCTCCCTCTCTCCCCGAATAAAATCTACCTAGGGTTCATCCCAAGCTCCCAAATCGTCTCTCTATCAGCGGCGTGGTTCTTCTCTCTGGCTCTCTCCCTCCAAGCACGCCTCAATCGTCTCTCTGCCTTCGGATCGATCGTCTCTCTGCCTTCGGATCGATCGTCTCTCTGCCTTCGGATCGTATCTCTCCCTCCAACAAAATCCGACCGTCTCCCTGGCCTCTACTGCAGGCCTACACAACAGATCGTCTCTCCGATCTTCTTTCTGTAAGGCCCCCACAAAAATCTGATGGTTTGCACTTTTATACTAGAACTTGGAATCAATTTCAGAACACAAAATCAGTAAATCCCTTTGCAGTTTGCACTCGATTTTAAGTTATTTTTCTAGTTATATTGTCTAGTATTGTTATATTATATTATACTAAACATATATTATTTTAGTATCGTACATTCGTTAAAAATATTACCTAGATTATTTGTTTGCACCACTTAAATCTGAAATCTGAAATTTTTTAGATTTAAGTGGTTTCAAAGATGTTTGTTAATAAAAACTTAAATCTGAAAACTTAATTTTTGCCGCTTAAAATTTTCGTCCAAAGTTTGAAGGGCAAATTCACCGATTAAAATTGAAAACTTAATTTTAAAGACCTCTTACATTTTAGAATCACGTGATCAAAATAAATTAATAAGGGTCAAATTGTCATACTAAACAAAATTTAGTTTTCAGATGGGTTATGTTCAAACCAACCACATTTTTTCGGATATAGTTTTCAGAACTAAACAAATTGTTTTTTCAATTTCAGTTTCAGTTTTCAATTTGTTTATCAAATGCCACCTTAGTATTATTTAGTTTGCACTTGTATAGTTATATTGCACAAAATCAGTTTGCACTTTTATATTAAACTAGTTATATTATTTAGTTTTGCACTCGAATGACTCGATATTATCAGTTTGGATGTGGATGCGGATGATTCAATATTTCGATTTGATCAGGGAACTTGATTGTGCTACTTATTTTGTGCTTGTGATAACTTTTTGTTTGAAGACACTTGTTTTTTGTTGTTTGATGATGAACCATGTAATGACTTTGATTATTTTATTGTTGTTTTTGTTGAACTTTTAGTATTATTGATTATTAGTGTTGAGCTTTGTGTTGGTTTATTATTTTATAATTTTTTTCCCTAAAAACTGAGGCTTGCGCCTCATTCAGCCTTGAGGCGTAGCCTCGCCTTGTTAGAGCAAAGCACCTTGAACATGCCTCTGGAATTTTAAAACATTGATACTTGTATACTAGTTCATAACCCATGTCAAATGCACTATTCACCAAAAAAAGCTTCTTACAATCTCAACCACACATTCATTTATCCCTTATACATTTTTTTAGATTCAAAAACAATTGCAACGTGTCACTTTTTACTAAAAATCTATATAATAAGGGGTTTGAATCGTAAAAATGTATGAACGATAAAAGAATGGAAGGGTTGAGATTTAAGATGTTTTTTCAAGGATTGGTGGCTTGGGTTACAACTAGTGTATGTATATACTACAAATTGGTTACAATCTTGAAAATGTAAGCACACAAATCCTACTTTTTTTGATAAAATTTTAAAAATTTATAACATTTAAAAATAGTAATACAGACTTCAAGGGATGCACCCAGGAATTACATCAAAATCCTTTCACTAATTCCCCATTTCATATGCATAAGCCAATGTATAACACCTCCTAACTATCCAATTCCAAGCACTAGCAATAACATCTCTCTCAATATGTTTAAGCACATCATTGCCTTCTTACTACTATTAGCAAAATCCTTTTATTTCTTTCTTGCCACAAATAGTAAACCCTAATTTCAAGAGAAATCCTACCCATTCGAGCTTGCATGGACTTGCCTTTGTACCATCTCAAGTCCTTATGTTTGAAGATAAAGATTATTGCTATTGGTGTGGAGTTGCTTGAGGTATAGAGTTTGAATGGTTCTATAGTAGTTGGGGGTAAATTTGAAGTACTACCATGATGAACTGATGGAATCTTCACCCAGTTGACATTTTGCAGAATATTTTATGTCACTTGTGAAGGTTTTTTTTATTTGGATGGAGTAAACGTTCTTACTATAAGGAAGTTCATAACGGGCAATAGGTAACAGTGTCTCCTATTTTCTTGCTAAAACTGGCAAACTGCTGGGTAAATTATGGATTAATGGTGTTTGATGAAGTGCAGATATATGAACGAGGAAAAGGTACCCCTTTTTAAATTCTTAAAAATGTTTTAGCGCTATTATTGTCATTTAAAAATTGAAAAAAATAATTAAGTTTACTCCCTCTTTGAAAAGGACAAGATGATCTCTGGCCTCCATCCCAAATTAGGAGTCAACTTTTCCCCTTTAGGATTGGACGTCCCAAATTGGGAGTCAAAGTTCCCTTTCTGGTAGGCAATCAATGTACGTGATGATGAAGATGCTTTATCGTAACTAGTGGAAGTTGCAAATACATCTCTTTATGAAGGTGTTTTTCCTTAGAGTTAATTGTTGGACCTTGGGGATCAAGTCATTCATCTTTATAGTTCTTCAAGAGGCTACTAATGCTTGAAAACTTAACGGTCCTCAATCTAGTCAAGTGTATGTCATATGACTTTTGAGATCGTAACTAGATGATTTTCTTCCAGCTAGTTTGAAATAATGCTATAAAATAGAGGTACTGGTGATTTTGTGCAATACGCAATGAAGTTATATTGAGATTTTATAGTCGTTGCTGACCATTTGTTGAATGTAATTGTTTTTTTTCAGCATAACAAATTGAACAGCGATTAGGAAACTTAAGACAACCAAAAATGCCTGCACAAAAGATCGAAACAGGTCACAACGACACTGTCCATGATGTATCAATGGATTACTACGGAAAACGTGTGGCAACAGCTTCATCCGATACCACCATTAAGATAATCGGTGTAAGCAACAATGGTACTTCACAGCATCTTGCTACTTTGGCAGGTCATCAAGGCCCTGTTTGGCAGGCGGCTTGGGCCCATCCCAAGTTTGGGTCCATCCTCGCTTCATGTTCCTATGACGGCAGGGTAATAATCTGGAAAGAAGGTAACCAAAACGAGTGGACACAAGCTCACGTGTTCAATGACCACAAATCATCAGTCAACTCTATTGCCTGGGCCCCTCATGAACTCGGCCTTTGCTTGGCTTGTGGGTCCTCGGATGGGAACATCTCAGTCCACACAGCCCGATCTGACGGTGGGTGGGACACCACGAGGATTGACCAAGCCCACCCGGTTGGGGTAACCTCGGTCTCGTGGGCCCCGTCTATGGCTCCAGGCGCCCTAGTCGGATCCGGGTCTCTCGATCCAGTCCAAAAGCTGGCTTCAGGCGGGTGCGATAATACGGTTAAGGTGTGGAAGCTATATAACGGGATGTGGAAAATGGACTGTTTCCCTGCCCTTCAAATGCACAACGATTGGGTTAGGGACGTGGCTTGGGCACCCAACTTGGGTCTACCCAAGTCCACTATTGCAAGTGCTTCACAGGACGGGACGGTGGTGATATGGACTGTGGCTAAAGAAGGTGATCAGTGGGAAGGTAAAGTTCTAAGTGACTTTAAAACCCCCGTTTGGAGGGTATCGTGGTCTTTGACGGGGAACTTGTTGGCTGTTGCTGCTGGGGACAATAACGTCTCTTTGTGGAAAGAAGCGGTAGATGGGGAGTGGCAACAGGTGACCACTGTCGATCAATAGATTTTCTTCTGTTCTTCTGGTTTATTTTCGGAATTTTAATTAATACTTGTCGTCGGGGTTCGGTAAGGACTATTTTGATATTTGCGAGTACATTTGATTTGCTTTTATGTTGGATCCTTTTCATTATGCGGGTGTATGTGATTATGATTTATCAAATTTTAGGTACTGAAAAGGCTTGAGAATGTAGTTTTCCTTTAGTATTTTGAATTATTCTGGTCTTTGTATTGCCATATCTTTAGATCATGGTTGAAATTTTCGGTGAGAAGAATTGAGGTTATATTTATTTTCGTACTCATCTTGTGTTGGTGCCTTATTTTGTGAAACTTGTAATTTTATCATGTTTTGTTGCACTATGTTGAATATTGCTGAACTCATATTCTACTAATTAGGCGTGCCCTGCGTACTTCTTTTCAAACCATGTTTGTTGTTTCTGTGCAAATGTACTGAGCCTTCTCCAAATAACTCCATCTCGGCTTGTTTTTTAAAGTTTAGTTTGAGCTCGATTATTGAAGCTAACGAATCAAGTTTTGATTCACGAGTGTTTTCCCAAGTGACGTTCAAGAGTTCTTGATTAATCCTTATGAACTAACCCTCTACGATTTATATGTTGTGTTGGAGCTTGTTCGTGCTTATTTGTATACGTATGCCGTGCGCGAGTACAAAATTCTATTGAGTCAAGCTTGAACGTGATTTTTGAAGCTTGGCTCCTCTTATGAAAGTACAATGTTATATTTATCGTGTATTTTTATAAAAGAGTAGTGCTACACTTTCTTAACATTTATTCTTATTCATGCGTTATATGAATTGTATGTTCTAGGAGAAGATACTTTTCTTATGAAGTATTTTTATTGTATGTTCTAGGAGAAGATACTTTTCTTATGAAGTATTTTTATTACTTATTTTTACCGGCACGAATTAGATGGTGCATGCCGCCGGTAAAGAATACTTCTCCACTACTACATGCTGTATGCTGGATAATAAGAAATCATTATTTCTTATAAGAACAAAGTTTGTTTTAAGGTCAGAGCTCGAGTTTGATTTATTTCTTTCAGTAACTAGTTTAAGACATTGACTTGGTTTTTTGAGGGTATATTTTAAGTGATTGGTTGGACTGATGAGTAGTAGGTTTTTTTTTCATGTATATGCTTCTTTTCAAACTTAATTAGCAAAATAGTGGAGTTACGCCACTATGGTTGGTGATTTTAAGGGAAAATTTTGAACAAGTTGTAAACCAAATTTTTTTGCGAAATGTAAAATCGTTATAATGAACAGTGTTTTCTGTGCCTTTTTTAACCCAACACAATAAAATCATATATGTAACCAAGTTGCTCGATTTGAGTTCACATTGTGCTCGTTATTACAGGATTTGCAACAAAGGTAGGTCCCCACCCTTTTACAGCATACTAATTATTGAAATCCTAAAGAGTTCATATAATCTTATCCTCTGCGATACCATTTCGCCAGTGATTTATCTACATCATTCAACTAACCTTCAAACTGGATCCCGATTGGGTGAGGGCGGTGACAAGGCAAGCGAGAGAGGAGGATAAGCTTTCTTCCCGTTCGGGCCTGCGTGAGAGGGGAGGAGGAGGAAGCTTAGGGTTCTTCAGCCTTTTTTTTAAGTTTGAAGGCAGGAATGGGGACTCGAGTTTTGGTAAACATAAAAACGGAATTGAAGGTAACGATTTTATCCGTAAAATTGCTACAAGAAAAAGGCTTAAGTGTTTTTAATTGGTTTAAATTTGTGCACCTTTAAAATTGCCAACCATAGTGGCATTTTTTAGCCAAAAAACGCTAACCCGTTAAACGCTAACTCGTTAAGCGATTTTAAAACAACCTGATTTTTTAAAATAAGTTTAGAACTCCCATATTTTGTTAATTAATTTTGAAAAGAAGCATAGATATAAAAAAAAAAACCCTAGATGACTAGAAATGTTGAAGGCAACTGACAAGTGTCTCGGTGCAAATTGTCTCTACAACATATTTTAGTGGATATTTTTACATTAAAACAAGTTTGATGTGGTTCTTAAATACATAAATACTTTATTTCACATGAAAATTGACCTATAGTGAGGCAGCTTGAAAGGTTAGAGAGAATAGAAACACTGAAGAGAGGTATTGTGAGGTGATTTACACGGTAGGAACACACTTCTTATATTTTCATTGAGAATAATGATATATGTACCAATTTAATCTAACTTCAAACCTATATTTTGTTGAGAGTAATAATATATGTGCCAATTTAATCCAACTCCTTTGAGGTTCGCTTTCTCTTTCTTCTTCCAGTACTTTGATAAATGTTTTTCTCATTGTTATATGATGTAGTACGATGGATGGAATAACAAGCTAAATAATCAAATATCTATGCCCTTGAATGCATGAGAATGTTAGCTTTGTATACTTTCTTTTTCCAAAACATACAAATGTATAAACGCCCCACGCAAATTCAACCAAAGTTTATTCAAACTGCTATGAAATTTTAAAATGACAACGAAATTGAAGGTCATAAAGTTTTAAACTTCTGAAATTATTAATTACCAATTCACGTGAACGTAATTTTTGCAAGAAAAACAAAACTTTGTTACAGAGACATTTTACAATGTAATTGTATATAGTAAGACACATATATTTTTGAATGGTCAATTTTATTTTTGTTAAATAATTTTTTTCCTTAACACCACTTGTGATCACCGGGCACTCATGACCATAGACCACCGTCGTCGAGTTTAATTTTAAAAGACACCCTTATGAGTAATTAATGTTTTTCAAGGTATTTTTTTTTTTTTTGGTAAAATTATTTGAGTAGTATTACGTTTACAAAATGTGGTCTAATCTATCTTAAACGACCACGTCATGTACTCACTGACAAATATTTACCATTACTAACTTTGTTATTAATTGAAATTGTGTTGTTATCTTAAAGCTAGAAGGCATTTGATAGTTATTGAAACTGTTTAAAATATTGGTTTTGTCATTATGGGCTTTTATTTCACAATTTTTTTTTCCACTATGTCTAAGTGCTAACAATGAAAATAATATAATTCTTGACCGCTATATTACTTATTAATATTTTATCATTATAAAATTATATATTATCAAATTGCACACGCATTACATTTAAAAAAAAGTACAAAAATATTTTATATTAGCAAAACAAAATAACGAAGGAGCCACCTAGGAATGTTACTAGGCCTCGATCTGAATTTGAATAACAAAAGCAAGCCGACATAATTTACTCAGAAACTGTTTGAAACAAGAAAAAGAAAGAACCAAAAAAAAAAAAAAGGGGGGGCAGATTGGGTAGATGAAATTGTTTTGCGTAACCGCGCCTGATGTGAATTTGAATTCCCGCTGCTTTAAGCGCTATTTTCTTTCCCCCTCCCCCCCCTCTCTCTCTCTCTCTCTCTCTCTCTCTCTCCTAATCTCAGATCAGATCCCCTATTTGCTTCCCCATTTCAAACCTCTTAACCCCGCCAACACTTCTCTTTCTCTCTCTAGAGTTTTGTTTGTTTGATATAAACAAGTAACAGAAGAGAAGAGAAAGAAATATCGAAACTTGAGCAGCAGTAGCTGCTGGGTTTGAGGGAATGTCGTCTTCCATGGCCTCTCGTGATTCTGATTCCAAAAACCCTTCTTCTTTTTATAGCCGCAAAGAAAAGTCCCTCGGCGTTTTATGCTCCAAGTCCCCTCTCTCTCTCTCTATATATATATATATATCTTCTTGTTGTGTTCTTAGAAGATCTATTTGGTTCTTTAATCTAATGGGATATATTTTCTTTCTTTCAGTTTCTTCAAATTGTATAATCAAGATGGTGTCGACTCCATTGGCTTAGACAATGCCGCATCTCGATTAGGTCTTCATTCAACCCCCTTTTCTTTGTTTTTTATTTTTAAGGTGTGTGATTAAAAAGAAGTCACATTTTATTTTTGACGATAAGTTGAAAAACGAAGATGAATGATTTAGTGAAAAGTTCAATTACTTTTTTGGGTTTTTAATGGAATCAAATTCTTTGGCATATTGCAAAATTAATAATCTTTTTTTCCCTCTCTAACTTCTCTTAAAAAGTACAGTAAAATTTATAAATGAGTAGTGTTTCCAATCATTTTCAACATTTCATCGAAACGGACCCTCATGTCTAATATCCATGTGTGTTTATAAACAAATACATGAGTTTTTTTCTAGAATTTATTTTTTATGTGTAATGTAGAAATTCTTGGTAATCTCTGTTTGAGCTTACAGGTGTTGAGCGCCGGCGAATTTACGATATTGTCAACATCTTAGAAAGTGTGGGGGTAAGAGTCTATAGCTTTGTTACCCTTTATCTTATTAGGGTTTTGTTTGATTCTAGAGATTTGATTTTTATAAGATCATTTGGTGCCTGTTTAACTTTTTTTTTTTCTTTTTCAGGTGTTAACAAGGAAAGCAAAAAATATGTATTCATGGAAGGGTTTCGGTGCAATTCCCCGGGCTTTAGACGAGCTTAAGGTAGTCTTTTTTTTTGTAATAAATTGTTCTTCGTTAGAAGCATTGGGACTTGAGAAAGGACTCCATTGTCTCTACTTGCCATAACTGTGAAAACAAAAAAGATGATGCATTAAACAACATAATATCAACCCTTTAAGAAGAAATGTGATATCATAAGTTTAAATCAATCACAATCAAACAATGACGTAATAAAAACTCAGCAGCCATTTGATTTTTTAATCTTTGAATGCTGAATATTGAATACTTGAAATGCTGAATATACGCTTTGAAAACTTTGTTTGCTTTTATTTGGCTTTGAACGTGAAATGGCTTGATTTACTAGGTTTCAATTGGCAATGAGAGGCCTTGCAATTCAAACACCATCAGGCAGGAGAAGCCTTCAGCATCCTCTAAAGGGGGTAAGTTCCTTTAATTGTGGTTCTAGTGTTTGCTCCGTAGGTAGACAAGATGACAGACCTCTTGTAGATTGAAAGGGTATTTACATTGACATGTATTATGAGTTACCTTTGCTATATTAGAAATACAACATATGACTTTCAATTTCAACTTCTCTTTGTACAGACAACCGGAAGGAGAAATCTCTGGGGCTTCTTACGCAGAATTTTATCAAGCTTTTCCTTTCCTCTAACGTAAGCTAAACGTTAATGTAGTTTGTTTTTAAGAACTAATAGTATGTTTTATTTCCAAAATTAACTAACAGTTGGTTTGATTGGAATTGCTTTCCATGGAATCAATTTATGTGAAGCTTCTTTACATAATTTTCCAGGTAGAAAGTAGCTTGTAATATGTGCCAACCCTTTATTTGCCATGGGCCTTAATTCTTAACCCTGGTGTGAGAATTGGTTTCTTGCTTTTGTGGGATTCAATGGGTTTGATGGCCATAAAATGGATTGTGTTTCCATGGAAAATGTTGGCCATCAACAATTCAACACCATGAAACTTGGAAAATGGACCGTTTCTCACTATTTTCGATGGAATCATGCAAATGAAACATACCTTAACTTGAAATTTTCTTTTAGCTGATTTAAACCCCCTCAACCTTTTATGCAGTCAGACTTGATCTCACTGGATAACGCCGCAACAGCATTGCTGGGTGATCAGCATGATCCAACAGCTATGAGAAGTAATTACTTGAAAACATCGAATCATCTTTATCATTTATATCTGTGTAATAAAAGATAGAAGAACCCATTATTTCACTGACAGTCTCTTACCTAAGATAATTCTGCAGCAAAAGTTAGGCGTCTTTACGATATTGCAAATGTCTTCTCATCCATGAATCTCATTCAAAAGGTTCGAAAATATTACAAAATTTGATTTTATAACAAAGGTATTATTAGTAAAATTTGTTGGCTCACATCTATCTGCTCATTTGCTCTCGATTTTCTCGATGATTTATAGACTCGTCATCCAGAAAGTGGGAAACCGGCATTTAGGTGGTTGGGTTTAAAAGGACATCTCAAGAACGGATTGGACACATCTTCAGATTCAAACGAATCAAAGAAAAGAGTGTTTGGGACTGAGATTACAAATACGGATTCAAAGAGATACAAAGCAGAGTCTATTGATTGGAAGTCAAAAGAGAAGGTAAATGTAGCAATGCATACAAAAAAAGACGGGGATTTGAAAGACGAATATGATGAGAACTCAATGAAGCAAAATAGCTCAAAGGATTTTGTATTTGGCCCTTTTAGTCCTGCGACTGTGCCTAAGGCAGCAGTTTCTGGTAACAAAAATGTGAAGCGGGTTCAAGATTGGGAGAACTTGGCTTCTACTTATCGCCCTCAGTATCGCAACCAAGGTAGTTTTTTATGAATTTTCATACTGAATATTCTTAAGAATCATTTCTTACTACATACTAGGCATGAATGCATGATGTGTACGTGATGCATATGTATGCTTAATTTTTTTGTGCACGCACAATCACATGTTTAAAATGAGAAATTGAATACAAATAGTACTGTACAAATGGTAAGAAACTAATATTTCCTAACATGAGGTGTTAAAAAAATTTGTTTGCAACAACCCTATAATTTTATTCTGGAACAAAATAATGATAGGGGTAAAGTTAGAATTAACAAATTTGGATGCCCTCCTTTATCTATCGTAGTGGATACTGAAGAATTCTATAATTATATTATATATTGGATGAATTTTATTTGAAATATTGACTTCTATATAACTCTTCGAGATTGTCCCACTGATAAAAAAAACCTAAATCTGAATCTAGAGGCCCCAATTTCACCAGCTGCAGTTACATTATGTCCTCCCCAAGTAATAATAGTGTAGGCTTGCTCAAAAGATATGGAAAATGAATTTACCTTTGATGTCATATATCGATTCATCTCGTTTTGTTCTTGTAGTCTTTAAATAAGCAATACGTATACACGTTTCTTCTCTTGGTGAACTGCATTTTCAACTTTCACCATCGGATTTCTGTAGCAAGTTGATTTGAAAACTCCTGTTTTCTACCCTTGGTATTTTGAATGCCGCCCCCCCGCCCCCCCTCCCCGGGGACCTCGCTGGATTATGCACCATGTAACTAATATGCATGTTGAGTTGTATATGTAATGTACACTCGTGATGATTACATAAAAAATTGTTGCAGCAACTAATAAATGATAGAAGGTGGGTTTTCATGTGACAGCTCTAAGTGACCTCTTTGCGCACTATGCCGAGGCATGGAAGTCGTGGTATGTTGAAGTTGGCGAAAAGAAGCAACAAATACAATCAGTATCATAAAGCCATCTCCCACTCCAATTCAACATAATCAACAACTCTTTCGTTTTCACCTTTATCAGGTTTTTTTTTCTTTTCTTTCTTGTTGAAGGGGATTTGTGGCTCTATGTTGAACGTATTTTCTGGATACATCGACTGTGAAGCTGGAACCCATTTCTTTACCCTTGCCTTTCGAAGCCATTGAATTGATGTTTGTTACAGTTTAATAGTGAAAATCCAATCCTTACATTGATTTATATCCTTATTTCAACCTTTTGTCTATGTTGTTCATGCGTGTTGTATTTATATCAACTTTTGACTGGTAAGGCATATTTAATATTTCCTACGGATAATTTGCCTTGTAGAGGCAGCTGATTGTTTTTAAAAAGTTACACCTACTGATGCAAAAAAGAATGCGATAACAATCATGTTGGTAAGTGGGACACATGTACCAACGAGCAAGAAATGGCACTTGTCAGTGATTGAAACACCATTTGAGGTACTTGGCTCCTCGGAATTTTGTCCGACGCAGTGTAATTTGAAAGTTAAATAGATGAATTTTTCATAAAAGTTCCTAAAGATCTCTCTATAATGATTATCTTCACAAAATTTAATAAAGAAATTCAACCTTTTATATTTATGATGA
The DNA here is from genome assembly GCA_021464415.1 of Lonicera japonica. Lineage (NCBI taxonomy): Eukaryota > Viridiplantae > Streptophyta > Magnoliopsida > Dipsacales > Caprifoliaceae > Lonicera > Lonicera japonica. The sequence goes on along the minus strand of CM038469.1, from coordinate 41,105,731 downwards.
TAATCTAACCTAATTATAAATTTAAATTTCTAATGAAATTTTGTGAAGACGGTCTAACTACTTGTCACCTTACCAAGTTTTGTTACAAATTTCATCTATTTAGAAATTAAACTAAACCCTTTCAACAAAATTGAAATGAAAGGTAATGAAAAAGAGCCAAAGTCCCCTTTTGAGTAGTTAATTTGGTTCATCTTGCCACTTTTATGCAGTTTGGCTGAAATTTTTACCAATCCAGTTTACTAACAAAAAAATTATAAATTGCCAAAATCACAATCAAAGCCTTCATGTTTCATGTTATGCGTTCTAATAAGAGCATGCTAATTCGGAATTTCTTAGTAAAGCTCAAATTTTACGTGTAAAATTTGTCATCACCATCCAAAAAGCCGAAAAACTTGAACCAACCAAGCAGGGACATTATTAGAAGTAATTGGAAATTAAAAACAAGAAATATTCAGATTCAAAAGGAAATTGAACTTTTACGAGCATTACTATCGGTCCCCAATATCACTTTCATTTAAGGAAACAAACCAAAGGAATAAAGAGACCAACTATATGAAGAGCAAATAACTTGAGGTGCGATTGTATTAAAACTCAATTGTGCAATCTTATTCACTTCCAAAACAATCATCAAAGCAACAGCTTGATTTCAGGTTTAATCATATGAAGTCGTTCTTAAATTTCTTCAATCAATGAAACTATGAATCAAAACATTGTTCAAACCAAGTAAGAACTTTCAATATTTTGGGTCGGTAAAGAAGTTGTTGATGTTAGGCATGATCTCGGGGGATTTATTGCGAACAAACTTTCTAAGGGCATGTTGTGAGTACTTCTCCCCTTCAGCATGGTTATCCAGTATTCCTGCAGTCCTGTTCTCCTTCGTCACCCTTTTGTTTTGCAAAACACAGAACTATGTTAGTAGCTTTATCGTGTTTTTATTTAACCATCAAAACAATGCAAGGATACATCATTCGCGTGTTTATAGCATTATTTCTATTATATAAAATACAGATTGGGGGTTGGGGGAGCTACCAGAGTAAACTAATAAAGTCAATGAGTTGCTAGGTGGACATATTGTATAGGTAGTTTCTCTACTAAAGAGAGTAGGGTTTAAATCACTTCAAAGAGAAGTAGAGAAGAATATCATATGCTCCAAAAAAAAAAAAAAGGAAGCCCACATAACTGAATGTAAATAATACTCCATCCCAAAATAAATTCCACTTCCTTTTTCGGGATATCCCTAACTAAAACTTAACTTTCCTCCTCTTCTTTTGTGGACATAATCAATGTACCTAACCTCATGAATCATTATACATAGCAAGTTCTGGTTTCAACCATTGATTAGTTGAAATCAGTTGTCTCTTAAAAAGACCGGAAGTCAAAGTAGTCCTCTTAATTTGTGGCAGAGGGAGTAATATTCACCTAATGATCCCATTATACAAACTGCTCCCTCTGACAACTAAATTATACCTTTAAAATAGTTGGGAACTTATTTCAAAATAAGGATGGTTCTCTTTCTTTTTGAATAATTTTTCAGTTCCTTACTCATTGTGAAGTGTGAACAATTATTTCGAGTGCACTTTAGGTTTGATTCAACTTTGAATTAATAGTTAGTCATGTTATGACTTTCTTATACACCGAAACAATTATGTTTCTTTGACATTTAACTTGGTCTGTGTCTTAGTACACAATGCCACACATGGCATGTAACCGCATACATGCATTAAAGAGTTAGTACAAATCCATCATCCATACACTAACATAACGAGGTTAAATTGTATCCTGCACCCTTGTAAGTCGCTAAGTAGATCAATCAACTAAAAAATGGGGCACAAGAAGATAACAAATGAGTTTAATGACTTAATCACGAACTGGTTGATATGTTTGACACTAAACCCCAGACCCACTACGCTGCAACCATATATGAATTGTTGGCTCAAGACCAATATGACCCTGATGAACAGTAAATCAATCATGGTAAAGTTCAGCCCAAATTTTTCAGCCAGCCTAACATTTGACACTTCTCATGAATCTATTACACTTCTCCCAATAAAAAAGCATTCTATTTTTAAACCTGTGCAATCTATTATTTATATATATTTATTGTTCATGAAATCAATATTTCAAAAAAAAAAAAAACTCCAAAATCAGACCATATAAAACTTTTGGAATTTAGGATTTAATGTTGGCATTTCATGTCACCAGTTGTAACCTATCCAAAGAAACCATCAACCTCAAAAAATACAGCTTACATGTGCACCCTTAGATCAGGGCATCTTGCATTTAAGTCCTTGAAAAAGCATGATGGATAATTCTCAAATTCTCAATCCTCAAAATGTCTCTTGCATCTCAATAATCCAATATTTATCCCTTAAAACATTTTTAGGGTTCAAAAAGCATTCCCCCTTATATAGGGATTACAAGCAAAAGACATGTACATGCTAATTATATGCTAAACATAAAAATAAAAAGAGAACAATAACAAAAATGAAACATAAACAAGAGAAATAAAGAGAGATTTAGAGACACAAACCTAACTTCAGGGTTTGTGCAGATGTTACGAATCAATTGCATCCCGCAAATTCCCACGGCTACTCCAACAGCCGCAAACAAAGGATAAACCTACAAATTACACCTCCAAATCCATCAGATCTACTAAATTCCCCCCCCACCAAAAACGCCTAATTCGTTGACTTCCGAAAACTAATCTAATTCCTTTCCATAAACAAAACAAATTTTAATCACATAAATGAATCAAAATAGATTAGAGGCTGAAAATAAACGGAAATCTAGGGTTTAAAGGAGAATATATATAACTACAAAGGGCTAATCTTCTTGCTTTTTACAAATAAATCAAATTGTACACAAATAAATGAATCAAAAGAGATTAAAGGCTGAAAACAAACGATACCTAGGGTTTAGAGGAGAATATATAGCTACCAAGGCCTAATCTTATTGCTTTTTACAAATAAATCGAATTGTATCCACAAAAATGAATCAAAAGAGATTAGAGGTCAAAAATAAACAGAGATCTAGGGTTTAAAAGGGTCGTATTTCTATTTTACAAACAAAATCAAATTGTACACAAATAAATGAATAAAAAGATATTAAAAGGTTGAAAACAAACGAAGATCTAGGGTTTACCTCGGGCCTCAACCATCTATTCACAGTGGAAGAAGCCATTGGAGGAGCTGCAAATTCGGAGAAAAAAAATAATAACGCAAACCAATTGGCAAAGTGCAAAACAATGGGAAAATATGAATTGGCCCTACTTTTTTGACTTGGCAGTTTTATTTATATTGGGGACGAATATTCTTTTATTTATTTATTCTAAATTACAAAAACTACCCCTTGATTATGTTGAAACCTAAAATCACCTCCCCTGTAACTTCAAGAATTAATTCTTTCATCTTGAATTAAGTACTATTTTAATATTCCACATTTAAAAGAAAAGAAAAGAAAAGAAGTTTTAACATAATAAATATTAATTTTTTTTACCACACCGTGTTTTAAAATGAAAGTGGGAGTAACGAGAAAACACTCTAAATGGATAGAGTTTTTTTATTTTTAGATAAAATTGTTACTGATATCAGCATAAAATGAAAACCAAGTTAAAATAAATATTATAATATTTTTTTAATACGAATATATCATAATATTATGCTTGCTATTATGATTTTTTTTTTCATTTGACAAACCTATATTATGGCATCTGAGAAATAATGATGCAGTCAAAACTCATTATTTGAAATTTAGTGGATTCTCACTAAAAAAACTTATTTATTTAAAAAAAAGTTATAAAATTAGTTATTAGCGACTTTAGGGGTGTTTGTTTTTACCTTTGAATGCTTAATGAAAGAGTATTAAGTTTTCAGAGGTGTAATATGATATTAGTTTTTTAACTCATTAAGAGATTAATTGCTATTTTTTTAATGATTAAACATTCAGCATTAAGAGGCAGTAGTCTCGCTAAATGCTTAATGCTGAATTTAAACCATTATTTTATACAAAAACATAAAATTCATAACCTTATTTAGAATAAAAAACAAACAATATTTTCAGAGCTTAGATTCAGCATTTAGCACTCAGCAATTAGTAATCAGCATTCAGCAATCAAATGTGAAAAAAAAAAAAAAAAAACGTACCCTTTGTTTAACCAATAATTAAAGACGTATGTGATATTTTGAGTTGAGTTTTTAAAATTTGTTGTTTGATAGAATTTGGAAGTATGTTCAAAAGCGAATTTAGTTTTTGTTTGAGTCTTTTTTAACCAACTAAAAAATTTCATAATTTTTTTTTAAAAAAATAGTCACAATGGATCTTATTTTATAGATCTCTACGAGTAGGTTTCAAATATATTTTTTTATATAATTTTGATTTTTGGATTTAAAGTTATAGTGTTTTAAAAAAAAATTAGAGAGAGAATAAAGTAAAATAAATTTTAGAAAGTGTAAGAGTAAAATTGATTTAAAGTTGAGTTTTTTAAATTTTGAAAAAAAAACACCCACCTAGCAGGGCCGTAGCTCCTTAATTTTTATTTTAGAATTATAATAAAAGGATTTTAACATTCTTCCCCTTCACATCATTTCTAAATTACAGACAACACTTATTATTGTATTAAAAGGACATCCATCACTCTTTGAAAAAATATTAAAGGTCTTATATATATGTTCCTTATTAGATAGGACTGAATAATTTTTTCGAACCCAACTTATTTCAAATGTATTAAAAGGTAGTGTTTATATTTACTCCAAAAATGACGTGATAATAATTTAAATATAAAAAAAAAGTATAAGAACATAACATACATTAATAATATACAATTTTTTTTATTTTTTTATAATATATTTAATATATGTTCAAAAAACACTAGTTAATATTTTTATGTATTAAATTAGGAGATTATTATTGATACATATTAAAATACTCTCAAATATTTCACCATTAACTTAGTCTTTAAGGATTGAATATGTGCACATTGACTTGGCCTCTAAAAACCGAGTATATGTGCACACACTCGATTATTAGGAGTCGAGCTAGTGCAATTTTTTTTACTCAAAAATAACTTAATTCTTAAATATCGAATATGTACATATATATTCGACCTTTAAAAACTAAATAAATAAAACAAAGTGTTAGTAAATATTTTTATATGTATCAATAACGCTCACCTTAAATTATTAAAGTGCGCGTGATAGTTTAGTATTGTTCAATATTCTATTTGCTTTAGGAAATTGAAATCAATATTGCACAGCTGTGCATGGCGGCATAGGCGAGAAGTAGGCTGTTCTTAATTTCTTATTGGACTTTTGACTAACTTTAGTTGTCTTGCTTTTTAATGAAAATAATCAACCAAATACTTCCATCTTGTCAGAGATTCGGTTCATGGCTTTCTTGCAAAAGTGTCTTTTACCATGATAAATATTCTAAATTTTCATTCACACGAAATATATTTATCTATAAAAAATATATAAAATGTACTAATGATAAATAGTATGGGGATCAAGAATAATACTATTATCTGTTAGTGATAATGATAATGATGCAAGTGTGTTATTTAAGGGGTAGTTTGGTTTTTGTCTAATTTATGAATTGGACAATTTAAAATTATTTAATTAATAAATTATTTAATTTAAGTGTTTGGTTGAGAAAATGAATTAGTAAATAAAATTATAAATTGTAAGTTAATACCTAAGACATTAACTAAGAAAACGTAAAAATATAGTTGAAATTACATAACATATAACTATCATATAAGTTTATGCAGAAAAAATCACTTCACAATTTTTTTTGTTAAAATGAAACAAATATAAATAAGATAATTCATGCAACCAAACGAGTCCTAAACTTTAATATAAACTTTTAAGTAAAGTTGATAATAACACTATTGTTTAGTGATAAGTATTCAAATCTATTGTATTATAAGATTTTTTTTTCTTTTTTATGAAATAAAAAACTTGTAAGTTGAAATGGGAAAATTAGTTCTCGCTTTATATAATAGTAAATATATACATTAAATGTGGCACAAATGGTCATATAAGGCTTTATAATTTAGAGGCACTTCATACATCATTTGCATTATTAATAATTAAAATTACCTTTAGGACTTAATATGAAATTTACATTAATTCTTTAAAAAAAAAATAGAGTTAGTCCTTTGGTGGGTGGTTAAAAGTTGTTCAGCTCAAGAAGATGAGAATCCTAACTTAACACCTGTGGTTGGCAACCAAAAATGCAATAAAAACACCACAATAGATCCTTAAATATTTAAACAGCAAATGGATAAAAACAATAACCATGCAATAATAAGAACAAAGACCAGATATGAGCTTATGTGTAGGTTCTTTCGGTAGATTTTAAAACCAATCCAATAGTACATCTTCCTTTGTGTATGTGAGTGAATTGTATTAGCTTAAAACTTAGTAACTAGTACAATGGTGAGATTACAGAGAAGTATGGGTTTGGCTTGAGGAAAAAGATAGATACTGTGTATGGAGAGTGACTGTTGAGAGAATTTAATTGTCTTAGTTTATCCCTTCCTATTTATAAGTATATGAAAATTATTATAAAGAGTAAACTTGATCACTAATCCACTTGTCTAAGTGATTATTTCCCACCACCTATCCTCTAACTCAACTTTCATTTGCCAGTTGGTCATCCATTAGTGGTCGGTATTTATTATCTCTATTGTTGGCAATACTCGACTTAGTTACCTTGATCGGCCATCCCAGGTGTAGAACCTGGTTGCCTTACATAATCTTGTTTAAGGACTTGTGTTCTCTTTAAGTCAGTATATATATGATGGGCCTTCATGCTATGGCTCATGAGCCGACCAGAGTATGGGTCCGGATAAAAGCCCATTCATAATTTTTACCTCCCACACCTTTGAGTTTGGAAACTTTTTTTTTTTTTTGTAAGTTGTCCATATCTATTTTAAGTTTGGAGTTTGCAACTCATTCATAGATATTGTTACCATATTCACAAATATTATTAGCGTAATTCATGAAGTATATTAGTTTAATTTACATATAAAATCGTATAATTCATATCCAGAATTTTAATAACCAAATCTTAATTTCATTACTAAAAGTCAAACTTTATATCTAAAATGATAAATTTTTGGTTCAAGAATACACAAACTCGAAGAAACAAGTACAAAAGATAACATCACATAGAAATTAAGTCTAGTAACTTCATTCCTAAAAGTTCATAAACTTGTGGTTAAAGAAAAAAATACTTTTGGAGTTGAAAATAATTTAAGGATCCAAAAGTTTATTCACGGGATTAAATACGTTCAAAGACGCTCATTTACACTAAAACAATCTAAGTTTTTTACTATTTTTCTGAATGAAAAATAATGACATTGTATCTCGCAGTATTTCTTAACCATATCCTTTAATTTTTACATATTTAAATCTCAACTATTTCTCATGAAAGACTTATACAAGCTCCTTTTTTTCTTTTTTCTTTCTTCTTTCATCTTTTAAGGAAATTTTTGAGTTATCCCCCTCTATTAATAGCATAATTAGAGATATAATCCTTTGATTTATCCCTTGAAACTTAATGGATGCCAAACTCTATTAAATTCTAAGGGTATCACTCAAATTATTATGTATTAGACCATACGCATTTCGTTGGTTGATCAAAGTAAGCAAGAAATTAATCAAAAATACCAAAACCAAAGATATCTTAGCCATCAAAGAAGAACAGGAAATAGAAAGAAAAACCATTATGATTTTCTTGTTCCCGAAACTATTTTATCATCTAGATGTCATAGAGAGTTGAGAATTCTAATTTATTTCAATTTAAAGAATAGGGATGGTGTGGATAAAAATCCAATACTTTGCACCAAGCCTAAGATAAGAAACTGGGGTTTATTTTTGAATAAAAGTAAACATCTTAGTAGGGATATCTTTAATTATGATATTAACAATTGGGGTTCTTCAAAGTGCATAAGCAAGTAAATCCCATTATATTAATTCCATAATTACAGATACCTCATATTTTTATAATACTTTGAGTTACCCGTGAGAACTTAATGGAAGCCAAACACCGTTAAATTTTGAGTAACTCAAAGAATCATAAAAATAGGGGAATGTCTTTAATTATTCTATCAATAAAAAATGTCAACTACAAAAAAATCCTTTTATTATGTAAAAACCTTGCATCAATAGCTACTGGGTTGGTGCTTTATTTTTTTATTTTTTTTTCAAGTACGAAAAGGTTTAGGAGAGGGGGGCGAACACTTTAAGAGATTCTACAGATTGTCTATCAAAAGAAATTATTGGCAAAAAAAATTAAACCTAAGTATTGCGACATACTCGAATCATAACTAACTCAAATCAACCATCATACATATTACTAGGATGATGCTTCAAGAATACTTGCTTGTGAGTTTTAAAAGTTCCCTCAAAGCATTGTCATGGAATCTAAATTTATTGATCATCTTTACGTAAAGTTAACATGAACCACTTAATTCAATTGGTTAATGAATTAAAATAACAAGTGCTCACATCATTCATTTTACTCCTTTCTTTTAATGCATTCAAGAATTAAAGGGAAGGTCATTTTTTACCCTCGCTTAAGTCACAAATATAAAAGTATAATGTGTAAAGCAAATTTATAAATTTGTCATTCGCATGTCCATATACTTACTATATACTTACGTTTTACTTATAAGAATCGAACATACTCTTATGACACCAAACGAGTAAATATAACCCATTTAAAATCTTTTGTATACCAAACAAGTACGGTCGACTAGTTTAAATCATATGGCCACTTTTACTCATTTGGCTTTAATTTTATGTTTCCCTGGATATGGCAGTTACTTTAAAAAAGAAAAGCAATGATATACCTCTTTACGTTTCAACCAGTTACGCATTCCGTTTAGTCACTTTTCATTTATCCCAATTGAGAATGGCATCCTCTTCCTAGAGGAATTGGCAAGAACAAATAAGAGTGACTCATTTTAGACAAAAATTGTTCAAACGAGGTAGGCATACTCGTATGACTATTTTTACAAGGTAACTCCTCTCCAATCTTAGCACCCACTTAGTTTACCATACACACCATGAATGCTCTAAAACCCGCAATTGTGTACAAATTTATGATGTATTAAGGCTATGTTTTATAACATAAAAAATGATAAAAAAAAAAAAAACTTAATTTGTGTAAGTTGAAAAATAAGTTAAAACACGTGATAAAATTCTCCATTATTTTCTGTAAATTTTTTTTCAACAACTAACATTTTTTTTATAAAAAAATTTCACAAAGTTAAAAAATATCTCACCATGTCTTTAATTTACTTTTCAGCTTTTTACAAAAACCAATTATTTTTTATTTTCCTTTTCCATCCATGTTATCAAAAAGACCCTGTCCATAACATTATGAATTGTGCCACTACTCGTAATTATATAATATATATATATATATATATGAGACACTTTACAACTAGAGGGGCCGCTGGGCCACTTATCTTGATGGATAATCGATTTGCGTGCCGCTGGGCCATTTTTAGTTTTCCAAGAAACCAAACTGAGCCAACTGAAGTAATGTCAAATTCTTGTTGCCGACACGCTGTACGGTTTTCCGTTATTGCTTGGTGAATGTAGGGCACAGATTTGGCAGATGAAGTTCAGGCTGCTCTTCCTTTTTTGGTTACAAAGGAAACAGAAGCAGCAAACTGCAAACTAAAAACACAAACAAGGAAGACCAATCTCACCTCGGATATGCAACACCTTGCATGTCCCCTAGGAAGACTAGGCTCTTCTTCTGAAGTTCTCATAATTCTACTAACCAAAAAAATGTATTAGTGTCTTTGTCATCATCTGAATTATTTGTTCAGTCCCAATACGGAGCTCCTATAGACCAGAGTGGGCTCCTCTCCCGCAGGGGTCTTCTCACATTATTAGATGGTTGACATGCGACCACTAATATTTTTCATGGTTCAGATCAGCCGTGCATAAACCATGATTAATCCATTATAACCACCAAAAAAAGGCATATTTACGATGAGATTTATCACCTATATTCAGTAAATTTTTTGTTTGTATAAGATTATAAACAACTACATACTCCCTATCTATTCAATTTTGAACAAAACACAAGTCAAATATGTAAGTATTTCACACTGCGGCCCAAAAGGACCCTCAAGAGTCAACCCTGCCATTAGAATCATATGTACCTATGACGAGTTGCAATCCGTCTTGCATTTCAACCTGTTGACAATACGAACGCATTCTTTAACCATGCATTTAGCATAACATTCATCAAGCTTGGTATATTTGCACTTCTTCCTGTACCTATATACCAAATACTAGCAAATCACAAAATGAACAATTATTCAGAAACATCATGGTTTTTGCATATCCTAACATATTTGGAGCACATCTTCTTCTACAAAAGGAAACTAATTAAAGTTAATACATAATAAATCAGGAAAAAAAGGCAGCTGGCCAAACCTTTTGCCTTAATAGAAGTCCATCAGCTAGTATGTCTGAACAGATTTCTAGACATTAGAACATGCGTCACACTTGATATGTGTGCAATACTATACCCAGTAATTCTTAACACTAAACCGTTTTCAAATTTCTTGAAGCAATGTGATCGTGTTTGATTAAGTGAAGTTGCACAACCTTAGAGGAAAGTCATAGGTTCAAATCCTGTTAAACCTATTGTTTAATTTTCCATATTAAGGAGGCATAATTTCATAATACCTGATAAATATGTATTAGAGGCTCCAAAATCAATGATCCATCAAAACATACCAACTGAGCATCCAATATGCAGCTGCCACCTCATCAACCACTTTTATTCTACACTCATGGGGAAAACTATTACCACCAGCTAGGATGAACTGCTAAAACTGATGCTCCTGCATTGAACTCTCCTTATCATGGATCAAGACCCATTAAGACCACCAAAACCTAGTGAAATAAGGAATCTCCTCCACCCTGCAAGAACAGGATGGCAAGTGTAGGCACAATCCGTTAACACATGAAATAAACACAAAATATAAGAGCTAGGCTGAAGGTCTACCGGGTTTGGATCAGTCAAGTTAAGCAGCTGATTATTTATAAATATTTCTCATAATGTTTTTTGCTCGATCCATCAAGTTTAACAGCAGTAAAAAACTCAACTTCATTCTTAGCTGTAAAAAGAAAATAAAGAAAATAAAAAAAAACTCAAATCATAAGCCAAACGACAAACATAACCCCATATTATATTGATAAATCTGTCAGATGGAAACCTGAACCAAATGAATTTGATGCTGAACCGTCTTAGCTGCTCGATGGAGTTGTCTGTCTGGGTTAACCCAGTGCTGAAGTGGTGTGGTTAACCTGGTTTGAATAAAGCAGTTTCGGTTAAAACTCTTCTAGGCTTGGGCTGGACCAACCAGACCTGTATTTGCGCTTCTGGGCTTGCAATAATGAGTTTGGTAAATCTTCAATATTTGCCATTGATTACAGACGGTCTATCATTCTTAAGATGAGGATTACCCAAAAAAAAAAGAAAAAAAAAAGAAAAGGCAAGATATGAAGAAAAGAAAACAAAAAGGAAAGAAGAAATCAACAGAGAAAGATAGGAAACGAAAAAAAGGGACTAGATTTGCTCAGAGACCAACATAAAATTAAAGGAAAGACGATATAAACTTAATATAACATGTAATTTAACATATTTGAATGCGGCAGAGTTTCTTGCTCCTTGATACAAAATTCATGGATATATGGGTTGGGTAAACAGTGCAATTACACTATTACCATCTATTACATTATTATATACTAACAAAAAAAATGAGTAGCATTACAAAATCTTTCAACTAATATTTGCAAAATGAAAATCTGCTAAAGAGGACCCTATGCGGCAGTGGGTCCTGTTGCTACTAACATATGCTGTGTGCCATGTTTTGGTGCATCATAGCATATATAGTCTCATACATTGCTAATTGTGAACTTGAACAATGATATCAATACCTCTACAGCAATATGCAAATTGTCCCCTTTCAGCTGGGAAAAACTGATAGAAAATCATCGCGAAGATAATCTGCAAGAAGAGGGGTCTATGGCCATTGCAACAACTTCAGAATTTTCCTTCACGTCATCCATCAGCTGGATTAACAAACGGGGTAGTCCCGATAACTGCTACAAGTATGAAAATAACTCAGTATTCTCTTTACCTGCCAATAATTATATACACATGTACTATTTGTATATAATGAAGGCAAATTCTAGATGGAAAAATGCATTTGACATAAAAGGCTGACATATCTAATGCAGCTTTCATGTATTGGTTGGAATGTCGGGTCCATATGAAATTCATCCTTGTCAGAGTCTATTCCAATCCATGAGTAAGCCAAATTGGAATGTCACTGTGCTAAAATAAAGATGTCCAGTAGAAAGACTTCACAATGAAATGAAACAAGAACAGCAAAATAACCTACACATTCAAATCGATATATGTTCTTGTCCAGAAGGAGCGCATGTGCATTTTCATAATAAACTGCATCATGTTTCAGGGAATTTTCATGCTCATATAATTGAAGCAGCTTATTGTCAATCTCATCACCTGCAACAGTTTGAAGCTGCAAAGAGTAAAAAGTAAGAATACTGCCAGCAAAATAGCTGATGAAAAATCAAGGCAACAAATTCTCATTGAGGGTGGGAGGATTATATTTTGGGGTTTATGGTAGATACCTGTTTGACCAGCTTATATATCAACTTGTCCAACGTAAATAGGACATAAGAATGATTACCAATAATAGCCTGGCAGTCATCCTCAAACGTTGCATTATCAATGGATCCATCAAGCAAATTATATAATGCACTCATAAATCTGCAGAGCAATCCAAGATTAGTATGCAATAGGAAAATCCGAACATAATAAGAAATGAAGATGCGTTTGAAACCCACCTGTCATAGAGATTGACCGAACCAGTATCTTTCACAGTTACCCATTTCATTTCAGTGGATGTTGAACTCAATTTAGCTAGTAGTAATCTTTCATACAATTTCTGGGAATTGGGAAAGGAAAATAAGCAATAATGCATGAAGATAAACTAGTTACGTTTTCCCATATTGAAAATAAAAAAAGGAAGAAACAAATATATCCTCACTTAGAGAAGCCTAGTAACAAATAATCCCTCCGTCCCAAATTTAGAGTCCACTATTTCTTTTTAGGACGCCCCAAGTTAAGAGTCCACTTCCATTTCAGAATACAATCAACATACCAAAACTAGGAAACAAGTTTTCTTGTAAACTATTGATTGTGATGAAATTAGACAATTAGTGCACTCTTAAAAGATATGAAAGTCAAACATGGACTCTTAATTAGGGACAGAAGGGGTAAGATAATGCATCATTTCTCATGCACCCCTTCCCTTCCCTAAATTGTTAATTTTAATTTTTCCACGAAAAGGATGAATGAATAAGAATCCTTACTTGGTGAAGTCTAAAAAGCACATAAAATGTGTCATTTCCATAGAAAACGAGAGAATCTTTCTTTCCATCATCATGTAATGCTGTATGCTTTTCAAGAGGCTTTTCTTGCAAGCACTCGCCAGCAGCAGAATCAGCGCCAGAAACATTTCCATTGTCTTCATCATTCTCACCTCTATCATATGCACAACAGATACCTTCTCCACTGCCACCTTGAGGGTTAGTCCCAAAGACTACAAAATTATCCTCTTCAAAATCACCATTAGGTGATAACTCACCCTCTTCTTTCTCAATTTTAGAGGGGACAGCAGAATTTTCATTATATCTGTTGATTTTGTTGCTTCCTGTTGAACCTCCATTTGCCAATGGAACTGGTAGCAAACCTTCACCATGCTTTAAAAAAAAAAAGAGAGGAAAGATATTACTAACGTATTTATAAAGGATACCCATAGTTTTAAAAGCCAAAGTGACTTGAAATTCAACTAGCAAACGATACCCAAGTTGTCAAAATATAAAATAAAATTCAAGGGATTTTATGACTTTGCCACCTGTTCTTATGCGAAACTAGACATAACCCCCCGTTTTTCTAAAAGAATGAGATAAAAATGGGGGTTTAAGAGAAATGACTACTTATAAGAAAATTAGACATTTGCGCCCCCAACCCCACATTTCTTCATAATTCTTTGAAATTCCCTTGCATGCAAGGGGAAAAGCCCTTAATAGATTACGCACTAAGAACAAGGGCCAAAGTTAAAAATAAAAGCAAACTATACACTATCGTCAAGTTGGAGTGTTGGACCAAGACTACCAGGACATACCTCTGATGAAGGTACTTCGTTAACATTAAACTTAGCTCCAGTACCCTCCTCGGACGCACTATCACTAGGCCTCAAAGTTGTCGCATTCTTTAGCTCTTTTTCTAGCCAATAACCATTTTCTTTCACCAAATTATCGCAATTTACAAAGTTAATCCTGCAAGAATCAACTCGATCTGGTGAAGCGCTTTCATCTCCATTTACACATTCGGTACCCTTTGAACTGTGGGGTTGAGAAAAAACACCCAGCATTGGCTCCACGAAAGAAGTCCAAATCCTCATAACCTTAGTCAATTGTTCTTTGGTAGTGCATAGCTCTCCACATGAATACTCAATAAGCTTATGCAAATCTTCATGAATGCCGGTATTAGAGTATTCAAATTCAAGATTCCCACTTGCGGGGTGTCTACTTTCGGCGGCAATATCGGTGAGGACAGTATCGTCTTTCTGCCTTTTCTCCTCATTTTCTTTGATCTCAGCCACCAAGGCTGTACATTAAAAGCATTAAAATTTATATACACAATTATATATATATATTTTATTCCAAACAAAAAATCTATGCAGTTGTAGTAAAATTATGTGCATCTCTTGGAAATAAGACAAGTCAATAAAAATTCAGGGAGCTCATTCAATCATGTGGTCAGAACTCATATAACCAAAATAACTATTCCAGAACTACAACTTCAACCACGTTGTGTACAAATATATATGTAAAACAGGAAAGACCCACATAGGTTCTAGTAACGGTGCGCCTTTGACACTTATAGGTTCTGTTTGGTTCCTTCCTCGATCATTCCTGTAACCTAAATTCACATCCATTCAAGATTCCACTGTTTGAATCCAATATTCCCAGTAAAACAGAATTCCCTTCACCTCACAAATATGAAAGGATTCACGGGAATACAAAATTACCCTTAATTTTAGGAAATAACTAAATATTTCTCTTGTGCATACACAAAGTAAAATTTAATAATATGTTATTACATCGTAACTAATTTGAAGTAAATTATAATAATGTATATGCAATTTATTCTCGATATGAGTCGAGGAGAGTTTCAATATTAACCACACATTGGAAGGAATCTCAAGATTTCAAATGCCATGAGAGGACCTTTCGTGGAATCTAAAATGCTAATTCTTTTCCCAAAATACAAACCAAATGAGCCCTATAATGAATCATTTAGCCTTTTCCATTTCTCCCTTTTTTTCCCTACTGCTTTCTTAGGCTAAATTCATCACAAAAGTGATATTAATTTATGTTGATTTCGATAAACTATAACTAATGAACATAATATGTTGTATTGTTAGCGATCAACATGCAAGAGTAGCTCCTTATAGTTTCAAACAGTTAAAACTAAGTCACATCAACATTCCACTTACATTTTGTGCTCAAGTTCTTCAAGTCTTGTTGCTTGAAATAGAAGCTACGGTGATCAAGCGACCTGCAATGGTTTTTAGCGTAAATATTTGCCCAAACCTTGTTAAAATCTGAATGACACTTGGTCCACTCCTCTTTTTTCTGCTTCAAACGGGTTAATACCACAGGCAATACCGTGGACGGGTTTCTACGTAACATTTCTATTGTCTCCAGACCATGATCACCATAAATACGCTCAATGCACCTTAAATGTTGAGCTAAGATACATAAGAGAGAATACGAAAGTTAGCAACAAAATAAGGAAAACCATATATCACGAGTAACATGAAATAGCAGAGAGTATTTTTTTACCTTGCCCCCAAATTTAAATACAAAGATAGACTTACCAACCCACCCACCCAACATACATAAAAACGGAGGGTTAAGGCAACAGATTGAGTTAAAGAAATTCGGTATGCCCCCCAATTTTATGGGATTTTTTGAGATTCCCTTGCATGCAAAGGGCAAAGTTTAACGATTATGAAAACATAGGGTAAAGTTCATAAAGAACGGGGGTCAAAGTCAAAAAAAATCTAAAAATATATGTTATAAGATTCTCTGAGGGCAAACCTGTAAAGTGATCTTCAATATGGATGGGACTCCCTGAATTGATTGAATTATCCATAATGCCGTGCAATAAATCTTGTCCACACTTAATAGTTGACTTTACAGACTCCAATAACATGTCTAGCTCAAATCTACAACCATAAAACAAAGCTTTCATTACCAGGAGAATAATGGGCAGAAGTAACAAGAGGTAAGTCCCATATCGACTAAGGCAACACAATAAAATCTTAAGTGGATCTACTTGGAGCAGTTACATAGTGGAATGAGGATCATAATTATTTCTACTAGAACTTACTTGACTCACATTATGTATAGTTTCAAAGCACATTTAATGGCATTTGGTCTAGTGGTGGTAGCATATATTTTTCATGTTTGAGGTCATGGGTTCAAATCCTAGTATAAGTATTATTTTTATTTCAAAAGCATGATGGGTAATTTTGTAATTTCACGTACATACCAACTGTCCTCTCACATATACATATTAGCGGAACAAGGAAATAAAATGGCGGAGATACAACTCATCTTAACCTATTTCCTTGCGAACACAGGTAAAAGTTTTCAACTCAACATAAGTACCAATGGAGTTATCTATATGACAAAACACAAAGTTTGACCAACTATTTGTTTTTATAAAGTCCCTCAATCTAAAGGCTCGAGTGACATCTAATTGGTACATTATCAATCTTAGCCCTTAAATGTAATTTCCCCTCACGTTGAAACATCAAATCAATACCATTTCCACTAACACACAAAACACACACCCAAATCTCTACTCTTCTACACACTCTCATCAACCTTTTTTTAAAAAAAGTGTCATAGCTTCTAACTCAAAATTCGAATTTTAATTAAACTTATATTTTTTAAATCTATTAATAAATGTTTATTAAGCAAGATCCATTGTAAAAATAAAATTGTATAAAAAATTTCAAGACGAAGGATAGTTGTCGTTGATAAAATCTTTGCATGTTTTGTAGTGTAATTTTTTTTAGGCGTTTGTATAATAAACTTAGGTAAATATATATTTTTTGCAACTATTTAGGCATTGGACATCTGTTTTTGCATTTAATGTCGTATAACAATTATTAGTTATTTCAAATTTAGTTAACAAATTTATTTTCCAACCATAAAGTAATGTTAATTTATCATGAATAAATTTTATCGGCTTTAATTAAATTTTAATTTGTGCCATTCTTATTTTGCCATGTCATTTTACGGTACACTTATTTTTAACTGTCATTTTTTATTTTTTTTTTGGTTTTAACCGTGCTGTTCGGCGCAGGCAATACCTAGTCATAAATAAAGTAAATCAAAGTATGTGGGGAACTCAGAGGAAGGGAAGGGAAGGGAAGGAGGAAGAGAGAGGGGGGGGGGTGGAGAGCGCAAAATTTATTGGCAGATATGTTTTACCTATCATCTTCACATCTAAATAAGTTCTCTTCGTACTGATTTCGACGCATATGGTTAAAAGAGTAATCCTCACTACCCGAAGTGACGGATACCCAACGATCATTCAATAATTGAGCTCCAAGCTCTGACCGCTGGCTTGCTGAAGGAATTGGATACTGCACAAGTGCACAAAGACAAGTACCGTATATATGGTGATCAGCAGTTACTATCACTAAAATAAACACAAACAAAGCAAAGCAAAACAAAATCATGATTTTATATTCATACATCCTCAGGAAGAAGCCTATAGCTAGGAGTGCACCGTTCACAGTCAGAGAGGTCAAGCTCCTGAATAGATTTCCCAGAATACTTGCTCTTGGATCTATCTTTTTCTTTTGGCTTCTGCTCCTTGGCTTTATCCTCTACTTCTACTGGTTTGGGTAGATTTCCTTCATTGCAGATAGATTCTGCTGTTAACAAAATGGATTCTTCAGGTTTAATGAAAGACCAGGTAAACCCTAAATATCAAGAGACTTGATGCAGCAATTTAAACCACCACGTGACAACAATCATGCAAAAATAATCAATGAGGGTGTGTTTGAATAAAAAAAAAATTTGGAAAATAAATTTTTTTTTTTCAAAAACACTATTAAATTTATGAGAAATTGAATAAAGAAATATGTGATTTGGTGAGATATTATAGTAATTTTTAAGTTTTTCCATGGAATCCAAATCTTTGGGGGATGGGTAAGAAAAAAATTCCATTAAAAGGAAAAAAGATGGAGAATATCTCACCAAATCACCTCATCTCGTTTTCCAGCTTATCATAAATTTATAGTGTTTTCAATCATTTTCCAAAGCGTTTATCAAACGGACCCTTATGGTGTAAAATTCACATTTATATGACACGCATCAAAACTTAGCCCAAAAACTAGGTTACTATCATAAGGGAAAGATAAACAGCACTACATACTTTTGCTCATAATACCAGCAAGGAGTCCATCTGCAAAATAGGACTACTAAGAGTCAACATAAAGTATTCAAAGCAAACAAATTTACCACAGTAAAATCTTGAGAGATTACCTATACTTTCGCAGCGCTCAAAAAACTTGTTGAACCCATCCATAAGATCAGGGTATTTTCCAAGTAAATCATTAACCTGCAACAAGCAATGTTTCAAAGTTCAACTAATGTAAAGATAAAAAATATTGTAGAAAAATTTAAAAACGAGTAGAAACAGGAAGAAGTTTATTATCGACCTTATGTTGGTCATCTTTTCCTAAGGGCGAGATGGGGTTAGCACCATGATCTTGATCATACTCAATTATCAATTTCTTAGACCATAACATTGGATGGGAGGAAACAATAATTCAAGGAAGATCTCAAATGTGTTTATGAACCAATAAAAGGGTACAAAGTCTCTAGGCGTAATTCTATACTAATAATAATAGAAAGTGGGGTTCAATAGAAACCGATGGTTTTTAAGTCTTGAGAACTTCAAGGTTGAACAAAGACCTACTTAAACCATTTGATTTTTGATTGACCAGTAGTACAGACCCAAAACTTCTCCAATAAAGAAGCCCAAGCCCAGAGACAATGAGCATGTGTTAGACTTACAATGAGTTGGCTATTATTTTCTAGTAGAACTATACTACCATCAATTAGCCCAAGTAATACATATAAATATATATTTTGTTCCATAATGTTTAAACAAACTAAAGGACCACCTACTTTCCAGTTATGATATGATACTTCAAAATTTCTATGTATAATAACGAACATACCGTTCCTTTAGTCACAAACACATCGATCATGGCAATGTTGGTACTTATGTATTAATGCTACTCAAAATAGACACAGCAAATTTTGCAGTGTAAGTTGGTTCAAAGATGACTAAGCTAAAAGTATTGCAACTCAAAACATCCATTCTAGTTACACTCAATCTACCTTTTGGCTCGAGAATATCAAACCACTACTCAAAAAACTATAGCAGGGACAATTAAACACATACCAAACATTCTAATTCCTTTCTTGTAATTACTTCTGTGCTATAAATATTAAGGCACTTCAAGAATGCCTGATAATCAGCTGGATTGTGTAACCTCTCCTTCACTTTTTCACAGAAAGTGAACTCTTGGTTGAACGTGCCTGCATGGTTGAGAAAACCACGTGTTAAGCATAAATAAGAGAACAAAACTGTGCATGGTATAGCTAGCAATATGTAAGAAACAAATTCAACTTTTCAAAAACTCAATACAAAAGCATGAATCAATTCCAAACATACATCATAATTTACAACCAGCACAATATAGTTTACAACCACATCATCTTCAAGTAGAAGGCTAGAGCAATTAATGTAATATCCCAACAACATGCAAAGTTACCCAAAGAGTGTACCATTTCAATACATGGAAGGGAAGGAATGCAGTAGATCATGCATCTAAAATGTGGTTTAACCTTGTACAACAGATAATATAGTTAGAATGTGTGGTTTATGTGTCTCTAAATGTAAGCATGTTTTCCATCAAACAGGAACAGGATGTGGCATCCTATAAGATATATAGTAGTGATGAAATTAGGGGAAACATTTACAATCATGAAACTTAGGGTGCATTTGATAGAAAAGTTGGAAAATGTTTAAAAACATTACAAATTTTTATGAGAAGTTGGAAAAAGAGACGAGTGATTTGGTGAAATCTTCTATTACTATTTGGGTTTTCCATAAAATAAAATTCTTTGGGTGGTAGGTAAGAAAAAAAATTCATGGAAAATACAAAAAAGATGGAGAACATCTCACCAAATCACACATCTTTTTTTCCAACTTTTCATCAATTGTAGTGGAGTTTTCAATCATTTTTCAACTTTTTAATCAAACAAACCCTTACTGTTTCTGCATTGGTTGATGTAAATATATACCGATGCAGCAACCACAAACATGTAACTAACTGCATCATTAATTAATAACAACAACTGCCACTCACTTTTCAAGGCATCTTTACCATCACCGGAGGCCAAAACAGGATTTACTCCAAAGGCGTCAACCTTGCGGGGCGATTTCCTTCTTTCAGGAAGTTGAGGCATCTTGATGTCCCTATTGTTAAGGTGTTCGGGTTCTCTGCTATCCTCATCACAATTTCTCCGTTCCCCATTCTCCTTTTCAGTAAGCTTCCGCTGCTCGTTGTGCAATTTCGTCATTGTTTTATTGTCATCCAATTCCAAACGCTCAATTTTTGGATCACGTGCACTATGGGGAGCACATACACTGTCTCGCTGCTGAAAAACATAGGGCGTTAATTCCATTGTCATGCAAAGTAGAAATAATAAAGGGCCTTTTGGACTCCCCCCCCACCCCCCCAAAAAAAAAAAACACAAATTTTATATGTGAAATTAGACTTACCCTCTTGTCTTCATAATCATTAGACTTTGCCCTCTGCGTGCAAAGGAATCTCAAAGAATTACGTAAAAACAGGAGGTTAAGTGAAATGATTACATTAAAATGGAAGAACAGGGGGTAAGTCTAATTTTGAATAAAGAACAGTAGGTAAAGTCCAAAAAGCCCAAGAAAAAAAACATCCACAGATAGGAAAATAACTTGACAACTACCTTTTCCACATGTGTCTGCCTCATTGTGAGCACCGTAGAGGTCTTCTGCTCATCATTACGAGGAAGAGAATTACGGCCAACCGAGACCTGTGTAGCTGAATTATCTGGCAAAAATCTTTTAAACTCATCCAGCAAATCTGGATGCTCTTTAAAAAGTTCCTCAACCTGCAATAGATGGGTTGTGACTTACACAAAATAACAATATATACTCATCATATAAAATGTAGGTTAATATTTTATAGAGTATTAAAGGGTATGGATGGCTTGGTCTAATCAAGGTGAACCCTACGTTGGAGTTTAAATGGACTTTATTTCGCACTATACTTATAGCATTAGAGGCTTTGTCCTGAGCGTGGTGTTTGGCTATAGCACGAGCCCCTGAATCTAAAGCCGCTTGGCGTTCCAACCCAGTTCCAACAATGCACTTCTTGGACGCTCGAACTCAAAGAAGAGCCTTTCCTAAATGCGAGATTCTTTGTACTTTTGCGAGCAAGGAAGAGTGGCGGACACTCTTAAGATCAAATAGTGGGCTGGACATTGGACAAATTGCTGCTAACCTATTCTCTGGGGAGTGGTAAGGATATAGGATCTTAGCTTATTTAATATAAGTTTTCTTCTTTCTTTTTTTTGGGTTGTACAAAACACAAGTTTTATTGTGTAAATGGTGGTTTAGGACACAACGAAGGATAGTAGCTTGTGGAAAATGGTTATTATAGTGGCTCTACATGACTCTAGAGGATAGGATTATGGAAATGTATTGGCAGTGCACGCAATGTAAGCTCCTTGCATTATATGTATTCATGTATGTATATACTGTACTACTGAAGATAACTAAAGAAAAAACATAACAGGATATTTTACCTCATGGTTGACCTCAGTGATGTCTTTATGCTCATTTCGGTACATGTTCAACGTGGCTAGAAAAGATTTGTACACGCGATCATCATTTTGGAAACGTTTCTGCATGTGGCCCAAAGGGAATTGCAAGTTAAAATGCCTGTAAACTAAAATCAACTGAAATTATATTTACAAAAAAAACAATTCACCTTTATCTTATTCACAAAACTAATTGCTTCTAAAAACTCAACATTTTTCTTCGGTGGAGTCTCTTCGTCATCAACAAGTGTTATCTCGTAACCCTTGGGCAAGAAGGTGTTAAATCCAAAAATTAGATCATTATGCCCTTTAAATAAAACTTTCACCCTTGCTATCACTCCAGTAGTGTCAATTCTGCAAGAAACAAGTTGTCGTGCAAGTTAAATAACATTACATACATGACCGCCTCCAACGTAATAATCCTAAAAAAGGGTAGAGTGATGGAAATCACTCTAAAGGAAAGTTGAAGAAATGTGGACCATCCACTTAAGAGTGTACAGTTAGATTTTGACATTGGTTTGTTATTTAAATGACTCAAACACTAGATAAATCTGAGTCATCTATATTTTTAAACCAATGGTCCAGAACTCCAGATTACTGCTCTACTCTAGAGTGATTTCCATCACTCTAGAGGAGCCGGATCCAAATTTATGTATACCTTTGAGACTTAAAATCTTTCATTACATCAAGAAACATGTCATATTTCTCCCGCTGATCTTGGAACATCTCCCTTACTGCCTTCAAATATGCTAATGCATCGTCAGCAGTGAGTTTCTGTGCAGTAACTCCACCACCAACACCTCCTCCTCCAGGAATTTGGGGTTGCCCGTAGCTTCACCGCCAGAAGAAAAAAAAGTTAGAATCAAAATACCTAAAGCAAATAGCCTTTGAACGCGAACGCTAACACTGAATTCTGAATAAAACTATAAGAAATGTGTTTATTTATATGAATAAACCTCTAAATTGATATTGTTTGTTTGAATTTATTTGGCTCTAAGTGCTTAATATAGATCTTTGCCAACTATATCCTTATTATTATTATTATTATTATTAAATTATAATATACATTAACATATCATAAACTAAAAGAACAAGATAATACTGCATAAATTTTGTTAAGATTAACCATTCAATATTCAACAGGAGATTGCCTCTTAATACATAAGGCTAGAGTTTTAATCATATTCAATGTTAACGCCAACGGGTAAGAAAATCAAACACCAATATTAAATCATAAACTCAAATAGCCCTCGATTCAGCAATAAAAGGTAAATCCAAACCCTAACAAAACCAACTGCAATTCAAGATCTCTTTCTGACCATCTACATATAAGTTTGGTTGCGGTAGAACCATGAATTTTCATTATTTGGGACTACAGAAAAATAATAAACAAAAACTGCTTACGATGCTAAATACAACTACATGTCTTAGTTGAGCAAAGGGGTTCCTATTTACTGCAGGGGACAAAGATACATCCTCCATCCCAAATTAAAGTTTCCTATTCCTTTTAGGGATGCCCAAATCAAAAAAGTCTAGTTTCCTTTTGGGGGCATAATATAGTAAACAAGTTTTGTTCATAACCATTACTTATTTTTAAAACTAATGTATCCTTAAAATAGCATAAGAGTAAAAGATTATTATCTCCAATAGTTCTCTAAGCAAATAAGAAGAACTAAGGGTGCATTTATAAAAAACTTGGAAAATGATTGAAAACACTAATAATATATATGAGAAATTGGAAATGAGATGAGTGGCATGGTGAAATTTTCTATTACTTTTGGGTTTTCAATGGAATAAAATTCTGTGTGGCGTGTAAGAAAAAAATTCCATGTAAAATTAAGGAAAAGATAGAGAAAATCTTATCAAATCACTCATCTTTTTTCCAACTTCTAATAAAAATTATTAGGGTCCGATTTATAAAAAGATTGGAAAGTGGTTGAAATTGAAGAACTGTTATTTTATGAGAAGCTGAAAAAAGAAAAGGTAATTTGGTGAGATGTTCTCCATCTTGTCCTTAACTTCCATGGAAAATTTTCCGTACCCACCACCCAAAGATTTGGATTCCATGGATGTCCCAAAAAGTATCAGAACATTTTACCAAATGACTCATCTCTTTTTCAAACTTCTCATCAAAACTACTAGTATTTTCAACAATTATCCAACTTTTTGTCATCAAAAGACACCCGAATGAAACCAGAAATGGTAGAAGAAGGTCATCAACAAATTTTAATCACCTAATTTTCCATCCACCTCCAAATAACAACAACAAAAATCCAGCTAAATCAACAATAGACTCGATCCAAACAAATCCAACAGATTATCATATTAAATACTCCTAAATTGGGCGATATAACTAACAAAAACAAACATGCCTAAACTCATCAATAACATAAAATATAATCTAAGAAACACAACATATATATAACCATCCAAAGAGTAATAAAAGATATAATTTTTAAGAGAGATAATAGCTTACGATTCTCCTTTAGAAGAAACTAAAGGCCGCTTAATCTGAGAGTTAACGTATCCATCATCATCATCATCTCGTAATCGCTTCATCTCTCTGCAATTAACACAAAGACCGAGTTTTTTTTTATAACTTTTTTAGCAAAACCGTAAATCTAAAGTTTCGAATCAAAGTTGAACAAACCTCTCTGTGAAGATTCCTCCAGATTTTCCCGAGAAAGGAACAGTAACTTACCGAGCAGATCTAACAAACCAGAAAGAGAGAAAAAGGAAAATCACTTCAAACGTTAAGATCAAATTTGCCAAAGAAACACTTTTTTTTTTCTTCTTCTTCTGTGTGTAACGCTGGGAAAGAAACGAAGTTCGAAACCAAAGAGGTAAAGGGAAAGACAAGAGTAACAGTTACTTATATAAATACGATATATGATAGGAAAATTACTCCCTCTATTTTTAAATTGCGTTTGTTTGTTGCCTGAATCTAAATTTTAAGTCTAAAATTGTAATAATATATTTTAAATTTAAGTATTGGATTTAGATGGTTTATTTATTTAGTGTTTGAATTAGGGGTGTTAAGGTCAATCCGAAAATCAATCGAACAGAATGAACCGATTCAAACTAATCTGTAAAATTCCGAACCCAAAAAAAAAATCGAAACCAAAAACAAGAAAACGAAATCAAACTAAATCGAACCAAATTATGTATAAGAAAAAAATATTAATATATACTATAAGGGCACACGTTAATTATACTATAATACAAAAAAGATAGCATTTTGTATGAATATATTCCTTATTAATTGCATATTGTGATAATCTTAAAAAAAAAATCACTAACACGTACTCTTATTATTGATTAACTACAGAATGCTAATATTTTTTTATCACATACATGATAGTAGGATAATTCATCATCTTATTGAATGTGTTTTATTCTTGTAAATGTACAAATAAAATAGTAATTAAAATCATTAACGCGTACCCTTATTATTGAATTAATTACACAATGTTAAGATTTTTTTATCACATACATGATGGCAAGCTAATTCATCATTTTATTGAATGTGTTTTATTCTTGTAAACGCACAAATAAAATAGTAATTAAATAAAAAATATAGTATCTATATATTTGCTCCTTGTTTCTAAAATAATCTTGATTTTAATTTGAATATGAACAAATCTTACGTTATTATTATTATATTGTTATGTTAAATTGATTTAGAAAAAAGAGAAAAAAAAAATTATGTCAAAACCGAATAAAACCGAATCGAAACCGAAACCGAATCGAAAAGTTTGGTTTGAGTTTGGGTTTTTAAGATTTAGAAACCTAACCCAAACCGAAACCGAATTTTTACATTTGGTTTGGGCTCGGGATACCTTAGTTTTTATCCCGATGGAAACTGAAAACACCCCTAGTTCGAATGTAATATCTAATTAAATATTAGAGGTATTTCATTTTAACCATTTACTTAAATTTTCTCGTTTGAAGTAAATAACCAAAAGTCTTAATTGACGACAAACATTGCAAATTAAGTTAAAACGTTAGGACTTGAGAGAATCTCTTAATAATTCAAAGACATATTTAAATGTTGCATTTTAATTTTAACCAAAATAAATACTTTAACTCACTTTTAAGTCTAACCGGCCTACCCTTTTCACCGGAGTCCGTTAAAGAATTAAGAAAGAATTTTAACCAAATTTAGAGACATAATTAGAAATTGCATCTTGATTTTAACCAAAAATACCGTTAAATGAGAATTGAACTCTAACCTTTAACAAAAAAAAAAATCTTAATCACTAGACAATTTTTCTCTTTTGATAATATCTTCGTTAAATTATAGACATGTGAGTAGCACAATGCATTACGTGTACACGTAATCTAATATATTCTTAAAATTGAGCATCTCACCCCATGAAAATGGAAAAAATAATAATTGATTAAAATTGAAAAATAACTTAAAGAATGTAGTGAGATGTTCTCTTACTTTTAGAGATTTTCCCTTGTAAAAAATTTATTTGTTGTGAAGAAGAAAAAATTTCCAAGAAAAAAGAAGGAAGATATATGGCATTTATTCATAAAAATAAGTATGATATATAAAACTTCTCACTCCGTCACTCAATTAATTTCCAACAATTCATAAAATTATTTAATTTTATTACAATTTTTTATCTTGTTATTGAACAGAGTTTTAAAGTTAGAATATTAGACATTCAAATTAAAAAGTTCAAAACAAACAAACTTTTAAAGTGTTGATATTAATGGTTTCGTTTTTTTCTTTGGAAAGTAGATTTATTATCTTTAAGTAGTGTAGGGGCGCGACTTTTACTGGCATATGGTGTATTGTATTTATGTGCAATAAAATACTTAGTAATTCTTGATATATATATATATATAGTAATATTTGGTCCAATGGTAATTAAATATTCTTTTCATTTTTCGGCGCAAGAAGGATAAATCGATATTTTTATCCCTTTTGATGTGTTTAATATATAGTATTAAACACTAAGAATAATTTCGTGTGACTTTCTTTATTTGGACCGTATATTTTTTATTGATCAATGTAATTGTCACACTAAAAAAAATAAATTGTATTCTTTTAATATATATGAACATATAATAACTCATGAACTTTTTATTACAAATATATGGAAGACGACAACGAGTTACAAATTTGTTCTTTTTACATCTACTTTGAAGCCGAGAATTATTAATAAAAAAAATGTTTTAAATCATGTTTCCATTAACACAAAGTCACAAATCATTAATTCTCATTGAAGCGAACCTTTTTTTTTTCCTTCATATATATCTTCATGCTTGCGAAAATTGTATCTAAATAACAGTGAATGCTCACTGTGCAAGGTACGAGAAGGATTTTCATTAAAAAAAAAGTTATTTATTATTGATGTTCGTCTTCTCCATTTTTTTACTTTTTTTCGTAAGCTCGCTATTATTAATTATTCAAGCTAAAAATATTTTTTATTATTTCTTAAATTATTAATGAAGTTAAAGCAAAGTTGAAATTACACCGTTATAAGATTAAAGGAATTATTGCATTCACTCATAACTTTTTATCAAATTCATAAATCATTAATTTCACTGTTGAAGTAGATATTTTTATTCTATTTATCAAGTATGCAAAGTATATTAATCAATTAGGTATTTGTAACCATTTAATCAATATGCTTCGTTTTACTTAAGTTTTACAAGACTCATAATTTAATATATAACATGATAACGATGGATTTTTGCAACTTTGATTAGTTTAACTTTTTGCATGCATCTTTTAATATATAATTATAATTGCATCTGACGGATAGATTGATGAATTATAAAATTGTGACGGATGTAAAATTCGTTTTTTTCACATTTAGTATAAATTGAACATTCCTCATAATTTTTATTTTGGGAAATTATTCTTTCGTTTGGGAAAGGCCACTCTTTTGGGCTTCTGATCAGTCGACTCAAAACCGAAAAGCCCAGCTTTTCAAATTTTGAACCCATTTCTTATTGGATTCAGATTTTACTCCCTCCAGCACGAATTTATATCTCAAAATTTGATACTTTCTACAAATAAAAGATATTTTAAATTTAATTAACTAAAAAAAATTGATTTTAAAATTATTATTGTTTTGTATAAAATAAATAGACTAAAAAGGAAATCTAGCTTAATAATTTATTGGATTATTCTTTAGCTCGAAGGCCCATCCTATCTATTTAAAATTTTGAAATAACTATTTTACGAGTCAATGTGTACTATTGATCAAAAAAAAAATGTCTACTAGCATAATAGTGGTAATAAGACTTTTCTGCATTTAAAAAGGCAGAGACAGACAGTCCAAAAGTTTGAATGCACAACATCTACTATTTAATTAATTAGATTGTCAATATGTATAAATTGGGCATCAATGTCTGGTTTGATGCTTAGGGCTTAAAGCTGGGAGATATATTTTGACTACAATAACCCTTCATGACAACATTTTCAATGGAGATTTTAATTTTCTATTTATTAAGGTGCTATGTCAACACATTTTTATTTATTAATTTATTCGCTAATTAATACATATTTTTATACTCTGATGATTTTTATGTTATTCGTTCGTTAATTACGTATGGGATTATTTAAGTGGCTCTTGCAAAAAGTTGCAAAGTGAGGTATAAAATTTACTTTAGCAAGCTATGTTAGCTAGCCAAAGTGTTTGACACAATTTTTGTTAGTTTGCAAAGCTGTTAACATATATATTGGAGTGGGTTATTTTGTTGTGCTACCAAACATATGATACCAAGAGGTGGTTTAACATGTAGATTAAAAATGCTCTAAAAGGCTAAGAAGGATAGTTAGGATAAATAGAAATGGACATAGTGGATCTTAAGGGAGGGCTGACAGGATGACTGCTCGGGGTCTAAAAATTAAGAGGAGTCTTAATATTTTATTTGTTTAAATATATATATATATATATATATTAGAAAATAAAAAAAATATATTTTTTAATTAATAGTGCAACTTTTTTTAAAAAAATAAATAAATAAATAAAGGTCTAAGTCTCTCCCTTAATCCTACAAATAAATAAAAACCCTCCCCTCCCATCCCATGAGTCGAACCCTTGACCTTAAGGTAAGGGTAGAGAAACGAACTTTTCAACTCTTCTCTTATTCTTTTTTCTCATATTCAATCTCAATCTTCTCATATTATAAGAGAAAAGGAGGACACCAATATTTTTTATTTCATTGATTTCAAAACAATAAGAGATAATTAAATATTTAATTGTAGTGTTTTTTACAATTATAATATATTTTTTGTGATATGTAAACTCTTATCATTCAAACAAAATTAATTAATTTTCTTAATATAAAAATTAATATATTTATTTATAAAACGGTACCTTTTAAATTTTGCCCAGAATATCAAAATGATCCGAACTGGCTCAAAAAATGGATTATCTTGTATAAGAAAGAGAGGCGAAGTTGTTTTTTTATTTGACCTAATAAATTGTTAGGGGCTATTGCAATTCTTTTGCTTTATTGCTTAAAAAAAATAAAATCTAATTTGATACTTGGTTGAACCTTATTTAATTTTGTTTATAGTGATTAAGGCCATTTGCACCTGTTATGGTAAAAAAATATTATTAAATTTTAAATTTAGTCAAAAAGTTTACACCGATTATGGTAAAAAAAATGAAGATAAAGTGACAGTTAATACACTCAATGTCGGTTGAGTGTGCACTCCCTTAACTAATATTCAGTGTATCGATCCTAGCTTAATTTGCTCCTAACAATCACATTTCAACCCATTTTTTCCTTTATTTAACCCCTTCCCCCCCCCCCCCCCCCCCCCCCCCCCCCCCCCCAAAAAAAAAAAAAAAAAAAAAAAAAACAACAACAACAACAACAACTACTTACATTGCATTCTACCCCCAAACAATCTTACACTAAAAAATTCTCTCAAATCAATGTTTGCCAAAAACAATCCATGCATCCAAATACTACACATTTGAAGATAGAGCTTTTTCAAAAAAGGTACAATCCAATTCAAAAAAACTTTTTCTTTTTATTTATAACTTAATGTTATATATAAATTATATTTAACTTATATTTAGTTCAAGAGATAAAATAATTTTTCATGTTTTTACTTTGTAATTAATACCTAATGTTATATATTTAACTTATATATTCTAAATTATATTTAACTGCTATAATTTATGTTTATATTTTAAATATTTAAATTTTCTTATTAATTGCACGTACATTTTACACTTTTAGATTGTTTATATGTTGATATGGCTAATAAATTTGAATAATCTTAAATTATAGAATAATGAAGTCAATGAAAAGATTATTTGGCAACAAATCCATGCGGCCTTCCCATGAAATTGAGAGTACTAGTGATCAAGGCAAAGTAATGCACACCAGAGATCAACAACAATCCAAGAATCAAGTGAACGCCGGACTGAACATGAAATAGTAACAACAAGATTCGGTATAATACAAAAGAATCGTTGGTGATGAAAGACTTATTCCAAACCCAAACGAGAAGCAAATGAAAAATGGGACTTAGTTGGATATACGTTTTACTTGGCACACGGCTAATTTAATATATCACAAAGTATTAAGAAATCTTGAAGGTAAACTTATCATCAGCGGTACAGTGTGGCCTTTTTAAACGTGAAATACCAAATTCTAATCTCATCGTAGTGGAAGCGTGTGTTTTTTTGTTGGTGGGATATTATGCATATATTTAAGCTCCTTAAATTATGCATCACAGATTTGTACTTTACAATGTTAACAAGTACATTTTACATTTATTATTTATTTAATATGCATT
Source organism: Lonicera japonica (assembly GCA_021464415.1). Classification (NCBI taxonomy): domain Eukaryota; kingdom Viridiplantae; phylum Streptophyta; class Magnoliopsida; order Dipsacales; family Caprifoliaceae; genus Lonicera; species Lonicera japonica. Next base: position 41,074,852 of record CM038469.1, on the reverse strand, counting down.
AATTTGTACTTACTTATTTATACTATATATATATATATATATTTGGCAATTTTTATTTAACTTATTTTGCATTAACATATTTATTTTATTCAATATTTTATAGGAATTTTCATTGGGGGACAAAAAAAAATACTACCAGTACTGTATTCCGATGAGGGGTTAACCGATGCACCAACAACATTAACTGAGTATTTTTCATATTTGAATTCGACCTTGGTAAAATGAGCTATTAAAGGGTCTCACCTTGTGCTTACTTACAAGTTGATCATATATGTTGACCTAAGGTCTTAATCTTATTTTGATAATAACAATAAATCAATCATGTACAATTTGGGAGCATATTATTCATTTACATTTATATGCTATTTATGCTTCTTATTGTTAACATACATCAATTTATTGTCATCATCAAAAAGGGGGAGATTGTTGACCTAAGGTTTTAATCTTATTTTGATAATAATAATAAATTAATCATGTGTAATTTAACATGTTTCTTGATATAAGTATACAGTTCATTTACTTGGAAATTCAAGAAAAATATGACAAGGATCAATCTTTCACTATTCGATCATTAGACAAGACGAGAAAGATCAAATCTCTCAATGCAAATCATGAAGCACAAATTTCACTATTCGATCATTGGACAAGACAAGGAAGATTAAATCTCTCAATGCAAATTATGAAGCACAAATGATCAAAACACTATATGAAAAGCTTCAAGGAAAAAGTTTCAAATGAAAATCAATTCGAAGAAACAAATCAAAGTATTCGAAGACTCGTTAATTTAATAATTGAGTGAGTGCTTAAGATTTATGTAAAGTTACTTTATTGATCAAATCCCTATAGCTCAAATGTATTCATACATATTTTAAAGATTGATTCAAACAAGCTTGAAATTGAATTTATTTGAAAAACATTATTTTACAAAGACCGAGTTTCAAAATAAATTCATATTAATTTTAAATGATCATATTTTAAGCTCTAATAAAAATAGGTATCTTAGAAACATATCTTTGAGGTTCAAAAATCATTAGAATTTTATTTGGAACTAAATTATTAAATTGCAAAAATATTTTTATTTTACATATAAAATTCGCTCAATTTTCGCACAGTTTTGATCTAACGGTGAGATGGAGGCCTTCCCGGACTCCGATCATTTTAAAATTTTTACAGTAGTTAGACAACATCTCCTGGAACTTTTGACTAAAATTTGAGCATGATTCAACGGTCAAATTGAGAAAAATTAACAAAACAAATTTGAATTTTTTGTCAAAACTAGCTGTTGGAAAGTTTGAAAATGTGTACCTTGGAGCCAAAACCTTTCTTAATCATCCCCAACGGCCATATGGTTTTGCAAGTTATAAATATGAGGTCCTAGACATGTTTTAACACACTTGAATCATTCTACAAACTCATTTTACATATATACAAAGTTATTCAAGTATTCAATTCATTTCATTGATCATATTTTTCATTTTTGAGCTATATATTTTGATCAATCTTGATAACTTTAGTGTGAGCTTCATTTGTAATTTTCAAATACACTTGAGAGTTATTGTATTGGTGTGTATCACCACAAACAATTCATTCTTCATTTCAAAAGAGAGTTTGTCTCTTGTAGAGCAAGAGAGCATATCTTGTGAGAAGTGTAGTGTGTATGGCTACATTGTGAGTGTTGTGTGCATAGCAACATTTGTATTGAGGTTTGATCTTCACCCGAATAAGATTAAATAGTGAAAATTCTCGGGGAACTAACCGAGCGCGGACTATGGTTTGGTAAACCAAAGCCGTGTGGACAAAAAGCTTTGGACTTCAAATTGGTTAAATCTTTTTTACTCAATCTCTTTATTTATTTGTTATATTCATTGATTGAAGTTGCTTATATTGTTGCTTATTCTTGGGATTGATTGTTTGATTTATTATTTTCTTTGATAAACTTATTTAGCTAAATTGTTTTACTTAAACATTTTGAAAAAGTTTTGAATTTCGCATTAAAGTTTTTAAACCCTATTCACCCCCTCTAGGGTCATTATCCGACCAACAATATATTATAAGTTTTTCAATCGGTTAAACTTGCAAGAATGATATATTTTTATGTTATTGTATATGTTTTTTTCCCCAATGCATTTAATAGTTGCTAGATAGGATGGTTAAAATATCTCATCGATATGGATAAAGTTGGCAATTATGGTTAGGGGTCACCAACGTTATTGTGGAATTATTATTCTTTCGATATTGCATCGAGAAGGAAGCTTAAAAGCTTAAATTGCATGTGGCAGCTTAATAGAGGTTCAATTTTGTACTGGAAAATAGTATTTGCTTTCATTACATAAAGTTTAAGCCAAATTAGTTATAAAATTATAACATTTGTTGACAAGTGCTATAAATTGTTAATTTCAGTGCTTTTTTTATGAGTATATATGGTTGTTTCGTGCGTAGTTCTTATTGAGGAAGTCGAAGATACGTGGCTTTGAATCCATCATTGGATAAAGGAGAATCATATGGTAGAACTCCACCAGTAAAATTACGAGATAAACGATAACTAATACCATATGGTATATTAATTAGCTGACGGTATTTACTTGCGTTACACTACGATTGTCAAAAGTATGAAGAAACCAAATTCAAAAAACAAGAGTTTTTTCAAAAGTACAAGAAAGTGTAGGAAATGATGTGAAACATGCTTTTGGCATTCTATATGTGCGGTTTGCAATCATACGTCAACAAGGGAGGTTATGGAACGAGAATGCACTAAGCACTTTGATACAATCATGTTAACTTACCACTTTGATACAATCATGTTAACTTACCGTTGAAAGCGAATGTAGTCACTTTGTTTTTACCGCTTTGGTAATTCTTCATTGCACATGTTAACTTAACCACAAAGAAAATGACAAAAGAAGTAATGTTTGATATCGTGATTGGAGAGACGACCGGCTCTTTGAAATTACAATACCAGGTTGTTGATGGTATTTCGTAGAAACAATTTTCCACAAGCCATTTGATTAGCACCATTTATAGAATCGACATTGCTTATTTAAATATATACTTGGCAAAGTGTTTTGTCATTGAATGATGTCATATTAGCTCTACGAGATTTAGACATAGTTAACAATGCAAATAATAAATTAAAGAAAGTTACAAAATGTAAAATTAAACAAACTTGAGTTTTACTTCTAAAATCAAATAATATTTTTTTCCTCAATACAATATGAAGAACAAAGAACAAAGATTTAAAACAGGAAAATTTAAATTCCCGCGTTTGGTTCAAGATCCATGGAGTTCATAAGAAGATTAGGAAATTTTTGAATGAATAAAATTATGCTTTGAAAGTTGGTTGGTATTACAATTTATAAAATAGATGTCTCTTTTAAAAAATTATAGAGTTTTCTCCGTAATTTTACTTTATTACACTTAATGGGCAGGAAATTTGGGGAAAAAAATGCTGGCTTTGACTTTTTTTTTTTAAAAAAAAATTAAAAAATCAAATCAATACACATTTTATCAGCTCTATTTAAACAATACAATGTGTATCGACCATACAATATGTTTGTCATACTTTTACTATTCCATTTTCCTTTTTAGCATTTTATTAAATTCGATGCAACTGCATTTATACTAAAATTAGCATTCTAACATAGCAATAGTGATGGCCGAAAAAAGTTGTTAATATGACCCAAAAATGAATACCAACCCACCAATGTTGTACGATGCAAACATTGATGGAGCACAATTCCCTAATGCTTTTTTTTTTTCTTAAAATGAAACTCGAATCTAGTACTCCCAAGTTTTAAAAAGCATCTTTTTTCGTCCAACCTAGCCTGCCATTCAATGCGCCAAAGTCTTTAATGGTTCATAAGATATGTAATATGTTAATAATTTTTATTGAATTAACTAATTAAGTTATTATTAAGATACGTTAAAGAAGACAAACTAGCTAGGAGACAAAAATATCGAGAACAACAATGTCAACACTGCAGCTTAGGTTTGTACTTTACTCTTGCACGCATGTTTAAGAAACTTAAAACACTTACACAAATCCTTCTCCAATATTTTTCTCAGTAGCCAAACAGGTGGGGCTTTATTCGTATTGGAGGTACATGGCCAATGTACGTGACATTATGCCCTACCCATATTTTTATATTTTGTGAATTTAATTTGAATAGTTATATTATTAAAATAATTTTTTTTTGGTTACAACAACTGTTTTTAAGATTTCTTTATCTTTGGGTGTGCTTAAAATATTTAGGTGCATTATTTTGATTGACTGTCATGACATCTTCTGTAATTTAAGGCACAACTATTACCATTGACACTCTTTAAAAATCTTTGGACACTTCTTAGAAATCTTTGACACTATAAAATAATTTTTAGCCACACACAAATATAACAAAAAATAATGAAAAAGTGGCCCTAAATTTATTTTAAAGTGTCAACAGCCACACGACTTAATTTAATGACCCCTATATTGAGCAACAAAGAAAAAAGTTGTCTGTAATTAATATTATGGCATGCAACTTTATATAAAAAAAGTCAATACAGAAAATATGTATGACTTAGGTACGTATTAGAATAATTTTTGAAGTCAGGGACGTTTATTTTTGGATGCTGTTATTGCCAATTGGTACTCTTTATAAACTTTTAAACACTTCAAAATAAGTTTTAAGGACAAATAACCCTTATAAAAAATGATGAAAAAGTATCTTTCAAAATTGTTTTGGAGTGTCTAAAAACTTCTAATAAGTGCTAATAGATTGGACAAAGAAGTTACACAATAACCCTATTTAATTATATCAATATTTCTTTGTTACAACTACCGTGAATGAACTTTATTCTTAATTTCTAATTGCATGATATATATCTATATAAATTTTTATATAGAGGAATGGCAAAATGACAAGGTTTTTAACCTGCCTTAACTTAAATGGGACGGATTCGGGTGAATCTTTTTTGAACCGGGTCGGGTTTGGGTTTTTCACCTGCGCTAGATCAAATGGTTAAGGTTTAGGTAAAACAAACTTGTCTGATTTGCCCTACCCTAAATATAGTGCTTTCTTCTTTTAGTACCCTTCTAATACCCTTTAATTACATGGAGGCTGGTCAATGCAGGTCAAGACGGGTTCAGATTCAAGTGTATAAAGGATTCAGATTCAGGTCCAAATCGAGCTTATAATTTAAACAGGTAAAGATTCAAATTTGGCCAAATTTAGTCCGTTGCCATTCATGTACTTGTATTGTGCCCCACTAAAAAAATGTTTTGGCTTTGTGCCTGAAAGTAAAGGCTTGTTATCAAAGTTATAAGAGTATTTCCAACAGTCTACTATATTTTTGTTTTGTGTTTTTGTCTATAGCACTCTTTTAAAGTCCAAATTTGTGTGAAATGGTTGTGTAAAATACATTCCCATTTTACAATGCCACGTCATTTTTCTCAATCTTCATGTTTTAAATAAAATTTGAAAATATACCTCAAATGTAAATTAAGGATTTTAATAAAAATTATATATTTGAAATATTCTAATAAATACCTAGAAATCAAGATCCATTGCGATTATAAAATTATTTATAAAAATATTCAAGAAAAAGATAATAACAAAATTGCTTAAATTGATACTTAATAAGTGATGAAATCTTATTGGTTATTTTAAAATTTACAGAAATTTTTACAAAAGTATTATTGTAACATATTTTTTTTAATATTCAAATTTTTTATATGAATAAAATGACACATATAATTTACAAGTTAATTTTTTACTACCATTAAAAATGTTCTAAATAAATGTATGATCACAAAAGAACGTAATAGTGGATGAGAATTTCCTTTCTCTTTTCCTTTTTTTCAATGAGGAGTGGTTGAGAGTTTGAAATATCTGGACCAAACAAGATACTAGAAAATAGATCACGCATAAAGATTTTGGATTTGAAAAGATGAAAAAAAGACATTTAATGCATAAGTTTATTTTTTTTGAAATATTTTAAATTAAAAGTTCTATTTTTAATTTTTTTTGGCCGACATCATTGATGATGTACATCTCACCATAGTAATTTTTTACCTTTTAATAACTAATTATTTTGAAAGCAAGATATTTTTAAAAGAATTCGATAGTCAAAATAAACTTTTAATTATTGATTTTGATTGCTAGCGCATTAATTAGGGTGACGCCATTAACACTCTGTACATGCATAGTGTACCACTTTTAAAAAATATCTTTAATGTATAAAATGTGTTTCAAAATGTACAAGCAATTCTATATGAATATAAAATTTTAACATAAAAAATTAATATTTTAATGTATTAATTATTCATTAATTAAAATAAAATGTGATATAATTCTTTTAATTAATAAATAATAGTTACATTTAATATGTCAGTTTTTTATATCTATATAAAATTATTGAAAATATACATATAAAATGCTACTAAATATAATTTTAAGACGTTAAAATACATATGACGAATACTAATATCAATACCGATGAATTATCATATCATACTTGACATGATAGCTAGCTTTGCGAAGATCATGTATCTTAGATTAATTTACGTTTATTTTTTCCTTACCATATCATGATTCTTGCCTTATATAAAATGTTTTTTAATTATATTATTTATGGAATCAATTCAATATCATATTTTCCTTTTTTTTTCCCTATTCTCTAATTAACATTAATGATTTGAACTAACTGGTTGTGATTCTGCTTGTTGAATTAGTGAACCATCACATTGAGACTCTGCTACATGAAGCCATGAAGGAGATTTGATAATTACTAAAGAGTCACTGAAATGCTATATCCTAAATCCAAAGTCCACCACTTTCCTTTGAAAAATTCAAAGTAATGTCTCAATTTTCTACAAAACGAGTAATATACTTTATACTTTCTTTGTGTTAAATTGACAGAGCAACTGTATCTGGAAGGATTCAAATACAGGATCTTTCGTTAAATAAATCGTCTCTCACCGGGACAACAATATTTTTTTGAAATATCTTAAATTAATAATTTATTTATTTTTAGAATATAGTCAAGTAATTAATTAATGTTATAAATTTCACAATTAAAAAAGAGAAACTGGATTCTTGATCACTGATATAAGTGTTTCGTTAAAAAATAATTAATTAGAGAATCTTAATTAGTTTTCTAAAACATTAAACATAACATAGCTACATATCCAAGAAAAGTGAGAGGTCATAGATTTCATTCTCCCCCCTACACATTTTGGAATCGTTTTGTGGTAATGTTGTGAGTTGTATATTATGGCCGGAGTTTGAAAGGGCACCTCTTGCTCTTATCTCAAATACCATAACTATTCTTAACGCCATAAACTTTATTTATTTACTTTGTGAACACTGGATTACCCAAAACAACGTTAATTAGTTTGCATTTTTTTTGAGGATTTGTTGCGATTTGGTGGATTATTCTCAATGAGGTGTGACCAATACAAACTATCTTAACAACATGTCGCCAAAAAAAAGATATTAGCAATCAACAACATATCCGACCACAACTTGCTAAATACAATGTACTCACATGTTCTGCGATGGATTGCTAGTGTATACAATAAGTTAAAGCCTTTATAATAATAGCATTGACGAAGAAAATCTAATTTATTGAATATTAAATAATTGATTAATTAATAAATTAATAATATATTAACATATTCCTTATTTTCTTAGATATTGTATTTAGTTTCTCGTTTTATGAACTAACTTAGAAAGCCCAAACAAAGATTTAGGATCGGATACTAATTCTATGTATTTGTTTAACCAATTAAAGTTAATTTAATGAATCTACTTGTTTTTCTCAAAAATTTATTGTGCATCATGTTGAATGTCCTACATTATTCCATCTCTAATAATTTAACCAAGTAAAAACTCTATTTAAATAAATAAAAGCTATAGTAACACAACACAACACATTATTAATTTATTATATTATGTGAGGCTTATATGGATTTTTTTTTATAACGTATTATCTAAACAATTAGCGGATTAACGTTATCCTCAAGTCGGGACCAGCCAAAATTATTCTTTAACCGATGTTATTTATTTATCAAGTATTAAATTATTGAGGTTCTACTTACTATGTTACCGGCACGAGTTTTGAGTTACTACATGTGTATTTTTGTATCCCTAGTACTACTTGTAAAATGGAGGTGATCCTTATATAAGATTTTTTTTTCTAATGTGATTTTTGCGATAAAAGTAATAGATCCCTTTATCAAGCCCCAATATTATAACCCTACTTAGTTAATTAGAGAACTTAAAAAAAGATTTCATTATATATCTACTATTATTTAAAACCTGCAAAATATTTTGATTATTATTGAAACGGTGTCAATTTATTTTGTTTCCAATTTTACCCTTTAGTACGTTCTTTCATTATACAAAAACAAATTATGCTATAGCATAATTAACAACGTTGTTTTTCGGGTATGACATGCATCGTGTGCACTAAAATTAACTAAAGTTGACCAAATGAGAGAATCTCATTTGTGGATCAACCTTTCTATTTACCGGTGGGCCCAGGGGCGGAGGCACGTGTGTCATGGCCCCACTTGGAATTTTGGAAATTTTTTAGAGAGTATGGGGTTTTTTGTGCGAGAAAGAAAAGACGAGGGGCCAATGTGTAATTATGGGTGAGAGTGCTGTATCGAATTAAGCTTAAAAGATCAGGGGTTGGTGTTGTAATATAGGGTAAGAGTGTAAAGTTCGGGCAAAGGTCTGGGCGGGGTGCTCTGTGTAATAAGTGTTACAAGTTGGAGGTTTAAGTTAGAAATATATATTAGGTTATAGGATTTAAAATAGATGAGCAGTTAGCAGTAGTGAGCAGCCGTCTTCTTCTCTTCTTGCTTCTCCCCTTTCTCTCCTTTTTTATTCAGTCTCCACTGTGAGCTTCTTCTGTTTATTTTTTTTTCAAGCAGTAGGCAATACTCAGTAGCTCTTCTCTCCATCTTCATTCTTTATTTATTCCGGTATTTTAGGTTAGATTTCTTTTTTATAATCTTATACATTTTGTTTTAAAATTTTGAATATTAAAAATTAGGTGTTTTAATGTTAATTTGCTTCTTAAATTGTTAATATATTTGTTTGTTGGTTATTATTTATTAATATTGATTTACTTCTTAGATTGTTAACCATTGATATTAAATTTGATTATTGATGTTGATTTGCTTATTAAATTGTTAAATATTGATTTTAAATTTGATTATTGAGGTTAATTTGCTTATTAGATTGTTATTTAATAAATTAATATTTATATTAATAAATGTGTTTGTTGGTTATAGTAGGTTGAATATTGAGTTGATAAATTAATATTGCAAAATATATAATTAATTTTAGTATATCATGTTTAACTTTTTCAAAATATCAAAATAGAATAGAAAAGTATTTTAGTATGAATTTAACCTAGAAACATAATTATTAAATTTGATTTGACTTAAATTTTTTTTTGGCCCCATCTAAATATTTTTCCAGACTCTGCCACTGGATAGGCCCCACATAAAATACAATTATACAATCGACGTCATTTCAATAATAATAATAATAATAATGTAGTACGTGATCTCAATCACATGCTAATTAACTATAAAGAGTGCACCTTGCAACCACTTATTATTTGTCCCATACACACGACCATTCTGTCTAAGTTTCCAGTCAATAACTAAATGATATATTAATAAGCAAAGATCTGAGTTTTAAGTATCTCACTGGCTTTTGTTTACTTTGAGAGAAAGAATAGCATATACACACACACATATATATATACACTTGATGAGTCAAAATAAGAAGAAAAGTGGGTCAATTGGATCCATATTCATGCATGCTGATGGTGCTGATTTGTTGTTGATGACTCTAGGCTTTATCGGAGCCATCGGCGATGGTGCTTTAACGCCGGTATTGTTGATTGTCACCAGCAAGCTCATGAACAATCTTGGCGGCTCTAATTCCACTTCAACTGTACATGATTTCACTCAAAAAATCAACAAGGTTAGTAATTTATATATATATATATATATTAATATATATATGGGAAAGATCTGATGCAGACTAAAAGGCCAATCCGTACTAGAACCCAAAACTATATATATACATATATGTGTGTATTTATGTAATTGTTCCATCTCTAAAGTGAAGTGTCTGTTGCACACCAGGCTTTTAATGACATTTCATGTTATCATTGCATTTCCCTAAATGCAATGACGGCATAAAACTATCACTAAATTAAAGACTTGGTTCTCCGGCAGACAGTTTGTTGTAGATGTGTAGGCGTGTAGCCTATTTTTTAAGCGGACCATTCTTTTAGAGACGGTTTCTTTGCCAATGTATGCAGTATGCCCTACAATGCCTTGCCAACCAAACGCTAAAGACTTGGTCCACTAACAAATAGTCCACTTTTGAGCATACATATTTACATGCGAATGAACATACAGATGTTTTTCTTGATTATTAATATTTAGCTTTGACTACTAAATGTATTTTATTTGGACATTTTATCAAATTTTTTTTTTAATGCAAAGTGATCCTTAATTAAACAATACTAAGTGAGTTCTACTCTGTAGAAGCTAATCGACTTGTTTTTTTTTTTCTTTAATAGAATGCAGTGATTCTTTGTTACATGGCATCTGCACAATTTGCGGCTTCTTTCCTTGGTGGGTCCCATTGTCTCAGTCTACCTTTTTGTTTGTTTGTTTGTTTGTGTGCGTGTTCTTCAATTGTAATTTCTTTTCACGTGCTTGAGTTGATTTTGGTTGGTGGGTTTTTGAATTAATGTAGAGGGGTATTGTTGGACAAGAACAGCAGAAAGACAAGCTTCAAGATTAAGGGTTAGGTACTTGAAGGCTGTGCTTAGACAAGATGTGGGCTACTTTGATCTTCATGTTTCTAGCACCTCTGAAGTTATCACAAGTGTCTCTAGTGATAGTCTTGTTATTCAAGATGTTATTGCTGAAAAGGTTCATTAGTCTTTCCTTTTTTGTTGATTATTTCCGTACTCAAAGATATTTAATTTATAAAGATGAAGTCCTCTGTTTGAGAAAAGAGCGATGCTAAATTCACAAAAAAGTACATAAAAAAACAAATTTCAGTTTATTGGTAAACAGACTGGACTTATCTATAAATAGTTGAAATTATTTATTTTTTGAATAATTCAACACATTATTCAGTTTACCAAGATTTTTTGTACTCAGGGAAGAAAAAGAAACATCGTCTGCTTTGATAAGTAAATTGACGACTCTCCCAAATTTTATAAAAAAGTTCACTTAAGAAGTTGGTGGTATGACCATCAAAAGTTCCTAAGACCAGAAAATACTATCAATTATTATTTATTATCTCCACTTCTAAATTGAAATTTTTGATTAAATTAGTTGTTGTGCACATGTATTGCACGTGGTTTTATTGCTTAACAAATGTGATTAATTAAGTTTATTAATGATAACGTACATACTAAGAATTGAATAATTAGCATGAAATAAAAATAATCACAAATAAGTAAAGGCATAGTATCAAGTGTAAAATTTAATTAATAATTATAAGAAAAACATAAAATCGGTCAACTATATAATATGTGATAAATACATGACAAAAATTGATCAGATATAGAAGAGAATAAGATAATTTTAATAAATTTTTAGAATTTGTAGATAGTTAATCTATTAAACGTATGTGGATTGTTATGTACAATATCACAAAATAATATAACAATTGTATAAATAATAGATTGTATAGCCTGATGATGTATAAGTTAATATTAAATAGCTTTGTAATTTTAATACGGTTTATTAAATATACATACTTTTGTGGTGAGTTTTGAAAAACACCTAATTCAACACAAACTCTAACTTTTATAATTATTTTAACCAATTACATAAAATAGAGTTTAAATTTATTTAAAATACTAACACTGATATAAAAATAGATGGAGTTATACACTTTGAAATACTAATACTAATATATTTCTAACTTGTTTAATTAGTTTAACTAAATAAAGTAGAGTTTAAATTTATTTGGAATATTAATACTATTAATATAAAAATATATGAAGTTATATATATTTTTTTAATGTAAATCTTAAAATCTTGTGTTTAAAATTAATGGCATATTTGTCTCTAAAAAAAAAAAGAAAATCACTTATTATTCGTACTTTTATATATAGTATAGATTTAATAAATATCACCTGAAGAGGGACTTTGTAGATTCATATAAACAATCCCTCAATCCCTCTCTAGTACGGACGGTCCTCATACAGTCATATGTACTGGACTTTTGGCAATGAAATATCATTGCAGAACATCGGGAAGATGTTTTTAGCGGTGAAATATCTTCACCAAAAGTCTGGTCGTCATAAGGACCGTCTACAAAAGTCATTTCCTGTGCATATATGTATGCACATGAAGACATATAGTCATATCATCTTATGAAAATAGTTGAAAACACAGGTGCCTGTGTTCGTTATGTATGCATCAACTTTCATTGGGTCATATGTAGTGGCATTCATGTTGATATGGAAGCTAGCCATTTTGGGTTTTCCATTCATGGTTCTTCTTGCCATCCCGGGCTTAATGTATGGAAGGGCGCTAATAGGCATTGCCAGAAAGATGAAGGACGAGTACAGTAAGGCCGACGCAATAGCAGAACAGGCAATATCTTCGGTAAGAACAATTTATTCCTTTGTACAAGAAAGCAGAATCATAGCCGAGTACTCAAAATCCCTCGAAGGGACTGTAAAACTGGGACTTAGTCAAGGCTTAGCCAAAGGCATGGCTGTTGGTAGCACTGGCATAGTCTTTGCTATATGGTCCTTCATGTCTTATTTTGGTAGCAGAATGGTGATGTACCATGGTGCTAATGGTGGTACTATTTTTGGAGTTGGTGGCACTGTTATTCTTGGTGGATTGTAATATTCAATACCTTCTCTTTGTCAATTCATTAATTTCCATTTTTTCTGGCACCAAATTCACATTGACATGTTCGCTTGAACAAGTGTATATTTATTTTATCTTTTCATGCTGAACGGACAAAATGGACAGCCATTTGGCATTAAGAGGTAATATGAATCTGTGTTTTCTCATTTTTCTTAATGCCGAATGGGATCAAACTCAGCATTCAACGTTAAGTGACAATTTCTGGTATTACCGTTTCTTAAAGTTCATGAGAATTGTCGTGGACAACATTATAATAATATGGATACGAATTTCAAATGAAATATATTCAGCATTCAGAGCGAACTACTTCAAACAAATAATATATATTCAAGATTTCATTCAGCATTTAAGCATTGTGCATTCAAAGTTCAGCATAGAAAAACAAACCCCTAAATTTTGTGGTTCGTATTGATCTAACAGAGCATTGGGTTCCGGATTGTCCAACTTGAAGTACTTCTTCGAAGCAGTGGCTGCAGGCGAACGCATAATGGAGATCATAAAAAGAGTACCAAAGATCGATTCCGAAAACATGGATGGACAAATTATACAGAACATTAAAGGGGAAGTTGAATTCAGACGCATCGAATTCGCCTACCCATCGAGACCCGAAACCTTAATCTTTAAGGACTTTAACCTCAAAGTTCCAGCAGGACTAACGGTGGCATTGGTCGGAGGAAGTGGGTCCGGTAAGTCAACGGTTATAGCTTTATTGCAGAGATTTTATGACCCAATTGGTGGAGAGATAGTTCTTGATGGAGTGGGAATTGATAAGCTTCAGTTGAAGTGGGTGAGGTCTCAAATGGGGTTGGTTAGTCAAGAACCAGCACTATTTGCAACCACAATAAAAGAGAATATACTGTTTGGGAAAGAAGATGGTACAATGGAAGAGGTTATTGAGGCTGCTAAAGCTTCTAGTGCTCATAATTTCATCACTCAGTTGCCTCAGGGTTATGATACCCAGGTTTGTTTTGCTTGTCCATTACTTGACGACTGTGATAGTATAGATAATTACTAAACCTTCTATACATAATGAGTACCAATGTCTATATTTGGTGAGAGTATAATCATGTAGTGCATTTATGTACTTGTTTTGTACACCTATTTCGATGCACCACAACTTGTTTTGTACTCTCTTGGCGCCTAATATATAATTTATCATCATGTTTACCTAATCGTTTCTGTCACCTAAGTAAACAAATTTAGGACAAACTAACAAAAAATAATTATTTTATGCATATATAGGTAGGTGAAAGAGGCGTTCAAATTTCAGGAGGACAGAAGCAGAGAATCGCAATTGCGCGAGCCATAATCAGGGCACCTACCATCCTCCTCCTTGACGAGGCAACTAGTGCACTAGACTCAGAATCAGAACGTGTTGTCCAAGAAGCTCTTGACAAGGCCGTTCTGGGCCGCACCACCATTGTCATTGCCCACCGCCTCTCCACGATAAAAAACGCCAGTGTCATTGGTGTTATACAAAATGGACAAATCACAGAGATCGGCTCACACAACATGCTTATCCAGAACGAAAATGGCCTATACACATCACTTGTCCGCCACCAACAATCCGAAAAAAATGAAAAAGAACCAATTTCAGTATCAAATGATATTGCTAAAACCTCACCGTCCATTACAAACATCGGTAATGTTGAAACTTTTGAATTTGGCACAACAGAGGCATGGTTTGAGTTACTTATGGTGCACTGTGTTTATGGAGATGTATTGCTATTGAGTTGTAAAGAGAAGTGACTTAAAATTTTCAGCATCTCATTTATATTTTTTAAAGGACACAATGCACCTAGACTAATCTAGAAGTTTTTAACCTCGAAATATTAGAAGCCCGTTTTAATTGTGAATTACATTTTCCAACAGGTAGCTTGAGTTTCAAAAATTCAACCGCACATGAAGAAGATGCTACATTTCTGGATGATCAAGATTTTCCAGTTACCTTCATTTCGACGGCTTCTAGCAATGAATCTTCCAGAATGGAGGCAAGCGGCAATTGGATGTTTGAGTGCAATTCTATTTGGTGCAGTTCAACCAATGTACGGATTTTCATTGGGGGCCGTGATATCGGTATATTTCTTGCCAGACCATAATGAGATCAAGGCAAAGATAAGGATGTACTGTTTCTTGTTTGTTGGATTGGCCGTTTTCTCGCTTTTGAACAATATGTGTCAGCATTACAATTTTGCGGTTATGGGAGAGTACTTGACGAAGAGGATCAGAGAGAAAATGTTATCGAAGATTCTCACTTTTGAAATTGGGTGGTTTGATCGGAGTGAGAATAGTAGTAGCATTGTCTGCTCAAGAATCGCCAAAGATGCCAATATGGTAGGTAGATTTGCTCTTTTACGCTAATAAACTTATATGTATTTTTTTTTCCTTAATCCTTCTTAATTTGTACTTGCTAGCTTTGTTATTATTAGCCTAACTTAGATGGTATTTCAATGGCTAGCTACATCAGCATTTTTGTTCATATTTCTTTGAGCGCTCACTCTTGCATGTATAGTTATTGATGTATTGGCATTGCTTTATGGACTTCAAGTTTTGGCTCCTAGTCCAAAAGACAATCCACTTCACTTTTTTTGTAAGTTTGTTAATGGCATCATGCCTCTTTTGTTTAAGCCTCGGAGAGGTGGGCTTTTGTCATCTCTCTCGTATTATATTTTTGTTTTTTGGAATGAGAATACTCTAATGCCCTAGCTAGTTTGGGGTTAATAGGTTTTAAAATAACAAAAGAAAAGAAAGTGCTATATAGTGTGTAAGTTGGTAAAGAAGGTCATTCATATACTTGTACTATATATTAACCGTGAGGAAGAGTTCACAATATACATTTGAAATGTCTGAAATTCCACCATTTGTGGGCGGAAAGGTTTGAAACTCGAACCTTTTGAAAGAAAGATGAAGAACTTAACTATAGGATCTAGTGTGTATTTAAATTAAGGTATCAATTTGTTAACAATAATGAAAAATATCCGCTATGCATTACATGAATATGAACTACATATCAAATATAATTACAACTCCATGTTTATTTTTGTAGGTGAGAGCTTTGGTGGGCGATCGAATGTCACTCCTTATACAAACATGTTCAGCAGTAATCATCGCTTGCAGTATGGGCCTAATCATTTCATGGAGGCTCGCCTTGGTCATGATCACAGCGCAACCTGTAATCATTGCTTCCTACTATTGTAGACGCGTTCTTTTGAAAAACACATCTCAGAAGGCCATCAAATCCCAAGATGAAACCAGCAAAATTGCAGCTGAAGCCGTCTCTAACCTTAAAACAATCACTGCCTTTTCATCTCAAAACCGAATCCTTAAAATGCTTGAACAAGCCCAAAAAGGTCCGCAAAAAGAGAGTATTCGACAATCATGGTTGGCGGGTATTGGACTAGGAACCTCACAAAGCCTAATGACATTCTCTTGGGCATTGGACTTTTGGTATGGTGCTAAACTTGTGACTGGTGGCTATATGGGAGTGAAAGATTTTTTTACAACTTTCATGGTCTTAGCAAGCACCGGTCGAGCCATTGCTGAGGCCGGCACTATGACTAGTGACCTAGCCAAAGGTTCAAATGCGGTCAAGTCAGTTTTTTCTGTTCTGGACCGGGTTACATTAATTGACCCTGAGGACCCAAGAGGTTATCGTTCCGATAAGTTAATGGGTTGTGTAGAGCTCAATGACATTCATTTTGCGTATCCGTCTAGGCCTGGAATGATGATCTTTAAAGGGTTTTCGATCCGTATTGAAGCAGGGAAATCAACAGCATTGGTGGGACAAAGTGGGTCAGGAAAATCGACGGTAATAAGCCTAATCCAGAGATTCTATGACCCACTTAAGGGTGTAGTACAAATCGACAGCAGAGATATAAGGTCTTACTGCCTTAGTTCACTGAGGAAACACATTGCGTTGGTTAGCCAAGAGCCTACATTGTTTGGTGGGACCATACGCGAAAACATTATGTATGGAAATTCTGTTCATAAACCTATTGAAGCAGAGATTGTGGAGGCTGCTAAGGCAGCCAACGCTCACGATTTCATTTCCGGATTGAAGGATGGATATGATACATTTTGCGGGGACAGAGGAACGCAGCTGTCTGGCGGTCAGAAGCAACGAATTGCAATAGCACGCGCTATACTGAAAAACGCACCAGTGTTATTGTTAGATGAGGCCACCAGTGCACTCGACAGTCAGTCGGAAAAGATGGTATAGTGACCGGCCTATTGCTAGTTTTTACGTATTCTGCTTGGAAAATGAGTCTTACCTGCTTCACTTACTGGATAATTATATCGGATGCATTAATGAGTTGTACATTCCGAGGACGTACAACACACCAATGCATCCAACAGGATATATCTAATAAATGCATCCAGTAAGTGTAGCATTGCTCATTCTGCTTTCCTACAATTTAGTTTGTTTATCGCTTTGTTTCAGTTCAGTTTAGCTGGGTACGTGTCTGTTTTTATTTATTATGTTAATTTCACAACAGGTGCAAGATGCGCTTGAGCGCATAATGGTGGGAAGGACTAGCGTGATCGTGGCACATCGACTAAGTTCCATACAAAACTGTGACACAATCGCTGTTTTGGACAAAGGAAAGGTAGTGGAAATGGGCAACCATTCATCATTACTAGCTAAAGGGTCCATTGGAATCTACTACTCACTTGTTAACCTTCAAAGAACAGTTAATTAACGCTAGCCACCATTAACCAAGTTTTGGTTTGTGGTTTATTAGGTTTTCAATTTGCCATTAAATAGTTAGTGCCTTTGTGGAGTTATCTTAATGAAGGTATGTAAAGTTGGAATGGCAAAGACAAGTATAATCTTGGGTGGAAAATGTAGTGAACTGCTTCTTGTTGATGATCTGGAAAAACATAATTGCAATAGATCAATAAACCAAATTTTATACTTTGTATGATTCAGCAACGTCACCAAGTTCCACTTATTTTAAGTAGACTCCAAGTTTGATTGCCCCGTACCCGAGAGTTGCCTTAAAGTGTAAGTTGTTGGTACTGTAAAGCGTGATTTTCACATCGGACAAGGACCAAAGTGAAGAGTTGTTTATAAGAACCAATGCACCCTCACTATAACACCATGGTTTTATGGTGGAATTCTGTAACATCAGTATCAAAGGTGAGGTACCTGAAGTGAACGGGTTGGGGGCATTTTCAGGCCCTACACCCTACATGTGAGGGAGGGTGTAAGTGAAGATAACACCATGGTTTTATGGTAGAGTTCTACCTTGGAATTCTGTAATAGGTACAGTTTCATTTGTTCTTACTTTCTCAATAATATTGTAATCACAGCCACAATGTAATAAACTTTCAAGCAATGATTTTTTTCCCCAGCAATTGCGTTCTCTTGAGATTGCTGTTGTTTCCTCAATTTTGTAGTATTTGTTATAAACTTGCAAACTTGACTTGGTTTAAGCAAGCCCTTTGTCGCATTTGGCCTCATTCATGCCATCGAAGGCCTTCGTGTGACAATTCAATAATTAGAGAAACTTGTGCTCTGCAATCAGATGAATTTTTTCATAAAACACGGGGGAGAAGATCACTATAATAAGTAGATTATCTTCACAAAATTGCAACAAAAGATTTAAACAAGAAGTGGGTGTAATGAAAACGTGATACCTAATTTTTTTTTTCTTAAAGGCACTGGATCCTAATTTTTCCAAGAAAAAAAAAAAAAAAAAACAAACAGAGAAGAAGAAAAAACTAATGCATTCATTATTCACAGTGGTAAAAGCACTGATTTAGGTACACTCATTAAAGTACATCAATTAAGCACCGGCAAATTCTACAACAAAAATGCTAAAAACCAAGTACTATATATAAATATATCTCACTTAATTAACTACAAAGAATTAGCTAAAACCAACAGATACACATATTAAATAAACAAACAAATAACATATTGGCAAAATAAAATAATAACATAAAACTATTTGACTCAAGAATAGTGTCACACTTTTCGGGCATTCAATTAATTCTTTCCTGTATACATTATGCAAAAGTACAATGCATAAAATATATGCAAGGAAAAAAAACATTTTCCTTGATTCAAATACATTGTTAATGGTAAAAACACCCTTTGAGATAATATTGTCACTGCTCTCCCTTTGGAGTGACCCAAAGAAACAACTGACCACAAATTAGTTCCAAACACAATCTTACTAAGAACTAGAATTAGGTGAAACAAAACTTTCGGTATATGTCTCCCACATCCAAAAACCACTAATCCCATAGATAGGAAAAGTTTCAGGCGTGCTACTTTTTTTGGGATCATAGACAACAAACTTTATAACTAATGATCTTTCGAAATCGTCATCCTTAGAAGTTCTCTTTGCTGTATACAGGAGGAGTTTTCCGTTCTCCAAAAAGCAAGTCGGCCCGATTGCTCGACCTCGATCTATTTTCTCCCTTGTAGAAGAGATGGTCATCAATTTAGTCCACTGCTCTTTCTTGTTTTCATCTTCCTTCATCGTCCACAATACAATATTATTGCATTGCGGCAATGGCACCGTGTAGTAAAGCCATAGGCATCCTCCTCTCGTCAACACACACCTAGGAACTCCTCCTCCTATGTCATTAGGCATTGGAAATACGCTAAACTTCTCTCCTTTTAAGTCGAACCTAATAACTGTACTATACCGACCTCCCCAGTAGATAGATCCATTTGCGCCATAACTCCCTGCTTTGCTAATAAATCCATGCCCAGGGGAGTCTTGAATCCTTTTCCAGGAATTGGTTCTTAACGAGTACATATCAACTCGGTGTTCACCCTCAATTCTACGAAATTTTTGTTCAGAATCAATAAAATCATGAGTAATGATTCTTACCATCATGTAATCATCAAGCGATGGGTGATAACCAAATCCTACAACTTGGCGACGGTCAACAGAGGGTTTAGCAGAAGGTAACATCTTGTAATCTCCCGTTGTTGGGTTCCACAATACCACTTCAACTAATTGTCTTTGTGGACTCTCTTGGTTTTGGTGGGGTACGGCTACACATAACAAGCCATTACAAGAACTCAATACATCTAAAGGAGGAGAAACATTCAATGGAAACTTTCGCAACACCGCATTACCATGAGTTGATTCACAATCTAGGGAGTAAAAGGAATCGTCGTAAGATCTGAGCAAAACTTTTTGAGATTGTGGTTGGTTGATCTGATTTATGTGAATTTTGGCAAAATAAGGGTCAGAAAGTAACCGACGCCATGACTTGCAAACGCACTTGCACATTAACAGTGCTTTGACAGGTAATTTCAAGAATATGTTGAGGAAAATTTCACATGGCAATTCCGCCACAGTTGAATTGCAATAATATCTAACTTTGACTGGGGCTTTCGTTACTACCATTATTGATCGAATGAGCAAAAAGATGTTTGCAGCTAGGTTTTAAGGACGCTGGTTTCTCATTAAGTTTCCAATTATACATGGAAACAAATTGTCCTTGATTAATTGACTTTAGGGTTGAATCAGAAAGAGGAGTTAGATATTACTAGAAATTAGGTAGAAGGGCTTATTATACATTGATTTTTACCAAAAATCTAATGAATAATATTTTTTTGAATGAAGGGCCTATTTTTAATTGGTAATTTGAATGAAGGGCCTATTTTTAATTGGTAATTAGTGTAAGAGGCCTATTTTGTTTTATATTTTAAATGAATGTATTTGAATAAATTTAAATATCATTTAATTAATAAAAACATGTTATGTATTACCTAAATTACCCCTTTTTATGAATTTTTCACAAAAAATATGGACTGCAAAGTTCATATTGCAGTGAAATATGTATTGCAATATGAACTTTGCACTAAAAATATGGACTGCAAAGTTCACATTGCAGTAAAATATGGACTGCAATATGAACTTTGCACTAAAAATATGGACTGCAAAGTTCATATTGCAGTGAAATATGAACTGCAAAGTTCATATTGCAGTGAAATATAGACTGCAAAGTTCATATTGCAGTCCATATTTTAATGCATATTGATATTTTTTTAGTTTATTTTAAGGGTTGGGATGTCATTTTATAATGAAAAAAAAAGACACATGTCATATTATCAATAAAATAAAAAATAGGCCCTTTATTTAAAAAAAAATTATTCCTTGGCCTTAGTGTGAAAATCTTTCTCTAATAAGCCCTTTTTTTTAATTGCCCCTAGATATTATTAGTCCGTCTCCTAATTTTATCATATTTCGATATATATATATTTTTTGTATGGTTCCTATTTCAATTTTTTTTTCTTTATTGTGCATAAGAACAAGATATATATTATTAGTCAGTCTCCTAATTTTATTATATTTTGATTTTTTTTTGTATGGGTCATATTTCAAATATATTTTTTTTTGTGAATAAGAACAAGATAACTACTTAAATAATAAATCTCAAACTCCGCGTCACCCTTATTTCGACGAGGTAACATCTTATTACTTATTTTTTCCGCATCTCTGTACTTTTAATTAAATCACATAAGTGGTTACCCTTTTCTTTTGTCAAAAGAAAAGGAAATTGTGTGCCCAATCTTTAGTTAAATTTGTTAAATCTCTTTTCGATTTATGTTGTTTGGTTGGTGGACCCACTTATTTCGGTAAAAGAATTTATGTAGCGTAATGTATTTTCTCTAAATTAATGAAATTTCTTTCATCTTTGCTTGAAAAAAAAAAAAAAAACCCACATAATATATATATATATATGAGAGTTGAATGTGATGCAAGAGTATTGCATCATGTTTTTGAAAATAGACAATTTTAGAAACGGACAATTAAAAAAAGTCTTATTAGAGAAAGATTTTCACACTAAAACCAAGGAATATTTTTTTTTGTAAATGAAGAGCCTATTTTTTATTTTATTGATAATATGACACGTGTCTTTTTTTTTCATTGTAAAATAACATCCCAACTCTTAAAATAAACTAAAAAAAATACTAATATGCATTAAAATATGGACTGCAATATGAACCTTGCATTCCATATTTTACTGCAATGTGAACTTTGTAGTCCATATTTCTAGTGCAAAGTTCATATTGCAGTCCATATTTTATTGCAATATGAACTTTGTAATCCATATTTTTAGTGCAAAGTTCATATTGTAATCCATATTTCACTGCAATATGAACTTTGCAGTCCATATTTTTTGTGCAAATTTCATAAGAATGTGGTAATTTAGGTAATATATAACATGTTTTTATTAATAAATGATATTTAAATTTATTCAAATACATTCATTTAAAATATAAAACAAAATAGCCTCTTACACTAATTACCAATTAAAAATAGGCCATTCATTCAAAAAAATATTATTTATTAGATTTTTGATAAAAATCAATGTGTTATAAGATCTTCTACCTAATTTCTAGTTTTAGAAATTATTGTTAAAGAAATATTTCAAAGACTTGGGACCATTGCCCTCTAGTTATTAAAGGCTATGACAAAGGGTTCAAATCCCCAATCCATCCCATTACCAATTGAAGATGTATATCAAAAAAGAAATATGTTAATTATTGATTCTTTGATTAGTAAAATAAATTTAAGTTTTAGTTATTATATACACTAGTTTGTATCCTGCCCGATGTGTGGGCGTTGTATTATTTAATTTTTACATAATTGTTTCATAAATTATTACTAAATCAAAATTTTAAAATATGTATTATTATATTAGAACTATTTATGGATACTCAAACTTGAATTAATCAAAAGTATTAACACAAACATTAATTATCCTACAAATTTATTATAAATATCTTATTTATATGTTCAATATTACATTTTTAATGGTGACTCTGGAAAATAAATAAGTAATGTCAGGAGAAACCGAAGAATCAAATTATACAATTAAATTACTACATTTAATGTGAATATTGTACTTCAAACTTTTGATTTGTGGAATGGAATGATCGCAACATTAAAAATAATAAGAAGAGGAGAAAAATGGCTAACAATTAATTAATTAAAAGAAGAAATTAAATTTATTATAATTAATGGCATAATTAATGTAGTAATTATGGAGGAGCTTCCTCCATTTTACTATTATGTAATAGAAGATTAGATCGAATATCAATTTTTTGTTTACTATATTTCAAGAGAATTTGACAATGATAATGTGATGCTTTTTTCTTTCTTAATTTCTTTATTCTACTTTAATTGGAAACAGTTCCTTAACAAATTAAATTATTCTTCATGAAAGATGTAAGCTTTCCAACACATAAAGAAGACGAAGCGAACCAAGGCTCAAACCCCTACTCAATTTTTTCCACATATTAGTGACTATTAGTGAGTGGAAAATTTTTTGATGGGGGCAAAATTGGATAGGGTCATAAGGGCCCAATGATATAACGACACGTGTCTAGTTTTATCTATTTAAATTAAATGAAAAAACGAAAAAGAAATTAATTTTAGAGAAGATTAGATACGTGTTGTTTTATTATTGGAGACCTCATGACCTCATCCAATTTTACCCCCATCAAAAATGAACTCTGCCTAGTGAGTTGGCTATGAAAGTAAATAGACTATTCGTAGTCTTAAAAGTCTTATTACTCATGTATCAATTAATTCAACTAGCAAAGAATCGGGGACTTGTCCACCTCTCGAACACTCTTTCTTTACAGTACATCATTTAATTTATATTAAAGAAATAAATAATAATAATTAAACTCGCAAAGTCACCAAATGTGAAACAAATTGAAAATCATAATAATAACTTCCAACCACATTTGCATGTTGTTAAATAAAAGGCGGCGTTAATTACACATACTTCTTTACTTAGTTACACTTTATCTCACTCATTTGGTGTATATGCAGTGAATGAATAGCCACATTATCGCTACATGTCCACATAGTTCGTATATATATTTTTGTACCCAATACTTGATTCGGTGCATATTCAGCGAGTACGTGCTTATTTATTTGTCTTTTGATATTAATATGTTAGCAATAATATTCATATTATTATTTATTTATTTTTTAAAATTTCAAATAGATGGATTGTCGTGATATCAATTTGTATTTTTTTCAAAACATAACCGAAAGGGTGCCGGTAAAAGCACCCTTAAAAACCAATTTCAACACCCTTTTTCAAAAAATAAAAAAAGTCATCAATTCTTGTATAGTTCTAGTAAAAGCACCCATATTTAAGATAGGGTTTATTTATTTCCCTAATTCAAATACACCTACAATTCTCCTCTCGGACTCGCAAGATGGTGGATGATTTGTCCTCAAAACTAGACCTTTTTAGTAATCTAATTTTTCGTTTACGATGGTTGAACTTTTTAATGTACCTTTTGAACCACAACCACCATAGCATTGCATCCCAAAAACTACCTAAGTGCAATTAATCTGTAGCAAAAGAACTGGAGAGAGAGAAGAGTCACTATAAGTGCATTTTCATTTTGTTCCAGAGAAATTTGCCAGCCATTTCTATTTATCTGAAACTTCTTAATTATTATTGCCAATCTTACAACTTTTTGTTAATTGTGGAGTGAGATTTATAGAGAGAAAATATAGAGTACAGAGGGAAAAAGGGATGTGCATAATTCATCTTTCTTTTTGGTTCTGAGGAGGTTAGCTTAATTTTTGAAATTTCATTCTCACTTAACAGATTATTGGCTTAAATATATATATATATATATATATATAAGAAATGGAACTCCTCTTTAAGGTTTGTCTCAAAAAATTGGAACTCTCTGTTTTTTTTAGCAGTTTACTCCAATTCCCATTAGCTTTCGCTTTGTATTCCTGCTAAAGAAAAAAAAATGGCATGTTTTATAGGGTGCTCTAATTATTGAGGGTGCTTTTGTAAAATTAAAAAATATATATGGGTGCTTAAATAAAGGGTGAGGAAATTAATTTTTTTTGGTGCCTTTACCGGCTCCCTAACCGAAATCATGTGAGAGGAGGTAGGTTATTGCTACCAAACAAAACTGTGCTCATAAAAATTCCTAACTACATCTCTGATAACATCGATTGGAACCTGATATAGTTAGATTTTACTATTTTAGTAACAAGCATAGTACTTGAATGAGTAGTGTTAGATTTACTCCATTTGGTACAAATTATTTGCATGGACTGACGTGACTGCACCATTCATGCAAAAGAAACGATGGACAAATGTGTGCCGCCAAAATTTCATTTAAATGGTACCTCATCAATTTGTGTAAACATTTAGTACATAATTGATCATCAACTTAGAGAAATACCGACTTTTTTGCTAATAACATCTTGAATGATGAGACTATCGCTAGAAACACTTGCAATAATCTCGACAGTACTAACACGATAATTAAAATAGTCTACACAGTGGGCTAAAATTTAGCAAATTAATTAGTGGGCTTAGAATAACTCTTTTTTTTTACAAGTGTTAGTGGTTTTTTCAAAATTTCTCCTTAAACTGAAACCAACCCTATCCCTCTTGGTGTTGGTGCTTGAGCTCATGTCTTAGTACAGCTTTCAAGGGAGAGAATAGGTCGAAATGGTGGAGCTGGGGAAGATGTCTGGAAGTATATATTTATGTATGTATATAATTATACATATATATAAGTATGTATAGAAGGGAAAGATGATCGGAGTTGGGGAAGATGTGTTTTCAACTTAGAATATCGAAAATACTTCTCAAAAGACGCACGCATGGCTTTTTCGACCAATTTTTTAACAAGACATCAACTTTTGGATGAATGTGGGACGCGGTCCAAACATGGGTGTGCCTCTGGGTAAAAAAAGCTTCCGGGACGAGCATGGAAAAATGGGTAAACTTTAGGGGTCAAAAGTCCTAATTACCCAATTACTTGTCTTCGAAACCAATCTTCTTTTTTTTAATGTGAAACATTTGGGTGATTTTGTTTTCATTCTCGATATCTTGTGGTTAGTCCACGTTACTAAGTTAATCCACGTTGCCTATTAAATTAATTCACAACTATGGATAGTCTGACAAAAAAAATATTATTGATTTAATTTTATAAATATTATTTTTATTAATAATTTAATATTAAAATATTCACTAAATTAATAAGTACATCCACTTTAAAAAATTAGATTATAATTTATTAACCAATGTGTAAATCCTAATTAAATTTGAAGTAAAATAATAAAAACAAAATCAACCCCTTACTCCCTTCCATTTAAAAATTTTACTGTCTTCTTCCCTCTTTTTCTCATTGATACCATCTTTTTCCCTCTTTCCTCACTCACTACAGCGTCTCCTCCTTCCCTCTTCCTTCATTCTCTCCAGGATCGGTCACAATCAAGTATGCCCTTCTCACATACCCTAAAACTTTAGGGTGATTTTGTTGAAACCCTATTAATCATGGTTTAGACCCATAAATTGAAACCTTAAAACTAAAAATTAAACTAAATATAGTGTAAACTCGTATAGTGATCAAAAATAAGATTAATGAGCCTGAAGTGTTTATTAAATTTATCACATCAATTAGGTTCTAAACGCTCCCTTATATTTTTCATGCACGGATCGGTCCCATAATTGTTTTCACCGGTTTGCAGCAAAAAGCTCAAAAACCCCTTTGAGTCAAATTTTATACATAGACGGATCTAGGAAATTTTATTGGGGGGACCACACAATTTTCAACAACGTAATATAATATAAAAAATGTAAAGTTGCATTACAAAATAGAGAAAATATAAAGTTGTGTTACAAAATACATACATTTCAAAGTTCAATATTGTTAGAATTATGCTCGACGTTCTTTCAAGTCACATAATTTGTCAATGATCAACGTACACTTACATCCGCCTTTTGCAGATCTGCAATCTTTCAACACCAATCCACTCATTGTTGCAAATTAGAGGGGCCAATTTGATAATTTTGATGTCAAAATTAAATTTCCCCTCCCCCTGCACCCTTCTTCTATGGTTTTCCCTTCCCCTTAACAGCGAGCACTCTCCTCGATCTTCATATTTCACCATCCCCACACCAAAAATCCTCCATAGCCATTATGAAATTGAAGCTTCAATACTTAAAACTCCATATTCGATTTTTTAGCAATCAAACTACGTACATACCGAAGTTAGTCAACGTTTTTTTCATAAATATTTTAAAAATTCTTTAAAGGAAAATAGGAAATAAATTAAAATGTAATTATATTTAATTTTGATTGGAAATCTTAATTAATTAAAATGGAATCTAAATTTATACAATTACAAATTAATTTTAATTAGTGGATATACTTCTCAATTTTGAAAAGAGTACTACTGTGAAAGTTTGTTCAAAATTTTCATAAATTAATAGTGGACTAACTGCAAGATATCATGGATAGAAATAAAATCACTCAAAAATTTGTGTGTACTTAATTGTGTATAGGTCACATGTCCTTTTCTAGTTTGTTACTTGATTTTGATGTTTATAGTCTCAATTGAGGAGTAAAAAATTTTCACAGAAAATAAGGAGATATGGAGAACAATTACTCCTAAAATAAGCACGAAATAGAAACAGCATGCCATTAAATTACTCATCTCTTATTTTATAATTTCTCATAAAAATAAATTTTTTTTCCTCTTATTTTCAAACTTCATTATAAAAAGGATCCTTAAAATCATAAATGATGCTAATGGGAACTGATTGGTTATTAAGTATTAATATTGAAGGGAAATTAACTTATATTATACATACACACGCATGTTTGATATAAATAGAATATTGAAAATGGCAATATTTTGGTGCCTAGGTTGTTTCATGTTTGACTGATGAACCTTGCAATTAGTGCGATAGTCATCATGCAGGGAACTTCAACGTTCTATGCATGTAATTAATTACCAAGCTAAATATGTCAATGAATCGAGTTGTCTGGCGCCTGTAGACAGTGACAGATCTAAAATTTTAAAGGGTAATTTTATTTCTATCCATGAATTTTTTCGGTTTATCCACCTTTAATTTGTGCTAATCTTGAAACAAACTTTTAAAAACTTCCTTATAAAAATTGAGAAGTATATCCACCAATTAATAATCATTTAAATGTATTTATTTTTAAAAATAGTTTCCTAACTAAAATATACTTCCTTCAAATATATTTAATTTTAAAATTAGTTTCCTAATTAGAATATATTTCTTTAACAATATATTTTCTTAATTTGTAAAAAGGTACAAGTACTTTATATTCATTATTCATCAAAAACATATAATATAAACTGGGCGGAATTAATTTATATTGTTACATCATAACACTAACGAATAATTCTTTTCAACAAATGAGTTTACTATTTTCTTTTTCTTTTTTTCTATACAATGAGGGCTTTAAAAATAAAAATAAAGCATCATTGGAACTTAAGAAACTAATTAAGAATTAAGTTATAATTTTAATTTGCTTCTAGGTAGGAACTAAATTTTGTAGACGTATTACAAATGTTTCAAAGTATACTTACTGTTTAATTACTATTCCTAGACTAATGTGAATTATTGTATAATCTCAATTCTGAAAACAAATGTGAATTATAGATTATAGTATAATCTTATAATCTAATTTCGAGTCCGAAAAGTGGATATAATTAATAGTAAATTATATATATTAGAAATATCATTTTATTATACAATTTATGTTTAGTTTTTGATATATTATATGACGGTGGATAGAAGTAAAAATTTTGTGGATAATTTACAATTGAATAAAAAAGAATCATTATTTTTAAAAAATTATGCCAATATTGATTTTTGTGAGTTTATCCAATAACGTGGTTAAACTTAATGGCTAGGCAATAGAGATTATCTTTGCAAAACTCAAAAAGAGGGATAGACCAACAAATTTCTCGGATAGAAATAAAACCACCCTTGTTAATTACTAATCAATTTGATTATGTTGTTTAATTTTTTTTGATTGTTGAAATTTAAATTTTGAATTATTTGATTTTCTATATTTTAGTAATTGATTAAGTTGTTAGAACTTGTTTGATTATTTAAATTTGAATTTTGAATTTAATTTTATAGATATTAGTGTCTAGCAAGATTTTAGAAGCTTAGATTAGTTTAATAATCAATTAGATGACAGTGACATTATAGAAATAACAATAATATAAATTAGTTTTGTAGTTATATTAATTTAATTTTAATTCTTTAGTTGCAAAAGTTTGTACTTTAAACAAAACTTTAGACCTTAAATTATTGATATAAAAGTTATGTCCTTAAATAGATAGAGAAAGGAATATTCATCCTTAAAACTAATTACCCCTATTTTTATTTACTTAATTAAAGTGGATGTACTTACTAATCTAGTGGATTTTTTAATATTAAATCATTAATAAAACAATATTTATAAAATTAAATCAATAATATTTTTTGTCAGTCTATCCACGTTCGTGGATTAATTTAGTAGGCTACGTGGATTAACTTAATAACACGGATTAACTGCGAGATATCGTGGATAGAAATAAAATCACCCATTTTAAAGTGATTAAAATATACGAGCATAATATATATATATATATATATATATATATATATTTTGACATAAAAATATCTACATGAAAATAAGCTCAAAATAAATTAAGTGTGAAAAATCTACAATTATTGTATGTTGATTTTTCTGTACATGTGTACTGATATATGCTAAATTAAAGTTTGTATTTATACGATTAAGCCCAAAAAATTATAAATTTTATTTTAAAAAAAAACATAAATAAATTCATAAAGAATAACAAATTTGTACATAATAAAAAAATATATATTACTACTCAAATTTTTTAAAATCTAACAAGTACTAATCAAATTTTCAAAAAGTTAAAGGGGACCCGCCCCCTTCTGCTAGTGACTTTGGGACATTGATGTATAAGACATTTGAAAATAATGTAAAAAGTGTACTAGGCGAGGATTTAAATTACTCAAATTCATTCGTTAACCATGAAATTCATTTTTTATTCTTGGTAAATGATAATTTAGGAGAGGGAGGTTATTCTACTACAAGATCTGAGTATATATGGCGCAAAATTAAACGAGTGCTTGTATTAATACGATTGTTAGTAGTGAGATTTAAATTTAAGCCTTACAAAAATAAAATAATTAAATTCTTCCTAACTCAACTAAACTTTTTGCTCGTTTACCATTAACAATAAAATTTATAATCATCTAAAAATGTTTAATATATAGTTAACTGATTATAAGTAAGAGTTTGTTATGTTTTTTTCTGTAGGTAGTTAATGAATTGTTTTTTTCGTAATAACGAATTATAAGGTGGATTATGTTAAAATTATTATTTTTCTTAAAATATGCAAAAGATAAAGTAAGATTATTCTTAGTTTGTCATGCATTTATTGAAACAGTTTAACCATTTTTACCTTTTTTTAAGAAGACAAATGTTAAGTATTATTTGCTTCCAAAGAGAGGCATTTCAAAAATCATTTTAAGGGGCAGTTTGATTGGGGATGATTACTCTTATTTGTGTAGCATATTACAATTTTTTAATAAAATTTTAACTTTAGTCTTTGACTAGATTTAGAAAGAAAAAAAATACAATATAGTACAAGAGAGATTTGTGAATATTAAAAATGTATAAATGATAAATTATTCAATGATTGAGATGGAAGATACTTTTGCGGGATTTAAAACTATATAGTGCGTTTGACACGAATTGCCACCGGTTGTTGTACATGTTAAATTTTAAGTGTACTTTTTTTTTCTTTTCCCTTTTTGTTAAATTTAATTACAGATGAATCCAATTACATGGCTTATGTGTAATAATTAAAGTGGCTACTATTTGCACACCATTAAATACTTAGTTTTATTTCGTATTTCATTCACTCGATGACAAGCGAATAAGTATATGTTACTCGTTCAATAATAAGTGAATAAGTGCATGTTACTCGCACGATGACAAGTGAGTAAGGTATTGAAGTTTTTACTCGCTTGTCATTATGTGAGTAGCACGCACTTACTCGCTTGTGATCGGGCGAGTAATATACACTTATTCGCTTGTCATAAAGCAAATGAAAAATTGAGTGTTACTAAATATTTTGTAGAGTGCAAATAGCACCCAATATAATTAATAATAATATATGTGTTTCCATTTATTTACCACGAGAATAACAAGTACGCCAACTGTCTACACGATTATTGGCACCAATTAATGAATTTGTTGAGTAGTCCATTTAAATAATATTGTTATGCAAATCTTTTCATAATCGATTTGCTACCAAACAAATCCTATACTGGAGCTTAATTTCTTTAACTTTCAATTTAAGTTTTCTTTGTTGATCTTTTAAAGCAACTCATTCCTTTTGTAGCTTGAGAGAAAATGAGTAAAATACTCTAACCAAATTAAAAAATTCACTTTTTTTCACTATGATGTTAATTTTTTTAGTCGAATATGTGGCTCATGTAACAATTTACAATTTATGTGAGTGAACTATTCCAATAATAAATGACTAGTTTTTTGAATGAAAATTTGTCTCATCTCAATGTTAATGTAAAAAATCTTTCTCGTAAAGAAAAAAAATTTCTCTCTATTTTTTATAAAAAAGTTCAGTTTACATATTATATATAAGAAATCACAATTATGACTATCAAGTGCACTTGTAGCTTCATCTAAAAACAAAATTGTGGGATTTTTTACTAGGGGTGTTAAAGTCAATCCGAAAACCGACCGACGGAATTGAACCGATTCACAAAACTCCGAATCGAAAAAAACCAAAACTAAAAACAAGAAAACTGAACCAAAACCGAAAAGTTTGGTTCGGGTTTGGGGCAAGTCAGTCTAAAACCGAACTAAACCGAACCGAATTATGTATAAAAAAATGATAATATATGCTATGAGGGTACACATTAATTATACTATGATACAAAAAAGATGACATTTTATAAGAATATATTTCTTATTAATTGTATATTGTGATAATCTTAAAAAAATTAGTCATTAACGTGTGCCTTTATTATTTAATTAATTACACAATGTTAAGATTTTTTTATCACATACATGATAGAAAGATAATTCATCATTTTATTTAATGTGTTTTATTCTTATAAATGTACAAATAAAAGAGTAATTTTATTTGCACCCACAAAAACATGCATATCACCCCACCTAAATTTTCAAGTTTGCTAGAGAAAGTAATTATTAACCCACCAAACACACCCTTAACCTCTCTACACCACTTTTGCCTCTCCCATGACATAGACACCTCTCTCTTTAGTAAATGCTGACCGTAATGGCTTGCAATGGAAAGCCATCTATTAAACGAATCTATACATTTACATGTCCACTCTTACAATTTCAACTATGCACATGTTCGTAAATTTTATTTTATATACCAGTGCAATTTTTTAAAAAACATCACCCCTTCACTTTACCAATCATGGCAATACCTTAAACTTTTTTCACACCAAATTTATTTTGTACTCGGTAAATAGTTGTCATAACGATTAGAGCAATTGCCTGAAGAGAGAGAGAAGCCAATCGATTAGATTGATTGTAGGAAATCAATGGAAGCCAAAATATGTCAAGGTGATTTGGGTTTCAAGATTTGTAATACAAATCAAGGGTGATTTTAGTTGCACCTACATTAATTAGAATGAAAGTTTGCCTCTTTTAATTTTTTCTCCCCTCATATACACACACACACACACACACATATATATATATATATATATATATTTTAGGATTAAATGATGCATATGTCCAACAATGATTCTGTTTACTCTTGAGGCGAATTTGTTGAATGAAATCTTTTGCAACTACTGTGAATTGCCAAAGAAAAATGGCTGTGTTTTAAGGTCTTGTTTGGCTATTAAAATGAAGGTGGGGTGAGTTGAATAGAATTAAAAATATATGGTGGGGTAAGATGAAAGTGGGGTGAGTTGAACAAATATGTGGGTGCATTTAAAATCACCCAAATAAAATTGTATTTAAATAGAAAATATGGTATTTATATGTTACTCCTTGTTTCTAAAAAATCATAACTTTAATTTGAATATGAATTATTCTTACATTACTATTAGTATTATTAAGTGTTTTCGGTTTCGGTTGGGGTAGAAAGTAAGGTACCTCAAACCCAAACCAAATATAAAAATTCGGTTTCGGTTCAGTTCGGTTTTTAAATCTTCGAAACTCAAACTTGAACCAAACTTTTCGGTTCAGTTTCGGTTCGGTTTTATTTGGTTTTGACATATTTTTTTTAAATCAATTTAACATCATACTAAACCACAGCTATCATCATACTAATACACTTAATAATACAGATCAAATGTGGATAAATCGTATGGAAATTATATGCAATGTAATCGTTGACATGCTTATTTCCAACTGCCTCAACTTTAGTCTTTAAAGAGATCAATCTAAAGTCCTTAATGCAATGGGAACATTGCAAACAACAAAGCAAACATAAACCATAAACTTTCTTATGTAGAAAACTTAAACAACTCAATGTTTAAAAAGAAAAAAATACATAGAACAAAAGAGGAACTCCTATTAAGCCAATGTACTGTCTGAAACAACTCCCATGTGGGCAGTGTGCTCATGGAAGACTTTAGGGGGGTAACCCTTGGTTAATGGATATGCTAGCATAGAATTTGTCCCTATATGTTCTATAGAAATATGTTTATCCTGAACTCTTTTCTTAACAACCAAAAACTTGATGTCGATGAATTTGGATTTCGTCGAGTTATTGTTATTGTTGGAGTAAAGCACCGCAGAGTTATTGTTACAATAAATCTTTAATGGCCGTTCAATGCCATCTACTACATACAACCTAGTGATAAAGTTCTGTAATCATATTCTGTGGTCGGATGCCTTATAATAAGCTATAAACTTTGCTGCCATGGTTGAAGAAGCTATGAGAGTCTGCTTAGCAGACTTCCATAGTCTAGTTTCTCCAGCCAACATAAAAATGTATCCTGACATGGAGCACCTGCTATCCTGGCATCCCTCAAAATTAGAGTCAGAGAACCCAACGATTTTTAAACTTTATAATTTTCGATAAGTGAGCATGTAAGTTTTTGTTCTCCTCAAATAACACATCACACATTTAGCTGCCATCCAATGTTGCATGCCTGGATCATTCAAGTATCTGCCCAGAATTCCCTCACTATAAATGCTATGTCGGGATGGGTACAAACTTGAACATACATAAGCCTCCCTACTGCCGATGCATAATTAATTTTATTTCATTTCTTTCCTTTCAAGGTTATTTTTGGGGCACTGATTGAGACTAAGTTTGTTTTCATTAGCCAAGGCATATCTCCTGGTTTACTATTTTTCATGCCAAATCTACTTAAAACTTTATCGATATAAGTCTTTTATGATAACCTAAGAATACATTGAGAATGATCTCTCAATATTTGGATATCTAATACAAAAAAGGCATCACTGATATCGTTCATTTTGAATTTCTTCGTCAAAAATTTCTTGATTTCTTGTAATAAACCTATATCGTTACTAATAAGTAGGATATTGTTAACATATAATATTAGGAAGAAAAATTTACTCCCATTAAACTTGTGATATACACAATCATCAACGACATTCGCCTCAAAATTGTATGAGGTGATCACTTGATGAAACTTGTGATACCATTTGATGGGAAGCCTGTTTGAGACTATAAATGGATTTCTTCAATTTGCAGACCATAGACTTTATATCTCCTGATTCAAAATTTTATAGCCGTGCTATATAAATAGTCTCGTTATTGTGTTTATTTAGAAACGCAATTTTGACATCCTATCTGATGCAACTCTAGATCAAAATGAGCCATTAGTGCCATTATAGTCTTAAAAGAGTCTTTCGATGATACTGGATAGAAAGTCTTTTTGTAGTCTATGCCTTTCTTCTGAGTAAAGTCTTTGGTGACCAATCGAGCTTTATATCTCTCGATGTTACCCTTCGAATCCTTTTTAGTTTGGAATATCTATTTACAACTAATGAGT
The DNA here is from genome assembly GCA_021464415.1 of Lonicera japonica. Classification (NCBI taxonomy): domain Eukaryota; kingdom Viridiplantae; phylum Streptophyta; class Magnoliopsida; order Dipsacales; family Caprifoliaceae; genus Lonicera; species Lonicera japonica. The sequence goes on along the minus strand of CM038469.1, from coordinate 41,040,072 downwards.
TTCATGTCTTCAGGTAATTGGACGAGATCCTAAACGTCATTGTCTTTCATAAACTTCAATTATTTCTTAATGGCAATTGATCCACTTTTGAGAATTAGAAATACGCATTGCCTGACAGAGATTGATTGGGTCATCCTCTGTTCAAACCCACGCCATCATTATGTTCTTGGAAAAAGACGATATAATCACTTAGAATCGCGCTTCTCATCTCCCCATTGGATCTCCTCAATAACACTTCTTTAGATTGTTGAGTTTGTTCTATAGGTTGTGTTTGAGGAAAGAATCGCATTGTTGTCTTAGTATGGAGCAATGTTCAGGAATAAGAGCTTGAGCTTGATCATTGTTTTCTAATACTGGAACTGTTTCATGAACAACAATAGGTATGTAGACCTAATTATTGTGAATAACATATTCTCCATCAAAGACAACATTCCTTTTTGTTTCCTTCCCCCTCAAACTCAACATCCTCAAGGAATCTCGCATTTCCTCGTTTTAAAAAAAGATCTTGATGTGGGATTGTAAAACTTCTAACCCCGAGAGCATTTAGGGTAACCAACGAAATAGCAGCTAATCGTTCTTGATGAGTCTAGTTTTCTTGCCTATTCAAAGCTCATATGGGGTTTTAACTACTACTTTGCTTGGTACCCTGTTAATGATGTATATTGCGGTCTTTAGAGCTCTTCCCCAAAGTGAGTCTGGTAAGGAAGAATGACTAATCAAACTCTTTTCCAGACCTTTAAGGGTCCGATTTCATCGCTCTGCAACACCGTTCATACTAGGTTTGCCCGGCATGGTGTATTGTCGAACAATTCCACACTCATTGAGGAAAAGAGCGAATGGTCTTGGACGTTGTTCTCCTAATCTGTCATTTTTCTTGTAGTATTCATCACCACGGTTTAATCTGACAGCTTATATTTTTTTTCCAAGTTGAAGTTCAATTTCAACATTGAAAGACTTGAAAACTTACATCCAGTGATTGAGACTTCTCATGAATTAAATATGGTTACCCATAACGAAAGTAATTGTCTATGAACTTGATAAAGTATTGTTGACCATTCCATGCAGCCGTAGAGAATGGACCATAAATATCTGTATGTATAAGTTCTAAGACATCTCCAGCTATTGGCACCTTAATTTTCTATCGTTTGTTCATTTCCTTTTGATGCACCCTATATAGACTTGAAAGTCTGTTACATCTAGGGGCTCAAGAATTCCATCATATATAAGCCTTCTGAATTCTCTGTTTAGAGATGTGACCTAAATGCTTATGCCATAAGGTGGCAGAATTCTCTTTTATTTTTCGCTTTGTACCACGTGAAATTTGTTTGGCAATATTTCCTTATAGGAACCAACCACATCAAGCATATATATATATATATATATATATTATCAATTAAAGAACTAGAACCAATAAAATTTGAATTTTGATAGAGATTAATTTTATTATTTCCAAACAAACAAGAAAAACCTGATTTGTCCAAACTAGAAATGGAAATTAAATTCCATCTAAAAGATAGTGCAACAAATGTCTCAAACAAATCCAAATAAAAGTTCAGTTTTTAGATGTAATCTAAAAGTTCCTATAGCTTCCACTGCAGCTTTATTGCCATCGCCCACAAAGATGAATCTTTCAACATCACTTAGCGGCTGGCTCAATAGGTAACCCTGCATAGTTATACTTATGTGAGTAGTGGCACCAAAATCCATCCACTAAGTACTATTATGTACAGAAGCTAAATAAACTTCAGAACAAACTAAAGTTAGAAGCATACCCTTCTTTACACGCTAGGTGGCGTACTTGGAACATTCCTTATTAAAATGTCCCTTATTCTTACAGAAATAGTAGGGTTTTCCCTCATCCTGCTTCTTTTGTTTTTTCAGCTGAGAAGATCCTTCAGCAATAACAACAATTCTCTTCTTTTTCTTGCTTTGAGTAGTTAAGGCCAAGTGAGCACTTTCAGTCTTCTCTCGCTGCTATATTTTTTCTTAATTGCACACAGTGAGATATAAGCTCATCGAGGGACCATTTGTTATACTGAGTATTATAACTCACTTTGAATTGAGTAAAGTGTTGAGGAAGAGAGATTAAAACTAAGTGCACGAGTAAATCATCAGATAACTCTAACTTTAGTGCCTTTAGTTTTGACGCAAGCATAAACATCTCCATGATGTACTCCCTTATGTTCTCTTTGCTATAATGCTTCATTGAGACGAGTTTAGCCAAAAGGTTGCTCGTATTCTGATTTTTCATTTTTGGCAAAGTATTATTCAATTTTCTTTAGGAACTTCTTGGCACTCGTGTCTTCATCAATAGATCCCCGAAATGCTTCTGGAATGGAGCGCTTCATTATCATCAAACACATCTGGTTAGACCGATCCATTTTTCTATTTTAACCTCATTAAGGTTTTTCAGAGTAGAGGTGGGTCGATCCTCCTGAAGTGCTTGATCCAAATCCATACAACTGAGAACAATTTATGCGGGTTCTTTCTACATTTTAAAATTCATCTCATTCAGCATTAAGATATTACTGACTTGGGCTGAAACATTTGTGGCATTAACAACTAAAAACTGCATAGAGAACAAAAATAAACAAGTACAAATACATACATGTTAAAAGATAATAAAACTAGACATGAATGATAAGCCAAGTATAGGGAACCCATCTTGAGATACCGAGACAACATTAATTTCTAGTCTTTGGACAGAGAAATTAAAGACAGAGAATTTAACTGTAATAGGTATTCTCATCGTAAAAATCAAATGTTAGTAATAATTTCTGTCAAACAACACGGAGTTTGGCAGAGTTTGACACAACACGGAGTTTGGCGGCTTCTTCTTCTTCTTCCTGTAAAGGAGATTTCTATTTAGATTGTAGACAGGCATGACAGAAACCATAAGAATTACCTAGCCAAGGTACTCTCTCTCTCTCTCTCTTCAAGTGGAGTCTATTTAAAATTACATGTTCCATCATGTGATAATAATCAAACCCCTACTTTGTACTGTGTTACTATTGTTAATGTTTATTTCTCTACATATAATTTTGGTAATATTTAATTTTCTGTATGAACTACTCTGTTAAAATTGATAGGTTGCACATTAACTGTTTGTATAAATGCCACAACATGACAGAGAGAGTGATCTTCTGAAATCTATATTCGTTTATTTTTCATTTTTATATTCCCATCTTATTAGTATAAAGATTTTGAGATCAAGTTTCATTCTCTAATGATTTAGATGTACGGGACTTTTCATATTTATGCCCATAGTACAAGTTTTTCTCTATAACAGTCCATCAAATGGAAGCGTGTGGTCATTCTCGGTCTTTTTGATGAGAGGTAAGCATAGCGGAATAGCATGTCTTTATCTTCTTGTTACATTACATAGAAAATAAGTGCGGTTCCGCCTCACAATATCCTATTATTGTTGCTTTTTCAGTATCCCTTTTGTTACACGTAACATGTTTTCATAAATAATGGACGGTTATGAACCTTTTTGTTTTGTGTTTCGGCCATCTTAACAACTTTTCTTATGAATTAATTTTTATCCCATCGGTGAAGAGGTTTATATGTCTATTTGGCAATATCATTGAATTGGTAGATAAGTCTCAAATATATGGTAGCTCTAATGGTGCTATTTTTATCTTTGTTCTATAAAAATGCAACTATATAAGGTGTTATGGGTCTCCATTTTATTTCTTCCATAGATGATAAGAAGTCTATATTAGGACTCCCAGTTTTTAAGTGTATCTTGATCACCTCTCATTTCTCACCATAATGCGTAAAAATAAAATCAAGTTTCCACTTTGGTAACCTGACTGCCACATGCACGTACCTCTCTCAAGCCATGTGAAATCTCATCTAGCCCAGAAGCATTAAGTTCCACACTCTTCCTTTCTTATAAAATTAAAGCCATAAAATGTTTGAAATGATATTGTTATGTTGTATCTCATGACAAAAATTCATTGGTAATACATACATATAATAATTTTCCTTTACTAAACAATTATATAGGTTAGATGTAGTGATCTACTCCCACCAAATGATTCTTAAGAAATGCCTCAGTTACGACTAAAAAAATAAAAATATATCTAAAAGTATATTTGAATAGGGCAAAATAGCCATTAATTTCGTAAATAATATAAAATCTATTAAACCTTGAGTTCTCTGCCAACCTTTTTGCTTCTATTATGTGGTTTGAGTTATTCTTGAATTGTTAGTTTTGTACCAATCTTCCTACTAGCTCAAATGTGACAGTAGGAATTCAAGGTCAGTTCATTCATGGTTAATTCATACAAAGATACTGCCAACTATCTCTATTATAGCGATTAATTTAAACAATTGGAACTTTTATATTAGGAGTTGAAAATGGTAGAAGTGAAAGTGATTGAAATAAAATATCTCTTTCTTAAATATAATATAATATAATATCATGTGGAATCTTAAATCGTGGCAAATACAACATTTTCTCTGTTTTCTATGCTCTGTAAATTTATTCAAGATTATTGAATTGGCTTTGCAGGTCTTTTATAGTTAAGGTGTGCAAATGTAAACATGGAGAACACTAAAGGCGCATTTAATTGCCGAATTTCAATGGATATAAATTAAGTGGTACAACTTAATTTAACTTCTTATTTTTACTTTAGTTTGAAAAACTCTATATCCTAAGTTTGTTTCTTTTTCTTAACTATTGGATAGCCATTAAGTTCTTCTTTTTTCAGTTCTGCATTCATTCTTCTCCGTCTATGTCTATTGTCACTTTCAATTACAGACCAGTCTCAAAGGCTTATTTTTTTTATGTCTAGCCTCTTTTTAAATTCATACAATATGTGTTCAGTCATTTACTTAGAGAAAAAAATTAGATTTTAAATGTGTTGCAAGGTAGGTACAATATGTGTTTTGTCTAGGATTAATTCTATGGATGGGTAATAATCATCTCTGTCCTTTTTAGGGAAACCTTCTTTTTCCTTTTACTTGGTGAGCATTGGACCTTTGAAATACTAAGAAAAATATTAGGCCTCCTGATTCTTAACTTATGTCAATAACCATCTCACTATGATACAAGGTCAAGGGAGAACTGATTGTATTTAGATATCAAACTAATTTTGCACAACAGGATGTAATCAATTTGGAAGGTTGGTTGATATTGGTCCATGGGATATCCGTTAGCATTCTATCCATTTTAACTATACTATTATTCTACAGGCAAGCATATAACCTGCATAGTGTATATTCTTTTATAATGTTACGTAAACAAATCCTAAAATGTGCAACAAAAGACAAGATGATGACAATTTGGTTTACGCACCTAGACAAGTGATGCAAATGTAAGAGTATTTTACACCATTATCAAATGCAAAGGCTGTGGATTTTGCATTGCTTCTGGCATTGTATTTTCATTTTTTTGAACTAATCAGGTGGTCAGAATATAATTATTCACTTTTTAATATTTTGATGATTGTTTATTCTTCCTACATATGTTTCCTTAATGTTTTACTCCTGTTTTTTTTGTGTGTGTTTGTTTTGGCTTACTTGATATAGGGAAGTAACTACATGTATATTTCTTTTACGACAAACCATTATACAAGAATCTTTTGAAGAAGTCATTGAAGGCCATAAAGTGTTTGCAATCCATTGCTTTTTGACTTTGATGTAGATATACTGTGAACAAAAGTGTGTATGCATTACATTTTTTACCTGCACTATAGGTTTCATTTGTTGTTATACCTATGCTAATTAAGATAGCTAATACCTCCACTACAAATTCCAACCCCACTTCCAACCCACTGAACTCCGTCTATGAGATACATTATCCGACAACCTTAATTTTGACAATTCTATTATTATTATTAATTTTTTTTTTCCAATGGCCGGTGTTTCAAAATTGTAGGCGTTGCCATTTGGATAAGCAAGCTTTTCGACGATGTAATAACAGGGCTGGATAGCTTACAAGAAGAACTGAATCAGGCCGAGACAATTGTATAAACACATGTATGTAACGTTTGTAATAGTTGACACTCAACATAATATCCTATCACCAAATTACAATTTCCTATATTACTCATATTTTTTTTCCCGTAGTTATATTATTTAAATTATAATAAAAAAATCAGAACACATGTATGCAAAATGCCCACGCATCGCGTGGGTTGGAAACTAGTATATATATATAATAGCAACCAATATACATCGCATCAAATCTACTTATTTATATATATTGAACAAAAATAAAAGGCTAGTGGAGTTTTCTGCGCAGGTCAAATCGTTTTTTTTTAATTTTTTTGTATGATAACTTTAATGCTCATATTAAAGTTTGCTTCTTCCAAAAAAAATAATAAATACTCTCAACGAGAAGAAAAAGTTGTGCTAGTACAAATCAAACCATATGTACAACCGAATGCAACCATTGATATATATATATACAACCAAAAGCAATGGTTAAAGACTCAAGTCAATTAAAAGCAACCATTAATCTATAATACAAATTTAGATAGTTGACGTGATTCATTGTCCTAGGTGGTCATTTTTTTTTACTTATACAACATCTTTTTATTTTATTTATTCTTTCTCTAAACAACAATTATTAATGTGGTGTCTAGTTAAATTTTTAAAAATTTTATCAAAAAAATTCAACTTTACTTCACACTTTTCAAAATTCACTTCACTTTATTTTCTCTTCTCATAAATTTTTTAAAACACCATAGCTTTAAATTCAGAAATCGGAATTAGATAAAAAAAATATTTGAAACCTATTCATCGAGATCTATAAAATAAGATCCATTGTGACTATTTTTTGAATTTCTTTCATGAGTTTTTTTAATTGGTTAAAAAATACTCTAACAAAAATTAAATTCACTTTTCACTTTTTAAAAATCATAAATCATAAATACAGTTCAAGTTTTTCATTTTTTTTGCTTAATTAAAAGCTACTTCATCTTCTTTCTTTCTTTATTTATTTTATACTTTCAACTCTGGTTCAAAAACTTTTTACGATTACTTAGGGTAAAATAAGTTTTTATTTGATAAATACAAAAGTCATAATTTATGATGTGCAAGCTCAAATTCATAATGTTGTAAATTTTTATTTCAATTAATTTTGGTAAGTTACATTTTTTTAGTGAGAAAATGAATAAAAAAGAATGAGGTTAATTCTTACCTACTTCGTGCCATAGGTAGGTAATCTTTTTTTTTCCAATCATTTTTTACTCTTTTTTTTTTTTTTTTTATCAAACTAACCCTATGGTGTGAATATCATGTAGACATGTTAATAGGTCAATTTGGATTATATTTGTGTGGTGCATTATCAAGATTTAGGTGTAATCGTTTTTTATTTAGATGAGTGACTTTTTTCTTAGGTGTAAAATAATATTCAAGCTACTTTATTCAAGATTTTTGAATTGTTTGGTATTTGGCCCACCTCATTTTCATAATTACTTTTCGGCCCAAAGTTATGGATAATTGATATTCTATATTTTAAAATCATTTTTATTTACTTTACATTTTGAAATTCAAATTAAAAAACCATTTCAAATTAAAATCGACTTCAAGTCAAATTGAATATCGGCATACATATTATTATTCATTATAAATTGTGTTTCATAGCAAAGTCATAAATATACATAACCAAAGAATAAGTCATTTTCTAATGGCATAATATTCCTACATAAATGAACTGTAATAGTTAAATGGAATATAATCATTCTTGAATAAAGTCAAATAATTCATATTCTTACATACATAAATCCATTTAAGAAACAGACATATTATGAATAATCAGTAATTTTTTGTTTGCTTGAAAAATACAAGGAAATTGATTTCTAAATCTAAATATTATTCTGCTAAAATTTATATTTAGTTGATAAATAATCATAATATGACTCACTTTTTCACTTATGCTGAAAAGGAAATTAATAATAATAATAACAATAATAATAATAATAATAATAATAATAATAATAATAATAATAATAATAATAATAATAATAATAATAATAATAATAATAATAATAATAATAATAATAATAATAATAATAATCTATATCATAACATTGACAACTGACTTTTTAATTGTGCATCTATAAGTGGTTCCAACAAATCCAGTGGTATAGAATTTATCTGAGTCAAATTTTTATTTTTCACTATGACCTACAACATAACTCTCTCTCTCTCTAAAGTTCGGACATTTTTTTAATAGAATTCTCTCTCCTAATCTTAATCAATATCCCATCTCTCTCTCTAAATCTCTCTTTAAAATTTTCTTCTCTTCACAAAACTCTCCCCCAATTGTAAATTTTTTGGGTTTTGATGGTTGAATTTTCAGTCAAAGAATTTTATGTCAAGTTAATGTGTGTTTGGGTTTTGAATTTAAAGATCCTCATTCTAATTCTAAAATTTTACTTGATTTTTTTAAAAAAAACAATTTTTAAAATTTGACTATGCTACACACAGAGATAAGGAGAGAGAAAAGGAGAAAGAAGGGAGAACAAGAGAGAGATGAGGGTTGACTAAGTATATTTGCGTGTAAATCGGGGTACAAATTAATAGTATTATAATTAACATGAATTTTTTTTTGGTTCGAGAGTTACCTCCCGGGGTATTTAGGGCGGTTTTCGCGTACTTCGACTAATCCCCGCTCGCGGTGCGTGGCGGTAGCTGTTCAAGCATTAATGTAATATTTATGTTTCCCGATATCAATAAATCAATATAATTAAATTGTGTGTCAAATAGGCATTTTAAAGTAAGTTACATAATAAAGATAATAATGTTAGCCATTTAAAAAAATATTCTAACAATTTAACATTATTTTTAATGATATTTTATATGAATTTTTTAGGTCACTTTTTAGTCATTAAAGATGATTTTAAAGTGTTAAAGTATTTTTTTGTATAGTGTTAATATTAACCATGCTAACCCAACACCTTAACCCACTAACTTTGAATTGCATTAGTGAGTTGTGTTAAAATTTATATACTGTAATCATGTATATCACGTAATTCAAAATATAAAAGTAGTCAAAATATTTGGTTAGCGAGGTTGTATAGTTTAGTAAAATATTTATTTACAATGTTATTCCAAATACAATGTCTTGCACTTTTGCAAATTAAGCACTTCTGCAACATTTAGAAATAATCAAACACAACCCAAGTTGGAGATATTATCAAATATATATATCATCGTGCCGAATAACACGTGCAGAACCTGGAGTAGTGGTCAATAAATATTAATTTTGTAAGGCTCACACGGCTCAAGTATTATTATTTGATGTTAAATACTACTATTTTAATACATGCAATTAAGGAACCAAAATTTTTTAATTTCAAAGTAAGTAAACCAAATCTTTTAACTTCATGCAATTAGAGATCTATAATACAAAATAGAGCATATTTATTATTTATCAAAATGACCACTGAAAAAAAACCTAACGGCTAGAACTACCTCTGCATGATATGATGGTCAATAATTTTTCTTCTTTTAACACGATATTTTTATTTTTCCTAAAATTTACAGGTCCTCCTCTCACCTCATTATCTCTCTCTCTCTCACACATCAAGTTTTCCGTACATCCCCTCTCCGAACTCCATTTTTTATGTCTGAACTTTAATCAATTACTAGCCATGGCCATACCCTCCTATTTAATGGGTTTAGTAGTGGTGGAGATGAATATCTTTTACTTAAGGTGTGTCAATTTTAAAATTTGCTGAAGTACAAATAAAGTTAATGGTTTGAAGAAGAATAATGGCACATGTATATACTCCAACAATAATTTAAAAGTTATAATGATAGATCCTCTCTTGAAGATGGATTATTTCAACTATAATTTGGCTTTGGATCAACCTTCTATTTCGAATGGTGGCTTGAATTTCAACCTGGCAAAGACAACAGATTTAGGGAGTATTAATAATACGAAGAACAAAAAAATAAAAATAAAATTATACTAACGGTACATTGATATATTTGGTGGTTGATCACATGAAAGGAAAGAAAAATGAAGTTCATTTACACGTGGGGTAGAAAAACCCACATCTATCTTAATTATTTTAACCCCCATTTGTAAAAAAGATTTAGAATCTTGAGTTAAAAATAATTTACTTTAAATTTTTATAGTAGAAGTACACTGATATATGACCACGTGGTATGAAAAGAAAAATAAAACTCCTACAAATCAAACATGCACATGGGATTAGAAAATCTACCCATATCTCAATTATCCTAACCCCCCAAGAGTAAAAAAGAATTCGAAAAATTTTAGAATGCAATTCATATCTCTTTTTAAAATAAACAATAATTAGCAATCAATTCATATCTCTAAAAATATAAACAATGTTTTTTTTCTTATAAATTGTTAGAATGTAATTGTCACTAACTTTTATGATTTCAATTAAAAATTTGACTTTATCCTTTTCAATTATAATATTTTTTATGTAACACTCAAATATACAATTTGTAAGGTTAGAACTCATGTAACATTTTCTTTTTGTCTTTAATTATATTATTTTTCCTTTTCATCTATCTCCCAAATCCTCAATGATTTTTGTTAAAACTATTATAAAATATTTTTTTTATGCTGTACAGTACCCTTTGGCATGGGCATTACCCTTAATATATATACAACCAAAAGTTAATGTCAATAGTCTTTATATATATAAAGTCATGTCAAACTTATATATGAATATATATTAAACAAAACAAAATCCTCTAGGCACGTTAACGGCTGCAATAGTAAAATCCTTATATATATATATATATATATTTGCCGAAACTTTGTATCTGCAATGCTCCTTTCATATATATATATATATATAATTAAATCCGTATTATTATATCTACTAATAAATCTCATATAATTTTTAATGATATAACATAAAGTTCTTCTGATACCAATTGTTAGAAATTAATCCTTAAATCAACATGTTAAATCATTAAGATCTAAATTAAAACACTTAGACCGCACACCTGGATCCATGATAAATCAATGCAGAATACGAGAATCGATTACAATAACAACACGGATCGAGCGGGTACATGGTCTTCTTCAACCAAATTGCCTTAGTTTCTTAATGAGAATTTTGGTTATCTTCCGGATGGGGAGAAATGAGCCATATTTTGATTTGTAGTGTTGGGGACTATAACCCTAATATATACTTTATATATAGTATAATTAGGTTCTCATAAAACCCTAACAAACCTATATAAGGTATCTACACATTTGGCCATATTTATTTGAGTAGTTTATGAGTTTAACTAAAAATTAATTAGATCACTAAAAAATTAGCTCATTAATTTAAATAGCAAATATAATTGAAATAATATAATATGTTGCCCATATAAATTAAAAAATATAAATTTTCTAACACAAGGTCCTTAGTCATGGTTCCAACATTAGCAATGATATGACTTGTACGTACTAGTATCATATAGGTTGCGAAAAATTCTTTTGCACTGATGTAATCATCAACCATGAGTTTCCCACCGTACCAAAAGTTTACTACGCAATTGCATGCCATTAGGCGTTGGGATGTTTTGAGCCCAACGCCTGCGAACCATGCTTGTTGGATACCTTCTCGTTGAGGACCTTCCTGCGTTTGTTTGAGCATTTGGAGTAGGGATGGCAATGGTCCGGTTCGGGGACAGAGATAGGGTCCCCCGTACCCGCCCCCGATTTCCAATATCGCCCCAGTGCCCGAACCCATATCTGGTTAGGAGTTTCAAGTATTCCCCATCCTCACCCCCGTTGGGCAACAGGTACTCACGGGGAACCCGAATTATTATTTTTTCAAAAAAAATAGTAGTTTAATTATCAAATAAAATGTTAGAAAATTTTTATTTTTCAATCTATTTTAAGTACGAACATAAAGTCTTAAAAAGTAAAATGTTTCATCAACATATATAATCCAAAATATACTACAAAGTTTTAATTATCAAACACATAAATCTTAAAATACTTCCTTCAACCTAAATTAAAGTTGATAACACATAAATAGCAATATCAAAAGAAACTCAAATAACACAAACAACATTATCAAACCAAACTCAAATAACAAAATAACATTCTTCAAGTACTTTCATCAAATTAAAATATTAAAGAAGTTTTTTCGGCCTCCAACAAACTTCTCATTCTTTTCATATCTTGGTTACACCACTTGCACCCTATAAAAAGACAAATAAATAAATAAATTACTTCATTAGATTTTACACAATGCATAATAAATAAAAGAAAAAAGTAGTCATGCATTGATAATAATAAATACCTCATCATCATCTTTATCCTCATACATATTAACTCTTACAAATTCCACATCCTTAGAAGAATCAATGTCACCATCTAAATAAAATTTCAAACAAAATTGATTAACCACTCACTAAATAAAAATAATAAAAATTTACTAAAATAATATGTAATTACCTTTAATTTCCGTCCATAACCAATCTTGAGCACACATTAAAGCCTCCAAAGTTTTTGGATGAATTTTACTCTGATGTGGACTCACAAATCTACCACTAGTGCTAAAGACGGACTCTGAAGTAACTGTAGATACGGGAATAGCCAATATTTCTCTTGCAATAGCACTTAAGGTAGGATAATTAATACCATTTACTTTCCACTAAGCCAAGATACTAAATTCATCGGTCTAAGGTAAGATGGGCTCATCTAAATAATAGTCCAATTCCCACTTAACAACTTCATTAGTAGAAGTACTCGAAATAAATAAAGTAAATTGGTTAATCCAATTACTCTTCCCTAACCCCTTGTGATTGAGATGTCGTACTTGAATTTTCACAACTAGACCTCTCTAGTCCCACATCCATATTTTCTTTCTCATTCATTTGGTATCCCATCAACAAATCAAAGCCAAGATTACGAACTTTCTCAATCTCTCTTATAGCCACACTCTCATAGATTTTAGAAAAATAAAACTCAATTCCTTTCATCTTGAAACGCGGATCTAAAATTGTACCTAAAGCCATTACCCCATGAAGTGAATTCTAATATTTCTTAAACTTTATTATCATATTAGTTGCCATATACCTAATTTCTTCAAAACTAGATAAAACCCACTCTTTTATTGATCCTATAATCTCACAAATTTTAGGAAAAAAGAGGTAAATGGTAGGTTATTTAGTTCCTAAAAATAACTCAGTTGCTTCATAAAATAGCCCCAACCTCTCATAAATCTCCTTTGCCAACAACTATTTATTTTTCGAAGGCAAATTTTTTTATTGGGATTTGCGCTATTTCAATCGTTCAAACACTACTTTATAACCTAAGGCAGTGTTGAGCATTAAATAAGTGGAGTTCCATCTAGTTTTGCAATCAAGAGCTAATTTCTTAGTGTAAGGAATCGAGCATTGCTTGGCTACTAATGCAAACATTTCATCTCTCTTAGGTGTGGCCGTCCAATAAGCAACACTATCACGGACTTTTTCAACGGCGTCACCAATTACTTTTAACCCATCATTCACAATCAAATTCAAAATATGTGCTGAACAATGCATATGAAATACTTTTTCACCCAACAATAAAGAATGACATGGAATTTTATCTAAAAGATGATTAATCATAGCATTATTGGTGGTACAACTATCTATAGTTAAAGTTGACATTTTATAATCCAAATCCAATATAGTAAACAATCCATGAATGTATTAGAAAGTACCTCGGCGGTGTGTGGACATGGCACATATATAAACCTAATATGAAAAATAAAGAAATTCAAGTAATTAAGCAACTGAGCTATTAAACATGTCATTAATAAAATTCATAAATTAAACTAACAATAAAAATACTTCACAATTCGACTTTGTAAAGTCCACGATTCATCAATGAAATTAGAGGTTATGGCCATAAATCCCATTTTTTGATTGGATGACGTCCACATGTCGGTAGCAAATGCAAATATACTTCGATTGCTCCCTAACAACTCCATTGTTTTTGTCTTCTCAAACTCGTATATCTTTATTATATCAAACCTGACCGTATTTCGAGAAGGAACCTTAAAATAATGGTTGAAGAGACCTACTATACTCTCTAAACCCATAATGTTCTACCATTGATAATGGATATTCATGTAAAATAATCATTTTTCCAAGTGCATCTCTTGTGGCTTGTTGATCAAATGTATAAGCCTCAAGTGTTGTTTTACCATCGCTTTTGCATGGATTCAAAATTACTTGTTTAATGTCTCTAGTTTTTTTTAAAGGACATTTTTTAAAATGTTCACGCAAGTGAGATGTCCCATGCTTACTCTCCCCACCAAGTTTTTTTATTATAATAATAGTGACAAATAGCTTTCATTGCCCCATTAATTTCTTGTCTTATAAAGTGATTCCACACAATAAATTGTTAAATTATATAAACGAGAGAGAGAGAGAGATGGGAGAAATTGTATATACTTATATTGATTGAATAATTAAAATACATAAAGGAGGCCTCTATATATAAAGCTCAATGAGATAAAGAAAAGATAAGAAATAATCTAACTAGGAAATGGAAAGAACTAATCTAAATTCAACAAGGAAATAACTAAATAAATAATAAGAAATAAGAAAATAAGGAAATATAATTTAACACCCCCCTCAAACTCAAGAAGGCTTGAAGATTATACTGAGTTTGGACACAAGAAAGTGAAATCGAGCAGTCACATATGACTTGGAAAACAGACTAGCAAGTTGATACTTGGACGAGACAAATGGCAAGTGAATAGTTCCTTGAGTGAAATGATGTCGAACAAAGTGGAAGTCAACCTCAATATGCTTAGTACGCTCATGAAAGATATCATTATGTGTTATCTGAATTGCACTTTAATTGTCACAAAATAAAAGCGTAGGACTAGGAAGGTTGACTCCCATATTTCAAAGTAACTAAGGAAGCCAAACAATTTCGAAAGTTGCATGAGCAAGGGCTTGATACTCAGCTTTAGCACTAGAACAGCAATCACAATTTGTTTATTACTTTTTCACGAGATGAGAGAGTCACCTAGAAAAATACAAAATCTTGTCGTGGACCGGCGATCAGTAATATCACCTGCCCAGTCAAAATCGAAATATCTTTTTAACACAGCACTGGAAGTAGAGGAAATATGTAATCCTTAAAATAATGTTCTTTTAAGGTGCCGAATAATGTGTAGAACAATAACAAAATGAACAGAGTGTGGTGCAGACATGAATTGGCTCACAATATGAACAACATGACTAATATCTGGTCGAGTAATGGTGAGATAGTTAAGATTGCCAATAAGTTGTTGATATAAAGTAGGATTAAGTAACATAGACCCGTCAGAAACACAGAGATTAACATTCATTTCAAGTAGAGTATCGACAATCTTGTTGTCAGTTAAATTAGCACGCTGAATAATGTCAGAAGCATATTTCACTTGAGAAAGAAAATAACCCATACACAAGTAATCAACTTCAATACCAAGAAAGTAGCGAAGAATTCCTAGATCTTTTATTTCAAAGCAAGAGCACATATAATTTTTAAGCTTGCATTTCCTATCCAAATCATCCCTAGTGATAATCATATCATTGGCATAAATTAGAAGAACAACAATGCTTTGCGGAGAGGTACATGTAAACATTGCAGAATCATGAGCACTTTGAGAAAAATGATGTTGAAGAACAGCTGTGGAGAACTTTTTAAACCAGGCTCGGGGTGCTTGCTTCAGACCATAGAGAGCATGGCGAAGTTAGAAAACATGCCCAAGAGAGTGAGGTAGCCTAGGAGGGGGCTACATGTAGATTTTTTCAGAAAGGTCGCTGTGAAGGAAACCGTTTTTGACATCCATTTGGTGAATTGCCCATTTATGGATAGAAGCAACTGAAATAAGCTTGTGAACTGTAGTTACACAGGTTATTGGAGCGAAAGTTTTTTCATAATCAATACCATATTCCAGGGTAAAACCTTTTACAATAAGACGGGCTTTATATTGATCAACAAAATCATCGGCTTTGGTTTTAATCGTATATACCCATTTGTTTCCAACATCAAATTTTTTAGCAAGTAGGGGTACAAGGTCCTATGTATTGGTTTGCTTTAAGGCAGCAAGTTCATCGGCCATAGCTTGTCGCCATAGGGGATCTGATGATGCTTCTTAGTAAGAAGAAGGCTTATGTAGAGACAAAAGGGCAGAAAGAAAATAGTGATAATCTGAGAACTTAGTTGGTGGCCGACGATCTAGAGTTGATCTGAGTGAAAGACCGCCGTCGGGGCAAGCAGAGTCAGGGCAAGGTAAAGAGTTGTCAGCATTTGTGTTATTAGACACCGTGGTAATGTGGTTAGCTGGCACTGGATTAGGGACAGTCACTGGGGTAGGTGGAATACGAGAGGCCTCTAGTGGAGAGGACTCGGGGAATTGAACAATAAATGGAGCAGAGTCATGGATAAGGTGGGGTCTGAGCTAGGGTGTAATATGGAGTATTTTCCTAGAAGGTATCATGTCGGGATATACGAAGTCTTTTTGCAATTGGATTGTAGCAGCGATCACCTTTTTGTTGAATTCTATAACTTAAGAAAACACAGATAGCTATTTTTGGTACGCTCTTTTTTGGGAAGTAAGACAAAACAGGTAGATCCAAATACAAAAAATTTAGAATAATCAGGACAAGTTTCATAAAGACGCTCAAAGGGAGAAATGCCATTTGTAACAAGAGAGGGAATGAGATTTATAATAAAAATAGAAGTATGGACGGCTTCTCCCCAAAAGGTGGAAGGGACATAGGATAAAACAAGGAGAGTACGGACAGTTTCAATAAGGTGATAGTATTTACGTTTCGCAATTCCATTTTGTTGTGGGGTGTCAGGGCATGATAATTGAGGAAGAGTCCTTTGGGATTTGAGGAAGTCAAAGAAGGGTTTGGACAAATATTTGCCTCCAGAATCAGAACGAAATTTTTTAATGATTTCAGAAAACTGAGTTTTAATCATGGTGGCAAACTCAATGTACATTTTAAGAAAATCTGAACTAGAGTGAGCTTTACCCCACACATCAGAATGCAAAAGATTAAATGGAGAAGATGAAACTGTAGTACTATTATTAAAAGGAAGAGCTTGTTGTTTGTCAGTTTACACGCAATACAAGAAGGATCTTTATCAAATGTAGCTGGTTTTAATAATACTTGATTAATCATATATTTAAGACGAGGAAAAAAACATGTCCTAATCTAGAGTGCCAACATATAAAAGAGGATGGATATGAACTAGATGCTGTTAAGGATGCATTGGTTTGTGGTGGAATATGAAGTCTGTTTGTAACATATAAGTGTCCAATTCTATGGCTTGTCCCAACTTAGTTTCTCGTTGAGTGGTCCTGCAAAACAAAACATGAATAATAAAATATAATAATTAGCCCAAGATCACATAATTGCCCAATAGATAGCAGTTGCATTGAAAGTTGAGGGACAAAGAAAACTTCGGGAATATACAGGTTATTAGTTTTTTTAATATAACCAATGTGACTAGCAGTAACCATAAAACTGTCAACAGTTTGAATTTTGGGAGATGAGTGCATGGGATTGAATGAGTCGAAGTACGTAGGGTCAAAAGTCATGTGATTGAAAGCTCCGGAATCAAGGAACCAAGAAGAAAAAATGTATCTGAAGAGACTGAGAAAACATATGCGATAGTATGATTATTACCATGTTGATTATCGTTTGAGGTGGGTGGAACAAGTGCGGCAGTAGACGATCTAGTTGAGTTTTGTAGTCCCCTCATGTACCGTGATGTAGGAGAATAACAATACTTGAATACATGCCTAAAACCTTTGCAGTAGTTACATTGAACTTGGGTATTAGGAGATGGCCGAGGTAATTATTTTGACGAGGACGTGGTGAAAAAGTATTGTTGGATAATCGATAATGTTGATTCTGTGGACGAGGAGATGTAGCATATGAGGTATTGGAGGCTAGAGGTGCAACAAATACTGAGGAAATATTCAGATTGGTACCCTTTCGAGTTTTTTTGGTAATTAATTCTATCAGTGCTGATTCAACAGAGGGGAGAGGCTTGCGATAAAGAATAGATGCCCGGATCGGTTCAAATTCATCCCGTAGTGCCATGGGGAATTGAACAAGTCACGTTTCTTCACAGAAGGTTTCCCATAAACCTAGATATGTTGTCCATTGAGGTTCCATAAGCTCAAGTTAATCCCAGATAACACACATGCTAGAATGAAAATCGGATACTGATTGGCATGGCTGTTATTGGCATGGCTGTTAGTTTGAACATATCTGTGTACCAAAAAATCCCAAGCTTTTTTATAGTATCACACTTTCTAAGTTGAAGACTAATGGACGGAGTGACAGTGTTGACAAGCCAAGTCAAATATTATTGTTGACATCCTAGTCAACAAATTTTGCATTAGTTTCATCAGGGTTGGTTTCTTTACCAGTAACATAATTTCAAAGCCTTTTTCCTTTCAAGAAATTTTGGAACAGAATAGACCAGTGACTATAATTCTTTTCATCCAATTTGATGGTGATAGGTATTTAAGAGGTTTTCATAATGTAAAACGGAATAAAAACTAGACAAAAAATAAGCAAACGGTGTAAATAATAGTGCACTTGACCTGGTTTTGCTATTTAGAGATTGAATCTGGAGAAATAGAGACTGCGGTTAAGTCTAGAATGGTCGAAAACCTTGGAAACTAGTTTGGCTGATAAGAGAACCGGTCAAAAAGGAGTAAAACCTTTTAACAGAAGTCCACGGGTTAATTCTGACGGAAAACCCTAACTGCCATTAACTCTAACGGAAAGTACTGACGGCCATTAAAGTTAACTGATGGTATGGTAATGGTGTTAACTGACGGTAACGGTAACGGCCTTTAACTTTAACAGAAAAGAGGCTGACACCGTTAAAGTTAATGACAACGGACTAACGGCGACGGCCCGTGAGACTGACGGGACGGATCGAAAATTACAGATGCGGCGCGTGAGGGTGCGTGAGAAGGTTTTTGGAGCTGATTTTTATATTTTCGGAATCGTCTTTGAAAGACGATGGATATGGTGTGCTTTGTATCGGATTTAGGTCAGTGGTTGTCGAAGTCGAGATTTATTGGCTTCAAGGTTTAACGGGGATGATGGTTTTGTCAATGGTGTTTATGAATAATCCTCTGATACCATGTTAAAATATATAAACTAGAGAGATAGATGGGAGAAATTGTATATACTTGTATTGATTGAATAATTAAAATACGTAAATGAGGGCTCTATGTATAGAGCTCAAGGAGATAAACAAAATGAAAGAACTAATCTAACTAGGAAAAGGAAAGAACTAATCTAAATTCAACAAGGAAATAACTAAATAAATAATAAGAAATAAGAAAATAAGGAAATATAATTTAACATAGATCTCAATCTTTTGTTAGGCCCTTCATCATTATCTCTATTGTCAACATCAACAACATTATCAGTAGATTACTAATTAGAAGTTACCTCAGTTGGAGAAGTAACATTTCGACTAGTATTGGTTGGTATAAGACTAGGACCGTTTTTATCTCCTTCTTCCATTGGAGATAGAGTAGACATTTTAACCTAAATAAAATAACCAAAGATGCAATCAAAATCAATTAGGCAAACTAATTACTTATCTGCAAACTAAAACCACTATCAATAATTTATAATAATGTTAAAATTAATTTTAATAAATATTAATTAATTTCTAATAAATATTTAAATTATTTAACCAACTGATTTGTTATGTATACGAGTTTATCAAAATTAATTTTTAATGAAAACATTGCAGTATAATAATATATATATAAAAACTAAATGAAAAGGAAATAAAAACTAAGATAATAATATACTTAACCGACTAATTTGTTAAACATTCTAACAAGATCTAATATCACATTATAACAAGATCACAACTCACAAGATCTAAGATTATAACGAAACAATGAGTGATACATATAACTTGTAAAATGTAAATTAATGAAACGAGACATTGTAATATAATAATATATAAAAAAACAAAAATAAGAAACATATTACTAACTTTAGGAGCAAAAACACGTAGATGAAATGAACGGAAAACGGTGCTGATGAGAGACAAAAAAAGGTGGATGGTCGGAGGTGTGGCTGTTAAGAGTAGTGCCCGTGGCTACTTGTGCTTGGTTCTGTTGAGTGTTGTTCTAAAAGATAGTGGGTAAACAAAAGACTTAAAACCCTAAGTCCCTAATGAATAATGACTAGAGTCACTAGATTAAAGGTATTTCATAAAATAAAAAAAGTATAAAAGTTAATTAATATATAATATATATAATATAATTTAAATTAATTAATAAGGAACTGTGTCCGTGTAATTAGAAAGAAATAAAGAATAAAACATGAGGCCATGTGACCTTGTGGAAAAATGTGTAATTTAAAATTTTAAAATTTGAAATTGTACCTTTTGAAATTGAAAAGTGGAGCCTAACAACTATTATATTAGGTATATATATAATATTTAAGTAATTAAATAAGTGGTAAGTGGTTGACAGGCTATTGTCTTCATGTCTTGTGTCTTGGTCAGTTGATCTGTAGTTGTTTGCAGCTATATTATTATTACATATATAATAATATATATAATATTATATATATATATATATATATATAATCGGGTACGGGTTCGGGCAAGGACCCCAACCCCAACCCCCGTCCCCGAACCAAACTCGTTGACTTTTCAATGTACTCGAACCCAAAATGCCCTTTCCATACCCCCCCCCCATTAGGTCGGGTACCCCGGGGGTATTTTTCCCATCCCTAATTTGGAGGATACGAGATTATGAAGAGAATGAAGTGATTGTTCGAAGGTTGGAGATTGCTTCAATTGCAAGCTTATTGCTTTCGTCTTGGGATTTGATGGCTTTTTCTGACATACTTTTTAGTAAGACGCGCTTGCAATAATAGCAAATAATAATCATGGGTTAGACCGCGATCATGACCAAAGCTAGCCTCCATACAAGGATCTAGCCTATAGTGCAAGCAATGGTTACTGCCGAGGCAGTTTGGATAACAAGCGCAATTCGATCACCTACTAAAGATCTTACCTATATGTAGGTATACGATATGTACAAGTTTAATTAGGTACTTGTCTAGTTATATTTATAAAAGGAAAAAACTTGTGAAGGAAATGTTACGTACCACATTGGCATTTTTGGCAAGTCTAGAGCAAATAGCTCCACGAGCATTCTCATCCTGATCGGATCACCTTATTTCAAAATTGAGTATCTTTGACAACATTCTCTCTCTGATCCTCTTCGTCAAGTACTCTCCCATTGCCGTTAAAATATAATGCTGACAAATATTTATCAAAATCGAGAACACCACCAGTCTAACAAAACATAAAGCATAAGTCCTTGAATTTTCCGTTATCTCATTATGCGGCAAGAAGTAAACAGACACCATCGACCTAAGTGCGAACGCATGCAGTGGTTGAACTACACTAAACAAAATAGTGCTTAGAAACCCCACTGTTGTTTGCCTCTCTTTTGGAAAATTAATAGCCAAAAGCCTTTGAAAATACAGTAAAGGAAAAACTTGGTCCTCATTAGTAATTGTAACATTTTCTCCTCCGCCATTTAATGCACCATAGTTTGCTAAGCTGGACCGGCTCACCATCAACAATCTATGATTACTTGTATTATGTGTATCGTAAATGTTTGATACCTTGTTAAGAATTGTACAGGTAGCAGCACGTTGTGAGAATCCCGACAGGACCCCCCTGACGCCGTTTGGCGCGTGGCTCAGTTTGAAATGATTTTTGAGTCGCCAGTACGTTTTCCGATAAAACAGACAAATATTTGTTTTTGTACCCTTTTTAGGGTACAGCCCTGTCTGCGCAACCAAATTGGATTCGGGAACTATGTTACGACGTGGGAAGTTGTTAGGCATCCGCGTCACCCTTTCGGCTTCTAAATGTACATGCTCATTTATCATTTTTTAATCTCATTTATATTGTTTGTGGGGCTAGGATGCATATATATCAGTTTTATTAGCATACGAGGGGTTATGGCACAAATTACGAAGAAAACAGTGAAAAATATACAAAGACCGATCGGCATTGTCCAAAGACCGAACAGTCTTCTTCGACAGTGTGCTGGATTTTGTGATTTCGGCCCAGAAAGCATGCAAGGTTTATTTTTAAGACTAGAATCAAAATATACCAATGTATTTACAATCCAAAAATATATTTACGTGTCATACGAGCATTCTTTGTCCAATTTCAGATTATTAACATATACAAATAGTTTGTAGGTATTATATACAATGTTCCCATCAATACATTTTATATACACATGGGGGAATCAATATTTAAAGAAGAATTTAAAGAGATTAATAGAATACCATATTTCCAAAGACAAAGCCATTTTTGTTTCGACTGATATTGTAAAGTGTTTACAAATTAATCTAAGAATTTTGGATACAATTTTGTTCTTATCTTTAAATCTAGTTCCTAATTATATTTTTTTGAGCATTTGCTCTATTTCTCTTGAGCCTCTGTCCGGGCTTTTCTAATTCTTCTTCGGGCTCTCTGATATCTTTTTTGAGCTTTGCCCTTCTTCGGGGGCTCCCCCCTTGAGCTCTCTGCCTCAATTCGGAGGCTCATCCTTTTTTTTTCTGCTCTGTTGTGTTTTGGTTAATATAGTGGAAGATTAATCCCTCACCTCGAAGGTCGATTGAGATGGCTAATAAACTGACTCGGTGACCCCAAAGACGGATCGGTATATGTACTTGATTGATCCCCGTGGATGCAAAACCGATTCGTGAGGTTTGAAAACTGACTCGTAAAATAAGAAGATCAACCAATTTATGCTAAATAATCGAAGACCGATCGGGCCTATAGGATGACTGATATGTGCTAAAATAAAACCGATCAGCCTCTGTGTGGATTTATGTTCTCAAGTGATCCTTTTTGCATTCTGACCTTTGGATTGATTTGTGACTTCTTGATGCTATGGGAGTCCAAATATGCCTCCAGTGGTCGGCTTCCAATGATTTTCAATTTTGATTATGTTTGGCTAGATAACAAACAACCTCTATTTTCAAGGGTTGTAAAATGGGGTGTATACCCACGTGGTTCTACATTTTCATCAGACTCTTAGAGACGGAAGAGTGAAGTGTACATGTTGTTTTCGTCTTTTATGAGGTATTGGTTTGACCCGGTTTTCATTACTTGGCCGTTTTTGGACCACGGCTATAATGTCGGAATTCCTGATGGTGGAGAGGCGGTGGGTGATGATGATGGTGGTTTGGCCCACGGTGGCTTTGTTTAGTGCTTCTTGTACTACTCTTTCTGATTCTAAGTCTAGTGCACTGGTTGCTTCATCTAGTAGAAGTATGCGAGGTGCCTTTATTATGGCTCTTGCAAGTTGCAATTGCGATTCTCTGTTTTTGTCTACCAGATATTTGAACTCCTCTCTCACCTACTTGTACACATGCATTTTACAAATTAATCACGTAGCTAAAAACAAATAACTAACGAGTAGCGACTATAAACTTTTTTATCCAAAAACTCTTTTAAGGTGATTATAAATCTGAATCGTTGATTTTAAGTTGAACAGTTTGGTAGATGTTTTAAGTTGAGTTTTTGAGTTGAGTTTTTAAAATATGGTGTTTGGTAAAATTTAGAAGTATGTTGAAAAGTGAATTTGATTTTTGTTTGAGTTTTTTTCAACCAACTAAAATTCTCATAAAAAAATTTCAAAAAATAGTTACAATGGATCTTATTTTATAGATCTCAACGAGTATGTTTTAAATATATATATTTTTATTTAATTTTGATTTTTGAATTTAAAGTTATGGTGTTTTAAAAGTTTTTTTAGAGAGAAAATAAAGTGAAATAAATTTTGAGAAGTGTAAAAGTATAGTTGATTTTGAATTGAGTTTTTAAAATTTAGAAAAAAAAATAGATAGATGCCAAACAGGCCTGAGTTTTCACAAGAAGAAGTGATCCTCTGACCAGTACTTTAAAATATAAGCTAATTTAAACAATGCAATTCTAAAACATTCTAAAATGAATTTAGCTGGATATTATTTGGGTTAATCATTTATGTAGTTAATGAGCATCTTCCTTGTTATAGGCAAGTAATAGAGGAGGAAAATGAAACCTACAATTTCTTAATTAAGTGGAAGGTGAACATCAATGTTACTACTGTCGAAATTCTTGAGCAGCTAATATTATGTAATTAATGATATACATGCAACAAGTTTTGTATTTATATTTGTTCCTCTTTAATTTTTATTAATGCTATGGTCAAAACTCAAAAGTAATATTTATTAAAGTATGACCAATTAAAATCTCCGGACTTTGGTCTCCAACAATTTTTTCATGCTTTTTTTTCCCTCTAAAGTTTGTGTTCCTTACCTTTTTAAAGTATGCGGTCCTTCAAGTTTAGTATTTGTGATTTTTTAGTCATAGGTATATATATGTAAACTGAGATTTCTTGTTTACACGTACAATATCTGTGACCAAGAAATTAGAGATACCCGGCTTCAGTTTTTGTGTATCTGAGTTCTCTCCAAAAGCAACTATCGTACATGAGGTACTCCAAATTTTATTTTATTTTTGTTTAGAAAAGTTAATGGTCTGCATCCAAAAAATTTCCTTTGACAAGACTGGATGCAAAAATACCCTTCAAACATATGACTCAATAATTAACTTGCACTTAATTGATTATCAATTAATTAATGTAGGATTAATTACACTTTGTCCCCTTAAATTGTTGCCTTACTAGCACTTTACTATCTAAACTATCAATTTTAGCGATTATTGCCACAAACTATTCAATTTGTTACAATTAACCCATTTTGACTAACGGGTTTAAATTTTTAAAGAATTTGCAGCCAGATGCATAGTAGGTGAGGGCATAGTTGGAATTCCATTATTCAACGTTTGAAATAGACAAAGAAATATGAACATCAGCTTTATTATACACAATATCAACAAATTAAAAGGATTATGGTACGTTCCAGCAAAAGCTTAAGGGTTTTTTTTCTTTTTTTTTCGTGAATAACAATTAAGCTAGGCTCTTTGATCAAGTCATTAAGGCGCGAACTTAATATTTCTTCCATGGTTCAAATAGTCCATGATGTGATGACATTTGCCCTGTCGCCACAAAAACAAACAAAACCATAATTTTCTCTTTAGACAATAGATAAATCTTTTTCTCTGTCTTTTTAATCTCTCTAACTCTCTTTGCGTGCTTGGTGTTTTATTAATGGGGAAATACATACACGCATACGTAATGAAATTCTTCTTGTTCGGTCAAGTAAGGAAAATTCCATTGAATTCATAATTTCTCAATGGTTTATTTTCCTTTTTTTTTTTTGTCTGAATATTCAGGAGCTAAGACCATTCCAATGCTCCTTTTTGCCATGCCTTCTCCCTTTATTTTTATATATTTACACTTATGGGCTCACATATTAATTTACCTTTTATATAAGGGAAGGACAAGCCAATTAGATAAATTACTAAACGTGGCAGATGCCTAAAAAGGATTTAAAGAAGGAGTCTCGTTTGGAGGATGAGAAGGTTAGGTCAATTTGGGCCCAGATAAGCTCAATCACCCAGAAAATATATTTGGACAAAAGAGGACTATAATACCTCGTAACATAAATTGGTTAATTAGATGTGTATTAATTTTAATACAATAAAATTTGAGTTTAGGAACTTAACAAAGCGCATTGTAAAAGGCATAATTGATCATGAATCTTGGAGTCTCAGGACCTTGCTGAAAATTGGGCCATGATTGATCATGGCTAAGTGTCACGGGGTGCCTTCCAACAGCACTCGTGACCGACATCCAACAGCACTCGTGACCGACTCCGACAACACTTCATCAGCACCGTGCTTGCGCCTGAGCGCCGCACGGCCCATCAGGCGATCCAGCGTCATCTAGTTTTATTATGTTTAGGCTTCTCATATGTAAATATTGTTTCCATGTAATTAGATCTAGGAATTTCCTTTGTAATTGTATTTTATTTCCTTTGTAATCGTTTTCTTGTAACTTGTAAGACCCAACGTGCACTGCTACCACTCTGGTATTTTCATTAAGTGGTTATATGTGGGGATAAGACTATCTGCCTCACACCCGAGTTGCCTACCAGTGCACGTTGTTTAGCACTTGCTTTCAAGCTCTTACTTTCTTTCGAACTGTAATAGCTTTCCATGAAATCTAATTTTCTTGCAATGAAGTAATCTCAATTTGTGCTCACGCTCTCTTTCAAATTACTGTTGTTGCATGTTGTTCATCGATTGTTAATAAAATTCGATCACATTCAACCGTGCTATCGGTTAGCACGGTCGTTCACGCGGCCTCCTTTGTGCCATCAAAGGACGCCCCGTGACAGTTGGTATCAGAGGGATTGTTTTCGATTGCTGCCTTGTAAAACCCAGTTGGTGTATTCTACTACGTTACGATGGGAACCAATAGCCAGAGAATCGAAGCCCTCGAAAGAAATGTTGGCTTACTAATGGAGAAAATGGGCGGAACGCCCTCTCTCGTCGATCGTGTGGAAAGTTTGGAGTTACGCACCCAAACTATCCCAGCAGGGGATGCATCGGGTAGCTCGCCCGCACTTATCGATCGCGTACAAGATTTGGAGGAAGGCCTCCAAAATCTTCAGGGAATCCCCCCAGGGGGTCACTTTGGGGAGATGATGGATGAGATGAGAACTGAAATCGATCAACTCGCCCAGAAATTGACTATATTGTCGATGGCTGTCGCTAACTCACCAGTTGGAGGTGGGGAGCGTACAAAGATGAAGGTGCCCGAACCTAAAGCATTCACTGGTGTTCGTGATGCTAGGGAATTAGAAAATTTTGTTTTCGACATGGAACAATATTTTCGAGCAACAAAGGTGGACGAGGAGGAAACGAAGATATCCTCCGCGTCCATGTACTTGTCCGGGGATGCCAAATTATGGTGGCGGAACAAGTACAATGAGGTTCAAGCTGGGGAGTGCGAGATTAACACCTAGGAGGATCTGAAAAAAGAGTTGCGTGATCAATTCCTTCCCGAAAACACCTCCCATAACGCACGACAAGAACTCCTTCAGACGAAGCACACAGGGAGCATCAAGGAGTACGTTAACGCGTTCAGCACCATCATGCTAGATATCCACGACATGAATGACGCGGATCGACTATTCTTCTTCATGATCGGGTTACAACCGTGGGCCAAAACGGAGCTAAATCGTAGGCAAGTGAAGACGCTACATCAAGCCATATCGGCTGCTGAATGCCTACAAGATTACACCTCCGGTCCTAAAACAAATGTCCCCAGAAGTGGACAAGCGAAGAATGCGGGGGAGAGAAAACCGAATTCTCCTGCCAGACCTGATTGGAGGGGTAACACACCCACCAGGCCATTTACCCAGCAAAATAATTACAAAAATGGGAACAAGTTCACAGGGAACTCCCAAACCGGCAACAATGGGAAAAAGTCCGTCAGCCCTGGAACATGCTACTTGTGTCACGGTGCTCATTTCATGGCCAACTGCCCTGACAAACAACTTCTAAGTGCTCTTGTTGCCAGAGGTGGTGGCATGCTTCCGAAAGCCCCAGCTGCCTCGGGGAAATCTTATCGCACTCAGCAAAATGAACACACCGAGTCTGAAGAAGAAGTTGAGGAATATGAGGGAGCATCATTGGGTGCCTATCAGGGCCAGTTCATTCATTCTTGCAACGCAGTTACGGTTGAAAATGATCCTCGACAAGAAGGGAAGGTGGAACCATCCTTAAAAGGGAAAGCAGGTGTGGGGAAGAGTCCTCCGAGAAATGGTCTGATGTATGTTGATATCAAGATCAACGGAAAGCCGATTCAGGCCATGGTGGACACAGGCGCAACGCACAACTACCTGGCGAGCACCGAAGTTGAACGGTTAGGCCTTATCTTAGAAAAAGGAGTAGGTCGCGTGAAGGCCATCAACTCAGCCGCTCAACCTGTCGCTGGAATGGCGAAATCCGTGTTAGTAAAAGTGGGTCCTTACGAAGGGAGAACTAATTTCTCGGTCGTGGTGATGGACGACTTTAAGGTTATTTTGGGGCTGGAGTTTTTGAGAGAAACCAAGGCTAGCGTCATGCCCAGCACAAATAGCCTCATGATGCTCGGCAAGAATCCATGCATTATCCCGGTGATGACCCCGTCAAGCAGTGGGAAGTTCTTATCGGCAATCCAATTGAAGAAGGGCCTCAAACACGACAATCCCACTTTTGTGGCTGCACTGAAATGGGACGAAATTCAAGAAACATCGGGACCCTTGCCGAGATCCATTCAACAAGTGTTAACCGAATTTGAAGACGTGATGCCCGACAACCTCCCAAAGAAGTTACCTCCTCGTAGAGAAATAGATCATCAAATCGAACTTCTACCAAGCACCAAGCCTCCAGTTCGTGCAGCATATCGAATGTCCCAGCCTGAACTAGCTGAACTTCGAAAACAACTAAAGGAGCTACTGGACGCGGGTTTAGTGCAACCAGCCAAATCGCCATACGGAGCTCCCGTCCTCTTTCAGAAGAAGCAAGACGGTTCTTTAAGAATGTGCGTCGATTATCGAGCTCTCAACAAGGTGACTATAAGGAACAACTATCCCATCCCTCTAGTGGCCGACTATTTCGATCAACTCAGCCGGGCAAAAATATTCACGAAGCTCGATCTCAGATCCGGATATTGGCAGGTTCGTATTGCAGCAGGGGACGAGGGAAAAACCACATGCGTTACAAGATATGGAGCATACGAATTTCTTGTTATGCCATTTGGGCTCACTAATGCTCCAGCCACCTTCAGTACTCTGATGAATCAGGTTCTCAGGGATTACTTGGATGATTTTGTCGTGGTCTATCTCGATGACATTGTGGTTTTTAGCGAAAGCATGGAAGAACATGAACAGCACCTGAGAAGGGTATTGGAAAGACTTCGAAAGCATGAGTTGTATCTCAAACTATCGAAATGTTCCTTTGCGCAGAAACGTATCAAGTTTTTGGGCCACATCATTGAACAGGGGAAAGTGCAGATGGATCCGGTTAAGGTTAAGGTCATACAAGAGTGGCGAGCGCCCACGAATGTGTCAGAGCTCCGTTCTTTTCTGGGACTGGCCAATTACTATAGGAAGTTCGTGAAGAATTACTCTAGTATCGCAATGCCTCTAACAGAACTCTTGAAGAAGTTGAAAGTTTGGGATTGGTCGACGAGTTGCCAAACTGCCTTCGATGCTCTGAAGAAGGCCATGTCCGAAGATCCCGTTCTTGCACTGCCGGATGTGACTAAGCCGTTCGAAGTTCACACCGATGCATCAGATGCAGCCCTGGGAGGAGTCTTAATGCAGGAAGATCACCCAGTAGCATACGAGAGTCGAAAGCTCAATGACACGGAGAAGAGGTACTCTGCCCATGAGAAAGAGTTGCTCGCCGTGGTCCATTGTTTAAGGTTATGGAGGCACTACCTTCTCGGTTCTCGATTTCTAGTGAAAACGGATAACACCGCGGTTAGTCACTTCCTTAGTCAACCGAAATTGAGTTCCAAACAAGCGAGGTGGCAGGAGTTGCTAGCCGAATTCAACTTCTGGCTGGAATATAAAGTAGGTTCAACCAATCAAGTGGCGGATGCGTTGAGCCGTATAGTTGAGTTCAACCAACAGGCCAATGCGTTCCTCAATGCCATCCTTCGAATTGATAGTCAAGTATCAACTGAAATTCGAGGAAAAATCAAAGATGCGCTACCGCAAGATCCAGTTTCTGCTCAACTATTGAAAATGATCGAGAAGGGGAAGACACGGCAATTTTGGTTGGACGACGGATTCGTGTTGACAAAGGGAAATCGAGTCTTCGTTCCTCGAGTAGGGGAGTTGAGGCGTACCCTAATCCGAGAGTGTCATGACACTTTATGGGCAGGACACCCTGGTCAAGAAAGGACGCTGGCCCTCCTTCAGCAAGGTTACTACTGGCCCCGAATGGAAGATGAGGTTGAGTGCTATGTTAGAACTTGCCTTGTCTGTCAACAGGACAAGATTGAACGAAGACAACCGGCAGGGTTATTGGAACCTCTACCCATCCCAGAACGACCATGGGAGAGCATTTCGCTCGATTTTATATCAGGCCTGCCCAAAGTGGGGGACTTGACAACCATCCTTGTGGTCATCGATCGATTCTCAAAATATGCCACCTTCATTGCGGTTCCAAAGAACACGTCTGGTGAGGAGACTGCACACTTATTCTTCAAATATGTGGTTAAATATTGGGGGATCCCTCGAAGCATTGTCAGTGATAGGGACTCACGATTCACGGGAAATTTTTGGAAAGAACTCTTCAAGGTTCTCGGTTCCAAGTTGTGTATGAGTTCCAATTACCACCCTCAGTCTGATGGACAAACTGAAAGATACAATGCAATGCTCGAAGAATATCTACGCCACTTTGCTAGTGCAACTCAGCGGAATTGGGTTAAATTATTGGATGTGGCTCAATTATGCTTCAATGCCCAGAAGAACTCCGGACAGGCAAGAGCGCTTTTGAAATAGTAACGGGGCAACAGCCAATCCTTCCTCACACTGCCAACTCGATGCCAATTTCAAAATCTCCTAGAGCCCGTAATTTCTCAGAAGAGTGGAAGCAGAATATTGAGTTGGCTCGTTCGCACTTAGAGAAGGCCACCCTTCGAATGAAGAAGTATGCAGATCAGAAAAGGCGACCGTTAGAGTTCCAAGTAGGAGATCTCGTAATGGTGAAGCTCCTTCCACAAGATAGGAAGTTCTTGAGGGGTCGAGACCCACGCCTTCTGCAAAAATATGAGGGGCCGCTCAGAATTGTGAAGAAAATTGGGAAAGTGGCTTATCGAATTGAACCCCTAGCTGGCTGAAGGTTCACCCAGTATTTCATGTCAGCATGCTGAAATCGTATTTTGCTGACACAACCGATCCATCCCGGGGAGAGTCTAGTCGTCCAGGGCTAAAGCAAAGAGCAGAAGGGAAGCAATCAGTGGAAGCCATCTTGGCCGATCGAGTTGTGACAGCTTCTCGCAAACAACACCAAGAGTTCCTTGTCAAATGGGCAGGAAGAGACCCAGAAGAAAACACTTGGGAAAGAGCATCAGACCTATCGGCCTTCTAGGACCAGATCACAGCATACCTCAACCAGTTGCCGAGGGCGTCAACAGCTCTGGTGGGGGAGGATGTCACGGGGTGCCTTCCAACAGCACTCGTGACCGACATCCAACAGCACTCGTGACCGACTCCGACAACACTTCATCAGCACCGTGCTTGCGCCCGAGCGCCGCACGGCCCATCAGGCGATCCAGCGTCATCTAGTTTTATTATGTTTAGGCTTCTCATATGTAAATATTGTTTCCATGTAATTAGATCTAGGAATTTCCTTTGTAATTGTATTTTATTTCCTTTGTAATCGTTTTCTTGTAACTTGTAAGACCCAACGTGCACTGCTACCACTCTGGTATTTTCATTAAGTGGTTATATGTGGGGATAAGACTATCTGCCTCACACCCGAGTTGCCTACCAGTGCACGTTGTTTAGCACTTGCTTTCAAGCTCTTACTTTCTTTCGAACTGTAATAGCTTTCCATGAAATCTAATTTTCTTGCAATGAAGTAATCTCAATTTGTGCTCACGCTCTCTTTCAAATTACTGTTGTTGCATGTTGTTCATCGATTGTTAATAAAATTCGATCACATTCAACCGTGCTATCGGTTAGCACGGTCGTTCACGCGGCCTCCTTTGTGCCATCAAAGGACGCCCCGTGACACTAAGGCATGATCGATCATGGAATGAGGGCTCTCGGGAGTGTGCTTAAAATTTGGCCATGATCGATCATGGCCAACGCATGATAGGGTTTGACCTGAGATATTTTCTTATAATACGCTTCCGATTACTCCATTTTAATCTGGCAGAGAAGGTGAACGAATCATCTAGAAAGAGGGAGAAGAAAACTTGAGAAATTGGTGAGAATTTTCAAATCAAATAGGAATTTGGCATAATCTTGACTGGAAGCTTAAGAATTCACTATCATCATTCTTGCTTGGAACTTGTTGAGTTTGCGGAGAAAAATCAAGGATCATTTTGTTTAAAGCATTTTGTCTCAATTTTTGCTTATAATTCTTGAGGCAGGGGTTTAATTTTTTTTCCTTTATGCGATAATTTGTTGAATTACATGAAATTTTACGTAAGTGGTTCATATATGTGCTAAAATGAACTTATATGCTTACATACTTGTATAGATTGTCAAGATTTGTAAACTTGTGAAATTTTTTAGTCATGCATGTGTTGTTATTATATGATTATGGACGTAATCTTGTTATTGCTTGAATTACTCATGTATAAGTGTTGATTGACTTGTATCATGAGGATTGGTTAATGAATCATAAATCATGTGAAGAAAATACAAGAGATTATCATCCATGAGCACGATCATTTTAATTTTCCTTCAAAAAGCCATATAATAAAATGATCACGGTAAAACTCTTCTCATCGATCGCTTAAGATTTATTATAAATTTGTAAAGACTTGAGTAATTCTTGCATAGATATGGCATTCCTCTGTGTATAGCATGCATGGACAGGTACCCAAAATGTCAAAAGCTCGACAATGTCTTTTGACAATTACTACAGTATTATGGGAGGATGATAACTATTATATGAAACCATCAGTCTTATATCTTTGTTGTGGATCTCTACGATTACTCGACTATTATATTCACACTCTTGGCCATGACACTATTAATGATATTATTAAGTGCTTGTCGGTTGAAAAAAGATAGTAGGATTCAATGGGTCTTGTATCATATTCTCTCATGACCGTGCCAGATGGAATATATATATATGTTTCTGTATAAGTGTGATTGCCATTATTCTCGATATGAAATTGATATTGGAGACGAAATCATTCTCGATTGAAATAGAGTCAAATTTATGGCTTTTATATTTTGGAAAAAAGGGCTAACACCGGAAGCAAGATCCAGGTGATTATCCATAATGCATGGCATGCATAATATTAGCATTACCAAATTCTTGGTGATTTTGAAAGAAATTCTGTGTTTGAATAATTTATGGGTTTGAAAAATAAGAGTTCGTGTTTGAATTTAACATTTTTTCCAATAATATGCTAACTTTAGCTAAAGAATGATTTTTTTGTGACAATAAACTGTAATTCACGTAGTACTACTATCTACTTTTCACGAGAGTGGATAGTGTTGAAGTTCCACCGGTCAGGTATTGCCTCCCATGTAGCCATATTACATTTCTTAATAATTTTAACTCTAGCCCAGGACTAAAATTTCCTTTTTAAAGAAAAATGATTAATGTGGGATATTTAAAACTAAACTTCAATGAGGGACAAAGATATTGTAATAGTTGAAATTAACTGCAGCGGCTTGAGTTGAAAATTTTATGTACGTATGTATAATAATATGTAATTTTGAAAAAGAAGAAAATGTCAATCGATAATGCCATAAGCAAATAGAGAGGACAAAAAATAAACAGAGAAAACAAGTTTTCCACTATGGGAGGAGAAAAAGGACCAGTTTTCATCTGGATCCTATTTGCACTTGTTTTCTTTCTCCTGTGGAAAATTTCAATGGAAGAAAAAAGAATCTCGATCTACTACAGATGTGGTAAACATAATTCGAATCTTAAAGAAAATAGAAATGCCCACAACAATTTAGTTCAAAAAACAGAGAACCCATTAGCAAATCTAACACTCAAGTCGAAAAAGAAAAATATTAATCTTACTTAGTCATATACAAGTTTTTTGTACAAACATTAAACGTAATGTAAGATTTTATCTTTATTTGATTAGTGTCACAATTATTTGTATCAACATACAATAAGTACATTACTATATATTCAATTGAAAAATAAAAATAATCAAAGAATTTGAGGGTAAAGATATATACACTCCACCAATGGCTATAGCCGCACCAACAGCAAACACAGTGCCACCGTGAGCCCCCATGGTACATCACCATTCTGCTACCGTAATACGACATAAATGACCATATAGTGAGAATGACACTGTTACTACCGATGGCCAAGCCTTTTGGCTAGGCCTTGTTTAAGTCCCAATTTTATGGTCCCTTCGAGAGCCGTAGAATAAGAAGATATAGTTTTGCTTTCGCCTACAAATGAATAAACAGTTCTGACGGAAGAAAAGCTTGCTCTATAATTGTACCAGCTTTGTTGTACTCATCTCTCATTTTTCTGGCTATGCCTATTAGTGCCCTACCATACAGTAGGCCAGGTATTACAAGAAGCACGACAAATGGAAAACCGACAATTGCTAGCCTCCATAGCATTATGAATGCCACTACATATGATCCAACGAAAGTTGATAAGTTCATAACAAAGACTGGCACCCGTTAGGATTAGATTTCAGTAACAAGAACAGTATGCTGTATGTACGTGGATGAGATTAGATTTACTCCATTATATGTACAAATTGTTTGCATATGACCAATAGATATAACTGGAACATTCACATAAAGAAACAGATCGATGGGCTCATGGGCATCACATCAATTAAATGTGTGACACCAAAATTTCAAGTGGCATCTCATCGGTTTGTATAAGCAGTTGGTATATAACTGAATCATCAACTTGAAGAAATACTGACTTTGTCGCCAATAAGATCTTGAATTAAGAGGCTATCACTAGAGAAGCTTGCGATAACCTAGCGGTGCTGGTTACATGAAGATCAAAATAGCCCACGTTTTGTCTTAGGACAGCTTTCAAGTATCTTACTCTCAATCTTGAAGCTTGTCTTTCAGCTGTTCTTGCCCAGCAGTATCCCTCTACAAGAAAACCCATCAAAAATTACTCAAAACAATAAAAATCTAAAGATAAATTTTCTCAAGAAAATGAAGATAATGGAAGCCCACTAAGAAAACAAGCCACCTAGTGCGCAGAAGCCATGTAACAGAGAAGAAGGGCATTCTGCATCCATTAAAACAAGTCCATGTTAGCTATATAAAGTACATATAATACTAATGCTACATTGGAAAATTTATTTGATCAAATTTATAGCTGCATCGTTCTAGTAACTGAAACTGGTCAAATTAAGTGATCAATGTAGCATACAGTTACAAATATAAACAGGGCGAAAATCTATATGACCTTGTTAATGTTATGAGTGAAATTATCAGAGTTGGCGCCACCGCCAATATTGTTCGAGGGCTTGCTAGTGACAATCAACATCACCGGCATGGAAATCCCACACCCAAGGCTCCGATGAAGCCGAAAATCATCACCAACCAACCAGCACCATCCGCATGCATGAAGATGGATGTAATTGACCCATTCATCTTCTTGTTTTGCCCCACCATCAACCCTTTCTTCTCCATCTCCATATCTCTTTATGCTGAACATTTAAATGCTGAGAAAATTGAAACGTTCGCTTTAATTTATTTTTCATTTTTTTC
This sequence comes from Lonicera japonica, assembly GCA_021464415.1. Classification (NCBI taxonomy): domain Eukaryota; kingdom Viridiplantae; phylum Streptophyta; class Magnoliopsida; order Dipsacales; family Caprifoliaceae; genus Lonicera; species Lonicera japonica. The sequence continues at coordinate 41,004,687 of CM038469.1, read as the reverse complement.
TAATATACTTAAATTTTTTTTCTGATATAAAATAACATGTGTATGGTTGTATAATAATAAAATGGAAGTTGATTGTACATGTCCAGCCTCAACGTGTTTTTTATTTTTAGATATATATTATTATTAACCACCAGCAAGTGATTCAATGATAGCGGCGTTGAGTTCGACTGAAAGCTCCTCAAGTCGAATTATAGAAAGTATCTTGACCAAAAAAAAAAAGATATATTATTATTATTGTTATTATTATTATGGAAATCGGTGTGGATATGAATGACATCACTGGATCCTTAAAACCAGCCGGCCCTCAGTTTGTGGAAGAAGTCTTTACTCACTGATCGACTGGTACTTTGTCTCCAAAACGAATCTTTTTCTAATGTCAAACATTTATGTGCATTTAACTGTGTATACGTCCCCGTCCTTTTCTGGTTTGTTACTCGATTTTGATGTTTTTGGTCTCAATTGTCTATTTCATAATGCAATTTAGGTTTAAAACATGCTCGAAGGGCAAAATAACTATAATAAGCCAATAAGGTACGTCCGTTACTCAATTTTACTCGATTTTGATGTTTATTGATATAGAACAGATTGTGGATATGTATTTGGTCACATTGAATCGTTGCAATCCCACCTGACCCAATAAGTGAATGGATCATAATTGCGTATGGTGGGGGGGGGGGGGTGGTTTGGCTAGTTTGACCCAAGACCAAAATCGCGTGATGCACATTGTTTTTCGGCCAAATTCCTTCGTTTAAGCTCCTGAATTCGCGTTTTTACTATTTATGGCGGGTCTTGATTTGGCAATAAGTTGGGTTTGGAATGTCGGATTTGACTTCCGTCAAATCCTGCGTGATTCTCGACATCAACCCAGCAGGATCCCATGATCCTTGGGATTTTCTATTTTTGGTAGTTTTTCGAATTGTTTTGAATTTGTTTCCTTTCTTGCATTTGTCTCCTCTTATAAGAGAATTTCATTGTAATCGTTTGAGGCGGACTATCTTTTTAATAAAATTGGAGTTTTCTCTATATCAAGAGTTTATTCCTTTGTTTTGTCAAGGATTTGTCCATTTCATAGCTTTCAGCTATGTCATTTATGATCTCAATTGTTTAGTTCATAATGCAATTTAGGTTTAAAACATGCTCGAAGGGCAAAGTAATTATAATAAGGTACGTCCGTTTGATAACAAGTAGAAATATAATGAAAATAATTTGTTTTTGTGAGAAGTTAGAAAATAAGGCATTTTCTTACTTTTCTTTATGAAATAAAATTTTTATGTGGTAAAAGATTCTAAAAATAAGGAGATATTGAGAACATCTACTCATAAAATAAATATATATGAGATGGAGAACATGTCATTGAATTACTCATCTCATCTTTAACTTCTACATAAAAGTAGATGCTTTTCCACTCATTTTTTGACTTCATTATCAAACGGACCCTTAAAGTCATAAACATGGGGTAGCTATATTGGGGATTGGGGATTGCCGGGGGGGCGCTTGGGGGGATGTGGTGTGGGCAAGCCCCCCAATGGTTCTTGAACTTTTTGTGCTATATTTGCAGAATTTTTTGGGATATATATACAGGTTATTTCCAAAACGCACTAGTGCTAATTTGGTGGAACCCATTCGCATTTTAACGGAGACAGCAAACGGATGAAAGTAAAATAATTAACCATTTCTCAAAACCCACTCTCTCTATGCGAGCACCATTCTCTCTCTCTCAGAAAGCAAAATCCCCCTTCCCCTTTCTCTCAGAAAGCAATGCAAATGGAGTAAATTATCCCCCTCTCTCTCGCTCTCTTCGAGAAAGAATAGTCTCTTCAGATACTTGCCGTCTCTGGTCTCTCGTTGCGCCATCGCTCCTCACAAGCTCGTTGGCATTTCAATTTGAGCAAAAATAGTCTTCGGTCTCTCACTTCCCTCTACGCAGTGTACCCACCCAGCTCGTTGGCATTTCACATGCTCCTCTCTACGCGCTGTATCCTCACTGCTCAATATGATGTCACAAGCTCCGTTTCAGATCTCTGTACACATTGTACCCACCCAGCTCGTCTCCCAAACAGAGGTATGAACTGATTTGGGTATGTTTTGAGTTTCGTTTTAATGATTACTTAGATATTTTTCCGAGTTATCGAGCTGGGTTGGGCGAAATTTGCACCAATGTTCGCTGAAGTCTAAAGCTTCTTCCGAGCTGGAGCTGATATATTAATGAAATTTGTGTGTAATGAAGTTGTGAAAATTCCGTTTGTACACTGAATGTTCACTGATAGTTAGCTGGAGCTGATATATTAATGAAATTTGTGTTTAATGAAGTTGTGAAAATTTCATTTGTACAGTGAATGTTCACTGATAATTGATGTTAATGAAGTTGTGAAAATTCCGTTTGTACACTGATTGTTCTCTGATAGTTATGTTAATGAAGTTGTATCTTGTCCACTGATATATATTAATGAATTTGTGAAATTTTAGTTTATCCACTGATTGTCAACTGAAATTTGAAATTAATAAACTTATGAAATCCCCAAGGGTCCACTGAAATTTGGTGTTAATAAATTTTTGAAATCTCAGATTGTCCACTAAAAGGCTCAAGGGAAAAAAAATAGGAAAACTCAGATTCTTTTTTGATTGTCCACTGAAAGTTGATATTAAAGAAGTTGTGAAATCTGAGATTATTTTTTGATTGTCCACTAAATTTTGGTGTTAATCAATTTGTGAAATGCGCATTTTTATCCATATATATAAATACCACTGTTTGGGTGTTTTTCGAATGGAGATATGGAAAATGAAGCTAATATATATGTCATGAACAGGTTTTTGTAAGATATGGAAAATTCTAGGACTCAAGTAGGGGGGAGCCATGGAAATGAGGATAATGAACCTAATTTAGATGTACACTCAGATGAAAATAGTATGATATATACTCCTCAAGTATCAGATGAGTTGAAGCCAAGAAAAGGACAATAATTTGAGATAATAGATGAAGTTTTGAAATTCTACAATACGTATGCTAAAGCAGCTGGATTTAGCGTACGCGCTTGGACTACTTTAAAAGAGCCGAAAAGTGGGGAAATAAGAAGGAAGGAGTATGTTTGTTTTAAACAAGGAAAATCTTCAAAATTGGCTGAATTTGGAAAGAAAAGACGTTGAGGAAGCTTAGGTGAAAATTGTACTGCTAAAATTGCAGTATTAAAGTCAAACTCGGAAAAATACATGGTTATTGTTTTCAACGAAGGCCATAGCCATCCGTTTTCTACCTCGTCGAAGGTTCACCTTTTAAAGTCTCATCGAAATGTTTCAGCCGCGACAAAATCTTAGATTAAACAATTGTCCATGCTGAATATTCCTCAGCATCAATAATTTAGTTTTCTTGGAGTGCAATCTGGAGGTATATAAAATATTGAGTGCACGCAAAGAGATTTGTATAATCATGAAAGGGATATACGTGTTGATAAAAAGGGGCATGATGGAGAAATATTTTACGAGTATTTAAAATTGGAACAAAGCAAGAATCCATCGTTTACTTTTCAAATTAAGGCTGATGAGGATCAAAAGATTACTCGTTGTTTTTGGTCCGATGCAATTTCAAGGCGGGCTTACAACTTTTATGGTGATGTGGTAATCTTTGATACCACCTATAACACAAATCACTATGGAATGATATTTGCACCAATCATGGGGGTCAACAATCACGGTCAAACTATTATCTTTGCTTGTGGCTTTTTGAATCACGAGAGCGTCGATGATTTTATATGGCTGTTTAATCAGTTTTTGGAAAATATGCCCGGCGGTGCCCCGAAGATAATTATTAACGATCAAGACCCAGCTATGACAAAAGCATTTCCTATGGTTTTTCCTATGGTATTCAAGCATTCCTTATTGCATATATTAATATATATATATATATATATATATATATATATATCAAGGGTTCGACTCATGGGGTGGGAGGGGAGGGTTTTTCTTTATTTGTAGGATTAAGGAGAGACTTAGACCTCCCTTAATTTTTAAAAAAAAAATAAAATATATATATATATATATGTATTCACTGCAATTTTTAATACAATTTTTTGAAATTCTTATCGCAGGTATTGTAGTTGGCACATATTAATGAAATTCTCGGAGAAGGTTAATGCAGTGAAATATAGTATTTACAAGAATGAGTTCTCGGTTTGCATTTGGAAATCAGATACTCCCGAAGAATTTAAGTTAGAATGGGAACGTCTTATTAAAAAAAATGGGTTAGAAGGAAACAAGTGGTTGCAAGACCAATATGAACTTCGTTCCAGATGGATTCCTGCATAAGTTAATGATGTGTTCTCAGCTGGCATGTTAAGTAGCCAACGTGCAGAGAGTGGTCACGCATTTTTCAAAAGATTTGTTTCTAAGGGCAATTCGTTAGTGGATTTTATGATACAGTTTGGCAGGGGACTTGTACGCCAACGTCATGAAGAGTTGATGGCCGATCACAAAGATATAATTGAGAAGCCTAAACTTAGAATAAATCTTGACCTTTTGGAGCAAATGGCTAGTATTTACACAAATGAGGTGTATTACAAGTTTGAGTGTGAGGTGCTTGATAGTTTCAACTACAAGATCTAGCTTGCTTCCGAAACTGACAAGCAGCGTAATATCAAATTCAAAGAACGAAATCCCCAACAAGTAAAGTTCGCAAACTTGTTTATGACAAGGAGTTAGATTTCACTTATTGCAGTTGTAAAATGTTTGAAAGCGCCGAAATCCTATGTAAGCACTAGGGGTGTGCAAAAACCGAACCGGACCGAAAAGACCGACCGAATCGGACCGAACCGTAGGCTTTTTTTCGGTTTTTATATATGCTGCGGGTCGGTCCGGTCCAACTTTTTTTGGACCGATTACAATCGGTCCAATCTCGATCCTCTAGGTCAAAAAACCCTATAAAACCGAATCGAACCGAGTATTTATATTTTTTTAAAATATATATATATTTACTAATATTAGTTATATACTATTGGTCTGTCACCCTTTAAAAAACTCACAGGTCATTTTAACATGTCAGTCTTTCACTTCCCTTTAATTAAAAAAATAAAAAAACATCTAAATATCTAAAAACCTAAATTTGAATATTTCTAAGTTGTAACCCTAAATCCCAAATACAACAACAGTCGACACCCAACAGTGCAACTGCGCAGCCCCTCTATCTTCTCTCTTCCGAGTTCCGCCGTCCCCCTCATCTCTCTTCAATCTTCTCTCTTCCAAGATCCCACCCGGTCTTCCCCTACTCACTACCGTCGTCCGTGCTCTCTTTCCCTTCTCCTCAGTCAAGTTCAAGTAAGTTCTCTGCTTTATTCTTCCCTCTCCTCGCTTGTTTTTTTTTTCTTGAACAAATTTCGTGAATGAGTGAAAGTAATTAAGTATATACTTTATTCTTGTATAAATTATTCTTGTATGTTTGTATGAACATTGTTGGTATATAAATTATTCCGTGAATGACTGAAAGTTAAAGTAATTTCACGATCTAGTACGCTTGTGGGCTGTGGCTCTGTTCTTCCCTCTCCTCACTCGTTTTTCTTTTTTCTTTTTTTTTCTTGAACAAATTCCGTGAATGACTGAAAGTATATACTTTATTTTTGTGTAAATTATTGTTCTACAAAATTTAAAGAAAATCAAATGCAGCTTAGGAAGTAAATGATGTTTAGGGATTGAATTGTTAAAAAAAAATAAAAAAAATAGAAGATAGTATTTTGAAATTGCATTATAAATAAAAAAGAAAATCAAATGCAGGCTATGCAGCCTAGCTCAAAAAAGGAAGAGTTGTTTTTGGATTCCAAAGCAGCATGAGAATTTGGGTGGTGGGGTCTTTTTTGTTTCCTCCATTTTCTTGGTTTTTTTGTTGTGCCTTTTATACTATCCATTATCATGTTCCTGTGCTCAAATTGGATGACTAGATATGGTTGACAAGTAATGTGTTTCGTACAATTTCAACAAATATCTTTTTTTTTATTTTCTTGTTTGTTTTTATAATCAAAACATATATTTTGATTTTTTATAATAATTAATTTTTACAATTTTTATATCTAAAAATAGAGTAAAGCTAAGCACGTTATGTGGCAGTTTGTTACAACCTTTAAAGTAAATAAATTTGTACAATCTTTTATTTATTTTTTTTAAAAAAATTGATTAAGTTCTAGGAATATTTACTAAAATGACCCTTGTTTAGGAAAACAAAAATTTATCAGATTCATGAATGGCCCCTTCTTGCTATGTTTGGCTACTATTTTTTAATGTTTAGAGTCTTTATTTCTTATAATTAGCGTACTTAAACTAATTATACATAACAATTGTTATTTAATTTTTCTAGATATGACTGCGAATGAATCAACAATTGGAGATCCTAAGTCCGTAGAAGCAACAAATCAAGGCCTAAATCAATCAGAAAAACCTCCATCTCCACCCAAGCAAAAGCAAAAGGTTAGAATTGAAATACTAAACGAAAATCTGCTGCATGGGAACATTTTACCAAAGTTAAGGGTGGTGATCCTGATAAGCCTAGGGCTTCTTGTAATTATTGTGGGGTTACATATGCATGTGATCCAAAAAACAATGGCACAAAAAATATGTTAAATCACACGCCTCATTGTAAGAAGTATCCATACAAAACGGAAGATAAGAAACAAAAACAATTGTGTTTTGAACCGAAAAAAGAAGGTGGTACAAATCTTACGGCGATTAGTTTTAGTGTAGAAGCTTGTCGAGTAGCTCTTGCTAAAATGATAATAATAGATGAGTTGCCATTCAAGTTTGTTGAGAATGAAGGATTTAAACTTTTTATGGGTGTTTCAAAACCAAGGCTTACTATCCCGTCTCGTACCACCGTCGCACGTGATTGTTTGAAACTTTATATGGAAGAGAAAAGGCAATTAAAGAGTTTTATCAAAGGTAGAAGGATTTGCCTTACAACGGACACATGGACTTCTATTCAAAATATAAATTACATGTGTCTCACGGCCCACTTTATTGATGATGAATGGAGGTTGCATAATTTTTTTTTAAACTTTTGTCAAGTTCAAAGTCACAAGGGTGAGGTGCTTGGGAAGGTTATTGAAACATGTTTGCTTGAATGAGGGATATATTGCATTTTCACTATCACGGTAGATAATGCAAGTTCCAATAATGGTACCATTAATTACTTGAAAAGACGAACAAAAAATTGGAAGGGTACTATTTTGGAACATGATTATGTCCATGTTAGGTGTTGTGCTCACATTTTAAATCTCATTGTTGGCGACGGTTTAAGTGAATTAGATGATTCAATTGTGAGAGTGCGTAATGCGGTGAAATATGTAAAATCATCCCCGGCTAGATTAGTAACTTTTAAGAAGTGTGTTGAAAAAGAAAAAATAGAGAGCAAAAGTTTGTTATGTCTAGATGTTAGAACTAGACGGAACTCTACTTATATGATGTTAGACACGGCGGGAAAGTTTGAAAAGGCGTTTGATATAATGGAAGAAGATGACCCGAATTATCTTTTTTATTTTAGAGAAGAAGAAGGGGGAAAGGGAATGTGGGGCCTCCCACAAGTGTTGATTGGAGAGAAGTTGAAACTTTAGTAAAGTTTCTTAAAAATTTTTTACAATGCTACTTTACGATTTTCGGGATCTTTGTATGTCACTTCGAATTCTTTCTTTCATGAGCTTGTGTTGATTCATAGTAAGTTAATCAATTTGAGAAAAGATGGTAACTATATGGTCACTTCAATGGCGGAAAGTATGTTGAAGAAATTTGATAAATATTGGAATATTAAGAAAGTTAACTTATTGTTATTTGTTGCGGTTGTTCTTGATCCTAGATACAAGTTAACGTACGTTACTTTTTGGTTTGGTCGTTTATATGAAAATAATTTTTCAAAGGATGTGACTAGAAGGGTGAAAGATGCCTTAGTTCGTTTGTATGAGTGGTATGATGGTAATAAGCCTACTAGTTTGCCAAAAAATGTGAATGAACCACAAAAAGTTGGGTTGGTAGATGACGACGACGAGGAAGAAGGGCTTGCTTTTTTAACATCTCAATTCAATAGGCATTTGGAGTCGGAGGATGATATAGGGGCAAAATCGGAGGTTGATAGGTTCTTGTTGGAAAGTCGTGAGGTTGAAGACAATAGTTTTGATCTTTTAGGTTGGTGGAAGAACAATATTACTAAGTACCCAATTCTTTCCCATGTAGCACGAGATGTATTTGCGATTCCCGTATCAACCGTAGCTTCGGAGTCGGCTTTTAGTACCGGAGGTCGTGTACTTGACCCATTTCGTAGCTCCTTGTTACCTAATACGGTAGAAGCCCTCATTTGTACTCAAAATTGGATTCGTTCTTCATCAACCACAATTAGCCTCCGAGATGCTATGGATGAAGTGGAACAACTTGAAAAACTTGATTCGGGTAATATTTTATTTAATATATTTTGTTACATTGAAATTTTTTAATTTTCTCATTACTTTGTTATGACAATTTATAATAATATTTGATTTTTGTTTATATCTTTTTAGAAATATTGGGATCGACATCCGAGAAGAGTTAGATGGTTCTTGATAAAGAGGAGCAAAGAGCTAAAGATTTGCTTATATGGAGAATATGAATCTATCAAGCTATTGTTCTATTTTAATGTTAATTTATATTTAAGTTTGAAACTTGTAAGTCTTATGGTTAGTTTTTTGGGGAAACAGTTGAAAGTTCGTATGGATATGTTATTTACTTATGGTTATGTATGATTTTATGAAATTGTAGTTTTTGGTTTGAAGTTTTTTGGGAAGTAGATTGAATTAGATAAGCAAATAGCCACTGCCCACTGTTGTTATTTGTTAAGTGTAACTATTGAATGTTGGCAACTTGTTATCTTTTTTAACATTTCAATCTATTTTTTGGCATATAAAGTGGCTTTGTATTAATTTTTAATGTTGTTATGTATTAATTTTTTTTTTGTTGCAGAAGTGTTTTTTTGTTGTAATGTATTAATGCTTTTTTTTTTTTGCAAAAGTTAGCCCTTTTTTTGTTAAGACATCTTTTATTATTCTAGGCCCAACTTTATTTTGCAACAGGCCCATAAATCAAGCCCAGACCGATGGACCGACCAAAACCGACCCGATAAATGCCTCTTCGGTTCGGTCCGGTTTTATATACATTTTCGGTCTGGTCCGGTCTAAAAAAAATAAAGGATCGAAGTAGTCGGTCTGGTCCAAAAAATCGGTCAATGGGTCGGTTGACCGACCCGTGAACACCCCTAGTAAGCACATCATTGCATATTTGATGAAATTTCTGCGTATTGAGGAGCTGCCTGATAAATACATTTTGAATCGGTGGACCAAGTCTGCAAAATCGGGGACAGTGGTGGATGATAAAGGCATGCAAATTGATGATGATAATTCTTATCCCTTGATGCAAAGTCAGTTTATCCAATCATCTTTGGATTTAGTTGGCAAGGCCTTATTATGTGAAGAAACAAGGCAAATGTTTACTGATGGAGTGTGTGCCATTAATGAGCAAATTGATCAATTTATTAGCAGCCGTGTAGGTGTAATGGCACCCTCCGGGAAAAGTAATCCAATAGGTGATGGTAGTAGTGCACATGCTTCTTATAATTTTCAAGGTACTTACAATGAACCCGATCAAATTCGAGCGAAAAGGTGTGACAAAAGGCTCAAAGGAGGAAAAGAGAAAGCAATGGCCAGAGCGAAAATTAAAAAAGTTAGACTTTGCCATGGGTGTGGAAAAGTGGATCAAGCACATGACAAACGAAATTGTCCAGCAATTACAAATGCGTAAGTAATATTTCATTTATTATTTACGTTGTCCTATTATCACATTGTAATATAAATCTTGATATATATATATATATATATATATTTAATATAGGTCATTTACGTGTGAGGCTACGAATTTGGAAGAGGCGAATGGGTCGTCAACGGAAGATGGAGATGACATAAGTCTTAATTGAAAATGTAGACTTTTTTGTTTTGTTTAAGTGGAGATATGTGAATCTTTTCTTAAAAATGTAGACTTTCTTTGTTTTGTTTAAGTGGAGATGTGTGAATCTTTTCTTAGAAATGTAGACTTTCTTTGTTTTGTTTAAGTGGAGATGTGTGAATATTTTCTTGAAAATGTAGACTTTTTTTTTGTTTTGTTTAAGCGGTGATGTGTGAATCTTTTCATTTCATTCTTCATTAATTAGCAAATTACCAAATAATCCCATTTCATACATTATGACAAAACTACATTATATAATGGATTGAAGTTGACAAAAACTACATTACTTTCATTTCATTCATTATAATAAAAAAGTACATTACATCATGCTTTTTATGGCCAAAGAAACATATATAAAAAAATATATAATTATTAAGATATCTCTCCACGACAGAATTTCCCACTTCGTATTAAGTTCACCAACTACCAAGTTCCGCGATGTACTATATTCTTCTTGTGGGACAATTACATTTGCTGCATCTCCAAAAAATGAGACTTTGCACCAACCCAAGAAGCTTTCGCACTTTTGCCTTTTGCAAGAATAGTAGATTCTGCCACGGTTATTGTTCTTATTGGACTTCGTGATTTTCACATCCGCGATTTCTCCGCACTCACATTATTTCAACATGAATCTAATATCTACATCCATACTTGAATTACCCTCCACGAGATTCTTCGAAGAAGACGCCATTTGAATCTGCCAAAGTTCGAGTAAAAGAAAACATTATAAGTGGGTACTCATTGGCATTTATAAACAAAATGATAGCAAACTTTCTTGGGCTAACCAAACCAATAGTAAGGTAATAGATTTGTCTACTTATATAACAGTGGCAGCAAAGTGATAGCAAACTTTCTTGGGCTAACCAAACCAATAGTAAGGTAATAGATCTGTCTACCAAACAGTAGTTCAGAATCTCCCTATATAACAGTGGTGCAGTTTGATAATCGGAGTACTATATAATTGACAAAAGCAAGAATCCATTTTGGATGAGTTCCACTTTGATGCAGCCTAGTAAGGTAATTGTTGAATAATTGAAGTTCAATTATTCATTTTGTTCTGTCTACCAAATTGTGGTTCAGAATTTCCCTATAGAACAGTGGTGCAGTTTGATAATCGGAGTACTATATAATTGACAAAACCGTGGTGTCCCATTTTGGCTGAGTTCCACTTTGATGCAGCCTAGTAAGGTAATTGTTGAATAATCGAACTTCAATTATTCATTCTGTTGAAAATGAGTTCTATTTTCTATTTTTTTTCCTTTCTTCCTTTCTTTAATATCTCAGGCACCCAGGCCACTTAACCTGAATAATCCCCAAGGGTGCATTTAAATTCTCCACTCCAAATGGATTCTGGCACACATTGTGGCTAGACTATCCCCATAGATTTAAGATCCAAGGTGGCTTAAACTGAAGAAAATTTGGAGATACCCAAACAATCTCAAAGGAACATGTCCAGTTAGAAGTTCATACTCAGTTACTCACCAAACAAGTGGGTATGTGTGATTGACCATTTCAATCTCCACCAAAATCTATTATCCTAGATATTGCTGATATTATAACCTTACATTTAACATATTGCTGCTATTCCTCATATGTTTAGAATCTTTCAACTACAACAGCACAGTGGTAAAATTTAACAAGTATAAACACTAAAATTTCGCCCAACTACAACAGCACAATCTCAAGTACCAACCCAGCTCAACGTCAATACCAAAATTTTGCCCACAATCAAAGAACTTGAGTTGGAAAATATTCTGAAATTCATCAAAACGAAACTCAACACACTTATGATATCAGTTCATACCTCTGTTGGGAGCTCGTCTCGAGGATATGGCGTATAGAGAGGAGCCTGTGAAATGACAACGAGCTGGGTGGGTACAGCGCGTAGAGAGAAGTGAGAGAGGAGCTTGTGAGGAGCAATGGCGCAGTGAGAGACCGGAGACGGCAAGTATCAGAGGAGACTATTTTTGCTTGAAGAGAGCGAGAGAAAGAGAAAGGGGTAATTTACTCCATTTACATTGCTTTCTGAGAGAGAGGGGAAGGGGGATTTTGCTTTCTGAGAGAGAGAGTGGTGCTTGAAGAGAGAGAGTGGGTTTTGAGAAATGGTTAATTGTTTTACTTTCATCCGTTTGCTGTCTCTGTTAAAATGCGAATGGGTCCCACCAAATTAGCATTAGTGCGAACGCACTAGTGCATTTCGAAAATAACATGTATATATATATAGACTTATGTGCAAAAATTTATACTTGAATGTGCCTAAGTGTAAGGGGCAAAGCTTCTGGGGATAATTGAAAACTCTTAAATTTTGAATTAAAACAAAACAATGCCATCTCTTTCTCTCTCCTTATTCACTCACAAAACACAGTCTCACTCACGGGCTCACGGCCATGTCTTTCTCCGAGCTTTGGTCATCTCTCTCTTCTACTATCCAAAGGGTTTAAACTTCAAACCAAGTTAAATTTTAATCTTAGATATAATTTTCAAAATTATGTATTATTTTATTTCTTGATTACTTGTATAATATTAATTGTATTTCTTAATTAATTGCATAATATTAAGTGTATTATTGGTTAGTTTTATAATATCAGTTGATTTGCATAAATTACTTTGGTTTGCAAAGTTTTTACCGCTCTGATTTTTCAGCATTAAATATCATATTACTTGAAATATTACTTGAAAACTACATATAAGATGTGAAGTATAATGATGATTTTTTTTTGGTTTGAAACATATTGGTGAGCTTGCTAAAAAATTGGTTAAACCAACAAGCAGATTGGTTATCTATATGTGTATTTGCTTGCCAAGTTGATCTTATTCTTACTTGTTGCAATGACAAATGTTGAACGTGCTTTCTCGGCAATGAATATCATTAAGAGTGCAACGAATCGTTAGAGGAAGAGGAGGAGGAGGATGATGAGAAGAAGAAGAAGAAGAAGTTGCCGAAAAAATAGAGCCATGGTTGATGTTGCCGCCGAATGAGGAGGTGGATGGATTATGCTAATGATGTTTAATTATATTTAATTAATGGTTAAATGGGGTGGGGTGTAAATAACCAAAATGAATTATTTTTTTAAGTGGTGGAGCTAATAGAAAAATGTTTTGTATATAACAACCACCTTAAGATGTTGCCATCGAATGTGGAGTTGGAGGGATTGTGCTAATGATGTTTAATTATATTTAATTAGTGGTTAAATGGGGTGGGGTGTAAATAACCAAAATGAGTTATTTTTTTTATAGTGGTGGAGCTATTAGAAAAGTGTTTTGTATATAACAACCACCTTAAGATGTTGCCATCGAATGTGGAGGTGGAGGGATTTTGCTAATGATGTTTAATTATATTTAATTAATGGTTAAAGGTGTAAATAACCAAAATGAGTTATTTTTTTCAGTGGCGGAGCTAATAGAAAAGTGTTTTGTATATAACAACCACCTTAATTAAAATTCTTTCATTGGCAAGAACTCTGTCTCTTCATTTGTTTATTTAAAACTTTTCACCTAGAGAGATTCGAACACGGGATCTCCCACTAAATAGACCGCCCCTCACAGGGATCTAGTGAATCACTAGGTCAACCCCATAGGGTCGAACCACTATTCAATTTGATTTAATTAAAGTTCTTTGATTTGGTATTTGTTCAAGGTTTCAAAACATAAGTTCTTTTATGGATCGAGGGCTTTATTTTAGACTGAAAATTGAGGTAGTGACTTTAGACTCAGTCTTTTTGTGAAAAATGCATCATACGATAATGTTTATTGTTAAAGTTTAATTATTTGAGATATATTATTGAAATATTGGTTTTATAGCATCAATTGATATGAAATATTACAGTAAAATATTTGTCATATATTATGATGTAATCTTGAATAATATCAATTTATATATGGGTTTGACTAATATTCCTAATATGCTAGTTTTGTGATATTAATTAAAAGTGGTGATCGTTATAGAAATAGTGAAACTATACAAAATGAATGTTAATAATAAGTGACTACACTCCGAAGAGAAAGTTATTATACCTAACCACAAGTGGTCAAGTTATAATATATACTTGGAAGTTCAAAATTGAACCATAGGAAATAAAAGGAATCATATTATTCTAGTTAAACTTTCTAAACGAGGGCTACTAACTAATTAAATTAAAACTAAAGAAGGTCTAAACACATGGTGCAAAAGTAAAGGGAAACCCATAAGCTACAGTTATTTATTATAAGGCTTCTTAGTAACACTATAAAAACAGGCAATTTAATTAAAAATAAATAAATAATATAAAATAGCGTACTAATTGATTCGGTGAAAACAACTCAAGTTATTACACCCAAGTGCAGGTAGTCAGTCAAGTAAAAAATACTCGGTAAGTCCGCAGTCGATCCACGGAGAGAAGGGTAGTTATTTGAGTTAAGAAAGTCTCTTTCAAGAGGGAGATGAGGAAAAAAAGATGAACTATAGAAAGAAAGAAATATAGATCGTTAACTAAACTAACATAAAATGAACATGCAAAAAGGCTTAGTAAAATGAATAATAAAAATAGGGTACTAAATTAATTAAATGCGTGAATTGTTTTTACTAAAATTAAGAATAAAAAGAGTTAGGGGTATCCATAAGTTCAGGGCAGCATAACGGGCAATTCGGTGGACCGAGAATTGTTTTCTAATTAATTTAATTTTAAAAATTAGCCTACTTTCCACAAGCTAATTGATCTCATAAACTCATATTTTTCGTAATAATTCATGCATGACATGAATTATACGTACCGATACAAATTATGGAATCAATTTGCATTACTTAATTTTTACCAAAAACACTTGTTTATTAAAATGAAGTAGTGTTTGACACTACAAAACCTTTTATTAAAAGTGAGTTTAGAAATATTAATTAAAAGCCAAAATTTAATTCAAATAGGTTAAAACATGATTGAAATCAAATTTGAAATAAAACGGATGGTGAAAATACAAAATTGGCGATTTCGGTATCAAAAAGTAAAGATTAAAATAAATACCAAAACTAGCGCACTCTAGTTTGAAATTATAAAGATACAAAATCAATTAATTTAGAGACTATAGACAGCTCTCTAAGTCAACTAGTTAGGACTTAACGCAAAAACAATGATTCAAACTAGTTTTGATCTTTTGTCACAAAGATTTTATTAAATTAGGATACTAAGATAATAATTTAATAAAAATCAGATTTATAATTACCTATTAACCAATTAAAAATTAATTATAATTTAATTCGAGTCCGAAAAATTATCGTGTCGGCATACCTGTTTCTTATGATTCTCTAACTAACGAACTAGCCGAACCTATTTAATAAATTCATGCTCAATAAATTAATTAAACAAAATAGTGTATTTATATTCAAGAATGAAAAATTAATTAAGAATATAAGCATATAAACGTACTCAAAATTTTAAAGCAATTGAAAATTAAGAGCATGCGCAAAATAGAAATTATGGGTTGAACACTATTGAAAAAAAAAACAATTTGCCAGTAACACAAATGGCCTACTGACTTTTGAAAAACTTGGAATTTGAGTCTCCAAATCAGTAGGGTTTTGTAGAAAATTAAAAACTGGTCGTTTTCATAGGTGGGTCATAAAAACGGTCAAGAAACGAAAAAATTATGATCAAAATATGAAAACATAAATTTCTAAGGTTCGATGCGGAAATTCTAACAAAAATTATAAATTAAACATGAATTTCAATCAACAATCACATTCAAACACGTAATTAAATAACAATCAAAACATTAATGAACATTAATTGAAAGAAATTAATAAAAAGATTGAAAAAACTTACGGTTATGTAGAGTATCAAAAACTGTGATGATAGTATTATTTAACTCTGACTCTTCTTTAATACAAGCTAAAAGAAAAAAAATGAAATATAAATTGAAAACTCTCTCTAATAATATGGGGATTCATAAATTATTAAAGATGTCGACTCAAAATCTGTCGACTGTGCTCTCAAAACCTTCAACCAAAAAAATATCGAACTTTTTTCAAAATTCAAAAATAAATTAAAATAAAATAAATAATAATAATTTGAAAGCTAAAAATAGCTTTTATTGTCTATCAAGTCGTTGGCTCCAACTCAAATTCTCGAGTCAACTTAAAAAATTAATAATTAAAACTTATTGGGCACGGGATTTGAACACTAGACTAAGTACGAGTAGAGAGATGATCACTTGCCATCTAGGCTAAAAACCCCATTTGATAAATATTTGCACCATGAATTTATTTATTTTTTTATGCTCAAACCCGATCCACTGACGCACTGATTGTATTTTTGCCATAACTTTGTGATTCGAACTCTGATTGATGCAAGGTTTTCGGTTACCGTAACTAATTCAGAGCTCTACAACTTCTATTTGTGGAGTTTTGTTCAAATTCTGCACGGATAAATACTAGAATTGGCTAGAACATCAGTATTGCGCGTGGTGAATCTCTTCTTCATTCAAAAATTTCTTGGTTTGATTCAAATGACTCTTTTTTACTTGAGACTGCTCTATTGACTTCTCTTAGTCTCTTCCATCCATTCCCTTCATGCTTGAGCTTGGGATTTACTTCCGATTCATTTCTTGAACTTAATTTAGCTTTGAATTTGACCGGCAATGACTAATTTTGGGGAATTTACTTCTGGATGCGCTTTTGTTCATTTTTAACTTGTAAAAAGTTTATAATGCATTAGAAATATCATACTTATTTCATGATTAAAACTCAATAATTTAGGATAATTAAAATCAAATTCATGCATATTAAGCCACCTAAATATGTATAAAAATGAAATATTTTGGTTTAATCACTAATCAACAAAAATTGAATATAAAACGAAGTTTAACCAAAGAGAAATAAACATTAGGTGTATCCATAGCTAGCAAATACGAAACTGGTCTAATTGGGTGATCCGAATTAAAGTTTAAATGAGACTTTTCACTAAAATTTAGCTCTTAACCTCTTTGACCATCCAAATATATTTCCACCACAAGTATATGATAGCTCATGTATGACAAAGACTATATAGACTAGCTTTAAGTAATATAATCCAACAGTTAAGCTTTTTGACTTTAAAAAAGTGTAAGTTTAGACATAGTATTGCTAATGTATGACAGCAATCCTGGTTAATTTAAAATTCTTAAAATCAATAGCTTAACAATCCTTTTAGATTTGAATAGGTTTGAACACGATTCAAAATAAATCCAACTTAAAAAGAATGCTGAATGTTAAAACCGACACTTTTTCAACATTTTAGGGAATAAATGCCAAAACAACGTTAAATAGGCCAATTCACTTAATAATATAACTTAACTAATTAAAGGATAAAGATCATCCTAAAATTAGCCTCATTAAGGTTTTAGTACAATCATCTGTAAATTGGCGTTTTTCGATTCTTAATCAAATGTAATTTTTGAGCTAGCTTATGGAAACATGTTTAAAAGCATGAAAATACAAGAAAATAGTTATAAATTCAGTATGTTATTTATAACCATTGGAGAAATTATATTGAAATCACAATTGGATCACATTTAAAGACTAATAACGCATTTTTTCACTACAAATCCCTAATTAGAAATTTAACTACCGATTGTCAAAAGAGAACATGCCAGTCATCTTAAAAATTATGGAAAACAAAAAAAAATTATATATAATAAAGCCACAATGAATTAAAAGCTTTAGTCTTTTTAATTTCTCAATTCGGATTTCAAATGGCGATTTTATAACTAAAATGGTAAATGAAATATAAAATAGCAAAAACTTTATAAATTCGACCAAATCCCTATTATGAAAAATCATAACCTTAGTGTTCATGGAAGAATCATACATGAATGGCATGAAAAATCTATAAATATTGGAATCTAAAACAAGAATATTGCATAAACCTACGTAAAATTAAAAAATTAACAAAACAGATTTGTAAACCCTCAGACCAATACTTAAAACGCGGGTTTAGGCATGATTTAAGAATATATATATATATATATAGGATCTCAAATAAATAATCATTAAATATCAAGCAATCAAACAATAAAAAATAAAAAATAATCAAATCAATAGAAAACAAAAACTAGGGTTTACTCGGATGGAGAACAACAATTGAAACTGAAACTTGATTGAATTGATAACTGAATGAAGATTACACACTTGTTCCAGTCTCAAAAGATATTAATAATCATAGAGTAATTGAAAAGCTCTTAAGAAAGTTACAATACTCTCAGCCGCTCTTTAAATTGTGTTGTTCCTAGCTAATGAGATTTTGACCTTTTATATTGTATTCAAGTGACTAGGGTCATAAGTTGAATAATCTTTGAAGAAACAGGTCGAACCTGAGCTAAAAAGAAAAATTAGGCCAAAATAGATAGTGGGATCGATCTTGGTGCCGGGATCGATCCTGGTTTATTTTTTATGCAGTTTTCATTTTTTTGTCATAATTTTTTTGCTATGAATTCCGATTGATGCACCATTTACTCTTACGTTAGCTAACACAGAGGTCTACAACTTTTATCTCTAGAGTATTTTTATATTCCTGATGAAATAATACCGTAATTAATTGGAACAAAGGTCTTGAGCGCGGCGACGCTTATCTGCAACAAAAAACCTCTCAAATTGATTCTAATGGGCTTTTTTTCGCTTAAGATTTCTCCATTAGCCTCTCTTGGATACTTATATTCACTCAATTCATAATTTGGGATTTACTATTACGTTTTTGCTTGTGATTTAGGGGTATTTTGCGGAGTTTTTCTCAATTTAGGTCTCAGAATGGGTGGTGACTTCTTCTTGTACTTTTTCGCTTTGAAGCTTTCTTCTTGCATCAAATCACAGTTGCTTAACCATTTTTGACCTGCAAAATGGCTTAGTAACACATAAATATATTGTAATACATTCTGATTAAACTGAATTTATATGTAATTTTCGATTCTAAGAATAAATTAAAAACTAATTGAGTCTTGTTTAGAGTGTTTGAAATGCATTTTTTAGGTTCAATTAATAAGTATACATCATAATTCATCTTAAGGGATTTAATTGACATAGTTAAAGAAATTTTGGTAAAATGATTTTATGTGTATAATGGATAAATAATTGTAAATTGTGTTCAAATGATGTAAATTGCGTAGAACGGCACGACACGACACGTCGCACTCGATTGTACACTATATTATACTTAAGACTCGGTATTGTATGGTGATATTATCTGGTGATATTTAAACAAACATGACGAAGCTTATCTTTATTGTTATATCAATAATATATGAATATATTTATTGTCTGGTCTTTTGGAGGCATCAGCGTACTAAGTATATTATTATTGAGGCCCTGGGGGTAGCTTGAGTATTATGTATAATTATAAATGTTGTGATTATATTGTTGAAAACTATGTTATTATTAATGCTCTGCTGGTATGGAAATAAGGGGGAACGTGCCTCTGGATTAAAATCCCTAAATCTACAAAGGGTTAATAATGAGTTGTGTCATCTAGAGCCAACGGTGTGTAACAAAAAATCTATATAACAATATTAGCACTAGTTACTTTGTGGGATAGAGTGAGCCTCAATCAGTAGTGTGCTTCTTAAAGACATGTTCATTTTTTTCGCATCAATGTGAGTTAATGTATCTTTTATCTGGTAGGACATGGCAGACTATTATTTGTATCTCAGATATGATTATTGTGGATTTCTCTATTGGTTTTAGATTTCTTATATATGTCCACAAAGATAGGTATGATTATTATTCAGCAATGATCTTTTGACAAGTGGTATGGCACGAGCACGTCATACATTGCATGGCATGAATTTCTTATATTAAGAAAATGTTTTTTAGTATATATTATTAATGCGTAAATGATAAATTATTTTAAAGAATTATTTCAATTATAAGTATATCCTTGCACTGTCCCTATCGGGACCTGCCCCATTTTTAAATGTATATATGCGTAGATACTAATGATGACGTGACGTGTAAAGAGTCGCTGGGTTTTGGGTTCGAAGTATAATTTGTTGTATTACCTACATGAATGGGATCTAGTTAAGTTAGGTAAGCATCGTGTTTGGTTTGATTCAAATTCCTATTGGTGGCCGAGCATTTAAAAAGAAAACAAAAGCCTTTTTAGTCAAAATAGTTTTTAAGTGTTTTTACCGAGTTTTGCCGATGTCCGAGAAGTTCCATTGACATAAAGTGATGATGAAACTCTTGGATAATGTTTCTAACATGTTCCTAGAGTTTCCATAAAAAATTGGGACGAATCGTAGCTCAAACGTACTTAAAATGATGAAAAACGACCAATAGTGGCAAACCAAATTTTTGCAACTAAAGGCCATATTTTTGCCACTAAAGGCGGATCGATCCAACTTTTTTCTTAGATCGATTTGGCACTAAAAAACCTCCAGAATTGGGTTTTCAAATTCGGATTGATTCGGGGAAGTTTGGATCGACTAGGCCTTATTTTTTGGGCAAAAATTTATCGTAAAAACTCGTTTTTAAGGGTTTTTGAGTCCTTTCCAAAAGAAGCTTTTGTCACATATTTTCCTATAAATAAAACCTATGTCTAGGGTGTTTCAACACCTATTTTAAGAGAGTTTTTTTTACCTTAGAAAAAGATTAAAACCTCAAAACATAAAATCACCTTAGGGTTTTAATCTATTGCAAAGTAAGCATTTTTTCTTTAAAGAACAAATCAAATCCCAAAGTGCGTGTGATTCGTAAACGGAGTGATACCGTGGTGAATGAATCTTTGTGAACATGTTCGTACGATTCGGATATGAGGACTATTCGCGCAGAAGGTTGAGACTTTTGCAGGCTGCTTGTGCGATTCAAGTGTTGTAAGTCTGTGTGATTTGTTATTAATCGAGTCTGTAAACCTTTGTGCATATAGTGGATACCTCGTTAATTCTAGTGTTTGCTTATTTGTTTAGTTGCTTTATTAATTGATTCATTTTAGAAAAGATTAAACAGGTTTTCTAGAATTAAAATCCATAAAATTCTAAGTTTACTTTCTAATTCGATTAAAGTTGGTTTTTGAAAATTAAACCGCCAAATAATAAATAAAGGATTAATTGTTTAATTCGGTTCCGCACGCGCTCTAGCTTTTTCATAAATACTGACATGATATGCAACATGTATAAGAGATAGAAATATCACGATATAACTAAACTGATGGTGCTAAAACAGTTTTAGCACCTCATCTAATTCTACACATCAAAGTGCTAAAACATATTTAACACAATTTTTGTCAAAAATAATTAATCATATGGTGTAAAAATAGTTTTAACACCAATTGTCTAACACTATAGTCGTGCTAAAAAGGTTTTAGCACCACAAGTGAACACATATAACTAAACTGAAGTGCTAAACAATTTTAGCACCCCATCCAATTCTACACATTAATGTGTTAAAACAGATTTAACATCATTTTTGTCCAAAGTAACTAATCACATGGTGCTAAAACAGTTTTAACACTAATTATACAACACTAGAATGGTGCTAAAATCTTTTTAGCATCACAAGTGAAAACATATAACTAAACTGAATGTGCTAAAATATCGTCCAATGGTAAATTTTCATTTTACCATAAAATTGTTTAGGATCATAATCAACCAAAAGCAACAAATTGAACAACATAATTTGGAAGTAAAAACAGAGGTATACTTTAATTACTGTGCAAGAACAAGCTGTCCACCTCTCTGTTTCATAGAATGCATGGAATTGCAAAAGGTAACTAACAAAAAGTTAAATATCCCTAAGTTTCTTGACAGAAAATAAAGAGTACAGCTCACATGCTAGTACACATGAAATTTTCCAGCCAAAAATGAAATATAAGTATTCAATAGTGAAAGGACAATCCATAGTCTCACTAATTGGAACCATAAGTATTCAACATCCAAAATATAAGATGAGTATTGTTCTTGTAGACGTGAAATTTTGTAGCCAAAAACAAATTATAAGTATTAAGCAGCCAAAATACAAGATAAGTTTTTATATTAACGAAATATAAAGAGTGTAGCTCACATGCTTATAGACGTCAATTTCAAAAAGCACATCACTATTTAGCATTAAAGGTAAAGAATGACGCAAATTGATTATTACATCGCTGTAGCCATCTGATGAGTTGAAGTGCACTACAATCTGTATAAAAGAAACAATACTAGATTATTATAAATATGGTACATAATAACAGATGATATAAATTAATAGGTCTTCTTAGCCTTAGTCTAAGTTTGCATTTTAAGCTATCCAAATGTATGACAATCTACGATTCCATGTGAAATTTCTTTAACACTCCTCTAATACATTTTTTATTAGCAACCAAATAAAAAAATAGTTAATCATAGAATCAAGACCAACACATACCAAGAAACGTCATCTCTTCTCTCGTAAATGTAGTAAAACAACTTGGCATTCTCATTATGAAAATAATTAAGCAAACAGTAGTAAAGAACGTGCATGAACCAACTGCCTTAATACAAAACACTAACTTTTTAGACATTTTAAGCAATTCAGCCCAGCAATGACTTTTTACAATATTCAAAAATGAAGATCGGTATTTTAAAAGTGGCGGAATTTAATGCGAAAAAAAAATGAAAAAAAATCCAAAAAAATCTAAAAATTCAATAGAAAATCAAATAGGAGTGAGTGCAATTGAAAGAATTGTATTATACTTATATATTATATAATCTGCGGTTTAACGATTATATTAACCACGGCATTTGAAAATATACAATAAATCCAATTAAATAAATTTTTAAAAATTGGCACGAAATGGCATATTAACAATAAATTGAAGTTAATTAAAAACCTAATTACAACAAGATACATTCATAGATACAAGCAATAGAAGTATTAACTCACCAGATAACCAGATCTAATAGATTCACTCCAATAAAACCGA
The DNA here is from genome assembly GCA_021464415.1 of Lonicera japonica. NCBI lineage: Eukaryota > Viridiplantae > Streptophyta > Magnoliopsida > Dipsacales > Caprifoliaceae > Lonicera > Lonicera japonica. Next base: position 40,981,825 of record CM038469.1, on the reverse strand, counting down.
TTCCACAAAATCCACACACTATAACCGTTAACCAACGCTCGGCGAAGTGAAATTCGACGGTCGGAATCAAATAAATAAAAGGTTCAACGACTAGGATATGATCATCAATCTCGATATCTCTTTTTCCAAGTCACAAAAAAACCCTCTTCTCTGTTTCTCTAAAAACCTGTATATATCCGTGTTTACGAGGAATGTTTGTTTAAGGGCTTTTTAACTCCAATCTTGTCGGTATGGACGATGAATTGGAGAGAGTCGGAGGTATCTTCGATGAATACATTAGCGTCGGAGTGGAAGGGAAGTTCGGGGACTTTGGCGAAGATGTGAGGGAGTTGGCGGAGAATTTTTTTTTCGGCAGAGGAATGCGTTGGATTGAGAGAGGGACAAAGTGATGTCATATCGAAAGGTGATGTTTCGTTGTTTTGGAGATGGATGAACCTTCATGGTGAAACTAGGGAAGATATGAACCGTAATAGTAGTAATGAAATGAAACGATGAAATATATAAAAAGGCTAATGGTATGGACATATCAACTTTTTAATTAAGGGTATATTTGTCCATCAATATTTATCATTTTCCTTAAAATAAATTAATATTATGAAAAGTGTCCTTAATGTAAAATAAAATTATGAAATTAGTACTACTTCTTTTTATTAAACATGAGTCCGTCCTAGAGTTATAAAACATTACAAAGTAAGGCCTATGACCCATTAGGTATATATATATATATTGGTTTTTAATGGCGTTTCATTTTTTCATTACATGTCATTTATTTAAGTAGATAGAAAATTAGTAAGTTTCCTATTATTTAATGAGAATTTGTCATGCAATATTTAGAATTTCTACAACTATTTCTAGATGCAGAGATGGTGATATAAATTCTCTATATAACTCACATTCCACATCACATAAAAGTGGTTATAGAAATTTTCATTGGAGCATATTTTTTCTAATTTTCATTTCTATTAAAGAATTTGTATGGATGGATATAACTATCGGAGATTGCCTTACTCGATATTAATTGTTCCATGTAAAAATTATTTTTGTTTTTTTTAAGAAAATCATGTTTCTTCACCCATTTTAAAAATCTTCATTCAAGTAAAAATATATGAATAAAAAACAAAGATTGTATTTTTTTTTGTAAAATTTTAAAAATAGTATATCACATACAAATCGAATTTAAAAATAATTTTAAAAAACTATACTTGAAAAATAAATTAAAAGCTCTAACCAACCAAACAACAAATGTTTATTTTGTATATATAGTCCCATTGTAAAGAAGACGGTACTCACCTTAAGAATAAGATGGACGTTCATTTCATGAGATAAACATATGGATTTTTCATGAAACTTGATGGAAATGATCATTCTAATGAATAGATCATCTTCACAAAAATTTTTGAAAAAATTCAAATCCAAAGTGGGTAAAATTAAAATGTATATATATGCTCATTTTCTTCCGTTGAAAATTTGTACAATTGTATCACAAACTTTTAAATTGTTTTTTTTTTTTTCTAAAATGATCTACTCGACTATTCATTATAGAGATCATATACTAAATTTTATGGAAAAAATAAAATAAAATTCTATTTACGACTCGAAACGAACTATCCTTTTTTTTAAAGAGCCGTTTTCTTTGAAGCAAACATCTAATAGTATATATATAAAATGGAAGAAGTAAAACTATTAATGAACCTTTTATTTATAATTTAACACGTGTCCTCTTAATTATTAACTTTAATGGAATCATTTCCCCTTACTACAAATTCCCAGCCATTCATCTAATCAACCATGCATTTTGTTCCATTTCCCAAGGCATTGGTATTCATTAATATACGAAAATGATTTTCTTACATTCGATTCTTACCGCCTATTCTTATCGGGTGTATTAAATGAGTTGTACATTTGTTTTATTTTATGAAAGTACAAACTATGTAATGCATGCCAGTAAGAATATGTGATAAGAATACCTAGTAAGTGTAGCATTGCTTGATAATGTTTTAATTTTATCTCAGAGTCTCCAATGTTTTGAAGAAAATGGAAAGATTTTTAAAATCAAATATTAGTTGAATGATGGAAACCCATTACTATTCTAACATTCTTCTCTTTCATTGATATACTATAAATTATTTTTTAATCTCCTATGTAAAGTGTTCAATTGATGATTTAAAATGGTTTTCCCCTTATTATCCTTATTACATTTCCAAGCAAAAATGATTATTTTCTCATATTATACATTTGCTTAATTTTCGTGCAATTTTGATCTAACAATATGATGGAGGTCTTCCCGGACTCAAATCATTTTGAAATTTTTACAGTATATAGATAACATCTTATAGTGATTATTTACAAAATTTGAGTATGATCCAATGGATGGATTATAAGATTTGATCAAAATAAACTGGATAAAATTGGCTGTCCGTAGTAAGCTTTTTAAACAGACCAGTGGCTGTGTCTATTGAGAAACAGATGACTGTTAAAGACCTACATGCGCCCATTGAGGTCTGAATGTTTCAAAAACTAGCCTTTGGGATGACAATTTTACCAATAACTTGTCCATAACTTTCCCTAGAACTCCCAAACAACCATATTCTCTTTTAAGACTATAAATAGATGTCTTAGACATGTTTTTATACTCTAATACTCTAAATTCATTAGGGGTGTTCATGGTTCGGTCAGCGGACCGAACCAAACATTTTGGTCCTTTCAATTTTGAGACCGGACTAGACCAAAAGGTTGGAAAAGACCGGATCGGACTGGACCAAACCATATTGATTGGGAAGGTCTCGGTCGGTCCATTCGATTATGGCCAAAAACTTTGGCCAAAAAAAAGATCTACACACATCTATAGATCTACACATTTACAAAGAGAAAAAGAGGATTACCAATGGTGAGGTGGAGGTGTGAGATTGGTGGAGGAGATAGAGAGCGGCGGAGGAGATAGAGATCGGCGGTTGTCTGGCCGTTTGGGAGATCTTTGGAGAGAGAGAAATGAGAGGAGAGTGAGGGGCGGCTACTATGTAGCGGAGTGGAGTGGCCGGTGGTGAGTGAGTGAAGAAGATGAGAGAGATAGATAGAGTGAAAAAGATAAGAGAGGCGGCTAAAGGTGAAGAATGATGATAGAAATTAGGTTTAGGGTTATAAAAAATATAAAATAAGTATATATATTTAAAAAAAATTATATATATAAATTAGGTTTAGTGTTGTAAAAAATATAAAATACGTATATATATTTAAAAAAATTATATATATATAAATATAACTGGTCTAGTCCCTTTTTTTGTAATATTTTTAAGTTAGACCGAAGACCGGATATAATAGTAACGTCCATTAAATTTCAGAGCGGACCATTGTATTTATAAAAATCGAAAAAAACCCTATCTTTCGATTCTAGCCGATCAGTCCATTCGGTCTGGTTTGGTTTGTGCACACCCCTAATATTCATCATTTATTAATATTGAAGAGATTTAGATTATTCATTGATCATATTTATCATATTTGAGTTATATTCTTTTATTCAATATTGATAAATGTACTATGAACTTAATTTGTGTGTTGTAAACACTTGATAGTTATTGTCCATCGGTGTGTGTATCACCAAACAACTTATGTTATTCATTTGTGAGATGATTTCTCGTAGTTTAGGGAAAAAAAAGGTTTTATTGTATTGAGTGTGGTGAGAAAAAATCACACTTGTTGAGTGTAGTGAGAAGAATTTCACTTGTTAAATGATTTGACCTTTGCTTGTAAAGAAGATTGTTGTAACTGGTTTGTTCCTCACTCGTAAGAGGATATATAGTGGAAATTCTCAGGTACCGACCTCGAGCACGAACATATTGTGGCATAGCCAAACTGCATAAACAAAACAACTTGAATTTGTGGTTAAATTTCTCTAAACTCAAGCTCTCTAAATATTATTGGTATTCGTCATTATTTGATATTGAGTTTATATTACTCCTTAACATATAGTTACGTATTTATCTAGATAATTTTAAATTCCGCATATTTGCTATAAACCTTATTTACCCCCTTTAGGATTAAAATCCAACCAACATAAGTAATATATTTCAATTGTCGATTACTCATCATAAACAATGATACAAGTTTAATTTACTGACTTTTAAACTTTGATTATAAATGGGCCAAAAAAATGTATGAAGACAAAGATTGTACTGTGTATGTCTTAAGAAGCTAATAATTTGCCTTATGTATGGTGACATGGCATATATGTGCGTATATATAAGTTTGAGAATTGAATTTGTAGTTGAAATTTATAAGAGATGTGATATTATTAGAATAACACAGAAACTAAAATACCAAATAATAGAGATGGAATTTGAGTTTAAAACCAAATTAATTACTATAAATTTGAAAGAGTTTAAACCAACTTAATTACTGTGTTAGTAGAGTTTAACGCCATCGTAAGAATTAAGACGCCAAACCATTGTAAGAAATAAGAATACCATCATAAAAATTAAGAATTTGATTTTGAGTAGAATCAAAAGGCATATTTGTCCATAGAAAAATATGGAAAAATACTTAAGTTGTTCATACTTATATATATATATATATATATATAATAGAATAGATATAGATTGTTATGCATATCTTTTCATGATTTGCATATCTTCTCATGTTGATCTTCTAAAGGAACTCATTTCTTTATAGCTCGAGAGAAAAGAGTAAAATACTCTAACCAAATTAAAAATGCATTATTCTTAACACTATAATGTTAATCCTTCCTGTTCAATATGCGCTTCATGTAGCAATGTACGCTTTATATGTGGGTGAATCGTTTTAATAGTGGAAGATCAGTTTTTTTAATAGAGATTTGTCTCAACTCAATATTAACGTACAGAACCTTTGTGATAAAAAAATAAAATAAAATAAAAACCCTACTCTTTTATCTTTTTGTACAAAAGTTCAGTTTTCATGTATTATAAAATTAGAAACAACTAAATATGTAATACGAACTCATAAAAACAACTTACTTTTCAATTACTAATCAATTAAAAGATATTTTAATGCCAAGAAACCAGAAACCTAAATAATCTAATCTTGAATCAAGTGATTCTACGGTTATGATTATTTGGTGTTCTTTGAAGGCTAACGAGTGAATAGTACGTGCCGCTGGGCCCTTTGGCCAGCAGTGATGAGTGGGTCCCTCTTTCAACAACTTTCCCTCTATCAAGCACCGCAATTGTGTCACAATTTTGTATAGTACTCAATCTGTGGGCTACCACCACACTAGTTCTCCCCACCATCACGCGCTCGAGCGCGTCTTGCACCACCTTCTCCGATTGACTATCAAGTGCGCTCGTAGCTTCATCCAGCAACAAAATTGTGGGATTTTTCAGTATTGCACGCGCTATTGCTATACGTTGCTTTTGACCACCAGAGAGCTGTAATCCCCTGTCCCCGCACCATGTATCGTACCCGTCTTTCAACCCCGCGATGAAATCATGAGCGTTGGCTGCCTTGGCCGCCTCAATGATCTCTGTTTCATCCACTTCATCGGACGCTCCATATGTGATGTTTTCGCGTATGGTCCCCCCAAATAATGTAGGCTCTTGACTAACTAACGCTATGTGCTTTCTGAGAAATCTGAGATGGTACGACCTTATATCTCTATCATCGATTTTCACTACACCTTTGATCGGATCATAGAATCTCTCTATCAGCCCGATTATAGTTGACTTTCCTGATCCACTCTGTCCCACCAATGCCGTTGACTTCCCTGCTTGGATACTGATCGAAAATCCTCTAAATATCATCACATTTGGCCGGCTTGGGTACGCAAAGTCAATGTTGTGGAGCTCTATGTTGCCCAATATCTTATCAGGCTGGTAACTTTCAGGATCTTCTGGTTCGATTGAGGTGTATCGATCCAAAACTGCAAAAACTGAGCCGATTGCATCTGAACCTTTGGCGAGGTCATTAGTCATGGTACCAGCGTCAGCAATGACACGACCTGTACTTACTAATATCATAAACGTCTCGAAAAGTGCTTTTGCACCGATGTAACCGTCAGCCATGAGTTTCCCGCCATACCAAAAGTCAAGTGCCCAAGTGCATGCCATTAGGCTTTGGGAAGTTCCAAGCCCAATTCCCGCAAACCATGCTTGTCGAATACTTTCTCGCTGGGGACCTTCCTGGGCTTGGTCGAGCATTTGAAGGATACGTGCTTGGGAAGAGAACGCGGTGACTGTTCGAAGGTTGGAGACCGCTTCGGCTGCGAGCTTACTACTTTCATCTTGGGATTTGATGGCTTTCTGTGACATGTTTTTTAGTAAGACACGCTTGCAATAATAACAAACAATGATAATAGGTTGCACTGCGATCATGACCAATGCTAGCTTCCATGCAAGGATTAAGCCCATAGTGCAAGCAATGGTTACTGCCGAGGCAGTTTGGATAAGAAGCGCCATGCGATCACCTACTAAAGATCTCACCTGTACATAAGTATGCGACATATACGAGTTTAATTAATTACTTACATGTTTGGTTATATTTTCAAAAGGAAAAGACTTACGAAGGAAATGTTACTTACCACATTGGCATCTTTGGCAAGTCGAGAGCAAATAGCGCCACTAGCATTCTCATCCTGATCGAACCACCCGATTTCAAAAGTGAGTATTTTCGACAACATTCTCTCTCTGATCCTCTTCGTTAAGTATTCTCCCATTGCTGCAAAACTATAATGCTGACAAATATTTATCAAAAGTGAGAACACCGCCAGTCCAACAAAACATAAAGCATAAGTCCTCGTCTTTTCCTTTATCTCATTATGATCTGGCAAGAAATAGACCGATATCATCGACCCAAGTGCGAATGCATACAGTGGTTGAACTGCACCAAACAAAACCGCACTCACAGACCCCACTGTTGCTTGCCTCCATTCTGGAAGATTCATAGCCAAAAGCCTTCGAAAAGACGGTACAGGAAAAACTTGGTCCTCATTTGTAATTGTAACATTTTCTCCACCAACGTTTAACGCACCGGAGTTTGCTGAGCTGGACCGACTCACCATTGACAATCTACGACTACTTGTATTATGCGTATCATTAAGGTTTGATATAATTGTAGGAGTAGCAGCAGGTGATTCTACATTTTCATCAGACTGTTGGAGGCTGACAAGTGAAGTGTACAGGCCATTTTCGTCTTCTATGAGTTCTTGGTGTGACCCAGTCTCCATGACTTGGCCGTTTTGGACCACAGCTATAATGTCGGCATTCCTAATGGTGGAGAGGCGATGGGCGATAATGATGGTGGTTCTTCCCACGACTGCTTTGTCTAATGCTTCTTGTACTACTCTTTCTGATTCTGAGTCTAGTGCACTGGTTGCTTCATCTAGTAGAAGTATTCGAGGTGCCTTTATTATAGCTCTTGCAATTGCAATTCTCTGCTTTTGTCCACCAGACATTTGAACTCCTCTCTCACCTACCTGTATACATGCATTGTACAAATTAACCACATAACTAAAAATACCAAAGTAGCACAACCATAAAATTTTCGATCAAACCAACTCCTCTAAAGTGATTATTCTAAATAGTTGATTTAAATTGAACGCTTGAGATTTTGTATCTTCACCAGAGGAAGTACGTCCTCTAAAAATACGTAAGTAGCATAACTATAAAATTTTCGATCCAACCAACTCCTCAAAGGTTGTGTTTTTTTTACAAAATTTTGAAATCAAGTGATTTGATAAATCATTTTTAAAATATCATGATTTTCAATTTAGGCGTTCTTTTAAAAACATTATTTTTTTTAAATATTATAGTGTAAGTTAAGTTTAAGTAAGATTCTTATCTATTTATGTATTTTAGTTGGAGAGAAAAAGTCTTAGTGACCAATAATTAATAGAGGAGAGATACAATTAAAAAGAGATGGATCAAATTCAAACTCTAATTCTAACATGGGATTCTAAAATTCCAACATTTTGATCCCAAAAGAAAACTGTTAAATTATATAAATCACGTGATTTACCAAATTTTATCTCAAAATCAAGTGAAAAAAATATATCCTAAAGTGATTATTCTAAATAGTTGATTTAAATTGAATGGTTAAGATTTTAGTCTTCACGAGAGGAACTACATCCTCTGGAAATAAAAGATAATTTAAACTGTCTAACTTAAAGTATGTGACATATTTTTAACTTTACCTTTAAAGAGATTTTAGTTGTTTTTTCTTTGAGTTAATCATAAAATAAATGGACATCTTCCTAGTTATATCCAAGTGAAAGAAGAGTTAATGTTAGAAAAAATAAAAAAAGGTGAACGAAGGGTGAAATGAAACCCACAATTTTTTAAGTGCAAGGCAAAAAAATCAATGTCAAATATTATTGTTCCTCTTTAAATTTTGTTATTGCTATGGTCAAAAGTAATCTTTACTAAAAACAGAAATTGTAATCTTTATTAAAAGCATGTCCAACTTTAATCATTGTCCAATTGTTGAACAAACTACTAAAATTGACAGCATTAGCGTCTCTCTTATTTTTCGTTAAACAAAGGAGAAGCGAGAGGGTTGTATTGATGGAGGTACGTACCACTGATGCTCTTTTATGGAAAAATTGTACAATTAGGTAAGACTCGAATTAAGTATGATCCTAGAAAAAAGGCAAATTACGAATATATTTAATATATTATTTTCAGATGTGACACCTAATTCAGTTCTTAATTTGCCTTTTTATGGGGAAGGTTAGTGCAGCCCTTTTCAAACGTTGACTTAATAATTAACTCACATGACGTCTTAGAAGTTTGGTGGGATACAATTTGATCATTTCACTTATTTATTAGTACATTGGTGACATATTAGCTGTGTCACATTTTTTTATTAAGGATGTGGATGTCCATGATTGTGGATTTAAAACACTAAATAATGTATTTTTTAATATTATTTTAATTATTTAATTTGATACATGTATCGAAAACAAAAAATGGACAAAGAAGAACAAACCTGAGTATCATAACCTTGAGGCAACTGAGTGATGAAATTATGAGCATTAGAAGCTTTAGCAGCCTCAATAACCTCTTCCATTGTGCCATCTTCTTTCCCAAACAGTATATTCTCTTTGATTGTGGTTGCAAATAGTGCTGGTTCTTGACTAACCAACCCCATTTGAGACCTCACCCACTTCAACTGAAGCTTATCGATTCCCACTCCATCAAGAACTATCTCGCCACCAATTGGGTCATAAAATCTCTGCAATAAAGCTATAACCGTCGACTTTCCGGACCCACTTCCTCCGACCAATGCCACCGTTAGTCCTGCTGGAACCTTGAGGTCAAAGTCCTTAAATATTAAGGTTTCGGGCCTCGATGGGTAGGCGAATTTGATGTGTCTGAATTCGACTTCCCCTTTAATGTTCTGTATAATTTGTCCATCCATGTTTTCGGAATCGATCTTTGGTACTCTTTTTATGATCTCCATTATGCGTTCGCCTGCTGCCGCTGCTTCGAAGAAGTACTTCAAGTTGGATAATCCAGAACCCAATGCTCTATTTTGATCAAACATGAATAAAAAGATATATAATATATAAGTTTGTAGATAGTTGACAAGTACATTGGTTGCTCAAAAAAAAAAGTACATTGAACAATTCGTATGATTTTGAAAGAAACTGCGTGTTTGGATAATTTCTGGATTTGAAAAATAAGAGTTCGTGTTTGAAATTTTAGCTCAATAAAGATTTATTGCGACATTGACCAGTAAATTACATTGTGTCACTGTTCATTCATAATGAGAGCGGACGTTCTTGAAATTTGACTAAGATAATTGACCCAGAAGCATTACCTCCGGTGTAACCAATTTACGGTTCTTAAAAAAAAATAAATTAACTCTAGCCCAAGACTAGATTTTCCTTTTTAGAGAAAAATGTTTTATTTGAGAATTATAAAACTATAACTTTAATTAGGGACAAAGACAGAACAACATTTGAAAGTAACAGCAGGAGTTTGAGTTGAAACATATATGTACACATATATATGTAAATAAAATATGTTATTTAAATAAAGAATAAATGTTAATGATTAATGCCATAACCTAACAGATAAGACAAAAAAGAAACAGAGAAAACGTGTTCCACTAGGGAAGAGGAAAAGGACAAGTTTTCCTCCGGATCCTATTTGCAGTTGCTTTCCTTTTCCCGTGGAAAATTTCAGTGGAAGAAAAAGGAGTGTCTACCACAAAAGTGACAAACCATAATTCTATCTGAAAGGAAATAGACATGCCACAACAATTTTAGTGCAAACAACAGAGAGCCCCATTAACAAATCTAACGCTCAAATCAAAAAGAAAGGTATTAGGCTGGCTTAATTATTATGCAAGTTTTTATACGAAAATTTTATGTAATGTTTGTTAGTATTTTATCCGATTAGTATCATATCAGTTTGTATAAAAACATAGTAAATTTAGCACTACTCAATCAAAAAAAATCAAAGAATTTGAGGGTAAAGATACTTACAATCCACCGATAGCTATAGCAGCACCAACAGCAAAGACAGTGCCACCATGAGCCCCGTGGTACATCACCATTCTGCTACCATAGTACGACATAAAAGACCATATAGCGAAAACGACACCATTACTACCAATGGCCAAGCCTTTGGCTAGGCCTTGTGTAAGTCCCAATTTTACGGTTCCTTCCAGAGCAGCAGAATAAGATGATATAGTTTTGCTTTCCCCTACAAAGGAATAAACTGTTCTCACAGACGAAATAGCCTGCTCTACTATTGTACCGGCTTTGCTGTACTCATCTCTCATTTTTCTGGCTATGCCTATTAGCGCCCTGCCGTACATTAGGCCCGGTATGACAAGAAGTACAACGAATGGAAACCCGACAATAGCTAACCTCCACAGCATTATGAATGCCACTATGTATGATCCGAGGAAAGTTGACACGTTCATAACGAAGACAGGCACCTATTATGATTAGATTTTAGTAACATGAACAGTGGATGAACGAGTAGTGATAGATTTAATCCATTCTCTACAAATTGTTATGTGGCCACAAAGTCATGTAGAGGGAAAGATGGACATCATATTAAATGTGTAACCTTAAAAGGTCGTTAAGTGGTGCGCGCCACGCTAGCTTGTGCAAAAATTAGTACAAATTTGAAATCATCAGTTTAGATAAATACTTACTTTTTCACTAATAACATCTTGAATTACGAGGCTATCGCTGGAGACGCTTGTGATTACTTCTGCGGTGCTGGTAACATGAAGATCAAAATAGCCCACGTCTTGTCTTAGGACAGCTTTCAAATATCTTACTCTCAATCTTGAAGCTTGTCTTTCTGCTGTTCTTGCCCAGCAATATCCCTCTAAATGAAATTAAACCCACCAAAAATTACTCGAAACCATTAATATCTCAAGCTAAATTTTCTCAACAAAATGAAAGAAAATGGAAACCTACCAAGAAAACAAGCCAACCATTGCGCACAAGCCATGTAACAGAGAAGAAGGGCATTCTGCATCCATAATTCAAACCGGGTAATCCATGTTAGCTAGATACACGTATACAAAGAAAAGATTACTGAAACATGCACTGACCAGTTTTTATGGTTGTGAAAAAAATAAAGCACATGTGTGCATCGTTCCAGCTATAAAAGCTGGCTAAATTAAATAAACAGATCAGTGTAACATATATACAGATACATGTACAAACAACATGGATATATACATGACCTTGTTGATGTTATGAGTGAAATTATCAGAGTTAGCGGAACCACCAAGATTGTTCATGAGCTTGCTAGTGACAATCAACATCGCCGGCATGGAAATCCCATCACCCATGGCTCCGATGAAGCCGAAAAGCATCAACAACAAATCAGCACCGTCCGCGTGCATGAAAATGGATCTAATTGACCCATTCATCTTCTTGTTTTGCGCCACCATCAACCCTTTGTTCTCCATCTCCCTATCTCTATATGCAAGAACAGGAAAACAAAGATAGTCAAATTTTGAGACTATCTCTTAAGCTTTAAGTTTTGTGGTAGGGTTGCTTGGTTCCAAAAGGCGGAACATTTAAATGCTGAGCGAATTGAAAGCAAATATGAAGATGGATTGTATTTATAGCTGCTTTGGAAAAGGAAAAGTTGCTGTATTTTATTCTTTGATTTTTTTTCAATATATTTAAAAAAAAATTCCTGAGATAAAATAGCATGTGTATTGTTGTATGGTATTAGCATGTGACGGAAGCTAGAGGGATCAGATAGATTAGTGTTGACTTTAATCACCTTCACAAAGTTTTCGTCATTAGTGACGATTCGTAATTAAGTTCAGTGTTGGACTCTATAAGCAACTCGTACATTTCCACCCTCAACATATTCACATACTTTTATTTTTATATAATTTTATTTATTTAAGTCAAGTATTCTTTTTAAATAAATATATACAAATTTAGGAGAGGGAGGTTACCTCAGTACGTCCAAGATCCGGTGTGACACAAGGCTTATTGAGTACTTACAGAATACAAAGATAACTTTTAGCAATGGAATTCAAATTTTAAGCCTTACAAAAGCGAAGTATTAAAATTCATTGAACTCAAAACCAACTCTAGTTGGTCCTTAATAATAAATTCATTATTATCAACAAGTTAATTTTTTTAAAAAAATAACTAATCATACGGTGATTATGTTAAATTATTACATTCTCTTAACATAAGTGAAAGAAAAGGCAAGGGTATTTTATTTTGTCATGCATTTATTGAATACCTTTTTTATTTTTAATTTAAAGAAGATAGTTGTTAAGTATGTGCTTCTAAAGAGGGAATATACCCCAGAAACAGAAAGATAATAAATATATATATATATATAATTTTATTTTATTTTATTTTTCTTGTTGAGTCCAGATTAATTTACGTTTAAATGATCGAAAGCATGACTATTCATTCATGAACGGAGCGCCCAAATTCAAGTGCCGTTTTTCTATTGACCAATCTATTTTCTACTTTACTTGCACCTCAGCTATTCTGAGAGGTATAATAAAGTTAGAAACTAAAATCTCAGTGAGACGAGACATATGCAAACAGTTTATTTGCATAAACAATTCTTTTACATTCAAATCAGATTTCACTTTTAAAAATTGATAAGGGTGTTTTGTTTTTAGCCCTAAAAATTTGAAATGTTTTGCATTTATCCCAACAAATTTTTGTAATTAGTTTTTGGTCCAAATTTGAATATAATTACCCATTCGAATTTTCTGAAATGATTTTAAAAATATTTTGTGTTTTGACAATGTTACCTTTTTTTTACTTTGACCAATCAAATCTAATTAATCCTACAAATTAGGAATCCTAATTAAGATTTAATAATAGAAAAATTAATTGATATTTTCAATTTTGAAATTAAGATTCAAACATATTTTGAATTTGAATTCAAACTTTTAGTCAAACATATTTCGGAGAATTTTAAATTTTGAGGTTTCATCCGTTTTCTGAATTCAAACGTAATTATACTTCAGATTTTTAATTCAAATAAATGCTACAAAATAGGAAAATTAATAAAGCTTCAATTCAAGAAGGTAATGTAACTAACATATTATGTGTGACAAACATATTACTGACTATAATTTTGTATAGGATAATCAGTAATATGACTACTAATTAGGAGTTGCATAATTAGTATATTCATACTATGTCTACAATATTAGGTATTGGTGGCAACACCGTAATTCAAAGAGATGCAAGGAATGTATAATATGTATTAATAGACATATATATTGCAAGCGTACATCAATGCAAGTATAATATATCTTCATGTCAATTAAATATATTTAAATCGTACAATTTGTAAATATATAAAGCAAAAAGATGAGATCTTGAAAAAAAAAACCTCAAATGAAGAACATAAATTTAGCAATTATAGGATTTATGAAAATTCAATTAAGTGCTCCAATAGACCAAATAAGACCACACACACCCATATATAAAGCAAAATGAAACAAAATAAACATAGTAATTCCCTCTGGTGCCAATTCTTACAAGAGCAACCTTGGTCCCTACAGTAACAAAGGCAGGAGAAAGAACCCATGTGTTGAAATTGAACCATAAGTGAAATTAGTACATCACACGATTCCTAAAGCGTAATCTAGTATTCACAGCATTACCTCTTATCCGAAGAAAGGAAAATTTATTTATGTTGAAGTCTTTCAATAGTGGAGGGCTTTTAAATATTCTACAGTATCCCATTTGTACATTGGTGATGTAACTATCATACTAATTTTGTATAAAATCTGGTAAATGAATAACTAGGGCATATTAGAAAATATTACTACAATATTGAGGCAATTAAGTATAAGGGCTCATTATAATAATAATATAATTATAAAGGACACTTAAAAATTAGCTGTGTAAATTAAGGACAATATACAAAAAAGACACTAATACCCCTTCTTTATAATATCGTTTTATTATAACACCAATAGCAACTAGAAGGTGCTAAATGCATTTAGCACCCGCTGAAAAGCAACCAGAAGGTGCTAAATGCATTTAGCACCCCCTAGACAGCAACTAAAAGATGCTAAATGCATTTAGCACCCCCTAAATAGCAATCATCCTACCAGAAGGTGCTAAATGCATTTAGCACCCCCTAAACAACAATCAGAGGATGCTAAATATATTTAGCACTACAACCAGAAGGTGCTAAATGCATTAAGCACCACAACCAGAAGGTGTTAAATGCATTTAGCACCTTCTGAACAACAACCAGAAAGTAGCACCACTTGAACAACAAACCAGAATGTGCTAAAATAATTTTAGCACCATTACAAAATAAAGAACAAAAAAATTGATGAGATCAACATCCACTCAATTTATTTATATGTATATATATGGATCGACGTAGTGTTCATTAAAAAAAGAGTTACGATCATATTTTTTTTAAATCCCGATGGGCTGTCGAAATTGATCGATTTTGATAGCAAAACGAACTCTGATCATCTTAATTTTTTGCGCAATAATGGTAACTTTGTCTTCCGAATAACATATCCAAAAATCATTCAAATCCAACGATTTGATCAAAAGTTATATATGTTTTATGATTGCAGATCCAGAAAAGAAGAAGAAGAAGAAGAAGATGATGATGATGATGATGATGATGATGATGATGATGAGAACGATGCTCCTCTCGGAGATACGATCGAAGAGTCAAGTGATGGTGGTGGTGGTGGCAGATGTGAGATTATTGGTGAGACAACTTCTCTTTTCTCTTGTCCTTTATTTTCTCTCTCTAAACTATGTGTATGTAAAAGAGAATAATGTCTTTTGTATAATTAGAATAAATGATATAGTAGGGTAGTTTTGTCCATCAACATTTATCATTTTCCTTAAAATAAATTAATATTATGAAAAGTGTCCTTATTATAAAACTAAATTATGAAATTAGTACTACTTCCCTTTATTAAACATGAATCCGTTCTTAGAGTTATAAAACATTATGGGCGAGACCTTATAACTCATTATCTCTACAATATTTCAAATTTATACAACACATAATAATTTATATCTGCTAAGCTAAATTCAAAAATAATGGGGCAAACACAAAAAATTAAAGTGGGCCATTTTTTAATTGTGAAATCGTGTTGGGTCTACGTATACAAGCCCTTGGAATTTTGGGCGTATTCCTAATTTGGTATTTTTGGAAACCAAACACACCTAAGTACAACTAGCTAGAATGAACGACTAGGCTAACCTATTTGGTAAGGCATATATTTAAATTTACGAGAGTTACTGAGTTCTAGTCTCATCCAAAAAGGGAGAATTTTTGTTAGTATAGTATTAAAGGAAATGTCTAAAAATTGTGGGTAGCTAGAACCATTCGGGTACATAGCATCCAAGAAAGGGAGTGATAAATAAGGTTCCTCAAAAGGGGAATTAAATCCCTTCATCAACTACCATATATCTCCAAGAAATTCTCTCTATATATATAGGGCCAGGTGCTTTATCAGAAGCGCATCATACAAGATTTATTCATATATAAAGTGCTTTTTTTTTAAAAAAAAAAAGAGTCTAAATATTTCTCTTTAATTATAATTTTTAAAAAATCACTCTAAACTCCCTTTAATAAGAGTAGAATCTAAAATCTTGAGTCACGTCCAAATGGGTGACTCCATAATTAAGTAATTGCACTTGCTCATGTATAAAGTTAAATGTAAAATAAATTTATAGGATTTAATTGGCAAATATCTTCTGGTAAGATTTACCAAACATTTATCAACCACACTATACAAAGCTAAATGTTCAATGGTGTGAGAATCCGCAAATGCGACCCCCGGGTCTCAATCCCTGGTTCTGGGAGTCTGAAACATCGGAAAGGATTCCGTTGTTCCATTTGCTTCTATGTGTTGATAATTCATATCGGGTGTCCCTCTATCCTATTTCTAGATGCAAGAGGGTTCGTTCAGAGTCGCCAGTACGTTTTACGAGAAAACGGACAAAATAGTCGTGTAAGAGGAAAGGCTACAGGTAAGCCTTTCTTTACACGTTTGTCTACGAAACCAGGATTCTATAGGGTTCGGGAACTATATTACGGTTTGGGAAGGTGTTAAGCACCCATTCCGCCCTTTCGGTCTCTAGTGGTTTTATATGTTTACTCTATGTTGGAAAACTTGGATGCTTTTACTGATATTCTACTGCTTTCTGGAAATAACTAAAAAAAAAAACCTGATTTTCGAGCGCGTTAGGAATCTACCACAACCTTGTCGCCACTTCGCTTACTAGGACGGGGATCGACCTGCCCGGTCAGGTCGCGGGGTGCGGGGCAGCGCCCCGTTAGAAAAATCGAGTTTTAAACAAGTCTACAATAAAACTAATATACAAATATCTTATTTAATTACTAGAAGAGACTTTAGTTACCTTCCCGGCGATATATATAAGAATAAGAGAGAGAAAATATAATACGGCAGAGAAGACCTCTGACGGATATCAGCTTTCCTCTTAGAAATATTTCCGGCGGTCTGACTCTAGAATGTGGCACTCCGGGTGCCAAGATTAGATCCGAGACTCTGGCGGAAATAAATGTTATCGCAGATGCTTCCAAAGAAGGCTTAAAGATTAGAAAATATCAGAGAGAATAAGGAATTTGTGGCGAGAAGTTGCCGTCTAGAACCCATGGGGGTGTTGGCCTATTTATAGTGCTCGGGATAGATTGTCGCGCGACATTCCCCAAAAAAGGAGAAGTGTCGCGCGACAAACCTGATCACTGTACCTGTTTGTCGCGCGACATATCTCTTTGTCGCGCGACAAACGGCTGAAGTGATGGATTTTGACACTGTGATGTGTCAGAAAGTGGTTGGTCGGGTGCAGAGGGGTTTGTCGCGCGACAAACGGCTGAAGTGATGGTTCTGACACTGTGATGTGTCAGAAAGTGGTTGGTCGGGTGCAGAGGGGTTTGTCGCGCGACATATCAGGGATTGTCGCGCGACAATGTGATATGTCGTGCGACAATCTCTCTAAAAAACAGGTTTGTTGGCCAACAAACCCTCCTAGGGTAGTTTCGGGTGCTCGGGTGGGTCCGGACCCCGAAACCAGTAGTTCTCAAAGGTCGTTAGGGTTCTTGGGGGGGTCACGGATCGGGGTGTCTACAGACCCTCTCGACTCAAGCTCCTTGCTTGCAAGGACTTGAGGCGACTGGAAGATACTTCGATTTGTGGCTCCCGCAAGAACCCTAAAAGAGTGTGCGTATGAAAGAAGTGTTTGTGAGTGCCTCCGGAGAGGGCTTGTGCCTGTAGGAAGGACTTACTCTGCCTCTGAAGAGGGCTTTCGTTACCTCGTTGCCTTTTTTTAGATGGCTTGATTTGCTCTACTTGCCTCAGATGGGAGGACTACCATGCGTGCCTCTCTGGGAGGGCTTAACCTCAGGTGGGAGGACTACCAATGTGTGCCTCTCTGGGAGGGCTTAACCTCAGGTGGGAGGACTACCATTTGCCTCACGGGGAGGGCTTAACCTCAGGTGGGAGGACTACCAATGTGTGCCTCTCTGGGAGGGCTTAACCTCAGGTGGGAGGACTACCATGCGTGCCTCTCTGGGAGGGCTTAACCTCAGGTGGGAGGACTACCATGCGTGCCTCTCTGGGAGGGCTTTTGATCTGAAAAGAGAAAGAAAATTGCCTCTGGGGAGGGCTTTTGTGAGTAATTTTGCCTCTGGCGAGGGCTTGTGTTTTGTGATTTGCCTCTAGAGAGGGCTTGTGCCAGTAGAAAGGACTTGTGAGTGATGTTTTGCCTGTAGAAAGGGCTTATGTGAATGGATTGCATCCGGAAAGGACTTTCACCTAAAAAGGGCTTAGTGATTGGTTTGCCTCCGCAGAGGGCTTATGTGAATGGATTGCCTCCGAAGAGGGCTTGTGCCTGTAGAAAGGACTTGTGAGTGATGTTTTGCCTGTAGAAAGGGCTTATGTGAATGGATGCCTCCGGAAAGGACTTTCGCCTAAAAAGGGCTTAGTGATTGATTTGCCTCCGCAGAGGGCTTATGTGAATGGATTGCCTCCGGAGAGGGCTTGTGCCTGTAGAAAGGACTTGTGAGTGATGTTTTGCCTGTAGAAAGGGCTTATGTGAATGGATGCCTCCGGAAAGGACTTTCGCCTAAAAAGGGCTTAGTGATTGGTTTGCCTCCGCAGAGGGCTTATGTGAATGGATTGCCTCCAAAGAGGGCTTGTGCCTGTAGAAAGGACTTGTGAGTGATGTGTTGCCTGTATAAAGGGCTTATGTGAATGGATGCCTCCGGAAAGGACTTTCGCCTAAAAAAGGGCTTAGTGATTGGATTGCCTCCGCAGAGGGCTTATGTGAATGGATTGCCTCCAAAGAGGGCTTGTGCCTGTAGAAAGGACTTGTGAATGATGTTTTGCCTGTAGAAAGGGCTTATGTGAATGGATGCCTCCGGAAAGGACTTTCGCCTAAAAAAGGGCTTAGTGATTGGATTGCCTCCGCAGAGGGCTTATGTGAATGGATTGCCTCCAAAGAGGGCTTGTGCCTGTAGAAAGGACTCGTGAATGATGTTTTGCCTGTAGAAAGGGCTTATGTGAATGGATGCCTCCGGAAAGGACTTTCGCCTAAAAAGGGCTTAGTGATTGGATTGCCTCCGCAGAGGGCTTATGTGAATGGATTGCCTCCAAAGAGGGCTTGTGCCTGTAGAAAGGACTTGTGAATGATGTTTTGCCTGTAGAAAGGGCTTATGTGAATGGATACCTCCGGAAAGGACTTCGATGTGTGGGTGCCTCGAGAAGAGGGCTTCGTGTGCGTAAGTGCCTCGAGAAGAGGGCTTGGTGAATGTAAGTGCCTCGAGAAGAGGGCTTGTGTTTGCGTGGGTGCCTCGAAAAGAGGCTTGGTTCTCTATAGTGGCAACTGATGAGAAGCTAAAGAGAGAGGTCTCTGAGGAAAAAGTGCTCATTTGGGAGTTTTAAAAACCCATTCTAAAAGTTTTGCTTTCTCTGGGAAAAACTGAAAACTTGTTTTGTAAGTTATTTTATTCCAAAAGAGGAGTTTTCACGATGGATTTCTTGATTTTTGTACTTCGTGCGTAGCAATGATTCAACCGTTTGCTTGTTTCTAAGTCGTTTCTGATTTTATCAAGCTGAGAAGGAAATCTGTTTTGAAGGAGTCTCTGATCTCTTTGATATTCATTGGCCATCTTTGAGGCATTTTCGCAGGCCCACATCGTTTTCTGTTTTTCGATGTCCTTATTTCTCCCTTGTTCGGGGAAGCTTTTCCTGTCTTTTCTGTTTTTGGCCAGGAGCTTCTTTTCCCGTTTTTGCGTGATCAGGAGCCTTACTCACCCAAGACGAAGCCCTGAGCCGGTTTGGCCTAGCTGTCACTCTTGGTGTGGCTCTCCCTGCCACTCTATACAATTCTGTTTCTCTCGCTCGCTCTGGGCGCTCATGCGGGATTTTTCTCTTTTCTACTCTTTCAATTTTTTCTATTCCCGTCTTATCTGATATTTTCTCATTCTCATTGCTAGATTTCAGCCTTCCAGAGATCAGGGATTTCTTTTGTAGGCTGTTTGCTCTCGCGATTTGAAAAAACGACTTAGAATATGGCATTCGATATTATCGTGCGAGTGTGTGTTTTTTCTGCACAAAAGTCAAGAAAAAACCACCTTGAAGTTCCCTACCGAAAAATGCCAAGTTTGAGATATGATTGGTCATGTGACAGTTCAATGGAGTAGGTTTTTGTCCCACAAGCGGGCTCTTTTCTTCTCATTCTCCTATTCTCTCTCTAGCTTCTCATTTCTCGAGTTTTCCCGTATCTGGATGCTCAGGGTGTTCTTTGATGCAGTTCCCATGCTATTGACAAGGGATGATAGGGTAGATCGTGACCGTGGTGTGATCTACTAGGATGCGGAGTGCGCTAAAAATGTGCATGCTCGTGTTTGGTGATATATTGAAAGATAATGTATGTTATGTATGTACTAGTGAAGTGGTGTTTGAACATGTTCGATAACTTGATATGTAAAAGTATTGCTTGCAGGCTGCGGATAGTTTCCATGCTGTTTTGTTGATCTTGATTCGCAGTTTCCTGCATGTTCAAACAAACATTCATTAATTCTCATAATCATCCCAGCAGTAATATCCGATTTTTAGAACTTACATACTTTTACCTTTCAAACCTTAAGGACTCTCATAATTTACTCTAAAAATCATATAACTCTCATAACTATCCAAAGTACCCTCAGGTTTTGAAAACTACATAATTTTTCTCATAGGCCCACAACTCTCGTAATTACCCTAAAGTACCTTCAGGTTTTTTAAAAATTACATAATTTTACCCTCTTATTATAACCCTATATCTCTCATAATTACACCAAAGTACCCTCAGGTTTGGAAAATTACATAATTTACCCTTATACCCTATATCTCCCGTAATTACACCAAAGTACCCTCAGGTTTGGAAAATTACATAATTTTACCCTCATAACCCTATATCTCTCGTAATTACACCAAAGTACCCTCAGGTTTAGAAAATTACATAATTTTACCCTTATACCCCTTATCTCTCGTAATTACACCAAAGTACCCTCAGGTTTGGAAATTTACACAATTTACCCTTATAACCCTATATCTCTCATAATTATACCAAAGTACCCTCAGGTTTGAAAAATTACATAATTTTACCCTTATAACCCTATATCTCTCGTAATTACACCAAAGTACCCTCAGGTTTGGAAAATTACATAATTTTACCCTTATAACCCTATATCTCTCGTAATTACACCAAAGTACCCTCAGGTTTGGAAAATTACATAATTTTACCCTTATAACCCTATATCTCTCGTAATTACACCAAAGTACCCTCAGGTTTGGAAAATTACATAATTTTACCCTTATAACCCTATATCTCTCGTAATTACACCAAAGTACCCTCAGGTTTGGAAAATTACATAATTTTACCCTTATAACCCTATATCTCTCGTAATTACACCAAAGTACCCTCAGGTTTGGAAAATTACATAATTTTACCCTTATAACCCTATATCTCTCGTAATTACACCAAAGTACCCTCAGGTTTCTTACACATATTTATATAAAAGTACCCTCGGGTGCAATATAAAGAAAAACATGCTGGTGTAAAACAGGCTTATAATGACATAATAAGAATGACCACCAGGCCCCTGCAAAAGTGAAAGGAACTAAGTGAGAAGCGAAAAAGTGGTTTCTTTGGCAGCAATGAACCCTGTTTGTTGGAGAAATGTATTTGTAACAAGGTTTGTTACATGACAAACGATGAGTACATGTGTATGATTTCTCCGATAAATACACCTTTCTTCCTTCCTTCATCCCCACACTTACTCTTTTATCTCTGTAGTCCTCTTTACTGTACAAATGCTGACTTTTCTTCTATCAAAGCTCGAGATGCCCTGGTACCCTCGGGACTCAAGTTTATCACTCCTTATACCTCTCTATCTGTGGAGTGTATGTGGCATGGCTGACTCGTTATTTCAACTATGCACGGTTTGGCTTTTCTTAGCCCCTCCGGGCTGACATCATTCGTTCAATCTGGCGATTGGTGGAGGAAGATCTGGTTGTCGTCCCTTATTAAATGCAATGGTTTCAGTTCGTGGGCTTAGAGCCCTCTGAAGCGTGAATGAAGCTCGAGTTGCACTGGTGGCTAAAGATACGACGTGGCTTATTTCCGGGGCTAAAATGGGGTGTTTAGATAGCAAATGAACTGACTGTTTATGAACCACTGCTTATGAAGTTTGAAAGATTGCTTTTTTTTTTTTTATAAAACAAAAAAGTTTTTATAATAATTAAACCGGGCCTGAAGTAACTTCTCAGGTTGCCTACGTTCCCCGTGGTATTTCCTCCATAAACAAAAGTGAGTTGGGGCTCAGGTTTACGTAGTTCTGGATTATACATGCTATTGATTTAATAATAATATTTCTTGAATGTAGCGTCTGACCATCTACATCTGCGGCTATTACAGCTCTCCTTGTGTTGATGTACGACCCAGTTTTGAACTTTTCTCTCGGATCTCTTATCGGCTTCTCTAACCTTTCTCAAAACTACATTGTTCTCACAAATACCCCGAGTCTTCACTTTTCGATTTTAAAGGCCCCATAATGACGATACACGGCCTTCTACCGTTTCTCATTTAGCGATGCTAACTCACTTTAGCGGGTTGTTGGCCATATTTGGTCCGCCTGGTGCGGGGATTTTTCCTTCTTCGATTAGATCTTGGATGCGGTGTCGGAGGGCTAAACATCTATCTGTGTCATGGCCCACAGATTGGTGGTATAAACAGTTCTCGTTCATCCTCCAAGAAGAAGGGACGGGATTTGGTGGAGGACGAGGGTTGAGTGGGGTAACCAGGCCCGCATTCTGTAGCAATTCAAGACTTTTGGTCAGGGTTGTGGGGAGGTTGCTGAATTTTCTATTTTTATTGGGTTGATATGTATTGGGGGCTTCGGCTTGTATAGGCCACGTTAATTGGGGTTGTTGCTGCTGAAAAGGATTTTGTTGGTACGGATAAGAGCTTAGCTGGTTTACAACGGGGGTGCCCGTGCTCTTCTCAGTATATGAGGCTTTCCTTGTTTGGGTGTCCGCCTTTCTGGCCAACTCTTCTTCTACTTGGGATCCCATGCTTAAAAGTGCTCGAAAATGTGGGAACACGTGCTTTCCCATACAAGTCAATACAGCCGGAGTGAAGTTTTTCTGAATTATCTCTAACTGCTCCTCTTCGTCTGGTCGTTTGGACATCTGGGATGCCAATTCTCTCCAACGGGTAACAAAATCACTGAAGCTCTCTTTCTCACCCTGTTTCGCCATCTCTAAGTGTTTACGGGTGACCTCCAACTCTTCATTGGACCCGTATTTAGCCATGAATTCCTTGACGATATCCCCCCAAGTTTTCGTGTGGTGCCTCTCTAAATCAAAAAACCATCTCAGGGCTGCCCCCGTGAGAGTCATATGAAATGCCTGGGCCAACTCAGGTTCTCCACAGCCAGATACTTGCATGGATCGGATATATGATTGCAGATGTGTTTTTGGGGGCGTGGTTCCAGTAAACTTGGTGATAGATGGGAGTTTGAACCCCTGTGGTAGTCTTGCCTCGGGGTAGAGAGAGAAGGCATTCATATCAGTAACCTCGTCTGCTCCTTTCATTAGGGAAACTCCCTTCTGCAGGACCCTCATCTGTTCCTTTAGTTTCTTCATTTCTTCACTCTCTTTAGATACTTCATCGGGCTGTTCCCGAGCTATAGTTGATTCTGCATATACTGTCCGGAGTCGGTTTATATCTGGGTATTCATTGGGAGGGGCTACCAGGGCTGGTGGTAGGACAGGTCGTGCAGGGATTTGTGGCCATTGTGGGTACTGAAGGTCGAGACCTGGTTGGACTTGGGGTTGCGGCCAGATGATGGGTGGTTCTTGTTGCTGATAAGTAGGGCCGGAGTCCGGGGCCCATTGGTTCTGGTTATTGGGGTCAGTTTGAATGGGGCCTGTTGGGATAGGACCTGTTTGCTGTGGGTTGGTGCCTTGGACTGGGGGGAGTACTTGTGATGATTGCCCTTGATTCGGATCTCGATTCGGTGGTAGTCGTTCAAACCCTGGTGGCGCAGTTCGTTCGGCTGATAATTCTTCCATTCGAATTCGGGTGCTCTGTTGCTCTGTAGTGAGGCTTGCAAGATTCTTACTGACGGTTATCAATAGGCGATGCAGTTCTTCTAGGGTAGGCGGAGCCCTCGGTACCTCTGCTAGATTCGGATCAACTGCTCGGATCTCTGAGTCATTCAGATTTGAAGTCGACATAGTCGGAGTGCTCGGTCGAACTAATCTACCGGTGTAATCTCTTCCTGCCCAACCTTCCAGACTGTAGTCGTAGGGCTGTAGATATAACGGAGATGAAGGAAGACTAAGGTGTGATTCATTTCTGCCAAGAGAAACCACAGAGAAAGAAAAACAACGAAAACCAAGTTTCGGGTGTTCATAAAGACACGTCAACAACAACTTGAGTGAATTCCCGGTGGGAGTTTAGGGTAGGCAGCAAAGTGCTCCTTGGGTTACCCTACTTATCCCGAATTTTAAAAACTCATCTTTTGATTTTATGAAAATTGGGAATATCTCTCCTCTTGAGTTGCTTTTCATGGGAGATGTACCGGGGAAAGTCACAACGAGCTGATCTCGTTGTAAATTTCTACGACGGAGGTTGGTCAGCCTCCGGCCGTACTCGCCAATATCTGGGGGAGATATACATGACAAGGCCCTATGTGGTACGAACTCCTCACGGTTGATAAAAATATAAGAGTGTTCTATCTCGACTCTTCCTATATGCAACGCAGGTGTAATGCAAGGTGAAGGCTTCAGGCTCCCCCCTATTTGGCAAGACCTCGCGATATACCCTAGGGGCGGGTACGTGCAAGAATCTTTTGATATACTTCCCGGGTACGTGAGTGTTCTCGTCACTCGATATACCTCGGGGGCGTACTTGGCCAAGGAGAGTGGAAGTAAATGCTTTCGGTTTATGTTGGCCCAAGCAAGCCAACTCCCTACTCACTTATAATACTTCCGAGGGTTTGGGGTAAAAATCACACTCGTAAGATCCATGCATGAATAGTGATGTGCGTGAAAACAAGAGTTTTCAAAAGATTTAATTACAGATATCTTATCTTTGAGGTGTATTTTGAAAACGCCATTTTTATTTGAAAACATATTTCTTTACAATCAAATACAACAGAAAGGGGAAATCCTAAACATATGTCTATGTCAATGAATGGACACTACTGCGCCTCTAGGTCAGGTCAACAATAAAATCCAGGCGCCACGTCAGGGGGCAAGTAGGGAAAGCAGTAAAAGCATGCATATCAACATATTTATAAACAAAAAAAAAAACCACACATAAGAGCCTAGTTCTCTCGGTCCCCAGCAGAGTCGCCACTGTGAGAATCCGCAAATGCGACCCCCGGGTCTCAATCCCTGGTTCTGGGAGTCTGAAACATCGGAAAGGATTCCGTTGTTCCATTTGCTTCTATGTGTTGATAATTCATATCGGGTGTCCCTCTATCCTATTTCTAGATGCAAGAGGGTTCGTTCAGAGTCGCCAGTACGTTTTACGAGAAAACGGACAAAATAGTCGTGTAAGAGGAAAGGCTACAGGTAAGCCTTTCTTTACACGTTTGTCTACGAAACCAGGATTCTATAGGGTTCGGGAACTATATTACGGTTTGGGAAGGTGTTAAGCACCCATTCCGCCCTTTCGGTCTCTAGTGGTTTTATATGTTTACTCTATGTTGGAAAACTTGGA
Source organism: Lonicera japonica (assembly GCA_021464415.1). Classification (NCBI taxonomy): domain Eukaryota; kingdom Viridiplantae; phylum Streptophyta; class Magnoliopsida; order Dipsacales; family Caprifoliaceae; genus Lonicera; species Lonicera japonica. Next base: position 40,956,102 of record CM038469.1, on the reverse strand, counting down.
TGCTTTTACTGATATTCTACTGCTTTTTGGAAATAACTAAAAAACCTGATTTTCGAGCGCGTTAGGAATCTACCACAACCTTGTCACCACTTCGCTTACTAGGACGGGGATCGACCTGCCCGGTCAGGTCGCGGGGTGCGGGGCAGCGCCCCGTTAGAAAAATCGAGTTTTAAACAAGTCTACAATAAAACTAATATACAAATATCTTATTTAATTACTAGAAGAGACTTTAGTTACCTTCCCGGCGATATATATAAGAATAAGAGAGAGAAAATATAATACGGCAGAGAAGACCTCTGACGGATATCAGCTTTCCTCTTAGAAATATTTTCGGCGATCTGACTCTAGAATGTGGCACTCCGGGTGCCAAGATTAGATCCGAGACTCTGGCGGAAATAAATGTTATCGCAGATGCTTCCAAAGAAGGCTTAAAGATTAGAAAATATCAGAGAGAATAAGGAATTTGTGGCGAGAAGTTGCCGTCTAGAACCCATGGGGGTGTTGGCCTATTTATAGTGCTCGGGATAGATTGTCGCGCGACATTCCCCAAAAAAGGAGAAGTGTCGCGCGACAAACCTGATCACTGTACCTGTTTGTCGCGCGACATATCTCTTTGTCGCGCGACAAACGGCTGAAGTGATGGATTTTGACACTGTGATGTGTCAGAAAGTGGTTGGTCGGGTGCAGAGGGGTTTGTCGCGCGACAAACGGCTGAAGTGATGGTTCTGACACTGTGATGTGTCAGAAAGTGGTTGGTCGGGTGCAGAGGGGTTTGTCGCGCGACATATCAGGGATTGTCGCGCGACAATGTGATATGTCGTGCGACAATCTCTCTAAAAAACAGGTTTGTTGGCCAACAAACCCTCCTAGGGTAGTTTCGGGTGCTCGGGTGGGTCCGGACCCCGAAACCAGTAGTTCTCAAAGGTCGTTAGGGTTCTTGGGGGGGTCACGGATCGGGGTGTCTACAAATGGCAATCACTACGTGAAAGTACGTACATTAATTTATTCTATGTAAATATGGAGAGGAATAAATGTGCCATCTGTATAATGTGCGGACGTTTTAAAACATTTATAATATATAAAAAAAAAATAGTTGAAGTTATAATTTCTATAATCTATATCATATGATACATATTTTGAAAATAAATATACAATTAAATATTATTGCGTGAGAAATGCTATATAACAAAAGTAAAATTGGTTTTTGTAAACAGAAGTGACGCATGCATTACAATTTTTCTTGATCCTCCGTACACATATAACAGGTAATTAGCAAGAATGACCCTTAAAGTTTGATCAAAATCCCTTACTCGTCCCTAAAGTTCAATTTTAGGTTGAACCATCCTTAAAATTTATAATTTCGGTTTAAACATCCTTAAAATTTCTAATTTCGGTTGAAACATTCTTAAAGTTTCTAATTTCAGTTGAAGCATCCAAAAATGCCCCTTAAAAAAGTGGCTCGTGGCAATCACGTGCATTTTTCATCCATTTTTTTTAATAGGCATCTAGTTTTGAACGAGTAAGGAAAAATTAGAAACTTTAAGAATGGTTCAACCAAAAATTGAACTTTAAGAACGAAAGAGAGATTCGGGTTAACTTCAAGGGTCATTTTTGGTAATTACCCAAATATAACAATTGAAAAGATACAAACCATTATTTTTTATTATATCACTAAATTCCTTTAAATTTGCATTATTAAAATATTAAAAAATATTAGTTACACAAATAAAGGAGTGATCTGATTTGTTTGCTAAAAGTTCTTGCCTTCACCATTAATATAATGAACAAATTGTATTTTGAATGTTCACAAATTTTTTAGAAGTTACACGTTCACTAAACCAATCTCCTATATATATATATATTAAATAACTTTTAAAATTAAAATACATAATAATTAAAAATTAAAATACATAATAATTAAAAATTAAAATTGTTAAAAACATAAATAATAACCTATCTAAGTTTTGGTCTCCTAAAAAACAATATTGTAGAAGATAAAATTTGTAATACCAAAGATTACAGTTAATTATAAAGTAAAATATTAAACCAAGAATTTATAGTAAACTCACATTTCCAACCTTTTGTATTCAAATTTTGAGGTAAAGAAAACATTTGACAATGATCGTGAGGAAGGGCTATGATGCTCCATATTGAAGTAAAGAATTCATTTAGGTTCCATGGATAATGATCAAGCAAATACCTATTATTTATGTTTGAATGATAACCTTATGCACCTTCTTATTCTTCTTAATTCCATTTCAATATAGAATCTGTTAACTTAATTAATTGTGCAATAATGATTAATTAAGTTTTATACATTCTTACCATTTTAGTTTCGTTACTTTAGAAAAAGAAAAAAAAAACTAATAGTTTTCTGTTTAAACACAGGTATTGTACATACCTTTAGGTATACATTTTAACTTGATAGGCTTTATGCCTTTTTTGAAAGGCCATAAATAAATTGCCACATGGCAACACCAAAATAAAAGAGAGCATTTTATTATTATTTTATTTTATATGATATGAAAGGTTAAATTGAGTTTTTTGACTTAACCCCTATTTATACTATTTATAATACAGTACTTGAGAAAACTCCCAAAAACTAATTCGATCTAATTAAACATAATCCCCTAAATTCTGAGGCCGACTATTGTGAGAATCCGCAAATGCGACCCTCGGGTCTCTTTCCCGCTGTTGGGGGTCTAAAACGTCGGAAAGGATTTCGTCGTTCCATTTGCTTCTAGATGTTGATAATTCATATCGGATGTCCCTCTATCCTATTTCTGGATTTAAGAGGGTTCGTTCAGAGTCGCCAGTACGTTTTACGAGAAAACGAACAAAAGGGGTCGTGTAAGAGGAAAGGCTTACAGATAAGTCTTTCTCTACACGTTTGTATACGATACCAGGATTCTATAGGGTTCGGAAACTATGTTACGGATTGGGAAGGTGTTAAGCACCCGTTCCGCCCTTTCGGTCTCCAGTGGTCTTATATGTTTATTTTATGTTGAAAAACTTGGATGCTTTTACTGACAGTGTATTACTTTCCAAGTGAAAAACCCTAATTTTTGGGAAATACGGGAAAATGGATGAAAAACCTTTGTGTTCCGAGATCCGATGTTTTATTTTCAACAGAGAAAAATACAAGTGACGAAAGCCTTTTTAAGAGAGATATAGTTTCCCGTTTTATTTCCTCAGATAAATGACGGTTTTCTCAGGTTTCTTTTGGAAAAGTTCAGATCTTGTATCGGGACTAATTTAATATGAAATTAGAACTCTTGAGGGGAATTCTACCAGACATATCACAATCTATGGAATAGACAGGATATACCGGGTTTTTAATTCCTAAGTAAGTTTTACCGGTCCGAATTTTAAAAACAGAATTTTATTCGAATGATAATGTACTTACTCTTCTAGTTTTGTAAATGATTTTATCAGAGTCTTTTGTTTTGAAAACAGCGGACTATTTGTAACTTGGCAATAAGTTTATTCAAATAAAACGTGGACAAAATAACAGAAGTAAAACAAGCACACATATATCTAATGTTAAATACTAGAAAAGACATTCTTTACCTTCCCGACGAGAATAATAATAAGAAAGAAAATAAAATACGACAGGGAGATCTCCGGCGATAATAATCTTTTCCTTCTTCCGATATTTTCGAGAACTCAAATTCAAAAGCGAGACACGTCGAGTGTCGGGAATGGATTCAATAATTCTTCAGAAATAAGATAATAATAGAAAATACTTGACAAAAGACTAGAAAATCAAATTTTAAGCCAATAATTCTTCAATCCCCAATTACTGTCTTGAACCCTTGGGGGTGTTGGCCTATTTATAGTGGTGGGAAGGGTACGTCGCACGACACTTCCCCAGAAGGGGCATGTGTCGCACGACAATGTATACAATGTCGCGCGACAAACGGCTTAAGTGACATTTCTGACAGACTGATGTGTCAGAGAATGGATGGTCTGGTGTCGGAGGGGTTTGTCGTGCGACACAAGGGAGATTGTCGCGCGACATACTGATTTATCGTGCGACAATTCCCCTTAAAAACATGTTTGTTTGGCCAACAAACCCTTTCGGGACAGTTTCGGGTGCTCGGGTGAGTCCCGAACACCAAAACTGTATTTCTCGAAGGTCGTTAGAGTTCTTGCGGGAGTCACGGATCGGGGTGTCTACAACTACTTTTATTCTGTCCTTAATTAGACACGGGCTTGAGGGTTTAATGGGAGCTTTTGAGAGATGGCAATGGAGATTTGAAGACGGTAGTGGTTTTTTCATATTCTAATATCCGCTCAAAAAGGAGAGAGGAATTTTGGTCAAGAAAAGTTAAGCGTAGACAAAAAACTTGATCAATGGTCGTTACTCTAATGTGACTGCTATTAAATTAGTCAAAAATTAAATATTTTTCACCATTTGTAAGTAGGTCTACATAAAAGCATATTGTGTACCTATTTTTTGTACTCTTTTTGCGTCTTTATATTTTGATAGGTATGTAGTTGTGTATGTTTTGTGAAAAAGGAAAACAAGAAATTAATTATTTGAATAATTAAACAATGAAATCAATGATTTCCATGGCTGCTACTACTACTAGTTTGAAATTGTAATTCAAGATTTGATGTTTAAAGAACTAAAGGTAGAAAGATTATAACTTTTAGGACTTTTTCTTTGTTAAAGAAAGAGGAATAAATTATTCTTTTTGGTAGGCATATATAAAGAAGATATATGGGACATTTCGGTAATTAGGTCCAAAAACAAAAATTTGTAACGGAAGACGAATTGACTCAATCAAAATTAGGTACCAAACTTTTATTTATATACGCTTGTACTAAACTCAAAATTTGCCAGTAAAAGCTACCAACATCACATTGACCCTTTAACTTTTAGTTTGATTTGACAAAAGGAATCACTGAGGTTGTATTTAATTAGAATTCCTAAAAATTATGGGAAAGAAAATATTCTCTAAATGAGACAGTTGTCTTTTTCATTTGACATTAAGGATAAATAGATAATTTTTTTTTTATTAAATATCTTGGAGATTAACTCTATGTCAAATAGATCACATGCGATATTATTGCAAGTAAAGAGTTTAATTTTCAATGCAAGATCCAGATTTAAAATATTTTACTCTTAGTAGCCGGTCTTTGACTTTAAAATATTTTAATTTGCAGTCAACAATTTTTTTTAAACCTTACAGTCAGTGGAGGAGGCATGAATTTTTTTCAGGAATTTTCTAAGCCCATATTGAATCAACCACAATAACCAAAAAATAAATATATTAATCTCAATATTAACTTATCAAATAACAATCTAATAAGCAAATTAACCTCAATAACAAAATTTATTATCAATATTAAACAATCTAATAAAAAAATCAACAATAATAAATAATAACTAAAAGAAATATATATTAATAAACACATAAAAGCAAATATCAACATTAATATTAATATTTAACAATCTAAGAAATAAATCAATATTAATAAATAATAACCAACAAACAAATATATTAACAATTTAAGAAGTAAATCAATATTAATACACTTAAATCTTAATATTAAAAAATTTTAAAAACAATAAAAAAAAATGGGGTATAAAATTAGAACAGTGTCCCCTAGTCCTCAACCACTAACTACACACACTGACCCCCGAACTTACGCAACTTCTCACACAAAAGCCCCTCTTCCCTCACTTACCTGTTTTTTCTTTTATTACATCAGGCAACCCTGAACTTTCAACAATACCTCAAATAGGCCCCCATACTCAGCAAAAATTTTCAAAAGGTCCAGGTGGAGCCATGGCCCCACCTCGCCTCTACATGGCTCCGCCCCTGCTTACAGTCCCTTTCAAGTTTTTAGATTACGGAATTGTGTTTGAGTAACTTGAAAAATATCAATTACTTTAGTTGAATAATCTAAGAAATACCGGTTACTGTAATTGAGTAATCGGAAAAAATACCGAAAAATACAAGTTACCGTAATTAAATAACCGGAGAAATACATATTATGTACCATAATTGGGTAACATGAAAATTACTGTACTTGACTAACCGGTTTCCTTAGTCACAACTCACAAGGACTGCGAGCTATTAGAAATAAAAAATTAGGGAAAAAAAAAAAGAAGCTACAAGCCACGAACTAAAATGTTTCAGAAAAAGGAACCATTTTTTTCTTACACTCGGGTTTGAGCCCATCATATGAATAAAATAAAAGGAAATAAATAATTATTCGATTTGTTCTTGCAGGGCATTTGATATCCAAGAAAAGTTCAGAAAAACAACCTGAGGAAAAACTTAGAGAAAATTTTGGGTGGATGGGTGTTAGTGGGGTGGGGGAGGTGGAAGGAACAAAATTTCCAATTTTACATACTTTCGTAAATTACATGAACAACTAAATTAATATCGCTTTTAATTAATATCTACAATTAAAACCTATTATACGTTACAATGCCTGTGATACATGCGAAATTCATTTCACTTACTCATTCCTTCTCTTAATTGTATTATTTATTTTAATTTTTGATATTCACTAACTTAACTAATAATTTAATTACTGAATAATAATAAATAATTAACATGCTAGATATGTAGTTGTAGACACCTCAATTCGTGACCCCTGCAATAACCCTAAAGAACGCTCGCTAGTACCTATTGATTGAGTCTGTTAATCACCCAAAAGTACTAGAAAACTGCTTCGGGAAGTTTGTAGTCCAACAAAGCCATTCCCAAAGAGATTTGTCGTGCGACAAATTTACCTTTTTAGGTGTATGTCGTGCGACAAACATAATTGTTGCACGACAAACCTTCAGATGTCGCACGACAAACCCCTCTAACTCAAACCATCAACTCTCTGACACGTTAGTCTGTCAGAAACATTACTTCAGCCGTTTGTCGCGCGACACTGTCTCATATGTCGCGCGACACTTGCCCTATCTGAAAGAATATCGCCCGACAATCTCTCCCGAGCAGTATAAATTGTCTCATATGTCGTGCGACACTTGCCCTTTCTGAAAGAATATCGCCCGACAATCTCTCCCGAGCAGTATAAATTGGCCAACACCCCAGGAGGATCAGGAGGAGGATTTTTCTGGGATTTAAGAAAAAGAAGGATTATTATCTAAAGATCTGATTATCTAAAGATCTGATTTTCTAAAGAAATATTCAAGGAATCTCCGAGTTTCGACACTCGACGTCTTTAATATCAAAGTCGAATTCTCGACTGTATCTGGAGAAGAAAAATCTATATCCACCGGATTATCTTCGATCATATTATATTTTTTCTCTTATATTCTTATTTATCGTCGGGAAGGTAACTAAAATTCCTTCTAGTAATTAAGATTATATCTGTATACTGGTTTTAACATTTTCATAGATTTGTTTAAATTCTTATTTAAGTTTATCATATATACGTATTTGTTATTTTCGAAAGTACTGTAAGTGAGTATGGAGTTGGCTTGCTTGGGCCAACATAAACCGAAAGTATTTACTTCCATTTGAATTATTTTGTAGACTTGTTATATTTGTTGTTATGTCTACTTTCTAGCTGGATAAATTTATTGTCAAAGTTATCGATATTTTATTTCCAAAAAAAACCTGATAAAAATTATTTTCAAAACTAAAGGAAGTAAGACCATTTATCATCCGGCTAAAACCAAGTTTTCAAAACCCGGACCGATAAAACTTTCTTGGAAATTAAAACTAAGATATGTTCTGTCTTTCACGTAGACTGTAATAAATCTGATACGCTCTCCTCAAGAGTTCAATTCCATTTTAAAATAATTCCGACAAGTTTCGATCTTTTCTAAATTAAACAAAATGAGATAATTGATATTGTTATCTGAGGAAACAATACCCAATCTTTTTCTTTTCAAAAATAGATAAGATAAACTTCTGCCACTAGTAAATTAAACATTTCAATAAAACTAAAACATCAAATCAAAGAATACAAGGTTTTTACCCCTTCTTCCCCGCTTTTTCTTAAAAACTTAGGTTTTTTATGAGTTATTTTCAAAAACAATAAAGTATCAGTAAAGGCATCCAAAATTTTCAATTTTAGAATGAATATATAAGTCACTAAAAGACCGAAAAGGCGGAATAGGTGCCTAACACTTTCCCAAACTGTAACATAATTCCCGAACCCTATAAGAATCCCGATTTTGTAGACCAAACGCGTGGGAGTAAGGCATGTTTCGGCCTTTATCCCTACACAAATTTTTGTACGTTTTCCCGTAAAACGTGCTGGCTACTCTAAACGAACCCATTTGCATTTAAAAATAGAAAAATAGGACACAACCCTATAAATTGAAGTAAATGAAACGACGGAATCCATTCCGATATTTTAGCCCCCTTAAACTGGGTATTGAGACTCGAAAGTCGTATTTACAGATTCTCACAGTAGTCGAATGGATATATAAAAACGTGAGTTCAAGCACTCGATCTTAAATGGACTTTTACTTTAAAAAAAAAATAGCGCCACACAATATAATGACATATTCTCTTACATCATGTATTACATGTGTCTCCGCTATCCTCTATCCTATGTCCTTTTCAATTCATCATCCCTTTTTTATACATAATTTTTTATTTAATAATTAAATGGATTTTAGCTGTACGTAATCTCTAAATTATTGTTTCATTTCATCAACCCTTTTTTATACATAATTTTTTATTTAATAATTAAATGGATTTTAGCTGTACGTAATCTCTAAATTATTGTGTGTTTCATTGATTGAATGTTACTTAATTGTGATCTAATAAAATAAAAAAAAAAATATATGCACTCTATTGCACAGTACGTAGAGAACAATATTTAAAAGTCAATGATAGTAAAAGTAGTTGAAATTAAAAATAATTAAACTAGACGTCCAAGTTAGAGTCATGCGCACTCGATCCGGCCCCTCCCCTTACAGAAAAACTGATTTATAATTAAACTGATTTTCTTAACAAGCCCTATATGACTAATAAGAGGAAATATTTTATAATTAGGCATCAGGTTAGGTTCAATTCTCCCATTCCATTCCACTCCACCCCTTCAATCTCGTCTCCCTTTTTGAACTACTATTCATCATTTATGTATATAAAAAAAGGAAATATTTGAAGAACGAAAAAAAAATTTATTTCAAATATATTAAAAAGACTTATTTAGAATGATACAATTTATTAGGTTAAAAAATTCCAGAATTGTAGATCTTTTTAGCTGGGTCAGTGATCAAGGCCCTAAGAAAAAATTATATATATATATATATTATTATTTCTTCTATCAAATACGTAATTAATGACAAATGAAAAATATGAATTTTGTTATAAATTCCACTTATATATAAGTTACTTATATAATCAAAATAATTATATTTTTTTCAGACCATACTTCTACTTTAATAAGTTGTATTATTTACTCAAAAGGTATGTACAGTACATAATATATTCAAATCCTTCAACATGGGTACAAATTTGTTTTGGGAACTCGCATCTTCTCGAATTTGAACTCTTGATTGTTTAGTGAGTGGTTCGAATCCCCAAGTAAATAACTAAACCAAGCTAGTTCATATATGATGTACACATTACTTAATTTAATTTTATAAGTTTTGTCTTCTAGTCATAGGTTATTTAAAAGTAAGTACATATTTAACTTCCTCAATTTTTAAGGGTGCATAAATTTTTAGCCAATAACTCAGAAAGATAAATAGAAATTAAATAAAATATTAATTTATACCTTCAAGGCACATGTTATATAAATATACTATAAATAAAATTAAAAAACTCTATGTAAAATCCGCAACCTATTTAATGTGAATAAAAGTTTTGTTATTTTATAAATAGGCTATTAGCATGTGCTTTTATGATGCAGCATGTTAACATAATAATTTTAAACATCTAATTGTGTCGTATGCAATGACTAAAAAGGAGGCAATTTCTTCTAATTGTGTCGTATGCAATGACAGTCAACAAAAGTCAAGGACAATCACTGTTTCATGTAGGGTTGTATTCGAAGGAACCAATTTTCAGTCATGGATAGTTATATGTAACTGTGTCTAGAGTTACAAATCGCTGAGGATTGAAAATTTTGATTTGTGACAAAAATGGAGGACCAACTAATTCAACGATAGATGTAGTTTTTAAAGAGGTTTTTCAAAATTTATAGTTGTTTTTTCGAGCTTTATTAACTTTTTAGACAAATGTATCTCATTACTATACTCATTTCTTAAACTTTCATTATTGTCGTGTGCCAATTTTTAATAAATTCAATACATACAAATTTCTATGCATCGCACGGGTGAAATTCTAGTATACTAAAAATGAATAATAAAAAAAGAAACTATTAATGTGAAAATCCGCACCCTATTTAATGTGAATAAAAGTTTTGTTATTTTATAAATACGCTGTTAACATGTGTTTTTATGACACACCACGTTAACATGACCCTAATTTTAAACATGTAAAGAGAAATATATATATATATATATATTACAATAAAAAGATTTGTAACATTAGTTACAATCCAAATTGAAAAATAAAATTGTGATTTAAAAACTAAAATTAAACTCTTAATTTAAAACATGATGTTACATGTTTTCCAAACGGTTGTCAGTCCTACATGCAATCAAGTCCTACATGCAATCACAGAGCCAATGTAGGCTCAATTGGGGACTCAAACCCCCACTCAACTTTTTCAATTATTTATATATATATATATATATATAATCTTAAAAAATTATATAGAGATTAGGTATAGAGTAATTGAAAATATAAAGGTAAAAACATTATAATATGGCTACTAGTATTTTAAGAAGTGTTCTCAGCGTATTAAAAGTGTCAAAAAATACATGTTTTAAAACGACTAAAGTATTTATTTGGAGTACTAATAACATTACTCAAATTATATTTAAAATAAAGTAACTTAAAATTTACCAAAAAATATTTTTCTCTCTCTTTTTGCCGTCTATATTTACATTTTATATTGCACTCAGTACAACATACTATTTACTCAGCGACTAAAATCTATTTTCGTATCAATTATTTATGACAAAACAAATTTTTATCACAAAATATACTCCTTTAGGGCTTGTTTGGTGGGTATTTTTTTTTTCCAAATTTTAAAAACTCAACTCAAAATCAATTCTACTTTTACACTTCACAAAATTTATTTTACTTTACTTTCTCTCTCTAAAAAAACTTTTAAAACACTATAACTTTAAATCCAAAAATCAAAATTAGATAAAAAATATATATTTAAAACTTACTCGTCAAGATCTATAAAATAAGATCCATTGTGACTATTTTTTGAAATTTTTTATGAGATTTATTTATCAGTTGAAAAAAACTCAAACTCAAACAAAAACTAAATTCACTTTTCAATATACTTTCAAATTCTACTAAACACCATATTTTAAAAACTCAACTCAAAATATCAACCAAACATCACCTTAGTGATGAAAATTTGTGATTCATCGCAATTCTACCATGAATATTATAGAAATATATTTACTCATGACAATTAATGTAGATGTATGATAACATGATTGTATATGCGGAAAATCAATTATGACATAGATTATGAGATATTACAAAACAATTTTAAAATATGAAAAATTATTGAGTTAGGGATGATTGTAATCGTGCTCATAAGTCATTACAACATCACAAATGGAAATACATAAATTTCTTTCTTCTGTTATATATTTTATCGCTCCCACCCTATACTTTATGACTACATTCCTATCCACGCGCAAGAGTGTAAAGTCTTCACCATATGGGGAAGGTTCAACAAAGAAAAGCCTTGCGGGTTCTCCAACTATATTTGAAGTAAAATGTCTTAAAAAAATGCACGAAAATTAAATCAAACTCGTATTTAGGACGAATAAAAATATTAAATGGTGCATTGGAATTTGGAATTTGGAATAATTCTTTCTTTAGGGATACAAATGGATAGAAGTTGACCTAAAATTAGAGGCTGAGAGTAATTTCAGGAAGAAAGAGCTTGTGACGTCTTTGCATACGGCTTCTACAAAAATAAACCATTAATTTTAAATGGACTTGAAAGAATAATTCAGGGAGAATTCGATCAATCAGAATTTGAGCAAAAATTACTTTACACGATTCCAATGTTTAGAATTGGCTAAACTAAATTTTGCTCCGATATATTTTAATTCCCAAACTTAGAATAGGTTATCAAACAAACTATGAATATATAATTCAAAATTAGGATTCAAATTTGAATACTTTGTGCATGGGATCGAGCACCAATTTTAATATTTGTGTCTTTTGTATAATTTACATAAATGATAGAAGTGCTTTTATTAATCATGGTAGTGCAATCTTAAGAATTTAGAAATATAAAATTTGCATGGCCCTTTAGATAACGCACGGGAATTAGTGTTGGTTTGACTAAGACCTCCTCAAGTCGAATCGTGACAATTGCTAAGCCTAGTGACCATCAGCTAGCTACTTCTGCGAACATGGATTAGTCAACTCGTGCGAAAATTGGTCCATTCACCTTGTGGTACTAGAAAATATTTAGACAAAAATAAAATTTGTTGAAGAATCACTTACTAATTATATAACTATACAAGGATCCCAACAAGACATAATGAATTTGAATATTAGAGTATTGGACAAAAAAAATATGTTTTTTTTATATTTAAGTATCTCAACTACACAATTTTTTATCTCTTTATAAATTTTTAAGATTCAAAAACCATACTCTTGTAATTGCTTCTTTAGCTTTGAAGTGTTGACATAACTTAAGGTGGGCAATCAAGTAGTTGCGTGCTTGCTGAACTCTCTTGTCAAGAATATACATTCCCTAGTTTTCATTTGAAAATGAATATATATATATATATATATATATATTATGATTCTTTACGTAATTAGTTGGTAAAGATAAAATTTATTTATAATATATAATGACAAGGGCGAAGGTAAACTTTATTTCTTAAAATAAATTCTTATTAAAAAAAAACACATTCTTAATCAAATTAAAACACGTGATAGATGCATCCTCGTTTAACTCTTTTTTGCTGGAGTATACCTGTCGTTAATCTAGCTATTTGAGAGATAAATAATAAATAGTTCACGTGAATGAAGCACTATTTAAATGGAGATAATATTTTTTCAGGACTTGCCATTAAAGTAAATCATTTTGAATAATGGTTTCTTATTAATTAGGGCATCAAATAATTGTTTCCACCCTAGTTTACTATTATATGTATTATTATTTTTAGCATAATACGGTATTAAGAAACTATTTTTTTTAGTGTCTTTAGCAATAATCGGTATTAAACTCGAAACTTCCGATGGGCTGCCAAAAATCGAAGAATTACAAATAAATTTATAGGAAGAATTTAATTGTATATATCATGAACCGAAAATTTAATTAATCTTTCAATCACGTACGAGAATTGCAAACCCTTACACAAACCCTAGCTAGTATTAATTCTTGCAGAATTTATAGCCGATCAGTTAAATTATAAAACAGTAAAATAGATTTTCATATCACAAAGTAAGTTCATATCAAAACAAGTAAAAATTTATCCTATATATCATTAATTACTTACATATGCCAAAGTAATTTATTTTTTTGTGAAAATATGTGTTTGTCTATATATATAACATTAATTTCTAAAAAAACATATGAGAAATTAATAATTAGTAATATTCTTCCAAGAGGAGACAATAATAATTAAAACAAATGGTGATGAAGCTCCACTTCTAATGTGGGTCAAGCATTGTTGGGACCTTTCAAGACAACTTATAGTCTCTTCCCAATAAGTGTTGCTTAATTATATACTCTGATAAGTTAACCGAACAAGATAAAAAGATGAATAGGAAATAAAAACTGAATTATTTTCCTATCAATTAAAGTCATGTGAGAAGATATGGAATATACTTTATGTCAAACATGGAATTGCTATTTGACATTCCACCTCCAGTGTGGTCCCGCGGTGGTTGCTTGTGAAGCATGCCAAGTGTAATTTTTTTAATGATCATGAGCTCTCACATAGTACCAACGCCCACCTTTCACAAGTGGGCGGAGTTCGAATCCTGTTAAGGATAGTTTTGGAAAGCCCCTTTAAGGGACAGTTGTTTGGAGAGGGCTATTCCGAGTTGTTTTCTCATCATGCATTTGCATTTTGTAGTATGTTGGTCTTATCATATAGGCAAGACTGACAAATTCGTACATGTAAAATCCGTATAGAACAAACAAAGTCGTAGTCGAGATTTATTATATATATTCTAATTTAATGTTTTAAATTTTCGACTCAGATTTATAATTTCAATACAATATTAGCTGATACACGAGTTGTACATATTAACATATATACTCGAACAACCAAGGTGATGAATTAAAACCACCATTTTTTCGATCACTTTATATATATATACACACTTTCAAGGAAGTACTCATATATAGCTAGAAATAAGAAAGATCAAATGACGGGATGATAGCGGTTTTTTAGCAAAGGTGGGATCATAGTGGTGATGGTGGAGGTGATAATAATGGTGCATGGATAATATTATATTATTGTTGATGGACAGAAAGCCAAACAAGTGTCTAAAACTGAGAGTACTGCATGATATATAGGGCCGCTTTTTCCCCATTTGGAATGTGAAAAGTGGTAGTGGACACTTTTTGATGTAGTCCTCTTATATTGCTACTTCCACTCTATTTCCTTTCCCGTGTAGAGTAGTGTTGCATTTATCGGGTAATTTCGCTGAATATTTTTACTTGCGTGTAATATATGGGTTGCATTTTCATAAAGTACAATTCATATAGTGCACTAGGTAAGCATAAATAATAAGATATATGTACCCGGTAGGAAAATTATTTTATGTTATTCTTCTTAATATTAAGCATGATGATGTTCATTGTGATTACTCTTTCAAAACTTTTGGAAAATAATATGGTTTAACAATGCTTGGCCAGAAGTAGCCACGTACGCACTGCAAGCGGGGATTAGTCGAGGTGCGCTAAAGTTGGCCCGCACACCCAATGAAGTAACCCTCAAACAAAAAAAAAAAAAAAAAACAAAACAAAACTTAGTATATCAGTGGTTGGTTTTGTGCGGGAGGTTCAAGTCATAGCGCCTCCATCCCCCATTTGTTTATCATGTTCATGTTATTTGTTTAGTTACTATATGATCTTATTCTTGTTCAATTTCTGTCTACTCTACCAACATGCAAGTATGGCGCATGTTCATGTTTCTGCTAGTTCTCTGTCTCTTTGAGTACAAATCCTTACTGATTGCATCTGCTACATTACAAAACAAATTAATAACAAACCCGTTTTGATTTGATCAGCGTAATTAAGTTCAAACGAAAAAAAAATAAAAAATGATAGTTGATCAAGGTGAAATCTTAATTTTGGGGACAAAAAAATTACGAAACTTAAAAGAACTTGATCTTTCCTCGTGGCTTTATCTCGTATCTTCTGAACTTAGTTATCTCTTGTTTAGTGCTACCAATCTTTTCAAATTTGATTTGTATAATCACTAGCTCCAAATAAAACAGACACAAACTAATTAATGGCCTATTCTTTAATATACCTATATTATTATTCTTTTGCTTTTACAAAAATCAAAATCCAAATTAAATCAACTTAAAAAATAGATTAGAACCATTTCTTCTCACCCATATTTCTCTCCTAACGAAAAATCGTCGCCTATTATTTTTGAGTATCTTAAATGAACCCAATAATTTATTTTATTTACCTCACTTGGAATTTTATTTGTTTCCCTAAAAATATATAAGCTTACCTAATTTTAACTTCATACTCACCCTACTATTTCTCTTATTTTCTTTTCTTCTTAGACCACTCCCTCCATGATCAGCAAAATCAATACAGTGGTTTTGCGTTATCTCCGGTAATAAAAACCAAAGAAACTAAATGCAATCAAAACCAATGTTTGTGTCTCTTTTTCTATTTTAACGACATAAAAATTACATGGGTCTTTCATACATATATATTATAACTCCAATTAAGAGAAGCAATACTTCAGATATAACTTAAGGTTATTTTTAGAATAATTACTAATATAATTTCTAGATTTATGGATTTAAAGTAATTTTTAATTGTTATTCAATCAATTACATTTTTTTTTGTTAATTGAATAATGATTTCGCAATTGGTTATTATGTTAGTTATATATTTTTTTATTAAGCATTAAGGATTGAAATCTACTTCCTTTTTTTTTAAAGATAATTGAAATCTAATGGATAGATGTTTTGGATATAATCTTACTTAATGCTATATACGATACAGAAATACAAAAGTTTGATAATTAGAAAACGCCGTGCTAGTGAGCAAGCATCATTTGCCCAATAAAATTTAAGAGATATTTTTATGAACTATTTTTATGGCAAAAAAGTGAACTATTATGACTTGTATTTGATACTTATTTATATCATATATGAGTTCTATTGTTTTTGTTATGTATCACAAATTTAATTGTGTAATTTTCTGATAATTAGTAAAATACGAAACATTGTATAATTTTCAGATGATTAGTAAAATACGAAAGTGAACTACTTTTGTTTAATATGAATAAATAATCCATTTGAAGATTTAGGGGGAGATTTCAATTGTTAATGAACCAACATGAGTTTAGAAAAAAGCTTTATTAGGACATTAATAAATTTTGTGGATGTGCACTGGAAAAAAAATCACTATTTGGCGTCTAAAAAAGATGTGGCATGTGGTTAATGTGTATAAAAATAGATGGGTGGGGTTGAATGTTTTTTATAAAAACTAATGGTGGGGTGAAGTGCAAATTTGGTGAGAAGAATATTTTTGTAGGCTTATATAAGATTTACATGTTTTGTTTAGCAAAGTGATAAACACATAATATTGTTATTTTATATATATGCTCGTTTGAAGAGCATTTTGACGCGTTTGTTGCTTTAAATCATTTGAATTGCTCTCTTCATGGTCCTTAAGCATGTTTTGCTCTACCTCGGCTCAAGAGGCAACTTTTGTAGCTTCAATTTGTAGGTATTGGTTGGGACATGTTCCATGAATTGGATAGCCTCTAAATATTTGATTTAGAGTGAATTAAAGTGATTTGAATTGAAGAAACAAAGCAATATCACTTAATTGTTTATTTAGAAATAAGTGCTATTTTGCTGCAAACTATGGGCATTCATATCTCTCAAACCAACCGTTGGATTATTCTAAATTTTGGATATGATGTACTTCAAGGCATTACCTAGCTTGTGACCAAATTTTAGAATGATCGAACACTAAGAAGACATGATCAATAATGGGTGTAAACAATACCCTTTTCTCAACACCACAATCTATCATGGTCCCATTAGATAACCATTTCACACTACTTTTGAGTAATTTTTGTTGTTTTGAGCTACACACTACTTTTGAGTAATTTTTGGTGTTTTGAGCTATTTTAGATATTTTGATGATCATTTGTATAAATATAAGGCTTTTGCTTATAAGCCAAGCTAGGGAAGATTTTCATACAATTAAGCGTAGGATTAAAGAAAATTACTTTAGAGCTTCTCTTATATTTTGTTCTTGATTTTGTAATTCTCTTATTTTATAAGAATGAAGTTTGCTTCTTTAATATTTGTTTCTACAATTATTATGGAATAGACTATTTGCTAAAGCTAAGGAAGAAGTTTGCAATGTAATTTTAGGTGATTTTGATATCATTCCATGTTTAGTATTGATAAATATTTATGAATCCTTCTTTATCTTCTAATCAACCATTCTACAATTTTACAAGATATTTCTTTAAGATGATTTGACTATACATGCCAAGTATATGTAGTTCTTAAGCGTAAATGGAAAAAGTATGCTTGTGTTTAATCTTGCTACACTTAACGATATAGTGTATGTGATATTCTAGACTTATTATCTTCCCACTTAAGGCAAAACACAAGATTAAGTTTTTAAGTGCATCTCTTATAAGAATGTGTTCATTCCTTCTATGGAAGGTTTGCCTCTTTATGCCCATTATAATGAGTTCTTGTGCTTTCATAGAAACAACATGAACTTATTATTCTAATCCTTAACACACTATATATGATATTTTAGGCTAATTATTTTCTTATTTAAAGTATGATCGAGGAGAATTATGATAAACACTGTTTCACCACACAATAAGGATTCATTATTAATCTATCGATAACAAGACTACTCCGAAAGGAAATGTCTTTATCTACTCCAATCTTAGATAGTAAATGTACGGATTCTCGAATTGTCTTTTTAGCCGACCATTATTCCAAACAAGTCAATTGCCTAGAAGAAGGATTAACCATGAGTTCTCAAATATTTGCTTATTGTTAAATTTATTAATGACAATTTTTCTATTAATATCTCTACTTAGCTTTATATAAGAATGAGTTTTCTAGTTTTGCACCCTTTGTTACTAGATAAGGATAATAAATTCACATTCGGTTGAGTATTTGTTACATAATTTCTTAATATGACTTTATACAGGAATGAATTGACTAGCTTCGCACCATTTGCTGTGGAAAAGTGTAATACGCTCTCCACTTAATAAAATATTATATTTGAGATTTTCATATGAGATTATTACCACTTAATATTGCTTTTCGAAAAACTTTCAATCGCCTTAGTGCTTCCTTAATTAGCATTTTACAACAGCTTTCAATTTAAGTTTTATTTCACAAACAAACTACTTTCAAAGGAAAAACCATTAATATGTGTTCTAGTCCATTTCTTTCTAACTTTCCTCGTGGACCAATACTTGGATTTACCAAAACTATATTATAACTTAACGAACTTGCACTTTGGTTAACATAACGTGATATTCTCGCGACATCATGACAACGGAAGTTAACGTCGTTATGATGCACTATTGCACTCAGTAAACTCACCCCACCACTGGTGTGAATTGAATTGAATTTTATTTTTTTTAAAAGGGTGGGGTGAGTAGAAAGTATTCTCCAAGTGGAATAAGACAAATTATGCGGGTTTATTTAAAACTCCCTTAATTAAATACATCATGTTCCCTTTTTAAATTTAGAGTTTTTGCTTTTTTAAAAGAAATAAAATTAATCAAGAGTTTGATTTTCTTGCGTATTGGTGTATATAAAATGCATGTGCTAAATCTCACGTCTGAAATTAATTTTGCGTGTTTTCCTATTATGTAGCAGAAAGCTATGAAATAGGCAAAACTTAGGTAAGTAAAGAATAAACTCTCAATATAGAGAAGAGGATTTTAGTCCTCCATTACCTTTCAATTCAATTTTATCTAAGGGGGTCTATTTTGAAGACTAAATGGATGGATTCTTTTCATAAAATTTGGTAGATATGATCTCTATGATGAGTAGATTATCTCCACAAAATTTCATCAAAAGATTCAATATAAAAATTAGCGAGATGATAATCTAAAATTTAAATGGTCAAAAATGAACAAACGCTTAAGAAATTAGTGATATGAGATCATCTTTACCAAGTTTCATGAAAAAATTCATCCATTGAGCCTCAAATTAGACCCATTTGGATGGAATTGGACCGAAGGAATAATGGAGAAAAGACAAGTCCAAGATAAAAACACTCACAATTTTATTCAATGGCAATATGCCATAAATGATTAAGAAATCCTCTATATGAGAGAAAAATTGTAAAAAAGAAAATAAATTCAAAATATTTGAAATAACTGCCAAAATAAAGAAATTTGCAAAGATTATAGGATCCTGTAGTGTTGATACCAAAAATCACGCCAAATTTGATAAAAGTCAAATCTAACCATCCTACCTCAACTTATTAATTACCAAATCTAAACCTAACATAAATTAGAAAATTCGTAAATTCAGAGGCCTAAATGAAGGAATTTGACCAAAAAAGAGCTTGCATCACTGCCAAGTGCTATGACATAAATTCTCTAGGCCATTTCAGGTCAAACTAGCTTGGCCTCACATGACTCTAATGTTGTCACTTTTTGGGCATGGTGGGATTTACGATGGTCTTGTGTGGCCAAAAAAAGTTCTGCACCCTATTCTACATCATCCTGAACTTTTAATTTTACGGTGACAAGTGAATGAGTGCACTAGGTTTTTATTATAACAAAAGTTTTTATAACTTATACGAGACGAGTCTATATTTTAAACATGACATTAGAACGTGCAATTGCACAAACAAGCAAAAAGTATGTTTTGTATACATGAAAAAGTGCCCACTTAAATTTTTGTATAGTATCCTATATATTTAAGGACCGTCCTTATTGAGACCGGGGCTTTTAAGTTTTAGCAGTGACCCTATTTTTATTACCAGCACCCTAAAAAACCAATATTAACACACATATTAATTCTCATATCTTAAAAAGATAAACCCTATTTTAAGAATATATAAACCCACTTAAAGAATCTTTAAACTCTATTTCATTTATATATATAATATATATTGGAGAAGGCTCTTAAGAGGACCAATTTTTTGATCCTTAAATGCGGACCAGTTTTTTTAAGGGGGTAATCATGGAGATCGTTGTTACCAAGTTTCATTAAAAAATTTATCGGTTTATTCCCTCAAAATGGTTGATCCACATTTGATGAAATAGTAAAATTGTCTCTCTCTTTTTTCCTGAAACATGTATAATTAATTGCATTAAAGTTAATGATATTTTATGAAGTAATAAATAAAAGTAAGACTAAAATTTAAGACAGTAGAACTTCTAATTTGCAGAAGGGAGTACATATTATTCTCATTCAATTTTTCTAGTCCCTCACAATTTTTTTTATATATTTATAGTTACTAAAATGATATTATATATATATAGGTTGAAAATAAAGACAATCAGATACTTCCAAATAATATTTTCTATAAATTCAACTGTGTAGAATTTACTTTCTTTATATAAAAATTCCATATATGTTTACTAGTTAATTTACTCCCTCACAATTTATATATATATATATATATATATATTTATAGCTACAATCCTTCCCTCTCTATCTATAAATTTATATTTTTATATTTTTTTTCTCTTTGAATATGATCCATGATAGAGGTTTTCTATGAATTTAATTGTCTAGAATTCATTTTTTTTACATGCAAATTCCATCTTTACTATCAAACAAATCCTAAGTTTCATTTTATCATTCCCAATTGATCAGATCAATTATATTTATAGAAAAAAAAGGTATGAAAAATGGATTTATTGGTGAAAATAGACGGGGCCCTATTATTTTATTAAAAAATGGTTTAATCAATAGGATATCATGGTTTTTTTGACTTCTATTTCGACACTAATCAATAAGATCATGTTTATATTTGTATTAATCTTGGCAAAATTGCATTTAGTGAGAGAATGATTTGAGATAAAAAATATACTACTTTAAACGAATTTCATTCAAACTAATTTATACATATAATTTGGAAAAAAAAATAGTTCATTTTAGATGATAGTACTTTAATAACGAAATAAATTCTAGTGAAGATATTATTTTATTGTAGACATTTTTTTATTACGATGCTTTAACTATTAAGGGTGCTCTTTAAATTTTAAAATTTTAATATGGATGTTTAATTAAATAATGGATGTAAACATTAATTTTTAAGGGTAATCACCCTTTTTATTACAAGTATTCTCTTTTTACTGCCTTCATCAATCTTCTAAGTGGTAAAAGACTCCACCTAAACTTAATTAGATATATAAATAGCAAATATAACACTAGTTCCTCCTCACGAAGTAAAGTATGGATTTGTTATATATAAATTGAAAAATAGAAAATGGTTTTTCCTTTATCTGAAATTCTAGTTACCAAACAAACCTTCACTGAGAAAGAAAAAAAAAAGACAAAATATATATATATATATATATACACGTCCTTGACAAAAATCAAACAAATGGATCTAAGCCGGGAGTCACAATAATTTATCAGTTTGATAACAATCCACCAATTGTACAACAAAGGAAGCAAATTGCAATATAATTAAAGATTGTGTGCGTAGAGGACAGCATTAGTCACTTCCCCATATATAATTGTCGTCTTCAATGATTTTTAACTTAAACTTGGCCAAGTACATCCTATTAACTAAGTGGGCTTTGTCGGATTCTTAGGTTATACCATCAACTAATTATTGACTAATAAATTTGATACGAGATATTGGATTCCTCTATAGCTGTGGATTAGCTCTTCATGTAAACTTTTATATCTATTGGATTCAAGCCACTCAGAAAGTTCCCGAAAAATTTAACTGTTGCGATTTTGTAAACGGGCATTTTTAGATCAAGTACACTATATACACATATAAAAATTTAAAATCTTTAAAAATTGTTCATAAAATGGAAGCCAATATGAATGCCTGGCTAGCCAGCTCTTCGGACCGGCCTTGATTACAGTCGAAGGTTTCATAGAGTGATTAAGAACCTTGTCATTTGTCCTTTGATGGAATAATTAAGTCTTAACTAGTTCAAGTTTTTCTATCTTTATCTCTCTCCTCTTCAACTTGAATCATTATTTGGCGATTTATAATTTGGCTACTGTATAATCATTTTACATGATTAGTTTGATGGAAAAAAACACGATCAGCATTATATAAGCTAGTGTCGATTTTCAACTGCACGCGTATTGTTAAAAAGTTGCGCACTGAAGTTGAAAATCCAAAATTTTATGATATTGTACGCAATAGCTTAGTATCTTAATCAAAATGCATGCATTTATCTTGTAATACACTACCGAAATTAAGCTACATAAATGAATATATATAACCTACTGCACAAAAGTGGATTAATCTAACAAATAAAGCTTGTACAACAGAGAAAGTCCATTATTTGATACATATATATATATATATATATTCTGTAATCTAAAAGGCCCGCTAAAGCAGATAAACAAAACGACTAACTAGCTACTAACATATCATTAATTAGTTGATCTCCCTAAAACAAATTAAAATTTTAAATTGTGAGGCTAAAATGTATTTTATCAATTGTGTTATTTTAAATCGTCAAATTTGACCTTACATGATTCTGATTCGATCTCTTACCCTCTCTGCTAGCATTTCTAAAATAAGGTCGGTCTAAATTAATATGATATATGAAAATTAATCTTGGATTGAAAGGACGAATTGAAGAACTAAGCTAATGTCACGCACTCTCACTCATTTTCTTTAGATCGGGAGTAAGTTTATTCTAATAATTTCGACTTTTAAATTTAGGCTCGTAATTTATAATAAGACTCAAAAAATATTGTTTTCGATCTTGACCTATTGAGCTTGGCCTCATGCAAAAGTATTCCATCCGATTCAAATTAAGAGTTTACTATTTTTTTGAGAGACCTTAAATTAATAGTTCACTTTCTTTTTAGAAAATAATCAGATATATATCAAAATTCAGATCGAAAATAATTTTTATAAACCACTAACATATTATGACGAAATATAGTGCATTTTTTTAAAAATATTACAAAAATCAAACCAAAAAGGAGAGATTGTCGTATAATCTTATATATTGCAAGTTTAAATCATTAAGTAGATGGAATTTTCAATTTTGCAATCAGGAATCTTTTAAGTGGGAGTCGATGATGAAAAGTAAAGCAAGTAAGGGGGAACCAATACCCCTGCACATGTCACCCTGCTACACAGGCAAAAGGTCTTTCAATTAGTCTACGCGTGCCATTGATGCCCCCTTTGCACTTTTTTTTTTTTTTTTTTTTTGAATTGATGCTCAAGTTTGCATTTGTGGTGTTAAAATTGCATCGTCCTTTTCTTTTCTTTTATTATTAGTGGTGCATTGGGAGATAATAGATCCGTGGTTCAAGTTCAATATTTGAAAATATTAATGTACGAGTCTCGTACAAAAGGTTGGTGCTTAATTATAGAACTAGTACGTACTTGATCAGTCTAATTTATATGCACGTGGCGATCATCGTAATCACTAGTTAGATGGACCATGTGAATGTATAGGGTGATTTAAGTGGGGCCCCAAAATGATCCACGGTAATTAGGTCTCGTTTGATTCACGGATTTGAACACTTAAAAAATAAAAGTTTTTTTTTTCTTTTGTTTGGTAAGCGCAAATTTCGAAAACACTTTCTTGATAAAGGGGAAAATAGAGGGTAAATTCATTTCTCTCAAAATCCATGGGATTAATTTTCCATTGTGATTTCTTAACATTTATTACAAAAAATTTGAACAACAATACATTTACCTAAATACTTTTCATACTTTACCAAATACAAGAAAGGAAACTTGACAGAAATTTTAGTTTCCCATCTCCATGAAGAAGACAAGGGAATTGATTTTCTTTCCGTAAACCAAACGAGACCTAAGGCCTCGTTTGGTTCACGAATTTTAGTACTCGGGAAAGGAAAGTCGTTCATTTCCTTTGTTTGGTAAGCATAAATTCTAAAAATACTTTTCTGAGAGAGGGGAAAGTAGGGGTAAAACCATTATTTTCAAAACACATGGGACTGATTTTCCCATGTGATTTTCAAGCATTTATTACAAAAAATTTAGACAATAATACCCTTACATCCTAAATACTTTTCATACTTTACCAAACACAAGAAATAAAATTTGATAGAAAATTTAGTTTTCCACATTAATAGGAAAGATAAGGGAATTGATTTCCCTTCTGTGAATCAAACAGGGCCTAAGTATATTGTGATCTTCTTACATTAGTTCAATTGTCACATTTAGACCTAAATGTATCAAAAAAATTAATTACTGGTCGGATCGAGTTGTTGTATATTAGTGCATAGAGTCAAATCTCTTAAAGTAATATATTGTTGCATTGGGTTATTGCCAATTATGTTTTGAGTTTTTAACATTTTTCTCCCTTAAAATTTGACCGAATTGTCACATTCGTCCCTAATATTCATTTATTCACATTTCACACCTCGATGTAGATTCCGCCTGTCATTTTTGTCCCTCAAGCCATCTGCCGTATGTTTTGTAGACGAAAAACGTTTGATAGAGTGGTAAATTAGTCAACCTACTGTTATAAAGTAAGAAATAAAATAAATAGAGAAGGATGAGAGGAAAGACCCCAACCTTGCTCTTCCGGCGACGGAATCACGGGATGAACCTCCTAATCAGCTGCCGTCGGCACCACTTGAAGACAAATCTCATTCTCCTTAACTGCCACCACCACCTCCTCGATTTGATCCCGACCGAATAGCCTAATTCTGCAAGCGAAGTATAAGCATCGTGGGGGAAAAATAAGCGAGAGAGAGATTAGGGTTAGAAAAATGCAATCGATCTCGATCGAGTCTAATTCTACTCTCGAATGATCCACCTCTTTATCTCCAGAGTGATTTAACAATAGAGCACGAAGAGTAAGAAGGGCTTCCTCAATTAGTCACAAATTTATGGCTTCGACTGCAATTTGGTAATTTTGATTTTTCGTTGAATTCACTTGGATGACTAACTAGATTGAAAATGGAGCAGATTAGTATGTGAGTAAAAAACTCACAAAGATTGTGGAAGTTGAGATATATGAGGGAATATATGGGATGTTGTGTAGGGTGTTGGTAAAAAAAGCCCCTGTGCACAACAAATTAGTACGTGAGTAAAAAAAATTCCTTGCCATGTTCAGTTTCACTTATAAATGACAGCTCCTTTTGTTGCCCAAAATAAACAAAGTGTATTTCTCCACTTTATAAACTAGAGTGATTAGTTTGGTTGCCTTCATTTCTCTTCCAACACTTTTTTGTTCTTTAGCAATAATGCTAAAAAAACATAGCATTAAGTTTTCATTATGTACATCATCTTCTACCATCCTCTGTTTCAACATCGTTGAAACAGAGCATTTATGACATTGGCAAAGCACCCACTTTCTCCTCTCTCTCTCTCTATCATTCTTTTTTTTCTTTATCTGATTTCTTCTATTTTGTTGTAATAGAGGAAAATACATATACACAGATATGTTCTATCTCTGAAATTGGCGGAAAAATTAGAAAAGGGAATGATATGGGCTGACTAATTTACCCCGCAATCAAACGTTTTTCGTCTAGAAAACATACGGCAACTGGCTTGAGGTATCGAAATAACAAGAGGAATCTACATCGAGGTGTGAAATGTCAAAAAATGAATATTAGGGACGAATGTAACAATTCGGTTAAACTTTAAGGGACAAAAATGTTAAAAACTCTTATGTTTTTAAAGCATATATAATGCATAAAGTTGAGAAAACTAATAAAAAAAATTTACGTTATTAGCCACTATATTTACATATTGCTGAAGTATATATATACATATGTAATATTGGTTTACGTCATTTACTGAATAACTAAATATTAAAACACATGTAGGTGGTGTTTTATCGTCTCAATACAAGTCCGACCCAAACTGGAAGAATGATCACTGGACCTCTCTCTTTTCCTCTCCTTCCTTTTTTTCTTTGCCACCTCTTGTTTTTGTGGACATCCTTTTCTATTTATACTCTTACATTTCGTGTTTCCCAAGATGAATTAGGTCACTGGTGAAATTACTATCTGGGGCATTTTTAGGGTTTACGTGGCACTACCTTCTCTCTCCCTCTGTCAAGGAAATAGCTGTTATAACTAACCTTCCTTCACTTTACACGTGTTGATCAGCCATTCGTTGGTACGGTAATCCCTCATCATGGGACGACGCCAGTGAATATCCTTTTCTCATTGATGAGCTGGCTTGTACGTATATATCCTTATCCATATACCCAAAGTTACTCATAAATATATCATCTTTGATCGGCGTAACCCTCTCATGTTTGGCAGATCTGTCTTTTTGTTCGACAGTAATTCACACGGTTCCCTTGTGCTTATTGGATTTCATCCGTGACTCCTTTCATTCCTTGGGATATTCGGGTCCCGCCTTGTATATTCGGCCCATGAGGGGATTTTGGAACTAATTCGGCCCAAGAACAAAATGTTCAAAACTATACTCCCACAATTGCCCCCCAAGCCTTCAAGTCATTGTATTCCCATGAGTTCGGAGGCTTAATCTTCTTCAGAACAGCCCTTTATCTTTATTCCATTTTATTATATATATATGTTTTTGAAAAATTTTAAAATTTGTGGACAAGTTCCACGTGTCAGATTACTAATCGCTGGTTCTGGTTGAGCATCATGAGATAGCTGTTAAATCTCATTAATTGAAGATCACTTCTTGCACACAACCCAGCGAAGCACGAAACGTCTCTTGGAGGGAAACAAGGAAAAATACATCCTTTTAAGGGAGAGGTATAATTCTTTCAACCCTAAATCTGACTTCTTCATTTTCTTCTCATCTCCGCCGAAAAAAAATTTTGACATCTATATTTGATTGTTTTGTTTTAGCTCGTTTCATCGAATTAGTTGTTCGTCTTATTCATCAGCAGTTCCCATTTCTCTGTAAGTTTCTAATTTCTCGTTCCCTATTTTCCCCTTTTTAATTTTTTGCGAAACCCTAGTTCTTGTTATCGTTGTTTTTCGTCGATCATCATGAGGGGAAGATACGCCTTGAACACCGATGTGGACAGGTTGGAATTCGAGAGGGTCTATATCCCCAATGGGATTTCTTGGAGAGAATCGGAGCCTCGTGAGGACGTTTTTAAGGATATAGAAATAGGTTTGCTCCCATCTCACAATGAATATCCCATTTACACATCCTTCTTCAAGGTTGCTGGGTTGAGGGTTCCCCTTGATCCTCTACTAGTAGATTTTTTGAGGGATACCCGTTTTCACTTGTGCCAGCTGACTCCGAATGTGCTCAGAATTATTTTGGGCACATCTGAATTGAATAGACGTCTTAACCTCAACCTTGGGTTGAAGGAAATCAAGTATTGCTACCTTCTATCTGAGTCCGAAGGTAAATGGAACTTGAGGGCGAGACCCAATTCTCCTTCCATTATTGAGGGGCTTGCGTCATCTCATAAGGGGGCCCTTAACGACATAGTCCTTCTTACTGGGAATATTGAGCCCGATCCAGTTAACAAAAGCGTCCCTAGGCACTTCGGCGCACCTGGTTTGCATTTTGTTTATTATGGATGTTATGTTTGCATTTCTTGTTCACCAACTGTTTGATGTTTTACTTTAGTTGGTTCTCTCTTTTTTTTGTAGTTGGTGGAGCGAAGAGGTGTTTCAGTAAACCGCTTTTGGACGAGCTTAACCTTGACCATCTGAACGCAGCTATTAACTATGACGGGCCTGATAAAGTAGGGCCTTCTCACCATCCAAGATCGGCTCACGTTCTTCTGAATTATACTCCCCCGTATGCTTCCTTTTCCAGCCGCACTAATATTATCAAATGGGTTGGTGCTCCCCTCGTGGATAAGGATGAATATGACTTTTTCAGAAATCACAATATAGTCAATCCCTGGGTGGTTCAAAAAAGTGAGGGTATCCAACGGCGTATTCTTGCTGGGGAATCTCCAGACTTAGAATTTCCGGGATTTTTGGTTACCCAGGAGACTAGAGGCAAGGGGAAGAAAAAAAGAGTAAGAGGCCGGCAGTCGAAGTAGCTTTTGCCCCTCCGGTAGGTCGTCCTGTGTTGCAGGCCGAGAATACCGAGGGTGTTTCTGTTGCAGAGCCGAGCATCGCCATTCCGATTTCGAGGAGGCGTGGTGCGGCTTTAACTACTCCTATTGGAGAAACTGAAGTGAACTCTCCCGACGAGGAAGAGTTAGAAGAGGTTGAGGAACCTCTATTGCGAAGGAGATCTAGGAGCGGGGTGCATATTTCTGAATATTCTAATACGAAGATGGCCGGTCGGCGCAGCGTTTTGGACTCCTTGAATGCTCGGCTTTATAAGGATAGGGCCTCGGGGAGTTCGGCCACTCCCCCTACTAAGAAAAGGAAGGTGGCTCGGGAAGAAACTCCCGTCATTGAGGTTGAAGAAGAGTCGGTCGTAGAAGAAACTCATGTTGGTGTCTCCTTTGATGCAGACGTTGAGAGGGCTGGGCCTTCAAGGAATTCTCCTCCCCCAGTTGAGGAGGAGGAAGTGGCTCGTGAGGACGCCGAGCATGTGGTCGACTCGTCACCTCATCCTGAAGCAACTGAGGCCCAGGAGGATATTCCTTCTGAGGAAACTCTTCCTGAGGAGTTCGTCATTAAGCCTCGGATAGCTCATGATCAAAGGCCTGTTAACATAAGGGATTCGGCTTTGACAAGCAGTAGGGTTGCGCACGCTTTAGCAACTGCTATGGTTTTGCCAGAGGACGGCAAAAAGCTGGGGTCTGTTTCCCTCTCCGAGCTGGAATATAGAGGCTTCCAGTGTCAAGTCGGCGTAAGATATTGTTTCCTGCTTTTATTGAGCTTTATTATTCTCTTTCCAACGATTTTTCCTGTTTTGGTTTGAACTATTTTTCGATTTATTTTTTTTTTACAGTCAAATCAATACTTCGCCGAAATGATTTCTCGACATAAGCAAGCCAGAAAAGATTACAAAGCAAAAGTGGCGAGGCTAAATAAGGACATTTCGGAGGCCAAGAAGGAAGCTAAGGAAGCTAAAGCCGTGGTCAACGATGTGACCAACCAACTTTCTTCCCTTCAGGCCGATTATCACAATGTGACGAGGACGGCCGAGGAGAACAAAGCTCATTTCGAGGGCCAAGTTCAACTTCTTCAGGCTCAGGTTGCCGATCTTCAGAATTCTCTAATGCTAGCTCAGAATGGTAAGGCTCAAGCTGTAGCTAAAGCCAGAGAGGAAGAGAAAAAGGTGGCCGAGGCAGCGTTGGAGGAGCTTAGGTCTCTTCATTTTGAAGAATTAACCAACGCCGAGACGACGGGTTACAACGAGGCCTCCGATGAAGCAGCAGACCAGATTATAAAGATAAAAGATATGATCTATAAAGCTGGTTATGAACTTGGTTTATCTGCTGCAGGAGTTGTCGAGGGGGATTCTCTTTTCGATAAGACAGTTCTTTGTCCTCCAAACCTATTCGCTCCACCACCCCCTGCTCCGGGGTCAGACCAGGAAGGTGTTGATGTTGCCGATGAGGGCGAGAATTGAGTGATTTTTTTTATTTATTTATTTTTTTTTTCTTAATTGTAACAAAATATTTTGGAAGGACGGTATTTGGTGAAATATTGTAATGAAGTATTCTTTGCACTGTCCGATTATGGCTTTTGTATGACACGAGTCTTCTTTTGCCGAGCATATTTCTCTTTATATATATCGTACTCGTACTTTGATTTATTATTGATCAGTTGTGATTATGCCCCACAGTAGGCCACGTGGGCGTTGTGAAACAACCACTGTGTAATTAAGTATAAGGGGTTTTTTGTATATGCCCCAAATCGACTCTTCGAATGAAGAGAACAATAAATGACGCATGCAGAAGGCATTAAACAGTGAATGCTTTCTCGTATTTCTAGGACATTCAATGCATTGGGTCTTTCGATCCCCTATATAATCCCTACCTGACTGCTTCGTTGTTAATTCTTTTTTGTGCGTGACTAGAAAACAGTCCTAGTTTCAGAGTTTTCTTTTAATGGCGGATCTGAGTGATGAATCTATTTCCGATGCCGGTTCTCCATGCGTTGAAGAGGTGGATACTACGGAAGTGGTCAATATGTTAGAAGCTTTTCTTCGTCTTAAGCGAAAACATCGTCGTCTAAGGGAAAAGTATGACCGCCTTGCCGGTCGATTTCTCCGTTTGAAAGAACGATTTGTGTCTTTCAAGCGGAGGTGGTCCTCTGGAAGAGAGGTTTGACAAAATTAATAAACAGCTCGAGAAGGTCATGAGGGTCACTGCAGGCGTACCCTTTCATGGAGATGGCTTCTTCTCTCTTTCTTTTCTTCTTTTCTTTTCTTTTTTTTTTTTTTTCTCTGGGCCTTAAAGTCCCACCAAGTGTATCTGCGTTTTGAATTAATGGAATTTCTGGGGCTTGAAGTCCCACCAAGTGTATCTGTGTTTTGAATTGATGAAATATTACTTTGTAGATATTCATTGCCTTGCAACTGTCTCTATTGATTGTGACGAATAATTTATGTTTAGTTAGTGAACGATTTGACTAATTCGAAACAGAGTCGAGTGTAAGTAGATCTTTTTCGTTCGCAACACACTTGTTCAATCTTATGTTATATATCTCTGGATTTACCGAGGTTTTGAGTCAAAACCTCTTGTTGGTTATGTTTGATGCTTAAGCCGATCAAGGCCTTGTTTATTCGTATGTTTATTGCCTTGTTTATATAATTGTCTTCTGCGTAAGAATGTTTTTCTTTTTTTTTTTTATTAATTTCGATGCCTTGGCCGAGCAAGATCTTTTGCGATTGCCATCCGTAAAAGAGGGTCTTTTTATAATTTTGATGCCTTGGTCGAGCAAGGTCTTATACGGATGCCTTCTGTGAAAGAATGTCCTTTTATAATTTTGATGCCTTGGCCGAGCAAGGTCTTATACGATTGCCTTCTGTAAAAGAAGGTCTTTTTAAGATTTTGATGCCTTGGCCGAGCAAGGTCTTATACGATTGCCTTCTGTAAAAGAAGGTCTTTTTAAGATATTGATGCCTTGGCCGAGCAAGGTCTTATACGATTGCCTTCTGTAAAAGAAGGTCTTTTTAAGATTTTGATGCCTTGGCCGAGCAAGATCTTATACGATTGCCTTCTGTAAAAGAAGGTCTTTTTAAGATTTTGATGCCTTGGCCGAGCAAGGTCTTATACGATTGCCTTCTGTAAAAGAAGGTCTTTTTAAGATTTTGATGCCTTGGCCGAGCAAGGTCTTATACGATTGCCTTCTGTAAAAGAAGGTCTTTTTAAGATTAGATAGAACACAAAAATAGAATATCTTTATAATTTCCACATTTTCAAATTGGCTAGAGTAATGGAACCCAATCTTTGGGATTAGAATTAGTGAAAATACCCTCTTAGATTGGCCACATTCCATGGGTTTGGTACCGGACGACCCTCCATATCCTGCAGACAGTAGGATCCGATTCCAGTTGCCGAGGTAATTTCGTATGGACCCTCCCAATTCTGCTGGAGTTTCTCGTGACTGGGCTTGATTACTGTGCCAAGTACTTTTCTCAAAACCAATTCTCCTATCTTAAATTCCCGTAATCGGGCATTTGCTTTGTACTGTTTAGCCAAGGTATTCTGATAATTCGCCAGATGGATTGCAGCTATCTCCCTTCTTGACTCGGCCAGGTCTAATGCTTCTTCCATCTTCTGATGATTGTTCCCCTCTTCAAACTGGGATGTTTTCAAGGTAGGTAAGCCGACTTCCAGAGGAATGATTGCCTCCGTTCCGTAGGTTAAAGAATAGGGGGTTTCCCCCGTTGATCGGCGCGGTGTTGTCCGAAAGGCCCAGAGTACAGATGGTAGTTCTTGCGCCCATTTTCCTTTCTTTTCCTCTAATCTCTTCTTCAGACCGTCCAGGATTATCTTGTTTGATGCTTCAGCCAGGCCGTTGCCTTGGGGATAGGCCACACTAGAAAAGCGTTGTTTAATCCCGTAGGCGTTACAAAATTCTTCAATCCTTTGGTTCTTGAACTGAGTGCCATTGTCGGAGATTAGTATCCGTGGAATGCCGAACCTGGTGATGATGTTTTTCCACAAAAAATTTCTCACATTAGATTCAGCTATGTTTGCCAAGGGTATTGCCTCTATCCATTTCGAGAAATAATCCGTGCCGACCAGAAGAAATTTTTTGTTGCCTGGAGCCCGCGGGAATGGACCCATGATATCCAAACCCCACATGGCAAAGGGCCAGGGGCTAACAATGGGATGAAGGGTGCTAGCATGTTGGTGAATCATTGGGGCGTGTTTTTGACATTTGTCGCACTTTTTCACGTATTCTACGGCGTCTTTCTGCATGTAGGGCCACCAGTATCCTTGAGATCTGGCCCTGTGGGCTAGAGATCGGCCCCCCGTATGACTACCGCAACTTCCTTCATGCAGTTCGAAAAGGGTATGCTGAACCAGCTTTGGGTGAACACATCTGAGATAGGGTCCTGAGAAGGATCTTTTGTACAGCTTTTGCTCGGCGGATAACCAATATCTGGTGGCTTGGGCTCTGACACGATAAGCTTCAGTACTATTGACCGGGAGTGACCCGTCTCTCAGATGATTAATGATGGGGTCCATCCAACTGACACCCAAGTTTGTTTCAACGTTGCACACAATTGGTCGTTCATTCGCTTCTATGCTCGGCGTTGGCACAAACTCGACCTCTACTGTTCGTTTTATTTTGGAGTTTACTGCTGAGGCCAGAGTGGCCAATGCATCCGCATGGGAATTGCTTGCTCTGGGAAACCTTTCAATATACACGGAATTAAATTTCTTTAACATCTTTCGAGCCAGATTCATATACGCTGCCATTCGTTCATTTTTCGCCGCATACTCCCCGGTCAGTTGATTTGCCACTAACTGAGAATCGGAATTGATTATCAAATCCTGGATTCCCAGTTGCATGGCCTTTTTCATGCCCAAGATCAAAGCTTCGTATTCAGCCTCATTGTTGCTTGCTTTGAAACCAAGCCGAATTGCCTGTTCGATGATGGCTCCTTCTGGAGTTTTCAAGACGATGCCGACTCCCGACCCGCCACTTGCTGACGACCCGTCAATGTTCAGGTGCCATGGAACTGAATTTGGAGTGGGGGCTGTTGTTATGATCGGCTCGCGCTGTTCTGATGCCATCAGTTTCTCATCTCGACTCTGCCCACAGTTTAATAGTTGGCCTTGTACAGGAACTTCAGTGTTCCCCGTGAATTCGGCAATAAAGTCGGCAAGTACCTGCCCTTTGATCGCTGTCCGGGGAACGTATTCAATATGGAATCTCCCCAATTCAACTGACCATTTCTCCATTCGTCCAGACAAATCGGCCTTTCTGAGGGTTGCTTTGATCGGACTGTTAGTAAGCACTTTGATAGGATGAGCGTCGAAGTAGTGCCTCAATTTCCTGGATGCTGTTATCAATGCTAATACAAGTTTTTCCAAAGGCATGTAATTTAATTCAGGCCCTATCAAGCATTTACTAGTAAAGTATACAGGCTTTTGCACAGTACCGTGTTCTCTGATTAGGGCCGAACTTACTGCCCGATCAGAGGAAGCTAAATACATAAAGAGTTGTTCGTTGGGATCAGGGATGGATATTAGCGGTGGGCTGGTCATATACTGCTTCAGCTCGTCGAGAGCTTGATCACATTCTGAGGTCCATTCAAACTTTTTTGTTCTTTTTAAAGATTTAAATAAAGGCATGCATTTATCAGAACATTTCGAGATAAATTGGTTTAGGGAAGCAATCATACCCGTGAGTTTTTGTAGCTCCTTCAGGGTTGTCGGCCTCTGAATGTTAGTAATTGCTTGTACCTTTTCCGGATTTGCTTCAATTCCTCGGCAGTTGACCAGAAATCCCAGAAATTTTCTCGAACTAACCCCGAATGTACACTTTGCAGCATTCAGCTTCATTTTGTAACACCTCAATATCTCAAAAGTCTCGCCCAAGTCACTAATATGATCGGTTTCTTATCTACTTTTCACCAGCATGTCGTCTACATAAACCTCCATGGTTCTGCCGATTTTACCTCGGAACATTTTAGTAACAAGCCGTTGATAAGTAGCTCCTGCATTCTTGAGACCGAAGGGCATGACTTTGTAACAATATAACCCCATTATGGTGACAAAAGCGGTAGAATTCTGATCTGGACCATATAACGGGATTTGGTGGTACCCCGAATAGGCGTTCAAGAAACTGAATCTTTGATGACCGGCTGCCGAGTCGACCAGTTGATCGATTCTGGGCATTGGGAAATTATCTTTGGGGCAAGCCTTGTTCAAGTCAGTGAAGTCAACGCACACCCTCCATTTTCCGCTCTTCTTCTTAACTACCACAGGATTGGATATCCATTCCGGAAAGTCAGCATCCCGTATAGCTCCAGCCTTAAGCAATTTTTGGACTTCCTCTTCCACAGCCATAGCCTTTTCAGGAGATGTTCGGCGCGGTTTCTGTTTAATCGGCTTAAAGGTAGGGTTTGTATGTAATCTATGACACATTTCGTCCGCCGATATCCCGGGCATCTCATATGGTTGCCAAGCAAATACGTCAACATTTCTTCTCAGAAAATTAGCGAGACTTTGCCTTTGTTCCGTTGTGAGGCTGCTGCCGATCAAAAAATATTTCTGCATTTCGTCCGATCCTTCCACGGTGGGGATTTTGAGTAGATCTTCAAAGACCCTTTCTTTTGGTCGTCCCCTGACCCCATTATCAACAGGGGGACCGCTCTTTGATTGCTATTGACAATGTTCCTTGCCCTTCCCCTGGCACGAGGGCTCGGGCGTATTACTTTCTTTCCCGTTTTCTTGGTTCTCTCGTTCAGCGGTATAGACTGGTCTCGGTCCTTCAGGCCGAACTGTTTCTTTCATTTCTGACTGTGATCCTCTGATTGCCAAATTGAAACAGTACCTAGCATCCTCTTGCTTGCCTCGGACCACACATACTCCTTTAGGAGTTGGGAACTTTAGTTTCTGATGGAACGGCGAAGCTACCGCCCTCATTTCTCCCAGCCAGTTTCGTCCGAGCAAAGCGTTGTATGGAGATTCGACATTCATCACGAAAAAATCCGTTACTACAACCATTTCTCCGATTCGTACCGGGACACTGACAATGCATATCGGCCAGACCGCGTCACCACTGAAACTATAGATGGGGGAATCCACTTGCCGAACAGACTTGTTCGAAATAAATGGTTTCAGCTCGTTGTACGCTTTCAAATACATCACTTCCGAAGAACTACCCGGATCGATTAGGACGCGTTTGACATCGAAGTTGCAAATATTGGCCATTATAACCAACGCGTCATTATGGGGAACATCTATTCCTTCCAAATCCTCCTCTGAGAAAGACAGCTGATAGACAACATTGTTCTCCGGATCTCGTTTCGGAGGAGCTGATACCGACATGATTTCCTTAACCGGATGAGCCTCTGCCCATAGCCTTGCTCGCGCCAACCGCGCTCGCAAATAATTCCTCGTTGCTTCTGTGCTATTAACAACGCCATGTATGGCTTCGATTGTTCCCACCGCAGGTTTGGCCACCTGAGCCGAATCGCGATTTGCCTTGTCCATTCTCGGTTGTTCATTGGGTTTTGTTTCATCTCGTTTCGTGTACTTGGTTAGTCGGCCTTGTTCGACCAATTCCTCCAAAAATTGCTTCAAAGTCCTACAGGTGTCGGTGGCATGTCCATGGTCTTTGTGATAGAAGCACTTGAGTGAAGAATTCCGCATTTTGGGGTCTCCGAGCATAGGCCTCGGCCATTTAAAAAACCTTTCATCTTTTATTTCCTGCAAGATTTTGCTAATCGGCTTATTAAATACAGTGTTCACGCCTTTGAAAGCGTTTGATTTTCTATCTTCATCAGCATTGTCCTTTCGATCTGTATCTCTTCTATTTTTCTTGTCCTGATTGTCATCTTTCCGATCGCCGTTCACATTTATGTCTCTCTTGAAACCCTGTTGTTTGCTCATAGCCTTGTCATCATCTTCCACCCTCGAGAATTCATCAACCCGTGCGAGCAGATCATTGAATGTTTTGGGAGGTCGGCGAGTGAGATCATTATAAATGCCATTGCCATCATATGGCAAGCCGAACTTGAAAGTGCTAAGGGCGAATCTCGGATCACAGTCCTCTGTCTCTTGATACAATTCGAAGTACCGTTGGGAATACTCACGCAAAATTTCACCAGATTTCTTTCTGAGTTGGGTCAGGGCTTCGGGACCCTTGATCATCCTGCTATTGGTGATGAATCGAGCGGCAAACTGCTCGGCTAGCTCTCTGAAACTGTCGATTTTAGCAGGTGCCAGCTTATCAAACCAACGCAATGCCGTATCTCCAAGGCTTGCGGGAAACATCATGCACATGAGGGCTTCTTCACCTCTCCAATAGGCCATAACTTGCTTATAGTGGCGAACATGATCGGCTGGGTCAAATCGGCCGTCATATATGCTGAACTTTGGTTGTCCGAATTTTTTCGGGGGTAATGCGTTCTGAATTCGC
Source organism: Lonicera japonica (assembly GCA_021464415.1). Classification (NCBI taxonomy): domain Eukaryota; kingdom Viridiplantae; phylum Streptophyta; class Magnoliopsida; order Dipsacales; family Caprifoliaceae; genus Lonicera; species Lonicera japonica. The sequence goes on along the minus strand of CM038469.1, from coordinate 40,919,233 downwards.
TCGGTGAATGGGGAACCGTTATCTTCTCCCAGGGCTCTTCTCGCCAATTGCGCGGCCGATTTCTCATCCTCCGTCTTATCGGCGATTGTCGAATGAATTAGTTTTCGCAAATCCTGCTCGGCCCAATTGTTCAACGGGTTTTCCTTTCCATCGACTACTTGGACTGACTTGACCCCTCTAGTACTCTTGCAGATTCCCTTTGTCCCCAAGCGTTCGAAAACGCTGTGATGCCCAGAGCGATTCGGACTGGCTTGACGCTTCTTTTCATTAACAATCTCCTTTCGAAACCCTCTCTTAGAATTGACTTCGTCATGATCATCTTTTGAGGAAGAGACGACTGTCTCGGCCTCTTTGAGCTCGGCCAACTTAAATGGTTCACATATCGTTTTTTTAAGCATTTGCTCTTTGAGGAGTTGTGACAATATTTCATTTTCTCGCCGCAGTTTGGCCATTGCGACTGGTTCGTTTAGAGCAAGGGCGTCCTCTTCGGGATAGTTGGGATCAAAGAGGTTGTTAGATGAGTGGGTTTGTGAATGGTCTAGGTTGGGTTGCCTGGGTGCCGCAGCCACCGGCCTATTTGCAATCGGATTCACATTCGTGTTGGGGTTTGGATTTGTTTCTGGGGCTAAATTTGAATTTTCACCTATTTGTTGACTTCTAGTTTGAACCATTTTAAACAGGCTATGCAAGAGACTTTAAATTAAGCAAAAAATGACTAGAACGTAAGATGGATAAGAGGTATAACGGAGAGGAAATAGTGAGGTGAGTAGAGGTAGAAATCCGATTACCAGGATATGAGAAATAGCTTTTTGTTGCTTTTTCCCACAGAGGGCGCCAAATTGTAGGTGGTGTTTTATCGTCTCAATACAGGTCCGGCCCAAACTGGAAGAATGATCACTGGACCTCTCTCTTTTCCTCTCCTTCCTTTTTTTCTTTGCCACCTCTTGTTTTTGTGGACATCCTTTTCTATTTATACTCTTACATTTCGTGTTTTCCAAGATGAATTAGGTCACTGGTGAAATTACTATCTGGGGCATTTTTAGGGTTTACATGGCACTACCTTCTCTCTCCCTCTGTCAAGGAAATAGCTGTTATAACTAACCTTCCTTCACTTTACACGTGTTGATCAGCCATTCGTTGGTACGGTAATCCCTCATCATGGGACGACGCCAGTGAATATCATTTTCTCATTGATGAGCTGGCTTGTACGTATATATCCTTATCCATATACCCAAAGTTACTCATAAATATATCATATTTGATCGGCGTAACCCTCTCATGTTCGGCAGATCTGTCTTTTTGTTCGGCAGTAATTCACACGGTTCCCTTGTGCTTATTGGATTTCATCCGTGACTCCTTTCATTCCTTGGGATATTCGGGTCCCGCCTTGTATATTCGGCCCATGAGGGGATTTTGGAACTAATTTGGCCCAAGAACAAAATGTTCAAAACTATACTCCCACAACACACATGATATGTGTGCACGCCTAATTTCTGGGCACACATCTATCTAATTTAGGGAGGAAAAAAATTGAAGAGGAGTTAGCTTCATGGTTAGAATAATCATTATTTATCAAATTTTTTCCACATTAATGATGATAGGGGCAAAACAAGAAAACCACTAAAATTTGGTGTTATAACCAAATATGGTAGCTTCCAATCCAATTAATAATAGTATAGGTAAAACATGAAAACAATTTAGGCTCCGTTTGATTGCAAGCTGGAAAAGGAAAATAAATTAAGTTACTTTTGGTGAAAAGATGGAAAATAAGTTAAGTGATAGAGGTGAGATCCTCTTGATTTTTAAGTTTTTCCATGAAGAAATTTATTTTACTTAGTGGTGAGTAAAAATTTTCCATCAAAAATATTGAAGGATGGAGGATATATACTCATAAAATGAGTAACATCTCTCACCTCATTTTCTATCTTTTCACACAAACTAACTAAATTTATTTTTCTTTTCCATCTTTACAATCAAACGGAACCTTAATTAATGTTCATTAACCAGTAAATTGAATAGAGATAGCCCCTTTAGTGGTCTAAGTAGTAAAAGGCTAGGGGTAGTATATTATAAGGGTACTTGGGTATATATACCCATGCCAATGGTATGAATGAAAGAAAAAAAAATTCACATTCTATATATATTTGATTTGTTTGCACAAAATAAAAAAAAAAAAAAAAAATAGAACATTTGGTTAGTACTCTTAACATATATAGATGCCAATCGCACATAAAATATATATATATATATATGAAAAATGCTTCTTCATATATTTAATTGCAATGCTCGTTGATGTTTTGAGACTGGTATTTATTTTATTAATTACTTGTTAAAATAAATTACTTATACGTATCCATACATATAATTTCGAAAGCATTAACTGAGAACATTTGCCATAAAATAGTGGAATTATAATGTTTCTAAAATGAATTCAAAACAATATTGGTTTTTATAAATGTTAAGAAATTTAAAATTCATGTAACATACAATTAATACTCTCTTGGATCAAATTGAGAGTCTCTAATGCTTATTTTTATTTTTTTAACGATTTTTCAAATCAAGATTCCAATTTTTTAATGCATCGAAAATATTTTCAGGTCTCGGCATATTTAAACAATATTCTTTTAATAATATTTATACTTTTTAAATATCAATGTACCGATCATTGTTAAAAGTGAACTCAAAGATGCTATGGCACGTTTAAGCTAACTGTTTCAAATCTCGAGATCGAATCACCACCTCCTTTTTCCCTCCAACTTGGAATTGATTTTTTCCCCTCCCTAATCAAATGGAACTTGAATAAAGAAAAAAGATATTCAATGTAGCATATCTTGTTAATTTAATCTAAGAGAAAGTCGGTATTTTGCATCTACTATGAAAATAAATAACAAAATAAGAAAAAGAAAATTTAGAAAAAAGCTATTTAGTCCAAAAAGAATTTCAAAACGACAACCCAATTAATCCTTAATTTCTGTCATCATTTTTTCTACTTTTGTCTTTTCCTCTACTTATTGCTACTTTTATCTTTCCTAATCCCGCCCTCAACCGTTTGTCAATATTAATTCGGTCTTTTTAACAACATAGTTATTTAATTACCAAAAAAAATATAGTTATTTATTATGGCATATGTTATACGTTTGTTACTTTCACGAATTAAAATAAGATTATTCTTTGTAAGGAGTGTCCAATATATTTTCTTACATTGAAAAAATATATAGAATGCACAATCTTCCTACATCCCAACCCAAACACACTTAGTTTTTATTCTGTCTTACCCATATGCACTTTTGCACCTCTTCTTCTCTCCAATTTTCAACGAATCCTCTTTTAAAATTGGATATTTTTATGGGACACGTGCCGGAGAGGTATTTAGAAGATAGTGACATGTCACTAATATATTAATTAATTAATTGAATCCATCATAAATATAATCCACACAAAGTTTACAATTTATCAATATACCGATTTGCGACATATTATTGTATCATCAATACCATCTCAAGAATTATTATTTAAAATTTTGACAACATGCTAACTTCCAATTCTCTCTCTCTCTCTCTCTCTCTCTCTCTCTCTCTCTCTCTCGTTTTTAACTTTCAAAACTAAACCTAAAGTTTGAATTGTAAAATTGGAATGGGAAACCAAACATAGTTTTATCAATTTAACCAAAAATAAAAATAAATTTAAGAAGTATGATGATACTTTTTTTATAAATTTGAAACAAAAAGAATTAAAGACCATACAATAAAAATAAATCTCTACTAAATATTAAGATTTGTTTTCAAACTTTTTGTAAATCAAAATTATAAATCTCTTAAGCCAAATAATCAAAATTACAATATATTGCCTAATGTGGATAGATGAAGAGAGGTGATCAGTGAGAACTTTAGAGGGATAGGGGGTTGGTTGGTTGTATTTTGAGAGGGGTCATTTAACATTGAAATCATTTGTTTTTAAAAAGGAAAAAAGGGAAAAAAGAAAAGCCCTTACGCATGGTTGATTAGATTTACAAGATGCATTATGATCATCAAATTTTAAAGTTTGTGGTCTCTGTTAATAAATAATAAATGCTCTATATTATACTATATCTAGATGACTATAATCGTTCCACATAATTACTTTTTAATGGAATTGTGTAAAAATAGTCAACTGAACATTGTGTAAAATTAACACATTGTGTAAATTTTTTGTTGCTCCAATGGTTGTGTAAAATTAATGCCAACTAAGCTCTTGTGTATAATGATTGTATATTTTGCACATTTAATTTACACAACCAAGTAAGATTCTCTCTTCACTCACTCATTATCTTTCCTCGTTAACCTAATCACACTACTCACATTCTCTCTCCGCCCACTCATTATCTCTCATCATTTGTGTAATTTTTTGTTCTTTAGGTGTCTATTTTTTATTGGACCACTTTTTTTTACACATGAGTATTAATATTGGCTATTGGAAAGTAAATAAGTCTGTGTAAAATTTTTGTATAAAACTCATTTTCCATGTAGGATTTATACAATAATTTTACACAGTCTTATTGAAGATGCTCTAAAACCATGTTTAATCATAATTTATATATATCTATTGGAACATTTTTAACATATATTCTAAGGACACTTTTTAAAATTTTATATTACATACATAGAGTGCAAATAACAATATCCTAATAATAATTTTTGATATTGAAATAAAGTAAAGATTTGATATGTTCCTCTAATGTTGCTAATCCGTGAAGTGAAGTGACAAGACTAAGTGACCAACTTATCTGTTACATGCGCATATTGCAATGCGAGTGCTGTGAGTAAAAACACAACTGAGCTAGGGAGATCTCATTTGAACACAACTCACTCACTTTAAAAAGATATATAGCTAGTTGATGAGATATTGGGTTTTGTTTTGTTCATAGGATTGTTGAATATCAATAATTGTGGGTTACATTTGCATCCACAATGGGTGTGACTTGTTGCTTTCAAATTGGAATTGCACTCATACCTTCAATGCTTGAAATAGTACAATTGAAAGATATCTTCAACAAGAAGAACCCACACGTTCATAACAAATATCTATTACAGTTGGGAAATGCGATTCATCTAAAAGAAAATCGTGTATTTATTTTATAAAAAAAAAACTAAAAAATTATAGACAATCTCTTTCTTGTTAAATAAATTAAGGGTATTAAGAGTTCGGAGTTTTCAATACAAAATCGATTGGCTATGGGTGAAGGGGGATTTAATTTCATGACACGTGAACCGTTTATATTGGGTGACATAGCTCTATGTTATATTACATGTTTATATTGGGTGACATAGAGTTTGTGTGGCCATTGGGCTTTTGACACAGTAAATAACTTTACTCTCATACCATATTAAGAGTTCGGAATGTCCAACTTAAAATTAATTGACTATGGGTAGAGTAGCACCTCCATTTTATATATTAGTTTATGTGGATTTGCCTTCCAATGTGGGATTGACTGGGAATCCAATTTCAATTGGGTACTTCTTAATGATAATTATTGAAATAAAAAGTAGGTATTATTGAAACGTAGATTATATTAGAAGGGATGAAATATCGAGTACTCCTTATTGATCGAGACAAAAAAGAAAAATTGGCACAGACAAAAAAAAGGATTATTTTTGAATTCAACAAGTATGTTATATAAACAAGATTTGTATTAAAATTTCGCAAAACTATTTAATCCTACTTAGGCCTAACCGATAAACACCGTAAAAGAAAGGTGATATTTGCACCACATTTTTTTCATCACGTACTAACACCCTTTGTGCCTACTACTCCCGCTTTTTAAATTTTTATCACAAAAACTCTACTCCGCCACCCCCTAATTTAAAAAAACATAATTAAAGAAATTAGGTTAAATTTTAATTAAGTTAAAGTCATAAAAAAAATCAAACACTACTCTCCCTCCCCCATTATCGTGCTCTAGCTCTTTTCATCCCTATACCAGGGGGGTTGTGGCCCGACCTGGATTCTTGAAAAAATTTGCTTAGGTTTTGGGGTTTTTTTGAATAATATGGAAAGTCAGGGGGATTGTGGAATTAAAAGTATGTGCAGGATAGGAGTTTGTATTTAGGAAAGTTGGTTAGTGGCGAGGGCTTTTATACGATAAGATGCAAGAAATTCAAGGTATGGATTCATAATTAGGTTATGCTGGTATTAATTGGTCCGAAGGATTTTTCATTCAAAATATCCGTCACTTTCTCACTTTCCTTTTCCTTTTCTTCCACAACTCTATAGCTCATTTTCTTCTTCTCTACACAGCTCTTTTTCTTTTTTCTTTCACAGCTCTGTTCTAGGTCAAATTTCTTTCTTATATTATTTTATTATTATTATTTTGAATATTAAGATTTGGGTGTTTTCTTGGCTTTTGACTTATTTGCTTTTTTGTGCAATGAAACTAATCCAGACCTAATTACGGAATCGGTTGAGAGATGATTTCATGAATGATTACTTGGTAATTAACATATATCGAGAAAGATGTTGTTGAAGTTATTGACAATGAAGATATCATTCAGTATTTTTAAAATATTAAGTCTCGACGAGGAAGATTGTAACTAAATATGTCATTTTAATTTTTGATGCATAAAATTTTTAAGTATTTTAGTATAATATTTTGATTTTGGCCTTATTATAGTATATGCAAAAAAATCTCATAGCCTTTTAGTTTGGCCCATCCTGAAGACAATTCCTGGCTTCGCTCCTTGCCCCTTACATCGGTCTTTCTCCATCTTCGCCAATCTCTCTCCTTCACTTCATTCCAGCAGTGACTCGTCTCAACATTCCATCTCTGCCCGTCCCTCATTATGTCCATCCCGCTCGACGTCTCCGTCCCTTAAAAAAGAGTAAGTCATTCTTTCTCCATCTTTTGATTCTGCAAACCCTTAATTGCATTGTTTCTCATTTTGATTCTACAAACCCTTAATTGCATGCATCCTCCATTGTAGGCTTATGTAAATCCACCAAACAATAAGAATTTCCCCCCCATGCACTTTGCCTACCTTTTTGTGGGGTTTGTTTCTATATGTAAATGGTCATTTTCGCATCGCATATATAATTAGCTTTTTGGATAATTTGTAAAAAACTAGGATACGATACAATAAGGACATGGGTGTAATTTAAGCATTCAGTTCCTGCAAATGAAAAGAAGCATAAAAAACTAGGATACAATACAAGGACATGGGTGTGTCAACAGCTATTTTACAACTCATGGAAGACGCTAATAAAGATCTCATATTTTACAACTTCACTATTTAGTTTTAATTTATTTTTATGGAATCAATTTCATTTTAAAACTCCCTTTTGGTTTTCCCCTTCTTAATGAAATTCAAACCCACCTACTTAAGTTTTTGTTTTATGCACCAAGAGAAAATCATGTGAACCCAGAATACTTCCCAAGTGGTAAAGGGGTTGGTTTCTAACCCCAGAGTTATGAGTTCGAGCTCTCCCTCTCCTCTTAAAGGATGAGTGATGTGCATAAACACTCGGCCATGTTTAATCGAGTACTTTATGGGTTTAAAAACCACAGCTCTGTTTTAAACATTGGTCTCGCAATATTTATCAACTGAGGAGTAAAATGCACAAAAATAAAGTAACAATGAAACAAATTTACCTCTTTTGACCTATGTTAATCTTTTAAATTGCCAAATGTGGCACCAACTTTGTTTTGTCTTTTACATCACTAACACAACCACCATCTTTGACGTTTTTCAATACCTTTATTTCTATATCATTAGACTAACTACCCATGATTGTTGATACTTTATCACTCAAAGTAATATTATTAGTGTTTTATTTCTTATTCAAAATGGGATTTTTGCTAGGTGAAGATGGAAGGTGCGAAAGAAAACATGTTCTCTCGTGAATAGAAGTAATGAAGGTATGAATGTTTTTCGTTTTATTTAAAAGTTAATTAATCAATTTGATTAAGTTAATTACATTATTAGTTAATAATTAGTTGCTTGAACCATTGGCTAAAAAGTGAAATGAAAGAGTGATGAAAATAAAATTTTATTTTAATATTAATAAAATCTTCAAAGAGTGTTAGTGATAAAACAGATGAGTGCAAATATCAAGATCAACCCCCCCCCCCCCAACCAAATAAAAGCAACAAGATGAATTAAGGAAATATGTGGTTATTGGGCCTATGATGTACAGTTACATAGCACACATTTCTATCTGAATTGGGCTTTGGCCCAATTACAATCAAAATTGACCTTATAGAACTTGAGTTACCTATCTTTGTAATCCAATTCTTTTGTGGTCCAATTCAAATAGATAGGCAATTCTCCTTAAATTATAAACTCTCTTTTTTTCTTGTCTCTTTATATGAAAACTCCATATTCTAGATAAGACGTAAACTCAAGAACTTTCCTAAATTCGCGTGGTTGCTTTACCAACTAGACTATACTTTATAAAGTTATAACATCCATTTATTTATATAAAAAGTCTGCATCTACCTAGGTTAGTTATATATATGAGAATTACATTCATATTGTAATAAGTTATAGTAAATTTTTTTCTATATAATAATAATTTTCAATAATAATAAAAAAAATTAATGTGTCAATACTTCGCTGATATGTTCATGATCCGACACATATAGTTCAATAGGAGGATTTAGAGGCTTTTGATAATGGGACATACGAAATCTAATCTATTCAAATTCTAGACCGACGAGACCGTGTGCTTAGGAATAAAGTCATACTGCTAGTGAAAGTTTGTGGTTGCATGGAGCCGAGGAGGCAATATGGGAGATGGATACTGAAATTCATCGCAAATATCTCGAATTATTCACTTAAGGTACATTACTAAAATTTCAAGGACAAAATTTTTTATTAATGAAGGAGATTGTAACGCCTCGTAATGTAATTAGTACGTATAAATAGTCAAGTATTAACCTCGATTAAGTGAAATTTATAAAGAGTTCGGGAATCTTAATTAATCATAGGTCAAAAAATGGATTAAATTATAAAAGTTCATAAATTTAATGTGGACCAAAATGTAAAGTTTCATAAGTTCAAGGGTGAAGTAATAACATAACGGAACTATAAGGTGAATATCATAATAATAAGATAATGGAACTATAAGGGGTGAAATTTGAAAAAACGTTGGCTGGCTAGAAAACGAAAGTGTTATCTCAGGAAGGTAAGATTACGCTTATCAAACATGTCCTTCATAAACTTCATATGTATGTTTTGGCTGCCCTTGATTCGACAAAAATGATTATTAATATAATTGAAGCAATATGTGATAACTTCCTTTGGGGTGAGAGTGAGCATGGATATAAATATCATTGGGTGGCGTGGAAAAACTGTTGTGGCCCTATCAAAGAGGGGGCTGGGTATCCGTAGCATTCATAATATTGTGGAGGCATTTTCTATGAAATTAAAGGAATTTTCCATGAAATTGTGGTGGCTTTTGCAATCATCTAATTCTTTATGGGCTTTTGCGATCATCTAATTCTTTATGGGCTAATTTCATAAAGAAAAAGTATGGTTTTAAAACTTATATAGTTGACTGTGATAAAAAGGTAAGTGCTTCATCTATTTGGTGGCGTATGTTAAAGGTGAAGAATAGGGCTGAGATGTATATTAGGTGGTTGTTAAGCAAAGGTGAAGATGATTTTTGGAGGGATAAGTGGTGGAGAGATAAAAAACTTATTGATGTTATTGGGGGTTATAATTCGCCTAGTATTACTATTCATGAAACCTTTCAAGATGGTATTTGGCAAGCTCATTGTGGGAGTTTAGGAGCTATGAATATTAAGCAGATTCAAGACATGCAACAAGTTCTTAATAATGATCTTGATAGGTGTGTATGGACAATTTCTTCATATGGGAATTTCTCAGTCAAATCAGCATGGAAATTATGTAGAAATATGAGGAATGAGGTTAGATGATCTAAAGCATCTTGGCACCAATGCGTCTCGATTAAATGGTCCTTCTTGATGTGGAGAGCTTTGTAAAATAAGCTCTTTCTTGACTAGTGATTAATTCAAAAAGGTTTCCAAATGGCATCTAAATGTAGTTGTTATGCGGAGGCTACGTGTGAAACGGTTTCACATGTGTTTGCTCACAGTAATATTGCCATGCAAGTATAAGGATATTTTGAGGATATATGTAACATTCAATATTCGGGGACACTTCTTTAACACAATGTTGGTGGCTTCAAAAGGTTCATTCTTCTTGCTATAAGGCTATTTTATCTTTAATTCCAACATGTATATGCTGGGAGCTGTGGTTAAACAAAAACAATGGTATATTTCATCAATAGACTCATACACCTTTCTAGATCATTATGAAAGTGAAGAGTGTTATGCGCCTTATTTTATTTAATCACAATTTGCTGCAATAATAGTGTTTCTCTGATGTTTGGATTCTTAAGCAGTTCCAGATTCAAGCGCCATAATTAATTTCCAAGCCTTGGGTGTTTGTTTGGTGGAACTGGCCTACTCAAGGGAGGCTTAAGCTCAATTTAAATGGGGCATGTAAAGGTAATCCGAGGATAGGAGGAGGAAGTATTTTACAGGATGATGTTGGTAATATTTTGTTTCCTCAAATGGATTTTTATAAGGATACGACCAATATATACTATTGCTGATGCTCATTCTCTATTTCAAGGTTTGAAACTTTGTGTTGAAAGAGGGTTTCTATCCCTTGGCGTATGGTGTATAAGATTCGTAGCATCAAAGGCCTGTTCCAGAATATGGATTTCAAACTCCAACATGTTTTTAGAGATGCCAATCATGCTGCTGATTTTCTAGCCAATTTAAGAGTTTAAAGAAAGATGTATGATGTTTTTGATAGATACAATATTCCTAAGAAGTTTGTGGGAATTACTAGAGTTGAGAGAGCATGTCTTTTTAATTTGAAAGTTCCTAAGCTATAACCTTTTCTTTTGAATTTATATTTCTAGGAGCTCTGCCTCCTTGCTTTAAAAAAAAGGTGAAAATCGTAATTAAGCCAAAAGTTAGGGTTTTTTTTTTAAAAAAAAAAACCACCGACTTACATTGTCTAAAATTACTTCGCCTTTGTTCATTCTTCTTGTTCATCCATTATAGCCGAGAGGAAGAAGAAAAAATGTGTGTTTCAAGGCCATAATTTGTATATTTAAATGGGTCATTTAAATTATGTCGAATCGAATCACTCTCATACTCTATACTTCATCTATCTTCAATATCGTCGTGTCTTGATAGAAAATTGTTCTAAACTTGTGAGAGTTATTGTAAATTGGTGTGAATCACCAAACAATTATATTTCAGTGGCGTAAGAAATCTAGAGTTTCAATATTTGTAAAGAGTGTGTGAGCAATCAGGATTCGGGTCATCAACTCCATCATCATTTTCTTTGCTATATATTTTAAGGTTGGGGTTTCTAGGCCTTAAAATTTGATGAATTTATTTTGAATTATGAAAGATTAGCATGATTTACCTAGTAAAATGACTAATTTGAATAATTTGATGTTAAATTGATAATTATGGACAAGGTACACCATATAAACTCAAATTTATAATGCATGTGAATAAATCTCTATATTCCTTGGACATGTGATATTTGGTATAAAAAATTATTATATTTTACTATATGTAATATGTTAAGGAATATAGAGTTGAAATTGTTTGATTTTACATTATATAAATTGTTTAAGAATGAAGTTAATAGTTTCACGTATGAATTAATTAGTGCACAAATATTATGGTAAAGAGATTATTTGCATCATAAGCATGAATTTCATAATATTTATGCACTAATTATACGCAATTCATGCTATTTATCTCGGTTCGGATCTCGTATGGATTCTCATTCTTGATAAGCTCATAAAGCTCAATTATTATAAAGGCTTCTATTATGATTATTTAGATATCATTCTTGTGGATTATGATTGGCTATGTTATATTATCATAATTTTTGGAGATGTCATAATGATGATAATGATGATGATGGAATTTCTACGGGTAGTGCTTGTTGGGTTAAAATAAGTAATGATCGGTGCCCTTGGGTTGAAAATCCCTAAACCTCAGGAGGCAGCATTGAGGTCGGCCGTCTAGAGCCAACAGTGATTATCTTGGAAATATAGACACTAGCAAAGCACTACGGGTATACGATTGATATATATAACGGACATTATGGTCCTATATGTTCCTCCGATTTCGATATATTCTATGGGAATAGGTTGGCTCCACTCTATTGCTCGGCTCGACACTTCGGATTTTTTTTTCAGGAGGCGGATTGCCAGAGGTATTTTCATTAAGGGTTAACACATAATAGGTGAAATTGCATAAGCATGAACATGCATTTGAATGAGTTTAAATAGATCATAAAATAATGTTATAATAAGAATTGTGCTAATGAATTATTTATACATTTTTGTCCTAAAGAGGTTTTGAAAATTATATTCCCGTACCCCTTACTGAGCACTAAACTCGCCCCTTTTTTCTAAGTAACGTAAGTACACATGAAGATAAAGAGATAAAGGATGCAACAGGTTTTAGGACGCTATAGATGACTCTGATACTATTATGTTTTTTTGTTGTAAATATTAATACTATGACCAAGGCTTGCCAACTGATGTTTATGTTCTTATTAATATATTACCATGTATGGTTCATGTATAATTCTTAGTCCTATGTTATTGAGAAATTAGGTATGGTAATGCAATTATATGAAAGTGGATATCAAATTAATTAATGTTATATAATATTTTTATAAATTGATTGATAATTTTATTTCCCATTTTAGCTAGTCTAAGATGCGTTACTCTGGGCCTTAATTGCATGGTTAATCGTGTTAATTAAAGTAGGAGTATTACAATTAATGTCATAATAAAATTTCGAATGAAGTAGAAAGTTTATATAAGGGGTTTATTGACTTAAACCTTTATGCTAATAGCCATATTTAAGAAAACCCCCAAATATAATTTTTATTAGACATAACCCTTTAAAATTTGACACCGTTAACTTCCCATCCAAATAAATTTTTTTGGACTAAAATGCCCCTCCCATCATATTCCTCTCTTCTACCCCTTATTCCTTACTTAAAACCCTAATTTCTCTCTTAAAATTTCTTTGCTCTTCAAAATATAAACTCACATTAAATATTAATATTGTTGATCTTAAAATGCTTCCTCTAGCCCCCACGACTCCCCCAACAATTACACTACAACAACCACCTGCGCAATAAACCCCCTACTCTTGTCGAAACCCGACATTGCCATCGCTATCATGTTTCTTCGCATATTGACCTATCCCTTCCTCTATTTCTATATTGTGTTTGTATATACATCCGCCGCTATCTATAACTTCACATTTGTCATAGAGCAAATGGTTCTTCTGCGACAATGGTGGTTTAGTAAAGAAAGCAATCATAATTGTCCACGGCAATTAAAAAGAAAGATTGAGCAAAGCATCTTAAAAGGAAAGTAGCATCTCCTTCCAAAATGGAAACAAATATATGTAAATATATATTTTAATTTGGAGATAGGGCAGCTCATCCTCAAACAAAGCATCTCCTTATCAAATGCATTCGAATTGTTTCGAGTTTCCTTTCAGATCTAGTTTTTAGTATAAATCTTCAACCTTTTTTAATTTGATTTATACTTTGATTTCAATTTGAAGTTATAAATGGGATATTGAAAAATAGGGCTTGTATGAAAAAGTTTTCTGCAAAAAAACCAAGGAATAATATTTTTGTAAATTAAAGGCCTATATTTGAGCAAATTCTAAAAGTAGGGCAAATTTAACTTTGTAGTAGATTTTTAAATTTTATTTGTTTATGCAATCATGCAAAAATTAAGTTTGTACTACATGTTTTTTAGCGTATTATTATAAATAAGTGTTTAATTGACAGTGGTTTAGAATAATTTTAACAAATTACATATTCAAAACCTATTTATTAATACAATGCTTATAATAATTTTTTCGGAGTTATGCAGAGTTAAGTTTGCACTCCTTATTTTCTAAAACATTACTATGTATTTGTGTTTATTTGGCGTTGCTTTAAAGTTTTATGAATGAAACATAATAATATAATTGTTAAAAAAATATAAATACATTATGTAAAACAAATTTGCATTAACAGTTTTTTTATTGCAAAGTTAAGTTTGCAAAAAACAAAATTTTGTGTAAAAATTAAGTTTGCACTCAATCAAAGACCTTATTTTAAAACACAAACGATAAACATGCCCTTATTACAGAATGATAATGATATCTAGGCGCTTGTTTCTAAAAATATATTATTCGTTGGCTTTTTTGCGAAAAATATTGTCATGCAAGACATTTTGCTTCATTTCCAAAGTTATAAATAAGATGTACATCTAAAGAGAAATATGGGTTTTTTTTGGGTTAGATATAAAGGGAGAAAATTAGGGGTTTTCTCGTGGGAAGAATACATGGAGGGAGGTCACTTGCGGTGAGTGAACGACGGAAAGAGGGTGTGGAAGCCAGAGGTAGTGGTTCTACACCTTGGGAGGAGGGTGATGATGGAGGTGGTGTGGCGTCGAACTAAGGATGGAGAGCAACGAGAAGTGAAATGGTGTTGACGATGGTATAGAGAGGAATGCGCCAGTGGTGTTTGGCCGACGGGGTACTAGTGTTATGTTATCTTTAGGTTTTTCTTTCTTTAATTTAATAATAAAAAAAATACAATACTAGTGTTAAGCTGTAATGGGAGGAATGAGAGAATGGAGAGGGGCATTTTGGTCAAAAAAATTGATAATGGATGTAAAGTTAACAATGTTAGGTTTTAGGAAGTTATGTCTAATCAAAATTATTTTAGGGGTTTTCTCAAATATAAAAATTAGCAATTTAATTTGAGGTATTAAGTTAATAAACCCCTTTATATAAAAGGCGTCTAAGACAATGGTTTATATTTAGAATTGTTCCCACGTCTTTGAGCTTATGTGCGTATGGTAATTCATCAACAAAGATGCCTTACTGTTGAGGCCAAGATATTTCTAGCTTCTCAAGCATTTTTACAGTTTCTTGGCATGAAAATTTTGGTATTTTTATACTATCATCCTCAACGTTATCTCCTTCCCCTTCTTGTCTATTTGCAACAACAATATCTTCTTTCTTTGCTTACACAACTTCTTGTTGGGTTAGATTTTTGTTAGCTTAAAACTTTTATAAATTATAACCTCCTTATAATAATAAATTTGGTTTTAATTTCTTTAGATTAATAAAATTGGTCTTGTCTGAACATTATCTCTATAATACAAGTAGGTTTTGTTGTATCTATACAATATCATATCATGATTTTTGAAATTTAAAAATGTACAATAAATAAAGAATGGTATGATTGATATTTAAAATACTTTTTGAATGATTTATGCACAGGTTACAACCTAGTGCATATTTCTATATATAAAAAGAAGACATAATCTTTGAATTTTTAAAATGTATAAAGAGATAAAAAATTGTATAGTTCTCAAAATACATCTTTATAAGTGAAATATATTTAGCATGGGTTTCGACATAGTTTAAATCTAATATTTTTATATTATATATAAAATGAGAGAAGTCCCCCAATAAATAATCTTTTGCTGAAACTTTGACACTTGTACTAATTAATTAATGATATATTTATGCCTAATTATCCATTAAATTCCTTCGTGTGCAATACCCCTCTCTCTTTGTTACTAATGTTGCTCCATTTACCTTATTAATTAATACTTTCCTCACTTATTATTACTCATTTTCTTTTAATTGAATTTTCTTTCCTCACTTATTATTACTCATTTTCTTGCCTAATATTTTTGCATTGTTTCAAGGATATTTTTTCGGCTTCCCTAAAATTTTGAACTCCTCCAATTTCATAAAACTGAGGTCTTTTCAACTACTATAATTATTTATTTATCTCTTCTCATTCTTCACCCATCTTATATATATACAACCTACTTCTCTCTTTAATATTATTTATATCTTTATTATAAGTTATTTATCTCTTCTAACCCATTCTTCACCCTTATTTGTATATATATATGTGTGTGTGTAAAGTATGGACTTCCAATTCGTATATGTACATGGCATTGGCTACTAGAAAAAAGGCCATTAGATGAAAGTAAGCATTTTTATATTACATATACACATTAGAGAAGAAGAGAAATTGAGACAACTCTTTAAAAAAAAGGAGAAGGATTTAATCGGTGATCACTGTGAGAATCCGCAAATGCGACCCCCGGGTTCTCGTTCCCGTTGGTGGGCGTCTAAAACATCGGAAAGGATACCGTTGTTTATTTGCTTCTATGTGTTGATAATTTATCGGGAGTCCCTCTATCCTATTTTTAGATAA
Source organism: Lonicera japonica (assembly GCA_021464415.1). Taxonomy (NCBI): domain Eukaryota; kingdom Viridiplantae; phylum Streptophyta; class Magnoliopsida; order Dipsacales; family Caprifoliaceae; genus Lonicera; species Lonicera japonica. Next base: position 40,902,935 of record CM038469.1, on the reverse strand, counting down.
GGGTTCGTCAGAGTCGCCATGTTACGAGAAAACGGCAAAATGATTGTGTAAGAGGGAACTACTAAGCCTTTCTACACGTTTGTACGAAACCAGGATTCTATAGGGTTCGGGAACTATATTACGGTTTGGGAAGGTGTTAAGCACCCATTCCGCCCTTTCGGTCCTAGTGGTCTTATATGTTTATTTATGTTGGAAAACTGGATCTTTTACTGATATTCTACTCTGGAAATAACTAATTAAAACCTATCGAGCGCGTTGAATCTACCACAACTATGTCGCCACTTCGCTTATAGGACGGGGATACCTGCCCGGTCAGGTCGCGGGGTGCGGGGCAGCGCCCCGTAGAAAAAAGTAAACAATGCAATAAAACTAATATACGACTTATTTAATTCTAGAAGAGACAATTCCCGACGATATATATAAGAATAAGAGAGAGAAAATATATACGGCAGAGAAGATCCGGCGAATATTAGCTTTTCCTCTTAGAAATATCCAGCGGCATAGAAGGTGGCACACCGGGGCAAGATTAGATCCGAGACTCTTGCGGAAATAGATCGCAATGCTTCCGGAAAGGCTTAAAGATTAGAAAATATGAGAGAGAATAAGGAATTTTAGTATAGAAATTGTGGCGAGAATGCCGTAGAACCCATGGGGGTGTTGAAAGTCGGGAGAATTGTCGCGCGCATCCCCAAAAAAGGGGAAATTCGCGCGACAAACCTGATACTGTACCTGTTTTCGCGCGACATATCTCTTTGTCGCGCGACAAACTGAAGTGATGGATTTTGACATTAGAGAAGTGGTTGGTCGGGTGAAGGGGTTTGTCGCGCGACAAACGGCTGAAATGGTTTGACTGTGATGTGTCAAGTGGTTGGTCGGGTCAGAGGGGTTTGTCGCGCGACATAAATTGTCGCGCGAAATGTGAATGTCGTGGACAATCTCTCTAAAAAACAGGTTTGTTGGCCAACAAACCCTCCTAGGAGTTTCGGGTGCTCGGGTTCCGGACCCCGAAACCAGTATCTTAAAGGTGAGGGTTCTTGGGGGGTCACTCGGGGTTTACAATCACTGTTTTAAAAACATGGAGGTAAGCATTAACGATATTTTTTTTCCACTTCTGTTATATATTCACACAATTAATTAACAAAGGATATGATCGGTGATCATTGTTTTAAAAAGAATCTAACATCTAAAACAAAATAACAATATTATCTCAATGGTTTTGTTTTTATTTTTGCTTCATATTATATATTGCTTTCATGTTATTTCTTCACCAAATATGTTTAATGTTGCACTTTCTTCGTGTACATTGCATGTGTTTAACCGACCCATTTTAAATATTATTAATTAAAGCATTCATTTTCTATAAGTTGATGTAGTAAATCAGGAAAGCTTAGGCCTAAAAATAAGCCTACTAACTTAAAGCGAGCTTGAAAGATTGTACGACTAGATTGAAATTATTATATTTCATTTTGAATCGCCAACTCACAGCCATTATGTATATTTTAAAAGTCACAATGCAATATTCATCTATGTCAACTAGCACTCATCACTTTAGGGTTACTAAAATACATGAAAATTCTTATATGTTAACTGGTTTGAATTAAAAAAAATAGGTTTATTTATGTTTTTAAATTTTTGATTTAATCATATTATAAATGCCCATGTGTCACCCTTATTACAATCAATCTAATGCTATAAGGGTGTGTTTGGATATGCAATTTCGAATTTTGAAATTAGAATTAGTACACAAATTAATTTACATAATTTCAATGACAACAAAGCATAAATAGTCTCACAAATTTGTAAAAATTCCCGCCAATCAGGCGGGTAGGAAACTAGTACATCTATGAGGCAATTAGGTATAAGGGATCATTTTAATAATAACATAATTATAAAGGACACTTAAAAATTAGCCTTGTAAATTAAGAACATTGTACAAAAAAGACACTAATACCCCTTCCTTATAATATCTCACGTCTTATTATGATACTAACAGCAACCAAAAGGTGCTAAATGCATTTAGCACTACTTGGACAGTAATCAAAAGGTGTTAAACGCATTTAGCACCACCTAGACAGTAACCAGAATGTGATAAACGCATTTAACACCACCTGGACAACAATCAGAAGGTGCTAAATGCATTTAGCACCTTTTGAACCATAACCAGAAGGTAGCACTACTTGGACAACAACCAGAATGCGTTAAAATGATTTTAACACCATTACAAAACATAAAATAACAAAATTAATGAGATCAACATCCACTCTATTTATATATATGTATATGTATATATATATATGGATCGACATAAGGTTCATAAAAAAAAGAGGAACGATCAGATTTTTTTTTTCAAAATCTCGCTAGACTGTTGAAATTGATCGATTTCGATAGCAAAACGACCTCTGATCGTCTTAATTTTCTCAAAATTATAGTAACTTTGTTTTTCGAATAACATATCCGAAAATCAGCTAAATCCAACGGTTCAATCAAAAGTTATATCTGTTTTATAATTGCTCCTGCAAGAGGAAGAAGAAGAAGAAGAAGAAGAAAAAGAAAATGATGAGAATGGCACTCCTCCCGATGATACGATCGGAGAATCAAGTGGTGGTGGTACGGTGGTGGTGGTGGTGGAGGAGGTGAGGTCGTTGATGAGGCAGCGGAAAGCATTTGATTGTTAAATGAAATCTAGAGAGAGAGAAATGAGGTATTAGAAGTTTAGGTGGGGAGAAAGGGCTAAGAGATGTTTATATTAAGGGTATTTTTATCCATCAACATTTATCATTTTTTTTAAATAAATTAATATTATGAAAAGTGTCCTTATTGCAAAACCAAATTATGAAATTAGCACTACTTCTCTTTATTAAATATGAATTTGTCCTTAGTGTTATAAAATATTACAGAGCGAAACCTTATAACATATTATCTCTACATCTATATAATAAGAAGTTGTGATTTTAAATATTGAAAACTTAGAAAATAAAAAAATTATGTAATTGAGACTAAAAATATTTTTTGAATAAAACATTAGGATATATTAATATAGCTACAGTAACTTTGGTACGGGCTACCCGGGGGTATATATAGTGAGAGAGAGAGAGAGAGAGAGAGAGAGAGCCACAAGGATTTGTCTGTTATTACTAGTGTTCAAAGCTTCTGTAAAAGTAGCGGGAAACAGAAAAGCTCTGAAAAACCCATGGCAGGAAGTGATCCACAGAAGCAACTTTTTACGCTAATTCGAGGCTTCGCTACTGAAAAATCTCAAGGAGGTAATAATTTCAATTTCTACACCTCACTCACTCTAATCTTATACACTTTTTTTCTACAATCTTACCTGCTTTCGTCTTTTCTATAAAATTTTCTCAACAATCAAACGAATCATTTTGTGCTGCGGGATTTGCAGAGCGAAGGATTGTTAATCTGAAGAACCAAATTGAAGAGCTTCGATCTAAGCTTGAGTTAGCCAATTTGGAGCTCGAAGGAGCTAAGCGTGTAAAAGAAGTTACTGAGCAAGAGCTTAAAGGCTATGAAGTTGAATTGAGGATGAATGAAGCTTCGATTCAAACCCTAGAGGTTCTATTCTCTTAAATATCTTCTCATTTCGATTAGTTTTGAATTAGATTTCTTCAAATTTTGCTTCGATTGCTAAACAAGTATGAATATGATTTATGCTTCAATTGATTTTCGTTCACTGATTTGTTTTCGTTTCAACCGTGGAGGTTCTATTCTCCCAAATATCTTCTCATTTCGATTACTGTTGAATTAGATTTCTTCAAATTTTGTGAAATATATGTATCAATTGCTAAACAAACCTGATTTATGCTTTTAATTGAGTTTCCTTCACTGATTTGTGGTTGAATAAATTTCAGACTAGGACTTCTCTAATTCAGGATGAGATATCTACAGTTGGATTTGATGTAGAGACTCTTAAGGTACACAGTAAGTGCTTTATTGTTTGTATCTGTCATTTCACTTTGTTGTTCTCTAAGGATGTTTATCTTTCATATACATGGAACCATCTTTGGATCATAAAAAGAATGAAGAAGCAAATTCAAGGTACAGATGTTCAGTTTCGAATTGTCTTATGGTTAGTTTTAAAGTTTTGTAGGAGGATAGCTATTTATTTATTTATACATCCTTTTGTCTTGTCAAAATCTATGCAGAGATGAGTTTATCAGCAAAATGTTTGAGATGAATGCTAAGATCAGGTAGATCTCATTTAGTCAGATCACTTGCAATTTCACTTTCATCAGGGAGGTATTTTCTATCATTGTGCTCTCTTTCTTCTTATTATTTAGATTTTTTTTTATCATTATCTGTATATAAACAATTGCTATCAATTAACACTGCCAGTCATTTTTCAATTGATAATCTCTCTGACTTAGTTCACAAGTCCTCTTTGGTAAGTGAAGTAATTTACGAGTTACTTTGTGGACAGACGAGGATATGGAGAGAACTATAAACACATGAATATAAATATATATACACACATATCCAATTCAATTTTTATTTTCACTCTCGTTTTTCACTTCCGGTATCAGCAAATATCAATTAATACCTTCTTTAGAGCACAGCAGATTAGCTTCTCCTTAGTAGGATTTGCTGTTCAGCCAACAGAAAAACAAACCTAGTATCACACTCTTTTCTTTGTATATAAATGTGGAGGCAATAAAGAAATAAGAGAAGAGTGCTTTTACAACAATGCTTACACGGTTTCATGTTTTCATTTTATTGTACAGAAACTGAAGCGAATTTCTTTTGTTAAGTGGTCTTAATTGATGATAAAGTAGATAACAATGTTGGCTAGCACCATAAATGCTTGTACATCTTTCCTAGGAGATTCACCATTAATTTTATGGCAAACTTTACTTCTCCTTGAAAAGGGGATGTTCATTCCAGTTTCCACTAACAAATAGAGCAGACAGATGAAAGCATTTGAGTTAGAGTAATGAGCTTTCAGTTTTCCTGTAACCTCTGTATCTTTTAAGATAACAGGGGAAATATTATATGTTATTTGCTCAAGCAATACTAAAATAAACACCAACGGCAAGTATAGCATCTCCACTAATTAATGACTACCTTTTGGGGTGTCCAATTCTATATAAACCTAACTAGAAAGATTGGATGATCCTGGCACAATATATAGTTAATTATCAATACTTCTATAGAATGGATTGCATATTTTGTGCCCATATTTTCTCATTAACAATTAGTGTTCTCAATTTATGCCATGTGATATTTTGGATTAAAAAATGGCACTCTGGTTTCTGCTATTGGGAACTTTTTGACTTACCTCTATTACGTTGCTGATGCAGAAATTTCTACAAAGGGATCAGAACATCTGATGATGGTATGTACATGTTTGGTATTTACTTCACATAATGTGAGGAATTGTATTCATCAACATTTATTGCATCAGTGCATCATGTGCCAAAGTGAATTTTGTATATCACTTGTGTGTGGAGTTGGCTTAGTAGGAGCTAATCGTTTCTTTATTGGTGACTGGTACCCTCTTCTCTTATTTCTGCCATATTCACATCCTTTATCAGAAATTTATGTGATATCAAACTTAAAGTTTTGAGCATAGACTGTATGACTGGGATTTTCTCCTTCTTCTGTCCCTCCCTCCCATCTCTCCACCCACACATCCTCCAATCAAATGCTACGGAATACATTGTTCCATTAGTTTTGAAAATGTGTGTTTATATATGTGTCTGTGTGTTTATAGCTAAGAAAATTGCAACATTTTCCAGAAGCTGGCCCTGGGCATGGTGACACAGAAGATGGTGAAGATGCCCAAAGAGATCTTGAGAATAAGCTTGCCCATATAATCTCTCAAACCAGTATGGAGGAACAACAATATGAAGCGGAACGAAAGGTTAATAGGCAGGTGAGAAGTTGGTCCACGTACTGAAAAAATGTAGTCCATTGCTTCACCTTTTTATTTAACTCCCTCCTTTTAAGAGTCAGTATTTGACTTACACATTTTAAGCATACACTAGTTACACTAGTTTCACTATAGTCAATGGTCAAGAATAAAACTTATTTATTGTTGTGAGACTTGGTACATAGATCATGTCCTAGAAGAAACACATGACATTTATTTTGGTATGGAGGGAGTAATTGGACAGTAGAATTGCTTATGCTTCTGCCTTTTCTTTTGCTTGATTTTACAACTTGCATTTTTTTATGTGTTTTGTTAAACAGTCTGGATCTCCTGCAGGTCCAGCAGGAGTTGAGTGATTTTGAAAGGAAAATTTTCCTGATGGAGGCAGTTGTGAAAGCAAGTCTAGAGTTGCAGGAGTTGACCAAATATCCTCGTTAGCATTATTTTGGATAGTCTCATCATCATACCAAATACTAATAAGCTGCATACTATAAAGGAGCCCTTTATATAAAGATATGATGAATGGAAGATGAAAAAGAAGTAAATAATAAATAAAGGAAAAAAAAATAGTCAATCCACAAGTAAGAAATCTTCTTCATGTCATATATTCCGCATGAAAAATGCCCAAAGCTACATAAAAATGCCCAAAGCTACATACTTGTCATCCCTATTTATTTATTTTTTTAAATTAAGGAAGGTCTAAGTCTCTCCCTTAATCCTACAAACAAAGAAAAACCCCCCACCCACCCCCATGAGTCGAACCCTTGACCTTAAGACAAGGGTGGAGGTTGCCTACCACTAGACCAACCCCTCTCCTCAACATACTTGTCATCTTTATTGGTGTTAGATTACAATATTTTCCAACGATTAAATCTCCATGGTACAACTTGTTCAGGCCTTATTTGTCCATGTTCTATGGACTCCAGAAATTATCTCTCTCCTAGGTGGTTGTTTTCCGTACAAAGTTTTTAAAAGAATTAATAGAGTTCAATTATTTACCATTTGTTTGATTGCTCTTGTTCCCGTCGAAAATGAACAAAGATTTCATATTTTCCATCCTTTTCTGTGTAAACCAATCAAATGCACTGACCCACTGTTAGTTTAACTGCCCCGGAAAATTAAGTAACTTGCTCTCTTTGATTGCCAAGAATACGGTGGAAAGAAATCCATATTGAGAACCTCAACTAGGTGGGAAATATAATATATTGACACTCCCTGTATTGGTAGCAATCTAATAATGCACTAGAGTCTCATTCGCCTTTTTCCCATTTGGTAATTTTTTTAAGATGCTGAATTCTCATAACCTGAAATGCTATGTAGCTATATATGTAGTATCTTCTACAACCATTGTCATTAAATTTCTTTGACTAGAAGCAATCGGACCTCTGAGGTTGAAGAGATGTGCAGTTTGCTTGGGGAAGAACTTCAGAAGAGGTGTTTATGCCCCAGTTGTCATCTAGACAATGTGGGCGCATTGGGTGATCTACTTCCAGCTAGCGGCTGAACTCATTTTTGGGTAAGTAGTTTCCATTGGATCGCTAAAGGTGTGTTTGGTTGCACTTTTTTTTTTGTGGAAAATGCCCACGATTCTATTTTCTCCATCTTTAATTCAGTTCAATTGATTGAAAAGGAATCAATTTCCATGGTACAGCTTGTTTTATCCTAATTTTCAAATTTTCTATGGAATCCAACAACCTCAACCCCAACAACCCACCCAGGTTTTTATTCTCTATGGAAGTTTTGTTTAATATAAAATAATTCCAAGGAATCACTAATGTGTGTTTGGTTGCACTTGTTTTCCCTGGAAAATGCCCAAGATTCCTTTTTCTTCATCTTTGGTGGTGTTTGATTGATTATAAAGGAATCAATTTCCATGGTACAACTTGTTATATCCCTAGTTTCAACTTTTCCATGGAATCCACCAGCCCCTCACCCCCAACACAAATATTTTTGTTTTCTATGAAGGTTGTGTTCTATGTAAAACAATTCCAACAAACTCAATTTAAACGAATACTTATGGTTCTAAAATTTTTATTTTACCTCCTAAAGTTCAATTTAAACGTACTTACAGTACTGCAATTTTGCAGAATAACATTGATGCTGTTACAACTACAGTTGGCTCTATATAATGAAAGCTAAAGCTCTATAGAAGGCTGAGCATTTTGAAGGCCAGTGCAAAAGGTAATTTTCTGTGGTTTGTATTGTTCTGAACTCTATTTTTTTTTTCCAATTTATAATCGAATATTAGTTCATCTCCCAAAAAATTCATCTAACCCTGCTGCCCAAATGCTTATTATATGCCGGATAACTAATGTATGAAGTAAATAATTTTTGGTTCAAAAACTTTTGCTGTGTGGTAGTGAGTTACACTAGCTTTATTACCAACTGTACCTTCGAACTAAATCTTGACATTAAGGCCATGTCACAAGCAAAAAATGTTGGGGGAGGGGGCATGAAAGGGAGAGGAATAAGATAATGTTGCTATATTCCTCTAACCCGTTCTGTCGTAATATACTAATCAATTACAGCTTGTGCCAACTAGCATTTGTTTTTCATATACAATTTTGAGTGGGTGTTGCCGACTCTTCTCTATCCTCTACGATCAAGGATACCAATGTAGATCGAGCCTCTTCATCTGCCTTTCCCTGTACCTGCAATAAAGAACGGTCTAGTAAGACGTATTTGAACAGTCCGGTGACTTCGGTCAAAGGTCACTCGGATCCACTAAGTTTGACTCGCCAGAAAGGTGGGATATGATAAGATGAAAAATTGTTTAAAGCTTATGCCAGGAAGGGTTCTAAAATCTCCCGAGGTAAAATTTGATTTCTCATAGCATTTTATTTTAAAAATAAATAATCTATGGAACACACTTCTGCCTACCCTTTTTCAGAACATTGATTCCAGTCCTATATTTGGACCAATCGTGGATTAGAACTCTGAATAAGGATGTTTTATAGAGTACTTACAGTAAGTTCAAGGGGAACTGTGATGGGAACATCAAGTGGGAGTGGTACAACCCTTGGATTGGCTGACTTAAAAACTTCAATCTGTGTAGAAAAAAGAGCAGAAACCGGCCGATGATCCGAGAATTTACTCTCGCTACGGACATATGAAAGTTGCTTCACTCCTTTACCATACCATAAGATCCTATCACACCTGCCATCATGAACAATATCTCATTCTGTCATTTTTCTAATATAGCCAGTTAGAAGCTAACAAACTATACAGTTATGCAATAAATTTTTCAGTCCCTAAGTCCGATCCCCCAGCCCCACCCCCTCCTCCTCCTCCTCATATAGGAAATAAAAGTGGAAGGATAAGCTTTCCTTCCTAACCCACCAAATCTATCCTCCCAAAAGTTTAGGGAAAGTGGAAGAAACGTCATGTTTTTGGGCATGATATCGCTAATGACCTATTAATAAAATTGTAAATAAATAGGATGTTTTGGAATTTGTTACAGGGAATATAATTGGCGGAACAAATTATTACTTTTCCTTGTTTTCCTTCCTCCTTGCTTACCGTGCAAGAGTTATTGTGTCCCTCCTATTTTTCATCCTTCCTACCAAACAAATATCAAAGAAAGAAAGCTCATTTCCCGTATGGACGGAAAATATCTTCTGTTCCATTCACTTTCCTTTCCTTTATACCAAACTTACTTTCTATTGTAAGTTTCGGTACGTTGATTATGTCTGAAAAGGAAAGTGGAATCTTAATTTGGGACAGAGAGAGTAATAAACATGAAAAGGCAAGATACCATGCTGGAGTCCTTTGCTTCTCTCCAGCTCTGCTTGGAAGTCCACCTGAATACCGGTTGCAATTCGTTGAAGAGTACTTGTATGTAGGTGCAAATTCTATGTTTCCCTCTTTCCAACCTTGAAACACTCCCCCATCATCTAATTCCCTCTGAAGCTGATCAAACACTTGAAGTGCTCTCCAGTCGTTCTTCTTTATCAACCTCCTGGCTAAGTCGTCTTTTAAGTATAACCTGTAGTTGAGATCCCCGCACCAGAATATCTTACTGTTCCACACAATATAGTTCGTCTTATCATCAGAGGCTGAGTTTTTGTATGGAAAACAATTAAATCCTTGGAATTCTTGCATTGTATGGAAAACAAAAACCTATGGAGAAAATAGTTTTTGAATTCTATGGAAAATAGTAAACTTAGGGTCAAGCAAGTTGTACCGTGCAAACTAATCCTTCTGAAATTAATGTAATCAAACACCATAGAAGATAGAAAATATAGAATCTTTGGGATTTTTCACTGAAAAGAAGTGATATCAAACTCACCCTTAATTATTGTTAGTGTGTACTGGCCTAGCGGTGTGTTGTTGATTTAGGTTTGCTGTTTGGAATTCTAGCGGTTTGATCTGTTTGCCTTCAAAAGATTTGAATTCCTTTAAATGACTATATACGGAAAATATTTCAATGGAAAACAAATGTTAGGGGATGTGTAATTTTTTGAATTACATGAAAAAAGAGAAATCAAGCTAAACCATGTCATACCATGGAAATTGATTCCATGGAAAACAATGCAATCAAACCCAATTATAGATGAAAAATATGAAATTATTGAGCATTTTATACGGAAATGAAGTGAATCAAACATACCCTAAACAAGAGGGATGATCTATACTGAATAATTTTTGAAATCTACCTGTAGATAACATGTTTCCTATTACTAATGTTCATATATTTAGAAGGAAAAGTGGAAAACTTACTCGTGCCCTAAGATTGTTAGAGGATGAAGAGTATCCCCATCCCGAGGAAGCCGATTGAAAGTTGTTCGCTTGAAAATCTCAGAAACTTGGTGATTCCTCCTCCCTTCATCACCTTTCTTTTCACCCGAAGCTAAATGCGCAGCTATAAAACAAAAGCTAGTCCCTTCAATCGTCATACTAACCGAAACCGAACCTTTATTTCCCAAATAACCCATAATACCACAAGCCACTGAACAAACTTTTACGCTTGATACACAATATCTCTTTAACAATGCCTTTTTCATCCATACACTTATAAACACTCCCACCATTTTCTTGCTTGCCACTAGCTTGTACCTGCCGCTCTGATTTGGTTCCCCTTCTTGGCCTTTGATTGGAATAGAAGTCTCACCACTAACAGAGAATCTTCTTCCGGGTTCGGAGTTTCCTCTGTAGTGATAATTCTCACTATTTATTGGATTCAACATAGGTGTTAACCAAGGACATCCAAATTTGTCATTTAGAGTTTTCCCTATTAGCATATTCCAGTTTGTTGCCTCTGTTGGATCTTCTGCTCCTATTACAGTTCTTGTTATTAAAGGTACAATCTCTTGAAATCTGCAATGCCAAAAAATTTAAATTAATGTCAAAATGACGGTCCATTATCTGGAGTTTAGGATAGAAATGATAAAAAGGGAGAGTTTTAGTGTGAGAGAAAAGAAATGTTAATTAGTTTCTTTGATTTGTTTCAGAGTTTCATCTTTCTTTGTTTGCAAGTTCAGTAGAAAAGAAAAGAAAGGATAATCTTTCTATGTTAAGATCAATTCTTTTCTCTCCTTTGTTTCCTGATTTGGGGTGGAATTTTCCATTAAAAACGGACTTCCTCTTCACTCCATGTCTCTCCAAATTAAATTCCCTAAAGAAGGGATTTTTAACATTTGTAACATTTTTGTGGCTTACCCAAGAACATAAATGTCTGCATCTTCCTTGAGATTTAACCATTCATCCAAATCTTCTGCCAAACTCCCTACGGGGGATCTACCAGCTACATTCCAAGTTCCCACAAATATTCTGGAAAACGAAGATAGTAATTAGTAAGAAACCATAGCTAAAGTAGATAATGCATAAATACGTTAAAAATGCACTATATATATAAGCAATAAGAGACAAATATAAGATGATCGAATAATCATTGAGCTAAATTAAAATTTAATTATCTCTAGAAACAAATTGCAAAGAGAAAATATAATTGATAAAAAGTTATGACAAAACTGAGTCACAACCTTAAAATAAATATTGATTATAAGATTGACTAATAAAGTCTTAAAATTCATTAGAACACGACTTGAGAATCACGGTATCTACTTGTCAAAGAATCCAGAGATTCTAATAGATTGATTTATGAACCGTGAACTGTGGTAAGATTGACATCTATGATTGAAACCAATACGGATCATTTTTAACTAGTTCAAAATAAACCCCAACCTTAATTCATTGGTTGCAATGCACGGTTCCATCTCCATCGACATATCAGAAAAATCATCCATCAATTCATCATCTTCATCTTCGCCGGAATCTGCAAAAAAAAAAAAGAATTTTGAAACAAAAAGTTTTATATATAATTTTGGCAATGCACATACATCGATTGAAGTTGACCAATAATTCAAACTCTGAACATGAATTTTGAAAATTTATATGCATTTATCATCATATGATTCAAGGAAGAATAACAGTTGAAGAAAAAAGATTGATTCTCAAACCTGAAAGTTGACTCAATAAATCAGGTATCTTGTGCTTCCTTGTAAACCAACGCTTGAGCCTCCGAGTTCTCGACTTATGCTTTTTGTTATCCATTTTTCTTAAGAATGTTAATACAAATGCAAGCTAAACAATCACAAAATGAAGCAAATTCGCTTCGTGTATATAATCAGAGTGTCCATAGAAGAAAGTTGTGTATCTATAATCATGGCCGACACATTGTTTTTCTGAACGTTGACGCGTTAGGTGGCTCTTTGCTGTAAGATTTTATTGTATTGATCGCCCAAAAACAAAGATGACGAGAATAAGAAAACAGACAAGTACGAGGCTAAGGACAAATTACAGTTCAAGCGATAATAACTAGCTAACTAGAGAGAGGAGAGAGTATAATGGTCAATGGTGGGTGAGTTGCATCCTTAAATAAGCTACTGTTATATGAAAGGATTTTATTATTCACTTGGAGGAATTAAAGAGCTAGGGGACCATTATTAAAGAAGATATTAAAGAAGTTATAAGGATATTAATTAAAAGGGTCTAAGATTTTGTTGGTTATTGGAGGTCTGTGTATATGTTGGTGGCGGTCACGTATGGGTATTATGGTCTTTTACGTGGTGAAATTGTTTGTTAATTGTATGGTATAGTCAAACAAACTCTTATAGCAAGTTATAGACAACCAGAAACAAATCATTTTTGCCCTTTTAGCATTGAACTAAAATTTTAGTACTAATATAGAAAGGGAGTAATCCTTCTTTAACATTATGATACTATCTTGTTAGTTATAGACAACCAAAGACAACTCAGTTTCTCCTTTTAATATTAAATTATTGGGGGTGTATTCAATTTAAATTTTATAAGATTTTTTTGTATTTTAAAAGTTCATGGCTATTCAATTGAGAATTTAAAAGATCTTTTAAAATCTTATAATATTCAATTAGGATTTTAAAAAGTCTTTTAAAATCTTGTGTTATTCAATTAGGATTAAAAATATTCTTTTAAAATCTTACGGTATTCAAAACTCAATAAACTTTGAATGATTTTATAAATTGATAGATTTTGATGAATTTGATAGTATTTTTATGAATAACAAATCTATCAACAAATCTTCTCTTTAAACGGAAGATTTCACATAGATTTGATAGTATTTTTATGAATTTTTTTAGATAGTAGATGAAAATCGAATAGAAATGGCAAAAAAAATCCCAATTCACTCAGTTTTTAGACTCGATCCAAACTGTTTGCCGCGGATTTATTATTTGTTTATTATTTTAAAGTCGTAATCAAAATTATTTTATTATTTATCCTTTGATGTTTTCTATTATAATTAAAAGAATTAATTAATTTATTAAAATCTATTGGACTCTATATAAATATAAAATACTTTATGAATTTAGAAGAATCCACAAATTTTAAAAAATTCATAAAAATCTTTTAAAATCCAAGTTAAATATACCCTCTTAAGCTGTGGAACTAATTTATTTAAGGGGTGCGAGATTCAATGTCGCCGAAATTGAAAACTTTGTTCGCGAGGAATCTCGTAATATCCTTGTTTTGTGACAAAGAGTGAAATAGCTACAAACTCGTGGCCTTTGAATCTTAATTTTAGCATGCTAAATATATGCGTTATCGAAAATAAATACGAGGGTACACATGATAATTTCTGATTTCTTTTCAAATTTTACATTTTGCAAAACTCCCCCACATTATTTTCAGGTAATCTAACACATCTTTTGGTGAGAACTTTGTTGTGCCCGCCGGCACTCGGGTCGGGCCCGGAGCACCAACCGGGCCCGTTGGTCCGCACACATAGTAACGATATTGTCTCCAATTTAAATACCTTTGCGTCACAGGTGTGGAGTTTTAACTTAAAAGGCATCGTTCCTATGTGGAGACTCTCCTCCACTTATATACCCATGTTGAGTTCTACAATTTTTTCATGTGAGATCAATGGTTTGAGCCAACCATTCTCTAGTCCACCTTGGCTCCACCTTGGATCAAACCAGTCCACTTTGGCTCCACCTTGGACTAACACCGGTCCAGCTCCACCTAGACCTATACCATAGTTCACCATGAATCTACCTTTGAACTGTTCATGTAGGTTACCACTTAACAACGTCCATCCGTAAGATCGTCCACCTTTTTTGATCAATGCACATCTCAAGGAGGTACACCCTATTTCACCTTACTCGAGTAACATGTACAACCACCTTGACAGCAGCACCCCGAGTGTACGTAAGATGTAGCGACTCCACCCCCGGCTTCTCCGAGTCTAACTCCACCATAGGCTCCACCAAGTCGAGCTACCCGGACGCTTTTTGTAGCGACTTATCACCTTAGGCTCAACCGAGTTCTTCCGACTCCACCGAGTCTAGCCACCGGTACTGCTTTACAAGTCCGTGGATCCACCATCACCTCTGATACTAATTGTTGTGCCCGCCGGCACTCGGGTCGGGTCTGGGGCACCAACCGGGCCCGTTGGTCCGCACACATAGTAACGATATTGTCCCCAACTTAAACACCTTTGCGCCACAGGTGTGGGGTTTTAACTTAAAAGGCCTCGTTCTTATGTGGAGACTCTCCCCCACTTATATACCCATGTCGAGTTCTACAATTTTTTCATATGAGATCAATGGTTTGAGCCAATCATTCTCTACAAACTTTTCCCCGCAATAATCCATCTTTATGGAAGGACAAGAACTCAATTTTGTAGAGAAATAGCGATGTGATTTTGTAGACAAATAGCGATGTGTGTATTAAGTTAATTAACGATTTCGATAACTTAAATAATCATTTACTTCAGGGCGAAGTAATCTTCATTTAATCAAAAATAAAATGATATATATATAGAGAGAGAGAGAGAGAGAGAATTATGCTTCCTTCTCTTTAATAAAAAGAAAGAATAATCATTTGGAGGGGTAAGTGAGTGAATTTTTCAAAAAAAATTGTAGAGATGATCTATATTATGAGTAGATCACCTTCGCCAAATTTTATAAAAAAAATCAGCCTAAAAGTGGGTGAGATGATCATCAAAAAAATTAACAGCCGAAAATGTACATATATATAAATTTTTCAAAACACACACTTCTAGATTGAATCTTTCTATGAATTTTTGTGGATGAAATTTACTCACTATATAGATGATCTATACAAATTGTAATAAAAAAAATTCATTGATTTACCTTTCTAAATGGTTATCCCTTCTTTTTGTTAAAAATAGGAAATCTCTCTTTATAGCATATCTGTGTATATATATATATATATTCTTGTATTTGGCCTTATTTTAGTTTGTTCATTAATTATTTTTATTAAGAGTATTGAATTAGGTTTTGCATTTTTAGGAAGGAATTGGAATCACATGAAGTGAAATTATGTTGGAAAGGACAGTTTTGAAAGAAATAAACCTCATAGCATGGAACTTTGAGTTATTAAAAAGTGACCATGCATCCATCAAGGATAAGTCTCATGCATCTCTAAAAGGAATCAGCAAACTACCATATAAAACAAACAGTATATGATAGAATTTAGATTAACTCCCTGGTCTAGTGTCCTTGCCCCCCGCCCCCCCCCCCCCCCCCCCCCCCCCCCCCCCCCCCCCGCGTCTGAACTAGAATAAGCCGTCTAGTGGGCTACCTTTTTTATCCCCTTTTCACTTTATTACTCCCTCCATCACATAACTCCTTATTTTAATCAATTATCAATTTGATCTAGGCCTTTATTCCCTTCCAAATGAGAGTACTAATTTTAGGGTACTATCTTTTCCTAAGCAAAAGTAGCTTCAACTATAGCATTGCACTAACTTAATTCCAAAGCATAATGTAAAACATTTCAACATATTAGGGGCCGGTAATTACTTTGTTCAAAACCAAAATCACTTTGGCAATAGCATTTTTTTTTGAGATAATAGCATTTTATATTTTAAAATGTTACCATTTTGTTATTATACATTTATTACTTTTTTTGTTTCAAATTGGTATTTTGGAATTGATGTGTCAAACCAAAAACCAGTCCTTAACTTACAACTTCACTGCATAAAAGCTGAAATCGCTAGCTAGTGATTGTGGGTTTGCCATATGGCAATAAACTTGGTGTCATACTTTGTACACAAACGCAATATGAGGTTGGTAATATCCGAATTCATTACAATCTCTAAAATTTCTTTCAAGTAATTTCTTAATTGGGGTTCAAAGTAACAACTTGGTATATCTACTATATGACAGTTGACTAAAATATGTCCATTTTTAACTAATTGGCAGTAGCAAAATCATCTCCTAGCCCGAAGAAGATGTTACCCAATCACGTGTAACTTTAATTTTTCTTCTTTCATCATAAATTTATTCGATCAAAAGATATTAGTTGTTATATTCTCAATCTTGGTTGCTAATTTAAACTAAAGATTCGAGTGAAATGATTGACAGTAACGATGTGCAGTACTATTTTATATTATTTTACCATACTTATCTCATCATGCAAATAATGCCACTTAATTGTAGATACTAGATAGTATTAGAGAATAGAATTGTCCTAATTCCAATCTTCACCTAGGTTATATCAGTCACCACTTTGCTATAAATGCTGCTAAAAACAAGGGAGAGTGAGGGACTGAATGGGATTGATTGAATCATTGGAAGTTATGGACAAGAAGCATCTTTAAGAGAAAAGGGTTTCTGAATATAGGATAAGGTGTAAAATTTCACTGGGGACCACAATAAGGGGTGGGGCCCAATTGAGTGAGTGGCCTAGATCAGGGAAGATAAGATGGTCCAGGGTGGGGGGGGGGGGGGGGGGGTGGGACGTATGAGTACAGTTGCTCATAAATAATATAATAGGTGCAGTGTGTGTGTTAAATGTATGAAAGCAAGAGACTGGTTTGAACATATTAAAAACCTGTTGCTTTCATGGGTTGCGACATTCTATCATAGATCAGAAAGAGGCATTCTTTCTAGGTATCTTTCTGTTTCACTCATAAATGAGTTGCATGATACTTCCATTTCCTTTTTTTATTATTATCTCTTTCGGCCTACTTTTTTTTTTTTATCAAAAGAAAAAGGATCTAACTTTTTTTTTATTACAAATAATTAAGAAATCATCTCCATCCTAAGTAAAACTAAAATTGAAATTTTTTTAAATTTAGGTGAGTGCCTCTACCATTAAGCTAACTCATTCACTCCTTTTTTGGCCTACGTATCTCTTCTTTTTCTTTTCTTTTCTTTTTTAATCAAGGGTTTCTATTTTTTGGAAGAAAAAAAATCTAAATGGTTAGAGCCGTCAACTTTTCCTTAATGAATTTAAATTGTATTTTGTCCGGTTTATAAACTTGTCTCATATTTAAGAGTGGATAGTTATACTATGTACTATTTAGAGGTGGATTGCGAATTTCAACCTAACTAATAGCGAAAAATAAACTTTGAGATGATAAAATTTAATATATACTAAAGTTTTAGTTTGTAACACTCTAAAAAAAAAAAAACATGTAGAAAAGAAGTTTTACTTTTGACCATGATTTTTGCTTGTCCAATTATTTGACTTTGTAACATAGCAGATGGTGGGGCAGGTTTTCGGTTCAGCTTTTGTCAAGGAAGCAAAGTGTATACCTAGCTTGTAAATTTAGTTAAAAAAAATTAGATTTAGAGAGAGATTTTTTGTTCGAGTCCTCTCATTACAATCTCCATCCCCTTAAATCGAATCTCAAATGTATTTGTATTATCTTCCATATGTATTGCAAATAAAGATGGAAGCATAAGTGTAAATAAGTTACTTCCTTCATAAAATTAATAATCGTAGTTTTTTGGGATGTAATGAATATACTAAATTTTATAAGAGAAATAAGTTGTATTTAGACTATGGAATAGATTAGAACTAATGCTTCTTAAATTTTAAATTAATAGTCATTTGCAAAACAAGTTGCCTAATCCCCACATCCAACATAAAAGATTAACAAGTTTATGTGGCAATATGCGTTAGTCAAAAATATAATAAAGGTCATGTAGAATTCATGTTTAATACATTCAATTTATAATTAATGAGTAATTATTAAACTTAATGTCAAACAACTTTGTTCTTATAAAAGGATTCGCAATGGTCATGGTAAAAAAGAATCAAAAGAAAGAAAATATATTTTCAAGGGGTTGGTCAATGGTCCATCTGAACTGACCTCCTCTGAGTATGGTAGGTAAAACTTAAATTTTTACGATCATTGGGCATCTAGTTGGACCACACCAACTCGTTAGGTCCACACAAAATGTTGATATTTGCGTCTCATTCAAAAGTTCGCATTTCTCCCCCTTTTTATTTTATCCTAAAATTTGATACATTAATTATATTTTAAAAAAAAATAAATTAACTCAAAAATTTGAAAACGAATTTTTTTTGAAAAAGGTGAGATTGTTAATTTAAAAAAGAGAGTTTTTATTTTTGTTGTAATACTCAGGCTACTAAAACAATTATGACTTTGTTAAGAGTATAATATTACTTTGAAAAGTTGTACTATATACTTTTAATGTTGTGAATTACTTTAGTAATAATATCCCCATTTTAGTTTTGTTTTTTCAATACAAGTGAATACACCATCGGAATAATTTGTGATATACCCCCTCTAAATTTTTGGATTCATATTCGACTCCTTAACATTGTGCAAAATCTGTTTTCATTAAGGATAGTCAGATTTATGTGTGTTGATTCATTTCTCTAATTTTTTATATGCGGTAATTAGCTAGGTTAATTCATTTTTTTAATATAAACAATGAATTTTTTTTATTTCTACTGAGAAAAAATTAATATTGAACACCCATCATTCCATTGAGTAGAGTGAGCATAAAATTAACATAAATGATGATAAAAATAGAAACTAGCAACCCATTTAATAAACCATCACTATTTCTGTTCCGAATTAACAATTTGTTTGATTTTCTCACTTTTTTAAAGATGTTCTAATTTGTTTAAAAATTATTAATTGGTTGAAAAGAAAACTTGACTAATAATCATCATATATTAAGCTTGTGTTTATCAATATGAACAACAATATTTTAGTCAAAAGCATGTCTTAAGCAACACGTAGGTACAAACGTGCCCCTCCCCCACAAACGAAGAATCATTTGTTTCCGAAGAATAATTTAAGGAGATCTTCTTTTCTCAAAATTTTAAAATTATCTAATTAGATAAATTATAACATTTTGAAAATGTGATTTTAAAATCTAATGATTTTCAATTTAAGTGTTTTTAAAAAAAAAAATAGAAATTTTCAAAATATAGCGGTATAAGTTGAGTTTAAGAAGGATCTTATCCATTATCTATTTTAGTTGTCAAAGAAAAAGTTTAGTGACCAATAATAAAAGTGAGATATGATCAAAAAAGAAATTGATCATATCCAAACCGGGATTCCAAAATCTCAATTTTTTGAGCAAATTTTGAAATTACATAATTTACATGATTTCAAAATATCAAAAAATATCCTAAAAAAAACACTCCCTTCCATATGTATTGCAAATAAAGATGGAAGCATAAGTGTAAATAAGTTACTTCCTTCATAAAATTAATAATCGTAGTTTTTTGGGATGTAATGAATATACTAAATTTTATAAGAGAAATAAGTTGTATTTAGACTATGGAATAGATTAGAACTAATGCTTCTTAAATTTTAAATTAATAGTCATTTGCAAAACAAGTTGCCTAATCCCCACATCCAACATAAAAGATTAACAAGTTTATGTGGCAATATGCGTTAGTCAAAAATATAATAAAGGTCATGTAGAATTCATGTTTAATACATTCAATTTATAATTAATGAGTAATTATTAAACTTAATGTCAAACAACTTTGTTCTTATAAAAGGATTCGCAATGGTCATGGTAAAAAAGAATCAAAAGAAAGAAAATATATTTTCAAGGGGTTGGTCAATGGTCCATCTGAACTGACCTCCTCTGAGTATGGTAGGTAAAACTTAAATTTTTACGATCATTGGGCATCTAGTTGGACCACACCAACTCGTTAGGTCCACACAAAATGTTGATATTTGCGTCTCATTCAAAAGTTCGCATTTCTCCCCCTTTTTATTTTATCCTAAAATTTGATACATTAATTATATTTAAAAAAAAAAAAAAATTAACTCAAAAATTTGAAAACGAATTTTTTTTGAAAAAGGTGAGATTGTTAATTTAAAAAAGAGAGTTTTTATTTTTGTTGTAATACTCAGGCTACTAAAACAATTATGACTTTGTTAAGAGTATAATATTACTTTGAAAAGTTGTACTATATACTTTTAATGTTGTGAATTACTTTAGTAATAATATCCCCATTTTAGTTTTGTTTTTTCAATACAAGTGAATACACCATCGGAATAATTTGTGATATACCCCCTCTAAATTTTTGGATTCATATTCGACTCCTTAACATTGTGCATAATCTGTTTTCATTAAGGATAGTCAGATTTATGTGTGTTGATTCATTTCTCTAATTTTTTATATGCGGTAATTAGCTAGGTTAATTCATTTTTTTAAATAAACAATGAATTTTTTTTATTTCTACTGAGAAAAAATTAATATTGAACACCCATCATGCCATTGAGTAGAGTGAGCATAAAATTAACATAAATGATGATAAAAATAGAAACTAGCAACCCATTTAATAAACCATCACTATTTCTGTTCCGAATTAACAATTTGTTTGATTTTCTCACTTTTTTAAAGATGTTCTAATTTGTTTATTATTATAATAATTGGTTGAAAAGAAAACTTGACTAATAATCATCATATATTAAGCTTGTGTTTATCAATATGAACAACAATATTTTAGTCAAAAGCATGTCTTAAGCAACACGTAGGTACAAACGTGCCCCCTCCCCCACAAACGAAGAATCATTTGTTTCCGAAGAATAATTTAAGGAGATCTTCTTTTCTCAAAATTTTAAAATTATCTAATTAGATAAATTATAACATTTTGAAATATGTGATTTTAAAATCTAATGATTTTCAATTTAAGTGTTTTTAAAAAAAAAATAGAAATTTTCAAAATATAGCGGTATAAGTTGAGTTTAAGAAGGATTCTTATCCATTTATCTATTTTAGTTGTCAAAGAAAAAGTTTTAGTGACCAATAATAAAAGTGAGATATGATTAAAAAAGAAATTGATCATATCCAAACCGGGATTCCAAAATCTCAATTTTTTGAGCAAATTTTGAAATTACATAATTTACAGGATTTCAAAATATCAAAAAATATCCTAAAAAAAACACTCCTGAATTATATAAATAACTTGATTTATCAAATCTTACCTCAAAATAACGCGAAAAGAACAAACCCTAAAGGAATTCAATTGCACCTAAAATGTTACTTTCACGTCTTAAAAAAATAGTCTCTTTTTCCTCTCTCTGCCCACCCGGCGGAGGGGGGGCGCCGTTTTGTATTAAATTGATAGTCCAGTTTTTCCAAACATAATAATCAAATCTCATTGTAGAAAAATAAATTATAATTTTGACCATGCAAAAGGGTGTAATTTACGGATGAAATAACATGAGTTTTTTTGATTAAAAAATAATATGAGTATTGATCTACCAATATACAACTATCAAAACATATAGTCGTATTCACAAAGCAATACTTGAATCTAATGACGCAAAATTACTTTGATAGTAAAAACAGATAAAACATATTAAATGTTAGCTAAAATATATGGGTCTATTGGCCTGCTGGCAGATAAGAAATGTCAATTAACAAAGCAAAAGGAACTATATTTTGTAATTACCCTAATAAGGTATCTAGATCTCTTAAAACACATTAGTACATTACTACTACTAATACTAACAGGTACGATTAGACCTACAATCTGTATGCACCAGGCACTCGATGGGAGGGACTTCAAAGCAAATAGCAAATTGACAGGGGGTTATAGGCTTATTGCTAGTCCGCTTTAGAGTGACTTTTCATGTTTGGTCCCACTAACAAAAAAAAAAAAATATTAAAAGATGCGGTCCGCATGCAATTCATTAATTTGATTTGCATTAAGAACATTTTATGCCAGATAGAATTTCCAAAAATGCGCTTATAGTTTTGAGGTTGAGCTCAGATTGCTAGGGTTTAACCTTTATATTCCACTCACTATGACAAAGAATTCACAACAATGCCACTAGGCTATCAGCTATGGCCCCAGATCTTATAGGAATAGGTGGAGTTGATAACACTAATGTAAACATTTTTGAGGAATATAATATACAAAATTTGATATCATAAGGTTGATTAATCTATAATTACATAGTATAGATTCATAACCCAAGTTATCTCTTACATTGCAGCTGGGTTGATGTATTAGGGAAAACTGGAGAAGCATAGTATCTCCAAAACAACCTCCTTCAGAGCCATCTTTTACCAGACAATGAAATAAGCTGCAAAAGTGGAGGAAATTTACAAGATTTAGAAGAGATACCTTAATCATTTAGCAACAGCATATGTAAGCAGTCC
Source organism: Lonicera japonica (assembly GCA_021464415.1). Taxonomy (NCBI): domain Eukaryota; kingdom Viridiplantae; phylum Streptophyta; class Magnoliopsida; order Dipsacales; family Caprifoliaceae; genus Lonicera; species Lonicera japonica. The sequence goes on along the minus strand of CM038469.1, from coordinate 40,880,153 downwards.
AATAGCACACCCTAATGAAAGGAGACTTACATTCAGGGTGCATTCCACGGTTTACGTGGAAGATAATTAATTTTCATGGGCAAATTATGCAATCAAATACCGCCAAAGATACAAAATAATGATGGAAAAGGGATATTCTTGCTAGCTTCATCAACCGGTTATTCATACTAGGTGCATATGGGTTGTACTAGATATGAATAATCGGTTGACGCAGCACTGCACGTGATAGTTGGAGCATTTTACATTTTATTTTATTTTTAAAAAAAATCGCACACCCTTGACTTCTTTCCACAGACAATGTCCAATATAACACAGTATTGGCTACTCATATCAGGTGCATCGATGGATTGTATCCCATATGAATAACCAGTTGAGCCCTGCTCATGATAGTTGGATCATTTCGCATAAAGAAGAAGTGCGATCAGACAAACCCATTACTTCTTTCTATGGACAATGTCCAATATAACATACTATTGAGAGCGGGTTTCATTGCACTTCTTTCCATATAAAAATGTCCAAAAGAACATATTTTTCGGTCTATAGAGGTATTTGATTTTATAAATTTTAAAAGGAATCATTTCCGCGGTACGACTTAAGTTCAATCTAATTTTTCACTGGACCACAGAAACCACCTCTTCCCCTTATATTTTCTTTTTCCATGTCAAACAATACCAAGAAGACCGATTCCTTTTAACCTATCTGCAGTCACATAACATGCACCCTAAGAAGAGAATTTAAATTCCACTGCAGAAACATAGAGCTATAGCAGAATTGTTTCTGTATGTTTGATTGGTTTAGATTCAAAATATTGAAGTCCTTGGAATTGGTTTACATGGAAAACGAAAGTTTGGAGGAAAAAAACTTTGTTTAGAGCAAGTTCTACTACGAAAATTGATTCTTGAAAAAGTTAATCCATTTAAACACCAATAAAAATGAAAAATATGATATCCTGAAAATTTTCCATGGAAAATAATTGCAACCAAAAAGCACACTATCACTTCTTGATTCGATAGAAAAGGAGCAATGATACACTTAACGGCTTCATCAACCGGCTATTCATACCAGATGCATAGATGGGTTGTACATGCTTAGAATGTACAACTCATTAACAAACTCAGTACGATCGATTTCCTAGTTGATAAAACCAGTAAGAATGCGTAATTCCATATAAATAAGGCAATTATCCCAAACCTGACGAGCAACCTGCACCAGTCGCCTACTGTCCCTAGACGATTCATTTACAAAGCTCGAATTCTTCACAGCACCCTCTCCAAGAGAAGAACTCTCATCGGGGTTGGAAAATGATTCCTTCTTGCGCTTTCTGCTGAAGGTGTACTTCACATTCATAAGCCTCTTGTTTCCAGCTCCACAATGAACTTCATTAGTTAATTCACTCGTTTTTGCAACAAAACCCGTCAATGTTTCGTTATCCACTTCAAGGTTCGAGTCAAGATTCGAAAAGCAAGTACTCTCTGCAGCATTATAATCCGGTTTTTCCAATATAGTCACATCTATTAACTCAGTGCTTGAAGTGACTAATCTAGAATCTATTTCCCCTTTAATATCAGCCTCACTTCTGGTTCTCAACTGGTCTTCACCAGATTTGCGAATAGAGCCACATAATGTAGCAAAATCATCACCTCGATTTGTCACTTTCCTTTTTCTGATGCTTCTACGCAGGTTACAAACAGCTTGATCATTCTTATTCGGCAACTTTTCTTCTAACCCGGAGGAATTTTCCGCTAAATTCGTCGTGTATGAAATATTTTTGGAATTTGAAAAGGCCAAAGATGGCTTTCGAGGCTTCATTTGCTGGTTATGACGAAACCTGCAAGAAGAAGCTTTTGCTTTCCCATATCGCTTCTTTCTTCTCGGCTTTTTGCACACTTTAACAGGTTGTTCTTCAGCTTTAAGTGAGTTCTTTTTCACATTTGTATGCTCATTCACTTGTAGAACATCCCCTTTGATTATTGACTCGCCGTTTTTCAGAGATTGTTCATTAGATACATCTTCACTAAGCAAATTTTCATCCACCAAGTTCATTTCAATTGCGTGGATTCTCTGAGTACACCTGTTTCTATACGAGTCAGGCTCTTTTCTTTTTATGATTACAGAGGCTAAATTAGGGTTTCCAGAACAGAAGTTATCTAAACGAGAGTCCGATGTTGTTGGATTACAGCACTTGCCCAACTGAGCAGGAAAATGCGCTGCATTTTCAAAAGAAACCCCTCCTTCCTCTCGAATTGGTTCATTAAAATGAACGTAATTATTGCTCTTCGCTTTATCCAATTGAGCACGTGCCTGTTCTAGTTCTGCTCGAAGGTCTATTACAGTGCCTTCTGTTTCATTGAGCTGAGCTTCAAGCTCTTCAATTCGCTTTTGCTTACTCAAGGATGTATTATTTGCCTCACAGGCCTGTAATAAGGGAAAATGTATCAATTACATCGAAGCTCTAAGGGGAAACGAGCAAGATATGACATAGTAGTGAACAATTCAAGTTGTCTTCATGGATTACATCCTTTTTATACATACTTGACTTTTGGTTTAATTTTCAAAATGCATAACTTCGTACAAATATCAGACTCAAATTCCTAACACACTGCAGATAGATTCATGACAAACTAGGATTCTCTCCTATATTAAATTAAGAGCTCCCATTCAAATGTCGAACTTTATAAGAAACATTGACTTAGCATAATCAATAGCCACAACCAAATCTTATTTTAATTTTTGCAAGACTTGGAACTAGTTTTGAAAGTGCATATGATAATTTGAGAGACCAAAAACAGGTCAGAAGAAAAAAAAGAGTAAATTTTGTTAACAATGGTTGTACCAATCGCATTGTGTTATGTATTTAATATTGCTTGTTGAATTTGTAAAGCATGGTTTAGTATTCCCAAGCATACAACGGCTAGACAATTACAAAAGAGCCATTGAAGTGATTTGGATCTTTGATTTGATTTTGTTTACTAACATTACTGTCCAATATGTTGTTTTAAGCCAGTATTTTTTTTCAAAATACTGGAAGTACTTACTAGGAAAAAGGAACAATTCAAAAAAATCCTCCAACAAATTCAACTCGATTAAACAACACAAATTGCATAAATGTACCAGCTCAACACTATCAATTCACAAAGAATTCAATGTTAGTAAAACTGTAAAACTCAAAATTTTCTCAATCAAACAACTAAAATTTGAGAGCATTGGCTAATAAAAAATCTCACCACCTTAGCATCAATCATTTGTTTCAAGCAAAGAAGCATATATTCAATTCGAGTAAACAACACAAAATTGTATAAATGTACCAGCTCAACACCATCAATTGATGAAGAAATTCAACGATAACAAAAGGGACAAACTATTTTTTTTTTCTCAAACAAACAACTGAAAACTGAGAGAACAAACAAACACATTGGCAAATAGAAAATCACCTTAGCATCAATCTTCTGTTTCAAGTTAAGGAGCATCAGAAGCGCAGATTCCTTAGTGGAACACAGATCCCTTTGAATGCGAAGAGATTTCTGCTCCGATTCCATACTCTAGCAGCTGCCTCTTTCGCCGTGTTTAGTATTATTTCTGCGTAAGCCTTCTTCAATTCCACCATTTTCTACAAAATTAATGCAAAAATTCGAGGATAAATGAAACAGATAAAAGTGATCAAAGCATTAGATATATAAGATAGACGAAATCTATTTCAAAAGTAAATTTTCGAAAGATTATAATATTGTTAGGTTTAAGTTTAAGATAAATTGTGAATTTTATTTACCTGCTGCTGGGGATCTTTCATGATGATTGTGATGGAGAGAGTTGCACTGTGGGGGAAAAAGAAAGGAGTTTTTTTTTTTTTTTTTTTTCGGGCGTACTCTGTATTAAAAAGACCGTTTCCTCTGGTCTGTTTGTTATGAATTGATTTCCATTATTACCAATCTGCCCTTCCTTTAAATTTTTGTGTTTTTTTAATTATAAGCACTACCCGTATATATACAAGAAAGTGAAAAGGACATCCTAAGATACGAACATGGGCCACAGTGGAAAAATCCACCCTTAATTCCACTATATTTACATCCTAATTGAGAGGAATACAACAAAAATTTTATTAAGAAATCATAATGAATTACACAAATTAAAATAACCCGCCTCAAGCAGGCATCACTACTACTTTCAAGCTCTTTTTTGAAGACTTGTTATGTTTCTAGTTCTACCATATCTCCATCACCATCATGCTGTCATCGAGCTTTTCTTCAAAGATTTGTTTTCGCTTTGAATTCACCGTTCTCGCACCTCCATCTGCTAAGAGATTAATCAACTGTCCCTTCAAACCGATAATGACAAGGTTCAAAGCCTGCCTGTTCGTGTGAAAAGTGGACAATCGAACCATTTGTACTAGAACTCAGTGGTTACCTTTAATTTTAAATGCACCCACTCATTACTAAATATTTTGATGTTAATTAACCCATGTTTTGAGTTATATTTGCAATTGCATTCCACATAATTTTATTTTATTTGTATTTACACAACATCTTAGTAAAATACATTGGTTACGTTAAACACCATTTTTTATTAACAAAATGCCTTGTAATTTTTCACCTCTATTTTGTTTCTAATTTAAGTTTTTACCCGGCCCATGCTTCAAACTCACGATAAGATTAGAGAGCTATGCACAAAGTTTTTATTTTATAAATGTGTTACCATTTTGTCTGTCTTCACTTTGAAGTATTGTTTATCTCGAAGAATTGCATGCAATTTATAAACAAAAGTAATAATTGTTCATATTTGAATTGCACATCATAAAATTTGCAATTACAATGCATAAATATTTAAAAAAAAAAAATAATGAAGTTGTAAACTGATTCTAGAATATGTTTATGCCGTCCAACTAAAAAAAGATCATTTTGGTGAAGGAAAAAAGTATTATTTGAGTTTTTAGGGTAATTATGTTACCATTCAGCCAAATTAATTTTCTTTCTTTCTTTTTTTTACCAGATATGAATATATTATATTAATATATATTTTCAGCCAAAAGGGAAAAACTCCCTGAATTTTATTAAGATAAAACACATGCAAAAATCTAGAGAAAGACAAGAAACCTTACCTTTAGAAAGACAAGAAAAACTTAAATCAAATAATTTACAGAGCTCAAAAAATAGAAAGAAATTAACTGAAGTTAGAAGAATTAAAAAAAAAGCCAGAATGATAAGTAAACTAAATTCATTACAATTTTTTAATTCATTCATAAAATATATAACTTTTATAATCATGTTTACTTTGAAACATTGTATTTGTTGAACTTAAAATTTCATGTAAATTTTCCGTAACAAAGAACATTATTATATTTTTCAATATGGGAGCGCAAACTCAAAAGGCTAGCAACTCGAATATGGTGTGAGAAGTTAAAAGAATATTTTGTTCAACAAAACAAAACTTTAACAAAAGTGGGGACCGAATGCACTAACAACGGGATGCAAACGCAAAGAAAATAAAATAGGGGTTCAACACAAAATATATCCTCCTCGCTGCACAATGAAAAAAGTTAATTCATTTGAGTGCACTTATCCTTCTAGATGAACATTTTATTTTATTTTTGTTAAAAAAGTTTTTAAAGTCATATATAAAATAATATTATTATTAAAATAATTATACTTATTATTGAAGTAATATAAAACTTTATAAATATACAGTATAATTTTTATTTTAACAAAGAGAATACTGCTTTATTAATACAGCGATGATATGTATATATATACAATTTTCACTAATCTTCTCCATACTGGAATTGTATCTGGCAGCACATAGCAGATTTGGAACGAAACTACACCTTCGGCCTTCCTTCGGCGGGGTGGGTGGGGTGGGGCGGGGCGGGGGAGAAGGGCATGGGCCCACCCAATATTTTGGGTTTATGTACGTGGCACATATATGATCTCTTCAACTATTTTTATGTAAATTGTATCCATTAGTTTTGCTTACGCTTTATTTAATTCTTAAAAAATAACTACTATGAGAACTTAAAACAGTCGCATTGCATATGATAAATTTATAAAGTTATCGTATGTATGTTCACACCGTGATCAATTTACTTAGTAAATATTTCCTTGTATAGGAGTAAACGTTTAATCATACGAATATGGCACATCTATATGAAACCAAAATTTCATACGGGTGTATTTCATCCGTAGCACAAAAATAAAAATAAAACTCAAAAAAGTGTGCTACACTCATATCTGTTGAGAATGGTTGGCTCAAACCATTGATCCTACATGAAAAAATTTTAAAACTCAACATGGATATATAAGTGGAGGAGAGTCTCCACATAATAACGAGGTCTTTTAAGATAAAACACCACACATATGGCTCAAAGGTGTTTAAGTTGGGGACGATATCGTTACTATGTGCGCGGACCAGCGGGCCCGACTCGAGGGCCGGCGGGCTAAAATAGAGTTCCTCACTTGTACCGACCAAGATAACCCATTTCACCCAAAAAAAGTAAGGCACACCCTTATGAGTATTTTTTTATACCATATATAGTATAGCCTCGCAAGATAAATTTACAAATTTATATTTGTTATGCCCAGGGCCGGCTTGAGAGAAAATGAGACCCTAAGCAAAGTTTAATATTCACGAAAATTGGGGCCCCGTATCATTGTCTTCTTCTTCAACAAAACAATCTTAAAATCATAATATTTATATATTTGAAACCAAAAAACTCCAAAAACTAGAACCAATCAATTACCAAAATAATAATAATAATAATAATAATAATAATAATAATAATAATAATAATAATAATAATAATAATAATAATAATAATAAAAAAAATAAAGACAACAATTAACATAAGATTGATAGATAAATCTTCGAGTTTGTAACAAAAATATACAAAACCATCCACGTACTATCTAATAGCCTATTCTTCGTACAATAAATACACCTAATATTGTACGACTAATCAAGAATAAAACTAATATTTAACGGGTAAAGTGTAAATAACTAAATCTAACAATATAAAATTAGGGCTAAATAATCATAAATTCTAAAGTGTAATTTTGTATACTTTAATACTTGTGCTAGTCTTCAAGAAATATCATAAATCATAAATTCTAAATCATAAATCCTAAATAATCATAAATCATTAAATCAATATTATCCTAAATAATCATAAATCAAGAAATATGGAATAAAATCAATAAATAATCAACAATAAACATTCAACAAATCAATATCATGCTAATTACTAAATAATCAAAAATCAAAAAATATGACAGCAATGGAAAAGAGAAAACGAAAAATCAAAAAATTAGAGCTTAAGAATCTTAACCTTGGTTGGTGAGTTGGTGCCCTTTCAGAGGCTTGGAGCTCGCAAGCTTCCAACGGAGCTGAGGAGGAGGGACAAACGGAGTTGAAGAGGTGGAGAGGAGCTGGGGTGGAGTCGAAGAGAGAGAGAGAGAGAGAGAGGGAAAAAAAGGAGAGAAAGAGGAGAAAGGCGCAGTAGCAGAAAAGAGAAAGGAAAAGGAGGGAAAGCCGTAAGTGATGAGGAAAAAAGAGAGAAACAACTCTCAATTTCTCTCTCCTCAATTTAATTTATCCTACTTTTCAAAATGTCCCCTTAAGTTTACTTCCTTACAATTAGATACCTAAATTTTTTTTATTTTTTTGGTGCCCTCTCTCCATGTGGAGCCCTAGGCATTTGCCTTGGTTGCCTCCCCATGGAGCCGGCTCTGGTTATGCCATATGCAATGTGAATGGTCTTATAGTTACTAGCAAAACTTAAATTTTAATTAGACAAGACAAAAAAATTAAGTTAAATACTCCTTTGTTACTCTAATATATCAAAAATTGCCACTAGTAATTCAGAAGTAACAAAATGAATTTCAAATTGTAGAATCAATTGTACCCTAAACTATAAAGTTTAGGGTAAAAGTATGAATATTCCCTATTATAAAGGGTATAATATCTATTTAGAACCTTTTCAAGGAAAAAAATATATGTTTTATTACATATTAAATTTATTTTCATCCAAAAACACTAGACAAAAGTCGGGCAATTTAGTAAGTTTTTGTCCTCCCTCAAAATTAAATCATGTTTTCATCTCTGTAGCAAATATTGAATTATATTTGAAAAAGAAAAATAAGCACATCAAATATTGTTACAAACTCAAGTTTGTCATGAATATAACAAAATAACATAGAGTTGTATGACTGAGGATGTTCATCGGATGGAACGGACTAGAATACTCTTATTTGAAAAGAATTCAAAAAATTTGGAATTCCAATTCCAAAAATTTCGAATATTCAAAAAAAAAGGTTCCAAAATCAAAAGTTTGGAATTTTCGGAATTTTTCAATTTCTTAAAATGTTGACATAATTTCAACATTATTTGAAAAAAGAGCTCATGAAATGTATTTTTTTTTAACAAACAATATTGCAATAATTCACCCCAAAAACAACACAAGGAACATGGTACTATCTTATTAGAAGTTTAATTATACAATATTAGTTAGTATTCTTTCATGCATTATTATTAAAGATATAAGTTTAATCAATGTACCAAATCTCATATCAAAAAAATAAGTTGTATAATTGTAAGTTAAAATCAATATTTTTTATTAGGACGTACTAAAAGTTCAAGCGTTATGGTTAAGATGGATCAAAAGAATACTTAAAAGATATAAAAAGCATCCACCCAAATTCATGAGAGGTTCTGAGTTCGAGTCTCATCTAGGGTGGAAAAATTTTTATTATTATTTTAGTAAAGGGAAGAGAATTAGACCTTAACAATTATATAAATATGTCATCACTAAATTTAGAAATTATATAAATATTAAACACCAAGTAATCTATTTTCAAAAATTCAGAATTTCAGAAATTTGAATATAGTTTTCAATTTCATTCCAATTTTCTTCATAAAAGTCAGAAACCAAAATTTGAAAATCGGAATTACTATATCCCATATCAAATTCACAAAAAAAATGGATCGAATTTCAAAAATTTCAATAAAATCAGAAAATTTGAACACCCCTAAGTATGACCATATGAGTCCATGGGTGCCCTTTTGTAATAACCTAAACTATAATAAGGTTTCTTTATTTGTACATTTGCCCTATTACTTTTATGGTTTATAGTTGTTAGTGTTTTAATAGATAGAGATGAAATACAAGCATATACTTGGAAATGAAGAAAGATTCGTCTCCATTTGCGACAGTAAATTAGTAGTAGCTTTGTAATAATTTGAAAAGACAACTTGTATTATTAATAAATTTTTCTTTTTTTTTAATTTCTTATTCTTACTTGTAACTTTCACCCTTGAACTACGAGCGTGACACCTTTTATATTTTTCAAGTTGATTTTAAAAGCAATTTTTATGTGGGATTGTAATTTTTAAACAATTGATATTAACAAGGGCGAATATGGGGGTGGGTGGGTGGGTGGGACATTTTGGACACTTTTACTACTACTATATTATATACAACTAAATACCGTTCATGTAAATCGAACCAGTGACTCCTTATTACAAAATAAAGAAGACGGCAACAAGCTATAAAATCATTGGAACCTCTTGACTCGTTATGACGATAAAGAAGATCGACAACAACAAACTACAAAACAGTTGGCAATTGTGGGTCATTATTTCTAATACAAATAGTACACATATACCTAGTGATTGACCACAGTAGGAAGAGCAAGGGAAATAGGGTTCTGGTGAATCGAATCTAAACATAGATTGTTCCACCCCTATCCTCACTTGTGAATCCCATTGCTTTTCTTTTTTTTTTTTTTTTTCTGAACAACTTACACTTGGAAGATGTAAATCCCATTGTTAGAAAATTGGTATTCATTGTTAGGAAATACAAACGAAATTTCCCTTTTTTGTCTCCCTAAACTCAAAAAAGTTACTATTTATAATTTTTGAACCCTCAAACACAAGATACTGTACCGAATATGGACTAACATAGTCAAATGGACAAACTAAAAGGCCGAAATGTTTATACCAAACAACAGAAGAATTGTACGGGTTTGGGCTTAGCACCACTACACCCTAGTGAGTACTTGGTAGACAGTGGGAGGATCCAAAATGCACACCAAAGTTCTATTTTTATTATGCAAAGCGAAAATTTTATATCACAATTTGTTTATATAATATAAATTTTTTTTCATATAACTATGAATCTATAATAACCACAATAAAAAGGCACGTAACTGTCGCTATTAAGATGGACTGATAAAGGGTTTTGACAACCATGTCCACTTCGGATCAAACTTAAGACCTTCCAATTACGAAAATACAGGGGAATACCAACTGGACTATAAATCTGTTTGCCCAAAATTATTTTAAAGGATCTTAGTATTTAACTATGGCTCAATGCCCCTAACAGATTAGGGTATCACCTTATCTATTTGCGTACTACAAAAAAAACAAGGGTAATATTTCAAAATTCAAGTTTAAGTGGTTGAAAATATTAATATTAACACAGGGTGCTCAGGTTCAAATCTTATCCCCGCCTCCTTTCCCTCCAAGACATTTCATTATGCTAATATTATCCCCTCTCTTTCAAGTTTCGATACAAAAGATGATAACTACTTTTTTATTTTGAGATGTTTAAAAAAAAAATCTTTTTTTAAGACCTAATTAATGAAACAAATTTCATGATAGTAAATAGTATAGCCCCTCACAAAAACTGTTTTTGCAACGTGGCCTTCTATTTAAAAAAAAGAAAAAAGTGAATAATCCATTACACACACACATACATATATATGCAACGTGTTGTAAAATGCCCCTGTGCCACGATATGTTGCAACATATCTTCAATATTTCATGAAATTTATATTGATATTCGATCACAATACTCGAAATATGCTCATAATATTTAGTGAATAGGAAAAAAAATACTTCAAATTATATCTCATCATCAAATATTATATGCATTTCTAATTTTACCGATATATTACAGATTCTATCGTAATATTAACAAATAAATTTAAAAAAATTATATTATAAATATACTTAAAACTCCTAATAATTTACTTATTATATAAAGTAAGTAGTTCTTTTTTTGGCTTTGAAACGATATCAGATCTTTACTAACAATTTTGGCGATTTATGCATTAATTTTATAAAAAGTTTATAATATTAATACTTTTAACTCTTGTAAGCGCGAAAGTTATTATATAAAACCTTAAACCGCCAAATCTTTTAAATCATTTAAATCTATATAGCACAAATATAGCATGCGTACAAAAATTTGGTTGGAGGATAAATCAGCTGTCACTTCGCAACAACCACGAAGTGTGCCTTGAAATTACTTTGATTCCCATTTCTCATCCAACTTTTCAATCATAAGAACTGCACGAGAAGAGAATCTGTCCCCCATGCAAAATAAAAAAAGAAACACCTAAATTTAAATCACTTACTTTACTTCTTGAATAAATCAAAATCAAAATCAAAAAACAGGGAAAAGGAAAAATGAACACAAAGCAAAGAAAGTGAAAGTTAAAGAGAAAAAGGAAGTAGAAGATTTACTTTGTTTTTACTTTAGAGAGAAAGATCATTTAATTAAAGCCAATTTTAAATTATTTTCTCTATTCCAAAATAAGAGTTTATTTTTTATTTATTTTTTGGCATGCCAAAAATAAGAACCTAATTTCTATTCTTCGCCTCAATCCGTAGACAAAATTTTACAGGAACAAATTTGTTATTAACCATTTGATCATGTTAAAATTAGCGTCGCCGAAAATATAAAAGTCAAGTTGAACTCTTAATTTTTTAAAATGAGTCAAAAATAAAAGTTTTTAAACCACAAGTGATACAAACTGGGTTTAACTCCAGTCATGCCTGTTAGAAAGATTTATAGCGTCTGAACAACAATAGACTAAACATATTGATAAAGCAAGTATAGCTTACACAACATAGCACTACTAAAAAAAAAATTGTTGAATAAATTTAAGAGTTGTACATTAATCTGACAATAGTCGTATTTGCGCTTGTAATAGCATTACTCAAGAAAGGGGTCTTTATTAGAACACCTTTAGCACATTTCAAAGTAAAAAAGGAAAATTGTAGAAAAGAGAGCACCTTTAACAGAACCATTTGCTTTCCTTTGGGGACATTACAATGCACTTAATTAAAAGAAGGCCAATCCAATAATAAAGCAAAGATTACACATCTTTCAAGCCTTTCCATAACTCTCTGGCCTTCTTTTTCATGCAAAATTAAAAAATCTCTCTCTATATATATATATATCAAATTAATGTATGGGACTTGCAAAAAATTTAATAACTGCTTTGTATTAAGATGTTTTCTGAGGACTGAACTCTTTGCAACAAGAAGAAGAAACCAAAACTTAGATATTTAAATCCATTCAATAATGGCAAACTGAGTAATATTTTTCCTTAACAACAATGCAGAACAAACAATTTAATGTATATGGTCTTTTACGCAGGTTCTGAAGCTTCATCCTCTTGATACTTAAACACGACCAGGCGGTCGTCTATATTTCCTGGCTAACCTGAAGAAAAGTATTACATATGATGAGAGAGAGAGAGGGGGGGGGGATCTACTTCTAGCTCCACATGCAATAATGAAACATTCATGCCCCAAATAATCCTACATTGACCCTAAAAATTGACCCAGAATACGCGTCAAAAATGTATTCGCTCGCCATGAAGGGCTCATGGGGTCCACTAAACCACGGAGCAATTAATTTGTGCCAGATAAGCAAGATCAGTTTTGAGGGTCAAGATCAGTTTCTTTTTTGGTACTGAGTACACACATTAATTGGCTTTTTGAGGAGGCTATTGTATTGTAGTAAGTGGATTGGCCCTTTGAGAGACATGTTAGAATTTTTAATAATAATGAAAAAGAGGTAAATGTTCCCTCCCCATAAATATAGGTGGTCCAGTCTTCTCCTCAATGTCTTTCTTTGGTTTTGTATAAAAATAAGAGAAAGATTGGTCTTCAAAGAAGCTTTTCTTAAAGAGTAACACAATGATAAGCTTCTAAAGCAATTAATATTTGCAAGTGCAAAAAGCTTCATTAACCTAACAAATATGTACATATAGAGGATCTTCATAGATAATGAAAAGGACGCTTTTCTGGATGAGTACTTGCGGTTTCTTGGTGCATATTCTTTCCATTATAGGTTCTTAACAGTCTACTTCCCGTGGGCGTTTGCATGACCCATATCTATGCATATAATAGTGTGGCAGATGTATACACTTTAGAAATACACAAAAAATCAATTAAAAAGAGAATGAGAATGCAAGAAAAATGGACATCAGCATTCACGGTTTGTATGTTCAAAAATGATCTTTTTGACTTATCCACCTGTTTATAATCCAACATCAAATTTACCCTCCCCGCTCTCATATTCCTTCAACTTTGCCTCCTACATGAAGCCAATATTGTAAAAAATTACGTAAAAATAGGGGTCGATGTCTAATTTTCTCCAGTAATCATTCAAGCCCCCCCTTCCCACAACAAAAAATTAATAATAATAATAGCATTGCATGCAGGGATAGTGTAAGGATTATGACAATAGGAGTAGGAGTAAATCTGATATTGCATTATAAATAGGGGGGATTCCTAAAAGGCACAATAAATTAAAATATTGGATGTTGGGTTCAAGGCATCACAATTCACAAGTCAATCACCAATCACTTACTGAATGTGATAATTATAATAAGAAAAAAGGATTAAACACAAATACCAATATAGAAAATACCATAATGCATGTTTCTATCAGCACAAGATTGTTAAATGCAGACCTGTTGTGAATAGGATCGGGTCCATTGGGTACTCTTCTCTTGCTGACATAATTAAGACCATAATCATGATGAACAGCATGCTTACTCTCAGTTTCTATTAACTTCAACAGCTTTGAATTTCCACTGGATCGAACTGTAACTGTAGTCGCTCGGTTGACTGAAAGACAAACAAATAAAAACCAGAGAAATCCCAGTAAGATTAGTGCTCCCAGTGACGCCCTCGATAATCTACTGCCACTACTACCCATGATATTTGAATTTGGCTACTTTATTTAAAAATACTCTCAGAAACAGAATTGTTGACCATTGAACAAGAATAAAGATTCAGTCGAAACAATCATGCTGGTGTTACAATGAGGATCGTGCAATTAGCTCCAAATTAGAAGGAATAAGAAGATATGCAGAGAGTAGAAAGAAGAGTAAGGCAATTCAATTCAGGGGTGGGGTTAAGTTGGCGGATAAGGAGTGATTCTCTTTCTTTATAGATGGAATACTAGAAGAAATCCTGGCGCTTTTGTATGTGTATCAGTGTGTGTGTGTGTGTGTGAGAGAGAGAGAGAGAGAGAAAGGGGGGTGGGAGGCAATTGCTATTGCCAAAAAAGGGGGAAAAGTAAATAAATAAAGTGGGTGGTTTTTAACTCTGGTGATAAGGAGCAACTCTCTTTCTTTATAGGTGGAACACTAAAAGTAAATATATGGCACTTTTGAGTGGCTGTAACAGTAAATTAAAAAAATAAAGTTTTGGGTGGTTATTAATTGGCAGATAAGAAGAAATTTATATTATAGGTGGAGCACAAGAAATTCGGAGCCTCAGAGGCACCTGTGTATAAAAAACACACACAGATAGAGGGAGAGATTACTATTGCCAAAAATGGGGTAAAAGTAATTAAACAAATAAAGTACAGTATTCTTTGCTGCTTTAAAATTAATTGGGTCCACATGAAAAATCAGTTTGCTTTAGTGTGGGCATTTTCATGCAGCTCTTTACAGGGGACCTCGCTATCTCCCCTATAATCTTACATACCCAATGTCTAAATAAAGGACATTGGTTTCTGTGCCCATCCACTTAATACTACCTCAAACATAGAAAACAAAAAAAAAATTTGTTAACAGAGGTAATCAAGGGATTCAAAAGAGAAACCATTTTGCTATGGTAGTCTCACTTTATGAGATTGATCTTTGACTCCGTTTGATACTTTGAAACCAACATATAAACAACAGTCCGGGCAAAAGTTGTACGTGGTTTCTTTGCCTAATAATTGTGCAACCTAGCTTTTTTGTTTACCCAAACTAAGTAAAATCAAATGCTAAATAAATCATATGTCTCTTCAGCTATAAAATAAGGGAAAACTAATAGATCACAACTACAAAAAATATAATTTACCGATTGGATCGGATCGTTCAGGCTTGTAACATATCAAATTGATGATGTATTGTAGGATACTACAACCATACACTCAAGTATATTAGTCTCCTAACTCCATTAATTGCTACCTCACCAATAATTGAGAAACTTTCTTAAAGTCTCTTTGACACTGTATCTAGAGAGACAAAAGCATCCTAGTTGAATGATACCCGTGGGACAACTATCAGACATGTTGGGAATGTAAGATCTGCTAAAGGCCCACATACAGATAGACATACATGTATATACGTAGATATATATATATATCAACTCCTGAAGCAGAAACTTATGCAGATTTTTTTCTGTCAGTTGTATATATATATATAAATAGCACTAAATGGATGATAAGAGTTCAACCCTGAGCCTAAACTAAATCAAACGTGGTTCTCAATCACCACTGCAAATGGAAAACCCATCACAAAGTATCTTGATCTTGATTTCACTATGACTATAGAAAAGTATTAATCAAGATGGTCCACCGTTCACTTGTGCAAACAAATTTCTCCTCTGTGAGCTCTAACACTGCTGCCAGTGGCCCACTGTCCCCTTAGTCTAGATATAATTTCTACTAAGGCACGAATTAGGCATGCTAGGGGAACATTTATCTACCTTGTAAAGACATCATAGCAGTCAAGAGTCTATAGAATTCAACGACTTATCTAAACAAAGTCGGTCATTTCTATGGATTGTAGGAGAAAATTCTTGAAAACTGAACTAGTTTAATATTCACCTGATATATAGCTCAATTCAACCCAAATCTCATACAACTTATTTTCATAAGAAACAAAATATTGTCAATAATCAAAAGATGAGTACAAGATGGAGGATGACCAGATGTCACCACCAGTACAGTATACATAGTAAAAAGGAGAAGATAAAGAGGGGAAAAAAATCAAGAATGGCCACGCAAATCTCATACAAATATTACAGTTAAATTGATTCGGTCCCTGCAAATTTTTTGGCAGTCGTGAAGGGACACGAACAATGTGTAATTTTCCATCCTCTTTAAATAGCATTTTAAGATAATAAAATATCTCTTTGTATATCTACTATGAAATGTTAACGATACAACATTACAAAATCAAAAACTAGTGTGACATATCACACTCAAGTTAAGCTAAACTAAAGCAATCAACTAACATGCCTTAATCCCAACTATATAATGTCTGATATCACTGTGATTATTAGCAATATCATAATTTATCTTAAGCTTGCTGGAAAACTATCCGCCATTACTACATTTTCGCATTCACCATAATCTGGTATTTGTTTCACAGAATTCTATAGTTCCAGTTAGAATCTCTATATTGATACTTTGTTCGGGTATGGATATGATGTATAGCTGAAATTTTTGTCAATTCATAAGTCATAACAAGAGATGGTGTTATCTCAAGTACCTTATGACATTATCAAACACCTTAAAGCATAAAATAACATGGTAAATTATATTTAATAAAGAAAATGGATTGCAGTTAAAAAAATTGACATATCAATTTGTACAATATCAAACAGGCACATGTGAAGCAAAATAATGGTGTAAATATGGGGAAAAGCAAATAGTATAATTCTGCCAAGGACTACTGTTTAATTTAATCTAACATGTGTGATTTTAGAACTTGTTAGTTGTTGCTTTAGCAATTACCAGTAGTTTTGTGCTTTATTTGTGTACATTAAGACTCTTAAGAAGTTGGATGACACTAGAAAAACTTGAGTTTTACTGATCAGAAGAAGTATCTCTCATAGAAAAGTAGCAAATGGAGAATTAGCTTTTCACCTTAAAAGAAGAAAAAGAAAAGAACAATTGATGCATTTATAAGCACTAGTTTTTGTTGCAAATGTTTTAGTGCTTGGCAAATGTCATTAAGTTCATTAATGAATACGTACATACTAAGAATTGAATAGTTAGTATGAAGTGTGAAACAAATTAATAACAAATAAACAAAGAGACAGTATCAAGAGTAAAATTCAATAAATAATTATAAGTAAATCATAGAATCGGTCTACCATAGAAAAATGTTGTAGATACTATACATGATAAAAATTGTCGCCCTAAATTCTTTTAGTATATAGGTGGCCAAACAGACTCTTGATTACAGACATAATAGATTTTTAAAATTGGTAAATAGTTAATTCTATTAAAAGTATGTAGGATTATGATGCACTGTACCAAACAATAATATAACTCTCATATAAATAATAGATTATATAATAGAGAGAATATTAAAATGGTAAAAAAAAAATGTTCATTTACACCTGATGGTGATGTATAACATGAATATTTTACCAAGCCACAGCTACAATATATTCATTTTTTTTGTTTTAAACATAAACATAATTATAAATTAACAAATAAGTTTTAGAATACATAAATTTATAATGTTAAAGGAATCAAGGAGAGTAGAGTTTAATATACCTTTTGGGTGAACTTTGGAACGAAATTTTAACTCACGCTAAAATCTTTGTAATTTTAGTACGATCTATTAAATAGTTTCCTTCTCGGGGAAGTTTGCCGGGAGTTATATAGAAGTATCATACAAATCATCTAATTCAACACAAAATCTAACTTGTTATTTTAGCGAAATAAAATATAATTTAAATTTATTTGAACATTAATACTAATATAATAATATATGGAATTATACTGTTTTGTTGTAAAGTTATATAGAAGTCTTATATAAAACATCTAATTCAATATAAACTCTGACTTGTTTAATTATTTTAGCCAAATAAAGTAGAGTTTAAATTTATTTGAAATACTAATACTAATATAAAAATATATGGAGTTATAATATTTTATTTAATGTAAATCTTAAAATTTTGTGTTCAAGTCTTTACATAAGAGGGGAAAAACACTTCAGTTATTCGTACTTTTATATATAGGATAGATATAGATATAGATATAGATATAAACAAATGGAAGATAGAATTGTTATCAAATGATTCAAATCATATCCGATATTCATTTTATTATGAACTCCATTTGATTTGCAAGTGACAAGACAGAACAAGAATCTGGAAAAATACTTGTTATATCATTTATAGGTAAGAATAATCTGGGATCATACAAGCTCGCATTTATGCCAATCTGGCCCTTTTAACAGCAAGATACCATAAAGACACCAAAGTAAAAATGTCGCTTCAATGTTGACAACAGATAACTTGATCGCTGCAAAATGAATTTACCTCGTTAGATTCTACTCATTCTTCTTCTGCTCAAACTTTTTCTGCTTTAGCCCGAAGTGAGGATTTTGGCTTTCTCTTCTTTTGGGCCCACTTAGGCCCATATATTGCTAGATTTGTCCGTCCAAATCGCCGATCAGCTATCTGCACTTCCATGTTACCACACAAACAAATTACCGGAAAAAAAAAAGCATCATTAAGCTCAATAAGGAGAATCAAATTATATGTAATGAAGTCAATAGTTGTCTCTTTGATATATGGAATTCCATTCTTAAAAGGGTTAATGTTAAAGGATGAGGTATGACCCGCGCCTATAGCACCAGCCATGCTTACATGTATCCACTGCACTATTTAAATTTGTTTAAAACAAATTAATCTTGGTTTTACAATCAAAAAATAGTATTTAACAAATTAAATTAACAACAAATTTATATAATAAAATTCTGTTTTCAATCGTGTGTCATGTAGATCGAGGCTTTTTTAGGAGATTCAAAAATGAACGTGGGGTTGTGAAAGAAGAGAGAGAAGTTGAGAAAAAGATTGTGGGGTTATGTGTATGGTGTGGGTCCCATTCTAGAAAAAGGGGCAGCACTAGCCATGCTTACATAGTTACATTGATCCACGGCATTATTTAAATTTGTTTAAAACAAATTAATCTTGGTTTTACAATCGAAAAATAGTATTTAACAAATTAAATTAACAACAAATTTATATAATCAAATTAGGTTTTCAGTCGTGTGTCATGTAGATTGAGGCTTTTTTAGAAGGAGATTCAAAAATGAATGTGGGTTTGTGAAAGAAGAGAGAGAAGTTGAGAAAAAAAAAGTGGGGTTATTATGTGTACGGTGTGGGTCCCATTCTAGAAAAGGGGTGAGAATTATGCAAGACGAGAGAGTAGCAACAATTCTAGAGGGACATATACATTTGACATAATACAGACGTATCAAGTTTCACCATCATATATTGCTTAGAATGTTGGGTCCATATGAAATTCATCCTTATCACAATATAGTCTAGCCAATGAGTAATCGCTAGATTGAGAATGTCACTAGTTTATGTTAGACATATATGTCCCTCTAGAAGGACTCAAGAGAGTAGTTGGGACAGTGTACAACATTCGTCGAAAGATTTCAAAAAAGTAGGTAAGCAACTAAATTTTCACTTGGAAAAGTACAATCCCTAAAGAAAAACTGACTATCTAATGGCCACAAAAGTACCTTTATAAGCACTCCGCATGAATCCAGCATATCAGTCCCCAAAGCATACTCCACTAACTACAACATATTGAACTTTTTTAAGGAACGCAAAAGAAATGGACAAACATAGATAAATGTTTAAGCAATAAAAAGAGACAACTTACTATGAAAGTGTCATCTCCAACTAAGGGTGAAGTTGAAAGTTGGTTCATCAAAACTCCGTAATCCACTTGTGTATAGGGAGGTGTAACACTGATGTAATGAAATGGCCCATCTTTACCTACACAAAGACCAGTCTTATTGCAGGAACACTGTATGTGCAATATAATAGATAATGATTCTAAATAATAGGTACATTTTAAATCATGTGCTGTAGTTTTATTAAGTGGTTAAGATACTTGAATATATTGTAGGTTTGATAACCACTGCAAATAATAATTTTTCCTAGAATTAACTAAGGTAATTTGATGCGTGCACCAAAAAGAACCACCATCGTCCTCTCGCGCTTAACGTAATAGATAGGTTATGGATGATAAACCATAAAGAACACGTGCACTAGAACTGTCGAATGTTCTAATCGTTACTATTCTGTCTAGTCACAAAATTATTAAATTCATATTTGAATAGTGCAGATTTTTATATACATCAGTTGTGATGTGACAAAGATTAAAGCACCATATGACAAGACTGCCTCAAGAGTGTGAGAATACAAGAGATTGTGAGAAGAATTGTTATTCTAATTATTGAGAAAAGGAGTACATCTATATGTACAAGAGAGAGACCCTAAAAATAAGGATATTTCCTTCTAATAAGGATTTCCTAATTATCTCCTAAATATACACATTCTATAAATAAAATATATACAAATCTTAACAATCCCCCTAAAGCTGGAGCATACAAGTTGTATGTTCCAAGCTTGTTACAAATATAATTCACTCGAGATCCACCGAGAGACTTAGTGAAGATATCAGCTAGTTAATCATTCGATTTCACGTAGCTAGTAGCGATCTCCCCTGAAAGAATTTTTTCTCTAATAAAGTGACAATCAATTTCGATATGTTTGGTCCTCTCGTGAAAGACCAGATTAGACGCAATGTGGAGAGCTGATTTGTTATTGCATATCAACTTCATTTGTTGAATCTTCATAAACTTCAACTCCTGGAATAATTGTTTCATCCATATGAGCTCACACGTCGCTTTTGCCATTGCCTGATATTCTTCCTCGACGGTGGACAAAGAAACAACTGATTGTTTCTTGCTCTTCCATGAGACCAGATTTCCTCCAACGAAGATACAATATCCATTGGTCGAATGTCTATCATATGGTCAGCTTGCCCAATCAGCATCAAAACAGCCAACAATCTCAGTGTGGCCTCTACTCTCATACAGAAGGCCTTTACCTGGTGCCTTCTTTATGTATTTCAAAATACGAACAGCTACCTCCCAATAACTATCACACAGAGCACTTAGGAACTGGCTAAGTACACTCATCGAAAATGCTATGTCAGGACATGTCACGGTGAGATAGTTGAGTTTCCCAACAAGTTTCCAGTACTTACCAAGGTTTGATAATGGTTCCCCCTGATTAGGTAGGAGTTTGATGTTTAGAACCATCGGAGTCTTTACGGGTTTGCAATTTGTCAAGCCAGTTTCTTCTAAGATATCTAGGGCAAACTTCTGCTAAGAGATGATGATGCCCTGTCGAGATTAAGCAACTTTTATTCCCAGGAAATATGAGTTTCCCTAAATCTTTCGTTTGAAAGTGGTGAAATAAATGCTGCTTGATTTTCTGTATGCCTTCTTGATCATTTACCGTAATTACAATATCATCCACATAAACGACCAAATAGATACATCTATCAGAAGATGAATACGAGTAAAAGACGGAGTGATCAGCCTCACTACGAGTCACCCCAAACTAAGAAACAACCAAACTAAAGCGTCTAAACCAAGCCCAAGGGGATTGCTTTAGTCCATAAAGAGAGCGACGAAGGCGGCAAACCAAATTAGACCCCCCCTAAGCAACAAACACAGAAGGTTGCTCTATATATACCTCTTCCTGTAATTCACCATGAAGAAAAGCATTCTTGATATCCAGCCGATGAAGGGGCCAGTGACGAATGGCCGCCATGAAGAGAAATAGACGAACAGAGGACATCTTAGCCACCGGAGAGAACGTATCACCGTAATCAAGCCCATAGATCTTAGTATAACCTTTCGCAACTAGCCGGGCTTTCAGACGATCAACGTTTCCATCGGGCCCAACTTTGACAGTGTAAATCCAACGACAACCCACTGTTGATTTACTAGGAGGAAGCCACTCGAATGCAAGGCATGCATCTCATCAATCATAGCCTGGCGCCAGCCCGGATTAGAAAGAGCGGCTCCTACATTTTTAGGTGTAGAAACAAGAAACAAAAACGATACAAAAGCAGTATATTATGGAGATAAACGATGATAACTCACAAAATTATAAATGGGATGAGGGTTACGAGTAGAACGAATATCTTTGCGTTCGGCAATGGGAAGATCTAGGTGATGAGCCAAAACCAAAGGCGTAACCGGAGTAGGAGATGAGGCATGTGGATCCGGTGATGGGATGATGGGCTCGAATATAGTCTCAGTGGTAGGCTCTATAGTGGCATTCTCAACAGATATAAGTCGAGGTCGACAATGGTAAGTAAGTAGAGGAGGTGGCGAGTTTGCAGTAAGAGCCATAAGGGTCAAAAGAGCACACAAACTGTGGAATAAGACTAGCATCTGATATGAGGGACTCACTAATATCAAAAGGACACGCAGCACTCTCTGAAAAGGGAAAGAATGGAGTTGTCTCAAAGAAAGTGACGGCTGCGGAAACAAGGTATCTTTTAAAGTCCAGAAAAAAACAACGCTAACCCTTTTGTAAGCGAAAATACCCCAAAAAGATACATTTGAGAAATTTGGCATGTAACTTATCTTTCCCAAGAGTGAAGTCATGAACAAAACAAGTGCAGCCAAAGATACGAGGGTGGAAGGGATAGAGAGGCTGTCTGGGAAATAATAGAGAATGAGGTACCTGATTTTCTAAAACTGAGGATGGCATCCTATTAATTAAATAGCAAGTCGGTGAGGACTACGTCTCTCCAAAAACGTTGTGGAACATGATTGTGAATAAGAATAGTAAGAGCAGTTTCAATCAAATGTCTATTTTTTCGTTCAGCCACTCTATTTTGTTGAGGAGTATAAGCACAAGAAGATTGGTGAAGTATGCCCTGAGAAGTCATAAAAAATTAGAAGAGAGCAGAAAAATATTCTCATGCATTGTCACTACGGAAAGTACGAAGAGTGGTGCCAAATTGGGTTTTAATTTCTAAGCAAAATGTTTGAAAAATGGAAAATAGCTTGGAACGATTTTTCATTAAAAATAACCAAATGCATTGGGAAAAATCATCAATAAAAGTGAAACTGCTGAAAACCCAAAGTTGTCTTAACACAACTAGGACCTCATACATCATAATGACCTAGCGAAAAAGGTGAATCTGCTTGTTTATTAACACGACCGAGAAAAGAACTACGAATGTGTTTTCCTAACTGACAAGACTCATACTCTAAAGATAACACACGAGAAAGACTCGGCACCATCTTTTGTAGTTTTTGTAGGTTGGGATGGCCTAAACGCTGGTGAAAGAGTGCAAGTTGATCATTAGCAACACAAGCTACAGGGGCTGGTGGTGGAGTGAGGTAGTATAGACCACGGTACTCATGTCTTATTCCAATTAACTTCCTAGTACTCTGCTCTTGCACAAGAACTGAATTAGCTACAAAGGTAACAGAATAAGGCAAAGTTTGGATTAATTTGCTAACTAAAATCAAATTGAAAGGACATCCAAGCACAAAAAGAACAGAATTTAAAGACAAGGTACGCAAAGGTTCGGCCTGTCCAATGCCTTTAACTTTAGTTTGAGAGCCATCGGCTAAGGTAACAGTAGACAATGAATCAGAATAAGTAATAGAAGAGAACAAATTCTTGTTACCAGACATATGATTAGAAGCACCAGAATCAAGAACCCAAGATCCAAGAGATGATTATTGAGAGATGCAGGCAATAGGGTTACCAATTTGATTTACATAAGCACTGGAGATGGACTGCTTGTTCTCTTGGAATTGCAGGAACTCAGTGTATTTAGTGGCAGATACTGAAAGCGTAAGGATTGATTATTCGCTTAGAGTACCCATTTGAGTCTTGTAGTATAAGTCAAAACACCACCAAACTAATGCTGGGAATAGACCAGAAATATGCTAGAACACAGAGCTTAGAGAGACGATCTAGAAAAAGTGGATCTGAAAATGTGAATAGTAAATGAACAGTGTCGGTAAACAGTGCAGTGCAGTGAACAGTGATGATGAACATTAACTCGGTGAACTGTTTTTTTTTTCGCGACGACTAGAGTTTACACGTTGAATAGAAACACAACAGCTAGGGTTTACATGCTGGAATAAAAGCACAGCGGCTAGGGTTTACACACTGGAATATAAATACAACGGCTAGGGTTTGGTTACTAGGTGATTGGCGGATAGGGTTTTGGTGATTGCTGGAATGAATACACAGCCAACACGAAATTGGAGTAGGATTTTTTTTTTCTCACTAATCCTCTAATACCATGTGAGAATACAAGAGATTGTGAGAAGAATTATTATTCTAATTATTGAGAAAAGGAGTATATCTCTATATACAAGAGAGAGAACCTAAAAATAAGGATATTTCCTTCTAATAAGGATTTCCTAATTATCTCTTAAATATACACATTCTATAAATAAAATATATACAAATCTTAACAAAGAGTATGGTACTAGACGATTCCATAGGATTTCCCCGGTTCTCAGCCCATAAATACGAGGATAGCCCTTATTTTTTGCTGAGATTATAGTCCCTGATCATTGCCAGTGTTCTAAAAATCGTGCCTAGGCGGCGACTAGGCGGAAATCCCCCCTCCTCCGCCCGGCCTAGGCCTAGTCCTCCATGTTTAGGCGTCTAGGCAGTTAGGCGCCGATTTTGTGGTCTAGGCGGGTAAGCGCTGATTAGGTTTTTTTTTTTTATTCAACCTCGTCTTCTCTACCCAGAAGGAGGAGGATAACGAAGGAAAAAGAGAAGGAGGAGAACGAAGAAGAAGGAAAAGAACGAAGGAGAATAAAGAAGAAGGAAAAGAACGGAGGATGAGAAGATGTCCTGCCTGCTGCTGCAAATTGAAGGAGAGAGAGGGGCATAATAATGAGATATTTTGTATTTAGGGTTTTGTGAATGTTAAAATGCCTTGTATGTCCTTGGTTATTTGAAATAGTTACAATACTTATCCTTTGTTTAATATCTTTTTACTATTGTAAAAGTTTTTTTATATTTTATTTATTAATAATTTAGTATCATCTTATTATAAATAAATAATATATATATATATATATATTATATAAATAGTAAATATAATTTAGAAAAAAGACATGTTTTATTAGTTAGATATTGGAAAATTAATGTTAATTTGAAAGATATATTATGTTTTGTTAGTATTATGTTATTTAAAATAATATTTTTAATAAAAAATCGTTTGACAGATTAATCCCCTAGGCGCTAGGCCCCCCCGGCCCCCCTTGCCGACCTAGGAGCGCCTAGTGATTTTTAGAACATTGATCATTGCAATGTCCTAATTTGTTTTTTCCTTCTAGATCTGAGATGTCCTTGATTCAAGTAATCTCTCTGATTGGGGCAAACAAATACCCTCTAATATATGTACTCTTGTAATCTTGGTAATTTCAATTTTAAGTAATACAATTCTCTCTCTCTCTCGGTTTAATGTGGTAAGGCCTCAAGCCCACGAAGGAGGAACCCGGGTTGCATGGTAAGCCTCTAATATATGTACTCTTGTAATCTTGGTAATTTCAATTTTAAGTAATACAACTCTCTCTCCCCCCCCTCTCTCCCTCCCCCTTGGTTTAATGTGGTAAGGCCTCAAGCCCACGAAGGAGGAACCCGGGTTGCTTGGTAAGCTAACCCATCAACAAATACCATCTTACACTAGGAGTCTCGTGCAAATCAAGATATACTTCTACAGGCCTAATCAATATCGTAATAGACAAGCAAACTGTTTGTCTATTACACTGGGTAGACCTTAGTACTTACAGTCAAAGCAATTCAAGCGTATATTAACATGTAATATAGTTCCTATCTTATATTCTAAAACGTGTATATATATATTCAGAGGTACTAATCTAAGCATCAAGGTCATATTTTGAGCCTACCACAGTAGGTTAAACATCCTACATAACTACTTGAATATAATAAAATCACTTGCCTACAAATTCCTCTGCCCGTTCCAAGAAATTTTCAACTCGAACCGCGTGTACAACTGAAACATCGAGAAACCCAGTACATTCTAAGTTTGGTCGTAGAACATCAGAAATAACCCAAGGATCCATCTCAACAAAATGCACCTGCCAGTTTGCAAATGAAGCAGTAAGCATTCAGTTCAAACAGTATGACAAATACAGAACAGAACTGGGAAAAACCAAATAACCAATCATTCAAATACATAGTCAGAAACATTATATTGATATATATTATCAATCACTAACTTCACAACAACACGCAAAGCAAGTTGAACCATAGTTCAACTTTGTAATTATTCACTTGCTAATCAATAAATGAATTAAAATTGAACTATTTACAAATTTGCAATTCATCAGTTGAAAATGAACCAATATTAAAATCATACAATTTACGCAACCAAGCAGGCCCCAAGTAAATCAAATGTAGCAGAAACCATTTAAACAAGAAATGTGAAAAAAAAAATCATAAATGATGCAAAAGCAACAGTGATACCTCTGAACATCCCCGGCTGATGGCCTCAATACCCACAGATCCTGTACCGCTATACAAGTCTAACCATCGGCCAGGCCTTAAAGATGCAGGACAGCCACCAGCCACCTTAATAAAGATTACACAAAAATTATACAATTAAACATCAAGCTATCTATTTATTGTTTCACTTCAGACCTTAGCATTAAAATATTTGAAAATATTGGACCGCTTAAAGAATTTGGAGAGCTTTTGGCCGATAAGATTCAAATTTTACCTGCAATATAGCAAATGCTGCACCTTTTACAACTTCCATCATCGGTCGAACATCCATACCCTTGGGTGAGAGCAATTTCTTCCTTCGAGCTGTCCCTCCGAGCACCTAGAATAACCAACAAGGTTGTAAAGACATTTTTCTAGCATTAAACACTTCTTTTACTACCCATATTAGAAATTAATGGTTGAAATGTTCTCCAATAATCACCCCTTATGTACTATTTGGTAAAGGGTTTAAAATTTGGAATGAAGGGCAGAGAAGAAACTGCTAGTTTGTTCTAGTTCAAGGGCTGAAGCATGTGATTGCCCCTCCTGGTACCGTCAAATATGAATTTAGAAGGCCAGAAGCTTTGCTTAATATTATGGATGTATCTATTACTCAGTCATATTTATAGGGAAAGTAATATGATGGCTAACTTCCTCGCTAATTGGGGTTGTAAGCACCAGCTATATGTATATTTGTATATCCGCTACCTCAGGAGATAAGTCTGAGCAAATAGATTCACTATTTGAACATCACATGTCGGTCTCCCGTCTCCCAGTAATAACACATTGACCGCTAGTTACCCCTAATCATTGGAATAGAAAACCTAGTTCCAACTTAGCTTTCTCTATATCCATAACATGAAAAATGATATTCGGAATTCATTTCTGAAACATGCCACCTACTATACCAGAAAGTATACCAGATTTATGAACCAATTAATGAAAATTTTGTGAAAAAAGCAATAATCTATCGTCAAACTTATTTAAAAAATTCAATTGGAAATGTGCAAACTAGACCAGTTGCAGCCAATACACACCTGAAGCAATTTATGGGTCGACCGTGGTGATTTAAATTCCCCTAATGGAAGCTGTTTTCCCTGTCCTTTTCCTGTCTTTTGTGATTCTTTTCTCCTCGTCTACAAAACCACATTCACAGTCGAAATGCATCAGTCATACATACGAAAACATGTCCCTACATGTGTCTATCACACTAGACATATAGTACACACACGTAGAAAGAGAAAAGTGACCTTTGGAGGATGTTCTGATAAGAACTCATCGGGATTGAGACCGTAGTGTTCAAGTAACTCCCTTTTCTGGTCAGTCGCCATTTCATCTTTCGTTTCTGCTATCAACATGTAAAGAAAGTTAACATTGGGACCATGTTTGAAAACGATATCTTTTAACAGGAAAATCATTCCAACTATAACACATTCCTCCATAATTAATATTCCCACTGTAGTTCCTCCACAGAAAATATCCACAAAGAGTATCTGAATCCTACCAAGTCCCTGGTAATCACAAATTCCTTCTCTATAATTGCAAAAGTACTGTATATGCATTACGCAGATGTCAATTATAAATTGCTTAGAATAATTTGATAAGTATGTACAAGGAACTATAGGTCAATTTATTCAATTTATTCTTTCATCTAAGCCTTCAAATCTTTTATCCCTTGTATAGTTTTAGGATTCAAAAATCATTCTCCATCATTATAGAGATAAAATTAAATTAGTTAACCCGTTCAGTTAATTTGAAACAGAAGCTCCTATTTGAACAAGAAACAGCTGCTGAAGTTAACATCTCACTGTAACCAAATATAGCACTCGTTGACTAACAACAATCATTATGTGAAATAAAAAAAAAGTAATTACCTTTTCGGTGTTATTTAAGTGGAATTAAGTGAGCCTACACATAATTATCCTTTTTCATTTCACAAATATAACTTTAAAGAATAGGTTGAACAATATTCATACTGGTATCCAAACACTTGAATGGGAACATATCTGGAATTTCATTACTTAATGAAGAGGTTGCATCTGAAAAATCAAAACAAACGCCTTGAACTCGCCACTAAAGTCTGAAATGTGGCCCTTCAGAATTAAGAGGTGCAGAACCAACCCATACTAAAAATGAAATTCCATTCCACATCATCCATTACAGATATTCAAACCGGGGGAAATGAATTCCAGTACTGAACTATATTTAGAGAGAGACTTGTAGATACAATATATATATAGAGAGAGAAGGGGGGAGAGGTGGAGAAACATACTGCGAGCGAAGGTGATAAGTGATGGTCTTCTTCGATTGTAGGTTTTAGAGGGATAGGTGATGAAGTGAAGATTAGGGCAACACGAACCAAGAAAGTCTCTGTTGGTGTAATCGCGAAGAGGAGAGAAAAGTGGAGGTGAAGGAGCAGCTGAAACCGCCATTGTTTCAGCTCCAATCTTTAGCCCCAATTCGATTGTTAAACAAAGTGCAGTTAATTACCTTATTCACCCTTCAATTATTGAATTTGCCTCAATTTGGTTCCTGAACGTCAATTTGGCACGCAAATTATTGTATTTGCATCAATTTATCCCTCCAATTATGGACTGTGATGTTAGCACAACCACAATCTTTATATAACACTTTTATTCTTATTAACATTCTCACTTTTGTACTTTTATCTTAATAATATTCTCATGTTATAACTATCACTCCTACCACTCTCACTTATTTTTGGAAATAAATATTCTATTTAATTAATTAACAACATCATTAAGTAATTAATTACATAATAACATAAAACAAATGACCACAAACTAACCCTAAAATTTCTCAACCATCTTTACCATCTTTAAATAAGTTTAGCAACAAAGTTTGATTGCACCAAAACAACCAAGAAAACATCAATTATTAATGCAAAAAAACCTCCACGATTGGTGCAAAAGTCTAAATTTGAGAAAAATGGTAGAAATAGGAGAAATTTTGGACTAAGGGAAGGAAAAAATGCTAAAAATAGTTAATGAAAAATAAGCATACATGTTTCTATTTTGTTTCATTATTTATATTATTTTCATAACATACACATCAAATATATAAACAAAAAACACAACATTCTATTTAAAATACGAAGAAGGTTTACTCGATTATTCGTAACCGAGTTACAGGCTTATACACTCGTTTGCATAAATATATAGGGCGACACGACTCGGTACTACCCGGTTTCTTAACAGGTCTTATCGGTTTATAGCGGTTAATGAGGTTGAATACGAACACGATTCGTTTTTTTTTTAGGTCTAACGGGTGAACCTGATTCTGATCTGAACTAGGGGTGTGCAAGAAACCGAAAAAACCGATGAACCGAACCGAACCGGCCCGAACCGGACCGGACCGAACCGCTCGGTTTTTTGAGGTAAAATGTCATGTTCGGTTAATAAAAAACAAAACCGAGTCTTGTCGGTTCGGTTCACGATTTTTAGTAACAGAAAACCGGTTAAACCGAACCGAACCGGTATTAATATTAGTGTGTGGCTGAGGTTTTATTGGTTAAGAAAAGGAGCATTGTAATATTGTGGGCATGAGATGTATTGGATAAAAGCAAATCAAAATATCTCACTTTCTCTCTCTCTCCCACTCTCAGACTCACACCGTCATTCTTCCTTCTCTCTAAACAAAACAAAACCCTTTACCCTTTAACCCTTTTCCCATGGCCACCGCACATCCATCTCCTGCATCACTACTCGCGGCACCATCTATTAAAAACCTCATATTCAAACAGATCTGAAGACGAAAAGGTGAAGACGAAAGGGCAAAGGCTAATGAAGGTTAGCTCTATGTATTTATACTTGTAGATTTTATGTAGATCTTCCATAGATCTCGTTGAAAGTTGAAGCTTTCCTGTAAAATGGTGTTAGAAGATCTATTGATGATTTGATTCCTTCAACTTTTTGCATCTATTTTTTGGATTTTGTTTTATTTAGGTTTACAATTTTTTCTCTATTTTAGACTAGTGTATATGAATTTAAAAGACAAATTTGATTCATTTTGTTAAACCGGAACCGAACCGAAACCGATAGAAACCGAAGGCCATCGAAACCGGTGGTTGTTGCTAGTGCTCGATTCTGTTTCGGTCTCAAAATCTCTGAAACCGACTAAGTCGGTTCGGTTGGCAGAACACCCTCACGGTTCGGTTAACCGAACCGTGCACATCCCTAATCTGAACCCAATAAGGGTTCACCCATTAACTTATATCTTTGTGCCGATTTGTTTCGTGTTACGTGTATTTCTGCCAGGTTTACTCTCGGGACCTTTATTAGGTTGAAAGCAACTGAGTGTGATTAGTGTCACTCAGCTACTCACAGTCGAGCATGATATAGTAACACTCAACTGCTCTCAACCGAAAGAAGATCCCGAAAGCATATCAATTTGACAATTTATGGGATTTTATAATCGGTTGAGAGCAACCGAGTGTACAAACCTGCAACTTGGTTACGGAGAATCGAGTAAACATTTTTCGTGCTTTAAATAGAAAATTGAGTTTTTTATTTATATATTTGATATCTATGTTATGAAAATAATATAAATAATAAAACAAAATGAAAACATGTATGTCTTTTTTTCATTAACTCTTTCTTACTTCTTTTTCTTCCCTTATTCTAAAGTTTTACTTTTTTTTACCATTCTTCTCAAATTTACAGTTTTGCATCAATGAAGATTTTGTTTATACCATTCTTCTCAAACTTAAAGTCTTGTATTAATTGAGGTTTTATTTGTTATTTTGGTGCAACCAAAATTTGTTGCTAGATAGATAAGAGATAATTATATAATTAGTATGTTAATTAACTTTTGGGTTAAATTAAAACAAGTGGCGTGGAAATAACAATTGAAGCTCCTTTTTTAGTGGGAGTGTTACCAAGAGATTGTGGGGGTGCCAACATCATCACCCCAAATTATTTGATTTGTGTCGATGGGCTGCAATCTAATTTCTGTTAAATATTAGTAAAATAAGCCTCGTCATAATTTTTCATAATCAAAAATTGCGGCCTCTTCAATTATTCCCCCATCACAGTTATGTTAAAAGTTTATTAATAATTATGTTATTTATAAAAAAATAATGGACAATCCTTACGTTCAAATTGGATGGAGGGGTACAAGACAGGTTACAAGCACCACAAAAGAAGGTTATTTGTATATAGGATCATACATTTAATATGTAAAAGAGGTTATACCAAACTCATTTTGTTACTAGAGAAAAAAAAAATTGGACAAAAGGACTAAAGTCACTAAATTGATGCAAATGCAATACTTTAAGGGCAAATTGATACGGTTAATACTTTAAGGCCTCGTTTGGTTAACATAAAGGAAATTAATTCTCCTATCTTTTTTATAGAGGTGGGAAAGTAAATTTCCTGTCAAATTTCCTTTCTTGTGTTTGGTAAATCATGGAAAGTATTTCGGTAAGAGTATTATTGTCTAAAATTTGTGTAATAAATGCTTGGAAATCACATGAAAAAATCAATCCCATGTGTTTTGGAATGAATGGTTTTACCCCATACTTTCCCCTCTCTCGGGAAAGTGTTTCCGGAATTTGTGCTTACGAAACAAAGAAAAATAACGACTTTCCTTTCCCGAGTACTAAAATCCGTGAACCAAACGAGGCCTAAGGGCTAATTTAGTTGAAAGGTAAGAATCTAGGAGTCAATTGGTGTAACTAATAGTTTAAAAGTCAAACCAGATTAATTGATAGTTCAAGGGCCAACTGATAGAGGCACTAGTTTAAGGTGCAATAACGTAACTTATCCCAAATATGTGACTATAACACCACTTATGCCTATTGCTATTTATCAAAATTGTTCATATTTGACCCTAGGTCCTCAATTATTTTTTTAGGGTGGTGATATTGCCCATCCTCTTTTTTGTCACTAACATCTTCTAAACAAGCAACATCATTTTTTCATATTACCAATTCCAAGAATTTGTCACAAACATCCTTTATCATTAAGCTTAATCACTCGGCCCATTTTAATTCGATCGGTATGTATAATTTCGAATATTATAGACCGAATGAACATTCAATGTACATTCGAATCATAATAGTCGAAAAAATGATCCATTTTCGCACGTCATTGGCTGAGTGAAACATTGATTGTACTCAATGTTCATTATAACCAAAAAAATCGAAATATAGGTAATAATTCCAATATCTTGGGCCGAAACATTTCATCTCCTTCACATATCATAGCTCGAATGATCATTAACGAAGTTTAAAGAGTAGAGGAAGAAACTTATATAGAAAATGGAAAAATGGTAGAGAAAATGGAAGAATATTATTTACTTTATTACATTAGGAATGGGTGGGGGTGATGTTATGGCATTTTGTGATTATACACGCATGTGGATATATATGGGATATGTATATCATGATATATATATATTTTATGATTTTTGAAAGAAAATGGGTTTAATTTTTGTTTAAGGTTTTATTTGGAATTTGCTACCAAACAAAACAAATTGCTGCTCTCATGTGAATGTATGTTTAGCTGTTGCTCATCTTTGTATGGAGTTTCATTCTTTCCTTCAACAATGGAGTTTAAGGTTTCGGGAGATGAGAGAGAAATGGGTTTGAAACCTTTTTGTTTTGTTTTAATTGGTATTAAGGTTATTTGTTAATGTTAATTACCTGTGTTTGTTGTGATTAATAACAATAAATCACGTTACGAATCGTAATTCAAATAGTGGAATATTAATAACTAGAGATAATAAGGATGAGAAAAAACAAGAAGATAGATAATAGAACACACAATATTCGACAAACGAAGATTTCACTAATTCTTTCGAAAACGATTACAAAATCTATCACAAGAATTATTGCACTCAAAGCTCTCACAGAAGAAGAAAATCAACAGCCCTTTAACCTCTCTCTCACAACAAGATGAACTCTCCACAAATCCCACAAAAAGAAGAATTTCTCTTATGCCTTAATCTCTTGAATGATTTTATCTATATATAACAATATAATAGAGTCCATCCAATCTAGAATAAGGTAATAATAATCCTATGTAAATAAGGAAAATATTAACAAGGTAATAGAGACCAAAATAAACAAGGAAACTAAATTTGATAAGGAAACATATTTCTCGCCCAGCTGCAAAACGACTTTTGCACTTTTCCCGCGTAACTGCAAAAGTGCTTTTGCACCTTTCTAGAATGCAATTTTTTGGGTGCAAAAATGCTTTTGCACCTTTCCAGAACCGCAAATCTTCTTTTGCACTATTCAAGCAAACAATCTGATTTTCAACAAAACTCATCTTTTTCTTAGATTTGGAACCGAGCAAAAAATACAACAATCACCACCTTTTGCGAAGGTAATAAAACCAACCGCTATCTTATTCTTCTTCGCCTTGATGACACATGAAATCTTCTTTTGTCTCACCCTTTACAAGGGCCACTCAATCATCTATGTCAATGATCGAGCCACATCCGATTATCTATGTCGATAATTAGACCATGTCCGTATTGGACACCATCATTGGCACATAACTCTGAGTTGTTAACGGTCTAGAGCCACCACCTAAGCTATAACTCATCCTTGCTGCATTTGCACCACCGGAACATATATTTCTTGGATTCCCTAGCACCATTATGTACAACTCTCTCATGTAATCTATACAAGCCCCCGCAATGACTTGTCTTCAAGACCACACCGTCGCCATGATACACGCTCATTACTCCACCTCGAGTAGAGTACCACATCTCAAGTGATTTTAGTCTAGAGAGACTGATTAGATTCCACTTTATCTCTGGCACATGTCTAATATTTATGATTATTTGAACTGAGCTATCAAACAATTCCAGGCGAACTTCACCAACTCCACGAACTAGCAATCTGGAGTCATCCCCCATGTAGACAAACCGCTACAATCTTTATATGTGCTATACAATGAACAATTGTTGCAAACATGCATAGCGGCACCGCAATCCAAGAACCATCCTCCCTGACCAGTAAGGCTTGCAGGCATCAGTAAGACATCTTTAAAATCGGCTTCTTTGTCATAAGAAGTCATCGCAACGGTTGCGGCTCCATCAGGGTTAGTAGCTAGTTTTTTCCTGATGGCATCCTTCTTCTTTGGGCAATCCCTAGCACAATGGCCCTGTTGACCACATTTAAAGCAATCTCCTTTAAATATAGTCTTCCGTCCTTTACTAGAACATTTCTTTTCATTCGCTACAAACGCACCTTCTTGAACGGTATTGATTCGATCCCTCTTTTTCATCATCTCTTTCACAGACAGAGCTTGACACACCTCCGAGGTGGTGAAAGATGATCTACTCATAAAATTCTGAATTAGCGTCTTATACGAATCTGGCATACTCCAAATTAGTTGCAATGCTTTATCCTGATCTTTCAATTCTTCACTTACAGCTTCAAGTCTTGAGCATTCCACACCATCCAAATCCTTCTTCTTTTGTTCCACTGTTGGTGGACCTTCTAGGGCATCATCCAAGTCCAGCACTACGAGATAGTCTTTCATACTCATCTGCCATAGGCTGAAATTCATGATTCCATCGAACTTCTCCATCCTATAAAATTTCTCCATTATAACACATATCTCCTTGAATACCACGCTCTGATACTACTTATTGTGATTAATAACAATAAATCACGCCACGGATCATAATTCAAATAGTGGATATTAATAACTAGAGATAATAAGAATGATAAAAAGCAAGAAGATAGATAATAGAACACACAATATTCGACAAACGAAGATTTCACTAACTCTTTTAAAACGATTACAAAATCTATCATAAGAATTATTGCACTTAAAGCTCTCACAGAAGAAGAAAATCAATAGCCCTTTAACCTCTCTCTCACAACAAGATGAACTCTCCACAAATCCCATAGAAAGAAGAATTTCTCTTATGCCTTAATCTCTTGAATGATTCTATCTATATATAATAATATAATAGAGTCCATCCAATCTAGAATAAGGTAATAACAATCATATGTAAATAAGAAAATTATTAACAAGGTAATAGAGACCAAAATAGACAAACAAAGAAACCAAATTTGATAAGGAAACATATTTCTTGCCCAGCTGCAAAACGACTTTTACACTTTTTCCGCGTAACTGCAAAAGTGGTTTTACACCTTTCCAGAATGCAATTTTCTGGGTGCAAAAGTGCTTTTGCACCTTTCCAGAACTGCAAATCTTCTTTTGCACTATTCAAGCAAACAATCTGATTTCCAACAAAACTCATATTTTTCTTGGGTTTGGAACCGAGCAACAAACACAATAGTGTTAAGGGTTAAAAATGTGAGTGATGTTAGTGATAAGAAATAAGACCCGAAGGGATGTTTGTGATAGGGGGATGTTAGTGAGAACAAAAAGGATGAGCAATATTACCACCCTTTTTGGGTGCTAAGTTATTTGTTCATCAAGAAAGTCTAACGGCGTGGTATCTAATGTTGTAATATATATATATATATATGCGAGTGCAATATGATTGCGTCACTCTGTATAGAATAATTCAAATACTGGGAATATGATTTGTTTAAAACTTAAGTCTATTATATTGTTAACATGATTTAAAAGGGTGATTGAAAACTTGAATTGTGAGGGACAATCGTATGAAATTAAAATCATAAAATAGTTGAACTAAAACACTATATGCAAACAATAAAATTGTGTGCATCTTACAATTTACCAATTGTATTTGTTTATGGAAAATGATATCGTGTGCCCTTAGAGTATATGTTAAAACAACTATAAATAAAAATAATAAAATTTTGTACGAGAAATAATAGAAATAATGAAAATTTCATTATTTTTATTTATAGTTGTTTTAGTATGTACCCTTAAAGTACACGTTAATATAATCCTTTATTTATATATGTGGCTGTAAAAATATAGAATCTAATGGCCAAAAAGATATTTTAAAGATGGTGCTGGAGAAATAGTAATAGTATGATCCATAAATAGCAAATTTAAGATTCTTGCATGGGGTGGGCTCAACGTAAACAAAATTTCAGAAGCAATTCTTTTAAATTTTGTTTCTATAATCTTGCAGCTTTAAATTATGAAAAATTTAAATGAAGTTTCACAAAATTACCCTTTTTAAAAGTTGATTAGTATATCCACCAATTTTAATTAAATTATAATTGTCTAACTTTAGATTCCTTTTTTAGAACATTCCTAATCTAAATATGTGATTCCTTTTAATTAACTTTCCTAATCTAAATATAATTCCTTTTAATTAACTTTCCTAATCTAAATATAATTCCTTTTAATTAACTTCATCTTTACGTTTAAAAAAGTTTGAACGGTTTAGGGTTACTTCTGCGCTTGTGTTGATCGAATAGACGCCATTCTCTCTCTCTCTCTCACACACACACACGAAAAACAGAGTGAAAGAATGACCGAGTATATATAGTGTGTATTATATATATAAGAGGAGATGACCAACTTTTTCTGCTTGCGTTGCAAATAGACCTTGTCCAGTAATTTACAATTTTTATATTCATTAATCTTTTGGAACCCCCAACATTATAATTAATAATTATTTAGTCTGAAAGTTAGACATGATATAAGAAACTTGGTATAATTTAAATTTTTAATCTTCCGTATTGTGAGTTAAACTTACATAATACAAAAACCAAATTAATTCAAGGTTTTCGAAATTGTGAGTGTGGGTTTCTAAGGTTGGAGTATAAATTTGGTGATTTAAAGAATATGAAACTAATCTAGGGTTTGTGATAGGATGAAGAAGAAGAAGAAGAGACGGTTGGGAAAGAGCGAAGAAGAAGAAGGCTGGGGAAAGAGTGATAGTGGGAAGAAGAAGAAGAAGAAGAGACACCGCGAGAATCGTTAAAACCGTAAAGGGAAAGGGGTTAAATTTTGTTTTTGTTATTTTACTGCAAAGTTAATTAAAATTGGTATCCATACCTAAATTTTTACGAAAGTGGTTATACTTATTACCGAATTTAGTAGATATTTTCATATTAAATTATTATTTAAAATACCAAATATTTATAAAATTAAATTCATACCAATATTTTTTTGTCAGTTCATCCATGTTCGTGGATTAACTTAATATGTAATGCGGATTAACTTAACAATGTGAATTAACTGCAAGATTTGGTGGATAGAAATAAAATCACACTTCTTTTAAAGCTAAAGGTTTGTTTCATTTAGCAGTGGATGTATTTTACTGAGTTTGCACTCGAACTTGACAGTTATAGAATATCTATCGATGATGAGAAATATGTGGATTTTGTTTTCTTTACCGTAACAATAGACAATGACATCTAAACACGTGGCAAAAATGATATAATAAAAGAAATAAATTATGAAGGTATCATAAGTTTTATTCTGAATTTGGGAACCTAGTTGGTTGAGTGAGACTAAGAATATAAATTATAATGTCACTTTATCATTTTATATATATATTTACCTGCAATTCTGCTTTTCAAGTGTTAGCAGCTAAGTTTTAGAAATCCTCCTTTTAAATTCTACAAAATATTGTCCCAATGTCACGTCATTTAATACATTTGAATGTATAATGGCTCAATTTACTTTTAACGGTTTCATTACGATAAATAAATGAGCCATCATAATAATAACACATTCTTATTTCATAGTGAATTAGTCTTTTTTTTATGAAAATAAAGTGTAAAGATGTATAATATTAACAAATCATGTCTAATTCTTTTTCAAAGATCAATTTTAGCATATAAATTTAGGTTTGAACTAAGTTAGCCTATGTTTTACCTTAATTAACAATAGATCAATTATTTTGTAAATCAATTAAATTCAAAAAATTGGAGATGCCTTTAAATTTAAAAAAATATTTTTTCATTTACATGATTGATTTTTTGGTAATGTACCGTACGGCAACCCGTTTAATACCATATCGATATTTCGGTATACCAAAATTCGGTAAAATACCGAAAGTACTTGTATGGTCAATCAGTAATGAATTTTTGTGTACCAAAATAAAGTTGAGGCAGGTATGGTACTCGGTATAATCGGTATGGTACGGTATTGTACCAAATCCACCCCTAGGCGTGGCTAGCTTGATGTTTGTGGGGTCATTTGACCCCACTTAATATTCAAAATGTACATATTAATAAAGTATATTTTAGAAATATTTGGTTTAATGTGTATAATTGACACCACACAATATTAAAAAAATAGTTAATAGTGGGGTCAAAATAAAAAAATTTCGTTACTCAGTTCAAAATATGTCCCTAAAATGTCTCAAAATTATGTTCCAAATGCATTTTGGGAGATAAAGATATTTTTACACTTGTTATTAGTTTTTGCTTTTCTTGGCTAACTAGTATTGGTCATTCCTTATTTTGTTCGATTGATAATATAGTCATTGTATTTGGTGTGAGATTGGTAATATATTATTGAATGACCACACTTCCAAATTTTCTGGCTACGCCACTGAGTTGAGGCATGTGATAAAATACTTTTCCTTTTCATACTTATTTTATGAGTAGATGTCCTTCATAATATTTTGTGAAAAAAAATTCTTCCTCAACTACCAAAGAAAATTTCTCTATGGAAAAAATTACAAAATATGAAGACACCTTACCACATGTCTCAACTTATTTTTCAACTTTTCAAAAAAATTAACTGTTTTTTTTCTTTTTTTTTTCATTTTGTTATTAAACAAACCCTATGTAAGAAAAATATGTTTACATATCCATAATTTAAAAATATACAATCCATTTTTTTGTATGGGAGATTGCTCTAAGGAAAAAAAAAATCAAGAGAGAGGCAAAGGTGTTGGTGTAACAGTAAGAGAGGAGTGAGCACGTTTGGGCAGAAGGAGAATTATGGGGGGCTTAGACCGGAGTTTCTTTAGGGTGCATTAGATTAGACTTAAATGAAAGTTTCGTTAGGGTGCACTAGATTAGACTTAAATGAAAGTTTCGTTAGGGTGCACTAGATTAGACTTAAATGAAATAACGAGACCTAAATTCTCTGATAACGTACAAAGAGGTATTTAAAAACTGGGTTGGACCAGAATACATATAAAGAGTTACTTAAAAATTAGGTTGAACCGGAATTTGTTTGGTTCAGCTCTAATTTTATTTTTCACCACGTATCTATGTTCAATATTAATAATTATATGACATATATTCACATAATACAATGCACAGTGGCATGCACGTGTTCTTTAATACAACGTGCTACATTTATTTTGCACCGGTGATACAAGTTTAAGTATTATACTTTTATACAAATATGCCAACGTTATCCTCTTTTAGCAAGAAATTTGCAACGGGACATTATATAGATCCTATTAGATATGATAGACATCGGGTATTATTATAGTTTCTCCACCAAATCATAACCCTCCATTACCATCTTCATATGAATTACAAATTTATACTATTGCCTTCATATGTTAGCTTGCTTGCACGAGCTTTTATAAATGTTAAGCATAACAAATAACATGAGAGGGCGCTATACCATTGAAGTAAGAAATTATTATTATTATTTTGAGCAAATTATTCAAATAGCCAAACTCTAAGACTAACACCATAGGTTAATGGGTTTTTTTTTTTTTTTTGTTGGCGGGGGGGGGGGGGGGGGGGGGGGGGGGGGGGGGGTGCTGTTGTTCTTATTTATTTCTTTATTTTGTCCCCAAATTTTTTTTAACACAAATGTATAATACCACCAAACTCAAAAACTGACACGAATAAATGCTGCCATTTAAATAAGATATTTTCAAGGAGAGGAT
The DNA here is from genome assembly GCA_021464415.1 of Lonicera japonica. Taxonomy (NCBI): domain Eukaryota; kingdom Viridiplantae; phylum Streptophyta; class Magnoliopsida; order Dipsacales; family Caprifoliaceae; genus Lonicera; species Lonicera japonica. The sequence goes on along the minus strand of CM038469.1, from coordinate 40,840,010 downwards.
CCAAAACAGCCAAATTCCAAAACTTTTCTTTCGGTGATGTGTTATGGGACAAGTGGACAGCCATTCATAAAAGGGCGGTGATATTATGTTGACACTCCAAAAATTTTGGTAACACTTTTATTTTTATATTTATATTTTGATAACACTCTCATTTGCTACGTATCATTCTTATTTATAATTAAAAATAAAGCATGAACTTAATTAATTAACAATATTATTAAGAAACCAACCTAAAACAAATGATCCTAACTTTATTAACAAAAAATACCCATTTTCAAACAAAACACAAGAGAATAATGTGTATAGTCAATCAACTACATCTACATCGAATAGAACTTGAAAATTCCATCATACAAAAATTTGCGATTTATTTTATTCAATCGTCTCCATCTCAGTCTTCTCGGTTTATATTTTTTATAACATACGCAATAAGTATATAAACAAAACAGCACAATCACATTTCTTTTATGCGCGAAGAAGGTTTACTCATTTTACTGTAATTGAGTTGTAGACATGAACAGTCAGTTGTAATCCGCCGAATGACACTAAACGCATTTTATGGACTTTCATTCGGTTATAGTAACCGAATGTGTTTAGTATCATTCGGAGGATCACAACTGAGTGTTCATGTCTGTAATTCAGTTATGTGGAACCGAGCAAACCTTCTTCATGTTCAAACTTTAGGTTTTGTTTGTTTTGTTTTGGATCAAATATTACTTAAATTGAAATTATGTTGCATCAATCAATAGATATTTTGATTGCTGTTTTGGTGCAAACAAAAATATCTCACAAAACTCAGTTAGTTGAAAATGGTGGAAATAGTGGATGAATTTTGAAGATGGTAAAAAGGGTGGATGCATTTTGATAGGGTAATTTAATTAGTTAAGGATTAACTATATTATTACTAGCTTAATTAACTTTTGTATTAATTAATATAAGTGGGGGTGGAAACAGCAACTGAAAGGTTTTTTATTTTTTTTATATGAGCGTTATCAATGATTTTTTGGAGTGCCAAAATCAGCACTTTTCATAAATTAAAAAAATCCAATTTAAATTTAAATTCTACTAAGTATGTCATGATTCATAATTACATGTTCAAAATCTCATGAATCTTTTGTTCTCAATTTCTTTCCTTCTTTTTCTTTCTTTTAATACAAGTATTACATAAATATATAAATGATAGTCGATTATGAAAAAAATGAAAAAAAAAAAAAAAAAAAAAGGAGTTCCTATAACTCAAACACGAGTGTGAGATGAAAAGACTAATCAATTTTTTTTCACCGTACTAGTATCCATGTGTTTGTTCCGGACAGTTACTTTGATTTATTGGGTGGTTGAATAATTGTGAGAAAGGAAGAGTTCGTGCAAACACATTGTTCACCCCGTGCGCACTCTTGTACGCGTTGGTACCCTCTCGTCGTGCAATCAAATCAAATCAAACTCCTCTTTAAAAAAATGTACCATCCTCCTCACACGTCATTGGTAAACGACTCACCTTGACAATTGTGCACGCGCCTAACTCGGGGCCCGCGTCATTCACTGCGTTGGCAACTATTGATTTTAAGAACATGCACAACGGGTAGTGCAAATAAATAAATTTACTTTATATTTTTTTTGTAACAGAATAATTTGGATAGACAAAATTTAGCTGATAAGATAGAGAACAACTAAATTTATTATTTTCTTAAATTTTAACCTATACAGGTATAGATCACTCGTATGGCTCATATGAGTATGCCACTTTCACATCAAACTGCAAAAAAACCCATACAAGTGTGGGATACTTGTATGGATCATTTATTTATTTCTTTTTTTTTAAAAAAAAAAAATACAAGCCACAAGCTCCTCGTATATATATATATATATATATATGGATATTTTGACTTTTTTGTTTTTTATTTTTTTTAAACCCATACGAGTGTGGGAGCCTTTTATAGGTATTTTTTTTTAAAAAAAATTAAGCAGAAAAATCATACGGGTGAAGTTCACTCGTATGACTATTTTTTTTACTATTTACGCTGTGTCCTGCTTTCAAACTTAAGAAGTTGTATGCTATATTTGGCATAAATTTTAGACATTTCGTTGTGGATGCTCTAATAAAAGGAAAATGATAACATGTGCCCTTAGGCCACATGTTAATCATACTATGAATGAAAATAATACTATTTTGCATGAGAATTTGTATATAATTCAATGCATGTTATAATTTAATTCTTTTTATTTATAGGTGCGTAACATATGCTTTTAGGGTACACGTTAACATGACCCTTAATAAAATAACACAAAATTAAATTTATTTTTTACAATTACTAGTGCTAACAACTAAACTTGGAATATTCTCAGATATACTTAGGTCTTGTTTGATTTATTGATTTGAGAATTCAAAAAAAGAAAGTACATTTCTTTTATTTGATAAGTACAAATTCAGGAAACACTTTTCCAAGATAGGTGAAAGTATGGAGTAAAACCATTCCTCTTAAAACCCATGGGATTGATTTTTTCATGTGAGTTTCAAACATTTATTACAAAAATTTTTGAACAATAATACTCTTACCTAAATACTTTCCATACCTTATCAAACACAAGAAAGGAAACTTGTCAAGAAATTTAGGTTCCCACCTCCATGGGAAAGACAAGAGAATTGATTTTTCTTCTGTGAACCAAACGAGGCCTTAGAATGGGTTCGGAGGATTTTTTTTTCTCGTTATTATAGTAAAAGAAAATTACTTTTTTTAACAAAAACAAAATATTATTTTTTATAGATTACCATTGTTGTGTCCAATTTATTTTGTTTTCTTTTTACTTGTCTTTTTGGGAAATTGATTATAATATTAAATGGAAAAGTTTAATTTATGACTTTTTTTAAAAAGATAAACATCACATTCTCTTTTTCCTTCGATCAAGGCTATTTTTTTCCTTCAATCAACGGAGGAAGTCTAACATAATTATCATAATGTGGTACTATTTTTCCTTCGATCAAGACTATTTTTTCCCACAAGAGTTTTGTTACTTTATAAGGTTTTAATGAGGCAACAAGACATGTACCATTCTATCTCCGACTCAGCATAAGAGGTAGTGTTGAAGAAAATTACACGTAGTATGTTATCGTCTAGATATAATATGTATTATGGCTTTTACTGTATAAATTATGTATTATGGCTCATATTGGGCTTCATTTGTAAACCCTATGTACTATTGTATTAATGTTCTATTTAAATGGATTATCTAATGAAAGATCGGATGGAGTTATTACTACAACATAATACAACTTTTTAAATAAAGATAGGTTATTCATTATTTTATTATTTGAATTAATTAAGTTAAATTTTAATATTATCATTTTTAAAGATAAATACAAGGAAATAAAAATACAATTGAATTTGGAATTTAAACAAGAAAAAAAAATTCAAAAAAATTGGAATCCAAATCAAACACATATCACTAGAAATTCAAATAAGAAAATAAATACAAATTTAAACCAATTCAAATACATATCACAACAAATTCAAATAAGAAGATAAATACAAGAATTATAAAAAAAATGACAAGCAAACATAATAAAAGACTAAAACTGCAAATATATTTGAAACACAATTCTCTTATAATAGCAAATAGACGTATTAAGTTACGTTTTTTAATTAATTTTCTAGCAAACATTTTAAGCTGCATCTTTTCAATTTCATGTCAGACATATTAAATTACATATTTTTAATTTTCGACCAAATATATTTTGTTACTTTTTTCTTTCAAGACATATTAAGTAGACTTTTTCAATTTTCTAGTAGACATAATATAAAATAGGAAGAACATATCAATTTACATTTCTTCACTATAATATTGAAAAATATGATATAATATATCTAATTGAATTGCATACATGAAAAATGATAATCATGAAGAACTTAGGTAAATACTATGCTTTATATGTTTCTTTCTCTTACTCATAACTGAAATGTCTGTGACTTATATAAAATGACTAGAAAGCTAAAAATCCATGACCTATATGGAGATCGAAGCATCTTAATATTTTAATTATGTAACCAATTTTCAATATATTTATGCGTATTATTCAGTAATACCAAAATTTCGGCCAATAAAAAAAAGGAAATTGCAGCAAAGAACATTATTAATTATATAACCCAATTTTATCCATTCAAATTGCACATTGTATAGTGTAAATGAATAACCTAAAGAAAGAATTAAGTAAGAATAAAATAATACCATTGAATCTAATTGAAAAGGGGTAGGAGTGACAAATAATGGTGTGGTGGAGATGTGGAAATGGTGTACAATGGCGTGGCAGGTGTAAACTGTGGGGGTGAGTGAGAGATGGTGGTACTGGTCTTTGATAATGATGCTAACGATCGAAAATGTGGTGTTTAGATGTCAAAAGGTGCGGTAATGGAGATTAAAAGCGAAATGATGGTAATGGGGTTAGGTTATGATGGAGGATAAAAATGAGAAAAGTTGATTTTCCCCGTTTCTCATTTGTGACTAATTTTAAAAGGTTAAGAGAACGCATAAATAGAGAAAAGTATTATAAAAGACTGGCAATTTTAAAATCCCCAAAAAATATGGACAAATGTCTATCTTAATTGAATACTAAAAACAAGCAATCTACCTTGTGGATAACTGAATTTCAATTTGTAAAACAGCCACCAAATCTAGGGACAAAAGTAGAATAACACATAAAGAAAATTATTAAATAAAAAATAAAAGTGTCGAATGTCCTCCAAACAAAAAATTAGTTCTTGAATTAACAATTTGTCCTACGAGCTAATGGATGGAAAATGATGTCTTTTATTCTAAGGAAAAGTCTAATAATATCCAAGATTATGTATGAAATTCAAAGCCAAACATTATTTTAGTACCCAAAACCAGTAAGCAAATATCCCAAGCTAATATGTTAGGAATATATCTTTTTCAAAAAGCTTCAGATATTTGAAGTTCTTCCAGCAATGAATAATTATAAGTATAAGCTTCATATTGCCACCACGATTTCGGTAAGCCGACCAACATAGTTTCATTGGAATCGAGCACCCAATATCATATGGAAAGTCGATATCAGATGCTCAAGTGAGGGGGGGGGGATTGTGGGAGGTAAAAATTATAAATAAGTTTTTAAATAGGTCTAGCTTTAATGACCCATGATTTAGTCAGCCTATAGCCCACAGCATACTGGCCCATCATATGTACTGACTTAAATAATACATAAGTTCTTAAAGAGTAAAACATAAGCCATTAGGTGATACATTTAAATGGACGATTATGATTATTTAGCTGAGCATATCAAACAAGACAATGAAAACTGACCATTGATGGACGGCCAATTGGTAGACGAAAGTTGAATTGGAGGATAAGTTATAAGAAATAACAATTTATACAATTGTAAATATGGTTAGGGACAACTGTTATCTTGTAGTAGTGACCAAATTTTTCATTTATAGAAATTTTCATAATCCATCAATCCTAATGTATAACTTATTGTATACTTATAAATAGGAAGGGATATTTTTTAACTCATGACAATTGAATTCTTTTTACACTCTCTTTTAGACATCATATTTTTTCTTCCTAAAGCCAAACCCATATTTCCTTGTAATCTCACCATTGTATTGGTTATTAAGATTTAAGTTAATACAATCCACTCACACACTAAAGGGAGAATGTACTACTGGATTGGGTATAAAAGCCACAAGAGTGACCTACCATCAAACTCATATATGGTCCTAGTTCTTATTTATGTTTGGTTACTATATCATTATTTTATTGTTCGATTGCTTAGAGAATCAATTAATATGAGTTTTTCTTGCATTTTTGATTGCCAACTACCAGTGTTAAAATTAGGGGTGTGCAGAAAATTGGAAAATCGAATTGAACAAGCCAGTTGATTCCTTTGAGGTTTCCATATTCGATTGCTTTGATGTTTGATTCGGTTAAGAAATTGAACAACCGAAACAGGCCAGTTCAGTTGTCGGTTTTTCGGTGTATAAAACTTATAGATACCGAGCCAAAATGACTAGTACACTTATTGTATTTTTATTAGTTCGGTGTATATAACTAATATATTATTTTCTTTAAAAGAATATAAGTTCAAAAATTAAAAAATAAAGTCCAAGAATAATAAAATATTTAAGAATAGAAAATGTCTAAACATTTATTAAGAAAAAGAAGGCCCACGATATCGAAAAATCTTTTAAAAAAAATCAAAATAATACATAGAACCATGGTTTAAAACAATAATTTAAACCTGAGGTTCAAACCAACAAAAATTAACCTCTTGAACTAATCCGATCAATTTTAACCGTTTTGACTGTTTAATTTTCAATTAAATTTAAGCATAAAGCCAAAAAATAAGTTCAATTATGGATTTAATTGCTGGATTAATCAAATTGTGCACAATTAAAGTAAGATTCTCATATTATTAAATTAAACAACTTTTAACAATCACAAATACTGCGGCCAAAAAAAAAAAAAAAAAAAAAAAAAAAAAGAAACAATCACAAATACCTTCATACCTTTATCCAAACTAAAATAACCGATCAAGTCGCACTCAGCGCGAGCAACTCCGTGAGGAATAGCATCTTGTCTTCCCACCCTTTGAGAAAAAAGATAAGAAAGAGAAAGTACCACGTGGCATAAACCTGTGCCATGTTCCAGGAAGTCGACATACGTTAACAGTCAAAAATAACAAGCTCTGTCATTGACCAATAAGCGTAGTCACCATTACTCTAACCAGAATGACTTAACCAAATATCTTATTTCTATTTATTTATTTAACTAATTAGATTAAAAAAACGCGCACCTTTTTCCTCGGAAGGCCTTACCAATTTTATTTATTTATTTTTTGACTATTGTTTATTTTTACGAGTAAAGGGTTGTTATTATTTTTTATACAATTTTTTCTCTGCAACCTATTTTTTTTTTAAAATTTATAAAACAAGAGAACATCAATTTAATTTTTAATTTTTTACATATGAAATTACTATTTTAAATTTTAACGACAAATAAAAACTCGAACAAATTATACACTTCGAATAATAATAATAATATATATACATTAATATAAATAATCGAATTAATAACTTAAATAGCGTGTAAGAAAATAAAATGCACGTCCTTAATTTATTTAACACATAATTTAATTATTTAAATTTGTACACATAACATAACTCTTGTGATCATTCAAGAGTTTTATTTAAGTGAGAGTTCAGACTTCACTTTTCACTTAAAAGATTGTAAGTTATATTTTTATTCTCATTATATTTGTAGTATTTTTAAAGAAAGAGAAATAATCAATTTATCATATATTCTTAAGACTCATTTGGGTCACAGAAGGAAAATTAATTCCTTTAAAGACTCATATTTTTATTTATTTAGTACTTGTCATATAAGTACTAAAGCAATATACGGAGAGACCGGTGGTCAACCACGGAGAGTAATATAAAACGCTATATATATATTTTTCGGCACAACTAAATTAATATATTAATTAACGTCACACCCACCCCCTAAAAGGTAGAGAAGAAGATGTGTTTTGTTTCATAAATTCTTCTAAAATAAATCTGCAGAGCCACAAACTTTACAAAAAGGTTAAATAATAATAACACAAAAATCTCAAATCTCATTCTCTTTTCGAACTCGGTTTTCTACAGAGAGGAAGAATTAGAGAGAGAGAGAGAGAGAAGGAGAATGGGAGTATGCGGATCGAAACCTAAAAGTATGTGCAATGGAGGCCGATTAGGTTTTCGAAAGAAGAATAATCGGGGTAGAAGAAGAAGAAGAATAGCAGTAACGAAGATCAATTCTTCATCCAACAAGCTAACAAAGGCCGATTCCTCTGTCCCAAGTGATCGTTCTTACTCTAATCCTACTTTTCAAGGTGTAATTTCAACATTCATTTGAATTTTTTTTGGTGTTCACTAATTTGATCCGGTAGGTGTTTAATTATTATGTACCAATTATTGATTTTTTTTATTGTACGGACTGGTATGAATTATAATAATTGTGCTTTTTTAATTTGCTAGATTGTGTTAATTTATGATCAATCCAGCTAAAAAGGAAGTTTGTGGAATATTAAGTAGTGTAGTAATACATTGTAGTTTCCTTTATATTACACACTATCCTGCACCTGTAGTAATTAGTTTGATGTTTTGTGTTCACTAATTTGACCGAGTAGGTTTTTAATTAACATGCACCAATTATTATTATTATTTTATTTTTTTCCTTTTGGGCTCTCATGAATTATGAGAATTGCGCATTTTTAATTTGCTATATTTTGTTAAATTATGATAAATTCAGCTAAAAGAGACATTAATGGAAAATTAAGTAGTGTAGTAATACGTTGTAGTTTCTTTTGCTTCCTTTTAGTTGCCAAAGGTATATTTACTCATTATCCTGCATCTGTAATAATTCATTTGATTGACTAGGTTTTCAATTTGTGCTGCTGATATGCACAATTATGGATATTTTTTCCGTTTTCTTGTTTGGACTACCATGAAGATTAGAATTGTGCATTTTTAATTTCCGAGATTGGGTTAAATTATGATCAATTGAGCTGAAAAGGAAGTTGTGGAAAATTAATTAGTGTAGTTTTACATTGTAGTTTCCTTTGCCTGCCGTACTTGCCTAGGTGTGGCCGAGCTGCATAATTCAACCCCTTGAAAGCTTGAAAGTGTGGCAGCATAATATGCAATGTCGGACACAGTGTATTAATATGGTTTTTCAGAGCTTTGGTTTGCTAGGTCTTGGGGTTCAAGTCTTTTGATTTGCATTCACATTTTTATACTTGTGCATTGGTGCACCTTCATTAACTTCCAAGTGTGTGAACACGGGTACGCGATGCAAGAGTTTAGAGCATGATCTATAATTTTGGGCATAAAAATTAAACAGCAAAATTAAGCTTTTTTGTGGGATGGTAATTTGACATCGGTATTGGAGCTTTGTTTCTGTAGGATCTTGAGTTCAATTGTACTGACTTTCATTTGGTTTTTCCTTTGTGTTAGTGGTTTATACTTTATACACTTTGTTTTCATTTTGCATTATTGCATCTTGGTTTGCCCCTCTCCATGTGTGAGTGTGGTAACACATCAGTGGTAGTGTGAAGGCATGATATACATTGTTAGAGGCACTACCGAATAACCTAAACTTTTTGCTGGGATGGTGATTTCACAAGGAGAGCCCAAGTGAATAACTTAGGTTTTAGCATGAAGTAGAAACCTTATTACAAAGTTTATAAAGTGGGCGTTTTTTTTTTTGTGTGTGTGTGTGTGTTGTTGGGGGAGGTATGAAATACTGTATCAAAGTTTGAAATGTGAACTAAGAAATGACAAGCTTCATTAGGGTCAGAACTACGCCATTGTGTTGGGGAAAACGAGACATAGTAGTCGCTTTGGAGTTTGGACAACGAATATAAAGCACTGAATATATATGTTTAAAGATTCAGTTTAATGTTTAGTAATGCATCAAAGAAAAATATGTTTGTGCTTCTAACCTCAAGATGAAGAATTTATTTTATCTTTCTCTGTTGCAGTAATCTTAAACTTTCATAGTCACAGGTCCCGAGTTGCATCCTTTTATTTATTTATATATTTATTTTGTGGGGTTGGGGGGGAGGGAGAGAGTGTGTCCCAGTCCCTGCAAAATTCTCAAACTCAAATTTTACCATTAAAATATATGAGTTATATATAATACATACTGTACTTTGATAGATTTATCCTCGATTGGGTTCATTCCTGGATCTGTCATCACATGGAACTACATACATAAAATATAACTCTAGTTGGAATAGCTACGATTCTTTAATATTTGTGTTGCGCTAATTTGTATTTTAACTCTGCTGCATGTACAGGAAATGCTGAGTCATGGTTTGATCCCCAGATGGTGGTCGAGTCTGACTGTGATGATGATTTTTATAGCGTCCAAGACGGTAAGTGTCCTGAACAATTACACACGAGTCAAAATCTATGGTACTTCTATTTTCAATAATATTTTAAATGAATTAGGCTCACTAATTGTATCATCTGTGATTTTTAATATTTGCAGATGTTGTGTCTCAAAGTGGCTCCGCAACTTCAATTTCAACCGGTGTAACTCCAAGATTTTCCGATCAAAGAAGTTTCAACTCAATTTATCCGTCCTTAGCCAGCTCTGAGACTAATCACAAACAAAATGAACATTCACATGAGAATTCGGAATTTGGCTTTATTAGAGAAGATGCTGAGAATGTGAATACCCTGACTGACTCTCAATCAAAATCTAATGATCCAGTAAATGAGACGAAAGCTAATGAAATCTCCTCTACCCAACATGTTAATGAAAGTGCCAATGGGAGCGAAACGGGAATTTTGCACAATTGTGGACTTCTACCAAATAACTGTTTGCCTTGTCTTGCTGGCACTACTACTTCCGTTGAAAAGGTCAGATCGTTAAACTCGAGCCCACCAAGTATGAAGAAGAAAGCTGCTTTAAGGCTTTCCTTTAAATGGAGGGATGGACAGGCCAATCCTACACTATGTAAGGGTTGCTTCGTCTTCCTTAATTGTTTTTATTTTCCTCGTCTACATATGCATGTTTTATGTGTTAGTTGCTTTATTAGATAATACAAACAATATTTTTTTTGCTCGAGTTGTATCAGTAAAATTTTTGTTTTGTGGACTCAGTGTCGTCAAAGGCTCTGCTGCAAAGACCAATAGCAGGATCCCAGGTGCCCTACTGCCCAATTGAGAAAAAAATGAGCGATTGTTGGTCTCCAATTGAGCCAAGTACTTTCAAAGTCCGTGGACCGAACTATTTGAGGTGAGAGCTTAGCATTCGACTGATTTAAACTTTCTTTAAGGTTGCTTTGATTGGTTTACAAGGGAAAGAATTGAATTCCTTGGGATGGTATTACGTGAAAATATTTTCCATGGAAATAAAAAACTTAGGGGGAAGTGGTTTGAATTACATGGGAACGGTGAAAATTAGGCTAGACACCAAGCTATGCCATGGAAATTGGTTTCATGGAAAACTATTCACGTTTAGGGTCCGTTTGATAAAAAAGTGGAAAATAATTGAAAGACGGTCAATTTTTATGAGATGATGGTAAAAGAGAAGAGTAATTTGGTGAGATGTTCTCCATCTTTTCCTCCCTTTTCATGGAAGAATTTTCTTACCCATCCCCCAAAGAATTGGATTCTATGGAAAAACCAATAAAGTAATAAAACATCTCATCAAATCACTCCTCCTTTTCCAACTTCTCATGAAGTTGTAGTGATGTTTTCAATCATTATCCAACATTTTATCATATGCACCCTTAGAAATGGTAACTATGACATTTCCTGCAATTTCCCTGGAAAATAACTGCAATCAAACGCAACCTAAATTTCTCTATGTTGATAGCAAGCAAACTTTTTGTAAATTTTTCAATTTTTGGATTCTGAAACCTTTTATTTCATTTCTATATACCTAAACACAATGTCTGCTTGGATCCTCGCTTGACAGGGACAAAAAGAAAGAATTGGCTCCAAATTCTGCTGCATTTAATCCTTTTGGTGTTGACGTTTTCTTATCCCCTCGGAAAATTGATCACATTGCTCGTTTTGTGGAACTTCCTGCCATTGGGTCATCTGGAGAAGTCCCTCCTATTCTTGTTGTAAATCTTCAGGTATAACTAACTTTTCATTATGCTTAATTCCTTACACATGTTTTCTTTATCTTATGTTTGGTCAAATATGTTGATATTAAAATATCTCAATGCCAAGAAAACACAATTTTGAATGTCCCAGTGGTGAAGATAAAAAGTTATTCAACTATCTTTAAATTGTTATACTTGGGAAGATCAAAAAGGAAATTGCGACTTACTTTGGGATGGGCGGAGCAATTAATATGGATGTTTTGCCAAAATCATGGTCTCTAAGCTTTTGCGATGCCTAAGAAATGTTTGCTCCCTGGAAAAGGGAAAATATTTCCTTTAGGGTTCGTTTAGTTCAAGTTTTGGGAATGGAATGGGCATCCTAGATTCCTGGAAAGGTTTTATCCTAGCACCTAGGATACCTTGCCATTGTTTGGTTCGGATAAAATTTTCTTCTTCCCTGGAACGTTGAATTATCTATCTATATTTGGTTCAAATGAGAAAAAGAATGAAATATGTGTGAATTACCAAAATGTTCATTTTATAAAATTAAAAGACGAGTCCTAACAATTTTACAAAAGTAAAATTTAAGTTTTTATTGTTAAGAGCTGTGAAAAGTTTTATAGAAAAAGTTTAATAACAAATAATTATTTATTTTTCCTTTACAAAAGAATATAAATGAAAAAAAAGAAAAGAAAGAAAGTAGTCTTGGTAAGTGAAAGGGATATTGTGGTCTTAAGATGAAATCTTAGGAGAAAATTTGAAAGAGAATACCTAGAGTAATCCTCTATTCCCATCCATTTAAGAGTGAGAATTTTGAATGAATACTTCATTCCTGGAATGATGCATTCCTAGCCTAAAACTCGAATCAAAAATAGAAATCCTTTTGAAATGGAATGTAGCATTCCAGGAATGATTTAAAACTCGAACCAAATGAGCCCTCTACGTAATATTGACAGGTCATGAAGTTAATCCGTGTGTGGTTCATTTTCCTGCAGATAGGGTATTTGGGATCTTTTTAAATGTTGAACATTTGTTTCATCTTCTATCTCAGATACCACTATATCCAGTCACAATATTTCAAAATGACTATGATGGAGATGGAATGAGTTATGTCTTGTACTTCAAGCTATCTGAAACTTATTCAAAAGAACTTCCCCTTCATTTCCAAGAAAATATCAAAGTAAGATGGCTTCTTTTTGACGTCCTTCCTATTTTTTTTCCTTTTGTTTATGAAGTAATTATAGTCTCTACATTCAAAATTATTTCTTACCCTTTTAATGGGGTTTTTGTTTTTTGTGTCTATTTTTGATGTTTGCTTTTGTTTTTAAACAGAGGTTATTAAATGATGAAGTAGAAAGAATCAAAGGTTTTCCTTTAGATACAACTTCACCATTCAGGGAAAGATTGAAGATCTTGGGCCGATTGGCTAACATAGAGGATCTTCATTTAAGTGCAGCTGAGAGGAAGCTTATGAGTGCTTACAATGAAAAGCCCGTTCTTTCTCGACCTCAACACAAATTTTACTTGGTAATTTCTAAAAATTTGCGATTGCTTATAGTAATCGTTTGATTCGTGGTTTTTGTGTTTTCTCAAAGTCAAGAATTGGTAATTTTCATGCATTTGTGATTCAAACCCTTTACATGAATTATGGGACTTTAATGTGAATTTACCAGTTTCGAATTCCAGAAATGCAGAAAAGGTTGTTATTGTTTACACAAATATGTTGAAATTCTTACAGGGGGAAAACTACTTTGAGATTGATTTGGATATGCACAGATTCAGTTACATCTCTAGGAAAGGTTTTGAAGCGTTCCAAGATAGATTGAAGCTTTGCTTACTGGATTTTGGTTTGACCATACAGGTAATGCATCTCTATTATCAGTTAAGGCAGCATTGGTCCCCCCCGGCCAAAACAAAAATGGACAAATAAATAAATAGAACAAAACATTATATAAATGAAAAAAATTACATTTTCTTAGTTTACAGTCCAGCTTAGAGGATAGATTAGATGACTTTTTTTGACTTCCTATGAATTTGATTGACTATTTTGAATCAATTACATTTACAGAAGTTAAGAAAAATATGTGTACATGTGTATTCTCTCAAATGCAAATGAAAGAAACACAATGATTGTATTTTACACTCCGTTTGGTTTTCTAGGCAAGAAAAGAAAAGGGAGGTATGTGTAGCAAAGAACGAAAGGGAAAGAGTGGAAAAAGAGGGAAACAAAGTAAAGTCTACTCTTGTTCGGAGAAGATGACTTTGCTTTGCTTCCCTTGATAACTCGCGTCAGTTTCCTTTCCTTTCTTTTTCCCTCATTCTTTTGATCCAAACGATCTTTATTTCTTCTTTTTCTTAGCGGTCCACATTTGAGTTGCTTATATCTTAAATTCCTTTCCTAAATTTTGAAAACAGGGAAACAAGGTGGAAGAGTTGCCTGAGTGCATCTTATGCTGTGTACGGCTGAAACAAATCGACTATACTAACTACAAGCAATTAGGGCTATGATTGATTCAAGGATATGCCGGTGAACCCAAGGTCCGGTTTGAGTGATTCGAAACCCTATGGGCCTGTTTGGCTTGGAATGGAAGTGATTAAAATAACCCAAAAGATATTTAGCAGATGAAGAAGTGATCAAGAGGGCCTTGTTCTCCTGCTGCTGCTGTTGACATCTGTTAAATATATTTTGTAGGCGAATAAATCATTCATGTAATATCGGAATTTAACTTTGAAAAAATTGTCTATTCAATTGTGTAGAAAAATGGTAACTCGAGTGTACAGACGCCAAGGAAATGAAATAAAAAAAAGAAGCAACAATTTTCTTCAATGGCTTTTCCATTTTTTGGTGGATGTTTCATGTTACCATCTTTTTCCTAGAAACCTGGATGGCCAGGTTGGCTAGGGGTATAATATTCTCATTCGTAATTTAATCTAGGTGGTCAAATGGTAAAATTGCAAATTCAAATTATGACCATTGATTATATTGAATATAAATTATGATCATTGGTTGTGTAAGTAGTGGGGAATGAGGGGTTTGAGCTCTTTGGGTTTCAAAAAATGTAATCCAATGCATTCAGTATGATCAATAGATAAGTGTAGCATTGCTCTAATTAATTTTGACGAGTTCTTGTTGAAAGGTTATTTGGCGATGACTCATTTGCATGATTAATTTTTTAACACAGATGATTCACATTTTAATAAATAATTTAAATGATAGCTATCTACATTCTGGAAAACAAACTAGGATCATTATTCAAATATAAATAACTCAAATTTTAACAAATGGTAATTACTTAATGAGTTATAGCTAAATCTAAAGGGTTCGACTCATGGGGTGGGAGGGGAGGGTTTTTCTTTATTTGTAGAATTAAGGGAGAGACTTAGACCTCCCTTAATTTTGAAAAAAAAAAAAAAAAAGGAGTCGTAGCGGAATGTTTTTGCCAATATTTTGCCACACCACCATTAGATGACCTTTATTCCTAAATACTTTGAAATATGAAAGGAACTGCTAATTTTTTTATTTTTTTTAAAAGAAAATAATTTTGAATGCAAATTTAGTATAAATGCAAATTTTATCAAAGTTGTTCCCATATCCCATTTCATCACATTGATCCTGCTCTTGATCTCAATAAATCTATAAAAAAAGAAAAGAAAAAAAGGTTGGGATGACTCCGCAATGGTTAAGAATGGTGGGATAAAAACACATCCGCAAATAAAAAACAAAATTCATTATCCTACCTGCTTCTGTTAAATTATTTTGAAATATGTTTGGGACTAACGCATTACAAGATCAATCCTGCTAATTTTTTTTTTTGCAAGCGACGGATAAAGGCTTAATTTGTCGGAGTGGATGGGGCGGGAAGCGCACTTTGCACTTCACGCCTAAAAGCGAGAGATTTAAAATGCTACACCACACATGACTTCTAACCCTTCTACTTTTATGACATATGTTTTGCTTATCGAATTTACAACTTTAACATACCATATATACCATAGGAGGTGTAGTAAAGTACATTCTATTTAAATCAAAATTATTCTTACAATATATGTAAAAAGTATTATCTTTAGGACTCGTATTAAACTTTAAAGAAGATATAATAAACTTATTGAGTTTTGTTCTTGGCATTCATATTAATTAATCCTTTAATGAAGATACAATACATTTATGGAGTTTTATCCCTGGGATTCAAATTAAAACTTTACATACTATTAGCTTACGGATCCAATCTAACAACTACGTACAGCATATAAAAAAGAAAAAAAAAGAGAGATCTGCATATATATACAAAAAAGAGAAAATAAACAGAAAGTGGGAGTAATTTTTTCTTTCTGCTTAAATCCTTATCAAATTAATTCGTCACCAGATTTTCCTAGTTGGAAGAGGCACCGACTCGAACTTGGGAGAGATTCCAGGTCTGAGTCTCACCTAGAGAGCTTTGAGGGGAATTTTGTACATTGTTTGTAGTTAGAAGGAGGGATTTATACCTCTTTGTTTAAAAAAAAAAAAGACAAATAAATTAACAAATCTTGCTTACAATCGGGAGCACCACCACCTACTATGCAGGCGACCCGACACACCGCCGGAAAATGGCGACCAACGCACATCCCTGAGCCTTGTTTTCGGGTCTAGAAGGGTGCGATGATGCTATTGAAGAACCTCTCTGGTTAGTCTTCGTTCTCGATGTCCCAACCTGAGCGTGTGGATCAGCCAGTTCCTCGTCCCTAAATATATATTCTTGATGATTTCTTCCTCCACCTGTGGTAGAGGTACCAGCGGCGTGCAGCTCACTAGACTTTGAGACAGCTCTTTGGAGTTGGTTGTCCCAAATTCGGCCGGAGGAGCCCTGTCGCCGGAATGAGTAGGCTGATCTTTGCAACGTGGTCATCGGTATGGTCATCTAAGGATTTGGTTTCTCTTTAACTTCGGTTTTTCGATCTTATGTTCTATTCTGTTTTTCATTTTCTGTAACTAACATAACTGTTTTTGCCTCTAAAATTATTTATTTGCTTATTTATCGGGATAATAGATTTTTGTTTTAATTTATTTTTTTGGGATGGATTATTTTTAGGTTGTGGTACATAATCAAGAGGATCCCACAATTTGAGGAGATGACAAAGGTATTTGTTTTGGTTAAATATTATAGACCCTATTTCTTGACATGTCCTCTAAAATAATGACATTTTTCTAGCTCTTTACATGATTAATATAATTTGATCGGTTGCCTAACATTATTTTTGCCCTCTACTTAATTTTAACGATCACACTTTAATAGATGAAAAAGTGTAAAAAATGATTTAAATAATATATTTAATGTCTATCAGATATCACATAGAGACATTTTTTTTTTAGGTATTAAGGGCCTGTTTGGTCCATGTTTTTTTTTTTTTTCAAATTTTAAAAACTCAACTAAAAATCAACTTTACTTTCACACTTTCCAAAATTTATTTCACTTTATTTTCTCTCTCTAACAAAACTTTTAAAACACCATAACTTTAAAATCAAAAATCAAAATTAAACAAAAAATATATATTTAAAACATACTCGTCGAGATTTATAAAATAAGATCCATTGTGACTATTTTTTGAATTTTTTTTATGAAATTTTTAGTTGGTTGAAAAAAACTCAAAAAAAAAAAAGCAAATCCTTTTTGCAACATATTTCAAAATTCTACCAAACACCATATTTTAAAAACTCAACTTAAAACACTAACCAAACAAGCCCTTAAACTTCAAATTAGCTTTAATGAAGTGAGAAGATGAGGTTATTTTGAGAATTTTGTATTTTTTTTTATAACTTTCATTAGCAAAATATTTTAGTGGATAAACTTATATGGTATTTTAAGGGTTGTTTGTTTGTACCACTTAAATTTGAAAACTTAACTTTTTTAGATTTAAGTGGTTTCAAAGTTATTTGTTAACACAAACTTAAATTTGAAAACTTAATTTTTGCCACTTAAAACTTAAAATTTTTATCAAAAGTTTTAAGTGACAAACTCACCACTTAAAATTGAAAACTTAATTTTAAAGATTGTAAAATACCTATTTTATCTTTTTACATTTTAGAATCATGTGATCCAAATAAATTAATAAAGGTAAAATTGTCATCCTAAACAAAATTCAGTTTTCAGATGTGTTATATTCAAACAAATGACATTTTTTCAAATACAATTTTTAGAACTAAACAAACAGGTGTTTAGCTTAGTTTTTAGTTTTAGTTTGTTTATCAAATGTCACCTTAGTAGGACAAACTCTCCTTTTTAGGGTGGATGGTCTTACAAATTATGTGGATGGATTCAAAATTACCCAAAAACAAACTCTAATACTCTACCACCTTCGCATATTTTTTGTTTGTACAAATTAAAGTGGAATCAATACAAGGTCCTTTAATTGGAAAAAATTTAAGGTGCGGATCGGTCTATACGAACCGGTCATTTTTATGTCGCTTTTGCGTTATAAAAAATATCTCTTAAATATTTTTATGATAGAAAATCATCTTAAAAGAATCAATTTGTAAGAATTGATCCGTACAAAAAACGTACTTCCTTTAAGTGATACTAAATATGTTTGTACGAAAAGATTGTGAGAAAATAATAAAATCAAAAACAAAAGTCGACATTTTATTAAAGCATCTATGAAGTACCACTTCCTATTGGCCTAAACTTAACCATAAAATTATTAAAGTTTTTTTTCAAGAACAAACTCAATAATCAAAATACACATCTAAAGCCAAAGGAAACTCCAACTGCATCTCACTGTCTTTGTTTAACATAGCCTCCACAAAAGAATCCACAGCAGATGAAGAAGAAGATGAATTAGCTTCGCTAGGTTTCTTGAATTCATTTCCATTGAAATTGTTTCCAATAATTTCACTGCTGAAATCACACTGCCCTTTCCCATTTTCCACTTGTTCTGTTCTTGGGTCTTCAAGAAGAAGAAAATCAGTCCAAACAGAGGAAGAGGAAGAAGAAGATGAAGAAGAAGGAGGTGCTGGTACCATTTGAACAGGAGGTGTTTGGTGACAAGAATAAGAGGAAGAAGAAGAGGAGGATTCATTGAAGGAATTTGGTGGGTGGGGAATTTGGAACCGACCCAAGTTTTCCCATGGTTGGTTAACTATTGGGTTGTTGAGAGTTGGGGTGTTTGGGAACTGGGGTGGAATTTGTAGGCATTCTTTTTTCAAGATTATTGATGGAGGGGTACTGTTGGTGTTGAGGAAATTCTGGAAAGGAGGGATTTGGTTTCTGGTGTTTGGGAGGCCAGTTATGTTTCCAAAATCTGAGAAGATTTGGGAATAGGGTTTGTGGGTGATTGGATCAATTCCCATCTTGGAAAGCTTTTTACTTAGCTTAGTGTTCCAATGGTTTTTCACATCATTGTCTGTTCTTCCTGGTAGTTGTTTTGCTATTAGAGACCACCTTCAACATAGAGAGAAAACTTTAGTTACACTTTCTCTAGAAAATATTTGAAAAGAATAATGTCTCATATGTACTAAAATTTGTAGAAAAAAACAAGTATCGAAATATATTACACGATTGTGCTCTACTTAAGATACAATCTTTCTAATGCAATTCGATGTTCATTTTGTAAAAAGTTGTTGGTATATATATCATGCGATATTTTGATAAGATATTTTTACTACCATACTTTTTTATAATGTAATGAAAAAATGCAACTATCAACACATCTGAAGCATGTCAGTGAGACCTGTGATAAGGTCACTTAAGGTAGAACTAGAGCCCATATCATACCGGTAAAGTATAGTATTTTGATTATTTTAGTAAAAATAATAATTTGTCGACTTATATTTTTATGTGAAAATATTGTACTATTTGAAGAAAAATCTTATTCTCAATTTACATTTAAAGTAAAGTTAAAAATTTGGGTAATAAAAAGAATGGCAAATTTTAAACCATCCTCTATGCCAGAAAGCCCAGAAGTTATCTTTGGGCCTCGTCTTGTTAAAATATTCTTTCGCACGTTTAAAAGAAGCATCGTATCCAAGCCTATTTGGTTGCACAGGCAAATAACATGAACAATTAAACAGTCGACATATATATATAAACTTTCTACGAACATATAAATTTAATGAAATAATGAAGTCCGAATTTTTCTTATCAATTGAGGCTAAGAATGTGAAAACAACCGGGGAAACAAAAGAAGAAGAGAAAAGGAGAATAATCAGGTCATCAGTCACAAATTAATTGTCTAATTTGATTTATATATGTATATATATATAAATACACTAATTTCAACCTAATTAATAGTTGAGAACAAAATTTATTAAATATTACAAAATTTGATACTTTGATTATGTTTTAAAAGAGATACTTGACTTAATTTAAGATGAAAGGAGTAGTTCACAATATTCCAAGATATTTTTTCGAAAGAGATTATAAAATTTGGAAGTAATGAGTTTCATTTATCAAAAAGAGTAATATTGCTCAAATTTCGGATTCTACGTATACATGAGGCTATTGTATAGATTTACTACTCAAATTAATTCGAGATAGCTAGATGCACACGAATTAATCTTTGAAAACGATATTTGAAAATATAACATATTTGAAAATGAAAATGAACAAAAAAGAAAAAAAAAGCTAATATATATATGAGAAATTTCAAGTGCGGACCATTCTGTACGGATCAGTCATTTTTATGACTGTTTTGCGACATAAAAAATACCTCCCAAAATGTTTTTATGACGGAAAATCGTCGTAAAAAGACCAATCCTTACATATTGGTCAGTACTAGAAACGGACTATATATATATACACCTAATCTAATAGTATATATATAACACAGACGAAGTTTCTATGCTTAAGCCATGTGTCCAGTCATTGCTACGGCATTAATTTGTTTAAAACTCTTTTTTCACTTGTCTGCCATCATCGTCAATTGATAACTTCCCCCTTACAGCGGTTTTTTTTCTTGCACCTCTTACTTTGCCCCTATTGCATTAATTTCTCTCCTTAATCACCATCCTCTTTGCCTTTTGGACATTATTTGGGAACGACTCATCTGGACACTCATTTTCTCAATCTCTTCTATCATAACCATAGCAGAAAACACTAGGCCAACAAGTCTACCACAAGATATTTATTAATTTCTTTGCAAATATTCATAATGAATCTCATTTTTTATTTTTTATTTTTTTTTCATTTTCAATTGTTTATTTTCTCAATCTTTGTTTATGTCCCATATAACGATTTTAATACTTCTTCTCGCGTGTTTCACCCCAAGTTTCTCAGATCCGCTAGTGCTCATATGGCAGCATTCTAGATATATATATATACACATGTATATGTTTTATTGCCAAACAATCATCGATCTTTGTTTCTGATTATTATTTAGAGTTTCAATAAATTTTACTTTATTGCATTATATATACAAACACATGGATCCACATGTGAATGTTTATTTTAATTTATGTTTATTGCTTATTTTCAGGATTGTAGATGTCCCAAATGTAAGTTAATTCTTTTTTCTTTATTTTCCTTTTTTTAGTAAAGAAGTTGGCTTAATTTGTGTTCTTTTCTATTATATTAGACTTGGCTTCGATTTGTTACATATAAGACTGATGATCTCTAGGTAGGGAAAACCTAACCATGCAAAAGAAAAAAAGGGAAGTGCATAGAAAGAAATCCTTCCATTTCAAATTTATAGTTTTGCTTTGATGTTGTAATAGAAGGAACACTAATTTCAATTTAATCAACCATAAAGCTGACATCTTCTTTTATGTTTCTATATTTGGTACATTAATAATTTCCTATAAAGGTGGGACTCTTAATTTAAAATATCTTTAAAATGAATTCCAAACTAGTGATTTGAGAAGGACTATATATATTTGTTACTTCATATATTGAGTGGACTTTTTTTTTCTTTTGTCTAATACCTACTATTTTATTTTTCTCTTCATTATTGTAGAAGAACTTGATCATTCATTGGAGACAGGCATAATAAAAACAAGGAGAAAGGATCACCGGAGATGACAATATATAAATTAAGAATAAGTTGCAGATCAACTCTTTTAAACGCACTTGCTTTTTTTTTCTTTTCTTTTTAAGGTGTGGCATTTTAAAGTTCTAAATTTAATCGATTTAAAGGACTCAACAGCTTTCTTAGTCGTTAATTTCTTTCTTAGCAATATATCATTTGAAATGCTAAAATTATTTATATTATAAATGGAGTTTTAATTTAGTTTCAGTTTACAACTACAAAAATATATTTAAAAAAAAAAAACACCAATTTAGCAACAAGCCTGTACATCGCACGGGTTATTACATATAGTATAGATATATACCTGCTACCAACAGTTTTGTGAAGGTTGAGAATGAGGTCTTCTTCTTGGGGAGTGAAGGTGTCATGCTTGAGGTCAGGCCTCAGATAATTTGTCCACCTTAGCCTACAGCTCTTCCCACATCTGTTTAGTCCTGTACAAATTTAAACTCATCCAAACAAATTAAATTGGAATATACATATATCTAATTCAACGTGAAATTAATTCTATAATATATAATTACGAAAAAGATAAGCCTATATAAAATTCAACAAAATCATTAATTTGTTTTGAAATCCAACTTATAACTAATTTCTTTTTATATTGTGTATCATAATTGTCAATAATACTAATATATACGTCACAAAGTATGCACAGATAGTTTGTACATAAAATCTGAACTCCCTGCTTCCAAGTTATGATTAATAGTTGTAGTTTGAAAATTCAATTATGTTCACAATGTATTTAAATTTGGAACCTAACTCGAACAATTTGGCAAAAAGGTATCCATTCCGTATATTTTCATGCTAAAATTTAGATTACCTTTTAGCCCTAAATATACACTAAACAGCTGCCTGAAAGAAGGCTAGCTTGGTCGGGCAGATAAATGTAGGCTGGTCCAGAAATATATAAAACCTTACACAAAAATTTGAACAAAGGGTTATTTTCTTATGTATAAACAAGTTTTTTAGGCAAGGACGGAGCCCCCATTGATTTTTCTTCCGTAAGGATACATGGGTGATTGAATTTTTTTTCTATTTGTTAAAGGTCGATCATGATATAAATATTAATGGGCATGGTTATTTGTACTTTAAATAAGTATTATGTTACTTTAGATTTATACTTTGGACCATTTTTTTACGTATTGAATACACTTGGAGTGCTACAACACTCATGTGGAATGCTAATAATCATACACTTATTAAAATAAAATGCTTAATTAGTGTTGTTTTCAGTCATGTTTTCTCTAAGGGAAGAAATATGTTCGGCTTGTGTGATGGCGAAGTTAGAAAATGAATGGACAAATAACTAATTTTTATGAGAATATATAAAAGGAGATGAGTGGATTGGTTATTTTTCCGTCTTTTTCTTATTGTTCATGAAAAATTTTCTTCGACCCACCACTCGAAGAATCGGATTTTATGAAAAGTATTGAGAATAATATAACATATCACCAAATCACTTAGTAATTTTTTTTCCAACTTTCATTAAATATAGTTATTTTTTAACAATTTTTAAATTTGGAATTAAACTTACACTTAATTTAATTAAGCCCCCACTGAATAAAATTTCTCACCACGTCCCTGTTTTTAGGCTCTTACTTTAATATAATGTGTAGAATATGAAGCCATGGCATAACTCGTAAAAAAATAAATCTTTTACTGCTTAGAGACCTTTATTAGTAACTCTGAAGACTGGCCTGTGTAAACTTAGCATTGCTATTACCAAAACATGAAACGGTTTCTACCAAATCAGTACACTCGATCATGATAGAATTAGATCGAGCGTTACAGAGAAGGCTCCAGGCTAGCCTAGCGCAACAGAAATACATTATTAAGAAATAATTTATTTTTTCTCAGTCCACTTCAGATCGAGTTAAAGCATAATGTATTGTAATTTGCTGAGAGAGTACTACGTACTTTCTCGATTATACCATTTATATACGCATATATATACGTACACATATATTCGTGTATGAATATGCATGTTATAGAGGGGGTTAAAATTAAAAAAGAAGAAGAAGAAGATAGACCTGCTTTTTGGGGAACCAAAGTCCAATTGCCAATACCATGGTTGGCTACGTAGGCAAGTATCTTAGCATCTTCTTCAGGAGTCCATGGTCCTTTCTTCACATTTGTTTTATCACAACATGGTGGTCTCCCCATTAAATTTAATTGTACTTTCGAGAGAGAGAGAGAGAGAGAGAGAGAGAGAAAGAGAGAGAGATGTAATGTATGTTTGTAATGGTGATGCAATGTGTTTCAATTTGAGAGAGGCTTACAAATGAAGAGTACATTCATTGATTAATAGTGGAGGAGATCAGATCAAGAGGCAAGAAGAGCATGTTTATTAAATTGGCTCCCAAAAATTGAACAACATTTGCATGATTTTGTTCATCAAAATTAAACTCTCTCTCTCTCTTCTCTCTCTCTCTCATATATATATATATATAAATAAAGCGTTTTACATGACATGAAAATTAATAATGCAATCCATGCATCTCTCTCTCTCATGTGCAAAAGCCATTAGTTTTATAGAAGCTCATTTTGAGTGGGTTGTTTTCTTGAAAGTATTTTTCTTTTTTAGTTAAATTTAGTTATATATTTATACACACTTGATTGGGATTGGGAAACAAACGGACTCTTTAAGCATGGGAATGAACAATAGTATATGTATTAACCGAAAAACCAGCTGGTCACCATGCATGACTACTTCTTGTAAGTCTTTAACACTTCAAATGATTTGAATTTTTTAAGGAAATGTGACATTCTTTCTTCTTTTTTATTTTTCTTTCTTTCTTTCTTATAAGGAGAACTCAGTTTGATTCCTCGTGAATGAAGTGATCCGTGCTACAGTACTGGTAATTCAGAAGATTTATTTGTACTCTAATCCTCACTTTGCGCAACGAAAAGTGTAAGGTATAAATTGTAATTACAAGATTTGTCGCGATTATTACCTATAATCATTGTTTGTATAACTAGAATACGTTGTCTTAGCAGGGGAATGCAACACTACAATCATTGTCGTGTAACTAGAATAATGTTTCAATATTTAAGTTAGATTTGTTATGCAAGATCCACAGCCATTCACTGCGACATGTAATGTACTCAAAGCAATTGACATAATTAGACATTGGGGGTGAGCTAAAGTGTATTGAGATATGTTAAGTTCTTTCTTTAATACATAATCAGTAGTGTTCTTTTTTTTCTTTTTTCTTGGGCTGCATTGAATATCTCTTCTGTCAGGTCTAATTCCGCCCTGATTTTTCATAATTGTAAATTGTGAAAAGAGATTCACTTGCAAAAGTAAAAGACAATCTTGTTCTCCCTAACTCCATTCGCATCACTACTCAATATGGCTGTTCCTTCACTTAGGTGGCGTTTGATAAAACATTTGAAAACTAAAATTGAAAAAATTGTTTATTTACTTCTAAAACTGTATCTGAAAAATTGTTATTTGTTTGAATATAACACATTGGAAACTGATTTTTTTTAATATGACAATTTTGCCCTTATTAGTGTATTTAGATCACATGATTAGGGCTTTAATGAGGGTAAAATAAGTATTTTGTAATGAGGAGTTTTAAGTTTTAAGATTTAAGTGGCAAACTTGCCACTTAAAATTTTGGATGCAAATTTTCAAATTTAAGTAGTAAATCACTTAATTTTTTTGCCAAGCAAACAACTTTTACACCACTTAAATCTAAAAACTTTAAGTTTTCATATTTAAGTGGGCAAAACAAACAACCCCTTCGTATGACAAAAAGATAAATATTTTTATTTTGTATTTATTTATCAACCATGTGAAAATTTCATCTCTGTGTGTGTAGGTGCAGCAGAAATTGGGTGATTGTGTCATTTGTGGGTGGTGGTGACCATGTCATTGTTGTGGAGGTCATGGAGGTTGAATGAAAATGGCAGTGATGGTGTGTTTGAGGGTAGTATTGGAAGACTCAAAATGAAACCTTTTTACTTTTTAAAATCTTATGAATTGATTGGTTCATTTAAAACTTCACACAGTGAGAATTATTTTAAATGACAAAAACTCTCATATTTTCTGTCTAATTGGTGCAAGATGAAAATGAACATCTCTACTTTTTAATGTGCTGATTTCTATTACAATGTGAAAAATAATATACAAATCAATCGCATTATTTTCATTTTGCAAATAAACCCCACACGTCAAGCCAAACTTTTGCTTGGATTTATTCAATATTTTCTTCATTTTTTTTATATATAATATTTGAGGCCCAGTCCAACTACCCACCACCAATGGACCACAAATTCAAGCACCAATGTTTGCTCTTACTTGGCTCTGTACTTTTACCAGAGCCTCAAACCAACACTTTTCAGAAGTCCCATTCTGTCCGGTAATAAGGGAAAAGTAGAACAATGAAAGGGGGAGAAAAGAAAAGGAGAATGAATAATAATCCAACATTGTTTATTGGGTATGTAAAAGAGAAGGATTCACCTAACCACCAATAGAGACCAAATGGTACTACACTGGGTTCAACATTGGATTTGACAAGGAGTTGTTTCGATCAAGTTCCAGTAATTACAAAAATATTCTGGTAGTCAATAATTAGTCACTTCTGTAAACATAAATTAGTTGAGATGTATAAAAGTTGGCCCGAACAACGTAGCCATGAAAAATAAGGATTTTCTTTTCATTGTAGCCTACCAAATTCCATACCCCCAAAAGTGGAAAGAAAAGATATACCCGTAAATATTTAATTAACAAGAGAATATTTTAATTATTTCAAGGTAAGGGTACGATAAAAAGAAAATCGCATGGTAATATATTGTTGAAATGGGACTCGCCTTTGTAATATAGTACATACTACATTGCAACAAAGTCAAATGTTCTGAACAGGAGATATAGTACATACTACATTTTATTTCTCCTCGCATACTAAAGAGATATTGTATCCCTCCTATTTTCCAACTTTTCTAGCAAACAAATTCATGCATAGAAAATCCATCATTACTTCTCTCTTTTCCTTTCCTTTGTACAAAGCACCATTGAATCATTGAAATAAAAATAATGAATGAATCAAGTGAACTGTGAAAGCAACCCCTGAAGAAGATAAACAGACTGTAAAATGCAAAAGAATAAAGCATCACTTCAAACCATTCTTGAGAAAGTAGAATCCCCACACAAAGATTAAAAAGAAAAGCCCATGAAACTGACACTACACTTTCACACTTCAATTCAAGCATGAAGCTTTACTATGATGTGTCTATGTCCCAAAATTTCTTTTTCTCAATCTTTTTCTGATAAAGCTTGTGGGGTCCATTTAGATTCAAAGACAAACAGAGGAATCCATCTCTGTAGAAAAGGAGAATTTGTGAGTGGGAAAAGGAAAACACAAACAGAGGGGAGAGGGTTATTTCAAGAATATCATCTCATAAAAGCTAAATACAATGAAAACAACAAATAGCAACAGAAGAATCTGTGCTTCTTTTATCCTTTTACTTACTGAAAAATGACTGAAAGGAAAAGAAAAAAACATTTCCACATGAATCGCGAAGTATTCCCTTTCCTCGAAAAGAAAAATTCTAGACAACACAATGCCATGCTAAACTGATAAAGGAAACAATATTTTTCATTGAGGATATGAATACACACCAAATAGAAAATCTACTTTACCTCTTTGACTAACGCGCTAATTTTTTTCTCCAGCCACTAGAAAAATTCGAAATCCAAGTAAGGACCCGACGATCTATTCGAATCAGAAGCTCCTTTCTCACTCGTTGGCAATTTTGACTTCGACGTTTGACTAACAAATGCAAGATCTAGTGGCTTAGGGATCTCGGGCGGGCTAGAGCTTCGAATTAGAGCCCAATTAACACTTGCAAAAAAGGGGTGTTGCTTTATCTCAGTGGCACCTCTTTTGTACCCTAGTCGTTTTTGTGGGTCCTTAACAAGTAGGTCCCGGATCAGATCCTTAGCAGCAAAACTAATAGCGGGCCCCTCTGGAAATTTTAAGGATTGCCCAACAACATTAAATAATGTCTCTCGGTTTCCATTTCCTTTGAACGGGGTCCGCCCGTGTAGTAACTCGTACAAGAAAATACCAAATGTCCACCAATCAACAGCACTTCCATGACCATCTCCTCTAATTATTTCGGGGGCCAAGTATTCATGGGTCCCAACAAATGACATGGACCGGGCTGCAGTGGGCTCCGCTATGAGCTCAGGGAGTGAATCTGTACTTACTAAAGTTGTTCGTTCAGTTTTCAACTTTCCATTCTTGGATTTGAAAATACGGGGCTTAAAGCAAGAGGGTTGGAAGCAAGTGGGTTGTACACAAACCGGTAATTTGAATGATGGATCGATGCACGATGGCTGGATGCAGTATGAACCGAGGGTACAAGATGGTTCAGCATTGGCTTGGACGAGTGTGGGATTCGAATAACATCTTAGTGATAAGTCAAAATCAGATAACATAATGTGACCATCTTCTCTAACTAAAACATTTTCGGGTTTTAAGTCCCTATAAACTACACCCATCATGTGTAGATACTCAAGGGCAAGAAGTACTTCGGACACATAAAACCTACAAGATCAAAATGGGAAAAAAAGTTTAGAAAGTTAAATTGATAAGAATGAAGTGGAGAAAACAATAAAGAAGTAAAGGGACATAAATAGCCATGTATTCAACTTCAAGAGGTACTCAACCAAGAACTTAGACAAAGAGCACGGCTACAGTTACCGAATTCGTCAACCGGTTCATCATACCAGATGCATTGATGGGTTTTACATTCTCGGAATGTACAACTCATTAATCCACCATGTGGGATTATCTAGTTGATAAAACTGGTAAGAATCTTCTTCATTTATCTGGGGTTGCATTTGATGCAATTCTTTTCCACAGAAAATGCCATCTTTTCTATCTTTAGTGGTGCTTGATTATTTTAATTTCCATGATACCAACTTGTTTTAACCCAATTATTGTCTTTTCCATGAAATCAAGACCACTTCCCTCCAAATCTTTATTTTCCAAGGAACAACTTTCCATGTTAAAATATTTCAATGAATGAGATTCTTTTCCAAGCATATCAATCAAAACGCACCTAAAGCGTCCTAACATATACTCTCACTACCCATTACAGCAAATCAACAAAATGACTAAATAACTTTCACAGTGAAAACAATTAACCATTAGCAAACCAAATTGGGAACAAATCAAGAAAATACAATGTCTATTCCAAGAAAATATCAAACCTTGCTGCTTGTTCTGAAAAATGCTTCCCAGGCTGGCGCTGCCGAAGAAGATGGAGATCTCCACCACTGCAAAATTCCATAAGCAAACAAGAAAACTTTTCGGTTTCGAAATGCGAATAAAGAGTCGGAAGAAAAGGGTGATCCAACAAACCCAAGATTTCCCTCTCAGTTTGAGCCCTAACCATTTTCTTTCTCCCCTCTAACATCCCTTTATCCATCACTTTCATGGCAAATAAACACCCCGTCCCTCTCAACTCAGCCAAATACACACTCCCAATATCACCAAAGCCAAGTTTCTTTAAAAGCCTAAAATGCCCCAAACCCAAATCCCCATCTTTCCCCTTCACGATTTGTATTGCATCCCATCTAGAATCATTACCCTTATGAGGCTTTGAAGCACAAAGGCTTCTAAAACTAATTTCATTAGCATTGTTACTAACACTGTTACAATAGCTAGAAGAACTCAAGCTACTACTCTTCTCACTCTCCTCACAATCCACACACTCCTCAACACTCAAAACCCCACCACACTCGCTCACTTTAGTAGAACTCCCACTACTATCCGACCCAGTAATGATACTGCTACAAACTTCAGTACTAGTACTGATGTTCATGCTCAGGGCCTGAAAACTGGCAATGGGGGATCTGGGTTTGCCATTTAAAGTGGGACTTGTGAGTGTTTGGTTCATGTTTGAACAACGTAGCTAAGGTGTTCGATGAAATTTCGAAATGAACAAATAATACAAATTTGGGGGTTCCTTTATATTGGGTGGGGGTCAAATGGTGTTGCGGCTGCGCCGAGGTGGTCAAAGAGGGGGAGAGAGAGACGCGGGCGCCAAGTAGGGTCTAGAGAGAGAGAGAGAGCATAATTAAAAAATGAGAGTAGTTACGAAGAAGAGGGTGAAATTAAAAGGAGATTCAAATTTGAATTTGTGACTGAGAGAACCAATGAGTGAGTTGGGGTTTGAGTCTTTTTCTCTCTGATTTCACTGTCCCAAAGATGTAACAGCTAAGAGACAAAAACACAGAGGAACAGATTTGTATATAAAATTTGTTATTTAAATGTGGACCAGATTTATATTTATAAGTATATGAAGTTGCAATATAATATAATATAATATAATATAATATAATATAATATAATATAATATTGAGTGAGATAGTGAGACTGAGAGTTACAATGTGGACAAAAAAGGGTTCCAGATTTTGTGACCCAAAACCAACTTTTTATTATTTTTTTTGGAAAGTTATAGTGATATCTGCGCGTGTTGTTCAATCTGCATTGGGTTATTAATTGTCAATAGCTTTTTTTGAGGCCTGGGACCGGTTTGGTTTTTGAAAAAATTTTGAGGAACTATTAATTGAATCGGTTTTATGTTA
The DNA here is from genome assembly GCA_021464415.1 of Lonicera japonica. Classification (NCBI taxonomy): domain Eukaryota; kingdom Viridiplantae; phylum Streptophyta; class Magnoliopsida; order Dipsacales; family Caprifoliaceae; genus Lonicera; species Lonicera japonica. The sequence goes on along the minus strand of CM038469.1, from coordinate 40,809,792 downwards.
ACGGTTCGGTTCTACTTATAAAAAAGTGAAGAATTGGTTTAAGAACCGAATCGGTTCTAACGGTTCGGTTCTCCCAGTTTATCGTTTAACCGTTAACAAGATAAAAACCGGTTCCTTAACGGTTATTGAAAAAAACCGGTTTATTAGTTAACCGTTAACAAGAAAAAAACCAAAAAAACTAAAATATTAATAGTTATTGGAAAGAAATAACGGTTCCTTAATGGTTCTAACGGTTCCTTAACGGTTCTAACGGTTCGGTTCCTAAGCAATTTAAAAGGAAAATCTAATAACGGTTCCTTAACGGTTATTAGAAAGAAATTATGTCAAGAACCGTTAACCGAACCGTTAACAGCCTCGAAGAACCGAACCGATAACAAAAGTTTCATATTTTCCAAGAACCGAACCGAACCGGGTTTTATCGGTTCGGTCCGGACCGGTTCTCCGGTTCCCGGTTCTAAATTCCCAGCCCTACTTTTTTCTCAATTTTATATCAAATATGTTTGTTAAAAATTAAAATTAATTATAGTTGTAAAAATATTGTATTATAGTCATGTTATATATTAAATTATAAAATTTAAGTAAAATTGAGTATATTGATTAAATAATTACAAATATTTGATTGAATTAAAAGTTTTTGTGCTTGACAAATATAACAAAAATAATTAATACAATAATGAAATTTATAAATATGATAAAAAGTTATGAGTATGTGTAAAACTAATTAATTTTATACCGGTACAACTTGAACTTTACCCATGTATATATATACCCTTGTTATAACTAGACTAATAGTTTTGGCACATGATTTCTCTTCATATTTAGTTCATTTTGTTTAATAGTGTTTTGTTTGAGATTTAAACGAATAATTTTTTTTTATATAAAATTTGATTGAGATAATCTTTATAATAAGTAGATCATCTCCATAAAAATTTCACTAAGAGATTCAATTTAGAAGTTGTTGAGATAGTAATATAAAATTTCAACGTAAGAATAAAAATATGTATCAAATTTTTATCACACATGTTTTTGGTTTGAATTTTTTGATGAAACTGTGCAAAGATGATCTACTCATTACATAAATTATCTCCACAAAGTTTCATGAAAAAAGTTAATCTATTTAGATCTCAAACTTAACCTCGTTGAGAGAAATTTAACCGAAAGAATAATGGAGAAGAGTCGTGTCTATTTTGTATTTGATTTTAAATTAAGAGTTCCATCCTATTTTTTTTGAATGTTTGAAAATAAGAAATTTTATCTTTGGCTGAAACACAATTAGAGGAACTAAAAATCCTGCAACAGAAAATATGTTTTTATTCTTGATGTAAAATTTGAGAAAAAAGAAGGTATATCAAATAAACAAAAGCTTAAAATTTTTGAATGGGTCATTTGGATTTTGTGATCTATGGTTTTACCAAAGTTAAGTTAAAATTCACAATTTTTATTTCTTGAATTTTGAGATCCATTTTAAATGGTTCATTTTCATTTCTCTTCTTCCTTTTTCTTCCTTTGTTTGATATAACATTTTAAAAAAAAATAGATTTAACAAAATCATTTAATTGATTCGTTGATTATTTTTTAACTAATACAAACAATGTAATTATTATACCAAATAATCAGTTCTCTTTTCTTAAAAAGGAATAATGAAATGACTCTCTCTGACTCTGTCTCGCCTAAAAGATGACTACATTCATCATCCTCTAGAAATAAAGTCCTAACCACTCACTCAAATTAAAACTCAAGATACCAATTTTGATTACCAAATTAAGTCTCAAGAAGAAGAAGAAGAAGAAGGGTTGGTCTTAGCGTTGTAATCGCATATTACATGTTTCCATTTATATCATTCGTTATCAATTGTGATGTATAATTTAATAATCAACAAAAAAACAATATGATTTAATAATTAAATTGTTATTATAAATAGTATTCACGGGGCACCCAAGTTCAAGTTCCATTCCTTGTCACTCTTCTCTGCTTGATCGAACCACCTAGATCAATTCATTGGTTTTATTTATTAAAAGAATCAATGACTTTGTTGAATTTTTTTTTTGTATAAATGCAATATCAAATAGAAAAAAAGTATTATTTGGACTTTGGGGTTCATAGTTTTAATAAAATTGAGTTTGAGGTAATTTGCATAAGAGGCAAAATAAGTAGTTTGTGTTATTTTTTTATTCGAGTAAGGATTGTAATGGTTTGACTAATATAACCTATCCAAAATGGACCCAAAGTCCAAGAAGTAGAGACGATAGACCCCTAATTCAATTTTGGTAAAACTGTAGACCCCAAAATCCAAATAACCCGATTTTAAGAGTAAACTATCATAATGGCCCTTAAATTTTTGGCCCGGTGTCACTTTCGCCATTAAACAAAAAAACGCACCATTTTAGCCTTTAAATTATTAGTGAGTGTCACTTTGATCTTTTCGTTCACATTTTTCGATAAGTTAGAAGGAAATAGAAGGCATTTTTGTCATTTTAATTATATTTTTTTATTTAAAAAACAAAATAAAAAAAGAAGAGAGAGAAAGAGAGAAACCCAACTTCCTCCACCACCAGCATTTCCAACTTCTCTCTCATACACATACACACACATATATACATACATACATACATACATACATACACACACATACACAGCCACATCTTCCACCACCACCATTGCCACCTCTTCCATCACCACCACGACAGCACTGTGTATATACATACACCCATAGCCATTCTCTCTCTCTCTCTCTCTCAAACACACTCCCCTCCCCCTTTCTCCTTCTTCACTTCTGGCTCAAATTGAAACCCCAAATTAAAACACCAATAAATCAAAATCCCAAATTAAAACCCCGAACTGAACCCCAAATCCAAAAGTTTCCCTCATTTCCATCCACTTAATGCAAAACCACCCAATCACATTAATTCCCAATTCTTTCACGCACATAACCATTAACACTTTCTCGCAATTAGGGTTTGTTCGCTAACATAGAGTTTTCGAACTTTGGGGTTTTTACAATTAATAAAACAACCTCTCTCAACAAAGATTGCAAAAATTTTAAATTGAATTCCAAAACTAGGATTTATATAGGAAAAGGAATGTTAACAATATTCGGATCCGAAAGTAATTAATGCCCCCCATTTCTGTCTAACTTAACATAAAATTTGGATAGAAGGGTTAGAGTGACATTTGCAAACAATTTTAAGGGCTAAAGTCGCGTGTTTTTTAGTTTAAGGGCCAAAATGACACTAGGCCAATAGTTTAAGTGTCATTAGGGTAGTTTACTCTTATTTTAATTAAGACTGGATGTCCATGTTAGTCTAAGTGAGTATGAAAATTCGAAAATAGACCGATAAAATTAAATCGATTCCTTAAAAACCAAATTAAAAAAAAATCAAAACTAAAACGAAGAAACTGAACTAAAACCAATCGAATAAGTTCGGTTCGGGTTTGAGTTGCACTTACAGAACTGAATCGAACCAAACCAAATTATTAATTGATATATGAGTATACGGCGTCGTTTTGTAGAAACATATATTTTTCTTTCATACTCTAATTACGTTTTAACTCAGTTGTTTTCACACAAACACATCACTCTCTTTATTTTTTTACCAAATTGTTCATGAGGTAACACTCTTAAAACCTTAATAAATGTTTTTCATGCCATTCGATACTTGTTTTTCATAAGATGATAGTTTATAAAGGGATCGGACCTTATCATTCGACACATGTTATTTTCCATCTTACTTGAAAGTTCATGTATTACTAATCTGAAGTGGATAGGGATGAGAACTACAAAACATTACTAAATTCATTTATAGTGGAGGGCTATTTAATGTTGCCTTAATATTTATTTTTATTTTAAAAAAATAAATAAAAATTGAATAAACTCGAACCGGAACGAAATAAAAAAGTTCTGGTTGAATCTAAGTCTCGACCGAAACCAAAAACTCCCTTGTATACTTACTCAACTTTTGTAATTAAAAAAAGGTTTATCAACTTTACTCGTCATATAAGAAGAATAATATTTAGTGACGTTATCAAATAAATAATTAGTAGAGGGCTATCATGGTTTTCTATTAAGGTAAGTACTACTCTATGCTCTCTTTTCTCATAGAACTCTTCCAGGAGTATGGTACCTCCTCGGGAAAAATTGTTAGTAAGCCGAAGTTGCAGGTCTTCATTGGTAGGGGGTCTAGAGTCCTTTGCATCAAATTAGCTATCTTCTCGACATTCTTGTGCATCAAAGGCCCTTTTTTTTATTTGGGTATTCATATCTTTTGTGGGAAATCGTGGCAGGTGCACTTGCAGGGTTTAGCTGATCGTGCAAAAACTAAGATGGATGGTTGGGTTAGTATGTTGATCTCTATGGCAAGCTAGGTTTTATTAGTTAAGTCAGTGGTACGGCCTCTTCTCATCCACAGTTTTGTGGTCTATAAGTGACCATTCTTTTTATTCGTCAGCTGGATGCTTGTATGTGAAATTTTGTTTGGATGGGTGATCCTCAAACTTATAAGCTGGTTACTATTTCTTGGCATCATGTGTGTACTCCTTTGGAGGCAGGTGGTTTAGGTATTCGAGCCTTAGGCCCTCTAAATAGGCGGGTATTCTTCGATTTATGTGGGACACTATGCATACCGAGTCTACTTGGCGGGATTTCATGCATGCCAAATTTGGCTTTTCTTTTAGGTTCAAGTGCATGTCTTCTACTTTGTGGCCGAGTTTTTTAGAGTCTGTTTCGATTATTGAGTTGCATGCCAAATGGATTATTGGTAATGGCTATTATGTCAAATTCTGGTGTTGCAATTGTCTTGGTGATACCCTTTTAAGCATTCTTCAGATTGAGGACATGAAGGTCTCTACCAGTGTCTATAACTTCGTTATCGATGGGAGCTGGGATATTTTAACTGAGTTTTAAGAAGCTTTTCCTAATATTGTGAACATTATTAAAAGGGTTCTTCTTCCACTTCACGATGGGGATGATACCTTTATTTGGCTTTACTCCTTTAAAGGTGACCTATTCTTCAGAGATGTTTATCAGTTTTTTCGGTTGTCTGCTCCGGTTTCTTGGACTCGTCACCTGTGGGGCCTTCACATCTCACCACGCAGGTCCACTATTAGGTGGCAGTTATTGCATGGCCATTTGCATACTCAAGACATTTTATAGTCTTTTGATCACTTCATTACAAATAGGTGTCTTATATACGAGAATAGCTTGTAGTCTATAGTGCATTTATTTATTTATTGCCCTTTTGCAGTGGAGGCTCGGTAAACTGTTTGTGGGTTTTTCGCTGTGCTATTTCAGACATTTGACACAGTTATGAATATGTGGTCATTCGTTTCTCATCAATCGTTTTGTTCTTAAAATTTTCACTTATGGGCGGCTGTAATGATATATACTTGGGATTTCATTTGGCAGGCTCGCAATATGTGGGTTTTCCAAGAGAGGCAATTCACTTTTCACCATTATCTGATCTCTTTAACGGGTTGGCTGCGTATGATCTCGATCATTGCCAAGAATTACATTGGTCATAATGCGTTGGATCTTTATGTCTTACATGGTCTTGGTGTGCAAAGCAGGCTTTGTCGTGCCTCTCTAATGCTCCTGGTTTATCGGTTTCCACCCCAAATTGGATGGGTGAAACTGAATATAGACAGTATGGCCTAAGGTGCTACTGCTGTGGGCGTTTTACGTAATCATAAGGGCGTGGTTATCAGTGCATATTATTTTGATGTTGGGATTGGTACCACCTTCCTTGTAGAGATTTTGGCTCTTATCTAAGGTATTAAGTATGTTTATTAGCGAGGTTGACATATACTCTGGATTGAGTTCGACTCGATGGTGGTTCTTCAATGCTTGCAATCCTCTTCATATCGACCTCTTTGGTGTGTTGCCATGCACGTGATGGAATAACCACAAGCATCTTCTATTTGGCATCCATGCACTTCTATTGTTTCCATATTTATAGAGAGGGTAATGTTGTGGCTGATTGTATTGCTTCTATAGGACTCAATCACGAGGCTCCATATTGGTAGGATTCGGGTCCTACGCATATAACCACATTAGTGGGACAAGATATGTCCTTACTCTTTAATTATAGGTTTAGATCTTATTAGCTATACTCTTTCTGTTTTATATTTCTATATTGTTAGTGATCTCTTTGTGGATTAATATACTTTGTCTTGAATCTTGATGGGCTGACTTTTAAGCCTACTAGATTGTTTTTGTTTATGCCTTTGCCATATTATCAGGAAGGTCGTTTGTACGCCTTCGAGTCTGCCCTCTTCAGACTCACTTTATTTCTTTCTTTAAATAATATATAACACTCTAGCGCACTAGATTTTCTTAAAGAAAATTAAAAAAATAATAATTATTTGAAAAATTGTTTTATAAAGGGCAGTGTTATTTACACCTCTTATATTTGTCACAATCACCCCCTTATGATAAATTTATTATCACTAACACTACTCTTACATGGTTTAAATCGAGTTAGATATATATCAAAACTTTTAAAAAAAATTAAGGGATAAATGGTGACATTCACCCGCCTGAGGAAGGAGCGGGTCAATTTTACCCGCCTAGCTATAATTTAATTAATTGTTAAATTTAGTTGGACCTTGCCATACAGATATATTTTTGGCAATTATAATATATCTACAGTGAAAATGACGGATATACTAAAATGCTAAATATAAGTTTTTAGCATACTTACATCGGATGATCTAACAATGTCAACTTTGGATTTTTGCCACCTAATATATCTTTGGTTTCAAGAGAAGATAACTATTGGCAAGAAGCCACATACTACATTATAATATAAGTATTAATTATGAGTGTTTCCTTTTCCCGAAGATTATTAATTTATCATCAATTGAGTGCAAACTTGAAGTATAATCAAAGAAAATGCACACCAACCATTAAAAAAATGTTCAACTATAAGTACGCTCATTTTAAACCTTATTAACATATATTAATTGCAAAGAAAATGAAGTTACCCAAATCATTTGCCGCCTTCTTTCTCTTCTGCATATGGCACCTTATATCATCTGGTAATTACACTATCATTTCTTCAAGTTAGCTTCGCTCTCTATATACGTATTATAGATAAACTAAGAGCCATCTTTTGGTTTTGACTTAAAAATCAAAAAATATATCTTTCATTGATTGAATTTTTTTTTCATATTACTTTCAATGGTTTTGAATCGATCTTTGTCCTCTAACATATGTATAAGTACACAAATGTCTTATTTGTTCAAGCACACTACTTTAAAATATATGTAAAATGCTGCGTGTATATATATATATATGATTCCCTTCTCTTAAAAATTATCCTTAAATTAACTATGTTTAACACTGTCTGTTTTAAGGGGGTAAACGGATGACTTTTTTCATGAAACTTGGTAGAGATGATCTTTATAATGAGCAGATCATTTTCACTAAATTTCATCAAAAAGCTCAACCGGGAAGTGAGTTAACTACACAATTAATATATATGCGTATTTCTGGATGTTAAAATTTTAGTTATTTTGTTAACCTGGCCACTTCCCATTTGAGTTTTATGATGAAATTCGAACTACTTATTATAGAGATCATCTCCACCGAAATTCATGAAAATATTCTTCCGTTTACATCTCAAAATGGATATTTTTTAAGTTAGTTAACTTAATGACTGCCCTTAAGAGAAGGGAACCGTATATTTATTTATATGATAACATATAGTATAGAAGTTGTAGTTAAAAGGCACTTACATATTATATGATAGTTTTTCATGTTGACAGAAGAGTGATATAGAGATAGTTGGCGAGCGATTTAACCTTGTGGTAAAGGCGCCCATCTGGATTTGTGAGATTCCGAGACCAAATTTCACATGTGGTGGGATAAAGTGGGGGATTTCTTTATTATTGTAGTAAAAAGAATTGAATGAAGAGACTTGTATATTTCTTTTTTAATAAAAAGTATAGAGAGATAGTTGGTATTGAATAACTATCATCCGGACTTGTATTTTTTTTATTTTTTTTGATACAAAGCAAGGATACTACAACACAATTTTTTTTGATACATGCCTTAAATTAACAACTACCACAATATAAGGTGGATCCACATGGTTTGATAATCATGTTTATATGAATCGAATTCAGGATATCCTTGTTACAAAGATAAAAAAAATGCCAATTAATGGATTATAAGGCCGCTAACAAATATATTTATATTTAGTTGTTCTCATTTATGATATGATTTTTGATGTTTCTCTACAATAAAAAATTGACAATTTTATATACATTAATTGATTATTTTTTTATTTTTTTTTGAGTTGGGTGGGGTGGGTGGGAGGAGATGGAATCGATCATGTGATCTCTTAGGAAACTCAAAAACCAAAAATAAATGAACTCTACTAACGTGATTCTGTCAAAGAACATAAAACCCAACTAATACATTTAAAATGACCTAACCTCCATATATATATATACATATCACGTGCTATAAAAATGTAAATCTCTTGTAGATACGATCATCTTCTATATGTTCTCCGATCTCTCTATATATATATCTAATCATAAAAAATTAGGATATGAATCCTGTTTTTGAATATTTTTTAGATGCAATTTATGTTCTTTTTTATTTAAAGCTTGTTATCCTTACTTTTTAAACCATGCGGTCCCTCCGGTTCGGTATATGTGATTTCTCGGTCACAATTACAATATTTATGAACCGAGATTTCTCGGTCACATGTACTGTATCTGTCACACTTGAACCGATATTTCTTAGCCACATATATTGTATATGTGATCGAGAAATCACAAATATTCAAGTATTATATCTGTGTATCTGAGTTTTTTCCAAGAGTCAGATACCGTAAATAAGGGAGCGCAAACTTAAAAAAAAAGTTAGTAGACCGTATCAAAAAAATTTCCATTAGCAAAAACTGGATGCTAAAGTTTATTTAATCAACCCTCAATATATTTTCTAATGGTTTACAATTGTGTGTATAACTTATATTGAATTTAAAAAGCTCTCCACGGGTGTTTTCTTTTGAATTATGAGCATCCCCTATTCTTTCATTCAATTTCATACTACTTACCATAATTGAAATTAATTAATGTACAGGAAATCAAGTAGCACAAGCATGCACCTTTTTTGTGCGCAACGAATGTCCCTTCCCAATATGGCCCGCGACGGCACCAAATAAAGGCCACCCAATCATAGCTAACGGCGGTTTCTACCTCCCACCGGACCACCTTAAAAAATTCCCAGTCCCAGAAGACTGGAGCGGTCGCTTGTGGGCCCGCACCGGTTGCAACTTTGCTTACAACTGGAAACCTGCATGTGAAACAGGCGACTGTGACTCAAAACTAGAGTGCAACGGAAGCATAGGCCTACCTCCGGTAACCCTAATCCAAATTTCCCTACTAGACGACCCAAGTTTTTACGACATTAGTTTAGTCGATGGCTACAATTTACCCGTCTCAATAACGACAAAGCCTTATTCCCCTAAATGTACGATTAATGGGTGCGTAAAGAATTTGAAACATATGTGCCCACAAGAGCTACAAGTCTGTAATGAAAAGGGTGAAATCATCGCTTGTAAGAGCGCTTGTCTAGCTTTTAATCTCGACAAGTTTTGTTGTAGGAACGAGTACAGGTATCCTGACAAGTGCAAGCCGAGCGTGTACGCACATATCTTTAAGGATGCGTGTCCGAGTTATATCAGTTATGCGTACGATTCTCTAAAACCGGTAGTCAAATGCGTATCAGATGTTTATGTGATAACATTTTGTCCCTCGAAATGGGGAGATATGGATGTGTCTTCAATCTACAACCAGTGATTTCATTTTTATAGTGCTTTTTCTTTTAATTCAACAATGAGATTGAAGAGTGTTGCAGTAAAATATTTACAGTGTTTATAGTACTTTGAGATCTAAAACTTGCTTTTTAATAAATAAAGATATTTGTATTGGAGGGACATGATCAATATATAATGACCTTTTTAGTGTTGGTATATAAAATATCATTAACTTGTTCTTTGGGGACTATTTAGTTAATTTACGCTTAAATATTATTCCTCCTAAATGAAAAATAAAATGTTGAAATTTTCACTTATTCTATTTCTCTATCTTTTTCATATTACATACTTGATGTCCATTTATGTGTTAATGTAACAAATAAATAATTCTCAATATGTAACACCTTGTCTAGCTCGTTGGCCAGCTTGCGTGGTAAGAGCTCTCCCTTAAAAACGAGTCAATGAAAATACCAAAATTTTTTTACTCCGATGAAAAATACCACATTAATTTAAATAAGTACTTCACAAATGAGATGGGTTGGGTTATGTGGTGTGGAACGAGGATTCAAAGCCTTCAATTTATACAAGGGGGAGGAGCCTTTGTATTAATTCTTGCATTAATCAAAAACCGTTTTTTAAGATTTAATACGAATTAATACAAACGTTTCGAATTTTAAATCTCTCATTAAGAGAAATTTAAATAAATAAAAAAACAAGTGTCATTAAAGAGATTAAATGGAGAAGAAGAAAAATAAACTTGCTCTAGGTGCAAAACTTAACCCCGCGCGGCTGGTCATTTTCGGAGCAACATTCGTGTCCGCGGGTGCGGGCGCACACAAGCCAAATTTGGTCCGTGGTTTGCACCCCCTACGCCTGGGTGTGCGAGAGAGAACCTTATTTTTCTTAGAAACTTATAAGTAATGAAAGGTTATCCTTTATAAACTCATAAATTTTTTCCCAAATTTCCAATGTGGACTTAACCTTTCGTATTCCATTTTTCATCTCAAGTAGCTCATTTTGGGTGGCAATTTCTCATTCACCCCATATCTGTTTTGAGCATACAAATATACATAGTATACAAATATACAATCTCGATATACTCTCGGAGGAGAACATGAATTTATTATTTTATTTCACAACCGAGTGTGAAATCCCGTTTAAAATTACCCTCAAAGTGGCTCAAAAATGACTTTAATGTCCATTTTTTTCCAACAATTTACTCATCACTTAAACGAGTACATTCTACGTACTACTCTCAGTTGGGTACCAATTTTGACTAATTAAATAAATTTTATTTACAAAATTTTTGTATATTATTTATGACTAGTATTACTCCTTGTGGTCAAAATTTGTTCAATCATCAGCTTCATTCTTAATTTTAAAATTTTCTATTATGTTTTTCTTTTTAAAAAAGGGTGATTTTATTTTCACGCTTAATAATGCTTGGTTTCACTCCCACTTTTTATTCGATCATTGAGCACCGAGTAATGATTTGTTATTCTATCCTTGAGGGGCCAGGTATAAGTTTGATAATCCCTTACTCGGTCCCTAAGCACCGAATAATAGGATTATACTTGGTCCTCAAGGACCGAATAACATGCCCTTACTTGGTACACAAGGATTGAATGAGGGGTGAAGGTGGAACCAAGTATTATTGGGGACGAAAATAAAATCACCTGTAAAAATGGTTATATTAGACTTCAAAGTGATTCAGGAACAAGTTTTTATTACGTTACACCAAGGTTTGTGTAATTTTTTTATTTTATTTTTTTTGGGTTCATATCTTAGTTATTAAAACTTGTTCATATAAGATCAAATTTATGTTATTTAAGTTGTATATATTATTATATCATGTAAAGCGCATACGTATTATACATACATGAATCTGTTTTAACAAGTAATTTAAGCGTCCATGTCATAATTTTTCATGTGGAATATGTGCAATAAAAACCAGCATTCATTTCTTTGACATAAATTGGATCGACAGCACGAGAAAAATAGAAGTTTACATATGCCATTGGAGGTATGCATGAAGATTGCCATGCATGGTGCTTGGATGTGGGGATTTTCAGCTAAAATAGGGCAGCAAACGGTGGATGGTGCTCAGATAAAAGCATAGCAAGCACTGCTTCATGGGCTCAACCAAACCTGGGATCAACGTGTTGGGAAAATTGATTGAAGTCGTAACGAATTTGAGGAATGCAGTGTTCGAGCTGGTTAAACAGTGGATGTGGAAGTGGGCCATCCTTATTTTGATGACATTATGGAGCTAATCCATATCCCGGGACTCCATTAATTAGGGTTGTTGATTTCCTAGCTAAAATGGGGCACTATCTAGTCTAGAAAGCCAAGATAGCTGGTTTTTAATAACCCTCCTCCATGGGTGAATCGCCTTTTCATGTAGTTTTTTCGGTTTTTATTTTGGGCTTCGGCTTCGGGATATCCGAAAATTCGAATTTGTTCTGAATTTGAATCTGTATTTTATGGACATTTATCCGAATGGATCTTCAGAAAAGAGGATTTGGATAATATTTATAAATATTTGAGAAAACGTATATGGATATGGATAATGATTGTATTCGACCTGAAGAATCCATATCCAAGGTGGATTATTCATATTTATGGATATTCGATTTACCAGATATCTGTATTTACTATAATTTATTATATTATATATATCCATTTAAAAAAAATCAAACAACGTTTAATTTGGCATGCACAAGCTAGCCACAATTTACAAAAAAATAAAATTAAACTAAACCAAAAAGGAAAAACACTTATAAAAATGGAAAAGAAATGCACAAGCTAGCCACAATTTACAAAAATAAATAAATTAAACTAAACCAAAAAGAAAAAAACACTTATAAAAAGGGAAAAGAAAGAGAAAGACTATTTAAAATATATGTGACTTATTAAGATGAAAGGTTCAAGACCATATCAAATTTAAAATTGTAATGATTTTTAACTTTGATTTATATGGTTATATTATAATTTTAACGTAAATCTTATTGGGTTATATAAAAAAAATAAAATAAAATAAATTCATTATTTCGGTTAAAAGTTTGACATAAAACATTTGTCATTATTTGAATACATTTTGCAATGTTTTGTTGTACTTTTGGTTTTGAAAGAGTATGTTGTCAAATATATTTTGAAGATTGAGCTAATTTTTAAGTTAATAAAACATTGGTAATGTGTATGTAGTTATCCGAATTTGAGATATCGATATTATCTGAATTTGAGCTATCTAATAGGATAAGGGTAAGAATAGTTTAATATGCTATCTGAAAGGATACGGATAAGGATTTAGATAGTAAATTTAAAAAGAGATACGAATAATAAATAGTGTGGTATCCGGTCCATTTACACCTCTAGTTTCGTTCCTCTTCGAGAGAGAAAAAAAACTGTATTTGGTATCAGAGGTTTGGTTTAGTGGATCGACATCTAAGTCGCGCCGGAAATATAGCCGAAGTTTAGCCAAGGTAAGGCTTTTATCAGGCTTTTCTTTCCATAACTCGTTGACAGTCGAGCTAGAATTATCTTTGTTATTAATTGTGGAACCATTAAAATGTTGTCTCGTTCAAACTCTGTTATGACAAATCGTTTTAAATCTAAACCGCTTATAAAAAACAGAGAAGATATAGAATTTAAAGATATTGAAAAATTACTTTTAAATTGGAATATCCCTAAAGTCTCACCTGATAAAATATATCAAACAAGTATGTTTAATTTATTTTCTTCAATGTCTATAAAAACTATTGAACAAACAATTCCGGTTGGAAGTGGTTTGGATACTATACAATTATTAACACAACAAGAGATAGACAAATATAAAGATCGTTATAAATATTTGCATATTGGATTAGTTCAAGTAGCTTTAAAACCATTAACTATGAAAGGTTTAAATACTTCCTTCTTAATTGCTCTACGTGATTGTCGACATTTAAAATTTGATGATTCTCTTATAGGCATGGTTAGATCAAGTCTTTGTAATGGACCTGTGTATTTTTATGCACATCCAAATTTTTCTATATCATTTACTGATAAAAATATTTTAGATGTCCTTACTGTAAATCTTCAGATTCACGGTTATGATATGAAAGCTGGATCTGAGCCTTTAAATCTTACATATCGAATATATTATAGAGTGATGAACTCTTTGAGTCCTCGTGCTCATTTATATGATTGTAAAGATAAAACTATATTACTTGAAACAAACATCTTAAATTATGATGTTGCTATACCTCGTACTATCATGTGGAAGGATATAACCCCTCCTACTACATGGCTGCTTGAGGTTGCTGCACCGCCTGAGCCTGTAGAAAATAGTAGAGTTCAAAATATAGTTCAGTATCAAGATGGTGATGTTATTATAACATTTGATAACAATAAAATAGCAAGATTATCAACAAGCTCTAGACATTCGTTTAAAACTGCTTCAGAAAAGTTTTATACTCCTACTAATACTTTAGCAAATACTATAGCTAATTCTTTTGCTGAATCTTCTAGGCAAAGAGAATTTTATACCCCTGCTACATCAGTTGTAAATTCTGCTACTAAAGCCAATAATCTTGTTTTTGAAGGAATTATAAATTTTAAACAAAATATACCTCACGGTGTCTACCATCCTGCTACTAGTTCTGGTAAAGAACAACCTGTAAAAAATGAACCAGATACTATATCAGAACTTGGTGTAAATATGGCAGATTTAGGTATAAATACTAAATCAATAAATGTTGTAACAATTTCTGAACCATTTGTATATGACAGGAAAGAAATAAATAAAGAATTTTTCCAAGAAAAATATAGTGGATTCAGAAAAAGGTTTTTTTATTATTATACTGATGATGAACAATATAAGTTTAAAGATTTATTTTATTCTTATATTGATAGACATGAGCAAGTTATTCCCTTTGCTTTATGGTTTTATGAACATATTATAAAAACAGAAATCGATTTCCCTAAAATAAATGTTTTGGAAACTTTTTATAAAGATTGGAAAGTCGATTCTGGGGTGGTAAGAGCTATACATCTGCCTCCAGAACATCAAGCTTTTAAACTTGGTGATGATAAAGTGATAGAAGCTACTGCGTTTGCCCAACTAGGTGTTTCTACAATTGTTACTATAGAACAAATGATAAATCAAAGTAATTATATAAGTATGTTTTTATAAACGTTAGGAAGCCAACTTATAAGAATTGAACAGAACATTGATGATATACATGCTTCTAAAAATAAAAAACAAAAGGAAGTTAGAACTGAAAAAACTAAAGTTTCTCCTTCACTTTTAAAGCCCACTATTGAACTGTCTAAAGGATTTTCCTTGGGTAAATCAACTTTAAGTCAGGAAATTATAGATGCCTTAAAAGATAAACTTGATTCTATGAATCTTGGAAAACAAGTCTTACCTATATCCCGTGGTGATGATATATCTGATGTTGAAACTGAATTTGAATTTTCAAACGTTTCTAAAATTCAAAATGAGTTTATGAATATACAAGAAGTAAACTATCCTTCTAAATCTACGTAGGGTAATATATTTACCAGGGGGCATAAGAACTTCTTTCGTAGATTTAGAAGGATAGTTTACTTCTTGTATATTCATAAACTCATTTTGAATTTTAGAAACATTTGAAAATTCAAATTCAGTTTCAACATCAGATATATCATCACCACGGGATATAGGTAAGACTTGTTTTCCAAGATTCATAGAATCAAGTTTATCTTTTAAGGCATCTATAATTTCCTGACTTAAAGTTGATTTACCCAAGGGAAATCCTTTAGACAATTCAGTAGTGGGCTTTAAAAGTGAAGGAGAAACTTCAGTTTTTTCAGTTCTAACTTCCTTTTGTTTTTTATTTTTAGAAGCATGTATATCATCAATGTTCTGTTCAATTCTTATAAGTTGGCTTCCTAACGTTTGTAAAAACATACTTATATAATTACTTTGATTTATCATTTGTTCTATAGTAACAATTGTAGAAACACCTGGTTGGGCAAACGCAGTAGCTTCTATCACTTTATCATCACTAAGTTTAAAAGCTTGATGTTCTGGAGGCGGATGTATAGCTCTTACCACCCCAGATCCGACTTTCCAATATTTATAAAAAGTTTCCAAAACATTTATTTTAGGGAAATCGATTTCTGTTTTTATAATATGTTCATAAAACCATAAAGCAAAGGGAATAACTTGCTCATGTCTATCAATATAAGCATAAAATAAATCTTTAAACTTATATTGTTCATCATCAGTATAATAATCAAAAAACCATTTTTTGAATCCACTAAATTTTTCTTGGAAAAATTCTTTATTTATTTCTTTCCTGTCATATACAAATGGTTCGAAAATTGTTACAACGTTTATTGATTTAGTATTTATACCTAAATCTGCCATATTTACACCAAGTTCTGATATAGTATCTGGTTCATTTTTTATAGGTTGTTCTTCACCAGAACTAGCAGCAGGATGGTAGACACCGTGAGGTATATTTTGTTTAGAATTTATAATTCCTTCAAAGACAAGATTATTGGCTTTAGTAGCAGAATTTACAACTGATGTAGCAGGGGTATAAAATTCTCTTTGCTTAGAAGATTCAGCAAAAGAATTAGCTATAGTATTTGCTAAAGTATTAGTAGGAGTATAAAACTTTTCTGAAGCAGTTTTAAACGAATGTCTAGAGTTTGTTGATAATCTTGCTGTTTTATTATTATCAAATGTTATAATAACATCACCATCTTGATACTGAACTATATCTTGAACTCTACTATTTTCTACAGGCTCAGGCGGTGCAGCAGCCTCAAGCAGCCATGTAGTAGGAGGGGTTATATCCTTCCACATGATAGTACGAGGTATAGCAACATCATAATTTAAGATGTTTGTTTCAAGTAATATAGTTTTATCTTTACAATCATATAAATGAGCACGAGGACTCAAAGAGTTCATCATTCTATAATATATTCGATATGTAAGATTTAAAGGCTCAGATCCAGCTTTCATATCATAACCGTGAATCTGAAGATTTACAGTAAGGACATCTAGAATATTTTTATCAGTAAATGATATAGAAAAATTTGGATGTGAATAAAAATACACAGGTCCATTACAAAGACTTGATCTAACCATGCCTATAAGAGAATCATCAAATTTTAAATGGCGACAATCACATGAAGCAATTAAGAAGGAGGTATTTAAACCTTTCATAGTTAATGGTTTTAAAGCAACTTGAACTAATCCAATATGCAAATATTTATAACGATATTTATATTTGTCTATCTCTTGCTGTGTTAATAATTGTATAGTATCCAAACCACTTCCAACCGGAATTGTTTGTTCAATAGTTTTTATAGACATTGAAGAAAATAAATTAAACATACATATTTGATATATTTTATCAGGTGAGACTTTAGGGATATTCCAATTTAAAAGTAATTTTTCAATATCTCTAAATTATATATCTTCTCTGTTTTTATAAGCGGTTTAGATTTAAAACGATTTGTCATAACAGAGTTTGAACGAGACAACATTTTAATGGTTCCACAATTAATAACAAAGATAATTCTAGCTCGACTGTCAACGAGTTATGGAAAGAAAAGCCTGATAAAAGCCTTACCTTGGCTAAACTTCGGCTATATTTCCAGCGCGACTTAGATGTCGATCTACTAGACCAAACCTCTGATACCAAATGCAGACGGAGGATAAAAAATAAAAGAAACGAAGCAGAGATAAGGGGAAATTTATAATTTTATTAATTTAAAGAAAAGTTTACAAGAGAGAGAGAGAAATCGAAAACCAGAGAAAGAAAGAAGACAGGGGAACATGCTTCCTTCTGTCCTATATATAACCATACAATTGGATTCCAACGGATTTTAAATCCGCACAGTTATAGAATTATTAAAGTTTAAATAGTACAATCAATTATTTAACAAGCACAGTAACTCAATTATATGATTTGCACAGTGCTTCTTTTAACTCCATGCATCGGCGATAGACAGCAAAATTATTTGGGACCCGCAAGTTTTGTCCCTTTTCCTTTATCCTTATCTCCTTCATTTTCCTTTTTGAGTTTATCCATAGCCATAGTTGCTTCCACCAGGTCTGTCCATGACATACTCATATACTTTTCTATATCCTCATTTTCGTTGAAGTAAAACAAACAAATGTAGCAGTTTATGAAATGGGCCTTTTAAACTTAGGTACTTGTATATATGCAAATTAGATTTAGTTGTTAGAGAGGCTATTATTGGTGTCTGAAACGAAGGATGAGGTCTCTGGGAGTTGGCTAGTGGCTCCGGTGATAGTGTGAGCAATAGCCTAAACAGAAAAGGTAATATTATAATAGCAAAAAATTTGAACTATAAAACAAAACCCTTCCTTCGAAGTGTAAGAATTTTGACTAGAGATTTTAATTTTGAGGGGGAGAAAATATATCTGACTTGAGTATTCGAATATATATTTTTTAATTAAATGTTTTCGTGCCAATTTTTTTTTTCTCTTTTAAGCCTCCATTAAATATTTAGTACTACTGTTATATAATATAATTGCTCATTTTAAAAGAAAACTTTCTTTTTCTCTTACTCGTTTTGCCACAAAAAAAAAGGCATTTTTATTGTAGGAATTAATATTAATACCAAAGTTATATTATATAGGGGCAATTAAAAAAAAGGGCTTATTAGAGAAAGATTTTCACACTAAGGCCAAGGAATAATTTTTTTTTTAAATAAAGGGCCTATTTTTTATTTTATTGATAATATGACATGTGTCTTTTTTTTTCATTATAAAATGACATCCCAACCCTTAAAATAAACTAAAAAAATATCAATATGCATTAAAATATGGACTGCAATATGAACTTTGCAGTCTATATTTCACTGCAATATGAACTTTGCAGTCCATATTTCACTGCAATGTGAACTTTGCAGTCGATATTTTTAGTGCAAAGTTCATATTGCAGTCCATATTTTACTGCAATGTGAACTTTGCAATCCATATTTTTAGTGCAAAATTCATATTGCAGTACATATTTCACTGCAATATGAACTTTGCATTTCATATTTTATTGCAATATGAACTTTGCAGTCCATATTTTTTGTGAAAATTTCATAAAAAGGGGTAATTTAGGTAATACATAACATGTTTTTATTAATTAAATGATATTTAAATTTATTCAAATACATTCATTTAAAATATAAAACAAAATAGGCCTCTTACACTAATTACCAATTAAAAATAGGCCCTTCATTCAAATTACCAATTAAAAATAGGCCCTTCATTCAAAAAAATATTATTCATTGGATTTTTGGTAAAAATCAATGTATAATAAGCCCTTCTACCTAATTTCTAGTATTATATATAAAGTAATACTTATTATTTATATTTGGAGGAGTCATACTTAATTTTCTTAAAAAAAAATTGGGGGGCGAATTCTTGTGTTAACAATAGTAACTTTATAAGCAAACTATCGTCCAAAAGTATAAGTTGATAACAAATTTTTTTTAATAAATTTTGGCCCTCCTCAAAATTAAAATTTTGTTTCGCCGCCTGTATATTCAAGTAAGATATAAGGTTGCTTACTAATATAGAGTATTAATTGCTTCTTCTCACCTGTTGCTTGAAATTTTCTATTAGCTTTTGAGTAAGCGTAAAAAAACAATGGACAAGATAGTAACGGGTTGGTTTAACCAAATTTAAATCTGACTGCTAAAAAACACCCTTTGATTTGAGGGTGCGAGTTTTATATTAAAAAATATGAAGTCGCCATATTTACTTGTATTATTGGACTTTAATCTGTCCCGTATTGACCCATTCCGATTCGGTTAATTATATGATATTATGATAATTTAAAGGAAAAAATAATTAAATTTGGGGCAGACAGCTCAAATAAATTAATTTTATGCAAACCCAAATTGACGAGACACAAATTTTGCTTCAAAAACATTGAACTTGACCCAGCTAAAAATAAAAATAAAAATCCCATTTAATTAAATGCACCCATCAAAACATTCTTCTTACCTCGAAACATTCTTTTTATCCTACTTATAAAATTACCCCACCAATTTTTTAAATTCTTATCTACTCACCGCCATCTTATTTTGAAAAGCCAAACGAGTACCTAAAAATACACTTTAAAAATTATTTTTCAATCACAAAATACTCTTACTCTTTTAAACTTATTTTTTAATTCATCTCCACCCTTTTCAATTTGGAATCTCAAATCACCTCTCTCTGAATCTTCAACAATAATGGTTGATTCGTTGTCATTGAAGAAGAAGCCTCAACCCATCAATACCACCCGTGCTTAGATATCCAAATACAAATTCCCACTTTACAACCCCCTGAATACCTCTTCCACGAAGAAGCTGCCGTCCAATGCTGATAGTGGAGCAAAAACCTCCGATATGACATCCAGTGGCGGAGCCAGGAATTTATTTCAAGGGGGGCCAAAATTTTTTTAAGTCAAATCAAATTCAATAATTATGTTTACAGACCAATTTTTTACTAAAATATTTCTCCATTCTGTTTCGATATTTCAGAAAAGTTAGAAACGATATACTAAAATTAATTATATATTTTAAAATATCTTTTGATATATAATCCAAAAAAAAAATGGAAACTGTATTTCAGAAAAGAAAAAAAAAGAAAAAAAAGAAGAAGGTAGTAAAAAATAGCTGGATCAATCAGAAAAAGAAGAAAAGTGAAAACTTAATATATTACAAACTTAAACCTTGAACTTATAATGCTAATTGCACAAAGGCCCCCGCGCGAACCATGGCTCGCTTAGCATGAATTACATCCCCTGACCCTAAACTTCTCAACTAGTCACACAATGGCCCCTCAACTTTCTCTTCCCACACAAAGACCCCTGTACTTTCTAAAAATTTTCAAAAAGTCTAGGTGGGGCCATGGCCCCCACGTGGCTCCGCCCCTGATGACACCGGCTCCGACTATCTTGATGGCGCCATTGTTAGCAGACTTAAGTGTGTTGTCAAAGGCTTTAAAGCCACCAAGTCCAACTTTAAGAAACACTATTTACAATTTGTTAGAAAGGGGCTTTATGAAGAATAAACAACTCTTGATTTTGTCAATACACAGTAATGAACTGTGTACTATTTGATTTAATGCTTTAATACCTAATCTAAAATTAATGTAATTTGAACACCTCTATGACCTGTGTCATTGTAATTGATGAAGCTATGAGTTGTTTTCGCGGCATTCAGTGGTGGATTCGATTGACTTTTACTCTCAATTATCAATCAATTTCCTCTTCTCCCTTTCTTGAAAGTTCTCTGACCATGGACTTATTCGCCGACGAACTATTCGACCTTTCGACCAATGACGTGGTCATCGGTGATATCTTTGAGACTATCAAAAGGATAAGTAACAAGCTTTGTACAATCACACCGAGAATAAAAAGGGCGGTAAATTTAACAAGGGTTTTTAGGATTGACTGGTTGGTGAAGAAATATATATTCCCCTTGTATTGATTTGTTCCCAGAAATACAATATTTATAGAATACATTGGAGGAGGGATTTAATACAATGAAATACTCATAATATACATGAAGATATGTCCTATGTAACTTGCTATATTTATCTCAATCTAATAGATTACAGAGTGATTTGTGGAGGCGAGAGAATCTCGCTAACACCCCCCCGCAAACTTGGCGGCCTAGGCCGAACCAGTTTGGAGCAAAGTAAGTTGTGTCGTGATTTGTGGAGCGGCTTGGTTAGGACATCAGCTGGCTGATCAACAGAGGGAATAAAGCAAACACGATGACTGCCCAACACTACTTTTTCACGCACAAAGTGATAGTCAAGCTCAATGTGGCGAGTACGGGCATGGAAGACTGGATTGGCAGCCATGTAAGTTGCGCTGAGGTTATCACAGTAAAGGAACACAGGAAAGGACAATGGTACACCAAGCTCATAAAGCAGGGAAGAGAGCCATGTTGTTTCGGCACAAGCATGAGACAATGAGCGATATTCTGATTCGGCACTAGAACGAGCAATAGTAGGCTGCTTTTTAGAGCACCAAGATATTAGATTCGAGCCTAAATAAACAAGGTAGCCACTAGTGGAGCGACGTGTGTCTGGGCAGCCTGCCCAATCGGCATCCGAATAAGCGCAAAGACGAGTATTAGAAGGATGAGGACGAAAAACGAGACCATAATCCAAAGTGCCTTTAATATAGCGGAGAATACGCTTGACAGCGATAAGGTGAGGTGTCCGAGGGGCACTCATAAACTGTGCTACAGTGTTAACCGCATATGCAATGTCCGGGCGAGTTAATGTGAGATACTGAAGGCAACCAACAAGCTCCCGAAATTCAGTGGGTGAAATGAGTAATGAGCCTTCGGTGTGAGAGAGAACAGGCTTGGCTGCGAGCGGTGTAGAGGCCGGCTTACATTCAAGGAGTTTATGCTTTTGTAATAAATCATGAGCATACTTCAGTTGATTAATGTGTAAAGTGCCATCATAAGAGAGTACCTGTAGACCCAAAAAATAATGAAGAGGACCAAGATCCTTAATGTCAAACTCGCGGCCGAGAGTCTCAATAAAACTTTGCAATAGACGAGGCTCACTTCCAGTTATAATAATGTCATCAACATATAAGAGAAGGAAGATAATAAAAGAGCCATGTCGATAGATGAATAGAGAGGAATCGGCAAGACTCTGTTTGAAGCCGGCACCAAGAAGAAAGGAGCTAATGCGATGAAACCATGCCCTCGGAGCTTGTTTGAGACCATATAAGGCCTTATGAAGCTTACACACATGAGTAGGTTGAGTGGGATCGACAAAACCTGGAGGCTGTATCATATAAACATCTTCCATTAAATGCCCATGTAAAAAGGCGTTCTTGACATCAAGTTGACGTAGAGACCAATGGCGAGAGACAGCAAGGCTGAGGACAGTACGGATAGTAGCAGGCTTGACAACAGGACTGAATGTTTCATCGTAGTCAATACCCGATTGTTGATGGAATCCTTTTGCAACTAACCGAGCTTTATGGCGTTCGATTGTCCCATCTGCTTTACGCTTAATTCGAAATACCCATTTGCAGCCAACTGTATTATGCTGTGGAGATGGTGGAACTAAGGACCAAGTGCGGTTTTTGAGTAATGCATTAATCTCTTCAGACATAGCAGAGCGCCATTCAGGATGTTTATTTGCCTGAGAGAAGCAAGTGGGCTCCGTCTCAGAAATAGTAGCAATGAGAGCCGTTGGAATAGGATAACGAATTGTTCCATCTGTGTGGTGCTTGGGTTTAATAATGCCATCACGAAGGCGGGTGGTCATATGATGAGTTGAAGTAGAGGTAGGTGGTGCAACCGACATAGAAGAAGCAGATGTGTCCATGGAGGGTATTGGAGGCATAGTTTGGTCACCAGTGGGTGGTGAAGACATGGGAGATGAATGTCAAGGTGGATTACCGTCAGAGGAAACCCGGTGAGAAGGGGTAGGCGTTGGGCCTTGGCTCAGCAGCAGTGGCTGCGGAGGTGCAAGTGGTTGAATGTCCAAATGAACCATGGTTGATTCAGAGTTACCCTGCGTGTTAGTAAAGGGAAAAGCATCTTCCTGAAAAATAACATGACGTGAGATATAAACACGACCTGATGAGGGATCAAGACAACGATAGCCTTTATGATTAGGACTATAACCTAAAAACACACACTCGATGGAACGAGAAGAGAGTTTATGTGGGGTGTAAGGACCTAAGTGAGGAAAGCATGAACAACCAAAGACACGTAGGTGAGAATAAGATGGAGGGCGCTGAAAAATTTTGGAATATGGGGTGTCCCATTTAAGAACTGGAGTGGGAAGAATATTAATGATGTGAACCGCAGTGAGAGCAGCTTCTGCCCAAAAGGAAGTAGGTACACTAGCAGTAGAGAGTAGGGTACGAATCATGTCAGCAATATGGCGATGCTTACGCTCTGCAAGGCCATTTTGTTGAGGGGTGTATGGACATGAAAATCTCTGTTGAATGCCGAGGGAAGTACAAAATTTAGTGAAGTCATGATTCACATATTCAGTGCCATTATCACTTTGCAAAAATTTAATGGTATTATTGAACAAATTGCGGATCATGAAAACAAAATTACGAAAGTGAGTAAACACTTCTGACTTTTGGCGCATGAGATAAATCCACGAATAGCGTGAAAATTCATCAGTGAATAACACATAGTAACGAAAACCACTTATAGATGAAACAGGAGACATCCAAACATCAGAATGAATTAAATAAAAGGGAGAGGAAACAAAGTTATTATTACTGGAGAATGATAACTGGGTAGATTTGCTTAAAGCACAATCCTTACAAAAAGATGTATGAAATTTATTTTGTTTCCCTAAAGAATAGCCTAACCGAGAGAGAACGGTAGATGATGAGTGACCAAGACGACGATGCCAGGTTGAAGAGTGAATAGTGGTGAGAGCTTGAGGGGCAGGGGACTGGTGAAGAGATGATAACGGTAGGGGATAAAGACCATCTTTACATGGGCCCTGAAAAATCAAATGACCAGTAAGTAAGTCATAAATTTGGTAGAAGTCTGGGGCAAAAAGAAAGAATACAAGGTTATCTTTGGTAAAACGAGCAACCGAAAGCAAATTTTTACGAAGAGCAGGAATGCTAAAAACATTATGAAGAGTGAAATTAGCAGAACCCAAGGTTAAAGGAATAGTACCAGTGTGGGAAATATTCATGGAATCACCATTACCCATATAAACATTACTATTACCACTATAAAGTGATGGGTTTTGAAGTGATGTAGTGGGTCCAGTCATGTGATGGGTAGCACCAGTGTCCGGATACCAGACCGGATCAGCAGTAGTGGGGGGTTGTAGCATATGAGCACCAGCAAAAGGTTGGTAAGTAGTTGGGCCAGAGTATCGATGGGGGCATTGGCCGTGAGAATGTTGGTTGGTATTGCAAGTTGCACACCAAGTTGGAGGCGGACCAAGAAGACCCGGCGCAGGAGTGGGCCAAGACGAAGAGTGTGCCTGGGAGCGTTGAGCCCATTGTTGCTGCTGCCACATCGGTTGAACATGATAACCGAAATTAGAGGGTAGAGAAGCATGGTTTTGTGGTGGATTGTGGTGTCGGTTACTGTTGGTACTGCCACGATTATTATTACGAAAATGACCAGCTTTGGTGGAATTTCCACGGTTATTGGTTCGATTGTTACGATTGCCATTGGAGGTGAATTGGGTAGAGGAGGTAAATTGAGAGGAAGAATGAGGATGATTATGGTAAAGAGCAGTGGGTTGTTGAGAAGAAGATGTGTTTAGGTGAGGATTTTGGGCTTTAAATGCAAGTATTCGAGATTGAAGGTCAGAGAATGTTGGTAGTGGCGGTGATTGGAGAATAGCTGTGCGGAGCATGAGATAGTCTGGTCCAAGGCCTCGAAGAGTTGCCGTGACCAAATATTCAGGATCAATTGGTTTGTTGATAGAAGCGAGAGAGTCGGCAATTTGTTTGGCATTTTGAAGGTATGTATCAACAGATTGAGAACCTTTATTCATGTCCATGAGTTGGAATTGAAGAGAAGCAGCACTGGCGAGAGACTTCTGGGCAAAATGGCGTTGAAGACAGTCCCATATTTCTTTGGCGGTGTCGCAACCAATAGTTATCGAGATGATATTTTTGGTGAGCGTAGCAGTGATGTAACTCACAACCAGTTGATCTAGTTGGTTCCAAGTAAGCAGCGCTGGATTGGAAGAAGGATCTGTCATAGAATTGGAGAGAGGGGCTGGGTAAGTGCCATCAACAAATTTGTATAGGCCTTGACCGATGAGAAACGGCTTCATTTGACGAAGCCATTGGAGGTAATTGGTCTCATCTAGTTTCAGAAAGCTTGCAGTATTGGGTCCAGAGAATAGGGAGGGAAAGGTAGAAGAGTTGTTGGGTATGAGAGATGAGGAGGAGGAGGAAGAGGAGGAGGAGGAGCTGGTGGCCATTGAAAGGATCTGCTAGGTTTTTCGATTAGAGAGAACCTAGACTCGCTCTGATACCATGAAGAAATATATATTCCCCTTGTATTGATTTGTTCCCAGAAATACAATATTTATAGAATACATTGGAGGAGGGATTTAATACAATGAAATACTCATAATATACATGAAGATATGTCCTATGTAACTTGCTATAGTTATCTCAATCTAATAGATTACAGAGTGATTTGTGGAGGCGAGAGAATCTCGCTAACAGTTGGAAAGAAATATTTTATCCACGAGTTATTTAAAAATATAATAGGGTGAGAAGAAATAATTATGTATGTACATTTAAGATCATCCTTTAGTTAAGATTGAATTAGGTTGAGTTCAAAATCTGTTAGTCAAGCCATTCTGTTATTTTTGAGTACTCCCACTAAGTTATTCTTCCTTCTTTGTGACGTAATTTTTTTTCATATGACAATGCGCATTACTATATTATTTTTTTTAGGATTTCAGAAGACTTTAATTTCAAATATGATCAACAATATTTTAAATTTTTGTGAGATTTAAAATATTTGATTTGAAACACTTGGTTGGGCAGAACAAATGATACGAGTCTTTTGTTTAAAAATCAACAGATCTTGAGTTCGATTCCTAGAGACCCCCTGTCCCCTTTACACCAAGATTCAATAACATTTGTATTTGTATCGCGAATGTGAAAATTGATGGCGATAGTTTGTATGATGGGTAAATTTTTTTTTTTTTAAATTTAATAGATACAATTTAGAGGTATATAATAAAAACTCTATATATGCATGTGTATTACGTAAAATGGAATCGGGTAAAAACTATGTACATGAGAATATTTTTTGAGAAAATTCAGTGAATAATATTTTTCTAAAATAAAGGTGTATTTTTAAATCTCATTAATGTAAATTCATTGTTTATCAATTATGTTTTAAAATGACAGTGTTGATCAAAATTTTGTTTTTACGAATTTAACTTTGCACAAAAATGTGTTTTGTGCAAATTAAATTTTCAATCCAATAAAATTAATTCAAATTTGTCTTGCATGATTTGTTTTTATTTTTTTAACAAGTATATTTTTATGATATGTCACCTATGGTGTAATTGTAAAGCAATGTCAAATAAATCCCAATACATAACAATGTATTAAAAAATATGGATTGCAAAGTTAACTTAGCATAACCCAAAAAAATTTCCATGTGTGTTTTATCAATAAATAGGTTTAAACTTATAATTTGCTTAAATAATTCAAAAATACTATCAATTAAATACTTAGAAATAGTAATATACTACAAAACATACGGTGCAAATTTAATTTTGTATATAATAATAAAAAATATGAGTTCAAAATTTGTCAGTCAAGCCATTATATCATCC
The DNA here is from genome assembly GCA_021464415.1 of Lonicera japonica. Classification (NCBI taxonomy): domain Eukaryota; kingdom Viridiplantae; phylum Streptophyta; class Magnoliopsida; order Dipsacales; family Caprifoliaceae; genus Lonicera; species Lonicera japonica. The sequence continues at coordinate 40,782,693 of CM038469.1, read as the reverse complement.
TTGGGTTCCCCCACTGAGTTATTCTTTTATCTCTGTGGGTATCTTTTTCATATGATAATACAGGTTACTATAGTATTATTTTTTTAGTTTTTCAAAAGACTAATTTCAAATATGATTAACAATCAAACATATTTTAAATTGTTGTGAGATTTAAAATATTTGATTCGAAATACTTGGTTGGGCAGATCAGGTAGTATAAGTCTTTCGGTTGAAAATCAAGAGATATTGAGTTCAATTCCTAGGACGCTTACCCTATTCCCATCCCCCTCCCCTCGAGATTGAACATTAAATGTATCCACTAACAAATTCATTTGAAGATGTGATTCAAAATTTAAGACATCCAAAAAATTAGATTTATGGAATTAATTACTTTTAGACTAGCAAGACAAGTATGTGTATGTGTATTAGGGGTGTTAAGGCTAATTCAAAAACCGACTGAACGAACCGAACCAATCTGTAAAACTCCAAACCAAAAAAAAACCAAAACCAAAAAAGAGAAAACCAAACCGAAACCGAATAGTTTGGTTTAGGTTTGGGGCTAGCTAGTTCAAAACTGAACCGAACCGAACCGAATTATGTATAAGAAAATAAAAAGTGTTAATATATATTCTAAGGACACACATTAAGTATATTATGATACAAAAAAGTGGGACTTTTATAACAATATATTATTTATTAATTGCATGTTGTGATCATCTTAAAAAAAATTATAAACACGTTCCCTTATTATTGAATTAACTACAAAATGCTAAATTTTTTTATCACATACATAATGGCAAGATAAGTCATCATTTTATTTAATGTGTTTTATTCTTATAAATGTACAAATAAATAGTAACTAAATAGATAATATGATTTCTATATATTTGCTCATTGTTTCTAGAAAATCACTATTTTAATTTGAATATATATGAATCAATCTTACATTGTTAGTAGCATTAAATTGTTATGTTAAATTGATTTAGAAAAAAAAATGTCAAAACCGAATAAAACTGAACTGAACTTTTACATTTGATTTGAGTTTGGGGTACTTTAGTTTCAATCCCGAACGAAACTGAAAACACCCCTAATACGTGTATGTGTGAGGAGAAATGATTCTAAAAGGGCTGAATGTGAAAATTGATGGCGATAATCTTGTATGATGAGCAAATAATTTTTGATTTTTTTTAAAAGATACAATTTACAAGCGTATAATTTAAACTCTCTATATATGTATGTGCGTGTGTATTATGTAAACCGGAAATGGGTAAAAAAAACCTACATGAGAATAATTTTGTGAAAAATTTAGGAAATAATATTTCTTTCAAATAAGGGCATATTTTTTAATCTTATTAGCATAAATTTCATGTTTATCAATTGTAAAAGAGGTTTTTGACTAAAATTGTAGTTTGTGCGAACTTAACTTTTTGCACAAAATTATGTTTTGTGCAAACTTAACTTTGCAATCCAAAAAAATTAATGGAAATTTGTTTTGCATGATGGGTTTTTAAATTTTTAACAAGTATATTTTTATATGTCACTGTTGTAATTATAAAACAATGTCAAATAAACCATAATACATAATAATGTATTAAACAATATTGACTACAAACTTAATTTTGCATAATCCCAAAAAATTATCATGTGTGTTTTTATCAATAAATTAGTTTAAACCTGTAATTTATTGAAATAATTCAAAAGAACTATCAATTAAATACTTAGAAATAGTAATTTACTAAAAAACATGCAAAATTAATTTTGCAGATACTATAAAAAAAATTCAATCCGAAAATATAATGTAAAATTAATGTTACACTATTTTTAGAATTTGGTCAAATATAAACTCTTAATTTATGAAAATATTATTATTAATTTTTTTATAAATTTTTTTATCAAACAAATCCTATTTTTTAATATACAGATGTGATTCTACTCATCATAACTAACATTAATTAAGTTGTGTAGGAAATAAAGTAGCACAAGCATGCACATTTTTTTATGAGCAACAAATGCTCAATCTTTGCCAATATGCCTAGGGGTGTGCACGGTCCGGTTAACTGGACCGTTGACCACTAGACCGGACCGGACCGAGCACTTCGGTCCTACGAATTTTGGGACCGGACTGGACCGGACCGAATTGCTAGCTTAGACCGGACTGAACCGGACCAATTTAAACGGTCCGGGTTCGGTCGGTCCAACCGATCTAGGCTTTTTTAATGGGCCAATTTGATTTGGGCTTTTCATCCATTTTTCACACTTAATTAGCCCATTTTCCATAGCATATTTATGTATATGTGAAGCCCATTTTAACAGACCAATGCTTTCTACACACAAATAAAAATACATAGGCCCAAAATATAATAAACTCATGTATATTTTTACACAAATAAGTATATATATTTAAAAAAATAAAAAAAATAATATATATATAAATATATCGGTCCGGTCCGGTTTTGGGGTAATTTTTTTGAGTCGGACCGTAGACCGGACCGAATAGTAACGGTCCAAGATTTTTTGGATCGGACCGTTGTACTTATAAAACCCGAAAAAAATCCTATATTTTGGTTCGGTCCGGTCGGTCCGTTCGGTTCGGGTCGGTTTCTGCACACCCCTAAATATGCCTGCCCATGGCCCCAAATAAAGGCCATATGGTCATAGCCAACGACGGCTTCTACCTCCTGCCGGGCCACTTTAAGATAAACTGGACCGTTTGCATCTGGGCCTGCTCCGGTTGCAAATTCTCCTCCAATTGAGTGATTTAATATTGTGACTCAACAGTTTGAAATAAGTAAAACTGATCGATAGTGGGCTAGTGTGAGAATATTATTAAAGGGCCACCTTCTCATAAATAGTTCATAACTGGACCGGGTTGGGCCGATCCTAGAATTGGCTAATCAGTGAGGAATTCTCACATTTACAAGTAAGTGTTAAAAGTTATCGACCTTTTTTTAACTATGACAAGTGAATTGAGTTTCTTGCAAAAAAAATAATAAAATATGAAAAGAAAAGAAATTGAGTTACATGTCTTTAAAATAATTCTAGCCATAACTGCAAATGGATTTAGGTTGGTTAAGATTGAAAAATAAGATTCAAATAATGTGATTTCAACTACAAGTGTTATGCGTAATAGTAAGGGAGGTCGTTCTTCTCGCTTAATGCTTAGGTTCAAGTCCTGGAAATGTTATTCACGTTGGGCCTATAGAGTTTATTCTTTCTGTGGGGTTCAACAAGTGAGCTATGTCACTGTGCCGACTATAGGTACAACGCTCCTTGATGAATCTGTGTGATGATTGACACCCTTGCTTATTTCAATACTTTGTCCCTTTGAATTGTGGAACAACTCTTGTCAAAGTAACTTTAGTTTTGTCAAAGCATAGTTTTGTTATAAAAAGTTGTATCGTATATTATTGTGTGATGATAAAAGTGTCCTAAAAGTATAGTTTCACCACTTTATATATGTAGTATAGTTCTTCAACATCGTGTACAAACGGTAATACATGTAGTAGTGAGGTTACACTTTTAAGGTATTTTTATGAACAGGGACGGAGGTAGGCAGTGCCTAGAGGGGCAGCTGCCCCTCCTCAACCTTGTGAAACTTTATATGTTGGCCCAAAGAATGAGTATAAATTCCGTTGATTGCCCCCCTCAAGTCTCAATGAACAGCTTATATTAATGATGTTTCAGATTTTCCCCCACATTTTTTTTATCAATCGGAGGGTCCCGAAAACAGAAACTAAATAGCAACAAAATTCTCCACCTCTGAAACATCTGATTGCTGACCCAATTAAAATATTCATTGCAGTAAGCTTAAATTTGAGTTTATTCTTAGCTAGCCTATCTGCACAAATATTGACATCTCTCCGAATAAACTTAAATTTGAACTCCCAGTGATGCCTTGCAAACCAATTGAAGTCCTCAATGAGACCAGTAAGAGAATGATTAGGGAAATTCTGATTGCTGACCCAATTAAAAACGTTTTTCGAGTCAGTCTCCACAATAATTTTCGAGGTTATCCTTTCGCAAGCAATTTTCAAACCCTGCACAAGAGCCATTAATTCCCCCCAAGTCCTAGTCAGTGCTGCCAATGCTACTGGTGAAACCCCACAGCTATAGCCCATTACAATATCTTGTTCTTCTCCCCATAAACACTAGCATCTGTTTTCAATTTTATCCACCCAGGTTTTGGTTTTTCCCATTTTTGACTTCCCGAAGACGAGACTTGGTCTGTGTTGTTATTCAAGACTCACTTCTTAAAGGAGATGTTATCCATCTCATGAGCGAGATTTCCCCCTACTATAATCAAGATTTTGTATATAAACATAATGGGCATGTAGCTCTGTACAGTACTATAACCTTTCAATTAAAATTTTTAAACTAATATATAGTTTGGTCCCTCTATATTCTCAGAAAAAATGAAAGTAATAAATCTTACAACAGAGAAAAATGTTTGGTTTTAATCATTAATTACGTTAAAATTAATGTTTTTTTATAAACATTAAAGTGAAACTATCAATTTACTTGAAAAAGGAAACGGACTCTTAATTGGAGACGAGCCAAAAAAGAGATTGCAATACTCAACATACCTTGCTCACGAACATTTCTAGACTCCATCCTTATTTATGAATATCCTTTAATTTTAATCCATATATTATAAGCAAATGAGAAGTCTCCCTAGGGTTAAATGTAATTAAGTGGTCATTATATCTCTATTTCCAAAAGCCAAAAGGCCATTATCTCTCTGTAGCTCCCAAATTGCCTTTTGTAGTCCCACTCAATATATATATATATATAATATGTGTGCGCATCTCTCACCCTCTTATTTTGTAATGATTTACAAAATCGTAGTTCTAGAGATATTCGTTATGATTCTCAAGTGACAAAGTAGTTCATGAAAGCAATTTTAAGGCTTTATTATAACTGAAGTTTTTCCTCTTTTTAGAACATTCTGTTCTGCCTAGCTGGGAAAAAAACAGTTAAGAGTATAACATAAAAGTGAGTTTCGACCAATCATTATCATTTATACAATATATTCAGCGTGAATATTGAGTTTTATTACTATAAAATAATGCTGAATACAATACTTAAACTTGTGACGTTTTAGAAGAAAAACACATTTAATCACCACTAACTAATTATATGCTTCTAATTTGAAGATTTAAGAAGTATATATCTTATTAATTGTACACATGTAAACCGGACTGTAAGACTAATTAATATTGTATAATTAATATTTATTGGGGCGACAACTTTTAATACACTTTTTTGAAGTGAATGGTATTTCTCTTCTTTTAATAATAATCATCGTGGGTGTACTCTTTGAAAGCAAGAAATTGAAATCAGGTGGGATTTGCACAATTGTGCAAGAGTTGCGATTCCATTCTTCTTCGGTTTATTTGATTCTTCTGAGAGTTCAATTTTACTGTGATTGAGATTAACTTACTAATCTGATTGAAGCAATGGTTTCACAGTAATTTTGAGCAAATGCTCTCTAATCTGATCTTTTGCACCATCTGCCATTCCTTTGAATAGTTATTTTAATTAACTGTGTTTAGCATTTGAGAGTTATAGTACGAGATATTTTGTATTTGTACCTCACATTTTAGGAGATATTTTGCAGTTGCAGTTGCACTTCACATTTTATTTTATTTGCAATTGCACCCCGCCATTAATGCAATTTGTTAGGAGGTGTTAACTTTTACTTGAATGGACCATAATGCCCTTATATGAACAAGTGTTAATATAATTTCATTGAAAATGCAATTACAATGTAATGATATTGATATTGATATAAGCAAGTTTAATAATATATACATGATTTTGTTTCTAAGAGTTCACATTTAAACCTTAATCGAGTTATAATATCAAGAGATGAACTTATTTTTTTATTTAGTATTACATCTCATTCGAAAGCGGATGCATATATGTTTTAGTGCTTCTTCTTTTTCTTTTTTTTTTCTTATATATATATATATATTTGTAGATTGGACCAAATGGTTGATTAGGAATCTTAGGGTTCATTACTGAAGTTGATCGTGGATTATCAATAAGCATAAAACGGATTCTTTCTGCCCGAGCAGTTAACAGGGACAGACTTTATGAGAAGAAAGTAATTTATGAATTGTTATGGCTCACAATTACAAGAGTAGGACCTTTAGGGACAAGTTAGAGGTACACTAGAACTGTTTCTTACAAAAAAATAGTAGACATTGGTCATGAGTGTTTTTCAAAAAACAAAAGAAATAATTTGTTCATTTGATTACATGATCGGAACTCTTTGACTTTTTTTTTTGGATTGTTTTCAATATTGATTCTCTATTTTTTTTAGTTATAGTCAATATAATGGTGATCGTAATATGTTTTTATTTTTTTTTATTTTAAGCATGTTTATAATTTCTTTTCTTTTTTTATGTAATACTTTGAACATGATGAACTTGCAAATGAAAATTAACTATTATTAAACTTGCTGATATTAACTGCATTACATCCTAATTGTTTTTTCATTGAAATTATATTAGCTTATTCTTAATATTAGGGGCATTTTGGTCCATTGGCCTAAAATTTAACACCTCCTAACAGAATCCAGTGACGGTGAGGTGCAAATGCAAATAAAATAAAATGTGAGTGTAACTGCAAAATACCCCCTAAAATATAAGGTATAAATACAAAATATCTCTTATTGTACACATATAAAAATTGTGGCGGTAAAACAAATTATTAGATTGTTCTAAAAAAATGAAGGGTATATATTTAAAATATATTGCAAGGTTTTATAAAATATTAATGAGCCAACCAGAGATGAAACTAAAGTCTAGTTGGAGGAGCCGTGCCCCCCAAGATTTTAGATTTTGGCAAAGTCCTTATTATATTTATCATCATTTGACCTAATTTTTTACTATTGCCCCTTCTAAAATTTAAGCTAAAGCCCCTAGTTCACTCAATAAAAACAATTTAATACTTTATCTAATCTTTTATTACTTAAATCAAGTCAAATAAATCATTAAAAATAAGAGATAAATTAAAAATATTATATTCAAATAAAATTAATATGTATAAATTATATAATTTTGTAAATTTATCTCACTTTATAAGTCTTATAAAAGTGATAACAAAGAGAGATTAGTGACTAAAATTTATCCTATTAATATGTTCAATAATATATTTTTAGTAATTGTGTAACCTCTTACAAAATTGAATCTTGATTTAACTCTAGACATTAGGCATCAAAACAGCTAAAATACACGCTCATGTGTAGCATAGGATTGTAAGTTAGATTTTTTGTTTTGTTTTGTTTTTAATATATAACCCACTTGATTAATTGTTGTGATGAATTATTATGTGACACGTGGAGTAATTGTAAACGTTGGATCGATGGTGGGACAGATATCATTAGCACTATAAAATCGATAATGGACGGTGAATCCTTAAATCTAATTATGCCATCTCCAATGTACTATCAAACAAAACTAAGAACGCCTTTTTACAGACTTTGGGCCCACCTCGTTTAGACAAAATACCTTTCATTCCTTTCACATTTGAATGGACAAAACGAAGAGAAAATTAACCGAAAGAGCATTTGCTTATTGTCAACTTGTAGACATGCACACGAAATTATTTCAATTATACAATTACCTTTTAAGTTCCTTCTCTTATATATATATATATATATATTAGAATATATTCAAACTATTTAACATAGTGAAATAAATAAAATATAATATATGACAAATCCAAGTTAATAAAAATCAATTAGTTTATTTTAAATTTATTGTCTAACCTAATTTAATGTTTTAAACAACCAAAATGTATGTTTAATACATTTTCATGTTGAAAAAATTAAAAGTGAATTAGATTGGATCGACTTGTTTGTAATTTTTTAAAGAATCTTTTTAATCATATTTTTTTGGTATTATTTTGATCTCGGTAAAATATTTTTTTAACAAATTAAACTTAATGCCATGTGTGAAAATAATTCAACCACACATATCAGTATGATTTGAAAATAGTTCAAAAATTAGATTGATTTTTCATGAAAACTGCTAAAAGTAATAAACTAAGATGACCAATAATATACGAACATATAAATTACGTTCTTGAATGTTACTCAATAATTTTTTTACATAAAATTATAGTCACGATGGATCTTGTTTAATTGATCTTATAATAGATTATAAATATTAGATTTCAAAATATTTATTTTAAGTAATGACATTTTTTAATGTAAAAAAATTTATTAGTGTGTGAGAGTTTATTGCGACTATATTATTGGGGTTAATATTTTCATTTTGACATGACATCTTGATGTGTATAAAATTTATTTAAGAGTGTAGAACTAATGTACACCATAACATGTATATTTTTAACCATTAAATGCTTATATATTTTGGAGAAAGTTTTGGTAAAAAATTGTGTTTTGTAATATAGATAAATAAATTGTACATGCTATATTTTTTATTTTTAATTATATCTATACTTATACACATAATTGAGATGCCATGCAAATTTTGGAGAAAGGTTTCAAAAAAATATTTAAGCAAAATTTAACTCGGATAGTCTTTCGTTGAAATTATATTTTTTTTATATAATTTTAAATTCATTCATATAATTAATTACTCTATAGTCTATCCACCCCTTTCTATATTCCAGTTTTTCCCAAGCCAGTTATATATTTGGAAGTATATAATTAAAATCCATATGAATTACATTTTGTCTTCCTTCACTATGAATCATGAAGGACATCCATTTCAACTGCCAACATCACCTTTTTCAAAATAAAATAAAATAAAATCTTTTCATTAATTTCGTTGCAATTCATTATTTTTTGGTACTCTTGATAAACTAATCGCATACAAAAGAAAATGACATTGACGTATATATATATATATTGTCTAATACCTAGTTGTGATACACGTGTGCTCTGATTATACTTAACGTACTTTTATGTCCACAAACTTCAAAAAAAGAGTCTGCTTGTTAAATTAATATCAAATTTCATCTGTGAGGTAAATTTCAGTGCAAATTAATTTTGTGAGGATGACGTTCCATGGTTTTTGGCTAACTTCTTACGACATTGCCATTTGACCAAAAATAGTAACCCCTATTTAATAGATATTGATGATGTGAATTGATATTTTTTTTCCCCATCCATTACCATGAATAAGGTTCGAATCTAGTACTGAATTTCGTGTACACAGATCAACTTTTTAACAATGAATATTCAACACAAAAATATTTAAAAATATTTTCGAAGATAAAAATTAATTTCTGAAGGTGCAGATCTGGCCAGACATATATTTATATTATATATATAGTTTGTTTGAGATATTCAATAAATTTTCTAATAGAAAGAAGGAGGGTAATATGAGTTTATAATCGGTGACAAATGATACGTGTGCAATATAATATTTAATAATTCCTCGTATTATATATATATATATATATTTTTAATATCAAATACGAGCATCCAATGACATTTGGTCAAGTGGTAGTGATAAGTATTTTTAAGTTGAAGGGCACGAACATCTCGGTGATAGCAAAGTCGGAAAGGGAGTGTGGAAGGTAGTATGGTGCTATTATAGTTAATTGTGATCGACAAAAGTGATTGGACCTCTTCAAAGCGGCTAAGAGGTAATGATATGTGTCTTTTAAGTTTAAGGTCACAAATTCCTCGGTGCTAGCAAAGTTGGAAAATGAGGGTTGGTTTCAACACCTCGACTATGATTCGAACCATGAAACCCCATTTTCCTTCCCTTCTCACTGTGGTCGAACAACAGGTGTATATATAATATAAATTGATTTTATCAAAAATAAATAAATAAGGTCACAAGTTCAAGTCTTCTCTAAACATCACTTTTATTCAAAATTTTAAATTATGAAAGATGATTTTCTAATGTTTAAGGTCATAGTTTAATTGAGAATAAGAAAGAGAAGAATTGTATTTCTAATGATCTTATGAATTGATACATGAGAAACCTATTTATAAGGTTATGTATAAGATGGGAGATTCGGAAGAATAAGGAAACCTAATATAAAATTAATAATTAATATAATATATTATAGCACTCTCCCTAAAGTTAGTGCATATATATCGAATATGTCCAACTTGCTAATCAACCTGAAAAATATCCTGTTGGAGACAACCTTAGTGAGCATATCGGTAAGCCGATCTTCAATTCCTAGTGTATGTATATGAGAGAATGTAACTATGCTTCCCTCTAAGTTTTTTTTAATAAAGAATCGACCCCCCTATGCAAGCCTTATTGTATCATGTTGTACCGAATTTTGAGCTATATCGCATTCTACTTTGTTATAATAATAAAACATCATAGGTTCTCTTGACGAATTAACCTAGATTTGTTAGTAGCAGTTTCAACCATAATAATTCCTGGACTCCAATTGCCATTCCCTGATATTCTGCTTTAGCGCTTGACCAAGAAACGACATTTTGTTTTTTACTTCCCTATGTGACTAGATTCCCACCAACAAACATGAAGTACTAGATGTAGACTGTCCGTCACCTACATTTTTGACCCAATCAGCATCAGTGTACCCTTCAACTTTCAAAAAATTATTGTTCTTTATAAACAAAATTCATTTTTAAGGAGTTACTTTTAGATAACTAATAATCTTCATAACGACCCGCATATGTTTTTCTTTAGGATTATGCATGAATTGACTAACTATACGCAATGCATAGGAAATGTCGAGCTTGGTAGTGCTAAGTAAATCAGTTTTTCAGCCAATAACTTATAACACCCTTTATCAATCGGCACTTGACAATCTTCAATTTTTAACTTCAAACATTCTTTTATGGGTTTATCTAATGGATGGCAAACATACATTAAAATCTCACTTAGTAATCCAATGCATATTTTCTTTGAGATAGGAAGATGCGTTTTGAAGATCTGGACACTTTAATCCCTAAAAAATACTTCAGTTAGCTAAGATATTTCATCTCAAACTCTTGATATAGATATTTTTTTAGTGTTTCTCATTCACGTAGGTCATTCTCGATGACCACCATGTCATCAACATAAATAATAAGTACTGTGATATTTTTATGACACTTCTCATTAATTTAGCGAATCTTCAGAATCAAGCTCTTGGAAACTGTTTTAAGTTATATAAAAACCTTCTCAATTTGCGTACTTTATTTATATGCTCCACAAGAACATCGTACCCTATTTGAACATCGTACCCTATTTGGGTGTAGCATTTCACTGCTAGTATTGCTTTGAATATTTCGATGGTTCCGTTTGACTTTTATTTCACTTTGTACACCTATTTGCAACCAACATGCTTCTTGCCTGTTAGCAATTTAACTATATCCTATGTACCGTTCTTCTTGAAATATTTCTTCTCTTTATTCATTACTACTTTCCTTTTTGGATCACCCAAGATTTCTTACACATTGTTCGAAATATATACAAACAATAATTGATTTATAAATATCTTATTCGAATTAGATAATATATTATAAGAGACATAATTACTAATAGGGTATTTGGCCTTATTAGTGAAATCAAGTTCATATGTCAGTGTAGGCACACATCTATTGATTTGGTTAAGAAGTTGCTTTCTAGGAGGTTCAGTAAAAAAATACCTAATATTCATATTTAAATGTGTCTAATGGATGCAATTGGTTATTTGTGTCAGGCGATGGTAATGGCAAGCTTGAACTAATAAGAATTGGATATCTATTAGCGGTAGAAATAATTTTTTTGGATGAGCTGGTAAGGGAGGTGACCAATCTAGAATCGAATAATATATGATTTGTAGAGCCATAATCAATTATCTATTTATTATTTAAAATAGATGCATAGTTAAAGCCTTATTAGTTTTCCCAGTAATTGTAAACAATCCTGAAGACTTTTTGTCATCACCTTCGTTCTTATGATTTAAATGACAACTCTGTGAATTATCATACTAGTCTGGATAGCCAATTATTTCATAGCACCCCTTATTTAAATGTCCGGTGCGTTCAAAAATCGAACAAGGAAGATATTGTGACTTGCTTTATTGATTTTTAGACTTCGAACCATAAGTTCGGTTCACTTGGTTTTACCAATTTGAGTTTCTTTTGGACTGATCTTGATTGTTCTATAGGACGTGGTTGTTGACCATTATAGCTATTGTATCAATTTTGTCAGATTCATTATTCATTGGTTTCCGCCAAAACTCTTCCACAATGAATTAATGCATACACCTTTTATAATTTTGAGACTGAATCATTTCATAAGATTTCACCTTAGATTTGTCCTAATTTGTCGTCTAATCCACCTAGGATAATATGAACTCTCAAATGCTGAATTGACTTTCGGTGTGACTTTATATCATTTAGTCTTTCCATGACCAACTTATCGCGATGATACAATTCACTAAAGATCTCTGTTAGCTCTTCAAAGTATTAAAAGAGAGGTTTATCACTCTGTTTGGTTGTAAACACCTTTTAATTCAAAGTGAAAAGTTGTAGTTCATCATCTCCATCATAAAATGCTTTAAACAGAAAATGCCAGATTACTCATGTAGTAAGAATGCGAATATCGCTTCATAGTTTTCGGTTTCATGGACAACATGAGGCATCTAACTTTTTGATTGCCTGGATACCACGTTTCATATTCCGGAGTGCCTTCTTTGGGGATAGGAAAGTACCGCGAATAAACGAGAATTTTTTCTTTTTAGCGATGTAATTTTTCATTAGTTAAGACCATATATTTTCTCATCCTGTATAACACCTATGTCGAATAAAAATATATCTGTTTGAACGATGATTGGAGAAGACTTATTCATTGATGATTCAGATACAATTGTCGGATCAAGGGCCATTGTAAGGTATTATAACCAAAACCATAAAATAGAGGGGGATTCTGGAAAAAAAGAGGTTGGATTTAAGATTTGGATAGTTTAGAATCCTAGGAATCAGTTTGGATTTAGCAAGAATTAGTTAAAAAAAAAAACTAAACAGGCCAAAAAGGAATGTGTTGAACGGTTTAAGTGAACCGGCTATTTGGGTTGATGTAGGGTTGACGTGGCAAGTCAATGTTGATGCGGCAAAGTCAACAACAACGAGGCACAAACTAAAACTAGTGTAGCAGTATTGCTGATGTGCCGTACTTGTGAATGGTCAACGTTGATTTGGCGAAGTTAACAGTGACGTGGCAGATATGTGGCAGTAAGGCTGATGTGGCTGCTGACTAAGCTGATAAGCACGGGTGGAAAAACGAAAAAATAGGACAATACCTACTCCCACGTGTGATCGCGTGTGTGCTTTAATTTTTTTGGTATTTTTTTGCCTTTAGAATCATCTTCCAAAGACAATTTGAATAGTGTGATTATGTTCTGATTTTTGGTACAATATCAATAGTGATGTGCGGATTTGTGGTTTTGAGAAATTATTTGAGGGGCAGATGTGTATAAATAGCCGTGGATTTAAAAAAAATGGTTTTGATAGCACAAAAGACCTGTGGTTTTGTTTTGTAGATATGTAAGTTCTATAAAAAAGTTGATGTATCAAACCTATTTATTTATATTGATGTTTTATAGAGGGAGAAATTATGCCCGTTACAGACGATTCCATTGTGACCATCAAATTTCTTCCGACGAAAACCAGCCACCACCCGGTTCTGTTTCGGATGAGGAGGATGAAGGCTTACACATCAGTAAAAATGTCAAAATTGACCACATGATTCTTGATCAAGCCTCATCTAAGGAACACCTAATTGATGAAGGAATGGATAACATAATGAACGAACTAGAAATTGATCCGGTGCTACCTGATGTGGCACAAATTAACAGCGTGGGGGGAGGGGTGTTGTTTTACACCTAAATGTTGAATTAAACCTTGGTATGAATATATATTGATGATAGTTTAAATGGGGGAAGTAGGAGTGATGATTCACTACCCAAACACAGTCAAACAAAATCCTATAAGGATGTTGTTTTACCCGATACACGAAAAGAAATCTTATTTGATGATAAGGTGGATGAATGGTTTGATGAGGATATGGAGGGAGTGCCAAACTCCTAAAATATATATCTAAACACGAACCCCTCAAATGTGGACCAGTTGGTACTAATGGTGAGTATACCCACTAGTATGATGGTGAAGCTCCAAGAGAAATAGGGAAATAACCCCCCTAAAAATATTGGTTACAATGCTCTAACTAATAGAGCACATTTCTTATGGAAATTAAAAGGAAACTTTAACACCATTGATCTTGATCAAGGGTTCTACCTCATTAAGTTTGATTCTAAGGAAGATTACCAACATGTGCTAACTGAGGGGCCGTTATGAACCACTACCTCACGGTTAGAGAGTACGTGTGAGCTAAATCACTACACCAAAACAGGCATTTTGTAACATGCATTTTGCGTTACAGATAATTTTAGTAACGCAAAATATCCGTTACAGATTAGGCGTGGCAGTTGGCGTAGTAACGGATAAAAACCGTTACTGAAAATATTGAAGGACCGTTGCTATAATTACATCTGTAACGGATTTTAACCGTGATAGACGTCTTCAAGACCGTTGAGAAATTGATTTTTTGTCATGCTTTTAATCCGTTACTATAATTAAAAAACCGTTACTAAATTTTATTTAATTATTATTTAAATTCTTTCGTCTAACATAATAAAACCGTTACTGTATATAGTAACGGACATACTTTGTAAACCGTTACTAGAATTAGTAACGGATTTTGACCGTTACTACTCCCGATCATAGAAAAAAAAATATTTGTTTTGTTCCCCAGCCCTATAGCTGGAATTAATTACCTAGCTAGTGCAAATCCCTCTCGGGGCAGCTAGCTAGAGTATAGGCTACCCAACATTGACCTAGCTAGTTGTACACAACCTCAATCAATTATAAAACAAGATTATTGCAATAGATATCTCAATTCAAATTGGTTTTCAACCCCCCATGTATGCGGGTAACCTAAAACTCGAATGAAGTACATAATTAAAACCACCAACCAATAGACAAATAACAAGTGGTACATACACATAAAGCAAAGTACACTAGGCAAGCAACAATGTTTAGTGTACAGGTGGTATGAGTTCTTGCTATATATTACAATTAGCTGTTCTGTGTGATTTATATTTGCAATTTCAAATGGCAAAGCCTACACAAATCGAACAAATTTTATTTCTATTCAAAACAGAGTCCTTTCATTTTACACGAATACCTGTGATATGGTGTAATTTGCCTATTGTTTAGCATAGTAGCGCTCAGATGGATGCAGTTTTCCAATAATAGGTAGCCGTTCTGCATTAGACAAGTATCTACAAGGAAAAAATGGGAAATTTTTAGCCATGGGTTTCAGCTAAATATGCATGCCATTTAAATTTAAGGGAAAGTGCCAGGCAGGTAATTTAGTAGTATAAAACTTATGAGAGCATTCCCAAAGTAGACCAAGCATGCTCCCAAAGTAGACCAAGAAGGCCAGTTAGCTCATACATATATAATAAAGCTTTAATTAAAGTACTTTAATTAAACTAGCACTATAAGTTCATAAATTAAACATCAAGTCCTCAACCAACAAGAATTCCAGTAATTTCACACGTTATTTGCTAACTATTTTAATTATAACAATCATATATATTGTTAATTTGATGAAAGCAATGCACCCGCAGTATAAATTAACACAAAACCCCTTAAATCTCAATCAAGTGATTAACGACTAAATACTATTAATGGAATAAACCAAGTAACTTGCCTGTACGAATAACCTTTCTTATGAGCTGTAGAACAATATACCCTATCCCAATGTTCGATGGGACAACCCCATCTGATATAAGATAAACGATTGCACGCAAGTGATCACCAATTATCTGAACAAAAAAAAAATCTTATTAACTCGAACACAAGAATTTTTAAGAAATATATATCATATTCCTCATTTGCCAGAAGAAAGAAAAGGCAAGTGTATAAGATTCTTAAGATGAAAGTGTACTTTCAGGTTTGTTTTTGTAGGATTATCTGCAAGATGATATAAGACATTTGCCAATTATGAAGCCTTCTCTATGATGGGAAAAATTATGTCAGTTTCATAATTGTTCAAAACTTGCAAAGAAAACAAGGATATGATATATCTTTTTAAGAAAAACTAGACAAAAAAGTTTACAAATGATAAGCCAAGATGAACAAAATTAATCAGAAGATTCTTAAACAGGGATAAGCAAGGTTTCTTTTATGGTTAAAATGATGGGTTCTTTTTTGTCAATGTTTGAGGCTAGTGATACAAATTCCATTAATACCATTTGCTCCACGGCAAAGTCAACTATTGGTTTAGACATGAAATTATGAAAAGATTTAGTACCTTCTGGAGGATGCAAGCCATACGCTCTAAACCCAGCCTAGTATCTATATTCTGCTTTTTTAAAGGTTCAAGCGAACCATCGTCCGTTCTATTGTACTGCATAAAAACAAGATTATAGAACTCTATGAACCTCGTATCATCTCCCAAATCCTATATAAAAAATTCATGTATCATAAAAAAGAAAACAAAAAGTCAGAGACACTCCAAAAAGCCTAACCTTGAAAAGTAAAAGCTAGTCAGACGAGTTTGTTTAATGCTTACAATATCTAAAAATCCTCTCTCGAGGATGGAAATCATAATAAAGCTCAGAGCATGGACCACAAGGACCCGTTACCCCACTTGTCTGAAGAAAGAAGCATGTCAATCAGTTTGTTACTGCAATGGACCACAAGAAGTCAGGTTAGTTGGAAGAACCTTTCCTAAAACAGGAGCCATGCCCATTATAACAGAGGCCAGAGCAGACCTAACGTGCTAAGAAAAATTTGATGACATATTTAACTTATGGGAGTTTGAAATTGGATTGTGTAGGTAGAAGAAGAAGAAGACCAATCAAACAATGGATCATTTTCAAAATCTAAAACTTGGACACTGTGGCTAATAAATAAGCACAAAGTTTCAAAATAAAGCATGAGAGGGATAAAGAAAAGGGTTCATAAGATGGCAGTGAAATAAGCCAAAAAGAAATTGAACAGGTAGGCCAAATGATTTTCTTTATTTCTAATGAAAATGGACAAAGCTAAGAATCAATAATACAACCAAGGCCAACTAATAAAGGAACCCATGTTAAGATTTGCATATATATAGTATGTTGGTGTGGCCAGAGTAATTTCAGATATTTCTAATGAAAATATTAATTTCAGTATGTTGGTGTGGACAAAGCTAAGAATCAATAATACAATCAAGAATCATTTATATTTCTAATGAAAATATTAATTTCAGATATTTCAAAAAGAATCTAGGACTATAACTTTAAGATTGAAAAGAAAAGAGTAGCATTTCACACAAGTTTAATCATGGAAATATCTAAAGTTGTGATTCCAAGATTTAAAAATTACATATATATAGTATGTTGGTGTGGCCAGAGGATATCATTGAAAATATGAAGGTGGATATTCAAGGAATCGCTTTTGAGAGGGGAACGTAGTTTGACTTTCTGTTTTTTGTTTCAACAATAAAAATAAAATAAAATTTGCTTATGGTACAAGAGAGCCCATCATCTTTATATATATATATATATTGTTAATGTGCATTTAGAATTAGAGACTTACTTATTACAGAGAGACAAGTTAAAAGCATCCCCAATTTGGCAGATACCATTCCATGATTTAGGAATGGGTCACATCCCTTAATTTGTCACTGCAGCTCTTTAACTCTGGCGACACACCTGCACATTCACCACACACACACATACTCTCACCCAGTCACATGCAGGTAAGTACAGAATAGATATATATATATATATATAGGGAAATATTAACAGACGGCCGTACATATCCGTTTCACACCATAAATACATACTTGGTAGGTTCAAGCCCCACAGCTTCACAAAGCTCGTATACCTGATTTGCAACCATGTAGCGAACACGCCATGATTTGTCCTAATTAATAATAACAAAGCCACATTTAAGTTATACATATGCTTCTAAAAATTATAACATGAAAATTAAATAATTTCAACAGGTCATTGCAATTAACCTGATTATCATGCTTCTTTCTTAAGATATCTATGCCCATCCTTTAAATGTATATTTTTGCCTCCTAAATACATAAAAAAAAAGTAAAAGGTCAAAGAAAGGACTAACATAAATACAAGTGAATTAAAGCTAAGTGCCAAGAAATGCGTTTTTTACCTATTCCTTCCTCCTTTATCCGGGCTTGGGACCGGCAATGCCAAGAAGTTATCTTTGCATTGGCGGAGTTAAATAGTTTTTTTTTTCAATCACCAAGTCAAAAATTATCCGAGAACTAAATAATAAATTATCCAAGCATAAATAAAAAGTAAAATACTAGTTAGCAAAATGTCCAAGCACAATTATAAAGTCCAGCCCATAAGACTAAAATGCCCAAATACAAAGTATCAAAATGTCCAAGCATAAACTTAAAGTCGAAACATATAAATAACATAGAAGTACCACCAAGTAGAACTAAACATACTTATAAAAAAACTAACACTAAACATACTTTAACAAACTGTCTAGCCAAATCAAATACCCCCCGGAAACGTAAGCGGACAAAGTATGATGACCATCTTGAGGAGCATCCCACAAAATAGCATCGGGCTCCATTACTTCCTCTACCCAAACCTTCTTTTCACAAGGACAAACCTGTTTGCCGTGACATATCTTAGCCGATGCATCTGTCACGACGTGCCCCTTTGCCAATTCTTTATAGTATTTATCAAGTAAGATAACAGGGGGTTTGTCAGAAGGATTAGGAGTCGACAAGGGGGGAGATACACCTGCAAAAACATTATCCAAGTTTTGAGCTAAATTGGATGGGCGATGGACCGAATTGGAACCTAACTCGCTTCTAGGAGTCACCCTCATTGGTGGGGAATTTTCATTTGCACCGTTCATGAAAGAATTAAGTAAAGTTTGCATTGACAACATGAGATCATTCTTTAAATCTGCATGCATCGTTTGAATTTGTGATTGCACTGACGCCATCATTTCATCCTTCAAGGCATCACCTTTTGCCTTTTCTTTTTTTTTTGCCAATTCTTTTGCCTTTCCAATTTCCACAATAACCATTTGCTTCTTCGAGATGTGAGATCCAACTCCACGTAGTCGTCCTCTATGATCTTTTCCAAAAACTTGGGTCAACCCATCATTTTCAATCGTGGTACTTGAGCCCTCATCTCCACTTTTTCTTTTAGTGTTGGCTTCCTTTAATTTATCCTATAAATAAATGCAAGGGTCAATATATATGTTTGTTATTAAATATTAATAAACTATTGAGTAATGCTTACATAAAATGGCTGAGCACTGACTAACACAGTCCCATCTTCTTTCTGGTGACCCGCAAACCATGCATCAACTCGATTAATACTTTTTTCTGGCTCCGCTTCTTGCTACAATTGTAAATATCATAAGTACCGATAAAGAAAAAATACAAAATATAACACAACCACATAAAAATACCAGTTCATGTGTTTTTTGAGCGTAAGAGTAACGGCCAAGACAATGAGAATATTGTAACTGCGCTCGATTTTCAGCATTTTTAATCTTTTGCTCTTTCTTTTTGGGGTTACTTTCATTTTCTGAAAATTCTTTCCAATGATTTGGGTCCATTCCTCTTGGAGCTTCCTCTTTCTCACTTTCCAAAGATTTTCGTAATGTGACTTTAAATGTCCTAAATTTTTGGGACCATCCTTTCTCCAACATAGGACGAGCCACCTCCTCGGGAATATCAATTTCAAATTCATCCTGCAATAATAAAGTTTTGATTAATTTATATTATAAAACATAATTAGATATTAAACTACTAAAAAAATAATGATCACCATTAAGTTGCGCCAAACATCATCTTTAAAATTTTGGGGCACTTGTCTCCAATCCGAGTATTTCACTGGTACACAAGACCTTACAAAATCTCCACAACGGTTACTCCATTTTCTAGAATTACTTCCAACTACACTCCCACTCGGTCCAATAACAATAGGCAATTTTCCCTTTTCTTTTCCTGCTTTCGATGATTGAGACGAGGGTGTGGGTGAAGAGAGTGATGGTTGTTTTGAACCTGCACTTGACATAACTACTTGTGCCTACTATAAAAAAAAACTGCGTTATATATAATAAAAAAACAACGTTAAAAAAACAGCATTATAAATAATACATTATTGTGTGTGCTTAACATAAAAATAAATAATAAACTGATATAATTAATTTAAGATAAAAGGACCCAATTAAGTATCCAAAAAAAGTAATTTAATTTCATGCAAGATCCATCAAATTAAAAGATATACTCAAGAGGTCTTAAAAGAAACAAGTAAATGCACATAAGACATTAAAGGTACGTCTTGCAACAAAAATGGCAAATGCCTTTTGCTAGCTATACGGAGCCATGTAACTTTAACAAATTTTCCAAATGCGGTTGATCTTCAACTGTTGATTGGAAGATACTCGGTATCTCTAAATCATCAACTCGACTCGTCAACCTCTTCGGTGAATGTATAACTACCCACCAACTTGGATTTTTAAGATCTCTGGAGTAGAATACTTGTGAGGCCTCGGAAGCAAGAATAACCGGCTCATCTAACTCATTATCAACACTCTTAAACTTATCAAAGTTTACCATGACTAAGTTAGAGTCCGGACAAAGTTTACAACCATTAGTCTTATCCTCGACCCTCACCCAATCACAATAAAATACAACCTCCTTAAATATTGTATAGTCCAACTCAATGATTTGTCTAATGACCCCATACCACATGGTCCAAGCTTCCTTTAAATTTTTGTCATTTTTTCTTGCCCTAAATTCGGTCCATGCCTTCATGCAAACACCACTATCTTGAGTGGAAACCATATCGTCATGAGACTTTGGAGAGAAAATAAAACCGTTGACCCGATACTTTTTAAAAGTCTTGACTTTATGATATGGCCCTTGAACTAACCGCCACAACATCGCCTTTGACTCTGTCTCTTTAGAAGTCACCAACTGTTCAATACAAATAAATAATAATAGTAAACGTGTTAACCAAGGACATGTTATAATAATCAAACGTTGTTAATTACTAACATTCTTTTATAATCTAAAGTTGTTAACAAAGATCACCTTATCATATGCCCAAGGGATGAAAGAAGTTTGTTCTTGATTTTTTGTCATTTTAACCCCTTTTCCTTTGCTACTAGATGCCAAATGTTGTTTATACTCACTGCAATATAATTTCAAAGTCGTTTGTAGTTAAAAGTTAAATGACTAATATATTTTTAAGTCTAGATATGTAAAATATTAAACCTGTAGTACTCTTCCAATCCATCCACATGAAGTCGAAATAATACCCACCGACGTATTTGTTGAAATTGATGTGTTTCCAAAGTTACCATCTTATCATCTAGTAAAGGCCCTGTGTCCGAAAACTCGCCATCTTCTTCTAAAAATGCTTCATGGGTTCGTTTGTGATTTCCCTCAAGTGGGTTTGGCATATACTCCATGCAATACCTCACAGATTCAGCGACGATATAAGATTCCGTAATTGAGCCTTCAATATATCGCTTATTACTAGGGATATCTTTAAATTCCTTCATTTGTCTGTAAGTGAAGGAACAAACATGTTTATATATAGCTTATTTTAAAACTACTTTAAACTTATAAAGAAAAAGAATGAAGAACATAGTATGAAAAATTCACCGCTCAAAAGGATACATCCATCTAGCTCCGGTAGGTCCACAAATCAAGGCTTCATCGGCAAGATGCACAAGAAGGTGGATACTAATATCAAAAAATGATGGCGGAAAATGTTTTTCCAAAACACATAATGCCTCTGCAACCATATACTTCGCTCTTTGGATATCCTTTCGAAATAAGACCTTTGAGCATAATATGTTAAAAAATAAGCTCAATTGTTGGATAGCTCGCCGTAAATCTTTATGTTTTGGGAAGGCATATTGAAGCAACACAGGTAGCAAATATTCTATGATTACATGATAATCATGCGATTTCAATGAATGCAAACCGGGAGGATTAAGATTGACAATGTTACTTAAGTTAGACGAAAAACTAGAAGGGAGCTTTAAGTCTTTCAAAATTTGACAGAAATGCCTTTTCTCTTCTTTGCTTAAGAGAAATGTTGCTTGCGGTTTTATTTCTTTCCCGGTCCGTTTATCTACTTGCATCCACTGCCCACTATGTATTCCCAACTCTTTCATATCCATTCTTGCATTTATTGTATCTTTTGTTTTACCTTTGTCACCTAAGATTGTGCATATTAGGTGCTCGGCAACATTCTTCTCCGTGTGCATCACGTCAAGAACATGGCGAACTTGATGTGAAATCCAATATTCCAAGTCAAAAAAGATTGACCTTTTGTACCATGCCTCTCTCACTTCAACAATCGGAATCTCATTTTGGTCACTTAATTTTCGCTTCTTCTCAACAACTTTTGTGATCTTTCCAGGTGTGTAATCAATCTCACTTAATTTTTGCAAAAGACCTTCTCCGTTGAGTCGCGTAGGAGCCCGCTTGTTTTCTATTGTCCTAAGTCCCAAACTTCCACCATTTCTAAACGGGTGATCTGTGTTAAGAAACATTCGGTAGTTTATGTAAACTATCTTTTTGCTACTCCCTAGTCGAATGGATGGCGTGTCATCACCACAAACAGGACAAGCTTTATAACCATGTGTTACACACCCTGATAAATTCCCATAGGCAGGGAAGTCATGAATCCCCCACAAGACTATGGCTCTTAACGTAAAAGGTTGCTTTTTGTACATGTCGTAAGCCGAAACACCTTCTTGCCATAGTATCATCAACTCTTCAACTAGTGGCTGAAGAAAAACATCTATGTCTTGACCTGGTGCCTTTGGACCAGGTATCAACAAAGACAACAATTGGAACTCTCTTTTCATGCATAATGATGGTGGGAGATTATATGGAACCGTGATTACAGGCCAACAGCTATAACTAGCGGACTGAATACCACGAGGATTAAACCCATCAGTTGCTATTGCAAGCCAAACATTACGCCCTTCTTTGGCAAAATCTGGCCACTTTTCCTTTACTATCCTCCATTGAGATGAATCAGACGGGTGTCTTTGATAATCCCATGAGCTAATAGCTCGATCGTGCCATGTCATCTCTCGTGCTATCCATTCTATAGAGTATAATCTCACTAGTCTTGGAATTAGAGGGAAGTGTCTTAAAACTTTCAAAGGTTCTTTACAAGTTCTCCCCCTTTTCTTCTTGGATATAGCATATCGCCCTTCTCCGCATTGAGGACATTCTGTCTTATCTTCATTCTCTTTCCAATATAAAACACAATTATTGACACAAGCATGAATGAAAGAGGCCTTCATTCCTAAATCTTTCATCATACTCTTCATGCGTGGATATTTCTCTGGCAAATTATTTCCTTTAGGGAGCCACTTTTTCAAGACAGACAAAAGCGCCGTCACACTATTACCTGACCAACCAAATTGCTTCTTTAGGTTGTGTAGCTCCACAATTGCAGAAAGAGTTGTCTCAGGACCCTCACAAGAAGGATACAATTTCTCTGTCGCTAATCTTTTATATTCATTATACTTTGCATTAGGAACATCGCGTTCTTCAAAAGCACCCGTTTGACCAACATCGCCATCAACATTAGCTTCATCTTGCACTCCGTAACATGCATCAACAAGGTTCCCCATTTCGACCCCTATATCCCCTACGTCTTCTTCACCGATGTTACCCTCTAATTCAACATGATCTATAGATGGGTGTTGAGCTATCGGAATTGACGAGGGCATTTCACCATGTAAAAGCCACTTAGTGTATGTCCTATTTATGCCATTTATAATCAAATGGTTTTGGACTTCTAGTACAGGAAAACGCAACTTGTTTCGACACTTCACACATGGACAAATAATTGTTGACAACTTTTCAACATCATTTGCAAGCGCAAACTTTATAAAATCTTCAACTCCTTGTCTATACACATCGCTAATCCTATTCCTTTCATTCATCCACTCTTTGTTAGTTACTTTTGACATTCTGCAATATCACACAAGAAGTATAGAAAAACAGTCCATAAAAAGGCTACAAACAGTCCAAAATTATCAACAAAATCGCTCAAAATAATAACACACAAACTTGTTCAAAGCTGTCTACCAAAGTGGCGCAAAACAATTAAATAACATGCTCAACACAGTCTAAATAAAATGGCTTAAGACAATCCATAAAAAGGCTAAAAACAGTTTAAAACTGCTCAAAATAATAGCACACAAACTTGCTTAAAACTATCTACCAAAGTGGCACAAAACAGTTAAATAAAGTGCTCAACACAGTCCAAATAAAATGGATGAAAACAGATTATAAAAATGCTAAAAAGTAGTCCAAATTTATCCACAAAACTGCTCAAAAAAATAGTACAGAGACTTGCTTATACTTCCACCAAAGTGGCCCAAAACAGTGAAATAAAGTGCTCAAAACAGTCTAAATAAAATGGCAGAGAACAGTATATAATAATGTTAAAAACAGTCCAAAACTATCCACAAAACTGCTCAAAATAATAGCACACAAACTTGCTCAAAATTGTCCACCAAAAGTGGCGCAAAACAGTTAAATAATGTGCCCAGCACATTCCAAATAAGATGGCTGAAAACAGTCCAAATCTAAAAAAAGGCTATAAAATGGCTGAAATCAATATATATATATATATATATATTCAAAATGTATCTTTTTAATTTGTACAACAACTGACTTGAATTGAAACAGTGCCTGAGGTAGTGGAGATTTACCAAAGTAACATATATATATATAGGTCCTGAAGTTGGGTCCCCCAGTTGTATTAGTATGTACTTAAACACACACATGTATATATATACATAAGTAGACTAGTGTTATTGCCAGAAAAAAAATCTCATATATATTTTTTCTTCATGAAAAATTTGCCCCATTCAAATTAAGTTAGAAAAAAAATCCACTAGATTAGTGCTATTGCCATCATGGTGTGCTTGTTCAATTAATACACCAGAGTCAATAAAAATACTACATGCTTTATTATATTACTGGTTCTAGCTTATACACTAACTGCACTAAGTATCTTTTTATTCTATATATATATATTTCTAATGCACCTAATATTAAAAAGGATGTTAGACACGAGGCTTTAGTGTAATGGTCACTTTACCATAGTTCAACTCTAGAGAATCTTAATTCCCAACTCTTTTTCAAAATAAAGCACTAGGTCTATCTGTGTAAAGTCTGTATATGAAAAAAATAGTATATAAAAAAATAATGATTATTTACTCTAGGTACTCTTATAGGGATGTCCATAATAAATACATAACTTAATATATAGCATGTGCCTGGTGGAGATATGGGGGAAGGCAAAAACAGTAGGAACCATATATAACAGGACAAAACTTAATATATATCATACGACCAGGGACAAAAATAGAAGCTCTGGCTAACCACATTTAAATTTACAAATTAAAGGGACCTAATCCATATACTTTGCACATAGGTACTATAATGAAACAAAAAAAAGTAATAAATAAGAAAACTTGGAAAAATAAAAGGCAAACATAATCATGAGATAGAGATGCAGCCAAAAGAGAATGACCATTACAGTAAACATAAATAGTAGACCTTTGTACAACAGTTTGATTCAATTATTAAAATATTTTTGAAATAATTAATGAATGCATTAATTAATATTATTGCTTACTTTGAAGCCAAATTACTAACATTAATTTGACAGGTATATATATATATGTGCTATTCTAATCTTGCCTTTTCAACATCTTTCATAGGTTGATTTTTTCCTCCCATGAAGAAGATGATATTCCATTAATATTTATTTAATTCGTTTGGGCTTCTTTTCTTGTACTACATATATATATATATATATATATATGTATACTCGTGCATATAAAGATGGTGCCATAGTGGGTTCCCAGCGGTGTTAAAGACCTTTAGGGTGCGATAAGATGGACCAAATATTTAAAGGGTTCCAAAGGCTCAAGAGGAAAAGAATGCATCAGTTCTTTGATCCGCGCATAGAAGATAGCTAGGAATATCCTTGACTTGCAAAATTAGATTGTACAGCACAAAGGAATTATAAAAACAAAAGAAAAACGGATCCATATAAGAGGCAAAAGTTTGAAAAACATGATGGAAAAGAGAGTTATTTAAAAGAAAGTTTCAGATCGTAAAGAATCATAGCTACAAGAATAAAAATACGAGGAAGAAGAACAAGGCGAATTAACATAACTAATTGTGAGCAATTTGTTAAAATACTCACAGCACAGATTCAAGAAAAACCATAGCACCACCGGAATAGAGCATAATATAAAAAAAAACCACAGCATAACACCACCATGTACACCACCAAACATCACAACCAACATCAGATATGGAAATAGACACACAGCAGTAATAATTCAAATACACAATTTTTCTCATTTATATAAACAATTATAGGACAGGACATGGATCAATTGTATCTTATTTTTATATTTAGAAAACAACCCATTTGTTGAATGTCCCAATCACTCGGTTTGGTAATTAACTACTAAACACATTAAATGGGGCAAACAAAACCCTAAATCTAACATAATAATAATAATAATAATAATAATAATAATAAGAAGAAGAAGAAGAAGAAGAAGAAGAAGAAGAAGAAGTGGTACCTTCAGCTAGATCATCAACGACCAGTGATAGAGACGAGAACCGGTGGGATGACTTCAGTTTCAGCGAGAGAGACCTAGAGCAGGAGATATCTGAGCACAAGAGGGGAATGAAAATTTGGGGCTAAGTATTCAAACAAATTAAATGGGGCAAAAAAAACCCCTAAATCTAACATAAGTAAGGGTTTCGATCTATAGATTGAAAAAGAAGAAGAAGAAGAAGAAGAAGAAATTAACCTTCAGCGGGACCACCGACGACCGGTGACAGAGACGACCATCGACGGGCTGACTTCGGCGAGTGTGTAAGGGTATGGTTTCGGCGAGAGAGACCTGGGAGGGGAAATAGAGAAGGAGATGTCTGAGTATAGCGGGAGATGTTGGAGTATAGGAGGGGAATGAAAATTTGGGCAAAATGTTTTTTTTTTAAGTATTCAATTTATTGAAAATGAGAAAATATTTTAAGTTATTGGTTATTTATAATAAAAATGTATGGGCCACATGTAAAAACCGTTACTATGTCCGTTACAGAAATAAAAATATATTCGGACATAATTAATTGGATATAGTAACGGCTATTGTTAATTCTGTAACGGACTTTGCACATTACAATCCAGTAACGGACATAAACCGTTACAGGTGAAAAAAATTGACCGTTACTAATTCCCTGTTTTGGTATAGTGAATTTTAAGTCGTTGAAGGCGGAATTTACTTTTACGGCGGTTTGGATAAGACTCCTGGAATTGTCTATTGAGTACTTTGAACAAAAAACTGTATTCAAAATTTCCAAAAGGATGGGTAAACCATTAAAGGTTGACTTTAACACAGCCAACTCCAAGCGTGAGAAATATGCTAAAGTTTGTGTGCAAGTAGACCTAGCGAAGTCGTTGGTTTCGGGGTATATGCTGGCCGAAAAAAAATATAATGCAGTCTATAGATTTATACACCAACTTTGCTTCAAATGTCAGATGGTTAGCCATAGGGCTGACTTGTGCCGTGAAAAAGATATCTCTACTATGAAGCATTTTACTAAAGACTGTACTAAT
Source organism: Lonicera japonica (assembly GCA_021464415.1). Classification (NCBI taxonomy): domain Eukaryota; kingdom Viridiplantae; phylum Streptophyta; class Magnoliopsida; order Dipsacales; family Caprifoliaceae; genus Lonicera; species Lonicera japonica. The sequence continues at coordinate 40,755,030 of CM038469.1, read as the reverse complement.
TTTGGCAGCATTCCTCTTCCTGTTCTAGGTACTTATGTGCAAGAAAATAGCAATGAAGAGGAGCAGATAAGGAATAATATAACCAGTGGAGTCTCAATGGAGATGAAGGCATTTTTGGCCCATGGATGCTTGTCAAACCAAAATACAAGAAAACCCAAAATATTGGCTCGAGTAAAATCTCTAATGCTAACTCTCATTCTCACACCAATGGAAATAGATTCCACTTTCTAAGTGCTGTAGGTCTTACACATGACTCGAAAAGCCTCAAAAGAAAATCAAGGAATGATATTACACAAGTTAACCATCATAAGCCCACATATGGTAAATGTTCAATTGACCGTATCCATAAGGCCACCACTCACAATGTTGTTCAGCCCACTAAAAGGCCCAATACATAACCCAGTACATCTAAATCCACCTATACCTATAAGCCGAGACTTAACCAGAGCAAAGACACTAATGCCACCATTACTATAAGTAAAGGTAACGGAATTATTTTACGACCAACCCTAACCAACCCTTTTATTTTCTCTAGTACCAATAAAGGCACTATAAACATAAATTCATCCATACCTACGTCTACCCTTTTCCCACCTTTAGATATTCATATCTCTACCTTTCTTCCAGTGTCAAAACCTAACCCTAATCCAGAACCTCCTAACCCGCAGTATGGAGACCGTTGTCGACCAAGTAATAACCAATCCGGCCTGGTTCTCTTTGCTGGTAAGAGAGGAGAACTACACATAAAAGAGATAGAATGGAATATTAACCAAATTCGATTCAGAATGTTGATGGACGAAAGCTGGAGGATGAAGCCATGGTTTCATAATGTACAAATGGCCGCAACCACAGCGGAGATGGAATTGATGGTGAGGGGGAAACTCATAATAGATTGGCCTAAGGATGTTGTCCTTCTTTTTAAGCATATTGATGTCCCACTGAAATGCCTCTTCTGGAATTATCGCGGTGTAGGCAACATTGATTTTAAAAATGCCATGACCGATCTATATAGAGAACATAACCCAGTGGTAATCGTGATTCTTGAAACTAAAGTTCCATTTGCTGATTCTAATCATAAATTTGAGGTACTTTTATAATATCATAGCTGACCCGAATGGTAAAGTGGGTGGTATCTGGCTTACTTGGGACCACATGAGGGTGACTATCACCTAGCATTAAGTTACCCAACGGGTTATACATGATATCATTACGAGGAATAACTATGAGGATTAACTCCTCTCATCGGTTTATGGCAGCCCAAACTAGGTCCCGAGGAGCCATCTATGGAACAATCTTAAAGCTGTTGCTAATGGCGCTAACTTTCCATGGCTTATAGTGAGCGACTTTAATGATCACATTCATGTTTTAGAAAAAAAATCCTTTAACACTGCGTCTATATCCAGAACCAACTCTACATTCGCTAATGATATTGTTGAATGCAACCTCATTGACCTAGGATCAAGCGGACCCAACTTGACCTGGATTAATGGTAGGACTGGACTTTCTAACTCTATGGTCAAGTTGGATAGAGCTTTAGCCAACGCTGATTAGAGGATTAGTTACCCTGAAGCCAGTGTTACCAACCTCCTTAGAACGTATTCTAACCACAACTTGCTTGTCGTAAATCTTAAAGGTATGAATTCTAATTTTTCTCATAATATTATTAATAGACCTTTATTTTTTCTTGTTAGTTAGTTTAATCATCATGATTTTGATAACTTTGTTAATAATAATTGGGTTACGAATAACAATCTCCAAAATTTTACCACTAAAGTCAAACTTTGGAATAAAAATACTTTCGGTAATATTTTTCATAAAAAGAAAAGAATCAAGGCCAGACTTAATGGTACCGAGGCTACTCAAGAAATTCAATTCTCCTACACCTTGGCAGAAGTCGAGAGTCCAGTGGATCACTACAGGGGATATAAATACTTGTTATTTCCACATCTCCACCATTATTCGGCGTAAGAGAAATAAGATAGAGAGGCTTAAGATTGATGGCGAGTGGTGTACCAATTCTATTGCTATTGCAACTTATATTAGAGACCATTTTTACAATCTTTTCTCGAAGGATTGTAACTTGGACAATCATAATTTTGTGTTTCCCGTATCCCCTTGCCTTAATACTAGAGATAACAACATTTTTAGTGCTCCAATTAATGATATGAAGGTCAAAATGGCTATTTTTAACATGAATGGTCTTAAAGCACCTATACCTGATGGCTTTCAGCCAATCTTTTATCAAAAATGTTGGAATATGGTTGGGAACATTTTGATCAAATTTGTCAAAAATTGCTTTCACTCTATTGATTTCCCGGATTGGCTTAACACTTGCCTCATTACGCTAATCCCTAAGGTGGACAATCCAGACAATATTAATAAATTTAGACCCAAAACTTTTTGTAACATTATTTACAAAATCATTACTAAAATCATTATGAGTTCTCTTAAAGTTATTCTTAACAAATTAGTGGGCCCGTTCCATGGTAGCTTTATGCCTGGTAGGCAAACTACATATAACATCATCATTTCCCAAAAGATTATTCATACTCTTAAAAATAGGGAAGGGAAGCATGGGGTATCATTTTGAAAATTGGCCTTAAAAAAGCATACGATTATATCGATTGGGATTTTTTAGAAAAAGTTTTGAGAAATTAAACTTTAACGGATAACTGGGTCAAACTAATTATGACTTATGTCACTAAAGGCACCACGACTGTCTTGTGGAATGGTGAAAAAATGGAGGATTTTAAACGCACACGTGGCCTGAGACAGGGTGACCTTCTGTCCCCGTATTTGTTTGTTCTTTGCCTTGAGTTCTTCTCTAATCTTATTAATGATAAAGTCAGCAACGAATAATGGGAGGGCATAAAAGCTGCTTATAATGAGGATGTTTTCACTCACTTATTCTTTACTGATGACCTTATCCTTTTTGTTAAAGCTACTAAGAATAACTACAAATCTATCATGGATGTTCTTACTAAGTTTTTTTGTTGCTACGGTCAAAGGATTTACTTTCTAAATCTAAACTTTATTGCTCTACGAATGTCCCAAGGAGAGAGGCTTTGAAATTTAATTTCATCTGTTGCATGAATATCTCTACTAATCTGGGTACTTATCTTGGTATGCCTTTGATCCACGGTAGGGAAAAAAAAGAACATTGTAAGGCTATCATTGATAAGGTCCAAAGGAAACTTAGTAGGTGGAAAGCTAGCATGTTGTTTTTTGCAGAGATAACCACTCTTATGTAAACTGTCACTGCCACTATCCTCAGCTATGCTATGCAAACCATGAAGTTTCCTACCTCTATTTGCAAGGAAATTAAAAAACTTAATAGAAATTTCTTGTGGGGCCATACAACTAAGAATAGGAAAATTCATCTCGTGAACTGGAAGATAGTTTGCAGTCCTAAGATGTTTGGGGGACTTGGCATTATGAAGTGTTGTGATAATAACATGGTTACTAATGCTAAGCTAGGCTGGAAGATTATTAATGGTTCCAACAGGCCTTGGGCCAAATTGATGTGTGATAAGTATGGCTATGGAACTAACCCTAGGCAGTGAGCCAAGAAACGTAATTCCTCGCATATATAGAAAACGGTGTATGATACTAAAGATACCCTCTCTAAGGGTATTAAATGGAATATGGGAAATGGGCATAACATAGAGGTTTACAAGGACCGGTGGTGTGGCAATGAATGCATCATCAATTATAACACCACTAGTGAGGGGATGACGAATACTTATGTTTCGTCTCTTATAGATGAGGATAAGTGTAGGAATAATGAGGTTCTAACCAACAACTTTAGTAACTCCACTATTGATAACATCAAAAGCATCCCTTTACCTATATTTTCTAGCTTGCAGGACTCCCCGTCTTAGAGTGGAAGCAGTTTAGGGAAGTTCTTTATCTCGACTTGTTACTTAAATATCATTTGTAATAATGGTGTTATTAATGATGTTAGTAATAGTTGAAAATGGATTTGGAAATTAAAACTCCATCAAAGGATTATAACCTTCTTCTGGTTGTTGAAACAAGGAAAAATCCTGACCAATCTTGCTTTTATGCACAGGAACATTGCCTAAAACCATTGTTGTAGTTTTTGTGGGCATATTGAAACCATTAATCACATTTTTAAAACCTGCCCCATTGCTGTCAAACGTGGGATATTATTTCTAAGGACAACATGTGGTTGGTTGCCAATTTTAATGAGTGACTGGAAATTAATGCCAATGATGATACCTTTAAATTTAATTTGAATATTCCTTGGGCATCTATTTTTAGGATTACCATCTGGGAGCTTTGGAAAAACAGAAATGAGAGATACTTTAATCAAGTGAACATGGAACCCAATAACATTGCACACAAATGTACAATCAAAATTAACACTGATGGGAGAACGTTTGGAGAATTTGGATGGGCTGCGTATGGGGGCTAGCTAGAGATAGCTTTGGAAGGTGAATCGAAGGTTTTGCTAGAAGAATTGGGTACACTACCCTTTTACAAGCAGAGCTATGGGGAATAAAAAGAGCAATGAAGTTGGCCAACAACAGAGCTTGGCTTGAAGCCAATGTGGAAACGGATTCTCTCACGACGGTTAATCTCATAAAAATGGAGGATACCGGAAACCACCAAGATAGGACCCTCATCAATGACTGCGAGAAACTCAAAGAGAATATGCACTTAGAGCTAGTTCATGTTCTGAGATAAGGCAACAAGTGTGCTGACTACCTCTCTAAGCTAGGCCGCATGCAATGAGAACAATAAACGAGGATTTAAGTGCCAACTAATGAACTACTGCAACTATTGATGGCTGACAAGTTAGGAATTGCCTGCCGTAAAGGAGATTGATGTGTTTTTTATTTTGTTTCTGTTTTCTTCTTTCCCGTGTAACAAAAAAAAATGTAAATTATGAAATCGAGGCAGTGGTTTGTAATTTTGTTTTGATTGGTTTTGATTTGACTATTTATATGAGAGCTCGGAGTATTTGGTGGTTTTGAGATTTGTGTATGGTGTGATTTGATGATGAAAGGTGGTGGTTTTGTGATTTGTATATGATGTGATTTGATGATGGGGGATGATGGTGTGATGGTAGGCTATTCGTACAGATGATTTGTATTCCTCTGATGCCAAATTAAAAATAAGAGAGAGAAGAATTGAATTTATGATGATATTTTGAATTGATGCAAGATAATTATATTTACAGGGTTACGTATAAAATGAGAGATTCAGAAGAATAATAAAACTTAATATACTACTGATAATTACTGTAATATAATATATTCTAACAAGATTCGAGTTAATTTTCGAATTGTGAAATATAATTTTATAATTTCACATCTAGTCAAATCTCTTCTCGCCGTTTATATAAAATATAGATGCTGAATTATTTGTAAGTTTACATAGTACAGATTCTGAATCATAAGTCACAATTTAATCTAACAAAAAAAATTTATTATTTTTTTATCATATCCATCCCAACCTATAGGATAACTTTATATATGTGTGACGTGAATTAAGTGATCAACCAATTAAAGTTTAAAGATTAGGAGAAACCAACAAGTATAGGGAATGGATTCAAAATCATCCGAAAAAGCAAATATTTAAAGGGCAACTAAAAATCGCTTTCATCCCTCTAGGCTCCACTAATTCCAATGTTTGGCATCTGCGTGTTAAAAAAAATGATTTATGAAACTATTCATTTCACCTGAATCATTTTGCTGCTTCATCAACAAACGAGCAACTTAAGCCTTTTTTTTTTTTACATAGAGCTATGGTTCAAGATTTTAGGGGCAGGAATCACTAAATCAAGGCGGCGAGAGACTTAAACACGTGTCCCCTTGATTATACAACAATTATTTTATCACTTACACTAAAGATTAAAACTCTATTCGGTAAAAAAAATACTTGATTTGGTATGAAATTGGGAAATAACTTAATGCATGTGATAAGATATTTTTTATTTCATACTTATTTTATTAGTAGATGTCTTCTATCTTTTATAATTTTTTGTAAAATTTTTTTTCTTCTTCAACCACCAAAGAAAATTTATCCACGGAAAAATGAACAAAGTAAGATGATATCTCACAACATGTCTCAACTTATTTTTTAATTTCTTATAAAAATCAATCGTTTTTATTTTTATTTTTTATTTTATTATCAAACAGATCCTAAGAATGCAAATAACTTAAGTTCTTTATCTATGTAAATAAATAAAAAAAAAGGCATTCTCTGTACCATAAAAGCAATATTGTGCTACCAGTAAAGTTTTTCAAAATAAAAAATTAGCACATGTCAAAGTTTAAGTCTCCAAATTCCCTCTTTTTAAATTTTGATAGTTGCGTCGCTTGTACTAAAGCAACAAAAGATATAATAACTTTGAGACGAATTGTAGTCATGCACAATGTAATTATTCTCTATTTTTAAATTTCTATATCTATTGCTTTATTGACATTTTTTTATTTTATTTATATTGTCAAAAAAATTAATTTTTTATTAGAATGTAGTATTTTTTTTTAAAAAATAAATTTATATATCATATACTTTTAAAATTATTCATTATTTTAATAATAAATATAATTACATCGTAAATTATACAACTATTTTTTTATTTTTTTACTACATTCCTTAACATATAATGTATTTAAATATTTATTTACATACATCATAAAAATATTTCTTAATGATGTCATTGCTGGCCCAATCCCCAAAATAGCCCCCCAACCCCTTCTCGACACCTTCCTGTAAAATATAAATAATAATAATAAAATAAGAAGCACAACACGAATAGACTTCCTTTACCGACTTTTCCACTTAAAAAATATTTAAAAAAAAAAAAAAGAAAAGAAAAAGAAAGACGTTCTTCACCTACCAGCTAGTCATTCCTTTTTCCGCAAGACTTAATAAACCACAAAATACCAAAAAATGCCTAGTCATCCTTTCTGTTATCACAATAAAGATAACCAACCAGGTTGTGGAAAATGACCACTCATCACTTATTTATGCACCAACACAAATATCACAATACTACTATTCCCATTTCCATCTTTATAACCAAATCCATCACCCAAATTTCACCACATATATAATATATATATATATACAGAGAGAGAGAAGAGAGAGAAACAACCACCATGGTCACAATGGGAGAAAATCTCTCTCAACTAGGCTCACTACTTGCTAGTTTCATGTTTGTTTGGGCAATCATTCAACAATATTTCCCTTACAAAAGCTACCTAGATAAGTACTCTCACAAATTGGTTAACTATTTTTACCCCTACATCCAAATCAAGTTCAATGAGTTCACCGGCGAAAGGCTAATGCGCAGCGAGGCTCACTCGGCTATAGAGACCTACTTGACTGCCAATTCATCGATGCAAGCTAAAAGACTCAAGGCCGATATGCTGAAAAATGGTCAGTCTCTAGCCCTTAGCCTGGATGACCATGAAGAAGTCACCGACGAATACAAAGGGGTAAAACTATGGTGGCATTCGGGTACACATGTTGCGAAAACGGAGTCATTTTCCTTCCACCCCACCACCAATGAGAGGAGGTACTACACGCTCACTTTCCATAAAAGGAATAGAGAACTCGTAATTGGGCCTTATTTAGGCCATGTTTTGAAAGAAGGAAAGGCGATTAAAGTGAAGAACAGGCAAAGGAAGCTTTATACTAATAGCGGCTCGTGGTGGAGCCACGTGGTGTTTGAGCACCCGGCCACGTTCCAAACTCTAGCCATAGAGGCCGATAAGAAACAGGAGATCGTCGATGATTTAGTTACTTTTAGCAACTCCGAGGAGTTCTATGCCAGGATTGGGCGGGCCTGGAAGAGAGGGTACCTCCTTTATGGCCCGCCTGGGACTGGCAAGTCCACTATGATTGCCGCTATGGCGAATTTCTTGGGTTATGATCTTTATGACCTTGAATTAACAGCTGTGAGAGATAATACTGATCTTAGGAAGTTGTTAATAGAAACGTCTAGTAAGTCCATTATTGTGATCGAAGATATTGATTGTTCAGTTGACTTGACGGGACAGAGGAAGAAGAAGAAGAAGGAGAAAGAGGAGGGAGAAGAGAAGGACCCCACGAAGAAGAAGGAAAAAGAAGAAAAGGAATCGAAAAGTAGTAATGTCACACTCTCAGGCCTACTAAATTTTATTGATGGGCTGTGGTCCGCTTGCAAGGGCGAAAGGCTTATAGTTTTTACCACTAATCATGTCGAAAAACTGGATCCTGCCCTCATTAGGCGAGGGCGAATGGATAAGCATATTGAACTTTCTTATTGTTCCTTTGAGGCGTTTAAGGTGTTGGCCAAAAATTATTTGAATATTGATTCGCATGAGTTGTTTGTGAAAATTCGGGAGTTGTTGGAGGAGATTAATATGACGCCTGCTGATGTGGCAGAAAATTTGATGCCGAAGACGCCAAAGGCGAATGCGACTTCTTGTTTGGAGAGTGTGATTGAAGCACTTGAGATTGCGAAAGAGGAAGCTAAGGTGAAAGCAGAGGAAGAAGAGAAAAAGAAAGAATTGGGAGGGAAAGTGGATGGAAATTTGGGTAATGACGAAAGTGAGGAAAATAAAGTGTTGGAGAAAGAAGGAAATGCAAAGAAGTTGAATTAGGGTACGGATTTGTGTTGAGTAATATTGTGAAACAGAGGAGTTTGATGAGCGTAGGTGAGGTTTTAGTGCTTATGGTCGAGAATAATTGTGATGATTTGAGTACTTTCAACATAATTGAAGTTTTTATTTTATGAACTTAACTAATTGAATAATTTCTACCCTCTCTTGATTTAGTTTATCTAATTTTAGCAACTCTGTTTTATTTTATTTAATTGGTGCTGATTGTAAGGGGAAACTTAATAGTTTTCTTCTTGTGGAATTATTAATTTTGTTTCTTGGAATTCATCTATATGAGTTTGTTATTTAAAAAATTTCAGCTGTGAAAAGACAAATCCAAAATTCATGGCAACGTATTCCTTTTCTAGAAGGAGAAGAGTACAGACGTACTATTTTTTTGATTTGTTCTGTTTTTTACGACAATGTAATTGTATCCTGTTTTTACTGCCTATTTTTGTGAAGAAGCATACACGTGTTGATATGAGATTTACCAAAAAATAGAGAGCTAAATAAAGAGAATTCTTAAATCAACCTACTAAAACTTGTTCATCGTCGCACTTGGAGGAAATATTATTCTGACTCTACTAAATTTGTTAGTTTCCTTTCAACTCACGCCATTATATTTTTTTGAGCCAAACAATCCCTATTTCCATTCGGCACATTCCATTAACGTGTTCTAAAGCCAAGCATCTTCTTGAAAAATGCTTTCAGCCCACCTTCTCCCACATATTCCCAGTCAATTAGTTCTATTAATTTATATATTTCTCTTCAATCAAATAGGCATTTGATTCATTCAATCCAATTTTCGAGCTTCCTTTTGGGAATTTTCGACCTAAAACTTGATGCTTTAGTTTATTAAGAATCAACTAAATTATTCACCAATCATTTTTAATGAATCAATTAAGAATAAAACTATAAATCTTTTACGTTATTGGTTTCATTTATTAATCTTTATTGAAGATTTAAAATATAATACCATTCATTTCAGCTATTGCAAAATTTAATTCAAGGAACCCTAAAATTATCTTTGTTTCATTAGATCTACTGACTTTCTAGAATCAAATTCAGAATCAAATTCCCATCCATTTGTTGCTGCTGGCCTGCTGCTACTTCTTTGAGACTCCAAGGAAATTATAAACCCTAGCTAACTACAAGGGGAAATGAAGATCCCACCACCAAAATTATAAACCCAAATGGAAAAGGGGAAATTAAACGCGGAAAATGAAGAATGAGAGAAGTTAATGAGTGAGATACTCATTCCAAAAAAACATATAAGTTATACGAGAGAAGGCTTCGTTTGGTTTAGAAAAAACTTAACTTTAATTTTCTATTATTTCTTAAAAATTGGTGGGGTGAATTGAATAAATAAATTAATCTTTACACGCTATTTATTAAAAAAGAGGAACTAAAAATATAAATTTTTAACGCTTACACATCTTTACAAGATGTTTGCTGAAACATGGGGACTATGGTCACAAAACTTACAGCATGCTTTTGTTCATTTTTATTTTTGGAATTTATATTGAACCGCTCTAGGTTTAGTTTTGGGGTCGATTGGAGCTTCTCAGGTTGAATCTTGATGACTGCAAAAATATAATGTGGCCAACAATAAATATGGTCTAAACTACAAAAGATGATTAATCAAATGCACGAAAGCTGGTCCGAATATCACCTCATTTAAACAAAATTAAAATAAGCTAGTGTTTCTTTCAATAAAAGCGTTATTAATAGAATAAAGCCCAGACCATGTCAAAGACTAGGTCGAATTAAAGGCCAGATGCAGACAAACAAAGGGCCGAAAGTTAATATACAAGTGAAACATAAATCTAATGCAACATTTGAAAGCCATCTTTAGTTGGCCCATTTTACACTTGTATCTGGATTGGGTTCTTCTAGAATGACTCATCGTTTTAACATTTGTTTGAAAAATGACGTCTTAGATTCTGACATTTTATTCGATTTATACGAGTCATCATCTGAAATAAAGTCTACTAAAAAAATTTATTTCACATTATTTAATCGCAAAAGTGTGTTCATGTATTCCCAAAAGAAGGCCATCTGCACTTATCGCAAGAGTTAATAAACTAGTTATAGCTTAAATTTGCATGCGCCACATAGGGAAAAAGGTAATAGAGTAGTGAAATTATTAAGCCAATGCTAAGGTTAGTTTCTGACAAACATTTGAGTGAGTCAATAGATTATACGTGTAGGGTGTTTTTGGTTTCAATCGAGGTGAGAACTAGAGAGAGCCCACTTGAATTCAGTTTGGGTTCGATTTATGTTCAGGTTTATTTGATTTTATATATTTTTGGTAATATTCAATTTAATTTTCAAAACAGTAGCAATCAAAGTGCAACTCAAGCTACTGCAATATTATAAACCTAAGAAATGAAAATTTTCTTATCAATTTCTTGTTTAATGAATTAGACAATTCAAGAGGTGGGAAATCAATCACCATTGTTTATGGAGCAAATTCTAATAGACATATTTAACAATGCCATACTTTTATCACAACTTTGCATATAATTGAGTATAACACAATGCATAAAAAATCTATGCAGTAAGCACAAAAATATGAATTTTATTTTCCAAGTAATAAGTGGAGTCCTTAAGCTAAAAATGTGAGACTAAAATAGTATTATAGAATGCAGTGGAAGAAGGGAGCAGCAAAAGGTTTCAATGGTTGAAGCGAAATTTCTACAAGTCTTACATACAAAATTGAACACCTAAAATTTAAGAATAAGAAAAATTAGATTTATTTATTTTTAATCAAAACGGGGATAAACCACTTGAATTTTATTAATATAGAAAGAAAATACAAGACTAGAAGAAGCGTAAACCTTGCCTCTAGAAAAACGCTAAAGAGAATTTAAGACATGAAAGAAAACCTCAAACAATTATTTGTCGAAGGAAGGTTTAATTTGTGAATATCCCTCTTTAATTTGATATACCGCTCTTATGAATTGCATGCATCATCGAAACACTCTTTTTCCAAAAGAAGTTGATGAACTTAATCAAATTTATGCTTTACATCCCCAACACCCTTAGATTGCTTCATCTGTCGTCCGTAATTCTCAATACCATCGTCTAAAGCAGCAAATCTATTTGTTAATAAGAGTGATACTCTTTACAACTTTATCAACGCCCCTTTTATTAATTTACTAGTTGAATTGTAGTAGAGTTACTGCTATCAATCTTATTTCCCTCTACCACATTGAAACTATTGTGATGCTCATGCACCTTTGCATCCAAACAAATCCCTAATAGAACATTCACCTTCTCTCCTCGCATTCAAATCCACCTCTATAACTGCCTTCTGGTTTTGCTCCTTCACCACCCAAACTTGCTTTTGAGTTAGATTGGAACCTATTGTGAACAAAGAGATATGAATAAAATTTGTAAACAAAACTTAAGGAATAATAGAAAATATAAGCAATTTCAAGTTAATTCGATTTAGTTCATTTTAAAGTGGCTAGGCCCAGACCTAAATTGAACCTCTTTGGTTTTATATCGAGTAGTTGGATCATAGTCTCTTACCATAAAAATGGCTGCATGCACAGCTTCAGTTTGCTTGTTTCGATTTTTTTTCGGTTTGGTTTTTAGCAGATCAGTTTAGTCGGTTAGTTTTCGGATAGGTCACAACACCCCTGGCCCTAACACCTTTCGGATAGTACACGGTATATCGTGTCAAGCTTTGGAATGATATATTGGGCTAAATTACCAACCAACCAATCAAAATCCAACAAAGTAAGGTTGGGAGGACACTCTTGGTGTAAGCAACCAAATTTTTATTTTTTTTTAATAATCATTGGGACAATACACTGCGTATCATTTAGAAAACTTGCTTGTGGGACAACACAATGTTTAACGTCTAGGATATATTTTCCTTTTAAGCAATGCTTATATTGATAGGTTATATTTAGTCTTTTACACTACATTTTTACATTATAAGGTGGAGATGGCGTAGGTTTGAAAGTGTCATAAACTTATGCCAACTCCTAATTTAATAAAAAAGCTACTCAAAATTTTAAAAATATATTCTTGAAAGGAGCAAACGTTCCTTAAATTTGATTGTGTTGACATTATTGTTCATATATAAGAATCATGTAATTCATTTTAGTTCATCTCTCCCCACCCCCAATTTTTAGTTGTTAAACGTAGACTATAATGTCTTCATTTCAAAGCCACGTTCTTGCAAACTTTTTTTTTTAATTCAGCATCAAGCCTAAATAAAATTAGAAACGTAAATTATAATGTCTTCATTTGAAAGCCACGTTCTTACACATTTTTTTTTCTATTTATTCAGCATCAAACGTAAATAAAATTAAAGAAAAAATATTTATACGTATGTCGTTTGTTAAAATAAAAAATAAAAATTAGGGGGGTGTATTCAATTGAGATTTTAAAAGATTGTTTATGGATAATTTAGTCCAGTGGATTTTAAAAGACTATTTAAGAATGTAATGACTTATAAGATTTTTTTAAAAGATTTTTTATACTCAAGATTTTTTATATTTGGATTTTAAAGATTATATCATTAGAATTTATAAGATTTGAAAGGACCACATGGATTTTTTATACTCAAGACTTTTTATGTTTGGATTTTATGATAAGTAATGTTTAGTTCAATGATGCACAAATTCTCCGGCATCAGCCTCTACAATCGAAGCTTTCCAAATGATGGTAGAATTTTTCCTTACCAAAGATTCTATAAAACCCGCTACCATTTCTTAATAAAAGAAACGAAAAAAAGTTAATAAACATTATGATTCTTGTGAAAGGCAGAGAGTGCCGATTTTGGTGTTTATGCCCATCAATGAAATTTGTTTAAAATATCAATAAAATTATGCAAGCAATCTTCAAAATGGGGTTCAATTGAAGGGCCCCACTCTTCAATGGCAAGAAGGCATTAAAGGGAAAAAAATAAATTGAAATACATAAAAATAGTTCAAATCTCAAAGAATATGAAAATGTACACATACATACATACATACATACATGTATATATATAAAAAAAGAGAGATGATATATACATACTCACTTTATAAACAGAAGCATTGGTGAAGTTGAGAAGGAAAATGGGTGAAAGGAAGAGGTAAATGTAGAGAAGAGATGAGAGAATTGGTAAATCTCTAGCATAAAACAAAAGTCTCATGAGAAAAGTCTCATGGGTTAGGGTGGGATTCTTTATAGGGTTTGGTATTTATACTTTTCACTAAAAAGTCACACAAATTCTTAATTTTAAAAAAATCCATTAAAATTAGCAAGTTTTTGAATACCAAAAGACTTTTTGTTACTTGTTTAAAGTCCTGATTGAATACCACTAGATTTGGACACACTTTTTAAAATATCCAAATAGTCCCAATTGAATACCACAAGACTTATTTAGATTATTTAAAAGTCTTAATTGAATACCACAAGACTTATTTATCTCAAAATAGTCTTTTAAAATCCTAATTGAATACACCCCCCTTAATCTTGTACGGAAAAATGGAAAGACCAATTTCCCCAACAATAAGGAAGTAAATTAAAAACTATTATCGTTGTCAAAAATAAATAAATTAAAAACTATTATTTATTTATATTTTGTATCTTATATATAAAAGAAAACATAAGTATTTGAGTCTTCACCACATGCTTGGACTTTTCTCCTTGAAACTCTTCATGTTTTGAACTTGGTCCCACTTGTAGGTAATTATGCAATAAAAATAAATGCTTAAATTAGTTTCCACACTTATAAAATGTGAAAGCAGACCAAATCTACTTTGACTAGAAAACTACTTATTTAATTTGAAGAAGACTAGCTTCTTTCTTTGTTGCTTATACTACTACCCTTTTGATCTCATTTATGATGCCCTTTTCACCACAAATCATGACTACTAATTATTATTTCTTTTCTTTTTTAGGTACATCTGTATTCGATAGAGGTGAAGATAGGACGGAAGGAATCAAACCCTAATTTTTAATGACATAATATTTTCTTTTAATCACAAATAATGTTTATGTTACTCGGTTATAACGGACCGAATTAGAACTTGATAATGCTTTGCTCAGTTATTAAAGACTGAGTATATAAACTTATACTTGATACTCAAAAATTGAATAACAAACACATTACTCATTTACAAAAAAACAAATAAAAATGAGAGTGTTATCGAGTGTTTTTGTGAGTATTAATATTTCTACCCAAAAAGTAAGCTCGTAGATATACTTTCCACGGCCACGATTCATTCAATATTCTAGTTACTTTGGACAAATTTCGTGACACATAAAAGGAAGTTTGACCACATATTTACGACTGATTGATTGATACAATTCCCTTTTTTGTATTGAATACATTAAAATTAGAGACAAATAGAGTGCCAAAATAAATTCTGCCAAAAATAGCTTACAAGTACAACTATGTTTAATGCCTATAAATGTGAATACATTGTAAAAGTGAGTGTATCAAGTTGCTATTAGAATATTTTGCTTTTTATTTAATAATTCGTTCAATTTTTAATATATAAATTAACAGAATGGCATTTAAATATAGTTATTAGAAAGAAGATGGGATTTTCCAAACCAAATGCGAAGTGTGAAGTCGTTCAAATCAAACATATTGGATGTGACTGTGGACTTACGACTAGTCCCCCAATTAATTTTCTCACTCTATTTTTCCTCACTAAACACCTTTTCCTTTTTCTATCTCTGTAGACCAGTTTTGGGCCTATAAATATGAGATTACTATATATATATATATATGTGGTAATAAGACTAAAACTAATTAAGGAGGAGAGGAGAGAAGAAGTATATATCTATATAGAGGAAAAAAGAGAAGAGTTGGGGGAATCTTGTCGCAGGAAAGATGACACTTTGATTAAATTATATTTCTATTTACATTTGCATTTGCAGATGTTGGTAGTAAAATTAAGTGTCGTTTTCTTGCGGCAAGATGCCCTTCACCTCTTACTTAATTATTTTGTAAATTCGATTTGCTTTTTCTCCATTCCTTTCATTCTCAATGTAAGTATTTTTTTTTTCCATAATATGCTCTCTCTTTTTTTTTAAAGAAATTTTTTGAGTTGCCTTTTATTATTAATATGAAATTCAGAATACTCCAATTTTATTAATCCTTTAAGTTACTCCTTATTTTTACTGTTGCAGTAGTTTCATTCTGTTAAAAATGTTACAAAATAAGAGGTAACTCAAATGATTAATAAAATATGAGGTATTTTGAATTTCGTATTAATAATAGGGAGTAACTCAGAAATTCTTTTTTACTACGTTCATATTTTTATATTGTCTTGTGATACAGTAATTAAACTTAAGTAATAATCAGACGAGGAAGCTAAACTCGTCTTAATAAATAAACAACCCCCTTAAAAGGTGTATGGGTTTGTTATCAAAGTGGTTGGGTTGTCAAGATATTAAACATTTTGCTTGAAAAATATATATACTTGTTGCAAATCGCAATAATCCATCATTCCATTGTACTGTGTGTGGTCCTTTCCTTGTGCGAATATATGGTTTCTATTTAGCTATTTAACATCACCGAAGTTGTCAAAGCTTATTTAAGGGCGAATTCCGCCTAACGCCAACTTGGACCGTAGTCCAGCTCAATATTTTTATTTTCTAGTAATGTAATATATAATTTTTTTTATTTTATTTTAGTCCAGTCCAATCTAATAACGTAACTACATTAGCCCACTGTTAAAAAATTCTTGGATCCACTTTTGAACTCATTGATTGATTATTGGAACCATAAATTAATGTTTGTGAGATTGTATTTGATAAGGAGCTGCCTATATGAGAGGGAAATGTAGGTTTTTTTGTTCTTTCTTGTTCTTCAACAAAACAAGGTTGTATTTGATATCCTTCATAATTCCTTATGATGAGTTCAAACATTGGAACAATAATTTTTCTATTTTTCTTTCCTTTTCTAACTAAAAGTTTACGCTTGATTTTTTGTCTATTATTAGAGTTAACAGTGCAAATATCCCTTAAATTATGGAGCAAATTCTACTTTAGCCCCTCAACTTTAAAAAGTGTTGTTTAGCCCCCTTAACTATTGACCGAATTCTACTTTGGCCAAGTTGCGGAAATGGTCATGTGTACTACAGATCACCATTTTAGGTAATTTTTGTCCAACTACTAAAACTATCATGTTCGTTTCATGAAAGAAAGAAAAAAAAAAGAAAAAAATTATCATTTTTGCGGATATTCTACTCTAAATTCGTTTTCTCTTTTTCGCACCATCTTTTGTTTTTTCTTCTTTTTTAATCCTTTCTCATAAAAAATAATGTTAGTTTTCAATAGTTAGACCAAAATTCCTTTAAAAATGGTCATGTGTGATGTACGTGACAATTTTATCACACATGACTATTTTCTGTCAACTTTAAGAATTAAAGTTAACAAAAAGGTTAAATTAAAATTGGTCAATAGTTTAAAGAATTAAACTGCACTTTTTAAAATTGAGAGGACAAAGTTAAAATTGCCCCATAGTCAGGGGCATATCTACATGTTCCTGACCATATCCCCTCAATTTTGAAAAAAAATGATGTATAGATATATTTATTTGTCTGTATTTGTATTACTAAAAAATCATATATTTAATATTCACGATAAATAGTAGGATTTTTAAGTATAAGCAAAATGCATTATTCTTTCATCTCAAATTTAAGTGTCACATTTTTTATTGTATAGTTTTTAAGAAAAGACTAATTTTAACTCGTTTTTCTTCTCTTTTTTTTGGTTGAAAATAAAAAAGTAGACGAAATTGAAACCAATTTTTTTATTTTTTTATTGATAGTCCATTGATTATATCCTAAATTGGAACTGGAATTTTTAATTTGAGAGTCTCAATAAAAGAAATGTCGCATTTAATTTAAGATAAAGGGAGTAAATTTTACCCACACATGTAATATTATTCAATTTTGTGCACGTGACAAAGCATGACTATAATTTTTAAGGTGATGATATAATATTTTTAGTAATTTAATGTACAATTGATCTTGTGAATGTGACACTAGAAATTTACGAACTTTTGTGTTCTTAACCCCTAGATCAAATTCCTATATACGTCATTGTCCAAAGTTTAAGGGCCATTTGCGTACTTTATTCTAGTTTTTGTGAATGTAATAGTTTCATAGTAAGCAGTGCTTTTGAAGAAAACTTATTTTTCATCGGGAGTTTTGATATATTGATTATATTTAAAAAAAAAAAAAAGAAAAAGAAGTGATATTGTAATTTGAGACAAAAGAGTATTTCATTTATGAAAAGTTGTTCATCTTTTTCTTATATTTTGTGGGAAAGAAATTTCTTACCTGTTGTGAACGATTTTTTTTTTGGTCTTCTTGAACAAAATTGTTCTATTACATCAAAAGAAGTGGAATAATTGTGCAATTGCTGTTAGTGAGACTAAAATTTGGTACCTCTAAGTTTGAGTTGATGCGCTATTACCGTCAAGACAACACATTTCCGTCGAAATAATTAAATTCCGTGAAAAAACTGACAAAATAGTGAAACATCTCATCCAATTATCGTTTGCGATTAAAGGCAACCCAACAAGATTGATTCCACTCCCTCCTCCCTTCTCGATCCCTCTAATTCTATATAATGAGCTGTATGAATTAAGTTTTTTTTCTAAGGAAATTTCACATTAATTGAACATATTAGACGAAAAAGATACAGAAGGAAAACGAAAATAATTGTTTCCAACGACACGACAAAGAAATGTTCTTCCAAGTGAATCATGACTTATTGACTTTGATAAAGTCTATTTATTTAAAGAAATGAACATACAACGTAGTTGATGCTTATTCTGAGAAATTCCTGTCTCTTTTTGTCACTCATGGGCCACCCATAATCACCTTGTTAAATTTTTATATTGATATTCCTCAACGAATCAAAATAATTTTGGCTACGTAGTTTTAAATCAGTGACATTTCGTGAAGGCTAATGGTGTGTACGTGTACCATTTGTTCGGTAATAATGAGTTCTCGGTTAATGATAAAGGCACATCTTGTTTTTTAGTAAGGGCACATTCAATTAAGTTAAATTTTAATTTTTATCATATGTAGTAAAGGTACAATAACTTACTAAAAAAATTTGTATTGCGTGTCTCTATTTTTGGGTGATTTTGTTTCTATATCTTGCAGTTAATCCGCATTACTTATTAAGTTAATCCGCAAATGTGAATAGACTGACAAAAAAAATTATTAATTTAATTTTATAAATACTATTTTGAATAATAATTTAATATTGAAATATCCACTAAATTAATAGGTACAATCACTTTATAAATTTAGATTCTAATATTAATTAATGTATAAATTTTAATTAACTTTAAAGTAAAATAACACAAATAAAAATGAGGCCCCAGAAAGTTCGTTGCACCGGTGGTTCTCTATATTTAGTCTTTCATGGAGGTCTTTTTTAGCTAATACCTTAATCTTCCTATAATTAATTGAATATGGTTTGACAACAACATATAATCGTATTCAAGAAATTGAGAACCGATTAAATCAGGGTTTGTGCAAAATTTAAGAAATTAAGGTTTTACAAAGTACTCATTTTCCTCACTGATGCGATCCTTCTTTATCGGTGCTAGCTTCATAAATACAATTTTTCCACCATGGAAATCACAGCTAATTTGTAGAAAGAGAAATTTGATTTATCTTGTTCAATGTGGAACATGCCTTGGCCACTGTGAAATGTTGTGCTAAGATACCGCTAGAACAAGCCTTAGCACAAGCGAAGGACCGACCGGACAATTATGCGTACAATAATTAAAGAAACAATCACCACTGGTAGTTAAGCAATACGAAAAATAAGAGACTAAAGAAGAAAATAACTAACCAAGCACGCAAACAATTATGTGGTGTTGGCAAAACCGCCACTAATCCACCGGGTGATAGCTATTATTGATGAGACCAATTCTAAGTACAATGCACAAAACAAACCCTAGCCGCCAATTAGAACTCTCAATACTATCTCTCAAATATACTCTCTAATCTAGCTAGTAAATAATATAACACAACTCATGAATAAACCTTATGACAAGGGATCTATTTATAGAGTATAAATCCTATGGTCTAGGATTGCACAAAGCCAAATCCTACTACAAATTGGATAATACAAATTCAATAAGGATTTGGACAATACAAAGCCAATTAAGAATTGGACAATATAAAACTTAATAGGAATAGAGTTTTTATACAAAGCCAAATCTTCAATTCTCCACATTGGCGATGTTCCAAAAGACCCCAATGCACTCCACCACGATCAAATCATCGAATAAGACAATATCACCCCCGCCGGTCCCTTAGGACCACCGCCCCCCGAGGGGCATCAACACCGAAGGATATTGACCAACGTTGAGCAATGCTCAAACTTGGCCAACGGGACAACCTTTGTCAACATATTTGCCGGATTATCTTTGGTGCCTATCTTAACAAGATTTACAACACCGTTTTTAATAATTTTTCAAATGAAGTGATATTAAACATCAATATGCTTGGTTCTTCCATAATGAACTTGATTCTTTGCCAAGTGAATTGCATCTGACTGTTACAGTGTACCACCACTTTTTTCGGCTTCAAACCAAGATCACTAACTAAACCATGGATCCATATGGCCTCCTTGACCGCTTCCGTTATTGCAATATATTCTGCCGCCGTGGTAGACAACGCTACCACATTTTGAATCATCGGTCTCCAACTCAACGGACCGCTACCCAATGTAAACACATAACCTGTAGTCGATCTCCGTTTGTCTAGGTCACCGGCGTAATCCGAATCCACAAAACCCTCAATAGTTAACATTTCAAAATTTTCAAATACCAACCCTTTGTCCATCGTACCCCGAAGATATCGTAGAACCCACTTAACGGTTTGCTAATGTGGTTTTCCAGGGTTCGCCTTATACCTACCAATAATGCTCACGGCTTGAGCAATGTCCGGTCGAGTGCTACCATGGCATATATCAAACTCCCAACCGCACTTGCATAAGGAACTTAAGCCATGTACTCCACATCTTCCTCGGAACTAGGAGCCATCGTTGCCGATAGTTTGAAGTGCGGTACTAACAGGACACTCACCGGTTTTGAGTTTTTCATCCCAAATCGAGCAACCACTTTTTTAAGGTATTGACTTTGTGTAAGACACAATCGTCCCCTCTTCCTATCTCGTACGATCTCCATCCCCAAAAATTTTCGCGCTCCACCCAAATCTTTCATATCAAACTCCTTGTTTAACTGAGCTTTCAATACGTCAATTTCCACCAAGCTCCGGGAAGCAATGAGCATATCATTAACTTATAAGAGTAAATAGATGAAATTGCCAGATTCAAGCCTTTTGAAGTAAACACAATGATCAAATTCGCTCCGAGTAAACTTTTACGCGATCATGAACGTGTCAAATCTCTTGTACCATTGACGCGGGGACTGCTTCAATCTGTACAACAACTTTCGAAGTTTGCACACACTATTTTCTTTACCAACAACTTTGAATCCCTCCGGCTGAGAGATATAAATCTCTTCCTCTAGGTCCTCATGCAAGAACGCAGTTTTGACATCGAGTTGTTCAAGTTTGAGATCAAATTGCGCCACCATAGCCAATAATGCTCGGATTGAGGTGTGCTTCACAACCGGAGAGAACACTTCATTATAATTCACCCATTCCTTTTGCGCATAACTCTTGCCTACCAACCTTGCCTTGAAACGAACACCGGACTCTAGACCCCCGTATTTCTTAGTGAAAACCCACTTTTGCACCCGATAGGTTTCTTCCCCTTCAGCAAATTGCATAGTTCCCAAGTTTGATATTTTCGGAGAGACTCTATCTCATCTTCCATAGCCGCTTTTCACTTCGTATTCTCGCTAGAATCCATAACTTTCTGATACAAAGTCGGCTTATCCCCGTAGCGTACTAAAGCATATGCCACCATGTCTTCATACCCATATCGAACCGGTGCATGTCAAGTTCTAGGCTCCCTTCCACTAGCCAAAGACAGTGTTGCTTGTTGTTGACCCGATTCCACTACCGGAATCTCCGAATTCTCACCGAGAGTCGTTTTTTTCTCGTTAAATTCTTCCACCCAATCCGTAACCTGAGTATTAACTAGAGTAGTCACTTTTGTTTCCACCACTATTTCGCTCGCCTTGTTCTCTTTTTCAACCGAAATTGGAGAACCACCGTTTGTTGACAAGGTCGTCTTGAGCATAGACGCCTCGTCAAACGTCACATCCCTACTAATCACAATCTTCTTGCTTTGAAGACATCACAATTTATAACATTTAACCCCATCACAAAAGCCTAAGAATATTGTCTTATAAGCCTTAGGGTCAATTTTCTCATCACAAACATGATAATAAACTGGATAGCAAAAAATGTGAATGTTGTCGTAACTAGCATGAGATCCAGTCCACACCTACATAGGTGTTTTGTATTCCACTCCTGAGCATAGCAAACGATTAACCAAGAACGTAGCGTAGGATAAGGCTTCAGCCCAAAATCGCTTATCCAATTTGACGTTAGAAAGCATATACCGCATCTTTTCAAGGAGCGTACGATTCATCATCTTCGCTATTCTGTTCTGTTGAGGTGTACCCTTGATTGTGAAGTAGAGAATGTTACCTTCTTGTTGGCAAAAATCCTTAAAAAGGATCACAAGTGTACTCCCCATCGTTGTTTGACCTAAGCACTTTAACTTTTCTACCAATCTGATTTTCAACCATTGCCTTCTACTTTAAGAACACATCAAAGACCTAGTCCTTATGCTTCATGAGATAGACCCAAGTTCTACTTGAGTAATCATCAACAAAAGTCACAAAGTAATGATTTTCACCGAAGGATTGAGTCTTTGTCGGCCCTCAGACATCCGTATGCACATAATCAAGTGCTCATTTCGTGCAATGTATCGTTGTCCCAAACTTTACCCGAGTCTGTTTTCCAATCACACAATGCTCACAAAACTCTAGTTTGCAGCTTTTCGCACCCTCAAGTAGCCCTTGCTTATTTAATACCGTCATAGCCTTCTCCCTAGCATGACCCAATTGCATATGCCATAACCTCGTCGTGTCAGTCTCTTCAGTCGTAACCGAAGTAAACCCAATCACTGTGGTTCCTTGAAGAAAATAGAGATTACCCCTATTCTTTCCTTGCATCATAACCATAGCCCCGGAGAGAACTTTCAAGTTTTCACCATCGAGTATTACACAATACCCATTGGAATTAAGAACCACTAAAGAGATCAAATTTTTCTTCAGATCAGGAACATACCGGACATCACCAAGAGTACGTACTACTCCATCGTGCATCTTTAGCCGGATTGTACCAATCCCTATCATTTTACACGCATGGTCGTTACCCATCAAAACCTTGCTTCCGTCAACCTCGGTGAATATATTAAATAATTCTCGATTTTGGCACATGTGATACGAGCACTCACTATCCAAGATCCACTCGCTCGAAGAGCTAACCCGTGAAGTCATAACCAACATACTCTTGAAGTCCTCATCTTTTGGTGACGTTATCGAGTTCGCGTTTGCGTTCTCCACCGCACCTTTATTCTCTCCACCGCCATTGGTTTTATTTGGACACTCTCGACGCACGTGTCCAAGTTTCTTGCACTTGTGATAAATTATTTTACTCTTGTCAGCCAGTCCCCGAGATTTCGACGGCGACTTTCTCCGATTTTTTCGCTTCTTCTCATCGCTTCTCCCCCTAATGAATAGCGCATCTGAGTTAAATTCTCCTCTCTCCTTCAAGCGTTTTTCATTAGCCAAAACGGCCGACAATACCAAATCGTAGGTCATCTTTTTCATCCCATGAATAAGTGTGGTGGTTAGATGATCATAGGATTTCGGGAGCGAATTAAGAAGCAAAATCGCCTTGTCCTCATCATCAATCTCAACGTCTAACCCCTGCAAATATAAGATTATCTTGTTGAACCCGTCGAGATGATCGTTCATGGATGTACCCCTCAAAAATTCATACCAGAATAGCTTCTTCTTCAAGTACAGACGATTCTCGATACTATTCGTCATATAATGATCCTCGAGCTTCTTCCAAATTATCGAGGAAGATGTTTCACGCATCACATAGTACATCACGTTTGGAGTAAGGTGTAAACGAATTGTACTATATGCCTGCCTATCGTACTCAGTCCAATCGGCGTCGGACCACTCATCGAGCATAGCTTTTTTCCCTAACAATACTATGTGCAAACCTTGTTGGACAAAGATGTCGGACATCTGACACTGCCACATCGCAAAATCTGTCTTTTTCCCGTCAAATCTCTCTATATCGAATTTAACCGCAGCTGTCACCTTAGGAGCAGATGCCCCCTTCAAAGGTGGTGCATCTGCTGCCTTGGTACCCCCTTCCGATGTATCAACAGTAGATATCTCTAACTATGACACAATTATTCTAAGGAATAAACATTCCTTTGATACCAAATTATTGTGCTAAGATACCGCTAGAACAAGCCTTAGCACAAGCGAAGGACATACTGGATAATTATGCAAACAATAATTAAAGAAACAAGCACCACTAGTATTCAAGCAATACGAAAAATAAGAGACTAAAGAAGAAAACAACTAACCAAGCACGCAAGCAATTAGGTGGTGTCGGCAAAAACTGCCACTAATCCACCGGGTGATAGCTATTATTGATGAGACCAATTCTGAGTACAACGCACAAAACAAACCCTAGCTGCCAATTAGAGCTCTTAATATTATCTCTCAAATATACTCTCTAATCTAACTAGTAAATAATATAACACAACTCATGGATAAACCCTATGACAATGGGTCTATTTATAGAGTATAAATCATATGGTCTAGGATTGTACAAAGCAAAATCCGACTACAAATTGGATAATGCAAATCTAATTAGGATTTGGATAATACAAAGCCAATTAAGAATTGGACAACATAAACCTAATAGGAATAGAGTTCCTATACAGAGCCAAATCTTCATGAAACTCGCGGTGGTTGCTTCCTTTTCATTGGTTTAGGGTTGTTTGTCATAGAATTATTAATTTGTCAAATATGTGGAACTTCAACCTAGGGTTTGTATTTTTCTTCAAAAAAATACGCATTGATTTTTTCATATCAATCAAACCGTGTGCAGTTATCTGTAAACTTTAACCCTAAACTGTCTGAATTTTTTTAAAGATAAATATGAAGTCAATTAAAAATAAATTATATTTGGATTAAGAATTTTATTTAAAATGAAATCTAAATTTATACAATTATAATTTAAATTTAATTAGTAGATATACTTATCAATTTTGAAAAGGGTAATATTGTGAAATTTTGTTCAAAATTTTCATAATTTAAGGGTGGATTAAGTGCAAGATATGGTAAATATAAACAAAATCACCCCTATTTTTTTCTACATCATGTCTTCCCTTCTCCTTCACTTAATTTCCTTGTTCTCATCTACTACATTTAAATATATGAAAATTATGATTTTTCCACCGGGTGCAATTTTGAATACTTTTAATAATAATAATCATTTTACTTTACATTTTCGATATTTTATGTTTAATTCAATTTAATTATATTTACGCACATATTATATTATTAAGGTTAATTAACAGTATGTGCACATCCCTTTTCTAATTATGACAAGTCTAAATAAGTCAAAATTTAATTTTTACCATCTTCATTTATTATTAGTAAGGGCTCACCACTAATAATTGGTAAGATAATAATATTTATTTAAGGAGATAACAAGAGAATTTAAGTACATTTTTTTTCTCGTACAAAGACTAGTATTCTAAATTTACAAGTTTGTACACAAATAAATTTTGTTTTTGTTGTTCTTTTGATGAAATAATTGTGAACATGAACTACAGAAAGATATATTCAGAATAATAAACTAGCACAACACTATTAGTTATTGCCATTGAAACTTTTATCTACAAAAAACCCATTAATAATACTTTTTATATTTTAAAAAAATCAGAATTCATAATATGTGCGTAAAGATAATTAAAGTAAACATGAAATATAGAAAATATAAAGTAAAATGATTGAATTTTTTTAATTTTTTTGGGTGAAAGATTGAAATTTTTACAATTAATTAAAATTTCACATGGTGAAGAAATCATATTTTTCATAGATTTCAATGTAATGGACGAGAGCAAGGAAACTAAGTGAAGGAGAAGTGTAAGAAATGATATGGATGAGCAAAAAGAAAGGAGAGCAGATAGAGTTACCACAGCGGGTTGAAAACTAAGAATTTCACTAGTTCATAGCTTTATTTTAATACAGTGGCCAGCCAATCAAGCCCAAAACAATGCCAAGAATACAGTAACACGGGCGAAGGCAACAGCTCAACACAGGATTATCGTGAAATTATTAATTAGCAACAGAAACATAGTGACTATGCATATTCTCTTCTTAAAAGTTTAAAGGATCAATGATTGTTGTACAATAAGTAGAATTAGAAAATAATGTTCTCCTGATTAATTCTTACTATAGAAGATTAACCCTGAATAATATAATAAAGAAGAAATAAATAAATAAACTTGAATAAAATTAAGTAAAGAAAGAAATACTTACAATGATAGGAGTGCAATCAAAAGCTTATAAGAGAGTATTGTGAAAAAGGAAAATTTTATTGATTCTTATGAGAATTTGGTTTACAAATGTTAAAGAACTTATATTGAATCTATTTCTTTTTGGGGATTTTTATTGTTCAAGAGGCTATACATTTGCTCATTTTTTTTTCTTTCAATACTTTTTCAATACAAGATATACACTTATATATACATATAAGACAGAAGCTAAAAGAAGTCTAAAACGCTTAATGGGGAAGGAAAGTTTTTCTTTTTTCCCCTGCAACAACCACCTTCTTCTATTTACATTTAAGACCATAAATACATGTTCAAGACTCTTCTTTTCTCTTTTGTGGGATAATGACACCGATACTTATTTACACTGTTTTGCCAGGCTTTTGCAGTCTTGTATAATGTCACGGTTGACGTTTAAAAATTTGTTGTTGTCACTGCATATGTCTTGCTAGTCTTCCATCATATTTTCAATATTGTGCCTTTCACTAGAATCTTAGGAAAAATTATCACTGCCTTTATTTAGACTGAATCGATATTTTTTTTAAAAAAAAACAATGTGTATTCTTGAATTTATATAACTGTTGATGGATTTTGCAGGTAATAAAAGTATCTTCCTCAAATTTATTTTCTGGCAATTCTTTTGCTATATCTCCTTTATGTAACATGATATAATCTTCTCTATGTTCAATTACAACTTTATGTTGGCCATGTAATATCTCGCTATTATTTACCCATTCTGGTGGTATACAAGTAACCATTAAAAGAAATTTACGAGGGTCTATTGTTTCTCCTTTTTTTATTGTTTCTCTAAGATTTTGAGGATACAACTCTTCTCCTTGAAGATCTATCATTTCTAACAATCTTTTAGAAAAATTTGAAGATTTTAATATTTCTTTACCGTCTAGGTAATAATATTAAACACTAGACAAAAATTCATATTCAAGTAAAAGGCTAATAATAATTTCTTTTGTAATCTCGCCATTTAAAGGAAATAAATATTTTTTTATAGAAATAATAAAAAACTTGAATTCTGAAAGCTCCATATCTACTAAAATTATAGTTTCTATTTTATTATTTATTTTGTCATAAACTTTTTTATATTTATATGTACATCCTTCAGGTGCATAATTATATATTTTGAAAGTAATTTTCTATCTCGGTCCAATCTTCTAGATTCTTTTGATTAGCATGTGTAAATATTCTATAAGAAATATCATTGGGTAATCTATATTCAATTTACTTTTTAAAATATTTTAGAAAAAAATGATCAAAATATC
The DNA here is from genome assembly GCA_021464415.1 of Lonicera japonica. Lineage (NCBI taxonomy): Eukaryota > Viridiplantae > Streptophyta > Magnoliopsida > Dipsacales > Caprifoliaceae > Lonicera > Lonicera japonica. The sequence continues at coordinate 40,727,570 of CM038469.1, read as the reverse complement.
ATAAAAATCTAGTATTAAAAAATATATTCATAGTCTCTAAATCATTTTGTAACTTTTTTTTTTCATTTAAAATACGAAAATGTTTTATCAAAGTTTTATGATCTTTAAATATTTGTTCTTTTTATAAAGAATGAATTTTAGACTCAAGACTTTGAATAGACAAATTTGTTTCAAACATATTTTTATTAAGAAAACTCATTGTGTGAATAAAAGTTTTTTTTTTGTATTCTCTGTTCAACCAAATATTGTCTTGAATCTGCTTTGCATATTTGTAACTGACATATTGTTTCGAAACTTTTGAGCTGGATTGAGAATAGTAAGTAAACTATTGCTGCTGGTGTTAGTATCATAAAATCTATTATCATCTTTGGGGACTCTTGAACTTGATGTCATCTGCAAGATTAAGGTTGAGAAATTAGTCTAGAAAGAATATCAGCTAAATAATTATCCTTTCCATTAATATGTTCAAATTTCGGATTAAAACTCTTACATGCATGTAATATTATCAATAAAAGCTATACATTTTTTGCCAGCTGCTTTAGAACTTCTGGCTTTATTAAAGTGTTCTACTATATTTTTACAATAAGTTCTTATTAAAAATTCTCTATTTAAATATAATTGAAATTTATATATACTATTAATTACTCCTAATATTTCAAAATCAGTAGATGATAAGTTTTGTTGAGTTTTACAAAAATTTCTAGAACAATATCTACATATGTCTTCTTGATTCTTACTACTTTCTTCTGATGGTTATTGTAATAATATATATGCCCATCTTGTACTAGATGAATCTGTTTGAATAAATTTGTAACTATTTTCTAATAGTAATTTTAGTAGTTCTAGATTTTTTTATCTTTTCTTTTATTTTTTTGTACTAAAGTAATATCTTCACTATTAAAATATTCTTGTCCATTTTTTCCTAATTTACTATATGAATGTCCTACTAGTTGACTTAAATTTTGAATATAATTTCTTCCATAATTTAATAATCCAAAGAAAGTTTGTAATTGTTTTGTATCTTCTATTTTATCTTGAAAATCTAATACCTTCTTAATAATATGTTCTTGTAATTCAATTTTTACTCCTTTAATATATAATCCTAAAAATTCAATTTCTTCTTTTTCCAAATACATCTTTTTACTACTTATCATTAATCTTTATTATATAAATTCATTAAATATTATTTCTAGATGTTTTCTATGTTCTACTTTATTACTACTAAATACTAAAATATTGTCAATATATACAATACAAAAATCAGAATATTTTTTAAATATTTTATCCATTTTCTGTTGAAATAATTGTGGTGCATTTTTTAATCCAAAAGACATTACTAACCATTTAAAATGTCTTTTAGGACAAGTAAAAGCTGTCCATTTTATTGAATCTCTACTCATTTTTATTTGCCAAAATCTCGATTTACAATCAAAATTACTAACGATTTTGCTTTGTTGTGTTTTATTTATTAATTCTTCTTTATTAGGTATCTCATAACTATTGTCATATGTTTTATCATTTACTCTTTTATAATTAATTTCCATTCTAGCTTTTCCTCTTTTGATTTTTAAATGATTTCTTACCATAAAAGCCGGTGATCTATATCTACTATTACATTTTCTTATTATGCCTAAATTGAGTAATTTTCTAATTTGTTCTTTAAACTCTTGTTGATCTTCTAAATAACAGACTATATCTATTGTTTTTATAATAATATAAGAATTGATAATTTCGGACTTGGCTCCCCTAATTATACCTTCTATCCAATTTCGTTCAATGGAATTTAATTGAAGGCTTAAACGAATGAACTTTTTCACAAAACTTGGTTGAGGTAATTTTTATAATGAGTAGATCATTTTTACAAAATTTCATCAAAAAATTCAAACCGAAAGTGTGTGAGATGTCTTTTAAAATTTTAATAGTCGAAAATGAACATATGTATTAAAATCTTAGTATACCTACTTTCGATTTGAATTTCTTGATGAAATTTTGTGCAAATAATATACTCATTACAAAGATCATGTCCACCAAGTTTTGTGAAAAAATTCATCCGTTTAAGCTTTCAACTAAATTTCATTGGACGAAATTGGATGGCAGGTGTAATGGAGGGAAGCCAAGTCCAATAATTTCTAACTTTGCTTTTATTTTATTTTTCTCCCAATGTTTTTGAGGATTTTCACTTATAATTTATGTTGTTTCTGCTAATTTTATTAATTTTTCTAATTCTAACTTATCATTTTTAAAAGCCATTTTATTTATATAATTAAAATCTATTTTAGGGCTCTTGCTTTCATTATACTTAGTTAAGATTTCTTCTAAATTTTCGATTTCTTGAACTAAGGTTTCTTCGTAATTGTGACTCTTTTAATGAAAGATTATTATTATTATTATAGGATAATTGATTTGGATTTTTAATTATTTCTTTGTTGTTATCTGGTACTACAAATGCTCCTTTTTTAAAAAATTGTAATCCTGCGGGTGTATACATAAATCCTCCTGTTAAAGATTACATAAAATTTAATCCTAGTATAAATATATGTTTGGAATCTGTATTAGTTACCCAGGTTTGTGGTAGAGTAAATTATTCTTCATTTATTATTATAGGAATATTTTGTATACAATGTGTGACTTGTATTATATCATTATTATATTGATGGAGGTTTAAGTTATAATTTAATTTTTGTAGGAATTCTTTTGGTACTAATTTTTCACTTATTAGACTCTTTGTAGCTCCTGTGTCTAACATAGCTTGGTTTCTACTATTAGATCTTTAAACTTTTTTTTAACTGAAAAAGTTATCAAATTACTATTTCGTTGTAAAGTATTTGTTTCTTCTTTTGAAAAGTTTTTAAGACATTCAGAACATATACTATTTTTGCATTTTTTACAAATATATATAATATTCTTTAAAAGTTTATTACATTTTTTGCATTTTTTTGTAAGTATTAAATATTGTTTTGTCTTATAATCACGTTGACATTTCTTCTATAGTATTAACATAATTTTCTACCGAATTTAAACCCCTAGCTACTTCATCTTCATCTTCTTCTTTTACTTCTTCTGGATGTTCTAATTCTATAGATTCTATACTATATACGCTAATATTGTATAGTTCTTCTTCATCGTAAATACTTACCAACTCAATATTGTCTTCTAGTCTTTGTGTTTCTAAATCTTCTATAATATTTATCTTTTCTTGTATATTAGGAATATTATTTGCTTTATTTCTTAAGGAGTAGTTTGGTCTTATGTATTCAGGATTTTCACATATAAAACATTTGCAATTTTTTGTTTTCTCAAATTTCTTCTTCTTCTTCTATTATTATTATTATTATTATTATTATTATTATTATTATTATTATTATTATTATTATTATTTTCTCTTTCTATACTGGGGTCTTTTTCTTTTGATTTTTGCAAAATTCTTTTTATTTAAAGATTTACGTTTTCTAACTTTATATTTTTTCTTAGTATTATTGTAAGGTTTATAAAATCTTTTTATTTTTGTAAATATCAATCTAATAGGTTTGGATCAGTAATTTTTCCAATAGCAATCCAATATTCTATGAATTTTCTTATATATTCTCCGATATATTCTAATTTACATATTTGTAATTGTTATAAATTTCTTAAGGCTTATCTTTGTTTATTTTCTGATACTCCTCTAGATAATCAATTTTCTCTTATAAATATTCTTTTAATTTAATCTAGCAAGTTTTCTATTAAAAATTTCTCTTTCATTTCTTCATATTTTGTAGTATTCTTAAATCCCATAAACCAATTAAAAACACTTCCTTCTAATGTATTTTCAAAGTATGACAAAGTTTCACTTGGATTTGCCCATACAATTAATAAACTAGTTCTATAACTATTTATTTCCCAATTTTCTATAGCTTCCTCCCAATCTTGGGGATCTACAATGTCTAAATTTAAAGTTGTTCCATATTTGCTTATTTTATTTTCAAGTATTTTTCTTTCTTTTAATGTTATTCCCATCACAGTTAATGATCTTTTATTTTCATTATATTTTTCTGTTGTACTTTTTAATTTTGTATTAGTTGTATAATCTTTTGTTGGAGGCATTTTTTCTTCATTATTAATGACTCCACTGTTTTCTCATTTTATTTATTTTTTATATTGACGATTCTAATCCTTCATATATAGTATTATTTACTTTTGTACCTTTTATCATACTAACATATTTACTTTGAAAAGATTTTATTATATTGTCGAATTTTGCTTTAAAATTTAGATGATATTTATTGAATAATTTTCCTATAAATAAAGCATGTATTAATAGATTATTATATCCTGCTGTTATATTATAACCTTTAGCTCTTATACTAATTTTTATATGTTATGTAAATTCTTTTGAGTCTATTGTTAAATTTGGTATACATTCTAGAGTAAACAGCCCATTTGGCCACTCAACTTTTGGTTTTGTACCACTTTGCCCACTTAACTTTAAAACGCACCACTTTAACCATCAAACTTTTTAGCGAATACCGTATTGCTCATTCCGTCCAATTGAAGTGTTAAAAGTGACGGAATTTAGCCATGTGCCTAGCACATGACTTAATTTAAGGGCAATATGGTCATATGACAATAAAATCACCACCACCACTTCAACTCTAACCCTAACTCCAAATCTGAATCTGCTTCATCATCTTCCTTAGCCCTGACAGACAGATAAAAAATTGACACTCTCAACATTTCGAAACAAGAGGTAATAATTTGCCGCCGGTTCCTTAAACAACCAGTGACTCTATTCGATGAGGACGATGCGGCTAAGCTAGATGGAGAAGCTCCGCCAGCGTTACCAAGCCGAGAAGCAAATGGCCCTCTCCTACCCCAGTCGATTCTTGTCTTTTTTGTTCTTCTTCAAGTCCATGGACGCCATAGATACTAATGGAGGTAATGGGCGGGTCTTACCTAAAAATAATAATTGATCAGAATTCTTTACAATTACCACATGGGTTTGATTCAAAGAGTGTTAAGAAAGTTCTTGATGGTGATATTTTGGTTCGTAATTCTGGGCCTTTAAGGTTTAGTGCTAAAGATTGTAGGAATGGGATATTTAGGGTTCTTAATGTTTATTCTACGAATTTGGATTATGGATCTGATGAGGACGATGATGATGATGGCGGTGGTGGTTATGGAATTGGGTTTTAATTTGAGTCAACTAATATATAGGGCAAAGAAATTTAGGAAGGTTTATTGACATGGTGATGATCTCGGTGTTAGGTATTAAGATTTTGGATTTAGGCTAAAGAAATTGGTTAAAATTGAGGGGAAATTGAACCGGAATTAAGTCTTCCACTACTCCTAAGTCAGCCATTGCATGTGCTTGTGAAATAAAAGAGGATGAAATGGACAAATGACCATATTGACCTTAAATTAAGTCATGTGCTAGGCACATGGCTAAATTCCGTCACTTTTAACACCTCAATTAGACGGAATGGGCAATACGGCACTCGCTAAAAAGTTTGATGGTTAAAGTGGTGCGTTTTAAAGTTAAGTGGGTAAAGTGGTACAAAACCAAAAGTTAAGTGGCCAAATAGGCTGTTTACTCTACATTCTATTAGTGCCGAATTCTGACTAAGGTCTACTTCAGCACTAGCTATTTGAGCTTGTGCATGATTATCCCATCTATCATCATATATATACACTAAAGCTTTTGTTCCTGCTTCTTATCTAGTTAATCATGTTAGTCCTATTACTATTACACCTAAATGCATAAATTCAAATTTTTGTTTACTAATTTCTTGTTCACTTTCCAGTGGTACTAAATCTAAAATTACTTCGTTATCTATAGCACTTATTTTTCTTTGACTATAAATTATACTATTAACGTCTAATAAATTATAATCATATAATTTTTGTGACTTTACTTTTTCCATTTCTTTTTCTATAAATTTTTGTGCATCTTCTTTTGTATTATATAGTTAATCTATTTGAAAAGGACTTTATGATTTCCTGATGAGGGCCATTCTTTTTCACCAAAAGGATTGAATCTTTTTGGTTTTTTATCTACTCCTAACTTTTGAAATTTATTTAGTATTTCGTCTAGCTCACCAACTTTTTCTTGTACTCTTAATTTCTTTTCTAAATTTGCTATTTTATTTTGTATCTTTACTTCTTGTTCTATTATTTTTTGTATGCTTTTTGATATATTAATACTTACTTTATTATTTTCTGTGTTCCTTAATACAGTCTAGATTATTTAGTAATCTTATAATAGTATTTTTGTCTACTAGTTTGTCCTTTATGCTTGTATTTTCTTCTTTTGGAGATATAGATAAATTTACTAATAAATCTACTATTTTATTTTCTGCTGTCAAGTGTAGAAAGAAACAAGTAACCTTAAGTTGTCTATCTATCTATAGTAAGTTTCTTCTTTTGCTCTTTAAATATTTCTATATCTAAATTATTATTCATAAAATTATAATCTACCCTTTTCTAATTCTATTGCTAGAGTATTAAGTAACCTTTTTAGTCGTCTCTCTTGACCCATGTTAGACCAATAAATAAATGTTGCTACTCTATGATTTTTTCTTGCCTTTTCTTTTTCGAAGTTTTTCGTTTAACTAAGCTTCTTTCAATTATTTTAATAGTATCTCCTAATTCAAATATATTAGTGTTCATAAAATAACTGATCTTCTTGTTCATAATTAGTTTTTGGAGTAGTATATTATAATTATACTTATTATAAACAATGTGCCTTTACCATCATTAGATGTGCACTGACTAAAAAATAATGTGCATTTACCATTAGCCTAAGTTCTCGAATTCCACTCATTGTAAGTGAGACGACGAAATACAAAACAATATATAATTATATTCGTATTGAACTAATATAATATAAATATGGATGAAATTTTGATGATTTGCTACCCGACTTATTCTATATTCGTATCCAACAAATATAAATATCGATGAAATTTTGATGATTTGGACATGTTCTTGCTCGCAAACACAGGTAATACGCACATACATGATACAACTAACATGTATATAGATCTGCATTAAGTTATCATATACGCATACCAAAGAAACATAACTGTTTTTCCAGTTTACCCTCTAACTTATAGCACATTAAATCAAATGTTCCATTGGACAATGTGATAGGTTATATAACAAATTTCATTCTCCCTCTAACAACATCCACCTTGCCGGGGTGGGCCCACCACCACCACCACCACCACCACCACTGAACACCACCAGCTCAGATGCCGAACTGGTCCTCATATCCGTCCATCGCAGTAAAAAAAATGGCTAAAGTCACAAAAACATAATCCCAGAAAAATTGTGTCGCTGGCCCAAAATTCCGTGAAGAAAAGCTAATGTGCCTTCTGTAATATAATCGAACCCTGTAGAAAAAAGGTGAATCACTTTCTATCCCCATTTTTGCTATTTGCACTGCCTCGGTCTAAAATTCTCGCCTGATAAGAGCGACGCGGTTAGACTTTCAAGCCTCTTAGCTCCGGCTGTTGGCCTTAGGACCGTTGTGTTACCTATAACGGAACATGGGTCGGTCCCGTTTTCCCGGGTCCCGATGCACCACCCGCCAGGGACCGCCATGCCTTGGCCTCGGAACAAGAGTTCCAAGTCTATCTTGTCAAGGACTGGGTCGTTGTGGTGGAACTTCCGAGCAAATGGGGCGTTGCTATCAACCATTTTTTGAAAGTCATCAAGGTTTAGGTAGTGGGGGTGCTGCTTTGGGGGGTTGTCCCAAGAAATGAAGTGGAGATCACTGTTTACGGTGGTGTTGCTGAATTCATTGGCGTTACAAATTACAGTATGGAAATAGCCTTCAGGTGAGGAAATGAAATTTGCATAGTACATTAGGACGGTCCGCGGTAAATTGTCCCATCCCCATACGCAGTAGTCGATAAACGGCCGAGATAGTGCCATCCATGCAGATCCTATAAGAGAAATCACAAAGTGGTTTCAGTAAGAATTTTCTAGGCTATGGAGTTCAAATTATTTTGTTGACTACAATGTGATTAATAATTAAATGTTGACGTTTTAAAGGGGTTGAAATTTCAATAACCAGTACTGCAATTGGTCCCACATCATAATAAAATGGGGACCCTTGCATTCTAGTAACCTGTGAGACTCTTGAGATAAAAATCAATACCAATCCTGTGAAATATTGACCAAGAAACTAGTAGTCAACCAAGGCCAATTTTTCCGTGGAAAATGGGTAGTCTCCACCCATTTTCCAATCTTTTGTGGTGCTTGATAGCTAACCTTCTCCATGGAACGAAATTACATAGGATGGCATACGGGAGACAAGTCATCAAATTCCTCAACATACTAGAATTTCAAACCCAAAATGAAAAGGAAAAGAAATTAAATTCCATTGAAACTATTGCTCATATATCTAGGACATGCAAGTTGGCTTTTGTGCAACACAACCCTCAATTTTTCCTTCCTTTTTGTGATCGATTTGGCACCAAAAAAATGGAAAATACATTATTTTCTATGTTGGAATAAGGCGGACCAAACACCTACAATTGACATTCTCCATGAAAACCAATTGCTTACATTTCCAGTTCGGCCAAAGTTTGCCTTTGAAACTTAAATCTGATCTGAACCAGGTCTTGTTTTGGATCCGATATTAATTGCACTTCTAAACAGTTGTTCTTCAAAAAGATCCACAAAACGTTTCCCTTAAATTTGTTCAATAAAATACTACTCCCCGAAATCTGAGGGCAAATTTACAAACTAGTCCCCTTCCTAAAAATTACCTATTCCCTTTTGTAATGAATATGCAAGAAGCAGGCAACATCCATATATGAATATAAATTTTCACCTAAAGAGCAGATAGGTATACAAGATATAAAGGTGAAATCAGTAATGTTAATATCGCTTATTTGAAAACTAAATTTCAAGTTATTTCCAATTAGATGACTACAGTATACATTTTGCCAAATAAGAAATGGACATTCAATGCATATATCAGGTGTAACCTAGCTATCTAGCTTTTTTATAATATCATATTAAATATGATATAAATGCTTAAAATATTATAATTTCAATCCAATAACAGGAGCTTTGCTACGAGGCTTCTATTTGCGTCATTGAAGGCATCAAAACTAAACCATAATATGACAATTTCAAGGCATACGGAGGATATGGATAGCTAACACCTTAAACATAAACAATTCCCTGCCATCTTAATATTCATTTTTCCTAGTACAACCAAAGAAACCTCATACGGACTTATATTGCACAAGATACAGACTTATATTGCACAAGATACGGACTTATATTGCACAAGGTATCTCAGGTGTCTTATTTAAAATGAAATAACTTATATTCCTTTCTGGCTTTCTTTATATTCACGAATGAAAGTATGTGGTAATTAAGGCCCTGGATTAAACAAGATAATGACCCGGTCATCCCACGTTTAGGCAAGTCTACTATTTTAAACATAGAAAACCATATTTTCTTTCTTGATCAGCAACTAGGGACTCTTAACGAGCACCGACACTTAAACTGTCCAACACTTCCTTGATATAATTCAAATATAAAATTGTGCATTTCAGACACATAGGCAATGCTTCTTGTAAATCCAAAACATGATAAAAGATATTGTGTTGGGATATAACTTTCTTTGAACTATCATGCAAATGTACCATCATACAGAAATGGACATGTCAAAAAATAAAAACTAACCATCATAATCACGTGTGAATGTTAGACACAAATATGTGACATATTCATATACATTAGACACGTATACATGTCTCTTTTTCGCTATATTCATCTACATGCATTAAATTTAAATGATAGCTGATGACTTGATATAGTTATTCTAAGAAACTATTTGGCTAGTGCCTTGTCAAACTGATGTACATAAATGTGAAACTGCCTCATAGGACTCCTACATTCTATTAATAAATATTATGATATATTATAGTGCAAGGAATGCAGGATTATATACAAACCTGTAAAAAGAAATAACTTATCTCAGAATTTCTTCAACCCAAAAGAGACTGAGATATTTAAGGTAAAGAAATGAAGGAAAATACTTTGAAGTCAAAGCCATAGAACCTATTTCAAAGGAAAGGTTGTAAGATTGTTCCTTTCTCAAGCTATTTAATTGGAGGGAATCAAACATACAATGTCTCAAGGTCCTCCAATTTGGCTTGCTATATCCAGTTAAGTCTTATTTAGTGATGAGTGATGACAATATGGTACACAAAGAAATTGTTAGGCTCCGTTTGATAACATGAAAAATGATAAGAAAAATAACTAATTTGGGTGAGAAGATGGAAAATAAGTCGAGAGATGTGGTGAGATGCTCTACATCTTATGCTCATTTTTGTGAGTATATGTCCTCCATCCTCTATTTTTTGTGGAAATTTTTTCTTCACCACCATCCAAAGAATTTTGTTTCCATGAAAGAAGTCAAAATGCAAGAGTTAATCATACCTCATCCCTCGACTTATTTTTCCAATTTCTCACAAAAATACATTAGTTTTCCTACTATTTTCCATCTTGTTATCAAACGGAGCCTTAATGATGAAACTTTGACTCTGACTCTTCAATTAGTTAACGAATGTTCTAATCCTAGAAGCACGGAAGTGTGGCTAGAACAAAACAATATCTAGATTATTCGGAACTTGATTTTTGCCTTTAATAGTTTAGGAACTTAAGACATACTAATATCGAAAAGGTGAAATAAAAGAACCTAAATCCTTTGACCCCTCACAGTTCATTTACTACTACCAGCATAAGCCCAATCTCCCTTTACCAACATCCACATGACTCGATACCAATTACCAAGAAGAGTGTGAAGTTGTGAACTATGAAGGAAATTCTGAGTAACAGGACCATCAACTGCTGAGGGGATCTAGCGCAATGAAAAAGTAATACCAGATAACGATTCCAAAAGAAGCACGTGGTATTTACATAATCATCTCATTCCAAGTTGCAAATTAGTTTCAAGAGAAGTACGAAAAGTGCCTGATAAAGTAAAGAAAAAGAAAAGCCCATTTTGGAAGCAGAATAAAGCATAAATTAGTTATTTTGTCTCAGATATCTCCCAAGATAAAAAAACCAGATTACTTGACCTGTTGTCATCAAAATAAATTTCATGAATGGATGAATGTACTAAAACAGGCCGAATCAAGAACAATTAGCTAAATCACAATTCACAACTGAAACTGGCATAAACAACCTAAATATGCAAATGATTACTATAAATAGTAAACCAAAAAGGAGAAAAAAAAACTGCCAAATATATACCTGTAAAGAGTTTGAAGGCAGTAGGCACACTTCTTCTCTGTGTAATCCAGAAAACATCAGATTTCTTTGTCATATACAACCCAGGGTCAATAATAATTGGTTTTGCCCTTTGAAACCTACAAACGCAAATACAAGTATAGAGCTAATTATATACAACTTTCAAACTCATACTACAACAAAGAAGCCTTTAGTTGGAGATATGCCACTTACTCTTTCCACCCAATATCACTGGTATGATCAATGAAATTAAGATCCCGCGGCAAATACGAAAATGTGTGGAGCAGATCTAATCAATCAAAACCAATAAATATTCAATCAATCAATTAGAACTTAGAAAGAACAAAAAATCAGGAAAAATTATCGGTTATAATCATTGCAACGATGACATGGTTCAACGGATTGAACAATAACTATTTGATAACAAAACTAAAGGTTCAAATTACTTCAATGTCTTGCTTGTAATTATATAGCCCCCTACAGTGGCAAGTGGTTGTTAAGAACATCCCTTAATACTGGGGTGCCTCCAACAACCACCATAGGCTATTCCGGTCTTTGCGTCACAGATCTAATTAGCGATATAAATTGGTTACGCCTTGTCATCATAACAGCCAATAAATCATTCCTCATCAAATCAGATATAATATTCCAAAACAAAATGCAATCCCTAAACTCACCATCCTGAGTAACAAGGGGATAATCTGATGCGCTGAGATTGATAAACCAGTCCCAATCCCCACCTTGCTTCAACAAAATAGCGGCAGCGTGCAGAGTATTCGCAACCATTGTCGGTCCACGGTACGTGACCAGATTCGCCTTCGTAATCATCACCACGTTACCAAATTTAACAAAAGCCGGAAAGTTCTTCACGAACTTCTCCAATTCGATCCGCTCTTCCAACGAAGATTCGGCATCCAGGTGAACAACGTACCGATTGTTGGGATGGTAGAGCGCCAATAGAGTCCGCTGAAGCATGCCGCCGTCGCCGGTGGAGCCGGAGATGAGGTAAGCGAGACGCGGCGGCGGAGGGAGGGAGGATATTGGGAGCGGGTGGAGCTTCGATTCGACGAAAACGGAGGAGGTGGGAACGGCGGCGTAGCGGTAGATTGGGAGGAACGGAGTTCCGTTTGGAGAAGCTAGGGTTGTGAGGAACAAAAGGAAGAGGGAGACTATGGATCCAATTACTAGTGGGAAGATCCATTTGCGCTCCATTGTTTGCGGATGCCGCAAGTGCGAGTAAAAGCTCCTCAGCTTCTTCATCTCCGCCTTGAAACCTCTAATTAAACTCTTTGAATTGTCTATATGATTTAGGCTGTCGCTGTCGCTGTCGAGTGAGAAGAATTTTTTGAGCAAGCAATCGAGTAAAGGTTTATTACGCGAAGGAAAATGCGCAATTTAACAGCTGATGTAAGAAAGTGAAGGAAAATGAAAGGAATTTGAGAGCTTTGGAGAAATTTAGTTGCAGGGGAGGGGAGGGGAGGGGAAAGTAGAGAGGTGAGCAGTGAGCTATTTCTTTCTTTCTCTTTCTCTCTCTATCTGGAAAATGTATACACGTACGGTATGGTGTATTTGAATTGATATATTATATCTATCTATCCGTGATTAAGGGAATCAAAATAAGAAAAAAAATTGCCGTGTTTGATCGATGATTATTGACTTTTGTTTTAACATCTTATTACACTAATCTGATTGACTTAACTGCTGTAATAAATGGTTTATTACAGTAATAATCTTTTTACTTTAGTAATGGTTTAGCGTCCTTTTTATTACCTTTACGATAGATTTTCGGTGGGTCAAAAACTTTTAATTTCGCCCAACTACTGTCCTAACCTTCGGGTCCAGAAACATACACTTCAACGATATCTCTCCAATTTATATATACTCCCAAATTTTCCATCTCTATATTTAACAATATTTCATCGCAAAATCTTTAATTAATTACCGACACAACTTTATCCCTTTTTTCGCACATAAATCTTCGTTGTTATTTTTTTTTTTTGTCATTTTCATTTTTTCCCATGAACAACAAAACATTTAATAAAAAATGAACAATTTAGAACTGTATCACTGATTTTATAAATGCGTAAAATTCAAAAAAGTATATCAACTTTTCGAAAAAATCAAAAAACATAGATAACCTAAAACCAATCTAACTTATAAACATATTTAGATTACATATACAAGACAAAATTAAAAATCAGGCACCAAAAAACTTAATAACTTAATAAAATATCAAATTATAATACACATATTATATTGTACAGACTATTAAGTTTCAAAAGGCTACCATTATTTCATTCAAGTGAAATAATAATAATAATAATAATAATAATAATAATAATAATAATAATAATAATAAACACTAGTGATTGTTGAATTATTCTTTTTGGGGGTCATTTGGGAAAAGCACATTAGTTCAAGGGGGTTTATTCTAACTTACACGTGGGCATTTTCGTTATTACACGTTTCCATTAACAGCGTGATAAACGCATGGCCCGAATAGGCAAACATGTTAGTTCAATAGGGGATTAATTACTATCGATTTTTTTTTTTGGGGTCATTTGAAAAAAACGCATTAATTCAAAAAGTTTTAGTGTAAACCTATTTTTGAATTAGTAGTTTGATATACGGAAAGAATGACAAAGTATGAATCGTGACCAGATCCATCCCAAGATTACTGTTTTTGCTATCAAATTATTGCTCAAGTCTCATTTTGGTTGCATATTAAATAATTTACTATAAATTTTGTTTTTATATATGTAAAAAATAAATTTATTAGTTGCTTTGTGATAGGTATGGTTACACATAATTATCATCTATACATATATTGTTTACATTCTATTTTTATTTTTATTTATTTATCTACTGCATATAGGGATACAAATTAAATGAACTTCTATTTGAAATAAAATTTCTTTTTGAGAATGCTGTGAAAAAGAAATAACTTCAATACGCATTCATTTTAATTATATATAACTTTCTTTCAATTAAAGTCACGATTTTAAGAGGAAAATCACAAACTCATGTGATTTAAAACAATTTTCTTTTAATAGAAAAAAAATAGCACTTAAGAAGAGACAAATCGGGCCTCCAGAAAAACTTGATATACAATTTAATAGAAATTTCCGAATCGAGCATGCGTATAAGTTTGTTTTTGCCATGCAACTATTGACACGCGATTAATGGATTTTGTTCAATTAGAATTCTTTAAAAGCGAATTTCTATTATTTTTTTAGCAATAGGCAAATATGAAAAAGACTACGTTTCAATAATCTTTAAATAATTTAATTTATGTTCTTTGTAAATGTCTACATGTAATGCTGGACCAATAATAAGTCTATAGTAAGCATATGAATTTGATATATCTAGAGGAAAATATTAAGAAGTAAATTAACTAGCTTTGTTATTATTTTTCTACATCACATCGAGATTTCTTTACTTAATTTATGGAAACTAATGTACGTTATACATAAGCAAAAAACATGTATATTGAAAAAAAAAAAAAGCCAAATAGTATAATCAAACAAATGTATAACATGAATGTTGATATATGAATTCTTTCTTATTACTCCTACGTTGATTACCTGTCTTTGACCAAACTAATTAAAAAAAATAATCTAATACAGACAAACCGGTCAATTTCCTAAAAATCGATTGAATTAATTTGGATTGTCAGTCTTTACAAGTTATGAATTCAATATAAGTTACTTCTAAATAGAGTTTATCCTGTTATTTTTTAATAAAAATAAAATTATAGAGAATAGAAAGATAAATCTCAAGAAAGAAAAAGAATCTCTTTCTCTCCGGTTGGTTGAACACAAAGATAAGAATAAAGAGAACAGGGTAACGTGTATATTTTCTATTTTTTCTTCCATGATATATAGACCAGTTAATACACAAAGTTAAAAGCCAATTCATCATATGTTGTTTACCATTAAATATTAGTGCATTTTAGTTTAAATTATATTAATATTTAAATGCTTTTTTCTATTTTTATTTTTCTTATCTGATTAAGCTTCTTAAAAAGAAAGAGATTGAAATTTAATTGTTCGTATAATAATTCACACTCTTAACCACCGGACAAAAATGAGATTCGTTTTTTCGCACTAAGAATTTGTAAAGCCTTAATTAATTGCACTTCGTATACGGGAAAGATGTGATAATGCCACTAATAGAGCAACCTATTAAAATATGATTTCAACCAGATACATAAGTGGGGCCACAACGGGAACTTAAGATGGAATGTTTGTAATTTGTGGATGAAACTTTGTTTCAAAGTTAGAATAATTCCAAGTCTACTTAACCCACTTGCAATCTCGTCAATGAGAAAGTCTGGAGTCACGAACAGCGTATTTGTGGAAAAGACTAGGAAAAAAACTTTATGCTAAAATAAGGGCTCGCGTATTTATATTTTAAAAAAATAAATTTTAATTTGTATTAAATATAGTATATATTAACATACAAAAGTTTTTTTTTTATTTATTTATAATAATTTTAACATGTGTCCTATCATTTTTCAAGAAAAAAATCTAATTAATTAAATGTTTCCATTTTTTTCTTGAAAACAACCAAAGTAGGGATCAGTTCAAATTTTACACAGGTCTAAGCTATGAACATGCGAAGGAAGACTAGTTGAAGTATATAAAAATTGGTGTAAAAACAGCCAAATTTTAAAAAAATAAAAATAAAAAATTATACTACCTTTGCCAAATTTTAAAAAAATAAAAATAAAAAATTATACTACCTTTGCAATTAGTAAGACTCAAAAATTGAATGTGATTTTTTTTTAATACTTAAAAATAACTCACTTGTTTTAAGTGAAACTTGAAGTTGAACATTATAAAATCGTTTAAAATCCAACGAGTTAAACAATTTTTAAAAAAGATTTTTTCTTGTGTTTTAATTATTTTCTATAAAATTGTTGACATATCTTTAATTGTGAGATATTCAATTCAATTTATTGAAAAAATTCTTTAATTGTTGGACTTCAAGACAACGTTAAATGATCAAAGTCCCCGTCATGCTAGTCTTTTCAATCATTCCATACTCCATAAGTAAATATTTATCAATTGAGGTCTTGTTTGATTAAAAAAAAAAAAATTGTTCGTGTTAAGTTTTTTTTTTTTTGTATTTGATAAAATATAGAAAGTATTTAAAAAATATCATTTGATTTTTTCTTTCAGTGTTTAGTTGGTACAAGAAAAAAAAGTAAAAATATTTTAATATTTCAATAATACCCTTATATTTTAAAATAAAAACAAAGGTAAGTGATTCAATGGTTAAATTTAACAATAGTATATTTAAGTATGGGTATTGTTTTCTAAAACTTTTGTAATAAATATTAGAAAATCAAAAGGAAAAATCAATCCCATGAAGTCTAAGTGAAATGATTTCCCCCTACTTTCCCCTATGTCATGAAAATATTTTTAGAGTTTGTGCTTATCAAATAAAGAAAAATAATAATTTTCTTTTCTTAAATTCTCAAATTCATGAAACTAAATGAGACTTTAGTCTAATAAAATTTACTAACATTTTAAAAGTTTTTATATAATTTATTTTTGAGGCAATTAGGTATAAGGGCTCATTATAATAATAATATAATTATAAAGGACATTTAAAAATTAGCTATGTAAATTAAGGACACTATACAAAAAAGACACCAATACCCCTTTCTTATAATATCGTCTCATTATAACACCAACAGCAACCAGAAGGTGCTAAATGCATTTAGCACCCCATGCACAGCAACCAAAGGGTGCTAAATGCATTTAGCACTACAACCAAAAAGTACCAGAAAGTGCTAAATACATTTAGCACCCTCTGGACAGCAACCAGAAGGTGCTAAATGCGTTTAGCACCCTCTGGACAGCAACCAGAAGATGCTAAATGCGTTTAGCACCCCCTGGACAGCAACCAGAGGGTGTTAAATGCATTTAGCACCACAACCAGAAGGTGCTAAATGCATTTAGCACCCGCTGGACAGCAATCAGAGGGTGCTACCAGAAGGTGCTAAATGCATTTAGCACCCGCTGGACAGCAATCAGATGGTGCTAAATGCATTTAGCACCAGCTGGACAGCAACTAGAAGGTGCTAAATGCATTTAGCACCCCCCTGGACAGCAACCAGAGGGTGCTAAATGCATTTAGCACCACAACCAGAAGGTGCTAAATGCATTTAGCACCCGCTAGACAGCAACAATAAGGTGCTAAATGCATTTAGCGCCACAACCAAAAGGTACTAAATGCATTTAGCACCCTCTAGAGAGCAACCAGAAGGTGCTAAATGCATTTAGCACCCTCTGGACAGCAACCAGAAGGTGCTAAATACAATAAGCACCACAACCAGAAGGTGCTAAATGTATTTAGCACCATCTGGACAGTAACCAAAGGGTGCTACATGCATTTAGCACCATCTAGACAACAACCAGAAGGTGCTAAATGCATTTAGCACCTTCTGAACAACAACCATAAGATAACATCACTTGAACAACAAATCAAAAGGTGCTAAAATAATTTTAGAACCATTACAAAATAGAGAACAACAAAATTGATGAGATCAACATCCACTCAATTTATTTATATGTATATAAATATGGATTGACGTAGGGTTCGTAAAAAAATAAAATAAAAAAAGAGTTACAATCATATTTTTTTTCAAATCCCGCTGGGCTGTCAAAATTGATCGATTTCGATAGCAAAACGACTTCTGATCGTCTTAATTTTTCGCGCAATAATAGTAACTTTGTCTTCCGAACAACATATCCAAAAATTAGCCAAATCCAACGGTTTGATCAAAAGTTATATATGTTTTACTATTGTAGATCTAAAAAAAAAGAAGAAGAAGAAGAAGAAGATGATGATGATGATGATGATGATGAGAACGATGATCCTCTCGGAGATACGACCGGAGAGTAAGGTGGTGGTGGTGGTGGTGAGACAACTTCTATTTTCTCTTATTTTTTGTTTTCTCCCTCTAAACTATGTGTATGTAAGAGATAATAATATGTTTTTTGTATAATTAGAATAAATGATATAGTAGGGTAGTTTTGTCCATCAACATTTATCATTTTCCTTAAAATAAATTAATATTATGAAAAGTGTCCTTATTGTAAAACCAAATTATGAAATTAGTACTACTTCTCTTTATTAAACATGAATCCGTCCTTAGAGTTACAACACATTACGGAGCGAGACCTTATAACCCATTATCTCTTTATTTTTTTACATAATCAAATATGTAATATAAAACGTGTAAAAATTCATGCGAACACAAGAATTGCTGCTTTTTCTCACTTTCTTTTCTCATTGCATGAATTTTGAATAGATCACAAATCCACAGCCGGTAAAATTTGAAATCATCAAGCAGATACCATAAAAAAAAATTATTTTTTATATTAGATTTAATGCATATTTCAAATTTTGATATACCACAGATTGTGCGTGACATAAATAGCACAAGAGAGGTGGACTATATGTCTTTATGTAAATTTTGTACCTAACAAAGAAATAATGTGAGTAGAAAACTTCATGGCACACCCATATGTGGGCCCCTTAACTTGACGATTTCTCACCAACCAACCGACTCATTAAGATGACCCTAAACCATCCATAATTATTAATAGTTAAAAACTTTTTTTTTTACATCTTACTACTATAAACATATATATATATATAAAGAGAAAAAAAAAACAACATATATATATGAATAATAATATAACAATCTCATATTTATCAGCCTTTTTCTACCTATTATTTATATTGAATGCATAAGTCGATTGAACGATTTTCGAAATTTACAAACTCATTAATGTATTTATTATAATTATCCAATAAATAAAACATGTAAAAATAATATTTTGCTTAATAAAGTTTAACGTATTACTACGAGATGCAGTTAAAGGTATCGATAGATAAAAGAGTCGTGTTGTAAAATCCCAAGAATTAAAATATTTTTAATTTATTTATTGAGCAAATTTAAACTACGATGGTACATCAAGGAGAAAATTAATATAATATTACACTTGCAAGCACAAATTTAAATGGGATGGTTCAAAAATATTTTAATAAATCTTTCTCAAAATATATTTCTTTTTTTGAGTTTAATGATCTTACTAAAGAAAGTTGTAAATGAAAATATTTATGAGTTCTGGGTAATATAATAGTGTGACAGTGAAAATGTAATTTAATTTTCCTTTATTTTAAGCCAAAAACTTGTCCTTTTACTCAAAAGAGATTTCTTGTTTTTCAAAGTTTGGGCTGTCCACTGATAGTCTGATATGATATAAAGTTAGGTATTCTATCACTTACCATCTAACACCTTAATTTGTGCTTATAAATTCTGCACAATTTCAACCATCAAGAAGGATAAAATGATAAATTGCCACTCCAAAACTTTTTACTACTTACTTACAATTATGTTTTGGGAGCGATTGATATAATATAAGATTTTTGTGACAATTTAAAATTAGGCTGACACCACTCATGAGAATATTTTTTGAGAAAAATTTAGAGAATAATATTTTTTTGAATTAAAAAGGGTATTTTTTTTTAATTATTGTTAGTGTATGATCATGTTTATCAATTATGTTTTAAAATTAAGTGTTTGACTAAAATAGTGCTTTGTGCAAACTTAATTTTACAATCCAAAAAATTTAATGCAAATTTTGTTTTGCATGATGTGTTTTTATTTTTTAACAAGTACATTTTTATGTGTCACTCGTGTAACACTAAAGTAATGTCATGCAAATAAAGCCCAATAAAAAGCAATGCATTAAAAAAAAGTAGTGTAAACTTAATTTTGCATAACCTAAAAAATTATCATTTGTTTTTTTATCAGTAAATGAATTTAAATTTATAATTTGTTGAAATAACTTTAAAGTATTGCCAATTAAATACTTAGATATTGTAATATGCTAAAAAACATGCAGTGCAAACTTAATTTTGCACAATACCAAAAAATTACAATTCAAAAATCTATTAAAAGTTAATATTGCAATTCTTTTAAAGTTTGATAAAACAATAAAAAATAGACAATTATTCTGTGATTCTTTTACAAAAATCTTTATCATTCAACTCCAATTTTCCAATATCCGAATTGATTGATACTTAAAAGAAAAAAGCCCGAAAATGATCCAAAATTACAAGAAGAGTCCACATAAAATATATGATAATAAATGGATCAAGAATTTATTCGACCGTCAAAAAGATTATTTCAAATTCTTGAAAGCAATATTGAATAATTTCACAATTTTAGACGGTTACGCTAAAAAAAAATCTTTGTAATCCAGTATTCACAATTCATTAGTAGAAAACCAGAATACATGTACTTTTTCGAACTTGACTCTTCTCCATTATTCTTCGGTTTAATTTTATTCAATGAGATATAGTTTGAGGGTTAAACAAATGTATTTATTATTATTTTATAAAATTTGGTGGAGAAAATTTCTATGATGAGTATAAATTATTTCCTCAAATTTTCTTCAAAATATGTTAATCTAGAAGTGTGATATGATCCTCTAAACTTTTAACGATTGAAAATGAATATATGTATCAAAATTTTATTACGTCCACTTTTGCTTTGAATTTCTTAATAAACATTTGTGGATATAATTTACTCATTATAAAAATCATATTCACCAAATTTCATTATACAATTTATCGTTTAATTTTTGAACTAAACTCTATTCGACATAATTGAATCAAAAATACAATGGAGAGGGAAAATTTTTTGATGGGGTAAAATTGGATGGGGTCATGGGGTCTCAATAAAAAAAATGACACATGTGCATTTTTATCTATTTAAATCAAATAAAAAGATAAAAAAAAATAATAATTTTAAATAAGACTGAATACGTGTTGTTTTAACATTGAAGATCTCATACCCCATACAATGGAGAGGAACCAACCAAATCCTGCTTTTTCTAAAGAAAATTTGCCTTTGCCTTCTTTGAATATACTAATTTCAATAGGATTAATGATTAAGAACAATTATATCTCTTGACTACATTATATATCCTAGAAGATTGAGCTCTTAATAAATTAATATTTTATAAACTCTGACAAAAAAAAAATTAAATACAGACCACTTGCTTCTTCTTTTTTTTTTTTGTGAGAGAGAGAGAGAGAAATATTGACAAAGTTGGAAAGCGAGAGAAATGCTGCTCGCCTAACTGATTTTTAAATATGGACTGTTTGGATTCGATTAACTAAATTAAGTAACAGTTGAGAGTATTATATATATATTTTAGCCCAACAGTCCCAATCAGCATATCTGCGGGCCTAACTCAAGTTTTAAATTTTCCTTTTAATAATAATAAAAATAAATAGAAAATAATTAATGATCATGCGGTGCATCACACAAAAAATGAGGTTACCGATTGGACCATTTGGATTTGAATAATTTGATTGAACCTAAGTACCAAAAAAACAGTGAATTTAAAATCAATTTGCTGGTTTGTCATGCAGAAGCT
This sequence comes from Lonicera japonica, assembly GCA_021464415.1. Lineage (NCBI taxonomy): Eukaryota > Viridiplantae > Streptophyta > Magnoliopsida > Dipsacales > Caprifoliaceae > Lonicera > Lonicera japonica. The sequence goes on along the minus strand of CM038469.1, from coordinate 40,705,845 downwards.
GTGGAGGTGGGTGACCTATATATGAATTATGATGTAAGAGTCGAAGGGTCAAACATGGTGTTAAAAAAAATAAAAAAAATTAGCTTTGCAGAATTGGTATAATTATTTAGAGCGAGTTAGATTAATTTAATGATAAAATTGTTCACCTAAATCCGATAAATTTCAATTCAAATAACTAGTAAGAAAGATTTCTTTATTATAACTATAGACCACAATAAAGTGTTTAACAAATATCACCAATCTGACATTCTTCCTCATATTCCATTATGTCTAGGCCCCATGATCAAGCACATTAATTTTTTAACAACCTAACCAAATTATGCATATATATAATTGAGCGGATGTGATATTATTTTTCCTCTAAAAAAAAAGTGAGCCAATTATTTTCCTTTAATAATTGAGGACAAGATGCCATGGACTTAATTTGCTTGCAAAGGCGGGTATATAAATACCATCTAATAATAATAATGGAAAGGTGTAATTAAGATAATATCAGTACATTAATTAAAAAAGTTCTGTTTTGGGGGTGACGTAAACAATACAAATTGTCATTAACAAGAAAACTTCCAAAAATGTTTTCAAATTGGCATTAGTAGGATATGAATCGAATCATATTGTTTTTAAATCAGATCCCATTTATAATATTATACCCTAGGTTTTTGAAAATTTGCTAGTACCATTTATATTTTTGAAATTTTTAGTAATAATATTATTATTTTGTTATGTATGGCCACTTAAATTTTTTCCTATATGTAAAATTTATAATGTTTTGTACTTAAATATATAAGTAAAAATAGTAATCAATGTATACTAGAATTTACTAGTACAAAAATATGGAGAAAACAATACGAAATAATTGTTGGCTTTCTCTGCTAGCTTCTTTTGAATTTGTTTTTATGTTAATTACTTTTATGCTTAACAAAATTTGTGTGCTTGTGTTTTGCACCCCCCTCCCAATTCAAAATTTTAGATCTGCCATTAAATGGAAGACTTGCTAAGAGCGAGTGAGTTGCTAAATCATCATGGTAGCTGATTTTGGCTGGAAAATTATAGTGGAGTCAGATTTAGAGGATCAAGGGTGGAGTCGCCACATAGTATAAATATATCGGAGTACTATTATCAATATGGTTGTGCAAGAAACCTCGAGTAAGGTGAAATAAGATAAATTGTGTTGAGTGGTGATGTATATCAATAGTTGACTCAAGTTAGTCCAAGGTGGAGCTAAAGGTAAACTGTTTTAATCAAATGTGGAGATCATTGAGAATGATTGGGTTAAGCCATTGATCCCACATAGGAAAATTGCATAACTAAAAAATGAGTAATAAGTGTGGTAGTGTGACCACATAATAACAAGTCATTTTAAAATAAAACCCTACACATGTTGTTAAAATTGTTTAAGTTGGGAACAATATCGTTAATCAATTTTTCATTATAAATATTATTTAAATATTCGATGATTAATCGCACTTGATGCTTTTACTAATTTTACTAATTTGTGATAAATAATGATGTGGTGTAATTTATTATGATATACATGTAAAGTTTTTACTAATTTGTGATAAATAATAGTGTGGTGTAATTTATTATGATATACATACACACGCCCTAGAGAATATTTTATATTAATTATTAATTAAAAAAAATTCAAAATAAACAGTTTCAGTTATGAAAAAAATTCTCAAATTGAATAGTTAGTCTTTTTAACATCATGTAAACATAATTAAAATGTAACAAAAAGTATCTACTATTTCATTGCTCAGTATAATACTAATAAATATAAAAAATCATAAAATATTTTTCAAAATTACATTAATTAGTTTAACTCTCCGCCATTCATTCAACCAACTAACATACATATTCAAAGCTAGGATTTAGAGAGTTGCGAAGGAATTAATGTTCAAAGCTAGGGTGTTTAGTATGTGCTACTGGTGGCTGCTGCTTGTGTTGGGCTGCCTTGAAGCTAAGGTTTAGTTCACATGTGAGAGGGAGATTGTGATTTGAGTTAGGTTGAAGTTTGAACGGAGCGAATCATGTTTTACAAAATAAAATAAAAATTGACCCAAGTCGCCGATTTGGCTTAATTGGGCCGACTAGTCAATTTAATCTCTGATTTTTTCAGACTTATTGTCCATTTTTTCCGTTCTTAATCTCATAAAGATTAGGTTTAGGTGGCGTTTAATAAAATATCTAAAAACTAAAATCTAAAATTGAAAACGGAAAATCGAAAACCGAAAATTGAACTGAAAAGTGAAACTAAAAAAATTGTTTGTTTACTTCTTAAAACTATATCTGAAAAAATGTTGTTTATTTTAATATAACACATCTGAAAACTCATTTTTTTTGATATGACAATTTTGCCCTTATTAGCGTATTTAGATCACATAATTAAAGCTTTAACGAGGATAAAATAGGTATTTTGTAATGAAGAGTTTTAAGTTTTTAGATTTAAGTGGCAAATTACTTAATTTTTTTGCCAAACAAACAACTTTCACACCACTTTAAGTTTTCAGATTTAAGTGGACTAAACAAACGCTCCCTTAGTCTCCAAGGTTTCTTACCGATTAATTTTAATTTTGAGAACACTTAGCTTAACAAATTCAATCCGATTAAAAATTCTTTATTGTATCTAAAAAATTGGAGCAGATTCAAATTGGATTATAGTAGAATTCCGAACCATTGACATATCTACTCCTTATGAATGCTATTTGAGAAATAAATTTTATTGGAAAACTAGCTATTAATTTTACCACTCGTTTGATTTAAATTTTTATTATTTCGTTTGATTTGAATTTTTATTACTAACTTATTTAGAGCTACGAGGATTGTCAAAATGAATCAAACAATTCAAGTCTAATTTTGTTCACCTTTATATAGTGAGGATTAACATCTCTCTTTATTTTAGTATATCTATAAATCAAAATAAAAGGTTGTATTGAAGATGGTGAATAAAGTTGGGACCAAAAATATCTACACGTCTTTTTAATTGAAAATTTGTCCATAAATTAATACACGTCGAGTTGATTCCATTCTTGTTCTTTGGACTATCAATAGATTCAATCCTTGAAGACTTGAACTATTAAGAAATTTGTTCTTCTTCTTTTTTTTAATATTGAAATAAATAATGTTTATTTTGTGTGTTTAACATTTTTTACTTCAAATTCTATTTTTAATATATACGTATATATAGATTTGTTGTATTGTAGTGTGGTTTTAATTGCAGTGTATGCTGTCAACAGACTCAGGACCGTGGCTACTCTATATTTTCTTATTTTGTTGACTCCATTTGAATACTTGATAGTTAAAATTATAGATAATGGGTTATAAGGTCTCGCTCCGTAATGTGTTATAACTCTAAGGACGGATTCATGTTTAATAAAGGGAAGTAGTACTAATTTCATAATTTTGTTTTACAATAAGGACACTTTTTATAATATTAATTTATTTTAAGGAAAATGATAAATGTTGATGGACAAAACTACCCTACTATATCATTTATTCTAATTATACAAAAGACATATTATTCTCTCTTACATACACATAGTTTAGAGAGAGAAAACAAAAAACAAGAGAAAAGAGAAGTTGTCTCACCACGACCACCACCACCACCTTACTCTCCGATCGCATCTCCGAGAGGATCATCGTTCTCATCATCATCATCATCTTCTTCTTCTTCTTCTTCTTCTTCTTCTTCTTCTTCTTTTTCTAGATCTGCAATCGTAAAACATATATAACTTTTGATCGAACAGTTGGATTTGGCTGATTTTTGGATATGTTGTTCGGAAGACAAAGTTACTATTATTGCGCGAAAAATTAAGACGATCAGAAGTCGTTTTTCTATCGAAATCGATCAATTTTGACAGTTCAGCGGGATTTGAAAAAAAAAATATGATTGTAACTCTTTTTTTTATTATTTTTTTACGAACCCTACGTCGATCCATATCTATATACATATAAATAAATTGAGTGGATGTTGATCTCATCAATTTTGTTGTTCTCTATTTTATAATGGTGCTAAAATTATTTTAGCACCTTCTGATTTGTTGTTCAAGTGGTGTTATCTTATGGTTGTTGTTCAGAAGGTGCTAAATGCATTTAGCACCTTCTGGTTGTTGTCTAGATGGTGCTAAATGCATGTAGCACCCTTTGGTTACTGTCTAGAAGGTGCTAAATGCATTTAGCACCTTCTGGTTGTGGTGTTTAATGTATTTAGCACCTTCTGGTTGCTGTCCAGATGGTGCTAAATGCATTTAGCACCTTCTGGTTGCTCTCTAGGGGGTGCTAAATGCATTTAGTACCTTTTGATTGTGGCGCTAAATGCATTTAGCACCTTATCGTTGCTGTCTAGCCGGTGCTAAATGCATTTAGCATCTTCTGGTTATGGTGCTAAATGCATTTAGCACCCTCTGGTTGCTATCCAGGGGGTGCTAAATGCATTTAGCACCTTTTGGTTGCTGTCCAGCGGGTGCTAAATGTATTTAGCACCTTCTGGTTGTGGTGCTAAACGCATTTAGCACCCTCTGGTTGCTGTCCAGGGGGTGCTAAACGCATTTAGCACCTTCTGGTTGCTGTCCAGAGGGTGCTAAATGCATTTAGCACCTTCTGGTACCTTTTGGTTGTAGTGCTAAATGCATTTAGCACCCTCTGGTTGCTGTGCAGAGGGTGCTAAATGCATTTAGCACCTTCTGGTTGCTGTTGGTGTTATAATGAGACGATATTATAAGGAAGGGGTATTAGGGTCTTTTTTGTATAGCGTCCTTAATTTACACAGCTACTTTTTAAATGTCCTTTATAATTATATTATTATTATAATGAGCCCTTATACCTAATTGCCTCTTAAACTTATACGTGAATAAGGTATATTTTAGATTCATGTATAAAATTGACTAAAAAAATTTAATAGTTGGGTTAAATTACTAAAAAATAAACAAAAAAAATAAAAGTACGTAGTCCAAATATATTTTCAATGAGAAATGCTATTCAATTTAAAATATATCATGAAAATCGCAGAGATAATTTATACTTGGTATTGGGTTGTGTATTTGTGAGGCCGAGTACCATTGCACATTCTTGATTTTCTTTTTTCTTCGAAAACTCAATCACTACAACTGATATGAGATTGGTGATAAATTATTGAATGACCTATTGACCAAATTTTTGGACCATGCCATTGAAGACACACTAAGATACCCATTACTCATATTTTATATAGCTAGGGTTTGGGTTTAACTAGCGCTATATGTTGATGTTGTTTTTATTATTACTATTATTATTATTATTATTATTATTATTGAAGGCTATAAATATATTATTCCAAGCTCATTACAAAAAGAGGTGTCTGAGCTTATCTTGAGTTCAAGCTAACTACATATAAGGCCAGAAGTCTTCCAAGCACAAAAACATGGCAGCAGCACAGTGAGAGCGTGGCCAACACACCCAATGGGTAGTCACCAATTACACACTACACAACTTACTCCACCTTTTTCTCCACTTTCCTCCAACGTGGGAAGTGGGACTTATCACTTAGTAACAACTAGTTTCTTACGCCTATAAAATGAACTAGCCCTAGACATTTTAGAGGATCGAATCCTTGGGCATTCTAACAAATCAATTTGTATCAACCATCACTATCAATAAAAATTACTATCAAATGGTGGACGTAAACCAGACTTATTATCCATTGACTGGGAGAACCATTTTTCACCAAAAATTCGTGCGTTGTCTTATTTTAATTTCTTACGCTTATTCATAAATATTGTGTGTGAGCAACATTTACTATCAAAAAAAATTTGGTGACCTTACAATTATTATTATGCTTTGAATTTGTAATGCTAGGCACCGATTTAGTTTGGTGTCTGGTTGAACTATAACATGTTTCAAATAAATCTATAAAATATGGATTGAATTGATAACACTTTGGGCCTACACTTGAATTGAATTTTTATTCTTCTCTTATTTGCAACAATTGTGTATCATGTTTTAATTCTCAAAACTTCTGTTTATGTAATTTAATTGGGTAGTGCTAAACTTATGGAGCAATTTTTTTAGATATTCTTCCATACATGAATTATACATTTGCAAGATACAATTTATATAATGCACACATAAAATTACTGGGTAGGAAACTCATTTTCAAACTTACTCTGGGATCTACAAAGTTAATGAAAAGTCAAAAGTTAATTTTAGGTGGTCTGTTTTGGGGGTGATGTAAACAATGCAAATTGTAATTGAAAAGAAAACTCACAAAAAACAAAAACAAATTTTCCTCAACTTAAGAATGCTATTTGAGTAATACAATTTCTTGGAAACTCATAATTTTATTGTTCATCTGGTTTGAGTTTCTGATTATTTCTTTTCTAAAATCCTGAATTACTAAATATAAAAGATTTCGTCCCCCTTGATAATGAATTAAACAAGTGAACAACTCCACAAACCCAAAAACAACTAAAGAAAACACAAGATTATATTATAAATAAAAAGAAAGCAATTTAAGGAGGAATAAAACATTGAAATTCTCATCGCTTATCGACAAGAAATAGGATTACATTCAAGGAAGGAGGTCGATTCTTTTTCGCTACGGAAATTGAAAAGAAAATTACACACCCTCCTCACAACTACAAGGAGATTGATTCATGTAGGTTCACTAGCTATTGTGAACATTTATAATCTTTCATTGATCTCTTTTCTTCAAAGTCACTTGTAACTTTCAAGTTGGATATTATTTGATATGGTTATACATAGAATTTGAACACAAATCTGCATATTTTGCAGATATCCTTCATAAATGTAGCTGATTTTTTGTTATTTGTCTTTGAGAAAATTTGCAGACTAATCTGCTGCTGATCTGTTACTGATTCTGTGCGTTACTCTAGCTGATATTTTGGTACTTGTCTTTGAGAAATCATTCCCATTTATTGTAAATTTCTTGTATATATAGGGATTCGATCCTTCTGTCAAATTCGCGGCTAAATGCATCATCATTTCCTTAATCTTTAACATATCTCAAAAAGCTAGGTACAAGTCATTAACAAACAAAAAAATGTCCATTATCGTCCTTGAAACCCTTCAAAATATATGTCATGATAGTTGTCAAACCTAAAGTAGCCAACTCACAAATATAAATGAATTAAATCGTTAAATGCCAGAAACTTGGAGATTACTTTAGCCCATACAATGACTTCTCCGGTCTACAGATAGGACGTTAAATCCAGGAAGTGATTTTGCTGAAAATATTTCACATGTATCTCATTGGTATTCATCTAAAAATGCCAAACCGGGGCAAAAAGAACATGATTTCATCGTTTGTTCATTCAACTCACAGCCACTGACGAGACATGTACTTCCACTGGAATCCCCATCTAAATAAAAAATTCATAGTAGGGCAAATTAGATAAATCTTTAGTTCATATACACCCGGTCAAGATCAATTCATCAATTTCATGTTAAGTAACTTAACTTGATGCAAATGCGATATACACAGAGAATCAACATAAGTCAATGTAATATACAACCACGTTAACTTGATGTAAGGACCGATCAAACTTTTAGGAACATCACGATTTCAAGATTCCTCTGTCGGTCATCAAGTTGACTATTCTAGATGCATCATTTAGTCTATTTGCTCTCTCGTAAATGCTAGCAACAACAAGATGTAACTCTTTCTTGTTGATATTTGGATCAGAATCCAATCTCTCAAACAATGACTCCACTATCTCAAAATCCCCCCTCGCACCATAGAGACTTAACATTTGGAAGTGAATTTCATCGGGGAAAACACAACCCTCATCTTGCATCTCCCTATATAAATCATCCGCCTTCTCAAATTCCCTTAACTTTCCGTAGGCATTCAACACAAGAGCAATCACATGAGAATTAGGAAAATATCCTGATCCTCTCATTTTATCAAACACTTCAATGACATTCGTGTGCTTTTTGTTTCTCGAGTAAAGATCGATCAAACAACCAAACACTGATATATCCTTCACCTCTCCATCATCAAACGCCTGTCTAAAAACCCATGTCGCCTCTTCTACTTTACCTGCTCTAGCAAGAATTGTAATTGCGGTTTCCCTGGAAATATTATCCGGGCGCTTAAGCTCATGGAGCAAACGCTTAGCTTGTGCAACCAAACCAGCCCTCTCATATGCCACAATCATAGTTTGATAAAGAACTTGATCAATCTCAACTCCTGAGTTCCTTAGCTTTTCAAACAGCATTGCTGCCCGATCCAATTTCCCTGCCTTATCCCATATAGATATTATCGTCGAGTACGTAATGGCATTTGGTTCAATCCCCCTAGTCTGCATTTCTTTTATTAGATTATTAGCCTTCTCATGCTCAAGCGACTTCCCATAAATACTAATCATAGTGTTATAAGTAATAACATTTTGCTCAATATCCTTTCTCTGCATCAATCTAAACAAATGAATGGCTTCCCCAAAAAGCTCAGCCTCACCATAAACCCTTAAGAGGGTATTGTAACTGACTACATTAGGTTTAATACCCATCTCGGTCATGCTCCAAAACAGCCTATCAGCTTGCTGGGCCATATCAAGCTGCCCATACACATCGATCATTACGTTGCACGTCGTAAGATTAAGAGGGCAATTTACCTCATTCATCTCATAGAACACCGATAGTGCCTCCACAAATTTTTGGTTCTCAACATACATGCTCAAAAGCGTTGAATAGCTAACAGTATCGGGCTTTACACCCGCTGATATCATTTCTTGAAGCAGCAATCTTGCTTCGCGGAAAAGCTTAGCTTTCCCAAACACGCTGATCATCGAATTATAAACAACCAAATCAGGAGAAATACCCGACTGCTTCAATCTAGAGAAAATCGATATTGCCTTCGAATAATCACATAGCTTACGAGACAACTCGATTAAATTGCTATACAAAACAAGGTCACCTGGAACACGATCCTGTTCCATCTTTTGAAGCCAAGATAATGCATCATCAAACATACCCTCTTTCCCGAAAGATGTAATGAGCGTCGAATACGTGTACCTAGTAAGAATTTAGTAATATTATTTGGCATACACAAGCTTAAAACCCATAAGATTAAAATATCATATTCTCACTGGGATCTCACTCTCTCCAAACCTTATACTCAAAGCCTTTTTGATGGATCTAGGCCAAACCATACTGAACTGATACTTTGTGAGAGCGGGAAAGTTATTTATAAGTAAATGTGACCTGATAATCTCCGTATGTGCCAAGGTACAATGTAACACGTACACTTTATATTACTATTATCCATAGTTCGGCTTCAAACATTGATCCGGGTTTAGTTTTAGGTGATTTTTGATCTCACCCACTTCTTAAAAACTACCTAACTCACCCCACAACTATATTCATAATCATACATACTCTCTTCAACCAAAATTAATTGAAAACAAAATTAGAATGCAAGTATGCTGATCTAACGCTCATAATATTTTTAGCTCTCATTTCTAAAATCACAATCAAATGGTAAGAAATTAGATTATCTACAATCTTCCAATGTTTCTAGCTCTAAAAATTGACATTTTCTACTGATTGACTGGATTATTTTATTATTTGTCCACACTTTTGAACTAAAAAAATTAATATTTTGAGTATCGAGTCTGTAAATTAAATATATTTTGTTTATAATTAATTATTAGTTTAAAGAAAGGAAAAAAAAAAACATATATATTAATTGGGTCAAGTTAAAATTTAAATAGAAGCCCAAATTTTAGTACATACCTATCAGGCGAAATGGCTTTTTCGCGCATTTCGTCGAACAGTCCACGTGCAAGATCCCACTGCTTCGCCCTCAGCACATTACGCAACACCACATTGTAAGCAAACACAGAGGGAGTATACAAAGCCTCTTCGTTAATCCAATCAAGCAAAGCAAGCGATCTTTTCCACTCGGGTTCTTTCGACAGAAGGGTGACCATAAAACGAATTGAAAGTTGCCTTCCTTTATACTGAGACATTAAACAGTAGAGTTCTTGCTCGTTCTCCGTTTGACTAATAGCATACAAGAGTTCGTCCATGTTTACGCTGTGATCTAGATAGGTGACTTGGGGTCTTCGGCGGTAAGGCTGATGGGAAGACGCTTTGGGTTGGTTTTGCCATATATATTTTGTTGAGGAAGCTGAGACTTTGAAGAATTGTTTGCGTTTTGCGAAGAGGGTGGATTTGTGTGGGTTGGTTGTTGTAATGTGGGGTGTGGAAGTGGATGGGATAGAGTGTGGATATATGGAGGAAGTGGATAAAGAAGAGGTAGACATATTTTTTTATGGGGTTTTGAATTGAATTGGAAGAGAGGGAATTATTGAGATTGTAGAGAGTTGAGAGTGGATGTTCCCTCCGCCCCTGAGTGAGTGCTTTGTTCTGTTATTTGAATTTGGAATGTTTACTTAAAAAAAAAATTGGATTATTTTTTTTTTTTTTTTTGAAGTAGGATAGAATAGAAAAAGAGAAAAGTAGGGGGGAGAGAGAGAAAGGAGCCAAACTGATAATCATAATGATTGAACCGTCTTTATTTTCATTTATTAAAAAAATCCAAAAAATACTTTCACATTAGCACTTTCCTTCGACAAGTTATTGTAACGTGACATAGATACCATTTTGTGTAATTCGACAAGTTATTGTAATTCGAAAATACTACTTTAATTCTCAAAAACTATAAGGATGATTGTTTAGTTTATTTATTTTTGATTATGATATTTATTTGCCGTTGTTTCTCTTAATACCTTAAGATTTTGAAAATATAGTTTCTAACATAATGTCATAAAATAATTTTCCGGAAGATACAATATTCAAGTTTTAACACCTCTATCTATATTTATTAAAATATAAATCTCATTCTCACTCTCACAAAAACATGACAACAATGGATTACGGGCTTGAATCTGGCAACTTTGAGATGCTCTTAAAAGAAGCTTAACAAGAATTGGACCTCGGTTATGAGGATTTCTCAGTGCTAACAACAGTTGTGGAGTTGAATCATTGCAAGGTCATGAGCTTGTTGTCCAACAGATTCTTTGATCTTTCTCTCACTCGATCTCAATCCAGGAACGCCACAAGTGATGCTTCTCTCGCTCAAACAATAGCAAGGACTGTTGATCCTCCAATTAAGCACCCACAACGATGACGCTCGTCCTCAGTTACCTCTTTAGGCACTTAGAAAGAAAAGTGATGTTCATTGTCATCGGTGTAAGAAATATAATATAACTAATCTTGTAAACCAACTCTAAATGATTTTAACGGAAGTTAAATTTATGACATTTGTTTTATGGCGCGCCAACCAACTATAGCATTAGATCATAACATTATCATACATGGCAGGATCAAATTAAAGGAAATAGAAGGCAACTACCAAATATACCGGACGAACAACGAACAAGGGGGCATGTCGAATGATTAAGACTAAGCGCATTGTTCGTCCAACGCAAGCAAGGATTAAGGTGGTTTTTGACCCAAAGCATACAAGAGCAACAATTAAAAGTGTACACAGTTTATTGGCTCATGATGTTTGGCTAGTTATCCACCAACACCTACGGATATTGGTAAAAAATATCTGAAGCTAAGAAAAAAGACCTTATTATAGAGATCATTGTGAGTAGAAATTATTAATAATTTGTTTTTCACCTCACTACTATTAATACTTCTTTTGCTAAACTGATGAGTTATTTAGTGTGCTAAGAGTGTAGAATTTGTTGGTTGATTATTTTGAGTTTCCTTAACTGTTGGTATTTCGATTGATTTGAGATTGCCTTTGTGTATTTTTTGTTTTTTCGCTGGAAATTGGTGCAGTTTTGTGAATCTGTTTTATCACCATTTCCAGGGACTGTTTTAAAGACAACTCTATGAATTTTGCAGCAGTTTAAGGTATAAATTAATAATTATATAGCTAATCGTCTTAATTGATTTACTTCCTAAACTAATCAAAGTTATATACAGTTTCATGAATAAAGTTGTGTGTATTGTCTGTCCTATAGAATTCACAAAAGGATTTGCTCTTATATATATATATATATATTTATATATCTTGATCTCTAGATTCTCTTTTTGTTGTTTGGATTCTGCTTTTCTTAGATCTAAAAGATGATAACATATTTTGTGGTTTTGAGTTTGAGAAAAAAAACAAGATGAACTCTCTTTTTTTTGCTCTACTAAGTTCTTCCGTTTTTGTGGAAGTCTCATGTTTGTAGAACTTTGTGGTTTTTTTTTTTTTTTTTTTGTTAGATCTGTAACTAGAAATTTTCAAAAGATCAGTGATGCTATATAAATTCACTTATTTTTATGATGTTTCCTTGCTACAAAGTCTCTGCTCTTTCTGCTTTTTCTGTTTTCTCAGTTAATATATAATATCAAATCTAACACTTACATTCATCTTTGGATCAACAAAACTAACCTAAACTTAGAAATTTTCATATTATTGAAAAAAAAAAATATATATATATATATATAGCGCTCTCTTTAACTAAAAGAATTTGTGATCATTTGGAAGAGTAATTAGATAAATTTTCGTAAGATTTTGTACAATCATTTATATTGTAAGTAGATCACCTCCACCAAATTTCATAACAAAAAATCACTCTTTACAACATATATCATATACATATATATATATATATTATCGCATAACAAGGTTTTTGAGCCAGGCTTCGTATTTATTTCAAGTTACATATATTTTTTTCTGACTTTAGGAGGCTTTTGAATGTTAAATTCTCGTATTAAGATGGATTCCCCCTACGTTTGTTTTTCCATGGTTTGTTGCTTAAAATTGGTTTGGATTTTTTTATGATTTCTCTGTTGCTTATATTTGCTAGCCGAGGAGTTAAAAATTTTTAACCGAGCAAATTTTGCCTTGGTTTTGTAGACTTCACTTTTCAATGATAAGAATTGATATGGCACAAAAAATATATTACAATTGCAAAAATTCTTGCAAAATACCTTACAATTAAATATCGAATTCTTTCTTATTTTTTAAAACCAATATAAATGAAAGAAAAAATATTGATGCCCCTCTAATTTTATCTAGTAACATGAAAAGATTGAAATTGAATCTCGGAACAAAGATCGGAGAATAGTTAAAAAATTGTTCTACTACACGCAATTAAAACTTTAGAAGCTTAAGTTTTTTCTTAAAAAGTTTCGTTATTAATTAAAATAAAATTATTTTTTTAATATATATATATAGTACATTTTCTATACTGACCGATTCGTACGGAACGGACCGATTCGTACGGAACGAACCTTTAGCGACGGTTTTTGGTCATGAATACATGGGGGATATGTTTTTAGCGAAGGAAAATCGTCGCTAAAGGTCCCGGTCCATACGGACCGATTCGCATAGGAAAATTCCCGTATATATATAAACAAATATTTGTACCCCTTTAAAATTTTGAACCCTAAGCGATCGTTCTGCCAACCCTACCTCAATGCCAGCTCTAACAATGGCGCTTTGACCTGTGTGTTTTAGATGTTCGATTTGATTCAAAAGTTACCGCCAATCCTGGTTACTTATCTAAATTCTATAGTTGGTTATAAATGTGAAACATGTGGTTTATGTGAACGCCGGCTGAGTTGGATTCAATTTAAGTGCAATTATCTGATATATATATATATATATATATATATATTCTCTATTTTGCCCCTATATGATATTAGCAATAATCCCTATTTTTTAAAAAGAATATTTTAAATATCCAAAAAAGAAGTAAGTTATTTATTTTCAAAAAGAAAATATTTATTGCTGATTTATATATTCTTCATTTGCCTTCTCATTAGAATGTTGTCGTTCATTGCACCGATTTTGATAAAAATGGTGATATGTCTGAAAAGTTTTAGAGTACAAAGAATTCCGGGCACAAGTCTTTCACCTTTAAAATGGGCTAAGGCTTTGTTATTAAAGGATGGGATGAAATGAAATCGTGATGGGAATGCAAGCGGCAGAAGTTGCTTGGCTAAGGTGCTCTTCTGACTATGCTCATGGGCTTTAACTATGTCTCTTTGAGATTTGAAGTCCTAATAAGCGCTCAGTAACTTCAGCATATGGTAAACTCCACAGGTCTCTAATGCATAATATTTAATATCGTATGTTGCTTTGGTTATATAATATTATATGGCTACAATTGCTTTTAGAAAATATGTGTTAATTATGTATATTAGATAATTGTAGGCATTTTATAATTTGACATAGGTGGTGCTTGTTTATTCCTTTTATGGCATTAGATCCTTTGAATGATCCCGTGGTAAAATGACTATTAAATGTAATATATTTGTATAATTTAATATGCTTCGTATATTTCAGTTGAATTTTGTTAACATTTGTGTGTCTGAAGATCATTTCTTTTTTGCATGTTAATTGTTTACACATTAATATGCATTTTTATGTACAAACTTGTATGCATGTAGTGTTCGTTAAATTAGTCATTGTTTTGCACGAAACTTAATATGCCTAGCATATTCTTCATGATGGGTTATATCTACATTCAAACGGATTATGTCTGAAAAAATTTGTCTACATTAACACTTTGCAATTTTGAATTTTTTCTTTTTTTTGGATTGTTTTGAATTTGATGTTTTGGATTTAAATTTAGATTACGTTGTGGATATAGATTTTGATTTTAGGGATTAAGTTTGGTAATATCTATATGTTAGGAGTTTTAATTAGAGTCCAAATTTAATTTACTTTTTAACTTGTTTAACTTTTAACTTTTGATTTTGAGTTTGCGTCATGTTATGGATATTAACTAGATTTTAGGTATTTGAATTAATGTCATAATTAAATGCAGGTGAAGGCTTCTTTGGGAAATTTCGTGTTTATTTACAATTATCTGGTTTATTTATGACAATTTTTATAATTGTCTTTTTGACTAATTTCTGTCCTTTTTCAAAATCTTTACCCTTTAAAAAATTGCACTAAAAGATGCGTATTTGAGTAGATAGAAACCGCAATTTTTGTCCTTTAAACCAAAAGCCACTATATTTTATTAAAGGCCATATTTTGTATTAAAAATTAATAAAATTTAAAGTTATATAAAAAGATTGTAGAGAGAGAAAGTTAACTTGG
Source organism: Lonicera japonica (assembly GCA_021464415.1). NCBI lineage: Eukaryota > Viridiplantae > Streptophyta > Magnoliopsida > Dipsacales > Caprifoliaceae > Lonicera > Lonicera japonica. Next base: position 40,690,790 of record CM038469.1, on the reverse strand, counting down.
TGTATAAACAGGCCGTGTATTTTGTATTACACTTTTACACCATTGAAATTTTAAATTATTATCCCATCCACTTTTAAGTTAAATTTTTTGATGAAGGAGGTGATCTACTACTCATTATAAAAATAATTTCCACCAAGTATCAAGAAAAATTTGATTCGTTTAATACTTGAAGTCAATATACTATTGAGAGAAATTAAACCGTAAAATAATAAAAAGGAGCCAAATACAAGAGAAACAAAATACAAAAATGAAACCAACATTTTACTTAACATATACCATCAGAGAAAAACAAAATAAATATATTGAGCATCTTGAAGGCCGATAGCATAATTCCCCAAAACGACCAAACTTACCCAATAGGTAAAATATATATTGAAGCATCTAGCACAAGATTCTCATTTTGAGCTTTAATAGCCACATGGAATTCCACATTTTCTCACTACACTAGCTCGTGTAAATTTTAAATTGAGGCGCGCGGTCCATAGTTTATCGACGTAAAGACAATAATTTAAAAGCTAACTAAATTAAAGCAACGTTAGTTAGAGGATTAAATTAACTCAATGGCAACAGTTTAAGGGCCAATAGTATAATTTACATTATATATCTCGTCGTTCGGTAGGTTAGGGAAATTTTTAAGACGTAATCCACGTTTACTCACTTTCTATTTTATTTGTCAATTTCTTTTTGAAATGTATCAGCTAAATACTTTTAAATTCGGAACCGGCAAAATGATACTTTTGGGTAAAAAACTCTATACGTGTTTTTTTTTTTTACTTTAGTCAACTTTTTTTTACACCATTTAATCACTGAGCTCTTAATTTTTTTTTGCTTTCTTTTATACATCGAAAAACCCGCTAACATAGCATTTGTGTGAAAAAAGAAAAAATCTTTGCCGAGTCAAACAAAAATTAAAAAATCTCCTTGCGTCTCACATGAGCATCTACAACAACTAAAATTATTTATGTATGTATAAAGCAATTACAGTGATTGGAGAAAGGAAAGAGCCAGAAAGAAAGAAGAAATTAGGGCTGGATAATATTGAAGAAATTGGGGCTGTGTATACAAGGTAACGTGTTTCTTTTACTTCTCTCTTTTCTATCATCTCTTTACCCTAATATAGAAAAACCAAATTTGAATTAATTTTGAAGAAATTAGGGGTGGATTTTGAGAAACCTAAAACCGAACTTTTTATTGTAAATCATGGGATCAAGTTCTTATTTGGTAGACTCGTGATTGTCTTACTATTGTCGTCTAACTGTCCTCCACACAAATGCCACCTTAGCAGGTTTTTCACACATCAGCAACGCCGTTAGGGCATTATTAACGGATGTGTGAAAGCGATACAAAATGAAGAGTCCAATACTTAAAGTTTAGTAATTAATGTGAAAAAACGTGTAAAGTTCATTACTCAAAAGTATCATTTTGTCTTGGGAACAAAAAGTGCTAACAACATTTTGTAAAAAAACTCCTAATCGCCGAATTTTGTGTGAGCACGCTAAGGTCGCGAAAATTATTTTTTTGATAAGCAAGGCATAAAAAATTGCATCTCCACTGATGGTGTCGATGAGGATCACTTTAATCCTAATCCCCAAATCTTATGTTTTATAAATACTTTATAGAATGCCGACCTTATTGGGTGGTATCTTGATGAATAATTCTGTAAATTTGCAAATTTAAAGATAAAATGTTTATGCATTAGATAAAGAAGTTTAGAAAATAAAAATAAGTTAATTCATCGGGCTTGACATTATTTAAAATACCCTCAATAATTAGAGAACATTTTTCATAATGTCTCATTTTTTTTTCCCGTGTCAAATTTATATTCAATCTTCAAGATGGCATTGAAAATATTTTATTTTATTTTTGACTAATTAACTTTGTTTTTAATATGGCACATCATCTTTTGACAATTCATATTTATATTAGAGATGCTCACTAATTCCTCCCACATTTAATCAAAATCTCACTCACAAAAAGTCGAGGGAGAAGTTTTGGACTGACAAAATAATTAATGATAGATTACTAACACATCACCTTATCTAAGGCTGAGATTTTGACACATCAATAAACAGGCTCTTGTGGATACCTCGTCATTTTAAACTTTGCAACGCATATCAACATTTTAAAATAAATAAATAAATTGGTTTTATCCAACAGTTTTTGAGCAAAAAATCCAAAATAACATCGCCATTCCTCCATTTTCTCACAAAAAATCCAATTATACTTTGTGGTTAAAGAACCAAACCTTTCTGCAAATTACAATATATCACCTTTTGTTTCTTCTTTTCTATTATATGAAACACCACTTGGATTGTCCTTGACATTGAAAGATTTAATATCAATGAATTAATTAGAAAGAACAAGATAGGATAATCTATAGTTGCTGACATTCTTAATTTGTTCTGGTTTTGGGTTCAGGGTCGGATCGAAAGCATTAGGACGTTAAAAACAAAACTTTGTTAAGTGCTGGCAATTGCAAACGACACAGTTTTGAGTTAGGCATCCAGGATTTATGAGGTGTCAAAATGATTTACAACGAACGGTGTACATTCAATCAACTGTAGAGGTATAGCAAAACTTGAAACTCCAAAGTAGCCGGACCCGAATTAAACTTCAATTTCAAACTAGGCCGCTTAGCATATCTGTTACGTTCTTTCGTTCGAATTAAATATACGTGCATAGCACATGCGTTATATGTGCATATTAGCCTACTCTTAACAATGATCAATAACATTTCTTCCCGTTTTAGATCCATAACCAAACTGATCATCTAAACTATAACAAAAAGGGCATGTTTGTCAGACAGGATTAAAAGCAGAATATGATTAATTAATTATATCATGTGTTTGTTGTTAAAAAGAATAAAATGAATAAATCATATAATATGTTTAATGCGAGAACGAATATAATACCTTTATCATATTTTACGTTTGGTGAAATACTAGACAAGATAACAAATGGGATACTGTCATACACCTACATTATTTTGTCCCATTCTTGACAGTTAACATAATAAATACATTTTTTTTTAATTCGTTTATTTTTTATGCCATCTTTTTCTTTGTTCCCGTTAAATAATCAAACTAATCAACAAAAATCTCTAACCACCCAAAATCATGGTTATTCAACTCATAAAATTCGTTTTTTCATATAACACTATATTTTTATATTTTTTATTAATTGAATGAATTTATACGAAAATTTATTTAATACTTATAAACAAAATAAAAATTTACATTATATTAGAAAGTAATGCTCATGTAAAGTAACTAAAATCAAGTGCTTATTAGTTGTTATGGTCATGAACTCTTCTGGTTGTTTTGTATAGGCACCATCAGTTGGGTTTGGACTTTGGACATGCATGGTTTTTTTGGTGAAACGAAGGAAAGAAAACAAACACAGCAAGAAACCAGAAAGCAAAAGAAAGAAAAACTCCTAGTAACCCCTAGGGTAAGCCACCCCAACTAGATCAGCCATCAAGCTTTCCACAATTTCATCAGGTGGGATCAAGATTCTGACATGCTGCTTACGCTGGGTAGCTCCTAATTTTGCCATGCCATCCGCACATTTATTTGCCTCTCTCAGCACATGCCATATTCTCCCCTTGGCTTGTCGCTTCAGGCTTCTACAATCTTCAATGAGGTTACGCTCAGGGTGATTATCCACATTTTCATCATTATTTATCAGGTTCACCCCAATCTTCGAATCACTTTCCACTTCCACGCCTTCCCAGCCTCTCTCCTTAGCTAGCTTCAATCCTTGCCTCAATCCCCATAATTCAGCTCCTAGGACAGTAGCTCCCACACGACCACAAAATCCTTCAATCCAGCGTCCCTCATCCGTTCGAGCTAGCCCACCATAGCTGGTATAGCACGAATTTTGTAGTTTGCTACCATCAGTATTGATTTTAATCAACCCTGCATTTGGGAAACGCCACTGTATTAGTTTTTCATAAGTATTATCATCACTTTTAGTCTTGTTATGAAAAGCTTCAACAAACTCCTTAGCCATATTGACGCTTTTCATAGCAATTCTATCATGATGAATGTCATTATTGCGAAATATATTATCATTTCTATTGATCCAAAGACACCAAATAGTCGACGCGAAAATAATGTTCCAAGGTATAGGGACTCCCTGGCACACGGCTTCATTTTTGAGGTTAGCATCCAACCAATCTCTGATATGAGTGCCTCCCATATCTTCATTGTATTGTAGGCCTAGAATTTTCCAGACTTCATTGGTCTTTCTGCAATCTTTAAAGATATGAATACTACTCTCATTTAAACCACAAATTTTGCAACTAGGGTCATTCGAAATTCCCCTAGTTACACAGTTTTCTCCAGACAGGATTTTATCATGTCTTAGAGTCTATATAAAACAAATAATTTTAAGAGGAATTTTCAGTTTCCAAACCCAAGCCCAATCATTCTCACTAGAGTCAAGTGCTTCTCTATTCGATAAAATATTCAAGTAACAAGATTTAATAGAGAAGCAACCTGAACCTTTCCCAAGCCAACTTGGTTTATCATGTTTCCCTTTCTCGCTAGGCATAGGTATGTGGCAAATTTGCTCTTGAATATCAGGGGGAAACATCTGACCAATCTTTCGCATATTCCAGTCTCCACCCTCGTTAATGAGAGTATCAACATTTCCAGGGTCTTCTCGCCCTCTATCATTACAACCTCTCTTACTGAGGCTTTTCGTGCCACACCACCAATCATCCCATATAGAAACACTTTTACCATTGCCAATGATCCATCGAATGCCCTCAAGTAAAAACTCTTTGGTTTTACAGACTCCCCTCCACACGTGGGAAGTTTTCCTGCCAATCTTCCATTTATTAAGGTTAGAAGGAATATTGTATTTGGTACGCAGAACTCTAGCCCAAGTGCCCTGGTTATCATTGGTGAGATTCCATCCCACCTTCGCTATGGTAGCAAGGTTGTTGGTTCTACAATCACGTAGACCCAACCCACCAAACTTTTTCAGTTTACAAATATTTTTCCACTTTATGAGATGAACTCTCTTTTTCTCTTCCGTATCAGCCCAAAGGAAATTCCTATTAAGTTTGTCAATCTCATTACAAATAGTTTGGGGGAGAAGAGAAGTATTCATGTTGTAGTTAAGGATAGTGGAGCTAATAGATTGAATAAGAGTGGCCCTGCCTCCAAAAGTCAGACTTTTGGCTTTCCATCCTGCCAACTTTTTTTGAACTTTATTCACAATGAATTTGTACTTATCTTTTTTAACACTCCCATGCACAATAGGACTACTAAGGTAAATACCTAGGTCTTTAGCCACGGGCATGCCACTCAGAGCTTTGAAAACATTAATATCTCTAACCTTAACATTAGAGGAAGCATACAGTTTAGACTTGTTAAAGTTAATTTTGAGCCCAGAAACATAGCAAAATTCATTAAGAGTATCCATAACCACCCTACAGTTTTTCTCATTAACAGTACAAAACAACATAAGATCATCAGCAAAGAAAAGATGAGAGATAGTAGGGCCATTCCTAGACGCTTTAATACCCGTCCAGGCCTTATTATTAACATCCTTATTGATGAGGTTCGATAAGTATTCAAGGCATAAGACAAAAATATAAGGAGATAGGGGATCCCCTTGTCTCAAACCCCTTCCCGCCTTAAGAGGTTGTAGGGGTTCACCATTCCAAAGAATATAGGTTCTCCCTCCAGTGATGCAGCTCATAATGAGTTTAATCCAATTCTGGTTAAACCCAAAATTAATTAGAACCTTCGCAATGAATTCCCAAGAAAGTTTGTCATAAGCTTTCTCAAGGTCAATTTTGAAAATAAGGCCACCACTTTTGCTTTTTTTATGTTCCAAAGTATGAACGATCTCTTGGGTAATAATAATATTATTAGAAGTTTGTCTACCCGGGAGAAAGCTGGACTGAGCTGGGCCAACAATTTTATTGAGGACATGCATGGTTAAGTAAGAGCTTTTGAGAGTGGTGGAGACTGGGGCTTTACGAGAGGTGGTGAAGGAAAAGTGACACTTTATTGACTACTTCATTAAAGCTTGGCTGCAACACAACTGCTACACATCACGCGGAGAGAATCTACGAGAGGTCATTTCTCCACTTCTATCGACACTGAGTTTACACACCGAGTTCAGTCCGTATCAGGCCATCCATCTAAGTCATGACTATCATCGCTCATATCAACGAACGACTTAGTCTTCCAGGTAATGGTTCCGAGAAATCCATCATGCATTTTTGTGAAATGGAAGAGGTGATCTATGAGTCTTTCAGATAATGGATATTCGGGATGCCATACATTGAGTCCACAAAGAATATCCGGTGGGATTACTTCTACGGTGGTGTTGTTCATTAAGCAAATTCTTCTGAGAAAAATGGTCCATGTGGTATTTCCTAGATGACGAGGAGTATCTAGCCAATTCTATGGACAATGTAGTTTTAAAACTTTTCTCTTTATCAAGGTTTGGATTTTTAAAAAACTTTATTTTATATTCATAAATAAGAAAATTGCATTAAAAAAAACAAACAACAACAAACAAACAAACTAAAATCATGTATATGTTTTAATCTAAAGTTAAGTTGCATTGTATTATATTCGAACTTTTAATCTGAAACTGCACTAAACGCATAGTTTATTTAATCCTTGTCTGACTAGTCCTTATTTTGTCTGATCCTGCATAATCTTTATCCGGCTAACTCAAGTCCTACCTTATCCCATATATATTTGACTAATTATGACTCTTATTTTATATGGCTTTTATCTTACCCTATTCTATCACACTTCTTCATCTAGTACGTCAAACGCACCCGAGGATTGTTCTTTTTGCACCCCGTCATTGAAAAACTAGCTAGGCAACCTTGATGGAGTGGCATCTCAAAAATGTGTGTAAAGCAAAAAGGGCAATGTTCAATCATTTTATTTCAATTCAGCTCCAGGTTTTTACATAATTCTTTAAGATACCCCACATGCGGGCAAAGTCGCATAATTATGAAAAGATAAGTAAGACTAATTCAAGTTCGCATTATAAACATGAAGCAAAGTCAAAATATCCCAAAAAGAAAATGGATTTACAGCTTACAAACGAGTAGCATGATAAGCGAGCCAAAATATATGGAATAATTAAACTTCATTTATCCTAAACCTTCGAGTAAAATCCACATGCCGGCCGGATATTACGATCACATTTTGGGCCTTTGTACTTAAAGAAATCTTGAAGTATATCAGATAAACTATGTAGTTCCAAGTTCTTCTTTCTTACATCAACCGAAACAAGGCTCTCCTTATATTTGAAAACCTGAAGGCCATATTCAACTCCTCTCACTCCAATATTCTTAACTTCGTGGCTATTAAGGTTGTATATAACCAAGTCTAAGTAATGATCCTCAAGGAAGAGCTCATTGTTGTTCCAAAACCCTAGTGGGTGACTGAACTTTAGAAGGGAACCAATTTTAAAATGTTTTGTCCAACACCCTTCCTGTTCCATTACCCATATGTCAACGGACGCCACAGATTCAGTTGTTTCACCAGAAGTAAGGGCAATAAAGTCATTGTACAATGATAGGCACCCCATGTGAATTTGGGAGGCATCTGTATCACTCGAAACACCTCGTTTCCTATATCGAATGCAACTATGCTAGAGTTAAAGTGGTTATAGTATGATAGCCAATATTTAGTTCCGTTCATGTAAATGGACGAAATAGAGCTTAGACGTGGCAGCATTAAACCCGAATTGAGGTCAAGAAGCCTCCACGAATCAGTACCTAGTGTATAAACTCCAATCACTGGAGGATCATAAGCCACACATAGTTTTTCATTCCAAAAATAGTGAATCCAAATCACCTTGTAATCGTTGGTAAAAGGATCTAATCCAAATCTAAAGTAATTCTCCTCAACCATGAACCATTGCGGAAGGTTGGAGTTGAGTCTAGGGACGGTCCTAAACTCTCGCGTAGCAAGGTTCCACAGAGCAAGGTGAGAACCGTGGCTGCACCAATCCTTGTGCAGTAAAAATAAGCCGTTAACCGGACCAACCACATTAGTTAGATATGTGGGCATATGTAGATAATCAAGATGTTGATGCATATCGAGCATTTCATTGGGGAACAAGGCAAAAGCACTTTTTTCGATATAAGGAATGCAATGATGAACAAGTAGCTGGATTCGATTGTTGTGGTGGTGGTAATGTTGGCTAATAAAAGAAGGGCTTTTGATAAAAGTGTACCAATACTTGCAAATACACTTAAATCGCAACAGAGATTTCACAGGCAGCTTCAACAAGATCTGAATCACCACATCTGTAGGCAGGAAAGTATCACCATTGCTTACCATGTTGCCTTTTCCTTCAAGTCTTTAATTTTTTTCTAACAAAATTGAGAGCATTTAGAAGTTTAGGGTTAAAAATGAGGAGAAAGCTTTAGTATTAACAAGATCCAAAAGAAAATAAGTAAAATGACAACAGTTTTTCCTTATCAGAAATTAAGTAGAGAATAAAAGGTTGCTTTCTTTCGTACTCGTATATGAATATGAGCTAGAATAGCTAATAAAGTTGAAGCCATCTGTTATTGTTATACATATAAACACGTTAAGAATAACAAACGTCTTTGTATTCTACATTTTGAAGGCCATATGTATGCGTGTCCAGCCTATTATCATTTTGAAAAGAAAATACAAGACAATAGTACAACTACAAGTTATAGGCTTTCAACCTATGAAGCACAAGCACGAGACACGCGACGCGAGAAATGCAATTTTTCCAAAACGTAGGACACGACACGTGGGAAGACACGTTCTTAATTATATATATATATATATATATATATATATATATGCAATAAACATTATAGATATTTAATAATTTAATAAAATAAAAATAGATTGCATTAATAATCCAAATAACCAAAGTAACTATTAATTTCTACATTACTTAGCATAAACCTAACAATAGCCTAATGAAGTCCTTATTAGGTGTAACTTATCTTCAGGTGAGGCAAACACTATTCTAAGCATTGTCTTTAGGAGTCGTATTAACAAGGACAAGTTAATTTGACACTTCTCCCCATATGGTGTTTAAAGTTCTAAAAGTGGGTACAGAATTATTAGATATTTCTTGAAGTTGTAAAATGGATCCCCTAGTGAGTTTTTTGGCTCAAACTCGTCCTATTCGTCAATTTATTTGATTTGGAAGTTAGGTAAACAAAGTTCGACATTTTTTATGGCGCATGTTATCAGATTCTTTTCCCTCTCATCTTAATCTAGCCCGCAGGCAAGTCCAAACTAAGGTTATGTGCCCATGTTGCGGGGTACCTCTTGAAGATACAGTATATATATTGCTCACTTGCGATTTCACTAGATTGTGCTTATCCAAAAGTGGAATTAATTTGTCAAATTTATCTTCTGTTAGGTGGGGAAGTAAAGATTTGATTTTATCCTTTTTAGGCCATTTAAATGAAAGTCAAAAAGAGCAAGGATCGTTTTATTTATGAAAAATATGAAATAATAAAAACTCTATCATCTTTAAAGGACGTGGTAGAGATGTGGAGTTTACAATGAGTTTGGTACATGCTTTTCTTAAGAGATTTCAGAAGGCCCAAATCCTTTATCCGATCCTTGCCCCAATGCAATATCTTTGGCTCCCCTTCCTTAGAATCGGTATAAGGTGAATTTTGATGCAAAAGTGTTTGCGGACGAGGCTTCAGTGGTGTGGGTGTATTAATCAGGAATTTAAATAGTAACATTGTGGCAGCTTTTAGCAAAAGGATTAATGCCCCACTGGATCCAGCGTTCACCGAAGTGCTTGTATCCTTTTACGCTTCAGACTTGCTCCCAATTATGGTTTCTTTAAAGCTATCTTTGAAGGTAATTCCCAATTGATTAATAGTAGCACTAATAGCTTAGTCTATTATGGTCATATTATTGATAATATTAAGCGCTTGTCAAGCTCGTTTAAGCTCTATAATTGGTCTTTTGTTCCCAGTGTGGTAATTTTGTAGCTCATAGCCTAGCTAAGCATACTAAATTTGTGTCATATTTCAGTTCTTGGTTGGAGAAGGCACCGTACTTTTTGTTACCTTCCTTCTAGGCTAATTTAGTTTTATAATGATATTGTTTTCTTTTTTTCCCTAAAAAAAATATAGTCTTAATTTAAGGGCTAGTTTGACTAAAAAACAATAATTAAGTTAAGAGCTAGCCTAAAATGACACAAAGCTAGTTCAAAGGACTAAATTCACTCAAAGCCGACAGTTTAAAGGCCAAAGTATAATTTACTTATCTTTTTCTCGTCATCTGCTCTATGAACAAATTTGTTACGATGTAATCTAGGCTCACTTTTATTTTTTCTTTACCATAATGTGTTCTACGCATATACTGGGGGATGGAACTAATCTCTGCTAAAAAACTATGGCTACAACACAAATTATTCTTGCGAGAATTGAACTCTTGTAATTAGGGGAGTTCATCGAATTGAACTGATTAGAATACTCATATTTGGAAAATTTTCCAATTTTTTAGAATTCCAAATAACTTTCCAAAGCCAAAAATTTCGGTAATTCAATAAATTAAAGTTCCAAAGTTGAGAGTTTGGAATCTTTGGAATTTTCCAATTTCTTAAAATTTTGACATAACTTCAACATTATTTGATAAATTGTAATTTTTTTAACGAACCATATTGCAATAATCCACCACCATCAGAACAACATACTATTATCATTATTAGAAATTTAATTATACAACAAAACACTGGATACTAGTTAGTATTCTTCCATGCATTATTATTAAATATATATAAGTTTAACCAATATACAAATCCCATATCAAAAACTAATTTGTATAATTGTCCTAAGTTGAAATTAATGTTTTTCACCATAAAGTACTAAAAGTTCGAGCGTTACCGTAAGTTGAGATGAATTAAATGAATACCTATAAGATATAAACACAAAATCATAAACATTATATAAATATATCATCACTAAATATAGAAATAATAAAATATTATACACCAAATAATATATTTTTGGAAATTCAGAAATTTGAATATAGTTTTCAATTTTCTTTGGAAAATTTGGAAATCGGAAATACTATATCCCATACCAAATTCAAGAAAAATTTAGAAAATTTCGAAAGTTCAAAAAGTTTGAACAACCCTACTTACGATGCAAAAATGGTTTGTAATCCATATATATTTAATTATAACCAAAATACCGATACAAGTCTACGATCAATACTTGAATCTATTAAGATTGCCCATTGGATTGCGTCTTGCCTTAGACACGCTTGCAGCCTTCCTCTTAATTGGAGAGCTATGATGCACGGACACTCTCTTGGAGGGCACATGTCCTACCCGACACGTGTCCGACATGTGAGGGACACGCCTGTCGGAGAGTGTCCCATTTTTTATTATTTTTTTTTTGCCAACACGCTAGAGATACGCTGAGGACATGCTGGGTACATGCAAAAAGGGGTCAATATAAAAAATAATTAAAAATATAGGGTGACAATAATAATAATAAAACTTAAAAATAAAACAAACGGAAGTAACGGAGGATCTTCAAAACCATTGAAGTGTATACATATGTAAATATACACGCAAATACTGACAAAGATGATGAAGAAGAAGAACCGTTTAATTTCTTGGATCTTATCTTCATAGGTCTTCTTTTTCCTTGAGAGAGAGAAAGAGGAAGGAGGAGGAGGAGAATGAATAAAGACTTGTTGTAAAATTTGAATAATGGAAGCTGCGAGTGAGAGAGATCACGTGAGAGAGGAGGGTGCCGTGTGAGAAGGAAAAAAAAGGACAAAGATAGATGGGCATGTGGGGGACAAGATGGGATGGGTAGAAAAAAAGTAGGGGATTAAAAAATAGGGAAAAGAAATAAAAACAATTAACTAAACATGTCTCACTCATTTTAAGATATACATTTTTTTAAATATATATAGCTATATTCAGGTACTTTCTTGTCATTTTATAAATTATTTAGATGGCTACTCCTACTCTTACTAGTATTTCTCATAATATTTATAATGTTTATTGCACGCACACACACACACACACATATATATATATATAATTAAGAACGTGTCCCTCATATGTGTCGTATCCTACATTTTAGAAAATTTGCGTGTCGCGAGTCGTGTCGAAACTCATATTGCGTGTCGTATCCGTGCTTCATAGGTGGAGAGCCAATGTCCCCAGCGAGTTGATTAGCATTTTGGTTGCGGATAGGTGCCCTGTGGGTATTGGTTGATTTTCTTTAGTTTTTAGCTAGTGTTCTTTGTTTTGTTTTCTGCTTTGCTTCGGTTTTTCTTAGACCAAATAAAACGACTATAGCTACCAAACACCATCCTTTAAAGGTGTGTTTGGCATGCCAGATAAGAAGGTAGGATAAGTTAGGATAAATGCCAGATATGATAAGAGTCAGAATTAGTCGAATAGAAATTATGTGGGATATATGATAGGAAATGAATTAGTCGGATAAGGATTAAGCGGGATCATACATGATAAAGACTAGTCGAATAAAGATTTAATAAATTTTGCATTTGATGGAGTTCCGAATTATAGGTCCAAATATTATATAATATAATTTGCTTTTCTTTTAAAAATATATGCAATTTTAATTGTTATGTACAATTTTTTTTAACTAATGCAATTTTCCTATTTATAAATAAGTTTCGTAAAAAACTCTTTCGGGAGAAAAGTTCTATATTACATACAATATTTACGAACTAGGCATTAAGTATAGTTTCAAATCTGATGCTACCATTTTTTCTAAAATTAAAGTTTCTTATAAATACCTTCATTTAATAAAAAAAATACCATATTATACAAGAAATGAATTTTATTAGTTGAGTTACTGTAATTTTAGGTGGTTGAAAATTTTCATTAATAAATTTGATTATTTAAAAGGCGTAAAGAAAAAGATCAAAATAAAAAAAAATTAAAATTTAATTTTTATATTCATTTTGTTATCCGGCAACCATGAAATAACATAATACCACCTATACATGTGGTATATATTTATCCAGTTCTAAAAGGATAAACTGATGATTAATCCTGAGTGTAATTCAATCCCGAGTTGCACCAAACATGAGATGGGATTAAAATATCATATCCACTCTTGCAACAAACATATGATTTTATCTTATCTTTTCCGACAACAAACACCAGATATAATTAATTAATTCAATCCTACTTCTAATCCTGCACGACAAGCACACCCTAAACCTATTAAGCCATATTTAGTCCCCCCAATCAAAAATAACATCAATTTTGCTGAGAATAAACTTTTGTTTGTGTAATTGGTGAGAATACACTTTTGTTTGTGTAATTGGAAAACATGTGTGAATATTCATTTCATTTTTCCTTTGTATTTATACATGTATGAATATCATTTCAATTTCTCTTTTTATATGCATTTCTTTCTCCAAATTTAAGTACAAAGCTCTCTCAGTTTTGATTCCAACGATTGCCACCCAATATAGGCCAAGTCTAAGCCCCTGATTCCACACCAAAAATGCTTGTAGGCCCAAAAGTCATGTCGAAGTCTGCTAGTCTGCAAAAAAATATCTTAGTCGCTTATCTTAAAAAAATAATAATTAAGTATAGTATAGTATAATAAAATAATAATAAATATAGAATATAAAATATCAACTATAATATACCCATGAGTAGTGAGAAGCCCTTAATAAGATGTAAAACAACTAATATATTTTCCTCTTATTTGAACTTCTTTTTTCAAATAGTTTGGGTAAATTGAATGAGCTCACATGTACAGGATTAAACGCTTGATCAGTCTAATAGCATGTCATAACGTCAAGATTAAAGAATCACGAGATATTATTTGTGGCCTGGCTTGGCCATGAAAAAAAACTATATAATCTATCTAATTATTCAGACAGAAAGCATTTTAATTACCTTTAAAATTCAGTCACGTTTTTCAATTAGGTATGTTCCAAATATTTTTTTTTAAGAAGTTTTAAGGTTATGCAAAAGTATAATAAGACTGAATCACAAGAATGTAAATAATTCCTAAATATTGGACATTGTTTTTTTAATCTTTTGGACTTTTTAATTAGACATTGTCACATATTACTACCATATGATATTATATTTAACCCTTTTCTTTCATAACACTTGTTATTTGTGCCTACACGTAGGTGAAGAAGTACATGATAGAATTACGTAAAAATAATGAGTTAAATCAAAAGATTATGTTCCGTTTTCACGTATTCTTTGAGATATCACTCATGTAAGAAGCCGAGTCTAAGCATTATCATTTATCAAAATATGGAGCTAGACCAATTAAATCAAGAGCGTGTAGCGAAGAAGTTAAGGGTACGGTTAAGACTAACCATCATTGTTGGAGGGAACTACAACAACATGCATACTGGCATTGTTTGGAGGCAGGGCTAACCGGAGGGGACAGAGTTTTCCATTGACGGAATTGCGCTGGCACACGGTTATGTTATCCATTCCTGTTTCTTCTTCCAATTTTGAAGTCAATTCTTCCAAATCAAGACCCTTAAAATGGAATGAACGCCCTTTACTGTTACCTTCAAGTACTCTCCCTTTATAGTCTGCTACATTGTAATATATAAGCCTCCCATCTGATCTACTTGATGAGGAGGAGGATTCACTTGACTGCGCGCATTTTATTTGTAATATATACATACACAAAACTCAATTACTAACTAGTAATTATTAAAAAATACAACATTAGAAAAATGGTTTTGGCATGCATTTATGTGTGTCACCTTATAAAACTTTATTAGATGCGTCATATTCCTTTTATGAAATAAAATAACTAACTTGTTCCAATGATTTGATGAAAATTTATATTGAAAGTGGATGGTTAAGTTTTTCTTATTTATCCCGTGTGCCATAATTGAGAAAAGCATTCTGAAATCTAATTAATACTATCCTAAACCTATAATCTAATATATTATCCAATGTCTAAAAGCATGGGATAAAGAGAAAATTCATAGACAAGCTATCTATTGGAAAAGCCTAAGAGCAAAAGAAATTGAAACAAACCTGCCTGGACAAAGCCATTTCAGATGATCTAAGATTAAAAGTCCCGGAACTCAAATCCAAATCTAAATCCTCAGATGAAGCTGGAGAAGAAAAACTCCTCTTAGTCTCCTCTTCTGGCCTTTTCTCAATCACATCAACTTCCCACAAAACCCAACCCGAATGCCTTTGCGGTATATCATGCGTTATCGAATTCCTCCATGGCGGTATCCCCGCATTGGCCCTCAAATAGTTCCCGTATCGTGTCTTTAGTCGTACCAATTTCCCCTCACATATCGGCTCCCATTCCACAGATGAATCAAGTCTTTTTGGCAATGATTGTAAAACTTTACGGCCTGTTACTCCGAGGAGATGCTGCTCCTCGGATGCCGTTAAGTATTTGCCATGATGGCTTTTTAAACGGACGAGGTTCGGGGTGTGGTCTACAATCTCCACTGTCCATTTGGCATTCCGGGTAGAGCCGGATCGGTCTTGGAATACGGACTCCTTGTCAGGATCTGCAATTAGGTACTTGGAATGGTGGCTGCGGAGGCGGACGGATTTCGCGTTTTTGAATAACTCCATTTTTATTTTTTTTAAACGTTTGAATGCTAAATGTAATATGCGAAAATTTTATTTGTTTTCAGTCTGAATTAGCCTATGAATTTAGATGTTTTGATTCTTAGAGAGATAAGGGGATTTGGAATTGGGATTGGTAGAGAGAGAGGAATGGGGAAAGAGAGATGTCGGATTTGAAATGAATTGAGGGAATGGTTGGTTGAAAAAAGAGGCGTTTAGTTTGGGGAATGCCTTTTGATTGTACAGCTTTGAATTGAAATTGAGGATTTGTTGATTTGCATGGGTCCATCCAACCAGGCATTTTTTAAAAGGGAGGTAAGCATTGATATTATAAGTGTTACTTTTATAAATTAAAGGAGAAATTAAATTAAATTTTATATTGATATTATTTTTATTAAATATTAGAAGTGCAAGATTGATATTACTGTTAGTAAATTTTAAAAATTAAAAAGGATGAATTTAATTAATATATATTTACAATTTTTAAAAATAAATGTAAGAGTGAAATTGCAATTTAGGGATATCAAAACCCTAACAACTTGTTTAGTTTGTCTGGATTCTCACTTTGTTATTTTATCCGCAAATTGTTCGTATTCATATAACATATCATGTATCTTCCGAGTCAATAAGGAGCAAATAAAAGTTTCTTTATAATAAAAAAATAAATTTAAAATTTACAAAAATAAAAAAATATATTTTTTTTACCTAAAATGCAAAAAACATTGAGCTCGAAACTGCAACCAATCTTCCTAATATCATATTTAAAAGGAAATGAAAATGAGAGGGAGAAGGAGAAGGATCGATCGACCAGCATGCACTACCGTAATGATAAATAATTTGAAATTAGGATATATCCGCATTAATATATGGTTAATGATTTACAAGCATATTATAGCCTACACACCATACTTACCATATATAGATCCGCAAGAATACAACTCTTTCTATTTATTTTTTTTACTTGTCAAAATGTTCAAGTATTATTGCGGAAATGTAAATAAAATTAGTGAGCAAAGTTTGTATTTATAGTGAACAAGAAAGCTAGTATAAAAAAAATTAATCAAATATTAAATGAATTTTCAAAATTTGAAAATCTTATTCAATCTGTACAAACGAATGTATTTAATTTGAAAATTACAATCTAATTAAAGACCCAAATGTGAAAAATAAAATTAAAGTTGGGCCATAGCAAACGGAGAATGACTGTGGGCCTTCTATAAAATTTCTTATTTCAGGTCCAGTCTTTTACAGGACCTGTAAGCAAGTAAATCCTTCTCGTTCTCCCTCTCATTTTCATTTTCTTCAGAAATTGGCCTAACAGTGAAGGGAAAAAAGAAGAAGAAAAGAATTGCTGCTCCAAGTGAAGTGTGGCTATGAGCTTCATCACTCTCCCACAGTTCCTTCTTCACCTCAGGTTTAGGGTTTCTTTGCAAACTTCAATTACCTCCACAAACTTTGCCTCTTTTGGTTTTTCCCCTAATAAAAGAAGAAGATTCAGTAGTGCAATAACACTCTCCTCATCCCCAAAGGTAGCTTTCACTTTCATTTTCTCTCCCTATTTAAATATTTCTCGAATTTGAACCAAAATTGAGCAAATTACCCCCACAACCCCCTAAACTATTCCATTTGTGCTAGTTTAGCACTTAAACTATCAAATGCCTTGATTGAGCCCCTAAACAATTTAAACCCAACCAATGAGCCGTTATGTCAGTTTGCTATCCAGATTCGGACGAAACAAGTATGTCACTTGGGCTTTTTCACGGTGCTCCCAATTGAATTAAAATTGGAGGGACAGTCCAAATTGAAGCAAATGCAATAGTTTAAGTGCTAAATTGATGTAATTGATAGTTCAAGGGTTATATTGATGCAAAGGCAATAGTTTAAGGGCCAAGTTGAAGCAATTAATAGTCCGGAGACTAAATAAACCAAACAGCAATAGTTCAGGGGCTACTGGGGTAATTTATTTATTTGTTGTTATTAATTTTTTTAATATCAGTGACTTGTTGGGTATATTTATGTTATGGTGAATAGTCAAGTGAAGAGCTACTGGTGGTGGTTGGGGGAGGTGCAGCTGGAATATATGGAGCAATTAGGGCTAAAACTTTGGCACCCAATCTTAATGTGGTGGTTATTGAAAAGGGGAAGCCTCTTTCAAAGGTTTGAAAATTCTTATTCATTTGTGGTTTATTTGCTTCCCATGAATGTTCATTTTCCTTGAGTTTTCTGTATGTGCATTTCAAGAATTTAAATTGGTAAATTCCATGTATAAATCTCTCAAATTCGAATTCATATGATGTCAATTTGCTTTGCTAAACCTAAAACTTTAAGTGTGAAGTATATGTAATTCTTGGTAGATTTTATAGAGAACAAATTTTGTGTTTTAACAGGTTAAAATTTCTGGAGGTGGTCGATGCAATGTTACCAATGGGCGTTGTGCTGACAATTTGGTAAGAATTATATTTATATGTTGAATGTATGTGCTCAAAGTATGTGTAAGATTGTTTTAAATTTCCACACTCGTTCAAGATATTGATTCCAATAATTTATGCTCAATGAAAACACATCTCTTGGGAGTGGTGATGGAATTATTTCTGTTGTATTTTGGAAATTCCTGTACTACAAATATATACAATTCTATAGCATATGTATATGTTTGTTCGTGTATATATTATGAATTAGTAACAGGCTTCTGTGAGACTTTTAGAAGCAAAGGTTAAGGACACTTCTTAGAGAGCATTGATTTATAATTGAACTAGTATTTTTTTTTTTTAGTGTTTGATGCACTTCGTAAATTCTATGAAATACACCTACGCATCTTGGTGTGGTCGTTTATGTAATAGTAATAATGTAATATTGTGGTAGGTGATGCATATCAGCTATGAAGTCTTTATACAAAAAATTAAGATATACTCTTTTGCCCCATTTCCGTTTTTATATGTTCTTTTATGAATCATTGGAACCAAACCCGCATCTCTCTACCTCATTTTTCACAACGCTGATGCTGACATTGTTCGAAGATTTTGGCAGAACATTATCCGAGGGGCAATAAGGAGCTGAGAGGTTCATTCTTCAATACTCACAGCCCAATGGATACTATGACCTGGTTTTCTGATCATGGAGTGGAATTAAAGGTAGTATTAGAATGGAAACTGTTTGTTTAATTGCACTTTTTCATATTTTGCAAATATTTTAAAAAAAAAATTACACTGCTTGATTTTCTTTTAATGATATTGTTGTTTATCCTTATTAGTCTATGTGATCGTGGTTACAATTTGAAGTTACCATTCTGTCACAGGTTGAGGATGATGGAAGGGTATTTCCTGTCAGTAACAGTTCATCTTCAGTAATTGATTGTCTTATGTTTGAATCAAAGCAGAAAGGAGGTACTTACCTCTCTCTCTCTCTCTCTCACGTACACACCGCTTGCGTGCTATTTTCACTCAAAATTATTTCTTTCGAGTTTGAAATACAAGAAATGTTCGATTAATGAACAAAGTCCTTTTTATGAGTAAAGTCAAATTCTTTTTAATATTATATTTCTAAAAACAAATAAATGAACTCTTAATCTCATTGTCATGCTGAATTATGAGTTTGCTCAATCAGTTTTACTGCAGACTGGCAAAGTTGTTACAACTGCATCTCCTACTGCTGGTCCGAAGAAATTCATTCTAAAGATTGAGAAACGTACGATTGATTATGTAGAATCCGTTGAAGCTAATTATCTATTAATTGCTAGTGGGAGTAGTAAGCAGGTTTGTTTGTTCATAATAGGCTGATTGGTGTACTCCCTCCGTCTCAAACTAATATTCCCACTTTGACTTTGGTACATTTGAGGAAACTCTAATTTCAACCTAATCAATGGTCAAGAATAAAACTTATTTGCACTCTAAAAAAAAATACAACTTATTTTCTAGGGCTTTTTAAACTTTACCCCCAGTTCTCAATGCGAAATTAGACTTCCAAGCTTGTTCATAATCATTAAACTTCGCCTCCTGCATGCGGAAATCTCAAAGAATTACATATAACTGGCCAAATGCCTAATTTTTTAAGTAATTCTTTGAGATTCCCTTACACGCAGGTGCGAAGTTTAAATATTATGAAAACAGGGGGTAAGTCTAATTTCTCATATAAAATGAGGGGCAAAGTCCAAAAACACTATTTTCAATTGTGTGATTTGGTTCATTGATTATGTCCCAAAAAGGGAATTGGGGACTATCAATTGAAGATGTACTGAAGAAAAATGGGATTATCAATTTGAGATGGAGGGAGTATATTTTAGTGTCTCAGGACTAGGTTTTCTCTATTTAAAGCCATGTTCTCGATGTTCTAGGGCTATAATCTTGCTACTCAACTTGGTCACTCTATTATCGAACCTGTACCTAGCTTATTTACATTCAAGATTGATGATTTGCAGTTAGCAGAGTTGTCTGGGGTAATTGTCTATCCCAAATCTAGTAGAATCTTTCTACTGCTTTGTTAATTTTAATTTTTGGAAAGCCTTGTTCTTTGTTTTCCTTTTAGTACTGCCTCCATCCCAATTTAAGAGTCCACTATTCCTTTTAGGGATGTCCCAGATTAAGAGTCTATTTTCCTTTTTTGGAACATAATCAATGTACCAAATCTTAGAATACCAAACAAGTTTTGTTCTCAACTGTTGATTAGGTTGAAATTCTTGTATCCTTAAAAAAGTGTTAAAATCAAAACTGGGGTCTTAATATGGGATGGAGGAAGATCGGTATATAGCCTTTACGGGAGTTGTCATTTTCTCTTTGTTTGAATAAGCTGCAAAAAAAAAAAAAAAATTTCCAAATAATTTTATGGCATTGATAAGTTCAATCCTTTCTAGGATTGGCCTACCATTAAGATGAGATTGTACATGATATATTGATCGGACAATTAATTTAGGGAGTGCTTGATTGGTTTAACGTGGAAAATAATTTAATTCATTGAAGTTGTTTTTACATGAACAAATTTTCCATGGAAAACATAAACTTGTGGGGAGTGCTTGATTGGTTTAACATGGAAAATAATTTAATTCATTGAAGTTGTTTTTACATGAACAAATTTTCCATGGAAAACATAAACTTGTGGGGAGTTGATCTTTGGATTCCATGTGAAAAGAAAATATTCAAGGTAAAGCAAGTTGTACCAGGAAAATAGATTCCTTAGAAAATCATGGCAATCAAACACCACTCAACATGGTAGCTGTTGATTTCTCTCTATTACAGGAATTTTCTCAATACTTGGTTATGCTTGATGTGATATATTTATGCAGCATCAGAATTACCCTTTTTGTACTTCCACTTTGTTAATACTCTCTCTCTCCCCCATTTTTTGCATGTCCAGGTCACATTCCCTAAAGTTAAAGCAAACTTAAAGTTGGAAAACGTCCGGAAGACCATACCCGAGCTTACACAGGCATAATTTTCTCATTGGTTCATTTTGTGACATTGAAAATTTACACAACATGACAATAATTTTTTTTAGGTGGGTCCCATGTTAGTCACACATTGGGGACTAAGTGGGCCAGTTCATTCTTCGGTTATCTGCTTGGGGTGCACGTGATCTCTCTAGTTCAGATTATAAAGGTGTGAAAATAATCATAATTCTAAGAGACATATGCATCTGACATAAAAGAAGACTGATATAGCTAGTGCCGGTGTGGTCTCCTTGAATTGGTTAAAATGTGGGGTCCACATAAAATTCATCCTTATCCAATACATTGTAATTGCCAGATTAAAATCTCTGTTTTATGGCATATAAAAGTGTCCCTCCAGAAGGAAGTTTGTTGCAGATGTTGCAAGAAACCCCTCTATATGTCATTATATCATCCTTTGGCGTCACCAAAAAATTTCGAAAATATCCTTTTTAGCTGCAAATAAGGGGTTCTTGCAATAGCCCCTCATCTCTCATTAAATATCATTTTTGTCTCGTAAACAAGTTCCAACAATACCATTTTTGATGACACATAAACGGGTTCATGTAACGTGTGCAGTGTTGAAAAATAGTTGGAGGGTGATTTCTGCAACAAATATAAAGTTGAAGGGTTTACCACTTTTGATAGTCTGTTGAAGTTGTTTTGGTTGATCGTCTGGTTCACCTCATTTGTACCTTTATCCATTTTGTGTTAATAAATGTGTTTGTTTCTGATCAAAAAAAATAAAAAATGAAGGATATTTTTTCAATTTGACCCAAATTTTTGTTTTCCTTTCTTACTAGTGATATTTTCTTTCTTGAACTTGATAAAAAATGTATTCAGGAATGCTTTTTGTGGATTTTATTCCTGATATTCATTTCGAAGATTTGAAGTCTACTCTTATCCAACACAAGAATCAGTTCGCGGTAATTTTATTCTCGGATCTTTTCTCAGTTGTCAGCTTCTAATAGTCTTTTGTCGAATTTCATTGTATATAATCTTGCTTCCTTTGTAGGGCGACAATTTTCCTACGAATTTCTTTCCTTCTTTTTGTTTGTTTTCTTTGCCTTGTGCAGAAGCAGAAAGTGTTCAATTCATATCCTTCAGAATTTGGCCTTGTGAAGAGATTTTGGAAATACATATTAGACCGTGAGGTTGTATGATAGTTCAACTTCAACATATATGTGTGTATATATTGTGGTCTGCCTGTAAAATATTGATCATTAGTTCTTTTATTTATATGCAGGGTTTAGTTGGAGATATCTTGTGGGCTTCCATTTCAAATAACTCATTAATATCTGTTGCTTCTCTATTAAAGCAGTGTTCTTTTAGGGTGAAAGGGAAGGTACTTTTCTGGTACACCTTGTTACTTTTTTTTTTTCTAAAAGGGAAGGTACTTTTCTGTACTACACCTTGTTACTTCTTTTTTTTTTTTTTTTTTTTCTGTAAAGGATTTCATTTCATGATGTTAAAATTCGATTTGCATTTATCAAGGGCCAATTTAAGGATGAATTCGTCACTGCTGGAGGTGTTCCATTGTCCGAGGTTTAGTCTTTCTTCTTTCTCTGTATATTCATATATAATATATATATATATATATGAATAGCATCTCTCTCTCTATATATATAATATACATGGGGCGTTTCTTTGAAGGGCGCCCTTCTTTTAGCTAAAAAATGCACTCCCCCATTTGAGTGGGTAAATGATTGAATTTTTGTCGAGTATCATCAAAAAATTCAATCAAGAAGTGGGTCAAATGAAAAATTATTGTATATGTGCATTTTCGGCCGTTGAATATTTTGAAGAAATTTGGTGGAGGTGATCTACTCATCATGGAGAACATCTCCGCGAGATTTCACCAAAAAATTCAACGATTTTCCCCCTCAAAAGGGGGTCTTTGTTTTACCAAAAAGGAGTATGCCGTTAAAAGAGGTGCCCTGCATGTATATATATGTGTGTATCGATTTTTGTTGACATTTCACGCTATTGCTCATGCCATTTGTGAAGATCTCAATGAAGACGATGGAAAGCAAAATTCAGTCGCATCTCTTCTTTGCTGGAGAGGTATAAATTGTATAATAATGCTACATTCCTACTTACTATGCTTTTGAAACATTGTATCTTAGCTAATTAATCCAATATGTAGGCTAGATATGACACTGGCTTAAAGCATGGGCTAGATACATGTCTAGTCTATTTATATCTTTTGAAAATATACATATCTTTTTGGTATATAATTATTTAAACGTAAAGAAATACCTGTAGGTGCTGAATGTTGATGGAGTAACTGGAGGTTTCAATTTCCAGGTCAGTAATGCTTGTTTAGGGAATAAATAATTGCATCCTGTTATACTATATATATATATATAATAAGGGGCAATGGTTTTTGAATCATAAAAATGTATAAGGGATAAAGAATTGTGTGGCTAGGATTTAAGATGCTTTTTGAATGGTTGATAGTGCCCGGGTTATGACCTAGTATGCATATATATCAGCCATGGTCTAAAGGGAACGGTCCTCTCTTTAAGAAAAAGAAGGAACGTTTATTTCTAGGGGTAAATGGATGATTTTTTTCATGAAACTTGGTAGATATTAGAGATCTTTATGATGGGTAGATTAACCCCACCATGTTGTATCAAAAGATTCAAAATAGAAGTGGTTGAGATGATTATTAAAAATTTCAGAGGTCGAAAATGAGGCATCTCAGAGGACTGTATAAAAATAAGGGATGATATTCAATTGTTATTTATGTAATCATTATTCTTACTCTTGTTTTTATGTAATCCTTCGAGATAAAGCCCTAAAGATTATCAAAACAGGGGGCTAAGCTTAATATAACATCTATAACAGGGACAACTTTATTATTTTCACTCAAGTCTACCTCCTTTTTTTTAAGTAGTATCTATTTGTCTATTCTATTTTTTTGCAGAATGCTTGGTCAGGTGGATATATTGCAGGAACTAGCATAGGTAACCTGGCAGTAGCTGCTACTAGGAAGGTGAAGGAGGGATTTTTGTGATATTCACACACTAATATCTTACACAAATACGCAATCAACCCCACATAGTAAGTTCCCTTGTATATATCTGTTAACTTATGGATTAGGTGCTGGTAGGCATACACTATGGGTGCTTACATCACATCGCCTAGGTGTGATGAACTAATATGCTATATATGTGTAGTCACTATTTTTATCAAGACGCTTTTGAGGTAAAGCAAAATCATACCTGTTTGGGCCTAAAGCAGACAATATTTTGTTAGGATGAGTGGAACTCGTTTTTCCTTTTCCTTTCACTTGGGGGGATAATATAGGAGGCTCCATTATTATACGAAAGTTATTGTCAATTTTGAATTTTTTTTGCTTTCTTGTTTTTATTCTTGCTTTTATTGTCCATTATAAATAAATGACCTGAACCGCATTGAAGCTGTGTCATGTCGTGGTTTCCAATTTCGGCAGATGATTTCACAAAAAATTAAACAAAGATCTACGTTAAGAAGTTTGGAGAGTGGAAATCAAACATTCTGGTATAGTGTCCGGAGTATTCCATTACCATATCTGATACTATATTCATGGGAAAACGAACAAACAAAAAGAAATAAAGCATAAAAGGGAATAAATCACAAGTAATCTTTCAACTACAAAAAACAAGAAACAGAGAAAGTAACTGGGCAAACATTGTGTCAATTCAACCACTAAAACAAAAAAGACAAACAAATAATGTGTCATGCTTTTCCTTTTTCTAGATTATTATAAATGAGACAAGTGTGTTTGATTGGTTTACATAAAGGAAAGAAAAAGAAAAATAAACTTTATTGAATTTTTTTTATATATATATTTTTTTGTTGGAAAGAAAGTTAAAGGCACGGATAGTTTGAGACTTGAATGAAAACTAGAAACTTTGGCTAGAAAAATTGCACCGAAATTGATTCCTAGTAAAGTTTGCGGTTAAATACCATTAAATTATATAAAAATGATAACTTGAGCATTTTTCAAGAAAAGGTTAGTAAAATCAAAAGTTTTTCTAGAGTGACATTATCTGAAATAAAACTTAATAATTGAGTATTGGTTAAAATCTACTAAACACGGATACTTTATTTTGGGTAGAGTACTTGTGGTTGACACGGCATTGATATAAAAAGGGATACTAAACGCTTGTACACGCCATGTGACATGTTAGATATTAGGTATTTAAAAAACCTTGGACGTTGGGAGTGGATAACACTTGAGAAAATTCCTTACACTTGGTTACAAATTCCTAAGGTATTCCTTGGACATGGTTGGATAATTTTTTATTTATTTATTTATTTTAAAAAAGGAGGCCAATTTGTAATATTTAAAAATACGTGAGTGTTTTTTATTAAATTAAAATAATATTTACAAATACGATCAAGAATATTCACATTCCATCTTAAATTGTTGATAAAAAAAAATAGGGTTGAATGTTCTTATAATCGGTAAGTCGCACTCCTCTCTTCAACGCATCTCATCTTTCCAATCTTCTCTCTTCTCCCGTCTTCTCAAAGGTATGTCAATGTCACATGACCTAGTAGAATTGTTTATTTTAAGTACTTTTAAATTTGATTTGTTAGTAGTGTTCTTAGGATATATATATATATAACTTCGTGTAGTGCATATTATATGATTATATATAGAGAGGGCATTTCCTATACGGACTAATCTATGCTGATTGGTCCAAAAAACAGCACGTGCACACACTATCCGTAGAAAAAAAAAAAGAGGCACGTTTCTCTCTCTTCTTTCTATTATCTTTCTTCGCCTTTTTCTTAAGATTTCATCTATTTCTTCTCTTTTTTCGTTCCTTTGTTCTTCTCTCCTTTCTCTCTCTTAAGTTTCTTTTTCTTCTCTCTTAATGAATTGAGAAAATGGTGTTTCTCTCTTTTTATTCCTCTTTATTTACCACCCTCCAACCCATGCACATCTAGTTAACCAAATCGAATTGCCTAATCAAACCCAAATCACACTCAACCCAGCAAAATCAAACCTAAATCAAGCCCCATTTATCGCACCAAATTTGAAGAAAGAAATGAAAGAGAGAATAGAGGAACTGAGAGATAAAAATTTGAAGAAAGAGATGAAAGAGAGAAGAACAGAGGAACTGAAAGATAAATAGCTGCACCAAATTTGAAGAAAGAAATGAAAGAGAGAAGAATAGAGATAAATATATATGGGCTTGATTTGAGTTTGAAAATAAAGAAGAACAAAGGAACGAAGAGAGAGAAGAAAGAGATGAAATATTAAGAGACAAAAGAAGAAAGATGGTAGAAAGGAGAGAGAGAAGAAAGAGAGAGAAACGTGTCTCTTTTTTTTTCAACGGAGAGTGTGAACTGAGAGATAAATAGAGAGGGGCTTGATTTGGGTTTGAAAGTAGAGAAGAACAGATGAACAAAGAGAAAGAGGAAAGAGATGAAAGAGAAATGTGCCTTTTTTTTCTACGGAGAGTGTGTGCACGTGCTGTTTTTTGGACCAATCTGCACGGATTAGTCCGTGTAAGAAATGCCTTCTATGTATATAGAGAGAAATATTTATTTATAAACATGTCTCTTATTATATTTATGTCTTGATTTTTTAAGATTTGTCATACCCCTATTTTATAACTATACAGGATTCATTACCTGTACTTGTATATGCACTTCATAAGTTAAAATATGTGGTTAGAGCATCTCCAATGGAATAAGCAAAATTGAATAATCAAAATGACTTTTAATTATTCCTTTAGTAAATTGTTAAAGTTAACAATGTAGACCTCCTTAATGACTATTTTTTTTCAATAACCAAATTTGCAGAGTCCATTAAATTGATTGGTTACAAATTAATCAATTTGAATTTTGTTTAAAAAAAAGAAGGGAAAATTATCTAAATTTGAAAAGATTATATTTTAACCAATAGAATTAGTGAGTCCCTCATTTTGGTGATTGAAAAACGTTGTTAACTTTGATTATAAAAGAAATATATTTGGTTATTGGTTAAAAAATTGTTAAAATTTGATTATACCATTAAGGTAATGTTTTTAGTCAACATGAATTATTAAATATAAATGGCAATAAGGCGGTTTCGCTTAAATCTGAAACCAAACCGCATTTTTTTGTGTTGAACCAAAATCGCACCGAAATTGTCACCATTTTTTAATTTTTTTTAAATCAAAACCGTCTCAGGTTAGTTTACGGTTAATCGAATCCGAACCACCCCAAATAACCATTATTTAAAAAATTAGATAATAACAATTTCAAATAAAAATAGTTATTCTTCAAAAAAAATGGGCAGTAGCCAGTTAAACAAACATTAGTCAACAAACATATTAAATCTGGACACACAATTAACCTTCAAACAAATTAAGTATCCATTCTTAAAAAACCACAAATAATTTCAAATTTGGACACACAATTAAACTAAAAACACAAATATATATTTTTTAGGGTTAGGTTTTTGTTAGAAATATATATATTTTTTATATGAAATAAATATTTATATATATATATATATATTTGGAGCGATTCGGGGCGGTTTTTAGAAGAAAAAAATTGAAATCGAAATCGAAACCGCGACGTTTTTTTTTTAACCCGAAATTGAACCAGCTTAAAAAAACCGCCCTGAAATCGCTCTAAATGGATCGGATCGAATCGGATTGGATCGATTCGGTAATCTGGCGGGTTGAGTTTTTTTGCCACCCCTATTGTTAAAATTGATTGTAATTGTTATTTTGATTACATTATTAGAGATACTCTAAAGATAATATATTTAGTTATTGGTTAAAAGATTATTAAAATTTAATTATGTTATTAGAGTAGTATTTTTAACTAACATTATTAAAATTAATTATAATTATTATTTTAATTTTACCATTAAAAATATTCTTATAAGAAAGAATTTCAATTTGTGTGAGCTCTAAAATTAGTGCCTCTTGTATTAAATAAGGGTGGTGCTAGTTCCACCCCAATATATACTTGGTATCACTCTCATTCTCACTCCCACCTCACCAACTCTCTTTTACTCATCAACACTCACACTACTTCCTTTACCACTCCCATTTTAATATACATAGATTAATGATTAATTATATTTAACCATTAATCATTAATCTTCCTCCTCCCTCTCCTCCCCCTCCTCCTTCTTCTTCTAAATAATTGTTTCTAAAATTTTACATTCATTTAACCCTTAATGCAACACAAACTAATTATAATTAATCATTAATTCTTCTTCTTTTTCTTCTTAACAATGTTTTTTTAAATTTTTGCATCAATTTACTCCTTGGTCCCTTACAACTGCGGCCTCCTCGTATCATATTTTAGCTCTTAGGACCTTACATCGTCCTCTAACAACCGAGTATTGAGAATAATTTCGGTTCCTTATGACCGGGGTTTATCCAATTTCTCGGTCCCTCACAACCAAAATATTCTGAACTATATTTTCAGCTCTCGTGACTTTACATCAGTCTCTAACAACCGAGTATTTTGAATAATTTCGATTTTTTAGGACCGAAGTTCATCAAATTGTTCGGTCTCCTAGGACTGAAATTGTCTGGAATATAATCAAATTACACATTTGGTCACCGAAAATCGAATAAGTGCTCCAATTTTGGTTTCCTATAACCGAAGTAACCCGTTCTGATACTCTAATTTGTTTTGCTGGTACAGTTTTTTTTTTATATTAACTAAAGAAAATAAACATTAAACATAATAAAAACAAACATATCTCTCCTTCATTAGGTTTTTCTACCTTGATAATCCTTGATTTGCTCTTCTCTACCATTCTCTACAACTTAAGATTTTTTTTGTGCGACATCAATGGAGATTTTGTGTGTTTTTGTTAGTTACTTTTGAATTTTTGTTGACTTTTAAAATGAATTGAATGAGATAGAATGTGTTAATTAGATCTGAAATTTTGTTAATTGTTAACCATTAAATAAAAATCATAGAGAAGAAGAAGAAGAAGAAGAGGAGGAGGAGGAGGAAGAGGAAGAGAAAGAAAAGGAGGAAGAGGACGAAGAAGATAATGAATAGTAATTAATGTTAATGAGTGATTTGTTGGTTGAAAGTAGTTAATTGGGTGAGATAGAAATAAAAATTTATAACTTTTTTTTAGTGAAAATAAAAATAAATAATTTGTGAAGTGACAATAACAACACTCTTAAATAATGGCAGTGGAATTTGATTCCTTGCCAATTCAATCCATCCTACTTAGCTGGTTTGCATTATTTTTTTTCTTTTTTTTGGTTACATTTGACAACTATAATTGACATGCTCACAAAAAGCAACTACCCATCATTTTTTGGGCTCTACAGAGTTGACCCGTATTGCTTTGACAAGCAGTCAACTTAGCCATCCTCTGAAACTTAATTGAGCAAGAAATCACAACGTTACAATCTCACCCTCTCAATACAAGACTACTTTGGAAAACAAATTAACCATTTGAACAAGCAAATCATTAAAGTTCATAAAAACATGGAGAAAAATAAGGAGAGAAAAGGGGAGGAAACCGTCTTACATCACATGATTTTAATCGCCTTTTTATCATTTTTTTATCTTGCGTTTCAAACTTCAAACTTAAGCCATGATTAATTTCAAAGTTGTATAGTATTAATATATTCTAAATTCAACCAATCGACACTGCCCAAAAATATAAATAAAACCCATTGACTGTTAGGTATATTTAAATATAAATGTCTCTTTTAAATTAGTGGTTTATATTGTCTATGCATTGCACGGACTATTTATAAATAAAATATGGTAATTAAAAAATATATATAATTGAAAAACTTTCATGTTAAGTAGTATTGTAAGAACAAGACTATAGACAACCTAAAAACATGTAAGGAGAGAAAAGGGGAGGAAACCAAGGAGAGAAATAAGGAGGAAAATAAGGAGAATGAAATATATAAAACTAAATAAAATATTTGCATAATTAAAAATCTTTTAAAATTCATCAGACAAAACAATATGCCAAAATGCATGTTTCATGAACAAAACCAATTCATTCTAAACCTATAATTCATTATTCCTTCTATTATCTAATTTGCCAATTTGCTCCGCATTGCATGTAAAATTTTCCATTGCTCATTTTTCACGAACAACAATTCAAATTGCTACTCAATGACGACGAACACATTTTGACATCTCAAACCTAGTACCTAACAATAAACAAATACAAAAACTAGGATGAATGAAAAGACTGCCAAACGCACATATATATTAAAAAGTCACGCAATTGAATATATATTAATTATGATATATTCAACTTTGTTTGTTATATATTAAAGCTTTACGGCATATAGTTCGAGTAGTATGCATGAATTTTTCTTTTTATAAAAAATTCATATAGTATTGTGATAGAAATAGAGAAAAAAGGAAAATTAAAAGAAAAGGTAAAACCTTCTTTGACCAAGAACACTCCAAGTTAAAAAATTTCGCAAAACCAAATCGATGTCAAGAATTTTGGAGGATATATAGTTTATGTCGTTCATGGTTCTTATCTAGCTCCAAAGATTGTTAATGGTGCATAAAATGAGGATGAAAGAAGGGCGGTTATTTATGTTCATTTACGAGTTTTGAGGGAGTGGGCAATTTATTGAAATAATAAATAAATGACACATGTCTGATGTGATGTGGCAACTTTTTTCGTTTTATAATATTAGAATATAATCTGGTATGACTTTTTTTAAATTAAAACTCTTGTTATGTTATGAATGAATATAATACATACATCAATTTTAATTTCTTTATAGACATTCCGTATACCTCAAGGTTTCGTTTGATTCATGAATTTTAGTATTCGGAAAATGAAAGTCATTCATTTCTTTTGTTTGGCAAGCACAAATTCCGGAAATACTTTTTCGAGAGAGGGAAAAGTAGGGGGTAAAACTATTCCTCCCAAAACACATGGGATTGATTTTTCCATGTGATTTTCAAACATTTATTACACAAATTTTAGACAATAATACTCTTACCTAAATACTTTCTATGGTTTACCAAACACAAGAAATGAAATTTGTCAGGAAATTTACTTTCCCACCTCCATGGGAAAGATAAGGGAATTGATTTCTTTTCTGTGAACCAAACGATGCCCAAGTGTTAGACTCAGCGGCGGAATCAGGAAGGATAAAGCGGGTTATAACACAGGATAAAATTTTGAAAAATTTACTAGCACTATTAAAAAAAATAAAAAAATTAATATAAGCCCACCCCTTTGTTAAATTTTAGTCCACCCCTTAATCTAGCTCAAATATTATAAGCCAACTAATTTATATAACTCTTTTAAATTTATATAACTCATTATATGATTATACTTTTATTTATTTTTTTTTATAATTTTTTTATCTATTATTATTAACTCACATTTCAAAAGAATCCCGAGTCCACCTCTAGTTAAACCTTAAGTATGGTAACTCTAAAATTTTGAATTAGAGACTAAAACACACGCATAATTTTATTTATCTTTTACCATAAAGATAAAATTAAACTTAATAAAAGCTAACCAAGGGTCCACAATTTCACAATATTAAAGTTTGCCATTCTTATTTATTTTTAAGACAAAGACTCACACAAGCCCAAAAAACTTATAAAGTAGCTATTAAAAAAAATCTTAAAAGAGTTCAATAAAATGTGGCATATTCAAATTTTCAAAAAGTTGCATGGACCGAACCTCCTTTATCTGCCATTGACTTAAGGGAGGGAGAAAACAAACTGGAATTTCTAATGAACAGTGATTAGGTGGGGATTAGCTCTCTACCTAATGAGTGTCCTAAAACAGATACAAAAAAAAATACATTTTATTTTTTTCATTTGATGAATCTCATAAATGTATTTGGGTTCAAAGTCCTACGCACTCTACATTTGAAAAATGTACTGCTAAAAACTTTTTGAAGAAAGCGTTATTTTAAATAATTCACATGGCATAAAAACATTCTTGTTAAAGTATTTGTTAATACAAATAAAAGAAAAATATGTTATAACGACTTTTACTGTAACACTTAAACAATTACTAGCTCAATGAAATACCTCTTGGGCTTAAGCTTTCCTGTTCAAGCAGGCATAAGAACAATTAAGCTAGCATGGATTCCTGGAAAGCACAATTGTTTAAGTTATTATTGACGAATTTGTAGGTTTAATTCAAGTCAATCAAATAGTTATGGTATAACTCAAAGCGAGAAAACGTTTGGCATTTACGGTTTCAAACCTT
Organism: Lonicera japonica; assembly: GCA_021464415.1. NCBI lineage: Eukaryota > Viridiplantae > Streptophyta > Magnoliopsida > Dipsacales > Caprifoliaceae > Lonicera > Lonicera japonica. Next base: position 40,658,595 of record CM038469.1, on the reverse strand, counting down.
AGGTGGTGTTTGGTTAATGTTTCTGGACAAGTTTTTTAGATAAGTTTTTAAAAATTTGGTGTTTGGTTGAATGTTTTGAGTTATAGTTTTTATGTTGAAAAGTGAATTTGATTTTGTTTGACTTTTTTTCAACCAATGAAAAAAATGCATAAAAAATTTCAAAAAATAGTCACAATGGATCTTATTTTATAGATTTCGATGAGTAAGTTTCAAATATATATTTTTTATTATTTTTTGATTTTTGGATTTAAAGTTATGGCGTTTTAAAAAAAAATTTAGAGAGAGAAAGTATAGTGAAATAAATTTTGGAAAGTATGAAAGTAGAGTCGGTTTTGAGTTGAGTTTTTAAAATTTTGATAAAAAAAAAAAAAAAGAGAGCAACCAAACAATCCCTTAGTGTTGTAATTTAAAAAAATAAAATATATTTTATTACAAAGTCTTCTATAATTTTTATTTCCTTTTAAATTTATAATATCAAAATCTTATCCGGTGACACAGGAAACAAGAAGGACGTTTATATGAATGGCAGATGGAGCTTTAAATAAAAGACACCTCTTCTACTTTATAATAATATATATAGAAAATGACATGTGACTACAAAACACCTCCGCCATCGAAAAAGCTATATAAACCCAAAATCACAATCACTTTTGCCCATCCCTTTCCAAAAAAAAAAATCAGCTATGTATATTCTGGAATCCAACTTCTCTTATCTACACAAATATATATTATTTACGATATGATTCACAAATATTCCAAATAAACAATTTCTTCAATCCTGTATAAATATCTTCTTTTTTTTTTCCTCATATTAATTCCAGTATACAAATTTTCAGCCTAAGAAGAAGGTTGGAGTTTTTCGCGGGATCTGGTAACGTTTTTGTTGTGATTTAGTTACTGATTTCATTTCATACAACTTTCTTCCCTTTTTCTCTAACACGTGTTTATCATTCATTCTATTATATATATATATATATATATATGTATGTATGTATGTATGTATGTAGATTTGTTTGTTTTTATGTGTATTTGATTGAGTTTTGAGCAGTTAGAAGTGAAGACGATAGATTGGCAAAAACGAGGACTTACATTTTAGAGAGAGAAAGTTGATAGAATGAGAGAGAAAATGGAGCCGGAGAAGGAGGAGGGGAATGTGTATAAAAAGATCAAAATTGGTGTATGCGTAATGGAAAAGAAGGTGAAATGCGGCTCCGAGGTTCCGTTCTTGTTTCTCAGTTTTATGTGTGTCATGTCAAATTCCATCAAACACAAGACCAAAAATCCGAATCGGACATAATTATATATAACAAGTCAGTTTGTGTAAGTGTGAATTGATTTGGTTTGGTTTTTTGATCTCTCGATTGTGTTGTTAGGTTTTTTCAGCTCCTATGCGGCAGATACTGGAGAGACTAGAAGCATTTGGTGAATTTCAGGTTGTCAATCTCTCTCTATCCACGTGTTCGCTTTTCAGTTCTTGTTTTTGCATGTTGATTTTGATTCTTATACTGTTTCTTGAAGCACTTATGCTGTTTAGTGAATTAAAAAGAGTAAGAAATGCGAATTTAGATAATAGAAAACCAAAATTGACAAAGCTTTTGATGATTTTTCTATATATTAAGGACATGAATATTAGCACTCTAAATGAATATTCTAGCACTTCAGTATGATCTTTAATGACACCTTGGACATACATTCTGAGACACCGTATTCATCTGTGATGGATTTTAGAGTTCCGGAGTCTTAAGTTGGAGTGTGAATAATCACTCTCGTTTAGAATATATACTGTAAGAATTCGAAATTTGATTCTTAAAAATGTATAATAGTTTGGTGACCAAGCATTTCTTGTAATTTTAACACACAAAAAGTAATTTCTAAAAAAAAGGGAGTGACTAGCTCCACCATCCTGCCTAGTTGCCACCCTGGCCACCTAGGTGAAACGCCAGGCTCCTAGGTGGGGGGTTTTAAGACACTGATGGCGACCGTGGTGAGCCAAAGCTGAAATTAGTGGTGGATGTTAGGGTGTGCAGTTTCAAAGTTTTCTTCAAGAAAACCTATTTGCAGTCAGTAATGTGTTGGTTTTCTGAACACTTTGATGAGATTTTTGGCTTAAGACTATTTAGGATAAGATTGTGCTTGTCAGGATTGAAATGGGGAGTTCAAATTTCCTTTTGAGACCCCATTACGGAGACAACGTCAATGCTGCAGCATGTGTGGAAGAGGGTGTATTTTTCTTTTGGGTTTTGCATCACTTTAATTCAGCCATACTTGACTACCGTTCCTCTTATAAAAAGTTGAGAAAAAGGAGGAAACTTAGGATCCACTTATAAAAAGTTAGAAAATGATTTAAAACACTACTAATTTTGATGAGAAGTTGGGAAAAGAGATGAGTGATTTGGTGAGATGTTCCCCATCTTTTCCTTATTTTCCATGCATAATTTTCTTACACACCGCCTAAAATAATTTTATTTCATGGAAAACCCAAAAAGTAATAGAACATTTCATTCTCATTTGAAAAAAGCAGGCACCTTTTTGCAGCCACAATGGAGTGAGTGCGGCTAGAGAAAAGCCCAGCCCAAGGTGGTTGGTTGGGCAAATCATTCATCTCTTTTTCCATCTTCTCATAATATTAGTAGTGTTTTCAATCATTTTCTAACTTCTTTTATTGCACCCTAAATACTGCCTTGAGAGGAAAGGTGAAAGTTTAATCAGTTGCTTCTATACAACGAGGTGTCTAGGGAGTTGTGCAGTATGTTGCTTGGCTTAGCTGCCGTTAGGCTATGTTTGGGTCTTTTGTGGATTTTTTCCCAATTGGTTGGTCTATAAAAGGAGGTGGCATGATTGTCAGTGATACACAATCCCATTATGTTTTAATGGAGTATATGTTTGGAAAGATACAGAAAGGTTTGGAAAGATACAGAAAGGCCCTCGGATGATTTCCTTTTCGTCTATACTTTTTTGGGGGGGATTGAGGTTCGAGTGACATTCTCTGGGGTTGACTATACTTTTTTTTTTCTCAGTTGGACGGCTTCTTATTGCCTTAATGTTTTCATCTCTATAATATTTGCGTATGTGGCTTGCCCCCTTGTGGCACGTTTCTTGTACATTTTTACTTGGGGTTTGTTTTGATTGCACATAATTCCATGGAAAAGATCAAGGATTGTTTACAACTTCTGATTGTATTTGATAGCACGTAGTTTCTGTAGAATAATTTTCCTATGCTTATCTTAGGTACAACTATGTAAAGCCTACTTTCCTTTCAAAACTTCCCTTTGCTTACTGCAAAGAGATGTTTTTCAAGAACAATTATTGGTTGGTATTATCATTAGTCTTAATTAAGATTTAAGAACAGAAGAAACAGTGTAGTTCTGCACTTGCTGAAAAAGGGAGGTATAGAAGACTTTAATGGTCAAAGTAATAATTACACGTTTACAAACATCTGAATAGCTCACAGTCTGTAGAGAATGTTTCACACGCACCAATAATCACATGAGATGTGGCTTGTGTCAAACAACATGAGATCAGATTTTATAAAAAAGTCCCTCATGCGGTTGGCTATGCATGTTCTTGAAGTGTATATATGGCTAGTGGATATCATAACAATATTTTCAACCAAGAAAATAAACTATAGAGTGGAAGACATGAAGAACAGTTGGAGAACTTTGATTTTTGAATAGAGTTCCATTGCACAATCTGTTCTAGGGGTGTGATTTTGGGTTTTATGTATTGATGGTGGACTCCTTGTCCCTTCTCAGTGTGTACTTTTTTGATTTATTAATGAAATCTTGTTTCTTATATATATAAAAAAAAAAGAAAAACAGAAAAGACAAAGAAAATAAACAGTCAAAACATAAATATATATTGGCGAAATAAAAACATTGTTTCATGTGAAATTTTTTTTAGGCAAACCATTCAAAGGCACCCCTATGAAAAAAATATAAACTTAGTGGTTCTTTTTTTTTTTCAAGGGGAGCAACACCCAACCTCAAATTTTATATTGATCTCTGAATACACAGTGGTGCTGGTTTTACTTATTCAAATAATCAAGAGTTAGCTGGCATTCTGTTGATTGTTATGAAGAGTTTGTACTTTGTTTGCTATAATGCTACATTTGGTCATGCTATGTTCTTTCTCACGAGGTCTCATATTTTATTGTCTTGTAGATCATACATTTTGGAGACAAGGTTATTCTCGAGGACCCAATAGAGAGGTAAGGTTTTGTGACATCAGCTAATAAGTATCCCATGTTGCTTATATGTACTATTCATTGGATGTTATTACGTCACCTGTTCAGTTATTTATTACCTTTTTATACCTTGTAGAATTATTGAAATTATAAGTAAAATTTAGTTTTGTAGAAGTCTTTATCCTTTTTGCTGGTATTAGTGGTACATATGCTGGTCTGTAATTCTACTTAGAGGTGCTATACAAATTTTGGGTAATTTTTTTTCAATTCTGACGTGGCTCTATTTTAACTGTAAACGAGGGCTTTGGATATGTTTGAACTGTAGTCAACTTAAAAGGTCTGAGAAAGCTAAGTTTGAAAAACAATAAATAGCACTTATAAAAAAAAAACATTTACTAGTAAAACTGGAGAGTTCATTATATTTATGTAACGTGCCTTAAACCCAAGATAATTCAAACAAGATATTTCTTCGTTTATGCAATCTGTTGCGGCAAATATGTATTGATTGCTTTACCATCTTGATGGTTAAGAATGCAGTATATTATGGATGTTTCCGGGGAGATAGTTGTAGTTATGTTTCCTTGATCTTTGGTGCAAATTATCTTTAGTCGGAGACAACTTTTGGGTGATTTTTTCTCTAAATCAGATTGAATATACAGTTTCTTTTTTGTTTCTGTACAATTAAACACCCATGTGAATATATAACAAAACTTGTAGATCTGGAAAGCTTTTCTAACAAAATGTATTGTAGACATTGAAATTTGAATCAAACAAAGTCACAGGTTCTCAATATCTGCATGGCAAAATAAAAGTAAGCCTGAGACTATTTTCTAATATCAGTCATAAATCATGTAATTCACTGCTCAGAAACAAAGTAATTGTCGTGTGTTGGTATGAGTTTATTTATTTACTTTCTTAGCTTTTCCTTTTTGATGAGGCAAAGATTTTTATGAGAAAATTCAAAAGAGGAAGGATTTTTCAGCACCTCCACCAACAAAAAGAAAAGGAAACATGAAAAGAGAAAAGAAAGTCTCGCATTAGCCTTTGCTGCTCTCTAGCTAGCATTGATGGTGTCTCTTTGAAGATAGTAAAACTATGGAAAATGTGGACAAATACTGATGAATATGACCATTTAGTCAGACTATCTAGCTGCATCAATATTGACAAGCGTCTTTTTCTGGTGATGAAAATGTTTTTTAGGGATCATAGATTGTTGAAAAGCTGTTTAGCTTTAATTTGTTGTAGACGATTGTTCGGAAGGTTACAATACTACTAAAAATTATTCTAATTCCAGGAAGCTATGAGTTATGCAATGTAACTACTTTCTGATGAAAGCAGTTACCAGAGTATATCACAACGATTTTAGTACCTTTTAGCTTTGTGCTGATGTATCGTTTTCCTTTGTAATTATTTGCTAATAACTTTGGAGACTCAAAAATTTAAAGTATGCTTGAGAATTAGTAAAGTGCTTTAAGAGGTCTCTGGTCTCGATACCTTGAAAAAATAAAATTCTTCTTGAATACTAATGAATAGATCAATTTCTCTTTTATTTACGATGAGCTACATGTATAACGGTTTGCTGGCTGTACCATGTCCCATGAATTCTGACTCAAAGCACTTTTAGAATGTTAGAATGTGGTTCAGTCTCTTCTGTTGACCAATTCTATTTATCTTTTCATTTTATGTCAATAGATTTCTTTGTTAGAAAAAACTATACACTAATTCTTAATGATATTGATTGTTTCAGCTGGCCAATATGTGATTGCTTGATTGCCTTCTATTCTTCTGGTTATCCCCTTGAAAAGGCTGAAGCATATGCTGCATTAAGAAGGTAAGTGTTTTATTTAGAAGTTTTTGTGCATTATCGAATTTTATATCAACAAGAAAGATCCGCTCAATTGCAGTTTAAAAAATTGATGGCATCCCTTAGAGGCCAAGACCTGTAAATTGTAAGAGGCTAGAGGTTTTGTACAAAAAAAAAAAACTTATATATTGTGGAGAAATGATGTGCTGATTGATAATTTTTATCCCCACATACACGTATGTTACTATGTTGTGTTAGATACAGAAAATAATGGCTGTGATAAAATGACTTCGAATGGAAATTACTATTAGATGGGGTGCAGACATTATTCATGCATATGAAAATTTATATCATTTTTCACAATACAGTTAATGTTACAATGATTCTGAAGACTCTAGGGGTGCGGAACTTATTCACGGTATATAAAATCTTGCAATAACTTGTCAAGTCTCACTAGCCAATTTAGCAAGAATTGAAATTCTGAAATTAGATACATGGCAGAAATCAAATCTCCTCCTCAAGCTGTATTTCCATTCTCTTCTAGCAGCTATTCATGTATCTAATCTCTAATACAACTAAGCAAATGGCCTTAGTTTTTTTTGGTCCCTCCCATTATCTATCTTTGGTGTTCTCCAATGAAAACCTTCCTTTTTTGGTCATTACTTTTGGCACTTCATTTATCATAACCCAATACGTGCTCTCTACTTCTAATGTGTGGAGGTGAGTGACGGTCAACAAACCTCCAGCTAAGAAAACCTTCTAAAGTGGTGTTGTTTGGCATTAGCATGGTGCATTTGGCAAGAGAGAAATTCTAGGGTATTTGAAGACAAATCCAATGAAGCTACTGAAGTTTGGTTTAAAATCAAGCTGTTATCATCTATTTGGGCTAGCTCTTCTAATCTATTTGTCAACCTTTCCATCTTTGATTTTTGTTCGAATTGGGGTGCAGCTATCCAGTGATGGAGATATACTTTGAGTTGTTTTTTTGTTGAAATTTTTTAGTTTTCCTTCAGTAAGTTTGATATTATTAGGTGTTTGGTGGACTGCTAGTTCACCAATGATGTATTCATCTCTATAATGCTTTGATTATTTAATTTTAATAAAAGCGTTTGGTTTTGGATCAAAAAAAAGAAACCAGAGTATATTTCCTGGTATTAGGTTGATCAGGTTCTTGTTAGTCTCATATATGCTTCACCTTTTGAGTTGATTCTGAGTATGGTCATTGCTTATTATACCTCACAGGCTATCTGAAAGTGCAGTGAGCCCCACTTCTTTCAACAATTTTTCTATAACCAACAGAATTCCAGTTCTCTCGTTCCTTTTTACAACAGGGGGGCGGGGCAAGATGTCCACCACTAACTTGAGTACATATACTGAAAACCCATACAAACACTGTCAAAGAGAATATTACATTATATTACAATATACTTAATCAGCTTCCAAAAACTCTAACTCAAAATCCAGTACAAAAGCCCTCCGAAACTCAATAATCTGATGCGGAATGGATTTATCTGTCTTTCTAACTACTTGCTGCAAGCTTAAGTTTTTAGCTGATCCCATTGCCTCCATTGGTCAGCCTGTTCCTGGCGACACCTTGTTCATCTATATCTTTCACAGTATGGGACCTTGTTAGGAGATGATTTTTGCATTACTATGCACTTTTCATTGCTGTCCTAATTCCTTATCATTGGGCTCGCCGCATCCTCTTCGGGTCCTTCCATGCATCTCATGGTTCTTCTACTCAGGGCGATGAAAATGAATCTCAAGGTGGAAGCTATAGGAATCGGAAGCTATAGGGTTCCAGGTTCCTTGTGGCTATCTCTCGTGCTCCTGAAGGAAAGAGGGAAGTGGGTGAATGTAGTATTTTCCTAGCCTTTTGGAGCTATGTGGGGAAAATGGTACTAATATTATCTCCATTGTTACTGTTGTGTATGTATGTTGTATAGACACTATAAGCTTGTCTATAAAGGAAGCCTCTGTATCTATTTCCTTATGCGTTCTGTTTTTCTAAAGGAGTTTTTATTTAGTGAGTAAATTTATTATTTCCTTGTGCTTGATAATATGTGAGTAGCCGGTGGCCCTTTTGCTGTTGTATGAACAATGAACATGCTACTCATGAGGCTCTATACACTCTTTGTTTTAGGCCTTTCCTTGTAAACGAACTGGATCCGCAACATCTTCTCCATGATCGAAGGAAAGTGTACGAGGTATGTCTTTTAATCCCCAATGTTCTTTATTTTGGAGCTGATGCTGAAAAATGGAAAAGAACAGCAAACTTTCTATGAGTTACATGGGAGGAGGGTTTTAAGTATCTTAAAATTCCTCTTGCAATGTTTCATTGGCAAATGAACTTCTATTAGTTTTCTGAGTTTGATAGGTTGCAGTGGGAGTTATTTGTCATTAATGGATGGCATAGGAATGGTACTGTGTCATCCCATAGACAGATTTTCATAAAGGAGTTGTGTCTGTGGACGGTGTTTTAGAAGGGCGACACATTATGAAGTTCAGAGTGATGTGATAAATTAGGGATCTTGGTACCTTTGGGGAGATATTTCCTTCCCTTAACATTATTACACAGGATAGATAGTTGTTTATTACAGAGGATTTAGAGTTGATCACTTCATCAGTTGCATGTACACCCCTATTCACTACTGTGACATGTTCCTAGCAAGTTTTTCTTTCTGTTTAAGTAATCCTTCTAGACATAAACTTCATTCTATATCTTTGTTGTGGTAATTGTTTTTGTTTGTTTTCTTCTCGTCCTACTTTACCTATTGAGTTAACGCTTCTTGGTGGAAAATTCTAGTGTCTCGAAATGTATGGAATTCCTGTTCCAAGATATGCACTTGTAAATAGAGAAGTCCCTTATCAAGAGCTGGATTATTTTGTTGAGGAAGAAGATTTTGTTGAGGTTCATGGTAATCGTTTTTGGAAGCCTTTTGTGGAGAAGCCTGTTCATGGTAATTTTCATGTCCTCTCTCTAATGTTACCAATAAATTCCTCTGTTGCTTCTGTTGTCATTTATGTTTGGTAGTAATTTGATGCCTGCTTGTGTTTTTTGTGATTTTTACTCTATTTTCTTAGGCACTCTATAAATTGATTGTCATTGAATACAAACATGGAATGTTATAGAAAGCGTTCTCTGGTATTAGGGAACTAGAGATATATTTATGTGGCCACAAAAAAGTGTATTAGAAAGTGCCTGAGTGGTTAAATATTGAAACACGTGTACACCTGACGTGTACGGTGTATCTTAATGAGAAGAATAAATCCTCTAGTAGCCTTACCTGGTATAGAAATATTCGTCCTATCTCAAACAACTTAATAAGAATCAATGTCCCACAATCTGTTAAAATCCCAGCAAATTAGTTCATAGAAACTCTCCCTTAACCATGGTTCAAACTCGCGGTTTCGGAGGGCGACTCAGCCACTCTATTTTCAACTCGGATATTAGTGTCGGTTTCGGCGATAAGCACCAATTTGCTATTTAAAAGGCCCAAAAAATTACAAAAAAAAATATAGAAAAATTCTAAAGTATAAGATTAATAAGATGGATCAATTAGATAAGCATAATACCATTATCTAGTATGAATTGCATAGTCTATATTGAAATAACAATATCTGTTGCACTTAGTAATACAAACAAAAATCATAGTTCAATAAATATATGACAATACAATCTTATGAGGTACAAATATCTCAAATACATGTCAATTAGGCCTAAAATAATGATATGGATTATACTCAGCATCATTACTCCAGGACTCCAGTTATGAGGAATGAGGATATAAAGGAGGTTGAGAATTAGCACTTGTGGGGTAAGGATGAAATGAATGGCTAGATGACTCATAAATATTAAGCCAATTTAATTAAGCAAAGATTAGCAAATTACTTTGAAACAAATCAACATTTTTTTTTCAATTGTTGCCAATTTAATTAATTAAAGATTAACAAATTACTTTAGAACAAATCAGCATTTATTTTTCAATAGTTGCCAATTTAATTAAACAAAGATTAACAAATTATTTTGGAACAAATCAACATTTTTTTTTTCAATAGTACCAAGTCAACTTGGTGAAATATTGCTACATATCGGTGACTCGGTGCGGTTTCGGTGAAATATCACCGATTCAATGAAATACTGGTATTTACACATATCATGTCACGGCTACGGGCTACCTCCATTTTGACTCGGTATCAGCCATATCGGATCGGTATCGGCCGATACTTTGAACCATGACCCTGACCAAAGGTACATTGACCTTTTCCAGAAGTTTGAGTGAGAGACGGGTTTCTGTATTTGCTTCATTCCTGGAGTAATTGAAGGAGCAAGGTTTGTTACTGTATGTGTGACAAGGAGGTGACTGTTTAATGTGATGGGGTTTTCGCCTTTTTCCTTCTTTGAAGCTCTTGTTGACCCTAATTGAGAAGTTGCTTTTGAACCCTTGAAGAGAATTTGGGCAGCTGGGGTTCCTTCTAAAATTCAAGTTTTTACATGGTAGTTGGTAATTTTTATTTGAACCCATGAATATAACTTGTCACCCACTTGCAAACTAGCTGCTTTTTCCTTTTTCTTTTGGGGACTATACAACAAACAAACAAACAGCAACACAGGCAACAAACAAAACTATAAGATCCAGATCCATCAACCAATTCCAACAGCATCAAAATCAGCCCTCAACAGATCAGCTTTTCAGTATGTCGGCAATGCATGGATTTGTAAAAATTAGAAGTGAATAAATAATTCATCTTTTTTTTTCCTTTGTTTTTTGAAGGTGATGACCACAGCATTATGATTTATTACCCTAGTTCAGCAGGTGGAGGCATGAAAGAACTGTTCCGCAAGGTGAGGATTTTAATCATATCTGTTAGTGGTCTCATTTTGGATATAAATTGCTCAGATGTTTGCAGGCTTATCAAAAAGAATGTAGGACGTACATGAAAGATTAAATCCATTCGGTTTGGTTTGTTCTATGAGTTCTGAAACTATTGAACCTAGACCTGTTTGACGCAGTTCCAGATTGATTTTCAGTTCGGAATAATTGTAATAGTTTTTTTCTTAATCCTCGGATATAAAAAAAATGATAGGATTCCATTTGTTAGTCTAGCAAACAAGATATTGGGGGAGAGGTTTTGCACTTTTGTTTTGGTTGCTTCTAGCAAGTCTGGGCTGATATTACCTATCAAAGGAAAGAAAAACACGAGGATAGGTTATTATTTTTTAGGTTTCCCACCATCTTGTCACCGATAATATTGCACATGGATTAAAAACTAGCTTTCTGTTTATAGATGTTATTTTCTGATGTTATTTAATCTAACTTAATGATAATATTGATACGACTTGATATGAAAATTCAAATCTTGTATATATGCAGACATTATCCTCCTGTTTTTCCTTTCAGTGACTGGAATATACTTTTCATGTGTAATAACATACCTTCTCTTATATATATAAAAAATTCTGTTAAATACACTGGAATGCCACATTCCATGCTTTAGTTGTGATTTACGTAATTCATGCACTCCATATTAATTCAGGTTTCATTTCTTTGCTTTCAGGTTGGTAATCGATCAAGTGAATTTCACCCAGAGGTTAGAAGAGTGAGACGTGAAGGCTCTTACATATACGAGGAATTTATGCCAACTGGAGGGACAGATGTCAAGGTTATTTAAATCTATGAAGATGTTTTTAATATATTCACTTATTCACCCATGAGAAAAAGTTTTAATTTTCTTCATTTCTTTCAACCGGTTAGAGTATTGCCTTTTCAATTTTTGAACATCTATCACTATTCACTAGTAACAACTTCCTTAGGTCTCCAAAAAATATATAGTCCCCCTGTCTCAGAATTGGTAGTCCGACTTTGAGTTTAATACTTTTTAAGAATATCTAATTTCAACCTAATCAATGGTCAAGGATAAAATTTATTTATTTTCGTTGTGAGATTTGGTACCTTCATGTCATCAGAAAGAAATGGGACTACTAATTTGAGACACTCTGAAAAGGAAAGTTGGACTATAAATTTGAGATTGAGGGAGTGTCTATATCTGATAAGAAACAGAACTACTAAAAGCAAACATACAACGGAGGACAGTGCTTGTAGTTTGCTTGAGAAGAGGGGCAAAGTTTTTTTTTCCACATCATTTTCCACTATAAAATAATCCTAATTTTTCTAAAATTTATTTTATTACATTTCTTTGGCTTTCTGATGTCCATCCATATGCTTCCCTTTTAAGTTGACAAGGGTTTGCTATCTATTCGGTCAATTTTGTTGTTTATAGCTTTCTAGCATTTGATTTGTTGGTCTTTGTTAGAAACCAATTTTCTCCAAATGCTTCAGCTATTGGGAAGAGGCATATCATGCTAACACCCTCCCTTGCGGCCCCATACTCAAGATGCACTATTCTGCCTGTATTTTGACGAGCTTCATTTCTTATAGAACATTTTCAATAACAAATATGAGGTTTACAAGCTTTTTGACTCTTGCTATATTATTGCAGGTATATACAGTTGGCCCAGAATATGCACATGCGGAAGCTAGGAAATCTCCTGTTGTTGATGGTGTTGTTATGAGAAATCCTGATGGCAAAGAAGTGCGTAACTCTGACAACATATTCACTTCGAATCAGCACAATTACATATAATCTATTCTGTATGATGTATTTCTAAACAAGGATTTTAATGGCCGGCCAGACTCAAACAACACATTACTAGGAACAGCTCTTAGCTTCACTATAATTCTTGTCTTATTTCACTTTTGTTCTTAGTATTTTTCACACAGTTTAATCTTCTTCCATGTTTTAATGCATTGTAAAATTTTGGAGGTTTAACTAATTGGGAAAATACCATGTCCATAGAAAAGGATAGAATGAAATTAATGTGAGATCAGGTTGTAATGTGAAAGTACAGGCCAAGGATTCTTATTCTAAATGGCCTCTTTTTTTTTCTTTTTAATTTCTTCTCTTTGTGGGTGGGTGTTGGTCTTGAAAAAACATTTGGAAATGTATCTGAAACTTTCACTTGTTTGGCAGGTCAGGTATCCTGTGCTACTTACTCCTACAGAGAAGCAAATGGCGAGAGAGGTTTGCATTGCGTTCAGGCAAGCTGTAAGTCCTTTTGAACCTTTTGAACATATAAATAGTTGTTCCAATTGCCTAAGGTTTTTGAATCTGCAAAATTGTTGTTACTCTATATCATTATCATATTCAAAAGAATCACAAAAAGATCTGGAGTTCTTAGGATTATCTACTTCATTGATGCTCAGAAACACACACATACACATATGTGCTGTTCTAAACCTGAAAGGAAAAAAAATATAGAGAAGAAAAAAAATTAAGTTAACCTTTTATTAATTTTGTCTTTTGATGTTCCTTCCAGGTTTGTGGGTTTGATCTCTTGCGTTGTGAGGGGCGTTCATATGTCTGTGATGTGAATGGTTGGAGTTTTGTAAAGAATTCCTACAAGTAATAGTTGTTAATTTTCTTCCCTCTCCCCTTCCTATTAAGATTAATTGAATGATAATCAAATTTATGAATGCATAACATATATCAGATAAAAATTCACTGATTTTGTAGGTGGTACACTAGTATTGTTGTATAGAAGTCTTATCTAGACCCATGCTTCTTCTTTTGGGTACATCTAGCAAGTTTTATTGCACACAACCGTTGCGTGAGTTTGTTCTTTCATCAATTTTCAATCACCTTACGGCAGTATTTATACCTCACCACATAATTTGATGTCCCCTGTTGTGAGTGAAGGGGAACTTTGGTAGTGTTATTGATTTTGTTCCGGACCGAAAATTTATATGTTCAACAGCTTTTTAGTGGGTCTTAATGTGTATAAAGGAAGTATCCCACTTTTTCACAGGTAGTGGAGTAGGTAAATAGCCCTATTAGTTCCTAGGGTGTTTATTGTGAGGAAATACCCTATCTATGCATCTGGAAACTATTGGTATAAAATATGAAAAAATGATTTGTGGGTTGGAAATATTTTTTGTCTCTCGAGAAGGAATACAATGTTCATTCGTCATTTTTATTTAATATATCTGCATTTTAGTCCACCAAGAAAGTGGCTACATTATGCAAAAAATGATGATGGACTTTCTGTGGCAGGGACAGTGGCGGAGCAAGGAGACATTAAGTGGGGCAAAAATAATTTTGATGCACAATTAAAGACATTTTCCTTTGATACTCTAGCCTTTAAAAAAAAAATCCTAATAGAGTATCACTATACATAATTTTGAAGTGCTAAAGTACCAAAATAAAGTGCACTTATCTTTAACTATAAATTCTTGATTACATAATAACGTACGCAAATTGTAATTTTTCTCCTAAAATAATCTTTTTATTTTGTGCAATTAGCAAAAAGAATAAAAATAATACTCCAAATCCAAAATACTAATCACAAATTCACAATACGGTAATTTTTAATCTGTAATCCCAAATGGGAAACACAAAATCACGGCAAAGTTGTCGACCTAGGATAGGCAATCAATAGAGTCATCTTAACGTGTGCCCCTAGAGCACATTCTAACAACCTATTTATAGAAAAAATGAAACTTCAAAACACATTAAATAGGGCCTAGATTGTCACACAAAGTGTTACCGATTAATAGCAGGCTTAGCATGTACCCTTGGGGCACAAATTAACATTTTCCCAATCAATATCAGTCTTATTAATAATCAATAGTACTCAATCAACATTCTATCCTAAATACTATACACTGTCCATTAGGCAAACCTTAGTGGTTATATCAAACGATGGTATTCAATGGCAACATAAATTAGGGTGAAAATATTCACTTCAGGTTTGCTAAAACAGCAGTCTTTATTTAATTACTCAGTCAATAGCTTTAACATAATATGCAATGGTCAAAAGAAAATTAATTAGATCTGAACTTACTTGACCCAAAATGAAAGAGGGGAAAATCGTAGAGAACTCCGGAAATGAGGACAAAATAAAAAGAAAAATTAGGATCCAACAATGTTGGAAGCGGTAAGCTGTTAAAGATGAACTAATTTAAACAATTACAGTTATATCTTTACTTGAAACATAAGACCAACTCTGACATGTTTTAAATGTGTTCGAGTTACACTTTTTCCATTTCTAGATATATTGTTTATTTTTAACTAAAACAAGCAAGCATGCAAACCAGCATAATACTTTACCAACTCCATAGTCCTCATGCCACACACACTTTCTAGAGTCATGCTTGATGCATGTATTACAGAACCTGTGGCTAGAACTCAACCGGAAAAGGCTAGCCTAAGGGGTAAGGGTGCCAATGTAGTTAGGACCAACACAAAATTCATTTTACTCAAAAAATGTTGGTCTTTCCTTCTACACACAGAATAGTCCTTTTTGTGGTTGATTCCTTTTTCATTTGTAACAAGTCGTCCTTGCAGTTCACTAGGAATTTCTTGTCGATTTGTTTTTTTAAATACTTGTATCAGGGTATTTTTGTAGAAATATATATTTGTATATTATATTTATATACATATTCTGGTTGAGTTTTTATCCCTTTAATTTAGCCATTTTCTTGTAAAAATGATTAATGTTTTTGTATGGACACTGAAGACCAAGTAGTTGATCCAATTAGTTATACCCACTGTTCTGAGAGCCTGTAATCTCGATGATTTCACAATGCTTTCATTTTCCGTTCATCTGAAATATATGAATGATATCAATTGTTTACTACAGGTACTATGATGATGCTGCATGTGTGTTGAGGAAGATGTTTCTAGATGCGAAAGCTCCACATCTTTCATCAACAATTCCACCTACCCTGCCGTGGAAGGTCAATGAACCAGTTCAACCTTGTGAAGGACTAACTCGTCAGGGAAGTGGGATTATTGGCACATTTGGACAGTCTGAGGAGCTTCGTTGCGTAATTGCTATTATTCGCCAGTAAGATATATACATATCCTTGTGTTCCTTTCCGTTATTAGGTGGCATTTTATTTGTTTTCCTCTATATAGTTGTGTTTTCTTTGGGCAGTGGGGATAGAACTCCAAAACAGAAAGTCAAGTTGAAGGTCACGGAGGAAAAGCTGTTGAATTTGATGTTAAAATACAATGGGGGGAAACCTAGAACTGAGGTGCTTCTTTGTTTGTTGGGAGTTATTTTGTTATATACTCTATCTCTTGTCTATTACTACTGAACTTTTCTTGTTCCCGTTTACTTACGTTGGCAGACAAAACTTAAAAGTGCAATCCAACTACAAGATTTGTTGGATGCCACACGAATTCTAGTGCCGCGTACAAGGTATTGCTCCATATGCAAATTGTTTCCCTTTTCTTTTAGTCATGATACATTTAGCACGAAATCAAACCCAACACGAAGTTAGTGTGGTAGGGTTTGCTAACTCTTGACGAACCCCATAATGGGAAAACTAGCCACCAAGAGTTATAAAAACTAGCACGTTCCTCAAGCCTTTTGCTCATTCATTTTCTGATTTGGCATTGAATCAGAAGGTTTATACTTAGTTTAGCTCATCCTTGAAGTGAGTGAATTTGTAGTTTATAAATTACTTAGGGTTTAGTATGGAGAGAAGATGGTTGTAGTCCTAGGTTTTTGGTAAATAGGTTATGCATTACCAATTTGTTTTGGTTGCATTCTCCAAGATGAAATCATCTATTTTATTTGTTAACTGATCTATGGTGTGCTAATATTGGAAAACTTGCATTTCATTTTCTTAATGATGTGGAGTGTAGAAACAAAAATAATGTCTATGAACTAATCACAGATTTAATATTATTTAGACCAGGCCGAGAAAGTGATAGTGAAGCAGAAGATATTGAGCATGCCGAAAAACTTCGTCAAGTTAAAGCAGTTCTTGAGGAGGTCTGTATACATTGTTCTATCTGAAATTATGCATTTGTTTTTTAAAAGGCTTCTAATGTTATAGTTTGTTTTCTTCTTTGCTTTCGTTATGGACCTCTGTTTTGCTTCATGATGGCATTTTGTACTCATTATTTGTTGTTCTTTTTTTCTTTTTTTTCCCGTCAATTCCTAAAGTATCTTGTTTGAAATGGGCTGTTCTGATATCAGGGGGGACATTTCTCTGGCATTTATCGGAAGGTTCAGCTAAAGCCGCTAAAGTGGGTCAAAGTTGCAAAAGGTAATGGTGAAGGTGAGGTGGAACGACCAGTTGAAGCACTTATGGTTCTTAAATATGGGGGCGTGCTTACACACGCTGGAAGAAAACAGGTAAAAAAGTTTATGGGATCAAGCACATTTTTCTGTACTTTGTTTTCCAGTGATCAGAATTGTGGTATTTTTTTCTCCAAAGAAAAACTTGTATGTTGTACTTATTATCATACTTGTAAAAAATAAATAAATAAAAATTAAGACCGTTTTCTTCCCCCTACTTTTTGCTTTGCAGGCTGAAGAACTAGGCAGATACTTTCGAAACAATATGTATCCAGGTTAATATTTGTTGCTTCTAATTTTAAGAATTGTTCGTAAATCAACTCATCTAAGAATTCAACTTATGATGCTTCTATTTTTAATTATTTGTTGGAGGACATTAGATGCAATAAGTCAATTGTATATTTGTCTGAGGTCAATAAGAGGATGAGACGTTCTCACCATTTGTTGCTGGACATTAGATTCCGTCACAACAACTTCCCTAACAAGGCCATACTGTTTTTAACACCCCCTTGCTTCTTGCATTTAATAGCTAACTCCCACATATTATGTTCTCCTTTCCTTCTCACCTCTCTGAAAACAAAACCCTAATAAAATTTTCCAATTCGTAGACATTGTTCAAGAGTTTCTTGAGTTAAGGTCAATAGTAAGGTTATGTAACACGAGTTCAACCGTGTAAACCTATCGAGGCATCTCTATGTCCACCCATCTGGCATTTGCCCTCTTTCCAACCGGATCTAAAAACAATGGTAGATAGAACGCCACTTAAAGGGAGATCTAAATGTTGATTTCTTGTAGTATTATATTTATGATGAACCAATAAATGAAAAATCAACTGTCCAATTCCTAAAGTGAGCAGGTGCCCGCACCCCCTTTAGTGCTTTTCAGAACATTTGGCCATACTTTAGTTTCCTCAATTTACTAATAAGAGACCTTCACCCCAGTCCCCAACCACCACCTTCCAAATACATTGGTCTTTGAATTATCTTTGTAAATCCTTGTTATAAGATAAACAGGTTAAGGATTTTCCAGTTCTAAAAATACTCTTGCAGTCTCTATTTACTGAATTACTGCCTCTTGCGATGAGGTGTTATTGAATTTTGCAACTTCAGTTTGCAGTTCCATAATTTTTTTGAGAAGGTGATTCAGTAGTGAATTTCCTCTTCTTTGCTTCATGTCAATATCAGGTGAAGGTACTGGCCTGCTTCGTCTGCACAGTACTTACCGTCATGACCTTAAAATATACAGTTCAGACGAGGGCCGAGTACAGGTAGAAACTAGAACTGTGCAGTTGTATATTCAATTAAGTCATTTTTGTACTCCAACATTTCTGTTGACTAGGATCTTTTAAGATCCTGATTCGGTTTATCTCATTTGAATTCCAACTTTTATGTTGTTACTTTCCTACCTTTACTAGACTAAATATGAATTTTGCGTTGTCTATGAGGTAATTGTTTGACTGTATATATTGACAGATGTCAGCAGCAGCATTTGCCAAAGGCCTTCTTGATTTAGAAGGACAATTAACGCCAATCCTGGTATGTGCTTTGTAGCCTTATTTTAGAAAGATTTCTGTCTGCTGCCTGAATGGAGTTTATGTGGCTGAGGTGGTCAACTTTTACAGGTTTCACTTGTTAGCAAGGACTCTTCTATGTTGGATGGACTTGACAATGCTAGTATCGAAATGGAAGAAGCTAAGGTTTTTTCTTGTTAATTTACCTACATTAATTATATCTATACCATACTGTACATAGTTATATTTGTACATATTAATGCACTTGCTTCTCTCTCCACAAGTGGAAGAGTCGCTCTTGAAGGAGACTGTATTTACATAATTTAAATCAAATTCTCTAATTGCTTTAGCTTTTGGAGCGGTGGGTACTTAAAAGTTACAAGTCAATGTTTACAACATTTCAGACTTTTAAGATTGTGAATTGAGACTAAAGTTGGCCCTAATGTTGATTAGAAGTTCTATATTGTCTTACTTGTAGACCTTGTGATTTTATTTCTTTTTTCCGTGACCTAGAATTTCCTTTTAAAACAATATATATACTCCAAAAAACTTAACTGCAACATGTAAAAGAAAGGGGGCCCAACAAAAATACACCAGGAAAGATCTTGCCAATATGTAATGAAATAAATTGTTATTATTCGATCTTCTGGGAAAGATTGTTCTACTGCTTGAATGTCTTAATATTGTCAAATTAGATGCTTGAAGAGGTTTGGTAATTCTTTATTTTTTTTAAAGGAATTCAGAGATAATGATGCATGTAAGGATGAGATATGTAATTATTGGATTTTGACGGGGCGCGAACTTAGGCTGGGCCAATAGGGATCCATCCCAGTCCAGAAAAGAAAAACACGAACCTGCTAGATATGTAAAAGATGGGACTATATAATGAATCCTGCCCAGCCCAGCCCAGCCCAGCCCATCACTTTCTTTTAGGATGTCTTCAATTAAAATTTTCGCTTTTAATTTGTAACAAGATCCACGTATCTTATCACAGATGAAGAAATATGTTAATTTATACAAGCAACGAATATATAATTCTGGTGATTCGAGGTGTAGATGATCCACCACCGAGACTTGTGCTTAGATGCCTTGCTTGAATTTTCACATTTTCTATCGCTCAAACTTATTCCCTGATCTAAAAAATTGATAACCATCTATTACATTGAACCTAGTATTTTCTTACAAAGTAAAATAAAAATAAAAATAACTCTTAGGGTCCGTTTGATAGCAACATGAAAAATAAAAATAAAAACAACTAATTTGAGTGTGAAGATGGAAAATAAGTTTAAGAATATGGTGAGATACTCTACATCTCATACTCATTTTTGTGAGTATATGTCCTCTATCATCCTTTAATATTTTGTGGAAAAATTTTCTCCACCATCACCCAAAGAAAATTTTGTCATGGAAAAAAGCAAAATGCAAGAGTTAATCTCACCACATCCCTCAACTTATTTTCCATCTTCTCACTTAAATTAGTTATTTTTCTTTTCATTTTCCATGTTGCTATCAAACGGAGCATTAATTTATGATTTTTTTTATTTTTTTATTTTATGAAGGTTTGTATTGTGAGAATTTGTCTTAGTTCAGCCAACCCCAAGATAAAATCCTAGGTCTGCCCCTGGATTTTGAGCTTCATAATCGAGCTGTCTTAGCAAATCGATGACAATTACTTCTACCGCAGCGGTCCTTTATTCCGACTACTAGATTCACTAGCACACAATGTGTGTGCATGCTTCGTTTCCTTCTTAGTCTTATGATTATTTTATGGATTATATTTTATTGATTAGGTGGATCATCTTTAACAAAAACCGAAGGAGTTATGTTATCCAAAGTATGAAGTTCAATATTGGGAATTTCAATTAGGTGGTATGCCCTTAAAAATAAGACGACCATTTCTCTTTCTATTAATATAGGTGGCCTGAAGCTGAGGAAGGGATGGAAACCTTGTGACCCACTTACAACATCTATTGAAATTTGAGGGTGTATTACTTTAAGGCTGATGGACCAGTTTATAAGTGATTTCAGAAGTAAGAGGTATAATGCACGAAGGAGCGGCGGTGATTTATTACTTACCTATAACAACAAAAATAGAACCAGTGTAATGATTAGTTGATATCTAACTTGTTGAAGAGCATGATATACATTGTTGGTCCACTACTTAACAACTTAAGCTTTTGGGAGAGATGGTTTTTGACATAGTATCCGAGCTCAGGTTTCGCAAGGTCTCGGGTTCGAATCCTCCCGCTTGCATTTGTTTCCCCCTTTGTGTTTATGCAGTATGCACATGTTGTTGTTTGTGCACAAAGTGCACCTTTGGTTTGTCTCTCCACGTGCGAGTGGGGGTCGCACGTGAGGGGGAGTGTTGAAGAACATGATATACATTGTTGGCCCACTACCTACAGCTTAAGGTTTTGGGAGAGATGGTTTCTGACATAACCTTCCCCTAAAATACTTATCCCTTGCGAAGTTGAGGTCAAAATTTTAGGGAGCATCTCATTCCTCATACTTTGACTAGGTAAAAAAACCTAGTCTAAGTGGTTCAATTTATTTTGTGACAGTAATATTTTGATTCCAGATTTCAGTAACTCAAGAGTTACATTTTTTTATGGTTCTGAAAACGGGGGTGGGCGGGATACAAAATTCTGAATTGATGTTTTCTGCAACCATTGTTTCTAAGAGTCTTGGCATATTTTCCCCTTGCTTAGTATTTAAATACTGCTGTTTCTTATCTTGAGTTTTGTTCCAGGCTAGGTTGAATGAGATAATAACTTCTGGAGCGACCATTCATAGCAACGGAATGTCTAAAAAACCATGGATGGTAGATGGGGCTGGACTTCCTTCAAATGCTTCTGAACTTCTACTGGAACTGGTAAAAGTTTCATTGCTTGAGTGGTTGAAATATGGAAATATATCTCACTATTAGAAGAATCATTGGGCTTTTCCACTGGTTCTTGCTGAATTATACATCAAGAATGCATATTTCTCATTATTTGGACACCCATCTGTTGTGTTTTTGCACATTATACAATTAGTTATGGATTTCTACCACATTGTTTAGGTCTTCTATGTATAAAAGGCGGTAAATTACAGGAGTGAAAATATATGAAAAAGTTTTGACTAGAAATTTGAAGAAAATATATAAAAAGATTTGATAGAAAAAACTGCTCACGAAATTTCCTCCAAAGTGAACTTCTGCAGAAACATCCCTTAGTAGAGTTGTTAATCCCCAATAACTGATTGAATATTAGGGGAGAAATCAAAGAGAGGTAATGTAAAATATTTGTCTCAATAAGTAGAAACAACTTTTAAGGGTCTAATGCCTATGCTATTTATTACTCCCTCCATCCCAAATTATCGGTCCACTTTTCCTATGACGTAGATAAATTTTTACTTTTTTTTAATTATTTATTTATTTGTGGGATCCATTATCTTTGTATTGGTTGTCTGGAGAAATCCTGTAACATCGAAAAATGATTGAAGAAAATGGAGTGAAAATTAGGGTAAAGTTTTAGAGGAATTTGAAAGATGAAAATGAAGAGATTATGAGATATGGTGGGTGGCAGTAATGGTTCTGGTTTGAGAGGTGTTGGTAAGGGAAAGAAAATGGTGGGAGAAGAGAGGTTGGCAGAGATGGTAACATCATGAGTCATGGTAATGATAGTCGGATAATTGAAATTACAAAGGAAAAAGGTTAAAAACAAAAAAGAAAGTGAGGAAAAAAGAGTTTTGTTACCCTTTATTCGTGTTCTGACTACATGCATGTCTTTCAAATAGGTGAAATTGACTAAAAAGGTCACAGAACAAGTGAGGCTACTTGCAAAGGATGAAGACGAGAAGCTTGAAGAGAGAAGCTTATACGATGTAATTCCTCCCTATGATCAAGCAAAGGCACTTGGTAAGACAAATATAGATGTTGATCGTATTGCTGCTGGATTACCCTGTGGTAGCGAGGGATTCCTTTTGATGTATGCTCGGTGGAGAAAGCTGGAGAGGGATTTGTATAATGAACGCAAAGAGTAAGTACTCTGTGGTATCTGATTAACGCTGTGTCATTTCTGGAACTTAACTTCTTTTTTTCCTGTCTGTTAAGAAATAATTGTGAACTGTACTTTTTAGTTGTGAGATTTGATTGGATTATCCTTATCAGTTTCTCTATTATTGTGGATTCACTTGCAGACGTTTCGATATGACACAGATTCCAGATGTTTATGACTCATGCAAGTAAGTGCTCTACTGGCATTTGTTTTGGATGCATGATGACGGTGTTTATGGCAAAATTTTCTAAATTCTTTCTACTCAAGAGACTACAATTTCTCAGAAAGTTGCAATTTCTTCATCGCATAACCCCTGATGAATAGTTAAAGATAAAAAACAGAACAAAATATAATTCACATTTGATGGAATGATGTAAAGAATCCAATGATTTCTTCTTCTTCCATTTTTTTTTAAATATATGTGTTGGGGCACTATGGCTGCACAAAGCATACAATTTCCTGTACGGTGAAGTAAATAATTAAAGTGTCGGTAATAAACATATCTTGTTCATATTATGCCATGATCTTCAACCGATTTGTTTGCTTCATGTTTGCATGTATTATGCCGCAAATTTGAAATACAATTTCTCGGCGTCCAGTTCAACATAATATTTTATGCATGTTGTGGTATGTCTTTGTTTTGCCTGTAACTACTAGGTTTCTCTTGACAGGTATGATCTCTTGCATAATGCACATCTTAATGTAGAGGGGTTGGATGAACTCTTCAAAGTTGCACAGGTATTAAATTTTCTCAGTATTTCCTCAAAATATGTATAAATATTGTCCATTATGTAGAGGGGTGCAACTTGTGATCATAATTAACCTGAATGCTCTGCTGTTTGTCTTTCAGTTACTTGCAGATGGTGTTATTCCGAACGAGTATGGGATTAATCCAAAGCAGAAGCTGAAAATTGGCTCCAAGGTATGCACCGCCTGACCCCCATTTTATATCCCATCCCATCCCATCCCATCCCACTTCAGCTTTTAGTTTATTAAGAAAATAACTAAATCAATAAGCTAGATACAAAGCTCAAAAATGTTTATAAGAGAAATATCAAAGAAACAAGAACCACTGGATTGATTAGACTTGCATAGAAAAAATTACATTGAGTTGTATAGAATTTCTGGAAATGGATTTTGTATGAGACTTGAACTTTTTGTTGTAACATGTATTCCTTGTAACTTTATATAGAGTTCGGATTTGGTACGGACCATTGCGTATGCACTGGGACTTTTAGCGACAGTTTTTTGCCGCTAAAACATTGGGGAGATGTTTTTAGCGACGAAAAAGCGTAGCTAAAGGTGTCCGCAACAGATCCTGGCTGTATATATATATATGGAAAATTTCTCATGTGGACCGGTCCGTATGGACCGGGGCTTTTAGCGATGTTTTTTCATTGCTGAAAACATCTCTCCAATGTTTTGGTGACGAAAAAACGTAGCTAAAGCCCTGGTCCATACCAACCGATCCGTATGGCCGTATGGGAAAATACACTATCACACCCCGTACTAAGCATTGAGAAAGACCAAGGCACTGGATTCAACCTAGGGCAGTCGAGATATTGTTGAATTTGAACTCTTCAGGTCCTCTCATATTATAAATTTATAATCCCATTGTTTATTTTATGCTATAGTGCATATTTTTTATTTTTGCTGTATCTGTTCTCTAGAGCACATGCCAATAGCTGTTGGTGAAATTTCATCAATGAACAAATGCTCATTGATCTGATCCTTGTTTTGTGACAATCTCAGATTGCTCGCCGTTTGTTGGGTAAAATTTTGATTGATTTGAGGAATACTCGTGAAGAAGCATTAAGTGTCGCTGAATTGAAGACTAATCAAGACCATCATTCACCATTCACTGCTAAGACTAAGAAAGAAGAATATACAACAGATCATCAGTCAAAAGCTTCTACCATTAAGAATGAAGACACGAGAAGAACTAGTTTCACAAGTGAAAAGTCAATGGACCAGGAGGAGGATGATGAGAAAGAGACTCAATACCGCTTGGATCCAAAGTGATTATTAGATCATCCTTTTTTATTGCATCAAGTTAATTGTTAGAAAATGTTAATATGGAGCACAAGTACTTATTATAACTTTATATTGCTGTTCGCTGTGTTATTTGTCAGGTATGCTAACGTGAAGACGCCAGATCGACATGTACGGACACGTCTTTACTTTACATCGGTAAGTTAAAAATAACATCACAATTGTCGTCTTCATTTTTTCTTTAATTACCAAATGTTTCATAAACTTGAAGCTTCCAGCTCAATCTGTCAGCTTCTAGATAAAGTTTTTGATGAAATGTTGTGGAAATGATGGACTATTCATAGATACCATCTCCACAAAATTTCATTGAAATAACCATCTATTTACCACTCAAAGGGGACGGCCCTTCCTTCCCTTAAAGAGGATAGTTCTCTCTAGAGAGGTGCTGATATATATATTCACGTGTGTGTATACAGATATTTGTGTGTGTGTGTGTGTAATATTTATGGTATATTAAGTTGGATTTGGACTATGTCATGAAGTTTTGTTCACATTCCAATTTTGAGCTAAGGCAGCCTTCTCAAGCTTTTCCAATATAACATAAAATACTTAATTTTTATGACAATATGTGATGTAACAAGGTGTTTCTCCAGTCTTGTTTCTAATAATACGTTATAGGTTATAATGGATTTCTTTTCTATAATGATTTAATGGTTAGCTTTCATAGTCTACTTGGTCAAGTTTCTTCAAACATCATGTGTAGAACGGGGAAACTTTGTCAAGGAAATTTGTTTATGTAGACATAAGATATTAGCCAAGTGGTACTGTTTCAGGTTATCAAAGTAGTAGATTTTTTTTAACCTTTGTTGTTCGATAATTATGTCCTTGGCCACTCAAATTCATCTTTATATGTTGTTAAAATGACAGGAGTCACATATTCATTCTCTAATGAATGTTCTGCGGTACTGTAACTTGGATGAATCTCTTCAAGGAGAGGCTAGCCTAGTTTGCGATAATGCTTTGGAGCGGTTGATGAACACCAAGGAGCTTGACTACATGAGTTACATTGTTTTGAGGATGTTTGAGAACACAGAGGTTGGTTATTTTCTTCCCTTAAGTTTTGCAAAATTAAATATTGGATGTGCTTTATTTGATCAAATTTGTTTCCATGGGAAAATGTTGGCTGACGACCACAAAAAGGATGGAAATGGGTAGAAAATTGTTGCATTTTCCATTGATAAAGTGGTTTATCAAGCACACCGTAAGAGTGTACTTTCTTGGTTTCCCAATAAATGCCATTTTGTATAAGCAATGCTTTTGTTTAGTTTTGGAAAACTAAACAGAAAAAAAAAAGCACACTGTAAGAAAGTAATTTTTTTGGTGTCCCAGTAAATGCCACTTTGTATAACAATATGCTTGAAATGTTGTACATTTTCTTTGATATGTATTTAAGTCATTGATAAATTGACATCTTATTTTTCACCATATCTAGAGCTTATTGATAAATGTTTAGTTGTATTGTAACACTGTGATCTCAGATCTTCTTTTCTCTCTCTCTCTCTCTCTCTTGTTTTTTTTTTTTTATTTTGTTATTTAAGATTATAGCATATGGTCCACTTGACTAATTGAAGGCTCCAAATTAGACTGGACACGATCATGTTGAGCTAGAACTTTCTATCAATGGTGAACCACTTGGGTTCACTCATTTGTATAATTGGAGATTTTATATGATTTGAAATCAAATTAATATATGTGTATTCCTCTCCATTTTACAAAATTAGTTTCCTCGCAATAATTCCTGATATTGAACTGCAGGTGGCTTTTAATATATGTGTATTCCTCTCCATTTTTACAAAATTAGTTTCCCCCTCGCAATAATTCCTGATATTGAACTGCAGGTGGCTTTAGAAGACCCGAAAAGATTCCGCATAGAGATGACTTTTAGCCGTGGTGCGGATTTATCCCCATTGGAGGTAAATCATCTTCTTCCTCAATTTATGAATTGGACCATTTAAGACTATTTGGTTAATGAATTATCCTATCCTTTGAACAAATAGGAAAAACCTTCTTCTCAAGTCCCTTAAAAAAATTAAATAAAACCATTTCTAAAAATACTTGAAATTGGATAATCTGAACTTAATATAGAACTCGTAATGTTAAAACACACTACCAAATTTAAGCCCATTCTAGTTAAATAAATTTCTTCAGCTGAAAACTTGAAAATACCAAATTTAAGCCTGTTCAGTTCTTAGTTAAATATATTTCTTCAGCTGAAAACTTGAAAATACAAATGGTGAGAACGTCTTGTTATTTATCTTAGCCTTCTTGGGTATAAAATTTATAGATTAACCCACTGTCATTATCCTTGAACATAACAGGCCCTTGTATTGAAACGGGTAAATTTATAATGAACCAATTCAAAAATTGGATAACGTGCAACCATATAGACCCTTAATTTACAAATTACAAGTGCTTGTTATTATCAACTTTTCCACAAGGTCTTTTTGTTTCTTCTTTTATCCTTTTTACCAGATGAATGACCATGAGGCAGTTTCATTGCATCAAGAGCACACATTACCGATAATGGGTCCAGAGAGGCTACAAGAAGTGAGTTCGTATTTGACATTAGAGAAAATGGAAAAAATGTTTCGCCCTTTTGCTATGCCGGCCGAAGATTTTCCTCCCCCTTCAACCCCACAGGGATTCTCGGGCTACTTTTCCAAGAGCGCTGCTGTTTTGGAGCGTTTGGTAAATCTTTGGCCCTTCCACAAGCATGGAACTTCTAATCCAAAGTAACCAAGTAGTATTTTTTTTCTTACTTGGGAAAAAGAATGAGAAAAGAGGAGAATATTATAGTGGGTTATCTTAAACTAAAGCACAAGTGAATTTTGAGGTCTCTAGTGCTTGCAAAGAGGAAGGTTTTAGAGTAACCAAATTTTGACAGGAGCATAAGCTCTTGGAAAGAACTGTACTTGAGAATGATAGCCTTTAATTTTGCATAATATACATCTTTTCTCTTCTAATTTGTATATGGGTGTTAGTATAGGCGTCTTAAAAAACTAATTTAAACACCTATTATTTAAGCACTTATATTGACTTATATATATAATTTTTAAATCTGCCTAAGCACTCATAACAATTAGAGCACCTTATGAAATATGCCAATTTCTTTCTTTCTTTCTTTCTTTAGTCCAAAACATCCCAAGCTCTATGTTTTTTCTTTTAATAAGTTAAGCTTTAGGTGCAAATAAAATAATTTGAATAAAGGTTCTCCGAGCTGATTATAGATGAAGTGGTGATGCAGTCAATGTTCTAAAAATTGTAAATCGGACCTAGCTCGGCAAGGTGGGGATTGGGGATTCTTGGAGAAATCGGAAAAAAATCGGGGATTAATTGGCAAACCCATAATTTAAAAATTGGGAATTAAGTAATATAATAACATTTTCATTCCCACAAATAATTTTCAAAATAATATTATTTTTTTATTAAAAAAAAAAGCAAGTCAATAGTCGTCGTGAGAAAGAGAGGACTGTCATTGCCAGCGAGATAAAGAGAGGAGACTCGTGAGTTGAAGAAAAAGAGGATAGAGATGAGAGGAAGAGCAGTGTTTGTGATTTATTGATTTGTGAGTTGGGGCATTTTTTGTTATGTAATATGTACAAAGTGTAAAGGAAAAAATAAAATAAAAAAGCCCTCCAAACTACATCATTTTATTAAGTTTTGTTTTGTTTTGTTTTCTAATTGTCAGTAGCTCCATGATTTTTTCCGATTTTTTTAATATTTTGCCAATTTTTGTCAATTTTCCTTAATTTTCACTTGATTTTTGAGACAATCGATTTTTGAGAACCAATTCAAGGAAATCCGATCGAATAATTTTCGATTTTTGATTTCTGGCCGATTTATTGACAAAAAATCTCGATTTTTAGAACATAAGATGCAGTGTGTTTATTTTGCTCAGTTTTGGGCAACTGCAAATGTATACCCTCAATTCTCTCTCATCCTTACAATCTCTGCAACTATTTCCCGTCTTATTAATTTTTTAGGAATTTTCTAAAGGTTTACAAGCTTTTAGTCAATATAGACTTGGTATGATGCATTTCTTTATTGTATCAGCTGTTTGCACTCTTTTTTTTTGTGTACACAACTTGAATTTCCCCTCTCTCTATCATGGATATTGGGCCAACAATGCATATCATACTTTTCTACATTCCCCTCACATGCGACCCCCACTCACACGTGGGCTTAAATATCGAAACATATGCAAGTGAGAGGATTCAAACTCGAGACTTTGCAGAACCTGACAGCTGATATCATATTAATAACTATCTTACCTAAAAGCTTAAGCTGTTAGGTAGTGGGTCTGGTATCTCACATGGTATCAGAGTATTAGTGAGGAAAAAAAATCATACTCCAATTTCGTGTTTGTTGTGTCTTCATTCTAACAATCACCAAAACCCTAACCGCTAATCACTTAGTAACTAAACCTTAACAACTGTGTTTCTATTCCAGCATGTAAATCTTAGTCGCTGTGTCTCTATTGCAGCGTATAAACCCTAGACGTTGTGAGTCAAAATAAAAAATAATGTTCATTCACATTGTTCATTGTCCTATTCACCGGCATTGTTCACTTATTATTCACGTTTTCAGATCCCTCTTTTTTTTCTTTTTTTTTCTCCAGATTGTCTCTCTAAGATCTGTGTTATAGCATATTTTTGGTGTATTCCCAGCATTAGCTTAGTGGTGTTTTTGGCTTTTACTACAAAACTTGAATGGGTACTTCAAACGAAAAATTGGTACTTCAAACGAAAAATTAATCCTTACGCTTTCGGTATCTGCCACTAAATACGTACGTTGAGTTCCTGCAATTCCAAGAAAACAAGCAGTTCATCTCCAGTGCTTATGTAAATCAAACTAGTAACCCTATTGTCTGCATCTCTCAATCATCATTTCTTGGATCTTGAGTTCTTGATTCTAGTGCTTCTAATCATATGTTTGTTAACAAGAATTTGTTCTCTTCTATTACTTATTCTGATTCATTGTCTTCTGTTACCTTAACTGATGTCTCTCAAACAAAAGTTAAAGGTATTGGATAGGCCGAACCCTTGCGTACATTGTATTTAAATTATGTTCTTTTTGTGCTTGGATGTCATTTAAATTTGATTTCAGTTAGCAAATAAACTCAAACCTTGCTTTATTCAGTTACCATTGTAGCTAATTCGGTTCTTGTGTAGAAGCAGAGTACTAAGAAGTTAATTGGAGTAGGACATAAGTACCGTGGTCTATACTACCTTACCCTACCACTAACCCTTGTAACCTATGTTGTTAGTGATCCACCTGCATTCTTTCACCAGCGTTTAGGCCATCCCAATCTACAAAAATTACAAAAGATGATGCTGAGTCTTTTTCGTGTGTCATCTTTAGAGTGTGAGTCTTGTTAATTAAAAAAACACTTTCGTAATTCTTTTTCCAGTTGTGTTAATAAATAAGCAGATTCACCTTTTTCTTTAGTTCATTATAATGTATGTGATTAAGCAAAAATATTGTATTTTTATACATATTTAGATGGCTTAATATATATGGATTTGATTTTAATTATCTTAAATTGTTAAGATTTGAGTTTTAATAATAAAATATGATAGTATGTTTCTAGTGCATTATAACGTTTTTATAGATTAAAAATGAATAACAACGAATCCAGAAGTAAATTCCCCCAAAGTTAGTTATTACAAGTCAAATTTGGAGCTGAGTTGAGTTAAAGAAGTGAACTGAAAGCAAATCCTAAGCTCAAGCATGAAGGGAGTTGATGGAAGAGACTAAGAGAAACTAATAGAGCAATCCCAAGTAAAGAAGAGTCATTTGAATCAAACCAAGAAATTTTTGAATGAAGAAAAGAATCACCGTGCGCAATGCTGATGTTATAGCCAATTCTGGTATTTATCTGTGCAGAATTTGAAGAAAACTCCAGAAATAAAAGTTATAGATCTTTGAGTTAGCTACGGTAGGCAAAAACCTTGCATCAATCGAAGTTTAGAGCACAAAGTTATGGCAGAAATACGATCAGTGCGCCAGTGGATTGAGTTTGAGCGCAAAAGAATAGATAAATTCATGATGCAGATATTTACTGAATGTGATCTTTAGCCTAGATGGAAAGTGACCAGCTCTCTATTCATGCTTAATCTAGTATTTTAAGTCGAAGAAGAAATAAAATTAATTAATCATCGTATAATTCTCTTGCAATTTGAGTTCGCGCGAATCCCATTATAGTTCTTCAATCACTGCGTATCTGTAAGTTTGCTTTTTAATATTTTCTTAATTTATTTCAATTAATGTTCATTAATGCTTAAATAGTTATTTAATTATGTGTTTGAATGCGATTGCTGATTGAAATTTATGCTTAATTTATAATTTTTGTTGGAATTTCCGCGTAGAATCTCGTGTAGAACCATAAAATTTGTGTTTTCGTATTTTGATAATAACTTCTTTATTTTTTGGCCGTTTTTTATGATCCATCTATCAAAACAACTGTATTTTAATTTTCTACAAAACTCTACTGATTTGGAGACTCAAATCCCAAGTTTTTCAAAAGTCATTAGACCAATTGTGTTAATGGCTATTTAGTTTTCAAAAGTGTTCAGCCCATAATTTTTATTTTGCATATATTCTTAATTTTCGATTGGTTTGAAATTTTAAGCATATATATATACTTATATTCTTAATTAAATTTTCATTCCTGAATATAAATATGTTGTTTTGTTTAATTAATTTATTGAGCATTGATTGATTAAATATGTTTTGCTAATTCGTTAGTTAGGGATCTTTAAGGACCGGGTATGCCGACTCGATAATTTTTCAGATCCGAATTCAATTCTAATTAATTTTTCACTGGTTAATAGGTCATTATAAATTTGATTTTTATTAAATTATTATCCTAATATGCTAATCACATATGTTTTATAATAAATTTAATAAAATATTTTCGATAAAAGAACTAAATTAGTTTGAATAATTGTTTTTGTGCTAAATCCTATCCGGCCGAGTTAGAGAACGGTCTATACTTTCTAAATTAATTGGTTTTGTATTTTTATAATTTCAAATTAGAGTGCGTTGTTTTTTGTATTTGTTTTAATCCTTACTTTTTGATACCGAAATCTTTAATTTTGTATTTTCACCGCCCGTTTTAGTTCAAATTTGTTTTCAATTATATTTTAATCTATTTGATTTAAATTGTGGTAATTACTTAATTTTTTTAAACTCACTTTTAATAAAAGATTTTATAGTGTCAGGACACTATTTCACTTTAATAAACGAGTGTTTTTGGTAAAAATTAAGTAATACAAATTAATTCCATATTTAGTATTTGTATATATAGTTCATGTCACGCATGAATTATTGCGAAAAAATACAAATTTATGAGATCAATTAGCTTGTGAAAAGTAGGCTGATTTTTAAAGAAAAATTAATTAAAAAAGGATTTTCGGTCCACTGAATTGCCCGTTGTGTTGTCGGGAACTTATGGATATCCCTAGCTCTTTTTATTCTTAATTTTAGTAAAAGTTTTTCACGCGTTTAATTAATTTAGTACACTGTTTTTATTATTTATTTTATTGAGCCTTTTTGCATGTTTATTTTATATTAATTTAGTTAATGATCTACATTTCTTTCTCTCCATAGTTCATCTTTTATATTTTTTTTCTCATCTTCTTCTTGAAAGAGATTTTCTTAACTCAAAGAACTATCCTCCTCCCCGTGAATCGACGTCGGACTTACCGAGTATTTATTACTTGATCAACCACTTGCACTTGGGTGTAATAACTCGCATTGTTTTCGCGGAGTCAGTATGGTTCCTAATCGTGTCAAGATAACTTTGGGTTTTCAATATTTTGTCATTTTTGTTGATGATTTTTTCCGATGCACTTGGTTATTTTTAATGAAAATCGTTCTAAGTTATTCTCCATTTTTCAAACATTTTGCTCATAAATTAAAATCAATTTGGCACCACTATTCGTACTTTCTCCAGTAACAATGCACAAGAATATTTTTCTTCCAATCCTTTATGACTTCTCAAGGCATACTTCACTGATCTTATTATGCTTATACTCCTCAACAAAATGGAGTGGCTGAACAGAAAAATAGACACTTGATTGAAACTGCTCATACTCTCATTATTCATAATCATATTCCACAACATCTTTGGGGAGAAGCAGTCTTCACCACTTGTTATTTAATTAATAGGATCCTATCCTCAGTTTTAGAAAATCAGGTACCTTATTCTCTATTATTTCCTACCCAGCCTCTTTATCCCGTCTACCCTCGTGTCTTTGGTTGCACTCATTTTGTTCATGACCTCACTCCCAGGAAAAGATAAGTTACATGCCAAATCTCTTAAATGTATATTTTTAGGGTATTCTCGCTTATAAAAGGGTTATCGTTGTTTTTTCTCGGACCTTAAACGATACACTGTTTCCGTAACTGTCACATTCTTTGAGACAACTTCCTTCTTTCCCTTTTTAGAGAGTCCTGTGTATCCTCTTGATATTAGTGAGTCCCTCATATCAGACGTTAGTATTGTTCCACAGGTTGTGTGCTCTTCTAACCTTGTAGCTTCTACTGTAAACTCACCATCTCCTCTAATCACCTACCATCGCCGACTTCGACTTATATCTGTTGAGAACCCCACCACCGAGCCTACCACTAAGACTATATCCGAGCCCATCACTAGATCCACCAGCCTCATCTCCTACTCCGGTTTCGGCTCCTGACCTGTATATTTTCATTGTTGAACGCAAAAGTATTCATTCTACTAGTAACCATCTCACCCAAAAGCTTAAGCTTTTAGGTAGTGGGTCAACAATGTATATTACATTCTTCAACAACGCACAATTTTATGGGTGATATGTTTAGCTGTACAAACCTTGTTTTGAATATGGGTGCCTTTAAGAGAGATAAGATATAACAAGTGATTTTTTTTCTTTTAACTAGGCGTTAAAACTGATTATTAAGGGTGCTTTTACTAGCACCTTTTGTATATGTGTGACAAATTTTCACTTTACATACTTTCAATGAGACTGCACCCCGCATCGCAAAACGGAAAGGAAAATTCTTATTTTTCCAGCTATTACCGGATATTCTTACCGGGATGTGGTAAAAATACTTGGCAAGTGTAGTGCTGCTCAAACTGAGAAGATGTGCATTAAATGTATGCACCCTTAGTGAGAGTACAATTATGTCATGCATTTCGATACTTGTTTTGTACACAAATTCCGATGTAGAATCATTATTCATCTATCAATGTTTGATACGGCACCCGAGGTTTACATATTGACTCCAAATTAATTATATTGGTTAATGTTCTTAGTCTTGTTTTGTTTAGTGATCTAGCGATTAATTTAATAAAATTTGTGTGACCTTTGAACTTTTTACTAAAGATTAGATGTTAGAACAATTGTATTGAATTAGAATGTTAAAAAGTTAAATCCAATCCAATAGCATAAGAGGGGTAGTCAAATAATTACACTTGTTTATTATTTCTAAATCAGTTTAGTTTGGTTTTGATGATTTTTTATTAGTGGAACCAAAATCGATCCGACCTTGATTAGCAATTTTAAAATCTAATCTGGTTGAAGTATCAATTCACAAATTTTGAAGTTAGTTATTGCACTGGTTCTAAAAGATGGTTGTTAAATATTTCCGCGCACCAAATTATGGACACTTCTCGGTTGTTTCTTACCAAACCTTCATTGTCCATATATACAAAACAAGATTTTTTACTGTCCGTTTAGGATGTTCTCATTGTCCTCGAGGAGGCGCATCAATATTTATTAAATCACTTTTTGCATATTAGAAAGCACAATTCCATATGGAAAATCTTTACTGAAATCTTCATTACCCCCGTATGTGAAACAAGATCTTCATTTCCTAATTCCTGAAAATGATTTATTTGACTATCTTTGGGAGGTACAATTCTTTCCCAAAAAATGGAGATGTGGGGTATCGATCCCTATACCTCTCGCATGCTAAGCGAGAGGAAAAGAAAAAAAAATCACATTACAAATTTATAATGGAACTGCCTAATATGGCAGGCAGGGTAAACAAAACCTTGTCCACAAATTCGCATGGCACATTATATTAACACAATCAATGTAGTTTTAAAAAAAGCAAACTTCCAAAGAGATCCGTGATCTAGTTTTGAAAGGAAAGTCATTCGGAGTAGGAAAGCAAACATCATGATCTCTTTTTTTTTATCCTTTTTCTTCTTTTAAGGTTGTCTAGGAATCCAAAGGTAATGCGGGAAAGAGCCGATCAATATCTAAACAGTAAATGTGGTACTTAGATAAGACTTTGAGAAGAATATTTTGCTCCTCCAATCCGGTGGCTCTTATCTATTACCCTTTTGGTTTAATGAATCACAATTTGAAGGTTAAATATATGAACTTTTTTATAAAATTTGGCACCACAAAATTTCATCATAAAATTCAATTTAAAAATAGGTTTAATAAATATTTAATATGTGTTCATTTTCGTCCAATGAAATTTTTGATGATCTCACCCGCTTTAAATTCAATCTTCTGATGAAATTTAGAGGAGATGATCTCATCCACTTTAAATTAAATCTTCTAATGAAATTTAGCATAGATGATCTACTAGTCCGGTGAAATTTTTGATGATCTCACTCACTTAAAATTGAATTTTTGATAAAATTTTGTGGAGATGATAATATCCACCAAGTTTCATAAAAAAATTTATCTGTTTAGCTTTCGAAATAGACCCTGTTAGACCCTGTTGGGAACTTGAACTGAAAGGGCAATTGAGAAGAGCAAGTTATAATTCAAATAGCTGCATCGGAACTCAGAAAAATATTTTGTGACACAAAAAAAGAGAAGACAAGAAAAACAAGTTTCTAAATGGTTTTTACAGAAGAAAAATCAGGTTGTAAGTATGAGGATCCTATAGCCATATTCTGGACCTTAATGTTCCACATGAGATGACACAAGGGTTTTTACCTCGTTGTTGGCACAAAATCTTGTACGTTGGCTTCAAAAGACAAATCTCAATTCCAATTCAGATTTTCTCTATAGGAATTCGAATGCGGATTTTATTTTTTTTAACTACAACCTCCTTTGGTGAGACTCAAACTTGGGATCTCTACCATGTCCGAGCGGGCGCTTCCCCAACTAGGTTATTCCACTTGCTCTAAATTTAGAAGTAGGACTATATGTATAAAATTTGTACTTTTGAACACTTCTTCTGATTGAGGTAATGTAATGTGATGAAAAGGACCGGGAAGATATAATATAGGGCTTTAAAAGGTGAACTATCTATATGTATTATAAATCGGTTTGGTTTTTTCCATCCCTATTCCACCATCCCGCTGCAAGCCGGACCAGAGTTAATAGATTGTTGTCTTACCAGGCTGTTGACCAGACCAATGTACAAAAAAGCTGTAAGTCAGATTGCAGTTGGTACCAGTTGGTTTATTTATATACTGCACTAGAGGGGAGAGCAGAGAGTTATCAATAATAGAGTAACAGCTGCAGTTTAATAGCGGGAATATTGAAGTTAATTTGTACAAGGGCAAGCTAAACCAAAGTGATTGTCACTGTAAAGCTCAGCCTGGAGCCTACTACGTAAATTGAAGGCCAAGCTAAACGGCCTCAGCCATTGTTCTGACAAGAGGGTCGAGTATAAGCTTGAAAATGATTTACTCTGCCCATAAGCACCAAGTATGGAGGCTTATACTCACTTGTCATCGGGCGAGTAATATGCACTTATTTGTTATCGGGCGAAAAAAAAGTTGAGTGTTACTAACTGTTGCAAATAGCAGCTGCCCTTTTAAAGCTTTATACGGCTATAAGGAACCCCAACTATCCTGCCCTCAACAACCAGTGACTAGGCTGCATGAGGCAACCAATTTTAACAGGAGAAAATGCTAGCTACACAAATTGTTAACCGCACTTACATCAAATCAATAGATAAAGAATGCATTGAAGATATAACTTTGTTTACAAAGAATTTCTAAGGTAGGAGATGAAGTGTAGCTAGGAGTACTACTATATTTTACCGAACCATAATGACTCGTTGCACCCAATTCACGCATGCTTATCAGAGTGAGAACGGAAAACTGGGGGTGGCCGGGTGGGAGGACATGTAATGAGGCAAGTAAACAAGGAGAGAGAGGATGGAAATGGTGAGAAAAAGGAGTTGCAGAGATGAGGCAACTAAGGGTGATAAGAGGATGGAGGATCTGGTCATCTACTCAAAAAGAAATTGCACTCTCTAGCTTGGTTTCGGTTCTAATGATATGATTACTAAAAAAAGTGCTGGGGAAAAAATAGTCATGTAAATATTTACATGAATAACAGGTCCAAGTGAGACTACAATCAATGAAAATAAGTTGTATTCTTGATCACTGATTATGCTGAAATTAGTGTTTCTTTATAAAGCATCAAAGTCAAAAAGGGACTATCAATTTCAGATAGAAGGAATAATAAAAAGGGCTAGGTCGTAGGCAGGTGGTTAGCATGGCTGTCACTGCGCTGCACTTTGCACTTGGATACGAGGTTAACAGTGAATCAAATTTTCAGTTAGGTTTCTGTTCCTCTTATTCTTTACAGCTCAATAGATTCTTGAATTTCATGTGTGTGTGTGTGTGTGTGTGAGAGGGAGAGAGAGAGAGAGAGAGAGTCCTCCTAACGGGATGAATTGGCAACTAGCCAAACCTCAATTGGACACTTCCAAATCCTTCAACTTAGAGAGAGAGTCCTCCTAACGGGATCAATTGGCAACTAGCCAAACCTCAATTGGACACTTCCAAATCCTTCAACTTATTTGCAGTTGTTCATTAATATGGATTTCTTATTGGACACACAAAACACACGCACAGGCAACTGGCGTGTTTTTTAGGTTCACGTTTAAATTTCAATCACTAACAACAAAACAAAAAGAGAAAAAACTAAACTAAATTTACCAATAGCTGAACAAAGTGAAATCCCAGTTCATACATACCTGAATAGTAAACAAAGCACACCAAGATTTCAAGAATGAACAATAAATGTCTCCATCACAATGATCACAGTAGGTTTTTGTTCAAGCTGCATAATTTATAAATGTATCCAAATTTTGTAAGTGTATCAAGCAGCAAATTTGGGCATTTCCCGGTGCTTGACAACCATCTTCTCAAGATCATCCTTTTTGGCACCAACCACCCTCTCCACTTCTTTCCCTTGTTTTAGCAACACAAATGTCGGCATTGCCTGCACCGCAAACTCCTGTGCCACATCCTACACAATTCCCCCCAAACAAGCAAATTCATTATGAATTTCAAATTCACCTTCATGATCATAAATTCAAACAGCTAGAGCGCAAAGCAACTAGAGAAACTACTCACTCCATGAAGTACCGAATTAAGAATCACAGTTTTTTCTGGAACCTAACAATGTGCCAAACTCATAAATAGAAAATACGATTTATTCTTGAGATTGATTAGGTGAATTTAGTGGATTTCTACCTTCCACATAGCAAAACTCAAATAGAGATATTTCAATCCACCTTCAATATCATAAACTCAAACAGGTAGAGAGCAAAGCAATTAAGGAAATACTCATTCCACAGAGTCCCAAATGAAGAATCACATTTCCTTTTTGAGTGTAAACAAGGTACTGGATTTCATTATAGTGGATGATATTTATTCTTGACCCTTGATTAGGTTGAAATTAGTGTTTTTTTAACATCCTACACAATCCCCCAATGAATTTATAATGAATTTAAAAAATCCCCATGATCATAAATTGAAACAGCTAGAGCGCAAACCAATTAAGGAAATACTCAAACAAGCTCCATAGAGTCCCAAAGTAAGAAATATTTTGTTCTAGAATGTAACAATGTACCAAATTTCATAATAAGATTTACGCGGCGTTTGTTTTTACCTCTTAATGCTGAATGGAAGTCTATTAAGCATTAAGAGGTATAAAAAGTGTTTGCCTTTTCACCTTAGTGCTGAATTGGATTAAAATTCAGCATCCAACAATAACCCTTTGCTGAATACTTGATTTAACTTTCATGAATTTTATTCTTATGCTGCCAGAGTGTAGTAGATATCGTACGATACAGGATACGTATCGTAAGATACGTATCGTATCGGAAGCATTTAGATACGTATCGTTAATTGTATCGTTTTTGGGAGTGTATCGGGCGATACACATCTGTGTATCGGGATATTTCAGCGTATCGGGATATTGCAGCGTATCGTTCGATTTTTTTTTTGGGTCTTTTTTTGGCAAAACGACGTAGTTTTGTCGATTCTTTTTTTCAAAAAAAATAAAACATGAAATCAAAGCCTCAAAACCTAAACCCCAAATACACGAGGGAGAACTTACGAAGATGTGTTGCCCGATGAAGATATGGATGCTATTGATTTAGATTTTATCAATTGAATTCAACATGAAGACATGCTTAACTTTATTTTATTTTGTGTTTTGATGAATTGTGATGAATTTATCATATTTTGAATTATTTATGTTTAAGGGATATTATTTTATATTAATCTTGAATGAAATATGTACTGGTATACTAGATTGTCTTGATTTATATTTATATTTGGTGCATGTATGCATGAGTTCGTGTATAAAAAAATAAATATTTATGTAAATATTAAAAAAAAAAAACATATCTTACGATACGTTACGATACACGATACGCGATACTATTTTTTGGCAAAACGATACGCTTCCGATACACGATATTGACTACCTCTGCCACTATCCTTTTTGATCATTAGGATAAAATGCCATCCATTCAGCATTCAGGACCACGTAAAATCAAACAAAGTTTCATGAGGTTTTGTTCAACAACAAACATTCACCACGTAAAATGTCAAGAGTTTGGTATTTGGTATTCAGCATTCAGAGGTTAAATCTCGCGCAATAATAGGTTGAAATTAGTGCCTTTTTTACACACTGAAACTAAATAGTAAGATTATAATACATACCGA
Organism: Lonicera japonica; assembly: GCA_021464415.1. NCBI lineage: Eukaryota > Viridiplantae > Streptophyta > Magnoliopsida > Dipsacales > Caprifoliaceae > Lonicera > Lonicera japonica. Next base: position 40,618,931 of record CM038469.1, on the reverse strand, counting down.
CAATTCATCAACATCAAGCTTCACAAATTCAACGTTTGCATACTTGGAAGCCATGGCTTGTACAGCCGGCTCCATGAACCTGCAGGGCCCACACCATGTTGCCGAGAAATCCACCACAATCTACAAACACTCAACAAATGAACTCATTCAAATCATCAAAACCTTATTATCCAAAAAAAACACCTAATTTTGAATCTTTAGTACATAAAAGAGAGAAAATGTTATACCTTTGGGGACACGTTCACATGTTAAGCAGAAAGAATAATACCATGTGTTAAAATACGTATTAAATTGTAGTTCTTTATCTAATGGAAAGATAAAATGGTAGGCCTACTTAATTTTTGAGTAAACTACTTGAACAAGCTGACGTGGGCTATAAATTTGATATGTTTCTGATTTTCTTTTCATCCCTGTACAATTTATTAGTATGTTTAGCACTACTCAATCAATACGGATAGGTTGTTAGGTACATGTTAACATGATTTGTATTGTATTGTAGATATTCAAATTCTTAGAATCCTCAAAAAAGAAGAAGAAAAAGCCCTAATTTTTGATATAAAGAAAAAAGGGGTTTAATTATACCAGTTTAGGGGATTGTTTGGAAGAGTTGAAGTGGAGTTGCCATCTGTTTGAGGAGTGAAATTCCATCACTCGAGATGGTTCTGATGATGATTGTTCGGTGTCGGCAGTAGATCCTCCTCCGAATAGAGAAGAAAGAATCGCTCCCATTCTCTCTCTAACTTTTCTAGGGTTTTGTTCAGAAAGGAAAAGAGTCAAACAATTGGATCTTGAGAGTGAAGAGAGACAAGTAGACAAAATATTATATTCTAATTTTAACACCAAAATGACAAAAATTGGTTGGTTGGTTGGTTAGGTTTTATTATTATTATTATTATTATTATTATAAAATAAAATCATTTGATGATGATGATGATCTGTATTTTTAAAGGGTGGTGCTATTTTCACCCCACAAACTACTTGCTTTTACTCTCACTAAAAAAAAAGTTCTAAACTCCTATTTCCACCCCACTCAATTAATCATTTTCAACTAACTAATTACTCATTAACATTAATTACTATTCATCATCATTTTCATCTTCTTCTTCTTCTTCTTCCTCTTCATCTTCTTCTTCTTCATCTTCTTCTTCTTCATCTTCCTCTTCATCTTCCTCTTCCTCTTCATCTTCTTCTTCTTCTTCTTCTTCTTCTTCTTCTTCTTCTTCTTCTTTTCTATGATTTTTACTCAATGGTTAATAATTAACAAAAATTCAGATCTAATTAATACATTCTATCTCATTTAATTCATTTCAAAAGCCAACAAAAATTCAAAAGTAACTCACAAAAACACACAAAATCTCCATTAATGTCACACAAAAAAAAAACCTTAAGTTGTAAAGAATGGTAGAGAATAGCAAATCAAGGATTATCAAAGTAGAAAAACCTAATGAAAGAAAGATATGTTTGTTTTTATTATGTTTAATGTTTATTTTCTTTAGTTAATATCAAAAAAAAATTTGTACCAACAAAACGAATTAGAGCATTAGAACAGGTTACCTCGGTTACGGAAAACCGAAATTTAAGCACTTATTCGATTTTTGGTGACCGAATGTGTAATTTGATTATATTTCAGACAACTTCGGTCCTAGGAGACCGAGCAATTTGATGAATTTTGGTCCTATGAAACCAAAATTATTCAAAATACTCGGTTGTTAAAGACCGATGTGAGGTCCCAAGAGCTAAAAATATAGTCCAGAATACTTCGGTTGTGAGGGATCGAGGAAGTGGATGAACATCGGTCATAGAGAACCGAAATTGTTCTCAATACTCGATTTTTAGAGAGCGATGTAAGGTCCCGAGAGCTAAAATATGATACAAGGAGGCCACGGTTGTAAGGGATCAATGAGTAGATGGATGCAAAAATTTAAAAACCATTGTTGAGAAGAAGAAGAAGAAGAAGAAGAGAAGGAAGAAGAATTAATGATTTATTATAATTAGTTTGTGTTGTATTAAGGGTTAAATGAATGTAAAATTTTAGAAACCATTGTTGAGAAGAAGAAGAAGAAGAATTAATGATTAATTATAATTAGTTTATGTTGCATTAAGGGTTAAATGAATGTAAAATTTTAGAAACCATTGTTGAGAAGAAGAAGATGAAGAAGAAGAAGAAGAAGAAGAAGAAGGAGGAGGAGGAGGAGGAGGAGGAGGAGGAGGAGGAGGATTAATGATTAATGGTTAAATATAATTAATCATTAATCTATGTATATTAAAATGGCAGTGGTAAAGGAAGTAGTGAGAGTGTTAATGAGTAAAAGAGAGTTGGCGGGAGTGGTAGTGAGAGTGGGAGTGAAAGCAAGTAGTTTGTGGGCTGGAAATAGCACCACCCTTTTTAAAGATTATTCAATTGAATAATTAGATCAAGAATTTAAGATTAATCTGTTTATCATGACTGGGTTTGATTCTGCCTAGATGCACCAGCCTATTACCAACTCAGCTCGTTGCTAATTTATGATTAGCACAAAGGGAGATAAGTTGTCCAATTATATTAGTGCTCGGGTTCTAACTCCCGCTCTATGCAAGGTTAGAAACATTCTTACTATTATAACATTTCACTTAATGTAGGAGTATATTTTAATTAAAATTTATATTTTGTATTATAAGTATAATGTTGTAGATTTTATGAAAATGTTGAAGAGAAAAAAGGCTAACATGTTACATGGCCATGTAAATTGAGTGTGTATTTTATACATTCACTTTATAAAAAAATTGTTTTTACACTATTGTTGGAAGTCTAAATTTTACATAAATCCAAAACTTCTAATTAGATTTAAAATAATATCTCTCGAATACAAGTGGGTGTCTTTACAAATAGAACTCACTCGTTTTTAGACCACCCTCAGAGAGGCTTAAGCGATGATTATCATGATTATGTACTCTATTTGGTCGATGCGTTAAATTAATGAATAAATAATTGTGTAAAATAGTTACGTGGAATTTAACTTAAAAGAATTACTGAAGTAAGCGTTGCGCCAGGAAGTACACAACCACTTTCACCACACTCACCGTGAAGTTTCCAAAGCACCATTCAATAAGTTGTCCCATGTTCACATTGTTGCTTCTGTGAAGGTTTGTAAAACTTTCCCACACACTTCACTTTACCACTTTTCAATACACTTTTTCCCTTTCTTCTGTGTATATATATACACACACATTTAGCCATTAGTCCATCAACCAAATCTCCTAATCCACTTTCCAAGCTTTTCATTCTTCTGCATCACCCAAAAAAAATACACCAATTCTCATGGCCTGCAAAACCTCCAATTATGCAACTCCTCAACAAAACACCTTGTTACCTTCAATAGTTCCTTATATTGTGATGATCACAAATAGCATAAGTACAATTTACAAAGCTTATCAACATCAAGATTACCCAATGATAGTTTTCATTTTTCTAGTATTGCTCGCTTTCTTGTTACTAGAGTACCTTTCGTCGGTCTATAGATATTTGCCTTCGAGCGAAAAATCGAACAAAAAGTACTTATTAAAGTGCGCGATTTGGTTCATATACTCTGCTATCTTGTTTGGTTTTGCTTGCCAGTTTGCTCCTCTTTTTGGCCTATCGACTGGGATTTTGATTTATGGAATTTTTGGTGTTTGCAGTGCTGTTATTTTTTATGCCTACATGATCTATGAGGAGGAGGATGCTAGCAGTGAGTATTTAAGTGATGAGGAAACAAAGCGTTATGATTTTATCTTGGAGAAAGTATGAGCTTTTGTGGAAATTTTGTAACATGGGAAAATATGCAATGTTAATATAAAAATGAATGTATCTTTTCAGATTTATGAGTGATCGAGTTGTTATTAATGTTGAGAAAAAGTACTATGGTTGGAGAGTATCCTTGAGCTTTCTAAATTAAATAAATATTCCTTTTTATTATATTTGATGGTTACATGCATTTTTTATCGATCATGAAAATTAAAAAGATCAAAATTTTATTAATTTTTGTCCACAGTGGTTCTTCTTACAACACTCTTACATTACACATGATTTGTTTAATTTAAGTTTTTCCTTTTCCTTTTTCTAATAATTTAAAGACTAGCCCTCTTAAAAGGTCTTGAATGAATCAAGTTGTTAAAAAATACTAAGAGAAAATTTCATTTTGTTACCGCTTCTACAATCTAGTCCTTTCGAACCAAACACATATACATGTCCAAAATATTAAAGAAAAGACCCTCCTTCTCGAAACTTAAAAGATAATTATTGTTTTCAAACGTAATATTTTCATGCTTCACTATATGATTTGTTTTTCGGTTTTGTTAAATTAGGTTTCAAGAAATGTAAAGATTGTATTGTTAAAGGTGATCATTGTCAATGATAATTACTGTGAGTCAAGATTGTTTGTTGCTTTTGTTTAATCCAATTCACGATATCCTCTCCTCTAAAGTGAGAAGAAAGAGGAAAGAAGTCACGTTTGTAGTCGAACGGCTAGGATAATTGCCTTCCATTGGAATCTCAGCAAAGGCACAACTTTCTTTGGGGTACGCTTGGGAATGAGCATTTGGTTCAAGTTAGATAGGGTATCGTGTAAGAAGATGCAAGATTATTATATTTTATGAAGTACGGATATCTTCTTGGAGGCCACGTGTCAGGTACGACACTTGTCTGACACTCCGACACTCTTCGATACTCTTTTCGACACTTTAATTTAATTATAGTCTTTAATACTTAATAATTGATTTAAATGGCTACTACTCTTGGTGTTTCTTCATGGTAACATCAATTGATGATGAGGCAACTAAGCCATTTTTTATATTCTCCTTTTGTTTTATATCATTTTATGAAACAATTTAGTCTATGTATGCTTTTTGATGTTTTAATTATGGAACAATTTAGTGATCATGTTTGGAGTATTTGGGTTATTAATGCAATATATTTTCATTTTATTGAATTCTTAAATATTTATGATATTTATTGCATGTATAATTAATTAAGAACTAGTTGTATCATACATTTTGAAAAAATTGCGTATCGTATGTCGTATCGAAACGTGTGTCGTATCGTGTCTATGCTTCATAAATTCTATCCCACCTAAGAGGTGGTATTGTTTTATCTTCCTCCTCATGAGATATCAAAATAACGCCAAACTTTATTAAAAAATAATAAAAAAAAAATTCTTTTTGCAATCACCACTTTAAATAATTAAATTGTTTAATTCAAATTTCAACCAATAAAAATTTTAAGTACTCAACCAACAAAATATAGGGTGAAAATATTAGCACTCTCAATATCTCTTAAAAACACTTTCACTTTTCATTCGATTCTTGACAACCGAGTAAGATATATGTTACTTGGTTGTACAAAACCGAGTATAAACGTGATAATATTTTACTCGGTTTTCAAGAAACTAATATATAGGCTTATATTAGGCCCTCAAGATTGAGTAACAGATACATTACTCAGTTGCATTGCAAAAGACTAAATGAAAATGAGAGTGCTACCAAATATTTTGAAGATGTTCATATCTCCACCTTAAAAAATATTATTTTTTATACGATATTTATATTTTTCATTTATTTAAAAAATATTTTCCTTTTACTCGCCAAATTGTCAATAGTCGCCGGCAACATCATTGGAGTTCTACAGATGGTTATCGGTGGCTTGATATACTTTTTTTTTTTTAATTTAACACAGTGGCTAGTGTACTTTTTGTTAATAAAATGATGGAATGCTATTTTGAAAAGACAAATATAATAAGAAATGGTGGACGTACATGTCACACCATATGGTGTCACACCATATGGTTTGATTAAAGAGGATTTATTTTATATATAAAAACATATATAATTCTTTGTCCCGTCATTCATCAATGTATTTACATTTATTTTTTATCTTCTCCAAGACTCCAACATATTTTCCTTCGTTTTTAAACAGTAAAAATTATTCGGACCATTCTATATATATGTTTCTCCGGCATATTTTCCATGCACCTTAACATAAATGAAAATCCCATTTGAGATTTTCTCCGCACTCACCATGAAATTTCCAAGTAACTGCTGGCTCATGGAAGGTTACTAAATTAACTTTTCCACACAGCTCACTTTACTCTTTTTCGGTACACCTTTTCCCTTGTCTACATATACATACACAGATTTAGCCTTTACCCAAATCTCCTAATCCACTTGCCAAACCTCATTATTTCACATCACCCAACAAAATACACCAATTATCATGGCTTGCAAAAATCCCAATCATACAACTCCCCAACAAAACGCCTTATTACCTTCAATAGTTCCTTATATTTTCATAATCACAAATAGCATAAGCACAATTTGCAAAGCTTATCAACATCAAGATTACCCAATGATAGTTTACATTTTTTTAGTATTCCTCGCTTTCTTGTTATTAGAGTATCTTTTGTCGGTCTATAAATATTTGCCTTCAAACAAGAAGTATTTTCTAAAGTGCGCGATTTGGTTCATATACTCGGCTATCCTGTGGGGTTTAACTTGCCAGTTAGCTCCTCTTTCTAACTTATCCATTGGGATTTTGATTTATGGAATTTTTGGTGTTTTCACGGCAGTGCTTTTTTATGCTTGCATGATCTATGAGGAGGATGAGGAGGATGGTAGTTGTGAGTATTTAAGTGACAAGGAAATGAAGGGTTATGATTTAATCTTGGAGATAGTATGAGATTTGTAGAAATTTTGTAACAGGGGAGAATGTGTAGTGTTGATGCATATTAATATAATATATAACATAAATTTATGTTCAGCTTTGATAATTAAATAAAGATTCCATTTGTATTACTCATTTGATGGTAGTATTTTCTCTCATAAAAAGGTCCAAAATTTTATAATTTTTTATCTATCGTGGTTCTTTAACTCAGAAGTGTTGGATTAATTTTATATTAATCTAACTTTGGTCCACACATGTATATTATTAATGTGTGTCATCATTTATAAGCCTAAAATTAAGTGATCTGATTTAAAGTTTTAAGTAGGCTTGAGGTTATTTGTCATGGAACTAATGTGTAGATGCCATTATGTGAATTCTATTTTTATGAGGGGCAGAAATAGAATTATCAGAAAGTTCAGGGTGAACTTATGTAATTAAGGCATTGGTCCTCAATCCATCCATCCTTATATAAGTTGTCTTCTTTCATTGGATCTGAAGGGGGCTATTCTCTACATCCTCTTAATGAGAATATCAAAGGGCTATAGAAGGGGAAAGGGTTGGAAGATCAATTGCCATACTGAAGTTGGCACTAAAGTCTGCTGCATCGATCAATCAATTTCAATGGAGACAGGTACACATACTTCTCTTTTGTAATCTCTTGGCACTAGATATGATACACGATCCTAGAATTGATATTGTCTAAGACACTCAATTAATATAACAAGTGGTATTAGATGCGGTTTTAGTGTCGTATCTATTGTTAGATATTTAATATGCATGGAATTCATGATTATAATTTTCTATAAATCGTGGAAAATAATTTTTTCATGAATTGGAAAACACGATAAAATTCGAAGAATTTTAATTTGGTGGTACTGTTTTCATCCTTATGGATATATATATATATGTGTGTGTGTGTGTGTGCGTAAAGAATTTTGGATATGTTTACAATTATATGAATAAATAAGGAATCTTGCATACATGGCCGATTGGATTTAAGGCATTTGGTATCACCCTTAATTTTTATTTTTTTTTATGGATTATGACAACTCTTCAAACATTATGAGAGGCATAATTTATTAATTATTTACATTCATACCTTCATTCATAATGAAATTGTATAATTAGTGTTATATATATATATATATATATATATATATCTACATTTATGTGAATGTCATCACTCATAATAAGATTATATAAGATATATTATATATATATATATATATAAAGAATATGTCATGATGTTTTATTTTTATATATATATTAATTTAAAGTAAAAGTAAGATATTATATATATATATATAAAGAATATGCCATGATGCTTTCTTTTTATATGTATATATTAATTTAAGTAAAAGTAAGAAGAACATGCCATCATCATGATGTTTTCTTTTTTTTATATTATTTATGTATATATTAATTTAAGTAAAAGTAATATGTGTATTTTATATATATAAAGTTTGTGTCAACATGATATTTTTTTATTTATTATTAAATGAAGAATGACTTATATATATGTTGGTTTTATTTTTATTACATGATGGTAATAGTTTCATGGTAAATATATATGCATGTATTACATGGAGACAGATTGTGGGCCATTGCATAAATAATATATATAGAAATATTAGAGAAGATGAATACATTTACTTATTTTTTTCGCTAGAATTGTCACTGTTTATAACAGTGACCAGTTTATCCAGACTAGTCACTGTTTTGACAGTGACCAGCTTCAGGATGTCACTGTTTTCAACAGTCACAAAATAAGATAATTTTTTTGTTATAATAAATTCGATTAATTACATGTGACATCTATTATTTATATTGTTTGTCTAAACATTCTATTAAGGAATATTTACACAAGATGTTACCAAAGTGACCTCTCTTTTGTAGATGAAGAATAATTAGATATTTGTATTTGTTTAATTCATGCGAATATTAACCAATCCAAAGAGGGGTTCATATTTGGCTGAATTTCATACACACTTGTGATGGTAAATTGTGATCATTATCAAGGTAACCTAATGTGAATAATAAATCAATCCAAACATAGATTTGTTATTTGACATAACTTATTGTCAATATTTGATCATTATAACAAGAGTACCACTTACAATTAATATCATTGTCCAAAGATTTTGTATTAATGTTGTGCTAGGTATCTTGAGATGTTGCGATAAAATTAATCAATTTAAAGACTACTTATTCGGTTATATGATGTGAGTATTATTGTTAATTTACTTTACTGTTGTTCTCTATTCAGCTTTAATGTCTACTACTTATGTATCTGCCAACATGAGTAATGTTCCAATTTTAAATGGAATAAACTTTAAGGACTGAAAAGAGAATATATTAATTATTCTTAGTTGCATGGACATAGACTTGGCATTGAGAATGCCAAAACCAAATGATCTCACTAAATGAAGTACTTCTGAGGAAATGGTGTACTTTGAAAAGTGGGATCGTTCAAACATGATGAGTCTAATGATCATAAAACGTAGGATTCCAGAGGCCTTTCGAGGTGCTACTTCGGATGACAAAACTCTTGCCAGTAAATTCCTTGAGGAAATACAGAAACGTTTTATTAAAAATGATAAGGCTGAAACAAGCAAGTTTTTAGTGAACTTGATTTCAATAAAGTATAAAGGCAAGGGTATCAGGGAGTACATTATAGAGATGTCTCATCTTGCTTCTAAACTTAAAGCATTAAAGCTTGACTTATCAGATGATTTGCTCGTGCATTTAATATTCATCTCTCTCCTTGCACAATTCAACAAGTTTAAGGTTTCTTATAATTGTCAAAAGGAGAAATTGACTCTTAATGTGCTCATTCCATTTTGTGTGCAAAAGGAAGATAGATTAAAGCAAGAAAACACTGAAAGTGCTCATTATGTTAACACCTCTAGGGGCAAGGGCAAGGGCAAACGTAAGGATAGGGAAAATGAAGCTGCTATTCCTATGGGTCCGGATGAAAAGAAACAGAAAACTGAGTCCCGTTGTTTCTTCTGTGGCACATATGTATCTTGCCAAATGTGTTTAACCTTAGTGAGCTCATAATTTATCATCATAACCTTAGGTTATCAAACAATCTCGTCCATTAATTATGCCAATATAGAACCAAAGCGGCTTATGTTACATTAATCGCAACTCGACCCATCAATGATCACGTATACCAACACAATCAAATGATATAGAACAATCATGGCAGGATACATATGTGCCACAGAAGAAATAACCGGACTCGATTTTCTGTTTCTTTTCATCTTGACCCTTAGGAATAGCAACTTCATTTTCCCTAATCTTTACGTTTGCCTTTGCCCTTAGAGGTGCTAACATAATGAACATTTTCAGTCTTTTCTTGCTTTAATCTCTTTTCCTCTTGCACACAAAATGGAATGAGCTCATTAAGAGTCCATTTCTCTTTTTGACAGTTATAAGAAACCTTAAACTGGGTTAATTGTACAGGGAGAGAGATCAATATTAAATGCACGAGCAAATCATTCGACAAGTCGAGCTTTAATGCCTTAAGTTTAGAAGCAAGATAGGACATCTCCATAATGTACTCCCTGATATTACCCTTGCATTTATACTTCATTGAAATCAAGTTTGCTAAATGCTTGTTTCAGCCTTATCATTTTTAATAAAACGTTTCTATATTTCCTCAAGGAATTTATTGGCAAGAGTTCTGTCTTCCGAAGTAACACCTCGAAAGGCCTCTGAAATCCCACGTTTCATGATTATTAGACTCATCCTGTTTGAACGATCCCACATTTCAAAGTACACAATTTTCTCAAAAGTACTTCGTTCAGTGAGATCATTTGGTTTTGGCATTCTCAATGCCAAGTCTATGTCCATGCAACCAAGAATAATTAATATATTCTCTTTCCAATCTTTAAAGTTTGTTCTATTTAAAATTGGAACATTACTCAAGTTGGCAGATACAGAAGTAGTAGACATTAAAGCTGAATAGAGAACAAAAGTAAAGTAAATTAACAATAATACTCACATCATATAACCGAATAAGTAATCTTTAAATTGATTAATTTTATCGCAACATCTTAAGATACCTAGCACAACATTAATACCAAATCTTTGGACAATTATATTAATTGTAAGTGGTACTCTTGTTGTAATAATCAAATATTGACAATAAGTTATGTCAAATAATAAATCTATGTTTGGATTGATTTATTATTCACATTAGGTTACCTTGATAACTATCACAATTTACCATCACAAGTGTGTATGAAATTCAGCCAAATATGAATCCCTCTTTGGATTGGTTAATATTCGCATGAATTAAAAAAATACAAATATCTAATCATTCTTTATCTACAAAAGAGAGGTCACTTTGATAACATCTTGTGTAAATATTTCTTAATAGAATGTTTAGACAAACAATATAAATAATAGATGTCACATGTAATTAATCGAATTTATTATAATAAAAAAGTTATCTTATTTTGTCCCTGCTAAAAACAGTGACAACCTGAAGCTGGTTACTGTCAAAACAGTGACAATTCTGGATAAACTGATCACTGTTATAAACAGTGACAATTCTGACAAAAAAATTAAATAAATGTGTTCATCTTCTCTAATATTTCTAAAATTTCTATATATATATATTATTTATGCAGTGGCCCACAATCTGTCTCCATGTAATACATGTATATATATTTACCATGAAACTACTACCACCATGTAATAAAAATAAAACCAACATATATATAAGTCATTCTTCATTTAATAATAAATAAATAAAATATCATGTTGGCACAAACTTTATATATATAAAATACATATATTACTTTTACTTAAATTAATATATACATAAATAATATAAAAGAAAGAAAACATCTTGATGATGGCATATTCTTCTTACTTTTACTTAAATTAATATATACATATAAAAAGAAAACATCATGGCATATTCTTTATATATATATATATAATATCTTACTTTTACTTTAAATTAATATATACATATAAAAAGAAAACATCATGACATATTCTTTATATATACATATAATATATCTTATATAATCTCATTATGAGTGATGACATTCACACAACCGTAGATATATATATATATATATATATATGTATATATATAACACTAATTATACAATTTCATTAGGAATGAAGGCATGAATGTAAATAATTAATAAATTATGCCTCTCATAATGTTTCAAGAGTTGTCATAATCCATAACATAAAATAAAAAAAAATAAAAGTTAAGGGTGATACCAAATGCCTTAAATCTAATCGGCCATGTATGCAAGATTGCTTATTTATTCATATAATTGTAAACATATCCGAAATTATTTACATATATATATATATCCATAAGGATGAAAACAGTACCACCAAATTAAAATTCTTTGAATTTTATCGTGTTCTCCAATTCATGAAAAAATTATTTTCAACGATTTATAGAAAATTATAATCATGAATTCCATGAATATTAAATCTCTAACAATAGATACAACACTAAAACCGCATCTAATACCACTTGTTATATTAATTGAGTGTCTTAGACAACATCAATTCTAGGATCGTGTATCATATCTAGTGCCAAGAGATTACAAAAGAGAAATATGTGTACCTGTCTCCATTGAAATTGATTGATTGATGCAGCGGACTTTAGTGCCAATCTCAGTATGGCAATTGATCGTCCAACCCTTTCTATTTCTATAGCCCTTTGATATTCTCCTTAAGAGGATGTAGAGAATAGCCCCCTTCAGATCTAATGAAAGAAGACAACTTATATAAAGATGGATGGGTTGGGGACCAATGCCTTAATTACATAAGTTCACCCTGAACTTTCTGATAATTCTATTTCTGCCCTTCATAGAAATAAAATTCACATAATGGCGTCTACACATTAGTTCCATGACAAATAACCTCAAGTCTACTCAAAACTTTAAATCAGATCACTTAATTTTAGGCTTATAAATGATGACACACATTAATAATATACATGTGTGGACCAAAGTTAGATTAATATAAAATTAATATAATATATAACATAAATTTATGTTCAGCTTTGATAATTAAATAAAGATTCCTTTTTTATTACTCATTTGATGGTAGTACTTTCTCTCATAAAAAGGTCCAAAATTTTATAAATTTTTATCTATCGTGGGTCTTTAACTCAGAAGCACCTCCTATAAGAAATTGTCTATTTTTAGGAGTAAATGTAAGTTTTTTCATAAAATATAATAAAAATGATATTTATAATGAGTAGTCTATTTTAAAAAATTCAAATGAGAAATGAATGTAACGAAAATGCAATTTTATGTTTATTTTTGCTAATTGAAAGTTGATATGATCATATTTTTGACTTCTAATTGATTTTTTATTTGTTTGATGAAATTAGGTAAAAATGACCTACTTTTTATGGATATCATATTCACCAGATTTCATAAAAAAAATTAATCCATTTACTCCTGAATTGTCTTTATTTTTCATAAAATAAGGGCGATCCTTATAGAAACATCTCCATCTTTTACATAAACATGGTTAGTTTAATTTATTTAAAAAATTATTTTTGGGTGTTTCTTTTTTTTTTGTTTGTTTGTTTGTTTTAAAAGTCGTGTTTAGTTCACCCATTTAAAAAACTTCATTCACGTAAAAAGAATTTAATTAACCCAACTTTTTAAAAATAGTGTACCAAATACAAATCGAATTGAAAACAATTTTAAAGAACTATATTGAAGAGTAAATTTTAAATTAAACATTCAAAAACTCCAACCAAAACCTAAATTGTTAAAATTTTACTTTTCCAATGAGAGATGCAAGATCATAATTCCATCTCCTTTTCCCTTTCTCATGCTCTACATTATGGTCGTCTTGTCTATGCAGTCTATTAAAAAAGAACACCCTTCTCCTTGAGATTTTTTTATGGGGCAAGGAGGGTTTTTAGACTTAAATTTCTCATGTTATGGTGCATGATTTGTTTCTCGATTTTGTCAAATTCACTTCTTAATGATGTCGATGTAAAGACTGTTTTCTTAAATCCAGTCAATAAGGGGAGAAAGATTGTCACTCTTTGCTGAAATCCAATTTTCTTGAGGTGATAAAAATTATGATGGATTGAAAATGTTCTTCTGTTTGTAGTCAATGGTCAGGAATCAGGATAAATAACCTTTCCAAACAATTTCCTTGGAAAAAAGGTTGTTTTGGGCCCAAAAATTAGTAATGGAGATGCGGGGTATCGATCCCCGTACCTCTCGCATGCTAAGCGAGCGCTCTACCATCTGAGCTACATCCCCGCGTTGACTTAAATCTTACAAACTTTTATAAGATAGTTTTTTAGATCGATTCATCACCACTTTTTTTTTTTTTTGATATCATAACAACGACGCTCATAAAAACAATTCGATTCAAAAGATTAAATTATAATTATTTTTACCTTAATAAATTTGTCAACATTTTTTATTTTAATTTTTTAAATTTATACACGATATAACACAACTAAACATAATTAAAAAATATAATTTTAATTTTTAAGTGAACACAATTAAAAATGCCAATTTGTTAAGAGTTTTGTCGTCGTCCAAACTGAGCTGCAGTTGAGTTTGTTAGCTCAAACTTCACCGGCCGCAGACAGAGTAGTGCAAGCCGTGGAAATGTTGAGAAGATTACTACTACTACTACAATCTTCCACTCAACGCCACCCTCTCTTTTTTACGCCTCAAATTTTTCGGCAATGCTCTTCTATTTCTAATTCTGACAGTACTTTCGTCGAACATTCGGAGGACACTCCCCTATCTTCCTCCAAAATCTCCATTGATCGCTCCGGCCTCTATAATCCCCCTGGTTCTCCATTTGTTCTTTATTCCCCCCTCTCTCCCCCTATATATACACACTTAACTATGCGTTTTTATTAACATTTTTCTTTTTGTGAGGAGTACTAACTTTACTCAATTTTTTTAAAAACTTCTTTATACAAATAGTTATCGCACCAATCTAAGATATACAACGTATCCTCACCAATTCAATTAATTTGAGTGGTGATGTATCAGTTTTTACAAAAAAACAGAATAAGCCAGGCATTTTCTTATTTTGGCTGCAAAGTATGATTGAATAAATTGCCTTTCGAATTGCAGAGCATTCTCATGAACCATCTTCGGATACTGAGCTTGTTAAGCATCTCAAAGGCATCATTAAGGTTTGTGTATTTTTGTTGTCTTTACGCTCTTTTGTTCGTTAATTTGTTGTGTGTTTTTTTTTAATGGAGATATCTTGTTTGTGGAAATGCCTGTGTGTGAGCATTTGTTGATTTTGGATCATATTAGGAATTGTTCGGAGTCATTTGGATAGTTGAGTTTAGTGTGGTGTTTTGGAAAGCGCTTCTAAGCACAGCAAATTAATACTTTAATATGTTGAATTTAATACCTTTTTGTAAAATGTGCTGTTTTTGTCAACTTTAGAGAACATATGAGCTTGTTTAAATGATAATAAAACAAATTTTATATGTTCATTTTCAGTTCCGCGGTGGGCCAATTTCAGTTGCAGAGTATATGGAGGAAGTTTTGACAAATCCAAAGGCTGGATTCTATATGAATAGGGATGTGTTTGGAGCTGAAGGGGATTTTATAACCTCTCCTGAAGTAAGCCAGATGTTTGGGGAGGTAATTTGATAACCACACTAGTTTTAAAAGCTCGTTTGTCATTGTAGTTTTGTTGGGTGGATTCAAAAGGCAAGAAAATGCATATGTAGAACATAGTTACCTAGAGTATTATCTTCTAAAGTAGCAGTTCAATTTCAATCTAACATACTGTATGTTGAATTGACGTTAGCTTCTCATTAGTTTCAGATTCACTATCATCAAAAATATAAATTTATTGACATTCTGATTTTATGATAGATGGTTGGTGTTTGGACGATGTGTCTGTGGGAGCAAATGGGGCAACCAAAGAAAGTGAACCTTGTCGAGCTTGGTCCAGGAAGAGGAACTCTCATGGTTGATCTTCTACGAGTATGAAACTGATTCTTTTAATCTATCTTAGAGTTTCTTCCTATAGGAAGGGAAACTTTACTTTACTGCCTGCAATTCTTCTAGTATAATTATAGTTTGCACCAGAATAGTTCAAAAGTTGAGATCTTGTGGTTTTCCATAGGGTGCATCAAAGTTCAAGAAGTTTACAGAATCATTGCACATACACATGGTTGAATGTAGTCCAGCATTGCAGAAGCTCCAATATAGCAACTTGAAGTGTATGGACGACGATGTTGCTAGTGAGGTAGAGAAACCCACTATTAGCACATTGGCTGGAACCCCAATAAAATGGCATTCTGCTCTGGAGCAGGTTCCAACAGGAGGTAAGAGATATCTTGAGCATGTTTATATTTACTGTTACCAGAGACAAATGAATTTTGTTGAGAAAAAGGTGGAAGTTCAGTTTGTTTAACAAATGTATATTACTCCCTCCATTCCAAATCGAGTCTCGTATTCCTTTTTGGGGTGTCCCAAATTAAGAGTCCACTTTCCCTTTTTCAGAACATAATCCAAGTACCAAAACTCACCACTGGAATTAACTTATGTTCTAAACCATCAATTGTGATGAAATTAGTGCATTCTTAAAAAAATGTGAAATTCATACATGTACTCTTAATTAGGGACAGAGGGAGTATGAAATATAAGTTTTCTAAGTCCTAGATAAAAATCACTTTCCTCTTTTGCATAATATAGGTTTTTGTTTGCTGTATTTCAGTGCCAACTATCATAATTGCCCATGAGTTCTATGATGCCTTACCGGTTCATCAATTCCAGGTTTGTCTAATAACTTATGCCTTGGTGCATTAGTGGCGTTGGTGAATATTGTCATCCTGTTTCCATTGAAGTGTTCTTTTGTTTGATGTACCATCCGTGACAGGAAAACTGCATAAAATTTTCTATATTCAGTGGGTGCCCTGGGGGAAGGTGGGGTGGGGGGTGTTCGTTTAGTACCTATGAAGCATAGACTTGACGCGTTTCGACGCGACACGCAACACGCAATTTTTCCAAAATGTAGGAGACGACACGTGGGGGGAAAACGTTCTTAATTAATTAATTATATATGCAATAAACATTGTAAATATTTAAGAGTTCAATAAAATGAAACTAGATTGCATTAATAACACAAATACTCAAAACAAGATCACTAAATTCTTCCATAATTAAAGCATCAAAAAGCATACATAGACCAAATTGTTCCATAGAATGATAAAAAACAAAAGGAGAATATAAAAAGTGGCTTAGTTGCCCCATCCTCAGTTGATGTTGCAATGGAGAAACACTAGGAGTCAGGGGAGGAATTGTTCTAGGGCTACCCCGGACTGTAGCCCGGGTCTAATTTTTTCAAATTTTTTTTTAGTGATAGGCTTAAATTTTATTTTTCAATATATATGTATATATATGTGTATAGCCCACCTTACTTTTTTTAATACTATTACTTTGCACCTATTAAAATTTTATCCATTCATTTACCACTCTCCATTTAAATAATATTAACTAAAATAAATATCAAATACCCTTTTTTTTTTTTTTTTCACTTTTCCGAATTCTGATTGTCTTTTTGTTTGTATTTATGGCGTACATGGCTAGATATAAAGGGAAATTATTATATTTTTTGTATATTTTTTAATATTTCATATCTACACTTCCAACGTATATAAAAGTTGATATCTTTTGTATGTATTTGAATATTTTATATTTGCATTTTGATTTGTTATATTTTAACGTTGTCATTGTTTAATTTTTAGCCCAGGTCATTTGTAATTCTTGGCTACACCCCAGCTAGGAGTAGTGTCCATCTAAATAAATTATCAATGAAAGAAAGGAGAAAAGGATAATTGGTATTAAACTATTGTAAGGTATTTATACAGCAATTACATTAGTACATAATCAATATAATTATGTACACAAAATAAATAAGATTATATGTAGCAGATCTCATGGAATTGAGATCGTGGAAAGAATATTTGCAATTGATCTTATGGAGCTAAAATCATGGGGAATGATTTCCATGGCTGATATCATGGAGAGATATTATGACTAACAATCAAGTATTAGAGACTATAATTAAATTCAAGTGTCGGAGTGTGTCGGAGAGTGTCGGAGTGTCCGACAAGTGTCGGGCCCGACATGTGGCCTCCAAGAGAGTGTCCGTGCTTCATAGTTTAGTACCCACTTTGCTGAATTATAATGCAACTCTTAACTAGAATACCATATATTATGAGCCTACTGGTTAAAAAAGAACAAGGTGTCTTCCCACAAATTTGCTTCCTAAAAATTGGGTAAACTTATGTGGTGTGGCTTAAGTCCGGTCTTCATTTACATGGTTTGAAAAAGTGGTCCTCATATTTTCGTCACATTAATTTTCAAAGCAGTTCTCTATGTGACTAGAAAGGATGCTCGCGCACAGTATGTTCAATTTCTAGAATCTAGAAAAGATCATATTTATACCTGATTTTGCAAGTCTATTTTCATGTCTATATCTCTACATTTTAGAAATTTGACCGTGAGACTGAAAAAAAAAAAGATGAGATTAACTGAGAGCAGTACAAGTGACTGAAGATTCAATAAACTTAAGTAAAGGTGAGTAAAGGAATTATATTAATGTATTGAAAGACACGATTAATAATGTATATCTACAGAATGATGAGGCCTATAGCTTAGTGTCCAGAGCTCACACCTGTACTAGGGAGGTTGTGAGTTCAATTTCCCACTGGCCAACTCACCAATGTACTAAAAGAAGTATAAAAATGTATTTAGTTTTTTAAAAATGCTCAATGTGTAGAGCATAGTTCCTTTGTACAATCTGTTCTAGGGGTGTATTGTTGGCTGTGGTTTTTGGCATGATCTTATTTCCTTTCTTTTCTTTTCTTTTTTGGGTTATATGTTTTGTTGGTGGACTCCTTGTCCCCTCTATATTTGTACTTTTAATTTATATTTTTAATGGAATCATGTTCTTATAAAAAAAAAATGTGTAGAGCATATTGCTTTGCTCTTTCCACATAATTACATATCAGAAAATTAGCTGCAAAGCACCTGGCAATATGGAGTACCTAATAAGCTTTATTTTGCACCTTCTAAAGTACAACTTTCTTTTTCTATCCTGTTGGGGTATGTTACTTGTTATTTTAGTACTCCCTCTGCCCAAAACTAGGAGTCCACTTTTCCTTTTTGGGATGTTCCATATTAAGGGTCCGCTTTCTTTTTCAGAACATAATCAACATATCAAAACTTACTATAGGAAACAAGAATTGTTCTAAACCATTGATTGTGGTGAAATTAGTGCATTCTTAAATAATGTGAAAGTCAAACACGGACTCTTAATTAGAGATAGAGGGATTAGTTCTTATGCATCATTTTGATTACACAATTTTTCTCCAGAGAGCTTCTCTCGGCTGGTGTGAGAAGATGATTGATGTTGCAGAAGATTCATCGTACAGTTTCTATTATACTCTAATCTCAAAATTTATTTGTCTCATTGTGGGTTTGCTTCTGATAAAGTTGAATTATCCAATGATGTTCTTCCTCATTTCATTGGTTAGGTTTCGTATTGTTCTATCTCCACAGCCTACACCTGCAGCTCTCTATCTAATGAAGCGCTGCCAATGGGCTGGGTCTGAAGAAATATCTAAACTTAATCACATCGAGATTTGCCCCAAAGCAATTGATTTGACTCAAAATATTGCTAAAAGAATAAGTTCTGATGGTGGTGGAGCTCTCATAATTGATTATGGCCTTAATGGTGTAGTTTCAGACAGTCTTCAGGTATTGTTAAATATAAACACTCGTACAAGTTAATGCATTATTGGCTGGTCTGCCTAGGGTGGACTGATTTGCTTTCTCTGTTGTGATTGAATTTTTATTGATTCAACATCAACATATGTGGTTTATCTATTACTATTACTGAGAGGTGGACTTTTGGTATGCACTTGATATTATGAATCGGCCTTCATGCTTTAAAAAATAAAGGTGCTTGAACTAAGATTTGACCCCATGACATCAAATATGAAGAACACATTTTATATCACTAGACCAAATGTCGTCACATCTGCTTCCTCTGGTTTAAAAATCTACATAATGTGAGGAATGATTAGGTATGATATTCCACATGCATTGAGTATGGTACGGCCTACAAGTTCTAGTATATATAAGACAGACAAAGATGAACCTCCCAAGTCTTTAAGTGCTTGTTGAATTTTTTCCCTTTTCAGGAATCTTAAACTGGTTAACTCATGTATCGAGTCTCAAAATTCACGTAAAGTATTGGAATCCCAATGTGCTAAAAAGTTTAAAATTTTGATGTGAAATTACCTTGTTTGGATTCTGGGAAATCACAAAAGATTGGAAAAAAAAATGACTAAAACTAAATTATTATTCAACAAGGACGTATTCAGGATACTTATCTAGTCATACACCCGAGGTAACGCTGATCCAGCAAATTATATAAATTAACATACAGATATGGTGAGGCCACACCAATATTTCAGTATAAACATGATAAAGATGTTCGTATATCTTAATATATGCGCATACTACTTTAAAAAAATGTGTGTGCTCCAGTGAAAAACTCTATTTAATGGACAGATGCTTCTAGTACTAAAAGGTTATGATTTGTATCAACCATTTACAATATTTGTATTAACATCCTTTGCTTTCAATCTTATTTATCTAATATTACTGTACATACATTCAGGCAATTCGTAAACATAAGTTTGTCAACATATTGGATGATCCTGGGTCTGCTGATCTAAGTGCTTACGTTGACTTTCCTTCAATCCGGCATTCCGCTGAGGAAGTTTCAGGTAGCAAACCCTTTTTTTCATATAATCATCATATCTTGTAAATCTTCTAGAAAATTGCATTTTGGTGCATTGAAATGAAAATATTTATGAAAGCAAATGCAAAAAACCAAAGGAAAGAAAACTGGGAAAAAAGTTTCACCAAAGCTACCTTCCTCCTCTTTATGCGAATACTTTGTTTGCCTATTCTTTTATCAAACAATTTTCTAACCACTACGCCACTTTTTTTGTTGTTCATTATTTATTCAAATTAAATGTATATGAGTTGCACACATATCACGTATGTAGGGTAATCTAGTTGTACAAAAGTGAAATAAGAGAATGCAAAAATGATCCTATAATTTGTGATATATATACATATATATTTTTGCAGAAGATGTGTCAGTCCATGGCCCAATGACCCAGTCTCAGTTTCTTGGTTCTTTGGGCATAAATTTCCGAGTTGAAGCTTTGCTACAGAACAGTACCGAAGAACAAGCAGAGTCTTTGAGGACTGGGTACTGGCGTTTGGTTGGGGACGGCGAAGCCCCGTTTTGGGAGGGTCCAGAGGAGCAGGCGCCTATTGGAATGGGCATGCGGTACTTGGCTGTGGCTATTGTTAACAAGAAGCAAGGCATTCCTGTTCCATTTCAATAAAATTGGAAGGGGGCACAAAAAGGAAAAAAGAAGAAGTGGCGCTTAATAAGCTAATATATTTGGCATTCATTCATTTATGTACATTATGAATGTACGTTTAGCATTGATTAATATTCCGAGATCCCCCCCCCGCCCCTCTTTCTTGCGCAAGTATTTTGTGTTATTTTCAATCTAAGATTCTCAATTGGGACCAACCCAGCGACTTGGGCATCTTTGTTGTTAAAGTAATTTATGTATCTACAGAGTTTGGCATTTTGCAGTTTAACGTAAAATTTTCCTCATGATTTACTAGGTTTCTGTCATTTCGAATGCTAACGTTTTTTAGAGGTTATTTGTGAGAGTTGGGTCTTAAAGTGATTAATACAACAACAACAAAAAAGCCTTGAGGTGGGCACATTTTTTACACAATTTGTCGATTGAAGACATAAATTATAGAGACAATGCATAACAAAAACTCTCATCTCAATTTAGAAGTTGTTGGAGTTTTTGTGTATTTAAAGAAAAATAAAACCAAGACAAGGTGATTTAATGTGATGTGATGGTTGATGTGATGTTATCCCAAGTCCCACATAGGAGAGATATAAAACCTTTCATGGGTTTATATATGGAAGAATTTGCTTAAGGGCTTGAGCCCTTTGGGCATTAGACTTTTGTGCTATTGGGTGAGAACTTGGATGAATGTGGTTCACCACACGCGCGCCGACCCGGCCCGGTCCGGTCTCGGGCTTTGGGCTTGTCTTGCGTAGTGTATTATCTTTTTATACAAAATACATTTAAAGAATTTTATTTATTAAATAAAAATTAAAAAATGGGACAAGGCTCAATTATTTCCCTCCGTGTTTTCTTGCACGCTCCCATGATTTCCTCCAACACGCTCCTCTACTTTCCTCCATGTTTTCTTGCGGATTTTCCGGAAAGGTGTTTGTTTGTCTCAACGCTTTCCCCTTTAAACGGATCTAAAATAGCTTTCAAAAAGATACACTCGCAGAGAACAAAACGAAGAGAGATCTATCTACAAAAATATTTTCCGGCAGAAAAATTTTTAGCCTCCGGCGGTAGAAAAAAAATTCGATCCCGAGCAATTAAAAGAGTGTTATTGTCGAGCGGTTGAATAAGTGCAAATCAATCGTACAGAGGGTATCTGGGCTGTTTCATCCTGGGGACGGCGTGGCATAATCTGAACTGCTAGCACAATTCCGGGCAGAGCCGCGAAACGTCTTAAAGAGAGCGACTTAGTCCGCGACTCAACCCGGTGTACTCTCTACCTTATTTATTTTAGATTCAGCAGTACATTATTTTCCAACAGAAGTCGTTTCTTTATTTTTGCATATTGAGAAAACACAGTAGTTTTTACTCGATCAATGGTAAAAGTTTTTAAGTTAAGACTTTTCAGAAATGTAAATGGGGTTCTCAATTTGAAGGATACTCCTTACAACTGAGTAGTGTGTTATTGGAACATACTTATGTATGATTTTAATTGATTATTGCAAGTGAAGCAATAAGTACTACCTTGCAAATTCGATGATATGTTTTAAGAAAGTCCAATCGATTTCAAAGGTGAACTAGATTGAAAATTCAATTCAATTCAATTAAAATTTGGACTCGAATGGAGAGTGTGATTTGTTTTTTTGCCCTCCAATTTGGGGCTTTTCTCTTCTTGTACTAGTTTGGCTTGATTTGAGTGCATCCAATCACATTTACTCCAATTCATATTTTTCGAAATTTAAACTCTTTCATGTGTTCTAATCATGGAAGGGTAAATTAAACAAACTATGAGTTATGGAAAATACTTTGATTTCCGACCAAAGTTTGACAATACTCGACAAGTTTCACAATCATTGTGTTGTTAAAAAGTAACCCATGCGATTCACATGCTGGTGGAAAATGCAGTCCAAAAATAATCGATTAGTATAGACTGGTCATTATTTGGTCATTATTCTAGTTCATCAAACAATCAAAATGGAAAATCATGTTAATCTTCCTCGGAAGATGGTCAAGAAACCTGGATTCTTGCTTCAGCACTACCATTTTAGGAATGGAGGATTAATTTAATGTAGATATCTCTATCTCCCTTCATCAATTACCTAAAGGGTTCATTTGTGTTCAAGTTTTGAGAATGTAATGAGCATTATAAATATTTGAAAAGCTTTTCTCATAACATTTAGAATATATTGCCAATATTGGTTCGGACATGGATTCCTTTTTTTTTGAAACATTGAATTACCTCTCTATATTTAGTTCAAACAAGAATATAAATGAAATACGGGTAAAGTACCAAAATTATTGTCATTTTATAAAATTTAAAGACAAATTCTAATAATTTTACAAAAGTAAATTTTAAATCTCGATTGTTAAAAACTGTGATAAATCATTGTGTGCATTTTAATAATAAAAAGAAAATAATAATAATAATAATAATAATAATAAAGTTTAATAACAAAAAAAATATTTTGTTCTCTGTTAAAAAGAATATAAATAAAAAAAAAGTTGTCTCACCAAGTAAAATGGTTATTTTTGTCTTAAGAAAATTTTATGGCAAAATCTAAAAGAGAATATTTAGAGTAATCATTTATTCACATACATTTAAGAGGGGCAATTTTAAAGAAATACTCAATTTCTTGAATGATACATTTCTAACCTAAAATGCAAACCAAACATAAAAATTATTCTAAAATACAACATAACATTTTGAGAAAAATTTAAAACATAACCAAAACATCTTAGAAAGTTGCATAAAAAAGATTCGAACTACTTATCAAAGATAGTAGATGTAAGAATACAAATACTCGGGTGGGTCTTACTGGCTACATTTTGAAGCAAACAACAGAAAACAGCCAAACCCTTCGGCCAAAAAGTTGAATGACTAGTCAAAAGCTGAAAAGCTAAATGAAAGCACATAAGTTAAAAACTTGTAGACAATAAAGGAGCCTGCACCCAACTAGTCTAAATTGTGTCTGGTCGGTTAAAAACTCGAAATTGTTTTCAATTTAAAAAGCAATTCTGTGCAAAAATATAAAAATAAACTACACTAGTAATTAATTTACATCAATGCCGAAAACAGTTTAAAAGAAAATCAGACTATTTTCATTTTTAAAATGACTATCAAATACATTGTTTTACATTTCTTAGAAAACCAAATTCTTCAGCAATATTCACAAGTAATCGAAAACTGCTTAAGATCAAATAGAAAATGTGCCTGTGTGTAGCACTGTAGGTCTATGGGACACCACCCATATGTTAAGAACAAAAAGACCCTATTATGATTTGCATTTGCATTTGTGGTTTGCTTTTAAACAAACAAACGAAACATTCAGACTTCACACTCTCATTCACTCCATCCTTTTCCAATTCCCTAATTCCTTTTGCTTGGTTAGTGGAAAAGTGTACTAACAAAACCTCAAAATGGTTAGTGGGAAAGTGTACTAACAAAACCTCAAAATGGAACTCAAAGAATCAGCAAGTGGAACAATGTAAATGTTTGGCCTCAACTAACAGTTTCATCATCATATCTACCATCCAATGAATTCATGATAATTTGTTCTCAAAAACATTACAAGTTTCATAGTTGCATGTGATCATATCTAGTTTACTACTAAGATAAAAAGCCACCTCTCACGTTTACGGTAAAAGAGGAACAACAAAATCGCAATGCTCATTGTTTCTATGAAAATTACTACTTCCTCCGTCCCAAAATAGAAGTCCATTATTCCTCTTTGTGATGTCCCAAATCAAGAGTCCAACTGCCTTTTCAAAACATAATTAATGTACGACTACAAGAAACAAGGTTTTTTTTTTTTAAACCATTGATTCTGATAAAAGCAGCAGCATACAAAATGTGAAAGGAGATGCACACTCTTATTTAGGGATGGGGAGTATACTACATAAAAAGCCATATGCTGTAGTAAAAACAAATGACATAACGAATGGATCATAATTAAGAACCACTGATTACATGCTTAACTTCAAGATACAAATCCATGTAGAGCATACATGATGAGAAATAACTCGAAAACACTGAAATTCTTAATTTCCTAGTCTTCCAGACAAAATTTTACATGTGTACACAATGAGATACAACTAATAACACTGAAAATTCTTCCTTAGCTAAGATACTATTCTACATCTCCAAGTGGGACGAGAAAAACTCGCGAATTTGAGCTATTTTAGACGATCTATCCTCCTCCTGGTCAACATTTCGACCCTTAACCGAAACCAAGCTCTCTTTGTAAATGAAAAGCTGAATCAAATGACCACTTCCCCAAGATCCAAGACCCCTAATTTCTTTCTTACCACTAGGATCACACAAGATCAACCTCCTCGAATTAGTCTCGAGAAAAACCTCACCATTTTTCCAACACCCAAGCGGCCTCAACACATTCAAAATAGGTCCAATCGTAACTAGTTTTGTCCAAAACCCTAGACCCTCCATCACCCAAATCTGAATAGTTTTCTCAGCCTCACTCGGACTATAAACGAACATAGCAAGACGGTCATTGTACAATGCAAGATTCCCCCACTGATAAATCGACATATCCGGGGCCTCGATCTCTCTAAAAACCTCATCAACCATATCAAACGAAAGGATTATAGACCTTTTCTTGTCATCATCATCATCCTCATCATCGTCATAATAATCATCCGCCCGCCAGTAATAAAACCCATCTAAGTACGTGTTGCACAAAGATTTGTGAACATCCAGACTCAAATTAAACGCATCGCTGTCCAATTTCCTCCAAGTATCCGTCCCCAAATTATAAACTAACACAATAACAGGCTCATCAGTCTCCACATCCCCACAATCCCATAGAATCCAAATCACCTTGAACGTATTTCTCATAGTGTCTAAACCGAATCCCAATATATGCGCAAACGACCCCAAACAAGGTCTCTTAAGTATGGGTTGAGACAGAGGGATAAGGTTAAACCCTCTATTAGCAGGGTTCCAGAGAGCCACCCTATCCCAGCCATTGAAAAGGCAAAAGACGCCGTTCAATGGGCCGAGAACAGCGTTTGCGGGTGCAGCCCACTGCATAGAACTTTCCTGATACGAGAAATCTAGGGTTTCATTGGGGAACAAATCCAATGCGAAACTTCCAGTGTCGTTAACGTAATGATGAACAAGAAGATTGCCGTGATTGTTGTTTTGATTATTGAGGTGATTGTTAGTGAAGGAAGGGGATTTGATGATTACGTACCAGTTTTTGCAGACGGATTTGAATCGGAGGAGGGATTTTACTGGGAGCTTGAGGAGGATCTCCAGAATTAATTCTTCAGGGAGGTGAGGATTATGAGAGGCCATTTTTTGAGCAAAAATTCAGTAATTACTGAAGATCTGGGAGGTAAGAACCCTAGATTGTAAATTGTAAATCAAGGGTGCAGAATTTATTTTGTTTGGTAGCAAAGAAAACATTTATTGGGATTCGTGTGAGTTTACAAGACATTCTTGCTTGAAAATGACCTCGGATTTTTTCGTTGCGGCCGAAAAACAAGGACTTCTTAAAAGTTTGGAAGATGTTAAAATTTGGGATCCGTTTGTTTTTAGGGGGTATTCTTAAATGAACCCACCAATTTAGTCTTCTCACCTCAATTTAAAAAATTTGCAACTCACCCCATTAGATTCTTTCAATTCCTTTCTACTCACCTACCAATAATTACAAAGCCAAACAAGGCGCTAAAACCCTTTTAACCATCTCTTTCCGGGCATCATGTTTTTGGTCGAAAACACTAAAATTCTAGCAAAATTCCAGATCTTCTTTTGTTATTTTCAAAATTCACATCCATAATTGCCAAACTACAGTGCTTTAAACGAAACTAAAACTTAATTACTTCCATTGATTGGTCGATTGTAAAAAATAAAGAAGTCTAAATAAAAATAAATCCCTAAAAATATAGTTTAATTCTTTAATCTTAATAATTAGGTAATACATTTTTAAATTTTAAAAATTCAATGATGAAAGAAATTTGGCATGCTGCAGAGAAGATTTTTTTTTTTTCATTGGCATGCTTCGAAAGTGCGGATAAGATTTTCTTCTTCTTCTTCTTTTAATTTTTCCGTTTGAATTTGCCATGAGGGTGTTGTTTGAATGTTAGTTTGCGTTCCAGAATTTAAAGGAAGTGATCGTAGAAGCTTTAAGTTTTTAATTGTAAGATTAAAATAATTGATTGAAAAGATTGTGATTAGATGAGCACCTTCGAAAGCATAGAGAGCAACGATTTTTTAACGATGGCATCTCTTCTACAACATCCACCATAATCTTAACGATTAATTATAATTGTTGCTCTGTCCCGAGGCCAACCCCATTGAATTTGAGTAATGCTCCTATGTCTATCTCTCTCTCTCTCTAAAATTATCTCTCTTAAAATAAATCCAACAATCGTGAACAAAATAAAAGAATGAGACAGGAAATTCTAAAATTGTTTCAATTGTAAATTTGAGTGTTTTGATATAATTATTTATGCGTTGTTAATGTGTATATATAAAGGGGTTTAAAAATTAGGAATCAAATTCGCTACTTTCTCTTGGCAATGGGTTACCAATGCTTACCGAACTTTCAGAAATCCGCCATTAATGATTCTACCAACGACCAATTGCACTGATGGCAGAAAGTTCTTGATTCTTAGTTAATAGACCAAAATAGAAAGTGTAGGTCCTCGGTGGAGGTGCGTCTATACTCTAAGGCCAAGTTTAGTTAGCAATGATGAGGGCATGTTTGGCTAATTATTATAATTTAATATATCAAGTTTTTAGTAAGTAGGTGGGGTGAGTAGAATGTTTATGTGGGTGTAAACAAGAACACCCTTTTAGAGCTGCAAATTACTCATCAATTTATTTTTATTTTTATTTTAGTTTCAATACTTTTATTGACACTCTATATATTGCATATACAAATAATTATTGAATATGAATTAAATAAATGCTAGATAAAAAAATATTTTTGGTGCATATAGAGCGAATGAGTTACCACATATTCGTGACATTTCTATCGAGTTAGTGTTGGGGCCAAATAAAAAACACACATTCGGAACATATTCAATGAATAAATAAACACACAGGGTGTGTTTGGTGGATGTTTTTTTAACAAAATTTTAAAAACTCAACTTAAAATTAATTTTACTTTTGCACTTCTTAAAATTTATTTTACTTTTGCACCAAATTTTAAAAACTCAACTCAAAATATCAATCAAACATCACCATACTTGTTACATATAATTTAGTAATTTTTGAAGAGCATCCTCTCACTGACACTACTTGTGTAACTTTTACTAGCGATAGTTTTTATTCCTTTATTAATGTACCAAAAAAAGTAGTATTATATGTGTAAGGTCGTTTTACATATAAAGATACAATTTATTTACCAATGAGACGGTTCCCCAATTAATTATCAAAATTTTCACTGCTTAATTACCAAAGTAGCAGTAGTATAGCATCAAGTATGACAATTTTGCCATTTTGTCTTATTCACACTTATTTTATTGGTCTTTATTAAACCTTCTTATTTAAGGAACGACATGTTTTTTTTTTATATCATAGGAACGACATGTTCATAATTTTTAATACCAGTCTTAATTGCACACAGTAAAACTATACATATATTAACATATATATGTACAATTGTGTACAATGAGGTATCCAATTGGACAAAACATTAGACATAAAAGGCTCTTATAAACCATTTTATAAGTTTTTTGAGCTGGTCTTAATTGTACGGTGTAAAACTAATATATATGTGAATATCTATATGTACATTCGTGCACAAAATATTAGATACAAAAAGGCTCTAATAAAATGTTTGATGCTTTGTTGATTTTTTTTATAGGCTTAATATTTTATGTTATTGAAAGGTAAAAGCAATTCGTAATCAAACTTAAAATACTTATTAATTGAATCTAATATGATCAATCACTTGCAAGAAAGTAAGAACAATAGCAAATTAAAGCATACAACAATAGGATTAAAAAAATAAATTTAAAACATGCAAAAATAGGGTTTTAATCAAAGAATATATGTTTCAAAAACACAAAATTAAAAGCATACACAAATATGGATTTAATCAAAGCATATATGATTCAAAAACACATACCAACTCAGTAAGCCATTTGTAAGAAGATCATCAAATAAGCTAATATAATCAGAGAGTAATTGTTGAATAAAATTATTTATTTTTTAATCCATTAATTTACAGTTTAACTCACTTAATTTATTTGTTGAATGAGTCGAAGAGAAAGAGAAAAGGAAAATACATATTAAAACAACAAACAAGTATTATTTATGTTTTATAAATTGGGTTTACAGGAGCCTTTTTTTGAGAAAAGGGGGGAAGAGAAAGGGGGTCAAAAAATTTATTTGCATAATTTATAAATTGGGTCAAAAAAATTAGAGAAAGTGTCAAAATGGGTTCTTGTATTATAAAAAAATTTCTCTGCCTAAAAATTAGAAATTAGGTTAAACCAAAGCCATTTTTTCCTTTTAAAATTTCTTGTTTGATTTTAATTTATTTGTCTAACCTAGACTGGAGCCATTTTGTCTGTATTAGGTTAGACAAAATAACTATGTTTAATTTATTAGACAAATGGCTCCATTTATAATTATGTTAAACAAATAAATTATAAATTGAGAAAAATTAAAGAAGGGGTCAAAATAAATTAGATAAAATGGGCTCTTGTAAAAAAAATTATTCATCATAAATTTATAGTTTTTTTGGGCCCATTTGTATAATACGGGAGCTTAATTTATTTGTCTAGTCTATAAGTTTATAATAACATCATATTTACCAAATAGGCATAAATCTCATTCATTCTTCCTCTTCTGCCCTTTTTTGTTGTTTTGCTCAAGAACCCATTATAACCCTCCTCTCTTTTCCCCTTTCTCTGAAGATATGATGTTATTATTTTTTTTGAAACAGCAAAGAGGAAATATATTAAATCAAATCATCGGTTAATACATCCATAATAAAGTGCGGGCAAACATCATCCCACCTTCGAAAACCAGACGTAGAACTAGACGCTCTAGCAATGCTATGCGCGACACAGTTCGCTGATCTAAAGACAAAATCTACTCGACATTGATTGATGGCTCTAATCAAGGCCTTACAATCATCAACAAGAACACCGACATTAGCAGAAATAACCTCAGAATTATTAATAGCAGCTGCTAAAGTGAAGGAATCAGTCTCCACCAAGATACGCGACAACTTCTTTTTTTTTAGCCAACTAAGCACTTCACATAAACCAATAGCTTCGGTAATGAGAGGACTAAAATTACCACGGACAGAGCCCTGAATTGCAGCTATAAAAACACCATTTGAGTCCCGAATTACACCTCCGAAACCAATCTTATTTTGTTCCGAAAAAACAACAGCGTCTGTAACATTCTGTATTTTAATTAATGTTAATTATGTTATATTAACTCTTTTATATATATGAGAATGATCTTTTTATAATTCGGGTGGTCCGAATGAATTTCGGTTGGTAAATAAGAAGTTTTGGGTTCTTTGTGATTCGTTAATTTGAGCTAACTTTGGGCTATCGTAATTCCTCTGTTATTTATCCGATTGAAGTTTCGCTCGCGAATGTCTCTATTATTTGCATCATTCTACAACTTTCGTGTTTTGTCCAAAAGCTAATTCGCACTCCTTGTGGATCAAAACAGGGCGTGAAGTAAGCCCATCGCTAAATTCTGGTTGTTTAATAGTATTTGGCAGAGCTCTGTCTTCGGTAAATTTCTGGGAAAAATGTGTCCATAATTTGAGAAAACTTCCTC
Organism: Lonicera japonica; assembly: GCA_021464415.1. Taxonomy (NCBI): domain Eukaryota; kingdom Viridiplantae; phylum Streptophyta; class Magnoliopsida; order Dipsacales; family Caprifoliaceae; genus Lonicera; species Lonicera japonica. The sequence continues at coordinate 40,588,058 of CM038469.1, read as the reverse complement.
TTAGAAAGTTTTAGAACTTTGAAATACCTTTCCGTGGACAAAAAGAACGGCTCAATCGGAGCTCTGAGTCAAAAGTTATGGCCAAAACAAAAACAGTGCTCCAGAACCAAAAACCCACGCGCGGTTACTGTAGCAACCGACTTAAAGTCGGTTTTAGCTCGTTTTAAGCCATTTTTCAACCATTTTCGAACCAGCCACTTCCACAAAACTCTAGAGAGTTCGAGAGAGAGAGATAAGTGTTTTTGAGCGTATCTTACCTATTTTCACTTCCGATCGAAGGATTACACATCGAAAAACATCCGAAACACTTCTTAGCTTGCTATTCATCATCTTCTACCTTGAGGACTCTTTGGGGAAGCTTGAAGCATCAAATTTCCATCTTCTTTCTCACTCATAAACTGAGTGCTTGCCGGGATGGGAAAATAAGTAGGGCTCGGTGCCCTTGGGTTGAAAATCCCTAAACCCCTGGGGGAGCAACATTTGGCCGCCTATAAGCCACCGGTGTGGAGCCCGGGAACCTAGGCAAATTGGCAAGGCACTATGGTTTTGCGATTATCTATATTTATATGGGATCGGGGTGAATGATCCCAGGGCTATTATTATCTATACTTGTGTGGGATCGGGACAATTGATCCCAGGTTTTCATATCTTGGCAGCAGTGGAATCTATTCATCACTCATGCTTTCTATTATACGGAAATCGGTTGTCACGGGAGGTAACCTGCATTAGCATGTTCATGCATGATCACTTGATGAATTTTGGATTTTCTGTTGATATTATTGATATTACCATGGTCTAAAAAAAATATGTTTACAAACTTGTTTTCAAACATATGCCTGGTACCCCCCTACTGAGCAAATGGCTCACCCCGATTTTTCTTTAAAAATATTTCAGGTACTCACGAGTCCCACGAGGACAAGGACACGACCGGGTCAGGGACGATATAGAGGCTCTGATACTACGTGTATATTTTGGTTTACTGTGATGTATGTATATTTTTCCGAGAAGCCACGGCTAGCCCGAGGAGTTTATATACTTTGGTTATTCATATGGTTTGGATTATGTGTACTTGATACATGCTGGAATGTATAATATGTTTGATACCCTATGCAGCGTGATACTTGCTATATATGTTGTTGTTGACTTATTTCTTTCTATATACCTATCTTAGTCTTACTAAGGTAGGTTAGTAACGCTCCAGGCCTTAATTACAGGCGTTATCCTGTACATTAAGGCGGGGGTGTTACAATTTGGTATCAGAGCATAGGTTTACGCGATTACTTGGGTTGTGGGACGAAATTTTTGATATATTGTAATAAATTATTGTCTTATTAAAATAGATTGGATTGTCATGACGTTCCTTTTCTTGTTTTCGTATAGAATGACGACTTCACCAAATCACAATGCCACCCACGGGAGTTCCACCTCTGGGGAGTCAGTAGATGCAATCCGTGCCATGGCCCGAGAGTTGGCCAATGTGTTGGGACATATAGAACAACCCCAGAGTAGAGTCCAGGAGAATAGGGCTATGGTGGCCCTAGAGAAGTTCAAGAAACTAGCCCCACCTTCATTCAACGGGACGTCTGGTCCCGAGGCGGCAGAGTCCTGGCTCGATCAAATAGAGAGAGCCTTTGAAGTTATGACCTTACCCGATGACCTGAAGCTTAATTTGGGGACATACCAGCTGGTTGATCAAGCTGGTATCTGGTGGAGAACTGTGTCTAGAATAGCGGACGCTCCTACCTCTTAGGAGCAATTTACTCAACTATTCCTAGAGCGTTATTTCTCGTCGGTTCATCGGAGTCTGAAGAGAGATGAGTTCTGTTCCTTGATCCAAGGGAACATGTCGGTTTCGGAGTATGAAGTGAAATTTGAAAGTTTAAGTCGTTTTGACAAGAGTTTGGATAACAATTCCGAGGAAAAGATACGTTTATTCCTTAAAGGGTTGAAACCTTCGATTCGGGAGAAAGTATATCACCTGAATTACAGCAGTGTTGCTGAAGCCGTGAGGACAGCGATGAAGGTGGAGCAAGAAAGGATAGATGCCAGTAGGTTTCTCGACAAAGAGGGGTACTGAGGGAAAAAGGTCAGGTGGTCCGAGAAAGAGGTACAAGAGTGAGTCGGGATCATTTAGTGGAAGTTACGGTAGAGGTCGGTCTACGGGTTCGGGGAATGAAAATCAGGGGTTCCGAGAAAGATTCTGTTATGGGTGTGGTCAGCTGGGGCACTTCAAGAGAGAGTGTCCAAATGTGAGACGAGAACAACAACCATCCCAGTCCTTAAACAGTCGGCCGCAGTTTCAAGGCTCAAGTCGCACGGGCGGCGAAGGACAATCCTTTTCTAGCACTCCGGGTAGTCAAGGCCGTGGGCAGAGTCAGAGCGGGTCTCGTGGAGGTGGGAACTCATACTCTCGGGGTGGTGGCAGAACACAGGGTCGGGTCTACACGTTGACACAGTCAGAGCCGCCAGAGGTTAAAGTGATGGAAGGTACTATTTTATTCTTTAGTACCTGGGTTAAAGTTTTGTTTGACACTGGTGCTTCTCATTCTTTTATTTCACGTGCATTGGTTGATATTGGGATTGGAATCATTGAATATACCTTTGTGGTTTACACCCACGAGTATTCGGTTGGGTTGTTGAATTGTTCTTGAGTTTTGGGGATTGAATATCTTACCTTGATATGGGGGATTTGATCTTATACTGAATGGTTGGTACATTTTTCCCGGTAATTGATTGTTCTAGACGTCGGGTAACAATTCCACTGTCAGATAGTGAATTTTGACTTTTCAATGTTGATGGGGTTAAATACTAATTTTATCATTTGGGTTCCGTAAAATACCACCTTTGTAAAAATTGTTCCTTGAGTTTTGGGGAGTCCTCGATAGAGTTTGATCTTATCATACTATAAATAGAATTGATATGGGGGATTATGATCTTATACTAGGAATGGATTGGTTAGTTCACTATTTTTCGCGCGTCACTGTAATCACTGTTCACATATACAGCGGTTGTTCTAGTTCACAATCACGTTCACATATCGGGTAACAATTCCACTGTTCATATATCGGTGGTACTGATAGTGATCAATTCACCATTATTCATTGATTGGTCGGTCGTCAATTATCTGTTCTAGATTTTGACACCATCAAATGTGAACCCGAGTCACTTGTCCCGTGTGCATATTTTAAACCCAAAGAACAACGGAGTTACTTTGGGTGGTTGGCTAGCATTGTAGCACGAGAGGATGGCAGTCCTCGTCCTTCTGATCTTCCAGTGGTTAGGGAATTTCTTGATGTGTTTCCCGATGATCTTCCAGGTCTACCCCCACATCGGGAGGTGGACTTCTCTATTGATATTGTTCCAGGAACTGCGCCTATATCTTTAGCTCCATATCGTATGGCTCCTGCTGAGTTGAAGGAACTGAAAACGCAAATTGATGAATTATTACGGAAAGGGTTCATCAGACCTAGTGTAGCTCCGTGGGGAGCACCTGTTCTATTCGCTAAGAAACAAGATGGGTCTTTGCGGTTATGTATAGATTATCGACAGCTGAATCGAGTCACTATTAAGAACAAGTATCCGTTGCCTCGAATCGATGATTTGTTTGATCAACTGCAAGGTGCTGTCAGATTCTCTAAGATTGATCTTCGATCGGGCTATCATCAAATGTTAGTTCGAGAGGAAGACATTCCGAAGACGGCATTTCGTACTCGATATGGTCATTATGAGTTCTTGGTAATGCCATTCGGGTTAATGAATGCACCAGCTGCTTTTATGGACCTAATGAATCGTTTATACCGTCCGTATCTTGATCAGTTCGTGGTAGTTTTCATTGACGACATTCTTATCTATTCCAAGTCAGATGAAGAGCACGAGAATCACCTTCGCTTGGCTCTTCAAGTTCTTCGAGACCATAAGCTGTATGCTAAGCTTAGCAAGTGTGACTTCTGGATGTTGGAAGTCAAATTCTTGGGACACGTCGTCTCGAGAGAGGGTATCTCCGTAGACCCGGCAAAAGTAGAAGCAGTCCTAAAATGGGAGAGGCCTCGAAATGTTACCGAGGTTAGAAGTTTCTTGGGTTTGGCTGGGTATTATCGTCGGTTTGTCAAAGATTTCTCCCGTATAGCTTTACCGTTAACTCGCCTAACTCACAAAGGCGTTCAATTCGTGTGGGATGAATCATGTGAGAAAGCCTTATTGGAGTTAAAAGATAGGCTTACTTCTGCTCCAGTTCTTATTTTACCCGAGCGAGGAAAGGGTTACACAATCTATTGTGATGCTTCTAGGCTTGGTCTGGGTAGTGTCTTAATGCAGGAGGAGCATGTGGTGGCTTATGCTTCTCGACAACTCAAGCAACATGAGAAAAACTATCCCACTCATGATTTAGAGTTAGCAGCTGTTGTCTTTGCTCTAAAAATCTGGCGTCATTACTTATATGGCGAAAGATTTGAAGTCTATTCTGATCATAAAAGCCTGAAGTATATTTTTACTCAGAAAGATTTGAACCTTAGGCAACGTCGGTGGATAGAGTATTTGGAAGATTATGACTTTACTCTTCAATATCATCCAGGTAAGGCTAATGTGGTAGCCGATGCCTTAAGCCAAAAATCTCAAGGGTCGTTAGCCGCATTACGGTGTTGGGAATGGAGGTTGAGAGAAGAGTTACAACGATACAACCTGATGGTGAATCGTAATGAGAACCGAGCTTATTTGTGTAACATGATTGCCCAACCGATAATCCAACAACGAGTGATAGATGCTCAATGGGCAGATGAAGCGTTTCAGATAATACGTGATCATTTGGCCACGGAAGCTGAATATGGTGGGTATAAACTCGGAGTCGATGGGGGAATTCGGGTTCGGGAAGGTTGGTGGTACCGAACGATCCTGAACTTAGAAATGAAATTCTAAGTGAAGCTCACCATTCTAAATTTTCTATTCATCCCGGTGGTACAAAGATGTACCGGGACTTGTGTCGAAACTTTTGATGGAATGGCATGAAGAAAGATGTCGCAAATTTTGTGAATAAGTGTATGACGTGTCAACTAGTGAAGGTAGAACACCAAAGGCCTGCAGGACAACTCCAGCCATTACCCATTCCCGAGTGGAAGTGGGAACATGTTACCATGGATTTTGTTTCGGGGTTACCGAAGGCATTAGGGGGTCAAGATACAATCTGGGTGGTTGTCGATAGATTGACAAAGTCTACTCACTTCCTTCCTATCCGAAACAACCAAAATGTGGAGAGCTTGGGAAAACTTTATGTTCGGGAGATAGTTAAACTCCATGGGGTTCCATTGACTATTGTATCAGATCGAGATCCTCGTTTTACATCTCGATTTTGGGAAAGTCTCCAAAGCGCTTTGGGAACACAGTTAAAATTTAGTACGGCATTCCACCCGCAGACCGATGGCCAATCTGAGCGGGTTATCCAAATACTTGAAGATATGTTGAGAGCGTGTGTCCTCGATTTTCGAAGAAACTGGATAGAGTACCTGCCATTAGTCGAGTTTGCATATAACAATAGCTTCTAGGCTAGTATAGGTATGGCACCTTACGAAGCCCTTTACGGTCGTCCATGCAGATCCCTGGTTTGTTGGTATGAAGTTGGGGAGAGAACCTTATTGGGTCCAGAGTTAGTAGAGCAAACTACCGAAAAGATTAAAACCATTCGACAACATCTCCTTACCGCCCAGAGTCGGCAGAAAAGTTATGCCGATAAGCGCCGTCGTCCATTGGAGTTCGAAGTTGGCAACCATGTGTTCTTGAAAACCAAACCTCGTTTTGGTATTACGCGGTTTGGTAGCAAAGGAAAGCTATCTCCTCGATACATTGGGCCTTTTGAAATTCTTGAACGTATTGGAAATGTTTCATGTCGTCTAGCCTTGTCGCCGCAGTTGTCTAATGTACACAATGTATTTCATGTATCAATGCTATGCCGATATATACATGATCCTTCCCACATAGTACAATGGGAAAATCTCGAGGTCGTAGATGACGGAACATTCGAGACCCGCCCGATACAAATTTTAGATCGTCGAGATCAGGTGTTATGTAATAAAATTATTCCGTTAGTGAAGGTCCTGTGGTTGCATCACGGAGCCGAGGAGGCGACGTGGGAGTTAGAAACGGAAATACGTGAAAAATATCCAGAGTTGTTTAATTAATATGTAATGTCTAAATTTCGAGGACGAAATTTTATTTAGTGGGAGAGATTGTAACATTCTGTATTTTAATTAATGTTAATTATGTTATATTAAATCTTTTATATATATGAGAATGATCTTTTTATAATTCGGGTGGTCCGAATGAATTTCGGTTGGTAAATAGGAAGTTTTGGGTTCTTTGTGATTCGTTAATTTGAGCTAACTTTGGGCTATCGTAATTCCTCTGTTATTTATCCGATTGAAGTTTTGCTCGCGTATGTCTCTATTATTTGCATCATTCTACAACTTTCGTGTTTTGTCCGAAAGCTAATTCGCACTCCTTGTGGATCAAAACAGGGAACGAAGTAAGCCCATCGCTAAATTCTGGTTGTTTAATAGTATTCGGCAGAGCGCTGTCTTCAGTGAATTTTTGGGAAAAATGTGTCCATAATTTGAGAAAACTTCCTCTTAGAAAGTTTTAGAACTTTGAAATACCTTTTCGTGGACATAAAAAACGGCTCAATCGGAGTTCCGAGTCAAAAGTTATGGCCAAAACAAAAACAGTGCTCCAGAACCAAAAACCCACGCGCGGTTACTGTAGCAACCGACTTAAAGTCGGTTTTAGCTCGTTTTAAGCCATTTTTCAACCATTTTCGAACCAGCCACTTCCACAAAACTCTAGAGAGTTCTAGAGAGAGAGAGATAAGTGTTTTTGAGCGTATCTTACCTATTTTCACTTCTGATCGAAGGATTACACATCGAAAAACATCTGAAACACTTCTTAGCTTGCTATTCATCATTTTCTACCTTGAGGACTTTTTGGGGAAGCTTGAAGCATCAAGTTTCCATCTTCTTTCTCACTCGTAAACTGAGTGCTTGCCGGGATGGGAAAATAAGCAGGGCTCGGTGCCCTTGGGTTGAAAATCCCTAAACCCCTGGGGGAGCAACATTTGGCCGCCTATAAGCCACCGGTGTGGAGCCCGGGAACCTAGGCAAATTGGCAAGGCACTATGGTTTTGCGATTATCTATATTTATATGGGATCGAGGTGAATGATCCCAGGGCTATTGTTATCTATACTTGTGTGGGATCGGGACAATTGATCCCAGGTTATCATATCTTGGCAGCAGTGGAATCTATTCATCACTCATGCTTTCTATTATACGGAAATCGGTTGTCACGGGAGGTAACCTGCATTAGCATGTTCATGCATGATCACTTGATGAATTTTGGATTTTCTGTTGATATTATTGATATTACCATGGTCTAAAAAAAATATGTTTACAAACTTGTTTTCAAACATATGCCTGGTACCCCCCTACTGAGCAAATGGCTCACCCCGATTTTTCTTTAAAAATATTTCAGGTACTCACGAGTCCCACGAGGACAAGGACACGACCGGGTCAGGGACGATATAGAGGCTCTGATACTACGTGTATATTTTGATTTACTGTGATGTATGTATATTTTTCCGAGAAACGACGGCTAGCCCGAGGAGTTTATATACTTTGGTTATTCATATGGTTTGGATTATGTGTACTTGATACATGCTGGAATGTATAATATGTTTGATACCCTATGCAGCGTGATACTTGCTATATATGTTGTTGTTGACTTATTTCTTTCTATATACCTATCTTAGTCTTACTAAGGTAGGTTAGTAACGCTCCAGGCCTTAATTACAGGCGTTATCCTGTACATTAAGGCGGGGGTGTTACAGCGTCCATGTTGCATTTAAGAAAACCAGCATGGGGTTTGTACTATTTACGAAGCTATTGGCCTACTCCTTGATCTGCAGCACTATTTGGCTCAGTTGAAGACGAATGCTGAGCAATATTCGAAACCGGGGTAGCATAATACAAAGCAGGCGGAGAAGAAACCAGAACAAATGGCACCAAACATCAGAATTAGCAGACTGCCATTCTGCTACTGCATTTCCAGCTTCATAGAGGATCGATGCAATGGATTTTGAAGAATTATTCCATATAAAAGCATTCTAATTATTCCATATGCTCCAGCAAATGGCAGCAATATACGACATCGTCGACTTATTCCAGGTGTTCTTGCTGATGATTGTAAGGCCTTGATTAGAACCATCAATCAATGTCGAGTAGACTTTGTCTTTAGATCAACGAACTGTGTCGCGCATAGCATTGCTAGAGCGTCTAGTTCTACGTCTGATTTTCGAAGGTGGGATGATGTTTGCCCACACTTTATTATGGATGTATTAACCGATGATTTGATTTAATATATTTCCTCTTTGCTGTTTCAAAAATAATAATAACATCATATTTTCAAAGAAAAGGGAAGAGATGGGAGGGTTATAATGGGTTCTTGAGCAAAACAACAAAAAGGGCAAAAGAGGAAGAATGAATGAGATTTATGCCTATTTGGTAAATATGTAGTTCTACTATGCTACTCGCGTAAATATTTTCGAAAGTACCATTTTGGTAAATAATTCTCTAGCAGTAATTTGCCACTAAATATCTTGCTTCTTTATACTATGTTTGTAATTTTCTCTTAAGCATAAATTGTATATATATTCATTTTATGCTTCAACAGTTCACTTCTAAACTCTTATGTAAAAATAACAACTGGAATATAAAATAATGTATATTTTAATAGCTTTTTATGAATTTCTTTAAGCGTAATTTTATACTTACAATGTATCTTGTTTTATAAGTTTTGATGAATATATTTCAAATATAACTTCTTCCTTTTTTAATAAAATCCAATTTTTAGATTTAAATTTATGTCATTTTAGAGGGTTTTTTTTTTAAAAAAAAAATAAAAGAAAAAAATTGATGTAAAAGAAAGAGAATATAAATGCGTAAAATGGGTGTCCATATATATACATTTATTTACACAATAACAAATTGGCAAGGGGATTACACAGCAATTGGAGCACTAAACTTTTTACGCATAGTGTAATAGATTATATATACATTTATACAACTATTAAAGATGATCTTAAAACGCTTCTTTAAGGTTTTCATGTGTAACTGCTAAATTGATAATGGTGGTGTTTCATGGTAAATACTCCCAATGAGTCAATTTCACAAGTAAAATATAGGATAAATAATCTAAAAGTACAAGTACGGTGCAAGTTAATATCTTGTTTTGCATTTTATACATTGTACGAGAAATGTGTCCTAAAAGACAACATACTTAGAAAATCTCACCTAAAGTATGAATAACTAGGAAGCACAGCTCATTATGAACTTGTTATGGTGGTTCATTCATAATATATAGTATGAGTAACTAAGAAGTACAACTGATTAATGCACTTGATGGATTATGGAATTGTTATATTTATTGTGACATTTGGTACTATGATAATGACCCAAGAAAATTGGACTATTAATTTGATGCATCCCAAAAAAAAAAAGTACAAGAACTAATTAATTTAAGAGGGAGGAATGCTAGGAAAGAATTGGCTTTTATTTTTAATTTTTTTTCATTTTATTTTTGAGGTAGAATTATGGATAGAGAAGATGTGGGGATTTGAGGATCTCAAAAAAAAAATGTGGGGATTTGAACTCTAATCTTTAAATTTGTAACGCCTTTTCTTGCCATTTGAACAGTTAAACTAATCTCTATAAAAAAATAAAAAAAAAACATGTTGGATATGTTTGATTGCCAAAGTTATTCCTACAAATTTTGGCAAAAGATCAAAATTTTACAATTATTTAATTTTTTGTAGTATTTCATTGGTTAAGTTTTGAAGACATTTTAGTGTCACATAATTTGAACTCTAATCTTTAAATTTGTAATGCCCTTTTTTGCCATTTGAACAGTTAAACTAATCTCTCTTAAAAAAAAAAAAAAAAAAAACCATGTTGAATATGTTTGATTGCCAGAGTTATTCCTACAAATTTTGGCAAAAGATCAAAATTTTACAATTATTTAATTTTTTGAAGTATTTCATTGGTTAAGTTTTTAAGACATTTTAGTGTCACATAACTCTATGGACAAAGAGTTGATGCATACTTTAGGCAATTGAATTTCAGTTCACCCCGATATATCTGGAATTCTAGGTAAGGCATTTTTTTTTTTTTTAAAGATTTATAAAGAGTGTCAGTGAAGTTCGCATAGTGGTACTAGACAACTACTTTAGAGTGCTAAGATATGATTTAAGCATACCTAACAACGTGGTTTGCAAAATTTCTTATATTTCTTGAAGCTTACTACATTTATCAGATAACTCTTAAATGTTATTACTATGTCTAAGGATGGCAAGTGGGTTGGGTTTGGGGTAGACCAAACCCGCCCCGGCCTGCCAAGAAATATACACTATTGGAGCGGGTTTTATTTTGAAAAGGCCGAACTCGACCATAGTTCAAAAATAACCAATCTTATTTGAGTTGGGTCGGGTCGGGTTATTTTGTCACCTCTAGTCACACACACATGCAACATAAAAGCAATCAATTCATCTTAAGTAAGTTAGCTTCACAGAAAAATGAAAGTTATTGTTAATTTGTTACAAAGTTTGCGCAAAAGGCAAAGCACATTCATTTGATTAGGCTTTTGAATGAGAATCCTTTCTAATCAGTCATCAGACCACAATGTTGTCAAGCTAAACTCTTAGAATTTAAACAATAAAGAGAAAAAAATTCTTTCTAAGTGTGAATTGGAGATTCAAAATTTTAAGATTCGAAGTTCAACTAAAAGTTCAAACCATTAGATGCAAGAAAAGAACTTGCCCAACTAACTACCAAACAACAAAAAAGCTGATTGAAACCACAAAGTTGAGTCACAGCAAAAGTTATTAAAAAAATTTTTTTACAAGAAAGTATAGTCAACACCAAAAAAGTGTACACTTGATATCCACTTGAAATGCTTTACACCTCATTAGCAATGTGAGCTGGTAGTTATGTAACGTGGCAAATTCACGAATTCGAGCTATACCAAGCCAAACATTCTGTTTCCAATAATCAACTCAACCCATGATTGAAAATAAGCTCTCTTGGTAACTTAAAACCAAAACCAAATAGCCTCTTCGCCGTGGTCCAATTTCCCTCATCCTTCATCTCTTGATTCCTAGTAGGATCACATAATATCAACTCTGCAGTATGAGTCTTAAGAAAAACTTTATTATTGTTCCAAAACCCACACACCCTCTCGACTTGCAAAAATGGTCCAATAGTCAGTTGTTTACTCCAGCAACCAATCGTCTCCATCACCCAAATTTCAATGGACACTGGATCTCCATGATTATACAGAAACATAGCAAGATGGTCTTTGTACAATGCAAGATTTGGATTAGCAAACTCGGTGTTATCTGGACATTGTATATACGGAGCTTGTATCTCTCTAAACACCTCATCCACCATGTTAAACGAGAGGATAGCAGTGTAAATGCCAACTGAAGAATTATAAACATCTACTCTCCAGTAATAAACCCCAGCCAAGTATGTGTAACACAAAGACTGGTACACGTCATAGTTCACAAAATTCAATATGTTACCTTCCAATTGCAATTTTCTCCAGGAATCATTACCTCGAGTATACACTAAAGCAAATATAGGTTCATCTCGTTCCATCCGAGGCGTATTCCAAATAATCCAAATAACCTTGTGAGCATTAGTCAAAGGGTCCAATCCGAATCCAAATGACTGCCTAAAATTTTCAAAATCAGGAAGAAGAGAAATCGAGGGGGGTACAGGAGGAAGGGGCTTTAACTCTCTTGTCGCCGGGTTCCAAAGAGCAGATCGATCTGGACGATTGAACAAAAGAAATATGCCATTCAAGGGACCCAAAATTTTGTCTACAGGTGCGGCATCTTGCATATAAGGATCTAGACATGAAAGGCCTAGGCTTTTATCTGGGAAAAACTCAAAAGCACGCTTATTTATATCTTTGATGTAACGATGGACAAGAAGACCACCAGGATTGTCACTGTGGTGGAAGTGATTGTTGATGAACTCGGGGCTTTTGATGAGAAGGTACCAACTTTTGCAGACGGATTTGGATCGCAACAGTGATTTTACTGGCAGCCTCAACAAAATTTCATTGATCAAATCTTCCGACAGACAATAACATGATGATTTCTTCTATCACTAGCCATTTTCTACCAAATCGAGAACCTTCAAATAAATTTCATAAAAAATTAGTTTGAAACTTCAAATTCAGGAACCATTTCTATGATATGTAAAAGCAGGCCATGCTAAATTTTCTTGAAAATCACGGTAAGAAAGGAAAATAGAAGACTGGCCATTAGTTATACGATTGCATCTGAGAAAGAAATATGCAAGAAATAAATGATCGTGGGATTTTTTGGTGGGAATGTAAAATGAGCGGGCTCTAGCATTTCTCTCTTTTATACACATTTTTTTTTTCTGTTAAATGCCAAGCGAAGGGTGGATGCACATTTACCACAAAAGTAGACAAAACAACAGGATCAATAATCACATCCATGTAGATAGAATTAAGGACTTATTTATTATGAGGAAGAGAAGAACGCCAATGAACTACAATATGTTGTCTATTTATGTAACATTTTTTAAGTGCTAAACAAATAGTTACATTATAAGTGTATTTGGAATTAAAAATAGCAGTAGAACTAAAACTCACAATACTACATTACTACATTAGTATTAAACTTATCGAAAATTAACTCATTTGTATTTCTGCAAAGAATCAAAACTTTAATTAAACGAGCAGTAAAATTAATGTTTAAGCAAGGACTTAATTAATGCGTGACCAAGTTTAGAAATACAAGTTATTATCACTTGATCAAATACCATCAGGTGTGTATATTTTGTTTTGAAAATTTAGACATAACATGAAGAATTACGACGTATTGACTATCGTTTCTAGTTTATACAGAGTGCATTTGAGCGCATTCTCATCCACTTCCCATTTCCCAAACTTGAACTACTCGAATCTATTATTACTTATTTAAAAAAACACTAACTTAATTTAAATAGTTATTGAAAATATAATCTATTTTTTTATTATAAAATTGAATTCTAAATCAATGGCCAGAATCCATAACTAGTTGCAGCATGGAAATAAGAGAGATTTATCGTGATTGCCGTCCAGTTACAAGACATTCAGAGAGTGACCTTCGGATTTTTTTGGTTACAACCGAAAAGCAAAGTCAATTGGTAGTATCGTCTAATTTATTTAAATTAGTAAAAGAGAAAATCTAATGGATTAATTTTATTTATTTTTTGTTTTTTAAAGAGGAATTTATAAAGTTTGTGGAAGGTAAAAGTTGGACATAGACTTTCAACTTGGGGATCCAGTTTGTACGATGGCCCACAATCGAAGGCACATCAACCCGCCGTTGTAGAGAAAGAATCGTCAAGCCGACCAAGAACTATCAAGCAATCTATACCCAACCAACAGTGGTTGCCCAACTGATGCAAACTGTAGAGTTAGATGATACATGATGAGAAATAACTACTTCTACAAATGTAAATATATTTAAGAATAGGTCTTAAAGTAATACTCAAGTATACTTTTATAGTAATTTCTATTCATTAAAAATCCTAATATAACATTATCCTAGGTATAAATAGGAATGAAAAACCCATAGTCAAGAGATTATTCTATTCCAATCATTCTTGCACTCACTCCTAAAAACATTCTCCCAAATTCCAAGTAAAAACCCTAAGCCTTGTTTAGTGGGTGATTTTTTTTCAAAATTTTAAAAACTCAACTTAAAATAAACTTTACTTTTACGCTTCCCAAAATTTATCACTTTACTTTCTCTCTCTGAAAAAACTTTTAAAATACTATAACTTTAAGTCCAAAAATCAAAATTAAATAAAAAATATATATTTGAAACCTACTCGTCGAGATTTATAAAATAAGATTCATTGTGACTATTTTTTTAAAAAAATTATTATATTTTTTAAGTTAGTTGAAAAAAACTCAAACAAAAATCAAATTCACTTTTTAACATATTTCCAAATTCTATCAAACACCAAATTTTAAAAACTCAACTCAAACCATCATCCAAACATCACCTAATAGTTGCAATCATCATCTTCAAGCCTTTGATCTAGTGGAAAGCACACACAGGAGGAAGAATGTACTACTAAATTGAGAATCAAAGCTATCAAAAGAACCTACCCAAAAACAAATATAGTATCCATTTATTCATTGTTCTTGTTCATCCTATCACCTTAACAATTTGAACTGCTTTCTTCTTAAGTGGGCTTAGTCAAATTTCATCCACCCACAAAATCTAACCACTCAGAAAGCCTTCAGAAATTTTAAGAAGACATTAAAAATATATTTTATTCTTTATGCAATTTTCAAGCACACGTATCGAGCGAGATTCGGGCTTTTTCACGGATGTTGGTATTGTTATTGTTGAACGAAATTCTCTCTTTTAACTTTAGCACAATTGCACAAAAACCACTGAAATTTTATTTGCTTCTGTTCATGATATATTTTTTTAGTACAAGTGACACGAATTAAGACTTGTTGGTTATAATCACTATTTTTTACCACTTGATATGCGCAACTAGACGTAAATAAAGATGATATTGAATTGATTATTAAACTATTACAATGAATGAGAGAGGAATACAAAATGACATAAATATGAAATATGGATTCAAGGGAATTTGGGGAAGATTGAGATTTGGTTATATTAATTATGTACCTAAGATATTTAGATATGTTAACATATGTAACTTCATTTAGTCTTAAAAAGAGAACATGTCTCAACTTGAAATAATTATATATAGGAATAACATCCACATTGTAATAACGAAGACATGGAAAAGTATATGGGAATGTCTTGGGTCGATCAAGTGGAGGCCATGGAAAAAATCAAGACAGAAAGTAAAGCCAAAGGTGGGATAGAGTGTGGGGCACCCACAATTATAATTGGAGACAAAGAAAAGAAGGCGCAGCAGCCGCCGACGCAACAAAACAAATAAGTCACTGTTCGTGCTAAATTATTGATATCACTGTATAAACTTTAATTATTAAAGTTACTATTTATAATAGTGCAGATTTCATATTTTATTGAATCCGATTTAAAGTTTAGTTTATATATAGGATTGATGGAGCATGTTCCATCACCTTTTTTCTTTTTCTTCTCTTTCTTTCTTCCGTTTGTGTTCTCTCTCTCTCTTGTAATTTTCTTTGAAAGCAATAATATGAAAGCTTCTCTTATATCTCGTCTCTCTTTTTTCTTTTGAATTTTATTTTATCCTAAAAAAAAAAATACAGTGGATCGAGGCGGTATTCAAATTACTTGAAAAAGAATTACGTTAAGGTAAACTAGGTTGTAACATAAAATCAGATGGATACTCGAATAAACCTTGGACGGACCAGAAGCATTGAAGAAAGTAAAATGATAAACAAAGAACTTGCCCATCTAACTACCAAATAATTGTTGGTAGATGCAAAACAAAAGCTGAACCACAAAGTTTAGTCAAAAGTCATAAAACAAAAAATAGGCCAAACTAGAGAAAAATTCAGTGGCACAAGAAAGAAAAAAAAAAGTGTAGTGCTCAACTCCAAAACAAATGGATGAAATGTGCACTTGAAATGCTATTACTTCATTAGTAGGTGTGTAATGTCGCGCGCAAGTTCACGTATTCCAGCTATATATATACCGAGCAAAACATTCTCCTAGCCTTCTGATATTAATCAACTCAACCCATGACTGAAATAAACTCTCTCCATTTCTCCATTTCATAAGGATTATACAAAAACATAGCAAGAAATTAAGACTTTGTAAAGTGCAAGATTTGGATCAGCAGACTCGGTTGTATCCGGAGCCTAAATCAACAATCACTTTTTTTTCTTTTCTTTCCAGTCTATTCCTTCAATTCAAATGGACTGTTAAATGCTTTAACAATCAAAGGTAACCTGATTCAGTTACAACTAGGTTTGGGGTCAAACTTGGGTTCGAGTACATTTTGATCTTTGACCTAAATTGTTGGTTCTGTTGATAAAAGAAAAATCAAGAAAATTAATGAAAAATACTAAAACTTTATAAAAAGTCAAAAAAATAGAGAAGTGATTTTGTGATGTTTTCTTTGTACTTTTCTTTTATCATGAGAATTTTTCTTACCTCCCTAAAAAAGAGATTATATTCTGTAGGAAATATTAATACATTTCACCAAATCAATCATTTATTTTTAGTTCCTTTCCAACCTTTTATTAGTCACCTGTAATTGATGAAATTCCTTTCTACATTTTAGACAACACGATTTGTGACACTATTTACTTTACGTCTACTTACATCACAAATGACTTCTACTAAAACACTATCCACATTCTCGTGTATATATAATGTATATAATTTGAAGAAAACAAATTTAACAATAGTAATAGATGGCTCAGTGGTTAAGCATGCCCCTACATATATTGTTTAGGGGTGAATGTTCGTATGACACAGTTTCACGCAGTTGAAATGTCTCTTGGCAATAGAATAAATGCATTGAATGGTTGTACATTATGGTTTATAGTTATATCACTAAAGTTATTTGTACTATGGCAATAGAGTCAACCGTAAAGATGCAATCCATATATGACCAATAATATGTATAATATTTCAATAATTCTAGATAGACATAAAACGTGACAAATTAAATGTAGTATTGGATACATTTTGTCTTTGTTTGAATCTAAATGTTGAATATGAAAACTAAAAAAGTTAGTTCTAAAGTCTCAAAACTAATTCTAAAAATTGTTTGATTAATTTTTTAACGTCATATCTAAATAAGTATTGTTTGTTTGAACATATCACATCCGAATAATAGATAAATGTTATTTGAACAAAATTCTCTTTATTCTCTTATTATATAAAAATGACCATCTAAAATGATGACAACAAGAAAAGTATTTTATATCTTTAAAATTCTAAAGACTTCAAACTAAAGAGGCCTAGAACCAAATATATATATATATATCTAAAAGGACAAAATTAATTCTTATTTTTTAAAAAATAAAACAAATATTCAACCAAATTAAATTAATTTTTTTTTAAATCTAAATAATCAAACTTTCAAACTTAAGATTCAATTAAACAGCCCCTATGTTGCATTTGGATTTCTACAGTTATTTTCGCCACGCTATACCGTCGTCAAAACCCCCACCACCACCTCACAGCCCCACTCCATATCTCCCACCCTTTAACAACCCCCCTCTTTTTGGCAAAATTTAAAACCCAATTCTTTCTTTTTCATGGCCTACGGAGGCGCAACCGCCGGTCCACCGGCAGTAGCCGGTGGTCCGTCGACATTAAGGCAGCTGAAATTGGACAAAGAATGTGAGCTCAGAGTGGAAGCCAGTCCCGATTTTCCTCTTCGCCTTCGGGTCCTCAATGGCACTGCTGAGATTTTTGGCACTGAAATTCCCCCCGAAATTTGGGTCACTTTCCCTCCTAGACTCAAGTTCGCTGTAAGTGGAACCCTAAAATTCATTATTCCAAGCTTTAGAATTCGAATGCTGGGATATCAATATTATTACTTCTTAAAATTAATTTCAATTTCATTATATGTAATGTTATTAGTTCTTAATATTTATTTCAATTTCATTCTATGTGAAGTTTGAATGATCACACAACTTACAAGAGTTAAAGCCAGTTGATACTAGTTATACTAATTTTCCATTTACAAGTTTTTGCTCTAATATAGCTCTCAACATCCTTAAGAAAATTAACAACGGTTGCCTTTAGTGATTTTAGGTTTCTTCTTGGTTCTCCAAACAATTAAAAAGATGAAATTATTCTTCTTCACTAAAAAAAGATTGCGCCTTTGGGTCATGCCCAGGGTTTTAAAAAACGGTCGATACATGTAATGTTTAATACAATTTAGTATTTAGTGATTCAGTGCATTGTTGTAAAATGCTAAAGGCGGGTTTGAGGCGTTATCTTTAGCCTCTAAGTAGTGTATCACTATCATCACGAAGTATATTACAAGCATTTGTGTGGTAAGATATTTATGTGCTTTTGTGGCATATGTGATGCATGTTAATTTATCTTAAGATATATTTTTTTTGTAAAGAAACTAGAAAACAAACTTGCGTGTAACAAAAACATGGCCCATGAGATAGCATTTATGCATTGTTTGGTTCGTGTTTTTGCTCTTTCCTGGAACCAAAACTAGTAATTTCACATCTAAAGTTTGAGCGTCATCAACATTCACCAAAACTCGAATCAAATGAGCACTTGGTTCGTTCCTTGAATCCGAAATTGGTAAATTCACACTATAGGTGTCTTATAGTTCATGTCAAGACGTTAAATTATAAGTTGAAAAGGCTAAAACTTTGCATGTGAAATTACCATTTCGAGTTCCAGACTTCCAGGAACGAACAAAAACTCGAAACGATCACTTAAAGTTTTAAACCAAAGTCTTGGAGGGCATATGGTATACTCAAAACAGCTATTGAACTAATACCTCAATCTCTTTTAATCTTTTCTTAATCACTGGTCAACGATTTTTATCCAAAGAATAGAATATGAATTATTCTATTACCTATATTATACATTAGACCGGTCACTTGCCTGATTTGTTTATGCTTATTCATATTTCAAATATCAGGTTTTTACTTGGTATGGAGCCACAATTGAAATGGATGGTCCTACTGAAACTGATTATACGGCAGATGAGGTAGGACGCTTCTCTCTGTCTGCTTTGTGTTCTTCTCTTTACAAAACCTTGATTACTTTTTAATGCCACTTTATCTTATTTATCTCGATGTCAGACACCCATGATCAGTTATGTAAATGTGCATGCTGTTCTAGAAGGACGGAGAAATCGTGCTAAAGCATCTCCTGCTGATTCTGATTCTTCCCAGGTATTATGTCTTTCATTTCTTCTCAATTGTGTTCAAATTTGTATCTTTGAGACGTGTTTAATAAAAACCTGGAAAATGATTAAAAACACTACAATTTTTGAGAAGCTGGAAAAAGAGATCAGTGATTTGCTCAGATATGATAGTTCCTGTTCTGTTTTTTCCATGGAATCCAAATCTTTGGGAGATGGGTAAGAAAAAAATTCCATGAAAAAAGAGAGAAAGATAGAGAACATCACCAAATCACTTGCTTCTTCTTTTAACTTCGCATAAATTTAGTATGTTTTCAATCATTTGCTATATTTTTTTTAAATCAAACTAACCCTTATTTGTAAAAATTCACACCCCTTCTTATAATAGTCCAAAGCATAGTAATGTTGGTCATTATCCTTGTTGAATACTTACTCTCCTTGTTTTTTGGGTGTTCTTTTACATATTTTTTATATCTTGAATTAGTTTTCTACGTGTTTTTACACGGGCAAGTGCATGTATTTGAATTTTCATGAAATTCATATTTCTTATGCACAAGCGTGTCCATTTGCTCACATGTACTTGCTTTTTATTTTAATTCTTGATGCACTCCGATGCTCAGGGCCCCAGGGTAATCGTGGTGGGACCCACAGATTCTGGAAAGAGTACGTTGTCAAGGATGCTTCTTAGTTGGGCAGCTAAACAGGGTTGGAAACCTACTTTTGTGGATTTGGACATCGGCCAAGGATCAATAACCATCCCTGGATGCATTGCTGCTACCCCAATCGAAATGCCAATTGATCCAGTTGAAGGAATTCCTCTTGAAATGCCTCTTGTTTACTTCCATGGACACCCGACTCCTAGGTACCCAAGTTTGCATGTCTTTGAGTAGTATATCTGGACCATTCATTTAAAATTGATCTTTTAGGACAGATAGTGTTTGACTCTAGCGAGGACTCATTCAGACAGAAACTACCTTTCAGAATCTAGAGCATCTAATTCTAAACTAATAGTCCAGAATTTTTTTAACTACCTTTTAGAATCTGAACCATCTAATTCTAAACCAACAATCCAAATTTCTTTTACTCTCCCGCTAGAGTGATTTCATCACTCTAGAGGAGCCAGATACTTTCCAACTACCACGGTGTTTTTGGGCTTCTTGGTTTTACAGTGGGAATACAGATCTTTACAAGATTATTGTGAAGGAGCTTGCACAGACATTAGAGAGACAGTTTGCTGGAAATGCTGAGTCTCGAGCTGCAGGCATGGTGATCAATACCATGGGATGGATAGATGGTGTTGGTTATGAGGTATACATACAAGTTTCAAGATCATATTCATAATCATGATGAGTGGATGATTACCTTACAGTAGGGATTCTATTTAACTATGAAACATGGAACATTGTTTAATGTCGTCTTTTATTTTGTATGTTGTTGTAGCTGCTTAAAGATGCAATTAAGACATTCGACGCTACTGTTGTTTTGGTGTTGGGTCAGGTAAGCCCTGTGAGAATTTTATGTTTTATTTATTATTATGATGTAGGGGTGCACTCTGCAAGTGAATTTTTACTAAGATGCCATTGTACCATTTAATTACTAATATTATTAGGGCTCTTGACTTCCCCCCATTTTATATGTGAAATTAGACTTACCTTTCATAATTGGGGACTTTGTCCCCTGCAAACAGGGAACTATGAAGCATGGGCACTCTCTTGGAGGCCACGTGTCTAGCCCGACACTTGTCGGACACTCCGACACTCTTCGATACTCTCTCCAACACTTGAATTTAATTATAGTCTCTAATACTTGATAATTGATTTAGATGGCTACTACTCCTAGTGTTTTTCATTGCAATATCAATTGAAGATGAGGCAACTAAGCCACTTTTGATATTTCCCTTTTGTTTTCTATCATTCTATGGAACAATTTAGTCTATATATGCTTTTTGTTGCTTTAATTATGGAACAATTTAGTGATCATGTTTTGAGTATTTGGGTTATTAATGCAATCTAGTTTTTCATTTTATTGAATTCTTAAATATTTACAATGTTTATTGCACATATAATTAATTAAATAAGAACGCGTCCCCCCCACATGTCGTGTCCTACATTTTGGAAAAATTGCGTGTCACATGTCGCATGTCGTGTCACGTGTCGAGTCTATGCTTCATAGACGGGGAATCTCAAGCAATTAAATTAAACATTAAGGAGGAGGGGGGAAGGGGTTATGTTAAAAAGCTGACATTGCCCCCTCACTTTCCAATTCATTGAAGATTTCCCTGCATGTAGGGGTAATGATTATTTAAAAGGGGGTAAGCTAAATTTGTGTTAAGAACAGGGGCAAAGTAAATAAAACCCTTCATTCGTCTCCAAGGTTGTGGTTGAGTTGAGTGTTATTGTTAACGACAATAAACATTGTTGCACATAGTTTACACCCAAAGTTTTAGTCACGACTGCCCATTGTTGATTTAAAAAATTGATATACATGTCCATTTCCTGCTGTTGAAATTTTTGATGGTTATCTCCGCCTAATTTCATCAAAAAATTAACAATTTACCCCCTCAAAATGGGTGGTCTGCTCGTTAACTAAGAGCAGAAGCCCTTTCCGGAGTCTGCTGTATATATATGTCTATACATCTCCTAATTCTGCGCAGGAGAAACTTTATAGCATGCTAAGAGACGTATTAAAAGACAAGCCTAACGTGGATGTCGTAAAACTTCAAAGATCAGGCGGTGTTGTTTCTAGGAATGCAAAAGTCCGCCAGAAGGCCAGAAGCTTTAGGATAAGGGTAAATCATAAATGTTACATCAGATAGTTTTAGGAATGATGGTCACCTTTGTGCCTTCTCGAATCTGACCATTCAAAGTCAACATTGTTTGTTTTCTTTTTCTGACAGGAATATTTCTATGGTCCTAATAATGATCTTTCACCACATTCAAATATCGCAAGTTTCAGCGACTTGTGTGTGTACCGGATTGGTGGTGGTCCACAGGCCCCACGTTCGGCTCTACCAATTGGTGCGGAGCCCGCTGCTGATCCTACAAGGTTGGTTCCTGTCAATATCAACAGAGACTTGCTGCACTTAGTTCTCGCCGTTTCATTTGCCAAAGAGCCGGATGAGATTATTTCAAGGTATTTTGAAAAATCCTCTATCTTCATTATAAATAAATAATTTACATACCTCCTTAAAAGAAAATATTGGGTATACTTGATGTATCGAATGACGGTACACCCAATGGTAAAGCGCCACATAAGCCTATATATAAAATATATTTTATGTGGTACTCACATTTTTTCATTTCTCTACGTCCCTACAACACTGCTAGCATTAGAGATTGTTCAGAGTTAGGTCAGTCTTGTTGTACGTTTGCTTGCATTTTACCAACTTTTCGATCTTTAAAACTTAAAACAGTGCCACATAACTTGTGCTTGCATTTTGATCTTTCATGAGATTTATCTTTTAATAAAGAGCTCCTTGCGACCTCTCTAGAGTCTAGACCAATGCACGTCTGAATTGATTTTAAATAAAACGAATGGCACCGAAAAGAATTTTGGTTGGCGGGAGTATATTTCTCTAAGAATTTACAAACTCTCCCTATATATATATGTGTGTGTGTGTGTGTGTGTGTGTTTGTCTAATTACATTACCTTTGTAATGCAGTAATGTTGCTGGATTCATCTATATAACAGATATCGACATTCCAAGGTTTGAAACATGGATATTTACAGCAAGTAATGATGTTATTTCCTATTTGTATGCCGGTGAAAATTGATCTCTTAGTAATTTTTTTTGCAAATTCAGGAAGAAAATTACGTATCTTGCACCATCGGCTGGAGAATTACCAAGCAAATTTTTGATCGTGGGATCATTGACATGGATTGAAACATGAAGTGTTTTAATTTAGTTATGAGCTTTGACTTCTTTGTAACCAATCCCTCAGTTCATTTTTCTCCTTGCCCTAGAAAACTTGTAACGTTTAAATGGCTTTGTACTGTAGTGTAAAAGATGTTATTTTGTTTGTAAATTTCTTTAAGCTAGGAGTATTATTATATTTTGAAGTAAATTAAGAGTTTATAAAAATTCCTCATATTTTCTTAACCACGGGGGAAGAAATTGTAACAAGTTGATATCAGAATTTTATAAAACAGTAAACTTAACGTTTTAATTTGTGTAGACCGGTGTGAAATGATGAAACACGGTGCAAGGATTGACTCCAAATTTTAATTTGTCCCAATCAGAATTTGAATTTTAATCAAATTAATATATTAACACTTGGTGGTCAAGATTCACGAACTCAATTTGAAATTTGAAAAGGAGAAAAAAAGAAACCCTGATAAAATTAATGTAGAATCATCTGTCCATTCAAAATTTAACATTTGATGGTTAACTTAATGTAAAGTTAGCACAAGAACAAGATTGAGACAAATTATATACTAGGTACTGTTTGGGTCTTGGTATACAGTATTTTTTGTAGCATGAGTGAGTCAAGACACGAGCAGAATTAAACAATGAAATACTCTTTTATCATCCAACTTCACAGTAAACGGAGTTTAAAATTTAGCACATTAACCTTACGAACCAAACTTTAACATTGTTAAATAGTAGGGGCGGCAATTTTTGAAACGACACAATAAAATGACACAAAATAAAATAAAATTGGGATGAAATAGAAATTTGATATCGTGTTCAGGTTTGCATTTTTTAACACAACTTCGGGTCGTGTCATGTCATGTTCGTGTAAAAAAATTGACACGAAATTGATCCGAAATTAACACAATTTGACCACGATTAAATAAAAAGTCATTTAATAATTTTAGCCTTTAAGAATTAAAAGAGATAATATAAAGAAAAAAAACCCTATCTTATAATTTCTTAGCCTCTTTTTTCTCCCCTCAAAATCACGTCTTATCTCTCCCCCCCTTATTTTTGACTTCTCTCTTCCGCTCTATGTTACGACTTCTCTCTCTAAAATCGATGAATTCAAATGCCAAGAACAAAGAACACCCAACCCCTGTTGTCCTGTACCCATAAATGGTTGGACATTTGTACTCATTTAGTGTACTTTGCTTTCTTCAGTCTCTTTTTATTTTAATAATCTTCTATGAGTTTGTATGCATTGTTGTGTTTAATTTTATATTTTCCTTAAATCTGGGCCATTCTCTCTGTGTATCTGTTATCCATAAGGTATATGTCAATAATTTATTTAATAAGGAAGATCAATCTATATTTATATATACTTTTTAACTAGTGTTTCTTTGATTTTTTTTTCTCTATTTTTATTTTTTATTTTTATAGGATAATAATTGATTGAAGAAAGGAGCATGCAATTGTGAATTTTTCAGAGTTGTGACAATAGCAAGATACAACTTTGAAGACTATCTATTTTTTTTTTTTATGTTTTTTTAACTATGGGCATTGAGACCCCATCTCCACTAATCCCATGAGGTCCTAATTGCCCCAGTGGCCCAACAAAAATTTGACATAGTGGGAAATCAAACTTGAGATCATACACCCATCCACATAGTCCCAAGTGCGCCCTTATTGCTATAATTACTCCTTTGATTCTTTCGGTTTTTTGTGATGTCTTTACTTTAGTTTGTTTATTTAGTGCATAATCTTATTTTGAAGCTTTTTTTGTACCATGTAAATGAAATTGTACATGAAAGTATATGAAGTGTGAATACTAACTAAATCACAGTGAAATTGTAACTTTTTATCGTGTCATTCGTGTATCACGTGATGGGTTGTGTTTCAATTGAGTCGTTTTCGTATTAGCAAGAAAAATTATTAATCTTTACATTTTCGGATTGTGCCGTGTTAGGTCAAAACACGACCCAAAAACACGATTTACCACCCCTATTAAGTAGACCCAATTACGCAGCACAGTGCTTAAATTTTGAATAATGTTGGTAGGGAATAGATTTAATCATGTCCACCACTACAAAAAAACAACCAAATCCACGGAAGAGGCACATTTCTAAAGAAACAACTCACCTCGACATTAAATTGAAACAAAATTGTTAGTCATAACTTCCTCCATATATCATGTATTCTCCACAGTTCAATAAAAGGTCCAAGTGAGAAGATAAAGAACTAAGTATCAACATTGGTTCACCAAAACCATCAAAAATTATTTTCAGTTCAAAAACCACAAAACCAACTAAAAGGTCTCAAAGAGGCGAGTCTATCCGAACCCTAAAAAGGCAAATTGCACCTTATTGCTCCCAGCCACAAAAGAGCATTAACTCAGCTTATGGCTTGAGAGCCAAGGCCAACCCAATCTTGGCCGTCTTGTCAATAGCCTTGGTGTCTACCTCGCCCGATATGGTGAAGAGGGACTTGGGGCGCCACTCATGCTGGATGAGGGCGCTGGCCTTGCCAAAGTTGTTGACCCGAGCCTTGACCGTGGTCAATGGGTCCAAAGCGTGCTGAGTGCCAAGGGTGATGGTGTTCTCGTTTGTTGAGAAGCTGTGGGTTACCTCTGCACCTACGGCTGTGTTGGTCACAGGGCTCACGGTGTGGTAGTAGGACGCAATCAAGCTGTCACCCTTGTCATTCCTGATTACAAAAACCAACAGAACAGTCCAGTTAATAATGGCCACATACAATAATCCTCACATATTACACCCTCCGTCTCAAATTAAGAGTTCACTTCTTTTTCTACGATTGACGCATCTTTTGATTTTAGCTTTACATCAACATCAAATGATCTTTCTAAGTTCCATCAAAATACAGTAAAACAGGGAGCAAGCAAGTCATGCAAGTAGTCCTCTCATGTTAAGAGCATCTCCAATAGCATAACCAAACAAAAGAAGCAGCAATGTTGCCTAATGCACCCATAAAACCAATAACTATTTAAGTCCTCTTTCTTCACTTTTAAGAAAAAATATACGTAAGAGTTATCTATTCAAGAGAGTATTTTTATTAAAAAGAAACAACTCACAAGGTCAATGAAGCAACAAGGTCTGCATTTCGGAAGCTCGCTGCAGCATTGCATTTGGTGAAGTTTCCCAATTTGGTGTCAAAGGAGACATCAGTTCCAATTGAGGCAACATTAGTTCCCACCACACCCGAAAAGTTGATGATGGGGTTTGCTGTCAAACCAACACTTGTGCTGATCCCCGCATAGTCATGCAAGTATTGAAGTTCCAGCTGTCACAGTCACTAATAATTAGAAATTATACAGCAACCTCATGTTTTCATAAACCATACAAAACTCCATCGCATCCATGCATTTGATATAATTGTATCCCCGTTCTATTTATATTGCAAGCATCGAAAATGGCTAGAAAAGGAGTCAATTGATTCTAGCCAAATTGAAATTCAGAAAGGTGGTTTCCATAGAATTGAAGGTGTTTGATTGGCCCAACTTCAGCCCAACAATATATAGTTTTTCATCAGTTGGTGTCAATCAAACAGCCAACCATGGATAAGTAAAGACCGATAAAGTAAAACTAGTTTGCCCTCGAAATATGTGAAATATATATATATATATATTCCATGGTATTCAATTTCTTGGGGGGAGATGTGAGCGGAAATTCCATTGGAGACAGAGTCTATCAAAAACAAACTTACTTTCTTCCCTGATAGACACGTGCCTTAGAACCAAATAACCTAGATATATCATTAAATCATCACCAATAGGGTTAGACTTTCAAATTACAGAAACCATATATTTCATTACCTTGCCAGACCTTTGATCAGGAACTTTGAAGCTTAGTATTGTCTTCAGCCCTGGAGCAGGTTCATCCACTGTGATAGTTGTGAACAGCTGGTATTTGTGCAGACAATTTAGTTAGATGATCAAAGAAAATTAATAACTTACATTATGTTCTCAAAATAGTCTAATTCCTCATGCTTATCAGAGGAGAGAGTAAACACAAAGAGCAACGTAAATCAAAACATTAAATAATTTTCACAAGCAAAACAAGAACCAGCAATCAGCCAGGAAACATAATGACCAAGAGAAGGCTGGTCTACTTGGAATTTGTTTCCTTAAGGTGTTCCATTGTATTGTTTTCCAAAGTAGAAAGTGGCTCGTAATCCATCCCAAGTGCCCAGCTTTATTTCCAGAGAATTTAACTTTTACCCTCACCCTCAACACCATCCTCTAAATTGAACTCCTTGAGGAATCCAGTAAGTTGTGTGGCCCTCACAGGGAATGTTTCCACCAACAATGTTGACCACGAAAGACTACAAAAGCTGGATAATCTTCCAAACAAAGCTCAAAGATTTTTAATCTGAGCATGCGCATTAAGAAAGATCATAAGAAAACAAACTTCTGAAAAGCCAGTATCCAATGAACTATTTCTTCATAAAGAATTCCATTTTTTTGATAGAAGAAGGTACTACTAATGATCACGAATATATCACTCAACAATTTGATTTATTTGACACCATATAGCTTCCCTCTGTGCATGGTTTTTAGCATCTAGAAAACCTTAACCGTGAAAAAAAAAGGAAAAAATGATAATGAAAAAAAAATTTTCCACGAGCACCCTGCAACTTTTTACTTTAATTCCAGAAGTGAACTCGTTTTAAAACACAAAATGCAGTACACCGACTTATGGTTAGTGACAATCCACTGAAGAGTAAACAAACAAACTATGTTATCAGCATTCAGTTTCATTCTGCAGGAGAATATAGGCATTAATAAAGAAAGTGAAAAAAGATTTTTCAGAGCCTTAGTTGAGTTGTGGAAGGAAGGGAAGGGTTAGTATCGGTACTAGCTTCCAAAATTCCCCAGCCAAAACAATAGTAATAAACAAGAAAGAAAACAACAGTATGAGGATTTAGAATAACAAAATAATACTTCATTGAAAAATAAAACACTAGCATGTATGACATATCTTACATTAGAGCCTGTGTCCACTTTTATATCAGTAGTGATGTTCTTGTTTTTCAACTGGGTATTGACGTCAGCCAGAAATAGGTCGCCTTTCTTTGTTGCAGATGATGCGATAGCCTACAATGACAGGAAAAATGAAAACAGAACATTAAAAGTTTGTAGTAGTGAAGGATCGCATAAGCTATACAAATAAGACTTTGTTGTAAATAAATCAATGTAAGTTTCTTATATGAATAAGGCTTATTCACATGTTTGTGTACAAATACGTACTGGATACTTCATGAATACTCTCAAATACATCTTTATCATACCAACAGTTCACCGAAAAAATTATGAACTCTGGACACTCGGACCAAAATTCTTAGACTAACATGAAATGTCAAAACAACAAAAGACGGAAACAACGATCAGTTTCTCTTTAGAATTCCAAAAAAGTGTTCCCACGAAAAGAAATAAGATGATGGGAGTATACAACTACATTGCAATAAAATACACTAAAAGATGTCAGCAAAAGGTGGGCTTATAACTGGAGAGGAATCATCACAAACTTCACAGTTACTATAATAAACACAAATACTTGTATACCTATAACTACACACTCATTTGTGCAATCTATGTGTACCATGGCTATTATGATTTGGAAGCTAGACTTTAAAGCATAGTATTCGAGGGAAAATAAATATATGATAACACTGAAAATTTCTATCCCAAGTGTGCAGCAAAAGATGATTACATGTTTGTGTACTTGCCATTGCTATCAAGCTACAAACTAACGGAACATACGATCTACATCACAGGACATATAATGTTAATGAAATACATGCATATGTAAATAGAGTTGTACATGCACATATATAGAGCAGAATAATAAGGATATAAAACCTCAAGCAAAAGATATTGAACTACCTACCTCAGTAAACAAACACATTGCCTTATCATTTCATATGAGAGACAATAAATTCATACACACATGCATACATAAATGCATATAACTTCTCAACAAAATACATACGTATATTATTTTGTATAAACATATTTACTGAAAATCAGATCCATAAAAACGTCAAAACACTCACAACTCCACTTGGTGAGAAGGTTGTGATTGTAAACTTGTGGTCGCTCTGGTAATCCTTGTAGAGAAGATCTAGAAAACAATCAAACAATCATTTTTCAGAAATTAAACAAATAGTAATACAACAACAATTGAACATCACACAAGCTAAAAACACATCTCTCTAACTATATTAATCCAAGCCATGAGAAATTTTTTTAAAAACAAAAATTAATAAGTTTCTTTCTGCATGTATAAACATCTACTAAGATAAAACAAACATATGCTTTCACATATAGAGAAAGAAATTAAAATATAAATATTCTTGCATTGTTTAATTTTTAAAAATTAAACCTAATAGTTAAATACAACACAATAATCGGACAGCAAACAAGCTAAAAACACGTCCCTGCACCAGTGCACCTATATTAATCAAGCCTAAAAAAAAAACTAATCAACTTCTTTCTGCATGTATATACATAACTAAGATAAAAATTAGAGGAGAGGGGTTGACCCAGTGGTAGGCAACCTTCACCCTTGCCTTGAGGTCAAGGGTTCGACTCATGGGTTGGGAGAGGAGGGTTTTTCTTTATTTGTAGGATTAAAGGAGAGACTACCTCCTTTAATTTAAAAAAAAAAAAAAACTAAGATAAAAATTTCATGTGCTGGTATATATATAAAGAGAAACTAAAATATACGCATGCTTGCATCTAATAGTAATACAACAAGAATCCGAAAACAAACAAGCTAAAAACACATCTCTGCAACTATATTAATCAAATCTATCAATAATTTTTCATAAAACTACTGAAATTTTTTCCGCATGCATATATACATATGCTTGCATTAGCATATATAGAGAGAGAAACTGAAATACACAACAACAATCGGAACAACAAACAAGCTAAAAACACATATTTGCAGCTATATTAATCCAATCTATAAGAAATTTTACAAAAAAAAATACAGAAAAAAAAATTCTGCATATATAGAGAGAAGATACCTCGAGCTTGCTTGCCGATGCCAGTGTAAAGACCTGGGCCTTTAGCCATGATTTCTCTCTGCAAATTAACAAATTGGAAATGAGAATAGAGAGAGATAAAAGAGCAATGGGGAACCAATCGAGGGTTTTATATTTGCATATTGTTATGACCAAAAAGCCCTAACTCTTCGGGCGTATGTGAACGGTGTGCTTCGTGTTCTTCGGATAAGCTGGGCCGTTGGATCCGAATAACTTACTCTTCTGGTTGGGTTTGGTCCGTCGAATATCCAGTAGTAAGTAGTGTGTAAATAAGTTTTGTTTTGGGTGTCAAATTAAGAATATAAAATGACACGTGGCTGCTGGTAAGTCAAATTAAAAAAAAAATGACACGTAGCTGTTGCTCTTTTTTCAGCCGCGGGTAAACTTGGTTAGTTTCTTTGTCCAAATGACAGCTAAATTTGATTTTTGACGTGTGTTATTCAATTATATATAAATTAATAGATAATATGAAAAAATATTAAGTGGTATAATAGTAATGAATTATATTTTGTTGACTAATAGTGAACGTTTAAATGTTTTACCCATGTTATGAAAGTATGCAAGGATGAAATTGAAAATAAATAAATTTAATACAATTTTAAAAAATTTAAAAACTTTTCGACTTTGTATTATATTAAATATTATATAATGCATAAAGTTTTAGAAAAAATATTAATTTGTATCTTAAAAATACATGTTAAATATATTATGAATTAAAATAATAATATGTTTTGTAAGAATCTATACCATATTTACTATGTATTAAAACATTATTCTCTGCATACTTAAATCATATAAAGTAAATGACTCATTTGCATCTCAAATTTTGTATCCAATTTTAAGTTACATCATAAACTTTAATTTGTTTCACATTACACTTCAAATTGTAAAAAGTGATTTTAAATGCACACTCTGTCAACATTCTATCCATTTTATAACATAAGTTGTTATGTAAGGGGCATACGGGTAAATGTAACTCCTCATCCTCCTCTTCTTCTTCTTCTTCTTCTTCTTCTTCTTCTTCAAGAGTTACACGTGAGAGGGTAAATGTAACTCCTCCTCCTCCTCCTCCTCCTCTTCTTCTTCTCTTCTTCTTTTTCTTCAAGAGTTATCATACGAGAGTTACATTTATCTTTATGCCCTTCACATGACAACTTCTGTTATAAAATGGACGAAATATTGACGGAGTGGGCATTTAAAATCACATTTTGAAGTTTAGACTGAAAGATGGAGCAAATTAAAAGTTGGGGTGCAACTTAAAACTAAATACAAATTGCGGTGTGCAAATGGATCTTTACTCAATCATATATTAACATGACCCAAGTTTCTATCATACTTTATAATCATGTAATAACTCTTTAATAAATGATAATTTTGTAAAGTACTGTGAAAAAAATAAAAGAAAAAAAGTAGTAAATTAGTATTTAATCCAATTTTTTAATGTTTTCTTATTCAGACCCGTTTCATTTATGAAATTAGTAAACACCCTAATATTTAGGATTTAGTCCATTTATTTTGCTTTTAGCTCATATCCAAAAAATACATATATATTTAATTTAATATGTTATTTACTAGCTAAATGACTTAATTACCCATAGAAATTGATTAGGGTTTCTGTATTTTACTCATCAATGAATAAAATCAGAGATAAAAATCAAACTACTTTTTATTTCTCTGAAGTTTATGTTCAAAACTAGATTACCTCTCATCATCTTTACCTATTTTCCCTTCCTCTCTTTTCTCACTATCAATTTCCCTTTGTCCCTTTCTTTCAACATTGGACCCACCACCGTTTTAAGTTTTCGTTCACTTTTACCCATTTTCCATATTGCATATAAATAAATTTGTGGATGAATATTATTTAAGTTGTAAATGAGGTGTAACTCATCAATTTGCAAAATGTCAAAAGCTATTCATATTTTCAAATTGCCCACTTTGTTACAATGTACGTGTGATGTTACTTAATTATGTGCCTTATGGCATTTATGACTATGCTCCCTTCCACACTAATATTTAACCGAATATTAATGTATGCAAAAGTTCAGATTTTGAGCCTTACCTTAATATATATATATATATATGCTCCCTTCCACACCAATTTTTAACTAAATACTAATATGTCTATATAGATTATGAATTGAGGCTTACCCTTATATTTCTATGCTCCCTTCCCCCCCATTTTTTAATCAAATACTAATATGTTTATACAAATTCAGATTGGAGCCTTACCTTAATAAATATATGCCACCTTTCCGCTTTAGTTGCAATATTAGTATTTACTTGATTAGATGCCTTTATATCACTTATGTCTATGCATATCCCTTCCATAACAATTTTTTAACTTAATACTAATATGTCTGTATAAATTTATAATTGAGCTTTACCCTAATAAATATATGTAAATATAAAACTGTATTTCAAAATTCAAAATATCATCTTATATTTTAGTAATAGCTAATTATTTTAAGATAATTAAATTTAATAATTAAATATAAACTTTTCCTAATGAATATGTAGGTGACCAAAAATTTGAGCTCGACCCACAATGAAAAACTATCATTAATGGGTCCGATGGAATAGTAAGTGTTACAAGGATAGACAAGAGGTTTTTATTTAAGGATGGTTCCCCTAACCAATAGATTGTAGGCCTACCGTACCTCTACCCTTAAAAGATGGGAATCCCCCTTTTGAGCTATCACTATTCTATCTATACATATATAATTAGGGTTACAAATGCTCATTAGGGTAAACAGTAAAATAACCAAAGGGGGTAAGGATTGGACAACACTCCAACACCTTTTCCTTTATCCATAATTAACAAATTTTGTCATCACAAGACTGTCACTATTTGGTGGGTACTAACATGATTCTAGTAATGGTTCGTATGATTCGGTAATATTCTCCCCACACATTTCTTATGCCTTTTCATGTGTTGGTCATGCGGCATATCTCTAGATGATGCGGTCGAGTTCCATTGTCCTCGGCACAGTGCTGATGTCTTCATTCTAAGTTACTCTCCTCGGCTCCTTCATTACTGGGTCATCAAGCTATATCTAATGTATGGGCCTCCAAAAGGCAGGGTTAGCCAAATCTTATTATGACAAAATTATATACTCCCGTACGTAGAATAGATGTACTTGCTGATTACTTGGATTTTAGCTGTATTTCAAAATTCAAAATTATGTTAAATTTAGCAATATATGACTATTATCATAAGATGATTAAACATTGGAACAAATATACATATGCATTCACTATAACAAATATATGTATTTATTGAATAGTATAATTTGAATTATATTTGGAAATTTAAAATTATGCTAGATTTTAGGAATAGCCAATTATTAGGGGATAATTAATTGGTTTATTTGAACAGTCAAAGGGCATTTTAGCAAAATGGCATATTTAATGAAAAACTAATCAAATAATTAATAATTACCCAATCTTTTGGGTTATTTCCTAATTTCCCAAAATAAGTAAGTTAAATACAAAACTATTTAAAAAGAATAAAATAAATATCATATTAAACAAACATAGAGTTTACTGCTAATAATATAATAAACCTTAGCTAGAGAGAAAAATTCCTCCCAAAAACTCGTTTGGTCCCCCCCCCCCTCCCGAGTTTTACAAAAAGAATTGGAATCCCCCCCCAGAAATTCAAGATTCCTTTCTAATGTTTGGTTCACATAACAATGCTCCTTTTTTGGCATTTTAAATTATTTTCGATTTACTCACTTTGTAGGGAAAATTCTATTCTCCACAATCCCCATCGACATACCTTATATGCAATTTGGTGTTAATATAAATCCTTCTGTTGTTGTCGTCCTTCATATTAGTTGCACACACGAACGAGATGAGATCCTTGCTTGGTAAAGTCAGGGTTCTCTCAATTATTTAGTTTAGTTTCTCAAGATGAATAAAGGTCCCTTTTATTAAGGAACATTTTTAATGCGATTCGTTTTGATACTCGTTTTGGTGTGCAAATATTCTTTGGCAATATAAAAGCCCGTTTTATTATATTAAACTAGTAAAATATTAAACAAAGGGTATAAATAGACACAACCTTAAAGATATTCCACATTTACTGCTAATAATGAACACAAGATAATAAACCTTTATTTATTGATTTTAGTATAATTAACCTAAAACAAATTACTTAGAGCAAATATTAATTATACTTATCAAGAAGTCATTGATTCCTCCCACCCACTTTTTACTCCCCTCAGAACTTGTTTGGTTCGAGTTTTACAAAAAGAATTAGAATCTTAAATTCTAATAAACCTTCTTTCCAGAAATTCAAGATTCCTTTCTAATGTTTGGTTCACATAACAATGCTCCTTTTTTGGCATTCTAAATTATTTCCGATTTACCCATGTACCCTTCTCTACCAATCAAATAGACCAACAAAAAAAAAAGGGAAAAAAAATAAGACCGAGCAAACATAAAATGAAAAAAGAAAACAAAGGAAGAAATATACAGGCATATACAAACATATAAATATATATATATATATATATCTTTGTAGATTAATATATATCTATACAAGATATATATATATATCGATTTGGTGGAAATATTAGGCAGAGGATTTGATGAAGATTGGTGGTGGAGCGATGGCGGTGTGTCTCTATTTATCTAAGCTGATCGATGAAGAAGGAAAAAAGGGGTAATAGATCTGGTATACATATATATACGTGTGTATGTATATGTAAACAAAATGATATGGCTTTGATGGTGAAGATAAGGAGTTGCAGATGCTGAAAATTATGTCGATAATGAAAATTATATAAACAAATTTGGTATACATATATATATATATATATTTACGGAGTTGCAGATGTTCGTAATGACTTCAGTGGTGAAGATGAGAGTCATGTTGATGGTGGAGATGAGATGATAAGTGACAGTGAATAAGATCTTTAGGTTAAGGCAAATATGTCATTTGATAAAAAATAAGAGGAATTGCAAGGGACTTATCCCAAATTTGAAGGGAATAAAAATTGATCAATCGGTGGAATTTAGCTTTCTTAGTAATCATAGATTCCCTCCAAAAATTCCAACCAAATACTAGAATCTTATTTAGAATAGAATTTAGGATTTCAAGAATCACTAAAGGTCGAACCACAAGGACCCTCAAATTGAATTCTTATTCCATGCATTTTGTAATTAGACACACACTTATGTTGCATTATTGTCGAATCACATTTTTTTTTTCTATTGAACAACAAAAGATGCACCTAAAACTAAAAAGAACTCGGCGTAGCTAACAAGACTTAGTCGTGTCCACGTAGTGGCCCATATCATCCAGTCACTTGTCCTAATATTTTTTTTAATATATGTATATATATAGTTTCACAATTTAACTTTTGTTTTATATAATACATTTTTTATACAAGTTATGAAAGTACAACTACCACAATAAAAATAAATTAAAAAACTTAAAAAGTACATTTATATAGGTCAAATTCAAAACCTCCTTATTATGAGAATAATAAGAATGCCGATAGAATACATGGCCGTAATATTTGTAAATTGTGACCAAACTTGATCATTTAATGTTTCAAAAGCAACGCATACTATTTCAAATTTGCTCAAAGTAGACGTATAAAAACCACCTTCGTTCTTGATATGATGTTGTTGCTCAATTTTTTTAGTCACTTTCCAGAGATTCATCTAAGCATCTACAATTGCGCGATGCATTTGTAAGGCATTTAGCTCTCCTCCCATTCAAGTTCCTCCCCCCTATTTGTCATAAACATATGACAAACCTTTTTTTTTTCTTTTCAGTATGTCTAATAGGTGCTTCATCACAGGGGTGCCAACCACCTTATAAGAAAGATCGGCATGTGTCCACATTATTAATTCTTGAAATATGTTTAATTTAATTAATAACTTTAAAAATAAATATTTAGTTGCTAGGTAGTAATTTAGATTTTGCCCATTTTATTGAGGAAAAAATTTGTATTTTACCCACTTTAAATTGTAATGTCAAAAATTCAAAGTGAAGGCTGCCCTCAATAAGTCTTTTAGCACTTTTAAGCACATAAATTGGTGTATTGTAATACCTAAATTGGGATTTTTTTGATCTTGTTTTGCAATGCTATAATATTAATGAAGAGAGTATATAACCATTCATCAAATTAAGTTAAAATTTACCCCCTTAGCATCAAGTCCTAGTTCCACTAGTGCTTCAACATGCATGTCTATTCCACACTACATATAATATTCTCTCAATTCAAATTGATAGCCCCATTCTTATTTTGATATTTTTTAAGAAATACTAATTTCACGTGATTAATAATAAAAAAAATTAAATTAAATTATATTCTATTGTTAAATTTAGAATATTGGAAGGGGAAATGAAACTTTTTATTGGAGACATTATAAAAGTTGGAGAGAGTACTTTTTCTTTTAATAATAAAAATTGGTCTCGCAATATTTTATACTAACAACTAACAAGGATTAAAGTGCAGCTCTTTAAACTATGAACCTCATAATATTTGTTTCAAGGTCACTCTTGATTATAGAGTGAACAAATGAGCGTAGAGGGAGCGATTGCACAAATTTTTGATGTAACAGAAGTTTTCATGACTTCAACAAAAATTCTAATGTTTACATTGTGTTTTAAAGGCCCATCTCCCGATCTAAACACGGGCCAAGAAATATGAGCATGTCATTGACAAAGCAGCTATGAATAATATATTCGAAGTTTGTTGTTGTTGTCATGTAAATTTACAAACAGAAAATGTATAAATTTTAATCATCCTTAAAGCATGGCTGATTATTCTAATTGAAATTGTTGATATTTTTTTCTAAGAAATTAAAACAATATTATCTGGTACATGTTTTCCCATGCCGGCTGCACTGTCAGGCGCGTTGTAGGAAGTGGTGGATGGTAGTAGTGGTGCGGATGGAGCTCTATATATGGATTTTGAGGGGGTAAATAGATAAATTTTTTCATAAAATTTAGTCGAGATATGATGATCAATCTCCATAATGAGCATATCATCTCCCTCAAATATCATAAAAAAATTCAACAGGAAAGTGAGTTAACTAAAAATATTGATATATATGCGCATTTCTTGTCATTGAAATTTTGGATGTTTAATTAGTTACCCACTTCTTTTTGAGATTTTTGAGAAATGATCTCTATGATCATACAAGCATTAATTCGTTTAACTCTTGAACTAGATGGTTCTTAAGTTAGTTATCTAAAAGGTGATCCTTATAAGAGAATAAGACTCATAAACATATTAATTTGAAGAAGATATGTGCACTTTAGACCAAACTCATACTCGATAAAAAATAATTTTTTCAATCAATATTTTTTCCAGTAACATTTGGTGATAGATTTCAAATTTTGTTATTAACTTATTATTTAGTGTATCACCCTCTAAAATTAAATTTTTTATGGAGATGTAAACTTTTATAAGAAAATAATTTTAACATTTTTCTCTTGTTGTATAGATATATTGTGCAAAAAATTTTAGTCACTCTTTATAACGTAGAGTTCATACCTTTTTTGTTGTGTAAAAAAATCTATAGAACAACTTGCAAATTAAATTATTTAAATAATAGTATACTTTTCTTTTAAAGAAAACAAAATAAGAATTCTACTTATTAAAATTCTTAAAAATTAATAGTTTCAAAAAGAATAATTATTGGCTTTAGAAAGTTAATAATTTTAACCTTATTCAAGTAATTATTCTACACCGTGATGCATGTAATGGCGGAGCCACAGTACGTAGGTCACATGTGCGTTGCATTATTTTTATTGGAGTATTTTAACTTTGGTCTTAAGTTTTAATCTTTAATTATGCGACTAGAAACCATTAATAGATGTCTAACGATATTAATTAGAAAATACTAAATATAATTAACGATATTAATTATACAACAAATTCCAAATTTGGAAGAACATTTTTATTTTTTGAGAGTCAAAGCACAATCAAAATATTAATTAATCTCCATTCAAAAAAATATATATTAATTAACTGGGGAGTGTACATAAAAAGCAAGAGCCTATCTAACCATTGAGGGATTTTCCAACCAAACTATACATCAAAAACATTAAGCGCAAAAACTAGCAAGGGCATGCATGGGCTACGCAATTCCCATCCCGCTTGCCAAAAGAAAAAAGAGTATAACCGGCAACAATGCCCCAAAGGTAGAATATTCCCAATGACAACATGCACTTCCATCTATTCAATCCCCATGCTGCTCGATCTGCATGTCTTTTGATCGATTATCTACTTCCACGCCAGGAACACAAAATCCAGCGCTAACCTTACCGGATTGCTTTTCACTCATCCCTGGTCAAAATTCCCCCCTCCAATCTCTAACAACTGCACCAAAATCACATAGCGAGCCATCCCAGTCTACCGCCGTGTCAAAATTTGGAAGGACATTTTTATCAATGATAAATAAAGTTTTTAATGTAGCTAAAATTAGACACCAAACTAGGTTAATTTTCCATCTATAGATAGTTAATTGAAGAAAGTTTCAAAAGAAAAATAAAAAAATTTGCAGTCCCTCCACTTCCTTAAAATAGTATTAGTTAGTAATGAAATAATTGAAATGTATTCGTTTCAGCCACAATCCTTTGACCATTACAACAAGCGATTTACCTTATTCTCCGCTCACAGGGTTTTCGTTTAGATTGTTGAAAAAAGTATTTAGACAAACACTGTAAATATTTATATTTGCCCATCTCCATCTTACAGAAACCCATATTATATATTTATGGATTCCGTCTAATTTTGAACCCTAAAATTTTTAGATTGAACGGTTCAATTTTGGACTCTTAGGAGTGAATAATGGATGGGCCCTGCAGGTTCATATATGTCTCTTTTTGTTTCTTTTTTTGGCTCCAACAATTCCCACTCTTACGGCTAACATAGCCCACATTGATGAGTATTGGCAAAAGCGACTAGAGGAGGCGGATAAGTACGCTGCCAATTCCTATGAGCCGAATCCCGAAAATGTCACCTCTCATCTTAATGAACAAGTCCACAAGTAAGTTTTATGTCAAAGAAAAATACTAATATATCTTAGCCTACTTTCACGCACCCTTTTGTATAATTCTGAATTTGCCCCTATTTAAACACATCATAAAAAGAAAAACTATTAATTATACATCTAAACATTAATACATTATCATTCTACATCTTTTGTTCTTTCGAGATTCTTTGATTGTTTTTCGTTGCTAATAGATTTATCTTAATTATTAAAAAAATAGAATTTTGAGTTGAATTGAATACTCACCATGCCTATCGTTGTAATTTAACTATCGACTTTTTGTTATTATCTTACGGATGAAAGGGTTCAATAACATTATTCTCTTGGAAAAAGTTCCAAGATAAGAACTATAGTTTTCTAGCGAATTGATTTGGCAAAAACTTGTTCGGATACCTAAGACAATAACAAAAAGCTGGATTCTTTGTTCATATATTCACTTTTGCCTTTCCGTTAGCTCATTTATTGCTTAAAAAAGGATTGATTAATATTTCACAAGGACTCAAAAATGGATCAATGCATGTTTTCTTTTCCCTCGTTTAATCTATAGTATATTTAAAATTCATTACTCAAAAATAAATTATTCAATGTATCATACTAAAATGCCAAAACGTGATTGTGTCATGTACATCATATGCTGCAGGGTCCTAAAAGAATCAAAAGGAAACAGCAGTAGAAGGCATCTTGGCAACAAACATTGGGATGGTCCGTGCATGGTCACTAACCCAATCGACAGGTGCTGGAGATGCCAGCCCAATTGGGCTAAAAGTCGAAAGCGGCTAGCCGATTGCGTCCTTGGATTCGGCCGCAAGACCACCGGTGGCAAGGATGGCCCATTCTACGTCGTGACTGATTCGTCAGATGACGACATGGTTAACCCTAAGCCTGGAACCCTTCGCCACGCAGTGATCCAGAAAGGACCACTCTGGATCATATTCAAAAGCAACATGTTCATCAGGTATAAGTATTGAGTTAGCAGCAAGTGTATGCCAGGTGGACAATTGTACTAAATTGTCACTCCATGCACACTTATTTATTTTTCCAATTTTTAGTTTTTTGATCATTCATTTGAAAATGGCTCTTTTTTTCTTATTAGTGTAATCAATTAGAATCGACCACTTGATTCCTCCCAAACCCTAATGTGAATTACATCAACGAGGAGGCTCAGTGGGGATGGGTTATTAAGGGAAGGGGTATTTTGGTTAGTAAATATTTTAGATTTTTTTTTCAAATGTGGCATTATGAATAGAGGGTTAATTACTAAAGTTTAATATAATCAAAGATACATGATTTAAATAGAACTTTCACTAACAAAAAATGGGCAACTATTTTTGATACCTCTATCTTAACCCAATGGTCTATTTAATTATTTATTTCACTACTTTTGTTAAGTGTGTTATTCATTACAGTTCCTTCTCCTAAC
Source organism: Lonicera japonica (assembly GCA_021464415.1). Lineage (NCBI taxonomy): Eukaryota > Viridiplantae > Streptophyta > Magnoliopsida > Dipsacales > Caprifoliaceae > Lonicera > Lonicera japonica. The sequence goes on along the minus strand of CM038469.1, from coordinate 40,547,811 downwards.
AGCTTAAGCTTTTGGGAGAGATGATTCCTAACATAGTTTTAGAACTTGATTTTTGGGAGGTCTTGTTAATCCTCTGTTCTACGTAATCCTGTTCCCATCTGTTCTTCACGTGTGAGTATGGGGTTGCACGTAAGGGAGGGTGTTAAGCATGGTATTCGTTGTGGTTCTTTTTCTAACGGTTTAAATTTTTGAGAGAAATGGTTCTTAACAACTATCATTGGGCCATACTTTTTAGTAGTCTTAATTTAAGGGCCAATCATAATAATTCTTCTACTATAATGTAATATTTTTATTTGAACCAAAATCCTCTCTCTCTAGTGTTTCAACTTTCAACCACTTGTTTTGTAAATTTTTTTTACTAACTTTGTAATATTATCTCATTATACGGGATTTAGTATAGAGTACTGGTCTTTATACAGACCAACTTTTAGTGACGAAACTTTGTCACCAGAAAATATCTTCCCATATTTTAGAATTGAAAATTCGTTACTAATGCTAGACCCAGATCTATCGATTATATCATAGTCAAAATTATTGTATTCAAAATATTTCCTTGTTCTTAACCAGGCTAAACCAAGAGTTGATCGTGCAAAGCGATAAGACAATTGATGGTCGTGGTGCTAACGTCCACATTGCTTATGGTGCTGGAATTATGATGCAAGGGGTTAAGAATGTCATCATTCATGGCCTTCATGTTCACGACATTGTTTCAGGTAGCGGTGGAATGATTAGGGATGCAGTTGATCATTACGGGTTCAGGACACAGAGCGACGGAGATGGTATTTCTATCTTTACATCTTCAGACATTTGGCTCGATCACATCTCTATGTGGAAGTGCACCGATGGTCTCATTGATGCCGTTGAGGGATCCACTGGCATCACCATTTCAAACTGTCACTTCACTGACCATAATGACGTAAGATCTGTTTGATTCGTCTTAATATATATTGAACCATGGTGCATGCACCAAAATTTTCATAACGAAAAGCAGGATTAAGATGCATTACATGATTATACTCGATCTCACCAAAAGTACAAACATATAGGGTGTGTTTAATTGACAAATTTTCTTATGGAAAACTTAGAAAATTAAATATGTGCTTTTCCTGCTGTTAGTGACGGTTGATAGCCTAATTTTTGGAACAACTCCAATTCCTTGGTGTACTTCTAATTATACGGTTCCTATAAAAAGTAACTTTAATCCAGTACTTAATTCTGTGTGTACTCATTATGTATAGAAGTGCTGGTGTACTTATCTTCCAAAATTTTAAATTTTAAAATTAAATCTTGTTATATATAACTTGGTGTGTGTATGTATGTATGTACATATATATATATATAGGTGATGTTGTTTGGTGCAAGTGATAGTTCATCTATAGATCAACGGATGCAAATCACAGTGGCATTTAATCACTTTGGAAAGAGATTGATACAAAGAATGCCCAGATGCCGATGGGGATTAATTCACGTTGTTAACAATGATTACACCCATTGGCTAATGTACGCCATTGGCGGCAGTATGCACCCTACTATTATAAGCCAGGGTAACAGGTTCATTGCTCCAGCCGACCAATTCAAAAAGGAGGTGATTTAATTTGTTTTATATATGTTCTACAATAAAATAAATAAATAATTATTCAGTGATGAAAATATTTTGTTAATAAAATTATATTTGATTGTCATAATTAAATTAGTGTGTGGGCACCAAAATCAAAATTCCTTTTCATGACAAAATTGTGATGTACATTTAAGAAACACTCTTTAGTGACTAGACTTTGAGCATTATCGCGGTGTCGCCAATCTCTTGGTTGTTATAACATTTTCTGATGAATTCTATATTTAGTTGTGACAAAAAAATAAAGTTTGGTTGCTAAAGGAGTACATTATGTGATGAAAATGTGTTTCGTCACAAATATTTCGTCGCTAAATGTGAACATTTTATAACGAAAATGTTTTCATCGATCTCTAATATTTTTTCATTGTGCGATCATACAGGTTACCAAACGAGAGTACAACCCAGAATCGGTGTGGAAGCACTGGACATGGCGATCGGAGGAAGATGTTATGATGAATGGAGCATTTTTCGTTCAGTCTGGAGATCCAGACGGACCAAAGAAATATGCTGCTAAGTATCCTGACCTAATGATTCCAGCAGCACCCGGGACTGAGGTTACATGGATCACAAGGTTTGCGGGTGCACTTGGTTGCAACGAAGGACAAGCTTGTTAAAAAATTATTTTTTTTGTACTATAAATTAATTCATATATGTGGCCAAAAAAATATGTATACTTGTTACACAATATTAAAAGGGGGTGAAGAGAAAATGATGAGGAGTGTTAATGTTATGGGAGGAAAATGAGATACAACAGGTAGACATTTAGATTCTCAAACTGCGTTTGCTTAATTTAATTGATGTATCAATATATACATATACATATATATATATATATATATACACGAGGGGACACAATTTATTTAATTGATTATCTTCTATTTAAAAACGGATTATAGTTTAGTAAATTTCTCTGAATTTCATTGTGGCCGGGTTAAATTATCTTCCATTAATTCTTAATATTATTTATATACTTAACTATTTGACTTATAATATGATTATTTGATTTGAACAAAATTATATCCTTTGCACATGCCGAATACAATAAAGAAAAAATGAAGATATAAAATGTAATGAGATTGCAAGAGAGAAAATAATTTCTTGCTATCTTGAGACACTTCATTTTAATTTTAAATTATTTATATGCCATGGAGCAAATATCACGAACACTTTTAAACATCAAATATATAAACGCGAAACGTGTACATAGTTTCTCTTTATACATGTAGACATCTAATTTAAAATAATAATAATAATAAAAAATATTCACAGAAATGAAAGAACAACTTAGGCTCCGTTTGATTGCAAGGTGGAAAAGGAAAATAAATTAAGTTAGTTTTGGTGAAAAGATGGAAAATATGTTGAGTGATAGAGGTGATATCCTCTTGATTTTTAAGTTTTTCCATGAAGAAATTTTCTTTGCTTGCTGGTGAGTAAAAATTTTCCACCAAAAACATTGAAGGATGAAGGATATATACTCATAAAATGAGTAACATCTATTACCTTATTTCCTATCTTTTCACACAAACTAACTAAATTTATTTTCCTTTTCCATCTTTGTAATCAAACGGAGCCTTAATGACAGTTCATTTTTCTTCCCAATCTAGACTCTAGAGGTCCCGTGACGCCGGGAAGTCGCAAATTAAGTTTAAATATTCAATTTGAAAGAGAAGAGGCACAAGGTTAATTAATGCATTTCATTTTGTTAATTACCTTAAACTTAATGACTTCACAAATAGATTTAAGATATTTAAAAATAAACTAAGGACGGTCAATAAGTCAATAGCTAGTCTTATAGCACAGTTAAGTGCCATAGTTAGGAATTTTGTTTAAGCTGATCATTTATCAATTCCTTATGTATCGGTGCTTTATCAGTGGCACTCTATTTATTACTAAACCACCAAATGCATGCTTAAATTAATTGTAAAAACCCCCCTCACTTGTAGATGTAAGACACCGCTTGTATAAAAAATATGATTTTTACCTCATTTTTCATCAAAATTGATTCCATTTGATCTCGTTTCTTATTATTTCTGAAAAAATTAGAGGGCTCAATATTTATTCATTTTGGCTTATAAATTTTTACTATACGTATCTTTTATATATTTTAAATAGAGTGGGGTCATTGGACCCCACATGGAGCTTCTTAGTCACACCCTTGCCATAGTGAGAAGTGCTCACTAACAATTTCACATCTAGTAAGGGTCACAGGCTCTAATCACATTATTTGTAATAAGAGGAAAAAAAATGGCTTGCAAGGTTTCTTATTCACAATTGGAGTCATGGTTAAAATTATTCACAAATAACTTAAAAGTTGTGACATCAATAATCAAAAGTTAAGTTAAAAAATATGTTAAGATTATAACCATCCTTTAAAACAGTGGCGAAGTCAGAATTTTAAGAGAGGGAGTCAAAGTTAGCAACAAAAAATCATCATTAAAGGCCTTAGTCCGCCGTGTAGAATGATCCGTACGAGAAATGTACTCACTCACACACACACATATATATATATATCATAAGTACTAACACTATTGTCACATACTACTAACAAGAAAATATTTATACTTAATTATTTAAAAATCTTCGATTAGGGTCTGGTTCGGAGGTTTCATTGCCACAAGACGAACTATTAAAATGGTTCCTATAAATAATAAAAATATTGAATTGAAATATTTTTATTAATTATTGAAAATAAATTTAAATAATTTATTATTTTCAAGTTCTTGACCCTAAATACTTACGGCTGACTAACAACATAGAAAGCAAAAATGAACCCTTACTTTAGAGACACCAAATTAACAAATTTTCAATTTCGTCCCTATCATGAATTTTTTTATTAATAATACAAATACAAAATGTGTAACTTGAACCCATGATTTTCACGTTGATAAAAAAAAAGGCTTTATCCATTAAATAAACACTATTTTTATGCCTTAAATTTGTATTTTAAATTTAATAAGAGTGATTCAGACTTTGGATGCCGTTTATTCTTACATATCAGACGTTGGGTGTCAAAATTTGCATAATGGGTGTTTGGGTGCTATTTTGGACGGAATCAGTTAGTCAACGTGGTCAATCGTTAACTCAATTAATTTTTGACTCAATTTACTCATTTTACCCTAGAAAAAGACAAAACATATTGCTCTTACTTATGGGTAAAATAGGTAAAGATTAAATGAACTAACGGTTGACCACATTGACAAATAGATTTTGTTTAAAATAGCACACAAATATCTATTATGCAAAATTTTGACGCCCAACTTTTAATATGTAGAAACAAATGACACTCAAAATTTAAATCACCCATTTAATAATATGTAAGTATAGAAAATGGGTGGTGATGTTGGCACCCCCAATATCCATTGGTAACACTCCCACCTAAAAAAAAGGTAAATTGTTATTTTCACCCCACTTCATTTAATCTACTAAAAAAGTTAATTAACCCTAAACTAATTTTTTACCCATTTGTTTTAATTTAAAACAAAATTTAATGAATCTCCCTCCAAAGTTAATCAAACATTTATCCCCAAATTAAATTCCCCTCCAAAATTCCTCTCTTCTACCATCTTCAACCGAGTTTAGCAACAAATTTTGGTTGCACCAAAATAGGCAACAAAACTTCGATCTCCACCATTAATGCAAAAGGGTAAACTTGAGAAGAATGGAAGGAAAAAATGAAACTTTGGAACAAGATAAGAAAACCAACAAACAAAACTTCCATTAATGCAAAACTTTAAATTTGGGGAGAATGGTATAAACAAAACCTCTATTGATGCAAAACTCAAAAGTTAAGAATAATGGTAGAAAAAAGAGAGAAACTTTAAAATAAGGAAAGAAAAATAAGTAAGAAAAACTTAATGAAAGAAAGACGTACATGTTTTTATTTTATTTCATTGTTTATATTATTTTCATAGCATACACACCAATATATAAACAAAAAATACAATTTTCTGTTTGAAGCACGAAGAATGTTTACTCGGTTCTCCGTAACCGAGTTGCAGGCTTGTACACTCGGTTGCTCGCAACTGAGTATAAATCCCATAAAATGTCATGCTCTCAAGACCTTCATCCGGTTGAGAGTAACCAAGTGTGATTAGTGTCACTCAGCTGCTCTCAACTGAATGAAGGTCTCGAGAGCATGACATATTATGAGATTTCATACTCGGTTGAGAGCAGCCGAGTGTACAAGCCTGCAACTTAGTTATGGAGAACCGAATAAGCCATCTTCCTGTTTTAAACAGAAAATTTTGTTTTTTGTTTATATATTTGATGTGTATGCTATGAAGATCATATAAACAACAAAACAAAATAGAAACATGTATATCTCTTTTTTATTAACTCTTTCTTACATGCTTTTCTTTCCTTATTCCAAAATTAAGTTATTATGTAATTTTGCTTGTTTGAGAAGATGGTATAGATGGTGGAGAAATTTTGGGGTTAGTTTAGGGTAATTTGTTTTATGTTATTATATATTTAATTACTTAATAAGGTTATTAATTAATTAAGTATGAGATTAATTCCCAAAAATAAGTGAGAGTGGTGGGAGTGGTAAGTATAATATGGGAGTGTTATTAAAATAAAAGTGTAAAAATGAGAGTGTTAGTAAGAGTGAAAATGTTAGCAAGAGTTTTGTGGAGTGCCAATATCACCACCCTAAAAAATAGGCGTGCAGCAATATCGTGTTGTTATGTATCGGGTAGATAAAATAATAAAAAGCAAAGTAAGAAATATATAAATCCTTAATTTTAGGCTTAATGAGCCGATAGCAACTGGTCCAAGACACCTCAATACATGGCTGTCACGTGCGAAAATAGACGAGGGGTTAACAGCCGGACGTGTCTAGAAAATGTGAGCTTTACTTTTAAAGCATATAATTAAGTGGGTGGATAAAGATCATAGAAATGCATCCTCATGTAAATTATTTTAAGGTGCATGTGCCAATAACCACATTCATATATATATATAGTGGACCAAGTTTTGTTAACACAGATGAAAAATTAATTCAAATGATTCAAGAAAAGGGAGGAGGCCGGTGGGGCAGGACTCAAATAACGGCACTCTATATATACTCACATTTTTTATTAATGCAAATTTTCTCGTATTTAATGTAGTAGTGACTCAAGCAAATCCGTTTGCTTGACAACTAGGGTTCGATTTTGTAAAAAAGTAAAATAAAATCTTAAAAACTTCTAAATGAACTAGGCTAATGTGAGAAAGTAATTAAGATGTTATATAATATTTTTTAAAGAAGGATTAATTGAAATGCATGCATGTAAGTTGACTTAAATAATTTTTACTATTAAAAAAAATAAAATTTAAAGAATCGTGAAATAGGATTTTTATAAAACCAATTAATGATGAATGACAAATATGCAGTAAATGAGACATCTAAACACAAGCACCAGGGCACAATTTTTTGTCTTTGAAAAGTTATTTTGTCGTAGTGTCTAGCTTAGAAAAGAAAAAAAAAAATTAACTTAAAATAATAAAGGAAGGTGATAATTTAAGATGGAGATATAATTTTTTTACCGGGTATAATAAGGGTAGTGTACGTTAATATGTGTACGTTTTAAATATATTATAAATAAAAAAAATTATACATTATATAAGAATATGTGCATTATTTAATATTTGTTTATGTTCTTTTTTATATATTTGAGCTTTTATCATATACTCTTAGCGCAAATGTTAACGCTACCTGTATAATAATTATAATTTAGTTGAAAATAAAATAGAACTAGCCATGTTCTTCCACTAAATTTCCTTCAAAATAATTGCTAAAAATTAGTCGTATTTGCCGTAAGAGAGGTGGTTCCCCTCATCCTCCGCTCGTATATAAGCGCGCATATTCCTCTTTTAGAAGATGTGACTAACTATAAGAACATGAACAATTTGTCATCAACACGTACATTTCTCTTTTATCATCAATATATAAGAATAATTGCCCATGTTGGTTGCTTAATTGAGTGAATCAACGTGGGTATATATATGTTTTGGTCGGTCTAGCAGTTAACAAAATTTACTAGGGTTCAAACCCTAGACCATAGCCATATATATAATAAATCAAAAATGGATCGAGCTAAACTCAATTTGTTCCTCATCTTATTCTCGACATTTGCTGTTATTGCTAATTGTGGGAAAAAGTACAACGGCCCATGCGTGACGCACAACCCTATAGACCAGTGCTGGAGATGCAGGCCGAACTGGGCTGAACACCGACAACACCTGGCCGAATGTTCTCAAGGATTCGGACACAATGCAACCGGAGGAAGGGACGGCCCAATTTACGTGGTGGTTGACAACTCGGACGACGACGTGGCCAACCCTAAACCGGGGACCCTCAGGCACGCCGTTATCCAAAAGGGTCCATTGTGGATTACGTTCAAGCGCAGCATGAAAATCAAATTGAAACAGGAGCTGATGATTCAGAGTGATAAGACAATCGATGGTCGTGGTGCAAATGTTCACATTACTGAAGGAGCCGGATTCATGCTCCAGTTTGTGAGGAATGTTATCATCACAAACCTTAACTTTCACGATATTAAAAGGTGTAATGGTGGTACAATCCGAGACTCCGTGGACCATCTCGGTACTCGGGCCACTAGTGACGGAGATGCCATTCAGATTTTTGGGTCTTCCACTATTTGGATTGATCACCTCTCCATGAAAAAAGCTGCGGATGGACTCATTGATGTTGTCTCCGGATCCAATGACGTTACTGTTTCAAACTGTCACTTTACTGATCACGGAAAGGTATGCACTTAATTTAAGTACTCAATCCAAATATTATTCAAGATCGAACTACTTTTGAATAACGATTAATGAATCGTTGTGATGCATTGTTAATCTGAACATGCAGGTGTTGCTTTTTGGGGCGAGCGACTCTGACTCGAGGGATAAAAGCATGCACGTTACTGTCGCATATAACCATTTTGGTAAGAGATTAAGTCAGAGAATGCCAAGATGCCGATGGGGATTCTTCCACCTTGTCAACAACGACTACACTCACTGGCAAATGTATGCCATTGGCGGTAGCAAGGGTGCCACCATTATTAGCCAGGGTAACCGATTCATCGCCCCACCGGATCCCAACTTTAAGCAGGTGACCCATAGGAATGATGCTACTCCAGATGAATGGAAGAAGTGGACATGGAGATCAGAGGGAGATCTAATGATGAACGGAGCATTCATGATCGAATCGGGTAATCCGAACTGGGCCAAAGGATACCATGACTACCAACTAGTTAAACCATTGCCGGCAACTATGGTTGGCAAAATCACCAAGTTTTCAGGCACGCTTAGTTGCAAGAAAGGCAAGGCTTGTTAATTTGATAAAAAAAAAAAATTTGCATCTTCAAGTACGAAAAAAATTAAATTGTTACATGTAATTATTTTGTGTGAGATGGGATATACTATACGTACGAAATTAATTTAGCCGGTTTTGGCTTGCTCGTTGTTAATATTTTGTAGTCGTCTCAGAATATTTTTGTGATCATGATGGTAAGTGTTATAATTTATTGTTTCACTCATTGTAATTAATTTTTGTTCCTTCTTTTTTCACCCAAAAATTTATTTGGAGTTCATATTATAAATCTGATATATATATATATATATTCATTGGGTAGTGAATTAATGCAACGCTAGAAATGGAAAAACATTACTAATTAAGTAGCAAAAGAATATTCAACTGATGATCGGGATTAGTTACATACAAATTTATATTACTAACTGCAATTCAATTCGTTAACCCGTGATTTAATAAAAAATTAGTATTTAACCCACCCAGTACTCGAAATATTTGTACTTTATGAAAAGTTTGACCAATCAGCAATTATTTTGAAAACTCTAGTACTCAAAAAATAAATCCAATTTTTTCAAGATTATTTCAAAACTTTCAGTTCCGAAAATATACATTTACAAAACTCCTGTATATTGGAATATAATTATTTGAATCATTTTTGGGTTAATCCGAAAATTCCTTCTTAATATATCTTTTTGAATTTTAGAAAGAAAACTGACATTATTATAAATTTTTTCTCCATTGATTGCGTGGAAATAGTAAATTTACTCTCTCTTGGATTTGGACTTGGATATGTAACATGTTTAGGTTAAATTTTATGCCTATTACACAAATCGTTACTTGGTATTTAGATAGGGTGCATTTTTTTGTTGTCTGAATTTGAATGCCTTTAACCAAGCCTCTTGGCCCAATGGTATAAGGCTGCCATTGGGGCAATCTTGGATCGACTTAGAGCTTCCAAAGTTGATTCCCGGCATTGTCAAAAATAATGCTTGGCCAGCGGCAGCCACGCACCACGAGCAGGGATTAGTTGAAGTGCGCGAAAGCTAGCCCGAACACCCCGTGGGGAACCAAAAACCAAAAAAAAATGAATGCCTTTTTATACAAAGAGAAAGAAAATCATTTTTGTCTCTTTGTAAAATGAATCAATTAATTTGTTTTGAAGACAAAGTAAACAAGTGAAAGGAAAAAAGAGATAGGAAAGTACAAATAAATTTTGGACTTAGTGGCCAGTAGTTGCAAGATTCCATTCATGCTGCCCCTATATATAAAATTTGCACAAAAAATTTCTTTGTTGACTCTCTGTAAAATCAATCAATTAATCTTTTTTGAAAATAATCTCAACCATATGAAGGAGATAAGGGAGAGAATGAGAGAAAGGGGGAGCTAGGGTATAGGTGAGAAAGGGAAAAGCTCACCTAAGAGGAATTTTGGTTATGGAGGCAGAGCTGAGATGGTGTGAAAGTGGTGGTTCCAGTGACGGTACAAAACGACTGGTGGTGGTTCTGGCGCTGTGAGATGTGGAGATGAGAGAGAGATGGAATTGTGGGATTTTTTTAGATTAAATGAGAGGGACTAGGTAGAGGGAGACATGGTATATTAGTGTGGTCTTTGATGTCACATTAACCGAGCCCGCGTAGGTCTATATAATAACAACACGACGCCGCGTCCTTGTTTTTTTTAATATATATTTCAGAGAATTTCTTTACTGGCATGTATATCGCAATAGCAAAAGTAATTGTTTTCTCAAAACTAGAATTATAATTTCTGCGAACAAAAAAAAGGCGGGCAAAGGGGGCGCCATATTTTTTAGACACTCTATGCCGGCGCATCACGATTAACATGCTGGCAAAGGTCCTCTATGACTTTTAGCAATGCGTCTAATAGCGTCGATAAAAGTATTTCAAATAGCTATATTATTATTTCACTATACCGACAAATGTGTTCCTAACGCGTCTTTATAGACAATCTTTCCCGACACGTTTAATGTAACTTGTCAAGAAAAGTTATGTTTCTTGTAGCAGAGCTGGCCCTGGGGCAGGGCTGGCAGGGCGACCGCCCAGGACCCAAAAATTAAGAGGGGCACACTAATATTTTATTTCTTTACACATATATACATATATTGAAAAATAAAAAAATAATAATGCAAATTTTCAAGAAAAAAGTTTCAAAAGCTCTAACGACGTGTAGGAAATGACATCTTTAGCTCTTCTTTGATTATTTTTCTTTTTCTTTTTTTCATATTCAATCTCAATTTACTCATAATATAAGAGAATTTGGGGGTACCAATATTTGTCTTTCACTTATATTGATTTTCAAAATAATAAGAGAATTAAATACTTAATTAGAATGTTTTTGCATGATTCTTTGCAATTGTAGTGAGTTTTTGGTAGTATGTGAACTCTTATCAAGAAACAAAATTAATTTATTTTTAATTTAAAAAACTAAAAAAATTATTTATAAGAGAAAAAGAAAATTAATTTATTTTTTTTAGTTTAAAAAATTAATAAATTTATTTATAAGAGAAAAAGAAAATTAATTTATTTTTTTAGTTTAAAAAATTAATATATTTATATATAAAAGGCCACTTTTAAAAGTTTCGCCCAAGGCCTAAAAATAGTCAGGACCGGCTCTGCTTGTAGTGAGACTGGTTCTAAAGTCGAAAAACTGAAGCGAAAAAATATGTTTATTTTGTTTGTTAATATCATATATGTATAGGTGTTGTTTGTTTGAACATGTCACATATGAATGCTGAATAAATGTTATTTGGACAAATTTGCCCACTTATTTCATAGAAATGACTATATTTAAGAAGATGATGACAAAAGATGTATTTTACTTTCTTTTTTTTAAAAAAAAATACATTACTTAAGACGACATTACATCCAAAATAAATTGAGGGGGAGCATGTTCCCAAACCTCAAGACCAAACTGTAAAAGAGCCACCTCAACGACGCTATGAGCAACTGTATTTGTTGATCTCCTAACAAAAACAACCTTGCATGACTCTATGCAACTAGAAATATCTCGACAATCCTTAACAATTAGGCCAAACATTGAAAGTTCCTTTGAATTACAATTAAAAGCATTAACAAAAGAGAGAGAATCTGTCTCGACGATAACGTTCGATTTGTTTCGGGACTTCAACCAACTAAGAGCCTCACGTATCCCCATTACTTTTGCAATCTTCGGCAAGACAATACCATTCTTACAACCTACTCCTGCAACTACGAATTTGCCCTTATGGTCTCTAATAATGAAGCCAAAACTGCTGCGACCTTGATTAGAATCAATGCTTACATCAACGTTGCACTTTAGCATCCCACCATTCTATTTCTACCACTGCACTTGCACCGAAACTAAACTCTTCACATGGACCAATTGCTGCTCCACATCATGGGCATTGCGCCACTGCAATAAAAGAGCCGCAGCTCTGTCGCAATTCGCTGCGGCTAAAAATAAATACGAGTCCATATCTTATCGTTACACCAGCACCAAATGGACCACAGCACTGCTGCCATACCTTCAAGCTCTTCTCTGCTGAACCTTTTTCTCACCACATTCCACCAATCAGAACAGAACCGATGGCCTGCAAATTGATCACCAAAAGTCGATGCCAACCAAACTCTTCATGACAATGGACATTCGAGAAAAACGTGCCAATTTGATTCTAGAGCAGCGCTACATAGTGGACAATTGTCTTAAATATTCACTCTACGCCTAATTAAAGCTGACCTCGTAGGCAAGCAACCCGAAAAAAGTCGCCATAAAAAGTTTTTAACTTAATTTACCCAGTACGTTTAGACCCCACATGCTGCACTAAGGGATAATTCATGAAGGACCCAAAACCGGCAGAGTATTATCTACAAGTTTCTAGTAATCTGACTTTACCACATACCCACCCTTGTCGCTCCATTTCCACCTCCACTTATCCACTTTTATGAAGTGAGAAATTGGTATGGAGATAATATTTTCACAATCTCTGTACGAAAACATAGCATATAGGAAATTCACGTCACACTCCTTAGAAACCGAGTCGACAAGATCAGCCACACATGGGCCCTTTAAGCCTTCTTTAACCAGAGTTTCGATATACGGAGACCCATCATCATCAAGCCAAGGAGCCGACCATACATTCGTATCATGCCCCGGCCCAATTCTAATCCAGCTACCAGCAGAGATAAGAGATTGAGTAGCGTGCAAGATAAGATCGAGTTCAAATCTAAATTTTTTAAACAAACCAAATAAAATTAAAATATTTTAAATCTGAACTGACCATCCATTCAAATTTAAAATGTTGATGCAAAGAACCCCTAGGTATTTAAATTTGAGATGTAAAGAAGAAGGAGAAGAAGAAAAGAAGATATATGATGATAGCATTGTGACTTCTATAAAAATAAAAGGTTACAGGTAATCATACTACAAACTATATAATTAAGGGTACCGTGGTTATCAACTATAGTAATTGTTGTCCGGTCATTATTCTTGTAACTTGAAGATCAATGATTCGACTAATTAGATATACTAATGTAAAATTCTAAGGGGATTTAATACCGACAGGTCCTTATACGAAGTGACCTTCAACGAAGAATTTAGTAACTAAAATATAAGAAAATGTTTTTCAGCAACAAAAACAAAAAGTTAAATTCGGAAGCGATGCACAGTGAATTTAACCCAGTCGTCTTAAGCACCGGATAGATTGAAAGATTGTTTATCAACATTAAACAAATATATATCATAATAACATTATATTATCAAAAGTATATTTTGAACCATAACACTAACAAAGTCATTTAATTAGTCGATCAATATTCTTTTTGGTCCAAGAGTTTAGTCTCCAAGCTAGCGACACCGTGGAAGGTTGTGAGTTTTATATCCTTCATAAGTTTAATTGTAATATTTTACCGTTCTTCTCCATTAATAATGAGGCATGGCCTTCTCAAATTAATTTGTTATATGACAGCTCTTTTTTAAAAAAAATAATTATATTTGATACATTACCGTGCATCGTGTTAATTAACGAATTTAACTTTATATTTTTCTTATACTTAGAAATGTTTTTTTTCCGTTAGATATATTTATAAGCTAAAATTCAACAAAAGCTAGCTTACAAGTAAGAGAAATAATTTTCTTATATATAAAACATAGAATTAATAGAAAAAAAAATGTAGGCAATCCAAAACTTTATTCAAACAAAATAAAATGATATACATACACATATACATATACATACGTACTAGCCTTGGACATACTCTACCTATAAAAAAAATGAAAGCTAGTAATTCCTCACAATAAAATTTATGTTGGCATTTGGTCTAAATTTAGAATTCATATATTGACTTTAGAAGTGGTTCTCCTTATTTTCAGTTCCTAAATATTCCTCTTTTAGAGGCTATGTATGAATATAAATATACGAACAATTAACTCTTCTCATCAACAACCAGCTTCGATCTCTCATTCCTCCTTGATAAGGAGCTCACGTTGATTTCTTAATTGAATCAACGTGGGCTCTGTTGTTCCAAAAAAAAAAAGGGTTTGACCATAGCCAATTAGGAGTTTATCCTTGGCTACATATTACTCCATAAAGCAAAAATGGAGCAAGCTAAGCTCATTTTGTTCCTCATGTTATTTTCAGCATTTGTTATCATGGCTCATAGCTATGACACCACCAGCACAAGAAGGAATTTAGGGAAAAAGTACAAGGGCCCATGCATATCGTACAATCCTGTAGACCAGTGCTGGAGATGTAGGCCGGACTGGGCTGAACATAGACAACACCTGGCCGAATGTTCTCAAGGATTCGGTCACAATGCCACCGGAGGAAGGGATGGCCCGATTTACGTGGTTGTAAACCCCTCAGATGATGACGTGACTGACCCTAAGCCAGGGACCCTCAGGCACGCCGTGATCCAGAAGGGACCGTTGTGGATTACGTTCAAGAAGAGCATGAAAATCAAACTAAAACAAGAACTGATGATTCAGAGTGATAAGACAATCGATGGTCGTGGTGCAAATGTTCACATTGCTGACGGCGCTGGTTTCATGCTCCAATTCGTGAGGAATGTTATCATCACAAACCTTAACTTTCACGATATTAAGAGGTGTAATGGTGGCACAATTAGAGACTCAGTGGACCATCTAGGTACGCGGGCCACTAGTGATGGTGATGCCATTCAGATTTTTGGGTCTTCAACTATTTGGATTGATCACCTCTCCATGAAAAAAGCTGCGGATGGGCTCATTGATGTTGTCTCCGGGTCCAATGACATCACTATTTCAAACTGTCACTTCACAGATCACGGAAAGGTATGTAGTTAATTTAAGTACTCCAAATATTCTTCGGGTTGGAACTACTTTTGAATAACGATTAATGAATCGTCGGGACACTTGGTTAATTTGAACATGCAGGTGTTGCTTTTTGGGGCAAGCGATTCTGACTCAAGGGATAAAAGCATGCACGTGACAGTCGCATATAGCCACTTTGGTAAGAGATTAAGTCAGAGAATGCCCAGATGCCGATGGGGATTCTTCCACCTTGTCAACAACGACTACACTCATTGGCAAATGTATGCCATTGGTGGTAGCAAGGGTGCCACCATTATTAGCCAGGGTAACAGATTCATCGCCCCACCAGATCCCAACTTTAAGCAGGTGACCCATAGGAACGATGCTACTCCAGACGAATGGAAGAAGTGGACATGGAGATCAGAGGGAGATCTGATGATGAACGGCGCATTCATGATTGAATCGGGTAATCCAGATTGGGCCAAAGGATACCATGACTACCAATTGATTAAACCTTTACCTGCGACTGAAGTTGGCAAGATCACCAAATTTTCAGGCACGCTTAGTTGCAAGAAGGGTAAAGCTTGCTAGATCATGAGCATGATTGACTAATAATGCTTTTGTATATAGTCTTGGTTTAATTTTGTGATCGAGGGATGTGATATCGTGTAAATGCTAATTACTCATTCAGAAAAGGATTTAATTTTGTTTGGTTTCACTTTTTTCATACTATCAACTGCACCTCTCCAATTTTAAGAAAAAAGTTGAATCCAACATTAAGTAAATAGTGGAAGGAATATTATCTTATCAACATTGAAGCCTTTGTTGATTACATTTATTTTTCAAAAGTGATTTTTATGGTGTAACTTGTCTTGCACCAACTATGTCCAGATTAAGTTATTTGTCTTCAACATCCGATTATATTAATTTTTCAATTGCTTCAATCTAATTGTCTAAATTAAGTTATTTCCTCCATCGTTAGCCGGGCAATCAAAATCGCTCTTAGATCTAAATTTTCTAATTAAGGCTTCCTCTGCTGGAAAGTTCGTTGAAATGAAAGGCCAGAAAAGAAAGTGGGATCAACTTTCTAATTAAGGGATACGATATTTCTTGTTTGGCATGAAAAGAGAATGGAAAGAAAAGTAAAATTAAATGTTTTTGCTAGCTATATTCCCTCAGCACTAAAATATTTGATTTCTTTCTTTCCTTGTCCATCCTTCCAATTTCCTCTCCCACAAAACAACAATCCTAAGTTAAGAACGATTGATCAGATAGAGTCTTCTACTACTTTGTCAACAACAATTCCATTTCAAATATGAGAATTCTATTCGATGCAACGACATCAGCTTTAATAAAGATTTCCGTGCTTTGAGATAAGCATTTCCATTTCCAATGGGAAATGTTACCTGCTACGGTGTTAGTGCCAAACCAGAAAACTGAACAACTAAACCAGACCTAGCCATTAAAAACTGAACCCAAAAAAACCAAAACTAAAACAAAGAAATCAAACAAAAACCAAATATATTTAATTATGGTTTGAGATATGGCAATGAAAAACCAAATAAATGCACGACTCAAAAGTAATATTTACTTCACCATCTAAATTTACTAACTCCAGTAAAAACCTAACTTTTTGAGGTATTATGAATATTATAGCCATATCATAAATATTTGAATTAATATTTTTCTTAATGAAATAAGTAAGAGCAAGTATATAATTATTATTTTTCTCAACAAAGTGTTACTTTACAGTTTAATCTTTATAAAAAAAATACATAAAAATTAAACCGAAACCGAACCAAAAAGTTTGGTTCGGGTTTAGGAAATTTGAAAACCGAAACCGAATTTTTAAATTTAGTTTTCTCCTAATTTTTACCCCGAGCCAAACCTATAACCTGCAAAACATAATATACAACTAACTCTTGCTTTTGCTAAAACAAGTCCCTTTTTCGGGCATTAAAATATACCATGCAACAATGGGAGTTGTTTCAACAAAGCTTTAAAACCAACTTTATCATAATATAGTCTCAACTGTAAAACCACTAGAATGATACCCGACTAAAGCGACCAAGTTATACCATACTCGTACACACAAAACTACTCCCAAGTCATTATACATATACAAAGTATAGTAATATTGATAAAAGTAAACTAACTGTAATCTAAAACTAAGAGCTGTCGGATTCATTGCCCGAATCTATGATTGTGGGTTGTTGGTTCTTGTAGCCACTTATTTCGTCCTTATACCGTTGCTTGTCTATACGGGCCTTTGCTTCATATGGTTCTTTCTCCTCCGCTGCAAAATAGATATATAGCGCGATCAGAAAAGTACATGCATATAGAGAGATGAAAAGGATTAGTATAAATTGAAGAGTCTTTTAAGAGGGTGGAGCGTTAAATGGGCGAACCTGACATCTTATTCCATCTTTCTCCAAGAACCCTCCCCATGTCTTTGAATGCAATTCCAGGATTAGTCTTCTTCACATTCTGCAGTTAGGACATAACAAAATAAGCAAAGCCTAGATTAACCATTGAGGTTGATAGTAGCTAGCTTGATCACTAGCAGAGATTGGAAGAGTGACGAGCATCAATGTACATCACAAAAAGCCTCCATTGCTAGGTATTCTAAACTTTGCAAATATATACACATACATACAAACAGATATACAAATATATGTGTATATATAGATATAGTGAATAATTCAGTGTCAAAAATAATAAATAAATAAATAAACTGATAATCAAATTCCGTAAATACCAACCTCCCTTTCCGTCTGAGAGAAGTACATGAAACCACTCATTGCCCTCTTGGGTGCATTTGGGTCCTTTTTCTTCTTCTGCTTTGTCTTCTTTGAACCGCCATCTTCATCACCACCTTTGGCTCTCTTCCTACTCGAAGATGATGCTTTAGAAGGCTCTCTCTTGGATTCTTTTTTGGCAGGTTTCTGAAATCAGCATAATGCAATATGAGACTAGTTTTTACATTAAACAAATGTTATTGAAAAAGACATCACAAAGGAAAATAATATAACGCGTTTACCTCCTTTTCACCACCACTGACACTAGCATCGGAGTCATCTTCCCCGGAGTCGTCAGTAGGAGAGCCTCCGTCATCCTTGCCAGCAACAAAATCTTCGTCCTGCAAAGAGTCGCCTCGTTAAATAGATGAAAACACAATTACGCCACATGAATACACGCAAGAGGTGAAAAGCAAGAGAAATTTGTCTGACCTAACCTACCAGATTCCACAATTTATATAAAAGGAAAAAAGAATGTTCTAGATGAGAGGTAACGGTTTCAAATCAGAGGGTACAGAAACCAAGTCAACCCTAGGTTCATATCAACTCTTGACACGACTTTGTAGCAAAATGTAAGCTAAAGAAATTCATCTTTTGCCAATAACTTGGGCTATCCAAGCTTCTTCTGCACCTAACTAGTTCTCCAAACTATATTTAGACCCAAATAAATTGATTCTATGTATAAAAGGGGAGTAGACAACTCATTGAAACCATTTAAATCCCAACTATGTCAAGATACAAAACCAAAATGTGTTCAGCAAACCAAACCAGAAACATAAAACCTATGAAGCACCACAATCTCTCGTCGTTAGACTGTCCTGGTCAACAGTTGTCGAACACCCACACTAGCACACAACTGATACACTCCAACTTGTTTTGAGGGTTGAAATGTAATAAGACAGAAGGGGTCATTAAATTTGTAAGTATTCAACGCAGTATCATGCGCCCAATGAGTACAGTTCCTAGTATTTTAAATTTAACTTCTCACATAGAAGGGGCTAAAAAAAATTTAAGTATTCAATTTAGTAAAAAATCTCGATTCATTCCGTGTAAATTCTTTAATTTATTTGATAGACATATTAAATATATAATAAAACAGTCAACATGTGCCCATTGTGTCGATGTCCTTTAAATTTTTCATGTCATTGTGTCATGTCTTGTATTGTGACACACATCTGAACATAAATGTGAAGATTACCTCCTCGTCGCTGTCCTCTCCACCAGCTTCATTCCTAATGCGCTCGAGATGTGGATCGACAGCATCATCATCCTCATTCTGCAAAACAGCAGCTACACCATCTGCGGTTTGTAGACCACCTCCCAGGTTCATGATTTTCAAGCCCTTTGAGCTGCATTGGTTAGGGCATAAAAGTAAGAACTCACATCTTGCAAGCTAAGACTTAAATAAATATGAGAATACTATACAGACTTGATGAAGTCAAAAAGATTGTGGTATTCATTTCTCTGAATGTTGCGAAATAGATGCTCTTGTTCAGTCTTCAGTCTGATAAGAAGATCAAAGTAATGCATATTCGAACCTCCAGCAACATGCCTCTCAAACTCCACATAATCAATCTAAACAACCAAAAACAGATAATTATACCACGTAATCAAGCTTTACTTTAATTCATCTATGTAATTATTTACCAAAAAAAATTAATCTATATACTTTGAAAATTATTTTTATCACAAATAATTAAACTTCAATTTGTGTCAATTGTATTTCAATTATCTTTGGCTCTTTTATTAATACATTGCGTTTTTTAACACAGATACACATTATTTCATCACTTCTTTTATTTTATACACTAACAATACAAATCACAATTTGATAACTATTTAAATAACATACCTCATCATGAAGAATAAGGGTCGGAGGTTTCGGTAAGAAAAAAAAGCTCTTTTCAAGTGGGTAGAGAACTCCATCTTCAGCTTTCAATGACGACTTCACAGCATAACCATCCAGACAGCTGCGGAACTTTCCTGGTCTAGTGACTTTGGCACCGGATAAGCCACGCAATATCAGTATGAACACTTCATGAATGAGTCCCTGATGAATTAAGGGCAATTCCATCATATAAATGCAAGTATCAAATGCCCAAACTACTATTTACAACTTAGTCCATAAAAGCAATGATTTTACAGAGCTCATTTAAATTACCTTGTAAGAAGGTTCTAACTTCTCCTTGTACTTTGTCATCAAAAGATCATCGTTCAAAGACAAAGTGCTTTCCACAACATAATCAGTTTCAAACTGGCAGAAAAGGAAAAAAGAAAAAACTGTAAGGTGGGTCCACAACTGTGAGAAAACTAAAGGTGTAACATCCACAAAAATTATGGCAATGATACCTGCAATACAATATGTGGGTATAGTGTTTGGCCTTTACGGATTGGGGGATCGAGAGTAACAACCACAAATGTATGTGGTTGGTTAGACTGCATAAGGCATAACAAAAGTCAATGATCCATAAACGTTCAATTAACTGAGATAACTGAAATCAAAGATTTCATGCAAAATAAAAATACAAAAAACAAAACAAGTATGAATAACTTAAATGAGACACATGCATATTAATGTCTTGAGAGAAGGCCAAAGACGGAACCTTCGGCAGTAAAAAGAGCCGAACAACACTGCTGTACTGAATCTTGAAATCATTCGCTAGCCCTTGAAGCCGTAAAAATGAAAGATGAAGTTCGACGTTGTAGCGCCCCCTACAAAAAGACAACAGTTAAATGAAATCTAGTGAATCAGCACATAAAACAAATGAATGAAACTTTATACAAAAGTGACTTACCTTGGAGTAAGAATTGCAATCCCCTCAAATGTGACAACAGATTCTTCAACCCCTGTGCCAACGTCCGCCATTGACACAATTTTGTCACGAAAGACCTAATTGAAAGCAACCACGATGACGAAAAAGATTCTAGACACTCATACAATAAATTTTAACCAAGTCCCAAAAGTACTCACTTGAGCAGGAGGGCGATTTTCGTCGCCAACAAACTGAGTGTTGGAGTTTGGTATGTGAAAGCTTATCTCCATTAATGAATCTTTCTGTATTCATGAGAACAAAATAATTATAATACTGATTAAGGCGATCAAAAAAATATATAAAGCAACATAAAACAGACTTCAAATCCTAATAATCCCAAGATCCATCAGAAGTTCCTAAAATATAGATGCACAAACATCATGTGTGCAATGAAGCCAAAAGACATGAAAAGACAAGCAAAGAATAAGCAACCTCGTTAGCTCCCGTTGTATCATCTACATGGAACTCCAACATGACATCATTTTTGCCTTGAAGCTGCGTTTGGGATACATCTGCTAAAGATACCTCAAATGCTTGCTTTGAACCAACAAGAAAAGTAAGCATATTTCCTGATAAAAATGTAAACAAAATATGTGTAAGCTTTCAAAATTGGGAGGCCGATAAAAGAATTAAAGGCAAATGAACCAATGATGCAATCAAGACAGTCAACTAGCTTCGACGCAAATACACTACAATTAATTACATTATCATTATAGCAACTACAGAAGTTAGTTCATTATCCAAATGCCAAGTTCACAAAGGAAACAAACTGAACGTGAAAAACTAAAGAGTCTTGATCAAGCACCCTAAAAAGTATTAAGACAATTTTTTTGTCTTTAAAGAGAATCATAGCCATTTTATGGGCCACCAGCGACAAATTTTCCACTAACCGTTCAAATCAACTTCTCCCCAGTTTTTGCCACTAAGAGAAAGCTGTTTTTCCTCTGGTGTTAATCCACAAGAGCTCTGAAAAAAATTGGTGAGACTAGTGACATCCTGAAACACAAGGATGCACAGGTAAGGATACATAAGTTTTGAAATGTAAAATATAAAATCATTAGAGAGTAAACAGAGATGGGAAATACTGCAATTCACAAATATGTCAACCAACCCCGTTTCCATGATAGAACAAATTAAACCCAAAAAAAATCTAATTCCAGTGCAGAGTGCTTTGGCAGTAGCACAAAAGACAAGGATGAATTGTTCAGTGGAATTGACAATGTTTTAAGTAATAAACCAGAAAGGAAATAAAAAAAATTGATTAATATTGTGAGACTGGCTCTTCAGGAGAAAATTGTGACTACATACTCATAAATTACACATGAAAAGATGAGACAATGAACCGTAGAATCACGAACTTTGCACTTAACCAAAATTTAAATGAACACATATCACTAATAATGATCAAAAGGGCCAAAATGCATATATGGCAGTAGGCATAAAAAGAACACATGAAAAAGAAACTGAGAATGACAAAAATCATTCGCCATAAATCTTCAATATTCAGAAGTTTACATTCAAGTGAAACTAAAATCCACTCAATAGATGCCTCATGTGTGATTGAGTTCATTTATTTATTTAAGAAGTTTAGATGTTCAGTCAGTTCAGAACATGACAAGCATAAGGCAAGGTCAAACAGTGAACAAGAATAAGACAAGAACCAATACAAATAAAACATAATCGCAGTTTCTTGTCCTGAACAACAAAAGACACTAATATCTACCCAACTAAGGGTATGTTTAATTTTTTTTAAAACTCTGAATGCTTAATGAAACTTCTAAATAATGTGTTTGATTTATCTGGCACTAAATGTTGAATAGATAGCATTTTACAAATTTATCCTTATTATGATACATACACCAATAGCCAATGAATAATAAGAACACGCGCACAATCGAACTAAAATTTCTTAAGACTTAGATTATGCATTCATCACAGAACTTGCCTCTTAACATTGAATGTTGAATTTAAACTCAAGATTAAGAGGTGAGAAAACAAATATCATTTCTACCTCTAAATCCTGAATAGACCTCCATTCAACATTAAGAGGTAAAGCAAACACCACCTAAGAAGACAGTACTAAATTCTTAGCGAAGGGAAGTACCTGGTCACGGAAGCCGGTGAATTTATACTTGAGACCATCTCTAGTCCGTACACCAAGCTGATTTGTTCGTGGCACCTTCATCCATGTAAGTCCAACTATATCAGACTTATCCACTTCCACAGCCTTACCACCCCCTTGTTTCTTCCACACAATACCCCCCGAATGAATTTTAATTTGACCTGGGCTCTGCATTTTCAACCAAGCACAATATCATTTACTGACCATATGAACAACCGAACTAAAGATGTGTTTATGCAAGAACGTACAAAAGAAAGCAGCTTAATTTTTGTACAAATCGATGTGGCACCACTTATATGAATTGGGCCACACAAGGTTTGTCAAAACAAAAAAAAACTTGTACAAAAATTATTAGGTAAGTTTCAGCACTACTCTAAAACAATTCCTTATTTTTCCGTAAAAGGGGCCAGTAAAGGGGGTAATAACTCAAGTCCGAAACCCTAACATGAAATTTTTTTTCATAGGGTATAAAACAAGTTTTGAATTCCTGAAATTGATCTGATTTCTAGTTCAAATGCTCCTATCACTTAGGGTTTCAATATATAATCCACAAAATCTCGAGTTCACAAAAAATACACATAATAAAAGAAAAAAAAATTGCAAAGTAGAAAACCCTAGCATTTCTGAGAAACAACTAAACGAGCATGAATCTGAAGGAAATGAGAAACCCTAGATATGCCATATTAACACAAAAAAGTAGAGTTCTTGACAAAAATAGGGAACAAGTAAAAGTGAAACCCTAGAAATCGAGCACAAAATCGAACTGAGAAACAAATGAACGGGACTTAGGTTACAGAAATCAAACGATAAAATGGAGTTGAATCTAGAGAGAAAGAGAGACTAGAATTAGAGATACTTACAGTGCCGCCTCGGCCACCAAGAGAGATATTGTTGAACAAGTGCCCATCTGCCATGGCTACGAATTGCTTGAAATGCTGACAACCGAAGTGAAGAGGGGTTTATATAGGAGGTGGGGGGATGCGTATTGCGCTTATTCTCTGCTGTGGCGCGAAACTATTAATGGTCGGCTCTGTTGATCGGTCCAGCGTAAAAGGACTTCTCTTTCCTTCGGTCTAATTTTATCCGACGGGTAATTACAATAATGAATAAATCATTCGTATAAAATTTAAATCTGCGTAATAAAAATTTAATATATATATATATTTAATTATTAAAATTTAATATAATTATTTTATTTATTTATAAATTGAATATTTTAATTTGTGAGTATCACCTATTCATCATAAATATCATTTACACTTAATTTATTAAAAAAATCATATGTTTAACCATCCAACTAAACCCTATTTAAAAGAATTAAACAAAAAACCTAACAAAGAGTTGACAAGCCCTTGTAAAAAGGCCAGAGAAAAAAAAATTAGAAATTTAATAAAGCACCCATCCCCACTTTTGTAAGGCACTCCTAAAAGAGAATAAAGTGACTATAGAGTAGGTATTTTTTAGATTGAATCATATAATTTTTTTGTGTTATAATTTGCTTTGTTTTATTTTATTTCTTAGTTAAATCTGGGCAATCTAGTCAGATCTGGGTATAGATAAATAATTCACAACACTGCTATATAACCAAAATATCTATGAAAAATTGAAATGTTAATAGTGTTTTGGAAATATAATGTTTTCTTGTCCATAAAAATGGAGAATTTTTCTAAGAGGAAAAACCTTTCTTTTAAGAATAAGGGAAAAACCTCAGTTTTTAGAAGTAATGGGTATCTATTTCTTTGCATAATGCTACAGCCATAACTATTATATAAAAAGTTGTATAAAAAATACATTTCATTAATCAAAAATCATAAAATAGTTAAAATTATTTTACTGCCAACCAATTCAACAATTGACAAATTATTTTATAAATTTACTTCATACACTTTTTGTGAGCATAAAATTATCCCTTTTCTAAACCCCCTTGGTTGGATTATGTGATAAAAGATCGAAGGTTCAAATTCTGCACCTACTGTAATCGAGTCGCAGGTCTATCAAATAGAATTTGTATCAAAAAAAACTTATTCTTATTATTTTGGTTTATTTTGTTTCCATCCGTTGCAACCTATTTTCCAACCACAAAAACGAAGTTATCTTCTAGTTGAACCCATTGTTGTTATTGAAGAAGATGAAGAAATAGATCTATGGATGAACCATTATAGACCATTAAGGCCCATTTCTTTTTCAAAAAAGGCCCATGCTAACTCATTCTCACTCGCCCAACTGCCTGACTAAGCTAATCTTAATCATTGGGCCACCTTCCTTTTTCTTTGGAATTGTCCTTTTTCATCTCCCTTTGATACCCAACATCTTATTAGAAGAAATAAATGGTACTCAAAGTCTAAATTATTAAATAATATATTATGTTAATTAGTGAAATAAATATTTAAAAACCAATTTTAAAAGAAATGTTCCTTTTTGCTTATATGTTGTAGGAATGTACGTATTATATATTAGCTATATTTAAAAATCTTGGTTGATAATACTATAACTTTGTAAGGTTGAGTCATGTTAACTTTCTTTTTTCCTCTTTTTTATATTTTTTTGTGGCTTAATTATTTATATCTATACACCGTAATTAAATTTTTAAATACACCATTTTTGTGTATAATATTGTTGAACCAACCTTAAACTTTTTTTTTTATATAAAAAATAAATAAATAAATAAATTTGAACTTTATTGATCAACTAGAAGCATAATACACCAACAGCCAACCAAGGGAAACAAAACAATATACAATCTTTACTTATTTCTTTAAACAATGTTACATGTCACAAAAAGTGTGACATAAGTGCTATGTACCCTATCATTTGAAAATGCATTGGATATTTTTAAAGTAACACGTATAATGTTGAATATTTACGTGGTATATATTCTGTACCTACTGAAAATAAGACATAAGAGCAATATGAAATTAGCGTGTCTTCATCATCAAAGGCCAAAAGATACACATGAAACTTATGTCGCGTCATGTTGTGCTTAATTATGTATAGACTATAAAGTAGGGGTGGATTTGGTACAATACCGTACCATACTGAGTATACCGAGTACCGTACCAAAAATTTGGTACGCTAAAATTTATTACAATTACTATACCAAAACTTCGGTATACCAAACTTTGGTATACCGAAATATCGGTACGGTACGGATTGGTACGGTACATTACCAAAAAATCAATCCTAAAAAATAAAAAAGAAGATTACATACCCTTAACGGTCTATAAACACTAATCCAATTATACAAATAATATATCCAACAATTTTAATTATAGAGAAAAATAAACATTCTAACCAATTTTAATAATACATTCAATTAGAGATGCTCTTAGGCACTGTTACACACGCATAACAACTTATTTAACCAATTGTTTTTTAACTACTATTAACAATTTAATTTAAACATTTTAAGGTACTTATTTACTATCAAACTAAAAATGAATACAACCATCAAACCATTTATAATTTGTCAAACAAGGTCAGCTTATCATTATTTAAAAATAAAAAAATAAAAAACAAAGCAAACAAAATCCTATCACAAGCTGGTCAATAATGTTAAATTGTAATCAAGTTCATTTTCAATTTAATCAACTAATAACTAGATGCGTGCTCATATACATACTCCTATTCCTATGCATTGTAAATCATCACTATTTTTTTAGCATCTATTGTTTAATAATGTTACATGCAATTAATAAACACACACACACACACACATATATATATATATGTCTTTATTACACAGATATAAAAATACATAGATTACATATATATATAAATTAATAAATATACAAATACACAGATTACTGATTACATATATATATACATAAATACACAAACTGTATTATTTTTTATTTATTTTCATACTCTAACAATTATACTCTATAGTCTATACACAAATATATAAATACTGAAATACACAAATATATAAATAATTAGACTATTGGTAATTAATTTGGTAATTTAATGTATTTGGTATAATTGGTACACTTGGTACGGTTCGGTACGGTATACTATGGTAATACCAAAATTTCGGTACGGTACGGTATACTGTCGGTAATGAGTTTGAGTACCAATGCCGTACCAAAAAAAATCGGTATGGTACAATACCGATTGGTATTGTACCATTACCAAATTTCGGTATATTTTGGTATTGGTTCGGTTTGGTACAAGTTGGTACGGTATTATTGGTATATTTTCCCACTCCTACTATAAAGTACCATTTCTTGTGTCCACGTGATGCTGCGCCAGAGTCTAATTAATTAATGCACAATGCATGTGAGTGTTGTTAGAGAGTGATTGTGAATCTAGATATATGTAACCGGAGCGTTAAAGAGGATGAAAGAGAGGTGTAACCTTCTCTTTAGCACATGCAGGAAAATAGCGCGCCGATCAGTTTTCAACGAGCACCTTAATCATTAAGAGGGATCGAATATTGAATTAAATGATAGTAAAGCTAATCGGTGTATATATATATGTTAGAAATAATTATATTCTCCAACATCATTAGCATTATTCTTTGTAATTATTAAAGCTTAGCATTATTCTTCTTTCCTCTTCTTTTCCTTTATTCCCTCCTCCATGTTTCCCTCCTTGTCTCCTCCTTTCTTCCTCATTTTAAGGCTTCTTGTTTCCTTCTTTACTTGTATATATATACATGCCATTTCCCATTGTAATACACAACATTAATAGATACAAACATTCATTTTCTCTCACTCTCTCTCTAAGTCTTTCATGGTATCAGAGGGATTGTGATCCTACTCAAAATTATTCTCCATCTAAGCCTTCTAAAAAAAAAAAAAAAAAAAAAAAAAAAAAAAAAAAAAAAATTTGCCACGTCATCACCAGCACAGTCATCTGCCACGTATCAGCCATGTCATCGTTGACTGCCAAGTAAGCAAATTTTTCTTATTATTCTCATATTCACCCCAGAACTTTCTGTTATTCTCATATTCACCCCAAAACCTTCTATTATTCTCATATTCACCCCAGAACTTTCTGTTATTCCCATATTCACCCCAGAACTTTCTGTTATTCCCATATTCACCCCAAAACCTTCTGTTATTCTCATATTCACCCCAGAACTTTTTGTTATTTCCATATTTGCCCCAGAACTTTCTGTTATTCTCATATTCACCCTCGAACCTTCTGTTAATTCCAAATTAATCCAAAATCTATCCAAATTGCCCCAAATCTCCAAAATCAATCCCAAATACTTTTATGGATCGTCCCGAAATCTCTCGACCTATTTCCATCACTCTCAATGGACCCAACTACATCCACTGGGCCCAGGCCATGACTAGTTTCCTACAAGCTCGAAGGGTGTGGCGTCTTATCACTGGAGAGGTTACTAAACCATATCAAAAGGAAGATGAGTCAGATGAAAAATTTTCCGTCAGGCAAGATGACTGGATCGCTAACAATGGTGATATCATTACATGGTGCCGCAATTCTTCTATTTCCTCCATTAATCAACAGTTTGGGCGCTTTACCACTGGGAAAGAAGTTTGGGATTTTCTCAAATCTCGATACACTACTAAAGATCTTGCACACCAATACCAACTTTTGACTGCCCTCCAAGCCAAAAGACAACAACCTGATCAATCCATTGATGATTTCATATCTGAGATGCAAGCTATATGGGATCAATTAGCTCTTTCTGAACCCGTCTGGTCGTGTACCACTGATGTTGAGAAGTTTGTAACTTATAGGGATCAACAACATGTGATGACACTACTCATGGCCTTGCATGACCGTTTTGAGCCTGTTCGAGCATCTCTTCTCCATCGTCATCCATTGCCAACTCTTGATGACGCTGTCACGGCCCTTCATTTTGAAGAAACCAGACTTGGGGTAAATTCCAAGAACTCTAGTGGAGTACTTGCTGTCACTCAGTCAAAATCTGGACAATCATCAAAGGAATGTACATACTGTCATGAGACTACCCATACGCTGCTCTACTGTCCCAAACGGGTTTGTAAGTACTGTCATAAGCGAGGTCCAAAACATTTCGGTTCTGATTGTTACAAGAATCCTGCCAGAAATAATAATATCAGATCTGACACTGCTGCTGCCGCCACTCAACCACCACCTACTCCAGCATCACTTGTCACCAATAATGATCTTGCTGAAATGCTAAAACAGGTTTTATCTGGTCCATCTAATGCAATGTCTGTAACTTCAGGTAATTCTTGGTATTTTGATTCTGGCTGTTGTAACCACATGACATCTGATTCCACAATATTTCTTTCAAAACATTCTACCCCACACACATCTCCCATTAAAACAGCTGATGGATCCCAATTACCTGTTAA
This sequence comes from Lonicera japonica, assembly GCA_021464415.1. Lineage (NCBI taxonomy): Eukaryota > Viridiplantae > Streptophyta > Magnoliopsida > Dipsacales > Caprifoliaceae > Lonicera > Lonicera japonica. The sequence goes on along the minus strand of CM038469.1, from coordinate 40,518,570 downwards.
CTATATTGGACCAATATCCACATCCAACCTATCCCTTGCATCTACATTTCACATTCCTAAGTTGACTATAAATCTTATATCTGTTGGTCAACTCTGTGATCTTGGTCTAAATGTTGTATTTTCTTCTTCTGGTTGCCATGTACAGGATCCAAGGACGAAGCAAATCATTGGGATAGGCCGTAAAATTGGTCGGATGTTCGAGCTCATTCACCTCCATACACCATCTGAACTCACATCTACTTTGTCCACTGCTCCAGCTCTCTCCAGCTCTCCTTTCGAATTGTGGCATTCTCGGTTAAGTCATATCTCCAAAGATAGGCTTAAATCTCTTATTTCTACTGGTAAATTAGGAACTGTCCAATCAGAAAGTATATCTTGTCTATCGTGTCAACTTGGAAAACAACCTGCGTTATCCTTTAATAAAAGTGATTCTCTTTCCTCTGCACCATTTGATCTTATTCACTCTGATGTGTGGGGACCCTCTCCTCATAGCACCATGGGGGGGTCAAAATATTTTGTTGTTTTCATTGATGATCACACTCGATTTACTTGGATATATCTTATGAAAAATCGTTCCGAATTACCACAGATATATTACAATTTTGCCAAAATGATTCAAACCCAATTTTCTAAACCAATCAAAATATTTCGTGCTGATAATGCCATGGAATATAAAGAATCCAACTTTCTAAATTTTTTGCGTCAGCAAGGAACTATTTCTCAATATTCTTGTCCTGGCACTTCTCAACAAAATGGACGAGCTGAACGCAAACATCGTCACATTTTAGATACAGTTCGAACCCTTCTCATATCTAGTGGATGTCCTGAAAGTTTTTGGGGCGAAGCAGCTCTTACTTCGGTCTATACCATTAATCGTCATCCTATTCCATCTTTTCAAAATCAATCGCCTTATGAAAGGTTGTATGGTCATTCACCAAATTATAACATTTTAAAAGTTTTTGGTTGCGTTTGCTTTGTCCTCCTTCAGCCTCATGAACATTCCAAACTGGAACCTCGTTCTCGCCTTTGTTGCTTCCTCGGGTATGGGATAGAACATAAGGGTTATCGGTGTTGGGATCCAATCTCGAAACGACTTCGCATTTCACGTCATGTCATTTTTTGGGAACACAAAATGTTTTCATCAATCTCTAAATTTCATATCACCACCGAAACCTCTCTCCCGTTCTTCACTAGCTCTACTGCCGACTTATACCCATCCGTCTCCTCTACACCGTCGCCGGTTATTAACGAAATTCATGAACCACCTGCTGACACTCCGCCCACAGAGTTGAACCCATCTATCACTACCACTGATCCATCTAATGACTCGTCTCCTGTACCAACAACGGACTATTCTGATGATGCTGGTTCGTCCAACGATTCTGAGCATCAAACACCTCAACCTCGTCAGTCTAATCGGGTAAGACAGTTACCTCATCATCTTCGTGACTATCACTGTTATTCTACCATATTTTCACATCATGAACCCACATCTTATAAAGAGGCTAGTTCTAATCCTATGTGGCAGCAAGCTATGTCTGAAGAATTACAGGCTTTAGATAAAGCCCAAACTTGGGAATTGGTCACTCTTCCACCGGGAAAGATAGCAGTCGGATGCAAATGGGTTTATAAAATCAAAACAAAATCAGATGGATCTATTGATCGATACAAAGCTCGACTTGTAGCTAAAGGTTTTAATCAAGAATATGGTATCGATTATGAAGAAACATTTGCTCCCGTTGCTCGTTTAACCACTGTCAGAAGCCTTCTCGCAGTTGCTGCTGTTCGTAAATGGCAACTTTCTCAGATGGATGTAAAGAATGCCTTTTTAAATGGTGATCTTTCTGAAGAAGTCTACATGAAACCACCTCCAGGGGTTCCACATTCTATCTCTCAAGTTTGCAAGCTTCGTCGAGCTTTATATGGCCTTAAGCAAGCTCCTCGTGCCTGGTTTGAAAAGTTCAGCTCTACCATTCGAGAACTAGGTTTTATTTCTAGTTCATATGACTATGGCCTTTTTATTCGAAAAAGGGAGACTGGTATCACACTTCTTATTCTCTACGTAGATGACATGATTATCACTGGGGATGATGTTACTGGTATCTCTGATCTCAAACAATCTCTCAGTCAACATTTTGAGATGAAAGATCTTGGCCGTCTGAATTACTTCTTGGGGCTTGAAGTTCTCTCTGATTCTGCTGGTTATTACCTCTCTCAGGCCAAATATGCTTCTGATATTCTTGCCCGGGCTGGTCTCACTGATTGTAAAACCGTTGCTACTCCACAAGAAGCAGGTCTTCGTCTCACTCCTCTTGATGGTACTCTTCTTGATGATGCAACTCTATATCGTCAGATCGTTGGCAGCTTAGTCTATCTCACTGTTACTCGTCCAGATATTGCATATGCTGTTCATATTGTCAGTCAATTTATGTCAGCTCCGCGATCTACCCACTATGCTGCAGTTCTTCGCATTCTTAGATATATTAAAGGGACTTTATTCCATGGCCTACATTTTTCATCCACATCATCTCTTGAGATTCGCGCATACTCTGATTCAGACTGGGCTGGTGACCCTACTGATAGACGTTCCACTACAGGATACTGCATTTTCTTGGGGGATTCACTTATATCTTGGCGCAGCAAGAAACAGTCACTTGTCTCTCGCTCGAGTACTGAGGCAGAATATCGTGCTCTTGCAGACACTACTCAGGAACTCATTTGGCTACGCTGGCTCCTTTCAGACATGGGAGTTTCTCATCGTCTTCCAACTGTCATTGGGTGTGATAATCGGAGTGCTATTCAAATTGCCCACAATGATGTCTTTCACGAACGAACAAAACATATCGAGATTGACTGTCATTTTGTTCGTCAGCATGTGTCCAGCAATTCTATCCGCCTTATTTCCATCTCATCCATAGATCAACCCGCGGACATATTCACTAAAGTGCATCCCACAGGTCGCTTTCAGAATTTGCTTTCCAAACTCAAGCTGGCCTTCCATTTGCCACCTTGAGTTTGAAGGGGGGTGTTAGAAATAATTATATTCTCCAACATCATTAGCATTATTCTTTGTAATTATTAAAGCTTAGCATTATTCTTCTTTCCTCTTCTTTTCCTTTATTCCCTCCTCCATGTTTCCCTCCTTGTCTCCTCCTTTCTTCCTCATTTTAAGGCTTCTTGTTTCCTTCTTTACTTGTATATATATACATGCCATTTCCCATTGTAATACACAACATTAATAGATACAAACATTCATTTTCTCTCACTCTCTCTCTAAGTCTTTCAATATATATGGCAATTGTGATATTAAGCTGTTTCAGGAGTCATTTTATTGTATTTAACACGCGCGCTCTAAAGAAACTCTTTCTTGCTGCTTAGCAATTGGGATCAGACTTCAGAGAATCCATGTTGCGTATTAGCCACGTACAAAGCCTGTAGGTCTTACATATCCATCATTCAATTCCAGGATAAACATTTTTCCCCCTTTAACCCAGTAACGTACACTTGATGTAATATTTTTGTACTTTCACTAGTACTGTAAAGCATGTAATTAATGAGTAATTTCTCCTAAAAAGTAACTAAAACAACATAAGATGCGTTTGACCAGATCTTGTACAAGAACCAACAGTACTTTTTTTTTTTTTTTTACTTAGAACAACAAGAAGAAGCATATTTAGTATTATCAGTTAAATTCCATAGAAGAAGCCGCCAAGTAGAGCTCCCACCAAAAATTAGTAACAAAACAAATTCCTACTTCAAATTTGGGCGAGGATTCCAAGGAAATGCTCAATAGTGGAATTATATGATTTTTCTCTTCTCATGTTTTTATTAAGTAATTATTCTTTTTCTATCCAAGACAAAAGCATTCAACATACTGGAGAATTCTTGTGTTTAATGCCCCAATATTTTTGCTCTAATTACATGAACCATTGATATATTAATCTGTTCATGCCGATTGGAACCAGTTTGAAGGAATAGTATTATTACTCATTCCTTTAGAAAATCATAACATTTTAAGAACTATGCTGAATTTTTATAAACATCCCTTACTTATATTTAGGGTCTCAAGATTAGATTACGCAGTTGATAATTGCTTTGTAATAAAAAGTTAATAATTGCATAACACTCGATCTGTTTTGTGGCGTATTTTAATTTAGAAATTGATTTCTTAATTTGAAAAGATTCATACATGTCGATCAACTTATCTCGATCACCAGTTTAATTTCGCATGCTAGTTGACGTGAAAGACATGCACTAATTGTAAGGTCGGTCTTGAGTTTTGAAGGACCTTAGGCGAAATTTTGTTTCAGGGTCCTTTGGTATTTTTATACGCTTATATAATATAACTACACTAAATTCCAACGAAAATATTATATAGCAATGAGATTTGAAAAAGACTTGATTATTACAATTATTTAAGTCTTTAAGCTAAATGCTAAAGCCTAAAGTTATAAAGACTTCAAAAAAATTTAATTAAATCCCATTGAAAGGGTTTTTTAATTAATTGAATTGCTAGCTGCTAAGTGCTGCTTATTACGATTATTTAAGTCTTCTAGCTAACTGCTACTTATTAAATTGCAAAAAAAAAAAAAAGAGCGAGGCTCCAGCAAGTCTCAAACTCGTCACTCTATGTAGCAATAAAAGGCCTTGAACCATCAAACCAAGATGCACTTTGTCAATTCTTATTCAATCATAAAACTTTTTATTCAATATAACATATATAAATGGCCTAAAAAAATCAGAGGCCCTACTATGTCGGGAGCCCTAGGCCGCCTATGCTTAGGGCCGGCCCTTATGTCTGATTGTCATTTAATTTATGATCGAGGACCAGACACTTGAATCAAAGCATATATGTCAATTAAACTAGTCTAAGAGTTATTCATATTAATAGGCCGCACTACCATTATTCATTTGAGAAAGAGGGAATATGTCATATAGATTTACATAGAACAACATATTCCAAAAGCGATCGTTGAGAATACATAATTCAAACTCTTTTCAGTTCTTTGGTTCAAACTAGGTGTTCTTTTCTAGTTCCTTCTACTTGTCTTTGGTTCCTACGACGGGCAAAAAGCACATTGCCTTACAAATTTGTCTTAATTTAGCTTCAAAATCATTGATATCATCTCCTTCCTTGTCTTTCTCTAAAATCCTCTTGTAAAAACAAAAATACAAAAAACATAGTAAAAACAAAACAACCCCACATAATATATATACCAAGCTCACTTTCTTTGAAATTCAAGCAAGCAAAAAAGCTAAAGAAAGTATCAAAGAGTGATAAATACTAAGCCCAACAATAAACCATCAAATAGAAGTCACAAATGGCAACAATGATGGTAAAGAGTGAAGAGAACCCAAGAAGGCGCCGTGCTAGTGAAGCCACCACGGAAGGTAGATGCGTTAAGAGGAGGAGAAGGGAAACGGCCAAGCTTGCAATCAACTGCGACGTACAAGCTCCACAGCCAAATGTACAAGTTGATCAAGCCTCTCCTACTACCACTCCGAAGAGGAGTTCCAGGTTTCGTGGTGTCAGCAGGCACAGGTGGACTGGCCGATACGAAGCACACTTGTGGGATAAGCTTTCTTGGAATGTTACACAGAACAAGAAGGGAAAACAAGGTATGTCGATCTTGCATTTTTAAAAATATAACCAAATATGTCATAAGTATTTGTGTTTCTATTGGGATGACAATATGTCCTAACATGAAGTTTTTTGTTTTGTTCCATTGCAATGCGTCTTGGAATCTTCTTCGGGATGACAGTTTATCTTGGTGAGTACTTTCTTGAACGATTTATGTTGAAAGTTTATTTCTTTCTCAATATTATGATTATTTCTTAGCGAATAGAACATAGATTTAACGACCTTAATTGCTTTATTACCTCAGGAGCTTATGATGAAGAAGAATCTGCAGCAAGAGCCTATGATTTAGCAGCACTTAAGTACTGGGGGACAGCAACTTTCACTAATTTTCCGGTAAAATTGTCAACTTTCAGTATGTTAAAAAATTAAAATTAATCCAATTTTTATGTGTTTAAATATCTCATTTCACATCAATAATTTAAATTCTTTTGTTCAGGTGTCTGATTATGAGAAAGAAATTGAAATAATGCAGACTTTATCAAAAGAAGAGTACCTAGCATCACTTAGAAGGTATGACATCTAAAGGAAGTTTATGTTGTATGATTAATTTTTTTCGTGGTACCAATTAATTTCAAGACATAACATTGATTTTTTCCCCCTTTTTTCTATATATAGAAGGAGCAGTGGATTTTCAAGAGGGGTATCCAAATACAGGGGTGTTGCAAGGTATATTTTTCTAATGAACTCCTTTTACTATTGATGAAAGATTAAATTAAATGATAAAATCATGTCTTCGCATATCGCCTGAATCAAAATTAAATAAATAAATATTTTGAAAAATTGCAGGCATCACCACAATGGGAGATGGGAAGCTAGAATTGGGAGAGTGTTTGGGAACAAGTACCTCTATCTTGGAACTTACGGTAAGTTACCTTTTAATAAAATCGTCACCAAATATACATTATTCGTGGCTAAAACCGATCGCATCCAAGAATTCATGCTCCTTCGTGCCCCATTGATCTATTTCACAAACTTTTTAGTTTTTTCTACGTTAAATTCCCACTAAAGGGAAAATGCACAACTTTATTGATAAGTTTCAACCAACTGTGCCCCTTTAGCATTTATAAAAAAAAAATACACCTCTAGCGACAAAATAAAATGACATTCTCTCTTCCTCTCTCCAAAAAACTAACAATATCAACAAAAACAGGCACCCAAGAGGAGGCTGCGCGTGCATATGACATTGCAGCAATTGAATACAGAGGAGTCAATGCAGTGACCAACTTCGACTTAAATACTTACATTACATGGTTAAAGCCAGGCTCAAACACCACTCTGGTTGCACCCCAAGAATCAAAAATGCACCAAGGCCCATCGCCTAAATTCAGCTCAAACAAGAAATCTCAATCTCTTTTCGCAAGCTTTAACAAAGAAGATTTGACTATACCAAAAGAAGAAGCATTGGAATGCAAATTCCCAGTTAATTCGCGTAAGAAGTCCTCTTCACCGACGGCACTCAGCCTACTACTTAGATCGTCGGTATTTAAAGAGTTGGTGAAGAAGAATTCATATAGTAGTGATGAAGAAAGTGAAGGAGAAATTCAGCCGCAAATGGGGAGTGATGAAGAGGAATTTGGAGGGAGAATTTACGGAGGAAGAAACTGTGATAATTTGCCATTTGTGGTATCTTCAAATGGTGGTGGTTTTGAGTTGGAAGAAGTGTTTCAGTTTGGTTATAAGTGCGAAGGACTTTGGTAGGGAAGATATTGCGAACATGGAGTAGACTAAATAATTTTCCTTGGTCTCTGGTTTTCCTTTCTGGATGTAAAAATGAGGAAAATGGGAATCCTTAGGTTCTTTTGTAAACTATGGGTTTGTAAATTATGATTTCGTATATAGAATTTTCAAGCTGAAAGAAGTAAATAACTAGTAGCTCTAGTTCACCAAGAAAATGTGTTTTTTTTTTTTTTTTTATTCTGAGTCCTACCAAATATTTTTTAGTAAACAAGGTATATGCCCCTAAATAGTGGCCAGTGTTCCAAAATGCCCCTTGAACAGCGCCGAATAAGTTGCTAAGCTATAACTTGTGTTCCATTTGTCACGTACATAATGGATGACCATTTTTAAGAGTATTTTAGTCTAACTATTAAAAACTAATATTTTTCTCTATGAGAATACAAATCACAAGAAAGAGCAAAATCTTGTGAGTTCTTTTTTTGGTCCAACTTTTTTTGCTTTTTCTTCTTATTTTTTTTCCCTCTTGCGCTTTTCTTTTTTTGCTCTCTCATGATGAGAAATGTTAGTTTTCAATAGTTAGACTAAAATATCCTAAAGTGGGCTTAAATATTTTCCATCATCTTTAAAACATTCAAAATGGATAGAAGAGGCCAAATAGAACGCATGTTATAGTTTAGGGGTTCCATCCTCGCAATTTTTGTTTCAGGGGTCATTTTGGAACTCTGGTCATTGTGTAGGGGACATATGATTTAGTTTACTCTATTTTTTGAAGGTGCAATAATAACTTAATAATGTGAAAAAAATTCGTCGAACACAAGGTTAAAACCTTTCCTACTGCTTTAGAGAGATTATTTTTGTAGGAAGAAATTTCATAGCGCCAAATTTGATTTCTTGAAGAAAAAAGTACCGAAGTACAATTTTCAATCATTAAGAGGTAAAAGTTAATTACAAAAATTATTTATTATGTAAGTCTAAATTGAACCATCAGTAAAATACCCCAAATAAAATAGCTTTTGTTGTACAATTATATGACAAGATTTTCATTTTACAGTAAAAAATACTATTTTTCGGGCATCAAGAAGTCTGAGCTACAACCAAATCATATAGGATCTGTAGTAATAGATCAAGGAATTAATCTTCATTACATTGCAATACAAAAGTATTACACTTGTTTGATTCAAGTTTTTTGTGCTTTTTAAAATATTTACATTAATATTTATATCTAAAGTTCCAAATGTAGTAAAGGAATTGGCATCTTGTAAGTTGTAATTCAAACTCTTTACATTTCACAAATTCAAGATTCTCGAAAGGAAAAATATATTCTTACTAGTTTTATCAACCGAATAAACATATCAAATGCATTGAAAGATTGTACATTCTCGAATAACTGGTTGGTGAAGGTGGCAAGTGTAGCATTGCTCTTCCCAAGAAGCTTTAAAACTTGAATCAAGTTCGTTCCAACTACCGAATCTCTCTCCCAAATTCCTGATTTCAATCACCCACAGTCGGATCCGTCTGAAGAAGACTGTGGTCCCCAGAATTTAGAAACGGACCCACTATCATCCGATACATTCTCACAACAAGAATTACTAAAATCCCTAAACCGCAAAACGCCGTGCTGTTCCTCTTCATTAAAGCTAGCAGTAACAATTCGACACCCATCTACTGCCATTGCAGAACAACCATAATTAGAAGGAAAGGAGGAGCACGGCAAGCAAGTTGTTAATCTACCAGTGTCGGTCTCCCACACATCGACCTCGTTGTCCTCGGGACCCGCTGTAACTATCTTGTAAGGGTCCATGTGTAAGTGTGTTATTGGACCTGTCGGTCCATGCAAGACAGTAACCGGTTCGGGTTTTAGTGAATCTGATATTCTCCGAATATCCAAAAGCGTTGCCCTGCAAATGACAAAATTTAGGATTTAGGCTTGCCCCTCTTTACAAATATTTCTAGCTCCGCCCGTGAGCATGTCCCACTTTTTTTATTTTTTTTTCTGTTCTTCATAAATATTCCATATGTCCCAAATTAAGAGTCCAAATCCCTTTTCAATATATAATCAACATACCAAAACTCACGATACGAAACAAATTCTGCTCTAAATGATTCATTGTGATGAAATTAGTGCATTCTTAGAAAATGTGAAAGTTAAACATGAACTCTTAATAAGGAACATATGGAGTATATATAACCTTCTGCTTATTTAACATTGTCTATTTTAACAAGTCACTAAATGAATAATCATAAGTTGAATATTTCGGAAACTATTATCCAATCCAATTCTACTATTTAGATAACAGTATGATTCATATTTTCAGACTACTACTCCCTCCATCTAGAATTAGGAGTTCCACTTTCCTCTTGGGTTATCTCAAACAGTATTGCCTAATTCGTTGGCCCCTTGCGCATTGCAAATTGGGACCCCGATCCCAAACAAAGTGCATTCATGACTCAAAATGCCAACCCTAATGACCTGTGTCTTTTGATTTGTACAGATAGACAAAAGACACAATGTATACCAGCATACAGTATGTATATCAGATTAATCAAGGATTCCATTGTAATATATACATATAGGTATAGTGTTCATGCACCCAAAATAGCGTTCCGAGTAAGCCTACCCCCACTGCACCGCGTATGGTCTAGGTGTCATACCCTGTAACCATACTCCTCCAACATTCGAAAGTGTCACTCAAATTAGGTAATGAGACTCAATTAAGAGCTCATTTCCTTGTTCAGGACATAATCAGTATACCAAATCTCACAATTGTAAATAAATTGTATTCTTCACCATTAATTATATTGAATTGCTCAAATATTAAAGTGTTACCTGCCAATTCCACCAGTGCAGATTAAGGATTTCGAGGGCAAAACATCAAATGAATGTAGTCTTTGTTGATGAATCTCTGTACTGAAAACATTTTGCATCGTTCTCAAATCAACTGCAGCAACAGAGGAACCGCTGGCTACATAGATCAATGACTCGTGACATTTAAGATCCACGGCCGCCCCAGGTACAGATGTCTTTCCCACGCAGCAAGAGGAACATGATGTTGTGGTATCCCAAACCCTCACCTATTTCAACCAAATTTTTTAAATCCAGAGAGCCAAATTACGTGAAAACTATAATCGATTCTAACTTTCAGTATTTTTTTTTAATAATATTATATAAGTATAATATGTGCATTTATTCATAATTTTACACAAATAAAACTTTACCAATTATAGGTGAAAATATTCACCTCTTTTGTTAGTCATGTATTCAGACCAAACCAGGTGGACCTAAGGGTAAATACAATAATCAGGTGATTTTGGCTTATTCAATTGATTAATACTCTTACAACTTTTTTTCTGAAAAATAAGAAATGTATATCTTTCATATTTCTTTGGAGCCTCTGTATCACAGGAAGCACAGGTAGTAGGTACCATATCTTTGATCCATTCTTCTTCAAGATAATTTAATTCAAATATATATATATATATATATATATGTAGATAATAAAGCACAAGGTTACTAAAAGGAAGACTATTACCTTGGAATCTTTTGACATGCTCACCAAAAGAGAAGTTTTGTGCCTGAAAGAATAGAGCATGAATTAAAATGGTGAAAGGCTCCAAAACATTTTGAAAATAGGAGATGCCAAATTTGATAAAATATTCTTATCCGAAATATGTGTTTGCATCCATTTTGGTTCGCGCTTCAAAACTCTTGCAAATTTTATCACTAAAAGTTGGTAGCTTTCCAATTTGACTTAATTCCATGAACCTTTTTATGAAAACAAATGCAAGAGATACGAAAGTATAGACAAGAACAATGAGATATCAGGTATCTACATTAAATTGGTTTAATTTGGACATTTTGATTCACCAAACATAAATAACATGGTAAAGTAGCTGGAGGCACACACTATAAAGGGTTAAAAGTTATTAAGCCCAGTAAAAGGTATTTGATGGTAACAACGGTTAAGTTAAAACTTAAAACAAAGAAAAAAGAAAAAAAAATCAGTATAAACAATAAGGGAAAAAAACTACATACCCCGCAACTGACATAAGTACTACAGGTTTCTCATGACCATAGAGTGTAGCCCTGAGAGCACGGTGACCACGCTTTCCACTAGAGCTGAGTGACCAAAGGCGAACAGTATTGTCTGCACCTCCACTAGCAAATACTTTTGCAGTACCATCACCTAATAGTTTATCTGAAAGTGTATAGACTGAGCCGTTATGGCCTCTAAAACATCGTTGGCAATGTCCCTACAAATCAACATGGTACTTGTGAATTTCATGTTACTACGTGGTCACTAAATCTGCGTCACTAAAAGTCTCCGGCTGAGAAAAAGTTATTTTTGTCACAGGTTTTGACCACGAATAGTCCCTGAGTACTAAAAGTTTGTGCCACATTTAGAAAACACAAATTAATGACAAAATTCTGAGTTTCTTCCCCAGTCTCTTGGCTGTTGAAACATTTGACGAATTCAAAGTGCCATCGCTGAAGGAATACATTCTGTGACGAAACAAAAAAATTCCTTGCTGGAGTATATCCTGTGACAAAATTGTATTTTTCACATATATTTCATCACTAGAGGGCCACATTTTGTTATGAAAATGTGTTTTTGACAAAAATATTTTGCCATTAGTTGAACAGTTTGTTGTGATATGGGGTAGCAAAACTGCGAATTGGGTGCGCCGACCCCAAACAGGGGGCATTGGTGACTCAAAACACCAACCCCAGCAAGCCTCTATTTTTAAGTGCACAGACAGATGAAAAGACATTTTTTATACAATAATTCTTGGGCAACACAGATCAAAGACGTGATTTGAGGACACAATGATGTGTCATTCATGCATTAGTCAGCAACAGACAAATTCTAATCCTGACTGAATCACTGTGTCACTCATGCACTGGTCAACAATAGCCTGTGTAAAGTATAATCCTGATTGACCCAATTCTCTAATGAATGTGTTGGTGACACATCTTCGTATCCCCTGATTGTATCCCCAAGGTGTGTCCTCATAGAAGCATTCATTTTTATATGTACCAACATATCTAAATACATATATCAGATATGTCAAGGATTCCACTGTACTATATACCCCTATGTATTGCAGAGATGATAAATAGTGTACGCAACCAAAATAACATTTCGACTAAGCGTACCCCCACTGACCCCCTTACCGGGCTAGGTACCGTACCCCACACCCATACCAAAGCGTCCCTGAATTAGGGGAAAAAACAAACAGGTCAGTACTACAGATTATACTCATTTTGCATTCAAATTCTGCACAACATATTCGTTATAAATCAGAAAAGGTAATTAAAGAATGTTGTTGAATTTTTCACTAAAAACATAAATTATTCATAATACCTTCCACCATAGGCGAATTGAGTGGTCACAGCTTGAAGTTACCAAGATATTTTCATTTCTCTGTGTCTCACTTCGAAAGAAAGATGTTTCATTAATAGGAAAGAATCTGCACATAACATGACCATACTCAATTGTCACTAAACACACCACTAAATTAGCAATAAGCAGAGACGATGAAAAGGCTAAAGATCACTTCATTAATTTCATCAAAATCATAGCTTCACAATTATCAGACGTAGTACATTAATGATTAGACTAGAAAAGAAATTACATAAACATACACAAAGTCTTGTATGCTGTTGCACTACCTTCATACAAATATTTACTGTATAGAGCTAGCATACCTGTCAACTTAAGCTTTTAAGCAAGATGGAAATCTAACACCTTTAATGTAGGCTAATGATCGAAAGCCTAATCAAGCCAAATACTAAAATACCCTAAAGTAAATAACATTAATTAATTAATTAATCACCAAGAATGTCTCCCCTTGGTTCTATCAATCTTCTCATTGACCATTGGTTTCCCAAACCTATACTAGTTGTACAATCAATCAAGTACTCCTGCATCAGTCCTCTTCGTCACTACAGTCTCATTGTAATTCAATCTTCAATTAATTCAAAGCTACTATAATCCATTCCATTGGCCTAAATGGTATTGACCAGCCCATAACATTAAATAGAAGTAAAATTAATTATGGTCGACTAATGCTAAATTTCATAAACCAAGGCTTTGAATAAGTACATCAAATCATTCAAGAAAGTTTCCCAAGTTATCAAACTTCTCCGTAGAGTCTTGCATCATCTCTCTGTTTATGCTCCTACACTCACAAAAGCTACATTCCATATAACTTTTGCTTATGTGAACACTCTTGATTGTATAGTTACTCTACACTTTCGATTAGCATAAATCTTTATGATGATTTTATCAAAAAAAGGGCAAGTGAAGTAATCAAAGCATGGAAGGTTTATCATGAAACAAAGGAGTCGATACAACATCTGACCTCATACATGAAATTCTAGCATGGTGATCATTAAGCGTTACTGCAGAATCACTCCCACTCAAAAAGCTATCAAGCTTCATCATTTGAATCAATGGACCCTGCATGTGGTATCCCATGGAAAAAAAGGTTAATGGATGCGATTGATGATGTAATACAGATCTAATATAGATATGACACATATAGAATTTGGCAGTGAGATCGTCCCACTAGCAAAAACAAAGTAACTCAGAATCAACACCAATGACTACCTCTACTAGTCAAAGTAGAAAGGTGGCACTTACACAGAGTACTCACTCCTCAAGCTTTAAAGCACGGCTACTTTACAAAATTATACTTTACGCAAAGTTAAAAAATAAAAAAATAAAAGGAGACCATACTGCTGGGTTAGGTTCAAAATAGTTGTCCTGTATGGAACAGAGTAAATTACTTGCACAACAAACTGCGTCCAACTTCTCAACCGAAATTGTAACCAAACGCCACAAAGAACCAAAAAGATGGAAAGTTTTGAGGGCCAAACTGGCCCTACAAAAGAAGACTACAAGATAGTGATCGAGTGGGTGAAAGGAAGGTCCGTTCACTGGTAGTCAAACAGTCGTCTCATAAGAGTTTCCCAATCTGTGTAGTGCTTTGCACGTGGCGCTCAATCCTATAGTTCACTTAAGCTTGAGGTAAGGAATTTGACAAGTTAAGGGCTCCACAATTGGTCAATCATGAGACTTTTTTTGATATTATGGAGACTAGAAGGATTTATGTTTCTTTTTTCTGGTTGCGTTTTTTATTAATCCTATCCTTCTGCTATCTAAAAAGACCCTAGCCTATAGAAACCCTCTACTTCTTTTAAGAATGAAGTTCCCATTTCAATGACAAAAAGAAAAAAGGGCACTTGTTTACATATATTGGAAAGTCCAAGACTAAATACGCAGCTCCCAGCTTTATAAACAAGTGTGTTCAACATTATAGAAAAAGAATTTTGGCAAAAAGTCAATCTTATCCATAATTTGTAGGAATATATAAAGCATATGACACAATCTAAATAAATAAATTAAAAGATAAATATAAGAACAGAGAGAATGAAAAAGTAAAATTAAGTTGATTTCAACCACCATTAACTTATTTCCCAACACTTATTTCACTTCATAGCATAAAAGTAAATAACGCATTAAATGATAATAATTTTACTACCTGTGAGAAAGTGAGATCATTTTTGTCCAAAAATATAAGGTTGCAAGGTTTTCTATCCAAGTATAAGTCAGCAACAAGAGAATCGATAAACTTAAACTTCCGCAAAGCAGTATGCCTATCTAAATACAAGTCCCTCACACCTGATTTTCCTGAAAAGCATGGAGGTACTTGTTGCGGCCATTGCTGCCTGTTAATAATCAATATGAAACACATTCATTAGTCAAGGGTAACACAAAAACAGACATATTCAAAATGACCTAATATCTATTAGTCTTCTTGTACAATACATATAACCTATTATCCACATATAACCACAAGCATCAGCAGTTATCAATATCAATGTTGATGTGTTATCAGCATAAGGCCTAGTAACACCTTCAACTTAATAGTAATAAGCCTAATGTATGATACTAGATTTTTTTTATGATGGCCAATTCCGTGACTGTACCCACATTTACTAAGAAGCGGAAGGGACTGACCACCCTATCGCACATTTTTACCCAGCAGGTCAATACCTTAGATAATCAAATTGTCTAAATCGTGCTTATAAGTTGCAAACATATTTTAAGACCATGAGGAATTAGAACTCATATATCGTCATTAATGACCTCCATCATTAGCATAATACCATGAAACCTAAAATAAAGACATTATGTCATCCAGCACGACAAACTCAATCTTACCCATAGTATGCATGTCTGATTTCATTTTATTGCTTTTTTGTAATTGTAATTACCTATTTGTTGATATTACATCTTAGATTATGTGGTTCCTACTGCATAAAACATAAGTTTGTTTTTCTTTTGTTATAGCAATTAATCATGCATCCCAGAAGCCATAAAAATATATAACTAAACATAATCTATTCACAATTTCAAATTAACCCACTAACCAATGTCGCCAACCGCTTAAAAGTCTTCCTAGACTAAGAGCATGACCTTCAAATCATTTCATCCAGAACAGTTAAAAGTCTTCCTAAAATTTCCATCAAGTTCCCAAGAGACATTATTCTATTGACATAATAAACAGGACAGACATTATTCTATTGACATAATAAACAGGACAAGTTAATGCATAAGATTCTCATAACAACCATTTGATTCAAACTTATAAAAGGATCGACTCAAACCAAACAAATTATAACGAAATCATTTGGAAACCAACAATGTACCAACGCAATCACAAAATCAAATTATAGAACAAGAAAGTAGGTAATTAACAAAGATGGAGTTTGTTATCAACTCCATTCAACATTAAGAGGTAAGAACAGTATTTGTTGCTTTATTTGAATTAAAATTCACCACTCAGGAGGCAAGTTAATGTAAACTTTAATGAATTATTCCATTGGTACCCAGTTCTTTTTATCCATTAGCTATTGATATATTATATTAAGTGTAAAATTGTAAAATATCGTCTATTCAGCTCTTAAAGCAAAATAAAATGCAACATATTCTTCAGAGCTTTAAGTTGAATGTTGAGCAATTAGAAGTTAAAAATGAGAAATTAAGCCCAAGAAGGAAGAATAAGATAGGACCTGAATAAGGTTTGCCAGATAGAATCGGAATAGGCAACTCGATACAGGTATTTACAAGACATAGCCATATTCGAGATGTCTTGAAGATTCAGATAACTTGCACACTGTACAAGTGAGTCCGTGTCGAGGTCGGTAATACTCCTCCGATTCGGGCTGGCCATTTATCGTATTTCGAATTAAATCGATGTATATCTATGGTTAATAAACCCTACAATTTTTTGGACAATTGAATCAGGGACCAAGGTTTATATTGGATAATTATTCTCTCTGTGCAAAGGAGAGGCGAATCGAACGAGTTTGGTATGAGGGTACGGCTTGACGATTTAACACGCGGGAACGAAGGAACGGGTATTTTATTTTTGTGATCGAGGTTGTCGAAACACTACGCTATTTCGAGCTCCCAGACGAGGCCTTTAAAATGGATGCGGTGAGTTTTAGAAATTTCAACTGCGATCACCCGGGTTCGACCACCTGAATGCGGACGCGCTTATCCAATTATTTCTTAATTTATTTATTTTTATTGTGGTGATTAGAGTATTTTAAATAATGGTATAAAAAAAATTATAAATTATATGCCTTTAACTCACTTTTATATAAAAAAAAAATTGAACACAGGCTCCGTTTTATAGTAATATGAAAAATAAAAATAATTAATTTGAATGTGAAAATGAAAAATAAGTTGAGTCATGTGATAAGATTAACTCTTACTTTTTAGTTTCTTCCATAGAAAAATTATCTTTGGGTAGTGGCGAAGAAAAAAATTTCACAAAATATAAAAGAATGATGAATGACACATACTCAAAAAAATGAGAGAATATTTTATCACGTGCCTCAACTTATTTTTCATCTTTTCATCCAAATTAGTTGTTTTTCTTTTTATTTTTCATGTTGCTATCAAACAGAGCATAAGGGTCGGTTTGATAACAATATGAAAAAATAAAATAAAAAACAATTAATTTTTGTGAAAAGTTAAAAAATAAGTTGAGACATATATTTATTTTGTGGCATTTTTCATGAAGAAATTTTCTTTGGTAGTTAAAGAAGAAGAAAAAATCGCAAAAAATTATGAAGGATTGATGATATCTACTCAAAAAATAGAAATCATCTTATCATATGCCTCAACTTATTTTTCAACTTATTGGCAAATCAATGTTTTTATTTATTTTTTTTCATATTGTTATCAAACGGAGTCTAAAAAGTATATGTTTCAATAGTATTTTTGTAACATCTTGTGTAAATTTTAAAATAACCAATAAAATTCTAACACATACTACATGTCAATTTCAACCATTTTTTATTTTTTTTATGTATTTAATCTTATAGTCACAATGGATATTGATTTATAAGTATTGATGAGTATAATTTGAATATATATATATATATATATATATATGTGAGTTTTCAATGGTTACTGCTTTTTTTACTTATGGATGGTTATTATAATATTAACCGTTGGATGAAAAATTAATGGTTGAAATTAAATGTGTAGTTGGCTAACATAATTAATACACATGAGAGAATACAAAATATTAAATGCAAGGTTAAGTGGGTAACTTGTTGATACCTAATGACATGGCATTTTTTTTCTATTTAATTTTAAGGAATCATAAATTAGATATTCATTACATGATTTTGTAATTCCAATACAGGATATCCCTATTCTTTACCCCTATAAAATGTATGATTTTATTTATATTGATATCTTGTAGTTAATCTACATTTTTAAGTTAATTAGTATTGTTTCCTAAATTAATCCTTAAGTGTGGACAAACTAACAAAAAAATATTATTGATTTAATTTTATAAATATTATTCTATTAATAATTTAATATTAAAAAATAAAGTAGATTAATAGGTACATCTACGTTAATTAAATCAATAAAAATATGGGGATTCTTTTTAAAGTACAAATCAATTACTCTCATTTTAACAAAGGACACTCTATTTTTAGGATTAGTTTCAAGGACAACCTTTTAATCGATGACAAAATAAATTTTAATTTATTAAAAATAAAAGATAGTTATTTTCAAAACTACCCCTTATTAAAGATAACAACTACTAAAAAATAAAATAATAAAAAAATATAAATAACAAAAGCTCAAATTCAAACAAAACATCTCAAACAAATATTTTAAATTTGAACATGTAATCGAAATATTATCACAAATGTCAACCAAGAACATAAGTATTAAATATATATATTTTTTATTAATTCTGAAAACTCTAAATTTCAAATTAATTATCAAATGATAAGATGCTACAATTTTAAAAAGAAAAAAAATTTATGTACAGCAAAAAAGAAAAATAAAAATATTTGAGAATGGTGATCCTTTCAAAAAATAATTAAAATTTTGATGAATTTTTTTAGAATTGTTTGTAGGCTCATTTATTTCACATAAATTCATAAAAAATATTTTTTTTGAAGTACAAAATAAATCTCAAAGGTTTATGGTATGTTGTTTACATAATTATCCTCTCACAAACCATTATAGTGAAAGAAAATACTATTCGTATTATAAATTACAGTACCAAATGTCGTACTAATTAATTAATTACATGATCATGAATACTTTATATGATTATATATTGAAAATTTGATAAACATAAAATAAGTCTACTGTGATTGTCATTATAGAAGAATATGTATACTTGATTCTTAAATCTTAATTATTATTATTATTATTATTATTATTATTATTATTATTATTATTATTATTATTATTATTATTATTATTATTATTATTATTATTATTACTATGGGGTGGAAGTATTAATAACATAGTTAATTGAAAATATTTTTTTAATAAAACCCTATAAAATTCTTTAAGGGTGTGTTTGGAATGTAGATTTGAGAGAAGATTTTAACATGAGATTTGGATTTGGAATCTCAAATCTAAATGTTTTTGTTTGGTGTGAAATTATGATTTAAGATTTATAAATATATTCAAATAATGAGATTTGATACTTATCTTAAAGTTATAATTTTCAAATTTTAGAGATAGAGTTGCTCCTTAGAGATCCCAAACTTGGGAATTTGAAAATAATAATAATTAATTTTTAAATAAAATTATTATTTTTTGTTATTATAAATATACTTGTAATATTAATGATAATAATAATACGAAGGATGACAAAGGGCCGTGTGTTGTCCAAACTCAACAATCTTATAAACACATCCTAACCCGATACAGGTTTTATTTTTTTAAATCTAAATCCATCGCGAATAGTGTACGTATAAACCCACTCCCATTCCGTGGTAATTATGCTATATTATAAGAAATAAAATACTATAATAGGGGCGGGTCGAGTCAATCGGGTTAATTCTGTGTAAGCATGAGTTCCGCCACAGGGTTAAAAAATAAAAATAGCTTACTAATCAACTAAATATAAATTTTAGCGGAATAATATTTGGATTTAGAAATCAATTTCCTTGTATTTGTTTAGCAAACACAAAATTTTAAGCTCTTGTATTTCAAATATGTAATTTTTAAATCTTAGATTTATGAATTTTAAAGCTAAATTCAATTTATTATTTATTTAATATGCTTGGCTAAATTATCTCCTAAAAGGGAGGGATGAACTGCCATGGATGTAATGGACTTATTTTAATTATAATTGATTTTTAATTATTCGTCCCGAATTAAAATAGATTTTGAAATTACCATTATTATAACGTGTTTTCTTTCTAGTACTTTAATTGTTTTTAAAATAAATGATGGATCTCTTGTGATCACCATAAATGAGAATACAGGCGATGTCTATTTTTATTTACATTAGTTTTAAAGAAATAATGATGGTGATTTTGAATTTGTTTATATAGTAGGGATGAATATTAAAAATATAATTAGATACTTTTTTGTTTATATCCATGGTGGTGGATTCTCTTTCCTTGGGATTTTTTATTATTGATTACGTACTTGCTAGATTTAATTTAATTGGTTTAGTTTCTTAGTTAAAATAATTTCAAAAATCAAAATGTAAAAACAGTTTTAATCTAAATTCCTAAAATATTGGATTTCGACAAACTTTCCCACTTTTAAAGTATTAACTTGAATTTGTATTGACTCCTACTTATTCGCTATACTAATTTAATTATTTTATATAAAAGTAGTGTTTTATTGTATTTAAGCGCGGAATTAAAGTAACGACAAATTATTTATAAAATTTTCCCTTAAATCATGCGTATACTTCCGTATCTGATCAAATTATAAAAAGTTGAGTTTGTTTGAAATACTTTAAATTAAGAAAATAAGTTTCTATTAATATTATTTTATGTTATTGTGTTAAAATTATTATTTAGTTGAACAGTGACTAATAAAACCAGTAGCACATGCTATATGAGACGCTTCAAATTAATTTTTGAGTTTTTATTATGATATGATTTGTCACGAATGATAATAAAATGATTAAATTGAAAGTGTTATTGAAATAGTACTTGAGTTGTATGTAATTTGTAAACCTGTTGTATAGAGATAAAAATTCAAAATCAAATATATTTTGAAAGTGTTATTTTCAATAAACTTATGTTATTAATTAACTATAAAATTGAAAAGACGAAAACACTCATAAACACTTATCCTAATTTGGAATTGGATTATCCTAGGTTTATTTGGCAAATAAAACATTTAAGAAATCTTATTTGGTTGAGATTTTAAAACATATTTTGAAAAGTGAATTTAATTTTTGTTAAAGTTTTTTTCAACCAATTCAAAAAAACTCGTAAAAAAAATTTAAAAAAATAGTAACAATGGATCTTGTTTTATAGATCTCGATGATTAGGTTTCAAATATATATTTTTTTATCTAATTCCGATTTTTGAATTTAAAGTTATGGTATTTTAAAAAAATTATGAGAAAGAAAGTAAATTAATTTGGGAAGTGTGAAGTAAAGTTGGCTTTTTGATAAAAAATTTAAAAACTTGATTTTAAAATCTCAATCAAATACCACCTAAACTTTAATTAAAAAATAAAAAAATAGAACATGTCACCTTACCTGCTATAACAGGTTAAAAGATTTGACACATCACCAATGTGCATTAATTATTGTCAGTACCCATCAATGGGTAGAGAGAGAAGGTAACCATTGAAAACTCATCCATATATATATATATATATATATATATATGTTTTATTAAAATCTATATTTTGCATTGGAAATTCTTACATTTTGAAATTTTATAAAAAAAATAAGAAAAAGAAAGCTACTATAACATTGTAAAATGGGAGTGTATTTTCCACGAACTTTAATTTTAAAACATCATTGGAGACCAAAATTTACCGATTGTATAAATTTTACACAAAACAAAGATATAGTGTACCGTTGAAAATGCTCTTAGATGTTTACTTTAATTATTATAACTGTTATGAATTCATAATTTGTATGAACAGTAGTGTAGCCAAAAAAATGAGACAATTGGGTATAAGGGCCCATTCCAATAACAATATAATTACAAAAGCCCATTATAAATTACTATTGTAAATTAAAGATATCATAGGAAAAAGACATTATACCCCTTTCTTATTTAACTAATAACACAATAAACATAAATATAATATCTCACGTCTCCAAAAAAAGGTTTCACCAATCCCGATCAAAACGATTTGCTAACGGTCGATCATCAGCACCAATTCTCTATAACATACTAATTATTTATAAGGTGCTAAAACATATTTAACACCATTTTTATCCAAAGAAATTAATCACATGGTGCTAAAAATGTTTTAGCACCACAGTTGAACAAATATAACTAAACTGAAGGTGCTAAACAGTTTTAGCACCCCATCCAATTCTACACATCAATGTGCTAAAATATATTTAGCATAATTTTTGTTTAAAGTAACTAATCACATGGTGTTAAAACTGTTTTAGCACCAATTGTCCAATATTAGAATAGTGCTAAAATCTTTTAGCACCACATGTGAACAAATATAACTAAATTGAAAGTCTTAAACAATTTTAGAACCCCGTCTAATTCTACACATCAAGGTGCTAAAACAAATTTAGTATTATTTTTGTCCAAAGTAACTAATCATATGGTGCTAAAACAATTTTAGCACTAATTGTTCAACACTAAAATGGTGTTAAAGCGGTTTTAACATCACAGGTGAAGACATATAACTATACTGAATATGCTAAATAATTTTAGCACCCCATCTAATTCTACATATCAAAGTGCTAAAATATATTTAGCACAAGTTTTGTCCAAAGTAACTAATCACATGATGCTAAAACAGTTTTAGCACCAATTGTCTAACACTAAATGGTGCTAAAAAGATTTTAGCACCACATGTGAACACATATAACTAAACTGAAGGTGTTAAAATAGTTTTAGCACTAATTTTTTAACATTAGAATGGTGCTAAAAAGGTTTTAGCACCTTTTTAGCACCACAAATAAACACATATAACTAAATTGAGGTGCTAAACAGTTTTAGCACCCCATCAAATTCTACAAATCAAGGTATTAAAACAATTTTAGCACCAATTGTCCAAAACTAGAATTTTGAGCACCACAGATAAACACATATAACTAAATTGAAAGTGCTAAACAATTTTAGCAACCCATTCAATTCTACACGTCAATGTGTTAAAACATATTTAGCATCATTTTTGTTCAAAGTAACTATTATCATAAATTTTTCAACACTAAAATGTTGTCATATCTTTGATTTAGGGTTCGTAAAAAAAAGAGTTGCAATCAATTTTTATTTTTTCAAATCCCGCTGGGCTGTCAAAATTGATCGATTTCGACAGCAAAACAACCTCTAATCGTCTTGATTTTTTGCTTAATTATAGTAACTTTGTCTTCCAAACAACATATCCAAAAATCAGCCCAATCCAACGGTCCAATCAAAAGTTATATCTGTTTTACGAACAATCTGTTTTAGCACCAATGGTGCTAAATCTGTTTAGTACCACTCTGTTTTAGCACCAATACAGTACATTATTACAGGTTCCGGTTCATGACATTTATTTCAATAATAACTAAATTTATCATCATCAACCCGCTCTCTCTCTCTTCCCAAACACAATCTTCACCGTCCATCATTATCATCATCATCATCATATATTTTACCAAATATACCAATTAATATAATTAAATTATCAGACCAAAGGCGAAGCCAAATTAGCAAATCACACTTGACAATCTCCTTCTCCCGCAAGCGCACCATCCTGGACTTCTCCGGTGGAGACGACAGCGGCAATATCAATGGCGATAAGAACAATAACGAGTTGCAGCCACAGCAGCTTTGAATTCACCGTTGTCGTTATTATTAAAAACATATGTAGAATCAGATTCAGAAAGTCGGCCGTCTTTTATAGCCTTTATTGAAGACATAGCAAAGCCACCTGAAGAAGTCCTCCATAACTTCCATTTTCTACTCTTACCACCAATTTTCTCCTCCCAAAAATTATTATTATTAATTACAAATCATCAGTTGACATAAGAGAAAGAATTTGTGATTTGATCCAGTTTCCTGATAATCCACCCATTTGAATTTGAAGAAGAAGAAGAAGAAAAATGAAGAAGCTCTTTATTTTTTTTATATAATTTTGGTATTATACAAAAAGCAATTAGAATACAATCCGATCCAATCCAAAGCAAAAAGAGAGAGAGATGAGGGGCTGAGAGAAAGAGAGAATGAGACGGGGGTATTTTTGTCCATTAACATGTATTATTTTCCTTAAAATAAATTAATATTATGAAAAGTATCCTTATTATAAAACCAAATTATGAAATTAATACTACTTCCCATTGTTAAACATGAGTTCGTCTTTAGAATTATAAAACATTACGGAATAAGGCCTTATAACCCATTATCTCCAAAAAAATTGGCCAGTGGGGTCATTTAATAGTGCAACGTCAATCTCACGCAACTAAAGTGTCTAAATTATTAATTGAAAAAAATCAAGAAAAACCAATGTTATTTGGTCCAGAAAAACACAATCAAATAGCTAGTGTAAATGCATTTGAGACCTGATTTTTAAAACATGTTTTGGGTTGAAGAGCATTTCCTCTAAAAGTATACTTAGGATACATTTGTTTTTAATTTTTTGCACAATTTAACCTTATTATTAACTACTTTAAAAAAAAAATTAAACGATATCATTTATACACATAAGCCCAAATATATTCAAAAGATATTTTATTATTATGTATATTTTAAATAATAAATGGGGTTATGAATAAATAACATTATATTGTACAAAAAAGAAAGAATCGTAATAAATTTATAGTTTTGTATTAAAAAAAATAAATTCAAGAAGATGGGAAATTTTCCTTGAGAAGTCGGTGATGTGAAATATGGTCGCCTACTTAAGACATTCATTCGACAAATACATTAAGGGTGTGTTTGATTGTCCATATGTTCCATGAAAAATATAGTTTTTTCACCCAAGTTGCCACTTTTGTGCTGCTTGATTGCCAAAAATTTTCTGGCAGTCAAACTCCCACTTTTGGCACTGTTCATGTACTTTTCCATGTAAACAAAGAAAACATTTTCTTTCGCGGGGGGGGGGGGGGGGGGGGGGGGGGGCTTGTATTTATTTTCCAGGCAATTGGACATTTTTCGAGATAAAATTTTTCCCATTTTCTACATTAAAAATGTTATAACTTAAACTACAAAATTCAAAATTTAATAAAAATTTAATATTTAAAATCTACTAATCAGGATCAATTAAACAAGATCCATCATGACTATAAAATTATGTAAAAAAAAATATCCATAATTTTTTCTACATTAAAAATGCTATAATACAACTAATATTTTTCGGGTAGAAAATAAAGGCAATCAAATATATTTAATTGACATTTTTCATGCAACTCAATTCTAGACAATTCAATTGCCCGGAACTTATTTTCTTTTCATGTAAATTCCATGCTTTCCATGGAAAATATGATTTTTCTACCCAAGTTGTCACTTTTGTGCTGTTTGATTGCCAAAATTTTTCTAGCAGTCAAACTCCCATTTTTGGCACTGTTCATGTACTTTTCCAAGTAAATAAGGAAAATATTTTCTTTGGAGGGGGGGGGGGGAGGGGGGGCTTGTATTTATTTTTCAGGCAATTGCACATTTTTCGAGACAAAAATTTACCCATTTTCTATATTAAAAATGCTATAACTTAAACTATAAAATTCAAAATTTAATAAAAATTTAATATTTAAAATCTATTAATCAAGATGAATTAAACAAGATTTATCATGATTATAAAATTATGTAAAAAAAAATACCCATAAATTTTTTTACATTAAAAATGCCATAATACAACTAATATTTTTCTGATAGAAAATTAAGGCAATCAAACACATTTAATTGACATTTTTTATGCAACTCAATTCTAGACAATTTAATTGCGTGGAACTTATTTTCTTTCCATGAAAATTCCGCACCCTAAATCTAAAAAAGTTAGAATTTGGACCCACCGAAGATACATTAATACATGGCCTAGGAATTAAATATTTATATATAGATAATATTAGAACTCGAACTCCAATGCTTAGTTAAAAGATACACTCTTTAAATTATTTGGGCTAAAGCTGGAATATGCAAATGAGATATAATTAAGAATATTAGTAATGTCTATTTTTAAGTAACACGTAAAAATCTGTCAAATAAGCCAATAGTCTTAACCTAGTGGTAATATTAGTTAAGATAAGAAATTAGGAGGGAGAGTCTTAGCACTTAGAGCATCTCTACAGTAGTGTATATTTAGGTTTTGTGTAAAATATACAAAACTTGTAAAATTTTGAGCTCCACCAGTCTTTTAAATTTAGCTTTTGTGTAAAACGAATGTGTAAAATGCACCACAAGTTTACACTGCCACATCAGCCTTTTCTTTTCTTAATTATTTTACAATACTTTAAAATGTAATATCTTTTAATAGAAATTATATAATTTAATAAAAAATATATATCTAAAATCTACTCATTAAGACCAACAAATCAAGATCCATTGTTGTTATAATATTATGTATACCAAAATTCAAGAAAAAATAATGAAAAATTGCATAAAATAATATCTAATATGCATAATTATCTTATTGGTTCATTCAAAATTTACACAAAAGTTTAAAAATGTACCATTAGAGCATCTCCAACAGTCTTTTAAATTTTTGTTTTGTGTAAAATTTACACAACTTGTAATTTTTTTTTCTCTCCAGCAGTCTTTTAAATTGAAATTTGTGTAAAATAGTTGTGTAAAATACACTCCTATTTTACAATGCCACATCAGCTTTCTCTCTCTTCAATTTTTTTATAAAAATTGAAAAAGTAATAACTTTAAATGTAAAATATATATATTAATAAAAATTACATATTTGAAATCTACTCATCAATACCTATAAATCAAGATCCATTGTAATTACAAGATTATTTGTAAAAAAATCAAGAAAAAATTAATAAGAAAATTGCTTTAATTAATATTTAACATGTGTTAGAATCTTATTTGTTATTTCAAAATTTACACAAAACTTTACAAAAGTACCATTAGAGCACTGTTTTTTAGCATTCAAGTTTTTTGTAAAAGTGAGTTGATACATGTGATTTACAAATCAATTTTTACACTTTAAGTTTTGTGTAAACGTGTCCTGACACATAGGATTTACACAAAAATATTTACACAACGGTTGGAGATGCTCTTAGCACTAGAGCTGGCAAAGGATTGTGTATGGACCGGTTTCGTGTCATGTTAAAATTGTGTCGAGTGAAAAAAGCGTCCAATCGTACACGACCCGTTTAATAAATAGGTGGAAAATTCAAATTCAAATTCATACACGACCGGTTTAATTAATTAATGACACGACCCGATTCGTTTTAACCCGTTTAAAATAAACGATTCGATTCGGGTCGTATACGAATAACATTTAGTGACCTGCTAATAATTCAATTAAGTAATTAACTACTAAAATATACACACTCAATAATTTATATATAGGCAACAACAATAATTAAACACCATTGTATATTATAATTGTATTGGAATTTGAGAATTTGAAAAGTGAAAAATTTGGGGGGTTTGAAATTAGTGTGTAGAAAAGGAAAAGTCATAACAAATGGCAAAAGATTTAATACAAAATTTAATTTTTTTAAAAAGCCTTAAGTAAATATTTGTTTATCATATATGGGTTACATGGGTTACTAACGGGTTTTTCACGACCCAAAATCGACTCACATTCTTACTGGATTAAACGGGTTTTATTCAGGTGTCGTGAATTCACATGAAATCGATTCGTTTAATAAACGGGTTTGACAGATCAACCTGATTATGACCCACACTCGTTAAGGATTCACCCAAACTCGATAAATTCGTGTCATGTTATCGTGTCGTATGATATATTGCCGGGCCTACTTAGCACAATGCTAATGCTGATAAAAATTAATAAAAGGAACTTGATTTGTTGATATAATTCAATAAAAAAATTGTCAAAAAATATGATATCAATGGTCTTAAAAGGACCTTCAATCCATCCTATTCTAGCTTAGTTGGCTATTTTGAAGTAGCATATTCCATCCTATTCCTATTTGGAACTCACGGGTGTTGCTACATGCTAATATATGGTTCCATTTGCTCCCTTCAATTTTAAAATTGTAGAGATATCTATATAATAAATAAATATTAAAAACCCATAAAAAATAAAGAAGTAAAAGATTTTGTATTTAAAATCAAAGATGTTTTTTTAAAGTTTTCGGTGCTTTTGGCACGAGCCCCACTCTACTATATAATATAACAAAAAAATATGAGAGTTGGAAAAAAAAAAAAAAACAAGGGTGGTAAAATGGCTCCAATGATCCATTGTCTTGCTATCTTTTTTTCTTATGATGAAGAAAAAATAAAATAATTTTACTAAATAACCCTAGTAAAAAGTTTCCCATCAGCCAATGCTTAGACATTCTCTGATCGATTGTCTGCGGTTCCCTGTGGATGATAGGATTTTCAAATGGTAAAAAAAAAATACTCTTCAATAATTTGTGTAAGCCGATATGAATATGCCATGACACAGTAATCATATCTACAATGTTGATTAAAAATGTCTTAATCTTATTTTAAAAGTAGTAATAAATTAATTGTGTATAATTTAACGTATTTTTTGAAATTATTTTATAACTCATCAACTTGAAAATTCAAGAAAAGTATGGATTCTAGCTATGAGGATTATTCAAACTCTATCCAATCAAACCAAGTGAGGAATGATTAAGCTACTCAGTCACTCATGCTTAAAGTTTGATGTACAAAGATTCAAGAACAAGGTTTATCAATCCAAATTCATACCAGGAAATAATAGATCAAAGAAAGATATGAAAATGTTCAAGACAAAGGCTTCAAGTGAAGCGCATGGTGAACAAACAAATCAAAACATTCAAGACTTGAGAAATTAATAAATTAAATGAGTGTCTAGGATTTATGTAAAATTTTTTAATTGATCATTCTTTATTGCCGAAACATATTTCAAGCATCATATATACTTAGATAGAATGCATCAAAACTTAGTTTCTATTGAATTGATTAAAATTTCCTCCATGGAAAAACAGCCTGCTCCTTTTCTGGGCAAAAAGCCCCTTTTTGGAAAAACAATCTATTGTTTTAAACAGTCTACTAATTCTTAAAATAGTCTAATAAATGCTCCAGAAAGTTTAAAAAATGTAACGGTTGGAAAAGTATGTGCCCATATTTTGCTTATTCATTCTCCTAACGGGAGGATTATATATACATTGTATAGGCATTCTAGCATGCATCAAGGCTTACTATATATATATATATATATATCCCATATATCATCTATATCAAGGCAATCACAGTATAAATATAATGTTGCACTAAAAATCAGGGTAGATCCTCCTCAAGCTGCCGGCTAGAGCCCATGCTACAACATGTTAAACTTTGTAGCAGTTTGATTTTCGCCAACAAAAAGATTGGATAGTGAAATTACTCTAGTATTAACCTTGAGGGCAGAAGTACGATGAGGAATTGAATCACATAAACAAAACGTCGTTCGATTTGTGGTTTATTCTTTCTAACTCGAACCTTGTAATTTATTGTTCAATACATATTGCTTGAGCCCGTTGGTTGATTTATTTATTGAATAACTTAGTTTAATTTTTATTTTTTATAATTTTCCACAAACATATTCACTCCTCTAGAATTTATTTTTGACCACCACACGCGTATGAGAATTTGTACATGTAAACTCATACATGGTATGAATATAATGTTGCACTAAAAATCAGGGCAAACCCTCTTTAGACCGCATCCTAGGGCCCCTATTACAACAGGCCCCCAATTTTTTTGGGCCCATTTACATGCATGTGACTAAGGTTAAAATTATGTTGTATTAAAGATTAATAATTTGAAAATCGTGTACCAGCTTAGAACATCTTCAATAGTTTTTTATATTTATGTTTTGTGTAAAGTTTATAAAACTTGTAAGAAGTTTCGTCTCCAATAGTCTTTTAAAAATGAGTTTTGTGTAAATTGGATGTGTAAAATACACTTCCACTTTACATTGCCACGTCAGCTTTTTCTTTCTCCATTTTTTTACTAAAATTTTAAAATATAATAACTTTTAATTCAAAATTTATATTTTAATAAAATTTATATATTTAAAATCTGCACATCAAGAGTTATAAATCAAGATCCATTGTGACTAAAAGATTATGTTTAAAAAATTGAAGGAAAAAAATGTAAAATTGTATAAAATAACATCTAACATGTGTTTATATTTTATTGGTTATTTCAAAATTTACACAATAAGTTACAAAAGTACTACTGGAGAATATTTTTTTCAAGATTCGTGTTTTGTGTAAAAGTTGATTGACACTTAAGATTTACACTTTAATTTGTACACTACTCTTAGAAATGCTTTTAGCCGCTTAAATAATATAAAAGGGCAAAAGGGCCATACTAAAAATGGGCCCTACTAGTTTCTTTTTTCTTTCTTTTTATGTACAAATATTAGGGTATACTTGTTTTATCTGACACGATAAATAAATAAGATATATAATAGGATAAAAAAAGAGAAACATGTGAATAATCTAAATCGGCAAACATCAATCAATTTATTTTGATCCTATTATATAGCTTAGTCTAATGTTTTAAACACCCAAAATGTAGGTCTAATATATATTCATTTTAGAAAAATTAAAAGTAGACTGGATTGGACCAACTTGTTTTTAATTTTTTAAAGAATCTTTTAATCATATATTGATCTCATCAAAATAATGTTTAACAAATTAAACTCAATGCTAGATATAAAAATAATCCAAACATGTTTATTAGTATAATTTGAAAATAATCCAAAAATTTGACTGATGTACCATGAACAATCCTAAAAATGATTTATTGAGATGATCAATAATATACAAACACATAAAGTACGTAATTAAATATTACTCAATAATTTTTCTTAATTTTTTTTACATAATTATACAGTCATGATGGATCTTGTTTAATCGATATTGATTAATATAATTTAAATATTAAATTTTTATCAAAATTATTGGTATATGAGAGTTTATTTTGTGTATATTTTTTGTGTGAGTGTTTTAACTTTGATGTGTGTACAAAACCCATCCAATGATATAAAATTAATGCACACCATAACATGTATATTTTTAATAATTAAATTTTTATACTTTTTGAAGAAAAAATTTAGTCAAAGATAAAACTATATATAGTAAGAAAATCAAATATAAAACTATATATCAAGGAAGCTATTAATGCAATCAAACAAAATAATAAGATCAAGTATAAGCAGTGATAATTAAATAGCTTGAGTTTAGAAAGATTGAACCAAATGACCCAACGACGTTTTGTTCTTGCAGTTCCATTGTTTAGACTATACGTCCGCAACCGAATAGTTCTCCTAATAAGTTTCACTAACCGATTTTCTTACGGGTGAAAATCAAACCTCTTACAAATGTAATCCTTATCACTACACTCAATATTTGGACTTTCACAATTTTACTTCAAAATCAATATTTGGACTTTCACAAGTATGAGCAATTTTCTTATGGATAAAAATCAAACCTCTTACAAGTGAAAATCAGTTTTATTTTCACAATACTTTCACAATATTTTGATCAATCATTCTACTTCATAATTTTTGGACTTTCACAATTTTACTCCAAAATCAGTTTTAATGCTTGGGATATGTTAAAAACATATTTCTAAGAGTAAACAATGCAAATGGTCACTAAATTATTGAACGTGTATCATTTTGCCTATCAAACTTCAAAAAGTACAAGTGCTGTTAAATTGGACGGAGTGAAGCCATGTGTGAGGCACACAACTTCATTTAAAGGCAACAAAAAAAAAATTCCCTTTAGCTATTGCTTGAAAAATTACCCATACATTATTATAAGGAAAATGTTATATACATTCATTTTAATTTTGCTTGTTGAAGGATAAGCTCGGAGCTAATTCAAGATTCTAAGGAACAGTTGGTTAGATGTGTCTTACCAACATGTGATTATTTTAATATGTCTTACAATGCACCTATCATCATTTCATCATATATAGGCCTTGATAACCTTTTGCTTTACAATATAAAAATAGTTCTGCACATTGTACAAGTTTAAGATTTCTGGTGTTAATTGGAGTTATGTATTTAAACATGTGGATTGGCTTACTGAGAAGATGCGTGACAATAACTTCACCGTCACATCAATGAACAGGGGTATGCCGCAAAAGGAGCGAGATGCAATAATGGAAATGTTCCGATCCGATAAATCTCGCATTTTGGTCACAATAGATGTTCTGACTAGGGGATTGGATGTTCAACATGCAATTGTTTGGCTTTTCTTTCTCTCCCTCTATGTTTCTTGAGATGAAGTATCATTTTGATGTTTTTATTGCTTCAAAAGGCTAAAATTTAATTGTTGCATGAAAAAACTACAGCTCTAGTGCTAAATTTATTTTGGCTGCTTTGATTGCACTGTACAATTGTGTGTATATGTATATAGGACGGCAGTGTAGAGTTATTTATAATATGCGTTCTCTTTATCGACATAATTTTTTTTTGGGCAATGACCCACGATTGGGGATCTATATGGAAATAATATTGCCTAATTTTTTTAGGCATATATTGTATATTTAAAATATGATTGTTTCTTGCCTTGTGGATGAATCATTTATGTTGCTTATTTTACTTTCTTTCAGGTTTTCCTGGTGATTAATTACGATCTTCTGAATGATAGAGGGATTTACATTCATCGCACTAGTCGCTCTGATCGTTTTGGACGCAAGGTAATTGTTTTAGGTTGCGTCCTAGTTATTGTGATATATAATTTCCTTTAAGTGAATCAGTTCTAGCTAGATAATGCACAAAGGAATCCTTTTTAGACTCCACATATGGCACCATTTTTATTTTCAACATTTGTGATTATGCTCACACTCAAGGGCGAAACCAGAGGGCCTAAAATAGTAGGCGTCAACCCATCCCAACAAAAACACACACACACACATAAAAAAGAAGGAGAATATGCTGTCAGTTTTACATTATCAAGAACCTTAGAAAAGTTTAGGCCCTTTCATTCAAATGTATGGTTACTAAAACAAATTGGGTCCATGGTTCAAACTATAATATCATTTATGTATGGCTTGCAGCCTCCATCCAAGGGCTTTTTGTATTTTGGGCTTCACTTTTGGGTTTCATCAGGTATATATATATATATATATATCATATCATCTTTGGATTTAGCTTGTCCTATGTTTAGTGGACTTCACTTTAAGCTGGTTTCATAATTTAAACTAGTCAACCAAAAATAATATTAAGAGTCCGTTAAGGATACATTAATTTCAACACAATTAATGATTAAGTACACTAATGTCCTAAAAAGAAATTGAACTCTTAATTTAGAACATATAGAGTGTTTGGTTTGGTGTTAATTTACACAGAGGTCGATCTTTTTACAAACCGATTAATGTTAGATCAGCCTTTTGATGCTAAACTCAACAAAACTCACACTGAATCTTGTACACCCTTAGTTGATCGAGCGTCTTAATCAAGAAATTGAACTCTTAATTTAGAACATTGGTCTTTAAGTGACCAATGTGTACTTTCTTGCGTAGAACACAATTGTGGATTGTTCCTTGAAATTGAAATTTTATTTTTCTATGCCCTTGCATTGATTTTGCACATTTAACGGCCTTATTGATGGGTGTTGCAAGGCGTCGCCATAAACTTTGTGAAAGTGGGCGATGATATAAAAATTCTAAGAGATATAGAGCAGTTCTACAGTACACATATTGATTAATTACCGATGAATGTGGCTAATTTAATATTAAAAAAGAGCCAGATTATTTAAAGAAAAGCTTGTGATTATTTGAACCAGACCGATTTGTGTGAAGTTTCTTATTCCTTTCTTAAAAGAGTACTGTTATTTTCTAATTAGCAGTGATCAGCTAGAAAATTCCTGCCTCAGTTTGAATTTTAAACATAGGATTCTTACATGTAGGGTAGACCTTCTTGTTTATTAATTGGATAAAAGTTGAAAGATTGAATTCAAGACTATTTTTGTGGACATGTTCTTTAGTACGTTAAGTCGGTCCATATTTGGTTCACTCTTAATATAGCTATGTGGATATTAGAATTAAATGGTGGATTCATCAAGATATTAATCAACTTAGTTTTTGAAAGAAAAAAAATTAAACATATTCAACAACTCATTTTTAATAGCAATAAATCTCGATACAGAGTACACAAAATTTTAGTGTTTAGATAGGTTGTATCAAATATCTATAACTAACACTAAGGATCTTACAGACTTGTGCATAAGCTTGTTAGACGGGTGAAATTCAAAATTAATAAATATCTTATATGGTCTAAAAGGTTGTAATATAATTTTAGGCATATTTTTTCAAGTTTTATAACTAAACTAAAGTGAAATGCAATATTTCTTTTCAGCATATTTAAGGCCATTTTTTTGTTAAATAATTTCTCTTTTTCAAATAACTGTATCACTTTTTTCTTTTTTCAAAATTTTATATATTTACTAAAATCTCATGATGCTGAATAAATTGCTAAAATTCGTGTATATTTAAAAATGTATGCAAAACTTAAATATAAATTTTTAATTTAAGAAAAAAATAATTAAAATAACAGGACCTTTTACATGTGCAAGGCTATTGTTGGGAATCTCTAAAGAAAGTGGGGAGACAATAGAATTAGC
This sequence comes from Lonicera japonica, assembly GCA_021464415.1. Taxonomy (NCBI): domain Eukaryota; kingdom Viridiplantae; phylum Streptophyta; class Magnoliopsida; order Dipsacales; family Caprifoliaceae; genus Lonicera; species Lonicera japonica. The sequence continues at coordinate 40,484,009 of CM038469.1, read as the reverse complement.
CAATGGAAGTGTGACTCAAATCTCCCTATAAAATATTTGGAAAATGCTTTTCTTACCCATAATTTTTACCACTTTTTCTTACCGGGTGTATTACATGAGTTGTACCCTTGTTGAATCTTATGAAAGTACAATCCATATAATGCATGCCGGTAAGAATTGGTGGTAAGAATATCCGGTAAATATAGCATTGCTCAAAATATTTACAAAGTACAACCAGCCCGAATCATGCATTAATGATTAATTTGTAATAAAGTATTATATTAAGAACAAATATATGCTGCTATACTTCAGAAAAATGTAAATGAAAAAATAAAGAAGAGACATTGAAATGAGGTATCATTTTCAATGAGCATGCACATGGTGAGTGTTGGGTATATCAAGCACATAACTGACTTCAATATCTGCCCAATAATAAGGTGTAGTGCATTTACTTTATACACTACAAAAATAATTATGTTTTAATGTAACAATGCGAAATTATTTTCTACTTTATTGACATCGTTGTTGGTTTTTTTAATAAAAAGGTCTTGAGTTAGATACATATAAACGTAATTATTGATTATTTTATTGTATTTATTTTTTGTTGAGGTGGTTTGTAGAATTATGACTTGTATTGAAAAAAAATATTAAATCGTATGATAGAATTATTACTTGTATAAAAACAATAATTAAAATATATTATATTTAAATAAAAATAATGTAAGAGTTAAAAAAGGCATTACAAAAGCTGCCTTCAATTAAAAAAAAAATTCCACTTCCCTTGTATCTTTATATAGAACATATTCTTATATATGTCACAGAGTTTATGGTTGATTGGTTGTTGTTAGTTTCTTCACCTACACCCTAAAACCTAAGTTAAGAAAATCATTTAAGAATATAAATTTAGTTCGAAGTTAAACCATTAAAATATTAATTGACTTTGTTCCTTGAAGTTTATTTTTAATTACAATCTTATTCCGAAATCAGAGATTTGTACCAAACACCAATTTGGATACTTATATATATATATATATATATATGTATATTGTGAGACACGGGACAGTTTGTGTTAAGTTGTGAATTAAAGTTCTTTCAATTCAATCGAGGAATTAAATTATTTATAATCGAGCTTAAATCTAAACGAGAAAAATTTACCTTTTAAAACGACAAGATCGAGTAAAAATGTGGTATGTAGTTCAGTGAAGTTTAATATTTTGCTACACTTTCTTTTTAATTAGAAAATTCATCTTTATTTAAGCTTCTACTCGATCTATTTCAATTCCCGAATTAAAAAAAGTAAGCAAGCCCGTCTTTAATTTAACACCCCTCTACGTAAATAGAATAAAATGTTGCAATTATCAATAGTGGTTTGACTAGCACTAAATAAAAAAAAAAACCCTTAATTATGAGTACCAATAAATATGTCAATATAATTATTCATGTTAGTTTTTAATAATTAAATTAAAATACTCTTAAAAATGGTCATGTTTAACTGTTAAAGTGGATGGAAGGGTCAAAGTAAAACTTGGCCAATACTGTTTGAGGGGTTAGAAAGTGTTTTTTAAAGTTGTGGGGCTAAAGTGGGACTAGTTTCATAGTTTATAGACCATTTGTGTAGTTTAGTGACACTCTCTTTAGTCTTGTATTAGAGAGGTCACGTGTTCGAAATCCATGGACGTAACATTAGAACTTAATAAAGTGGTTTGTCCACCCTTTGTGGATGATTAGTGATATGTTTACCTCTTATGTGGGTAGTTGTTGATGGTCCATATAGTATAGTTCGTAACGGTTGGTTACGCTGGTTCATGTGGGTGGTGACACGAAAGGAAACTGGAGCTGTTTTCTCAGTTGGAAGACTCTCATGAAGGTAACGCGAAATAAAATTTACTTATTCATCTCTTTAGTCAATAAATTATGTAATTATAGTATAGTTAAGGTGATAAAATTTTATATCCGACTCTATGTAATTACTTTTGATATAAATAATTAATCAAAATAACTTCTAGAATTCTAGACCCAAGGTTTTGAGGAATTACAAACCACACCTATTACTTTTAAAGTTTACATGAAGATTCTTGTAAGAAAAAAAATATTACCATACCTAAAAGAATGATATTCCAACTCCAGATAGGGGGCTACATAATGCCTACGGCCTCTGATTTATCGATCTCTGTTTGAAATTGCATTTTATTAACTTATCTTTGTTTTTATTTTTTTTTATTTTTTTTGAGAAGTCAACCACCAAAAAGCCATTACCAAGCAAACCAAAATGAGAACACGGAATCCCAACTCTTATCATCTAAACGCGCAGCATAACTAGCAACATTATGAAGAAGCTGATTACAATTACGAGGAGAAAATAAAAGTTTAAGACTAAATAAAATATTAATATAGTTAATATCCATTACGATCAACTCCAAAGCCGATCGGTCTTGAGAGCCCAAGTAAATAACTACCCGGGCATCGCTTTCGATTCCAACCTATTGAAAACCTCTTTGTTTTGCAAAAAAATATAGCTTCAATGATTAAGACCTAAGAAGATGCCTAACTTTTTTATGCCTTTGCAAAAAAAAGTTTAAAAATCATGCTATTAGAACATATTCATTCATGATTTTATATAAAATAAAAAATGTGAAATAATTTTTCGCAAACAGAAATTTGCGGAGTTGGGCTTAAGATTAATTAGTAATATGTGCTAATAAAAAGAAGCAGCATGTTTGTCAATTGTCCCTAAATTTTGTTATATTTTTTTTATCATTATTGAAGTTGTGACTTATTTTTTATTCCAATTATCTTTGCAATTTCTTTTTAATAAAAATATAATCCCAACGAAATTTAGACCCCGAGTACTAAAATGTATAAGTTTACACTTAATTACTAAATCATTTATTATTATTATTAAAAAAAATTATGTTGTACAAGTAACACACTGATAACGTGCAGTGAGTAATAGATACCATTTCAACTCATGGAACACAAAGGCATATTATTAGATACTTATACCAAATCCCAAGCCTTAGATAATTGTACGTTACGAAAAAAAGGTTGTACAAGTCACCACTTGAACGCATGGCCGTCACAAAGTGACGCAGTGCCACGTGGAGAAGTTAAGGGCATATTTGACAAACACGCAAATTTTAAAAATTTCAGTCATTTCCTCGAATGGATCGGACTTGGCCCACCAAACATGGGCCCACAGAAAAAGTCCGTTACTGCCGTTAGCTTACTTCATATACAAATATATATATATATATATATATATATTTGAATGAATTATGATTATGATTTTATTCTCTTTTTTTTTTCCTACGTCAGGAAATTGGACCACCACAACTTTCCAGTTCTAGAGGGAAATGGGCAAAAACCTTTTTCTTGGTTTTTGAAAATGTAAAGAGCTCAAAATGTCCTACCCATGGGCCCAATTTCTCTGCTACTGCATCTAAAACTAACACTCAAATGACATATGGATTTTTATTTTATTTTTTCAATTTCGAAAAATAAAATAACCAACAAAACAGAATAAACAACTTATTGGAATGTGGGCTTTAGCGATTTGCCTTTTTCTTTTAAGAGTGCGTAAGCATTTTTATCAGCTGGCTATTTTTTTATTTTTTATTTTTTATTTCAAACAAAGCAGAAAGGATATTATTATACTAAATCCAACAAAGATAAATCTCAAATCCAATTTTGAAATTACCAAGTCTTAACTCTCTAAACACGCTTAAGATCATGTGAGTAATGCCGTAAGCCACCTTATTCCTTCCTAACAAATAAATTAGAATTTAACTAAAAGTCCCTGCCCTAAAGAAATTATGCATATTGCTTACAATTGTGCCTAGCTCGTTAAGCATGTCCGCTTTTTCACATTGAGCCTGATATTGACAGTGCATCGATATTTATTATGCTTACGATATTAATATTTTTAATTATTATAAATTATTCAATTTATTTTATAAAACTTTATTAAAGTAATCTTCAGGTGAGTGTAATCGAAAGTTCAACCTTCTTCAACTCTTGATATGAGTAAAATTAATTTTGGAATAAAAATGTAAATCTTGATTTGAAGTGGATTTCATTTCATTGTGTATGAATCCATTTTCTTTACAGATTTAGCCCCTATCAATACTTGACGTTTCAAACTAATTTAGAGCAAAGTATTATTGTTGGATTGATCTAGAGTGCACCCCGGCCCCCTCATGAATCTAGTGGAAGACTATAATAAAACGCTCCAAAGAAAATCTTGAATATGTGAGATTCCGTTTATTAACAGAGAGGTTAATCTTTATACAAATGTCCTTGTAAAACTGCATCAATCTCTCCCCGATAACATAGTTTTTTTCATAATCGAAATTCTCCCCTCCCTACATAATACATACGGCTTTGTGTTGGAACTTCTAATGCAAATTTTGTTTTCGCCCTAGGATATTAAAAAAAAAAAAAATGGTACAATAACATCATGAATTTTAGTACTATATTTTTTTTTTACCAAATTTTGAATCCCAATGTGATCTTTATTTTATTTTATTCAAATTATTCACACGCACGTGTTGGATTTGCATTGAAGCTGTGTAACCGTATGTCCGGCAAGGGGATCTAAAAGATCCTTAAACTTCTTAAAAGCTGTAAAATAAAAAAATTGGGTTCAAGCCCATGTAAAGATTCCGAACCCGCATTCTTCGGGATACATCTTATTTCATTTAGATTTTTTAAATAATTTTATCCTCAGTTTGATAACAAATTAACAATATGAGAAAAGAATAAAGATAGATAAAAAATTGAAAAATAAGTTAAATAATGTGATAAGATGCTATTTATTGTGTACTCATGTTCTGAGTAGATATCTTTCATCTTTCATAATTTTTTGTAAAGATTTTTTCTTTCTCAACTACCAAAGAATAAATTTTCATGGAAAACCACAAAGTAAGAATACATATCGCTACATGTCTTAACTTATTTTCTAACTTTTCACAAAAATTAATTGTTTTTTTTTTCATATTGTTATCAAACGAACCCTTTGAGTCCATTCGGTTATCTTTCAATCTACGAATTAGATAATTTAAAATGAGTCATGTTAACGTGTGTCCTAAGAGCACAGTTAAGTACCCATTTTTGAAAATAATCAACTCCCAACATGCATTAAATATAACACAGATTCTCCTACAATATTTCATTATTTTCATTTATAGTAACTTTAACATGGTCCCTAAGGGCACATGTTATCATTTTTCATTTAAAATTACTTTATTTAAAAATTATCTAATTTAAATGTTTGGTTGTAAAAATAAATTAGTATATAAAGTTATAAACTTAAATTAATACCTAAAAAATTAAATAAAAAAACATAGAGATATAGTTAAAAGTACATAACTTATAACTATTATACAAATTCTTGCAAAATAAATCACACCACAAATTTTTTTTTGGTTGTCCTCCAATTCACGAATTAGATAGTTTAAAATTGCTTAGTTCGTTAATTATCTAATTTAAACGTTTTGTTGCGCGCAAAATTTAGCTAGTATATAGAGTCATAAATATAAGTTAATACCTAAGAAATTAAATAAGAAAACATAATTGTATAGTTGAAAGAACAAAACTTATAACTATTATACAAGTTCTTTGCAAAAAAAAATCACACCACAAATTTTTTTGTTGAGATGAAAACATTTATAATTTGTTAATTTACAATAAAATAATTATAAATAAGATAATTTACGCAACCAAACAAACCCTTAATATTATATATTATTTAATTTTCCATAGTATATATCTTAAAAATTGAGTTACTTATCTTTACTTTGTCGCAACCCAAACAAATTTTAAAAGATAAAATCATCAAATATGGAAGTTGCAGAGCAAATATGGTTCCATGTGTGAAATAGAAAAGGGGCCTAGAGATGAAAACAAATACGCAATAATTTTTTACCTAAAAGAAACAGCAAAAGGAAACCTAGTTTAAACTATGAAGATAATAAAACGACCTAATTTAGGTTCATCTTAATTTGGGTTAAATCCATATCATCAATTTTAAATAAAGGGTGAACATTTCAGTAACTCCTCTCTCTAGAGTGATTTATGCCGCTCTAGAGGAGTCCAATTAATCCTTATTTCATTTAATATTTTTTAGATGATTTAATATTACATCAATAATACAGTTTATATTAAATCAATTATACAATTTTTATTTTTTTTTTATAAAATTTTATAACTACCACAATAAAGAGTGGATGCATAACTGCCATAAACAAGTCACTACAACTACAACTAGTATACACAACAAAGGGCTTAATACAACGTTTATGCGGATCGAAACCGTGACCTCCTTGTTACGAAGAGGAAGAAAATAACAACCAAGATATAAAGTTGTTTGCTCTTATTTCATTTAGCTAAATATGTAGTTTTGCAAATAAACATTGAGGAATAATTTGTGGAATATGTTGATGTGCTACCAATGTATTGATTAATGGTAATAAATCGGGTTTATCATAAGTAGAATTTATTGAAAAATTATCGTTGACTAATGTACAAATGATATATCACTGTATCATCAAATTAAATATATTTGAAGATTTTCACTCTCAAAAATTATTAAGATAGTATTATATGACACCAAAAAAAAAATGAATCTTTAAAATGCTCAGTAAATGCTAGACAAATCTGATGGTACCTTTATATGATTTTGTTTTTATATTGACAGAATCACGATGAAACATATATCTAATATAAAATTTTGGTTGTTTAATATAAAGCGGCATGATCTTGAATGTTTTATCTTAATCTTATTTTTTTTTTTATGTTTTGTCACCAGCCAACGTTGGATTGAATGTGAAATCAGGGCCAAATATAGAGAGTTCGCAGTGGGCCGATTTTGTGCAGGGACGTGGCTAAGAGGACCAGGTCCTTTGACCCCACTGTCCTCATAATATATACATGATATATATATAATAAAAAATTAATGAGGTAATCTCATTAAAATTCTTAAAAAATAATAATAAGTGAAATTAAACATAATTAATTTTTAAGAAAAATTAAAGTACAATAATTTAAACATGCATGTGATGTTAGAAAATAATAATTAAGATACCTTAATAAGTACCAATAAATAATAGTTTATTAATTGACTCCACTAAAAAAACTTCCCGCCCTAATTTTATGTGTAGATACAGGTGAACAAAAGCACTGATATATATTTTTAATTTTTATTCTAATATTATGTTTAAAAATAGGATTATTTAGGTTTTGGGGTCCATAGTTTTGGCAATATTGAGTTAGGGGTTCACAGTTTTCATTTTTTGGACTTTAGGGGCCAATTTTGATAGAATTGTTAATCAATGAAAAAAACGCAACGGTCAATGAATTAAATTGGACCCTAAAGTCCAAGAAATGAATTAAATTGGACCCTAAAGTTAGTGATTTAATTTATTGACCGTTACATTTTTTCCATTGACTAACGATTCTATCAAAATTGAATCCTAAAGTCCAAGAAATGAAAACTGTGAACCCTAACTCAATATTGCCAAAACTATGCACCCCAAAATCCAAATAAACCTTAAAAATATCAAAATTAATCACCGTACACACACCTTCATAGCTGATGTTGAATATAGTTTTAATATTCATTTGGTCGGTTTTACCTCTAATATTTCAACATAATAATGCACTTTTCTCTTCTTATCTGATCTAATTTAACAATAGAGTTGTTTTCACGTGTTTATTTATTTTAAAATTCTATTTAATGTCTTTGTTGTAATTATATATAATTCATCCTTGTAAGCCACGAATCAACTTAAAAAAATAAAAATAAAGGTTATTATATATCTGATTTAATACATATATAGTATAAAAACATAAGCCTTTCACAAATTGTTGGCGCATGTCATGCATTAAAGTAGGTAATGTCTTTCTACCATGTGTTTTCTCCTAAATTGTGTTCTTCTTTCTCCCCTATTAATTAAGCTTCATTAGTCTTCTTCCTTTGACTTCTTCACATTATTATTTGACATTATACCCAAACATTTCAGTATCAGTTCAAATTTTCTACTTGTATGTATACATTTGGTTTTATTTTACTTTTCATTTATCCGATAACAAACGAGTGAGTGCATACGACGACAAGTGAGTAAAAGTTTGAAAATGCCTCACTTGTCATGAGATCTATCATTAAACGAGTAACATGTATTTACTCGCTTGTTATTAGGTAAATAAAAAATATATGAAGTCTTACCAAGTGTTTTGTGTAATGCAAATAGCAACTACCATATATAATTATATTCCTCAAATACTATCTATACACGGTATCGTGCAAGACTAAAAAATCGTATATATATATGTGTGTGTAAGTACCAAAATAGTTTACTTTGGTCTCACACCAATGTAAGGAAATTTGCTGGTCAAAAGATTAATGGATAGGTTTTCTCGAAAAAAAAAGAAAGATTGATGGACAGATTGTCAACTTTGATTTCCAAAAGTTGGCTCAGAAACTTTCTATGGATGGGTAAAGTCAAGAATAAGTATATGCTGAATTCAATATAACTTGAAAACAATTAATTACATAGTTAAACAAGCCCCCATACAGGGGCCATTCCATATCAAACTTTGAAAGACGAAATCTTCAAGTTTATTCTCGGTTTCGTTAAGGTAAATGGATTACTCATATATACACTACAGCAAATAGTGAACATTGTGACGTTTTTAGAACTTCCGGAAAAGTAATATAAATAAGATACTCTCTAGCATTACCTCACCTTCCGGTACCAATTTTTGGTAGTGAAAAAATAAATATTTTACCTTCATAAAATTCATTCGAATATTCACTTTGATCTATACAGTTTTATTTTTGCCATTCTCACCCATAAAATTTATTTCTGTAATTATTTTAGTCAAAAATTCAACTTATCATTTATTTTGATTCAACAAAAAATAACATGTCATTTTGATATGTAAACTAATGCAGCTGCACATGGTACTTTACTTCCCAAAAATTAATGACATGTTAGATTTTAGATTAAAGTAATAACAAAATCAACTTTATCGATAAGATTAGTAGAAATAAAATTTTATGAGCGAGTTAAATTACATGATACTTCAACTAGAAACCATCGAAGATCGAAATTTGATTTTCGTAAATTCCCCTAAGACGTAGTTGCATCACTTTATATCTATTTTACAAAGCTAATAAAGTTGTCATGTTGAACTACGCAGTTAGTCATTATTTTTGTTTTTTTTAAATTTCTTTATATAAGAATATATTTTATATATCTCGTTTGTCCTAATTAAATATATTAATTTAAAGGGTCATAATAACGTGTACTCTAAGGGCACATGTTAAGTACATAATTTTAAAAATAATTAACTCCCAACATACATTAAATATGGTACATATTCTCATACAAAATTTAATTATTTCTATTTATAGTAACTTTAACATGTGTTCTAAAGGCATATATTGTCATTTTCCTAATTTAAATAATAAGAGTGATTTTATATGAATATACAAATTAGATATAAGAGACTGATATATCAATATGTCATAGTTAAAATATAATGTGATATAATTCTTTTAATTAATATATAATGGCTATATTTAATGTATCAATTTTTATGTAAGATATACATATACACACGAGGTATACCCGTGCTATCTAGCACAGTAAAATTAAGAATCTTTCAATCGTATTTTTTTTTATTTTATTTTGATCTCGGCAAAATAATTTTCTAACAAAGTAAACTCGATACCAAATGTGAAATTAATCCAACCGTGTATATCAGTATGATTTGAAAATAGTCCAAAAATTGGACTAAAGTTCTGTGAATACTCTTAAAAACAACAAATTGAGATAACTAATAATGTACGAACACATAAAGTACATCTATAAATGTCACTCAATAATTTTACTTGATTTTTTTTCATAATTATATAGTCATAATGGATCTCTCCTGCTAAATGGAGGGATTTGAACACGGTATCTCCAGCTATATAGATCATCTCTCACAGGGAAATAGTGAACCACTAAATCAACCCTATAGAGTCATAATGAATCTTGTTTAATTGTTCTTGATTATAAGATTTTAGATACTAAATTTTTATTTTAAGTTATGGTATTTTTAATGTAGATGAAATTATTGGTGTGTGAGAATTTGTTGTGTATATATTATTGGTGTAAGTGTTTTACTTTTGATGTGACATCTTAATATGTGTTTAAAATTCATTCAAAAATGTAAAACTAATGCACACAATAATATATATATTTTTTAACTATTAAATTTTTATATTTTTTGAATAAAATTTTGTTCAAAGATAATATTTTATATGGTAAAATATCTACTTTGGATTATTGAAATAATTTAAAGGCAAGCGTGCCAGCTCATACAAAGTTCATTGAATCTCTAGCTAGTAAATGTAGTAAATAAAGTGAGATGGGATATCTTGGATAATGTCTAAATACGGTGAATGTAGTACAATGAGATGAGATATATTTATATGGGGAAAATATTCAATATTTTCTCCTAAATATTCAATATTTTCTCCTAAATATGGACATGGTAGCATGCTTTCAATGCATGACTTTTTTCCTTTATCCCTAAGAAAAATTATAATAGATCCTGATATATAATAATAAATATAATAACTACTAAGTGTGGCTGGTGTTCGTGATATTAAGATTAACGGTGAATTTGATTAGAACTCCCAAATTCTCCAATTTTAGGTTTAAAAATAAAATAATCTAAAATTAATTTATTTCTAAATCCTCCCGCTTTAGGTTTGGAAATAATACCCATCTTCCAAAAATTTGAAAAGTTTTGATTTAAACTAAAAAGAAATCTCAAGATTTGAAAGATTTGTAAATCTCAATTCCTTATTTTGACTCAAACAAAATATTTTAATTTTGAGTTCCAAGTCCAAGTCCAAGTCCAAGTCTCAAGCTCAAATCTCTTTTTAAATCTGGAATCCAATGCACCTTAATTACAAAATTTATGATATAAATAAACTTTCTCAATCGCAAACATGTTTCATATTAAATGATTCCTTAAAAATACTAGTGTTACTGTGTGATTATTCCCATTTCAGTCCATTATTTTAACAATTAAAAAAATGATTTTAGGACAAAAAGAATAAAAAATGATCTAATGTTTATTCTTTTGCTTTGTTCACCTTATGTCTACATTTTTATTCGAGATAAAGATAAAACCCTTAACATAGTGGCATTCCCATTGTATTCTTTTTAGGTTGACATGTTAGATTCGCGCTGAGTTTTAATAGTTTTATATATTTATTTTAATAAAACTAAGAATTACATAATTGAGGTGAATTTTTGAAAAATATTGTGATGTTTACGTAAGTTTATTATGTAAAAAACTTTAATAAAAATCACACTACAAAACATTCTAATAATGAATCAACGATGACTACCCAAAGTCTTTAAATTATTTTTGTATAATTTTATATTTATAATGGATCTTATTTTATAAACATTAATTAGTATATTTCAAAATTTTAAATTTTATTAAATCCAATATTTGAATTAAAAGTTATAACCTTTCATAAAAAGGTTGATGATAGAGAAAGTGTATAAAAAGTAGAGAGTAGAGATTTGAGTGTATATTTAATTTATGAGTAAAATATATAGTATTTATTTGATATTTTAATTCAAGAAAAAATTACATTTAAAAATTAAAATTAATTATATATTAATTACATGCCATGTACGCTTTTAAATAAAAAAAATATTTAAATATAAATTATTAGTAAAATATTATATTATATAATATAACTGTACTGAATATTTTCACGTTTTATACTCATGGTCCAATTTTATCTAGAACCTACATTTAATTTTAACCGTAATCGCTAGAGATAAACCTAATAAAGACCCAATTTATTTACCTTTGAAAAATAAAATTGACAGTCGTTACAAACGAGGATTAGCATAATAAAGACATTTAATCGTGGATAGCGTGTCCGCTTAACAGCTCAGCGCTAACGTGGATTAGCACCAATACCTGCATGGAATAGCTACGTGGACAAAAGGTTCACACGTTTAAAGAGGGGTGGGTTTGTTGAGGAAAAGACCAAACCGGTTTGTTTCAAAACCACCCCATAACCAAACAGCTCTCACAAACTATATACGTTACAAATCGCCAAACGATTAATTGCTTGCCTCAACTCAATGATCTACGTGTGGTTAATTTGTGAAAGTCTCCAAATACTTCTTTTGCATGTAATTTTGTCATTTTTTAATCATCACACTTACCTACTTCCTTTATTCTTTTCCTATTCCCCATTTTACCCCTTCTTTTTCTACTTTATTTTTCTCTTTTCACTAATTTCATTTTGTTTAATGTATATTTTGGGGTTATTATGTTTTTGGCCAAAATTTTTCTCTTATTTGTAATATGAGCCACACTGTTTAAGAGTTCTCAAAAATGTGGTCTTGTATAATAAATATTTCTTACATTTCTTTAAGGTACCCATATTGTCCAAACAATATTCTCTCCGTCAAAGAATATTACTATTTTGAATACATTGTTTTGACAACTGCACCAACTTTTATTTAATGAAATTTTGACATGTCAAATTGATAGTCTTACTTTATACTTTGGGATGTTTCGTGTAGTGAGTTGCACAGTTAAACAATGTTATGTATTTCAACGTAGTTAAATAAGTTTTGATTTTGATTATCAATTTTATATAATGATAATATTTTTCATAAAGAAGTTGTTTGTTTTTTTTTTCTCATTACAACGATAAAAATCGAACCTCTAATCCCTTTTTTCTTGGTAGAAAAAATTTGTTTCAATTGCATAAAGTAAAATGTACATTTATTATTCTACGTGTCTTTTGAATAGGTTATATCATTCAATATCATAATTTTTATTAGTTCACTTATTCACACTGTTTATTGGTTTAGATTTGTTTGGTCCTTATTTTCGCGAGAAAATAAAATATTTAGCATGACCTTTTTTATTTTAAGACCGACTTATAATCTTCCTAAAGAACGATCGACTATTATTTGTCGAACAAGAACAGAAAACTTCAAAAATAATTGATTTTATGAGGAAAGAAAAGGTCTTTCTTGAGCGCTGCTAACTAATGGCATTGGTTACAAATGATCGGGTACAACCAATAAGTATTTTCACGCCTTTGTAATTTTGGGAAACCCTAATTTGGCGATCGGAAAGAAGCTTTTTCGGTAGGTACTTTTCAATTTAAACGATATCTCTTATTGCATTTAACTAATGTGATGATTGTGGTCGGAGAAATATCTCGCCGAATAACTTTTTTTAAACTATAAATCAAATGTGGTTTTAGTGCAATTAGTGATTTACTGAATGCTCTAGAATTGCTTATCCAAGAATGGTATATATCATTGAGTTATTGAAATGGAAATAATTCAACAAGTTGATGCTTACTAAATGTCGACTTATTAATTTTTGGTACAAAATTTTGAATCACCTTTATATTATGTTATGAATAATAAGGTGATTTATATTTAGGAGTAACATGATCTATTTTCTCGATGATAGTTTAACAGGACATTGAACCTTATATTGAATCTTTGATTAAATTTAATGAGTATCTTTTAAAATTAAAACCCAATTTGGATGGTGAATTTATTTTAAAATTTTCAAGTACTTTTATCGGCATTTGAATAATTTTCACCAAATTATCATCTAAATGTAACCATAATTTTTTTAAAATGATTTATTTGAAATGTTTGATAAAGTATTCTCTATTTATTCTCGGTGCAGGAGATTTAGAAAGATATCAATTTGGAGGTGGAACGAGTCTGAATACAGCTTTTAAGTTACGTTAGAACTCTAAAGAAGTAAGATCTAATATATTGCTTATAGTTTTGTATACTATGATATTGTCTCGCAATACCTATGTTTTGTACATTGAAATTAATACAACTTTTATAAAAATTGTAAAATACTTTCCTCAATATTATTTTCACAAGTTATCTGCATACAATTAAATCAGATATAAGAACTAGGAAAAGTATACAATATTTTTTTTATATGTAAACACTACTTAATTTTTTAATTTGGGCTTTAAAATGAAATTTTGAATAGTTATAGTTTTATGTGAATTTAAATATTACAAAATATATGCTTATTATTGAATGCATTATTCTTTGTAGTACTCATCATGGAAGTCATTTTATAAATATTGATTATATCTTTTGTATATATAAATTGATGCGTTTACAATTTATACGGATTGAGACATTTTTAATTCTACTCTGAATATAACTTTCGATAGTAAATATGTTTAATGCCGTCAATCTTTCAACAGGACCTGCTCAACAATTTGATCAATTTAGTATATTTCCTATTTCTTTTTTGGTCCGAGTATTTTTCCTATTTCCTTTTCCCTTAATAATTTGTACAAATTTAAGTTGCCAAATTGTAATTAATAAGAACTTGGTAAAGAAGAACCAGGGAGAAAATAATTTTCCCAATAACCCACTAAAAACATAAATTCCAATTGGCAAAACCAAAGAAACTCTTCACTATTGACAAACTTCCTTCTTCTATTGAAGATTGTACCTTCCACTTCAAGAATTGTACACAGCTTTGGCAACAGCAAAACCAATTTTGTTGATAGTGATTCCCCCAACAAATAAAAGAAAATAGATGTATTTGGATAAAAGTGTTAAAAGAGCGAAGACCAAGGGCAAAGGAAAGGAAAGAAACAATTTCAGGGGAGATAAAAATCCGCTGTTGGAACAGCCCATAGGAAATCAAAGGCATGGCCCATGGTTTTCAATTCCCTCCTCTTTCAAGAACAACTGTTGGTGCCATTTCAACTAACCCTAGCCCCTGTTTCCCATATAAACCCCCTCCCATCATCATCCCCATCACCTTCATCAAACAGAGAAATAATCAAGAAAAATTCACATCTATGCCTCTCTTTTACCATTCAACAACCCCTAGAAATTGTACAGTTTCAAGTACAGTTTACTAATTGTACTTGCAATTGTAATAAAACTTTTTTCCCTGTCTATTATACCAATCTTTCTTTTCTTTCCAGTTTCCCCTATTTTTTCTTTTTCTTTTCCCTCCCCCGTTTGTTGAAACAGACCCATCATTTTCTTGGAAAATTTGAGGTGTTTCCTTGGGTACCCAGATCGAGATATTTGGTTTTTTGTTGTAATTTGAAATGGGAATTGAGAAAATTACTGGTGATCCTCGGAAGGTTAAGGATGAGCCTAAGAAGGGAAGGCGTAGAAAGCAAAGGAAAATTAATGCTGTTCAGATTCTGTATGAAACTTGCAAGGAGGTTTTTGCCAATTGTGGGCCTGATATTGTCCCAACCCCAACTGATATTGAACGGTTAAAGGCTGTTTTGGGTACAAATCTTTTTTCCTGTTTTGGGCTATAGTTTTTATTTATTTAGAATTTGGTGGTTTAATTAAAATGATGATTAAATTTGGGTTAAAGATTAATTGGGTTTCACTAATTTGATGATAATTAGATTGGTTTGGCAGGTTTTGATTCACTTGGGCTGTATTTCTTGTGTGAAAATTTTGAAGTTTGCTTGCTTCTTCCAATTATGATTTGGAAGTTGATAATTGAACTCTTGTTTTAAATTTCTTTGTTTTGGGCAGTGTCCAATTAAAATTTATTTTGGAGTTAACAAAGTTTTGGATTTTTGGCTGTCTCTGAATTGGGTTCTCTTCCCATTTGCCTATGCAATTTGATCTCTTCAAATGAATTTTGCAATTGGGGAATTGAGACTTTTAAAATGAAGAGTTTTTTTCAAAAAATATAATGAAAATTTGGTCAATGGGACTCTGCCATTATCAATTCAATTGGGGTTTATGAAGTAATGGGACTCCCATTATTTCATTTCATTTGATTTCATCCATCTAAATGAATTTCTTGTTAGGAAAATGCAACATTTGATCCGGCTCCTAGTTCACATAATAAGGACCTTCAACCACATTATCCTCTCTTGATATAAAGGCTCATATTAACGCGTGCCTAAGTCTCATACCCTTTGAACAAGTTATTTTATGAAAAGAGCATACAAAAAGTTACAGCTCGAAACAATGTGTTGTCAACAACTACTTGCAAATGGCCCCAGTTTGGGTTTGTTGGGTTTCCCAAATCATCTCCTAGCAATTGCATTTGGGAGATTTCATATGCTTCTTTAGTATGTGATGATGATTTTGTTTCTCGGCCGCTTTGGAAACTAAATTGCAGTTACATATAGTGGCAAACACAAATGCTTATTAACCTTGTTTCGTATTCAGATAACATGACAGAAGCGGATGTTGGGGTAAAGCCAAATATGCCATTTTTCAAGACAAGAGAAGCAGAAGGACTTCCAAAGATAACATACCTACACCTCCATGAATGCGAGAAATTCTCGGTACTTAAAAAAGACTATATCTATATCCATCAATGAAGAAATGCTAATCATATAAAATGCTCCACAAAAAGTTGATCCACAAAGGTGTGTTTATCTGGGATTATTTGGTACCCATTACTTTGTGGATCAACTTTTTGTAAATTATTTTGTGTGGTTAGCATTTTCATGGTTTATATTGCATAACATTAATAAAATTGTGACTTTAATAGTTTCTTTTGAAGACTCATTTTGTGTTGGCGCCCGTATTTGTTTTGAATTCGGGCAGATTGGGATCTTCTGCTTGCCACCCTCAGGTGTTATTCCGCTCCACAACCACCCTGGAATGACGGTTTTCAGTAAGCTTCTGTTCGGAACAATGCACATCAAATCATATGATTGGGTGGAGGACAGTCCTCGTGTGACAACTCAGAGTGTCAATTCGTCGAAAGGTAATTTATGTTGCATGCCGAGCGTGGGGCAGGGCTGGCAGGGCAACCGTCCAGTCCGGGGCCCAAAATTTATTTTGGAGGGGCACAAATATTTGTTTATATATATATATATATATTAAAAAAGTAAAAGCTTATAATTAATAATGAAACTTTATGAGAAAAAAACTTAAGCTTCCAAAAGTCTAATTATGTGTAAGAAAACAATTCTTTTAACTCTTCTTCGATATTTCTTCCCATATTCAATCTCAATCTTCTTGTACTACTAGAAAAAATTAGAGGGGCACCAATATTTTTTCTTTTATTCATATTGATTTTATAATAATAAGAGAGATTTTGATATTTAATTGTAAGGTATTTTGTAGAATTTTTTGCAATTGTAAAGTATTTTTTGTGCCATGTAAATTCTTATCATTGAAATAAAATTAATTTTTAAATATATAAAAAGGGCATTTTTTTAAGTTTTGCCCGGGGCATACAAATGGCCAGGACCGGCTCTAGTTGCATAATCTTTCATTTCGCACTTACGACACGTTTTTGTTATGAGTCCTATCTGCTACGGAGAGTCGAACCTAAGTGCTCGGTGGGCTAAAAAGGGGGTGATTTAAGGTCCCATTTCTTCCCCGGATTGGAATGGGTCCTTTCCTCTATTTTGAAAGTTAATTAAGAGACCACTCCGGTTAGGTGGTGTTTAGTTTTGCGTACAGTATAAATTTTAACTCTATGCAAGTTTAGAGGTAACCTGTTAATAACCCAAAAGGACAAAAGAGGAGAAACATACATGCTCTTAGTCTTAGAAGCGGAGTTGGGGTGTTAAACTTTGTACAGTCATACTTTTTTCAAATTTTGTTTGCTGCCACATTTCCAAATTAACCTGAACTTTAAAGATTTGGATGTTTTTATAGAACAATAATGGTATTGTACACAAAGAATTACTGGACTGGCTGTATATCAACATTTAAATGATTTTAACTACTTCTTAGTTGGTCGAGTTCTTGACTAATTAAATACACTTTATTTACTAATTTTTTGTTTATTCATTTGTCTAGCGTTACTTTTTACAGTATTGTACACAAAGAATCACTGGACTGGCTGATCCACAATTTTCTTTTTCAGCAGCAACTGAGGTCCTGCCAGCGAAGGTACGTTTAGCCAAGGTTAAGGTTGACGCGGATTTCATTGCCCCTTGCAACACTTCCATCCTTTATCCGGCTGACGGGGGTAATATGCACTGCTTCACTGCTCTGACACCGTGTGCTGTGCTTGACGTGCTGGGCCCGCCATACTGTGATCCTGATGGTCGGCACTGCGCCTACTACCGCGACTTCCCTTTCAACAATTTCTCAGGTATACTGTAAGAGTACTCATACAGACACATGCTAGGGATACGTTGACAGACGAGCAATTTTTTAAAAATAGAGAGCATTGTTTGAAATGGAAGAGTGTTTTTTGAAGAATGTCTCCAACAATGCTCTCCATTTACACTTTTATGAAGACACATGTCGCAATTTAATTAGGTGTAACAAATAAAAGAAAAAAATGGTAACTTTTTTAATACAAAAGTATAAAATAGAGAGCCAAGGAGACTCTAAATCTAGAGAGCTATGTTATTGGAGTCTCATTTGTCAGTGAACTGTGTTGATTATGTTTATTATTACACGAATGACACATCACTATGTCCTCGACACATGTCCCATATTGTGTCCTCGTGTTACTTTTTTATGAGAAATAATTGAAGCTTTTGTTTGTTGGTTTGTGTGAAAATGCAGTGGAAGGGGTGAAAGTGCCAGAAGAGGAGAAAGAAGAAGGGTATGTGTGGCTTGAAGAGAGAGATAAACCAGAGGGGATAGCTGTTGTTGGTGCTCCGTACAGTGGACCAAAGATTGTCATATGAATGGAAAGAGATCTCATCCATCCAATGTTTCTTTCTTTCAATTAGCTAAAACTGCTGTTTCTGTCTCACAGCAGATAAAATCTTTTGTTTAGTTTCCTTGTTATCCTTTTTTCTTTTCCTTTTTCGGGGTTTTTGTTTCTTTTTCTGGGGTGGTGGGGTAGGTTTAGGGGTAGGGGTAGGGTGATGTCTCTATCCCTACAGTTTGGATGTACATGAGTAGAACAAAAGAAGGGCGAGGGGGGGAGTGGGGGGAAAGAAAGTGTTTTGAGGTGCAATGTTCAAAAAAATGTTAAAAAAGCACTTTTTGGGTCTCATAGCATCTATCTATCTATCAATCATGTTTATACTTCTTTGCTTTCCTTTTTCTTTCCTTTCAATGCTCTCCTTGTTTTTAGTTTTTTGGTCTCGTATTGGAATTATTTTGTATGATTGCTAGTGTATACTATATATATATATAGAAAAATCTCTGCCTAGCCACTTTGCCTGGTTAATGTGGCCACACAAGTTTATCCACTTAATTACAAATAACAAAAATTTCGTAATTAGGATTTCTAGCAAATTCGAGTTGGTGTCTCTTCTAACTTAAACATGCAAAAATTTTGGCCTGACCCCGGTGGATTCAGTTTGAGACAAAGTATAGGATCTAAAATAAAAGTTCTACGTGGGTTAGGTTTCATATAAATTTAATCCATTTGATCTCATTTGATTCAAATATAATATTTCTACCATTGTAATATTTATATAAATATAATTATAACGGATTGCATATATTGGGCTTATGCATATAGTAAAAAAGATTGAGGGCTACCTTAAGTGGTTTGTATTATAGGTAGGACATATTTTTAACATGGCAATGGGGTAAGATGGATAAAGTTTTTTGCACTCTTATTTTTAAAGTTAAGGCATATTTGGTAAACCAATTCTAGGCATTCGAATCATTAAACTTTTAAAAATTACTGTCAGTCGTCACTCTGTAAAATCCCACCATTAAAAACTAACGAAACCATGTTATGTGCGAAATGTTAGGGATATTTAAGTCATTTTTTTTTCTCTTTTCCATTTTTCCTTTTTCCTTTTCCTTCTTCTTCTTCTTCATCAGGGAATTAGGGCCTGATTCCCTGGAATGAATTTGTTAATTTCTCATATGCAAAATCGAATGACGAAATGTAGTGAATGGCAATGGAGAACCACGGGTTACTACTTTAAGGCATCATAAAATCCCTAATTAAACCCAACATAATCATAATTCCTAAAAATAACATAAACCCAAAATGATTTAACTTGATTCATCAACAAGAACCCCAAAAGCTTCATTAATTTTGAAAACCCAATAACAATTTATGTCGAAATTAACAAGCAAACCCCACAAAACCCCGTAAAATTCCAAATTCAAACGAGACCTAATAACAACATAAACCCAAAATGATTCAACTATGATTCACCAATAAGAACTCCAAAACCTTCATGTATTTCAACAACCCGATAGCAATTTCAACCAAAACGATCAATTAAACCCAAGAAAACCCGTAGAATTTTCAAATTTTAAACGAGATTGAACAACCAAGAATCAACATTTTTTTCTTATGATCTACGCAAATACAAAAAACCCAGGTGAGCAAAATAATAGAAGGAGGGTACCTTGAAAGTAAAGCAATGGAAGAAGAAGAAGTTTTTCGGAGTCGTCGTTGTCGGAGGAGGATGAAGAGGAGAAGAAGTTTGGAGGAAGAATAAGAAGAAGAGGAAAGAAAAGAAAAGGAAAAAAGGAAAAAAAAAGAAACATGACTTAAATGCCCCTAACATTTTGCATATGATATGGTTCCATTAGTTTTTAATGGTGGAATTTAACAGAATGGCCACTAGTAGTACTTTTTAAAAGTTTAATAGTTCGATTGTAACTAAATGAAGTTCACTGTCCATTGGTAAAATTTGTCAATTGTTCAATGACCATTGATAATATATATTCAAAATAAAATTAAAAAAGTACGACCACATACAAAAAGGACCTATTGTGAGCATGCAAAATTGCTTTTGATTGGAAGTTATTGGGACCTCAAAGTGGTTCTCTCTCGGTTTGTCTTAACTTTAGCATCCTTATATCATACTCCATTCATTTACTTAGATTTAACAATCTGTAAATAATTTTTGAACAACTTAAATTTATAGTCTTATGGTTTTTTTTTCCCTTAGACTATAATCAATTAACCAAAACTTATTGTCTAAACAAGTTTTTTCTGTCAGGTCATTGATTGTGTGAAAATTAGCATAATCTTAAAATAGCGTAAAAGTTAAACTGAATTCTTAATTTAATATAGGAGTACCACTAGTCTCACACTTCCAAAATAAGGGTAATTTTGTCTTTCTATATAGGTGTATATGCTTTTTGCGTATATAATGTATTCAACCATGATATATTGCAATTCGGCAAATAGGGATGAACAACTTTTGGGGGGGTGCTTTTTCTATAAAGGACAAATATAACACTAACTTTCTAAAAAAGGACATTATTTTTATTGCATTTGTTCGAAGGACAACTTTAAAAATAATTGTTGACCTTGTAGGTCTTAATCTTATTTTGATAATAATAATAACTTAATCATGCATAATTTAACATGTTTATTGAATTAAGTTTGTAGTTCATTATCTTATGAATTCAAGAAAAGCGTGGTTTTTACGAAGAAAGCATGTCATATGACAATGATCATTCAATTCATATCCGATGAAGTCAACATTGCATTGGCCAAGTCAAAGAGATCAATTTCATCAATGAAAATCCATGGAGAACAAAAATCAAAGAGTTATGCAAAAGCTTCAAAGCAAAAGCTTCAAGTGAAGATCAGATTGAAGAAACAAATCGAAGCATTCAAATATTCGACTATTCAACAATTGAGTGAGTACTTATTATTTATGTAAAGTTTCTTAATTGATCATTTTCATACCTCAATCATGTTCATGCATCAATGTTAGATTGATTGAAAACAAGCTTGAATTGAATTTGTCCAACCGTGGACAAATTTGACCACAATCGATTTTCAAATAAATTCATATTAAATTCAAATTCTCACATTTTGAGTTTTTTCGAAAATAGGTGTCTTAAGAACATATTTTTGAAGTCCCCAAAGCATTAGAATTGATTTTGGACCTATATTGTAAAAGTCCAAAAATTAGAATTTTGGCCTGATGGATATAGCTCATCAGTCGACTAAGCAGCTTTGCTCAGTCGACCAAGGGTTCATCAGTTGACTGATGAGTTTTTCTTAGTCAACTGATACCTTAGAATATAGCCGTTAGATTTCTGATTTTTCTTTTACCATTTTTGGTACCAAACCTCTATCAAACTTCAGAAATGGCTATATCACTTTTGGGACTATATATACACTATCTAAGACACATTTTGATATGCTCGAACACTTATACAAACTCATATTTTATCTATCTTCATTATTCAAAGATTCAAGCTTTAGTATTGATCATAATCATTCATCTTTGAGCTATATCTAATTGATCAATAAAGATAACTTTAGTGTTAGTTTTAAATTGTATCTATCGAATACTTAAGAGTTGTTATTCATTGGTGTGAATCACCAAACAATCTATATTCAATTGTGAGAGGTAAATCTCATAGGATAACAAGAAGGTAGATTATTGTTTAGTAATTGTGAGAGGTGATTCTCATAGATTAGTAAAAGTGATTTCTTGTATGAGTATTATAAGTGAATCAATACTTGTAACTGTGTGAGAAGAATACACTTATAAAGGTTTGATCTTCACCTGGAAGAAGATTGGTATTAGTGAAAATTCTCGGGGACTATCCGAGTGCGGACGTAAGGTTTAGGAAACCAAACCGCGTGAATAAAATGTCTTGGGCTTTAGTTGGTTTAATCTTTCTAACTCAAGCTATTTATTTTCTTGTTATATCATTATTTGATTCTGGGTTTGTTTGATTGATTTGATTGATTTGCTTGTTTTCCTTGATATATTTGTTTAGCTAATTAGTTGTTTTGCTTAAACATTTTTAGAAAACTATTTAATTCCGCATTAAGTTTTATAAACCATATTCACCCCCCCCCCCTCTACGGTTGATTTTCGATCAATAATAAAGACAACATGATAATTAATTATGTAAAAAATAAAATTGATTGTGATTTCAAAAGGTTCCCTTTTATTAAAAATAAAAAAAATAAAAAATAGATTTTGAAGATAATGAAATTAAACATAATTCAAAAATCTAGAAATCCTAGTCAAATATATCCACAAGTCAAAAACAAGATTTTAAAAATTTTCAAACTTACTGGATAAGATATGCAAGACTACAATATGTCTGAGAGTCTACAATCATTAGTAATAATCATTTTGTGTAAGTTATCTTAGTGGAATACCTTGTATAAACAACAAATGAAGATTGATGTATTACTAAAAATAATATACACATTGCTTGTTACGTATGTATCATCACTAAAAACTGTGGAAAAACTATTACCATTCCAATAATGAAACGAACATGATCAAGACTTCCCCATTCAAATTCTATTACGTTGTATGGCGGTGCATTTGTCCAGCCCAATGTGATTTGGAATTTGTATGTCGAAGAGTATTGAAGTGTTTTTGTGGATAAAACAATCACCCAAACGAAGATACCTTAAAAGTGGAAATATCACCCTATTATCTATTGTCGCACAGTGGAACAAAAATAATTAGGGAAGGACAGTTGATAAAGGGGTTGTCAGACATGAGATGTTTATCTAAGAATAGTGCAAATGAGCTGGAAAAAATTTAAAATTGTTTTACTCTAATGACTCGATGATGGCACAGGAGGTAGTGATTAGACTTTGATATAGAAGGCCCAATAGGCTTTTTATGTAAATGGTTAAATGGTAAAAGGGGCCCATAGCCCATACCACAATAAACAGTCAATTAAATCAGAAAATGTGATATAACCCAGGAATACGCATTGTTAGGTTATGATAATATCCGAACACAAGTAAGACCGACCCAAATATGCACCTCGCCTACTACCAAAGACCACACATGTTATCGATGTCCCCATCTATAATACAAATCAAGGAATCACTATTCATTGATTTGACCACTATCTTTTTTAATCCAAAGGTCATAAATCAATTCAACAATCCAATGGTCAAGATTAATTCAACAATCCAATGGCACATAATTTGCTACATTTAGAATATTAATATATTTAGTTATGGTTTGATGCAATTTTAAAATTAATAAGGTAATTTATTATTTTGATACAAGAGCTAAGCATAAGGATATTTATTTAACACCTTCTTTAAATCTTATTATTTTATTAGTTTTGTTTTCTTTTTCTTTTTAACTTTTATTAACTATTTTTTATAACTTTTATTTTTTGTGTTTTGGTTATTGGTTATTGGTTATTGGCAATTTTTTTGTTAATTATTAATACATTTAAAATATTAATTCATTTAGTTATGTTTTAGAATAGAAAGTAAAACTCATAATTTAAAATTAATAAGGTAATTTACTATTTAGATACAAGAGCTAAGTATAAGGATATTTATTTAACACCCTCTTTAAATCTTCTTCTATGTAAAATTAACTATTTTATTAGTTTTATATTTTACTTTTTTTTAACTTATTTTTTTGGCAATTTTTTTTTTTGTTAATTGAGTAGATAAAACATAGCGCGAAGTTAAGGAAACCATAACTCAGATATACTAATTATTTTATTTCATTTTCAGACTTTTAAAAATTATATTAAGTTTAATTTAATTAATTTCGTAAGATAATCAAATTAATTCCATAAAAAACTCAATGAAATTTCTTTTCAACCTTAAATAAATATTTTTTTACGAGTGATTTTATTACTATTTTCGACTTCTTACCATTAATTCCCTTTTTGAGATTTCGTTAAATTGATCAATCTTAACCATTAATTAAGTTTAACCACCAGTTGAGATAGACTTACAAAAAAAATATATATAGTGACTTAATAATTTATATTATTTATTTTTGACGGAATCCTGTTTTCTTTTTTCCTTCCCCGTGGTTGAGTATCAGGTATATCCGCGTACTATTTGTTTGAAGAAGAATGTAAAATTAAAAACCTCTATTTTCTCCTTCTATGCATTTACTTTTACCATAAATGATTAGAACATGACTGATTATTCTAACTTTGAAACGATACTTTTAAATATATTATATCTTATTGGTTTGACATTTCAAAAATGCCATTGAAAGAATAATTAGCTATACTCTAATTTACAGTTTTTTTCCCTTTTCAGGTGTCTTGAATTTTTTATTTTTTTATGTACATAACTAATATACTAAATCCTATGGTAAAAAGAAATAAAAAAAATATTATCTTATGAAATTAATTATATTAAACTTAGTATAATTTTAAAAAGTCTAAAAATGAAATAAAATTATTAGTATATCTGAGTTGCGGTTCCCTTAGCTTAGCTTTAAGTTTTATCTACTCAATTAACAAAAAAATTGCCAATTACCAAAATACAAAATATAAAAGTTATAAAAAAAAATAGTTAAAAAAAGAAAAAAGAAAATAAAACTAATAAAATAATTAATTTTATATATAAGATAATTACACTAAAACTGTGTTTTAGTTCATTGAATCTCTCAATTCAATGGAAATTTGTTTTCAACCTTAAATAACTATTTTTGTACAGGTAATTTTATTGCTATGACTAATTATATATTCTAACTCTGAAACGATACTTTTCTGGTTATCATTTCAATTCTTTCAATGGCATTTTTGAATTTTGAACCAATAAGATATAATGTATTTAATTATACTAAAGCTGTATTTTTGTTAATTGAACATCTCAATTCAAATACGTACAATTCAGATAATTTGTTTTCAAACTTAAATCACTACTTTTTTTATATGTGATTTTATTCTTATTTTTGATTTCTTCCGATTAATTACCTTTTTGGGATTATGTTAAATTAATCTATTTAAACCATTAAGTTTAACCACCATTAAGTAAAGAAAGTTAATGAAGAATATTTTATACGACTATTGTCATACACGGACAATCTAAAGGTTAAAATGCATATTTCTCATTTAATCTAATAGTTAAAATCACACCTCACTTATTTTTATTTAAATATAGAGACTCATTTCTAGAGACTCCACCTTTTTTTTTCTCACTTCATTACTTCTCTTTACTTACAAATATCACCTACCCCCAACCCCACACTCTCCTTCCCCCTCTTTCCCTTTGCGTATAACTTTTAAAATTGTAAAATTTTAATTAATATAATAATATGAGTATTTCCTAAAAATGATATATTTTATCTAATACCCTTAATTTAATATATAAGAAAAAAAAAGTGAGACTTAATTTGTAACAAAAAAAAAGTAATACAAACGTAGGTTGATTGGTGGTAAAATAAGTAACATGTGTTTCTATTGTATGAAATATGTCCAACCCAAATGGTTACTAATATTTTGTATTTCTTAATTAGTATTTTCACTAAACATGTCAATTGTTGATTTGGATTGTGTTCATATGGTACTTTATCGAATTTTAGATGTTATCGTTTCGGATTTAAATGAATGACTTTATTTTCCTTGGTGAACAAATAATATTCATACTATATTTGTTATTTTAATAAATAATCTGAGATAACCAAGTTGAATACGACTGGATACGCAACCATTGCCAAACCTACCGATGTGGACATTGGAATATGAATACGATTTATTGATTTATGTTAATTTTAAACTGATCATGATCGATTCGGTTGGAAAGTGATCGACAATGTAATATCATTTTGTTATTTGCGATAAGTGAATAAAATATATAAATCACACACAATTTTATGTTATGTCCGTGCCCAAGGGCACTCAAAACTTATTTAATTTTAATTAGTTTGTATTTTTTTATCAACTATTTCTTTTTATTTTTTTAACTATTTTTTTAAAACACAAATAAGTTTTGAGTTTATTATAATTTTACGTTAGAAAAAAAAAGTAAAAATTGAACTTCTACTACCAATGAATGATCATGCCATCGGTACAGTAGATAAAAATAAATAATGTTCGTTGTCCATAAATATAAATTTAATTTTTTCGCTATTTCGTGCCATCGGGCACGGGCACACCCTAGTTTAAACATAATAAAAAGATAAAAGAAATAAAGATATTTCAAAAATCCACATATTTTATAGAGATCCATCAGAAGACATGGAATCTATTGTATTCAATTTCAAAAATGCAAGGTATCCAAATCCATGCAGTCTTCTAAAAAGCTAAATGCGTGGATTTTGCGCCTAAAACCATGGAGCAAAAATATCTTATGCAATACGCATTTATTATGCAATACTTTAGAGATTTAAAAAGTATGCAATGTGCAACTCCTTACTTCAAAAATTGTACCACGAAGTTACAATGAAAGTCATTGCCCGCCGTCATTAATTAACCCACGGCCATCTCTATGTGCATATATTTTTAAGCACGAAATATCTTCACTACTAAATATATGTAATGAAATGCACAACACATATACTAAGTGAGCCTCATCTAAAGTAAGTCTTGGCTACAAGGAGACTATGAAAAAGAATTGAATCATATACATCATACAACCTTCCACCTCCATTGTCCACATGGATATGCATCTATATATGTTAATTTATTCAATTACACTCATATATACATATATATAGAGTCGGGCTCTAGAAAGGACATTATTATTTTAACTAAAAAACGGACTTCTTCTTTTGAGGGGGTAAATGATTAAAACTTTTGATGAAATTTGGCGGAAATGGTCTCTATAATGATTAGATCAACTCCACGAAATTTCATCAAAATATTCAACTAGCAAGTCGGTGATCTAAAAATTTTAAATTTCAACGCGCATATATATCAATTTTTAGTTTACCCACTTTTCGGTCAATTTTTTTTGATGAAATTTGGTTTTTACTCATCATTGAGATCATCCCCACCAAATTTTATCAAAAAATTCATTCATTTACCCCCTCAAAGGAGGAAGTTCATTATTTACTTAAAAGAATGATGTTATTTCTATAACCTGACTCTCTCTATATATAAATATATTCATATAAATAAAGATATTTATAAAAAGGTTGGCATTTATGTATGAGCTAAGGGCGGTATAATATAATTTTTATCAATATTAAAATACGGGGTATTATAATATCATACGATAATAATTACCTTGAACATAAATAATTTGGAACACAAGCACAATACAACTTATGTCTTCAAAAAGGAAGCTCATAATATATCTATTAACATATTCAACGGCGAAAAATAATATATTTAACTACAAATAAAATGAATAAAAATTTCACAATAATTGGTAGGGAACAACCCACTATCATAATATGTTTGACATAAAATTAAAAAGGTATTACTTAATATGTCTAATAGAAAATTAAAAAAAATTACATCTTATTATGTCTGAAATGGTAATATTTGAACTGATAAAAAGTACTATATGTCTAAAATGGTAATGTTTAATATGCCTTACTGAAATAACTAATAACATATATATGAAATTATAATGGTAAAATGTCTGTGTTTAACCGTCTGGTAAAATGTTCGTGTCTGAATTGGTTTGAATTTCTTAATTTGCATTACATGATCTTCTTTTTTGAATTTCTTCTGATATGTATCTGAATTGGTTTGAATTTATATTTCATTGATTTAATTTAAAATTTAACAATACATTTATTTTCTTGCATTTAT
This sequence comes from Lonicera japonica, assembly GCA_021464415.1. Lineage (NCBI taxonomy): Eukaryota > Viridiplantae > Streptophyta > Magnoliopsida > Dipsacales > Caprifoliaceae > Lonicera > Lonicera japonica. The sequence goes on along the minus strand of CM038469.1, from coordinate 40,455,627 downwards.
CTTTAAGAAGGGCAGTATTGGAATTCAACTTAATTAATTGAAATAACAAAATAAAAAATATTTTATCCTTGATTAAAAAAGATTGTCGTTCATTATAATAGTTGTCCTTTAAACTAAATTTATAAAAATATGATCATTTATGCTAAGGACAAGCCCATAAATGTCCTTTATAATTATTTTCTATTTTTTTAAAGAATAAAAAATTGATTTTATGTGTGATTTTTAACTTGTCACATAAGACATACAACATAATTGTTAAGACAATTTTTTTTAATTAATTTATTTGATCAAATCTTATATGCATACGACGTAGAATCATTGATCACCGAATGATCCAATATAAAAACACTTTTAAGTGCTAATTATCTGATTACAAAAATGACCATGTAGATTTCACAATCTTTTTATGGATCCCCTCTACCTAAGCCAATTCACTAGTACTTTTTGGGCTTTAGATTTGTTTCCATGATCTTCAAGGATTGAATGTTGTTTTATGGAGACTAATTATTTTTAAAAATCACAATGGCGTCCTTTTTTTAATGATAATTAAGCTAAGTGTTGTGGGAACAACTCACTCATGTCTTTAATTAGATAATTCTTTTAAATAGGGTATGAATATAATAGTACATAGGTTTTATGAGGAAGCTCAATATGGCCCATAATACATAATTTTTACAGTAAAATCCCTAATACATATTATATCTAGACGATAGCATACTACGTGTAATTTCCTTCAACATTCCCCCTTGTGCTTAGTCGGAGATAGAATGATACATGTCTTGTTACCTTATTAAAACATTGTCAAGTAATAAAAATCCTATGGGAAAAAATAACCTTGATCAAATGAAAAATAATACAACATTATGACAATTATATTAGACTTCATCCGTTAAGTCTATACTTCTATTTGATCTTTACTTCGATCAATAGAATTTGCACGTATCGTTACATCGTTAAAAACCTTACCAAGTAATAAAACCCAGTGAGAAAAATAAACTTTGGTTTAAGGAAAATAGTATAATGTAACATCATATAGATGTTAGACTCCCCCTCAAGTCTACACCTCCCCCTGATATGTACATTAATCAAAGACTTTGAAAAGCTTATGCATGTATCGTTACCTCGTTAAAAACTTTACCAAGTAATAAAACCTAGTGAAAAAAATAAACCTTGGTTTAAGAAAAAGAGTACAACGCCATCATATTTCACACATTCCTTTGATCATTACTTAGATCATAGGAGTTGGGAAAGCCTAAGCAACCCTATATTTTTCACATGCTTTTCAAATATGGCATTGGGGAAAGACTTAGTGAATCAATTTGCCATATTCTCCTTAGAGCTTTGTGTGGGACAGAGAGATATCTAACATTAACAAAATCAATTAAGATTTTATTTGGGATTTCAATGTAAAGGGGGTAGCCATTTTAACATCATCATTTACTTTAGATATTGATGTTCCATTCACTTTTTCCTCTCTGTAAAGAAATAACGATCCTAAGCCAATGGTTCTTTTTAGGTGTCTAATTCTGCTACATTGGAGCTAAGCTAAATCTAATTAACAAGTTCAATAAGAATATTATGTCTGGTCGAGTATATTGTGTTAAGTGCAATAATGCGCATATTACATTTAGATAGAAAATTGTATCTTTTAACACATTTACGTAATCTTACTTTGTACGAAATGGATCTTTTCTTTGATCCAAACTTCGACCGACCATTCAAGTGCTAGCATAATGCGTTTTGTCTAGGTTAAATCGCCTAATTATCTTTTGGACGTACACAGACTAGTGGATTATTATTCCACAAGCTCGATATTCTAGATTAAGATTTAGACAAAATTCGAACTTTCCCAAGACTCTTTATCTCAAATTTGAATTTCAAGTAACTTATGGTTTATTTTAATTCATCAAGAGTACCTATATATTTATATCATCAACATATACAACTATAATTGCGAATCTGAAACTTGTTTTCTTTATGCGCAAGGGCATAATTTATCGTTCTTATATCCCTTCCCAATTAAGCAGTCACTTAAATAGGTATACCACATCCATCCAAATTGTTTTAATCCGTAAAATGAGTGTTTTAACCTAATTGTAAACGTACTCTGTGGTTTAGAATCATTGGACTTGGGTAATGTAAGGCCATAAGGCACTTATATATATACATATCTGAATCAAGATCCACATAGAGATATACCGTAACCACATCCATGAGTTGCATTTTCAATCTTTCAAAAACTACCAAGCTAACTAATTAGCGGAACATTTATAACATTTAGGCAATTTCAAATTGTCTGCTGGAAACTTTATGCCACATAGTGAGCCTTTTAATCCAGGATTTCTCTTTTCTTATTTACGCTTTTTAGCAAATAATTGTTTATGTTCTACAGACTTTACACTTGGCGCGGTTAGTATTACCGGACCAAATACCTATTTCTTTACTAGATAATTTAATTCCGTAACCGCTTATTTTCATTTAGGTCAATTTTTCCATTTGTTGACATCTTGCAGCAGAGCGGGGTTTGACACTATCGTGTTCTTTGAGCAACAACGTATTATCAATGCATATGGAGAATTTTTGTATTAACTCGTATGCTCTTTTTTAACCTATTGCGATTCATTTTCTATAATTATTTATAACTTCGGGATGTCCCCTAATATTCATCATGGACATAAATATAAGCAGACATAATCTCATAAAAGCAGTTTTTACATTAATGGTTAATTGATCAATGTGTGCCTTACTCCGCATCTTCTTTTGTGTGAGTATTTGTCGAACTAAGTGACCCCCCTTTATTCCTTTTAGGGAGTCATGACCTCAACCACATTTTCACTAAATGTGATTGCAGCGTTTCTTTCTGCGACACTGTACCCTTTGTTGGGGACTTTCAAACTTGCAGGCATATTGCAGCTGGTATGTTTTAAACGCATCAAGTATCAAATCTATTACGTTTTAAAGATCGATTATTATTTTTCACTACACTATACATTGTGATGTGTGTGGGGATCAAGATGAAACAAAGTGGAACCACGACAATTCTTGTCGTTCCCTTGTAAAATTCTTTTTCTATCTCCCCCTAACGATGGGAAAACTGCCTCATCAAAGTGACAATTCGCAATTCTTAGCGATGAAGATATCGCCTGACAAGGATTCTAAATGATGAATTATCATAGAGGATTCGTATCCAACGATAATACTTAATTGTTCTAGCTGACCCAGTTTAGTGCGCTGTGGGGGCGCAATCGGAATATATGAGTAAAATATTAGGCTGATATTCAGCTACCAACTGGTACACATACAATAGTTGTCAAATGTTGGGCATTGAAACAAATAAGTAAAGATGTGTGTAATATTGCATAAACCTCAGGCATATATAGGCAATATGGTGCACATAACCAATGCCCTTTTTACTATTTATATCCTTTTGATGGTTACTTTTGTGAGACTTTTTTGCGTATGTACATGAAGAACGAGATTCTTTACTTCGATTTTATGCAATAATCATCAAGTGCTTTTAATATAAACTCTCCAGCTTCATCGAGTCTTAGAGACATGATACAATAATTAGGGTGGTGAGCCTTTAACCGTATAATATATGCTAAGAGGTTTGTAAATATAGCATTTCTTGTAAACAATTATTCAATGTGTGACCAAAATGTCAAATTATCTACTAGATCTATAAAGTACTTTGAATGGTTTCGCATTCTGAATGGATTAATTCACAAATATATCATTATATTCTTTGGTAAGCATGGTATATTTTATTTTATACCTTTAGCATAGGAAGGTCTCGATCCTATATTTTCTAAAGAGTAGGTTTTGAAAAATCGGACGTCGTTCAATTGACATGGTCAATAAGGCATAATAGGAAGGGGATATTGCTTCCAGTACTTCGAAAATCAATGATTGCTTTTGAGCATTACTAGTATCAATACGTTGCAATGTGTTGAGTTTTTGTCCCATTTATTTGTCACTCAGAAGAAAGAATGTCCATGTAAGTACTTTAACACATGGATTATCATGATTAGGATACAGTAGGCAAGGATGCCAAAACTTATATGAGTCAGTATCCCACAGTACATCTTTGGTGATATCATAGGATTCGACAATCCTTATCGTAGTGATGTATATTCCACTAGAATGACTCATAAGTTTCTCTAAAAATGCTTTTCTTTACACACTTGTTGAGAGAAAATAAATATATTTTTGTTCCATTCTTACATGTGGCTTTTTTATGATTACTATTGGTATGAATATCATTAACAAATTTTAGGGCGCTCTGGGTGTTTATAGAGTGTATGTGACTTTAACACTATTTTAGTAATAAAATGGTTGAGCGGTTCTTCGCTTTTATGATGATTTAATCATTTTAGTCACATACATATTATATGTTATTAATTGGTTATTTCATTGAATGGTTATGGTGTTCAAACTATCAACCAATCATTAAAGTTATGCTCGATTAATTCCTACAGTAATGAAATCGAGTATAAAATCCGAACCATGTATATAAAAAAAATTGAACAAATCAAATACACTAGAATAAAGTTTGAAATTGATTTAATAAAATCAACGATAATCAATCCAATATCTTGTTCAGAAATCTAATCCAATCATAAACTATTTCTGAAAAATAAAATGAATAAAACAGATTAGTTAAAATCGAATGCATCCATTGACTGAGCAAAGTTCTTTTTGCCACTAAAGTCTGCGATTGTGAGGTTGACATCAGCATCATCGTTTTCTTCATTCATAAAATGAGATTATTGTTCTTTAGATTATTGATATCTCGTGTAAGTGACTATTACTTTAGCGTTTGCATGGCAGTTCTTGTACCAGTGCCCAAAAACTCTACACCTGTAACATAGCTCATCACCAACTTTTTTCTTTTTGACCAGAGGGTTCTTTGGTGCATTTTGCATCTTGTTTTCTTGACCATTAGGTCCAATATCAACATTTATTCTCTATACTTTGGAAGAGCCTCCACGATCCGCACCACGACTCCCATGTCCCTTTCCACGTTGTGCATTGTTGCCACGTGGGTATGGATCAACACCTCCAACCCGTTTTGCATTGGGGTTCTTTTCACTGTTTATCTTCCCATGGTTAGCCTCAGGAATTCTCTTTGTTCCGACGGACTTGAAATTGTTATTCAAAAGAACCTCATTATGCCTTTCAGCCGTTTGCAGTAGGTTGATCAACTTATTGAATGTTGTGATTCTTTTGTTATCATACTCGAGCCTATACTGGTTCGCTAGTATAAGAGCTGAAGTAAGAAAAGTGGAAATAATCTTTTAAATCATATCATATTCTGTGAGATCATTTCCACAAAAATTGAGACTAGGTGTGTTTTTGGTTTCGGTCGGGGTAGAGATTAGGGTACCCAAACGCTCCCCAAACTTTATGGTTTGGTTTTAGTTTCGATTTTCATACCTATGTAACTCAAACCCTCCCCAAATTATTCGGTTTCGATCCGATTCGGTCTCATTCGGTTTTTATAAAAACAACGACTTTCGCACAAATTTAGCAAAGCAAAAATAGTTTTCCACTTCCTCGATCAGCTAAAACATGGGCACAAAGTTATGCGATCCCACTTTTCATTTAAGAAGGTTACTATGGGTAAATTTTAGTTCAAATTTGTTATGACAGTTTGATTATAGTTGAGAATTTATTTCTTCTATGTACACTATCAATACGTTCTCTTCTTTTCATTCTCCGTATATTGTCCTCCTCATAATTGAAATTTTGATCATGATCTTTGGTTATTGTTCACATTGTATCACAATTATTTTTCAAAAATATTGGTTACATTAATACGTTTTCCTCTTTTCAGTAACAATTTTTTACAAAAAAAGATTCGATTTTTTCGGTCCAATTTGGGGTACCTGAACCCAAACCGACCCGAATCAATCGGTTTCAATTTTTAATTTAAATTTCTTTTTAGTTCAAAAAATTTCGGATAACAATGGATTGGTTCGGTTCGTTCGTTCGGTTTTCGGATTTCTAACAACAGCCTTAGTTGAGATGTACCTTTAGGCGCAACATGTCCTTGTTGAAGTCATCGGCCCTTTTATAGTTAAGCAAGCGGATTTCATTTTACTGAATGGTCAATTTTGGGAGCAAAGTGTCATGAATGTTTTCAAAACGTTCCTTAAGGGCACCCCATAGTTCTTTAGATGTCTTTAACTGAAGGTACTCTTAACGTAGGTTGGGATCAATGTCTCCTAAGAAACATTAATACATTTTCTTTCACCTTGTCAGGCGATCCATTGTTTATAGGGTCATTGGGGTCAACAACTATGGCAGAGTATTCTTTGGCCACAAAAGCGGTTTCTACATCAGAAATCCACCGATGGTACTCAAATCCTTATGAGTCCAAGATATCAAATTCGGGTCGAGTTGGGTCGACCATCTTAATAAATAATAGAGAAAATATTACATAGTTATGAGTACATTCATGTTAGTTATTTTTCAGGAATATGAATTAGATTTCAAAACCAAGATCCATAATGGTTACATTTTTCGGTGCTATATGAAAATACTTTATCATAATAATTATAATGTGCATGAACTTTCATCATCATGGAAACTTTCAATTTATGACATGCTCAATAAAACAATTAATGTAAATAATATTTTAAATTTCTTAGCATGCTAATTTACCACAATTATTGCAATTATAAATTTAAGTAATTTACTTAAAAAAATTCAAATATAAATTAACTAGGTTTTAGAATTGAAAACAAGTAAATAGCTAGGTACAAAAATAAGTTAGCCAATGGTACGAGGGGGACTTAGCCTTTTTAGAACGAAACAAAAATATTCTTCAAATGAAAATCTCCACAAAAAAGCATTTCAAAATCCATCCTTATAAAACCAACAACAAAAATAAAATCCAACCAAAGATAGTAAAAACTATGATAATGACAGAAAACTAGGTAGGTTTCCTTGAATTTAAAATTAAGCCTACTCCTTAGGCTTAAATATAAATATACAGTCAATTGAAGGGCTAGAGCAACCATATCCTTAATCGTTTCTACTCTGAATTAAAATTAAAAAGCAAATCTATAATTTGGAATGATTTAGGAACTTGTCAATTTTTTGTTGAAAACTGTAGTTGAAAATTTCCGGTGAAAGGCGTTCCTTCCAACAAGGTAAGAGGAGACAACTAGACAAGAGGGTGGGAAAAAAATTACCTTATATTTATTACTTACCTAAACTGATTTATTGTAAATTATATATATATATATATATATATATATATTATACAAATAAATATATTACATATATATACATACGGGTGAGGTTTTAATGGTTAATTCTTTTTTTACCCATTGATGGTTATTGTAATATTAACCATTAGATGAAAAATCAACGGTTGAGATCAAATGTGTAGTTGGCTAACATAATTAATACACATTGAAGAAATACAAAGTATTAAATGCAAGGTTAAGTGGGTAACTTGTTGTTACCTGATGACATGACATTTTTTTTCTATTTAATTTTAAGGAATCATAAATTAGCTATTCATTACATGATTTTGTAATTTCAATACATGATATCCCTATTCCTTACCCATATAAAATGGATGATTTTATTTATATTGATAACTTGCAGTTAATCTACATTGTTAATTTAATTAGTATTGCTTGCTAAATTAATCCATAAGTGTAGATAAACTAACAAAAAAATATTATTGATTTAATTTTATAAATATTATTTTATTAATGATTGAGTATTAAAAAATAAATTAGATTAATAGGTACATCTAATTTAATTAAATAAATAAAAATATGGGTTTTTTTTTTTAAAAAAAATTACAAATCAATTACTCTCATTCTAACAAATGACATTCTATTTTTAGAATTAGTTTTAAGGATAACTCTTTAATCGATGATAAAATAAATTTTAATTTATTATAAATAAAAGATATTCATTTTCAAAACTATCCCTTATTAAAGATAACAATTGTTAAAAAATAAAATAATAAAAAAATATAAATAACAAAAGCTCAAATTCAAACTAAACATCTCTAACAAAGATTTCAAATTTGAATATGTAATCAAAATTTTATCACAAAGGTCAACCAAGAACATAAGAGCATCTCCAATCGTCTTGTATAAATTTTGTGTAAACCCTACGTGTCAAAGTGGGATTTACACAAAAATAATAAATAATTCATTTTATACTCCAACAGTCTGTTTTAGACTTTTGTATAAATATTAAACTATCAATTAGATACGCACAAGTGAAACTTATCCTATATTTATTGCCTTACTTTTCAAATCCATTTATTTCTAGAAACAGGATGAGGGAAAATAGACACGAGATTATCTGACGTGGTTGTGTGAATTGGGTTTGTATTTTACACAACATTTTTACACAAATCCTAAGTGTTAAAGTTTCTTAAAAGACTGTTGAAGACCTTTTTTTTACAAAACGTGTAAATTTTACACAAACCAAAATTATACACTACGATTGGAGATGCTCTAAGTATTAAATATATATATATATTATTAATTCTAAAAACTCTAAATTTTAAATTAATTATCAAATGATAAGATGCTACAATTTTAAAAAGAAAAAAATGTTTATGTACAGGAAAAAAGAAAAATAAAAATGCTTAAGAATTGTGAACCTTTCCAAAAAAAAATTTAAAATTTTGATGAATTTTTTTAGAATTGTTTGTAGGCTCATTTATTTCACATAATTTCATAAAAAAATATTTTTTTTTGAAGCACCAAATAAATCTCAAAGGTTTATGGTATATTGTTTGCATAATTATCCTCTCACAAATCATTGTAGTGAAAGAAAATACTATTCCTATTATAAATTACAGTACCAAATGTCGTGCTAGCTAATTAATTACATGATCATGAATACTTTATATGATTATATATTGAAAATTTGATAAACATGAAATAGGTCTAATGTGATTGTCAACGTAGAAGAATATGTATACGTGATTCTTAAATCTTTATTATTATTATTATTATTATTATTATTATTATTATTATTATTATATGAAAGAAAATGGTGGAAGTATTAATAACATAGTTAATTGAAAATATCTTTTAATAAAACTCTTTAAAATTCTTTAAGGGTGTATTTGAAATGTGAATTTGAGAGAAGATTTTAATATGAGATTTGTATTTGGAATCTCAATTTTAAATATTTTTGTTTGGTGTGAAATTATGATTTGAGATTTATAAATATATTCAAATAATAAGATTTGATGTTTATCATAAAGTTATAACTTTCAAATTTTAGAGATATGGTTGTTCCTTATAGATCCCAAACTTGCGAAGTTCAAAAAAATATTAATTAATTTTTAAACAAATTATTAATTTTTATTATTATAAATATATTTGTAATATTAATTATAATTATAATACGAAGGATGACAAAGGGTCGTGCGTTGTCCAAACCCAAACCCAATAAGCTTATAAACACATCCCAACCCGATGCAAGTATTATTATTTTAAATATAAATCCGTTGTGAATAGTGTACGCATAAACCCACTCCTGCCCCGTGGAATTACGCTACATTATAAGGAATAGAATACTATAATAGAGACGGGTCGAGTCAAACGGGTTAATTTTGTGTAAGCATAAATTCTGCCACGGTGTCAAAAAATAAAAATAGCTTACTAATCAACAAGCTTGTATTTGTTAAGTAAACACAAAATTTTAAACTCTTGTATTTCAAATATGTAATTTTTGAATCTTAGATTTTTGAATTTTAAAGCTAAATTCAAATATTCAATTATATAATTCAAATGCACCGTAAAAGAAAATAGAAAATAAATTAAAATAGAAGTAAATTTCGATTAGGAATTTAAATTAAAATGTAATATAAATTAGTAAAATTATAAATTAATTTTAATTAGTGGATATACTTCTCAATTTTGAAAATGGTACAAAGTTTGTTTGTCAAATACAACACATTGATTATTGAACCAAATAATTAATTATTTAATACTAAATAAGATATATTTTACGTGTTATTTAGGAAGTCGAACGCATACTTTCGTATCTGATCAAATTATTAAAAGTTAAGTTTATTTGAAATACTTTAAATTAAAAAAATACGTTTCTTTTAATATTATTTTATATTATTGTGTTAAAATTATTATTTACTTGAACAGTGACTAATAAAATTAGTAGCACAAGTTATATGAGATGTTTCAAATTAATTTTTGGGTTTTTATTGTAATATGATTTGTCGTGAATGATAATAAAATGATTAAATTGAAAGTGTTATTAAAATAGTTGTTGTATGTAATTTGTAAATATATTGTATAGAGATGAAAATTCAAAGTCAAATATATTTTGAAAGTGTTATTTTTCATAAACTTATATTATTAATTAACTATAAAACTGAAATGACGAATACACCAATAAACACTTGGGACAATTAAAAAAAAGGTCTTATTAGAGAAAGATTTTCACACTAAAGCCAAGGAATAATTTTTTTTATAAATAAAGGGCCTATTTTTTATTTTATTGATAATATGACATGTATCTTTTTTTTTTCATTGTAAAATGACATCCAAACTCTTAAAATAAACTAAAAAAATACCAATATGCATTAAAATATGGATTGCAATATAAACTTTGCAGTCTATATTTCACTGCAATATAAACTTTGTAGTCTATATTTTACTGCAATATAAACTTTGCAGTTCATATTTTACTGCAATATGAACTTTGCAGTCCATATTTTTGGTGTAAAGTTCATATTGCAGTCCATATTTTACTGCAATGTGAACTTTGCAGTCCATATTTCTAGTGCAAAATTCATATTACAGTCCATATTTCACTGCAATATGAACTTTGCAGTTCATATTTACTGCAATATGAACTTTGCAGTATATATTTTTGTGCAAATTTCATAAAGAGGGGGTAATTTAGGTAATATATACATGTTTTTATTAATTAAATGATATTTAAATTTATTCAAATACCTTCATTTAAAATATAAAACAAAATAGGCCTCTTACACTAATTACCAATTAAAAATAGGCCCTTCATTCAAAAAAATATTATTCATTGGATTTTTGGTAAAAATCAATGTGTAATAAGACCTTCTACCTAATTTCTAGTAAACACTCATCTTAATTTGGAATTGGGTTATCCTAGGTCTATTTGACAAAAAAAATCTTTAAGGAATCTTGTTTGGTTGAGATTTTAAAACATGTTTTGAAAAGTGAATTTAAATTTTTGTTAAAGTTTTTTTAAACGTAAAAAAAAATTTAAAAAAACAGTAACAATGGATCTTATTTTATAGATCTCGATGATTAGGTTTCAAATATATATTTTTTTTTATCTAATTCTGATTTTTGAATTTAAAGTTATGATATTTTAAAAATTTTATAAGAGAGAAAGTAAAGTAATTTGGAAAGTGTGAAGTAAAGTTGACTTTTTGGTAAAAAAATTAAAAACTTGATTTTAAAATCTCAACCAAACACCACCCAAAGTTTAATTAAAAAAATAAAAATAGAATATGTCACCTTAACCTGCTATAACAGGTTAAAAGATTTGATACCTCACCAATATGCATTAATTATTGTCAGTATCCATCAATAAGAATAAAGAGAATGTAAACATTGAAAACTCATCCTATATATATATATATATATATATATATTAACGTAAATTATATATAGATATATTATTAAATCTAAACGAGCACGTTAATGCCAAAAAAACTAAAAAAGGAAAAAAACAATCATCCTCTGTGCAAACAGTTTTTGTCCTGATCATAACATGGTTTGGTTTTTTTTTTTAAATAAAAATATCAACAATTCTGACTTTTTGTAATTCATTTAAAGCTCTACCATATATGTGAAAGGATGATGTGGACAAAGTATCCAAATAATAAGAGCAAATATATATAGGGGGCTACTATTGACACACACCATTTAATTCACTAACACTCCATATCTCTCTAACACTCCATAGGTACATTTTTACTCTTCCTAACACTCCACCACTCCACCACTCCATATTTAATTTTAAGATTAATTAACATTAATCTAAAAAACACTCCACTCTTACTCTCTACCACTCCACTCCACTCCACTCTCCTTCATCTTTAATCTTCTTCTTTCACAAATCAACACATTTCCATTTAGCATTTTTTTGAAATTCTGGTTGGAATCAAGCATTCTATTCTCTCTAAAATTCAAAAAAACAAATCACACTACTCACTCTACAAATCTCATCTTCAATCTTGGTCTACTAACTTTTTTTTTTAACAATCTAGTCGTTCCACTCTTTTTCTTCTGAACTTTTTCGTTATTGGTTAAAAAAAGTTTAATCGGTGCACACACCATATCAAAAGAAAATTCTGCCATGGATGAAGGTTTACTCGGTTCTTAGGAACCGAGTGTTGTTCATCATACTCGGCCGAAAGGAACCGAGTAAAGCACTAGTCACTCGGTCCTAAGGAATCGAGTGGAATTGAAAAAATAACCCAAAGCCTAACTCGGTTCCTTAGGACCGAGTAAGCTGTACAACACTCGGTTCCTAAGGACCGAGTAAACATTCTTCGTGTTTTATTTCTGTTTTTTTATTTTTTTTGCGTTCTTTTGCATTCTTCAGTTCCTAAGGCGTTACTTGGCGGCAAAGAGGAAGATATCCCTATTGCAGCTCGTAAAGTCCGTGATATGATTTTTGACGCAAAAAATGAAATGACACAACAAGAATGAACAATCTTACTTTCCACTGGCTGGATCGATCTCACCCATAGTAAGATCGATCTTACTTGATACAACAAGAATGAATAGAACAACCAAGATTTTCCAGTAGACTTTTTGCCCTTAGTAAGATCGATCTTACTAGTAAGATCGATCTTACTCAAGGCACAAACGGGACTGTTTCATTTGAAATACCCAAAACCCTTCTTCCCTCTCTCACTTCTATCCAAAACCCTAGTCGCCGTCCATCCTAAAACCTCCATTTGCGACCTTATACCCTTCATCTATCACCCAAATTAACCCCCCAAACATCATCAAACCTCCTACCACCCATCACAACACCCTAAATACCGCAGAAATCGCAATTTTGAAGCCCTAATTTCTGTAAATTCGAACCTCCCATTCGAAACCGTTTTCTCTCTCCTTTCTCCCACCATTTCCAACCTTCGTCCATGGCTTCTTCTTCAACTCCAAGGGTTAAGAACACACAAAAGTCAACTGAATGGTGGGTATTGATATTTAATGTTAATGATTGATTGTATTAATTAAGTTTATTAATTAGGGTTATTAAATGTTAATGATTAAAAGTTATTAAATAAAGAGGGTGTGTCAATAGATAGTAATGCATTTAATGGATATGGAGTGTTACAGAATAATTTGGGGTGTGTCGATAGCAACCCCCTATATATATAGTTTGTAAGGTGTATATATATAGACATACATGGATACCAACAAATAATAATAATAATAATAATAATAATAATAATAATAATAATAATAATAATAATAATAATAAATATAGATGATTAATTATATTTAAACAAAACAAAAGAATCACATAATGACAAATAACAAGGGAGCAATAGTTTGTATTACGGAAAAGATAATGAAGTAGGAACCTGTTAATGATGAAAAATAAGGAAGATATTCGGGTAAAATATGTCTTCTTAAAAAGAAGAATTGTTGGTTGTTACTAGCTCTAGAGTTGTCAAACTCCTCGGATCTTGAAGGTTGGGCGACGAAAGAGAAGACTAGTGATAATGGTGGCCGGCAGCTAGAGTTTACTTATGTTTAGAGTTATTAGCTCTGAGCGTACTGATAATGTATTGTGGGAACAACTCACTTATGTCTTTCATTAGATAATCTCTTTAAATATGAAATGAATACACTAGTACATAGGCTTTACGAGGAAGCCTAATATGACTCATAATATATAATTTTCAAGATAAAATTCCTAATATATATTCTATTTAAACGATAACACACTATGTGTAATTTCCTTCAACACTAAGTTTAATTTAAATAAACATAGTTACATTTTAGCCTCCCATTAAATCAATAAATCCAAAATGTCATTTCTTCCAAAACAAAATGGATACTACTAAACTTGTCCAATAAAAGAAACTTATATGAATTTCGAAGCTCGACGAAATATAAGGCCTAACAATTTGTGTTACAGTGTCAATTTAAATTATTGTAAAAATATTTGTGCATAATTTGTAAAATATAGATTATCTTGTTTATGTTGTTAAAAGAGAGTATACTTTGCAAATTGACTAATTGAGTTTTAGGCTCGTTTAGGGCCTTACCACAAGTATGTCTTTTCTTATGAAAACCTGGCCCAAACCCATCAAGACCTGGCCTAAATACGTGAGCCACTACCTTTAACTTTACGTAAAAGAAAAAAATAAGGGGCTCTATGTAACTTTTTAACTTATGATTTGAATTATTTTTTTATTTTTTTTTAATAGCTTGCAGATGCCGGTAACTTTATGTAACTTTTAACTTATGTATTTTGTAACAGCAATAATTAGTTATTTAAGTACGGTAACTACCTATCTAACTCAGGTTAAAGAATTACGATAATTTGTATTTTTTTCGACTATGGAACTATGGTAATCTATATTTTTTTAATTATAAACTATGATAACTTGTGTTTCTTGGCAGTTTTTTTAGTTATCCAACTACAATAATTTTGATTTCTCAAGTTACTAAACTATAATATATAGGGACTAGAGATGTGAGTCTTCATTAGAGATAATTTCATAATCTGAAAACCTATAAAGCACGGATACGGATACGAGTATCGGATACGACACTACGGCAAAATTAGAAAAATATAAGATACGATACGACTTGGATACATATAATAAAAAATAATTATATATATATATATATATATTTAATTATTCAGCTATAAAAATTTTATACATTTATGAACAATATAATGAATATTCATAAAACTAAAGAAAACGGCTGAGTAATTTAATTGCATAATAACTTAAAATTAGATATAATATTCTGAGTTGAATACCAGAAGAAAGATAGTTACCGAACAACGATGATTGTAAACGAAGGATATAATATTTTGGTTGATCGTTTCATCTTATGATAAAAGGGTTGAATTATTCACTGAGTTATAAATGAAAAGCCTGAGTTTCTTTTAGAGGTTTTTATATTAAAGGAATTATTTGTTATTTTTAAAGCGGCTCCAATTAAAAAAATTACAAAATTTACCCCGCCCTATCCCGCAAGTGTTCTTACGATATCCCTCCTGTATCCTTGTTGTTCCCTCTCATATTCGAAATTTAAACCATAAATAAACAATGTTGGATACTCGGATATGTATCTTGTATGTATCTTGGCGTATCCATCGTGTTTCCGTACATGTTACGTATCCGATATTGATACTCCAACCCTAACTGAAGTATATGTGCTTTAAAGCTGAAAATAGATGGGGACCACAAGCGTTTTGGAAAAAAAAAGTTATGGAGCATAAGTCAAAAACTTTCAAAGATAGGGACCGGTCGCTAAGAATCCTGATCCCTTCTCCTTTTTCTTTTTTGGATGTTTTATATTAATAATTATATTACTTTTTAGGACATAATCAATATATATACTAAAATTCTAAATAAAGAATGATGGCGTCAAAATCTAGAACAGATAATTGACGACCGACCAATTAATGAATAATGGTGAATTAGAGGTTTAATAATGGATTGTAACTGTGAACAGTGATTGTGAATAGTATCACGTATATGTGAACAGTGGTTGTGAACAGTACCACTGTATATATGAACAGTAATTGTGAACAGTGACTGTGAACAATACCATAGTATATGTGAACAGTACCGGCAGAAACTAATTAAAAATGAAGATGAATACGAGACATTTTTTGTTAAGGTAGGTTCCCCCGGTAGCGCTTATACTAGTCCGGCAGTACGTCCTCCTTTTGTGTGTGCTTGCTTTGTATTAGCTCAAATGCAATCAATTTGGATGATAATACAAGCTACCAATCTCTCTCTCTCTCTCTCTTTCTATAATTTCCTTAATTCTATTTATAAGTATAGAATTAGGATTACAAATATTTCAACAGAATAAATAATAAACTGTGTAGGAGAGAGAGCGTATAAGAATTGGTATTTTTTTGGGGTATGAAAAGAGAGAGTATAAGACCCTAGAAAATTGGCTTGTATTTATATTGCCAATGGCTTTATATCTCTTAGGAGAGATGGATGGATATTGGGAGAGAAGGAAGAGATGTTTTTTTGGTGTGGTTTGAATGAATGAATGAGGGGGGTATTTATAGGTAAAAAATGAAGGGCAAAAAGGTAAATTTGTGTAATGTATATGATGTGTATGCTTAGGTCACATGTATTCTAGAATGTAGATGATGTGTATGCTTAGGTCACATGTATTTTAGAATGTACATGATGTGTATGCTTAGGTCACATAGGTAAAAATGGTATTTTATTGGAGGTAAAAATAGGATTTTACCGGAGGTAAAAGTGTTGAATTACCTTTGTATGCCAATGATAAAATTAGTATTTAACCACATCAAAAAATATATAATTCTTGATTTGTGAATTATGTACTTTTGTCTCGGTGGAAGAATCATGGTAGTTTAAAACTCCTAAATCAATACAAGAAAAGTGACTTTTTGCGATATTTATTATGCGACAATTTCTAAAAATATTGTGTTATGTACTCAATCACGTCAAATAATTTTAAGACGTATGATTTAAAAGTCAAATAACTCAAAACTAAGAAAAAGTAATTTCGTCAAATATCATAATACTAAAATTTGACTGTTAATTTGAATTAGTTAATAATATATATGGTTGTGTAATATTATATATGCAGCCAGGTTTCAAAAAAAAATTTATTCTTTTAACTAAATAACGGACTTTCCCTTTTGAAGGAGTAAATGATTGAATTTTTTGATCAATTCTAAAAAATTTAATAAAAAATATTCAACCGAGAAGTGGGTGATCTAAAAATCTAAAATTTCAGCGATTGAAATGCACGTACATATATCAATCTTTAGTTCACCCGCCTTTTGATTGAATGTTTTGATAAAATTTGGTAGAGTTAATTTACTCATTATGAAAATCATCATCACCAAATTTCATTAAAAAATTCAATTATTTAGCTATACTTAAAAGGTTCGTTATACAGAAACTTGAAAACTAAGTGATTATATATATAAATGTATAGATGTATATAATTTTAGTATACATGTATACAATGTATAATATTATACATATTTTTTTTTAATTCAAGGTAAGTTTATAATATATACATATTATTATATATATGAAATATCTTTTTATTATATTTATACTTAACGAGTAATATATAATGAACCGTGTCGGGTAATTCACTAAGATTATGAGTAAAATTTGAATATGATTTTTTCATCCAATAAAAAAGTCACTCATTTAAAGACGAATGCGCTCTTAACTGTGGGAGCATAATTCCGTACACGGACATGGGCCTAGACCCAGTGTACAAAGTATGGGCCTGGACGAGGGCCGGATAAATAGGTCAGTCCAAGAAACCTTCAGGTCAATGAGATGAAAGGCATCTGTTGATCGGATAGCAAGCTAGTCGCTGATAGTGGAGTCATAGATAAGAGGCAGTTGAACTGGTGGATAGACAATGGGGAATAGCCAGTTCTGCGAGTGTGAATAGAGTTGTTAACACCTGTAACATTGGAGTACTGATCAAGTTTACCCTTTATAGTAATTTCTTATTACACCAAACCCTATCCAGATTTTATAAATATATTAAGATAAACCCTTCGCAAGGGACACAAGAAAAATAGTAGTGGCAATATACTCACTCTCTTTCTCTCTCTTTCTTCCTAAACTGTATCTTTGGCCATTAAAGTCCAGTGAAAAACACAATCACACACTCTGGGATGACGTACTGCCGGATTGGGAATTAAAGCCACTAGCAAGGGAACCTACCCACAAAAACAAAAGTCCGTTGTTCTTATTGCTAATTTACTGTTCATCGCTACCACCTTCATTGGGTTTAGTTACTGACTCTACCAATTTGAATCGATTCAACCTTTTTTGGGTTCGGTCAGATTTACACCACTCACACTAACCGAACCATTGCTAGTTCTATTTGAGATGAAAAGAGTTTTAGAATTTAGAAAAAAAATCGTCTCATCTTGTTGCTTACGCATTATGGTTTGAACTTAAAATAATTTTTAATTTAGACGTTGATAATTACTATAATACAGTTGTTTTGCATAACCAAACAACCAGATTTAACAAACTAAGATAGCTCCATGGTGTCGTAGGCTACCACGATTAGTCAATCCCTTAATTAGTCTCCTCTTTTTTTTGTTTGTTTTGTTGAATGAATGGTCTGTTAATTAGTCTTATCTGCCTCTAACTTCCCAACTCCTCCGTAGGAATAAAAGAAAAAAGTGTACCTCAAAACATC
Source organism: Lonicera japonica (assembly GCA_021464415.1). Lineage (NCBI taxonomy): Eukaryota > Viridiplantae > Streptophyta > Magnoliopsida > Dipsacales > Caprifoliaceae > Lonicera > Lonicera japonica. The sequence goes on along the minus strand of CM038469.1, from coordinate 40,437,184 downwards.
TTAAATATTTTAAATTACGAAGTTAACTAGATAAATGCAAGTGATTGGAGGAAAAAAGCAGAAGCAGAGACACAGAGCTCGAGTTTGAGCTAATATGTAAATTAGTAAATACTTAGCGCATTTTTAACTACTTGAACTTTAATCTGAACCTCTCTTTTTAAATTAAGCATTTATATTTTTATTTTTTTAATAAAGTTGAAAAATCTTAGTTTTTCCTGTTAATTACAAACAATAAAAACCCTCCCCTCTCCAAGCATTTATGTTTAACTCATACATATTTTCAAGAAATCAATGGCTAAAAGCAACTTTCACGCTATTTATGATTTATGAACTATTTTTATTCCAAAACGCATTTGTCATGTTATTTCTTTTAAATTCAGTGTTGCATTGTATACATATATACTATAGTTCTTTCAAAATTGAGTAGACTAATTTTATTCAAATTCTAATTTTAAATCTCAAAATTAAGTTTCCCAACACATCATAATGTCTTTTGTTTTTAAGCCTTTTTTTTGAAGGATCAAACTTTATGAAAAAAGAAAAGAAAAAAGAGAGAGCCCATATGCCAACCAAATCAAACAAACAAAGAAACAAGCGAAAATAAGAAGCAACATAGAAGCAAACACCAAAATAAACAAACAAAAAATGGCTTTCAACTCAGATCATGCTTAAATAAAATAATAGATGTAATCTCAGTCTCCTCTTCAATTCAATCCAATGTTTAATTAATCTAAAATATTGACCTAAATCCATATAATACCCACAACTTGGCCTTAAAGTCTCCACACAGTAATTAAAGAAATATAGTAAGATTTCTCTTCACAATCCAATGCGTATGTGGAAACACCATTCTCTCTCTTCCCTTGGCCTATTAGTGATAATAATAAAAAGGCGATTCCAAATGAATACTTAGTACTTTAAACTTATTTTTAATTACACGTTATATACATATTAAAGTGTTCTAATAAATACTTATAAAATGTTACCGATCGAAGATAATTTTAGAGTGTTAAATTTTTTAAAAAACAAGTTTAATAGTCATACCATATCTTTATATATATGTACATACTTCAATTTAATGAATCATTTGCCTTTTTAATAATATTTTGAAAAAAGTATTTTCTTTCATATATATATTCTCGTTGCAAAAGACTTAAAAAATGAGAGTTTAAAAGTTGTTTTTTTTAAAAAAAAAAATCTAACTAAAAATGTGTCATGATGGCTGCTATTGCAACATGTATTACTTAACTTCCATTGACCATTTTTTAAAATATTGAAATAATTTTTTTTCCACGTAAAAAAGTTTTTTTTTTCTTTGACCATGTAAAGTACCAAATGAGCCCCTTACTGCGGTTGAGTTCTTTTGATTGTTTTTTTTTTGGACATATTCTTTTGATTGGTTGAGGGGTAATTTAGTAGGTCTACCTTTGAATTTATTATTATGATGAGTTAGAATTTGGGAATAGAATAAGTGGTGTTTTAAAAATATAAAATTTAAGCATATCATATTTGTAACAATCAAATTAATTCAGGATAAGACAAAGAAAATTGTCAAATACATGACTTAAGCTTTAAATTTAAAAATTACTTCTACTTCATATTTGAAATTTTCGAATAAATGAGATTTGTTCAAGTACAGCGGCGCTGATTAGGCCGGTTAGTTATTCAAATATTTAACACTTAATTAGATCAATCTCTAAGTCAATAGAATCTTTTTATTTGATAACTTGACTATTTGACTAATAAATGTGTAAGAAATCAATTTATCCCCATCTAATTTGTCAAAAATAAAAATCATCCACCTATGTATCACGAATTTCTTTGAATATATGTATATATATAGCTTATATAAAACCAAGGAAAATATATCAAAAAGCATAAAAGCAATAGGTGGGAGCAAGTTCATTTTAATTTAGAAAAGCACAATTTAAGTTGTTTCAAAAAAATAATAATTTAATACCTTTGACATATGACCTTAATTAATAATGTTGCCATTCTATAAATACAGATCACCTTAAGTTATAATTAATTTGGATATTAAAAAGAAAAATTGTATAATGTTGTTATCACTCGCCTTTGGTTACCTTTTTTTTTTCCCAAATATATTTAGTTTGACTTAGAAAGCTATAAACTCAAGACCATGCCAGAATATGAGATTAATTTAAACTTATATTCCTTTAAATTAGTTTTGCTTTATTATATTATATATAGGGCCAGGCCTTTTCAGAATACAAATTTTTTTTTTTTTGGATTGTCATATTTGATTTCTTTAATAATTGTAATTAAGACATTATTTTATTAAAACTATTTCTGTTGTTAAAACAGTTATTCTGTGAATCGATAAATCCATCCAAAACTCAGAGTTTTTTTATGAAATGTTTCAAATTAAAATTTTCTTTTCTTTTTGAAATATAATTAATTGATAATATGTCATACTTAGTTATGGCCTGGTAACCCTTTTAATAAAATTCGTTACTCCATCCCTATTCTTCCTATGATACTTGATTATCGTTTTCGCTGTCAAAACCTGCCCTGTCTTTGTGGTGGTGGTGGGGGGGGGGGGGGGGGGGGGGTTTAAATTACTTAGAAAAAGACATAATTATTCTTCTAGGATAACAATAGCAAATAAGTTGTATTTGTTTAGCAAGTGGGCTAATCTAGTTGATAAGGCACACATTTGAATTTACAAAAAATCCTATGTTCGAGTTTTATTCGGGGTGGGGGGATTTTCGTTATTATCGTAATAAAAGAAAAGAGATTACAACCTTCTCTTTTAAAAAAAAAACGTTGTACTCTTTAATTATTGTTAAAATTAATGACTTTCTTTACATATATCAAATTAAGGATCGAAACTATAAATTTGAGAATGAAGAATTACATTCCAATTTTCATAAATACATGCACAACAATTGTAATTGATTGCACCATGATACCCATATATGTACATATACATAAGAGGATAGCGGACAAGAGTTAGTTGATCAAGTTAGTTAAAATTGAATATTTTATTTGTAAAATCTAGGTTTGAATTGAACCTTGTTAATAGTTTTTCTATTGGGAAATTTGTAAAATAACCGTAAGTTCTCGCTAAAACATGTGGCCTACCTTAATTGTTTCGTTCTAGACTGTTTAAGTAATCAAAAAAAAATTACAAAAAACTATAGAAATAAAATGACATATTAAATATTTATCTACTAATTAATTAAAGTTAAGAGTCTTCCAAAGTTGCTAAATAAATAAGTAATTAATTGTAGCTGATAGATAGAGGGGGGCTGTGTAAAACGAAAAGGTTGGTCAATGGCCACGACAGCAGTGTCTCCTCCGCGTGTAATAAGTGTTTTGACCGGACAAATTAAAACAAACAAAGCCACCGGTCAACACGGATCACCCAATGAGAAATTAACACATCTACAACTCTTTCCACCCCAAATAGTAACAGTATCATGCTAATTAAATTTCACAAACTTCGTATACACATTTTCATGGGAGCAGCACAAGAATTTTTCAAAGAAGAGCTAAAATTGGTGAAATATATATAATATTTTTTTTGAAATACATTCACGTCTGACTTTTAGTCGAAATTATAAAAATTGCTCTAATTAAATGAAAGATTTATATAGTTCGATTTCTCCAACCTCCTTTCTCTTTCATGTATTGAATTTTAGATGCATTCATTGCTATGTATTAATATTCTTTCTGAAATTGAAGAGCTAGGGGACAAGTTTTAATACTGATACTACTCTTAGGTTAGGCATGTAGTTTGAATCTAGTTTACCTCTTAGTTATCTCTACAGGTTCAAGCATATACGTATTTTTGCCGTCCTACTTATTTTTAGGGGTTCAAACGTGCGTCTCAATCTTTTTGAAGACTTATTTTCTCCATAAATCCGCTAGGGAATACTTATTTTTTAATTACCTGATGAAACTCGCCAATTGCGCGCCACCTTAATTCTAACCTACAACCTTACCAAATAATTAAGTGTACTTGCCATTTAGCTAAATACCGTGCGCAATGTAGGACGTGATAAACAAAGAAACATAAGTATTGTGGATCCCAACGAGAGTATTGAAAAACAATAGTACAAAATAATGGCTGCAGCCGAATAATGCGTCTCTCTCTATAAAGTCCAAAGCTCCTCTGTCACAAACGTTGAAGTTGAAGTCTTCATCGATCTATTTTTTTTTCTATATTTTTTTTTTCAACCATATGTGAATGCCTGTTTATAATTAAATTAGAGAGTATAGTTGGAGACAGTTGACATTTTATGTGTGTTGTGTGTGTGTAATGGGGAAAAGAGGAGCCTCTTATATTTGAATTTGTTGTTAAAATATAATATATATATATATATATTAGAAACCTTGAGAGCTGAGGTTCATTTATAACAGATACAGAGAGAGAGAGAGAGAGAGAGAGAGAGAGACCATATATAGAAGCGAAGAGAGTTAGCATTTAAAGTGAGAATTAAGTACCATATATATATACCTAAATAATTAAGAAAGAAAAAATTAAATGGAGGGTTACTGCAGGTTGAATGCAGAGAATAGGTATGGGGTTGTACTTAGAGATGATCAAAAGAGTAGTGATGAATCCATTGGCCATCAAGATCAAGGTTGCTGTGAAGATGCTTCAAAGGTATATCTATATATTTATGATTATTATATCATTTAGTTGCTCATAATCAAAAAATTTCCCATGGATCAGAGATAAACTTTAATTTAGTGCTGGTTTGGTTTGAGTTTTGGTTTGTTCTTTCAGCTCGAAATGGTACTTTCACATGAAAAATTTGAACCTCATCAACTTAATTATGATTCAACCTCTCTTAATATGAGTTATAAGAGAATCCTAGTTTGAATTTATAATTTTAAGATTTTGGTGATGAACATAACTTGAACCAAACAAGCAACAAAGTTTATGTTGATTGGATTATGAGATTCGTTGATTATCATTTTCTTTGAAATGGTTTGTTGTGAATGATATATTTGTTTAATTCTCTTTGTATCTGATGTCTGTTTATCCTTTTTCTTTTCTTTCTAGGTATATACATCTAATTATGTTTGAAGAATTTCTTTGACAGCTTAAAATATTTTTTCTTATATATATACAAATCTAATTATGTTTTCCCAAAATTGATTTCTTCATTCTGGGACATCATATCTCAGATTGAGATCGGTCACATTTTCATAGTCACAGATATAATCAATTTACTAATTAAATCTCATAATAATAGGAAGTTTTTTTAACTAAATCTCATAATTAAAATCGTTATAAGTAAATAATAACTTGTAATTATATTTGAGAGGTGTAAGAAGTTTTTGAACTATCAAAAATATTGTAGCTGTAGGTGTTTTAATTTCCTTTATCTCAGGTCCTTAATTTTAATCTATGGTACATTAATTCTTCCGTAATTTAGGTTGTACTATGGTACATATGGCTACATAATATGATGTTACCATTGAAATGCTTAATTACTTCCTGAAGTAATGAATTGAAGCAATGCACATAATGCTATATATATATCATCAAATCAGTTTGCTAATTAAGCTTGCATATTTTATTTTGATTATTAATTTTCAAAGAGGATGTTTTGGAGAGAGATTTCATTGACCTATTGGCTCTTTTCTGTCTCTATTAATGTTACTTTTATTTTTGGGTCATTTTTAGTTTAACAGTATCATTTCCTTTTTATAATATAGTTAATGTATTAACTCTCACAATAAAAAATAAGATGTATTTTTAAGATGTATTATTAAAACTAATACTTTCAATTGAACTATATAGATGGATTAAAATGTGCCTAGATCTTAATTTGAAATGAAAAAATTGTTTTTATTGCATGACAACACATAAAAAGTTAAAAACAAAACGTCATCCTTAATTATTTATTTTGACTAGTGGCCAATAACTAAGACTCCCATGCAAGTAGGTGTATTCAATTCAATAGTTGACTAATTAGTAACCGGATAATTTTCTGAAGTAAATTTTTTTCTACTCTTTGCGTGCCTAATTTAAAATTTAATCATGCATTCTTTTATTTATTTTCATGTAGGATAGTGAACTTGAATCATCCAAAGCTGAAATGAAAGAAGTAAGAGAAGAAAACACAAGACTAAAGTTGCTATTAGAGCAAATAGAGAAAGACTACAAATCTCTCCAAATGCGCCTTACAGAAATCTTTCAACAAAAATCCGAAAACAAGAGTAGCCCATCAACCACCAGCAACGAGGACCTCCATGCAGAAGCAGAACCGGAGCTCGTCTCTCTTCGACTCGGAATGAGCTCAAACGAGGCTAAAAAAGATGATATTACCACTACTAGCACCAGCAAAAGAAGAGATGGGGAGTTAAAAGATGGGCTTCAACTTGGACTCGACTGTAATTTTGGAGGGTTAGTTTCGGATTCGTCGGAGGTTCTTGTGGAACCGAGTCCCGAGAATAGCTCGGAGGAAATGAAGAGAGAGAAAGTGGTGAAGAGAGGTGGAGAAGATGAAGCTTCAGAAGGGTCAAGTGTGAAGAGAGCTAGGGTTTCTGTTAGAGCTAGATGTGATACCCCAACTGTAAGTGCATTTTTCAAAATTCATCTTTAACGATAATGACAAATGAAAATGCTTTAATTAAATATAATATCACATGGTACATTGGTACTACATTGATCCATATATATCTTAATCTATTTAGGATGTATCGGGTTTTATAAAAGTGTTTTGTCTCATATAGTGAGGAATATGTGAGACCTGAATATCTTACATATAAAACGGTTATTTTAGTAGGGCAGATATATAATAAAAATACATGGACCTACCTATTTGACTAATTTTTACGAACAAACTGACGTGGTAAAACATCATGGATTGAAGTGTGGGTTTCTTGGTCATGAAATGTACGTAATTATTAATGCATATTTGTCACATTAGTTGTTTTACAATAAATGGTTAGATAAGTTGGTTCACGTATCATTCATTCATTATGAATATAGTACCAAAATGTACTCCGCGAGTACCTAATTAATATCTACACAAAATGGCATAACAATTATTTTAATTATTTGGATAACGCATCTTACATTTTAGTAAAACCCATTACTATAATGATCATTAACCAGTCAAATAATGTTACTTCAAACTCTGGTAAGTACTTTTTGTACGTTTAGTGCTAACCGAATAAGAATTTGTTGAACTTCTTTTAAATAGGGTTATAGTAACCCTTGCATTTGATTAGTAAATTTAATAAAATAATAATAATATAGTTATAATGAAATCCTCACTTTTTATTGCATCCATCAATTAAATGGGAGGGTCATCATGTCAACAAATTTCTAGTTAGTATTAACCTACATCTAATAAATGAAATAGTTGAGATAATAAAACTCATTGAATTTAGGAATGCTAATTTGGTTTATCTATCAAAGCAGATGCATGATGGGTGCCATTGGAGGAAATATGGACAAAAAATTGCCAAAGGAAATCCATGCCCTAGGGCATACTATCGTTGTACGGTTGCACCAGCTTGCCCAGTTAGAAAACAGGTATCGTTTTTTTTCTTTTTTACATTTTTCAAAGGGGATATTAAAAAATAGGGATTGTATAAAAAAGTTTTTTTCAAAAAAAATATGAAATAATGTTTTTTAAAATTAAGGGCCTATATTTGATCAAATTCTAAAAGAATTGCAAAGTTAACTTTATAGTAAATTTTTAATTTGTATTTTTTTATGGAATCATGCAAAATCAAGTTTGCACTACATGTCTTTTAGTATATTATTATAAATAAGTGTTTAATTAACAGTGTTTTAAAATAATTTTAAGAAACTATATATTCGAAACTTATTTATTAATAAAATGCACATAATAATCTTTTTGGAGTTATGCAAAGTTAAGTTTTCACTCGTTATTTTCTAAAATATTACTAAGTATATGTGTTTGTTTGGCGTTGCTTTAAAGTTTTATGAATGAAATATAAGAATATACTTGTTAAAAAATATAAACACATCATGCAAAACAAATTTGCACTAAATTTTTTTTATTGCAAAGTTAAGTTTGCACTTAACACAATTTAGTGCAAAGTTTACACTCAGTCAAAGCCCTTATTTTAAAACACAATTGATAAACAAGTCCTTATCTCATAATCTTAATGATAGCTAAGCCCTTATTTTAAAAAAATATTATTCATTAGTTTTTTCACAAAAAATATTATCACACAAACCTTTTAATTACCTTATTTCCAGTTTTTCAAATTACTTTTTTCTTTTTCCCTCTTATCAGTTTTATAAACAAAATAATAATAACTTTTTTGTATTGAAATATTTCAATGCAAAGGAAAGATTTTTCCTTTATTTTTTATTTGCTAATGTACAATGCATTAATGCATTTAGGATACAATTTCAAGAAGCAAGCTGGCAGTGGCGGAGCTAAGATTTCTATTCAGTGGGGGCTTGATTAATGTTAAACAATTTTTTTTAATTAGAAGAAGTAATAACACCAAAAAATATTGTATTTTAAACATCTATTATATAGAGGCATGTACATAAAAAACACCAGTCGCAAAAATTATTTTCTAAGGCTTCATATCTTGAAAATATTGAAAGATACCTTCATTTTTAATGTTTTTTATTATAACTTTTTCAACGTTCAAATTATTATTTTTTTGACAAATTTACGCATTTTCATATATTAATTTCATACATTTTCCTTAGGCGGTTTGAGAGATTTTTGTTATTTATGATTAGAAGAAATAGACTTAGACATTCCTTCTATTTAATTAAAAATAAGTAAGATGAGAGAAGATAAGATATATTTCGGAAATATAATATGGGTCTATGTGTTCTTTCACTTCAATTGTTAAATTATTCAATAGATAATCTTATATGAGGGGCAAACCTACAATAAGTAAAATTTTATAAGCCAATATCAGTTTTATGGTATAATTAATGGGTTCAAAGGTGAAGATCAATTTTTCTCTAATAATACATAAAAATCAGACCCAGATTTCTAAATTTTTTACAAAAAAAATTTCAGAGTTTTGAATTTTACAAAAAAGCCCCTGTAGAAATTTAAAAATACCATACCTACTATAAAAAAAAATTCAAATCCATGTGGGGGTTTAAACCCCCACTTGTCCTATGTTTCCTCCGCCAATGCAAGCTAGGGCACATTTCGATTGCTATATAATATATTACTACTTTGACAAACCAAGATATCGAGCAATTTATTGAGCAAGCGTTTTGATAGTTGTACACAACCAATGTAAATCTATTATTTTATGTTTATTTTAATGTTTTAGTAAAATGTAATATTATTTCACTTATTTTCTTCTCTATTTCAGGTTCAAAGATGCGCGGATGACATGTCTATCCTGATCACAACCTATGAAGGAACCCACAACCACTCGCTCCCGATCTCAGCCACAGCCATGGCTTCAACCACCTCAGCTGCGGCTTCCATGCTTCTCTCTAGCTCATCTCAACCGGGCCTCAGCTCATCAGCCACCACCACCCAAGCTGCTAACCTTCACGGCTTAAACCCCAATCTCTCCACCAATCCAAGCACAAGACCATTCTACTTGCCAAACACTCCCTCTCACTCATTCCCAACAATCACTTTAGACCTCACCACAAGTTCTTCCACTCCGTTCAATATGTTCCTTTCTAGTTACCAAACAAACCCAACATTTCCTTCAAAAAGCTTAAACTTTTCTTCCTCAGAATCCAACATGCTGCTACCTACGGTTTGGGGCAATGGGTATCTTAACCATGGGACACTACCCTACAATAAGAGTCACATTGGCTCCTTAAACCTTGAAAAGGCATCACATTCACAAGAACATTTTTATCAACCCTATATGGAAAAGAGCAACCAAACTTCCCAACAGCCACTAACAGAGACCTTAACTAAGGCAATCACTGCAGACCCCAGTTTCCGATCGGTGATAGCGGCTGCTATTTCGTCGGTAATTGGCAGTGGGACACAAGGGAACCAAGGTGGAGGGGAGAGCTTTGGTCACCACTTGAAGTAGGTTAAAATGGTAAAATGCCCATTTTGGCCATTTTTCCTTCAAAAACAACTTATGGGGCAAAAGGGGGAAGTTTGTGCATCAAGCTTTTAGATGATGCCATTGTCAAATGTGGGAACATGAGGAAGCTTGATGAGTTTTGAACAAACTTCAGTACCATTTTGTGTCTGAAATAGTTCTTGTAGTTCCCTTGCTCAAAATAGGGACCAAATCGAATTATGTATTTATTATGTACTTATCCTTTTATGTTCGTGAATTTTGCCCAGGCAGTGCGAGTTTTTTTCTAGTGGAAGAAATAAGTAATTTCATTCTCAAAAAAATGATTAAGATTTGGGAATCACGAAACCAAATCTTTATTTATTTCTTATTTCTTCTCTTTAATCAGTTCGCGCCAAATGGTCCAAAACTTTGATGCCTTGACTGGCATTTTGACAATCTAAATATTACAAAGAAAAATATTCTACAAAGAAAAAATTTGAAGGTGGTTAACAACTACAACTGTTTACTCTGAGACTAGTCTTGCCTATGAAACCTTCAATAGCTCATGAAAAGCCTCTTGAGGTATATCAACAGAGCCGACTCTCTTCATTCTCTTCTTTCCTTCTTTCTGCTTTTCCAACAATTTCTTCTTCCTTGTAATGTCGCCTCCATAACACTTTGCAAGAACATTCTTCCTCATTGCCGAAACCCTAGAAAACAATGACGATAAAGTAACTTACGAATAAGACAACTATAAAAATGAGGAAGAGTAGTTCTAGAGGAGTCAAATGATGTGGCATCAATTATTCAATTGTGTTGGTTGCTGGTTAAGGTTCAGACTCTTATCACCTCACCCACAACTAATGCACCGACACCACATCAACGGAGTCATTTCTTTGATTGAATAAGGAAAGCAACTAAACCGATTCTCAATGGATAAATCTACTTACGTCTCCCTTGCAATGATCTTTGATCCAATAGCAGCTTGTATGGTTATTTCGAACATTTGCCTGTCCAAGATCACATATAGAAAGAACTTTCGTAAAACAAGAGGAAAGGGGAACCGAAATAAATTAATCCCTCCATCCCAAATTAAGAGTCCAGTTTGACTTTCAAACTTTTTTAAGATACACATTTCAACCAAATCAAGGTTGAGAAAAAAAACTTTTTTGGTATCATGAGATTTGGTACACTGATTATATCCCAAAAAATAAACAAAGAAACTAGACTCACACTTTGACACATCCTGAAAAGGAATATGGACCCCTAATTTGGGATGGAGGGAGTTCTTAATGATTAGTATCATATAATATCAATTTAAGAAATTTTCACTTAGCGCACCTGTCTATAAATTTCTTCAGCTTATCCACAAGTTCACGACCAACACGTTGGGCCTTCAATCTGTGAACAATTGTGGCCATTGCATCGACTGGTTGCCCATTCAAGAGGAGATCAAGTTTCACCAAATCAGATGACTGATAACTGTTTAACCACATTCATTATGAAACATTCAATTGAAAATCGTAAAAATCAATCTCACATTCTCACCACACAAAGCAAAACTAATTGCATGCGTGTGTGAAAAAGAGAAAGAGAGGAACACAAGAACTTACTCAGCATCCTCATAATCAAACGAGGCATATCCGGATGTTATACTCTTCAATTCATTATAAAAGTCAACAACAATTTCCCTCAGAGGTATTCGATACTTCATAAAGGCCCGTTGACTACCCATCGTTTTGATCAAGGAAACAGGGAAAAAAAATAGGTAAATACAATCAATAAAGTCAAAATAAAAACATTTTTATCTATAATGAGCACAAGGATTTGCCTCTATAAGAAAGACAATGATCACCAAATCACCTATCGATAAATGAATACTCCAACTGCTCCCCTCTCCGCTCCGAGCAAAGGGTAATAACAGCCCCCACATACCTTCAAATAAAAAATGGACAAATGCTTTCACTTTATTTTCACCCCAAAAAAGAGAAAAGATTTGCAAATAAAGAAAGGTGTAAAGGGAGTAAGAGAGCTTACTCACTAGGAATAATAATGGTAGCTAATACTGTAGGTTCCCAACATGCTGTAACTCGGATTTTGGGATTTGAGGACAACGCAGCAGGATTCTGAACTTGAACTTTGCTAAAGTAGTATTTTTTATATTAAAAATAAATAAAAAATGAAAATGATTATATCTTTTAGGAAGACATTTAATTATCAGTGTAAAAGTGAAAATCACGTGTTCTACATACCTCCCATCTGAATATTCAAAGATGTAAGGCACAGTTGGAACAGTAGAAATTATATGAGTTCCATGTTCCTATCATACATAAGATAGTAATGCATTAGAATAAGTTGTGCTGCTGTTATAATTATTAAACTCAATAAAATATTAAAATGTAATAAGATCAACTTGCTCCAGGTACATCTTAAATTACGAGTCCCTTTTCTAAAAAAAAGCTATAAAATATTATGATATACCAAAAGTAGCATTTTGTTGCACGGCCAGGTTTGGGCACGCTGAATACAGCTGGGTTGAATTTGGGTGGGCAAGGTATGTGGATTCAGGTTTGGTTAGGACCAAATTGGGCTCGGCCAACATATTTTTCTTTTCTAATGAAATCCCTTCACTATTTTCCACTATGTTGACATACACAAAGAAGCTTGTAAATTAAACTACCAAACATTCTATATTAAAATTCCAAACAAATTCTATCCAGCAAAAAGAATTTCCTTCAAATTACTGCAATAGTAGAGGACAAAGGAACGCTCCTTGATGTTTTTCTTTTCCTAAAACAAAAGGAATCAACAGAAAAATAAAAGAAGAATATGAAGGACCAAAAAAAAGGTTACCAAAAAAGGTTCTCTTTAAAGAAATTATGAGTATTAACCTTGGGCCAAAACCATACAAAAAACTCAACATTTGAGATATTTATAAAATATATGTCACTATTAATCACATAAATATAAAGATTTAAGACTTGGGAGTACGTGTGGTTTGTAGTGAAAATCATTTCTTTCTTCATTTTTAGTTTGCATTTATAAGTTCTCACAAAAATAAATCAAAACTGTAGTGCCAAAACTGGCAGTCTGGCAAACTGATAATTTAAATATTACAAATGAAAAGATTCTATAACGAAAATAATTGAAGTCTGACAACCATAAGATAAAAAATCACCAAGGCACCTTGTGAAAGTCAATCACCAATGAAAACGAAAGGGTACCTGTTCGAGCCGCTGATGGAAAACATCCATGTGAAGTAAGCCTAAGAAACCACACCTATATGAAGAAGACCGTAATCATAACCAAATAAATCAACATGGTTTGGATTCCAATGATGATGGGGCTTTTAGGATTTTGCCCCTGTTCTTCATCCAAAATTAGACTCACCCCCTGTTTTCATAATCACTAGACTACCCTGCGTGCCGGAGAATCTCAAAAGAATTTACAGAAAAGTAGGCGGTTAAGTCAAAGGATTACATGAAAAAAATCAGACATTGCCCACCCATATTTACATAATTCTTTGGGATTCCCCTGCATGTAGAGGGCAAAGTCTAGCGATTATGAAAACAATGGGTTAAGTTCAATTTCCAAATAAAATGGGGGTAAAGTCAAAATTTCCCATGGTAATATTAAGGTAATCCACACCTAAAACCAAGACCAAGTGCTGTGCTACTCTCTCTTGTAACAGAGACGCTTGCGTCATTGCATGTGAGTCTCTCTATTGCATGGTTAAGTGCTTCAAAGTCAGATCCATCGGCTGGATAAAGACCGGAAAATACCATATGTTTTGCAGGCTTGAACCCTATAGTTTAGATATGAATAAGCATGCACATACAGCGAAGTGTCAGAAAAATTGCATACCACGCATAAAGCTTCCATTGCAATTTGCAAATGAAAACCCAAATAGTGCAATTTATGTACAAATTCTTGTCTTTCTAGGGATAAATTAAATGGCCAAACAAAAATCTTCTCCGGTAATTGCGTAATTTGATCATACCAATGATGGTCACTTTATGGGCACGAGGTACCTCAAATCCAAAGTGATTATTTCTATTTGACACAAACATGTATATATATACTCCTTGAGCCTCAAATTGATAGTCCCGTTTTAATTTTGGTACTTTTTTAAGTAAACACTAATTTCAACTTAATCACCTGGTCAAGAATACTTGATTTCTATTGTCAAATTAGGTACACTGATTACGTCCCAAAACAGAATGGACTATCAAAGTATCAAGCTGAATCATACCGAAAAGGAAAGTAGAACTATTAATTTGGAGACGGAGGCAGTATATTAATTTATTTGTGTGTATTCCTGTACTCCCTCCATCCCAAATTAAGAGTCGACTTCCATTTTCAGAACGTAATCAATGTACCAGAACTCATGATAGGAAACAAGTTTTATTTGAAACCATTGATTGTGATGAAATTAGTGCATTCTTAAAAAATGTGAAAGTCAAACATGGACTCTTACTTGGGGACTGAGGGAGTATTCGGAAAACTGTATACATCGATGTCAATAGTTGAAAGACTATAGTTTAATGTGGTGTTGGAGCTAGGGAGAATTATGACATCATACTAAAAACGAGTTTCGTCAGCCCGGAAGTTATTTCAAGTATATCAATCCAAGAATATTTAACGGCTTGAAGGGAAAAAGTTCGAGAAAATACCTGGAAGTGGTTCAACAGTGCTTCGGCTTTGATAAAGTGTATCTCCAATGCGAGCCTCTTTGGTAGACCTCATTCCACTGACAACATACCCCACTTGCCCAGTGAAAAGGACCCCAGTAGACCTAAGTTCAGGGTGCATAATCCCAACATCCAAAATCTCGTAAGATTGACCAGTTGCAGCAGACGAAATCTTTTCCCCCTTACGAAGAGCGCCATCAACAACCGCCACGTGGCATATCACTCCTTTATATTCATCGTAATACGAATCCAACAAAAGCATACGAAGAGGTGAGCTACTCTTACCGGGTGGTGCAGGAATTCGCTCGATGACAGCAGGAAGAACCAGATCAAGACCTTGGCCCGTTTTGGCAGACGTCAGAAGCACGTCAGATGGGTCAAGATCAAACATTGATTTTAGCTGTGCTTTGACCCGATCGGGATCAGCTGTTGGCTGGTCTATTTTGTTTATGACAGGGATTATTGATAGGTTAGATTCAAAAGCGAGATAGAAGTTTGCAACCGTTTGTGCTTGTACACCTTGGGCTGCATCAACTACGAGAAGAGCACCCTGGCAAGCTGCTAATGATCTTGATACTTCATAGCTGAAATCCACGTGACCAGGAGTATCGATCAAGTTAAGTAAAAATTTTGTGTTGGTACCATTGATGTTGTTGCTATGGAACATAGTTGCCGTTTGAGCTTTAACTGTAATCCCCCTCTCTCTCTCTACCTAGGACGGTACAAATTTGGTTTTGTAAACAAGAATTACTTAAAATTTTGAAATTCAAACTTCAATGAACTATGGTAAATGTAACTGATTAGAATGTCTTGATATAAGAAAGGTATACCAGACTTCTCCAAAGAGTGCTAAACAAACATAAAACATATAATGCTAATTAAACTTTGAATTTTTCATAATAATCTTACTCGAAAATCATAAGACAAATATTCTTCTTCTCAAATAGTTATGAAATTTCTGTAGTGGATCCCATTCTAAGTTGGAAGAGACTAAAGAGGTATAGAAGTAATAGAACTACAAAACAAATGTTGCATCTCTGTGGCAGCTAATAGCTTCCCTTCCAAAGAATTAAAGGCTCTAACACATCTTTATCATTTTTTTGTTAACGGTATTGTACTGCAGTTCAATATAACGGGGTTTTATATGACATTGCCTATAGAGCATAGAATAATGGGATTGACTTTCCACATAAAAATAGCTCAAGCAGAACAAAACTGCAACACTTTGGCGCACAAGAAAAATAAAAGGTAATCTGCTTATAGGGTCAATTAGCCCATGCACCTTCTAGGTAAATGCCCATTCGGCCATTAACATCAGAACTCAAATCCCCACAAAAATCAAAATTAGACAAAGTATTGTGCATATTATTTGACTTTTGATAAATTGGACTGATTATTCAAATCAATTACATTCATCAAACTTCGACAAAGGAATTGTTGTCTAACATGTTTACACAAACACAAATGCAAAATGCAAAATTTATATTCATTGTGCTTCTAGAGATAACAAAACCCCCTCTACATACTTAACCATCTCATATTAAACTAGCAATTTTCAATCGAAACAAATATCACCGATTATCAACCATCTCATTTCACCATTCAAGCAAAACCATCATCATTATGAGCAGCAACTCCCCCCCCCCCCCCCTCTTCTTATGAGTCAACAACAAAATCAGTTATACTAGATTTTATTTTTTTTACTATTAATGCTGAATGGAAGTCTGTTCAACACTAAGTGGTAGAACTGGTGTTTGTTTTCTCAACTCTTAATTCTGAATTAGATTCTAATTCAGCATTCAAAGGCAAGTCCTGCGTTAATGAAATTTTATTCCAACAATACCCCCATTATTTTTGTTCATTAGATAATGATGTACCTCATAACAATGAGGGTAAAATTATAAAAGACTACTTATTCAGCATTCTCAATCAAAGAAAATCAACATATTCAAAGTTAGTATCCAGTGTTCAGCATTCAGCAATAAAGAGGATAAAAAAAACAAAAACAAAAAAATGGTACCTGCAATTTGTCTAGATACTGAGGTTGGCCATGGCCTTTCTTAATAGTCCCAGTGAGCTCAAGAAGCCGATCAGCCAGCGTCGATTTACCGTGATCAACATGGGCAATAATCGAAAAGTTTCGAATCCTATCAGTAGGGTATTGGCTCAACTCTATAATAACATCTTTACTATTTGTGCGAGAATGAGAACAAAACCCATTGCCAAATTGGGGCAAATTTATTCTACTGTAAAATGAATTGTCTCTAATTATGGCAGATAATAGGCTTAACTTCGAAAACACAAATTGAAAAGAAGCGCATTTGGATGATTTTAGGGTTTTTGAAGCCCTGTTGAAAGAACCCATTTGTCCCAGTTGGAGATTTACGGTTTTTGAAACTGGGACAAATTTATTCTAGTGTGGAATGAATTAGGTCTAATTATGGCGGGGAAAGGAGTTAATTTAGAAAATAGAAGTTGAAGAGAAGTGTATTTGGGTGATTCTAGGGTTTTTGAAGCTCTATTGAAAGGACCCATTTGATGGGTCTATGAGAAAAACTTACCCAGGCGGAGATGTATGGATGCATAGCTGAAGTTGTATTGAAATGGCGCCCTTTACAGTAATTGATTAGAACTTGGAAGAAGTAAAGGTAGGTTTTTGCCCAGAATTAAGAATCCTAACACTAGTTAGGGTGTTAGGGCTTGTTTGGCCATTCCTACATTTTGGTTCTCCCTATCTATTTTTATTTTCCCTTGACATTCCTTTCTTTTCTTTTATTTTTTCTAGAAATCATTACTAGTAATCCGGACAATTGATTTAAACAATAAATTATAAATGTATTAAGGCACTGATTCAGACTCAAAATATTTTAATTTTATTTAGTTGGTTTAAAAATTTAGATCAGAATATTTATTTTTTCTCTTAAAAAAGACTTAATCTGGCTTCTTAGATAAAATATTAACTTTTAAAAAAGTAAAATACATATTTTGCATTTATCCTTTTAAATATGTGTGAATCGGGTGTGGATGCGTTCTCGATTTGCACCCAAAAAAAAATTTGAATTAAGTAATTAATTTGATAGGGGTTTCTGAAATGTCATCCTTAAAGGAGATTATCTTAGAGCTGTCAACTTGATTAAAACAGACAAGAATAAGCTCTCTCTCTTTTTATAAAAAAAAATGGAGGTTTAAGTCTATCTTTTTAACTACATGCAAAGAAAACTTCACTTCAAACTTCTCTTGGTGAGATTCAAACATGAAATCTCTCAATTTCGAGTGGACACTCCCCAACTAAGCTATTATACTTGTTCATACAATAATTTGCTTCTTTTCTAAAAATAAAAATAAAAGAAGGGGAGCTTTAGGTCTCTTCCTTTATTTACAAATAAAGAAAACTCCATCCCAAACCTCCCTTAATAAGACTCAAACTAATATAAGGATACGCTTGCTGATAATGGTATTGTTGGTGATATCAATTATTTATGTGTTTTTTGCTCTTATTTTCATTTCTCTTTAGTCAAGCCAAAAAGTAAATTTATTTATTTATTTATTTTTTTTAAATTAAGGGAGGTCTAAGTCTCTCTCTTAATCCTACAAATAAAGAAAAAGCCCCCTTCCCACCCCATGAGTTGAACCCTTGACCTCAAAGCAAAGGTGGAGGTTGCCTAATACTAGGTCAACCCTTCTCCTCAAGCCAGAAAGTAAATTAGCAAAATGATGAGTAACAAGCCAGAAAGTAAATTTGTTACTCATCATTTTGCTAAATTTATTAGGAATATATGTTGATAACTTTTTGGTTATAGGACCCTTCTTCTCGGTTCTCTTTTGATATTTGTTGTATTTCAAATTCTTGTCATTAATATATATGCTGATTTGGATTTTATCAAAACAAAACAAAAAAAAAAAAAAAACAAACTCTTAGTAGGAATGGCTTAGTAAGCCAGTGGGATGAATACATGACCATCCATAATTTTAGGATCATTATATCTACTTAATATTAATTATACAAAATTAGTTCTAGGTCCCGCATGCCTTCACTAGATTATTTAAAGGACACAATATTTAGGGTTATTGTGTTTAGTCCAAATGTTTTAAAAAACGATACAATTTTATATGAAGTCTCAATTACTATTTTTATTTTTATTTTGAAATGAGCAAACTGTAATAAATCAATTCAAATCCGCATACAAGAAATTAGAAATAAAATTGGGAGGTGACAAGTCCCACCATCCCCGACCAGACATGGAAAATGCAGCTTGAGCTAGCTCGTGAGCCACACTGTTCGCTGATCTACGAACGAACCACACACTACGTTGGATTATACCATTCATGTAGAATTTGCAATCACTAATAATGAGACCCAAAGAGGATAAATCATCAGCATCATTATTCAAGGCTAGAACAAAAGACTTCGAATCGGACTCGACCACAACTCGTTCAATATCCTGTTCTTTGATCCATGATAGAGCTTCTCGAACGGCCATCACTCCAACCATGGCAGGGGAGAAAGACCCGTTAATGCAGCCATTAATTGCAGACAAAAATGCTCCGTCCTCATTCCGCAGAACACACCCAAAACTGACTTTATTTTTCGTGTTGGAAATTCCAGCATCTACATTGCATTTAAAGAAACCCGCTGGCAGTCGCTGCCACTTTGATGCTGCTTGTTTCGTCTCTAATATAACCGACTCTTGCTTTTCTTTACAAGCTGCTCTCCAATCACTTAGAACCGTTTTCGCTGCATAAATTAGCTTGGATGCCACCTGTTTTTCAGCTCTCCAAACAGTGGCATTTCTCCCGTTCCAAATGCTCCAGAGCAAACACGCTAATTCCTCTATTTCTGCCTTCGAAAACCTGCTAATTTTTTCATTCCACCATTGAAGAAAACTTACACAACCTGCAAAAAAATCACCCAGTCGAGATGCACGCTAAATTGCTTTGACGCACATACACTTACATAGCGCATGGAATTCATCCTCCTGTATTGTTTTACACAAAGGGCAGGTCGGATTCACTGGGACACGACGCTCAACAAGCGCTGTAACTGTTGGCAGGCAGTTTGACAAGGCTCGCCATAATTTTTTTTTTTATTTTTTGGGGTAATTGTAGCCTCTATATATACCCCCCAATCAGTCTTTGGCGATCTTGAAGCATTGTGAATTGCAGTCAAAAGGAGGTTGTAGTAGCTTTTGACGGTATATCTGCCCTTGCTATTGAAAGCCCAGCTCTATTTGTCATATGTGCCCGTTTTAGAAACCGGAGTTTAAAGGATACAAGCTTTATCACGCTCAGAAAAAAATCTGATTTAAAATATTCAGGTTCCACGTACGAGTAACTGGGTCAATAAGCAAGCTGACTTTTGAAGCTTCATGTTCGGCTGGCATTGGTGTTTCTATGAAAGGATTATGCGCATCATTTAGCCAAGGAATATGCCATATATAGGTCTGATTTCCAGCGCCAATACGTCTACGAATACCGGCTTCAATTAGCTTTTGAGTGGACATAAGACTCCTCCATGTGTAACTAGGATTACTTCCTATGTCTGCACTTAAAAAATCAGCATCATGATAATATTTAGCTTTGAGAATTCTCGCAACCAAAGAGTTCGGATGTGAAATAAGCCTCCAACTTTGCTTCGCAAGCATTGCTATATTGAAATTATGCATTTTGCGAAAACCGAGCCCCCCGTTGTCTTTACCAGCACACAGGAGATCCCACCTCTTCCAATGAATACCACTAGAGTTGGCCCCGCCCGAACTCCACCAATATTTAGTCATCATACGCTCAATATCTTCATAAAGAGTAGTAGGAATTAAAAAGACGCTCATGATATAACTTGGCAAGGCTTGAACCACTGATTTAAGTAAAATCTCTTTACCGGCTCTAGAGAGAATTTTATTTTTCCAAGAGTTGATCCTTTTCCGCGCTTTTTCTTTATAAAATCGAAAACCACTTTCTTGTTCCTGCCAATGATTGATGGCGCCCCTAAATACTTGCCATGATTCATGCACCCTGTCATACCCAAAATGTCACAAATACTTAAACGGGCTTCATCTTTAACATTCGAACTAAAAGAAATGGAGGACTTAGCAAAATTCACTTTTTGCCCCGAAGCAACTTCATAAGAATGCAAACAATCCTTGATATGGTTGCTTTCCACCAAATCACCTTGAAAGAAGAGAAGGATATCGTCTGCAAATAACAAGTGCGATATTGAGGGAGCCCCCTGCTACCCTACACCCATGAATCAAATCACACCGCTCATAATCATGAATTATAGCCGACAAACCCTCTGCACAAATCAAAAATAAATAAGAGGATAACGGGTCTCCTTGTCTCAATCCCCTTGAAGGGACTATAGGGCCGACGTTACCATTAGCATTGACAATCGTATATCTGACAGATTTAACAAACAACATGATCAACCAAACCCAACGCTCTTCAAAACCAAGCTTAAGCATCATCTTCTCTAAAAAAAGCCATTCGACTCTATCATACGCTTTCGTCATGTCTATTTTCAAAGAGGCATAACCCATTTGACCCCGAGTTTTACATTTTAGATAATGCCCTATTTCATAAGTAATCATCACATTATCAGTGATTAGACGACCCGGCACAAAAGCACTTTGATTCTCTGATATAATATCATTAAGGACCAATTTCAATCTATTTACGATCATTTTTGTCATAATTTTAACAATCACATTGCACAAAGATATCGGCCTCAAATCTGTAATTTTTTAAGGTTGTTTGACTTTAGGAATAAGGACAATAGAGGTTTCATTAATACCTGCTGGAAGTTTGCATTGATTTAGACTCTCTAAACATGCCTTTGTTACACGCAGACCAACCTCATCCCAATAATGTTGGTAGAAGCCTGGATTTAGACCATCAGGGCCCGGACTCTTGTCCGGGTGCATATCTTTCAGCGCTGTCAACACTTCTGCTACATTGAACGGGTGACAAAGCCGCCGATTCTGATTCGCAGTGACTTTCGATTGAACTGCTGCCAGCACCTTATCTGATTGCACTCCTTCAGTGGTGAATAGTTGTGAATAATACCCCAGTAATAACTCAGGCAGACCGGAATTCCAAGTGCATACCCTCCCTGTGTCATCTGTCAGTTGGGTAACTTTGTTTCTTCTCTATCGCATTGTCGCGTAAGCGTGAAAGGCCTTAGAGTTGGAGTCACCATCATGACGCTAAAAAAAATTTGCTCTTTGACGCCAAAATTCCTCTCGTTGCTGTAATAAAAGTCCTAAATTCCTCCGTGCTTCCACCGTTGCTTCCTGAGCATGAATGTCCCGTTCTGATTGCAAGCACTTGATTAATGTTCGGCAGTGATTTATTTCTGACCCATATTTTTTTCGCTCTAGATCCCCCCAACGTTGCAAGTCAGAACCACAAACTTTAATACGGTCTGTGATTCCCATAAGAATATTATGAGCCCATCCTCTCCTGATAATCTCTTTGCACTGAGAGTTTGAAGTCCACGAATTTTCGAATCTAAACTAATGTTGCATTCGTTGAGGTCCTTTTGAAATTTTTAAAAATAAAATTGAATGGTTTGAAGAGGCCACAGGGATGTTTAGTACTACTGCATTCTTGAACATTAATCTCCACTCTTTGTTTGCTAGAACCCGATCAAGCCGCTCCTCCGTAAAATTAATAGAGCCTCTACTTTTCTCCCATGTGAACTTATAACCCGTCATGCCAATATCTTCCAAATTACTATCCACAACAGCTGCTCGAAAACCATTGATTAAATTAACCGGGTGAAGGTAACTCAATTACTATTTTGTATTTTATAAAATTTATTTATTTATTTATTTGTAGGTACAATGTCAATTATAGCCTTCATATATCTGATGTTGTATCCCATATTTTTAGCAATTTAAATACAAAAAAAAATAATAAAAAATTAGTGTAATAAAATTGATACCGATTAGGACTCTATATATTAGTACCATCCAAATGAACCATCTTAATTCAAACACTATACATTACTACAAAATGATAACAATAATCCAAAACCAAAGATTCAACAGCTTATAAAGATCTTTAATTTGCTAGCGTTATTTTGGAAGATAGAAGACGAAATCAAATATATCTGATTAGAATTTCTCAAAGAATATATATCATAAAAAAAGGGTGAACGACGAGAGATGGTGGAATAGAAACAAAGCAATGATGGATGACAGCCCATAGAGTGATGAAGGTGATGGTCTTGTGCCTACTGTTATTATTTATGGCTCATTGATTCACGCTTATTGGTTGGTAGACAATTAATCTTGATTAAGCAATCAAAAGCTTTGAGGAAATGAGCGTTGCGTCCTTTGAGGCTCTTTAGTAATATATATATATATATTTGAAAATTTTGCGGAAGGTTCCTATATATGAAAGTTTTGGCTGAAAAAGTTCAGTGAAATTTGTGCGTAAGTTGATTCCTCGAAATAAGTACATTCAATTTCTTTAACTTTCGCATCTTTTAATTCTTGTTTTTGTATTTGTTTCTTCTATTGAATTTTAATACATAACATACCTATATATATGCTAGGTCATAATTCGCACCAAAAACACTTTTAACTATTCAAAAAGTTTCTTGAATTATAGCTACACAATTTTCTACCCCTTATACATTTTTAAAATTAAAAAATCATTGTCTCGTAGTATTATTATTATTATTATTATATACAACTTAATATGCCTATGTAATTTAACAAATCTATGTATATGTATGTCTAAAGTTTGTTATTGTTTACATGTTAATTGTTTACACGTTCATAGGAATATTCACGTACAAAGTTCTTTTTGTATGATTGGATATTATATATCAAAATGTCTAATGTCTAAATGAATTATGAATTTATGTTAGTATGTTAAGCTAAATAATTTGTATGAATAAATTCAACTTGTTGTAATATGTTGATTATTTTATTCCTTCAATGGCAGATGTTTGTGTTGACGAATATAGAGAGAGAGATGAAAGAATGGATTGTGTTTATTGATTGATAATTTTACAAGAGCTTGAGTCTCTATATATATACATGAATAAGTGAGGTTGGTGGTGAGGTTGGTGGTGTGGTGTTATTTGTTGACCACTACTTCATCTAGAAGTGGTGGTGTGTTCACACTACATCTATGTAATACTCCCCCTCAAGTTGGCACCCATATATCAAATATGCCCAACTTGTTAACCATTGTGGTGAATACTTTCCTTATCACGGCCTTGGTGAGTATGTCAGCTAACTGATTTTCAGAGCGTACATGAGGAATCGAAATAACTTTATCTTCTAATTTCTCTTTGATGAAGAACCGATCCACTTCAACATGCTTTGTTCTATCATGTTGAACTGGATTGTGTGCGATATCACACGCTGCCTTGTTGTCACAATATAGCACTATAGGTTCTTTTGGAGGAAAATCGAGATCTGTCAATAGCAACTTCAACCACAATAATTCTTGAATACCGACTGCCATTCCTCGATATTCTGCTTTTGCACTTGATCGGGATACTACATTTTGCTTTTTACTCCTCCAAGTGACCAAGTTTCCTCCTACAAATGTGAAATACCCTGATGTAGACCTTCTATCACATATATTACCTACCCAATCGGCATCAGTGTATCCTTCAACCTTTAGGAAATCCTTATTTTTTTGGAATAGGATTCCTTTTCCAGGAGCTGTTTTTAGATAACTAATAATTCTCATGACTGCTTGCATATGCTTCTATCCTGGATTATGCAGGAATTGACTGACAATGCTCAATGCATATGATATATCAGGTCTTGTATGTGCTAGATACATCAATCTTCCCACCAATCGCTGATAGCGCCCTTTATCGACGGGCACTTGATCTGTTTCGACCTCTAACTTCAATCCTTCCTCCATTGGAGTTTCTGACGGTTGACAGGCGGACATTCCGGTTTCATTTAACAAGTCTAAGGCATACTTTCTCTGAGAAAGGAAAATGCCTTTTGATGATCTAGACACTTCGATTCCCAGAAAATATTTCAAGTTCCCAAGATCTTTCATTTCAAACTCCTGAGATAAGAGCTTCTTCAATGCCTGTTGTTCTTGAGGGTCGTTTCCTGTGAGCACCATGTCATCGACATAAACGATAAGTGCCGTAATCTTCTCATGATTTTTCTTCAAAAATAAGGTATAGTCAAAATTACTCTGATTGTACCCAAACTTCCGCATCGACCTTGCGAATCTCTCAAACCAAGCTCTGGGGGGATTGTTTTAGTCCATACAAAGATTTTTTCAACTTGCAAACTTTATTCGTATGCTCAACCGGGATCTTATATCCAGGTGGGAACTCCATATACACCTCCTCCTCTAACTCCCCATGTAGGAAGGCATTTTTTACATCAAACTGTTGTAGAAACTAGCCTAAGTTTGCAGCTAATGAGAGTAACACCTGCACAGTATTGATCTTTGCCACATGTGCAAATGTCTCTAAATAATCAATTCCATATGTCTGTGTGTAGCCTTTTGCAACCAGCCTCGCTTTGAATCTTTTGATTGTTCCATCTGCTTTAAATTTCACAGTGTAAACCCACTTGCAACCCACCTTCTTTTTTCCTGCTGGTAATTCGGTCAGTTCCCATGTGTCGTTTTTCAACAAGGACTTCATCTCCTCATCCATTGTTGACTTCCATTTAGAATTACATAAGGCTTCCTGCACACTGTTAGGAATATATACAGAAGATAATTGATTCACAAAAGATTTGTTAGATGCAGTTAACCAATCATATGACACATAATTACTCATAGGATACTTGGCTTTACTGGTAAAGTCTGGGTCATATGTTGGTTTAGGTACACCTCTATTTACTTGGTTAGGAAGCTGCTTTATAGGAATAGAAGAAGATGATACCTGGGAGGCCTCAGTTTCAGGGATATTCGAAATGGACGATTGGTTGTTTGCGTTAGGGGAAGATAGAGATGGCACAACTTCATTTGGAAAGGTTTTTATCGTTTCTATTGCCGGTGGTGAACTTGAAGTCAACGTTGGAACTACCTCTATTGAGCTTATCTCTTCCTCATTGATATTTTCAAATAATTGAACTTCCTTATAATGCTCCCCCTGAAGTTCAGTTTGGTGAAAGTACATAGTTTCTTCATAAAACGTCACATCCATGGTGACATACAGTTTTTGTGTGGGAGGATGATAACACCGATACCCTTTTTGAGAAGATGCATATTCTACAAAGACGTATTTGAGAGCGTGAGGTTCAATCTTGTTCCGCTGTACCTTTGGTAAGTGGACAAATGTAACACATCCAAATACCCGTGGAGGAAAATTTGACACGGTGGGAGCAAAGATAAACTTAGATAAGACTTTAAAGGGTGTATGAAAATCAAGGACAGCGGATGAGATGCGGTTTACTAAATAGACAGCTAAGGAGAGTGCTTCACCCCAATACGAGGTTGGTGTTTTGGCGTCAATCAATGATGCTCGAACTATTTCCTATAAATGACGATTTTTGCGTTCAGCAACCCCATTCTATTGAGGAGTATAAGCACAGGTTGTCTGATGAATAATCCCATGGAGTTTGAAGTATGCCTATAACTCAGTACTCATATATTCACCACCATTATCACTTCTGAGAACTTGAATAGTAGCATTGTACTGTGTACTGATCTGTTTATGGAATCCCTGAAACAAACTATTAACTTCACTTTTGGATTTCATAGGACAAACCCATGTCATCCGAGTACAATCATCAATAAATGTGACAAACCATCGTATACCATTTAAAGAGTATACCATTTAAAGAAAAAATGTGAGATGGGCCCCATACATCAGAATGAATAATCATAAATAGAACTAGACTTTTACTCAATGAAGGTTTAAAGGAAGCACGATGACTTTTAGCCAATTCACAAGTCTCACAATGAAAAACAGAAGAATTAACTTTATTAACTAAACGGGAAAATAGTTTCTTTAAGTAACCAAACGAGGCGTGTCCTAACCGACGGTGCCATAACCAAAGTTCATCTACAATCTTCTTTTCAGAGGTACTGGTGTGTAAGGCCAAACGACATGTGGTTTTCTCTTCCAGGTCCAGGTAGTACAATTGCCATCTCCTAACGTCACAACCAATCGTCTTCTTTGTCTGAATATCCTTAAAAACACAATGGGAAGGCCAAAAGGTGACAACACAGTGTAAGGCATTAGTTATTTGAGCAACAGATAATAGATTATAATCTAAGGATGGTACTACTAAGACAGAGTTTAGGTTCAGGGTGTTTGATAGATTAAATGACCCTTTGCCTACTATAGGAACTGGAGCACCATTAGCTATAGAAACAAATGTCTGAGATGATAGGTTTAACAGAGTAACCATTTTTGAATTAGATGTCATATGATCAGTGGCACCCGAATCAATTACCCATGTATTATTCAAAACAGAGGCAGAATGTAAAGCCGTACCTGATGTACCTGTGGTGGTAAGTAATCCCGAGGCCTGTTTGTTACCTCCTTCTGTGGTTTGACCCGTTCGGCAATTGCGAGAGTCCTTCCACCAATTCGGGTAGCCAATGATTTCATAGCAATCCTTTTTTGAATGTCCCGTAAGTCCACAGACAGAGCATGGAGGGTATTTAGAGGTCGAACCCCGATAGTCATTTGGTCGGTTACCAGAGCCGAATCGTTTTTCTGAATTACGCCAATTTGAATTAGAGGGGGCTTGATTACGGACTGCCAGAGCTACAAGTGTCTATCTCGGTGTTCATTGTTTGTCGTTGAAGAGCTTCTTGACAAACCATGGCATATACTGCTTCTAGTTCTGGAACCGGATCCTTTCGCAAAATCTCACCCCGAATCTGTTCAAGTTCATTATCTTACCCGACAAGAAAAATGTGTGTTGGTCGGATTTCAACCCTAGAGGGGGGGTGAATAGGGTTTTTAAAACTAAATGCGAAATTTAAAAAAATTTCTAACAATGTTTAAGTAAAACAAATTTACAAAACAAATTATCAAGGAATGCAATAAATAAACAAACAAGCAAATAAACAATCTCAAGCAAACAATAATGTAGCAAGTAAATAATGAGATTGAGTTAGAAAGATTGAACCGATTTGAAGTCCAAGACGTTTTGTCCACACGATTTTAGTTTATCAAACCATAATCCGCGCTCGGTTAGTTTCCCGAGAATTTCCACTAATTCCAATCTCCTTCCGGGTGAAGATCAAACCACTACAAGTGTTGTTGTCTCACTACACTCTTTACAAATATTGCTTAACCACAATATTCTCACAAAAATCTCTCTCTTGCTAACCTTGTGAGATTTACCTCTCACAATATCTAAACAAGAATTTACCTTCTTGTTTTTTCTATGAGATTTACCTCTCACAATTTGAATATAAAAGTTTGGTGATTCACACCAATTTACAATAACTCTCTCAAGTGTTTGTAGAATACAATTTAAGCTCACACTAGAGTTATCTTGAATGATCAATATGATATAGCTCAAATAAAAGATGATTGATCAAAAATAATTTCTTGAATCTTTGAATAATGAAGATAGATGAAGTAGAGAGTATAATAGTGATTCAAGTTGTTTAAAATGAGTCTTGGAAGTCATATTTATAGTCCTAAAAATGATATAGCCGTTCTAGAGGTTTGGTAGAAGTTTGGTACCAAAAAAGGTTAAAAATCAGAAATCCAACGGCTATATTCTGGGCCATCAGTCGACTGAGCAAAGCTCCTTAGTCGACTGACTGAGCCTAAGTCGACTGAGCACAAGCCATCAGTCGACTGATGGACTCTGCTGTCCATCAGGCCAAAAGGCCAAAATCCCAATTTTTGCACTTTTGCATATAAGCTCCAAAATTAATTCTAATGCTTTGGGGACTTCAAAAATAAGTTCCTAAGACACCTATTTTTGGGAAAACTCAAAATATGATCATTTGAATTTAATATCAATTTATTTCAAAACCGGTTTTTGCAAGAATGATGTTTTGAAATGATTTTTGATTCAAACTGATTTTGATCAATCTAAGAATGATATATCAATATGTATGAGCTATATAATCAATCAATGAAGAAACTTTACATCAATCCTAAGCATACACTCAATTACCGAATATGTGAGTCTTTGAATGCTTTGAATAGTTTCTTCAACTTGATTCTTCACTTGAAGCTTTTTCCTTGAAGCTTTAGTATATGATCCTTGATCTTTTATGCTTCATGAAATGCATTGCTAGCTTGTGAGTGATGAGATTGATCTTCTTGTCTTGTCCAACGCTTGTAGAAGAATGATCTTGATTCGGATATTGATTAAATGATCCTTGTCAAACTTCCTTTGAGCAATCATGCTATTCTTGATTTTCCAAATAAGAAATCTATAATCTTATATCAAGAACATGTTAAATTACACATGATTGATTTATTGTTATTATCAAAATAAGATTAAGACCTCAAGGTCAACAATGTGAACTCGCAAGCGCTGAATTAATCTCCTGTAAGACTCCTCATCAGTAGGGCATTCCATAGCTACCTTATCACGGTGGTCCAATTGGCTGAATATCTCTGTCAACTCCCCATAGAACTCAGATATTGATCTCCCACCCTGTTTGGCAGTGAATGCCCGTTGGTTCAAAGAAAACACTTGTAATTCATCTGCCCCGTCATGAAACGCTGTAGACAGTAATTTCCAGATCTCACGTGCCGTAGGAATACGAATGTAACGTTTTATGATTTTCGGTTTCATGGACATTAAGAGCCAGCGTTTTACTCGTTGGTTATCAGGGTACCATTTATCGTATTCTGGTGTTCCTTCTTTCGGAATTGAGGCTGAACCTTAAATAAAAGAGAATTTCTGTTTCTCTGCGATGTGCATCTCCATGAGTTAAGACCACATATCATAGTTGGTTTCATCCAGTAGAATGCCGATATTAAATGAAGAGCCCTCAATTTGAATAATGAGAGGGGAATCCTTTGTGGATGAACCGGTCATGGTTATGGAGTTGTTAGCCATTGCAGGAATGCAATACTCAATAATCTAGATAAAATTTGAAAATTTTGAGGTCGTGGTTGTGTTCAGAGGGTTGAAAAATGCCAGGAACAAGTTTTGGGGCAAAAAAATATAACTTTCAGAAAGTTCAGGGGCTAACACAGAAATACCAGAAAATTTTGGGGTCAATTTGCAAATAAATCTGATAGCGTTAGCGATATTCCGTTAATATTAACGGCGTCAGGAATATTCCGTTAAGATTAACGGAAAATCTAACGGACGTTACGGAAGTTAACAGTCAACAGCGCTGACGTGGCGGACAGGTGGTGCTAACTTGGCAGACACGTGGCGGCCACGTGGCAGTAAGGGCTGACGTGGCTGCCACGTGGTCGTCTTCTTCACCTGGTGGCGCGTGAGAATGACGCACCTGCTGTTGTTTTCTTTGAGTAGCGCGTGTAGGTGCGTGAATGGTCCAAATCAGTTTTTTCCAACGCGGTTTGGATCGTATCTGTAAGGATATCGGTCTGGTATGATGGTTGGTTTGTTTTGATGGCTTTACTGGATGAACGATGCTTTTGAATCTCTGTTTGTAATTTTTTTTGAGATGGTGTGGGTTCAGCTTAAATGGTGGAGGGCCTGTGGGGATGGTGTGAGTTGTGTGGCTGTGTTTAATGTGTCAACGTCCCTCTGATACCATGTTGACGAATATAGAGAGAGAGATGAAAGAATGGATTGTGTTTATTGATTGATAATTTTATAAGAGCTTGAGTCTCTATATATATACATGAATAAGTGAGGTTGGTGGTGTGGTGTTATTTGTTGACCACCACTTCATCTAGAAGTGGTGGTGTGTTCACACTACATCTATGTAATAGTTTGTTATAGGTAAAAATGATTAGATTGTTTTGATTAGAATTTCATATTATATGATTTCTTATATTTCAAAGAATTAGCTTAATTCTAGGGATTAAGTTTGGTAAGATGAATTAATTCCAATTTATTTTTTTCAATTTTTATTGGATTATTTGAATTTAAAATTTTGAACTTAACTCTAGGATAAATTATACTTGTCTTCTAGATTTTAGGGATTTGATTAGTGTTATAATTTAATTCGGTTGGAATGATAGTTTTGGAACATTCTGTATTTTTTAAATAATTTTTTATTTATTTATTGTAAATTTTGTATTTGTCCTTTGCTAAAATTACATCCTTATTTAAAAAATTGGTCTTTAAACTAATGTACTCAAAGGTGTGTCTTTTAGTAGATAGAAAATCTAATATATGTCCTTTAAACCAAAAGTCACAATTAATTAAGTCAAAGCAAAGGGAATGTAAGAATGGGCAGTAATTTCATACCGAAAATCGATAGCCAACTGACCGAACCAACCATTTTTAATTGGTAATTGAACTAATTGTTCTTTGGTTGGTAATCGAACTGATCATTCTTGGTTGGTAGACCTATTTCGGTAGCGATTTAGTTTATGCCTATATGTGGTTTTAATCAACCCACTGACCATTAGCAAAAAAAAGAATAAATTTATAAGTTTATATAGTTTACTAATTAGTAATTACTAATTTACTATTAGTCTACTATCAATTACTTGGCTTATTTACCAACCGAGTGTGCTGAGTTTCTCCATCACAAAACCCTCTTCCTCTGTCCACTCCCTCCTCCTGCCATCTCTTTCAATCAGGGCCGGCTTGAGGGATATTGAGACCCCAAGCGAAATTTAATATTCACGAAAATTAGGGCCCTGTATCATTATCTTCTACTTCAACAAAGCAATCTCAAAATCATAATATTTAATAATTTGAAACAAAAAAAAACTCCAAAAAATGGAACCAATCAATTACTGAATTAAAAAAAATAAAAAAATAATTAAAGCAACAATTAACATAAGACTGATACATAAATCTTTGAGTTTATAACGAAAATATACAAAACCATCCCAGTCTTTTTTGTACCTATCCATAAAACCTACAATAGATTGTATAACCAACTCTCTTCATTTTTGAATTTTTCTCTTTTTACTTCCAGAGTCTTGTATCCGCTTGCCCGACATTGTAAAACTAATAAAAAAACAAATTACAATCACCATCAAATAATCAATTATATCCGCTTGCTCGACTAGTACAAGTATACAAAATTACAAATAAATTAATCAATTAATCATGACAATAAATACACCTAATAATGTACAACTAATCAAGAATTAAACTAATATTTAACAACTAAATAACTAAATCTAATAAAATAAATTAGGGCTATATAATCAGAGCCGGTCCTGACAATTTTTAGGCCCCGAGCGAAATTCTAAAATAATGCCCTATTAAATAAATATATTAAATTCTTATATTAAAAAATAAATTAATTTTATTTCAATGAAAATAGTTTAATTTCACCAAAAACACGTTACAATTAAGAATTCAAAGTGTTTACTAATTTTATGTAAAAATGTATGAGTTTACATAATATCAAAACTAATGCAACGAATGTTTCAAGCGCATATATGCTTTATTTTTTGCCTTCATGTGTATTTCATCTTCCAAAAGGCTTTTAGATGCTCCAAAACAACGCCACATACTAAAACGTACCTACAAAATAAAAGTAGTAATGAAATTTCGATCAAAATAATTACTTAAAATGACTTATTCATGTATTTTTTGCAGTAAAATCATCAACCATAATCAAGATGTTTTGAGATATCCTTTTCAATGCATAAAATTGCTAATTCATTCAATCTACCTTGACTCATAGTGGTTCACAGGTAAGATTTTAATAGTTGTAATTTGAAAAAACTCATTTCTACAGATATCAGAGTTATTGGTAAAGTCAATAAAAGTTTATAAGTAAGCATCATATGAGGAAACTCTATATCTTTTGCAAACTCCATAATTTTAATAGATACTTATGGTTTATTTGTTTCATATGATTCAATGTGGTAACATTAATTGCAATACTTTAATTTTGAGTATAAACACTTTACATTAACACCAGAAATTTCATCAACTTTTATAGCATTTTCAAGATTTATGCAAGATCTTCTCAATTCATCATTATCCAATAAAACAAACTTTGTTGCATCAAAATAGAATCCAACATATATTGAAAAAAATTGTAATTATTTTCTCGGAAAAATACCTTACTAATTAAAACTATTTAACATATATATACACATATAAAAAAAATTGGTGCCCCTCCTCACTTTTGGGCCCTGGGTGGTCGCCCTGCCTGCCCTGCCCCAGGGCCGGCTTTGTATATAATCATAAATCAAGATTCAAGAAATATCATAAATCATAAATAATCATAAATCAACAAATATGAAAAACATAAATCAATAATCAACATTCAACAATCAACAAATAATCATAAATCAAGATTCATGATTATGGAAAACAAATCAATAAGTTCATAAATCATAACTAGGGAATAAATAATCAACAAATCAATATCAATATATCATGCTAAATAATCAAAAATCAAGAAATATAGAAGAAATTAGAAATATATAACTACATAAGTTCATAACTAAATAACACATCAAAAATTAGGGATTTAGGATTTTAGGGCTTAAAAATCTACTTTGGTGAATTGGTGCCCTTGGTCGGAGGCTCAGAGAATCGGAGCCGCAGGTGAGCCGTAAGCAAAGATGTGGATGGTGGATGGAGAGGTGGAAACGAAAAACAGAGAGAGAGCAGAACGAAAAAAAAAGGGAGAAAGAGGGAAAAAAGCAGCAGAAAATAAAAAGAATAAAGATGAGAGAACTGAGGAGCAAAAGAAAAAAAATGAGACAAAATAGATACGTCTCGGGATCTCTCTCCATAAAGGTTTATTCCAACTTACAAAATGCCCCTTCAACTTTTATTCATTACAACTAGATACCTAAACTTTTTTTTTGGTGCGTTCTCTCTACATGGGGCCCTAGGCATTTGCCTAGGTTGCATGCCCATGTAGCCAGCCCTGCTTTCAGTTTGCATTGTCGACACTGTTGTCTACTCCTCTCATTCAGTCTTTCCATCACTCTCTGTTTTTCATTATGTCCATCCGTTCCTCCTCTTCCATCCTCCAGGCTCCAGTCGCCGTTCATATCAGGTGAGGCGGAAGGATTTTTATTTGCTCTCCACTGTCACTAAGCTTCTTAAGGAGTTTATTCCAAGGCTTTCACATGCTGCAGATAGTCTTATCTTTCAGAATTTAGGTGCTTGGGCCTTAGTGTTACTTGATGATAGCATTTCGATATATTAAGTTTGAAATGGTAGATTTAACCACGGAATTCTCTACTAAATTAATGTGATGTGATCATTAAAAAATCATATCTTGAGATGACTTTGTTCAAAATGGATGAATAGCTTAATTATTTCGTTTTTCTGATTCATTCCTCAAGTTTTGGTATTGGTCGGTTTCTCGGTAATATAAACCGAACCAACCAAAATGTTCGATTTATCGAAGGTAGGTTTACTGACCGTGTCGATGCGTGTGAGAACCCGCGTTCTCGACGCCCGGGGGTCCCCGTGGGCGGCGATTCCGTTTGTTGATTTGGAAATCAGGTTTTGAAAAGAATAAGAGTCGCCAGTTTGTTTTACTAAACAAACAAAAAAGGTTTGTGTAAAAGAGACGTATTTATGGAGTAAATATCCTCTTATACACAATATATGCGAAACCAGTTGATTCGAAGGTTCGGGGATTAAGTTACGAATCGGGAAGGTATTAGGCACTCAATTCGCCCTTTCGGTCTCTTGAGTAGGATATGCGTGTGTTATAATTCAGTTCTTGCATGCTATTTCCATTACTTTACAGCTTTCCGTACTTACCTTAGAAATCGGGATTTTGGGGTTGGGATGAAAACGATGTGTTTCCTAATTCACCCATGATTATGAAAATAAGTGTGTGTGTGTATGATTTGAAAAAGAGAGTTTGATAATAATAGATGCAATGAAAAAAGTGATTTTGTAAAGCATTGGGCTTTTCGGAAACTGATTCAATGTGGAATCTTATATTCGATATTATATGAGGCGAGTTGACCGATCGTATACCAAAGTCTATTAATTAAACCGGTATAGATGGCACTAGTGCTCTCATAATCGAGTATTTATCACATATGCACCGCAATCTATGAGTTAGATTGGATATGTAGCGATTATCGATTCCTTCGTATAACGATACCGCTAATCCGGACTTTTGAAAAAGTAAAAAAAGTAATAATACTATTTTGGAATTGGATTAGGGTTTATTATACGCCTTTAGTTTTGAAAACAACTTGAAAAAAAAGGTTTTGAAAAGCTATTAAGTAATAAAAATTAAGCAAACAAGAGTATGAATTATAAAACTGACGAATAAATAAAAGAAGAGAGAGAAAATTATACCTGAGCCTTCTTGGAAGGAGAGAATAAGGATCTCTTGGTGTGTACCACGAAATTCCCTTGATTGTTGATGAAAATAATGAATGGAGGGGGGGGGTCTATTTATAGTTGAAGAAAATACTTGGAGAGCAAGAAAAGAGATTGCAACTAGGACTCTTGGAAATTATCGCGAGACCTTACCACCGTTGGATCATCCTGATTTTTGGATATGTGTTAGGAATAGAACTCTTCTAGATTGTGTAAAAATTTCAGGTCTATCGGAGTTCGGTAAGGTTCCCTTTCGTTCTGATTGGTACGAAGAGTTTGTGTCCGCGTAGGAAAAGTACTTGTTGTAGACAAGGTCCCTTGTTTGCACGACAAGTCAGGTTCTAACCGTTGGATCATGCTTCATTTTGGATATGTATTGCCAATATAAGTCTTTTACATCATGTAAAAATTTGAGGACGATCGGAGTTCGGGAAGGACTCGGTCTCCTTGGCTTGGTACAAAGAGTTTGTTCCCGCGTAGGAAACGTACTTGCATACAACAATCTCGATAATTAAACCTCCAACCGTTGGATTATTCTGATTTTTTGATATGTTTTCCCTCCAAATGTTTTCTAACTTGTGTCCAAATTTTAGGCCGATCAGATTTCGGGAAGGCCACTATTTATTTTAATTTGCTACGAAGGACATTTCAACTGGAATTGCACGGTAGACAAATTGATTCTTGAGGACCCCATGTCCGACAAAGCTAAATTTTGAATATGTTCTTCCCCACAATAAGGCCTATCCACTTACCAAACTTCAAACCATTTTAACTTCGAGAAGACCTCCATTTGACCACCCGAAATAAACTCGCGATTTTCGGAATTGTCGGAGATCCGACCGTCGGATTTAGCTGATTTTCGAGTATGTTACTCCTTTTGATAATTTTCAACAACTCTCAAAGTTTGAGGATGATCCAAAGTACGTGACTCTCCTTTCATAAATTTCCCGGAGTTTTGACGGTTTTTGATTCCGACAATTTTCGATAATTCTGTGACTCCTCATCCGGGGTCCTTTCGGCTTTCTTCTTTGACCTGTATCACATGAACAAAATACATGTGCATCTAGGAATGCTCGTGCGTGCATGCATGTTTATTTCTTTGAAAATTAGGATTCTTGCGGGGGTCGCAAAATGAGGTGTTCACAATGCGGTTTAAGGTTTGGAGTATATGAATATCGACTAATTCAGTTCAATTACCAAACCACGATCACCCCTATGTAAGATAATTAAGTAAGGCAAATTTGTTCTACGTGGGTACGCAGTAATTAGAGTAGGTAGGGTAATACACTGTTTCGTAATATAAGGAAATGGTTAAATTAACCGAATTACATAATGGTTAAAGAATGTACTATAACTAGGGTAAATTTACCCAACCAGAAATTGCAATTGTTAAGAAATGTAGGATAAAATATTACTCTGTGGGGTCATGTTAACGTGTGCCCTAAGGGCACAGGTTAAGTACTCATTTTTGGAAATAATTAACTCCCAACATACATTAAATATGGCATAGATCCTCATACAAAATTTTATTATTTTCATTTATAGAAGTTTTAACATGTGCCCTTAGGGCACATGTTATCATTTTCCAATTTTTTAATATATGGAAATGGTAAAGTTAAGTTTACTTAAATCCTTTACCATAGCCGCAATGTGTGGTGTTTGAGGTGGGATGTAAACACCACAATTCTCTGCATGCCACAATGTGCGACTGCTGATGGTGTTTCTCCCTCATATTTTTTTACCTCTCTTACTTTAATTTTATTGTATACCTTTACACATTCTTAAAATATCATATAATATTTGTTTCATCTCTTTTTACAATACAACTAAAATACCACTATTTTAACAACTATATAAGCAAGATAAATATACCATATTTATCATACCACTAAGTTTTTCATTGTGGTTGCATACCATATAAGAGTGTGATTGAAGAAGTCAAATGCCCAAGAATGTAGCTGGAGGAGAAGAAATGCCTAAGTGTGTGGCGTGGGTTCTCTTTCTTTCTCTTATTTTTGTTAAATAAATAATGGCTGAAACGTACTATTCCCATACAAACTTATATATATATATATATACTTACAAATATTGTACATATAATAGTTAAACATGGCAGAAGATATAATACATATACAACATATATATGAACACAATTTTACATAACAGTAAAATAGAAAATGTTACTTACTTGAACAAATTTATAGAAACAATTTAAGAAGATGAAGATTAAATCCGAGCCCTGTAATGTACAGTTTCCTTAAAGCAATTTTGTCCCTCTCTTCGGTGCTAAGAACGCGTTGAACAATTGCTTCCCAGGATAGAACGGATTCACTTTGTTTTGGTAGCACTCCCAAAAACAAAACCAACGAACTCAAATGTGGTGTATTACTTGAACTTTTAAAGAGAGAAAAAGATGGTGTTTTTCCTCTGTCTATCTTATTTTTTTTCTCATGTATATAAAGAAGAGACAATTCAAAAAGAGCCAACGGACAAAAAACTGAAAGGAAAGAGGTTTTGACTTTTTGGACAATAACTGCTGGATAAAAGGCTTGTAATTTGGTCACTAACTGACAACACAAGATAATAAACTAATTCTCGTTCATTTTTCCAACAATCCCCCACATGAATGAAATTTAGTTTATTAGACCGAATATGAACCGTTCAAGTATAAGCTTTTCCCGAAATTTCCAGCGGTCTGACTCTAGAAGGTGGCACTTCGGGTGCCTGCACTCTTCGAAAATAAATATCGCTGAGCGGAGAAGCTTAAAGATTAGAAAATATGAGAGAGAATAAGGAATTTTAGTATAGAAATTGTGGCGAGAAGTTGTGGCCTTGCCTATTTAACGGGAGAGATTGTCGCGCGACATTCAGAAAGGGAAAGTGTCCCTATTTCTGTTTGTCGCGCGAAAACGGCTATGACACGGATTTCAGAAAGTGGTTGGTCGGGTGCAGAGGGGGATTTCGCGGCATAGTGGGATTGTCGCGCGACATTCAATGATTGTCGCGGACATGTGATATGTCGTGCGACA
The DNA here is from genome assembly GCA_021464415.1 of Lonicera japonica. Classification (NCBI taxonomy): domain Eukaryota; kingdom Viridiplantae; phylum Streptophyta; class Magnoliopsida; order Dipsacales; family Caprifoliaceae; genus Lonicera; species Lonicera japonica. The sequence goes on along the minus strand of CM038469.1, from coordinate 40,399,132 downwards.
ATCCTTCATAAAAATAGGTTTTTGGCCAACAAACCCACCAAGGGTAGTTTCGGGTGCTTGGGTGGGTCCCGGACTAAAAACAGTAGTTCTCGAAGGTCGTTAGGGTTCTTGCGGGGGTCACGGATCGGGGTGTCTACATAGACCAAGACAATAGAGTTCACACAATACCTTTCAACCACATTTGGTCCTCCTATTTGTGTTCATTTTGGCCTTGAACACCGCCTGGTTTCATGAGTGACTTAGAGAATTAAGCCTTTGAAATTCTCTTTGAAGCGGCCCCTTCACACTCACATAGGTGATTTCTATGTATAGTATCATCTATTGCATATACTTAACTTGAAACGCATTCAAGCCATAGATAATCATTAAAAGCATAGCTTACCTTTGTTTGCTTGCACTGTCTCATCACAGGAATATGTTATAGTACAAAATCTCTTCAGTGCATTGTTAACTTTGTCACTCATAAATTAGTTGGCCCTTTGAACCTAGATCTTGGGATCTCCAGTCAACTAGGTTGGGTGTCCATTATGGTGATTAATAGTTCATAGGCTTTAGGCCCATTCCCTTTGATGAACTTTCAACTTGCTCTCTTGTTAAGCCTTTTGTAAGCGGATCCGCAATATTATCCTTTGACTTTACATAGTCAATTGTGATAATTCCATTTGAGAGCAATTGTCTAACGGTATTATGCCTTCTACGAATGTGGCGTGACTTACCGTTGTACATATGATTTTGTGCCCTACCTATAGTAGATTGACTATCGCAATGTATACATATTGCGGGCACAGGTTTTGACCAATTTGGAATATCCTCTAAGAAATTTCGAAGCCATTCTGCTTCTTCTCCTGCTTTGTTTAGAGCAATGAATTCGGATTTCATTGTAAATCTAGCAATGCACGTTTGTTTTGAGGATTTCCAAGATATTGCTGCACCAGCAAATGTAAAGACATATTCACTTGTGGAATTCGAGTTTTTATAATCAGATATCCAATTTACATCACTGTATCTTTCTAATACAGGTGGCTATCTTTTGTAGTGCAGCCCATAGTTTTGAGTATATTTTAAATATCCCAAAACTCGAAGTATACCTTTCCAGTGATCCTTTCCAGGATTGCTTGTGTATCGACTTAGCTTACTTACTGAGTATGCTATATCCGGTCGAGTACAATTCATTACATACATTATACTGCCTATAATATGAGCATATTCGAGTTGAGATATGCCCAGGCCAGAGTGCTTAAAGAGATGAAAATTCACATCGACTGGAGTCTTCATAGCACTTATGTTATGCTTCTTGAACTTATCAAGGATTTTCTCAATGCAATGAGATTGAGACAAGATTAGGCCGTCAGATGTTTTAGAGATTTTAATCCCTAGTATGACATCCGCAATACCCATATCTTTCATATCAAACTTTCTGGATATCATTTGTTTAGTAGATCTAATTATACCATTATTACTACCCATAATAAGCATATCGTCTACATAAAGACAAACAATGACATAGCTATCTTGAGTTCGTTTGTAATAAACACATTTATCACACTCATTAATCTTGAATCCATTTGACATCATAAGATTGTCAAATTTCTCATGCCATTGCTTAGGTGCTTGTTTTAATCCATACAAGGATTTTACAAGCCGGCAGACTTTATTCTCATTACCAGGAACAATAAACCCTTCAGGTTGTTCCATGTATATTTCTTCATCTAATTCACCATTTAAGAATGCCGTCTTGACATCCATTTAATGGATTTCAAGATTGTGCAATGCAGCTATAGCGATTAACATCCGAATGGAGGTTATTCGCGTAATAGGTGAATAGGTATCAAAATAATCCAATCCTTCCTTTTGTCAATATCTTTTAGCAACCAGTCTTGCTTTATACTTATCAATTGATCCATATGCTTTCATCTTCTTTTTGAAGATCCATTTATAACCCAATGGTTTGTTACCAGGTGGAAGATCCATTAATTCCCATGTGTGGTTCTGCAGTATGGATTCAATTTCACTATTGACTGCTTCTCGCCAATATAACGCCTCGGGAGAAGACATTGCTTCCTTAAAGCTTTGTGGGTCATCTTCTAACAAACATGTTAGAAAATCAGGTCCAAAAGATTTTTCAACTCTTGCCCTTTTGCTAAGCCTCAGCTTTTCCACATTTTTCGAAGACTTTTCAGTTGTTGTCATTTGTGGATTTGAAGTCATAGCTTCATATGGTCTTTTAAACAAGTTTGTATCATGTTGTGTTTTGTACGGAAATATATCCTCGAAAAACAAAGCGTTTCTCGATTCTATAATCGTATTAACATGCACATCAGGAATCTCATATTTAAATACTAAAAATCTGTATGCACTACTATTATTGGCATAACCAATGAATACACAGTCAATGGTTTTCGGTCCTATCTTAACCGTTTTAGGTTTAGGAACCACCACTTTTGCTAAGCACCCCCACACTCTCATGTATTTATAAGAAGGTTTATGACATTTCCATAATTCATAAGGTATTTTATGGGTTTTCTTATGAGGTATTTTATTTAGAATAAAGTTAGCGAAAAGCAAAGCTTCCCCCCACAAGTTCTGAGGTAAACCAGAGCTTATCAACAAAGCATTCATCATCTCTTTGAGAGTACGATTTTTGCGTTCAACAATACCATTAAATTGAGGTGAATAAGGAGCAGTGGTTTGGTGAATGATCCCATTATCAGAACATATTTGTTCAAAAGGTGATTCATATTCACCACCTCTATCACTCCTTAATGCCTTAATCTTCTTGCTTAGTTGATTTTCAACTTCATTCTTATAAAGTTTGAACATATCAATCGCCTCATCTTTGCTTCTTAGCAAATATATATTACAATATCTTGTGCAATCATCAATAAAAGTAATGAAATACTTTTTTCCACCTCTAGTTTGAACAAACTTTAAATCACATAAATCAGTGTGAATTAAATCTAAAGGTTCAGATATTCTTTTAACAGATGAAAAAGAAGATCTTGTTAATTTTGATTCCACACAAACTTCACATTTATGATTAGGAACAATTGTGAATTTAGACAAATATTCCAAATTGATTGACCTACGTAAGGTATCATAATTCACATGTCCTAATCTACCATGCCACATACAAGACTCAAGCAAGTAAGAACAAGATGCTTTATTCTTATTAACATTAACATCGTTTGGTGCCACAGTCATTACATTCATTTTGAAGAGGCCTTCAGTGAGATACCCCTTCCCCACAAATATGTCATTTTTAGTAAGTACAAACTTATCAGAAACAAATACAAGTTTAAAATCATTCTTGCTAAGGAGCGAGCCAGACACAAGGTTCTTCCGGATATCTGGAACATGAAGTACATCCTTCAATGTCAGTTCCTTACCGGAAGTCATTTTCAGCTTTATGTTCCCACGTCCCTCGACATTTGCAGTAGCTGAATTCCCCATATAGAGAGGTTTGCTTTGTCCACTGGAATGTAGGTAGAGAACATCCACCTATTAGCGCAGACGTGGCGAGTTGCTCCTGTATCCACCCACCATTCCTTCGGATTCCCAACCAAGTTGCATTCAGAAACCACAGCGGTAAGATCCATGTCATCTGGATCATTATCAAATTCAGTGATATGTGCTTGAGCCTTCTTATTTTTGAAGTTCTTGGGCTTTCGACAGTCTTTTGACCGATGCCCGGGTTTCCCGCAATTGTAGCAGTTACCACTGAATTTCTTTGAACCGCTTGGCCCTTCATCAGTCCACTTTCGCTTATTGGCCTTTGGCTTATCTTCCACGACATTCGCTTTAGATGTCATGGAATTAACCACGTTCCTCTTCTCGGACCCTCGGTTATCCTCCTCAATACGAATACGGAGAGTGAGGTCTTCCAAATTCATCTCCTTTTTCTTATGCTTCAGATAACTCTTGAAATCCTTCCAAGACGGAGGTAATTTTTCAATTATTACCGCCACTTGAAATGATTCGCTGAGTGTCATACCCTCCACTTCAATCTCATGGAGTATGATTTAGAAATCATCCACTTGACTTACGACCGATTTGGAATCAACCATCTTATAATCAAGAAATTTGTCGACGATGAATTTCTTCGTCCCGGCATCCTCGGTCTTATATTTCTTGTCCAATTTTTCCCAAAGTTCCTTAGAACTTGTACACCGACTATAAACCTTGTGAAGGCTATCGTCCAAACCGCCGAGGAGATAATTGCGACATAGAAAATCTCCATGTTTCCAGGCATCAACTGCTGCAATTTTCACCAAGTTGGTTTCCTATTCTTCCAACTGAGGAATCATTTCTTTGAGAAACTTTGAGAGATGGAGGGTGGTCAAGTAGAAGAACATCTTCTGCTGCCAAAGCTTGAAATCCGGACCCTTGAATTTGTCCAAGTTTTTCACCGTGACTGAGCTTCACATTGGGAATCATGTTGGTTACGTTGGTGGAAGAACTTGCCATTTCTGTTACACAAACAGAAACACCAACAATCAAACACACGAAGTGTTTATTAAATTGAACAATTTTTGGAGAAAAAAAAATACAAGTGTTTAATAATATAATATATATATAATACAAACACAAAAACAAAAACAAGCCATACACTAACAAGTAGAATAAAATAAATACACTGATACATTTGTCACTGACAAAACAGTGACAATTGTGCATAATCTGGTCACTGTTATAAACAGTGACAATACTGGCCTGCACTATTTATCTTCTTGGCCAACAACCAAATGAAAAGTATATGTATATATATATTGACACAACAAATCAATATATATATATATATATATATGTATACTCACATGTACGGCCAAACCAAAACATATATATATATTAAATTAGAGTCCCTATCCTATACGGATTACTATTCACGGACCATCCGTACGGATTGATCCGTTTGACACGCTTCCGATGGAATTTTTTGATGAAATTTTGTGGGGATGTTCTTCATCGTGTGTAGAACATCTCCACCAAATTTTCATCAAAAAATTCAACCGGGAAGTAGGTTAACTACATGATTGAAAAAAACTGGTCCAGAAATAGATATATAAAATCCAATATTTTTCAATCATGTAGTTAACCTACTTCCCGGTTGAATTTTTTGATGAAATTTGGTGGAGATGTTCTACACACGATGAAGAACATCCCCAAAAAATTTCATCAAAAAATTCCATCGGGAAGCATGCCAAACAGACCAATCCTTATGGATGGTCCGTGAACAGTAATCCGCACCTGAAAATTCCCCTATTAAATTAATGTAAAAGAAATGAATGATACTATATAAAGATGTACAAATTTATGTAAAGGTCTATATGAATAAATTATATAAACGAATATAAATATATATACATGGAAGAGAACAACAATATATATACATATTTTTTTTATTGTTAAAGATTCCTGCAAATATATATAAATCCACATATAATAAAATATATGTATTCAATTCATACAACAAACGTGTGTACTGTATTAAAGCAACATATATTTATATATATATATATATATATATATGTATATATATATATATGTAATTAATCAAAGCCACATATATATACACTGTATATATGTAAGTTATCAAAGATGTCAATTAAAAACAAAACACTCATGCGTGTGGGCCAAACCAATACAAAGTACAGGCAAGATATCAAAATATAGCATTAATTAAAATATTAATAAGTGAGTCAAAATCAACAGTGAATCAAATTGTAGGGGCAATTGTTCAACAGTGTACTTGTCGAAATATATGTAAAATTATTATTATTCAAAATTGCTTTAAGATTGTTAAATAAATAATGGCTGAAACGTACTGTTCCCATACAAACTTATATATATATATATATATATACTTACAAATATTGTACATATAATAGTTAAACATGGCAAAAGATATAATACATATACAACATATATATGAACACAATTTTACATAACAGTAAAATATAAAATGTTACTTACTTGAACAAATTTAGAGAAACAATTTAAGAAGATGAAGATTAAATCCGAGCCCTGTAATGTACAGTTTCCTTAAAGCAATTTTGTCCCTCTCTTCGGTGCTAAGAATGCGTTGAACAATTGCTTTCCAGGATAGAACGGATTCACTTTGTTTTGGTAGCACTCCCAAAAACAAAACCAACGAACTCAAACATGGTGTATTACTTGAACTTTTAAAGAGAGAAAAAGATGGTGTTTTTCCTCTGTCTATCTTATTTTTTTTTTCTCATGTATATAAAGAAGAGACAATTCAAAAAGAGCCAATGGACAAAAAACTGAAAGAAAAGAGGTTTTAACTTTTGGACAATAACTGCTGGATAAAAGGGTTGTAATTTGGTCACAGCTAACTGACAACACAAGATAATAAACTAATTCTCATTCATTTTTCCAACAATTTTTATGCTCTCTTTTCTACTTTTTTCCTCTCTCTTACCTTTTATTCTATTGCTTTATATTCTCTCTTTTTTTCTTTCCTAACAACTTTGCCACTAGAATTTTTGCTTCTGAAAGGCAAATTTATTATAGTGCCCAGCGCCATACCACTATTTCAATACCTAAATAAATAGGATAACCATACTTATTTGTGACTAAGTTTCTCATTAAAAATGCTCTCATAAATTATCATCGAGTATCAGTATCATATTTTACTCATTCTTATTTATCATTGTAAAGTAATTTTTTTTCTCAAATATTTTAAATTCTATGAACCTTACAAATAAGATTCCAACTCTTGGGTTGAATAAACCACTGAGTTATTTAACAATTTTTTAAGAAGTTTAACTTAAACACCTACGTGTAAATAATCAGTAGCACATGTAGTAACTTTTGTTGTTTAAAGAAAGAAAAAAAAAAGTAGCAATGGCACATGTAGTCTAATAGTTTTTTTCCTTTTTTAACATCCTACATGTAAATAATCAGTAGCACATGTAGTAACTTTTGTTGTTTAAAGAAAGAAAAAAAAAGTAGCACAGGCGCATGTAGTCTAATATATTTTTTTTTCCTTTTTTTTTAATATGCAACGGGTAGATTCAGATGTTTGGGGGAGGGAAAAGTGATGGGAATCGAACCCAAGTTGCCACCGTGAACAACTCACTCACATACAAATTGGGGAACCCCTTGATCTAATTAGCCATTTTAAAATGAAGGTACGTCATCGATGTTTATTTTCATTTTTTAACAATTGGGGACAAAAACATATCTATATAGATCATATCACTTATTTTATTTTTGGAAGATTTTAACTGTTTTTGCACTGCAAGAATTTTTTGCTGTAAGTATTTGTGATCACATACAGTCAATTTCTTAAGTGAAAATTAATCCCATCTTAATACAAATGTAAAGATATATGTGGCAAATACAAAAGAAAAAAGAGGGAAATTTTTATCCACAATCATTTTAGCATAGTCAAAGGCTTTTCATGCATTATCACAGAAAACGCATGTTATAAAATGATTGCCAACATTTTGTACTTAGTGGTTAAAAGATATTTATACTATTATAAAAGCTAATCATGTTTCTATAGCATTCAATCTAACATGGTGGCTGAGGCTAGGTCACTGTTGAGCGGTCAGAAAAAATGTGCGGCTGTGGGTTTTTTGTAGGTGGAAATTGAGGCAGATTTCCTTATTCTGGTGCAAGTTCCGAAAAAGGAAATTGCAATTCCATGGAGCATTGCAGCAAGTTCTGAAAAAGGAAATTGCAATTCCATGGAGCATTGCATACGAGGCTAGAGAGTTGTTTGGTGTGTTAAATGGTTTGGAGTATCATATTCATCACATATATAGAGAGTAACCAATGTGCAGATTTTTTGGCAAATCTTGGGTGTAAGAAGCAAAGAAAATTTGACTGTGTTAGTGTTGATTGCATTCTCAGGCAGTTGAGTGGAATTTTAAAATTAAATAAAAGTGGGCTTCCCAGTTTAAGACGTAAAAAATATTGATTGTAATTGAAGTGCTGAATATCAATATAGTTGAGTGGCTGTTGCCTTATCTTGACTAGAAAAAAAAATAAAAATTAAGCATGTGTTTACGATTCTAATCGACATCAAATTTTGGTGTTTCTTATTTTTTTTTATTGTAATTTTATTTTTAGTAAAATATATATGTAATTGTTGACGGTTGAATTTTTGGCCTTTGCATAATAAAAGTAGCTTTTATCATACCATTCTGACAATATAATTTATTTTTAATTTTTTAATTTTAAATTTAATAGTGTACATGTGTATAAAAAAATGTTTACACACGTGATGTCGAATCTAGTATACATAAAATAAAACACATACTAGAAAAGAAGATCAACCCTTAAAAGAGCTCTCAAATTATAACGTACAGCCCCTAATATCTATACTTGTATATTATATATGAAATGTGAGCTACTAATTTTAATAGATTGGTAAAATTATAAAATTTCCCTTCACATTTGAAAATTACAATAAAAAATCATATGTTTAAACTTATTATTCAAATCATGAAAAGTATAAAGTATTACAAACATAAGATAATACCACTAAATATATTTATTTTATTTCAAAAAAACTATACATAATTTCTTACCTCATATCATATTTCACATAATGTGACACCTATTATTGTCTCATGGTTGCTTAAATTTTATTTGTCGGCGCTTACTTGGATGACACATGTTACTTCGATTGCGAAGCTTTTGTCACAATTATGATTCTTCATTGTACTTCTATTATATATTTTTTTTGTCGGTAAAAATATTATGAAATTATGTAAGGAATGGACTTTAATTTTGGTGTAAAGGACAAGTTGATTTAATTTCTTTTACATTATAATATTTTTTAGAGCATTTCCAATAGTTTTTTAATTTATTTTTATATTTTTGTGTAAATTTTATAAAACTTGTAAATTTTTTTTATCTCCAACAGTCATTTAAAAATGAGTTTTGTATAAATTGTTTGTGTAAAACACACTACCATTTTGTACTGCCACGCCAGCTTTCTATTTCTTCATTTTTTTTACTAAAATTAAAAAATGTGATAACTTTTAATAAAAATATATATATTTAAAATCTACTCATCAAAAGTTATAAATCAAGATCCGCTGTGAATATTAGATTATGTATAAAAAAAAATTGAAGGAAAAAATTTAAAATAATATTTAACGTGTGTTGATATCTTATTAGTTATTTCAAAATTTACACAAGAATTTATAAATGTATTATTGGAGCATTTTTTTTTCAAATTTCAAGTTTTATGTAAAAGTTGATTGACACGTAAGAGTTATACTTAAATTTTTATACAACTGTTAAAGAAGCTCTTACTCAAAAGATTTTTTTTTTGTCTATACGAGAAATTAGATATAAAATTGCATAAACATAACGTATGCCACATGTTTTTATTTTAAATTAAATACATACACAAATTACACATGCATTGTTTACTATAATTAAAATAATGTAGTTGACATATTTAAGTTAAAAAACAAACATAATGAACAAAACGTAAATGTCAAGATGAGACATTTCAACTAAATAGATGAGCAAATTGTTTTATTTTTTTAAGGCAGTAGTTAATATTATAATAGAGTCAGCTTTACATGTGTTGTGTGCGTAACATTGCACTCGAAAAATATTTTTAAAATATATAATTCTGCTTGTTCAAGTGGTAAAAGAATGCTTTTAATATCAATAGAGTGAGATGTTATTTTTTAACATATGAAGGTTGTATATATGCATATATAAACCAATAACTACCATATTCGGTTATGATACCGAAATATGGTAGTTTTCCTATTTTACCCCTCTCATTATTATTTTAAGAAAAATTATTTACTTAATAAAATTTGAAATTATGACCTTAAAATTATATACTTAATAAAATTATGTATTTTTATGTCCATCTTTACCTACACTTAAAAATAATACATACACGCGTACGTGTACTCTCGTGTGCCTAGTTTGATTATTAAATAAAAACACCAAAAATTTTCAATACAATTTATTAATAGTATACATATGTTGGGTGGTCCAATCCCTTAATGTCCTTGTTGATGAATCATAAATAAAGGGTTGTCCCATGTCAAAAAGTCACATTAGTTTGGTGTACCTAACTATACAATTGGGACACCATGCCTTAGCATCAACATTAACATCAATGTATTCGTTGGCAATACCTGTTGACATATTATTGGGCCTCGTACCATAAAACATTGCTCTTCATTGCCAAGACACTTTGGGTATCTTCATTAAAGGATATCCTTTATATTTAAATTATTTTTTCTAGCAATTTGAATTTTTTTTTAAAAGAAAAAACTTTAAATATTTAAATTTTATTTCATAGACTAAATAATATGCAAAAAATACATTAATTAATAAGAGACTAAAACAGAACTCACATATATAGTAGATTTAGGGGGTGTGTGTTTTGTCCACTAAAATCTGAAAACTCAAAGTTTTCAAATTTCAGTGGTTTAAAAGTTGTTTGTTTGACAAAACTTAAATCTGAAAACTTAATTTTTATCACTTAAAACTAAAAAATTTCATCAAGTATTTTAAGTGGCAAATTTGTCACTTAAAACTGAAATTTGAAAATTAACCACTTAAAAAATCTATTTTATCCTCCACCTCCTCTGTTCTTGTTCTTCCCCTTCTTCTTCAAGTTGCAATGTCTTCAACAGTTCCGATTTTTCCCCTTTTGCAGCACCATCTTCAATTCTTTCTCTATGTTGATGTTAAATGCCATTGATTTTGAAGTTGGGGGTTTTGAAAGGGAAATTTATGAGATTTGCCCAGAAAAAAAAAGTAAAAAAAAGGAATATATGTATGTTTCTGGTACAGGGGGAGCTCTCTCTCTCTCTCTCTCTCTCTCCCCCTTTTTTTCTGGTACAAGGGTTTGAGGAAATTGGGAGGGGGGTTGCTTTTCTTCTATGTCCATTTAAGAAAAGTTAAAAAAAAATTGTATTTTTTTTAAAGTTTTATAGTTGTAGTGAAAATTATTATTTATAATTGATATTTTTCTAGTATTTTGACTCATAAAATTATTATAGTTGATTCAGTGATTTGAAGATATGATTATTAATGCTTAATTAGTTTTATTTTGATTTAGTATCATGTGATCTAAATAAATTAATAAGGGTAAAATTGTCATATTAAAAAAAATTCAATTTTCAAATGTGTCATATTCAAACAAACAATATTTTTTCAGAACTAACAAACAATTTTTTTAGTTTCAGTTTTCAATTTTTAGTTTTTAGTTGTTGTATCAAACGTCACCTTAGATTCCCTTTCTCTTAAACTAACGGCTTTACTTTATTTTGATACATTTTTAGTAAATTAAATTCCAACTTAAATAAATCAAAAGATCAAAAAAATGTGAGATATTTTTTGTCCTATTCTCTAGACTCCCGTAAACATTATCCGTTTGGTGAACTTTCCCTGTTCTGTTAATTCTTAACCTTAGAATGTTAATAGAAACTTTTCCTTTTGGTCCCGTCGTCTTATTAGAAATCTTAATTTTAAAGAAGGCTTTTCCTTTTCATTCCATTGTCAAATGTGAATGTTGTTGTCGCCACCAGCACATGGGTTAAATTTAGGGTATCAACTAGACTCATTAATCTGCGCACATAGTAAATTTTTGGGTTACAAGTGTAAGTTTTTTATCTTAAAATACTTTGTTACTCATATTAAGTTTTACAACCTTTTTATGTGAGATCGAGGAGTTCAGCCAATCATTCTCAATAAATTTATTATTGTAATCTTTAATAATTGCTCACAGTTTTGTCCACATATTGTTGAGAAATTATATTATCACAATAGTCCATGAAAGAAGATGTTTTATCTCAATTTATGTTCAACTTCATCATAATTAAATGACCTTTTTGTATGTTTCACCGTGATTATTTCCCCCAATAACTGAAATTTTGATTAGACACATGCTAGTTAGTTCAAAAGTTTCACAAAAATAGGAAGACACAACATTTAAATTTGAAAATATGGACAACATATACCCAAGTTACTTATAAGTATATCTTGTCTTGCAATTTCTTACTTTTTGTTTGTAATAATTGCAAACTATAGTATAATCAACTTTTTCAATCATTGCTTTATATCCGACTTGCCTATAATTGCACACAATTTCTACCTTCGTGCAAATGTATTCTCATAAGACCATTTAATTTTCGTTGTAAATTTGACTTGACTGAGGCCAAACCCTTATTACACAGTCTCCTTCGTGCCATAGAATTTCGTTTTGTGACAATTATCTTTTGTTTTGATAAATAATCATGCGAGAATTTTAATTATTATTACTTCTTCTTTTTCTGTAGAAAAAGGAAGAAAAATTCTACTCGTGATTCTCGTTGTATCTGACTACTAGTCATCATTTATTTAATTTTATTACTTATTTTAAAATTATTTAATGTAAATTACATATACGATACACGTGCATAAAAGTAAAGTGTAAATATATGCAAAAAATTTATAATTGTTTTTTTTTCTTTTTCTTTTTTTTACTAAAACAAGAAGACAACAAATTTTATACTTAGGGGTGTATACATTTTATCAGCTTCTTGTTTTTCTTAAAGTATGTTGGCGACAACGTTTTTATCTTAAGAAACCTGTTATTGGTGCACGAATAGGTATTTTATGCCTTACAACTGCCCCCTCTAAATTTCAAATTTCCTTTTTTAAAATTGACCCCCTTTTTTTATAAAAAAAGTAGTAAGTTTCCGTTTGATAGCAATATAGAAAATAATAAGAAAAATAGCTAATTTTGGTGAGAAAATTGAAAGCAAATTTTTGGATTTGGTGAGATACTCTCCATATCATGTTCATTTTTGTGAGGATATAGCCACCATCATCCTTTATGTTTTGTGAAAAAAATTCTTCACCACCACTCAAAGAAAAAATTTCAATGGAAGAAGTTAAAAGGAAAGAATTATTATCAACGCATCCTTCAACTTATTTTTCAAATTTTCACAAAAATATACTATTTTTCCTATTATTTTTCATCTTTTTATCAAACGGAGCTTAAATCCTCATAAAATATCACCTTTCGAGACTTAACTCTTCATTTTTTAAATTTAACACTAAACCGCTCTTCATTATGAATAATCAAAAAACCTATAACACCGTTTACTAATGCGAAATCACTATGTTGCTCTATTTGTAGATCAAATAATTTGGTTAATATGCCAAAATAAGGATAATTTAGTCTTTTGCACATTTGTGTTAATGGTGCTTTAAGTTTAGGGTGTACCTATTGAGTTTGAACATGTTTAGAATGCGGTCCACAGTTTCTTTTTTAAAAGGATGAAATTCCTAGCAATAATATGTGCCACACAATGTCTCCCAATTTTGCAACCACCAGAATCAAGAGATACTAGTTTTAAAACTGGGAGATATTGTGAGACAAGATACAGTAAAACATTATCTCCTAAAAAACGCATTTTTTTTTTTAAAAAATTCGATTGCATTCGAGTCAATGAGTCAAAATAAGGAAACTTTGGTCTTTTGTGCATTTATGTTAATGGTGCTATAGGTTTGAGACTTTTACCGTTTGTGTAGACAGCTTAATTTTCGACCCCCGCAAGAGCCCTAAAATTCTCAGAGAGTTAACATGAAGTCCAGAACTCACCAACACATTAGAAATCATTATAGATGAATTTATAGCATGACAAAACGCCTTATTGTGTGGGCTTATTGTACTACAAACTAGCAAACCCATTAAACACATACTAGTAACTTTTTAACACATCACTGTGTCAGAATGCACTATAAGACAGTTTGTCGTACGATAAATTACCTTACTGTAGGGTGTTGGAGCATTGTGTATTTGAGAAAAAATTTGACAAGGCAAGATTGGTGTTTTCCCAAATCCCACATAGGAGAAAAAAAAAACCTTTCATGAGTTTTTATATGGGGAAATTGGCTTAAGGGCTTGAGCCCTTTGGGCATTAGAATTTTGTGCTATTGGGTGAGGACTTGGATGAATGTGGTTCACCATAAGCGCGCGCGACCGACCGACCGACCTGACCTGGTCCGGGCTCGGGCTCGGGCTTTGGGCTTGTCTTGTACTATGTATAAATTTTTTATACAAAATAGTTTTAGAAGAATCTTATTTGTTAAATAAAATTTATTTCAAAATTAATTTTTTAAATTTCAAAAGTGGTCAAACCATTTCCGAACGGCTCCCACTTTTCTCTCCACGTCTCCGTGTATTTTTCCAACGAAAAGGATTTTTTTTAATTATTATCCTACCGTTTTAATTTTTTCTAGATATACTAAAAGCGAATTTTTTTTTCTCATTTAATCGATATCTTCTTCAAAAAAGAGAAACCGAAAAATATTCAAAAGAAGCCTAAATTTTTTTTTTGCCTTTGGCAGGGAAACTTTTCACCTCCGGCGGTAAAAGATTTACCGATTCTGAGCACAAACTTTAAAGTAATTATCGAACGATCAACAGTGGTGCACATCGATCTTACAAGAGAGTATTTGGGCTGTTTCATCCTGAGGACGGCGTGGCGGTTACTGAACTGCTAACACAACTCTGGGCAGAGCCGCGAAACGTCTTAAAGAGAGCGACCTAGTCCGCGACTCAACGCGGTGTACTTTCTTCCTTTATTTAATTTTCGTTTCTATAATTCATATTTTCAACAATTTTAAGATGTTTTTTATTTGCTATTCTGTTGTATTTACTGTTTTGGATACTGTCAAGAATCAATCTACTACTTCTGGCAATTTGAATCAACCCTTCAAATTTGAGGGTTTGCACTTTCGGAGGTGGAAACAAAAACTTTTTTTTTATTTAACTCTTAAGAAGGTGGATTCTGCCTGTGTTTCTGAAAAACCCATCTTTTTCGATTCGATTTCTGAGGCTGATCAAAAGACTCTCAAAACTTGGGAGGACAATGATTATACCTGCAGAAATCTGATCTTGAATTTTCTCTGTGATGAGCTTTATGATGTTTACCTCCTGTACAAATCCGCAAAAAAAAATTAGGATTCGCTTCAAAAGAAATATGACACTGAAGAGGCTGGGGCAAAGAAATATGTTGTCAGTCGTTATCTGAAATTTCAGATGACGGACGACAAGCCAATTGTTACTCAGTCCCACGAACTTCAAAAAATTGCACATGAAATCATCTCTGAAAAGATGAACATTGATGAGCAATTTCAAGTGGCAGTTTTGATCGATAAGTTACCCCCTGGCTGGAAAGTTTTTAAACATAATATGCGTCACAAATATAAAGAATTTTCACTTGAAAGTTTGATTACAAAATTCAGGATTAAGGAGGAGAACCGTAAGCAAGATCGGAATGATGAGGTTCTGGTTGTTTCTAACAAAAATCAGAATCGCTCGAAAAACACCCCTGCATCTCTAAGGCCGAACCGAAAAAATATGAAAAATCAGAACAGTGAAAATAATGCGATCCGGATCGGGAACTAGAATAAGAACAACTAAGCTCAGAACCAAAACAAAAATGGCCAGGATAATAATGATAATAATAATAATAATAATAATAATAACAGTGTGTTTTCGTGCTATCACTGTGGAAAGTCTAGTCATATGGCAAGAAATTGTCGAAACAAACGCCGAACACCTCAGGCGAATGTTACTAAAGAAGAATCCTTAGTGGCTATGATAACAGAAATTAATCTGGTATCGGGTTCTGAAGGCTGGTGGGTGGACACTGGCGCCTCTCACCATGTCTGCTATGATCGTGTTCTATTTAAGACCTATTCTGATGCTGTTGATAAAAAAGTGATGTTGGGTGATTCCCACACCACTAATGTTACTGGCTCGGGTGATATCGAGTTGAAGTTCACTTCTTGAAAGACTGTCATCCTTAAGGATGTTCTGCATACTCCAGAAATTAGGAAGAATCTTGTTTCGGGTTACCTCCTTAATAAAGCTGGCTTTGTTCAAACTATTGGGGTAGATTTATTTACTCTTACTAAGAATGGTGTATTTGTGGGGAAGGGTTATGCTTGTGATGGGATGTTTAAGTTGAATGTTGATGCTAATAAAGTTGTTTCTAGTTCTGCTTATATAATTTGTTCATTTAATGTGTGGTATGCTAGACTTTGTCATGTTAATAAACGCCTTATTAAGAACATGAGTAAACTGGAAATTATTCCCCCCTTATCATTAATTGATTTCGAAAAATGTGAATTTTGTAGCCAAGCAAAGATTACTAAAACACCACATAAATCTGTTTTAAGAGAAACCGAACCTTTTGAATTAATTCATTCGGATATTTGTGAATTTGATGGTGTTTTAACGAGAAATGGAAAAAGGTATTTTATTACTTTTATTGATGATAATTCAGATTTTTTCTATGTTTACCTTATGAAAAATAAAAGTGAAGCAATTGATATGTTTAAAACATAATCTGCGTCACAAATCTAAAAAATTAATTCCGAAATAAATTTTATTTAACAAATAAAATTTTTCTAAAACTATTTTGTATAAAAAATTTATACATAGTACAAGACAAGCCCAAAGCCCGAGCCCGGCCCGAGTCAGGTCGGTCGGTCGGCGCGCGCGCGCGTGTGTAATGAACCACATTCATCCAAGTTCTCACCCAATAGCACAAAATTCTAATGCCCAAAGGGCTCAAGCCCTTAAGCCAATTTTCCCATATAAAAACCCATGAAATATTTTTTCTTTCTCCTATGTGGGATTTGGGAAAACACCAATCTTGCTTTGTCAAGTTTTTTCTCAAATACACAATGCTCCAACAATCCCCCACTTATATTTTAGGAAAAATGTTTTCATCGAGCAAATTACATAGGACAGTGCATAAGTAAATGTGTCTTTCAACTTGAACCTTTACGTAGTGTTTGTGTTTCAGAATATACTAGAGTAACTCGTATTTTTGAATTCTATCTCTGACAATCATAACACACACCGCCCCCAAGAGTGTTGTCCAAAAGCCACCACGTTATGGCCATGTGCTTATATCCCGGTTAGCGAATGCTCTAGAGAATTTGCCCAAAATTCCATAGGAAGCGACCTCTCTTCCACATTCACATAGGTGAGTCTATCAAGAATACTCCTGTAGCATTGGTACCCCACTCTACATAGAACTATAGAACTCATTAAGAGCAAATGTTCAACCTTTTCGTCGTTTCAGGATATCATGCTCCATAGGGATGAAATAATACTGCATGATTCTAAAATATCACTTGTAACTTGTTGTTTACCCTTTGAACCTTCTTGGGATCTCCAGTCCATAGGTTGGGTTACCATTAGAGTGATTCAATTCTCATCGGGCGTTAACCCCATCCCTTTCGAGGTGTTAAACATATTCTCTCTCGTTAGTCCTTTCGTCAAAGGATCAGCCAAATTTTTCTCAGACCGTACATAATCCACTCTTACAGCACCATTGGATAGTAGCTCTCTAACCGTGCTGTGTTTATGACGAATCTGTTGTCTCTTACCGTTATAGTAACGGTTCTTAACTTTTGCAATAGCTGCGGTACTATCGTAGTGGATAAGGACATCTAGTATCGATCTCTCTCATAGAGGGGTTTCTACAAGAAAGCTTCTCAGCTAGCTTGCTTCTTCACTAGCAGCAGCTAGTTCTATCATCTCAGACTCCATCGTAAACTGGGCCAAAATGGTCTGTTTCTTGAATTTCCAAGAAACTACACCTCCAACAATGCTAAAGATATATCCACTAGTGGCCTTGGAATCTTCTGATAGGGTATTCCAGTCAGCATCGCTATATCTTTCTAGGACAGCGGAAAACTTTTGATAGTGTAACTTTAGGTCCATGGTTCTTTTTAGATAACGCATGACCCTCTCAACAGTATGCCAATGCTCCATACTAGGACTGCTAGTAAACCTACATAGTACCCCCACTGCAAATGCAATATCAGGCCTAGTGCAATCAGTAGCATGTCGAAGGCTACCAATGATGCTCACATACTCAGTTTGTTTAACACTGTCTCTAGTGTTCTTGAACAACTTTACACTAGAATCATATGGAGTACATGCTGGTTTACAGTCTAAGTAATTATATTTCTTTAGAATCTTCTCAATGTAGTGAGATTGATCCAAAGAAAATCCCTTTTCCGTCCTAGTAATTTTAATCCCTAAAATTACATTGGCTTCTCCCAAATCCTTTATATTAAAATTAGCACATAGCATGGATTTCACATTATTAACAATATGGATATTAGAAACAAAGATAAGCAAGTCATCAATATATAAGCATATAATAGTGCATGCCTTATTCTCAGTCTTATAATAAATGCATTTATCACTTTCATTAATTTTAAATCCATTTGATATAAGCAATTTATCAAATTTCGCATGCCATTGCTTAGGAGCCTGTTTCAAACCCTAAAAGGGATTTATCTAATTTGCATACTTTTTGTTCTTGGCCTGTAACAATGAACCATTTAGGTTATTCCATGTAAATTTTCTCTTTTAATTCCCCTTTAAAGTGAGGAATAGTAGGGGTAGCTTACTACCTTCTAGCTCTACCTTACCTGCCAGTACCATGGACAATAATACATCCGTTGAACCTAGGAAAAGTAAAAAAGCTAGGACCACTAAAGACTTTGGGCCTGATTTTTATGCATATACTTTAGAAGAGGATCCATCCAGGTTTGTCACACGACACTTTGTTTACTGTTGAGGTTTGTCGCACAATAAATTTCTTGAGTAGTATAAATACTCCCACACCTAATATAATTAAAGAGACAAAATTTACACTACAATTTCATATATCTTTCATATTTTTTTTTATTTCAAAAGCTCTAAGATTGTATCATATGATTTTTGAAAGAAATATCTAGTATAATCTAAACACCTAGAATGTTATATTATATAATCGAATTATTGAAAATATATTAAGAGGAAAAGCAAGAATCTACCAGAGGTTTCTCTACGGCATTTTATTTTTCTCTTATTATATATTATCGCCAAGAAGTTTAATCTTCTAAACATTTATTTAAATTAAGGTTTTTATCTTCATTCATGTTTAAATACTCGCAATGTAGACTTATTATATCTATTGTTCTATCTACTTTATAGTTAAATAAATTTATTGTTAAATTATATATATTATGTTGTTTTCAATATGTTTTTTTTCAAAATACTGATAAAATCTTTTTCAAAACTAGAAGAATTCAAACTATTATTATCCAGACAAAACCAATTATTCAAAACCTGGACTGATAACATTTACTTAGAAATACTATCCAGATATATCATGTTTTCCACATAGATTGAGATATATCATGTAAACTTTCCTTAAGAGTATAATGTCACATTAAATAAATTTTGATAAGACCCAATCTTTTCTAAAGATTCAAAATCATCAAACGAGGTATTTAGTATTTTTATATGAGAAAACAAAACTAAATCAATCTCTCATTTTCAATTAATGATATAACTTTGTCACTAGTAATCAAATTGCGACAAAACTAAAATCATCAAGTATAGAAATACAATGTTTTCATCATTTCCCTTGATTTTCCCCAAATCAAATTTTTAACAGATATCCTCAGAAAAGAAGTAGAACATTAATAAATGCATGTTAGATTTTAAAAATACAATAAAAACATAAGATTGCTAGACACTGAAAGGGCGGAATAAATGCTTAACACATTCCCAATCCGTAACATAGTTCTCGAACACCATAAAATCCCGATTTTACAGACAAACATGTAAAGAATATACTTATTCGTAGGATTTGTCCTGACACAACTCTTTTGTCCATTTTCTTGTAAAATGTACTACTATCTCTGAACGAATCCTCTCCACATCAATAAGATAGAGGGACACATAATATGAATTATCACCTTATAGAATCGAATGGATTGTCAGAACTTTCTCTGCCACATTAAGCCCCCAATTTAAGGTTGGGATATGGGTCGTCATTTACAGATGCTCATAGTAGTGACTATACTGGGGAATCTTGAAAATTAGGCTCCCAATTGAAATAAACACATGATTAAGATTTTCCTTGTTATTAATGAGATTGTGAAGAAATCTTTTTTATGATAAAAAAAATATGTTTTTAAACACATTAAGACAAAATATTTTGCAATTAATTTTTTGAAAACATTGTTTTTACACACACCACTATTCATGCATTGTTTATATGAGTGTGATTTAATCCCAAATCTTTAAAAATACTATAAGTGAGTATGTAGTTGGCTTTTAGGCCAACACAAATAGAAAAGGGTCTGTTTGGTGGATGTTTTGAGTTGAGTTTTTAAAATATGTTGTTTGGTAGAATTTAGAAGTATGTCAAAAAGTAGATTTGTTTTTTTTTTGAGTTTTTTTCAACCAACTAAAAATCTCATAAAAAAATTTCAAAAAGTAGTCAAAATGGATCTTATTTTATAGATCTTGACAAGTATGTTTTAAATATATATTTTTTATTTAATTTTGATTTTTGAATTTAAAGTTATGGTGTTTTAAAAGTGTTTTTTAGAGAGAGAAAGTAAAGTTAAGGTTTTTTTGGGAAATGTAAAAGTAGAGTTGATTTTGAGTTGAGTTTTTAAAATTTGGGGAAAAAAAAACAGATACCATACAGGGGCAAATCATATATTTTCATTCTCCTTAGCCAAGTATGCTCCTGAGGTATATCGAGTAACGAAAACACTTGCGTTCCCAAGAAGTATATCAAAAGGTTCTTATACATACTCACCTTTGGGGTATATGTAAGGTCTTGCCAGATAAAAAAGAGCTTGAAATCTTTACCTTGCATTACACCAAAGCTGTATATAAGAAAAGTCTAGCTTAGAAAAATAGGATTTCTACTTTTCCACAATCAATCGTAAGGAAAATATGCAAACTAGGGCCTTGTCGTTTATACCTCTCACAAGATATTGGCAAGTACGGCTGGAGGCTAATCAACCTCCATCGTTAAGAACTCACATTAAGATTATCTCTTTGTGATTATTCCTTGCACTTCTTATATGAAAAACATCTTAAGATGATAGATATTCTAAATTTTCCAAAAATAGAAGAATTTTTTTTTAAAAATTGGGAAAAAATGGAAAATCTACTTCCTACCTTGATTTCCCCATGGGATTTATTCAAGTTCCAATTGAGGGTCGTTTTAACCACACGAAAACTTGGTTTTTGTTATTTTGCATACTCATTTTTTTTCCATAAACCCATGAAGATTTAGATATTCATTTATTCCTCTCCCTTATCTCTGCGATAGGAGATTCAAAGTCCACTGTTTAAAAGCTATAGTCTGGCATGTTGGGAAAACATAGATCACATTAGCAGACTAATCGGACTAATGTCTCCAAAAATGGAACGTAGCAATTACGCTAATCATAAGGGTGGTAACTAGCTTGTTAAATGCAGACTAACAACTTTCTAACATATCACTGTGCCAGAAACCATAATGAGATAATTTGTTGTACGATAAGCCGCCTTACTGTAGGGGTTTATTACTTTGTTTACTATTGAGGTTTGTTACATGACAACCCTCCTGAGTAATATAAATACCCCCACACCCTATATGATTAAAGAGACGAAATTTACACTATAATTTTATGTCTTTCATTTTTTTATTTCAAAAGCCTTATGATAGTATCATATGATTTTCAAAAGGAATCTTGAGTCTAGTCTCGACACCGGAGTGTTATATTCTAAAATCAAACCATCAGAGATATCTCAAGACGAAAAATAGGTATCCATCGGAGGTTTCTTTGAAGCATTTTATTTTTCTCTTATTAATTATTATCACCGGGAAGGTAAATGTTCTAAATATCTCTTTAAATTAAGTTTTATATATGCATACGTGTTTAAATACTAGCAATGTAAACTTATTATATCAGTTATTATGTCTATTCAAAGATCGAATCTTATGAACTAAGGGGAATTTACCCTGTGTTTGGATGGAATATTTTTAAAATTCAAAAAAATTGTAAACGATATAATTTATAATTCCATCATTTAAAATTCATTCAATCATAATTTCTCATGTTTTGGCACCTTGTATGTAGAATTTTAAAAATGACATGAATTACAATATCACCTATTTTAAGTCGAAATTTAGAGAATAACACCTAATATTAAGAAATTTTAATTTAAAATTTTCAAAATACAAAATACAACAAATTTATTAGGAGTAAAATTTCAATTTTTTTCTTAATTTTATCAAACGATAGAGATATATTTTCATTTTTTCACACTCCAAATTCCGACTTTAGTAGAACTTTGAAGTTTTTTTATCCATCTAAACATAGGGTTAGTGTAACTTTAAAAAAATGAGGGGGTTAAGTGCCCAAAGTTGACATAGTTCCAGGGTTTGAATCTAGTTTACCCGTGTTCGTTTTGTTATCGAAAATACGCAACTTTACTAAATACAACTTTTTATACCTACATACATACCATACATACAGCGTGTAGATATGTTCACACACTTAAGAGAGAGAAAGTGTAGAGAGAGAGGGAGGGGTCCATTGTTCCATTTCTGCAAGACGCTAATTCACTGGTACGAATTTTTTGTTTTACTTCCATCTCAATCAATCTTTCACTTGAATTCTACAATTTCTTTTTTTTTTGTTCCCCTCTCTTTTTATGTCTGGCTCTCACTCTACATTCTCCTTCTCCAATGGAAGTTAGGGCTTGAGAAATGACGGATTTTGAGGCTTAGAAGCGTTCGATTTTCAGGTATTTCTCAGATCTGAACCACATTGCACTCAATCCAACTCAAATTTTGTATATATGCGTTGCTTTTTGGTTTTACTTCAATCTCAATCCATTTTTCACTTGAATTCGTTTAGATTTTTGTTCCTCTCTCTCTCTCTCTCTCTCTCTCTCTCTTAAGTATAGCTCACTCCAGACTTCGCTTCTTCAATTGAAATTAGGGCTTGAGGAATGACTGCTTAGAAGTGTTCAATTCTCAGGTATATCTCAGATCTGAAATACATTGCTCTCAGTCCAACTCAAAATTTATGTGTGCACCGTTCATCTATGTGCTAGTGTGTATATATGTGTTCGGGATGATGCAGATCTTGTAGATTTGCAAGCTTTATTAGACTATTTCTACTGTGTTTGTGGTTTTTATTTGTTATGAATTATACAATTCAATGTATTTCCGCTTTTGCATTGGTAAATTGTTTTTGTGATGCCTTATTTCGTCTCTCAATTTGTCATTTGTTGAGGAAATCGCGGTGAAACTAACAATTCCATCAATTGTGGATGAATTAGTTAATCTGTGGTTTTATAGTTGTGTTCAATTTAATTCAGCTGCCATTTCACAGTGAAATTTACTTTTCACTAGTTGATTTGAATTTGTTTGATCATGCGTAATGTTCCCCTTTCATTATTTACTATCTCTTTGTACATACTATATGACTGGAAGTTAAGTAGATTGGCCTATATCCGGTGTGAGATCTGGGTGTAGTAGGACTTTGTATTTCCGCATTCTTTTGTGCACGGTGATGGGTGATGATAGAGTATTAAGGCTCAATTTTCTTTTCAAAAATAGGGAAAATTCAGTTGAATAATTCTGGAATTTTCACTTTTAGCTGCTTCTCTTTGGGGCTCAGGCTATGTAGCTTGATGTTCAAAAAATGATTAGACTGAGGCTGTGCAATGCAAAAACTCCATCCCTAGGTTGAGCATAGATCATTGATCTGTTGTGTCGTTTTCATTTTGCATGTTGCATTTCAATCTCCACCTTGCAATTATGTTGATAACTTTTATTGTAACCTTGCAGGCTACTAATCCAGACTACAGTGTTCCACTATTTCTCACATAGACCTGTCAGCTATGGGTAAATCTCCAGGAAAATGGATAAAGACTGTGCTTTTTGGGAAGAAATCATCAAAATCTAATTTCTCAAAAGTAAGAAAAATCTTCTCTTACTGTTTAGATTTACAAGGACTTTGTTTCTCTCCTCTTTCTTATGTGCTCTGTGGAAAGGGCATGCTTTTTCCCTGGGCATGAGTGTGACCCTTTCAGAAGCGTTCGCCCAGTTTTTACCTTTGATGTTACCTGCATTTTTGCTTTCTTCTTCAGGAATTATTTATGAACCATTTAGTTTGAAGACAAATAAATATAACCTGCCTTCTGGAAGTTACATGTTGAAGGACAGAATTATAAGTATTCTTTGATATTATAACTTTTATCTTTAGCTATCTCAAATCAAGGGGATACTTCTAATTTGAAATTCATATTACTTCCTGTTTTGTCTTTTTTTTTGTTTAAATTTTTTGTTCATTTCAAGGGTGTTACGATTCAGGAAAAAGCATCCGTTGCTGCCAAGGCACCATCGGGAGGTTTGACTGTGAATCCACCAGTTATCTCGGATCAAACTCGTCAGACCACTGGTATAAGGGGAGAACATAATGAATTGGAGAGGGGTACAAGTGCCAATTTGCCATGCGGTGTGGATGTGGTATTGCCTGGAACGCTAGGTGTGGATGGAAATGTTACCATGGTACCAAATCCAGCAAATGACGCCGAGTTAACCAAGCTAGAGCAAGCTGCTACAAAGGCACAAGCAGCATTCAGGGGCTACTTGGTAATATTCTCAATTTCCATCTCACAGAATACTGCACTTCTGTGAACACTTATTTCATACTTGCAGAGATCATAGTGTTGGTTTGCTTCTTTTTGTTGCACTTTCCTTTGTAATAACTCAGCCCATCATATTTGTTTGCTGTGAAATTCTGTGACAACTCTGCAATTACTTTAATGTATGGGTCTTTGTCACATGGTTCAAAAACATCGCCAACATTGTGTATATCAGCCAATAGATAATGGTATTGTCAGCATGAGACTGATACCGAATTATATATTCATAGTTGGTTATCGTCTCATCTAGTCATGTCTACTGACACGGTACAGTTTTAACATTTGATTAGCAGAGAAATTTGTGGGTCTGAGTAATGATCTACTTCGGTAGCCAAAAGCTATGGTCATGGAGTACTCCTGCTGTGTGTGTGTGGGAGAGAGAGAGAGAGTGTATTTGCCTAACTATATACATATAGTATTCACTTTCTTTGTTTCTGTGTCCTATGTTCGGGATTTTCTTAACACTAATTTCTCTACCTCAGTTATGTACTAGTATATGAAAAAGGATCAAATACTCGCTTTAGTTATACTTGTTGCCGATGGCCATGCAACATAAACATGCTGCAGATGTGGTATGTGGCATACAAAGTAATATGCAGTAAGAATTCTTGTTTAATAACCAGTAGCTAATAATTTTATCTGCGAACTTGCTTAGGTTAAAGTTTTTATGACTGACTTTTCAACATGAACAAAATTTCCTGAATGTATATCCAAGTACACATGTGGACACTAATGCATACAATCATGCTCTGTTTCTCTATATATAGTAGTTTCTCTTCGATGGAATAAGGGTGGGGTTGGTATTGTGCATGTAACTTTCTCACTTGCTACATGTAGCTTATGTTTCTTCAGTTTTGAGTGTGTATCCTTGTAGGATACATGCTGAAAGTGGATACCCAATTTTTCGTTTACATGCTAGTTAGACTATTTTTGTACAGCAACTTGGATATGACTTATGAGTTACTGTTGACAAGTAAAATGAATATAATGTTGTCACATTTAATTAAAATCACAGATCTGTGTAAATTTTTTGGAACCCTTGTAATGGCATTGGATGTTATATGTTTTTTATTTGAGCTGTTCCATAATTCTTGATGTCAATGATTTAATTTTAGTACATAAATATTTGTGGTTGTGAAGGCTCGTCGTGCATTTCGGGCCCTTAAGGGAATTATAAGGCTGCAAGCACTTGTTCGTGGGCACTTGGTTAGGAGGCAGGCAGTTGCTACATTGCGGTGCATGCAAGCAATTGTTAAGTTTCAGGCACTGGTTCGTGGACGAAGGGTCAGAATCTCTGATGTTGGATGTGAAGTGCGGAAAAAGTGTAATCTGGAAAAATTGCTGGTAAAATTATAGAATTATTTTTATCTATTTTTGTTTAAAACTTGCGTAATTGTAGTACATGCATGTTGTCATAATTTATTCAAATAAAGGATTTACTGAAGTAGGTGAAAATACTTTTCTCTATTTAATTTTTTAACCTAATTGAAAGATATTTCACAAATCAAACTAGCCCTTAATTTTTTTTGTTTTTATGTTCAAAGAAAATAATTTCCCAATTTCCATCATACATTTATATACCCTTCCTCACACACTTTCACACCTTGTTCGTGTAAATAAATATTGATCCATTACAATGTGATGTGTTGGGCACACAAAATTGATTTGGTTAATTATATTAGGATGCTGAATTTACTCAATAGTAATCTGTTCCCTTTGGGCACATTTTCTGAATTGGAAGTCTGCCTCTATTATGATACTTTTTTATTCTTTCATTTAATCGGCTTTTAATCTGGACCATATCTTACCCTTCTGGTAAAATAATCATTTGTTGATTTTCTATTCTATAATTGTGCTACCTTAGTTTTTTCTCTCTCAAGTCTCAACATCTTAATTTTCAATTTATGCTCTTTGTGGATTTCTTGTTATCTTCCACGCATTCTTTTTTGAGAAGGGTGATTTGTTACTTTATCTCTTGTAAAAAGTAATAATATTGATTACTTGATCCAGAGGTGGACCCAATGTACTTGCCCATTGATTGCATATAAATGAGCTCATGTCTTGATTTGATGTTTCTAATTCGAAAATGCTATTTTTTTCCCTGTCTTCTCATCTTCAGGATGTTAAACAGGTGGACTTTGTGGGAGTATCTACCTTTCTTAGATCAGAGAAGCTATCAAGAAATGTATTT
Source organism: Lonicera japonica (assembly GCA_021464415.1). Lineage (NCBI taxonomy): Eukaryota > Viridiplantae > Streptophyta > Magnoliopsida > Dipsacales > Caprifoliaceae > Lonicera > Lonicera japonica. Next base: position 40,372,406 of record CM038469.1, on the reverse strand, counting down.
GTCACTAAGGTATCCTAAACTTCTTTGCGTAATGTTTCGAATCGAAAACAATGTGTAGATTTGGATTTTCTTGAGGTCATATTTCTTTCTAAAATAGCTGGGCTGTAGCCTGTTTGCACCAAAGAGATTGTTGAAAAACAACATATTGGAAAGTGGAAACTATACTGATATAATTGTCAAATCGTGGAACATTTCACCCATTCCTTGTAGAAGCATCCTTTTATTTATAGGGTGTATAATAGGTAAATGCTATCAAATAGGGAGAAAAGAATGATCAGGTGAGAGTGGGAGGTTGGAAGTTGTGAGGAGGTTACATGTATGGTGCACCCATTTTTTCCTTTTCGTTTTTTAATCGCAAATTTGCAAAGCCTTTGATATATTCTTATGCCTACTATTATGTATGTCGGTTGGGTCTAAGAATGAACAATTTTAAGATGCCGCATCTCTGTCACACTTACTAGACATTGAGACTTTGCAATACTCCTTGTCATGCTCAAACACTCACATGTACACAACTACATATGCATAACTACAGTTTCGTATTCCTAAAATGTTAATGTGGCAAGGTGACTAATGAGTGATGACTCACAATATACAAATTTTGCATGATAACTGTAGTGTACTGTATTTATTTCCATAACGAACAAATTGTTTTGTATATATATGTTGTATACAAAAATACATATTATAGTCAGGCCCTTGCCGTCTCTTTGTTCCGTTCTTGCTTTATATTGAGCCTTGTGGTAGAGTGCGTATAACTTTTACTTTGGTATGATGCGGTGCTGATAGTAATTTTTTATATCAGCTTGTTGCTTCATTGCCTACTGCTATGCCTCTGAGCCTCCAGTACGATATAGTTGAACCAAATGCAGCTTGGAACTGGCTTGAACGTTGGTCATTTTCCCGCTTTTGGGAACCACTTGTACGCCAAAAGAAGATTCTTGAACCTAAACCTAAACGAAAACAGAATAACATCCAAACAGAAGAAACCGAAACAGGAAAGCCAAAAAGAGGCGTTTGGAAGGTCTCCGCGAAAAACATTGACAGCAATTCATTACATTCCTCGGAATTCGAAAAACCCAAACGAAACCCGAGGAAAGTTCCCATTCCTCAAAACGAATCAGGCCAGGACCCGCCTCAAATTGAACTGGAGAAGGTGAAACGGAATCTGAGAAAAGTCTCGGTACCCGCCACAGCGGCCTCAGAGAAGTCAGAAGTGGTTACTGAGAAGCCATTGCTCAGTCTGAAAAAAGTGTCAAGCTCCCCCAGTCACGAGGTTACTGGGACCCATGCTGTTGCTGGGACCCATGCTTCTGAGAAGCTTAACGATAAAACTATTGAGAAGCTAAATGATAAAACTATTGAGGGGCCCAATCAGCCTGTGGTTGAGCCTCCAAAGCCATTAACAGAGGCTAAACCAGTTGATGTTGTGAGTAATGATAATAATCCTACGGTTGAGATTCACTCTCAAGAAAGCAATGACTTAGTTGAAACCGGGCCCGCCGTTAAAGAGGAGTTAAGCACAAAGGAAGAACAAGCTAGCAAGGACAATACAAAGACGAGGAGGAGACGGTCTTTGCCGGTCAAATCTGAATATACTGAGAGTGTCCCACAAAATGCACCGACAGTGCCGAGTTATATGGCTGCAACTGAGTCAGCAAAGGCAAAGCTTAGGGCACAAGAGTCGTTAAGACTTGCTGAAGAAGGGGTTGAAAATGGTTCAATCAGAAGGCATTCTCTGCCGACTTCAACCAATGGGAAGATGAGCTCGCCATCACCTCGGATGCAGAAGCCTTTACAAGCAAATGGCAAAGGAGGAAACAAAAGCGGCAGATTGGTATCTACTAAAGATGGTAAGAGTAAAAGCAACCTTGGTATTATACTAGTATTTGCTAGGCTCACTAAAAATGTGCACAAAAACTCTCTGCAAAATGTGTTGCTCTTCTTTGGGGGAAGAGTGGGCCCCACATGCATGTCAGCGGTGATCCATTTACCCTTTTATCCAATAAGGAGGTGACACTTAATTTTGTTCACTGCATTATGTGCACATTTTTTTTTTTTTTTTGAGTCTAGCATTATTTTTTTTTAAATAAAAATATAAAATCAGTCTTTACTTGAATTCTTGAACGGAGAGATTTTGAGTAGATTGCACATCCTTATGCGGTAGATTGAGTATGTCCCTTTAACGTATGTTTGACTTGCCCTCTGAACCATATGCAACAACCCGTACTCTCACCCAAGTTATTAAGTAGGTTCACTGAACCCACATATAAGCCAAGGAATCTCCCATTTACACTACCAATATGGGATGTGGGTTGTTGTGTACAAAATATTGTATCATTTTCTCTTTGAATATATATATGTAATTTTATATTCATCATGAATTTTGTTTTATAAATCCCGACAACTAGTTTGAGATATGCAAGTTTTAGTAAAGTCAAATATTGTAGTGAATAGTTACAACGTTTTGAAGTTAAAGTAAAAACCTTGATTGGGTGGTCAGATCAGAAGTTACTGCATTCATTTTAGAAATAATGCCCGTTTCCATTATCACTGGACTGTTTGTTCGCATTCTGACATTTTTTATATATATTTCTGAATTAATAGGGTGGAGGAGGTGAGTGCAGCAATAATATGGCTTAAAAAGTTTGTGAAGGTAAGAGGTTGGCTGCGTTTTTTCTTCATTTGGTTATTTTGGTGTGCAGATTTTCTGTTGTAGAACGTGAAATATGACTCGGCAAAATAACAGTTGTTTGCTGTTCCCCCACTCTCCCTTCTTGTGTCTCTTTACTTTTGTTTTCTTTTTTAGGGCTTGTTTTTTCTTTCTTTCGTTCTTTCTTTTTTTTTTTTGATATTTTTTTTAATGAGGGAATGTATAGTCTTTTAGACCACCTACAGTTATTTCATGTGGCTTTGGGTTTTCACTTTTCTCTGTTTCTTTTGAGCTATTTGTAAGATCAAAGATTTGAGAATTCCGAAACATTACTTGACATATGTTATCTCATGTTTATGGCTGTGTTCTATATGTGATTTTGTTTTCTTATAATGCAAGGCCATTGCCCCTGCTGATCAATAGTTTCATAAAGGATATAGTGGGTGTGTTTGGTTCGGTGTAATATCGATGCGTCATGTCACTGTTTTAAACATAAAGAATTTTCGTGTGTGCAGTTTATTTCTTTTTGAGAACCTTTTCGTGTGCGGTTGGTCTAGCAGTGAGGCACTTTTTTCATTTGTATTGCCAACCAAATATATTGTTTTATATTTTCCTCCCAAACAATTCCTTTCAGCAGCATTTAATAAATGAACATCAACACTAATAATTGCACATCAAGCCAAACCACCACACTGAAGTTTCATACGGGACCAAAGCACTAAAGTTGTTTTTATTCTTCTTTGTTCAACTTTTATGAACATAAAATGAGCAAACAATTAACATCATAAAAGTTCAGACAAGGCATAAAACAAGGTACATTATTAGGGAAAAAGGCACAACTCTTTTAGGAACTATATTGAACACCGATTCTTTCACTACACACAAAAGGCGAAGAGTGAGGTTCCTCCGCTGAAGGATGGGGCTACCACTCCGAAAGCTACCTTATACCCACTCCCTACATAAATGCATCCATCACTCACTGATATGCCACCAAACACTGTAGCTCCGGTCACATTGGACCACAATATTTTTCCTGTGATGGCATCTATGGCGTATATTGGTCCAGTTTTATATGTAGACCCTGCAAATACGACCCCATTGGCTACGGTTAGAGGACCGTTGGCCTGGTCATTGTTAGGGTCAGCGGTGGACCATAGGGTTTGGCCGGTTCGAGCATTCATTGCCACCCATCTGCCGCTGGTGGTGGTTGTGTTGGAAGGCGCAAGAGTGAAGTCTTGACCATCACTGTTGGCAATATTGGTGTATATCCTCTTTTTGTCTGTGGCTGCTCCCCATGTACCTCCTCCAGCAAGTCCCTCTGGTCTAGCATCCTATATGGATCAAGACTTTGGAATTTAGCGATAATTAAAATCCGCATTATACAATTTAGTTTAAACAAACATTATATATCATCACTCTTGTTGTGCCAAAAATTACATTAAAATGTTGTAAGTGTGATTCAAACTCCAACACAAAAAGCATACTTATTTACCGCTCGACTAAATGTCATTTTATGTTTCTAATGTAAACGATTACTAGGTATCTTATCACATACATGTAATGTGTGTTTTTAAGGTAGTATCTTTAAATTTGCACCCCGAATTTTGTATCTGGTTTCAGGCTGCACAAAAACTTCAATTTGTTCCACCTTAGTACCTTACACTCCAAACTTCAAAAAGTGATTTTAAATGCCCACTCTATTAAAATTCCATCAATTTTAAAACAGAAGATGGAAAAGAAGGGACTCTTCTTCTCTTAAGAAATGGAAGGAGAAGAAAATTTACCCTTACGCCCCCTTCTTCTGCATCTGCTGTTATAAAATGGATGGAATGTTAACGGAGTTGACATTTTACATTTAAAAACCACTTTTTGAAGTTTGGAGTGTAAAGTGGAACAAATTTAAATTTGGAGTGTAACTTGAAATCGGGTACAAAGTTCGAAGTGCAAATGGGCCATTTACTCCAATATGTATTATGACTTTATTTGTGCATTTTCAAATTATATACGGTTGAATCTTGTCATGTTTTAGTCTTCTAATTTTACATCTATGGTGTATGCAGAAAAAAGTTAAGTTTTAGTTTTCTAATTTTACATCTGTGGTGTATGCAGAAAAAAGGTATAGTCCGCGCTTCAATGTTAAGTACTGCACGAAATCTAGCTGAATTTTAACCTCATCACATTATGTTTTAAAGTGCAATATTGTGGATTAAAAAAAAGAAGTGCATTATTGTACCTTGAAGATGTCAAATTGCGAAGCCAGCAACCACAATATCTCTCTTCATTCCATTAATCCTAACGCTCAACATCATTGGCGCCTCCCCAAAATCTGCCTAGGGATATGGGCCAAGCGGACAATTAGGATTCTTAAGATCGTCATCACAAGCAAAGAACCAAATATCATATCCTCCAATGTGCTTATACCACTTAATCTCTCCACTCTCCAAATCCATCGCTATTATAGACTCCGACAGATTCTCAGGTTCCACGCACTGATCTGGGTGGCTAGGGACCGTTTGTCTATTCTCACTCTCTTGGCATCGGCGGACGTGAAGGGGGATGGAGTAGAGGTTTCCGGTGGCAATGAAAATGAGGTTCCGCTGAACATCGATGGAGGTGCTGCTGCCCCAAATGGCAGCTCCAGCGTACTCACCGGTGGAGTTGTGGTTGTTGGGGAGCATGAAGGTTTGCCATAGGATGGCGCCCGTTTTAGAGTTTAGTTTTACAAAGCGGCCTTGGAATGTGCAGCATTCTAAGATTGAACTTTCCTCTTCTATCGTTGATGTTCCAACGTAATATCCTCTGTAACAAATTAGGTTAGATTGTAAAGTGATCTCAGGCTTGTTTTTCATGCAAATGAAATGTTTGTGTTTGTTTGCTTGGTATTTGAATTAATGGATAACCGTTAACTGCTTTGCAGGAAAATGTGGAACACAATGTTAAAGTAAATCACATTTTCAATTACAGCTCCAACCAAACATACTGTTTTATATTTTTTCTACAAGCAGTTAAATCCTGCTTTAACATCTACGTGTATCAAATACAACCTCGAAAACTACATAGCATATTAAGCTGTTACATGTAATGATCAGAGCATAATTTATTGCTATTGCGTTATAATAATGGCACTACCCTAAGCTAATTATAGAATCCAATGCACATTTGAAGAAAAAAAAAAACCAACACCCACAAGGAGTTAATCCGGTTGGTAAGAGATGCTCTCTCTACTTGTCAATCAGGACGTTCTTGATCCATGTGGAGAGCATTCTATAAGTTTAAACTCCTAAATGCACCTAGTCGACGTGGGAGAGTGTATCCTAAGATTGTTTAGGAAATAACTAGTCAAGATGCACGTTAAGGCGACCTAAACAACTTTACCGTACCATTAAAAAAAAGAAAAACAACAATGGTGAAGTATTCGAGTGAAAAAATATCACATGATCTTATTTAAGTTAAATTTTGTAATATATAACATAATTAAGAGTATAAAGTTAAGTAGCCTTTCTTTTTTTTGAGAAATAATTAGCCAATTTATTATTTGTTTCTTTTTTGATATAGGCCATGTGTTTGAGCTTGAGTAGTTGGTTATATAAATGCAAATTGTCAAATAATTAGGGGCAATATGAGATATTTTTTTATTTCTAAATAGGGATGTATTAATTATAAGGTATCCAAAAATAATTGTTAAGTGTAACGCAAGTATGAACCATCCATGATCCATGTGCACGGCTAAAGTCCACAGCTTATTTTGGATCCTAACTTGTAAACTAAACTTGATCGAAAATATTCAATGACTATTAATTATTACACGCTTTAAGAGCAATTTTTAACAAATTTAACATTTATATAAGGATGAAAATAGGTAGAATATAAAAAGGTACGACTATGTACTAGCACTTTAAATAAATAGATAAAAAAGTGCTCAAAAAATGAAAGTGATCAATCACTGAAAATAATTTTAAAATATTTATCTGGAGTACCAACAAATAGCTCATATAAAATTGAGTAAAATTAAACTAACCCATTGTGGTAAGTCCCAGACATGGTTATAACAGCAAACCGATGACTATCAACCTTGGTGGACCAAATCAACTCCCCGGTCTTTCTTTTAACGGCAATAACCACCGCGGGACCACTAATCCCGACAATCACCATCTCAGCATTCACCGTCGGAGTAGACCTCGAAACTACCGCCGCAGTAACGTTAAGAAGTCTACCGGTGAAATTTAGTCTGGTGAGTTCTTGCAACTCTTTTTTCCACACAAGCGATCCGTCCTCAGCTTTGACGGCGTAGATGTATCCATTCCAGCTGGGGAAGTAGATCGTGCCCTCCTAAATTGCGGGGGTTGCGCTTATGTCTTTGCCGGCATAAAATGACCATTTCAGGGTTAAGTTTGAGACGGTTGAAGGTGTGATTTTGGTTTCTTTTGAGGTGAATCTGCGGTTGTATATATCGCCACCGTGGTTTATTCAGTTTTCTGACTGGAAGTGATATTATGAACCAGAAGAAATTTTTTTTTTTGTTAAAGGAACTCCGGATTGTGATTCAAATAATGCAATACTACTGCATTAGTCATTGAGCAAAGTGAAAAGTCTAATTCAGTTCATATGGTACTAGTGCATTAGTTGTGAGGAAAAGATGCTAGTGCAGATAAGCGTGTGTTCCTTCCACTCACAAAATAGATCAGACTGCGTGCTTCTATTTTTTATTTTCCTTTAGTTGAAGAGGTAAATACCATGCGGAATATATTAGTGGGTTGGAAATCAAAATGGAAAAAATAAAAATGACAGTTTAAGAGCAATTCAATTTGTCTTGGCAAAATATAATAGTTAGGACATATATGAAATATATAGAATTCTGTACAAAACTTGGAACAGACGCCTCGTTTCACATGTAAAAAATACTTTATGAGCTGTTATTCTACTAAAGCGTTTTAAGGATCTCTTGCATGTATTACAAAACTTCTATCTAACAAGATCTTGTGCGATCTCTATTCTGCACACTTCATGACTCCGCTCTAATAATATTATGATTTATATGTGTGCTATCTCAATCTATTCTTACGACTTGAGATGCTGCTCTAATAATATCATAGATTTATATGTGCACGCTTGTGTCTGTGCGTGTGTTTGTGTGTGTGTGTGTGTGAGAGAGAGAGAGAGAGAGAGAGAGAGAGAGAGAGAGAGAGAGAGAGAGAGTATGTTACTAGTTTGCGGGCAGCGGCAGTGGTGGAAAGTGAAGCAAACATGAAGAGGGAGAGGATGGAAAGCTTAGAGTAGGCGTGAGAATGTGCCATGGAATTGAATAAAGTAGAGCCTTAATTGTGAATAGTTTTTATTTTCCTGAAGGATATGATACTTGCCATTTATAAACTACACAATAGTACGTAATGGGAGAGGACTTTTCATTTTTTTTGTGCTTCAAAGGTCAATGGAGCTTAACTAGAGGTGCAAGTGGTTGGATTTTTTGTACCACACTCATACTAGTATATATATGCACGTACCTGAACGCTTTCAACCGTGCTTTGATAAAAAAATCTTAGAATTTAAATATTTTAATGGATTTCTTCTATAGCATCCTTACATTTGACAATCTTATAATAATTAGCTCTTCACCTATTAATGGAACTGATATACTCTTTTTTTGGGAAGCAATGACACACCCTACTTATTCCAGATTAGGGTACTGAGTAACACGGGCGGAGCAGAGGGCTTCAGCCCAGATCTAATTTTTTAAAAACCATCTACTTATGTACAAAAAATAATAGCCCAGGTCAATTTCCAGCAAGCTGACTCAGTCCAGTCTAAAATTTTGAAGCATCTTATTGAGGGAACAATTAATAACAAAAAAAAAAGTCTCACGGTGAAGTGAAATTATATATTGGCTACCACAGTATGCCATGTCAGCAATAAAAATGTACTATTTGTCAATTTTTTTTTTGGTTCCCCACAGAGTGTTTGGGCCAACTTTCGCGCATCTCGATTAATCTTTGCTTGCGGTGTGTGGCTGCCGTTGGCAACCTTGGGAGTTCCAAGTCAACCCTAAGGTTGTCACAGTAGCAACCTTGTACTACTGGGCCAAGAGGCTTGGTTCATTTGTCAATTAGAATCCAATTCATCTCACCCTTAATCCCCCCATTGTCAAGGTTAGCGATGCCTATGTATCTTTCTCTTTCCTCTTTTTCTCTTACTGCCTCATTTTACCATTATGATCTTCTCTATTCATACTTTTAATTTGGTCATGCAACATTCGAAGCTAATTTCTGGTGCATCACAAATTTCCGAAATAGTATATAGGTTTAGTTTTTCATCACCAATTGGTAATCTGACTTGATTATCATCCTCAAAATATGTTTGATAAATTGATTTCTTGTGCTAACAAAGTAACTAGTTCCGGCGAACAAATACGTGTACGCATGATTTTCGATTAGTTACAACTTAAAATTTAGCACATTGATCTTGCCCAACTCTCCTTTCATATTCAATCTCTGTCTCTCTGTGTCATTGCCGAATATTGCCTTCTTTTTTTTTTTTGAACAAAAAATTAAGGTTGTTTACTAGATTGGGGCGGAAGAGAGTTAAGCTTTTGCCTTTATTTATTTTTTCTTTTCTTAATTTAGCCATTTATATTTCATTTTTTGAATTTATTTATTGGAAATCATGTGATTGATTTATATGAATGTGGTTATCTATCCAATTTATTGATGACAATAGTGGTGGCAACACTAGTAATTGTAGTGTGTTCAAAGTTTAGTTTTTACAAGTAAAAATAAATATTTTTGTTGGATATTTATTTTATTTTTAATTTAAAAACTGAAATTATTATCTTTTTATTGTCACCAATTTTCTATACTATGTCAAATAACATTATATGCTCAAATTAAACGGGCTCTTAGCCCTAAAAGAAAAATATTTTAGTTCAACCTACCCATCTGAAAATTCTGGGTCCAGCCCTCCTATTGGACATATGATCTTCTATTATTAACTATTTGGAAAATAAATTGATTGAATATTGAACATGTTTCGTGATTTCATTATGGTATTTGCTTATTTATTTTAAATATATAGCTAAATATCCTTTTGTTAGTATCTCACTCTTTTTTGATAATTAATATTAGTTGTACTCTGTACCGATCACTATTTATCCTTAGAAAAAATCATACAATTTTAATCACATAATATTTTATCCCTTATATATTTTTAGAATTCAAAAAACTTTGCATCTTATTATATAGATATCATTTATTTATTTATTTTTTGTGATTTTTGACATTTGAATATTACTTTTTTCTTTTTTTTGATATTTTTTAATCTTCTTACAATTTTTTCCAACAACAATAAATTAAAAAAATCTAGTCAAATTCAATTTATGTCCTCAAATATGAACTATATTAAAATTCGATAAGGTAGACTCAGGGTTAAGCATATATAGTGGCAAAGAGATTGACTTAAAGAAAGACACGCCACCAAAGTTCGAGCGCTCCACTTCATTCCTTTTCCTGTTTTCTCAAGTTCAAACGCCAAGTATATCCGAGAATCGATTGTATAAATAAAGGAAGAAAACTCCATAATATGGTTATTCAATAAATATTTCAAAGGCAGCATTAGAATTTGAAAAGGTTTAAAGACAAATGATTTGGGCTTTGCTTTTGGATAGTATGGGTCTAAACTCCCAATTGGGCTATTAATGTAAGAGCTAGCCCCAATTCCTTCACTCATGCCAGTGGCCCAAAAATGAAAATAAGTTTTTAATTTGAGATTAAATAAAAAAAAAGTTGTTTGCATCTAAATTTGGGACAAACGTGGTAGGAAAAGGAATCCCTTTTCAATCTAATTATTTTTTAAAAAGCTCTAATTTTAATTTAATCAATAGTTGTACATACAATTTAATTTCAATTGTAACATTTGATTATGTGTTAAAAAAAAATATGACTATAAATTTGAAACTAACTAATATATATATATATATATATATATATATATATGTATAGGGGGCATAGAATTAAGAGCGCTTCCTCAACTACATTTTTATTTTTTTTTTTTTTTTTTTGCACTACAAAAATACACATGTATTCGATCTTGTGAGGAAAATAAATTCTTTTATGTTAATTGAACACGGTGATTTGAACGACAATTTCAATTTGACTGCACTCAACTATTTATCGATTACAAACTTCTAAAACACACACTTATTGATAAATTATTTTCTTTAAAAGAAAATCAGCTTAATTAATGATGGTATTTTGGTAATTTGACATTCTATTCTTGGGCCATTCGATCATTGTCCCGTATAACAAACTTGATCCAACCCTCAGAACTAACTATAGTACTTGGGTTTTATTATAATACAGAGTGTGTGTGTGGGGTGGGGTGGGTGGGTGTAGTTTAATTAGAAAACTTGGTTAGTGGTGAGAGGTTTTTAATTTGTGCGCCATGTGTTAAAGAGTTAGGGGGCAGGGCGTTGTAATTACAAAGTGGGTTTTTTGTGTGGGTGTGGGGGGGGGGGGGGGGGGGGGGGGGGGGGGGGGGGGGCACTGTGCACGTATGGATGGGTGCTTTGGAAGGGGAAGTATGTGCAACAAGACATATAAGTTCAAGGTAAGATTTTATGTGTTTTTGTAATATTTGATACAAAAAAATAAATTGTATTTATTTTTGTCCATGTGATTGTTGATAATAAAACTATTGACAATGAAGATATTATTTAGTATTTTTAAAATATGAAATTTTGAAGGGGAATATTGTAATTAGATTTGTGATTTTGATTTTTGACGTATAAGATGATAAGTATTTTAATATAATATTTTGATTTTGACTTTATTATAGTATATGCAAATTTTTTTTGTTAAGTCTATTAATTTCAACCCCTCCTAAACTAAATTTATGGCTCCGCCTCTGCTTAGAGTTATAGATATATATATTTTTAACTGTGGATAATTAACATCATTTATGAATAACTATATATATATATATATATATATATATTTTAATTGTTTACGATGTCAACCAAACATAATGTTCATAGATTTTTCTTGAAACAATTATCTTCCACAATATTTTAACAATTTAGCGCATCGAGCTAAACCACCATGCCAGATTTCATACTTGACCAAGCACTGCAGTTGCTTTTGATTATTCTTTGTTCAACTTTTATGAATATAACAAGGGTGGTGCTCTTTACAACCACCGAATCATTTTGTAACATTTTGTGTCATTAAAGTGGTTGTATTGTCGATGGGCACACTACACCTTTTTTTTTTTTTTAGATTTACCCCAATCATTAATTGTTAATGACTAATTAATAACCCTTATCATTTACATTAATATCACAAATTAATACACTACTCCACCCATAAACCACCACTCCAAGCTAAGTCACCATTACACAACTGAGGAACTGTGTACTATTTCGCTTTCATTTTCATTTCCTTTAAACATCCTAAATTTGAATAAGAAAGCGAAGATCATTGTTGGTTATCGTTATTAATTGAAGTGTACAAGTTCAAGAGAAAGTTTAAGATAATGTTGATCCGAAAAATGTATTATAGTTATCTTTTAGTTACTTGACTACATCTATATTTGTGCACCAAAAAAAAGACCACATCTTATTTCATCCTAAATTAGTGAATAGAAATGGAATATATTAAAAAAAAAACAAACAAACATAACAACAGAGTGTTTATGCAATTGTACTCAGTTCTATAAAACCGAGCTAAAAATGTACAATCTTGGTGCTTTACAATTGAGGCAAATAGAAGTTATTCGGTTATATAGAACTGAATATTATCTTAATTTATCAGTGGGTTTTTCAATTTTTTCATATTCATTCAACCCTATACAACCAAGGCAAATTAAAGGTATTTGGTTGTATAGAACCGAGTAGTATATTAAATATTCTTGTGGGTTTTGCAAAATTTCCATATTCATTCGGTCTTATATAATCAATCTAAGAGTGCACAACCTCATTTCTTGTCAATCGAGCAGAATTTCAAATAAACATAACAACACAAAATTACTAATTGGGGTTCGTTTCAATTGGGCCAAGGATAACCAACAAATTTAAGGTTATAGAATATTTAAAAAGAAACCAATCAACCAAACTTACTTGGAAGTGAAGAACATACCAGAAGATCGGCAATAAACGAACGAAGAGGAAGTGTTTGAATGAACGAACATAAGAGGGAATGTTGGAAGGACGAATATGGGAGGAAGTCCCTCTCTTGCTTTTGTTAAATGGTGTTTTGATGGTAGAGATAGAGAGGGAGTGTTTGAATTGTAGAGAGAGAGAGAGTAATGTTAATACTAATAAATAAATTAATGTAATTAATATTAATTAATACCGATTAACATAAAATTAGATATTGGAGTGGTGGGAGTGTTAGTGAGAAGAAAATAATACTTGGAGTGCTAGGGATAGACGGAGTGTTAGGGAGTGTTTCAGTAGGTGTAATTAGTGTTGCCCATATAACAAATATGAACCGCAAACATATTAAATCATAAAAAGTCAGAAAAAGTGACAAAGTACATTATGTAGGATTGATTATTGACAAAAAAATAAAATTACTTTTAGTTTAGCTTCTTTTGATAATAAGATGAAAAATGATAGCAAAAACGGCTATTTCGTGAAACGTTGAAAAATGGGTTAAATGATTGAGGTAATGAGACGTTCTCTGACTTTATTTATTTTTTTTAATTTTTCTATGGTAAAAATTCTCTATGTGTTGAGCAAGAAGATTTTTTCATAAAAAACTAAATAAGGATGAAGGACATATATTCACGCATAAAAATTTGCATGAGATGGAAAACATCTCACTTAATCACAACTAGCTCATTTTTCAACTTCTCATAAAAATCAATTGTTTTTGCTATCATTTTTCATCTTGTTATCAAATGTAGTCTTAGTAACCATCGAACAACAAATTTTTCATTACACACAAAAGGTGAAGAGCGAGATTCCTCCGGTGAATAATGGCGAGATTAATCCTAAACTTTCCTTATACCCACTACCTACGTAAATGCATCCATCACTAACCGATATGTCACCGTACACTGTAGCTTTGGTCACATTGGACCAAACTATTTTTCTAGTGACAGTATCAATGGCTTATATCGATCTAGTTTTATACATAAAACCTGCAAATACGACCCAATTGGCCACAATTATAAGACTATTAGCATGAAAGTTGTTAGGATTAGTAGCGGACCATAGGATTTTGCCGGTCTGAGCATCCATTTCCACCCATCTGCTGCAGGTAGTGGTTGTACTAGAGGGGGCAAAAGTGAAGTTTTTTCCATAGTGTTGGCAATATTGGTGTAGATAATCTTTTTGTCTGTGGCTACTCCCTATGTACCTCCTCAAGCTAGTCCTCCTAGACATGCCTTCTATATAGATACATGGATGAATGATTTGGAATGTCACAATTATTAAAAGTGATTTTTGTACCATTTTATTTACACTGATTAATAAATTGACATATTTGATGCAACAATTATACATCAGTTGGGATGTTAAGCCTTTGTAGGCTTTACAGTCAACTGTCAATTACGGAATCATGTCTATTTTCTATATATCCAAATGCAACATCAATTTGTTATTTTATTTTCTAGATTTAAAATCATAATCCAAAAGGCTAAATAAATGTCTGTTTTTGTGAATACAATATTTGCACGTGCTAGAGGGGGCAAGAGTGTAGTTTTTACCATAGTGTTGGCAATATTGGTGTAGATTATCTTTTTGTCTGTGGTTACTCCCCATGTACCTCCTCAAGTTAGTCTTTCTGGACCTGCTTCCTATATATATACATGGATGAATAATTTGGAATGTCATAATTGTTAAAAGTGACTTTTGTACCATTTTATTTACACTGATTACTAAATTGACATATTTGATGCAACAATTATACATTAGTTGGGATGTCAAGCCTTTGTAGGCTTTACAATCAACTGTTAATTACGGAATCATGTTTATTTTCTATCTATCCAAATGTAATATCAATTTTTTATTTTATTTTCTGGATTTAAAATCTTAATCCAAAGGACTAAATAAATGTCCGTTTTTATGAATACAATATTTGCTCGTGTATTAAAAGGTTCTCAATGTATTTTACGTTGACTTTTGAGACTATTTTACCAAATGGTTCAGACACAAAATCAAACAAGAAACTCCAAAAAAGTAAACCAAACTTGTGCATGCAATTTGTTTCCTAGCTATGAAGTGAGAATTAATTAATGTACCATATTAAGACATCAGAAGCTCAAAACACATGAGATCTTAGTAAAGTTCATGGATGCAACATTTGAATGCATATTTTTGAAACATGACTTTTGAAGTGTCGAAGTCTGTATGTATTGTGACTTTAATTATTTATGTTGAATTTTTTTTTTCAAACTATTTACTACTGAAGCTTGTCTTGTTTATCATGGTTTAGTTTTCCAATTTTGGCTTATGATAAAATAAAGAGTGCATTTTTTGTACCTTATTTTTACCAACTGAGCTTTAGTGTTAAGCTCCGCACGAGGTCTAACTAAAGTTAATTTAACCTTATGACATCATGCTTTAAATACATTATTGTACCTTATATTTAAATTGTGAAGGCAAATTAGCTTACCATAAACCATACTATTGCGCCATTATCACGATCCAAACTAGTCCTATTAAGCTCTACACTTAACATAATTGGCACCCTCCCTAAAATCAGCATCAATATTCGGATTAGGTGGGCAATTAGGATTCCTTGAAACATCATCACTATTACAAGCAAAGAAATAAACATCATAACCTCTAATTTGCTTATACCATTAAATTTCCCCACTATACAAAATCCATCGCTATTATCGACTATGATAGATTCTTAAGTTCCACGTACTCATCTGGATGAGTTGTGATTGTTTGATTGTTCTCAATCTCTTGGCATTTGCGGATGTGAAGGGGGACAGAGTAAATGTTTCCTATGGCAATGAAAATGAGGTTCCGGTGAACGTCAATGGCGGGGTTGCTGCCCCAAATGGTGGCTCCAACGTACTCCCTTGTGTAGTTATGGTTACTTAGGAGCATAAAGGTTTGCCATAGGATCATGCCAGTTTGGGAGTTTAGTTTTACGAAGCGGCCTTGGAAGATGCAACATTCTTCGATTGTGGATCATTCTTCTATTGATGATGTTCCAACTTAAAAACCTATGCATCAAATTAGTTTAAATTTTAAAGTGATATGTTTGAGCATGTTCTTTATGCAAATAAAATGTTTGTCTTTGTGTTGTTGGTATTAAAAATTACAAAAATCAACTATGCTTTTTGGTTTGCATTAAAATATGGAACACAGTCTAAAGTAATTTATAGTTTTTCATTTACAGCGTTAACCAAACAAATTGCCTTGTATTTTTCCGGCAAGTGCCGCAATATTTATAAATACAAATACAAGTACAAATTTTCAAATAATTAGGGGCAATAAGAGCCATCTTTCATTACTAAATACTTAAATAGGGATGTGTTAAATACTAAATAAGCATTAAAAAGGGAAATTAGTTTTAAACCCCTATGTGTGAGAATCCGCAAATGCGACCCCCGGGTCTCGTCCCCGTTCGGTTGGGCGTCTGAAGCGTCGGAACGGATTTCATCGTTCCATTTGTTGGAGTATCTTTGTTGATCCATATCACATGTCCCTATGTTCTATTTCTAGATGCAAAGGGGTTCATTCAGAGTCGCCAGTACGTTTTACTAAAAAAAAACGGACAAAAAGGGTCGTGTAAGAGGAAAGACTATAGACAAGCCTTTCTTTACACGTTTATTTACGAAACCAGGATTCTATAGGGTTCAGAAACTATATTACGATTTGGGAAGGTGTTAAGCACCCATTCCGCCCTTTCGGTCTCTAGTGGTCTTTTATATGTTTGTTTTATGTTGAAAAACTTGGGTGCTTTTACTGACAGTTTACTATTTTCTAAGTGAAAATCCTAATTTCTGGGAAAAACGGGAAAAAGGGGGAAAACTTTTTTGTTCCGAGATCCGATGTTTCGTTTTGAGAAATGTAAATACAAGTGACAAAAGTCATTTTTTTCTTTAGAGAGGGAGTTTTCCGTATTATTTCTCGGATAAATGACGGTTTTCTCGGGTTTTGACTTGTTTTTAGAAAAAGTTTGGATCTTTTAGTGGAACTAATTCAATATGGAATTGGAACTCTTAAGAGGAATTCTTCCGAATGTATCATAATCTATGAAACAGATAGGATATACTGGGTTTTTAATTCCTAAGTAAGTTTTACTGGTCCGGGTTTTGAAAACAAGGTTTTATCCGGATGGTAAAGTACTTACTCTTCTGGTTTTGTAAATAGTTTTATCAGAATCTTTTGTTTTGAAAACGGTAGACTATTTGTAACTTGACAATAAGTTTATTCAAATAAAACGTGGACAAAACAATAGAAATAAAACGAGTACACATATATCTAATGTTAAATACTAGAAGAGACTTTCTTTACCTCCCCGACGAGAATAATAATAAGAAAGAAAATATAATACGGTAGAGAGATCTCCGGCGATAATGATCTTTTTCTTCTTCAGATATTTCCGGGAATTCGATTCCAGAGACAGGACACGTCGAGTGTCGAGAATAGATTCGATAATTCTTCGAAAATAATACTATAATAGAGAATGCTTGATAAAAGACTAGAAAATCAGATTTAAAGCTTAGAATTCTTCAATCCCAACTTGCTGCCTTGAACCCTTGGGGGTGTTGGCCTATTTATACTGCTCGGGAGAGTATGTCGCGCGACACTTTCCCAAAAAGGGAATTTGTCGCGCGACAATGTATCCAATGTCGCGCGACAAACGACTGAAGTGATGTTTCTGACAGACTGATGTGTCAGAGAGTGGATGATCTGGTGTCAGGAGGGATTGTCGCGCGACATAGTGGGATTGTCGCGCGACATTGTGATCTGTCGTGCGACAATCTCTCTTAAGAATAGGTTTGTTGGCCAACAAACCCTTTTGGGGTAGTTTCGAGTGTTCGAGTGGGTTCTGGACCTAAAAATAGTAGTTCCCGAAGGTCGTTAGGGTTCTTGCGGGGGTCACGGATCGGGGTGTCTACACTATGTTACATCTTAATTAGTACTAAGGACACATATTATATATTAGTTGTTAGTCTTTCTTACCATAGTTAAGTTATGGCTCATAATTAATTCACTAAGCATGTGACCATAATACCCCTAGTCAGTCATAAGAATCAATATCTTTATTTAAGGAAATAAATATTTGAAAAGTTTCATATAACTTATTTCCTTAATAATAACCCTAAATTTTAGATTTAACATTATATATTTGTAAAGTCAAAAAAATAGTAATATTAAATATAATATTTGATAAATATATGTATTTAGAATAACTGTTTTTTTAATGATAAATTAAATCAGATATGAAACATGTAATCCATTAATCCATTATAATATTGTATACATATTTGTATTATACAACATATATATGTAGATATATTACATCTAGATACAGATCTGTAACTATCCAATATATATAAAACTATATGCTAACTGTAACTTATATAAAGCTGATTGCAACAAATATATTTATACAATTTTACATATCATTATATATATATATATATATTACTTAACATATATATGCTTCTAGATATAGCAGATACAACAGATGCAATATATATATATATACACGTATATATTACAACACATATATTTATATAATTGTATATAGCATTATATATAGAGTAATAGAATGATAGGTACTTTTTACTATATGTTATGGTGAGTATTTCTCTAAATTTAATACATTTTTAGGATTCGAGTTGTTGATTTAACATTTTAATTATGTTTACAAGATGATAAAAAGATCAACCGTTCAATTTGAGATTTGTTTCATAAGTGATATTATTTATTTTGATTTTTAAGTATTATATAGTATGCATTATGTTATGTGCATGTATATATATCATAATAAGTTATACCACACCATTATTTTCACAAATTAGTAAGAACATTAAATGTTTATCATATTAATCATTATATATATAATTAATATAACAATATTTAACAAATCATTACCCCTAAATACCACAAAAAATGCAAAATTATAGAGGTATCTACCATAACATACGGTGAAAAGTACCTACCATTCCGCTCCTCTCTCTCTATTTATATATATATATAGGATCTGTTTGACAACAATATGAAAAAGGAAAATAAAAACACTTGATTTGGGTAAGAAGTTAAAAAATAAGTTTAGTCATGTAATATGATACTCTCCATCTCAAGCTCATTTTATGGGTAAATGTCTTATATCCTTCATAATTTTTTGTGAATTTTTTTTGTTTCTCAACCACCAAAGAAAATTTCTTTATGAAAAAAGTAACAAAGTAAGAAGACATTTCTCCACATGTCTCAACTTATTTTTCAACTTCTCACAAAAATTAACTATTTTTATTTCAATTTTCATATTGTTATCAAATGCACCCTTAGCATGTAGTAAATATACGCCTCTAGATATAGCTGATATAGCAGATGCAATATATAAATATATTTTAGATAGTTCAATTTTTTAAGATATTACACATGAATTTTCAAGCAAAACAATATCCAATACAAAAAAATGTAATTAATTTAATAAAATATCACTCATAGTTTCTTTATTACAACCAACGTTCAAAATCCTACAATTAAGCAATCCCCATAACTTTCTAAAAACAAAGTTAGGGGTGCAATTATCCTTTTTACATAATAATCCAACTCGACTTTTAAATAAAGGTAAAAGCAGGAAAGTGGTCCTAATTTCCAATCAGGGGTGGAGGGATGCGGAGTCGGTCCCAGCTGGATTTTTTGTAAATTTTTAGAGAGTATAGGGGGTTTTGTGTGCGAAGGAAAAGATTAAGGACCATTGTGCAATTTTGGGGGAGGGTGCTATTGCGAATAAGCTTATAAGTTCAGGGGTAAGTATTGTAATAAAGGCTAAAGAATCAATGTTTGGTCAGTTTTTTTAGGCGGGAGCCTGTGTGTAATTTCTGGGGGGTTGGGGGGGTAAGTGGTTGTACAAGTTTAGGGTGCACAATGTTTGGTCAGTCTTACCATCATTATTATTTACTTGTTTCAGTATTTTAGGTTAGATTTTTTTTATGATCTTATACATTTTGTTTTAAAATTTTGAATATTAAGAATTATGTATTTTAATGTTGATTTGCTTATTAAATTGTTAAATATTGATATTAAATTTGATTATTGAGGTTAATTTGCTTATTAAATTGTTGTTTGATAAATTAATATTTAGATTAATATATGTGTTTGTTGGTTGTAGTATGTTGAATATTGAGTTGATAAAAATATTTCAAAATATATAATTAATTTTTGTATATCATTTTTAACTTTTCCAAAATATCAAAATAGAATGGAGAAATATTTTAGTAAAAATTTAACCTAGAAACATAATTATTGAATTTGATTTGGCTTAATTTTTTTTTTTGGCCCCACCTAAAATTTTTTTCTGGCTCCGCCACTGTTTCCGATCATAGGTAATCTTTAATCTTAGTACGTTTCAATCCTAGGAGCTAAATCTTAGTTTTTTAAAAGTAAAATAAATATATGTCAAAGTATAATGCAAGCATGAACCCATAGGCATCGATATATGATATATCCATGTTGTAGGGCTAAAGTCCTCAGCTTATCTTAGTTCCTAACGTGTAAACTGGATGGAAAATATTCAATGACTATTACTTAACACATACTTTAAGAACAAATATTAAGAAATATTTATTAACACTTATTTTAAGAATAAATATTAAAAAATATTTATAAAGTTAAATTATACTCGAAACAAGTACAAGCCAAGATAAGGACTTCTTAATTTATTAGCATATTTTTTGTTTATGTAACAGTCAAATGTACTAGCTGGCATTGGAGATAGTTGAAAAAGAGTTAAACGTTGAATCCCAACGTTATTTATTATATTAATATAAATTGTTCAACTAATTGACTATGATCACCTCAAGGTTTTTTGACTTTGGAGTTTGGACCTAACTTCATGCAGCTCCACATCAA
Source organism: Lonicera japonica (assembly GCA_021464415.1). Taxonomy (NCBI): domain Eukaryota; kingdom Viridiplantae; phylum Streptophyta; class Magnoliopsida; order Dipsacales; family Caprifoliaceae; genus Lonicera; species Lonicera japonica. The sequence goes on along the minus strand of CM038469.1, from coordinate 40,351,713 downwards.
GTAATTAGAAGCGGCTATTTCCACTTTTTTTTTTTTTTGAAAAAAAGAAGAAGAAAGAGGTGGATACTATTTTTCACTTATATAATCACTCTATAACACGCTGTCATTAAAACGGATGTGTTATTTATTGGCACGCCACACAATTTTTAGATTTACTCTAATGATTAACTATTAATAACTCTAATTAATAATCCTTATCATTTACATTAATTACACACAAATTAATACACCACTCTACCCACAAAGTTTTAATGCAAACACTTTCATTATGTTAGAGCATTTCCAATAACTTTTTTAAAAATAACTCTACAAAAATAATTTTGTTGACCTATGTGGCATTTTGAAGAGCCATCGTAGAGAATGTTTTCAATGAACTCCAAGAGCATCTTCAAATATATTATTATTTTAATTTCTTAATTAATGTACATAAAAGTTTTCTCTAACAATGTCATTTTAAATTAGCACAAAGTCTCATTAATAAAATATTAAAAAGTATGTTTGAAGAGCTCTTTTATCGCTCTTCATATTTGAAGAGTGAGAAAGACTCTTCAAATTGGAGATTCTATTTTGCTACTTCTGTTGGAGTGAATTTTGCTGACATAGTTCTTTAATAAATTTGCAGTTTAATCCTTTAAAGAGGCTGTTGGAGATGCTCTTATTTAGTTGGGATGGCGATACTAACACTCACCTTATTTGTCCAAAATATGGCCCCCTTCTCCCCCAACGTACACACATACAAATACACACAATAAAATGCTTCACATCACTACTCAATATCCCACTAATGTGTCATAAACACTCCGCTTTAACCTTAATCTACGGATTAAACTAACAATTAAATATTACTTAATTAACAATAACAGTAACATTAACTAGAAAACAAAGTAAACTACCCACCCATCCGAAGTTACAAAAGACGCGAGATAACCACTAGGCCAACTAAAGGTTAAAAAATAGCCAAGCCAGTATCCTTTGTTCCTTGACTCCTTGTTTTTAACAAAAAACTGCGTTATCATAAATTTGGAATAAAAATTAAAATAATAAAAAACATTAAATTAGCAACAAAAATAGTTATAAAAAATAAATTAATTAAATCGAGAAAGGGAAATAAGAAGTATTTACTTTCAAAAGCATTTGCAGATTACAATATATAAGAATGAAGATCGAAGATGATAGTGGTACATCAATGAATGTAATTGAGTTGAGTATGAGTTTTTTTTTTTTCCTTGAATACTGAAAGTTTGAAATGCCCAGGAGGTTGCATAGAGAAAGTTAATTGGTGACCAGGCTTGCTAGGTCGTTGAAAAATGAGATTTGGCTCTATCTTTCTTTCTTTCTTTTTATTTTATTTGTAATTGTTGGTATTTCTTAATAAATACAATTGTAAATCAATATATAGCGAATAGGAGGAAAGCATTTATGTTATCACTGATTATTACTTTATTGATGTTTGGGTCACTAAATTTCAGTAATTGAAATAATAATGCATGTGTGAACTTTTGTTATTTAATTGGGTTTTTTTTTTTAATTTATTTACAAGGACTGAACCTTTGTAATATGTAAGTGAATTTTTATACTTTATATATAACATTATTTATATAGACATAGATTTAAAAGTTGAAAATTTTAGGTATCCAAAGCTATCCCTTTTATTATAACACCCTTGGGCGGACCTAATAATCACTGTTAGAAATGATGATATTGAATGATGATATTCTCCAACATAAATTAGCATTATTATTTGTAATTATTAAAGCTTAGAATTATTCTTCTTTTCCTTTATTCCCTCCTCCATGTTTCCCTCCTTGTCTCCTCCTTTCTTCCTCATTTTAGGTTTCTTGTTTCCTTCTTTACTTGTATATATATTCATGTCAATTCCATTGTAAATGTATGAAAAGATTGTAACAATGTAATCCATTATGGAATTCTTGCTCATTATAATTTCTCTATTTCTTGTGTTGTATAATTTAACATGGTATCAGAGGACAACCTCGCCACTAGCCACCACGACCTCGCCACCAACCACCAGCCACCACACAACCTCGCCACCAAGCCACCACACCTATCACCATTATCAAACAAATCAAATACGCCTCCAAACACTACTCGAATCAGACTTTACGCAGCAAACCTGTTCAAATAAAACCACGTCCAAATAATTATTATTGAAGCATTCAGCCTGGCTGGCAAGACCATCAGGTAACCACAGCTTAGTGCAAGGTTCGATTCCTACTAATAGCATTTTATTTTTCCTCTATTTCCTTACAAACTGCAACTGCCACATCATTGACACACAAGCGCCACGTGTCAGCCACGCCAGCGCACGTGACATCCAGTCAGTGCCGCGTGGCATCCAGTCAGCGCCACGTGTCCGCCACGTGACATCCAGTCAGCGCCACGTGACATCCAGTCAGCGCCACGTGGCATCCAGTCAGCGCCACGTGTCAGCCACGTCAGCGGTTAACGCCGTTTGCTTGCCGTCAGAATTGACGGAATATTCCAGACACCGTCAGATATATTTACAATTTCACCCCTGTACTTTCTGATATTTCTATTCTAGCCCCTAAACCTTCTTATTTTCCTATTCTAACATCAAGAGCCGTTGATCTCATTGCACCACTCATCCACTCGTTCAACTTCCCGATTCTCTCCTCCGTCAATCCCAAGCAACACCGTCCATTTCCTCAGTCATACCATAACCGACAACCCCTAATCCATACCATAACCGACAACCCGCAAATTCCGTAAACTCCAGACCCTCGCCATCATCAAATGCCGACATCTTTTTGCTCCGACCTCGAAATTCGAAATTCAAATTTCGAGATCGGCGCCTTTAACCCTTTCACCAGCTTCCTGCCATTAAAATCAAAACACACCATCCTCACTGCAAATCACCCAATAGCACCATCCTCACTGCAAATCTCCCATTCAAATCCAATACAAACAGCCATGTTGATCAGCATCCGCCAGCGAGGTACTCCATGTCCTGCCTGCTCTTTTCGCCGCAGAGCTTGTCCTCCTTCTTGTGAATCAGTTAAAATCTTTCCAAATGCGTATCATCGTCGAGATTATCACACAATCTTTTCCGTTTTCGGGGTAAAAAGTGTTGAATTCTTTTTACAACACGTACCGGATCACAAACATCGTGAAACTCTCGATTCGTTTCTCTTTGAAGCTAAGGCAAGAATCCTAAATCCTGCTGATGGATGCGCTGCCCTCCTTACCTCTCTTGATCAAAAGCTTGAGGCTCTGCAGTCACGAATGACGGCGTTGGAGGCTCGACTGGACAGCGAGTCTCCCAGGGTTAATCCGTCATTTTTCTTTGTCCCTCCTGCAAGTTCCTCAAGGGCCAATCCATCCGACTCCCTTGCTCACCCACCAGGCTCCTTCGCTTCTCCATCCGGCTCTGGTCGACGCCGCCACCGTTCGACCGGAAAACTGCCGGAGAAATCTCCAGCCTCCAGGTCATTTGCCTACCCATCCGGCTCCTTTACTCACCCATCCGGCTCCTTTGCCTCTCCACCTGACCCCTTTAACCCTCCTGCAAGTTCCTCAAGGGCCAATCCATCCGACTCCCTTGCTCACCCACCAGGCTCCTTCGCTTCTCCATCCGGCTTCTTTACTCACCCATCCGGCTCCTTTGCCTCTCCACCTGGCTCCTTTAACCCTCCTGCAAGTTCCTCAAGGGCCAATCCATCTGACTCCCTTGCTCACCCACCAGGCTTCTTCGCTTCTCCATCCGGCTCCTTTACTCACCCATCCGGCTCCTTTGCCTCTCCACCTGGCTCCTTTAACCCTCCTGCAAGTTCCTCAAGGGCCAATCCATCCGACTCCCTTGCTCACCCACCAGGCTCCTTCGCTTCTCCATCTGGCCCCTCAGAGAATCCTCTAGAACCTGGGGTTCTTCCGACCCAGGAAGATTTGTTGGAGCATCCTCACTACAAAAGTTTTTTAAAGCTCCTTTCATCAACCCCTGATATCCATCTACCGACCGTGAATCTTTCAGAACACGGGGATCCTCTGACAGCAGTGGATATGCCGGCATATCCGACTCTGTCAGATTACCAAGTTGCTTTGGATGGTTTCTCAAAGGGGTCTCCTCAAATTAGTTCTGTTGCGGAGGTTGCCGGATTAATGACTCCGGATTGGACTACCTTAGGAGATATAGGATACAATTCGCTCTCTGCTTCTAACTTCACTGATATCTTGAATTTTGGTGCTGATGATTCTCAGAATCCATCGCCTTTCTCTTTTTTATCTCAATAATGTGTGTTCCCTTCCTTCCGCACCACCAACACCCTCGGAAACCTCTCGCCTCTCATATCGAAACTTCAGTTTATCTCTCTAAAACCAAAACCAAAGAAAGGGCCATCATTGACTACTAGCACCACTGCTACTCTTCCACCTCTCTAAAAAAAAAAAAAAAAAAAAAAAAACCAAAACCAAAACCAAAACCAAATTCCATTTTCTCGTATCCAAACTTCGGATCCCTAAGAGCCTCCTTCAGCTTGAGGGGGGGTGTTAAAGTAGATCTAAGCACATGCCTCCATGCTCCTGCACACATGCCTCCATGTTCCTGCTTCCATGCTCCACTGCTTCCGTATTCATTATGTTTTGTTCTTTAATTTCTTTAATTATGTAATTATAATCATTATGTTCTAGATCTAGTTTTCCAATTTGTTGGAGATCATCTCATGTAGTAAAAGGACGCTTTCAGGATTTGCTTTCCAAACTCAAGCTGACCGCCCATTTGCCACCTTGAGTTTGAAGGGGGGTGTTAGAAATGATGATATTGAATGATGATATTCTCCAACATAAATTAGCATTATTATTTGTAATTATTAAAGCTTAGAATTATTCTTCTTTTCCTTTATTCCCTCCTCCATGTTTCCCTCCTTGTCTCCTCCTTTCTTCCTCATTTTAGGCTTCTTGTTTCCTTCTTTACTTGTATATATATTCATGTCAATTCCATTGTAAATGTATGAAAAGATTGTAACAATGTAATCCATTATGGAATTCTTGCTCATTATAATTTCTCTATTTCTTGTGTTGTATAATTTAACAATCACCATTCAGTTATTCGCCACCAGTCCACAACAGTGGCCAGAAACCAAGCAAAACAAAAGAACATTTGGTAATATTGGTAATTGATATTATTTGAGTTAATTGGTAATATTAATAATTGGTATGCCAACTTACCATCATAGCTAAATGGATTGAGAATTCATCATTGGTATTTTAGTAATAAAAATTTAAAATAAAATAAAATATATATAATTTTTTTGTTACAATACATTATACCACCAATAATAAAAGTTATTACTGGTACTACATTATATGCCACCGAAGTAGAATTACTCTATCATTACAAATTGATAGTAAATACAATATAGTACAGCATTTCTGATATATTTTTCCATCTCTAGAAACATAAATTGTTAAATTATTTTTCTTAAAAGGAATCAGCTTGATGATGGTATGTTGGTAATTTGACTTTCTGTTCTTGGACTATTCCATCTATATATCATGACCAATTCCGTATAACAAACTTTAGCATTAATTACTAACTATTTTATATATATATTTTTTATATAATTTCTCTTCTTGACAAAAATAGTAACTAATCTATGGTCACAACTAGTGTAAGAAGAGTTGTTCACCAATGCGAAAAAGGTTGGCCCATTATTGGCTTTTACTCGAGGGAAGGATGTGTGAGAAGCGTGTTCAGTCCACTGTCACAATTATAACGCAACACCGGCCAATAGTTTCTTGGGTTTATATGATCATATAGAAAATGATATGATGATTTTTTTTTTGTAAAGATGCAATTTATGATAGATATAGTTTTTTTATCCGATGATATCTGTGTCATAATGACAATGTTTATAGGGCTCAATTATATATAACATCTGTATTTATGAGGCAAGGACACATACAGATATTGTATATATTAAGAATCGCATCATTTGAAAAAAAAATAAAAATATTGTGAATTGCATGCAACTTTTAATTTTTTTTTTCTATCTTATCAGATCCTAATTTTTTCTACTTAATCTTATGTTTTGCTTTTTTTGTTTTTGTTTTGTTTGATGAATTATTACTTTCACTTTTTTGATGCATGGAGAGAAAATTTGCTGCAAGAAGTAAACTAAGGTTTCAAATACAAAGATATATCTTTTAATTAAACTCTCGGTCGATCTTCTGTCCCACAAAAAAAAAAAAAAAACCTCTCAGTCGACCACATTATCTATGAAAACTTTTTATAAAAAAAAAATACACAAAAATCATCAATAATTTTAGTGGTATTAGGATTGTGACCCCAAAAAAGTGACTTAAATAATGTGACATTAATGTATCATGTTAGCAAGCGGAATGATAAGAGCATCTCCAATGCAATAATAAATTGAAGAAAAATGGAATGCCACATATGATATATGGACAATGAGTAAAAAAAAGTAGGTGTTATTTATATATACCCCACAAAATTATTGGTTTTACCACCGTTATTACAAACACCACCATTATTAACAATTCTTATTACAAACACGCCTTTTTTACTTACACCACTCCCATCTTAATTAAAATGTAATTAAGTAAATAAATAATCATTAACAAATATTAACTTAGAAAATAAGCATAATAACAAATTTTTTTTTTAAAAAAAATCAAACTCCTCCCCACCCTCATCATCTTCATTGTCCCTCCCCACTCCTCCATCACCACTTTGGCCATCATCATCATCCTTCGCCATCTTCTCGGTACATGCGTGAGAGGGAAAGAAAGAGGTCGCCGGAGTTGAGGTTCGGATTTAATGGTAGATATGGAGGTTGATGTGATAATGGAGATTTTTTTATGGTGAAGTTGTGGTGATGAAGATACCTTTGTCATTGTTCTAGTTTACCTCGGTTGATGCGTGAGAGAGAAAGAGAGAGGTAGCCAGATTTAATGGTGGATATGCAGCTTTTTTTTTTATGAAGAATGTGTGGTACGTGATGAAGATTCCTTTGTCGTTGTAATAATTTATATCGGTTGTGCTTGGGAGAGAAAGAGCGAGTCACTGGAGTTGAGGTTGCCGGAAGTAAGGATGGAGGTGAAGTGATTAATGTTAATGATATTTAATTATATTTAAAGTGGTTAACGTAGAGTGGGTAAAAGAAGGTTGATGGTGGGGTGTAAATAACTATATAATGGGATAGTTTTTTATGGCGGTGGAATCGATAACTTTGCGGGGTTTATATAACACCCACCTTAAAAAAATATTTCTCCGATGCAAACATGAATGTAATGTGATAAAAATAGGAAAATATGTTATGGGGGTAACCCTTTACATCTAGAGGGTCTCGTAGATAATATCTAGGTGCCACATTATTATTTTTGCTTTTAAATTTTATTTTTTAAACTTTAAAATATTTAAAATTTAGTTTTATAATTCTATTTTTAAGTTTTTTTTATTATTTAAAAATATTTGCCAAGATCTATCAAGATACATATTCTTATAATTTTTTCATTAAAAAAATTCAATAAATAATGTTAATAGCAATTTTATTGATAACAATATTGGAGATCATTTTTTTTTAGAATTTAGGCCATGAACAAAATTTTACGTGTCAAGCAACTTTTACTAACATCTTCAAGTTTAATTTTTTTTTGTTCTAATGGTACTTTTGAATTTTTTTTTTTTGTAAAATTTGAATAAACTAATAAAATACAAATGTATGTTTGATGTTATTTTGTGCAATTATTAATATTATTTTTAAAATTTTTGTGTATATAATCTCAGAGCATCTCCAACAGTCTTTTATATTTATGTTTTGTGTAAAATTTACACAACATGTACTTTTTTTTGTCTCCAACAGTCTTTTAAAATATAAGTTTGTGTAAAATACACTCTCATTTTACAACGCGACATCATTTTTCTTTCTCTTAACTTTTTAAATAAAATTTGAAAATATAATAACTTCAAATGTAAAATATGGATCTTAATAAAAACTATATATTTGAAATATGCTAATCACTACTTACAAATCAAGATTCATTGTGACTACATAAATATTTATAAAAAAAATTCAAGAAATAATAATAATAATAATAATAATAATAATAATAATAATAATAATAATAATAATAATAATAATAAATTGCTTAAATTGATAGTTAACAAGACTATTGGCGCATAATTTTTTAGTATTCAAGGGTTTTTTGTTTGTTTTTTTTGTAAAAGTATATTAACAGATATAATTTACAAGTCAATTTTTATACTATCATTAGAGATGCTCTTATAATGGCAATGGATCTTGATTTACTTGTCTTGTCGAGTAGATTTCAAATATATAATTTTTATAAAAATATGTATTTTATATTAAAAGTTATTATATTTTAAATTTTGATAAAAAAATTGGAGGGAGAAAAAGTTGAATTGTTAGTGTAAACTTGAAATGAATTTTACACTTCTATTTTACACAAAAACCAAATTTAAATGACTACTAAAAAGTGAAATTTTTACAAATTGCGTAAATTATATACAAAATTACAATATACACAAATACGATAGATTTTAATTAATGTAATTTACATTAGCATCAGAGATGCACTAAAAGTATGTAAGTCACCAACCAATGAAGTTTTCCCTTATTATTATATCTGATCACGAAATTCCCGTCTTTTGTGGATAACCCTTACCTATTGTCCAAATTTCAACATTTCCTCCTTTTACTTTTCTCTAAATATAAACAAACTTTCTCTTAATATATATATATATACACATATACATTTATCTATATATAGACCAAAATAAAATAATATATATGTATTGATATATACAAACAACCTTCTATTTGTATATATATAGAGATACAGGCACAACCCACTAGAAAACTCTCCCCGCCCTTCACATCCCAAAATTTTCTTTCTCAATTTTTATTTTCTGTTTAGCCAATAAATAAAGAAATGTCCAATGTAAATGCATTAGTCTGTTTAATAATTGTTGTTTTTGGGGTCATTGTTGTTAATGGATCATCATTAAATAATGAAGAGGTTGGGATTTATGAGCTCAATAAAGGAGATTTCTCTGTTAAATTCACCAATTGGGGTGCTACAATTATCTCTGTTTTTCTTCCTGACAAAGATGGTATATATTTTTTTTCCCATTTCCCCATCTTTAATTTGATTTCAATAATTTGTTTTGTGTAGATTATTAATTGTTTTACGAAGAATTTAATTATTTTCCCTATTCTCTGTTTTTCTAATTTTTTCCAGGAAAGTTGGCTGATGTTGTTCTTGGGTATGACTCTGTTGAGGACTACAAGGTGAGATTTCAGAATTTTATTGCATTTACTTGTTTCATTATTCGTTTTAGGTGGAAATGACTCTATTTTCCTTCAAGAAAGAGAGAAAAAGAACCGCTTTCTTGCATTCTTGTATATATGTATGTGGATGCGCATGTGTGTGCGATGTGTTTCTCTGTTAGTCACACAGAGATATTTATGTGATACAAAACAGTAACATATTTATGTTAGATATACGCGTCTTTCTAAAATTATTGGTGTACATAAATGTCCATAATTAGAGGATGTTTGGTGGTCCGAAAAGAAAATATTTTCCCTCTTCCAAATTAAGATGCCGATTTTCTTAATCGTAAATTATGTTAAATCTAGTATCAATTAACAAAATACGAAAATATATAGAATATGATTCGTGCGCGTGTGTGTGGGGTTGTTAATAATTAAATTTCTACGTTTTACTTCTGAATATAGATTATGCATTATATTTTCTGAACCTTAATGAACATAATTGCTTCAAATACTTCATGTGTTTGAGCTCTCTGTATTCAAATGCTGTTTATTAAGAAAATCTCATGTCAACCGTTAGTTTGGTTCAAATTTTATTTGTTCCTAAAATTCAAAATGCTAATTTTATATAAAAAATTTGAGTTTCATCAACTTATAATTCAAATTTTTAACATTGAATAATAAGAGACTACCTGTGCGAATTTTCTAATTTAAGCCAAACCAGCTGACAAAAGTTATGTTTCTAACATTGTCCTATATAACTTTATCTGATGGGACAAAATTAACCTTTTGTATGAGTGCCAACAAGCTAGATTAATACCATCACTTTCTCTACCTTCATTTAAATGAAGGATAATTACAAAAATTCATAGTATATTTTAACATGTAACTTCAAAAGAATATTCTTTATCCGAAAGGCCAGCTAATTTAAATCAAATTCATAAAAAAGGAAAAATTCCATCTGATACCTTGTTCAATCTCAATTTTAAAATAAGCACAATACAAACAATTCATTATTATATAACAACCAAACAGCCCCTAGCTAACACTATATGTACATATTTTAGCACATAAAAAGATTCTTATAGATGGGGACCAACACCAAATCCCTTGATAATATCATCAATTAAATTCAAGGTGTAGAAACTTTAAAAAAGCTTTGTCTTTATCATCAAAATTTTATTTTATTTTTTGTTTTGGAGTTTTAGTCTTCAATATTGACTTGAAAAGTCTTATCTTATCTTTATTAATTACTTTGACACATTGACATGTGATTTGGTTTCTGGTGGATGAGGCATATATCCAGCTGATGTATATATATATATATATTCTTTTCGCTTTACATAACAATTATTATAAAGCAATCAGTTTAATTTGTACACTGATGTGCGGGTGACTTGCGTATAAATAATTTAAAGAGAAAAATTACTTTATTAGTCCTAAATTAAAATCCTCTATTTTTTTGAGATGTTTGGAATTAAGAATTTATTTCCTTCTCGGGCATAATAAGTGCACCAAATTTGACGATATTCTAGAGTTATTCATAAGAAATTACTTATTGATGGTTATTAAAAGGTTTATTTCACAAATCAAAAGTTAATTATCTGCAATAATTTATAGATGTAATTTATTTGAGCCACAATAAATGTCTCAATTTTCAAGTTATTGTTGATAACTTTTCTCTTCTAGTTCACTCAAGATATATTGTGTGGATTAACCTACTTGAATAATGATAAAAGGGTGCTGATTAACAAGAAAATGAAAAAAAGAAAAAGAAAGGCACTACCAAACCTGAAAAACAAAGAACTCTGTAATTGAATGCCAAAGCAAATGACGCATTGCTTAATTGCACATTATACATTAAAGATGTTTTATTGCTTTGGTAGCATTAATTGTTTAGTGTTACTATCCTATTCTAGCCATTAATAAAATCCGAAAGAATAATGGGCTGCCTCTCTGCTACTATTAAGATTTCATTCTCAAATTTAAAATTTCGGATCTTTATCATATTAATAACATATGGTTAATTAACATTCTTGAAGCTTGATCAAATTATTATTTACTTGGTGCAGGATGATAAGCCCTACTTGGGTGCTCTTGTCGGACGGGTTGCTAACCGGATCGGAGGAGCCAAATTTACCTTAAACGGGACCGTTTATAATCTAGTTGCAAACGAGAAGCACAACATGCTTCATGGTTTGTGATACTTGTTTTATTTTATTGTATTTTATTTCATCCACTAGCTCTTAATTAGAATTTATGATAAATAAACTTGTTTTGTCCATTAGTACTAATATCTTGTTTTAGTTCATTAATTTGTTTGATTAATGTTATTATATATATGGATATACTACAACTAGGTGGGAAGAAAGGATTCAGTGATGTTGTTTGGAAGGTAGAGAAGCATGAGAAAGATGGTGAATCTCCAATTATCACCTTCACTTATGACAGTGCTGATGGGGAAGAAGGTGACTATCTCACATTTTGAATTCTTATTATTATTTATCTATGTATACATATTTAGTCAATATTCCTCGGAGTCAATTAATCAAGTATTCGGAATCTTGAACTTTGAATCTTTAAACAAGAATACAAGTAATATCATTGTCTTGACATGATAATGAAAATTAGACAGCTCATGAAGTACTCTCACCATCCCATCTAATTAAGAGTATGTTTGACTATAACATTTATTAGGAATGCACCGATATAACAAAACTTGTTTCAAATCATAAGTTTTGATACATTGATTATATTTTGAAAAGGTAAGTGGACTCTTAATTTGGAACATAGAAAAAAGGAATAGTGGACTTCTAATTTGGGATGGAGCAAATATGTTTCTTCTACTGCCGAGAACCGGTATAATAGCTTATTTAAAAGTAGTGTAAATGGCCATTATATGTAAAATGTGGACAAAATGTGAAAATAAATTCATCATCTTCAACACAACAACGTATATAATAGGCATCTTACGAAAAAAAGGAACTTGCTTTAAGGATGCCACCCATTTTCAGCTCCTAGATTAGATTTCCCTCTCTCAATTCTCTGTCAAACTTCTAAATATCATAGCTTCAATTCTACATGTTTGGGTTTTCTTTTTTGTGAAAATTGATGCTTCTCGAAAATATTCTAGATCTATCAAACAAAAACCACACTGAATTATACAAAATGAAATTGTTGAACAAGACTTGTCTACATGTTTTTGTATCTTATTTGTCATTGTCTAAGAGCCAACTTTATGCAGGGGACCATTGAAGAACAAAATGTAGTAGCTTATAATCCACTTTTATACTAGAATTTACACAAAAATTATAAAAAATCATTGACATGCTCAAACTATGTTTCTTCTAAATCTCAACCTTGTATATTTGTGTAGGATTTCCCGGGGAACTTCGTGTAACTGTGACCTATTCTCTCACCGGATCATACAAATTAAGTGTAAAAATGAAAGCCAAAGCTATAAACAAAGCCACACCAGTGAACCTAGCTCAACACAGCTACTGGAACCTCGGTGGCCACAACAGTGGCAATATCCTCTCTGATGAGGTCCAGATATTTGGGTCCCACATTACTCCCACAGACAAAAACCTCATCCCAACGGGCGAAATCCGGCCCATTAAAGGAACACCGTACGATTTCCTTGAACCACAAGTCATTTCAAGCAAGATCAACGGCCTTCCTGACCTTTACGATATCAACTATGTTCTTGATGGTGATAATGGTGACAAGAAGATGAAGCCAGTAGCTAAGGTGCACAACAAGAAGAGTGGAAGAGTGATGGAGTTGTCGAGTGATGCACCCGGGGTGCAGTTTTATACGGGTAATTATCTGAAGGACTTGAAGGGCAAAGGCGGGATTGTTTATCAAGCTCATGCTGGGCTTTGTTTGGAGACTCAAGGGTTCCCGGACTCGGTGAATCACCCGAATTTTCCTTCTCAGATTGTTAATAAAGGGCAGACTTACAAGCATAAGATGTTGTATAAGTTTTCGATTAATAAGGATATGTAGAAGGTTTCAGGATATGAGTAATTTTAGTCATTGGAATGTTGAAATTTGAAGCAAGGGCTTGAGGTCTCTTGTATAGTATTATTGGGAAACCTATTGTCTAAATATCAAGAAAATTCAAGAATCACTTAATAGAGTTTTAAGCTTTTGTCTTATGATTCCAAATTTCATAAATTACTTTCATTTCACTCTGTAACAGCAGTCCATTGCATTATTACAAGGCGACTTAACACTAGCCATAAATATATACTAATTAGTGATCCCGGCTTATTTTATTTTGATGCATCAAAAACTTGTTTACGGATTCTGTAGCTCCAACAGTGTAATCAACTTAAGAGGTTTGGGCAGTGGCGTCCTGCAAATTAGAAAGTTGTTTACTGATGTACTTCTAGAGGTGAGGAAATTGGTTCTAAATGAAAAAGGCAGGGGTGGAACAAAAGTAAGAATTCAAATCTATTTAAAAAGAATCTAGAGCTTGGCACTTGTTTTGCACGGGGATGCTTGTGAACAAAAAGAGAAGAACAATTTTCTATGTATGCTCATGACCCTCTTTCAAAATCTTTACAAAACTGAATAAGGAAAGACGTACAACTAATTTACAATATATATAAGTGCTATGAATCAGGTATGATAAACTCCATAATTAGATACTGCAGAAGGATGGCAGGAAGGATTGTCGAAGGAGTAGTAGACAGCTACTGTATCCTTTTTTAGGTAATTTAGTTAAGCATTTATTTTGAGTTCCTTTTTTTCAGACAACTCCCATGGTAGAGTTCAGAGCATATCGGAGCATCCAACCAAACCTAATTGGCATTGGATGGAGTAGCTCCTCTGTCTTATATATTGCTTTGCGAGGCTTCGGTTTCCCGACGTGGGATTGACAGTCTTTACAGTAAGTAGCCACCAAGAGTATTAGCATCTACACATACTACTGAGCACATCCCCATTTATGTTCATTTATGTGAACAGTTAGATTAATACTCTTATTGACACGAAAATTGTTTTTATTCAAGTTACGATTCAGTCACTTGTGATCCTGTTGAGGCTTTTGTTAAATACTTAAATGTAAAAGGCAAAAACAATACTGATTTATCATTTAATTTAGTGGAATGAATACATTTCTTGATTCCTTAGCAGCAACAATAAGATTGAACAAAGCTGCTAGATAGAGAACACAGATGAACAGTAGTACTGGTATGCATATATACTAAGTACAGATACAAGCTCGTTTTATTTTAATTCATCAAAAATGTCTGCCGACTCAACAGCTCTAATAGTGAAATCAAGTGAAGAGGCCTGGGTAGTGGCTTCCTGCGTACTAATAATGCTTGTGACACGCTTTCCATTGTTGGCCTAGATTTAGGATTAGGACATAAGCATGAAAAAGCCAACCTCAGAACCATAACAATGTCCCATTCAACAAGTCGATCTGTTGGACGTGAAAGCCGTGCGTCCAACACATCATTCACTGTTGGATTTTGTGTAGACAGAGAAGTTAATGATGAAAGATCTCCCGGATGCCTTCCCATGATTATTTCAAGTGCGACCACCCCAAAGCTATAAACATCGCATTTTTCAGTAACCACCATGGTGTAGGCAAGTTCTGCATAGCCAACGGAGAACATTAAAGAGAATTTAGTTAAAAATGCCTATTTGAAAGGCCAGTTACTCTTCCCGGCCTGCTTATGCCCCACCAAAAAAAAAAAGGCCACTTACTCATGGAAAATGACACCTTTCATAGCCTCTAGTAAAACCATTTTTATTTTCTAATGAGAAGGAAACAGTAGAATTCTATAAAAAGAGTAATTTACCTGGGGCAATATATCCGGAGGTGCCTGCAATTAAAGTTTGATTGGACGAATCAGGAGATAGCAATCTAGCTGCACCAAAGTCGGCTACAAATGCCTCCAGTTTGGAGTTCAAGAGTATGTTATTACTTGAAATGTCCCGATGAACAATAGGTGGAGTACAATCGTGATGCATGTATGATAAAGCATGTGTTATGCCTTTAATAATGTTCACCCTTTTAGTCCAATCCAATTCTACAGCCTCAGCATCATCTCTTAGGGTACAGAATAAACTTCCCCTTTCCATGTATTCATAAACTAGGAACATGCATCTATTGTGCAAACAAAACCCGTGAAGCTTGACAATGTTTTTATGTCTTATGTTGGATAAAACTTGTATCTCATTCTTGAAACTCTGGTCGAAAGCTGGTTCCTCTGCTTCAAATTGATGAAGCTTCTTTAAGGCGACTACTTTTCCACTAGGTAGGTGAGCACGGTAGACACTGCCATACCCGCCAGTACCGATGCAGTATTTAATATCGAAGTCATTTGTTGATCTGATGATGTCTTCGTACGCAATTGTCCCATCATAATTCCATATGGAGCACACGTCTCCATGCTTCATTACTCTTCCTTTGCTCCCATCTTTTATAGCCTTATGCCGGAAAAAGAAACTAATTAGGAGAATGACGAAGAAAATGACGGAAATTTCAGCAGGAAGAATCATGAGGGAGAAAAGCTTGACTGTGTTCCCCGTGTCCTTTGAAGACAATGGACATTCAAGTGGGCTCAGCAGGTCATTGCCATGCAAGCTAATTATTTTGTTGTTGTAATACAATTTACAGATGTTATTGGGGATCTTGCCAGAGAGATTATTGAAGGAGAAATCCAGGATATTTAAGTTTGACAAATGTCCTAAAGGTGGAATGGACCCGGTGAGATGATTCCTAGAAAGGTCCAAGTATGTTAAATGGGTTAAGAAACCGATAGATGAAGGGATTGGTCCTGAAAGGACGTTGTTACTAAGTTTCAAACTTTCCAAATACTTCAAATTTCCTAATTCGGATGGGATGGACCCGGTGAGTTGATTGTTGCGAAGGTCTAAGTGGATTAAATGGGTAATGAAACCAATAGATGAAGGGATTGGACCAGAAAAAGAGTTGCTGCTAAGGATCAGAAATTTCAATTTCTTCAAATTCCTCAAAGGTAAGTTACCTTCAAGAGAATTGCCAGCAAGAGAAAGGTAGGTCAGTTTTGAAAGCATTCCGATTTCATATGTGATGGTTCCTTTAAGCCCACAATTGGAAAGATGAAGCCTTTCAAGGTTTCGAAATGAAGACAAGTTAAGCTCGTTCATATGAACTCCATCATGAGAATAATCACTTCGAGGATAGGTTACATATATAGAAGTAACACTTCCTGCCTTATTGCAACCGATGCCGTACCAGTTACAATGACGCGTAGACCCAGGGTCCACATGCATCCTGAAGATTTCCGCTAGAGCTGCAGCCTCTCTTTCTAACCATGTAGGTCGTGAGGAATTATTATTACTAGCAGTAGCCGATGTTACTGCTAAAACTTTAGTAATGCCTAATAGCCATATAGCCATCAGTCCTACTACTGTTAGTGTTGAACAATAACTGATGCAAGTAACAGAAGCCATGCTTATATGTATGTTTTATTTACAAGGAATGGGTTTTAATTTAACGTACTGAACTCTCTCTCTCTCTCTCTATATATATATATATTAGTAGGAGAGCATTTGCATATATGGTTTGGATCAGAGCACAACTCCAGATGTCAACCCTCCTCAGTTGTTTCTATAATTTTCGAAAAGAAGTGAGTGGTACACGTGGACCGTGCATATATATATATATATATATCTAACAAGATTATTTATTTATTTTTAAAGAAAAAAAATTGTAATGAAAGACCAGAGGGTAAATATATATATATATATATATCTAACAAGATTATTTATTTATTTTTAAAGAAAAAAAATTGTAATGAAAGACCATAGGGTAAATTTAATGAGCTACGCAAATGAAGGTAATTCCCTTCAACTAAACTATCTTTTAAAAGGGTTTTGAAACTGTACTTTACGATATTTGAGCCTGTATCTCTATCGTTCTTGTGCTTTAATTTCTTCAAAGACTTGATTTCGCTCTGATTCTTCCGTAACTCTATCACTATCATTGGACCCACATATCAATCAAGAATTTTCCCATGAAACTACTAATATATAGAATGGGAGTTGTTAGAGATTACGTTCTCAATTTGAGATATCTTAATTAGAATAGAACGGACTTTTAATTTAAGATAGAGAAAATACTTAATAATTTTTGATTTTCCAAAAATTATTAGTAAAAATGAGTACTATTTAAGAGTCAAAGTTGGGCAAATGCCTACCTAGTATCTTTCGGTAGAGATCGAGGAAATGGATTGTAATTGAGAAATAAAAAAGTAACAATCTAGGAGGCCAGGGTGGGTCTGCTAATTAAAAAAATGCGCTCCCGGTGTATCAATGTCAAATGGCTTTATTCGCTTGTTGAAAATCCCCCACAAAGTCACCTACTCAACCACTGGCGTATTATATATATATATATATAAATACATAGTTGACTTTACTCAGGGTTGGTTGTCAACCACTCGGACTTTACTCAGGGTTGGTTTCAACCATTCGCTGCTTTAATTTCAACAAAGATGACAGAATGATAATGCATGAAGCTAGGTTGGTTGGTTCACACCAATTACTTAGCACTGGCCGACCTTCTAACAAAGGGGGTGATATTTGCAACACTCCTTTTTGTCATTAACATTTCTTAAATATTTTTGACTTAAAAAAATTAAATTTATCTTTGTCACCATCTTTTTCACTCCTTTATTAAATTATTAATTAACTTAATTAATTTTTAATCACAACAAAATAATTATACCATTTTTCACCACCTCCTTCACTATCTTCTTCAAAACATACATATATATACATAACAAGCCAAAAAATATGCATATATGTAGATCTCTTCAAAAAAATCAAAAGTAAAAAATTTATATCCATTAATCTATTGATCGATTCACTTGTTTCATGTCAACCGAGTTGCAGCCTTCACACTCAATTCATGTCAAGAGAAATGGTTGCAGAAAATCGTTTAACGGTCACTCACTTGACATCAAGCGAGTATGTTAATAGATACTCGCTTGATGTCAAGAGAATATCTCTCATGTATTTTTTTTTGTAAAACTTAACTCTTATTTAATTTTTGTGAGGTTCTTTCATGTAATTTTTTGCGAAGATGTAATTATCATGTAACTTTTTGGGAATTAAGTTAATGAAGAAATGACGATCTATGTTTTTTTTGCAATTCATGTGTTATTGCAAGATGTAATTCTCAACCTTAGGTTATTTTGGCCTTAGTTATTCTTTAAGTATCAAATGATCAATGTAGAGAGAGTACCAATGAAGATACTAATCTAATGACGACTGAGTATTACCGCATTCACTCACTATAAATTGGACGAATATATCTCAAAAAATGGGCAATGGTCTTAGTTATTATTCAAGTACTAGATCTTCAATGTCGAGCGAGTGCCAATAAAAATACTCACCAAATGATGACTGAATATTACCACTTAATTATTTTTTAAAATTAAGAAATAGTGAAGTGGAGTGGAATATTTGTGATAAAAATTTTAAAAGTAAGAAGTATAAAATATGGAGGTTGCCAATGGCCTTGTAGCCTAGTGGCATCATCTCTAATCTTGTATTAGAGATGTCACAGGTTCGAAACCCATGGATGTGGTATTCGAACTTAATAAAGTGCTACTTAATAAAGTGGTTTGTCCACCCTTTGTAGGTGGTTGGTGATATGTCCACCTCTTATGTGGGTGGTTGTTGATGCATATGGTTCGTGGTATGGTTCGTGTGGTTGGTGACGGAAGTTGAAGCTGCTCTCTCGGTTTGGTTGGGAGACTTTCTTGAGGGTGACGCGAAGCAAAAGCTTACTTATTCATCTCTTGGTCAGCGAATTATGTAGGTCACAGTTAGCTAGTGCGATAGAATTCTTTGTCTGACTCCATGTAATTGTCTTTGATTTGAATGATTAATCAAAAAAAAAAAAAATATGAAAGTTAGCGGCGATTAAAAAAAAAGAAAAAAAAATGCATTTATCACCATCCTTAATAAATTGAGATGAAGACCATGTATTTATATAGTTGACTTGAGGTTCCACTCGGAAATTTCGGAAGCTCAAGTCAACACAAAGTTTAAAAATAAAGCCCCATTAGTAGTATAAATACTATTGTTTTATTTTATTTGGGGCACTTTGTAATTCTTAACAATACTAACTCTATTTTTCCTTTTTTTATTTGTGACTTTTGGTATTCCTCTATTAATAATTTAATATCACCAAAGATCATTGCTTTATTAATGAGTTGAGATAAAAATTTGAGTAGTTGAAGACTTGAAGAAATAATCTATATATGCGGATTTTTATTGTTTAATTGGGCTTTCTTTGTGGATAAACACTTGGTTTATATATCTATCTATTATCTATCTATACTATAATAGTAAAATGGAAGAAGTACCTCCATTAATGACAATATTTATTATCTGTTATATACTTACTACTCCATTATTAACATTATTTATTATTATAATATTAAAATAAAGAAACTGTAATAATTATAATAGTAAATATTTTTTATTGTCAAGCCATTATTTACTTCTTTTTAACTCTTTCATTTTCATATTTACATTTATACTTAATATATATATATATATATATATTAGTATCATGAAAGAAGGAACAAGAAGTTACCCTATTTATTGGACTCTGTAATGTTTATTTTTATTTTATTTTTTCAAATATTTTTTTTAAGCACAGACTACATCATTTTTTATTTTTAGCAAAAATGTATCAGTTTATAAGGGTCATTTTGGGTATTCAATGTTTTTATTATTTAGATTAATTAATTGTGTGTTTCATTGTATAATTAGGGCTATTTTACATGGCTTTGTATTAATATTATATTATTTATTATGTGTTTTTTGTTATTAATTTTTTTAATAACAATTTGAATATCGCCCCGTGCATTGCACAGGTTTGTAACTAGTTATATAATAAAATGAAAGAAGTAGAACAATTAATGCAATTTTTATTAACTTTTATAAGTATTGATATATTTTATTCTCTTTACATTGTTCTTATGTTCTTGGTCTTTTAGTCTTCTCTTCTCTCTATTAATGTTATAGCATTACTCATTGTTAATAATGGTAATATATAATAATTTATATATTGTAGGTCTATCAGTTTCTTCTCTATTCAAGTGTTTATTTACATGATAAACTTTGTTATATAATTACCATGCTTGCAATTAAATTATCTTTATTTACCTTTGTATAATCTTAGCTAGTTTTATCGATCGATCTCCTGCTTTTCTAATTTGCAAGTGAACGAACGGTAAGTTTTGCATTAAAATTTTAGTCTCGAATTTAATTTATTTTTCTTACTTTTAAGTTTTGATTGAAGGTACTTTTATTTTATGAATGACATTAATACATTATACATATAAAGAACTATGCAAAAACTTATTTTCTGATTATTTTAAAGTTTTTACTTGATTCTTATAATTTTTTTAAAATATTGTTAAATTTTGATCAACACTATCTTTTATCGTAATGTATACTATTTTTTTCAAAGAAGATGATCAATTATTCAACAACAGCTGAAGTAATTACAATTTTCAATATTTTTTTTGATAGGTACAATTTTAATATCTCAATTATTTGATAAAGTTTGTTAGAAAAAATGTTACCAAGTTATTGAGTTCATTATTTTCGAGATAATATTCGACATAAATAATAATTTGTTAAAATAAACTACAACAATAAAGTATTGATATATTCCGATAATTGAATCGCCAATGCAACAAGTGGTTATACACTTGTATACTAGTAAAAGTTTGTGTCTACGGCACAGATTTATAATTTTAAATTCAAATTGTAATTAAATATAAAATTTATGTGCACATCATGTAAACACCAAATATTAAATAAAAATATCGTTACCAAATATTTCTAACTAAATTAAAATTTGTAAGTAAATAAAAAAGTAACATAATAAAATTAATATTAATAATCGTATATTAAACTAAAGAATAAATGAAAACAGACTTATGCAATTTGTGGCCTAAAACACACTAATTTTGGTCTAGACTTGAATATGGTTATGTCTGCCATGTGCTCGAATATATGCATGAGAGATAAAATAATAGTTGCCCAGTATGAGAAAAAACAAAATATGCATGCTTTTTTGATACCAAAACAAACACAGATATGGTTGCTTTTCTTCGTTTTCTTTAATTTCATACGTGCCTGTAATGATATACATTTTTGTGATTAACAATTTCGTCAATTGATTTCACATTTTTCTTTTTTTGATATGTACGTTACCAAACTAGCTTCCAGATTTACTACTCGACTTTAAAGTGATACTTTTAAATTGTCATATATATATTGCAACTCTTTTCGGAAAAGAGAATCAACAAATAAATGTTTTCAACAATCCCGGTGAGTAGTATAAGCTGAAAAGGCAATCTCAATATATCTCGAGTACTCTTATGTACTTTAATAAGTGCCTATCTTGATGTTCTTTTATGTACTTCAGTAATATCTGTTCTTGAAAACAGAATAAAGAGAGACCATCTAATATTGATAGAGGAGGACAGACGTCCCTATTTATAAGGTTATGTATTGTTAAAGTTATTTCTTATTGCCCAAGTTTTCTTTATTGTTCTTATTTCCTTATTGCTCTAGGTTAAGTATTTCTTTTTGTTACATATGTATATCCTTATAAATAGAGTTCTTTGGTTGCATATTAAATTAATTCAATCAATACAATTATATATGTTTTTTTCCCATCTCTCCATAGATCTACTATTTTAACATGGTATCAGAGCCAATCCACCGCCATCAGCCACCAGTTTCATCATTTAACCCACAGCCAAAACCTACTCCATAGTCCCACATACGCACTGTTTTATCGATAGTATATCAAATTCTACACCAATCACACCAACACCTTCGTCTTTCAAAGACGATTCCAGAGACATAAAATTTAGCCCCAAAAATCACCTCACTTGCTCGCAAGCGCCGCGTTTGTAAAACCCCTTTTCGTCCCGCTAGTCCACACGCATGTCAAGTTATGTGCTTCTGACAGGTCTCTGTTACCTAATCCTACTTTATATTGACAACTTGTTGGCAGTCTTAACTATTTCACTATCACTCGAGCAGATATTAGTCATGATGTTCATATTGTGAGCCAATTCATGTTTGCACCACGCTATATTCATTTTGCTGCTGTTCTACGCATCATTTGGTACCTTAAAGGGATCATATTTCAAGGATTACATCTTTCATCTGCTTCCAGTCCTGTGTTACAAAGATATTCCGACTCCAACTGGGCGGGTGATATTACTGATCGCCGATCCACGATAGGATTTTGTATTTTTCTAGGTGATTCTCTCATCTCGTGGAAAAGCAAGAAACAAACTATGATTGCCCATTCTAGTGCTGAAGCAGTGTATCCCTAGCTCATGCAACTTCCAAAATTGTTTGGCTTCATTGGTTATTTTGAGATATGGGAATTGACCTTCTTAATCCTACGCCTTTATTTTGTGACAAACAAAGTGCAATTCAGATAGCACATAATGATGTCTTTCATAAACGTACCAAGCATATTGAGGTTGACTACCATTTTGTTCGACATCATTTCACTCAAGGAATAATTCACTTGCCTTTCGTCTTATTGGAGTTTCAACTTGCTGATTTGTTTACCAAATCACATGTTACTGCTCGGTTTCGCCGTTTGGTATCTGGATTTAGAATGCTTTCCAAGCCTTATTGAGTTTGAGGGGGGGGGGGGGTTGTTAAAGTTATTTCTTATTGCTCAAGTTTTCCTTATTGTTCTTATTTCCTTATTGCTTTCCTTATTGTTTTATTTCTTTATTGCTCTAGGTTAAGAATTTTTTCTTTCGTATGTATATCCATATAAATAGGGCTTCTTGGTTGTATAATAAATTCATTTAATCAATATAATTATATATGTTTTTCTCCCATCTATCTCCAAATTTACTCTTTTAACATGTATAATGGGAGAAAAAAGGAAATATAATTAATACAGTACTAAACCCAAATATATTATAACACCCCCTCAAGTTGGTGCATAAATATCAAGTATGCCAAACTTGTTGATCAATCTGAAAAATATCTTGTTGAAAACAGCTATAGTAAGTACATCGACCAAATGATCTCCTGAGCATATATGAGGCATTGCAATTATATTTTTCTCAAATTTATCTTTAATGAAGAATTTATCCACTTCCACATGCTTTGTTCTATCACGTTGAATTGGATTTTGAACAATATCACTCACTGCCTTGTTATTACATTATAACCTTATAAGTTCTCTTGGCGGATAACCTATATTAGTCCATAGCAACTTCAGCCACAATAATTCTTGAACTCCCATTGCCATTCCTCAAAATTCCGCTTCGACGCTCGAATGAGAAATGACATTCCATTTTTTGCTTTGTCACGTGCCGAGATTTCCGCAAACAAATATGAAAGATCCTGATATAGACCATCTCTCACTAACATTTTTGGCCCAATCAACATCATTGTACCCTTCAACTTTCAAGAAATCACTATTTTTTGTAAATAAAAGCCATTTTCTGGGAGCTGCCTTTAGATAATAAGAATTTTCATCACAGCCCGCATATGTTTCTCTCTAGAATTATGCATGAATTGGCTAACTATACTTAATGCATCGGAAATATTAGGCCTAGTATGTGCTAAGTAGATCGATCTTTCTACCAATATTTGATAACTCCCTTTATCAACAGGCACTTGATCAATTTTAATTTTCAATTTCAATCATTTTTCCATTGGAGTATCTAACGGCTGACAATCAAACATTCTAGTTTCAGTTAGTAAATGCAATATATACTTTCTATAAGAGAGGAAGATGTCATTTGAAGACTTGAACACCTCAATCCCTAAAAAGTACTTTAAAACGCCAAGATCTTTCATCTCGAACTCCTGAGATATATATTTCTTCAATGCTTCTTGTTCATAAGGGTCATCGCAGGTGACAGCCATGTCATCAACATAAATAATAAGTACTATGATCTTCTCATAACAATTCTTCAAGAATAATTTATTGCTCCATCCGTCCTAATTTAATTGTCACACTTTGAAAAACTAAAAATTAAGGAGACATAATGATTACTCCAAGAGAAAATACTTATTTTAAAAAATTTCCTTTACTTTTCTTCTCATAAAAAAGATGACAGGACCCAAAATAAAAAAAAGTGTGAGGAGCTTAAAGGGTAATATTAAAAATAAAAAAAAATGTTATAATTAGTGACATACTAAATACGGAAAGTGAACAACTATTTTGGGACATCTATAAATGGAATAATGGACAATTAAATTGGGACGGAGGTGTGAACACCCCAATCCACGACTCTCATGTGAATACCGATTTTTTATAGAACAAGCATTTCACATTAGGTCTTGAGTCATCATGCATATAGGAGACTGTTAGGAAAGACTTTGACTTTTTGGATTCGTTGGGAGTCTGATACAACCACTGTCACCACGGTTACCTGCCAGCCGTACGGCTGGGATCCAACCGCAGGTCCTTGCCGCAGCCCCCAACCGCAGGCCCCTAGTCGCACCCTTTGCGGCTGGCTTTCTTTAAAGCAATTTTGGGAGAAATTTCTTTATAAATAGGATCCTTGGGGTTTCATTTGGGATTATCAACACTCAATAGAGTTTTTAGAGAGGAGAAACTCTGTCGAGGTTATTAGAGAATATTTTTAAAGAGAGAAAATTAGAGAGAGAAAGTTTTAGGGAGAGAGTTTTTAGAGAGAGTATTTCTAGAGAGAGAAAGCTCTAAAGATAAAAAAAATCTAGAGAGAAAGAAGCAAGCAGTCTTTCTTCTTCAAACGCATCAAGTACATTTTTCTAAAACTCTCTTGAATTTCAATGCTTCATTTTAAATACAAGTTAATACTGAAAATTAGATAACTTGCAAAGAAGCCCACTGCTTTCAAAACAAGTCCTTTTTAAATTTTACAAGAAATCTAAAATCCGTTTTGACACTTTTTCAAACCAATACAAAAACAGTTTCCAAATAAATGGAACTACGAGACTCTAATTTCATTCTCTGAATGAATACGTAGGCGCTCGCAAAGCTAAAGTCTGATTTCAAAATACTATTTTAAACTGAATTTATCTGGAAGGGGCTATTCCGAAAATAATTTAAACTACTTGCAAGATATCTAAAATGAGAATTAAATACATGATCCATTAAGAGATCGAAAGGGTGAATTAGGTGCTTAACACCTTCCCAATTCATAATGTAGTTCCCGAACCCTAGCAAAATAAGTTATCAAAATAAATCTCTAGTTTTAAACGTATGAAAGATAGTTCACTTTTGAATTATCTTTTGTACAATCTTTTGTTTGTTTAATTTCTCGTAAAACAAACTGACGATTCTACAAAATATGTTTTCCTTTAAAATAAAGGAACCGAGAGCGAGAAGGACTTGTCGGAGATCCAGATTCTCACAAGAGGGAGTATCAGAATTGCTCTATTTGTAATTGAACTTACTCATTAATTTGGCGAATCTCCCAAACCAAGCTCTCGGAGATTGTTTTAAGCCATACAAAGACTTTCTTTATTTGCATAATTTGTTTCTGTGTTCGACAAGAACATCGTACCCTAGTTGGAGATCCATGTATATCTCTTATTATAAATCCCTATGCATGAATGTATTTTTCACATCGAATTATTGTAGTGGCCAATCCAGATTTTCTGCTAAAGAGTGTAAGACAAGCACAGTGTTAATTTTTGCCACTAGTGCAAATGTCTCCAAATAATAAATCTCATGTGTCTAGGTGTAACCATTCGTTATAAATCTTGCTTTGAATATTTCGATGTGTTGACCTAAGATCTTAATCTTATTTTGATGATGACAATAAATTAATGCGTATTGACAATAACAAGCAAAAATAGCATATAAATGTAAATAAATAATATGATCCCCCCCCCCAATTTATGCAAATATGACAATTAAAAAGTATTACAAATATTTGAGATAGTTTAAAAAATATATACATACATACATACATACATACATACATACATACATACATACATACATACATACATACATATATATATATATATTTTAAATATTTTTTTTAAAATTATGAATGTAGAAAAGCATTTAAAGTCAGTTTAAAGCATTTAAAATCTTACCACAGCATTTAAAGTCAGTACAAAAAATCTTACCACAGCAAAAAATCTTGCCGCAACATTACAGAATTTAAAGTCAGTATAAAAAATCTTACCATAGCAAAAAATCTTACCGCAGCATCAACATCATACACACATTTTCTCCCCCTATGTTAACATCAAAAAATGATCTAGACATTGCGAGGGCGGCGTATTCTAGATGCACGCGGGGGGCGCTGTATATTTTGACTTTTAAAGAAGATAGTTTTTCGTCTTCGGGATTGTTTCAATACTAGATGCCTCTTGTCCCTTCTTTCTCGTTATCTCTATCGAGATCTATTTTCTTCTTATAACTTTTAAAGTGGGTACCCATGAGTAAGGAAAAGTAAATCACAAGTATGCCGAATACCTTTCGTTATACAGGTTCTTCTTGTGCTGCTTGCTCTTATAGACGCAAGAGATGTCTGCCATGGTGTGAATATGCACAAATTTTTCGGAATGTGATTAGTCTTCAGGATTATCGCACAATCTTCACTGTTTTCGGGGTAAAGAGTGTTGCAAATATTTTATAAAATATTCTCGAATATCAATATCTTAAGACTCTCAATTCATTTCTTTTTGAAGCTAAGGAGAGAGTTCGAGAATCCCAGTAAAGGCTGTACTGCGCAGTCTGCGCTCATTGTTTCTCTTGAATAGAAAGCAGAATAGTTACAATCATGGGTGATAGCGTTAGAGGCTTTGCAATCACAGGTGACAGTGTTAGAGGCTCAATTAGGACAGTCTTCCAGCACTAACCCATGCTTTTTTTTGCTCCTCCTAGAGGTTCTTCAGGGCTCCTATCATTAGCAGAAAATATTGTACCGAATATTAATCCTACTACCGAGAATTTTTCAAAATATGAGGTTCTTCCAATCGATACTGATTTGTTGGCATCTCCTTAATTTGGAGAATTTTTAGGGCTCCTAATGTTGGCAGAAGAAGCTGTAATTGAAATTCTTTCGACTACTGGGAATCTTTCAGACCATAGTACTTTTCTAACTGATGTGGGTTTGCTTGCATATCCGACTCTGTCAGATTATCAAACTGTTTTGGAAGGTTATTTATTGCAATTTTCTCAAAGTAGTATTGTTGCAAAGGTTGCCGAACTAAGGAGTTCTGATTGGATAGCTCTATTAGATATGGAGCATAATTTTGTTGATTATTCTTCTTCTAGTCTTGATGCTGTTTTAAATTTTGATGCTGATGAACTTTAGATTCTTTCCCTTATTTTCTTTGAATAATAGATAATGATTTTTAGACTACAAAATTATTGTTAGTTTACAATAACATGCAAAATGCAGACTTGTATTTTTTTTTTATCCAGTTGACAAGCATCTTTAACAAATTTAGTTTTGGATAATCCTTTAACTAATTCCTTTTTTGATAATTTGTGAATTAAATTCATATTAGCATGACTTAATTTTCTATGCCATAACCAAAAATACCATTCAACACGGATAAACATTTAACATCTTGTTGAGATAAATCATCAAGTTAAAGATTATATACATTATTAGATATATAAGCAACAAATAAGATATAATTATCTCTAATATTTTTAACAATGTAACATTCGGATTTAAAAATAACTTTATAACATTTATCACACAATTGATAAATATTAAGTTATGTTTTAAACCGTCAACAAATAGAACATTATCAATATGAGAAGATTTCTTACCAACTTTACCTATACCAATAATTTTTCCTTTGATGTTGTCTCCAAATGTGACGTTGCTTCTTTGTTTAGGAGTGAGATTCAAGAAATTTCTCTTTTCTCCCATCATGTATTTCGAGCATCCACTATCCAATAACCATTTTATTTTGCTAGCTTTTGCTCTCATGCAAACCTACACCAAAATCTTAATCAACTTCTCTTTTGGTACCTCAAATAAGTTGGGTCCTTTAGGATTAGCATACATAGTGGTTCCTTTAGGAATCGAAGCAAATTTTTTCTTAGCAAAATTCTTTTCTTTGTAATAATAAGAATGTGCATTATAAGTGTTTCTTCCATAAAATGAACAAAGATTAGTGGGATTATGCAGTGTGTATGTTTTGAAGAAATGTTTATAATCCTTTTGGTTATGGATTTGATTGTAATCCAAACCGGCTTTATCAAAGACACACCTTTGTACTCTCAATAGTTTATCCAAGTTATCTTTTTTATTTATGAACTTGGTTAGACTATTAGTTAAATCCTTTACTTTTTCTTTCAAATCCTCATATTCTAATGAAGATAAGATAAGAAAAATTCTTAGGATTCTTCTAAATAAGTGACGATCGAAAGTGGCGGCGATTCAAGAAGCAAATAATCTCAAAACACTCAGCATGGACGAGCTTTTGGGATCTCTAAAAACTTATGAGAAGGAATTTCAAAGAGAAGAAGAAGCGGATACAAAATCAAAGAAAACTTTAGCTATCAAAACTATCTAACATAAAGATAATGATATATTAATGGATGGTGATGAAGACATGTCACTTCTATATAAAAAATTTATTAAATTTCTAGCTAAAAAGAAAAATTCTCAAGGAAAGGATAACAAATATCCATCATCTTCTAGAAAAAACAATGATCGATCAAATCAACAAAGAGAAGAAAATGATGAAATTAAAAGTGCTATCATTGCCATGAACCTGGTCATATCAAGCCAAATTGTTCACTTAGAAAGAAGGAGAAAATGAACAAACGAGATAAAGTATTCAAACAAGTAAAGCATGCATTAAAAGGAACATGGAGCAATTCAGAAGAATGAGAATCGGATGCCGATTCTAGCGATGAAGAAACGGCCAACCTTTGTCTTATGGCAAATGAAGAAGAGGTAAATTTTAATTATAGCTCATTTAGTGATTAGTCTAACCACGTTCACAAATGAAAAAGATAACTTGGATAAACTATTGGGAGGACAAAAATGTGTCTTTGGTAAAGCCGGGTTAGGTTACAATCAAATCTATAACTATAACCAAAAGGATTACAAAAATTTCTTTAGAACATATACACAGCATAATCCCACTAATCTTTGTTTATTTTGTGGAAGAAATACTCATAATGCACATTCTTGTTATTATAAAGAAAAGAATTTTGCTAAGAATAAACTTGCTTGGGTTCCTAAAGGAACTACTATGTACGCTAACGCCATATGACCCAACTTATTTTGTGTACCAAAAGAGAAGTTGCTTAAGATTTTGGTGTAGGTTTGCATGAGAGCAAAAGTTAGAAAAATAAAATGGTTATTGGATAATGAATGCTCGAAACACATGGCGGAAGAAAAGAGAAATTTCTTGAGTCTCACACCTAAACAAGGAGGCAACGTCATATTTGAAGACAATGCCAAATGCAAAATTATTGGTATAGGTAAAGTTGGTAAAAAAATTTCTGATATTGATAATGTTCTACTTGTTGACAGTTTAAAACATAACTTGCTTAGTATTAGTCAATTGTGTGATAAAGGTTATGAAGTTATTTTTAAATCCGAATGTTGCATGGTAAAAAATATTAGTGATAATTCTATCTTGTTTGTTGCTTATAGATCTAATAACGTATATACTCTTGAACTTGGTGATTTGTCTCAACAAGATGTTAAATGTTTATCTGTGTTGAATGATGTTTCTTGGTTATAGTATAGAAAATTAAGTCATACTAATATGGATTTAATTCACAAATTATCTAAAACGAAATTAGTTAAAGGATTGCCTAAAACTAAATTTGTTAAAGATAAAATTTGTGATGTTTGTTAACTTGGTAAACAATACAAGTCTTCATTTTGCATGTTATTGTAAACTAACAAGAATTTTGTAATCTAAAAATCATTATCTTTCATTCAAAGAAAAGAAGGGAAAATAATCTGAAGATTATCAACATCAAAATTCAAAACAGCATCGAGACTAGTAGAAGAATAATCAACAAAATTATGCTCTATATCTAATAGAGCTGTCCAATCAGAACTCTTTGGCTCGGTAACCTTTTCAACAGCACTACTTTGAGAAAATTGTGATGAATAACCTTCCAAAGCAGCTTGGTAATCTGACAGAGTCGGATATGCTGCAAACCCACATCAGTTAGAAAAGCACTATGGTCTGAAAGATTCCCGGTAGTCGAAAGAATTTCAGGTGTATCTTCTTTTGCCAACATGAGGAGCCCTAAAAAACCTCCAGATGAAAGAGATGCCAACAAATCAGCATCGATTGGAATAACCTCATGTTCTGAAAGATTCTCGACAGTAGGATTAATATCTGGTGCAATATTTTCTGCTACTAATAGGAGCCCTGAAAAACCTCTAGAATGAGCAAAAGAAAAGCATAGGCTAATGCTGGAAGACTCTCCTAATTGAGCCTCTAACACTGTCACTCGTGATTGCAAAGCCTCTAACGCTATCACCCGTGATTGTATCTCTTCTACCTTCTGTTTAAGATAAACAATGAGTGCAATACAACCTTTACTGGAATTCTCGACTCTCGCCTTAGCTTCAAAAAGAAATGAATTGAGAGTCTCAAGATATTAATTTTCGAGAACATTTTGTAAAAATTTTGCAACACTTTTTACCCCGAAAATAGTGAAGATTGTACGATAATCTTGACGATTAATCACATCCAGAAAAAATTGTGCATATTAATACCATAGTTGACATCCCTTGCGTGTATAAGCGCAAGCAGCACAAGAAGAACCTGTACAACGGAAGGTGTTCGGCATACTTGTGATTTACTTTTCCTTCTTCATGGGTACCCTTATAAAAGCTTGAAGAAGAAAACAAAATCTTGAGGGAGATAGTAAAAAAGATGGTACATGAGGCATCTAGCACTAAAAGAATTTCGAAGATGAAAAGCTATTTTCTTAAAAAGTCAAAATATACAGCGCCCCCATGTGCATTTAGAATCCAGCGCCCTTGCACGGTCTACATCACTTTTTGATATTGCCATAGGGAGATAAAATGTGTATATGGTAATCAATGATGGTAAGACTTTTAAATGCTTTATGTCTTTAACATTCATACTTGTTTTCTTTTGCATGTTATATTTCGACTATTGACATTTTGTTGAGCTATAAAAAAATAAAAAAATGATGTGTGTGATGTGTGCGAGTATTTAAGCCAAGTTTAAAGAGTGATAATGGTACACACTCTTAGAATTATGACTATATTTAAAGTTATAACTATTAAACTATTACTTTCATTTTATTATTATGCCTGGATTACTTATTATTCTCTAATTTTACTTATATGCATATATTGAGGGAGAGCTTGTTTATTGTTTAAAAATTTACTTCTCAAAATATTATTATTTATTGATAATAAACATTAATTTATTGTCATAATAAAAAAGGAGATGATTGTTGACCTAGAAGGTCTTAATCTTATTTTGATAATGACAAAAAGTTAATCATGTGTATTTTACATGTATTTTAAATGTATTTAGTTTAAACCGATTTAACAAGCTGCATTATTTTTCTTAAAATATCCCGAGAACTAAAACCGAAACCTTATCAAGTGTATCACCACTCTATGAGATTCTCTCTACTCTCACATGGACTCGTGCAATTCATGAAGATCAAAGATCAAAGGAATAAATGAAAAAGTTTCAAGCAAATGATGCAAGTGAAGATCATATTGAAGAAACAAATGAACGAATTCGAAGATTCGTTAATTCAATAATTGAGTGAGTGCTTTGGATTTATGTTAAGTTTCTTAATTGATCAATATCTATATTTCAAACATATTCATACATCTTTTAAAGATTGATTCAAACAAGCTTGAAATTGAATTTCTTTGAAAAACATCTTTTTACAAATACTGAGTTTTAAAATAAATTCATATTAACTTTAAATGATCATATTTTAAGCTCTCATAAAAATAGGTATCTTAGAAACATATCTTTGAGGTTCATAAATCATTAGAATTGTATTTAGAACTAAATTGCTAAATTGCAAAAAAAAAATTATTTAGTTTTTGCACAGCTTTGATCTAACGGTTTGATGGAGGCCTTCCCAGACTCTGATCATTTTGAAATTTTTACAGTGGTTAGACAACATTTCTTATCACTTTTGATCAAAATTTGAGCATGATCCAACGGTCAAATTAGGATAAATTATCAAGAGAAATTTGAATTTCTCAAAACTAGCTATTGGAATATTTGAAAATGTATACATCCAACGGCCATATGTTTTTGCAAGCTATATATATGAGGTCCTAGACATGTTTAAACACACTTGAATCATTCTACAAACTCATTTTACATATATACAAAGTTATTCAAGTATTCAATTCATTTTATTGATCATATTCTTCATCTTTGAGCTTATTTATTGATTAATCTTAATAACTCTAGTATGAGTTTCATTTGTAATCTTCAAATACACTTAGGAGTTATTGTTTATTGGTGTGAATCACCAAACTATCTTTATTTATCAATTGTGAGAGGTTTATCTCATAGGATAACAAGAAGGTTAATTCTTGTGTTGAGTGTGGTGAGTAAAATCATACTTGTTGAGTGTGGTGAGTAGAATCACACTTATAGAGTGTTGTGAGAAGAATAACACTTGTTGAGTGTAGTGAGGAAGATTACACTTGTAAATGTTTGATTTTCACCCGAAAGAAAATCGGTTTTAGTGGAACTTCTCGAGGCACTAGCTGTTGGAAAGTTTGAAAATGTATACCTTTGGTCCAAAACCTTCCTTAATCACCCCCAACGGCCATATGCTTTTGCTAGCTATATATATGAGGTCGTAGACATGTTTTAACACACTTGAATCATTTTACAAACTCGTTTTACATATATACAAAGTTATTCAAGTATTCAATTCATTATAATACTCTATTATTCATATATTCAAATATACATCCGCACCCGGATAGTGCCTCGAGAAGTTCCACTAAAATTGATTTTCTTCCGGGTGAAAATCAAATATTTACAAGTGTAATTTTTCTCACTACACTCAACAAGTGTTATTCTTCTCACAATACTCTATAAATGTGATTTACTGACCACACTCAACACAAGAATTAACTTTTTTGCTATTTTATGAGATAAACCTCTCACAATTGATTAATAAAGATAGTTTGGTGATTCACACCAATAAATAATAACTTTCAAGTGTATTTGAAGATTACAAATAAAGTTAGGTAAGATTTTTTATACTGATTTAAAATGTTGTGGTAAGATTTTAAATGCTTTAAACTGACTTTAAATGCTTTTCTATATTCATATTTTTGAAAGCTTTATTTGAAAAAATATATATATATTTCAAACTATCTCAAATATTTGCAACACCTTTTAATTGTCATCTTTGCATAAATTGAGGGGGAGCATATTATTTATTTACGTTTATATGCTATTTATACTTGTTATTGTAAACACATATTAATTTATTGTCATCATCAAAAAGGGAGAGATTGTTGACCTAAGGTCTTAATCTTATTTTGATAATAACAATAAATTAATCATGTGTAATTTAACATGTTTCTTGATATAAGTATATAGTTTATTTACTTAGAAAATTCAAGAAAAATATGACAATGATCACTCTTTCACTATTCGATCATTGGACAAGATAAGGAAGATCAAATCTCTCAATGCAAATCATGAAGCACAAATGATCAAAAGACTATATAAAAAGCTTCTAAGAAAAAGTTTCAAGTGAAAATCAATTCGAAAAAACAAATCAAAGCATTCGAAAATTCGTTAATTTAGTAATTAAATAAGTGTTTAAGATTTATGTAAAGTTACTTTATTGATCAAATCTTTATAACTCTAACGTATTCATGCATCTTTTAAAGATTAATTTAAACAAGCTTGAAATTGAAGTTTATTTAAAAAATATCATTTTATAAAGACCGAGTTTTCAAAATAAATTTATATTAATTTGAAATGATCATATTTTAAGCTCTAATAAAAATAGGTATTTTAGAAACATATCTTTGAGGTTCACAAATCATTAGAATTGTATTTGGAACTAAATTGCTAAATTGCAAAAATATTTTTATTTTACGTTTAAAATTCGCTCAATTTTTACACAGTTTTGATCTAATGGTATGATGGAGGCCTTCCCGGACACCGATCATTTTAAAATTTTTATAGTAGTTATACAACATCTCTTAGAACTTTTGACTAAAATTTGAGCATGATCCAACGGTCAAATTCGGAGAAATTGTTAAAACAAATTTGAATGTTTTGTCAAAACTAACTGTTGAAAAATTTGAAAATGTATACCTTTGACCAAAATCTTTCTTAATTACCCCTAACGGTCATATAATTTTTCAAGCTATATATATGAGGTCCTAGACATGTTTTAACTTACCATGAATCATTCTAATACTCTATTATTCATATATTCAAATATACAAAGATTCAAGAACACATTTTGATTAATCTTTCATCTTCTGAGCTATATATTTTGATCAAACTTGACAACTCTAATGTGAGCTTTATTTGTAATCTTTAAATACACTTGAGAGTTATTGTATTGGTGTGTATCACCACAAATAATTCATTCTTTATTTCAAAAGAGAGTTTGTCTCTTTGTAAACCAAAAGAGCATATCTTGTGAGAAGTATAGTGGGTATAACTACATTGTGAGTGTTGCGTGCATAACAACATTTGAATTGAGGTTTGATCTTCACCCGAAGAAGATTGAATAGTGAAAATTCTCGGAGAACTAACCGAGCGCGGACGTATGGTTTAGAAAACCGAATCGTGAGGACAAAAAATCTTGAACTTCAAATTAGTTTAATCTTTTTAAACTCAAGCTCTCTTTTTATTGCTATATTATTGCTTATATTTTGAGATTACTTATTTGCTTGTCTTAGGATTGATTACTTGAAATTTATTATTTTCTTGATATTGTTGCTTAGCTAAGTTGCTTTGCTTAAATATTTTAAAAACGTTTTAATTCCTCATTAAATTTTTAAAACCCTATTCACCCTCCTCTTGGGTTGTTTTTCGGCCAATACAATTTTTTCGTCATTTTTATATTTAACCGTGTATATTCATTTACAACCAATACCCTTCTTTCCTATTGGCAATTAGACTATATTCAGTGTACCATTTTTCTTTAGAGATTTCATATCCTCGTCCATGGCTACTTTTCATTTTAGATCACCTAAGGCTTCTTGCATATTGTTAGGAATATATATAGTGGATAATTGATTTACAAATGACTTATTCTATTCAGAAAACCTATCGTAAGACATGTAATTGCTCATATGATATTTGTCGTTATTAGTATGACCAGGTTCATATGTTGGTTTAGGCACGCCTCTATTGATTTGATTAATGAGTTATTTTTTTAGAAGGTTCAGGCTAAGATACTTGAGGATTAGGAATGGGAACTTGATATTCAGATTCAGATATGTCTGAAGGAGACAATTGGTTATTTGTACCAAGTAATGGTAAGCTTGAGGATTGTGGCTAATTTAGCAGTGAACTTGGTTAGCTTTATTGTCGCGAGTTCGACGGTGAACTTAATGGATTCGGTAGTTGTGAGGTTGACTGTGGGGATACCTCGAGTTGAATTATCTTAGCCTCATCCCCATCAACAAAATCAAAAGCTTAAACTTTATTATGATTCTCCCCTTAAAGTTTTAGCCTAATAGGAATATATATATTCTTCATGAAAGACAAAATCTATTGTCACGTATAATTTTTGAGTGTGAGTATGATAACATCTATACCCTTTTTGGGAGGATGAATAACCTATAAAAACGCATTTGAGAGCACGAGACTTTAATTTGTTCCTTTATTTTTTCGACAAATGAACAAATGCAATGCATCCAAATACACGAGGGGGAAAATTCAATATTGGAGGAGCCAAGACACCTTTGTGGAAGACATCAAATGGTGTTTGAAAATTAAGGAACTCTGATGGAATATGGTTAATCAGATAGATGGCAGAGGCAAGTGCTTTGTCCCAATAAGATGTTGAAGAATTGGCTCCAATTAGTAACGCACGTACTACTTCTAATAAATGCACGTTCTTCCTTTCTACAACATCATTTTGCTAAGGTGTTTATGAGCATGTTGTTTGATGAACAATTCCATGATACTTGAAATACTCCTGCAATTATATGCTCGTGTATTCACCTCCATTATCACTTCGAAGCACTTGGATAGTGGCTTTGTACTGTGTACTGACCTATTTATGGAATCTTTGAAACAAAGAACTTATTTCACTTTTAGATTTCATAGAACATATCCATGTCATTCTTGTGTAATTATTACTAAAACTAACAAAACAACGAGCACCATTTAAAGAGGAAGAAGGAACCACACATTTGAGTGAATCAGCATGAAAGGAACTGAACATTTATTAAATGATGGTGGAAAGAAGGTACGATGGGTCTTTGCAAGTTCACAATTTTTGCAACAAAAAATAGATAGTTCAATATTCCTAAAAGTTTTAGGAAATAACCTTTTTAAATAGTTAAAGGATGCATGACCTAATCGGCGATACCACAGCCAAATCTTATCCTCGGCCTTTTTTTTGAGTCACATTAGTTTGCAATGCTTGATGTAACTAATTTGTGCTCTTAAATGCCAGATTCAAGTAGGATAAGTTTCCTCGCCTAACACCATAACCAATTGTCTTCTTTGACTAAATATTCTTAAAGACATAGTGAAAAGGCCAAAAAATAATGATACAATTTGAAATATTAGTAATCTGAGCAGCGGATAATAAATTATTTTTTTGTGAGGGGACTACGAGTACATAATTTAAGTTTAGGGAATCTGATAAATGAACTGACCTTTCCCCAATAACAGGCACTGGATCAACATTAGCTATGAAAATAAATTTTTTGATAAGGGGGTAAGAAAAATGACATAGTTAGAATCGAATGTCATATAATATGTAGCACCATAATCAATTATCATTATATTATTCAAAACAAATGTAGAACTTAAATCCTTACCAGGTGTCCTAGTGGTCATAAGCAATCTTGAATACTTTTTATCATTACTTTGATTTGAACAACAATTCCGAGAATGATTTCACATGTCTGGATAACCAATTACTTCACAGTATCCCTTATTAGAATGTCTGATTTTTTTGCATGCTGAACAAGGTGCATACTTTGAATTAGACTGATTCTGGAAGAAGCAATTGCAGGCCATTGTGTGGCTTTATAATTGAAATTATAAAATGGAGGTGGATTTTGAAGAAATAGAGGTCTTAGCCGTGTCCAAAATGCTCGAAAATATAGGAAAGTGATCCAAGTTGGCTAAGAACCGATCGAAAAAATAGGTGAACCAGTTAAAAAATATGTAATTAAATAGTTTTTGTAAAAAGAGGACTATTTTTAGTAAAACGAAAGCTGCGTTTGAGATTAGAAGGGTCAAAAAACCTAAGAGAATGAGTCTAATTCGGTCAAGAAAAGGTGAAAAAGTGGCTAAAGCGGTAAAAAACAATTGAAGTGAACTAGTTTAGTTAAACCGGTAGCTAATGGTGTTAGTAATGGCGTTTGACGATAGCTATTGATGTTAGTCACAGCACGTGAGAGTTTGTGGTGAATAGGATTTGACACGCTGGGCGCGTGTGGGCGAGTGCAAGGGTATTTTTGTATGATTTTTTTATGGTTGTGATCGTCTTTCTCTGATGATGACATTTATGGTTTATTTTGGTGATTTGAAAGAGATATGAGTACGATCTTGGCTTTTAAGGTTTAAAAGCTAGGTTTGGAATTATTTTCTTTTTCCATTTCTGCTCTAAAATCGAGGTTGGTTTGTATGATTTGTGGGTTTGAAATCAAGGCTGTGTAAGAATGGTTTTGAGGGTGGTATTGAGCTTTTGAAGTTAAGGTTTGAATGGAGGCTAAGGTTTATTTCTAGGGAGGATATGTGTATCCCTCTAATACCATCTTGAAAAAAGAATAAATAGAGACCATTTAGTATTGATAAAGGAGGACCGGCCCTATTTATAGGGTTGTGTACAATGGGAGAAAAAAGAAAACATAATACAATACTAAAACCTAATATATTATAATATATTCAAACATTTGTAATATTTATATATATATATATATATAACCTTTATTTTCTAAAGATCTTTATGTATGTTCCGCTCATTACCTTTATGTGCTGCAGATTACTTGTTCGTGTAAATTCCTCAATGAATAGAAAAACATGGGACAAAAACTTGAAAAAACCTGAAGTTTTAGGGGTATTTGCAATCTTCACCTTGATATTTGAAACCTTGCGTGCGTGCATTCAAGTAATTTTTCAATGCAAAACTGACCCTACATCTAACTCCGTCCATTAAATTTGATGTGTCAATTCCAACTCAACCATAATAGATGATGTGGCTGCTAAACTTTAGGGTTTTTAGTATTTTTTTTTCTCCTAAGGATAATAATAAACCAATTATTTTTTCTACCCAAAATACTTCTAAAACTTATATCAAAATAAGTCCAAGCAAATTATAAAATAACTAAATAAACACTAACTACTGAAGTAAATGCGCAAATAAATATTTTAAAAGAAAAAAAATAAGTCGATAGCGAAAACACATTAAAAAGGGGGGAAAAACCCTAAAATTTATATTGCTTCATTTCTTAAAGAAGGGAATAGACAATGAAGTATTATTTGTATTTGCTTTGTATTTATTCAATGGGTTTGATTGCTGAACTCTATATATGAGTAATGTGAAAGTGTTGATGTAATATTGTGATTTTATTAAGGGGCAATTAAAAAAAGGGCTTATTAGAGAAAGATTTTCACACTAAG
Source organism: Lonicera japonica (assembly GCA_021464415.1). Taxonomy (NCBI): domain Eukaryota; kingdom Viridiplantae; phylum Streptophyta; class Magnoliopsida; order Dipsacales; family Caprifoliaceae; genus Lonicera; species Lonicera japonica. Next base: position 40,312,588 of record CM038469.1, on the reverse strand, counting down.
GCCAAGGAATAATTTTTTTTAAATAAAGGGCCTATTTTTTATTTTATTGATAATACGACATGTGTCTTTTTTTTTCATTATAAAATGACATCCCAACCCTTAAAATAAACTAAAAAAATATCAATATGCATTAAAATATGGATTGCAATATGAACTTTGCAGTCTATATTTCACTGCAATATGAACTTTGCAGTCCATATTTCACTGCAATGTGAACTTTGCAGTCGATATTTTTAGTGCAAAGTTCATATTGCAGTCCATATTTTACTGCAATGTGAACTTTGCAGTCCATATTTTTAGTGCAAAGTTCATATTGCAGTACATATCTCACTGCAATATGAACTTTGCAGTTCATATTTTATTGCAATATGAACTTTGAAGTCCATATTTTTTGTGAAAATTTCATTAAAAGGGGTAATTTAGGTAATACATAACATGTTTTTATTAATTAAATGATATTTAAATTTATTCAAATACATTCATTTAAAATATAAAACAAAATAGGCATCTTACACTAATTACCAATTAAAAATAGGCCCTTCATTCAAATTACCAATTAAAAATAGGCCCTTCATTCAAAAAAATATTATTCATTGGATTTTTGGTAAAAATCAATGTATAATAAGCCCTTCTACCTAATTTCTAGTTTTATTAATTCATTATTGATATTTATGATTAACCGTTAAGTGGTTATTCCTTTTTTGTTTTTTCTTCAATTAAGTGGTTGCGTTAGTTAGAAGCAAAAAAAAAAAGAAAAAAAAAATCTTTTTTATTTAGGAAATTAGTAGGGCTTTTCTACATATATATATATATATATATATATAAATTTAGTTTTGCAAGGCAATAGAAATTTTAGGTAATTTTTTTTTATGATTTTTGATGTGTTTTCATTGCCTACTTATTTTTTCGTTTTCTATTAAAATATTTATTTGTGCATTTATTTTAGTTGTTAGTCTTTATTTAGTTATTTTATAATTCGTTTGAACTTATTTAGATATAAATTTTAGGGGTATTTTGGGTATAAAAAGTAATTATTTATTAATATACTTGGGAAAAAAAAGACGAAAAATCCTAAAGTTTGGTAGCCACATCATCTATTATTGCTGAGCTGGAATTATCACATCAGCTTTCCATCAATTGTAGTAGACAGAGTTAGATTAAGAGTCAAATTTGTAGTGAAAAATGGAGGCGCATTTGCGAGATTTCAAATATCAGAATCAAAATTACAAATACTCCTAAACTTCATAGTTTTTCGTGTTTTTTTTCCAAAAAATCTATACAGTATGCTATGCGCTGAGTGTGTCATTTTTATTTCAATTTAAAATTAAACGGCAGGAGTGCATACGAAATTGTAGGATATTTTTATTTCTAAGGATCTCTAACTTATTTAAATTTCAATGTGTCACATCATTTCATTGATCCTAGATTAATTTTGTATGTTTTCTTTTTTTAGTATTAATTGCATACGAAATTGTAGGATATTTTCCTTAATGTGAAATTTTGGGGGATGAAAGTGTCTTTTTACTCATTGGCAGTGCCAAATAATTTTGGGTATATATGACTTTTCTTTTAAAAAATATTGAATACTCTTTGAGTATTATATTTCAGCATTTTAGATTCAATATTTGAGCAACATATATGGGCACTATTGTGACTTGTGAGTCAAGTTTCACCTAGAGAGCTTTCACTCATGTTAGGTGATATTTGTTTTTACCTCTTAATGCTGAATGGAAGTGTATTCAGCATTAAGAAGTGTAATTGTTGTTTGTTTTCTTACCTCGTAAAGCTGAATTGGATTAAAATTTAACATTTAGAATTAAGAGGCGATTTATGCTCTTAATGCTTAATTTAACTTTAATGAAATTTTATTCCATTGGTATTCTTATTCTTTTAAGTCATTAAATAGATTTATAAAACACTAATAAGGGTAAAATTGTAACATGCTATGTATTCAGCATTCAAAACTAATTAAAGCCAAACACAATTTTCAAAAGTTCCATTCAGCATTCAATATTCATCATTCAAAAGTTAAAAAAACAAATGACCCCTTAGACTTTGGTTTAATTGGGTTTTCAAACACCTAGAAACAATAGCCTTGAAAAAAATTGTAGGCCAAGTACATTAATGATTGAATAAAAATAAATTGTAATGCTTCCATGCTTTGCATGAGTTGTATGCTTGTACATATATTATTCTCTCATAACTTCAAGGAAAATGAGAAAATGGCAGACATTAACTTCAACAAAAGTTACGGACAACTTCAATTGTGACCACCTATTTAACTTAACTAAAACCCGGGAAACCTATATAATTGGTAACCTCAAAACTATCTTCCAATTTCCTTCTCCAAATTCAATATAAGATTCTTGTATTACATAAACTTCGTGAAAGATCTTCTTTCTCAAATCCTTGAAATCTAAAGATGGATCCATCAATGTAATCTTTTTTTAAACCCCAAAAAAATGTTCGCAAATGAAGGAAAAAAAAATTAAATTGAATGTTTTGGAAAAAAATAAATTTGGTAGAGTTTTAGCAACGATCCATAGTGAGGGGCGGACGCATGTTGGGACAACAGAGGTCGGACAATCCCTTGGATAAAAAAAAATCATCTACCAATTTCACAGCTCCTCTCTGCCGCTGCTTTCAAACTCTAACCTCTCCCAAATCGTCGCTCTTTCAGCGGCTATTCTATCTGGCTCACTCCCTCCAAGACAATATATATATGTAAGGCTGCATAGTCCGTATCGCAAAGGTGTTTGGTGTAAGAATCAAGAGAGAATCATATATGCTCCATTTCTATCTTTAGAGTAAGCTCATCGTCTTAAGCTTCCTCTTTTTGTTTGATTTTCATTGATTATATATACTAATCCTTCGCACAATGCTTCTTAATTAGATGTATGCTTTGTATAAATTGATCGCAAGTATTTTTTTTTAATTCAGCTATTTTGCTTCGTTGTGCAGTATTAGTTAACCATGGTGTCAGATCTGAAGGTTCTCACATTTAAGGTCTCTAAGCATAGCAAAACCAAAGATTGCTGGCTCGTAATCTCCGGAAAGATTCTCCTTTTGTTTTTTTCTCTTTATACTTTTTGTTTGTGAATTTGGAATCGGCTTAATATATGTGCATTTTGTTTTGAATTAATGGATTTTAGATTGTTTATGTGTTCTATTTTAATAAAATTAAATTGTTGAAAGCTTTACAGTTTTTAGCTTTGTTTGAATTCTACAATTTGGTCTTAAGAGCTGTAATTCATCAAGTTTTGTAGGTTTGTGATATTTTCTTACTTATTTGTTTTAGCTCGATATTTTTTATCTTATATGAACAAGGCCTTATTAGTTACAATTGTAAAAGGAAATCGAATTAGAGTCGATATGCTTTGTAATAGTGTAATTAATTGGAGAAAGTTCCAAAGTAATGTGTACAAATTCTTCATTACAATATGTTTGAGAAACAATGTTTGAATATGTCCATTTAGCAGCCTCTGTTGGTATGTCCAATTTTATATTTTCTTTGGAATTATGGAAGCTAGTGCTTGATTACTCCTAGGGGTGTCCAAAAACCGGATTGGACCGAATGGACCGATTGGACCAGACCAAATTATAGGGCTTTTTATGGTCTTCATGTGTACAACGGTTCGGTCCTGTCCAGATTTTAATGGACCGAAGTAAAACGGTCCGGTCCACGGTCCAAAGAAAAAAATTTACATACAAACAGGACCGAACCAAATTTTTATATATATATTTTAAATATATATCATATACCTTTATCCTAGATACAACTTATCAAACCCTCACTTAAAATCATTTCCCCCTTAACATTTAACACAACCGCACACACTCCTTTTTCCTCATAGCTCTCCGATCTTTCTCTCTCTATATATATATTTCCTTCTCTATCGCCTCCACAGCTCCACCCACCTAGCGGTCAGGCCATCTCCACCAACAACACAGCCGCACACACCCCTTTTCCCACAGCTCTCTGATATCTCTCTCGTTCTCTTGTCGACTCGCCCCACAGCTCCGCCTCCGCCTCTACCTACCAGCAGCTAGGCCACCTCCACCAGCATGAGTATGCCTCCGCTATTGGCCACTACATCTACGACTGCCACTGGTATGTCACTCTCCCTCTCTCTTTCTCGCTATATATCTCTTACTTGATCTATCTCTTTGTCTCTCGCCGATTGAAGGCCAACTCAATTTTTTAGATTTTTATGATCTCTTAATCAAATAAGAAAGGGTAGTGATAACATGCGCCTTTAGGGCCCATGTTAAAGACTTAAATATAGAAATAATAAAAGCCCAACATGCATTTAATAATGCTACATTGATTTTTATGCAAGTCTTAATTTATTTTTATATTTAAATCTTTAACATGTGCCCTAAGGGCACATGTTATCACTACCCAATAAGAAATTCGGATTAGACTAGTTTAATTTTTTAGATCTCTATGATCTCTCGTCGATTGAAGACCCACTCAGTATTTCTTAATAAAATCAAAAATCTTGATTATACTAGTTTAATTGCTAGTTATGATCTCTTAAGGTTATTGAGTCATTTATGCCAATATGCATGTTTTTGTTGGAATATATGTACTGCCAAAGCACTATCATGGCCTACGGCCCATATACACTGTCATAGGCCCACAACCAAAAATAAATTGGCTTGGATATTGGTTTATTTTTATTCAAAATTTTCTTACAAGCCTAAACAAAATAAGCCCATTAAAAAAGCCTAGACCCTTTGGACTGACCAGACCTGACCGTTTAAAGTGGTCTGGTCTCGTTCGGTTTTGATTGCATGTTTGGCCTGGTCCGGTCCCAAAAGGAATGATAACAACGGTCTGGTCCGGTCCGGTCCAGAACTAGGGTCAACAGTCCGGTCAACCGGACCATGAACACCCTTAATTACTCCACTGGCCTCTCTCCTTTTACTCCGAGGGCTTGGATTGTCAATTAAATGAGATGCCTTTACAAAATTAGACAAAATGATATCCAATTTTGGTTGGAAAACCCTTTTGTTAATTTTAGAATTGCTTTATTTATTTGACCTTGATTCGAGCTTTTATACATTTAAACAATAGATTTTGAATCATCAATATATAATTCATGAAGACTAAAAGCAATTGCGTTATGTTCCAAAAGTTGAAAATTTCATCCATAAATAATTACTAGCTTCTTTTTATAGAAAAGAACAAAATTCCGAATCATATTAACTTTTTGTAGGCACTTATTGATCTAATGATATTTCACATAATTCAAATTTTATATGTACTCTTTTTTTTAATAATAAAATAGGCCCTTGGCTACGGGATGTGACACGGATGGGGCCATACATGTTCAGGGTTAGTGTTTCCACTTACACAAGGTATTTTAGTCTTGATTTTATCCCATAATTTAAGTTAGATATGCCAATTTGATTTTTTGAACACAAATTTACGTCTCAAGAGAGGAGAGTAAATTTGATGGTTTGCACTTTTATACTAGAACTTGGAATCAATTTCAGTACAAAAATTTTGGAACTTTTACACTAAACCCTCTTGGACACATAATCCATTAAAAAGCAAGGGGATTGAAGAAAAGAAACCCATTTGGACACGGTAGAATTATTTCTAAAGTTTTTGCGTTAGCTGACAAAAAATTGAACGTGGGTGAAGAAGATAAATAGACTGACAGTGTTTTTTCGGTGTTCTCTCTTCGGATCTATTGGAGACGAAGATGATAGAGAGGGGGTCCGTATTAATATGTATAACTTTGGTACAGAGGCTTACGGGAAACGACTCCAATGATATTTATCTGAAGACTATATTGAAAAAATGCGCTAACATGGACAAAAAATGTTTTTGCAATTTGAAATAAATTTGAGAATAACTATTGCAGAGATAAAGCAGAGTAAAGAAATATTTTAGTTTATCACAAATTAATTAGGAGATAAATACTTATTTTTAGTTCTTATTTAATAAATATTTGTTTAATTTATCATATAAAATTTAAATTAATTAGGAGACAAATACTTATTTAGTTTATCACATAAATTGAAAGTACTATGAGATAATCACAGAAATATTTGAGCTAAAACAAAAATGCTCAAATTAAATCTCAACCACTGGTTAGAAATATAAGTTAAGAAAATTTGTGAGTCATAAAGGCTTAAATTAAATCTGATGCTGTCAAAATCGAGAAAATAGATAATTAACTAATCAATAAGTGAATATCGGTAAATAAAAAATAAATGCGGTGCAATGATGAACACATGACATTTTTTTATTAAGGTAGGTTACCCTGGTAGCGCTTATGCTAGTCCGGCAGTACGTCCACCTTTTGTGTGTGCTGGCTTTATATTAGCTCAAAGGCAATTAACTTTGGATGATGATACAAGCTACCAACTTTTTCCTTTACAATTTCACTAATTCTATTTATAAGTATAGAATTATGATTATAAATATTTCAATAGAATAAATAATAAACTGTGTAGGAGAGATATTGTATAAAGGTTGTTGGTATTTTTTAGGATATGAAAAGAGAGAGTATAAGACCCTCCTATTTCTTCTTAAATTGGCTTGTATTTATATTGCCAATGACTTTTTATCTCTTAAATGAGATAGATGGATTTTGGAAGAGAAGGTAGTGTTGGATGAGAAGAATGATGTGTTTTTGTTGTGTGTTTTTGGTGTATGTTTTGGTATATTTTTTGAATGAATGAGGGGATGTATTTATAGTTAAATGTAGAATGGTAAAAAAGTAAATTTGATAAAAATAAGGGGCAAAAAGGTAATTTGGTAAAAATGAGGAATATTATGGAGTGAAATATTTATTTAAAGAAAAGTGAGGAATATTATAGAGTGGAATATTTATTTAAAGAAAAGTGAGGAATATTATGGAGTAGAATATTTATTTAAAGAAAAGTGAGGAATATTATAGAGTGGAATATTTATTTAAAGAAAAGTGAGGAATATTATGGAGTAGAATATTTATTTAAAGGAAAGTGTATAATATTATTTTTATAGGCCAATGGTAAAATTATTTTTTTACCCCATCAATTGCCCATATCCTTTATTTTTATGCTGAAAGCTAAATGTGAAGGATAAAATATTTTTGTCGGTTAAGTGGTCCGGCTCAAAGTTAAGGTGTAAGAGCGGGTACTTGTCAAGGAAGATAATCAAGGGGAGAGCTCGAGTAATCGACGTGTAAGGTTTCGTTAACCCTTGACCGTAATTTTGGTGCTGATGATCTTCGGATTCTTTAGCCTTTTTTAAGTGATTAGATAATGTGCGTCTCTAGTGAGGGCTTTGTATAAACGTTCCGAAGATATTCCACTTGTAATTGTTTAAAGAATGACCCTTTTATACAGTGATAGGAATTTTTTCGAAATCCTTGTTTTTTTAAAAGAAAAATTTGTTCTTTTTGGCTAAGTCTTGAGTGGAGTCATGCCCCCTTCTGACTTAGGTAAATTCTGACAATTTTCTCATTTAAATTCTTGGTTTCTTAAAAGGAAAATTTGTTCTTTTTGGCTAAGTCTTGAGTAAAGTTATGCTCCCTTCTGACTTAGGCAAATTCTGACAATTTTCTCATTTAAGTCCTTAGTTTTTTAAAAGGAAAATTTATTTTTTTTGGCTAAGTCTTGAGTAGAGTCATGCTCCCTTCTGACTTAGGCAAATTCTGACAATTTTCTCATTTATTACCAGGGAACGTCAAAATTTTGGTTTCTGAACCAGTGGTGTAGCAGTAAATAATCATTTTTAGCCAGATCTCTTTGGGCTGAGGTGGTCTTGCGGTTGTCTAACGGACGTCATCTAGCTTTGTGAAAGTTTGATATCCGCTGAAAATTTCTTTAATTTGTTTTTTGTGGTTTGTCGGATAAACTTGATAAAAATTACATTCAATTGTAATTTTTTTTCTTCGAGAGCTCATCGATTTTACCTACAATAAATATTATAAATCGTAAGAAAATGATACAACTTTAGATATATTAATATAGAGAGAAAAATCATATATGAGTTATTAAAAAATAACTTATCTCTTCTTTTGGGTTTTATCCCATTGGGTTAACCATAACCGGATTTTTAAATGATTATGCGCCCGTAAATATTGAGATAGTGTAGGCCTTCGGGACTTTCGTATTTTTATTGCAACAACTTTGTATCGTTGTTTTGAGCCTTGAGATGGCCAAATTTGAAAAAAGCTTGAACTGAAAAGTTGTAGCTCTTGAATTTTTTTTCAAAATGAACTACAGAATCGCATAATTTGGAATTTTGAGCAAGAAGTTATGCGCCCGATAATATTGAGCTATCGTAGGCCCGCGGAATTTTTGCCTTTTTCGTTCCAAAACGTTTGTATCTCAGTTTTGAACCTCGAGATGGCCGAATTTGAAAATGGCTTGAACTGAAAAGTTGAAACTCTTGAAATTTTCTTCAAAATGGACTTCAGAATCGCATAATTTGGAGTTCTAAGCAAGAAATTATGCACCCGAGAATATTGAGCTACATAGGGCCACGGGATTTGGAGTTTTTGTACCGAAAATTCACTTGTAATTTCTAAAGAACGAGAGCTTTAGAGAGCTTATCGTTCCCACAAACGGCGCCAACTGATGGTGTCAAAATCTAGAAATAGATAATTAACTAATCAATAAGTGAATATCATTAAATAAAAAATAAATGCGGCGCAATGATGAACACATGACATTTTTTATTAAGGTAGGTTCCTCCGGTAACGCTTATGCTAGTCCGGCAGTACATCCTCCTTTTGTGTGTGCTGGCTTTATATTAGCTCAAAGGCGATCAACTTTGGATGATGATATAAGCTACCAACTTTTTCCTCTACAATTTCACTAATTCTATTTATAAGTATAGAATTAGGATTACAAATATTTCAACAAAATAAATAATAAACTGTATAAGAGAGAGAGTGTATAAAGGTTGTTGGTATTTTTTAGGGTATGAAAAGAAAGAGTATAAGACCCTCCTATTTCTTCTTAAATTGGCTTGTATTTATATTGCCAATGACTTTTTATCTCTTGGATGAGATAGATGGATTTTGGAAAAGAAGGGTGGTTATGGATGAGAAGAATGATGTGTTTTTGGTGTATTTTTTGGTGTATGTTTTGGTATATTTTTTAAATGAATGAGGGAAGGTATTTATAGATAAATGTAGAATGGTAAAAAAATAAATTTGATAAAAATAAGGGGCAAAAAGGTAATTTGGTAAAAATGAGGAATATTATGGAGTGAAATATTTATTTTAAAAAAAGTAAGGAATATTATGGAGTGTAATATTTATTTAAAGAAAAGTGAGGAATATTATGGAGTGAAATATTTATTTAAAGAAAGTGTAGAATATTATGGAGTGTAATATTTATTTAAAGAAAAGTGTAGAATATTATTTTTGTAGGCCAATGGTAAAATTATTTTTTTACCCCATCAAAATCTGAGCCACCGGTTAGGAATATAAATTAAGAAAGTACGAGAATATTATGTTGGATTAATTTTAGTTTGGACCGCACAGATATATTATTAATGTGTGTTGTCATTCATAAGCCTAACTTAAGTGATCTAATTAAGTTTAAGAAGGCTTAAGGGTATGTTTGTCATGGAATTGATACTTAAATATCATTAGGCAATTTTCATTTCTATGAGGGGCGAAAGTGAAAGGTTGTAATAGTTTTCCAACTGCCATAACCGCCATTGGAAAAACTATAAATAAAGGGGTAATGGTCCCTAATTCTCCCTACCAAAAATAATTCTCAAAATCCTCTCAAGAGAGAAACTTAAGTTCATTAAGGGAAGAATTGGAAGATCTTTACAAGACAATTCCTCCACTCAATTGCTTTCTCAATGGATTCGAGTACGCTTTTCTTCCAATATCTTAATAATCTAATGTGATAAGCAATCGATCATATTTATGAGATTAATTCTTATGGTCTAATTTCTATCATATTAAGACTAACCAAATTTATTAATAGATTGATAAGTGAGCTCTTATATTTGTAGGTAACACTATGTTTATATAATAAATAGGCCATGGTTTTTAAATCTTCAAAATGTATAAAGAATTAATAATTGTGTGGATGAGATTTAAAATACTTTTGAATGATTAATTGTCCCTTTATCACAAGTTACAACCTAGTACATATAAATGGACATAAAAATTTGGGGTACATGAAAAGTTTAAAATTTGAGGGTTCAAGGTGGTGGCCTTTTTGCCACACCCTTGGGCTAGGCCTAACTTGACTGATCACCTAATTGATCATCTATTTGAGCGGCTGTGCGTTAAAAGTAGGGATGAAAATTTGTGTTTTTAGATCGTGTTTTTGCTTGACATGACCCAACACAAAAAAAGGAGAACACAAGACGGGATTATGTTATTTTTAACTCGTACGAATACGACAGGCGTACAACACAACACGGCATACACGATTATAATTTTTTATCGAAGAGTAGAAAAGAAATTTTATCTCATTTAGACACGATTGATACAACACGATTAACACAATATAAATCTAATTTCGTTCGAAAACTTAGATGCGACACGACATGACACAAAATCGTGTTAAAAACTATAGACATGAAAATGACAATAATATAAATTCGTATCAATTTCATCTCATTTCATGATATATTTTTGTTTCTAAAATTGTTATATTTATTAAGACACATTTTAACGATTTATGACACTAACATAAATTGTTATCTTTAAATTGTATGGAAAAAAAATTAGATGGTATTATGTTTTTTGATAAGGACCTTTGTCAAAACCTCAAAAGTATGAGGATGTATTTATAATTCTCAAAACCTTGGGTTGGAATTATAATGATTAAATAAGGGTGATTTTAAATGCACCCACTAGATTAGGCTTCTCACCCCACTTAAAATTTTTACATTAAATAATTTTTACCTAAAATAACCTAATTGAGATCTGTAAATTCACCCCACAAAAAATCCCACACTATTGCCGCTATTACCCGAGCGTAATAAAACCCCTTCTTCTCTTATTCTTTCATCCCCTTCTTATCTTTTTCTTTTCTCCATCTGCAGCGAAACTAATCGGTAGATTCTTTCATCCCATCTGCAGCGAAACTAATTGGAAGAAGATTGAAGAATATGATTTTGTCTCTCACTTCAAAAGTATGTAAATTTTCTTCATTAATTTTATTTGTTTTGATAAAGTGCAGTTAAAATCATCCTTACTCGATTCTATGTCTTGGGGAACATTTGTGATTTTGCACTTTGGATTCTGTGTTCTTGTAGTAAGAATGAAATTTTCGATTGGCTAGTTTTTTCGGCTATGTCGAGCGCTATTTCGCCTGAATTATTGATGTATTTGTTTTACAGGTAATGAAGATCGCCAGTTAAAATAATATTTTTTAAAAAATTTAGTTTTCAATATTTGTTTGCTTAGAATTAATTTCCTTGTAAATTTCGCTCATAATCTAATGAATTCTACGCAATTGAATTTTTGTGAAAAGTAACGGCAAATTATTCGTCACTAAATGTTCATTTTTATAGAGGTATTACTTTTAATAAACTCACCCCACCTAAGGGGTGAGTTGAAAGATTTTTTCAAAAATTAATGAGGTGAGAAGAAAGTTCTCTCAAAGTGGGGTGTGAAGCATAATCTAGTAGATGCATTTAAAATCACCCTTAAATAATGAGTAACTTACACAAATGGCTCCTAAATTGTGGTGCCAGTTGCACGAGTCTCCTGTCTCCCAGTCGTTTGACCCTCAAACTAGACCGAGTTCTAGTTTAGTCATTTCGTAGACTTTGCCCATTAAAATTGACGGAAAGTACGTTTATATGCTCTACACATATTCTTTCTCCGCACAAGACTACCTTTTCCTTTTCTTCTTCTTCCTCTTAGCTTGATGCCGATAAAAGAACCTAAAGCCGAGGATGATTAACAAGGCAAATTAAATTAAATGGAGATTGGAAGAATAATAATGAGGATAAAGCGGTAGACTATGTTACTAATATTCTTCCTCTTCTCCTTGATTAATTTTGGCAGGCCAGGTATAAGCAGGTACGGTGGGCCCACCTAAAATTTTAAAATGTTTCGATTTTTATAGTTTTTGTATAAAATTAATTCTAGTCGCAAACGAGAAGCACAACATGCTTCATGGTTTGTGATTCTTGTTCTAATTTATTTTATTTCATCCACTCGCTCTTAATAAGATTTTATGATTAGTACTAATATCTTATTTTAGTTCATTAATTTGTTTGATTAATGTTGTTATATGCATATACTCTCACCGGATCATACAAACCAAGTGTAAAAATGAAAGCCAAAGCTTTAAACAAAGCCACACCAGTGAACTTAGCTCAACACAGCTATTGGAACCTCGGTGGCCACAACAGTGGCAATATCCTCTCCGATGAGATCCAGATATTCGGGTCACACATTGCTCCCACAGACAAAAACCTCATCCCAACGGGCGAAATCTGGCCCATTAAAGGAACATCGTACGATTTCCTCAAACCACAAGTCCTTTCAAGCAAGATCAACGGCCTTCCTGGCCTTTACGATATCAACTATGTTCTTGATGGTGATAATGGCAACAAGAAGATGAAGCCAGTTGCTAAGGTGCACAATAAGAAGAGTGGAAGAGTGATGGAGCTGTCGAGTGATGCACCCGGGGTGCAGTTTTATACGGGTAATTATCTGAAGGACTTGAAGGGCCAAGGCGGGTTTGTTTATCAAGCTCATGCTGCGCTTTGGTTGGAGACTCAAGGGTTCCCGGACTAGGTGAATCACCCGAATTTTCCTGCGCAGATTGTTAATAAAGGGGAGACTTATAAGCATAAGATGTTGTATAAGTTTTCGATTAATAAGGATATGTAGAAAGTTTTATGATCCCAAAACACTGATTTGCAGTATTTTTAGTTATTGGAAAGTTGAAAATTTGAAGCAAGGGCTTGAGGTCTCTTGTCTAGTATTATTGGGAAGCTTTGTTTGAAGGCTGTAAACTATTGTCTAAACATGAAGAAAATTTAAGAATTACTAACTAGATTTTAAGCTTTTGTCTTATGATTCCAAATTTCATAAATTACTTTTATTTTACTCTGTAACAGCACTCCATTGCATTATTACAAGATGACTTAACACTAGCCATAAATATATACTAATTAGTGATCCCAGCTTATTTTATTTTAATGTATCAAAACTTGTTTACGGATTCCGTAACTTCCAACATACACAGTCAAGAGGTTTGGGCAGTGGAGTCCTGCGATCTAGAAAGTTGTTTACTGATGTACTTCTAGTGGGGAGGAAATTGGTTCTAAATGAAAAAAGCAGGGGCGGAACAAAAGTAACAATTCAAATCAATTTAACAAGATCCTAGGGCTTGGGCCGCTTGGCACTTGTTTGACAGATACTGTATCCTTTTTTAGGTAATTTATTTAACTAAGCATTTATTTTGAGTTCACTTTTTTTTGACAATTCCCATAGTAGGGTTCAAAGCATCCAACCAAACCTACTTGACAATGGGTGGAGTAGCTCCTCTATCTTATATATTGCTTTGCGAGACTTCGATTTCCTGATGTGGGATTTATAGCCCTTACAGCAAGTAGCCACTAAGAGTATTAGCTTCTACATATGCTACTGAGCACATCCCCATATATGTTCATTTATGCTAGCAGTTAGATTAATCCTCTTATTGACGGGAAAATTGTTTTTATTCGAGTTACGATTCAGTCACTTGTGTTCCCGTTGAAGCTTTTGCTAAATATTTAAATGTAAAAGACTAAAAAAATATACTGATTTATCATTTAATTTAGTGGAATGAATACATTTCTTGATTCCTTAGCAGCAACAATAAGATTGAACAAAGCTGTTTGACAGATAGAGAACAGAGATGAACAATAGTACTTGTATTTTGATATGCTAACCTTACATAAGTGAGACAAAATGTGTCTCAGTCCTTGCATTATTACAAGAAGAAATAAGAATTGACACTAGTATGCATATATACTAATTACTGATACACGCTCATTTTATTTTAATTCATCAAACATTTCTGCTGACTCGACAGCTCTAATAGTGAAATCAAGTGAAGAGGCTTGGGTAGTGGCGTCCTGCGTACTAGCAACGCTTGTGACACGCTTTCCATTGTTGGCCGAGATTTAGGATTAGAACATAAGCATGAAAAGGCCAACCTCAGAACCATAACGATGTCCCATTCAACAAGTCGATCTGTTGGATGTGAGAGCCGTGGGTCCAAGACATCATTCACTGTTGGGTTTTGTGTTGACAGAGAAGTTAATGATGAAAGAAGATCACCTGGATGCTTTCCCATGATTATTTCAAATGCGACCACCCCAAAGCTATAAACATCGCATTTTTCGGTCACTACCATGGTGTAGGAAAGTTCTGCATAGCCAACGGAGAACATTAAAGAAAACTTAGTTAAAAAAGCCTATTTGAAAGGCCAGTTACTCTTCCCTGCTTATGCCCAAAAACAAAAAAAATAAAAATAAAAAATTCCCAGTTACGGAAAATGACAACTTTCATAGCCTCTATTAAAACTTTTTCATTTTTCTAATGAGAAGGAAACAGTAGAGCTCTTTGAAAAGGAAAAATTTACCTGGAGCAATATATCCATAGGTGCCTGCAATTAAAGTTTGATTGGACGAATCGGCAGATAGCAATCTAGCAGCACCGAAGTCGGCTACAAATGCCTCCAGTTTAGAGTTTAAGAGTATATTATTACTTGAAATATCCCGATGAACAATAGGTGGAGTACAATCGCGATGCATGTATGATAAAGCATGTGCTATGCCTTTAACAATGTTCACCCTTCTACTCCAATCCAATTCAACTGCCTCAGTATCATCTCTTAGGGCGCAGAATAAGCTTCCTCTTTCCATGTATTCATAAACGAGGAACATGCATCTATTGTGTAAACAAAACCCGTAAAGCTTTACAATGTTTTTATGTCTTATGTTTGATAAAACTTGTGCCTCATTCTTGAAACTCTGGTTGAAAGCTGGTTCCTCGACTTCAAATGGATCAAGTTTCTTTAAGGCGACAACTTTGCCACAAGGTAGGAGAGCACGGTAGACGCTGCCATACCCGCCAGTACCAATGCAGTATTTAATATCAAAGTCATTTGTTGATTTGATAATGTCTTCGTACGCAATTGTCCCATCATAATTCCATATGGAGCACATATCTCCGTGCTTCATTACTCTTGCTTTGCTCCCACCTTCTATAGCCTTGCGCCTGAAAAAGAACCTAATTAGGAGAACGATTAAGATAACGATGGAAATTTCGGCAGGAAGAGCGATGAGGCAAAAAAGCTTGATTGCGTTCGTAGTGTCTTTTGAAGACATTGGACAATCGAGTGGGCTCAGCAGGTCATTGCCATACAAGTTAATTATTTTCTTGTTGTAGTACAATTTACAGATGTTATTGGGGATCTTTGCCAGAGAGATTATTTTATTAACAAGGGATGGATTTTATTGTAACTGAATTCTATATATATATATTAATAGGAGAAAATACGCATATATGGTTTGGATCAGAGCACAACTCCATAATAGATGTCAACCCTCGTCAATGTTGTCTATAATTTTCGAAAAGAAGTGAGTGGTTGAACGAGTTGGTGAGAGGTACACGTGGACCATTCATATACGTATATAATATATACCTAACAAGAGTCTTATTATTATTTTTTTTTTTAAAAAAGTTATAGACTGGAGCAGAAATTTTACCAGTTACACAAATGTGAGTAACTTCTCCAATTAAGTATTCTTAAAGGGATTTGAAATTATACCTAATGTGAGTTGAGCTTGCATGTCTGCCGTTCTCGAACTCTTCTTAAAAGATTGAATTGCGTCATGATTCTAACATAACTCAGTCATTATCATGCCGCCTTCGAGTTCTTCTTCAGAAATTTGTTTTTGTTTTAAATCTGCTATACCTGCATCACCATTCCCTAAGAAATTAACCGTCTTGTCAAACTCTCACCGATAAAATTTGAATCCTTGCCCACTTGTGAAGAATGTACAATGGTTACCAGATTGTGTTTCTATTTGGCAATACTATGAACCTTGCCCACTCGTTTCAAGTTATTACTTCTTAGCTTTCACTTTTCATAGATCCCTCTCCATTTTTATCCTTTCGAAACAATAACTGGTTCAATTCATTGGATTACATTATTCACTGTATATGTATAGTATTATCCTCCACTAGCAATAGATTATAAATTAAGTGTTCGCTTGGTTTGTTTTTAAAATTTAAAATTAGTAAATTCACATTAAGATTTTTTTATAATTCAGATAACGAGATTGGACTATAAATTGATGATGTTTAAACTTTATGTGAAATTGTCATTTTGAGTTTTGGGAAAGAACAAAAACTCAAATCAAAACGCTTACAATAAGTACGTGGTGGAGCCAAGAATTGACATGAATATTCATATGATGTATCTGAAATTTAAGGTAAAGTTTGAAAGTGAATTCCCTTTAATACTGCAAAGTTTCGGAAGTTACGGCACTTATCCGTAACGAATACTGCAACCATAGATAGTGTCTCATAAATTTCTCCATGAAATCAAAATTCAAATAATATTTATTATCCAAACTTCTAACTCGGGGCAAACAAGACTAAGACTCTTAAACAACTCTTTGGAATTAATATTCCAAATCTTTGGATACACACGCTAGCTAGTTCACAATTTCTCACCAAGTCAGTCAACCATTCACTTTAGTTTCAACAAAGATGAAGACCATATATGTAGTTGACTTGAGAGTCGGTTCGGAAATTTCGGAAGTTCAAGACAAAATTTAAAAATAAATCCCCATTAATAGTACAAATATTATTTTTATTCTATTTGTGGCTCTTTATCTATATCTATATCTATATCTATATCTATATCTATACTATATATAAAAAATACCAATAATTTAAGTATTTTGTCTTCTTTTTTGTAGAGACAAATATGTCCTTAATTTTAAATACAAGATTTTAAGATTTATGTTAAAAAAAATATAACTTCATATATTTTTATATTATAGTATTAATATTTCAAATAAATTTAAACTCTACGGAGTACTTTATTTGGTTAAAGTAATTAAACAAGTTAGAATTATATTAATATTAGTATTTCAAATAGTGTATAACTCCATATATTTTTATATAGATTTTAAGATTTAGAGTAAAAATAAAACAATATAACTTTATATATTTTTATATTATAGTATTAGTATTTTAAATAAATTTAAACTCTACTTTATTTGGTTAAACTAATTAAATAAGTTAGAATTATATTAAAAAAGTATTTCTAACAGTGTATAACTCAATATATTTTTCTATCAGTATTAGTATTTTAAATAAATTAAACTCTACTTTATTTGGTTAAAATAATTATATTAGTTAGAGTTTGTGTTGAATTAGGTGTTTTTTTATCTATTATTTATACGAGTGTTATATTATTTTGTGATACCATGCGTAATAATCCACATAAGTTTTTCATATAGATTTCGGGTCAAGGATTCACAAACAATTTGGTTAGAAGTACGATCCATGATCGCATTATTAGTATCAGAGCGACTTTTCTACTCCAAGTTATCTATCTTTTAAGTTTTGTGTTTTCAATTCCAAATCCCTAATCTTGGATCTTGTGATTTGTTGATTCCATATCTTTGATTTAGGGTTCGTCAAAAAAAAAAGAAGAAGAAGAAGTTGCAATAAGATTTTTTTTTCCAAAAATCCCGTTGGGCTGTCAAAATTTGTGGTTTTCGCTATCGAAACAATCTCGGATTGTCCTGATTTCTCCCACATTCATAGTAAAATTGCGTTTCGAATAACATATCCGAAAATCAACCTGATCCAACAGTTAGATCAAAAGTTATTGCTGTTTTATGATAGCACCTACATTGAATTAAAAAAAAAAAGTGAACAGTGTTGCGTGAATAGTAAAAAAAAGATCAAAATTTTTTTAGTTGGAAGAACCTTATAATCGAATTTTTTTAGTTGACTTGAGAGTCGGTTCGGATATTTCGGAAGTTCAAGACAAAATTTAAAAAAATAAAGCACCATTAATAGTACAAATATTATTTTTATTCTATTTGTGGCTCTTTATCTATATCTATATTTATATTTATACTATATATAAAAGTACGAATAATTTAAGTTCTTTTTTTTTGTAGAGGCAAATATGCCTTTAATTTTAAATACAAGATTTTAAGATTTATATTAAAAAATATAACTTCAAATATTTTTATAATATAGTATTAGTATTCTAAATAAATTTAAACTCTATAACTCCATATATTTTTATATAGCTTTTAAGATTTAGAGTAAAAATAAAAAAAAATACAACTTTATATATTTTTATATTATAGTATTAGTATTTCAAATAAATTTAAACTCTACTTTATTTGGTTAAACTAATTAAACAAGATAGAATAATATTAAAATTAGTATTTCTAAGAGCATCTCCAATGGTAGTGTAAAAATTGATTTGTAAATCACATGTGTCAACTTACTTTTACAAAAAACTTGAATGCTAAAAAAAAAGTGCTCCAATGGTACTTTTGTAAAGTTTTGTGTAAATTTTGAAATAACAAATAAGATTATAACACATGTTAAATATCAATTCAAGCAATTTTCTTATTAATTTTTTCTTGATGTTTTTACAAATAATCTTGTAATTACAATGGATCTTGATTTATAGGTATTGATGAGTAGATTTCAAATATGTAATTTTTATTAATATATATATTTTACATTTGAAGTTATTACTTTTTCAATTTTTATAAAAAAATTGAAGAGAGAGAAAGCTGATGTGGCATTGTAAAATAGGAGTGTATTTTACACAACTATTTTACACAAATTTCAATTTTAAAAGATTGCTGGAGAGAAAAAAATTTACAAGTTGTGTAAATTTTACACAAAACAAAAATTTAAAAGACTGTTGGAGATGCTCTAATAGTGTATAACTCAAGATATTTTTCTATTAGTATTAGTATTTTATATAAATTAAACTCTACTTTATTTGGTAAAGATAATTATATAAGTTAGAATTTGTGTTGAATTAGGTGTTTTTTATCTATTATTTATATGAGTGTCATATTATTTTGTGATATTGTGCATAATAATCCATATAAGTTAAGCTGTTTAATAGAATTAACTATTTACCAATTCTAAAAATTTATTAAAAATATATTATTCTCTTATATATATTTGATCAATTTTTATAATCTATCTATAAGATTTTTATATATCTAACTGATTTTATGATTTTCTTATAATTATCAATTAAATTTTACACTTGATAATATATTTTTGCTTATTTGTGATTATTTTTATTTTATTCTAATTATTCAATTCTTAGTATGTAAGTATTCATTAATAGATTTAATTAATCACATTTGTTAAGCACTAAAACCACGTGCAATGCAGGTGTTCAAAAACTAGTAATTCTTAATAATACTAATTCTATTTTTCGTTTTTTCGTTTTTTTTTATTTGTGACTCTTAGTATCCCTCAATTAATGTCACCACGGATCATTGTTGCTTTATTAATACGTTGAGATAAGAATTTGAGTGGTTGAAGACTGAAGAAATCATCTATATATGTGGATAAAAAATTGGGGCAATTGGGTATAAGTGCTCATTCTAATAATAATATAATTATAAAGGACACTTATAAATTAGTATTGTAAATTAAGGACACTATACAAAAAAGATACTAATACCTCTTCCTTATAACATCTCACATCTCATTAAAATTAGTGCTAAACAAATTTAGCACAATGACAACAACCAGAAGGTGATAAATGCATTTAGCACCACCTGTCAACACACATGACAACAACCAAAAGGTGCTAAATAGTTTTAGCACCAAAACAAAACAAAGACCAATAAAATTAATGAGATTATCATCCACTTAATTTATTTATATATGTATATGGATTGATTTAGGGTTTGTCAAAAAAAAAGAGAAGAAGAGTTGAGATCAGATTTTTTTTTCAAATCCCGTTGGACTGTAGAAATTGGTCGATTTAGATAGCAAAATGACCTCTGATTTTCTTTATTTTCGCGCAATAATAATAACTTTGTCTTCCGAACAACATATCCAAAAATTAGCCCAATCCAGCAGTTCAATCAAAAGTTATATCTGTTTTATGATTGCACCTGCAAAAAATAATAATAATAATAATAATAAGAAGAAGAAGAAGATGAAGATGAGAACGGCGATACAATCAGAGAGTCGGGGGGGGGGGGGGGGGGTTGGGGGGTTGGTGGTGGTGGTGGCGGTGGCGGTGGAAAAAGTAAGATTGTTGGTGAGACATAAAGAAATATTTGATGGTTGGATGGGAATCTAGGGATATAGAAGAGGTATTGAAAGTTTTGGTGCGGGAGGAGGCGCAAATTGATTTACCATTACTATAGCAAGTATTGTCTATGATAAAAGATGTTTATATTAGGGGCATTTTTGTCCATTAAGATTTATCATTTTCCTTCAAATAAATTAATATTATGAAAAATGTCCTTATTGTAAAACTAAATTATAAAATTAGTACTACTTTCCTTTATCAAACATGAGTCCGTCCTTAGAGTAATCTGAAAAAGGACCTTAATAAATTATAAATATTTTCTACGATCTTGGTGACTAGTATAACCTGAAAAAGCAATCTCAATATATCATGAGTAATCCTACTTAATTTAATAAGTGCCTATCTTAAGTTTTCTTATGTACTTTAATAATATCTGCAATATATATATGGCCAGAATCAGGTGTGGATCAATCCGTACAAATTGATCCTATTTATGTCGGTTTTGTGTCATAAAAAATATTCTCCAAATATTTTTATAACAGAAAACTATCGTAAAAGGACCAATCCTTACAGATTGGTTCGTACCAGAAATGGATCATATATATATGCATGTGTATGAAATCTTTAAGTATGTTATGATAATAAGATGAAAAATAGTAGAAAAAATAATATATTTTTGTGAGAACATGAAAATTAACTTGAGGGTTGTGGTGAGATTTATTCTTTTGTTTTGATTTCTTCCATGTAAATTTTTTCTTTGGGTGGCCGTGAAGAAATTTTTTCTACAAAGCGAATATATATTTATAAAAATGAGTATGAGATAGAAAATATCTCACCATATCTTTTAACTTATTTTTCATATTCTTACATAAATTAATTGTTTTTATTTTTATTTTTTATATTGCTGTCAAACGGAATCTTATTTTAATTTCTAAAATTCCTTATATATTTTTCGGCTCATGACATTTATGTACTGTAGATTACATGTTTGTGTAAATGCCTCAATGAATAGAAAAATCTATACGGTACGCTATGCGCTGTGTCATTTTTATTTTAATGTAAACTTAAATCGCAGCAGTGCATATGAAATTGTAGGATATTTATTTCTAAAGATCTCTAGCTTATTTAAATTTGAATGTGTCACATCATTTCATTCATTCTATATTAATTGTATATTTTCTTTTTTGAGTATTGCATATGAAATTGTAGGATATTTTCCTTAATGTAAAATTTTGGGGATGAAAGTGTTTTTTTCACTCACCGGCAGTGCCAAACAATTTTGGGTATGACACTCTTGTTTTTGTTAATTGCCTCTTTTACTTGGTTATGTGGCAATTCTTTGAGAACATTTTGAATACTCTGAGTATTATATTACAGTATTTTAGATTTAATATTTGAACAACATATACGGGCACTATTATTAATCAAGTTTCACCTAGAGAGCTTTCACTCATGTTAAACTTTGGTTGTAATCTTGATTGGGTTCTCAATTGCCTAGAAACAGCGGCCTTGAAAAAAATTGTATGCCAAGTATATTAATGGTTCAATAATTTTTTTTTTAATGCTTCCGTACATCACACGGGGCGTGTGCTTGTACATATATTATTGAGTAAACAGTTTAAATGGTTACTAAACTTTCAATCTAGTATTACTTTAACTATCAAACTTTAAAATGAATCACTTTAGTCATCAAATTTGGAGTGAGTACTACTTTAACTATTCCGTCAAATTCGACTTTGCATTTTCATGGTATATGACTTCGTGTAAAATCATTTGGTCGTATTGCAACACAACATTTTCCTCCGATAATTCTCTTTTGAAACACACATAGTATATTAAACATAACAATATTTTTAGGAGTAAACTGCCCTAACGGCCATTGAACTATTGGGTTAGTCTCACTTTGATCACTAAACTAAAAAACGCACCACTTTGGCCCTTTAACTATTAGCGAGTGCCAATTTGGCCATTCCGTCTACTTTTTCCGTTAAGTTGGACGGAAATAGGGGGTATTTTTGCCATTTCAATTATTTTTTTAAAAAATGAATTTAATTAGCTTTTTTTTCCTTAAAAAAAATATAAAAATAAAAATAAAAAAGAAAGAAACAGAAAAAAAAACATATGTATATATATATATATATCTCTGGCCATTTCTCCATCTCCGGCGACCTCCTCTCTCTCCGGCCATCTTCTCTCTCGTTAGCTCCATTTCCAGCCACCTCCACTCTCTAGCTATCTCTGGCCACCTCCCTTCATCTCCTCCATCTCCGGCCACCTCCTTACCTCGCCACCACAAATCCAACCATCCCCTCCTCCATCTCCGGCCACCACAACCACCATCTCCATCTCTCTCTAAACCCTCCTATTTTTTCTTTCATACACATACATACATAGATCTACCGACACCACAACTACCATCACCATACACCTACATACCGCTGCCGCCACCATAACCACTGCCATTTCAATCGGTTCGTCATTTGTCTCCCTGTTCGTGCTTTCTCTTCCTTTCTCTCTCTTAGACCAAAAATTCTCTCATTCATCTTATTTCAATCAGTTCCTTTCTCAAACGAATTCAATTGATTTGGGTCTTGTCGTTGAGATTTACAAACAAAAAGGGGGGAAAGAGGAGAGAGAGAGAGATGAAGAAGAAGAAGAAGAAGAAGAAGAATTCGTACTTTCTTTTACTTTCTTTCTCTGTTTGATTTGTTTTCTCTATCTCTCTCTCTCTCTCTTCCTTTTTTTATTTTTATTTTTATAATTTTTTTTTAAAAAAAAGCTAATTAAATTCATTTTTTTAAAAAAATAATTAAAATGGCAAAAATACCCCCTATTTCCGTCCAACTTAACGGAAAAAGTAGACGGAATGGCCAAATTGGCACTTGCTAATAGTTAAAGGGCTAAAGTGGTGCGTTTTTTAGTTTAGTGATCAAAGTGAGACTAACCCAATAGTTCAATGGCCATTAGGGCAGTTTACTCTATTTTTAATAAACATTAAATGAAGTCATGCGCATTACACATGGTTTCATTCCATTCAAACTAACCATCAAATTGGAAGAAATGATCAAAATGATGATTTGTTTTAAATTTTAATAACCAAAATAATAATAATAAATCAATAATTTAATGATCATTTGTGCTATTTAGTCTATATTATTCTCTCTTAACTTAAGGGCTCGTTTGGTTGGAATTTTTGAGGATTCCTGGAATCCTAAATTCCATTCCATGAGAATTATTTTGTTTGGTTGGAGTTTTAGCTAGGAATTTAGGATTCCTAGGAATCCTAAATTCTCCCATTTTGCCAAAATCTATTCCCTTATAAATTGGAAGGAATCTTGGATTCCCAATTTGAGGAATCCTTTTTTTTTGTCCAAAAATTGTTTATTTTTTTCAGAAAATGAAAAAAAATTATTTTTTTCCAGAAAATGAAAAAAATTCCAGAAAATTTTCAAAAATATTTTTTTCCCAGAAAGTGAATTTTTTTTCTCTAGAAAATGAGAAAAATTATTTTTTCCCAAAAAATGAAAAAAATTATTTTTTTCCCAGAAAATGAAAAAAAAATAATTTCCCAGAAAATTAAAAATATTATTTTTCCCCCAGAAAGTAGGATCGAGATGTAGAACAGATATACATAAAATTCAAACTTTTATTGAGGTTGAACAGAATTACAGAAGACAAAAGAAAGATTACAGAGAAGAAAAACAGCGGAGAAGAGAGAAAGAAAAGAAAAAGAAAAGACGCCTCCCTCTCTAGACAAACAAGACTTAAATAGAAGGAAAGGAAAGTAAACAGTAAAAGCACAAACAGTACTTACACAGTAAAAGCAAACAGTAAACTTAATTATTTTACAAGCAAACAAAAGCAAACGGCATAATAATTGCCATGGGACCCTCTGGTGGCGTGTGCTGGATGGTGGTGCAGGCGTTCGTCCAAAGTGATCCAGACTTTAAATAAAGTTTTCTACATAATAATAATTCTACTCCACTTGATTTTTTCCCCTTGTCTTTTACAGGTGAAGCAGTTGAGTCTTCATAAAGACTGGCGAGCCATCTACCCATATGTGTAGTCATATCCTCATTTGGCTCCGCAAAATCCTCGTCATCAATATTAACCAATTGGGCCGGTTCAGATTTTATTTCAGACTTTGAGTCTTGAGAAGTAGACATAAAGTCTTCATCCATATCTAACTGACAGGCCAGATTTTGGAGAATTTTAGCTTTAAGCTCCTTGATGGGGGGTATTTGGGAATTTCTCTTTAAGAGAGGCCAAAGAAGGAGTTTTAAACTCTAATTTTTCAATAACTTGCTTCTTTAAGAACGCATCATCCTCAGCTGATTTTGTATTAATTTCGAGGAATTCAAATAAATCTTTTTTAATTTGAACTATTAGTTCAGTGATATCAACTTTAGGCCACCATTTATAATAGTAGTCACGTACTAACAAAAATAACCCATTACTCCTGGTAGTAGTATTATAGTTCCATTGAAATATCCAGGGAATATGATATTTTGTAAGAAAATGTAATAATGCAAAATTAGTAATAGGGTGTTGCTCCTTAATAAGGAGTCTGGGATGATTTTTTTGCTATAAGCAACAAATAATTCATATAAATTATTCGGGAGAATATCCTCTTCGGGACCATTTAAAATAAACCATTGGAAAAAACCAGTGGGGCAGAGATTCTAAATAAGAATCATCGCTTTTAAGCTTATCAATACGGAAAAACCAGGTGTGGGAATTATACTGGTTTTGATATAAAAAGGCCTTTTTCCAGGCATCAATATAATCCCAATAATTATAATAACGGGGAGCGTTTCTATCGTCTGAATAACGAGTCTGTAATGCTTGTTCTTTATTCGGATTTAATCCCCATTCTTCAATACTAATTACGCCTTTAATAAAAGCTTTACTGAAAGCAATTTCTGGGTTAAATGAACCCACATTCCTGTTCATATGCGTAAATACTACGCTATCCGTATCTTTAAGAATGGCCTCATAATATTCTCTAGTTTTTCCGCTAATAAGTGGTGGAAATCCATATTATTCTCAAAATATCTTTGGGCAATAGTCCCTGGGTTCATTGCAAATCTTTGATCCCCCTTTTGCAAATACAAAACAAAATCATGTTGCGGCTTTTTTAAAGCCACCTGAACTTCCTTTTTAAGAGCCTCTTTAAAAGTCCCAGGAGACGGCGGTTTAACCTGAGAAGAGGACGCTTGGGATTTAATCCCAGGAGTACCAATATTCCTTGCAGGAGACCTTTGAGGTCCTCCTCTGCCTCTGTTTCCTCTATAAGAGGAAGAGGAACCTGTTGGCATGCTCATGAGGCCTTTCCCTGCAAAAATTCTCTAGTTAAGAAATCAGGAAGAGAATTTGATTCTCCTTTTATAAATTCTATTTTAAAATCAAATACTGATAAAATTGCTTGCCATCTAGCAAATATTTGTTTGGAAGCAATATTTTTTACATCTTTTTCAAGCACATCTTTCGCTGCTTGACAATCAATACGTAAGAGAAATTCTTGATTCAATAAATCTTCTTGGAAATCAGAAATACATTCAACAACAGATAATATTTCTTTTTTAATAGTAGAATAATTTTTCTGAGCATCATTCCATTTTCCAGAAGTAAATCTAGATAATATTTCTTTATCAGAATCTTTAAACTTTTGTTAAGAATACCTCCATAACCAATATCTGAAGCATCTGTTTCAACAATTTTAAAAGAGTAAGGTGAAACCAATGCCAAACAAGGAAGTTGTTTAACTTTAGATTTAATAAGCTTTACAACCGTAGTGTGTCTATCAGACCACGGGAGAGGATTTTTTCTTAATCTTTCATATAGAGGAATACAATCGGTAGCTAAATTTTTATAATAGTCACGAATATAATTTAAAGACCCTAAAAAATCTTTGTAATTGAGTTTTATCACGAATTTCATCAGGGAATTTTTCTGCAAACTCAATGGCCCTATTAATAGGAATAATATTTCCCTTAGTAATTTCATGTCCTAAAAATCTTTTTTAGTTTGAAAAATACTCATCTTTTTTAGCCGATACAACCAAACCGGCATTCTCTATAAATTTTAATAAAAATTTGTATGTGTTTTATTATGTTGATCAATGCTATTAGAAAAGATGAGAATATCATCAATATAAACAATAGAAAAAGTACTATAAGGAGTAAAAATATCATTCATAATATTCTGAAATTCCGAGGGGGCATTTTTAAGCCCGAAAGGCATAACATTCCATTCAAAATGTCCAAACGGGACAGTAAAAGAAGTTTTATACCTATCAGTTTCAGCAATTTGGATTTGCCAATATCCAGATTTTAAATCGAACTTAGAGAAAATAGTAGCAGCCTGTAGGCGAGCTAATAAATCTTTTTTATTAGGGAGGGGATATCTAATCCATTTTAAAACTTTGTTTAAAGGTTTATAGTTAATAACTAATCTAGGAGCACCACGCTCAATTTCAGACGCCTTGTTAAAGTAGAAGGCAGTACAACTCCAGGGAGAATAACTTTTTCTAATAAGTCATTTCTCTATAAGAGAGAAGAAATCTCACTCTTACAATGTTCTAAAAGAATAGAATTCATCTGTGCAGGTCTAGCTTTGGTAGATATATTCTTTTCATCAAAATTCTCTTCATAAGGAAGGGAACAATATGTTTCTTTCTATTCCAGAAAGCAGTAGGAATATCACTACAGACTTCTCTAATAATTTGTTCTTGTAAATTCTTAATAGATAATTTATTTTTATGATTATTAAGTTGAAGATTGATATTCATAATTTTTAAATCTTCATGCAAATAGTCAAGATGTTTTTCTTTAAAAACAAGTTTATCCTTGACCTCATTAACTTCTTTAATACGAGGTTTAGTAATAAATTTAAATAAAATTTCTCTATTATCGAATCGCGTAACTAGTCCTCTTTCATTCTTGGTGAAAGGTTCTATAAGGTTTAGAAATGGAGTACCTAATATAATACGTTGAGATAAATTTTTAATTAGAATAAAAGTGCTTTTTATACACATACCATCATTACAAACATAGGCATTGGATAGTTTGAAATTGATTTTGAGCTTATTACCTCCTGCACTAGTCATAGATTCAGAAGTTTTTTCAAAATATTTAGTTGGGACTAAACCTTCCCTAATGCAATTCATATCAGCCCCTGTATCAAGGAGGGCTATGTCTTTAAGAACAAAATCTTTATCCACAACAATAGTAATATTTACATACCATTTCTGAACAATAACTTGATCTATAAGATTAAGAAAATTGTCACTAGTATTAAGGATTACAGCTTGGGAAGAGCTTTCAGTAATAGTTGGAGATTTTTCCAAAATAGAGAGACGAAGTTTAATATCACTAACCTCAGTTTTTAAACTATTAATTTTGTTTTTTAAATCCGAAATAGTAACTTCTTTTTCAGGAGTTTTGTAAAAACTTTCAAGGATATTATGTAAAGAATATGGTTCTGTACTCGGTAATATACTTTTCTCAGTTTTAAACGTAGTTAGATATTGTTCTATAAGTTTTCGTTTAACATTGGTGTCCTCAACTTGATCTATAAGATCTAGAATAGACTGTTCTTCTTTAGTCAAAACATTAATACTAAGACCATTGGTTTCTAATATAGCCTTATAATAATTAGTCTGAGATTTGCAATTACAATCAGAATCAGACTCCGAATAAATAAATGTTACTAAGCATGTAGCAATTAATTCACACAAATAAATAAATGTGTGCGACAACAATAAAACCAAATAGAAACTCAATTATAAAATGAAGAGCGCATGGAATCATTTTCATCTTCTCTTTCTCGTTATATTTTATTTCTTTATCTTTATCTTTTTTTTTCTTTTATCTCTTTCCCATTGATTCTAGTTTTTTCTCCCTTTTTTTTCCTTCATTCATTCTAACTCTCTTCACTAGCATTCCTTTATTTTTTTTCTCCTATCTTTCTCACCTCTTAAGCTATGAGCACCATATATTTAGACTTGGTACATGTTTTATTCTAAAATACAATTATACATTTATATAAATAATATTTTAACCTAAATAAATAGAAGCTAATTAGAAAAACAAAAATTAAGCAAGATAGAATAGGCTCAAATTGTCAACCAATCTCAATTTTAAAAATTAATTTGAATTTAAAATTCAAACATCCTTACTAAAAATTTTATTATAAAATAAATTAATTTACTAAAATTAGGGTTTTTACAATCTATCCCCTTAAATATATTTCGTCTCAAAATTTTAATTAACGTGGTATCTAAAAAAAATTAATTCAAATCAAATCACAAAACACAACTATTAAACATCCTTACAAAACACAACTATTAATTTAGGCCACCATCTAATAAATTCTGTTCAACCTCAATAAAAGTTTGAATTTTATGTATATCTGTTCTACATCTCGATCCTAGTCTATTTTGGTATCAGAGGCAGGATAAGTGGGACGCCATCGAAGTCGCGTAACAGCATCCCCCCTTGAAAGCAAAGGTATTGCTAATCGGGTATCTTATGTTTGTGTAAATCATTGACAGGCGTGCTTATTATTGTTTCTATTTATTGAAATTTTTCTTTCTTCAAAGATGTTGACCAGATCTATTTCAAAAAATAAATATGTTCCTTCTTCTTTTATAAAGAATACTGATGATATTGAATTCTCTAATATAGAGAATAAATTATTAAATTGGCATCTTCCTATGGTTAAACCAAACAAAATTTATAACTCATGTATGTTTGATTTTATTTCATCTATGTCTATAAAAACTATTGAACAGACTATTCATGTTGGAAATAATCTTGATCATATGCAATTGCTTCATGAAGATGAAATACTGCGTTATAAAGATAAATATAAATATATGCATATTGGTTTAATTCAAGTTGCTATTAAACCCCTTACTTCTCTTGGTTTAAATACCTCTTTATTAATTGCCTTACGTGATTGCAGGCATAATAAATTTAAGGATTCTTTATTAGGCATAATTCAAACCAGTTTATGTGATGGTCCAGTTTATTTCAACTGCTTCCCTGATTATTCTGTCTCTCTGACTGATAAAAATTTATTAGATGTCTTAACCTTGAATATTCAAATGAATGGTTATGATTTGAAAGAAGGTAGTGAACCTTTAAATGTTACTTATAGAGCTCATTATAAAGTCATGAATACTCTTAGTCCTAATGCTAAAAGATATGATCCTAAGGGTAAAACTACTCTTATTGAAACTAATTTATTAAAATCTGATATGGCCGTGCCTAGAACCATTAAATGGAATGAGATTGAATTACCTGAACAATGGTTATTGGAGGCTGCTGCTCCACCTACCCCTGTTGAAAATAAAAAAATTGAAGAAATTCTTCAATTTGATGATGGAGATGTTATTGTTAGATTTGATAATAATAAGACTGCTAGGTTATCTACCTCATCTAAAAGACCATCTTTGGCTTCTCATTCTGAAAATCAGAGATTTTATACTCCGGCCCCTACTATTAGCTCTAGAAACCCATTAGAAGCAGGAGTTTCTGGTACTAAAGATGGAGAGTTACAATTCGAGGGAGTCATTAATTCCCAGCAAAATATTCCTCATGGTGTTTATTCTAAACCTTCAAAAAATGAACCTGATACTATTTCGGAATTAGGTTTTGCTATGAAACAAATTTTGACAATTACTAAAAGTGAATTTACTTATAAGAGAACTTATTGTAATACTGAGTTTATGCAAGAAAAATATTATGACTTTAGAAAATGGTTTTTTGCTAAATTTTCAGAAGAACAGAAATTATATTTTAAAGCAAAGTTCTACGAACATATTGATGAAAACGAAGAAGTGATTCCTTTTGTCACTTGGTTTTATAGTAATTATGAGGGAGATTACCCTAATATCTGTACTATAGATAGTTTTTATAAAACTTGGAAAACTGTTTCTGGAAATATGGTCCAGTCTCTTTATCCTCCTACTGAAGCCTTAAAAATAGAGGTAGGAGAAAATCAGACCTTAGAGACTAATGCCTTTTCATCCAATATTAGGATAACTTCATCTCATATAGGCCCTGATGATCTTAATAAGGTTATTAAGCAAAATAATTATACTAACTTGCATATACAGACCATGGCGAGTCAATTAACTCGTATTGAGGAGACATTAGAAAAGGTCCAAGCTTTTGAAGAAAAAAGGCCTGCTCTTACTACTGAAAAACCCAAGGTAGAAACCTCTTATATTAAACCTGTTATAGAGATTACTGAGAAATTTAAACATAATGATAAAAATAAAGAGATAGTTGAAGCTCTTACTGAAAAGTTAGAAAAACTCCATTTATTTAATGGAAAACAAATACTCCCTATTACTCAAACTGAGGATGTCTCTGATAATGAGACTGAATTTTCTAATATTGCTCAATTTAAAAATGAGTTACTTGCTATGGAATGAGATCTTAATAAAATAACTTTTGGTAAAACCCATGTGGCTACCCAAATGGCTCCTACTAGGACTTATTAC
Organism: Lonicera japonica; assembly: GCA_021464415.1. NCBI lineage: Eukaryota > Viridiplantae > Streptophyta > Magnoliopsida > Dipsacales > Caprifoliaceae > Lonicera > Lonicera japonica. The sequence continues at coordinate 40,281,804 of CM038469.1, read as the reverse complement.
CAGCGTCCTACCCCTCAAGATATGCTATTTGAAGAAGAAGCTATTTTTAATCCTACAGTCAATTTTAGCGCTAAAACTATATACGAATGGTATATTGATGGTATGTCTGAATATCAAATATTAACTCAATTATATCGTATGACCATGTATGGTACTGCTTGCAAAGCTAGTGGTAGCAGCGACAAAAGTGTTGCTGAATTTATGATTGCAGGATTTTCTAGCCAATTAAGAGGCTGGTGGGATAACGTTCTGACTGATAGTCAGAGGAATGAGATTAAAAATTCTGTTAAAATAGTTAACGTTAATGTTACTACTAAAAATGAACAAGGCCAGGATATTACCCAGGTTCAACCTAAAGCTGAAGAGAATGTTGTTTATTCTCTTCTTACTGCTATTGTACAACATTTTATAGGCCCTCACCCTACTATATTGGATAGAAGTAAGGATTTATTAATAAACTTGAAGTGTCCTACTTTGACCCATTTTAGATGGTACAAAGATGTATTCCTATCCAAAGTTATGACCAAAGAAGACGCTAATGCTGATTTTTGGAAAGAAAAATTTATAGCAGGTCTTCCTACTTTATTTGCCCAAAAGGTTAAAGACCGTATCAGTAAAAAACATGGTGGTACTTCTATTCCTTATAAGGATTATACTTATGACTATCTTATTAGTGAATGTATTGCTGAAGGATTATCCCTATGTAATGATATTAAGCTTAAAGCTCAACTTAAAGCTCAGAATTTAACTGGTCGTAAAGAAATAGGAGAATTTTGTGACCAGTTTGCTTATGATATGAGTATTCCTTATTCTAGAATTAAGAAGACTACTGATAGTTCTAATAGAACTAGAAAACACCATAAAAGGCGTAAAAAATCACATAAGAAGGCCCCTCCGCCTTCTACCTCTAGGACTCCTCATAGGAAGCCTGGGCCAAATAAGAAGCCCAATATGAGTCAAGTTATTTGTAGAAAATGTGGCAAGACTGGCCACTATGCTAATAAGTGTTGGACTAAGCAGAAGCTTAATGAAATAACTGACGAAGGCCTTAAGAGGCAACTTATGGCGGTTTTATTAAACCCTAGTGATGATGAAGAAGAAAATGAAGAAGAAGAAGAAGAAGAAGAAGTTAATAATATTAAATCTGAATCCCCTTCTGGCGCTTCTTCTAATAATTCGGAGTCTGATTCTGATTGTAATTACAAATCTCAGACTAATTATTATAAGGCTATATTAGAAACCAATGGTCTTAGTATTAATGTTTTGACTAAAGAAGAACAGTCTATTCTAGATCTTATAGATCAAGTTGAGGACACCAATGTTAAACGAAAACTTATAGAACAATATCTAACTACGTTTAAAACTGAGAAAAGTATATTACCGAGTACAGAACCATATTCTTTACATAATATCCTTGAAAGTTTTTACAAAACTCCTGAAAAAGAAGTTACTATTTCGGATTTAAAAACAGAAATTAATAGTTTAAAAACTGAGGTTAGAGATATTAAACTTCGTCTCTCTATTTTGGAAAAATCTCCAACTATTACTGAAAACTCTTCCCAAGCTGTAATCCTTAATACTAGTGACAATTTTCTTAATCTTATAGATCAAGTTATTGTTCAAAAATGGTATGTAAATATTACTATTGTTGTGGATAAAGATTTTGTTCTTAAAGACATAGCCCTCCTTGATACAGGGGCTGATATGAATTGCATTAGAGAAGGTTTAGTCCCAACTAAATATTTTGAAAAAACTTCTGAATCTATGACTAGTGCAGGAGGTAATAAGCTCAAAATCAATTTCAAACTATCCAATGCCTATGTTTGTAATGATGGTATGTGTATAAAAAGCACTTTTATTATAATTAAAAATTTATCTCAACGTATTATATTAGGTACTCCATTTCTAAACCTTATAGAACCTTTCACCAAGAATGAAAGAGGACTAGTTACGCGATTCGATAATAGAGAAATTTTATTTAAATTTATTACTAAACCTCGTATTAAAGAAGTTAATGAGGTCAAGGATAAACTTGTTTTTAAAGAAAAACATCTTAACTATTTGCATGAAGATTTAAAAATTATGAATATCAATCTTCAACTTAATAATCATAAAAATAAATTATCTATTAAGAATTTACAAGAACAAATTATTAGAGAAGTCTGTAGTGATATTCCTACTGCTTTCTGGAATAGAAAGAAACATATTGTTCCCCTTCCTTATGAAGAGAATTTTGATGAAAAGAATATATCTACCAAAGCTAGACCTGCACAGATGAATTCTATTCTTTTAGAACATTGTAAGAGTGAGATTTCTTCTCTTATAGAGAAATGACTTATTAGAAAAAGTTATTCTCCCTGGAGTTGTACTGCCTTCTACTTTAACAAGGCGTCTGAAATTGAGCGTGGTGCTCCTAGATTAGTTATTAACTATAAACCTTTAAACAAAGTTTTAAAATGGATTAGATATCCCCTCCCTAATAAAAAAGATTTATTAGCTCGCCTACAGGCTGCTACTATTTTCTCTAAGTTCGATTTAAAATCTGGATATTGGCAAATCCAAATTGCTGAAACTGATAGGTATAAAACTTCTTTTACTGTCCCGTTTGGACATTTTGAATGGAATGTTATGCCTTTCGGGCTTAAAAATGCCCCCTCGGAATTTCAGAATATTATGAATGATATTTTTACTCCTTATAGTACTTTTTCTATTGTTTATATTGATGATATTCTCATCTTTTCTAATAGCATTGATCAACATATTAAACACATACAAATTTTTATTAAAATTATAGAGAATGCCGGTTTGGTTGTATCGGCTAAAAAGATGAGTATTTTTCAAACTAAAAAAGATTTTTAGGACATGAAATTACTAAGGGAAATATTATTCCTATTAATAGGGCCATTGAGTTTGCAGAAAAATTCCCTGATGAAATTCGTGATAAAACTCAATTACAAAGATTTTTAGGGTCTTTAAATTATATTCGTGACTATTATAAAAATTTAGCTACCGATTGTATTCCTCTATATGAAAGATTAAGAAAAAATCCTCTCCCGTGGTCTGATAGACACACTACGGCTGTAAAGCTTATTAAATCTAAAGTTAAACAACTTCCTTGTTTGGCATTGGTTTCACCTTACTCTTTTAAAATTGTTGAAACAGATGCTTCAGATATTGGTTATGGAGGTATTCTTAAACAAAAGTTTAAAGATTCTGATAAAGAAATATTATCTAGATTTACTTCTGGAAAATGGAATGATGCTCAGAAAAATTATTCTACTATTAAAAAAGAAATATTATCTGTTGTTGAATGTATTTCTGATTTCCAAGAAGATTTATTGAATCAAGAATTTCTCTTACGTATTGATTGTCAAGCAGCGAAAGATGTGCTTGAAAAAGATGTAAAAAATATTGCTTCCAAACAAATATTTGCTAGATGGCAAGCAATTTTATCAGTATTTGATTTTAAAATAGAATTTATAAAAGGAGAATCAAATTCTCTTCCTGATTTCTTAACTAGAGAATTTTTGCAGGGAAAGGCCTCATGAGCATGCCAACAGGTTCCTCTTCCTCTTATAGAGGAAACAGAGGCAGAGGAGGACCTCAAAGGTCTCCTGTAAGGAATATTGGTACTCCTGGGATTAAATCCCAAGCGTCCTCTTCTCAGGTTAAACCGCCGTCTCCTGGGACTTTTAAAGAGGCTCTTAAAAAGGAAGTTCAGGTGGCTTTAAAAAAGCCGCAACATGATTTTGTTTTGTATTTGCAAAAGGGGGATCAAAGATTTGCAATGAACCCAGGGACTATTGCCCAAAGATATTTTGAGAATAATATGGATTTTCCACTTATTAGCGGAAAAACTAGAGAATATTATGAGGCCATTCTTAAAGATACGGATAGCGTAGTATTTACGCATATGAACAGGAATGTGGGTTCATTTAACCCAGAAATTGCTTTCAGTAAAGCTTTTATTAAAGGCGTAATTAGTATTGAAGAATGGGGATTAAATCCGAATAAAGAACAAGCATTACAGACTCGTTATTCAGACGATAGAAACGCTCCCCGTTATTATAATTATTGGGATTATATTGATGCCTGGAAAAAGGCCTTTTTATATCAAAACCAGTATAATTCCCACACCTGGTTTTTCCGTATTGATAAGCTTAAAAGCGATGATTCTTATTTAGAATCTCTGCCCCACTGGTTTTTCCAATGGTTTATTTTAAATGGTCCCGAAGAGGATATTCTCCCGAATAATTTATATGAATTATTTGTTGCTTATAGCAAAAATCATCCCAGACTCCTTATTAAGGAGCAACACCCTATTACTAATTTTGCATTATTACATTTTCTTACAAAATATCATATTCCCTGGATATTTCAATGGAACTATAATACTACTACCAGGAGTAATGGGTTATTTTTGTTAGTACGTGACTACTATTATAAATGGTGGCCTAAAGTTGATATCACTGAACTAATAGTTCAAATTAAAAAAGATTTATTTGAATTCCTCGAAATTAATACAAAATCAGCTGAGGATGATGCGTTCTTAAAGAAGCAAGTTATTGAAAAATTAGAGTTTAAAACTCCTTCTTTGGCCTCTCTTAAAGAGAAATTCCCAAATACCCCCATCAAGGAGCTTAAAGCTAAAATTCTCCAAAATCTGGCCTGTCAGTTAGATATGGATGAAGACTTTATGTCTACTTCTCAAGACTCAAAGTCTGAAATAAAATCTGAACCGGCCCAATTGGTTAATATTGATGACGAGGAGTTTGCGGAGCCAAATGAGGATATGACTACACATATGGGTAGATGGCTCGCCAGTCTTTATGAAGACTCAACTGCTTCACCTGTAAAAGACAAGGGGAAAAATCAAGTGGAGTAGAATTATTATTATGTAGAAAACTTTATTTAAAGTCTGGATCACTTTGGACGAACGCCTGCACCACCATCCAGCACACGCCACCAGAGGGTCCCATGGCAATTATTATGCCGTTTGCTTTTGTTTGCTTGTAAAATAATTAAGTTTACTGTTTGCTTTTACTGTGTAAGTACTGTTTGCTTTTACTGTTTACTTTTCCTTTTCCCTTCTATTTAAGTCTTGTTTGTCTAGAGAGGGAGGCGTCTTTTCTTTTTCTTTTCTTTCTCTCTTCTCCGCTGTTTTTCTTCTCTGTAATCTTTCTTTTGTCTTCTGTAATTCTGTTCAACCTCAATAAAAGTTTGAATTTTATGTATATCTGTTCTACATCTCAAAATATTTTTTTCCCCAGAAAGTGAAAAAAAAAAAAATTTCCAGAAAATGAAAAAAAATATTTTTTCCCTAAAAATGAAAAAAATTATTTTTCCCCAGAAAATTAAAAATAATAATTTGCCGAGTTCATTCCTAAAACTCCAACCAAACGAGCATTAATGGAATCCAATAAAGGATGCCAGGAATAAAGGTTTCCTGGCATCTAAAATGGCAATTCCATTCCTAAAACTCGAACCAAACGAGTCCTAAAAGGAAAATGACGGAGATTAACTTCAACAAAAGTTACGGACAAACTTTGACCACCCGTTCAATTCAACTAAAACCGGAAACCTCAAAACTATTTTCAAATTTCCGTCTCCAAATTCAATATAAGTTTCTTGCATTCCATAAACTTCATGACGATCTTCTCAAATCCTTCAAATCTAAAGGTGTAAAGATCCATCAATATAATCTTTCTCGAAACCCCAAAAAAATGTTTGCAGATGAAGGGAAAAAAATTTGAAAATTTCCAAAATTTTCTCTAGTAGAGTTTTAGCAATGATCCATAGCGGATAAAACTCAAAAGCAAGGGGATTAAAGAAACCCATTTTTGGACACGGTAGAATTATTTCGAACGTTTTTTGGTTAGCTGACAGTGTTTTTCAGTGTTCTCGATCTCTTCAAATCTATCGGATACGGAGATGAGAAAGAGAGGATTGGTGTGTACAGAGGCTTATGGGAAAGGACTCTGACTATGTTAATGTAAAGACTAAATTGAAAAAATGGACTAATAAAAAAAATATACGTTCTTACAATTTGAAATAAATTTGAGAATACTTGTTGCAGAGATAAAGCAGAGGAGAGAAATATTTTAGTTCATCACAAATTAATTAGGAGATAAATAGTTGTTTAGGTCTTATTTAGTAAATACTTGTTTAATTTATCATATAGATTTAAATTAATTAGGAGATAAATATTTGTTTGGTGTATCACATAAAGTGAAATTATTAGGAGATAAATACTTGTTTAGTTTATCACACAAATATTTGAGCTATCGGATTAAAACACGAAGACTCAAATTAAATTTGAGCCACCAGTCAAAAACATAAGAGGGTTTGTGAGTTGTCAGATTAAAACATAAATACTTAAATTAAATATGAGCCACCAATTGCCAATATAAGTTAAGAGAGTTCCGAAATATTAAGACTAATCTAATTTACTAATAGATATATAACTTAGCTTTTATACTTCGTGTATAACACTATTTTTATATAATAAAAAGGCAATGGTTTTTGAATTTTAAAAATGTATAAATAATAAGGAATTGTGTAGCTGACATTTAAAATACTTTTGAATGATTGATAGTGTTTTCATTACGAGTTACAACCTAGCATATATAGATGGACATAAAAATTTGGGGTATGTACAAAGTTCAAAATTTTGGGGGTTCAAGGTGTTGACGATTAAAGAGAAAGAGATGAGTGAATAACTTATATTAATGATAATGAATGAATACAAAGGTCCCTTAAATAGGGACTGAATGGGCTGTACATGGAAATAAAATAATATCCCATAATTCTAGGAATTATGGTGGTAGTCAACTATACCATTTATACATATACCATATATATATATATCCTACCATATCTATATATTCTAATACTCTCCCTCAAGTTGGCACACATATATCGAACATGCCCAAATTGCTAATTAGCTTGGTAAATATCTTCTTTGTCACGGCCTTGGTGAGAATGTCAGCTAACTGATCTTCGGAGCGTACATGAGGAACAGAAATAACTTTCTCTTCTAACTTCTCTTTGATGAAGAACATATCCACTTCAACATGTTTTGTTCTGTCATGTTGAACTGGATTGTGTGCGATATCACATGCTGCTTTGTTGTTGCAATACAGCATCATGGGTTTTGTCGGAGGAAAACCGAGATCTGTTAGTAGCAGTTTCAACCACAATAACTCATGAATACCAACTACCATTCCTCGATATTCTGCTTCTGCACTTGATCGGGATACTACATTTTGCTTCTTACTTCGCCAAGTGACCAAGTTTCCTCCTACAAATGTGAAGTACCCTAATGTAGACCTTCTATCACATATATTACCTGCCCAATCAGCATCAGTATATCCTTCAACCTTCAGGATATCCTCATTTTTCTGGAATAGGATTCCCTTTCCAGGAGCTGCTTTGAGTTAACTGATAATCCTCATAACTGCCTGCATATGCTTCTCCTCTGGATTATGCAAAAATTGACTGACAATACTTAATGCATATGATATATCAGGCCTTGTATGTGCTAGATACATCAATCTGCCTACTAATCTGTGATATCGCCCTTTATCGACGGGCACTTGATATGTTTCGACCTATAACTTCAATCCTTCTTTCATTGGAGTCTCTGACGGTTGACAAGCGGATATTCCGATTTCATTCAGTAAGTCTAGGGCATACTTTCTCTGAGATAGGAAGATGCCTTTTGATGATCTAGACACCTCGATCCCCAGAAAATACTTCAAGCTCCCAAGGTCTTTCATTTCAAACTCCTGAGATAAGAGCTTCTTCAATGCCTGTTGTTCTTGAGGGTCGTTTCCTGTGAGCACCATGTCATCTACATAAACGATAAGAGCCGTGATTTTCCCATGACTTTTCCTCAAAAATAAAGTATGATCAGAATTACTCTGGCTGTACCCAAACTTTCGCATCGATCTCGCGAATCTCCCAAACCAGGCTCTAGGGGATTGTTTTCGCCCATACAAAGATTTTTTCAACTTGCAGACTTTATTTGTATGCTCAACCGGGATCTTGTATCCTTTCTTTTGGCCTTGCCAAAACCGTTGTGAACCGCCACCTCTTGAATTTTTTAAATTAGCCTCTTTGTCCCTTTTTTCTTTAAAACTCAATTTAGATTAAAATGCTTGCTCCAAAGAATTTTTTGAACACCTATTAATTCTTTTTTCATGTGCTTCAAGAGAACCATTTAGTATATGTAGAAACATCTTAGATAAATGTTTAGATTCTTCAATTGTGGCTACAACGTGACCAAAATTTGGAGGCAAACTCCTTAGTATTTTTTCAACAATCTTCTTATTTTCAATAGTATCTCTATAACTTCTAATTTCATTAACTATAGTGGAGACTCTAGAAAAAAGGCTTGAATTGTTCACTTTTTTTCATTATCAAATTATTAAATTCCTTCCATAAAGATTGAAGTTTCATAATGATTACCTTTTGTGTTCTTTGAAATTCCTCCTTCAAGATGTCCTATGCTTCCTTTGATTCCTTTGCTTCTAAAATTCTTGGAAATATTGCTTTGCTTATCCCTTGTTGGATGAAAAGCAATGCTTTTGCATCTTTCTTCTTACTTTCTTTATACTCCTTTTACTGTGCTTGGGACCATGTTTGTAGTGCTGCCGTGGATTCCGGTACATCATATCCATCTTCTACAAGTTCCCACTATTCTTGAGAGATGAAGAGAGTTCATTTATATGCTCCAAAAATCATAGCTTTCACCATCAAAAATTGGAACCTAAGTTTGGGCATAATTGAACTCAGTTGTACTTTAATTTGTAGCCATTATGATCTTCGCTCTGATACCATTGTTAGGTTTTTGCGCAGCAGAAGTGTGACACAAAATTTATTTTCTTCAATTATATTTTTTACTAGAGAATTACAATTAAATTTTTTTCCACTCAATACTATTACACTTTTTCTTTTATACTTTACTCTCTCTTTTTTCACTATCTTTTTCCACTTTTCTCTTTTACTCTCTTACACTTTTCTTTCGTACTCATTATCACGCAATGCTTATTAGTACATCTATTTATAGTCTCCTAGAAAATATTCTAGGCTCCTAGATATATTTCCATGTACTCTAGATTTTTTCATGCACTTAAGACTCTTTTAAGTATAAGATAATTCCTAAAGAGCATTCTAGAATCCATCTTTCTATTATATGATAGTTGCTATATTTTTATTGTATATTATAGATAGAATATTCTAGAGTATTACACAACCTAGAATTTTCAAAATTACTTTTCAATATTATTAGCAGTAATAATTCGTTGTCGTCATCATCGTCATCAGTAGAGGCCGAAGCTCTAATCGCCAGTGGCTGGTGGATGGCAACTACAAGTCATTATTATGATTGGGAAGGCATAACTTGTAATGAGGCCTAAAGTGTTATTACTATACAATCATATACGTATTTAGATAGCGACATAGGCATGTTAAACTTTTCTTCACTTCCCAATCTTGAAAGCCTTGATCTTACCGGCTGTAAGCTTAATGGAACCATCATATACCAAATTGGTCTGCTTTCCAAACTCACTCACCTTAGTCTCCCTTCTAATTCCCTTACAAGAAATCTACCTCTTTCACTCGCTAACCTCACCCAACTAATATGGCTCGACTTCGCCAATAATGGTATCCATGGTTCCATTCCCCTTGAAATGGGTGTGAGTCTAAAGAATCTTGATTATCTTAATCTTAGTAAGAACTTGTTTATCGGCCCAACCCTTTCGTCTTTCTGTTTCTTAACCAAACTCAATATTTTTTACCTGTAAGATAATGGAGTTTATGGTTGAATCCCTCTAAAGCTCGAGAATTTAACAAACTTAGTTGAACTAGACCTCAGTCATAACTACCTCAAAGGTCCAATCCCTTGGACGATGGGTCAATTGACCCGTCTTAGTAATTTGTATCTTGATTCAAACCAAATCGATGGCTACATCCCACCTACCATTGGTAAGTTAGAGAACTTATTCCATTTGAGCATTTTCACTAATTAGTTTAGCCATGTCATCCCAATAGAGCTAGGGAATCTAACAAATTTGGTCAAATTGGATCTCAGTAATAACCACCTGGTCGATCCAATCCCTTCTGCTATAGGTGAAATAACTAGTATTTCTAGTCTTCAGTTAGATTTTAATCTCATCGACGGTTCTATCTCGGTCAGCATTGGTAAATCAGGAAACATGTACCGCTTAAGCATGTCTTCAAATCGACTCTCACATGTCGTCCCTGAAAAGTTGTAGAATCTAACAAATTTGATAGAACTTGATCTTAATCATAACCACCTAAGTGGACCAATTACTTCATCATTTGGTTAATTAACAACCCTAAATTATCAGCACATTGATCTCTCCTCCAACCAATTTTCGGGTAAGATGCAAACTTTTAACGACCTGTTTGATCTTCAGTACTTAGAATTTTCTCAGAATTTGCTGAGTGAGGAATGAGGAATGGAAATATGTGCTCAATACGGAACTTTGATGGCAGAATTGCTTATGAAGATATCCTTGAAGCATCGAATGACTTTGACAACAGATACTGCATCGGCACTGGTGGTGATGACATCATTTACAAAGCTCAACTACCTAGTGGCAAAGTGTTTGCCTTAAAAAAACTCCATCGTTTGGAAGCCGAGGATCCAATTTTCGACAAGTGTTTCAAGAAGGAGGTGAAAGTGTTGTCAAATATAAGACACAGAAACATTGTAAAGTTATACGGGTTTTGTTTGCACAACCGATGCATGTTCTTGGTTTATGAGTGTATGAAAAAGGGAAGATTTTTCTGTGTCCTGAGAGACGATGTTGAAGCAGTCGAAATGGACTAGACAAAGAGAGTGGACATTGTTAAGGGGATAGCACGTGCCTTATCGTACATGCATCATGATTGCACCCCAACTATTGTCCACCGCGATATTTCAAGCAATAACATTCTCTTGAACTCCAAATTCGAAGTGTTTGTGGCTAACTTTGGCGCTGCTAGACTTCTTTATCCTGATTTATCCAACCAAACTATCATTGCAAGCACATTAACATATGTCGCTCCAGGTGAATCTATTATTCCTTTTTAAGCATTTCTAATTGCATGCATCATAATACTTATTTCCTCCGTTTTCGCATTGAAAAAGTAGTCATTCTAATTGGTTTTTCTTGGATGATTAGCATAATGTTTTTAAACAAATTTATGGAATCCATCCTTTCTAGCGAACTACTCCCATAACCAAGTTTGCATGGTGCTTTTGTAGAACTTGCTTACAACATGGCTGTGACTGAAAAATGTGATGTCTATAGCTTTGGGGTGGTGGCACTTGAAATAATCATGGGAAGGCATCCTGGAGATCTCCTCTCATCATTTACATATCCGTCAACTCAAAATCCAACGGTGAATGATGTGTTGGACCCACGGCTCTCATGTCCAGCGGATCGACTTGTTGAATGGGATATTGTTATGGTTTTGAGGATGGCATTTTCATGCTTACGTTCTACGCCAAAATCACGGCCAACAATGCGAAGCATATATATATATGCATGGCCACGTACTTTCGATTCTTCTTGTAATAATGAAAAGAACGCTGTTGCAGAGTTAAATAAAAGCAATTTATTAAATCGATCTTGTCTCTCTTACGTAAGTTCAATTCCACCATATATATATTGTCTAGCAATCATAGTTAACAACATTTTTCTAATGTAAGGTAAAATGACAGATAAATTACAACACTCCAGTAGATAGTATCTCATAAATTTCTCTTCGAAATCAGAAATCAGAATTCAAATTAATTAACTCGGGCCAAGCAATGGACCAATTAAAATTCTTCAACAACTCTTTGAAATTAATATTCCAAATCTTTCCCTTATTCTTGGGACACACTCACTTGTTCACAACTCCCGGCCAAGTCCTTGGAATTAATATTCCAAGTCTTGCCCTTCTTTGGATACGTTCGCTTATTCACAATTCCTCACTCAGTCAGTCAACCATTCGCTTTCAACAAAGATAACAGAATAATCATGAAGCTAGGTTGGTTCACAAGTCTTGCCCTTCTTTGGATACGTTCGCTTGTTCATAATTCCTCACTAAGTCAGTCAACCATTCGCTTTCAAAAAAGATAACAGAATAATCATGAAGCAAGGTTGGTTCACAGAAATTACTAGCTTAGCAGTAGAATATATGGATCGGAAGACCCAAATACTTAACTAGACTTGACTTATCACATGGTCGCCCATACCATATATTCGATTTTGTAAATTAAATTCACCATCCACTATTCAGAGATTTACATATACACATGTTACATATATGATAACTATCTAAAACTCTGTATCTCATAAATTAAAAATGAATAGGGCCTCAAAATTTAGTCTCTATGTATGTCTATATATGAAAGAATGATATATATAAGCATGACCTTGTTGGTAGAAATGCGCGCGACTGTGTTAAAAGCGACATATTAATTTATGGTCCTTGATCTCGTGGATCAATCCGTACTATATATTCGAGTTGTTTATTAGTATGCTTCCTGGCAAAACAGATGACCACTTTACCAACTAGGAACGTGACTTTGTCACACGTTCACAAGTTTTAATGCAAAATCCATAAAATAAAATTCCGAAAATCTAATTGGGGCTTTAGTTTCCACAAGTCGCCGTGTGGAGCCCGCTCCTAGCTGAAGTTCAAAAACGCTGTTGGAGAGGAGCACTTGTGTATCTTCAACAGGTCAACATCACTGACCCCCAACTCATTAAATCCCTTCTTCTTCTTCTTCTTCTTCTTCTTCTTCTTCTTCTTCTTCTTCTATTGTTTAATTACTAGCTAGATAATTGTATGTGTTTATAATTGCACTATGGAAATTCACTTGAAGTTTCTCCTGATTCTCCTTTTCAGATGAATGAGACTTTAATTACTATTTATTTTTTAAATCGAAAAAAGGCAGCAACAGCAACATGTATTACATTTGGAGAAGGTTCTCATTACATTCATTGTCAGAGGTGGCTCTAGGCAAGCTTTTATATAATCAAAAGATAGAATATTATGTCAAAATTCGCTTAGATTTAACACAGTAGTAGTTCATACGATTATTGCTTCTTCTTCTTTTTTGCCCTCGATTGCATTCATATTTAATTTATTGTTTTTGTAAAACAAATATATGCAATTAAAAATAAAAATACGTGCAAGTGACTTCTACATACTTGAAATCCCAATGTCTCAATGCTTGTACGATATACATTAATTACAGTACCACTAGCAGTATCTTATCTTAATTAGTTCTAATATAAATATAAGTTTGAATGATAAAATAAAATAAAATAAAAAATTTAACAATGTATATCTGGTTAAAAGAAAAAAAAAAGAAGTGAGCGGGTTGACTGACTTTTTGCCAAAGGATATTTTTGTATCAAATACACGAAAATATTTGAAGGATAGAAGGATGTGAAACCGCGTCTTTTTTGTTTTTGACAAAGTGGAAGTAAGACACAAGATTCAAATATTATTAGATCTTGTCCGGACATAATGATATATACAATTCAATGAACTATAGTAGTAGTACTAGTGAATTAATTACATTTTCTCTTAGAGTTAATTATAAAAAAGTATGTTGTATTTGTATTGATTTTGTAATTTTGACAATGTATATATAATTTATTTATTTTTAAAATTAGACAACCAACCTTCTGTTTATTTTCATTTATTACATCTGTTAGAATTCCAAACTAACACCGTCAATTAATTATTGATGGCGTGTTGCCGACTCATTTGCTAACTTGGCTTGCCACATCATATTTTTTTGATTTTTTCAAGGAGCTTGACATATCAAAGTTTTTTGGTGTGCCAAAAGTTTTGCATTGAATATATCAATAGGTAATGGGTCTATTGTCAGCTATTAACACCATAATTATTCAATCTTTGCTTTTATTTTTTTTATTTTTTTGTAATGCTTAGTAGTGATTTTTTTTATTTCTCTTTTAAGAGCTTGATATATCATATTAAATTACTAGAGTATATCCATGCCATCCGGCACGGTAAAATAAAAAAATCTTATAATAGGATAAAAAAAATTAACATGTGACGAATTTAAATTGACAAAATCAATCAATCTATTTTGAGCTCATTGTCTAGTTTAGTTTAACGTTGTGAACAATTGAAACATAAATTCAATGTATCTTCATGATGAAAAAACTAAAAGTATAACAGATTGGACCGACTTGTTTTTAATTTTTTAAAGAGTCTATTAATCATAATCCAACCACATAACGTACGTCCTAAACATGACAAATTTAGATAACTAATAATGTATGAACACATAACGTACGCCCTAAAATGTTACACAATAATTTTTATTGATTTTTTTCTGCATAATTATATAGTCATAATGGATCTTGTTTAATTGATCTTGATTAGTAGATCTTAAATATTAAATTTTTATTAAATTTTGAATTTTTTATTTTAAGTTATGGCATTTTTAATGTAGACAAAATTATAAGTATGTGAGAGTTTATTGTATGTATATTATTGGTGTGAGTGTTTTAACTTTGATGTAACATCTTGATATGTGTATAAAACTCATCCAATGGTGTAGAACTAATGCACACCATAACATGTGTATTTTTAACCATTAGATTCATATATTTTTTGGATAAAATTTTGGTCAAAGATGGTGTTTTATAATATAAATTAAGGGTAAACTATTTAACCCTATAAAATCACTTGCCTTAAGCGCTTGCCACATTTCAACACAAAAAAAAAACCTACTGAGCATCACAAATTAAAAAGCAAAAAAAATAAAAGCGAAGCTTGAATAATTCCTGCATTAATGGCCGACAACAAACTCATAACCTATTGATATATTCGGTGTAAAAATTCTAGCACCCCAAAAAAATTTGATATGTCAAGCTCTTTAAAAAAATAAAATAAAAAATTAAAGAATAAAATTGTTTAAAATTTTTGACATGGAAAGCCAAGTTGGCAGATGAGTCGGTGCCACGTCATCAATCATTAACGATGTTAGTTTGAAACTCTAACGGATGTGCCAAATAAAAATAAATAGAAAGTTGGTTGTCCAATTTAAATATATATATACACACACATATATATTGTCAAATTTGCAAAATTAATGTAAGTACGTTATACTTTTTTGTATTGAACCCTTTTTTTCTTAATTCGAGAAACAATGATATATTGTTGGATTTATTATGTATATATCTATCTATGTATACGGATAATTTGTGAGTGTATAACTGCATATTATACACACAAATCTCGAGGTATATTGGGGTTTATTATTTTGTTTTAAGAAGAGTTGTAATATGATTTTATTTTTATGATAATTTTGGGAAAAAATGAATTTAGGGAGGACTTCTTAGCTTATATATGAGTCTAATAAAATTATATTAGTAACTTGAGCTTGCCTTTGGCGTGATAACACATTTTGATACTTAACTATCACATAGGTTGCCTAGTATTAGAATTAGGTTCATTTTGATTAATCGATTATAATTTTGTGCATTTGTAAATTATTCAATTGCAACTTAAACAGTATTTGAAATATTTAAATGAGCTTTTACATTTATTTGTGTTTGTTAACATGCACTAACATGCAGTCACTACCACTCTTAAAGATCAATGATAATTAATGGGATCCAGTGAATTGAATCGATCGTGAACACAATATTGGTAATCAAAAATAGTGTGTACATCTCAATTTGCAAATCCTTTTCATCATTAGCAATATTCTATATTTTTTAGTTTGTGTGAAATTTATACGATTCCTAAAAAGTTCGGTCTTTTTAGCAGTTTTATGGGTGTATAAAATAAACCACTAATGTTATGTTAGTTTTCTTTATCTTCATTATTTTTTCATAAATTACAAAATATAATTTCTAATAAAAATTATATATTTGAAATCTAATAATCTAAACCTATACTAGCCAGCTCTAGTTTGAATCCTATCACCAGGACTTTAATAGGACATAATTTTAAAATTTACACAAAAATACTAATGGAACATATTTTTTTTAAGACTTTAAAATTGTTTAAAAATTAGTTGACCACATGAAATATATATACACATCAAATTTCAAATAAACTACGGGAAGATGCTCTTAAATCCTATAAACCCTAGGTTGTTTGCATGCAAGGGTTATAGGCTTGATGTTATGATTTATAATTGTTGATTTACACTTGAAATGGCTTCAATTTGACAATCAAACTAAAATCCCCATTTATATAGTTCAATTTTAAGTACTTGGACCTAAAACTCTCCATAGCATAAATGGTTTATATACTTGTACATTATTATATATGGATTTTGTTGGTCGGATTTCAACCCTAGAGGGGGGTGAATAGGGTTTTTGAAACTTAATGCAGAATTTAAAAACTTTTCGAAAATGTTTAAGTAAAACAATTTACTAAACAAATTTATCAAGGAATGTAAGCAAATAAACAATCAAGCACAAGAGCAAATAATTTAAGCAATCTCAAATAATTTAAACAATCAATAATAAAGAGATTGAGTTAGAAAGATTGAACCGATTTGAAGTCCAAGGCTTTTTGTCCACACGGATTTGGTTTACCAAACCATAGTCCGCGCTCGGTTAGTTCCCCGAGAATTTCCACTAATTCCAATCTCTTTCCGGGTGAAGATCAAACCACTACAAGTGTTGTTGTCTCACACACTCTTTACAAATATTGCTTGACCACAATATTCTCACAAGACTCTCTCTCTTGCTAACCTTGTGAGATTTACCTCTCACAATATCTAAACAAGAATTTACCTTCTTGTTTTTTCAATGAGATTTACTTCTCACAATTTGAATATAAAAGTTTGGTGATTCACACCAATTTACAATAACTCTCTCAAGTGTTTGTAGAATACAATTTAAGCTCACGCTAAAGTTATCTTGAATGATCAATATGATATAGCTCAAATAAAAGATGATTGATCAAAAACAATTTCTTGAATCTTTGAATAATGAAGATAGATGAAGTAGAGAGTATAAGAGTGATTCAAGGTATGTAGAATGAGTCTTGGAAGTCATATTTATAGTCCCAAAAGTGATATAGCCGTTTGTGAGGTTTGGTAGAAGTTTGGTACCAAAAATGGTAAAAAATTAAAAATCCAACGGCTATATTCTGGGCCATCAGTCGACTGAGCAAAGCTCCTTAGTCGACTGACTGAGCTTCAGTCGACTGAGCATAAGCCATCAGTTGACTGATGGACTCTACTGTCCATCAGGCCAAAAGGCCAAAATCCCAATTTTTGCACTTTTGCATATAAGCTCCAAAATCAATTCTAATGCTTTGGGGACCTTAAAAATAAGTTCATAAGACACCCATTTTTGGAAAAACTCAAAATATGATCATTTGAATTTAATATGAATATATTTCAAAACCGGTTTTTGCCAAAATGATGTTTTGAAATGATTTTCGATTCAAACTGATTTTGATCAATCTAAGAATGATATTTCAATATGTATGAGCTATATAATCAATCAATGAAGAAACTTTACATCAATCCTAAGCATACACTCAATTACCGAATATGTGAGTCTTTGAATGCTTTGAATAGTTTCTTCAACTTGATTCTTCTCTTGAAGCTTTTCCATATGATCCTTGATCTTGATCTTCATGGATTTGTATTGCTAGCATGTGTGTGATAAGGTTGTTCTCTTGCTAGTCCAATGCTTCGTTGACTTGATCGAATATTGATTCCATTGATCCTTGTCATGCTTCCTTTGAGCAATCATGCTATTCTTGATTTTTCAAGTAAGAAATCTATAATCTTAAATCAAGAACATGTTAAATTACACATGATTAAATTATTGTTATTATCAAAATAAGATTAAGACCTTCTAGGTCAACAGATTTAATGTGGTTTTTAGGATGAAAATAGTTTTCAAAAACATGTATATAACTAACATATGGATATTACGCATGATTGATATAAAATGGTTTAAACTCACATTTTTTTAAATTATGGATATATGCGTATATTTTTGTAAAAGGTAATAATTGTGAGTTTATCTTGTAAATTGGGTACTAGAACACTTTTCATTAAATATGAAATTTTACTACTATTTCGCTATTTGATGGGATTTCTAAACTTATGAAAGGTTATTATATTTTTCCGTATGGATGGAATTATTACCAGTTTTTATATCTCATTATGGTTTTGAGATTTATTCATGACTTTACTTTATCAGGCACTGTCGTTATACCAATTAGATAGAATACTTAAATTACTTAGATGTGATTATCATTTTATATACATTAGCCTATAGCATGCTTGTCACTAAGTGTTCTATGAGAAGACTTGGTTATGGGAGCCAGATTGTGCATAATAACTATTATACCTAGTTGACATATTATGATGTAGAATAAGAGCGGGCGGGAAGGAGGAAGAATACCATCTTCAACCTTGGGCTCTTGATTTCACAAGAACAAAATGAAAATTCAATATTTTATTAATTCATTAATGGTTGGTTACATTAATATGGAATAATTATTTATTTATAATCTAAAATCCTAAACCTACCTAAAATACAAAATCCTTCACATAAGGAAATTGAATTATTATAATCTAATTATATTTAGAACCTACCAAAACAAATATTCAAATTCAAATTTCAAAAAAGACTATAAATAAAGATACTATTTACACACTAATTAATAAAATAAAAATAAAAAGCTATAAAATAATAATGTGGTCTTCATTTTCATTGCATCATTTACCCACTCTTCAAAAAAACTCGTTCTTGAATTTAATGAAGAAAATTGTTGTCGTCCATACTAACCAAGCAAATACTTCGAATTTGTAACAATTTTCGATTTCACGTAAACTGGAATTTTCTCAAAATCTAGTTCTCCAACTCTATCTTTATCAATAAATTGACTTAATTGGAAGCTAAAAATAGGAGCAACTTTTTCGGTTGCAATATAATAAAATCAATAAATTCTTCCTTGTATCAATTTTGTTTTTGGAAAATGAAATTTCTTCTTCAAAACAACTTTCTTCTCCAAAATCAAATAACTTCATAGCTCCCCCATTAACATGTATATTTTAAGATTTTCAACAAGTTTGGGAAGCTCGGTTAAATCTACTTATGGTACAATTACGCGCACAATTGGTCAAGTAGAATATTTAATTTTTGTGAAGAAATGAATTCTTTCTTTTTCCTTTAGCATATTCTCTACAAAACTTTCTTGATATTGGGTTTTAATTTCTTCAAAATCGTCATAAACCCATAGAAAAAATTTGTTCACACAAAACATAATTTCTTCAAAATCGTTAGAATAATATTCTTTAATCAATAAGTATACCATTAATCCGCATGTGTTGATAGGACGACTACCAAATGTATGTCGATCATATTGAAAATCGTCCCACCATTTTTGAACATTTCGTGAAAGTGCACCATAAACATACTTAGCACCTTCAACTTTTGAGACCTTAAAGTTATAGAAATACTTTTCGATTTCTAACAACCAATTTACTAACTTTCGTTTGCTAAATCGGCCATTGAAAAGTATCCATTGACTTCTCGGTATTGCGGGTGTTCACTCACGTTAGCCATACTTGTCACCTCGTGATCAGTGATGGATGCATGAATGGCTCTTGCGATCAACATCAACAAGAGGGTTGCTAACTGCAACATAAGCTAACATAGCAGTAGGGAGAATCTTGGATTCAGAACCTCCTTCTTATACTAATTGATGTAGAATGGGAGCAAGTAGGAAGGAGGAAAAACACTGTCTTCAACTTTGGGCTCTTGATTTCATGAGAACAAAATGAAAATCTATTGAATTTTCAAAGAATTAGAAAAAGGGATTTTTTGAGTTTACCCCCTATTATTAATACGAAACTCAAGATACCCCCCTATTTTACTAATCCTTTGACTTACCCCCCCAGGATTTGACGGAATGCTAACTCCGTCCAAAAAAAATCCATTTGACCATTTTGCCCCTATCTTACGTAACTATTCATCTTCTTCAAAAAAAAAATTCAAAACTCCATCTTCTTCTCTCTATCTATCTCGTCGAGCCCCTAGCTATCTTTCCTCCCACAACCACGCAATCACCACCTCTAGCTCCCAAACCCTCTTTGCTTCATAGTAAGCTTGCCGAAGAAAGACCCATTTCGGATCTAAAGAAAAATGGTGGTCATGATGATGATGAACCCATTTTCCTTTCTCTTATTTCTCTCCTATTGAAAGATATGCGATGAAATTTGAGATTTAAATATTCGAATTAAAATTAGATCCCCAAATCAACTAATTTTAGAGAGAGAAAATTAAAATTAATTTTGGATATAGTTACGAAATGATTTCTTGAAGGTTTAGATGAGAAAAGATGGAGAAGGAATGAGATGAAATTAGAGAGAGAAAGTTGTTATGTTTTGAGAGCGAAAATGAAGCAATTGAATATAATTACAAAATGGGTTTCTTAAAGATTGAGATAGAGAAAAGATGGAGAAGGATGAAGATGAAATTAAAAAGAGAAAGTTGTTGGGTTTTGAGTTTAGGAAGAAAAGAAATGAAATTAAGGTTTGAGCGAGGAGGATGATGAATAGTAAGGGTAAAAAGGTCAAAACGACATAAAGTTGAACGGAGTGAGTAGTCCGTCAAATCCTGGGGGGGGGGGGGCAAGTCAAAGGATTAGTAAAATATAGGGGTATCTTGAGTTTCGTATTAATAATTGGGGGCAAACTCAAAAAATCCCTTAGAGAAATGTCTCACAATATTTTATTAATTCATTAATGGTTGGTTACATTGATATGGAATAATCATTTATTTATAATCTAAAATCCTAAACCCATCTTAAATAAAAATCCTTCACATAAGGAAATTGAATTATTATAATCTAATTATATTTAAAATAAAAAACGTTAAGGATAGCCGATCCATCTTGTTTGGATAGAAATACGATCGCAGTTCATATCAACTACCTTATTTTCTATATGGTACGTTGCATGCATATTACAATATCTATTTTAGTATACAAAACATTATAATTATCATTGAACTCGTGTTTGGCTCATTCTCATTTTTCAAACAGTGTTTGGTGTTTAGAAACCTCTAATTACCATGGACTCATACTAATCTCACATGGAGGGATGACTGAAAATTTATTATATTTTATTAGGATTTTGTGTATTATTGTACAGACTTTACTGTAACATGTAAACTTATGTCGAATGTTCTATGTTTTTGAAAATACATTAATTTATTGTATAATTATTTTATGGTTTATGAAAAACCTCTTGAAAATATTTTGATGTATGAACTCTGTTTGAATTATTTTATTTTATTTTTAATGGATAGGTTATTAATTAATTGTTGATACAACATATTTCTCAAAAAAAAAAAATCTTACTCATACCCCTTCAGAGATGAGTAATACTTTTAAATGTTTTTCTTTTTATTGTAAAATTTTACACCACATTCATTGTTGTGAGCGACGACATCCGTGATTAACCGTGTCCTAGGAGTCCAGATCCTATAACGAGATTCGGAGTATCATAGATAGAAACAAAATCACCCTTTAAATATAGCCTCTCATACAAAAAAGATTACTTAATTTAATTTCAATTTATTTTTTAATAGGGCTTTCCTATTTAATTTTAACTGTTTAATGAATTTTTTGCCCAATTTCAAATATAAGTCTCCTGATCTCTATACGTGCAACAAATATGATATTTTAATCCTGTTTGAATAATTGTTAACTTTTTTTTTTAAGTAGACTTTTGTGGTGAAATTTAAATGTTTAGATATAATATAAAAATTATGATTTACCTAAATACACTAATATAAAATAATTATTATTTTATTATTACTTAACTTATAGTTACATTCTTTTAATATTAAATAATTAATTAACAATTGTAAAAGTGTGATAAAGCGGCATGATTTACAGAAAGTATTTTATCCACAATTTGTAAGTGCCATTCCTCGGTTGTAATTTTTGGAGCATTTCGAGTTAAAAAAGTCCTCCTTTCATGTCTAGAATTGCACACCTCTCGGTCTTATTTTTCTGAGTCTCAATATTATTTTTTGAGCGTCGAAGTTGTGTCCGAGAAGCAAGAATTGCAGAGATAAAAATTCAGGTATAATAATTTTTTAACCGTTTATATTTTTTTTCATAAGTTCCAGAAT
This sequence comes from Lonicera japonica, assembly GCA_021464415.1. Classification (NCBI taxonomy): domain Eukaryota; kingdom Viridiplantae; phylum Streptophyta; class Magnoliopsida; order Dipsacales; family Caprifoliaceae; genus Lonicera; species Lonicera japonica. The sequence goes on along the minus strand of CM038469.1, from coordinate 40,259,632 downwards.
ATTAAAAATAATTTTTAAAATATTTTTATTGAGCTTAAGTGTGTTTTTTAAGTGTACTTATGTGTTTTTAAGAGTTTTTTTTTTGAGAGTTAAAATGTTAATTTTCTCTCCTTTCTTTTTGACCATTTGATCATATATATATATATATATATATATATATTCCTTCTTTCTTGTGCCCGAAGAGCAGCTACACAAAACAGCCACATATGTATTAACTTTATTTCTTTTCTTCTTTAGTTTGTTGTGCTTTTATTTTGAGCCATAGGATTAATTTAATCTTGGCCCTTTATTTTAGACACATATATAGTTTGTTTCTCCTCTTTTTGAGTAGCAACACAGCCACGCAACACGCACATATTTTTCTTTCTTCTCTACGAGCCCTAACTGCTTCTTTTTCTCTCTCTCTCTAGAAAAATTAAAGAACTCAAGTTCTTGTTTAAGTGTTTTTCTTCTTGTATTAATCTAGAGATTGTTTTAGATTGATTGATATATTTTTTTCTCATCTTGAGAGAGATTTTTGGCTTAATTTGTGTTCGAATTTTGGGGGTTTTGGTGTTAGAGATTCAAGGTTCTTTTGTATAATTTTGGGTCTGCTTTGTTGTTGTTTGTATACTCAGCTGTGCTTAATTTTTTATGTTGCTCTCGGTACCGATGTTGTGTGATTTTTTCGGACTGCTGTGTATGTTTTTCTGCCGTGTGTACCTGTGAATTGGTGGTTTTGCCGTGACCTACTCTGGCTGATTTTTCAGATTTGTTTTTGGCTATTATTTTTCATCTAAATCAGGTACTATCTTTCTAAGAACCATATCTCATTGTTCTTAATTTTTGAGACATGTTTTGTGTTGGTCGGATTTTAACCCTAGAGAGAGGTGAATAGGGTTTAAAAACTTTAATGCGGAATTAAAAACTTTTTTTAAATGTTTAAGTAAAATAATTTAACAAAACAAGTTTATCAAAGAAAACAATCAATCCCAAGAACAAGCAAGAGTATAATGCAACTTTAATCAATAAATATAGCAAGTAAATAAAGAGATTGGGTTAGAAAGATTGAGCCGATTTGAAGTCCTCACGGTTTTGGTTTACCAAACCATAGTAAGCGCTCGGTTAGTTCCCTAAGAATTTTCACTAAAATCAATCTCCTTCCGGGTGAAGATCAAACCACTACAAGTGTATCCTCTCACACACTCTTTAAAAATATTGCTTGACCACAATATTCACACAAGAATTTCTCTCTTGCTAACCTTGTAAAATTTACCTCTCACAAAAACTAAACAAGAATTTATCTTCTTGTTTTTCCTATGAGATTTACCTCTCACAATGAATTCTAATTGTTTGGTGATTCACACCAATTTATAATAACTCTCTTAAGTGTGTAAAAAGTACAATTTGAAGCTCACACTAGAGTTATCCTATTTTATCAAGATGATATAGCTCAAATGATTAATGATTGATCAAAATAATTCTTGAATCTTTGAATGATGAAGATAGATGAAGAATAGAGTATATGAATGATTCAAGGTGTGCAAAATGAGTCTTAGAAGTCATATAAATAGTCCAAGAAGCAATATGGCCGTTTGGGGTAGTTATGAGTGGTTAGAGGCCAAAACTAGGCTTGCAAGAAACCTCAAACAGCTATATTTCTCAAGTGTAGTTGACTCCCCTAGTATCCATGTAGTCAACTACATGAAGTAGTCGACTCCCCTAACAGTAATGTAGTTGACTACATTGTTCTGGTTTAGAAGGTGTTGTGCAATTTTTTAACTTTTGTATTTTGACTCCAAAATTGATTCCAATGCTTGGGGAGTGTTCCAAATAAGTTTCTAAGACTCCCAAATTTGTTTTTGTATCAAAATTTATTCATATGAATTTATTAAGAATTTATTTCAAAATTGATTTTTATAAGAATGATGTTTTGAAATGATTTTGATTCAAACTTGGTTTTGATCAATCTAAGAGTGATGCATGTTCATTCTTGAGCTATATAATCAATCAATTAAGAAACTTTACATTAATCCTAAGCAAACACTCAATTACCGAATAGGTGAGTCTTCGAATGCTTCGATTTGTTTCTTCAAATTGATTCTTCACTTGAAGCTTTTTCCTTGAAACTTTGGTATATGATCATTGATCTTTTGTACTTCATGAAATTCATTGCTAGCATGTGTGTGATAAGAATGATCTCTTGTTAGTCCATTGCTTTGTTGACTTAATCGGATATTGATTGAATGACCCTTGTCAAAATTCCTTTGAACAATCATGCTATTCTTGATTATCCAAATAAGAAAGCTATAATCTTAAATAAAAAACATGTTAAATTACACATGATTGATTTATTGTTATTATCAAAATAAGATTAAGACCTTCAAGATCAACATTTTGATTATTTGGTATTAAAAATTTGGTTGATTAGTTGTTATTTTGAGTTTATCAAATCTGAGTATAATTGATTGAAATATGCCATTAATCTTGATTGAATAATATTGCTTTTAGTAAATAATTGGCTGATTTTATATTAGAAGTTTTGGTACGTTGTATATCCAAATTTGCTGCTATTAGAATCTAATATGTTTAAGTAAGATTGTGAAGAATCTGTTTATGGGATAAACTGTTTGTTTAGTTGTTTTAGCATGCGAGTTAATTGCTCGTTTTGCAATCTGTTTGTGCAAATTTAATATTGATTGAACACATTCTCGCATATAACTCGTTTTAAAGATTTGATACAAAATCTGGAACTTATGGAATTCTTTCTTGACTGAGCTTATTATTGTTCTTGATTCTTGTTGAGGTTATCTCGGATAGTCTGCTGTTATTGGTTTGGTTTGTGAGTTTTGTCGAGTCGGCTTGGTGAGGGAAGTGTGTACCCTTGGAATTGTACGGGTGTGTGCATTAGGGTCCTTGTAATTCCTTTTGTCCGTATAAAACTCTTGTAAAAACTTTTAAATAGTGGATTTGTTCTGAGGTAGGGTGCCTCTGTGAATGTTTCTCTCACTTGAGAGTTTACCACATAAAAAACCCTTGTGTTGTGATTGATTGGTTAATTCTCTATTCTCTATATTAGTTCATTAATCGCATCAATATCACAAAGGTTTTCAAGAATCTTGAAAAACTAATAAATGTCTTATAAAACTCAATTTCAATACTCTTGAAAAGTAAACTTCTAGTTTATTAATTTTTGGATTATTTTAGACACCCTGATCCGTGACCCATGCAAGAACCCTAACGACCTTCGGAAATTACTGTTTTTTTGGGTCCGGGACCCACCCGAGCACCCGAAACTACCCCGAAAAGGTTTGTTGGCCAACAAACCTATTTTTAAGAGAGATTGTCGCGCGATAATCCCGATATGTCGCGCGACAATCCCTCTTGACACCAGACCATCCACTCTCTGACAAATCAGTCTGTCAAAAACATCACTTCAGCCGTTTGTCGCGCGACATTGTACACTATGTCGCGCGAAACTTGCCCTTTCTGGGGATATGTCGCGCAACAATCTTTCCCGAGCAGTATAAATAGTCCAACACCCCCAAGGGTTTGAGGACAGCAACTTGGGATTGGAGAATTATTGGCTTATATCTGATTTTCTAGTCTTTCGTCAAGTATTTTATGTTATAATCTTATTTTTGAAGAATTATCGGATCTATTCACGACACTCGACGTGTCCTGTCTCTAGAATCGAATTCTCAGAAATATCTGAAGAAGGAAAAGATCATCATCGCCGGAAATCTCTCCGCCGTATTATATTTTCTTTTTTATTATTCTCGTCAGGAAGGTAAAGAAAGTCTCTTCTAGTATTTAAATTATATATCTGTGTACTTGTTTTACTTCTGTTATTCAATCCACGTTTTATTTGAATAAACTTATTGCCAAGTTACAAAGTAGTCTGCTGTTTTCAAAACAAAAAGACCATGATAAAATCATTTGCAAAACCAGAAGAATAAGCACATTATCGTTTGGACAAAATCCTGTTTTCAAAACCCGGACTGATAAAACTTATCTAGGAATTACCATCAACATATCCTGTCTTTTTAGACTGCGACGTGTCTGATAAAACTCTCCTCAAGAGTTCTAATTCCATATTAAATTAGTCCCGATACAAGATCCGAACTTTTACAAAAGTAATCACAAATACGAGAAAACCATCATTATCTGAGGAAATAATACGGGAAACTCTCTCTCTCTCAAAATAAAACAACTTTTATCATTTGTTATTACATCTTTCAAAATAATAAAACATCGGATCTCGAAACACAAAGGTTTTTATCCCTTTCCCCGCTTTTCCCAGAAATTAGGATTTTCACTTAAAAAGTAGTAGACTGTCAGTAAAAGCATCCAAGTTTTTTAACATAGAATAAACATATAAAAGACCACTAAAGACCGAAAGGGCGGAATGGGTGCTTAACACCTTCCCAAACCGTAATATAGTTTCCGAACCCTATAGAATCCTGGTTTCGTAGACAAACGTGTAAAGAAAGGCTTGTCTATAGCCTTTCCTCTTACATGGTCCTTTTTGTCCGTTTTCTTGTAAAACGTACTGGCAACTCTTAACGAACCCTTTTGCATCTAGAAATAGAACATAGGGACACGTGATAGGAATTATCAAAATACTCCAGCAAATGGAACGACAGAATCCGTTCTAACATTTCAGACACCCAAACAAACGGGGACGAGACCCGGGGGCCGCATTTGCGGATTCTCACAACTATCCATTGTTGGAATTTGACAATTAATTACATATTGACTTCTACTCTATTATTATGGATAGTATTTATTATATTAGAATTCACAAATACTATAAATTCAATCGTTTTTCTGTTATAATTCATATTTTCCTCTCTTGGTTTACCCTCTAAGTTAGTTTTTAAAAGTGTGAATGATATATATTAGGTGTTTTACATTAAAGGTATTTTACACTTTTATTAATTAGTTAGAAATAAATAGTAAATTTATGTTTAATTTTAGTTTTAGAGCTAAAATCCTCCTCTATTTGGTCTTTTGGTTAGAAATTTTGTTACAAAATCATACTCTGTTTGGTCTTTTCATTAAGAACTTATTCCAAATTCAATTGCTTAAGAATAAATTGAAATATATTTACACTAAAGGTGTTTTACACTTTTATCAATTCATTAGGATTAAATTGTACTATTTTTTAGTTAAAATCCTATGCTATTTCATCTTTTGGTTAGGAACTAATAACCTCAAAAACCTATTCTATTTGATTTTTCAGTTAGGAACTAAAATTATAAATATTTCTAAAAGAACTAAAAATACCATATATGGTAAACCAGTAAGACACAAAATCAATTAAATATAAATTACACCAAAGTAAATGGCTACCGGCAGAATATTAGATTATATTAATAATGCATTTATTGTAGCATGCATTACCATTATTTTTTTTGGTAATGTTCCCTTCTACTAGAATTGTACAATAAAATATACTATTTTTTTTTCTTAAGTGAGTGAGTCCTCACTGACCTGAGCTATTTCGATCACCTAGCAGGCTGATTGACAAATTTTTGTCTTTGAGCATGGGGCAGAAACTTCATCCAGACCCCCACAATGAGCTATTCCACCCGTACTTACGATCCAGAGTGTCTATTTACTCAACGACTGATTCAATTGAGACAAAAGCACATTCAACAGCAGCCTACCTCTCGCCCTCTGTGAAATACCTTAATATAACAACCCCATTACCGGTAGGAGTGAATTACACTTCTCTAAGGTGGGTGGGCAACGAGTAACAAAATCAGATCCCCTGTCAAGTAGGTTTCATAATCGCTAACGTACCCGAAACAAGGACTAATGTAAAGTCACGGGTTTTCTAACTTGCCCGCCGCCCCATGCCTGACTTCACTTTTTTACGGCATCGGCTAAGTTTTGAATCTTCGCGCTATCCTGGCATTTGCCTTGTTAGCGAATAAGAACTGCCAGAACAACGCTGTCCTGGCATTTGCCTTGTTAGCGAATAAGGGCCCGGACGGTGGAAGAGCCAGGGGAGGCCGGGTCATTTGACGGCACCACTTGGGCTCATCAAACAATAAAAGGAAGTTTGAAGTACAAAAATTCCTACCCTATGTCAGCTACCTTTAAAGGGGCTTTCGTGCTTAGCCAAAAGCGACGAAGGGGGGCTGGGGAAGCCCGTTTTTGAAGGTAGGGAAAGCTCGTGCTGTTTAGCCCAACTAACATCCCGGAGTAGAAAGAAGTGTTGACCTTAAAGTCAATTAATCTTATTTTGATAATTACAATAAGTTAGTAAAGTGTTATTTAACTCGGTTGTTCCAATGATGATAGCCATTTTAACCGATATATCTTCCGACCAATTGTAACTTCAAACCGAAGCAATCAAAATCTCACACAAGCTTTACAAACGCCTCTACTCACAAGAAATGAACTCAAGTGATATACATGTGCTATATAAAGCCAAGAAAAGATCTAGATCATCAAGCAAGTGAAGATATGCACAAGAATGATCTCCACATGTTCTACAAGTTATCAAAACCAAGAAAGGATCAAGAACATCAAACAAGTAAAGATACGCACAAGAAAATCAAGTATCACGAAGACTCGAATTATCATTAAATGGAGTGAGTGCTTAGATTTTATGTAAAGATACATTATTGATCAAATCCCTATAACTCAAACATATTCTTGCATCTTTTAAAGATTGATTCAAACTAGCTTGAAATTAAATTTATTTGAAAAACATCATTTTACAAAAATCGAGTTTCAAAATAAATTCATATTAATTTTAAATGATCATATTTTAAGCTATAATAAAAATAGGTATCTTATAAACATATCTTTGAGGTTCAAAAATCATTAGAAGTTTATTTAGAACTAAATTGTTAAATTGCAAAAATATTTTTTATTTTACATTTAAAATTCGCTAAATTTTTGCCCAGTTTTGATCTAACGGTAAGATGGAGGCCTTCCCGGACTCCGATCATTTTGAAATTTTGACAGTAGTTAGATAACATCTCCTGGCACTTTTGAATAAAATTTGAGCATGATCCAACGGTCAAATTTATTTTACATTTAAAATTCGCTAAATTTTTGCCCAGTTTTGATCTAACGGTAAGATGGAGGCATTCCCGGACTCCGATCATTTTGAAATTTTGACAGTAGTTAGATAACATCTCCTGGAACTTTTGACTAAAATTTGAGCATGATCCAACGGTCAAATTGGGATAAATTAACAAAACATAAAACCAGTTGTTGGAAAGTTTGAAAATGTATACCTTAGAGCCAAAACCTCTCTTAATCATCCCCAACGGCCATATGATTTTGAAAGCTATAAATATGAGTTTTAAGACTCATTTTTAACAACTTTAATGATCATACAAAACCATTTTTCATATATTCGTATTATTCAAGTATTCTAGCTAGAGCATTGATCAATCTCTTCATTCTTTGAGATTATATTCAATGATCAATATTGATATCTCTTAGTGTGAGCTTCATTTGTATTTTGTTATACATAAGAGAGATATTGTACATTGGTGTTAGCCACCAAAACCTATTCAAATCATATTTGTGAGAGGTGTATCTCATAGAATAGCAAGAGGGATTTCTTGTGAGAGTATTGAGGGTGTTTCAATACTTGTAAGAGTGTGTGAGAAGAATACACTTGTAGAGGTTTGATCTTCACCCGGAAGGAGATCGGTTATAGTGGAAATTCTCGGGGAACTAACCGAGCGCGGAGTAGGGGAACAAGCCAAATCGTGTGGACAAAAAATCTTCGACTTCGATCGGTTCAATCTTTCTATCTCTTGCTCTATTATATTGTGCTATTTATTCATTATGTTTGGAATTAACTTTGTTCTAGATTGCTTGATAAATATAAACATCAAATATTTTTAAATCATTTTTAATCCGATTAAGTTTTTAAAAACCCTATTCACCCTCCTCTAGGGTATTTTTCGACCTACAAGAAGTACTTTCAAGTCAAGCCAAGCGATTTCGATTAAATTAGTAGTAGTAGTAGTACGAGGGCCCAGGGACTTTTTAAGAGTAAGGTCTTTACCGATCTATTCTATGAAAATTCTTCCTTATATGCTTTCGTGCAAGATTATGGCAAAATAAGTGCTCCCTTGATGGCAAGGCAGAAGCCGAATCAAGCAAAGATCCTCTGACATTAGCTAGTAGTTGCTTTCCTGGCTGTCGTCTTCAGGGGTTAACTTTAGACAATATGGAAGAGAAATTGTCTGATAAGATCTTCCTTGACTTGAGTCTCGATCCCCGCCGGTCTTATCTTATGCCCAATCATTTACGCAGGTTTTAGATACTAGACTATAGACTCTAGTCTGAGACTTGAAACTAGCAAACACGAGATCTTAAAAGCAATTACAGGATTGGCTTAAAAGCACTAAAGCGAGGTTAACGAAACCTAAGAGAATGTGGATTGGCTTCCTTTCTCTTTCTCAGCCCTCGATTTTTCAAATGGTACGAATCGAGTGCAAAAGGTTCAGGCACCCCTACTTTTATCTTCTGGAGACAAGTATATGTTAAAATCCCCCATGAGCTCTTTTCGGAAGAGAAGAGAGTTAGCTTCTTTCTGATGAAAATTTTATTTTTTGAAACATAAAAATATAAAAAATCATGACTTGGAAAACTTAAGAGACCTTCGCAGTCATGTGATCTCTTAAAATATATTATATTAAAAAGAAGTATATACTAGCATTGGTATGTAAAAGAAATAATTAAGTGGAAGTTGGAATGAATGTCGAAGAAATTCTCTATGATGAGTCAGCATAGCTGTAAAAATTCAAAAACATAAAAGAACAAAACAAAAATTTTAACTATTAGACAAAGAATTATAGGTTGCGTTTGACATACAGGATAATATGGCAAAATATAATAACTTTATCCTATCTCATATTTGATGTTCGTCGGGATTAGATATTTGGGTGGATTATTTATCCCACTAAAATTTCTTATCCCACTAACAAGGGGATTAATGAATCTCACCTAAGAGGTGGGATTCTTTTATCTTATTAGAATATTGTGATTAAATAATCATATCCGAGTTTTTAATCCGACGCGTCAAACACACCCATATAATATATGTGAGACAATTTGTTTAGTATTATTATTATTATTATAGAAAATTGTAAAGTATTAACAAGCATATGAAATAAACTAACAAAAAAGAATAATAACTAGAATACTTTATAGGAATGATAATAAGCAAAAGTATAATTAATGACATAGATATAATTAATCAATAAATAGAAGGCGGCAATATTGCGAAAGCAATGTATAACATTAAAACATATAATACAACTTCTCAAAGTGGTAACCATACTTTAACAAAGAGAAAATTATTTTAACAATATAACTACCTAATATGAATTTAATCAATATCTATCTTTCGCGTCACAAAATGAACATAAAGATGATACTGTAATTCAAAAAGAAAAAGAAATAAGGAATATTGATAACATACATAAAAATAATTCTAATTTAAAATATAATACACATATAGTTAAATAACTTTGACATTAAAAATATAATTTACTAACAATTTTTTGAATTTTATTACACAACAGAATCCACTTAAACCGTATCTAACTTAGGAGCTATTCAAAAATGGGACAATTAAAAAAAAGGTCTTATTAGAGAACGATTTTCACACTAAAGCCAAGGAATAATTTTTTTTGTAAATAAAGGGCTTATTTTTTATTTCACTACAATATGAACTTTGCAGTCCATATTTCACTGCAATGTGAACTTTGCAGTCGATATTTTTGATGCAAAGTTCATATTGCAGTCCATATTTTACTGCAATGTGAACTTTGCAGTCCATATTTCCATATTTCACTGCAATATGAACTTTGCAGTTCATATTTTACTGCAATATAAACTTTGCAGTCCATATTTTTTGTGCAAATTTCATAAAGAGGGGTAATTTAGGTAATACATAACATGTTTTTATTAATTAAATGATATTTAAATTTATTCAAATACATTCATTTAAACTATAAAACAAAATAGGCCTCTTACACTAATTACCAATTAAAAATAGGCCCTTCATTCAAAAAAATATTATTCATTAAATTTTTGGTAAAAATTAATGTGTAATAAGCCCTTTTACCTAATTTCTAGTTCAAAAATTAACCTATAAAAACTAACAACATTAAACTATCACAAGAATTAGACGGTAGCTCTGTTTATTAAAACAGTTTTGGGTTCAATAGTAGAAATAGGTTACATATAAAACATAATGTATAATATCCCTTTATTATTTGCTTTAGTAGAAGCCGAACTTGGTTGAACAACAATATTTTTCTAACTAAGTCTATATTGGAACATGATCAATTTTAGGGGGGGGGGGGGGGGGGGGGGGGGCTGTTGGATTTCAAATTTTTTTATTGGATATGGGATCTTTTTTGAAAAAATTATGTATATAGAAACTTTTGTGCATAAAAATAAACTTGAGAGCATGTAACTGTAAGGGATAAAATTTTAGGGAACAATTTGAAAACTCTAAACTTAACAAATCACCGCCCAACTTCTTCTTTATCTCTCTATCTCAGCTTCTTCCTTTATTGAAAAAAAATGTATATTGGGACTTTGGTGCATAAAAATAAACTTGAGAATATCTAATTGTAAGGGGCAAAACTTTAGTGTGTTTTAAATTTCGACCAAATTTCGCCCTTCGTTACTTCAATTCCTAACTTTGCCACTGTTTACCATAGTTTCATTTCCAGTTTTTCGTTATGCACCCACAATTATTCTCTTAAAATCTTAATATTCAAAAAATCATAATATTCATGTAGAATTGTATGTAACTCAAGTTTAAATCTTTTTTGAAAAACAATTTAATTTGCATAATAATTTCTTAACTTATATGTATTTTTTATTAATTTAATTTATTTAAACGTTTATAAGTCGTTGAATACTCACATGCAGCGCATGTACACTATTACTAGTATATACGAACAAGGATATACAGCAGCGTTGGTAAGCTTCTTCCAATTTAGCCAACCAGATCCAATTAAGAAATACGCTAATAACTTCTCTGCTATCTCTTGCTCTTTCTCGTTGAAGATTATCCATTCGCGGAACGTTCAGTGACCCCGTTCTTCAACTTCTGTGCTAAAAGTTTCAATTCCCCATTTTTCTTCACCATTGACCCCATAATTTTCACAAAATGACTTTAAAAAATCTGCATAAATACCTAAAAATTCATGCTTTAAAATATGTCAGTTTTTATATAGACTTGAAATAATTCATTGATTTAGCAAAATTCATGTTTATAAAAATTTCACAATCTTTTAAAATTTGAATTGAATAAATCCTCCTAAAACTCTTCAACAACTATGTGGAACTAATATTCCAAGTCTTTCCCCACTTCAGATACGCTCAATTGTTCGCAACTCCTTGATCTCTTCAACAACTATGTGGAACTAATATTCCAAGTCTTTCCGCACTTCAAATACGCTCAATTGTTCACAACTCCTTGATCACCGGCCAAGTCAGTCAACCATTCGCTTTCAACAAAGATGACAAAATAATCATGAAGCTGGGTTGGTTCACAGCAATTACTAGTTAGCAGTAGAATGGAAGATCCCAATACTTGCAATTGTTGCATGTTTATTTCTTCCTATTTTTATACTAGTACATCCCATTATATGCAAAATTAGATTTTGTATTTACATGTTTAATCATAAAAAGTTATAAATTTCACTTAAAAGAAAAAATCTGAAGGGATTCAATATATGTATAACAAAGTAAATATTATTACTATTCAAATATTTCAAAAACCTAAAGATTACTACTCACATTTTCAAAACTCTCAAGGACCCCGGCCCCTCGCGGCGCCACTGATCATGCATACATATAGGAAGTCTACCACTTGTTTGGGGATCTTTGCTCTGATCCAAATCAAGCTTATGTATATATATATATATATATTTCTCTCCTAATAATAATCTATTAAATATATATAGTTTAGTTAATTGCATCAGTTATTATTTTTTGACAGTAGTAGTACCGATGACGGCTGTATGGTTGGCACTGGCAGGCATTATTACAGTTTTAGCAGCAGCACCAACATCCATTGCTGCTGATAATAATTCGTCGACGTCATCAATTTTCATCGTCATCCTAATTATTATTTTTCTAGTCAACCTTACCCTGTTCATCATTCTCATCTTTTCTTGGTATAATAAGGCTATCAAAAGCAAAAGTGTGTCAGTAACAACGAGGCACGGAAATTTGTTCTCCATATGGAATTATGACGGGACAATTGCATATGAAGACATCGTCAGATCAACAAATGACTTTGATATTGAACATTGCATTGGGACTGGGAGTTATGGCAGCGTTTATAGGGCTCAACTGTCAAGTGGCAAAGTAGTTGCCGTAAAGAAACTTCATGGTTTTGAAGCCAAGGAGCCAGCTTTTTATCAGAGCTTCAAGAATGAGGTACAAGTTTTATTAAATATCAAACATAAAAACATTGTCAAGCTTTACGGGTTCTGTTTGCACAATCGGTGCATGTTCCTGGTTTACGAATACATAGAAAGGGAAAGCTTATTTTGTGTCCTAAGAGACGATGTTGAGGCTGTCGAATTCGAATGGAGTAAAAGGGTGGACGTCGTTAAAGGCATAGCACATGCTTTATCTTACATGCATTATGATTGTACTCCAACTATTGTTCATCGGGACATTTCAAGTAATAACATTCTCTTGAACACAAAACTAGAAGCATTTGTAGCCGACTTTGGTGCCGCTAGATTGCTATCTCCCGATTCATCCAACCAAACTTTAATTGCAGGCACATACGGATATATTGCTCCAGGTGAATTGTTCTTCTTATATAATTCTAGTGTTTACTTTTCATCCCAAAAAAGGAATAGCAAAATAATTATAATTTTCTTTTAATGTTTTTCACTGGGCCATGCAGAGCTTGCCTACACCATGGTGATTACTGAAAAATGCGATGTTTATAGCTTTGGGGTGGTCGCACTTGAAATAATAATGGGAAAGCATCCTGGAGATCTCCTCTCATCATTAACATCTCCGTCTAGACAAAATATAGTGGTAAATGATGTGTTGGACCCACGGCTCTCACGTCCAACCGATCAATTAGTTGAATGGGACATTGTTTTGATAATGAGGTTAGCATTTTCATGCTTAAGGTCTGATCCCAAATCACGGCCTACAATGCGAAGAGTGTCACAAGAGTTTCAAGTTTGCAGGTCGACACTGCCCAAGCCTCTTCATTTGATTTCACTGTTGGAACTATGGAATCCTTAAATAGTGCATCAAGTTGTTGTACATTATGCTTTAGCAATTATGTATTCCTCTGGCAAAAGCCATTTATGCTTTGCCAATAATATTGCGTTAAAATAAATGTGTGTTTCAATAATTTGTATCCATGGCTAGCTTGTGTCAATTTTCTTGTAATAATGCAAGAACTACAGTTGCAGAGTTAATTAAAAGTAAGTTATGGAATTCAAAATAGTCAAATAATTAAGGTTCACCACAGTACCACAATCAATATCAAACCAAAAATATAAATAGTGAATATAAAATGTGTATGACGTGGAGTAAACAGCATATCTGTATGGAAAATCCCTACATATATTTGTCTGGCAATTAAGAAACATTAATTTCACAATAACGACATACACTATTTGACACACCATCAACCAAATTTCATGAAGTGAGCCCATGTTTTTTCCATTAAGTGGCTGGCTGGCTGCACTAAATCGGAAAGTTGTATTATCCTTTAACATTCCAACGACTTTTAAAAGTGGATTATAAACATAAAATACTCATTTTAATCTTTTATGAAACAAGAAGCTGAGAAAATAATCACAGAATCACTTAAATACGATAGAATTTTCACGTCAATGATCTTGTTAGAATATACTATATATTATGTTTCCTATTTCTATTATACTTTCCATATTGTATTAATTGTATTGATTGTGTTTCCATTATACTTTCCTAATTGTATCCTAGATTAGGGTTTTATTTCTAGTATATATATTCTTACTCTATTGTACATTCAATGATCAAGAAAGTAATACAATTCTTTCATTCTCCTTCTTCAATCTCTCTTTCGTTTCTATTTCATTACATGGTATCAGAAGGATTTATCCTCCTCTAGAACCAATCTCTCATCTAATCTTCAACTAAATCCAAATCAAAAACCCTAGCATCATCAACCCAAGTAACCAACCAATAAAAAACCCTAGCTTCATCCAACTGTCGATCCACTGTTCGAAGCCCTACAGAACCTCAATTATCCCAAAACATATACAAAAAGCTTCGCCTTTTCAATACGAACCAAACCTCGTTGAAAACACCCCATTCGGACATAACACGCGCTCTCACGCGCCTCTGCAAGATCCCCCAGTCGCGCAGCCCAGATCCCACGCGCACCCTCCTTTCTTGATCAATCGCCACCTCGATACATAACCCCAAACCACCCATATAATATACCAAAACCTTCGTCTCTTCAATACGAACCAAACGTCGTCAAAATCAGCCCAATCTGAGTTGGCACGCGCCCGCACGTGCCTCTGGAACACAGCCACGTGCCACTGCCTTAAAAAACCCTAAACCGGTTTTTTTCTAAACTAGTTCTTACTCCCTTGACCGGTTCACCTATATCTAACCCGGTTTTTTTTCACTCTAAGACTGGTTCCCCACTAAATCAACCGCTTCGGATCCATTTCTGGCCTCAGATCTCTCGGAATCAGATTAGTTTTTACAGATATTGTGTTATCTTACACGTTTCTTAATGGAAAAGCACGAGTTTTCGCATCCGATTTCTGTCGTTCTCAATGGCACCAACTATGTTCAATGGTCCCAAGCCATGACAAGTTTTCTGAAGTCTCGTAAGTCCTGGAGAATTGTTACTGGAGAAGTTGTTAAGCCAACCAAGAAAACCGATAAAACTGACGATAAGTTCAATGATCGCCTTGATGATTGGGAAAGCAAAAATGGTGATATTATCACATGGGTTCGGAATACATCTATCTCTCGTATAGGGTAGCAGATTGGTCGTTTTTCCACTGGGAAGGAAGTCTGGGATTTTCCACAATCTAGGTACACTCCAAAGGACCTCTCTCATCAATACCAGTTGCTTACTGCTTTACATTCTAAAACTCAACAACTCGAGCAATCAATTGATGATTATTTATCCGACCTTCAAGCTATTTGGGATCAGTTAGCCCAATCCAAACCTTCTTTTTGTGAGCATGATGCAGAAAAATTTAAAACATACCGAGATAACCAGCGTGTTATCACTCTTCTAATGGGACTTCACGATAAATTCGAACCAGTTCGGGCTGCTCTACTCCATTGCAATCATTTACCGTCTCTTGATGATGTCACGACAGAGCTTCTCTCTGAAGAAACTCGGTTCGCCACTCGGGCCCACAATTTTAATGCTGTTTTAGCCGTTCCGAGCTCGAAACCTACCAAAAACTCGTTTTCTCGAGAATGTTCGTATTATCATGCCACCACCCATATACTACTAAAGTGTCCAATTAGGACGTGTTTCTTTTGCAAAAAGGTGGGACCAGGTCACTTTCAAGCCGATTGTTACAAGAACTCATCTAGGAGATCCTCCTCTTGATCATCCTCTAGCACCATCACCGCTGCCACCACTGATTCTTCTGAAGCAGACATTTTTACTGCACCAGTGACTCTAGCTGACATCATAGCTCTTCTGAAACAGGTTACATCCTCTTCTGGTTCTGCTATGGCCACCACCACAGGTACATCTTGGTTCTTTGATTCTGGTTGCTGCAATCATATGACTTCTGATCATACTATTTTCACCTCTAAAAGTCATAATTCTCATACACCCACCATTAAAACTACTGATGGCTCTCAATTATCTGTTAGTCATGTTGGAACGGTTACTACTCCTAGTCTCTCTTTACCTACTACATTTTATATTCCCAAATTGACTATCAACCTTATTTCTGTTGGTCAACTATGTGATCTTGGACTGAATGCTATATTTTCCTCGTCTGGTTGTCATGTGCAAGATCCTCAGACGGGACAAATTATTGGGATAAGCCGTAAAGTTGGCCGCATGTTCGAGCTCATACACCTCTGTACCTCACCCACTCCTATTGTTGCATCCACACCACCTGTTGCATCCCCACCAAATGTTTCTTCATTTGAGTTGTGGCATTCCCGTTTAGGACATGTGTCTTTTGATCGTCTTCGTTTTATTGTGTCATCTGGTCAGTTAAGGTCAATAAAGTCTGAGAAATTGTCTTGTTTATCTTGTCAACTTGGAAAACAACCGGCATTATGTTTTAATAAAAATGATTTTATTTCTTCAGCACCATTTGATCTTATTCACTCTGATGTTTGGGGACCCTCTCCACATTCTATCATGGGGGGTTCAAAATATTTTGTTATCTTTTTGGATGATTATAGTCGTTTTACTTGGATCTATCTTATGAAAACTCGTTCAGAATTACCCCAAATTTATATTAATTTTGCTCGCATGATTCAAACTCAGTTTTCTCGTCCAATAAAAAATTTTCGAGCTGATAATGCCAAGGAATACAAGGGAACCTCATTTCTTAAATTTCTCCGTGAACAAGGCACTGTTTCTCAATATTCTTGTCCTGGTACATCTCAGCAAAATGGTCGTGCTGAACGCAAGCACAGACATATTCTTGATACTGTTCGCACACTTCTTATCTCTAGTAGTTGTCCTGAAAGGTTTTGGGGGGAAGCAGCACTTACTGCTATTTACACTATCAATCATATCCCTATTCCCTTTCTTCAGCATCAATCTCCATATGAGAGACTTCATGGTACCTCTCCTGATTACAATTTCTTACGAGTCTTCGGTTGTGCTTGTTTTGTGTTACTTTAGCCTCAAAAAACATTCTAAATTAGAACCACATGCTCGTCTTTGTTGCTTCTTGGGGTATGGGATAGAACATAAATGTTATCGGTGTTGGGACCATATTTCCAAACGCTTATGAATTTCTCGTCATGTTGTCTTTTGGGAACATAAAATGTTCTCCTCTCTATCCAAATTTTATGTCCTTGAAGAATCACCACTTCCGTTCTTTACTCATTCATCTCTTGACCTTTTCACACCTGAACTTGAGGGTCCAGTTGTCACATTCCCACCAAAACCTAAACCAGAAGCCACACCATCACCACCTCAACCTCCCAGACCAACACCTCCTGAACCATCTTCACCTGACGTCATTTCTTCAAACGAGCTTCAATATACGGCACCTCCCAATGATAATGTCTCGCCTGCTGATCCTGTCATACCTCCACCACAACGACAGTCCACTCGGGTAAGAGAGCTCCCTCATCACCTTCGTGATTACCATTGTTATTCTACTATGATATCTCACTATGAACCTACATCCTATAAGGAAGTTAGTACTAATCCACTTTGGCAGCAAGCTATGACCGAAGAATTACAAGCTTTAGATAAAGCGCATACCTGGGATCTTGTGACTCTTCCTCCTGGAAAATCTGCAGTTGGGTGTAAATGGGTGTATAAAATCAAGACACGATCTGACGGTTCGATTGACCGATACAAAGCTCGTCTTGTAGCCAAGGGGTTCAATCAGGAGTATGGTATAGACTATGATGAAACTTTTGCTCCTGTGGCTCGAATGACGTCTGTTCGCAGTCTTATTGCTATTGCTGCCGTTCGCAAATAGGATCTTTTTCAGATGGATGTTAAAAATGCATTTCTTAATGGGGACCTCACAGAAGAAGTATATATGAAACCACCTCCCGGTTATTCACACCAGTCCACTCAGGTCTACAAATTTCGTCGTGCTCTATATGGACTCAAGCAAGCTCCCCGAGCTTGGTTCGTAAAATTTAACTCTACCATCACAAAGCTTGGTTATTCATCCAGTTCGTCAGACTCAGGCCTCTTTATTCGAAAGACAAATTCTGGGACTATTCTTCTTCTCCTCTATGTGGATGATATGATAATTACTGGGGATGATATGATAATTACTGGGGATGATATTTTTGGTATCTCAAATCTCAAACAATCTCTCAGTTAGTTTTTTGAAATGAAGGATCTTGGTCGTCTCAACTACTTCTTAGGGCTGGAAGTCTTTTCTAATTCAACATGTTACTATTTATCTCAGGTGAAATACACGTCTTATTAGAATATATAGATATGGTAGGATATATAGATATGGTATATGTATAAATGGTATAGTTGACTACCACCATAATTCCTAGAATTATGGGATATTATTTTATTTCCATGTACAGCCCATTCAATCCCTATTTAAGGGACATTTGTATTCATTCATTATAATCAATATAAGTTATTCTCTCATCTCTCTCTAATCATCAACACGTCTGACGTTCTGGCTTGTGCTGGTCTCACTGACTGTAAAACTGCATCTACTCTATTGGACACCAATGTTAGACTTACTCCGTTTGATGGTACTCCTCTCTCTGATGGAACTTTATACAGACAGTTAGTTGGCAGTCTGATTTATCTTACTGTTACTCGCCTGGATATTGCTTATGCTGTCCATGTTGTCAGTCAGTTTATGGCTGCTCCTCGCTCTACTCATTTTGATGCTATTATTCGGATTCTTCGTTATCTCAAAGGGACAGTTTTTCATGGGCTTCACTACTCCTCAAAGTCATCTCTTGTATTAAGGGCTTACTCTGATGCAGACTGGGCCGGTGACCCTACGGATCGTCGGTCTATTACTGGTTACTGTTTCTTCCTCGGGGACTCCCTTCTTACTTGGCGTAGTAAGAAACAATCTGTTGTTTCTCGATCAAGCACTGAGGCTGAATACCGCGCTCTTGCTGATACTTCACAAGAACTAATATGGCTTCGACACCTCCTCGATGAATTAGGTGTTCCTCAAGACTCTGCTACTACTCTTTATTGTGACAACCGCAGTGCCATTCAAATCAGTCACAATGACGTCTTTCATGAACGAACTAAACACATTGAGATTGATTGTCACTTTATTCGCTAGCATATTCGCAATATGTACATTCGTCTTATGCCCGTATCTTCAGATGACCCGCTTGCAGATCTCTTCACTAAAAGCTCACCAGCCTAGCCGTTTCCAAGCATTGATTTCCAAACTCCAACTGGTCTCTCACTTACCACCTTGAGTTTGAGGGGGGGTGTTAGAATATACTATATATTACGTTTCCTATTTCTATTATACTTTCCATATTGTATTAATTGTATTGATTGTGTTCCCATTATACTTTCCTAATTGTATCCTAGATTAGGGTTTTATTTCTAATATATATATTCTTACTCTATTGTACATTCAATGATCAAGAAAGTAATACAATTCTTTCATTCTCCTTCTTCAATCTCTCTTTCGTTTCTATTTCGTTACAGATCTAATGGGAAAACCATAAAGAATTTTCACTCGAAGAAACTCTAGCTGGTGACCGCTAGCAAAATTCACAGAAAAAATAATCCAACCATTTATCCATTGAATTAGTCCTCTAGTTCTTACAGCAAGTCCTCGATCTAGTTCTTACAGCAATACATGTAGCTGCTAATATTGTCTTAGCACCCACTTTTAAAACAGAGGCCAAAGCTCTACTTGGCAGCAGATGATGGGGCCGAGTAATTACAGACTTACAGTAGACACATCTGCAAGTCATTGTAATTGGGAAGACATTATTTGCAAAGATGATGAAGAAACTGTGACTTCTATACACCCCCGTAAGTATCCTCTTAGAACCAAACTTGGTAAGTTGAACTTATCTTCTTTACCAAATTTTGAAATCCTCGATCTTCGTGACTGTAGACTTTATGGAAGCATCCCATTGGTATGTTTCCGAAACTTACCAAAATCTATCTTGCTTTTAATTCTCTTGCAGGTAAGCTACTTCTTTCGCTAGCTAACCTTACAAAACTAGCATATTTGGACATTTATAGTAACAATATTAGTAGCACCATACCCTTTGGAATTCCTTCATTTCCTGGTTCTTTGACCAACTTGACCGATTTTTATCTTTGCAAAAATAAACTTATGGGTCTGATTCCAAGTTCTTTGACCAACTTGACCCATTTAGAAGAATTGGACCTTTCGAAAAATCAGCACACCGGGTTCATTCCCTTAGAGTTGGGAAAAATTGAGTCCTCTGATTAAGATGGACCTTTGACCATAATAGTCTGGTTGGTCTGATCCCATCAATTCTGGACTTTTATCTAATCAAACCTGATTAAATCTTGCTTCAAATCAGCTCAACAGCTATATACCTATTGATCTTGCTTATTTATGGAACTTAATGTACTTGAATCTGTTCCACAGTAAATCTCTCTGGCAAAATCCCCACTTGTCTATGTAAACTTTGCCCCAAGTATTCACTTATCTTGTTAGAAAATGCCCTCCAAGGGGAGTCCACATGTAAAGGCGAGGAGAAGAAGCAGAAGAAGAGAAATATATAAATGTATTATTTCCTCATTTTTCTTTCAATCACCATTTCCCTGGCTTTCTTGAATCTCAGCGTTATGTTCTTTTACCGACGTAAGGCTAAAAGAAACAAAAGTGATGCAAGAACAACTAAGCATGGTAATATGTGCTCCATATGGAACTATGATGGAAGAATTGCGTATGAAGATATTATTGAAGCAACATATGACTTTGACATCAGATACTATATCGGGAACGGTGGCTATGGGAGCGTATACAAAGCCCAGTTACCAGGTGGGAAAGTCATTGCCTTAAAGAAACTCCATTGTTTGGA
Source organism: Lonicera japonica (assembly GCA_021464415.1). Lineage (NCBI taxonomy): Eukaryota > Viridiplantae > Streptophyta > Magnoliopsida > Dipsacales > Caprifoliaceae > Lonicera > Lonicera japonica. The sequence goes on along the minus strand of CM038469.1, from coordinate 40,238,908 downwards.
AGCCGAGGATCTTGTTTTTGACAAATGTTTCAAAAACGAGGTGCATTTTTGTCAAACGTAAGGCATAGACACATTGTGAAGCTTTATGGGCTTAGCTTGCATAACCAGTCCATGTTCTTGGTTTGTGAGTATATGGAAAGCAGAAGCTTATTTTACGAAGGGATGATCTTGAAGCAGTTGAATTGGATTGGACTAAGAGGGTAAACATTGTTAAAGGCATTTCACATGCTTTATCATATTTGCATCAAGATTGTAAGCCGCCAATTGTTCATAGAGATATTTCAAGCAGTATTGTCCTTTTGACTCTAAATTGGAGGTTTTTGTGGCAGATTTTGGCACCGCTAGATTGTCGTGCCCAAATTATTCTTATCAAACTGTAGCTGCAGGCACTTTTGGATTTGTTGCTCGGTTGCTCCCAGTGAACTATTCTTCTCATTCAATTCTCTGTCATTTTCTTTCTTTCTTCTTTTGCCCCAAAAAGAATCTTTACGTGGTATTTGATGAGTGACATTGATGCTCATTGCTGAAAGTTATGTTGAATGATCTTGAAATTTTAGCATATCTAGATGGGAATCATGAAAACCCAACTTAAGAAACTTCCTTAAGCTTTTGCACAGCAAACTTCCTTAAGTTAATGTTATTAATACGTTTCATTTAGAGCACCCACAACAATGTAGAAAAGTAGGATTAGTAGAATAAACCTATCCTCAAATACTGTATTGCATATTGGGAAAGGATGAAGTTTAAGTCTGGCTAAGCTCCTTCGCATACGGACAATTTACTCAATGGATACCTGGTGTCCCTTTGAGTCCCAAACAGACTCCATTTGGTGTATATCAGATGGAAATCTATTGTCTGTTTGGTGATCAGCCAGACACCTCTTACCCGTTTCAACCAAGCCGACATCTCTATCTTTACTGTTTTAAATTATGTTTTCATTCTGAACCATGGTGGAATGCAGAATGCAATTAGTATATCTTTATACTACTAACTATAAGAGATTAACAGTGTTGTGAATGCTCTAACGTATCTCTAATTATTAATGTTTCTTTTGTGACCTTTGTTTTTCTTGTTGAGCATGCCAGCACCATGGTCGTGACCGAAAAATGTGACATCTATAGCTTTGGGATCGTGGCACTAGAAACCGGCCTTTTTGGGAAGCTAGGCATCCGAGAGAGTTTTTCTGATCTCTAACATCTCCGGTTGCTCAAAATATACATTGGCCAAAGTGTTAGACCCGCGTCTCCAACACCCAAGTGATGGGCTCGTTCAACAGGATGTTTTTTCGAGTTATTACATTGGCATTTTCATGCTTATGTTCGGATCCAAAATCTAGGCCAAGCATATCTAAAGAGTTCCTAGCTTTGAGGGATAGTAGCAGCCAATATTTTCCCCCAACTCTAGCTTGCAAAATTTGAAAATAAACTAGTTTTTGTGTTTATATCCGATTTTGGTATGTTTTGTATCTTGTAACATATTCACTATCTAACTTCATCGTTATTTCCAGCCTGGCTTAGAGGCGACAGACCGGTTAACAAACTACACAGTTTGGTCATCAAGTGCAGACATGAATGTATACAGGAGTTGCCTTGTTGAAGAGCCTTAAGTCCTTGCTACTTCTTGACTTAAGAAAAATTGGTATTAAAATTGAATTATTTGAAAGTATAATCATAAAAATTACAATGATTTTCGACCAAGTGCATGAGTATGTTAAAAATGTGTGTGCTAGAGTTTTTAAACCATGGAGAAAATAGGCTGCAATTTAATTGTGCTAAAGGCAGAAAACTCTCGGGGGATTCTCGTTACTTTTATGTCCGCTAGTAGGAAATTAATTTACTACTCCTGCCAATTAAAATTTTCAAAAGCTGGAATTTCGTTGGTTGAAATTATAAAGTAAAGCTCTAAATCTATCAAGTTAGCACAATAGTTTCCCAGTAACGACTGTGGGAACATTTATGTTAAAGGGGAGTATTTATCATTATTATATTTAGGTCCGTTTGATGACAAGATGGAAATTGGTAGAAAAATCAATGTATTTTTGTGAGAAGGATAAAAAATAAGTTGAGGGGTGTAGTAAGATGTCCTCTTGCTTTTTTTGTTTTTTCCGTGGAAAAAATTTCTGTAGGTAGTAGTGATGAAAAAAATTCCACAAAAAATGGAGGATGAGACATCTACTCATAATAATAAATATGAGATGGAGAAGATCTTGCCACATCCCTCAATTTAATTTCCATCTTCCCACAAAAATATATTAATTTTTAATATTTTTTATCTTGTTATCAAATAGAGCGTTAGAGACCATATTTTAAGGCTGCTTTTAATTTTGAATTTGTTAGATACAGAGCTCTAATTTTCCCCAGAAATGGACGGAAGTGATAGAACCCATGCATGTATATGTAAATTTCTCAATAATAGGTGGTGGACTGTGGGCAACATTTCAATAATAGGTGGTTGGTCAAGTATTTGGTCTTCCGATTGTACTGCAACCAACGAATTGCTATGAACCTTCATGATTTGTTGTCATCTTTTTACGTTGAAAGCGAATGGTTGGCCGGCCTTGTGGAAAATTTTCAGCTAGTGAATGCAGTTTCACACAGACACACCGTGAGCATCGGGTTTCGATAAAACAATCTTCATTTTGATTTGAGGTGAAAGTTTCGATACTGTCTATGATTGCATTGCTCGTTATTTAACAAAGGTCATTAAACCCGTTAACAAGTTTGTATTAGGAATTGGGTAATTTAGCATGAAGCTTAAAATAAATATTATGTTCAAAACAGAAGCTTAACATATAACAAATAAACAAAAATATAGTATTAAGTATGAAATTCAGTTACACATGGGTGTTAGCATAATGGAAAAGGGGTGGGTTTCCCTCACCTCCATAGGAACATGATTTTATTCTCCCGTAGCCGACTACCATATGTATTCATATAATGCCAAAAATAAATTCTACTTTATTAGATTTCTTTTAACATTATAAATTTATATTAATTTAAAAATTCTAAAATGTATTTGTTTATTAGTAATTATGTTTAATGTTTAAACCATAAAATTGAATATATTGTCTATGTGGTTCGGTAAAATATTCATGTTGTACATAATCGGGCGTAAGTGAATTTTATTTATTTGTTTTAGATTTAATGTTTAAACCAAAATATTGAATATATTGTAGATGTGGTTTATTATAACATTCATGTTATACATCATTGCGCGTAAGTGAAATTCTTTATTTTTTCATGTTATACATCATCCGCTTAAATGTTTTTTTTTTCATTTATCATTTTAATATTCTCTCTGTTATATAATCTTTATTTATATGAGTGTGCTATTATTGTTTCATACTTTGCATAACAATCTCACATACTTTTAATAAAATTACCAATTTACCAATTCTAAAGATTTAGTAAAAATATATTACACTCTTATGTCTCGAATCATGAGTCTGTTTGGCCACCAAGTATTAATAGAATTCGGTGCGACAAATTTTTATCATGAATTTACAACATGCATCTTTTGATTTTTTGATAATTATTAATTAGAGTTTACACTTTTTTTTTAATCTACCAAATCTAAAGACTTGGTAAAAATATATTACACTCTTATGTCTCCAATCAAAAGTCTGTTAGGCCACCACGTATTAAAAGAATTCGGTACTACAAATTTTTATCATGAATTCACAACATGCATCTTTTGATTTTTTTGATAATTATTAATTGGAGTTTAAGACTTGATAATTTACACTTTTTTTAATATACCAATTCTAAAGACTTGGTAAAAACATATTACACTCTTAGTGTCACATTATTTTACTTCGATACTGACATTAACTTATGCTTTTTTGTTCTTATGATGCGCCAAAGAATTGGTATAATTTATTATGTTAATTTATAATTTGAAGAGCATATATTATTACTAATATTAGTATTTTTAATGGTTTTTCAGGTGTTTGGTTTGAGTTTTGAAAATAATTTGAAGAGCATATAACTCAAGTGGGGTCAACTAATCCCACTATCTTAAGTCTAGCCACGCCCCTGTTCCCTTCTTGAATACGCTCATGGTTCGTTTGGTTTGAGTTTTGAAAATAGAATGGGCATCTTAAATTTCTGAAAAACTTTTCTCATGTCATTTAAGATGTCTCGCCAATGTTTGATTCAGATATGAATTCTTCCTTCTTGAAACGTTAAATTACCACTATATTTGATTCAAACGAGAATATGAATGAAATATGTGTTAATTATTAAAATATTCTTCATTTTATAAAATTAAAGGATAAGTCCTAACAAATTTATAAGGGTAAAAATTTATTTTTATTATTAAGAACTGGCAAAAGTTTTTGTATGTATTTAATAATAAAAAAAAAAGTTCAATAACAAAAAAAAAATAGTTTTTTTTTCCTATTTAAAAAAGGTGAATGAAAAAAAAAAGTTGTCTTAGTAAGTAGAAGGGACATTTTGGTCTTAAAAGAAAATCTAAAAGAGAATGCTTAGAGTAATCATTTATTCAGGACTTAGCTCCTCTCCATTACCTTTCGGTGCAATTTCGTCTAAGGGGGTATAGTTTGAAGACTAAACGAATGAATTTTTTCATGAAAATTGGTAGAGATGATCTCTATGATTAGTAAATCATTTTCACAAAATTTCATCTAAATATTAAATCTAGAAATGGGTGAGATGATGATCTAAAATTTGAATGGTTGAAAATGAACAAATACATCAAATTTTTATCACGCTCACCTCCGGTTTGAATCTCTTGATAAAATTTTGTGGATATTATCTACTCATTCTATAGATCATTTCTATCAAGTTTTATGAATCCGTTTAATCCTCGAATTAGACCCCCTTTGACAAAATTGAACTAAAGAGGTAATGGCGAGGAGTCAAGTCCATCAATTCCCATCTATTTAAGAGGGAGAGCTTTGAAGGAATAATCTATCCTTGACATGATGCATTCTTAGCTCAAAATATGAACCAAACATCAAAATTCTTATGGAAGAAATGATTTAAAATTCAAATCAAACGAGCCCTCAAGATGTATATGTGTCGATCAGCTTTTCATTGTTGAAAAATCGCTCCACCCCCCCCCACAAGACTTGTGACCTGAACGGCTGAACCTGATCGATCAAGAAGACTAATAATACTCTTCAATAACTCGGTCGCAATTAATCCAAGCCCTTCCCTCCCTTCCCTTAATTCTTGATCGATTACGCTCACTCTGTACGTCAGTGTTAAACAACTTTCGATCACTTGTTGAAAAATCCCCACAACGATTATATTGGCCTTCTAACAAATTGTGAAGTAATTACTTGCTGTGGAATTTAAGACCTTTATATGGTTGACTTGACTTAATTATCACCTGATCGATCACTGCCACTCATATATTTATGCTCCTTTCATCCATACCAAAGTCAATTAGCAGATTAGTTACGACACTCATTCGTAAAGAATACTGCAACCATATATAGTGTCATAAATTTCAACTTGAAATTGGAATGAAGAAATAAATCGTAATATTATCCGAACTTCAAATTAACTTGGGGCAAGAAAGGGACTAATTAAGACTCTTCAACAACACTTTGGAATTAATATTCCAAATCTTTCCCTTCTTCGGATTCAGTCACTTGTTCACAACTCCTTGATTACCGGCCAATTCAGTCAACCATTTGCTGCTTTAATTTCAAAAAAGATGACAAAAACTTAATTAAGACTTGACTTATCACCTGATCGCCCATACCATATATTCAGAAATTTACAAACACGTGTTAGAAGAATGTATGATAACTGGAACTCTGTATCTCGTAAATTAATAAAGAAAACCACCTCAAAATTTAGTCTCTCTCTCTATATATATAAGAATGATAAACATGAACCGGTTGGTAGAAATGCGACTGTGTTCAAATCCATTTGTGTGGCTCTGTTAAAATAACATATTTATGGTCCTCTCATCGATCGATTCATACCATATATTCAAGTTATTTGCTAGTAGGCTTACTGGCAAAACAGAAAACCGCTTCACCAGCTAGAAATGTGACTTTGTCGCTCGTTTATAAGTTTTAAAGCTAATCCATAATTTTTTTTACCAAAATCTAATTGGGGCTTTAGTCCCCACAAAGCCACAAGCCCCCGGCGTGGAGTCCGCTCCTGGCTACGGTTAAAAAATGCTGTTCAAGAAAGGGGAATTGTGACTCTTCAACAGGTCAACACCATTGACCCCCAACTTATTAATTCTCTTCTTTATTTTGTTCATTCATCAATTTGTATCAAACAGCATTTATTTTTTATCTCCCACTCTGTGTTTGGGGTCTAGTAATAATACTAAACATGGTTACTTGCAATCTTATTACACATATATATTTAAATATAATCATACACCTATCCGTCATGAGCAATGCAATCATAAAGAGTATCATAATCAAATTTCTCCTCAAATCAAAATGAAGAATGAAAACCATAATATTATCCAAACTTTATGGTTTTGGGTCGAGCAACGAACTAACTCTTCAACAACTCATCACGATTAATCCAAGTCTTTCCCTTCCTGGATATGCACATTTTTAGCACCTCTTTGAACCAAACTATACTATAAATTCCATTTTAATACTGATGTTCTTTCTTGTGCTTCTTGGCTCCAAAGGTATAACAATAATGGGCCTCTAATACTTAGGATATGACCATCCTATGGACCTATAGTTGATAACAAACCTTCTAAAGTAAATTTTTTCGTGAAAAATTAGGATCAGATGGAGAAAGTCTCATCAAACTACTCATCTCTTTTTTCAACTTTGCAATCAAACCGACCAACTGGCCCATAGTATCATAAATTCACTCCTCGAATTTAATCAGAAGGAAAAATGCAAATCATAATAATTATCCAAAGTTTACAGTTTGGGTTGAGCAAGGGACTAATTAAGAGACTTCAACAACTAATCCTGATTAATCCAAGTCCTTCCCTTCTTCAATAAAAAGCTTCACTTGTAGGAAAATCCTTACTGAATCAGTCAGCCAGCCAGTCGCTTTTAACAAAAACGACCAAAAAAAGATATTCATGAATTATTATAGTTAGTAGTAGTCGATGTTGTCCCCTTCGCCGGTCTTTGTTAAAATCTAAAGGCCAGCTTAGACAGTTTGGTCATCAACTCCTTTCTACTTCAAGGCATATGGAAAATTGGTATTAAAATTCAATTTGTAGCATAATCATACAAATTACATACAACGATTTTCAAGATAGAATTTTAAAAATGTGTGGCACTAGACTGTATGTGATCAATAGTGTGTTATGGAGAAAATAAGCTGCAATTCTTTTTTTTTTGTTTTTTTTAAACAATCGCTCCACACGAGACAGCTAAACAGCATTAATAAAATCAGTACATACAAGATTTGACAGCCAATCTGGGAACAAAGAGCCCCCAGCTCTCCGAAATCTGACCAATAAAAGCATACTTAGCAATATTCTGCGCTGCTTTATTACAATCATGGGGCACCTCACGCCCTCGAGAAAACCTTAATATAATGCAAGAAAGTTCCAGTCTGTACACCGTTGGCAAATTCACTACTGCCAGTGAAAATTTTCAAAGTACAGGAGATGCTCTTAAATTCTAGAAAGTAAGTAATGTGGAGAAAGACCAAATAAATAATTAATTAACAATCTCAGTTGACTCCTCCACTCATCACTCATCTGTGGAGCACATGCATATATACGAGTCGACCACTTGTTTGTGGAGCTCTGCTCTGATCCAAACCAAGCATATATATATCCTACTAATAATCTAGCTATTACATATAGTTTAGTTAGTTAATTGCAACAATTATTATTATTGTTCAGCTATCAGTAGTACCGATGAGGGCTGTATGGTTGGCACTGGCAGCTATTATTACAGTTTCAGCAGCAGCAGCGGCAACATCTATTACTCCTAATAAATCTTCTTCAGAAGCAACACCATTGTCGTCGTCATGGTTAACAAGAGAGTCTGAAGCTCTAGCGGGTATCCGCTGGTGGTGGAATGTGGACCCTGCTACGAGCCATTGTAACTGGGAAGGCATTGGTTGCAATGAGGCAGGAAGTGTCACTTCTATAACCTGCCCTGCAAGTTCTCATGGTTATGATGGAGTTGATATACATGAGCTTAACTTGTCTTCATTTCAAAACCTTGAAAGCCTTCATCTTAATAATTGTGGGCTTAAAGGAACCATTCCATATGAAATCGGCATGCTTTCCAAACTGACCTACCTTTTTCTTTCTCTCAATTCTCTTTCAGGTAACCTGCCTCTTTCACTGGCCAAACTCACCAACCTAACGTGCATCAACATTTCTCATAATAATATGAGTGGCTTCATTCCATTTGAAGAATTAGGGAATCTAAAGAATTTAATAGTTCTGAACCTTGCTAGCAACCTATTTTCTGGTCCAATCCCTTCATCAGTTGGTTTCTTAATCAATTTAACTTTCTTATTCCTTGATGGGAATAGACTCACTGGGTCCATCCCATCCAAATTAGGAAATCTGAAGAGTCTTTCATTTATAGACCTTCGTCACAACGTCTTTTCTGGTCCAATCCCTTCATCTATCTGCTTCTTAACCCATTTAACCGCCTTGGAACTTTCTGGGAACCAACTCACTGGATCTATTCCGTTAGAAATACAGAATCTGAAAAGCCTGCAATATTTGGACCTTAGTAACAATGGCTTTTCAAGTCCAATCCCTTCATCGATCTGTTTCTTACCCGCTTTAGTACACTTGAAACTTTCTAGGAATCAACTCACTGGATTCATTCCATTAGAAATAGGGAATCTTAGATATCTCAATTATTTGAGCCTTGAGCAGAACAACCTTTCAGGTACCATCCCTTCAACTATGGGACTATTGACTAGTTTAGCAGTTCTAGACCTTTCTTACAATTTATTTAACGGCACCATACCTGCTAATCTTTCTTCCTTGTCAAACTTAGACTACCTCAATCTCTCCTACAATAAACTTGTTGGCTCTATCCCCACCACCCTTTGGAAATTGTGCTCCAACTCGGAAATACAGTTGCTGGGAAATGGTGGCCTGGAGGGCAACCTTAATTGTGAATTAGAAACGAAGGACCACAACAAGAGTAGTAGTTTGTCTAAAGAAAAAAAGAGGAGGAATGGAGTTGGGCACTTTATCCCCATTATAATTATCCTAGTCGCCATTTCACTTGCCTTGTTCATCGTCCTTGCCCGCAAATTCTTTTCTTGGCATAATAAGGCTATGAAAAGCAAAAGCTTGTCAGTAACAACAAAGCATGGAAATTTTTCCTCCATATGGAATTATGATGGGACAATTGCATATGAAGACATCATCAGATCAACAAATGACTTTGATATCGCACATTGTATTGGAACTGGCGGTTATGGCAGCGTCTATAGGGCTCAACTGCCAAGTGGCAAAGTAATCGCCTTGAAGAAACTTCATCGTTTTGAAGCCGAGGAGCCAGCTTTCGACAAAAGCTTTAAGAATGAAGTACAAGTGTTATCAAATATAAGACATAAAAACATTGTCAAGCTTTATGGGTTTTGTTTGCACAACCGGTGCATGTTCCTGGTTTACGAATACATGGAAAGAGGAAGCTTATTCTGTGCCCTAAGAGATGATGTTGAGGCTGTAGAATTGGATTGGATTAAAAGGGTGAACGTCGTTAAAGGCATAGCACATGCTTTATCTTACATGCATCACGATTGTAGTCCACCTATTGTTCATCGGGATATTTCAAGTAATAATGTTCTCTTGAACTCAAAACTAGATGCATTTGTAGCCGACTTTGGTACAGCTAGATTGCTATCTCCTGATTCGTCCAACCAAACCTTAATTGCAGGCACCTACGGATATATTGCTCCAGGTGAGTGATTCTTGTTACATATTTCTAGTGTTTCCTTTTCATCCCAAAAAACAGAAAAGAAAAATTATTATAATTTTATTTTAATGTTTTTCATTGGGCAATGCAGAGCTTGCCTACACCATGGTGGTTACAGAAAAATGCGATGTTTATAGCTTTGGCGTGGTGGCACTTGAAATAATAATGGGAAGGCATCCGGGTGATCTCCTCTCGTCATTAACATCTCCATTTACCCAAAATCCAATGGTGAATGATGTGTTGGACCCACGGCTCTCACATCCAACAGATCGATTGGTTGAATGGGACATTGTTATGGTTATGAGGTTAGCATTTTCATGCTTAAGTTCTAATCCCAAATCACGGCCTACAATGCAAAGAGTGTCACAAGAATTTCTAGTTCGTAGGTCTCCACTGCCCAAACCTCTTCATTTGATTTCACTGTTGGAGTTGACGAATCCTTAAATAGTGCATCAAGTTGTACATTATGATTCAGCAGTTATGTATTCAGTATTCTTCTGGCATAAACCATTTCTGCTTTACCAATAGTACTACCTTAAAATAAATGTGTGTTTCACTAATTAGTATACATGGCTAGTTCTTCTTGTCTGGCAATCAAGAAAAAATAATTTCATGATAATGGCATACAATATCTGCTGAATAAGAAGGGGAGGGGTGAATGTGGGATAAAATAACTTATTAAAATGAAGTGAATAACTACTTCTGACACACCATCAACCAAATTTCATGAAGTGGGCTCACGGTTTTTCCATTAAGTCGTATTAGCCTTTGACATTCCAACAACTTTTAAAGCTAGATTATAAGCATAAAATACACATTTTTAATCCTTTTCAAAACAAGAAGCTGATAAAAGAGTCACATAATCACTTGAATAATAAAGAATTTTTACCTCAGTGATCTAATGGGAAAACCATAAGGATTTTTTCTCGATTCACCCACGCTTATTTTTTCACTTGAACAAGCTCTAATCTGTGCCCGCTAGCAAAATTCATAGAAAAAATAATCCAACCATCGGTTCTTTCTGAAATAAGCATGGCATTGTGTTCAATTAGTCCTCTAGTTCTCGCATCAGTAGATGCCACTACTAATATTGTCTCAGCAGCCACTTCTAAAGCAGAGGGCAAAACTCTACTTGACAGCGGATGGTAGGGCCAAGTAATTACAATAGACAAATCTACAAGTCATTGTAATTGACAAGGCCTTATTTGCAAATATGATGAAGAAATTGTAACTTATCTACACATCCATAAATATCCTCTAAAAACCATACTTGGTAAGTTGAACTCATCTTCTTTACCAAATCTTGAAATCCTCGATCTTCACTATGGCCTTTACGGAACTCAGAAGTATCCCATATGAATTGGTACACTTTTGAAAGTTACCCAAATCTATCTTCCTTTCAATTATCTTACGGGCAAGCTACCTCTTTCGCTAGCTAACCTTACAAAACTATCATATCTTGACATTTACACTAACAATGTTGGTGGCACAATTGGAATACGGAGTTTGAAGAATTTGCAGCATCTAACCCTCAACAACAATAACTTTACAAATCCAAATCCTTCATCTCTTGGTTCCTTGACCAACTTGACCAATCTGTATCTATTCAAAAACAAATTTATGGGCCCAAGTCCTTCGTCTGTGGGTCTTTTGACTTGTTTAGAAAAATTGGACCTTTCAAAAAATCACCTCACACCTGATGGACTTTGGTAATAACAATATTTTCGGTCCGATCCCATCAACTCTAAGACTTTTGACTAATCTAACTCGATTAAATCTTGCTTCAAATCAACTCAACAACCATATACCTATTGATCTTATTTACCAAAATTAGCATAAATGAATCTCTCCCACAGTACTCTCTCTGGCAAAATCCCCGCTTGTCTTTGTAAACTTTGGCTCAACTCTTCAGTTATCTTGTAGAAAATGCCCACAAGGGGGACTTCACTTATAAAGGCAAGAAGAAGAGGAACATAGACATGTACTATTTCCTCATTTTTCTTTCACTCACCATTTCCATGGCTTTCTTGATTCTCGGCGTTATGTTCTTTTATTGGCACAATGCTAAAAGAAACAAAAGTAATGCAAGAGAACTAAGCATGGTAATATGTACTCAATATGGAACTATGATGGAAGAATCACGTATGAAAATATTATTGAAGCAACAAATGACTTTGAAACCATTGTCCACATGATTGGCTCAAACCATTGTCCTACTTTGGAAAAATGTAGAACTCAATAGGGGTTTACAATATGGAGAGTGTCACCACACAAGTAACGATGCATTTTAAGAGAAAACCCCACACATGTGGCCCAAGAAATTGGGGACAAAATCGTTACTATGTGCGTGTACAGATGTTGCATTGACAAACTGGACGATCATGCAGAATTAGTCCAAGGTGGAGTGTGAAATTGATGTACCCTAGATAAAATTCATCGATGGAGCCTATGGTGGAGTGTGAAATTGGTGCATCTTGAAATGTTGCATTAACAAGCTCTGTGTGATGAAATTTTGTGAAGATGATCTCTATTGCATTAACAAGCTAGACGATTGTGCCGACTTAGTCCAAGGTGGAGCCAAGGTACACTTGTATGATGAAATTTTGTTAAAATTTCATGGAAAAATTCACTTAGACTCTGTGGAACCTACGGTGGAGTGTGAAATTGGTATACCTCGAGATAAAATTCATCTAGACTAAGTGGAGCCTCAGTGGAGTGTGATATTGATATACTCAAGATGTAAGCTAGAAGATCGTGCGGACTTAGTTCAAGGTGGAACCAAAGGTGGACTAGTTTGATCCAAGGTGGAAATTATTGGGAATGGTTGGTTTAAAACCATTGTCGCACATTGGAAAAGTGTAGAACTCGACATGGGTTTAGAAGATGGGGAGTGTCACAAAATAATAACGATACCTTTAAAAGAAAACCTCATACATATAGCCCAAAGGAGTTTAAGTTGGGAACAATATTGTTTCCTATGTGCGTGGACTGGTGGGCCCAGCCCATTCTCTAGCCGAGGATCCAGTTTTTGACAAATGTTTTAAGAACGAGGTGCAAATTTTGTTGGACATAAGGCATACAAGGATTGGTGACCAAAAATATATAGAACATAAATTCACCTCACTCAGGTGTGGGATGAACACCCATAATTTGTAGCCTACCAGCACCTACTAGAGCCACATTATAATGTATACAGCAGCCAAATACAAAACTAGGATCATTACATATAGTTATGCTGAATGATCTTGAATTTTCAGCATATGTAGAAGCCAATAATGAAACCCCAACTTAATGAACTTCCTTGAACTAATCTTACAAATTCATTTTATTTATATGTTTCTTTTGTGATATTTGTTTTCCTTGTAGAACATGCCTACACCATAATTGCCGAAAAAATTTGAGGTCTATAGCTTTGGGATTGTGGAACTAGAAACCATTATGGGAAAGCATCCGGGAGAGTTGCTTTCGTCTCTAACATCATCAGTTGCTCAAAATATAACATTGGCCAAAGAGTTCCTAGTTTTGAGAGATAGTAGCAGCTAGCCCAACATTTTCTTCCAACTCTAGCTTCCGAAATTTGATCATGAACTAGATTTTGTGTTTAGCAAATTTTAGTATTTTTTGTATCTTGTAATATTTACACTAACTAACTTTTGCAGTAAGGCCACGCTAACTTCACCTTGTCAATGGTCAATAATATAAATTATTTAGCTTTCCTCAGACATATTTTGCGATAGAATAACTTTTAAAGATCCATATACTAATTTAATTTGCCACGACACGCAATTGATATGCAGTATAAACCAACATGAATCAAACAATTGCAAAGAAACACAATAGCACTAGGCACGAGATTTATGTGCTTCAGACCGATCGTACTCTACAGAAACAATGGTGTCACCATATTATTGATGAAGAATTGCAATTGCAATTTATTTTTTTTATTCTTTCATGTAATGCTCCTCTCACTAAAAAAATTTCAGAAGGGGCCCATACAGATTTGTTTGGCAATCATGGAGATTAGTTAAAGGATAATGGCTTTCATATTCATAAAGGATGAACGAGAAATGGTGGCAGCAATAGAATGCCACTCTACTTCTGATTGAGTTGATGAACCATGAATGGTGAATCATTCTGCACTCTAAAAGTTGGTACTACACAACCCAAACACCCACCCCCCCCCCCCCCCCCCCCCCCGCCAAATGTCTTAAAGTTCAATATTCAATTCAAAGGAATAGTACACTGACAATATTGAACATAAGTATTATCTTTTTTACCACGTCACTAGTATTCTCTTGGGTCAAATTGATAGTCCTATATTAACTTTGTTAATTTTTAGAATACTAATAAATATAGAAAAGCAGACATGGATTAGGTAAGTGTGATGTCCAAAGTAATGCTGGATACACAAAATAAACAAATTGGTACATAAAATACATTTTGCTTGGTACAAAAACATATTTGCAAGTCATTGATAATTTAGTTGTTGACCAATTAAGTAACTGAGATATCATTTTGTGCTCCAATTTTTCTAATACGTTCTTTGAATCTATCATCATTGTTCATCAACACAGATCAATGTAGTCAACTCGATTCACAAGCATACAATAACTCTCCCTAAATTGTTTCACCATACTGAGCTATGTAAATTCACGTTTGTTGGGTTCTTTGCTTTCAATGTTTTCAGAGCATAGCAAGTGGAAGAAAAAAGACGGGCACAATGAGAAAAGGATGGACACGGCATAAATAAATAGATATACAATTTAGCGTTTTGAAAATTCACATATTTTATATAAAGCTAAAAGTCAAGTAACATTAGCTCAACAACAACCTGCCTCGTCTTCGCATGGAGGTACAAAAACCATACCACTACTAAAGAGGCAACCAAGAGGTTTCTCTTTCAAAACAAGCTAACAAAACAGCTCAAGAAAATTGACAGATGTTTAGAACAAGCTATGGCTTCTCTCCAGTACTTCTCCTTCATCAACCAATGAAACGCGATAAAGTCGAAGGAACGGGGAAGGACTGTGAACATGGAGTAGATAGTGGGTACACCTTGTGCACACACGTGCAGTGGCAAACCAGGCTAACGATGAAGCTCCGACTAGTTGCAACCAGTGGAGGGGGAGGGCGATGGGAGTGGGTTGGGTGGGGAGGGGATGGGAAGATTTGGGGGGTGGGATTGGATCTGGTTTACTATCACGTCGTACATTAGGTGCACCCAATATTCTACTCACGAACATGAACTCGATCTTCCGAATGTTTGACCGGTTTTGGAGACCGGAACGGATGGTTGTGGTGATACGGAGACACATGGGGCCCATTCGGTATAGAGAGGCTTCTCATGGGTTGCCCGTTTTTCATCTGCACTCTAACACTGGTCCTAGCATTAGGGTTAACCCCATGCCGCTCGGCCTGCATGGCCTGGTAGTAGGATGAAGAACAAGCCATGTCTTTGAGGTTAGGAAGTGGCATTAGGGCTTCAACAACTTCACTCATCAGCGGCCTGGCTTTCGGGTCCCGGCCAAGGCAATGGGCAGCCAACTGAGCAGCCTTTTGTGCACCTTTAATTGAGAATCGGCCCTCGAGGCGTGGATCTATCAAACGGTAGAATCTCCGCCTCTCTCCTAGATGTGGGCGTGCCCATTCTACGAGGTTATGCTCCCCATTTGGTCGATTTTTGTCCATTGATCTTCGGCCAGTCAACATTTCAAGTAAAACAACTCCAAAGCTGTAGACATCGCTCTTTGACGTTAGATGTCCTGGCACAAAATGGATTGGATCAGATATAGATGGTTACGTAAAATCCTTCCCATAATTATCGCAAATGCAACTAGGATTTCTACACAAGAATCAAGCAAAATATTAATCTGGATTTCGAGAATCAAGGGTTAAAGGACCAGCCTAACTATTGCGTCTCAGATTTCTATTGATTGAAATCCTTTTTCCCGTTTCTTCAGCATGAGAGAAGATTAAATTTGGGGAATTCACAAAAAAAGGGGAGGAAACGAGACTGAGGTTGAAAGGTAGGAACTAATTTCAACCTAATTAATTGTCAAGAACACAACTCGTTTCCTATGGTGAGATATGGTGCTGGACGACTGGTACATTTGATTATGGGAAATGGGACCATCACTTTGAGACATCCCAAAAAAGAAAGTGGGACTATCTTTTTGAGACAGAGTAGAACTTGTAGAATGTAGATTGTGACCTATGAAGCATGGACACAAACGCGTGACTTGACACGCTTCAACATGTCCATACGACCTTTTTTGAAAAATGTATACATCAACACATTTGGAAATTTCAGTTATTTTAAATGTATTAAGAAAAGCTAGAATTAACCACAAGATATGGCGCAATAGTAAGCAAATTGCGCTAAACTATGGGGAGAATTGTTTGGACATTGCTCGAGTTCAACCCTCGGGACAGCAACTGTGGCCAGGGACCGCTCAGTTTACCGAGCAAGGATTAATCCAAATTGGGCATTTAGGATTCGGTCCCTGTGCACAAAACAAGTTAAGGATGCGGTCCAACAATTTCTTCTTCTTCTTCTTCTTCTTCTTTTTTGTGTGTGTAAAAGATGCGGTCCCTACCACAAATACATTACCTCTAGTGAGGAGTCGAGGACTCAGATACACAAGTATAGCATCTGTGACAAGGACTGCATAAGATTTTTTGTGCAACAACAAATCAAGGGTAAAGGACCAGCTTAACTATTGTGTCTAAGATTTCTATTGATTGAATTCCTTTTCCCCGTTTCTTCAACATGAAGAGAAGATTAAATTTGGGGAATTCACAAAAAAAAAGGGGAGGAAACGAGACTGAGGTTGAAAGGTAGGAACTAATTTCAACCTAATTAATGGTAAAGAACACAACTCGTTTCCTATGGTGAGATATGATGCTGGACCACTGGCACATTTGATTACGTAAAGGAAATGGGACCATCACTTTGAGAAATCCCAAAAAAGAAAGTGGACTATCTTTTTGAGACGGAGTAGAAGTTGTAGAATGTAGACTGTGACCTATTTTGACACAAACGCGTGACTTGACATGCTTCAACATGTCCATACGACCTTTTTTGAAAAATGTACACAACACATTTGGAAATTTCAGTTATTTTAAATGTATTAAGAAAAGCTAGAATTAACCTCAAGATGTGGCGCAATAGTAAGCAAGTTGTGCTAAACTGTGGGGGGGAATTGTTTGGACATTCTCGAGTTCAACCCTCTGGACAGCAATTGTGGCCAGGGACAGCTCAGTTTACCTAGCGAGGATTAGTCCAAACTTTTTTTTGAAGGACCGCATCCTTTAAAAAAAATTTGGAGGACCACACTCTTTAACACTACAAAAGGAGGGACGATATCCTAATTTTTTTTCTAGTCCCGCCCCAACGTGGTGTGCGGACACCTTGTGGCACTGGATAAAAAAAAAAAACTACAATAATCATTACTCAAATTCCCAAACAAGCTCTTGTAAAAAAAAAAATATCCCAAACAAGACAATATGAATTAAATGCTTGGAATACAAAAATACACTTTTAACCTTACACTTAGAAAGGAACTAAATTTCCTCCCCAAAAGCATGTGAGAGAATGTTGGAAAAGTGACCCAAAGTTTCGAGCCGTGTCAGACACAAAATGTGGACCCTAGGCAAGTGCAAGAGACCTCATGGAGAGAGGGAGGAAGAGAGACAGAGAGAACTAAAATTTCAACCCCAAAAGCACGTCAGAGCACATAGCGCGCGAAAAGTGACCCAAAATGTTGTCGTCTGAAATGTGTCAGGCACGACATGTTAACCCTAGGAGAGTGTAAAAGCTTCATAGATTGTAAGCAAGGTGCAACAAACACACATGCACACATATACACGGTGGGGTTAAGGTGCAGATTCCAAAATAATTTTAATTCATCAAATCCAGCATATTCTGAAATAGCTGCCACAAGAACACAGACGTAGAAATAACAGTATTTACCAAAAAAGCATATGAAAAAACAACACTTTCCAGAAAGAAGGGAGATAATTTGAAAGAAAACTCACCCGTCATCACATATTCAGGGGCTGCATAGCCATATGTTCCCATTACCCGAGTAGATACATGCGTCTTATCTCCATCAGGTCCGTCTTTGGCAAGTCCAAAATCAGAAAGCTTTGCATTGTAGTCCTGAATGGGAAAAAGGGCAAAAGGCTAATAAATAGACCGATACAAGAAAATAATTTAGATTAGAGGTGATACAGATACATACCGCGTCCAATAGAATATTAGACGTCTTAAAATCTCTGTATATAACTGGTCTTTCAGCTTCCTCATGAAGAAAAGCAAGTCCTTTTGCAGCACCAAGGGCAATTTTCATTCTGATAGACCAAGGAAGAGGAAGAGACCCTGCACACAGAACATGCTCGTTAAAAAAAATTTGCTATAATTGGCGGAAAAGATCTAGTTACACATCTTCATAGGTTAAATGGATTTTTTCTTGAGTTTAAGCTAAGCCGCTACAAAATAGTAAAATAGACTTTTTCTTGAGTTTGGATAAATTAAATTTATTTTTGAATCACGAATGTTAAAATTCTCCAAGGTCTTGTACAAATTTGACTCTCCACATGATTTCCTATCTCTAGACTATATGTACAGTTACTATCAGAATTTGTAAGATGCTAACAGCTATGATTTTTATTCTAAGCTTTGGTACCAGAGTCCGATGAGTAAAAATGTCAATGGCTGGCTTAGGCTTTATTGCGCTACGTGATTGCTAGAAAAGAAAGAAAACATCAATAGAATTGCTACATTATCAGAAGCACACCACAATAGCATTTACTTTTACCCGAATAAAATTCTTACAGCACAAGATCATAAAAACAGGGTTATTAGTATAGATGCATTCAATCTGTAATT
This sequence comes from Lonicera japonica, assembly GCA_021464415.1. Classification (NCBI taxonomy): domain Eukaryota; kingdom Viridiplantae; phylum Streptophyta; class Magnoliopsida; order Dipsacales; family Caprifoliaceae; genus Lonicera; species Lonicera japonica. The sequence continues at coordinate 40,220,144 of CM038469.1, read as the reverse complement.
CTTTATCCACTGCAAAAGATTCTACCTCTCACACATCAGATGCCTGCTTATATACATAAATATGCACATGAACTTCTTTAGGTGGTGAATCTGTCATGCATGCATATGGCTTACAAATGCAAGCCGTCGGTTCACTGTTAATTTTCGCTAATAGATCAAGCCTATTATGCAAAAAAAAAAAATTGATAAGAAACGAAAATTTTATTTCAAACTCAAAAGGATGATACAATCAGAACAGATGTATTCACATATATTTGAAATCACCATTATTAGGAATTGATGGTAGTAGAATTATATGCATATGGATAAAGGTGATGTAGTTATTTTCAAGAAAAGAAAAAACAACATGGCCATACTGGATCAAGAAGAACATGAATAATACTCTGATTTCGCACTCAGAGACACATACATGTAATGCATAAGATACTGTTTACAAAATCAAAGTACTCCCTCCATCTCAAAATCGTCCCTCTTTCCTTTTCGGGATGTCTGTGTTTCCTTAGAAAGTACCAAAATCAAAGTGAGACTATCTTTTTGAGACAGTGGGTGTAAACTTTACGGAAACCATGAAAAAAAATTGTGTTGAAGTCACATAAAATGAAAATTTCTTAATTCCATAGATGCACAAATTTAAGAAGAGATATAGTCAGCTCCATACTTCTAAACAAGTGATTCTCCAGGCTTCCCCGAGGCATGAACTCGTACACAAGCAGCCTTTGGTCATCCTCGATGCAACACCCAATCAATTTAACCAAGTTAGGATGGAGTAAGTCGCCGAGAAAATTTACTTCAGCCTGCCAACAGAGGAAATCCCCAAAAAAAGAAAAAAACTAATTTAGGTAATGTTACCAAACTAAGAATAATGCGTGCACCATATTAATTAAAAGAAGAGAAGGGTCATACAAGCCATTCTTTGTGACCCTGAAGTCCATCATGATTGAGGGTTTTAACAGCAACCGTAAGACCCGTGCCTGGTTTTACTGGTGTGATTCCATTTTCGTTGATCCAGCCTTTGAAGACACAGCCGAAGCCACCCTCACCAAGGAGACTCTCAGGTCTAAAATTCCTTGTTGCTGCCTTGAGCTCACCGAAAGAGAATTTTCGAAGCTGAGAAGAAATTTTCAGTTCTTCTCCTACGTTGGGAGTGGATGGAGTACTTTCACCATTGCTAGTGTTTGAGGACGATAAAACGGGAGCAACCGGTTGGTCTTTATTATTCATATCATTTGTTGATTTACTTTCCGCTGTTCAAAACATATCATTGTATTCAATTCATCAATTATCACATAAAGGTATATGTCATAACCATAGCTATATAAGTTAACAAAGTTTACATCGTTACATATCATACATTGCATGCATCAGTAAGCTTACATGTCAATTACAAACCCATATTTCATAGCATCATTTGCTTTTGTTTATTATATATATATATATATCAGTGTTTTAAATAGTGTTCCGTTGCACACTACGTAGCGCGCGAGAGCGCATTTTTTCACAAAAACGCTACATAGTGTGGAGTGGATGGCGTATGGAACAAATAGTGTGGGTATTTTGGTGACATGGCACGCTATAGTGTAGATTTGCAAAAAACGAACGCTATTTGGGAAAGTGAGTTAGCAAAGCCTTAGCTCAATTTTTTCTCCTCCCAGCTGCCGTCTCTCGTCCCGTCGCCGTTTTCTCCTGCCGTCACCATTTTCTCCTCATTTTTCTCCACTGTCATCGTTCGTTGCTGCTTCTCCTGTCCGTTGCTGCTTCTCCTCTGTCCAATAGCTGCTGTCTTCTCCCTATATAAGGTATTCCTTGAACCCTAGGCTTGTTTTCCTTGAACCCTAGGTTTGTTTTACTTGAAAGGCAGAACCCTAGTATCGTTTTGCTTGTTGTGGCAATGTCTACAAGTTCTAAAAAGGATAGTGCTTGGAAATATGCATATCAATTGGAGGGGAAACATGATGGAATAAACCCAAGGATCTTTGATAGTGGAAAATTCCCCACCATAATAGTCTTGATGATGATAGTGAACTAGAGTTGGATGGCACCGATTATTTTTAGTTTATCATTATAAAAGTTTTAACTTTAGAACTTGAACTTACTAGTGTTGAATGTGTGTTGAAGTTATGTTAATTGGATTTTTGTGTTATTGTTATTTGAAGTGTTTTAATGGATTTTTACTAATGTTCTTTAGTATAATATTATTTTTTATTTTTTTAATTATTATGCTATTCATGTCCCAAATAGCTTACGCTATTTGTGCTACGTGCTGCCGGAACCAAAGCGCTATTGGCCGTGCTATCGCTATTTAAAACATTGATAAATATATATATATATATATGAATCTAAAAGCTCTATAGCACACCAAGGGGCTGCATTCCAAAATTTACAACTCCTTTCCCACACACAACATCTATTCTGGGAAGCAAAAATGCCAAAAATTCCATCTTACCATTAGCTTTGTCACACATATTTCATGATAACGTTATTTTATAAATTCCAAAGTAGTGTTACATAGAGTACATTGATCTTATAACCGTTTCAAAGTTCTGTTACTTAACACTTTCCACAACGAAAAAGCAATTGGACAAATATCTTCTCTATTCTCTTAGAGTAACGGTTAACAACTTCCACCATTCAAAATTCTTTTACCTAACACTTTTCACAACGAAAAGGCAATTGGACAAATATTTTATCTGTTCTCTTGGAGTAACGGTTAACTGTTTCCACATAAAAAGGAAGTTGCACAATGACATCTCGGTATAGAACCCATTATACAAGAATTAGATTATTGGTTCTATAACTGTGTGATGCACATGCACTAATATGTAAAAGCACATGTTCCGTAATATTTGAACAAATTTCTTCATTTGATGATAAATGAATTCCAATAGCATTTATATTCATCGCAAACACACAGACAACCATAGATGTTCCCCAAAACACATAATAATTGGCGTTTAACTTCATTATTGGTAACAATTATATGTGTTATGATATAAAAATGATAACGCATTCCTTGTTCTTTTTCATTCTTTATTTTATTGATTGATATCAGAAAACAATATTGTGACCACAAACATAACAGGCTAGAGATATCAAGCAAGAAACAACACAATATCCAATTATTTCTCCTTTTATAAGAGGGTGGGTTGTGTGTGGGTGTGGGTGTGTGGGTGTGTGTGTGTGTGTGTGTGTGTGTGTGTGGGGGGGGGGGGGGGGGGGGGGGGGGGGCTGTATAGAACAAAAAGAGCATAAACAATCTGGTTTTACTGACATTTATTGAAACACAAAACAAACCAAATACATCGCTTATGCATGTCAATTCTTAAATGCCAATTATGCTTAGAGCAACCACAGTGGGTATGGTAAATTTACCATTCCCCATCTCACAGCGGATGAATGTTAATGGCAAAACTTAGGCTTGTATGGTACAGAGAGAGAGAGAGCAAACTTACCATATCCCTAAATTTTACTCATACGATTTACATTCACTCGTATAACCCATGCGACTGTGATAAACTCATACGAGAAAAAGAAAAAAACTATACAAGTGAAGCATACTCGTATGGAACTATGTATATATATTTTTGATGATCCATTCTATCTCAAAAAGAGTTAACAAAAAAAAATGCTGATATGAGTGAAGCACACTTCTATGGCTCATATGAGTGTGGCACACTCATATGAGGCATTTCATTAAAAAAAAAAAAAACCCACAAATAGCAAGTGACCAGATGAATCGACACTTGACAAATAGTATATTATACATAACATCAAGATTAACATTTTACCAAACAATCAAATACCGTAACATGTCATGGAAAAACATGCTCTTCAAAATCGAATTCAATACACACAGTTAACATGAACAAATGGAATACAATTACACCAAATAAATATTCAAATACAAATGGAGGATCTTTCCCAACAAAATTACCATAAATTGGTTAGCAAATTAAGACCAAAAAAAATATTTATTCAGCTCCAATTTATACTTTATCAAAAAAACAAAAAACAAAAAAAAGGAACAAAATTTCAAGATATTGTGAGAAATACCATCTTGTGTGCTACTGCCACTGATGGAGCTATCCACTTTAGACCTTGAACTGATGCACCTCCCCAAGAACCTGAACCTAATCCAACACCCACTAGTAGTCCCCTCAGCATCATCTTCTTCCTCCTCCTTAATTTCCTTTGATTTGCTCACAACCAAAGTCCCCATTTTTACAGCATCAGGGCCTATACCCATTTTCCCCCAAAACCCTAAATTAAACACCCCATTATCAAAAAAACATCAAATCCCCCCCCCCCAAAAAAAAAAAAACCCTAAATTAACCTCCCATTATCAAAAACCCTCAAAAAGCCCCACTCCAATCTGCCTCAAATTCAAAATCACAAACGCATCCACCAAAAAACAACTTCAAATCCCCCACGAAGTCTAAGTGAAATAGCAACAATAACCAAGGCTTCTTTTATATAAATTTACAGGCTTGGATTCTAAAACCCCAAAGTCACTCAACCAAAATGAGAAAATTGGGTCCAAATCTTGCAGATTCTGACCTCAAAAAGTACATGCAAGATAACTGACACGGAACCTAGAGTAAACAAAATGCAAATTGAGACAATGAACAAAAAAAAACCCTAGAACTCGAACATGTTAAGCTCAAGGGCTGAAAGTGAGAATTTTTGTCCCAATTATCACTCCCATACACATAAAATAAAAATTATAGATACACAATAACACACACAAATATAATATTAAAATATATATATAAATAATATTAAAAATGAGCCTATCAAAGCTCGAATTTGATCCCTAAAGAAAAGGGTTTTTTTCAAACGACAAGGGCAGCTTTCGAGGCCAATTGTAAAATAAAATAAACAATTGAGAGAAAAAAAAAATTTGAAAAGAGCAAAATAGAGGTAGAGAGAGTAAGTGAGGGTTTGTCTGTGTGTGTACAGATAGAGAGAGAAGCGTGCGTGTATTTTATTTTATTTTATTTTATTTTTTTGCGTAAAAAGAAGTGAGAAACGGGAGAGACAATGGAAAAAGGGTTAAAAGTGGAAACAAATGGAATCCGAAGGATGCCGTTTATAATTATTTTTTCGAAAATACATTTGCTAAAAAAAATTTATTTTATTTTTTAAAAGAAGCAGCATCTGCATATTTGTTTTGTAGTATTTACCTTACACATATAAGTAGTATGAAATTGAGTCCACACAGTTGCGTAGCCAGAAATTTTCAGTTGGAGGTGCGCAAATAACTTTTTTATACATATACGAATAAACACAAACTCTAAATTTCTTGTCAATATAAAAATAAGAATAACCCTAAATTGAAACCTTTTCCTTTTCGTGTGCGTAGCCCACGGTGCTTTAAACAGCTCGACGAAGTCACCAGTCAAGAAAAGCCAGAGAGGAGATCGGTGGCTAAGTGCAATGGAGACGTGGAATGAAACGGAAAAGGTTTAATACTTTGAGCACTTGCAAAAATAAGAGAACAGGGGAGAAGAGAATGGAAAACGAAACGAGTCTCTCCCTCTTCACTTAAATGTATTTCAATTCTCCAAATAGCCCTCCACTTTTATTTCTTCAAATTATATACTGTCAACTATAAATTTATACATATAAATCCTTATATTATTTTAAAAAAAATTATATATTTTTTGTTTTTTTTTTAAATTATCGAAATCGTCGGGAATGCACCCGCACCCCCTCGCCATAGTGTTGGCTACGCCACTGAGTCCACATGTATATTTGTTTCATAGTATATACTTCATATATATATAGATATTATAAAATCGAGTCTATATATTTGTCTTACGATATATATCTCGTAAATATAAAAATTATAAAATTACATATATACGTCATGCACGTATTATTAAGATATATTTAGTTAAAGTTAAAATTAAAATATAAAACAAAAATGTGAAGTGGTTTATTTGTTAAGCAACCGATTACTTTATCAAGAATCTAAGGTTTAAGCTCTCTTGTAAGTATATTTTTTAACGAAAAAAGATAGCGCATGGATAAAACTAGGCCCGGCAATTTATAACACGACACGATAACACGACACTAAATCGACACGAATTTACCGGGTTTGGGCGAACCCTTAACGAGTGCGGGTCATAATCGGGTTGACCCGCCAAACCCGTTTATTAAACGAGTCGATTTCGTGTATATTCGCGAGACCCGAATAAAACCCGTTTAACCCGGTAAGAATATATACGAGTCGATTTCGGGTCGGGTAAACCCGTTTATAACCCGTGTAACCCGAATATAATTTATATATATATATAAATTACTTAATTAAATTATTAGCGGATCACTATATGTTATTCGTATACGACCCGAATTTAACCATTTATTTTAAACGGGTTAAACGAATCGGGTCGTGTCATTCGTTAATTAAACGGGTCGTGTACGAATTTGAATTTTTCACCCGTTTATTAAACGGGTCGTGTACGGGTGGAGGCACTTTTCACTCGACACGATTTTAACCCGACACGAAACCGACCCGTACACAACCCGTTGCCAGGCCTAGATAAAACAAGCAATTCAAAAATCTAACGCAACTTAATAACGGTTAAAATTAGTCATGACTTTATATAAGAGTATAAATAAAATTGTGTTTGTATTTCATAGTATTTGCCTTAAAGAGTTAAAGATATATTATTCTCTAAAAATTGAATTTGTTATTTGTCTCATAGTATATACTTCTTTTTTGTTGGTTACAAAAAGACCAAAACTAATATTTACTTCAAAGGTCCAAATACAATTATTTTAAGGAGATATAAATTGACACATTAAATGTGATACCGAAAAGAATATTATTACAATTTGTTATAATTAATGAATAATTTATATATTAATATGTTAAATTTTTATTTCTAATATTTATACTCATGTAAAAATATATTGTTTAGAATTTTAAAAGAGTGACGGGGGTTATATCGCAGTCGGTTGGGGTTTGTGATTTGGTAATTAAGAGGGATGTTTTGTCCACGTGGAGGAAAAGGGGTGACGTTTATTGGAGGGTGAGATGAATATAGAAGACTATTAGGTGACGGAAGCTCCTTTTCGTTTTTCAGCATAATTATAACGAAGACTCCGAATGTTTTTTCCCTCCGTGAATTAGATCAAAATATGCCGGAACTAAAGTAACACGCATGTGTTATCTTTTCCTTTCTTTTTTTCTTTTTTTTTCCAATTATGTTAAAAGAAAAATAATATTTTACTAATGGTCTTATACACGGATGATATTCGAGGTGTTTTCGGTCGTGGAAATTAGAAAACCTAAATTCAAATTGAATTTGAAAATTTGGTTCGTTTTGGTTTATTTTGATTTTTAAATCTTTTGAACTTGAACTAAAATTTTATGTTCAGTTTCGGTTTTGTTTTATTTTTTTAAAAAAATAAATAAATTATAAGGTAACATTTATTTTGATTAAAAAATAAATAATAACTCTATACTTGTTGCTGCTTATTTTGGACAAAAAAAATATTAATTTATACATTTATAATATGACTCTAATATTTACGATAACTTAAAAATTCGGATTTTCACTAAAGTATGTAAATTTTAGGAACATAAAATTTTAAATAGTAAAATAATATTATTTTCGAGTCATATATGAAATGATTCGATTTCGATCAGTTCAATTCAGTTTGAACTCGCACACCTCAAACTCGAATCAAAATATTTAGTTTTAGTTTTAAATTTTTTCCATTCGAGCTTTAATGGATTGGTTCAAATTGATAGAGTTTAGTCGTTCGATTTTCGGGTTTGTCACAATACTTTTAAATTATACACTATCTTTTGCATAAGGAATACTCAGGTTTGAGATTCATGAATGCAGTGGCACAATTAAAACTTGACACTAAGGCCCTGTTTGGTGAGTGTTTTTTTTTTTAATTTTAAAAACTTAACTTAAAATCAACTTTACTGTTACACTTCTCAAAATTTATTTCTCTTTACTTTCTCTCTCTAAAAAAAACTTTTAAAACACCATAACTTTAAATTCAAAAATTAAAATTAGATAAAAATATATATATTTAAAACCTACTTGTCGATATCTATAAAATAAGATCCAACGTAACTATTTTTTGAAAATTTTTTTATGAAAATTTTTAGTTGATTAAAAAAAACTCAAATCAAAATCAAATTCACTTTTCAACGTACTTCCAAATTCTACCAAATACTATAATTTAAAAACTCAACTCAAAATATCAACCAAACAACACTTTAAAAAGACAAAAATAAGTAGCATAGAAATACTCATTTACTATAAATTTATGATGATGTAATGTGAGGTGGGCAAAGTATAATCTTTTTCCTTAAGGTAAGTTTAGTCTACGTGCATTGCCATCAACTAAATTTACTTTTTTCTAAATTTATTGATTAGATTAAACAAAGGCCCACCTTCTCTATAACGAGGTTCCGCCACGAACGATGTTATCAGCCTCTAGTTGTTTTGTGGTGGTAATTAGAGTGATCCTTTAGGACTGCTAAATTCATAAAATGTATTAAAAGTCTATACAATAAGTGATAAAGGTTTTTAATCTAAAAAAGTATATAAGTGATAAAAAAAAAATGTAGATCACTAAGATTACACAATGCCTTTTCAAGAGTATATATTGTATTTGACACCGGTTACAACTTATATATTATACATATATATATATATATATTACTTCCGTAATTAAGAGTCGACATTTACCATTCGCATGTTTTTACGAATGCACCAAGTTTATCATAATCAATTATTTTAAATGTGTACTCAAAGCCTATTTCCTTATCGAATAAGCTAGATTCATTGTTGTATAAAATAATTAAATAAAAAGCGAATGAAATATAGATTGCCATCACTAATTAAGTGTCAATGTTTATCTTTCACGTATTTTTAAGAATATGTTATTGGTAGTTTAAAATAAAACATGTTTTTGTCTTGAGATTTTGTATGTTTATTTTGTTATACAAAAGAAAACACTCTATAATTTGAAATATTCTTAAAGAAATAATAAACACCTAATTTGAGACGATGAGAGTAAGTAATTCTAATGGTAAAAATTTAATCTTGTCATGACAAAGGTTACAAGTTAATTACAATCGGGCCTTATAATATAGTGGTACGTGTTGGTCAGCTTTTAAAAAGGGTGAAGAAGGGTCGAGAGATTGTACACATGCTGTTATGAATTTAAATGGCTACGATTACGAGTTAAACTCATTACATACATTAATTTTTTCTTTTTAACAAATTTGAAAAATAAAATTAATGGTTATGTTAACAATTAGTATTAACATAAAAGTCACTAATCTTATTTTGATAATAACAATAACGTTAATCATGTGTAATTTAACTAAGTTGATGTTTTGAGTAATCGCCACAATTAATTGATCACACGTGGACTAAACCGACAAGCCGGAACCAAGATTATTTACCTACAAAGGTTTCTATTATCGAAGTCTTACACCTTACACAACTACTTGATCAATGCACTATCATAATGGCACATTTATGAAGATCAATGACCTAAGGAAGAAAAAAAACGAAGAAACAAACTAAGCCCTCGAAGACTCGTAATTTCATATTTGAATGAGTGCTTATGTTTTCCATGTAAAGGTTCTTGTTTGATTTTCTTTATAGCTCATAAACTTTGTTCTTACACAATTAGATTGATCAAATCAAAATTTTCTTCAAGATCCTTTCAAAATATCATTTTAGCAAAAACCGGTTTTGTATTAAATTCATTGTAAATTCAAAATGATCTTATTTTGAACTCTACCGAAAATAGGTGTCTCAGGAACCTATATTTGACCTTCCCCAAGTATTAAAATTAATTTTAGAGCTAAATTACAAAAGTGTAAAAATTGCATTTTTGGCTGCCAGACATAGCTCATCAGTCGATTGATGGCCACTCAGTCAACTGATGGCCCAGAAATTAGCCGTTGAATTTCTGATTTTTTACTATTTTTGGTACCAAACCTCCACCAACTCCCTCCAAACGGTCATATGTTGTCCTAGACTATATATACACTATCTAAGACAAATTTAAACACTCTTGAATTATTTTAACACTATTCTCTTCATCTATATTCAATACTAAAAAATTCAAGAATATTGCTTTGATCAATCATCATTATTTTGAGCTATAAATTGTTGATCAAATTTAATATCTCTTAGTTTGAGCTTAAATTGTAATCTTCATACACTTGAGAGCTATTGTACATTGGTGTTTGTCATCAAAATCTTATTCTTCAAACATTAAGAGAAGTTCATCTCTTAAAATAGTAAGAGGTTGTTCTTATGTGAGTGTTGAGAGAAATCAACATTTGTAGAGTGTGTTCACTTGTAGAGGTTTAATCTTCATCCGGAAGAAGATCGGTATTAGTGAAAATTCTCAGGGAACTATCCGAGCGCGAAAGTAGGGGCTAACAAGCCGAACCGTGTGGACAAAAAGTCTTCGACTTCTATGAGTTTAATCTTTCTATCTCTAGCTTATTGATTAATTGCTATATTTACTTTGTACTTGAGATTACTTGAGTGTTTTGCTTAATTGCTTGATATAGACTTTAAACATTTTTAAAAACGATTTTAAAAATCCGATTAAGTTTTAAAACCCTATTAACCCCCTCTAGGGTATTTTATGACCTACAATTAGTACTTATAATTTTTGTTATAGGGACAACTAGTGACTAGATTCATTTTATGTAATATATATTTTAATTCCTAAAGTAGCATTACAGCAGAATAGCGGTGTTCTTAAGTGTATTCATATAATCTCAGGACGGGAATATTTCTAAAGGTCTCGGTTAAAACAAGCATATGCCAAACATGAATACCTTCCCCTGATCCAAGAGTACAGGTACAGAGACCCAATCTTAAGTGCGATGCTTGTCATCCAACTTTTTAAATAACTTTTAACTCACCACACTCATGATATACATATATACACTCTCACTTTGAACTAAAAATCAAATAAAAACTAAATTGCAATGGCAAATATATTGATTGTATTCAACACATATAGGCTTTGTTTGGTAACATGATGAAAAATAGTAGGAAAAACAATGTATTTTTGTGAGATTTACTCTTTCTTTTTAGTTTCTTCCATGTAATTTTTATTTTTTTTGGTGGTGCTGAATTTTTTTTTTCCACAACATAAAAAGATGATGTAGGATATATACTCACCATATCTATTAACTTATTTTCCATTTTCTCATCTAAATTAGTTATTTTTCTTATCATTTTTTATGTTTTTATCAAACGGGACCTTAAAATACTAATATTTTTTGTTTCAAGCCAAAACCAAATGGTAAAACATTAAATTATTTACATTCTTGAACTCATTAACTCTAAAAAAATCAATATTTTTAATTCATTGATTAAATAAGTTTATTATCGATTGTATTTGTGTAGCTAAAAATATTACTTTTTTAAGTGTAGTCAGTTAATAAACATACGTTAGTCTCCAGAATTTTTTTCATAATAAATATAAAGAAAAAACATTCTCTAAAAAAAAAAAAGAAAGAAAGAACACATATATGAATATGATTGTGGGGTTAGTTAATTTTTTTTCAAAGGTAAAGTGAGAAGTAAGATTGCGTAATTATATATATATATATATATATATTTGACAAGGAGATTGCGTAATTATATTTAAAAACACGTGAAATTAATATATCCAATTGTGACATTAAATAAATATATAGGTTGTGTTATTAAATGCGGATAAGGCTTAGCATTAATGCTCATTTCAACTTAATTTTATCATTCAATGTTTTCTCTCACAGTTTATTACTCCTTGAGAATCGCATTTATAGTGAGTGACTCTCCAATTCATTAATGGGTAATTTTATTTCTATATGTGGGTTTTTGTAATTCATCCACCGTTGATTTATGTTAATATTAAAATAAATTTTTCAAAACTTTTTTATAAAAATTGAGAAGTATATTCACCAATTAATAATTATTTTAAATGTATTTACTTTTAAAATTAGTTTCCTAATTAGAATACACTTTCTTACTTTTCAAATTAGTTTCATAATTAGAATATACTTCCTTAATAATATATTTTCTTAATTTGTTAAAAGGTATATTGATACAAGTACTACAGATTTATTATTCATAAAAAATATACAACACTACAAAACTGGGCAGAATTAATTTATATTATTAATTACATCATAATACCAACAAATACTTTTTTCAACAAATGAGTTTACTATTTTCTTTTTCTTTTTTCTATACAATGAGAGCTCTAAATAAAGAAAAATTGGAACTTAAGAAACTAAAAAGGAATTAGTAGCCGAAAACAACTAACATCGTTTCCTTCAATCTCAATCATTTCAAGTCAAAGGAAGAATATTCAATTATAATATATGTTTGTTTTCTTGTTTGCCATGATAAATCTGTAATTAAAGTTATAATTTTAATTTACTTCTAAGTAGGAAGTAAAGTTTGTAGACGTATTACAAATGTTTCAAACTATCATTACTGTTTAATTACTATTCCAAGACTAATGTGAATTATTGTATAGTCTCAATTCTAAAAATAAATGTGAATCATATACTATAGTCTAATCTTATAGTCTAATTTTGAGTCCAAAAAGTAGATATAATTAATAATAAATTATATATATTATAAATATCATTTTATTATACAATTAATGTTTACTTTTTGATATATTATATGACAGTGGATAGAAGTAAGAATTTGGTGGATAATTTACAATTGAATTAAAAAGAATCATTATTTTATAAAAATTATGCCAATATTGAATTTTGTAAGTTTATCCAACAACGTGGTTAAACTTAGTGGGCAATACAAATTATCTCAATAAAACCCAAAAAGAGAGATATACTGACAAATTTTGCGGATAGAAATAAAATCATCCTTGTTAATTACAAATCAAATAGATTAGGTTGTTTAATTTTTTTTTGATTTTTGAAATTTAAATTTTGAATTATTTGATTTTCTATATTTTAGTAATTAAGTAAGTTGTTAGAAGTTATTTGATTGTTTAAATTTAAATTTAAAATTTTATTTTATAGATATTAGTTTCTAGTAAGATTTTAAAAGTTTAGATTATATTAATAATCAATTAGATGATAGTGACATTATAGGAATAACAATAATATAAATTATTTTTGTAGCTATATTAATTTAATTTTAATTATTTATCCGTAAAGTTTGTATTTTAAATAAAACTTTGGACCTTAAAGTATTGGTATAAAAGTTGTGTCCTTTAATAGATAGAGAAATGAATATTCGTCCTTAAAACTAATTGCCCTTATTTTTATTTATTTAATTAAAGTGGTTGTACTTATTAATCTAGTGAATTTTTTTAATATTAAATCATTAATAAAATAATATTTAGAAACTTAAATCAATAATATTTTTTGTCAGTCTATCCACATTCGTGGATTAATTTAGTAGGCAATGCAGATTAAGCCAATGACGCGGATTAACTGCAAGATATCGTAGATAGAAATAAAATCACCCTTCATTAATATACCTTTCGTTGGATTGTTTCACCCATTCTCGTTGAAAACTTGCCAAGTTCCCTTAATTTTTTGTACAAATTATTTGACTAAACTGATGTGGTCTTATTTAAATAAATTAGTATAATAACACATTTAATATATTATATTTCTTTCTTTTTATCCGATTAATATTACAACTGTTTATATAGAAAAGCTGAACAAAAGTTTAAGTAGGTTAACGTAATCAGTGGATGGCTCTCTTGATGCATACTTAGGCCTTCAACATCAATATTGGGCTCACTATAATGAATGAAGAATTTAGAACAACAAAAAAAACTAAAATAAAAACTAAAAAATTCATCAATAAATTAAATGAGGGAAATTTATGGATATAAGGAAATTATAACTTATTAATTAATATTTATATGGCCAAATATGTAAAAAAAAATCTTCATTTTTTGATACAGCCAAATATATAGTTTGCAGTTGTATTTTAATTGAAAATTTTATTAAAACAATTCGACTCAATTGAGGTCATATAGTCAACTAATTTATTAAAAAGATTGGTGCTATTTGGTATTATGCCATTGTCTTTAATGTTGGTTTCTTATTTTTATTCATTAATTAATACAAATTATATTGTAAAAGAAAACACATAATGCAATTTTTGTTTTATCTAATTTCAACTTAGTTTCTGTCATAAAATTACTCGAATATTTGATACCTACAACTTGGTGGATACAATTTTTGTTAAATAAAAAATTCAATCACCTTTTTATGCCTAACTTAAATAGAAAGTTGATTAAAACTCTTTTGGTTGCATAAATTATCTTATTTATAATTGTTTTATTGTAAATTAACAAATTGCTAATTATTTCATTTCAACAAAAAAAATTATGATGTGATTTTTTCCACATGAACTTGTATGATAGTTATAAGTTATGTAATTTCAACTATATCTCTACGTTTTCTTATTTAATGTATTAGGTATTAACTTAAGTTTATAACTTTATATATTAATTTATTTTTACAACAAAACGCTCAAATTAGATAATTTATGTATCAAGCAATTCTAAATTATCAAATTTATAAATTAGAGGATAACCAATTTTATCGATTAATAGTACTTTTCACTTCGAGCAAGGATGGAATGATCTCGACACCACTGAATCATTCTCTAATTTTCATTGCGAATCACATAAATTATTGCCCTACAGAAACAAATTCCAATTTAAGTGACGAGTAACGTAACTCTCAAATATAATTGCTTGAACTTAGTTGTTACATCATTTTGTTTTACTTAAGTGTCCAAATGTTTTAATTAATTGGATATAATTTACTTTATCAAATATGAATCAAGAAAATTGAGCTCTATACACAAGTACTCATAAGCGTTATAATTCATTACTTTCAATTTTATTTTTCCTCTGAATTATATATTAAAACTTCCTAAGTTAAAAATTAATTACAATTTTAATTTACAAAGCACCACGTACTAGAGCACCAAGTGAAAAAAATATCTACTCCGTATAATTTATGCTAAGACGTTTACACATAAATTATATAAAACCATTATAAATGCACTCTTAGAACATATTGTGTACACATTTATAAATATAAAGAGCGTACACATTTGGGGCTTGCACGGGAAAGAATTTATGTATTAACAAGTTATAAGTCATGAATATAAGTCTAATTAGTCTCCCTCATTTTCTAACCTTTTACTTCGAACCTGATTATTTTTTCCCAAAATACAATTACTTATGAAACTAATAAAATAAGAGAAAATTAATAAGAGAAAAACAGAGTGAGGACATTGGTTTGATGTGATGGAGATATGTATTTAGCTTTATTCAAATAAAGAGAAAAGAATAACAAGGCGTGACTTATGTGTCAACTTGTGCGCATTTTAAGTGAATAAATTATTTTTGACAATCAAACAGCACAAAAGTGACAACTTGCATGAAAAAGCTATATTTTTCATAGAAAATATGACTAATCAAACGCACACTTATATTGACAAACAATTTCTCAAATAGAAAAACTCATCGCAACTTAAACGTGGTGAACTCTCGTGACAAAAAAAGAAAACCAAGAAATAGGGAGGGGAGGAGAAAAAAGGGTGAATGAGGGCCGGAGGGGGGGGGGGGGGGGGGGGGGTTGGCGGTGGGTCACATGGATTCCTTTTTGGCCCACAGTCCCATACTTTCTATTGTCAGTGTCGAAGTTACAAACGTCTTCTTCAATTAAATTAGAAAATGACCCCTCCTTTTTATTTTATTTTTCATTTCAGCACACCTCTCTTTTTCTCTTGTTTGCTTCCCCTTTCCATCTCTTTGGCCTCATTCCCCTTTGGAATTTGTGCTTTAGATTCTTCCGTCATTTCCCTTTCTCCTCTTTCCCATTCTTTCATCATTTCACTTCCTCTCTTATACTACATTTTTGTGCGCCCTTTAATTTTAGAGAATATTAATTTCCCTTTCTCCTCTTTCCATTCTTTCATCATTTCCTTTCCTCTCTTATACTATATTTTTACACACCCTTTAATTTTAGAAAAATATAGACTTAAGGTCACATGACATATATACGTGATACATACATCATCATTCTGTCTCTTATATTTTCTATCTAAAATTGTGCGTACTAAAATAATTGTCGATCTAACATAACTAAAATCTGTAACTATATTTAAATACTTAATTATCTTTACAAATTCAAATAATATCATTTATAATGACAAATAAACATAAATATTATTGTTAATCAAATATTTTTTGAAATCTGACATATATGAATTTTTTTTTATTATAAATTAAATGATTCAACTACACTAATGAAAAAGATGGTAAGCTTAAACAGTCTAAATTTAAATAAATACTTTCGACCATTGAGTAATTGAGTTAACTCATTCGCTATAATATAAGTGAAATTTATTATTATATTTATCACCAATTATTTGCAACTTTCTCTCACATGATGAGAAGAAGTTGAGAACCTTCTTCTATTATTCATTAAGAGCACAAAGTGATGATTTCACAGTACCCCCACACCAATTGAAAAATTAGAAAAGATATTGCAATAAGAGAGAATCTTTTATTTATTTAATTTAACTGATATGCCCCTTGCCAGAGCAGAAAACCCCACTCACTGGCAGATCATGTAACATACTTGGTAACATGTAACATGAATCTTCTAAAATTTTATTATTATCATCGTAATATAAATATTGTAATTCTTTGCCCAACTGGTCCCACCTCACAAAATTAATATATCTCACAAGTATGAAAAAATAGATCCTGCTTTTTTAAAGCGGCAAAAATCATCTTAAATATAGTAATGCAATTTGAAACATAAATTTTAAATTGAACGGTTTAGATTAACTTATATTCAGTAAAATACTCACGAGTAGAAAATGTTTTTTTGACGAGAATTTTAGATCTGAAGCGTTCAATTTTAAATTGATAGTCTAGATCGCATATATCATCTCTAAGGTGATTTTCACTATTTTAAAGGAGCCAGCTCCGAGAAAATATCATATTTTTTTTCTTTTAATCATAAAAGTGGAAATTTAATTAAAATAAAATAAAAATAAGCTTTTTTTGGTTTGGTTTAATTTCACTGAAAATTTTGATTTTGGTCTGTCCATGGCCAGAACCCAGACGGGTGATCTTCAATGACATTGAACATGTTGCAGAAGCTTTCATCAGCAACAGCTGGATTGATTTTGAGATCGTGTGGTGTTGATGAGCTTTGGAAAAGTGCTTGTGTTAGACCTGCGTGTAGGTGATCACAACTATTCTCGCTTCCATTGCTCCACGAAGCCTCTGTTTCTTTGTTGAGATTAATTGGTCTGTTTCCATTGTTTGATTCTCCACCTTTTAGAGCCAATAACTGTAAAATAAGAATTTGACAAAGAATAAAAGGAAATTAAATGTAAATTTCCATGACCAACCAATTAAAATTAGTAGAGTCAATTGCGAGCACAGGCTAGACTCAAAATTAAAAATATTTAAAATTTTAACAAAAAAATCATATATATAATTAAAAGCCTATAAGTATAAATATGACGACGCCAATGATTTACTATATACAGTTGAAATAAGTCAATAATACTATATCTACAACAGAAACCGTAGTCAATAATACTATATCTACAAAAGAAAGCAATGTTATATATATATATATATATATATTTTGCAAAAAGAGGTCTGATCTTGTTTTATTTTCCTCATCTATACACTCTATATACATTGTTTAAGAAAGGCTGGTATAGCATAGCCATTTTAACTCTACAAAGAAAGAAGAGAAGGCATAATTAATGTGCATAAGAGTTTGTATGCGTAACTCTAAGTGTTTGGTTGGTTCGAGTTTTAGTTCGTTCTTAAAAATTAAATTGATAATTTTGATCACATGGAAAGTTTAAACTTAATCAATTTATAATTGAATCTCTTGATTTGAATTATAAGAGAGCATAAATTACCATTTTAAGATTATGAAGGAACCAAAACTCAAACAAAAAAAGCAACTAAAAGCTAGTAATGGTAGTCTTTAATGCTTATGTATGTTAGAAACTATCTCTATCCCATATTTGCTTGTGTTGAGTAGACATGAACATATATAGACAAATATTTAACACACACGGATGGAGGTAACAAGGCTAAAACTTTCTTTGGACCTCTTAAATAACTAGTTACATTTGATATCATGTTAAAACCCATATCTCCTAAAAACTTAAACTTTTAAAGGATTTTAGATTTTTTATTTGATATATATAATTAATACATAGATACACCTAGTGTTCAACTACAGGAGAAAGGGGGAAGGAAATCAGGAACGAATCAAACCGTGGCAGAGGGTATGAAAAACTACAAATTTTCATTTTCAACATTCTTAGGTTCCGTTTGATAACAAAATAGAAAATGGTAGGAAAAACAACGTGTTTTTGTGAGAAGTTGGAAAATAGGTTAAAGGATGAGGTGAGATGTTCTCTTGCTTTTTTATTTTTTCCGTGGAAAAATTTCTTTGGGTGGTGATGGAGAAAATTTTTCACAAAAATAAAAATAAAACAAAGGAATCTACTAATAAAAATGAGTATGGGATGAAGAGCATCTCACCACGTCTCTCAACTTATTTTCTAACTTTTCACACAAATTCATTGATTTTGCTATCATTTTCCATCACGTTATCAAACAGACCCTTAATAAGTAAAAATTTTGGAACCATGAAATCATGTAAAAATGACAATTTTCATAATCATTAGAACCAATTTTATATAGGAGTTAGAGAAATGAAACAAATGGACTTGTTGATTAATTCAAGTTCAAATTACCTCTCCATGAAGTTTCTTGTTTTGAGTCTTGAGAGCATCATTATCAGCCTTAAGTGACTCAAATTGTCTCTTCAATATTTCATAATCCCTCTCCAATTGCTTAGTCTTCCATCTAGCCCTTCTGTTTTGGAACCAAATGGCCACTTGCCTTGGTTGAAGCCCCAATGCCCTAGCCAACTGGACTTTCCTCTCTGGCTCAAGCTTGTTACCCAACTCAAAGCTCCTCTCAAGTGCCTTCACTTGCTCCAAATTCAGCCTCCTCTTCTTCTCCCCTAGCTGTGATCCATCATCAGACATGTCATCATCTCCCCTCACTTCATGATCACACCTCTCATTAATCCCCGAAAACGACATCGATCTCCTCATCAACATTGGCGAAACACCTGCACCGCCACAAACATTAATTTCCAGTAAATTAATATCAGACACTGGAAGCAAAAAATGTGTAATGCAAATACAGGTTTATATAAAATTTACTTGCTCTGGCAAACGCCAACTATTATTGATTCGACAATGACGCATGATACCTACGGGCTTCTGCCAAAAAGCAATTCTATATCCACTATATATATATATATATATAAAGTTCAATTGCTTTGTTAGAAACCAGTTTTCTTGATTTGTCAATAGAACTCACGATAGTTCTACTGCCAAATCAATTAATACAGAGGGGAGCTCCCTCTGTGGCCGTTCTGCCACCACATACATTATTAACAATATTAGCTTCTGCCAAAGCAATTTTTTAACCATAAAGCATAAAGTATGGCTAATTAAAGCACCAATAAAAATAAGACATGGTAACCCTATTGCCACTCCATATATGTATACATATACACAGTCACATACAAGACTCTGAAAAGGAGAATTTAGTGACGAAATTTGCCATCATATCTCTAAATGGAGTAGACACGTTTTTGAGTTTCAAACGCATTTAGAATTGAATTTCGCCTGTAGAAGTTGGTGCAGACTAGTCCGTTTCAGAGCCTGAATGCATATGCACATAAGGATACACACATAAACATGTAGAGAGATAGAGAGAGAGTAAACCTTGGAAGTCTGGAGGAGGAGGAGGAGGAGGACATGAAGAGATAGGAATATTGGGAGGGTGGTGGTTGTGATCTTCTTGATGATAGTTATGGAAGATATTGGGGTCTGCAGCAGCTGGGAAGAAGGACATGTCAGTGCAAATCATGCTCCAAATAATAATAAAGGGGATCCAGCAGTGGCTGTGGCTGTGGCTTTTTTTCCCAATTTAATTTTAATTTAACAGAAGCAATATATATTGATATAAGGCTATATATATATATTTGGTAGATAGTAGTGTAAAGGGGAGCTGTAGATGGGGTGGTTTCTCTGGCTCTTATGGTGATGGATCCTGGAGAGAGAACATGGGTGCCAAAGTCTCTCTGCACGAAAACAGCGATGATATATATTTTTAGAGAGAGAGAGAGAGAGAGAGAGAATGTGAGTTTATTTATTGCTGAAAGAGATTCTATTCACCTGCAATGTGATGTTGTTTCATTTTTTGGAGCAAAATGTTACGCTTACTTAATTTAATTTTTGTACGTAATGTTTTATACAAGTTAATGTGATATCATAAAAATAAATTGTCTCATTTTATAGTTAATTAATGTGTTATTTGTCTTTCTTTTTCTTTAATTCATACTACAATTATTTGTACTAAAAATTGTACAAATATTAAGTAAATTTAGCACTATTTCTTTTCATTGTAGTTTATTTAAATGATTGTATATTGCAATTAATTAATTATTCTATTTCCCTTTTAAATAAAAAAAGAGTAAATAGTGCCAAACTAGCAAACGAATTTATTTTTGTACAAATTTTCATACAAATAATTACGGTACTAGTCAGATAAAAAGAAAAGTAGACAAATTTGCATTTATTCATTACCAGTTAATTTATTTTTAATAACATTACTCTTAGTCAAATTGCAAACGTCAATTAAGATTAAAAAAACAAACTTCAGGAGCGCAAAAGTAAGGACAATAAATATACATTTCAAACTATGTTCTATATTGTATATGTTGAATTATTTTTTAATAATATATACTCTTTTGTTCTATTTTAAATTAACAATGCGCTATTCTTTTTATGAGATCTACAAAATTAAAAGTCCAACTTCTATTTTTAGAAATAATTAATATAGTGATAATAAATAAATTTTATGCTTAATAATTAATTATGTTAAAAGTCACTTGCTTTAAAAGTATATCAATAGGCATGCATTCAAAATTGAGATGTCAAAATCACCATACTAATGTTTAACCAAAGTTGTATGTATATATATGCATGATGAGCACATATGGGAGCATGGCTTGATAAATGCATGGGGTTTTAGTACTTATAATTCAACCCCCTAAAATTTGAACCTTTTTCACTTTCATTTATAAAGTTCATTTTGCATCATATCTGTCTTTAAAATTTGCTCGATCACATCTTTACTTTAGTCCAAAATCCAGCCCGCCATTGGATTTTTGGGTATAAAATGTCATGTATCACTTTGATTTTGAAGCCACGTCAACTGCACACATCATTGTTCATCCAGGAAATAGATGCCATGCTGGATTTTGAATTAAAGTGAAAATGGGATCAAACTTTACGAATGAACGGGTTACAAAATAAATTTTATGGACAAAAGTAAAAAAGCGGTCAAACTTTTGAGGGATAAAATATAAATAACTCTCTAGTAATTCTATAATATTCTTTAGTCTTGTTTTGATTAACAGCATTATTTTATAAAGAGAACTCAAGATAATAAACAGGGCGATCGATTAGAGAGGGGAAGTTAGAGATGAATGATCCACTTTAGGTAAGTGAAAGATTTAATCAAGCCTAGGCTGAATACGTGTAAATGTGTAATGTTGTTAGATGAATAAGTTTTTATGATAAATGAAATAGCACGTCTAGTTGGCGTAAATGGATAAATACTTTTACTTTCATTTTATTTTTTTATTTTGACGAGAGCATGCACACCAAATGTTAGAGCAATATTAATTTTTCACCTATTATTACTGCTTACCAGACAATGCCACACAACAATTTATCCGTACAAAAAAAACTCTTTAATTAATTACATTGCAAATAATTTGCATTGTATTGTGTTTTTGACGAGCAAAATACACCCTTAACTCTTTAAGTATCTATAATTTCATGATCAATTTCTCTCTCTACATATGAGACCATAATTCACGTTTATCTTCAATGTGTTGCAGTTCACGTACGTAGTATCATTATCCAAAAAAATATAATACACGAGGTTACCTTGTTTTGTGTAATATTTTACATCTCTTAAAGTAAAATATCACTCGTCTATTTTAATATTAGCGATACAATATACACCTAGTAGATATGTGTTTTAAACTGGCCATAACATGCTCCTATTAGGATCCATTCTAAATCACTCGATCTATCTTGTCTTGAAGTTTAATGGCATTCTAACATTTCACTAGAATAAAGGAAGAAAATGAAAAGATCGAGAAATAAGAACGAACGAATTGAAGTTGAAATGGAATGGTGGTAGAGCCAATTTTTGGGTGCCAAATTAGGCGCCTAACCCACTAAAAGGTACAGTGAAAATCAGGTAGCATGTGCTTCTTTCCCCTCCTCGATCTCTTATATATCTCTCACCAAAAGTATAGATTTATAAAAGGCATGACAAATATTTCTAACTGTTAGTTGCATTGTCAAGTCACGATCATTTTCCGCCACTTTAATTTTCTTTCATCCATTTGTCAATTTAACGAACTCCCAAACAACTTAAGTTGTAGACTTAAATCTATTTCAAATTAAAGTGTGTATATATATTCACACTTTATCATAAGGAGGATCTAAGAATCTTTTGAGAGGTGAACTAAAATTTTGCGCAAAGGAGTAGACTTATATTAACCTTCGAATTTTTTTTACAAGTACTATTGGGTTTTTCGAAATTTTCTCATGGATTGAAGCCTATTCTGTCCCTCTTGGGTGAACCCTGGCCCCATGTCTCTTAGACCAATTGACAATGATAAAATTATATAATATCGAAAGTATATTTATAGTGATTTTACTAATAATGACATAATATTAAGTCCGAATGTTAGTATGTGTGTAATAATAAATCTAGTAATCATTTATTTTAGCGGAAAGCACGTCCTCTGAACCCTTCTTAATTTTATCTCGCAGACCTTCATGGACTGCAAGCCGGTTTATATGGTATGCGTGTGTGCCACATACAAGAGAAGAAAGAAGAAAATAGAGAGGAGAATATATAGATGGAAACAAGTAACAAAATAATTAAGAGACAAAAGTACGTCTTTCGTAAAGTGTCACTCAAAATAATATAATTATAAACTTTGTGAGTACAAAAATTGATGTATCAACAATTATTAATTATCGTATTTTACAAGGAATTTTAGTAAGTACATGTATTTTAGGGGTAAGGGAGGGGGGGGTAGGGAATTGCCCCCCTTTGCGTTCGAAAAATGATATTTTAGTGCTAAATTCTCTGCTTATAAAATTAAAATAAATACATATATTAGCTATATTATATCCTCTAATTTTGAAACAGAAATAGCAGTAGTACTAATTTTGGGCCCTTAATTTTTTGTAGCACTATAATTATCCTATTTAATTGAATTCCAAATTCTACCGCTGTTGGTTAGAGCACGAGAGGGCCAACATATACTTCTTTTTGTTACAACAAATTTAGGTGTGAAAATAAGACTACTCTATTCTAAGCCCAAAGCATACCACACAGGTCGACAAGTGCTTAATAATATTTGTTTTTATAAATCACTCAACAAAAATGACTATTGTCATATTAATTAGTATAATAATTACATCGTCCAATAAAAACGACAATTATTAATGAGATTCAAACATGTTAATCAATTCAATGATTACACGTCTTTGATATTCAAATTTGGAACGTCCTATTTTTGTTTGTTTGAAAATCGCTTGCACCTCGATAATTAAAAACATACGTATACCATTATCAAATTCTATGAGCTTGGCCTAGAAGGTACGTACAACCTTTTTGCATGTCGGTAGCTAGGAAGATGCTCACCTCAATATATGTACCACTTGAGGCTTATGATAAAAATGGAATTGTAATTGGCCAACCCTAATTAAACAAAATTTGGCTAAATTTATGTAAAACTTAAATTATAAATAATGTGCAAATGAGAAGAAAGGGTGGTCTATGAACCACACCCTATGCAACCGCCTATATATTAAACTTCACTATCATGAGATTCCATCTCTCTCTCTCTCTCTCTCTCTCTCTCACTCACATGCACTATGACAAATTTTGTAAGGAAAAAAAATTGCAGTGAGGCTATGTTGGTATGTATTATTACATTATCTGTCGGTGGATGCCTCAATTGTTGCTTTCAATTAGCATAGTGTAGGGTGTGTTAATTTCTATTGAAACTTAAAATGTCCCTACTTCTTTTCTCATATATGTTAGCACTTTTTATGTCAGTGTTATTAAAGTTCTGTTTGATACTAATATATAAAATAATAATAAAAAATATATTTGAATTTTATATGATAACAACATGAAAAATGAAAAGAAAAATACTTGATTTGTGTGAGAGGTTAAAAAATAAGTTGAGATATGTGGTGAGATATTTTTTTAATTACTTTTTTACTTTTTCCATGGAAAAAATTTCTTTGGGGATTGAAGAAAAAAAAATCACAAAAAATAATGAAGGATGGATGACATCTACTCATACAAATGACCATGAGATGGAAAGTATGTCATTATATGTCTCAACTTATTTTCCAATTTCTCATACAAATAAAGTGTTTTTCTTTTTATTTTCCATGTTATCAAACGGAATCTTAGATTTCTGCGACGAGTTGAAAAATAAGTTGAGACATGTGATAAGATACTCTCTATCTCATGCTCATTTTTATGAGTAGTTGTCCTCCATCTTTCATTATTTTGTGTAAAATATTTTTCTTCCTCAACCCTAAAGAAACTTTTTTCGTGAAAAAGTCACAAAGTAGAAGACAATTCATCGCATGCTTTAACTTATTTTATAACTTTTCAAAAAAATCAATTATTTTTGTGATCATTTTATATGTTGTTATCAAACAAATTCTTAATGTGACCTAAAAACTATCTTTTAATTTATCACTATTTATCAAAAGATATTCAATACATTTAGTACATACAGCAAATTTATTATAGCTAGCAAAATTTCACGTACGCCACTGTAATTATATATGCATACAAGAGAGACAGATAGAGTTAGGTGAAACACGCGCATACTAGATTTATGTGGGAGTTAATATTTCCTATTGCCTTTGGTGTATGGCGATGTATAGTAGAGGTATTTATTATTTTTTTCATTTGTGTTTGAAATACTATATGGTCCGATGAGTTTACAACTTAAGATAAATTATTAATATTTTGCGAGTTAAAAAAAAGAGTTTAAAGATATTAAACTAAGCTAGATGTAACTTTGTAGAGGGAGAAACATTCTGATCGTTGTCTTGTGCGCATGCGTGTTTTATTTTAGAAATAAAATATGTAACAACGATGTGTATTACATATTTATGTAAAGGGCAATTATCATGTATTTTGTTCTAATACCTAATATTTTCTATATATCTAATTAGTAATTGACCAACTTATTTAAAAGCTGTGTATTTATGTAGAATCTTGATAAGATACTAATACTTATTTGTCACTTATTTTATAATAAAACTAATTAATCAAACAAATGGTTTATTTAGCATTATTAGAGTTTTCCCCCCTCCACATGGCCATTTTAGTTTTAAAGTTTGGGGTGGGTACCCTTTGGACCAAGGGTTGGCTCCATGAAATTTCTTGTTGCTTATTTCAAATTCAATTTTAAGGCATTTGTTCTGTATCTTCTCACATGCCTTCATGTTCCCATGTGCTACTCTCTCTCTCTCTCTCTATATATATACACAGAAGTGATATGTCAACTGTGTTTTCTCTTATTGTTAAAAAAAAAATTAAAAAAAAACTTTTTTCTTTTTTCAAAGCTAAGAGCACAAAACAAATATTATTATTAGCCATCTCAAAGAGCCATCACGAGAATAAGGAATCCCAAATCCTACATCATTAATAGAAAGAACATAATGCGCAACGGCGTGACCAACCATGTTTCCCTTCTTAGGAGTGAAAATGAATACAAACTCACAATCGCGAGTCAAGGTTCTAATATCTTGTATTATTCTACCAACTCATTCAAAGAATGCTCCGAAAAATTTCAAAGATTCACAATTTTCTACCAAATGAAAGCCACTCTCAATCTCTACCAAAGGAAAGCCGCAACACACCGACTCATTTACTGCCGCAAGAAGTGCAAAAGCTTCAGCAATCTCCACAGAGAAAAACCCAACTACACGACTAGCCATCCTAACAAAAATCAATTAAACCATTAAACTTTCTGGCTACCATGTCAAAACCCCTAAAATTTGACTCGCAATCAACAACTGCTGCATCCACATTTATACGCAACCACAGCGCCACCAGATTATGCCATTGAACCACTTCAACTGGCTTCTGCCCCACATCTACAAGCTCCTGATCAATATAATTCTGCACTAAAGAGTAGGCTTTCAAAACTAAGACTTCCGCCTTAAAATTTTGCTGCTCAAATTTCCATTTATTTCGATCCCACTAAATAAACCAACACATGACCCAAAAGAGAGGCAACATGCAATTGACCACATTGAACTTGCCAAAAAAATATGATTACATCCCAAAAACATAGGGACTGAAATTGCACCCCATAATCTTAGATAACCAAGCTTCGCCGTACCTCCTTTGCCCGAGAACGTCGAAACATCACAGGAACTGAGTATATGGCCTCCACCAAATCTAGATCATATCTATCACAAATAGAGAAAAATCAAACGAAAGCCACTCTCAAACATCTTGCGGAATTTAATAAATTAATTATGTTTCAAAATAACAATATGACCAATTGAGACACCAAATAAAATAAAAATGTGATCATTAATTTGAGTGGTCTGCAGTGTCTATACAAAAATATTTTTTGTTGACACTTCAATTATTTCATTGATCGACGTGGGCGGCCGAACCATTTTAATGAATTGTTTAATTCTCAACTAATCCGATTTTTAATCAATAGTATAATTTTCCACTAATCCCTCTGTTGTGGAGACATGAAGAACAAAAAATGCTTTATTATCTTATTTTTTTGGTCTAAGAATATGCATACACACAAGTTTATATTTATATATATATATGAGTTTTGAATGGTTACATTCTCTCTCTACACATGGACTGGTATTGACAATAATTAATGCATATTGGTGAGGTGGCAAATCATTTAACCTGTTATAGAAGGTTAAGGTGACATGTTCTATTTTTATTTTTTTAATTAAACTTTAGGTGGTATTTTGTTGAGATTTTAAAATCCAGTTTTTAAAATTTCTATTAAAAAGTCAACTTTACTTCACACTTCCCAAAATTCACTTAACTTTACTTTCTTTCTCATAAATTTTTTAAAACACCATAACTTTAAATTCAAAAACCGGAATTAGATAAAAAAAAATATTTGAAACCTAATCATCGAAATCTATAAAATAAGATTCATTGTGACTATTTTTTGAATTTTTTTCATGAGTTTTTTTGATTTGGTTGAAAAAAATTCAACAAAAATTAAATTCACTTTTCAAAACATGTTTTAAAATCTCAATCAAACAGACTTAGGATAAACTAATTCCATATTAGGATAAATGTTTA
Source organism: Lonicera japonica (assembly GCA_021464415.1). Taxonomy (NCBI): domain Eukaryota; kingdom Viridiplantae; phylum Streptophyta; class Magnoliopsida; order Dipsacales; family Caprifoliaceae; genus Lonicera; species Lonicera japonica. The sequence continues at coordinate 40,192,580 of CM038469.1, read as the reverse complement.
TAGGTATTTTCATTATTTCAGTTTTATAGTTAATTAATAACATAAGTTTATGGGGAAATAAAACTTTCAAAATATATTTGACTTTGAATTTTCATCTCTATATAATAGATTTAAAAATTACATACAACTCAACTCTTTCAATAACACTTTTAATTTAGTCACTTTATTATCATTCATGACAAATCATATCACAATAAAAACCCAAAAATTAATTATCAGTCACTATTTAACTAAATAATAATTTCAACACAATAATATAAAATAATATTAAAAGAAACGTGTTTTCTTAATTTAAAGTGTTTCAAACAAACTCAACTTTTAATAATTTGATCAGATACGGAAGTATGTGTACAACTTCTTAAATAACACTTAAAATATATCTTATATAGTATTAAATAATTAATTATTTGATTCAATAATTAATGTGTTGTGTTTGACAAACAAATTTTGTACGCTTTTCAAAATTAAGAAGTATATATCCACCAATTAAAATTAATTTGTAATTATACTAATTTAGATTCTATTTAATTTAGATTCCTAATCGAAATCTACTTCCATTTTAATTTATTTCCTATTTTCTTTTAGGGTGCTTTTGGATTATAGAATTGAATTTAGCTTTAAAATTCATAAATGTTAGATTCAAAAATTACATATTTGAAATACAAGAGTTTAAAATTTTGTGTTTACTTAACAAATACAAGGAAATTGATTTCTAAATCCAAATATTATTCCGCTAAAATTTATATTTAGTTGATTAGTATGCTACTTTTATTTTTTTGACATCGTGGCGGAAGTCATGCTTACACAAAATTAACCCGTTTGACTCAACCCGCCCTTATTATAGTATTTTATTCTTTATAATATAGCATAATTACCACGGGACGGGAGTGGGTTTATTCATACACTATTCGCGACGGATTTAGATTTTAAAAAAATAAAACCTGCACCAGGTTGATGTGTTTATAAACGTATTGGGCTCAGGTTTGGACAACACACGATCCTTTTCCATCCCTTGTATTATTATTATAATTAATATTACAAGTATAGTTATAATAATAAAAAATAATAATTTGTTTAAAAATTAATTATTATTATTTTTAAATTCACGAGTTTGGGATTTACAAGGAACAACCCTATCTCTAAAATTTGAAAGTTATGGCCTTAAGCTAAGTATCAAATCTCATTATTTGAATATATTTATAAATCTCAAATCATAATTTCGCACCAAACAAAAATATTTAGATTTGAGATTCTAAATCCAAAAATCATGTTCAAATCATCTCTTAAAGAATATTTAAAAGGTTTTATTAAAAAATATTTTCAATTAACTATATTATTAATATCTCCGCCCATTTCTTTCACCTATGCATAGTAGTAGTAGTAGTAGTAGTAGTAGTAGTAGTAAGTAGTAGTAATAGTAATAATAATAATAATAATAATAATAATAATAATAATAATTTAAGAATCAAGTATACATATTCTTTTATGTTGACAAGCACAGTAAACATATTTCTTATTTATCAAATTTTCAATATATAGTCATATAAAGTATTCATGATCATGTAATTAATTAGATAGCACAACATTTGGTACTAATACTTCCACCAGTTTTTTTTACCTAATAATAATAATAATAATAATAAAGATTTAAGAATCAAGTATACATATTCTTTTATGTTAACAAGCACAGTAATCCTATTTCATGTTTATCAAATTTTCAATATATAGTCATATAAAATATTTATGATCATGTAATTAATTAGTTAGCTGAACATTTGGTACTCTAATTTATAATACAAATAGTATTTTATTTCACTGAAATGGTTTGTGAGATGATAATTATGTAAACAACATACTATAAACCTTTGAGATTTATTTTGCGCTTCAATTTTTTTTATATGAAATTATGTGTAATAAATGAGCCTAGAAACAATTCTACAAAAATTCATCAAAATTTTAATTTTTTTTTGAAATGATCACCATTCTTGAGTATTTTTATTTTTCTTTTTTGCTGTACATAAACTTTTTTTTCTTTTTAAAATTGTAGCATCTTATCATTTGATAATTGATTTGAAATTTAGAGTTTTCATAATTAATAAAATATATTTATTTAACATTTATGTTCTTGGTTGACCTTTGCGATAATATTTTGATTACATGTTTAAATTTGAAATCTTTGTTTGAGATGTTTAGTTTGAATTTGAGCTTTTGTTATTTATATATTTTTATTATTTTATTTTTTAGCAGTTGTTATCTTTAATAAGGGGTGGTTTTGAAAATGACTATATTTTATTTTTAATAAAGTAAAATTTATTTTATCATCGACTAAAAAGTTATCCTTGAAACTAATCCTAAAAATAAAATATCCTTCATTAGAATGAGGGTAATTGATTTGTCCTTTAAAAAAAGAGTCATATTTTTATTTATTTAATTAAAGTAGATATACCTATTAATCTAATTTATTTTTTAATACTAAAATAATATTTATAAAATTAAATCAATAATATGATTTTGTTAGTTTATCCACACTTACGGATTAATTTAGCATGCAATGCTAATTAACTTAACAATGTAGATTAATTGCAAGATAACAATAGAAACAAAATCATCCATTCTATAATGGTAAGGAATAAGGATATTATGTATTGGAATAACAAAATCATGGAATGAATATCTAATGTCATGAGGTAACAATAATAAGTTACTCACTTAACTTTGCATTTAATACTTTCTATTTCTCCAATGTGCATTAATTATGTTAACCAACTACACATTTGATCTCAACCATTGATTTTTCATCAAATGATTAATATTACAGTAATCATTCATGGGTAAAAAGAGAAATAACCATTAAAATCACACACATATGTATATATACATATTTTGTATATGATTAATACAATATTTAAATATGCAGATTAAGCGGTCTAAGGTTATACTTATCACTGGCCGAGCCATTTATCATTGGCCGGGCCACTTATCATTTGTGAAAATTTTCTCTTTAAATTATATAAATGCAAGTTGTACACGTATCACGTGAACTACAAAATACTTTAATATTATATAAAAAAATATTAATTTTGTGAAAAAAATTTCTTCACGTTATATACATTGCATACATACTCATCAAGTGAATTGCAGAAAAGTCTAGTATAGCATAAAGACAGAAGAATAGTAAAATATAGTGTCCATTAAAACCCCACCCACATATAATATAGTATACTAACAAAGAAAAGTATAGTAAAATGTATAACTAGCTTGCTCATTAAAATTCCTAGTAAAGGACTCCCCTCAAATTTGAGATTTTAAGTTCTAAGTCTAGCATATTAATTAACTAATAAAAATGTGAAAAGCGTACATCATATTCATAGACATATACATTAAAAGTTGAACTTGCATGATCATGTAATATGGATGATAAAATATATTCGGTTTCGTTAATAGTTTTATATTGTTTTAGTAAAATCAATTATAAATATAACTCTCAAGAGATGAATTGATCGGGTAGTGTATCAATGATCTAAGTAAGATGCACAAAACCCTTTGAAAGTTTGAATTAAAAAACCATGCACGGTATCACTCAAGTATATTTTGGTTGTTCTCGACATTGCAAAATTCCGGGTTTTATGTAATTAGAAAAGTGAAATTCCACTTAAATATAAATAGCAGATAAAAACTCAAAACTTTCATTTGTGGAACATATATCTTCACCGCCTAGCAAACTCTATAAAGTATAAACAAACCAATTATTAAAGAAAACTGCAAGGTATGATTTTTCCATTAACTGGGTTATCCAACCATGTATGTCTATAAGCAGGCCCATGCGATTGATTTTTCCATTCAGTTTTTTAACCCTTTAGTATTTGGACTATTAACATGGGCTACTTAATGTCAAGGATATGATCCAATGTATATATTTTCTTTAACATAAGACCCATTTTCTGTTAGGATGCATTATTTTTTCATAGGCCCAGGATCAAGAACTGAAAAGTTCGTATAAAGCAGGCAACTAGCGACAAATTTTTAGGGTGATTTTAAATGCACCCACAAAGTTAATCTTTTCACCCCAATTTGAGAGAACTTGCTTCTCACCCCACTAGTTTTGATAAAAAACATTCAACTCACCCCTCAAGTGGGGTGAGTTTATTAAAACCTATATCTATAGATGAGGAGCATTTGGTGACGAATAATTTTATTATTAAAAAAAAAATTAGACGAAAGACATTCATTCAAATGAACAAAATCAAAGGGACATTTGTATGCATATACGGATATGTGTAGAATTTCGATGTATACATAAATCAACAGTTGGAATTTCTCCATCTTTCTCTTGATTCGATCAATTATGCTAAGAAAATGCACATTTATACATGTGGAAATTACTGAGTTTAATTGATTCTTGATTTCTCTCCAATATTCCTACACGAACCAGCAATATAATGTTTCAATTCAATGAAAAAAAATGAAGTTTGAACTCGATCTTAGTGTGCCAATTAATTCCCAGATATGTTTCATTTTTTTTGGGAATAATTTTTTTGGTCTCATTGGATCCAATTTAAAATGACTTTTTATTGTTAAAAAAAGAAGCATTGATCTACGCAATTGACCAGCCATTGAGATTTATTAAGTAGTCGAGAAGGGAAAGTCGAGAAAATTAAAAGAAAGAAAGACATAACAATCAATCTTGAAGGAATGTTGAAAGAAAGAGAATGAAAGAAAAATAAAAGGATGAAACTAGTGGGGTGAGTTTACAAATTGCAAATAGGGCATTTTAGGTTAAAATAATTAAATTTAAAATTTAAAAGTGGGGTGAAGAGATTAATTAAGTGGGTGCATTTAAAATCACCCATTTTTTATCACTAAAAAACGTCTTTCATTTTTTATGATGGAAATTCATAGCTAAAAACCGGCCCATACTAGATCCCGTCATTTTTTTCATAATCATTTTGTAGCAACATGTGCACACACAAGGCTGGTCCCGGGATATATAGTACAAAATTTGATATTTTCATGTACCTTTTTTCATATTCATACAGCTAGTTTTATTATTAAAAAAAGAAAAAGAAAAAGGATCTTGTGCAGTCAACCAGCCTCAACACCCTCAAAGTCGGGCCATATTACAAAAGCATAGTCATTTAGGGTGACTTTGTTGCGTGGGATATGAGGTAAGAATTGATTAATTAATCATATCCAGTGTTTGTTGTTAAAAAGGATAAGATAAGCAAATCATATCCTGTATTTGGTGCAAGGATGGATAGGAAATCCTTATCTTATCTCGTGTTTGGTGCAATGCGAGATATGATTGCACTTGAAATTAATTATCCTTTTATCCAAGCACTGGATAAAACTATACCATCTCTATAGGTGGTATTATTTTATCCTGTGATTACTGGATAACAAAATATATATAAAAATAATTCTTAATTAATTTTTTTTTATTTTGATTTCTTTCTTTACGCCCTTTAGATTATCAAATTGATTACTAAAAATTTTCTATCACCCAAAATCATAATAACTTAACTAATAAAATTCATTTCTCGTATAATATAATTTTATTTTTTTTTATTAAATGAAGGTATTTATAAGAAATTTTAGTTTTAGAAAAAAGTAAAATTTACATTAGAATTTGAAATTGTATTTAATGCCTAGTTTGTAAAAATTGTATGTAATATAGAACTTTTCTCCCAGAAGAGTTTTTACGAAACTTATTTATAAATAAGTTTATTAAATCTTTAGCCAATTAATTCTTGTCATATCTGATCCCACTTAATTATTATCCGAGTGATTCCTTTCTTATCCTATCTCACATAATTCATATTCGACTAATTTCGACTCTTATCCTATCTGATCTTACCTCCTTATCCGGTGCGTCAAACGCACCCTTAGTTCAATCACATGGATTTATCACCACTATTATACACAACGTTAAATATAAAATACTTGTGGTAAAGTGCAAGAACCTCAAGTTTTATTCGAGATTCCATTGCAAGAATTTAAAGAGATAATTTGATGTTATTAAGGGATATTGAGATTTATAAGACTAATTAATTGCATATATAGCATCATATTAATGACTTATTTTTAATTTCCATCAAAAAATATATTTTAAAAAAACAGCAATAGAAGACTTCTCATAACAAATAAATCACTAAATATTTATGTCTATTGACCTCCTTATAGAAAAATATCCTCTTAAGAAGGAAGGATAGCTTTGTGGAATAAATGAATAAATTTTTTAAAAAATAATTAAATAATTGAAGTTGATTCGTATGATGAATTTCATAATTTAATCGGCCATCATATTTTGTTTCTAGGGACGGAGTTAGGATTTGAACGAAAGGACATTAAAAAATTAAAATACAAAAAATATAATTTTAAAATTATAACATTTTAATGCAAATATATTAATATTAATTAGGATTAATCATAATTACGAATTTAGGGCTAAATTTATCAGAATTACGGCTACATCTATCAGAGATTAAAAATACATGGCAGCAAATAACAAATCAATGAAAAAAAAAAAAGAACAAAGAACTATACTTGCTAGATTGATATCCCCTACCTCATTTTATGTGAAAAACTTGTTCTTTTGATCGGAGGGAGAAGGCGGAGCGTGACTGCGTGAGATTAAGTTTTGTATGAAAGACTAAATAATAATAATAATAATAATAATAATAAGAATAAGAAGAAGAAGAAGAAGAAGAAGAAGAAGAAGAAGAAGAAGAAGAACAACAACAACAACAACAACAACAACAACAAAGAAAGTCACCGGTAATCGCATATTCTTATCCCTTACTTTGATCTAAAAAGAAAAAAAAAGAATGAAAGAGATTAATTATGAGCCATTGGCACTTATTTTAAAATTTTTACATAAGACCCTAAAAAGTATAACTTGTATATATATATATATAAACGGGGCAGGGGTAGGGTGTGAATTGACCCCCGCCTTTGTATGCCTCTGCCCCGATTTGTTTCTTCACTATAAACGCGTATAAGTAATATTTAAGCAAATATATATATATATAAACGGGGTAAGGGTGGGGTGTGAATTGACCCCCTGCCTTTGTGTGCCTCTGTCCTTATTTGTTTCTTCACTATAAATGCAACTAAGTCATACTTCAAGCAAATATATTAACAGGTGCTAATTAAGGAATAATATCGTGCATTAGTGGGATGTCAATTGTGTCACCACATGCTTAGTAGGGCACTTGAATCCTCTCCATTATTTCTTCGGTCTAATTTTGTCAAAGGGAGTTTAATTCAAGAGTTAAACGGATGAATTTTTTTTTCAAATTTGGTAGAAATGATTTCTATAATGAGTAAATCATGTCCACAAAATTTTAATCAAGAAATTCAAACCGTAAGTGGGCGTAATAAAATTTTGATACATTTGTTTATTTTTGACCATTTAAATTTTAGATTATTATCTCACTCATTTTTAGATTGAATCTTCTAATAAAATTTCGTGAAGATATAATCTCTCATCATAGAGCATTTCTATCAAATTTCATAAAAAAAATCATCCGTTTAGTTTTTCAAATTAGACTTTCTTAAACAGAATTGCATCGAAAAATAATGGAGAGAAACTAAGTTCAATGGAGTCAGCAACAGTGAACATGAATTCAAATAAGACTATGCATGTTTCATGCGCGCTATAAATAAACGATCAAAGACAAAATACTATGTATAGTATATGTGTTGTGTCTTTGCCATTACAATACTAAGTATATACTAACCCACACACAGATTACAATTAATGCAATGGGTTGAGTTGGAGGGTCGTACCTTTCTCTCATTACTTTTTAATACAGATTAAATATTTCAAACCTTATAGTTCAAATAAATTTTACTCATATTTGGACTGAAATCTAGAAGAAAAAAGTAACAAATAATTAAAATAAATTTACACTTATTTTAAAATTATATTTCCTAAATTCTTTTAGGGTCATATAGCAGTACAGGTGGGGGCATAACACCAACCGTTACCATTTTTTTTTAAAAAGAAAAGAAAAAAAAGTACACATTTTCTAATTTTTAATTTTTTATCAAAGATAAAAGAAGCCGTCACGTGGCATCACGTGGATGGCAAAATGTCATGTGTATATATTTAGGGGGCTACTATTGACACACTCCACTTTACTCTGTAACATTCCCTTGAAAAAAAGCCTAACTATTCTATGGACACACACTATTTTTTTTTATTTTTAATTAGTAATTAAAACATTAAACACTCCCTTAAACAACTTCAACATCATCATCACCACCACCATTGCAGCCTCTTTTCTTCTTCTTCTTCTTCTTCTTCTTCTTTATCATCATCACCACCACCACCACCATTGCCGCCACCACCTCCATCATTGTTGCTCCTACCACCATCCAAATCATCATTCATCTCCAAAAGAAGTAAGATACTTATATTCTTGTTATTCCTTTATGTTTCCTTTCATTTATAAATCATTGGATACAAAAGAACGCAAAAAAAAATAAAAAAAACAAAAATAAAACACGAAGAATGTTTACTCGGTCATTAGGAACCGAGTGTTGTACAGCTTACTCGGTCCTAAGGAACCGAGTAAAGTACAGCTTACTTGGTCCTAAGGAACCGAGTTAGGCTTTGGGTTATTTTTTCAATTTCACTCGGTTCCTTAGGACCGAGTGACTAGTGCTTTACTCGGTTCCTTTCGGCCGAGTATGATGAACAACACTCGGTTCCTAGGAACCGAGTAAACCTTCATCCGTGGCAGAATTTTCTTTTGATATGGTGTGTGCACCGATTAAACTTTTTTTTAACCAATAACGAAAAAGTTCAGGAGAAAAAGAGTGGAACGACTAGATTGTCAAAAAAAAAGTTAGTAAACCATGATTGAAGATGAGATTTGTAGAGTGAGTGGTGTGATTTGTTTTTTTGAATTTTAGAGAGAATGGAATGCTTAATTCCAACCAGAATTTCAAAAAAATGCTAAATGGAAAAGTGTTGATTTGTGAAAGAAGAAGATTGAAGATGAAGGAGAGTGGAGTGGTAGAGAGTAAGAGTGGAGTGTTTTTTAGATTAATGTTAATTAATCCTAAAATTAAATATGGAGTGGTGGAATGGTGGAGTGTTATGAAGAGTGAAAATGTACCTATGGAGTGTTAGAGAGATATGGAGTGTTAGTGAGTTAAATGGTGTGTGTCAATAGTAGCCCCCTATATTTATAGACATGCATATGCTATAGTAATGGGATTGGCAATCCCCGTGCACAGACCCAAGGTGGTAACTTTGCTGTAAGAAAATTAATGTACATATATTATCTAGGAAAATGATTATCTAAAAGACTGTAAGTTTTATTAAAATTTATAATTAAATATTAGTCACATATTTAGTTAAGAATAAATATTACTAAATTTTAATTTATTTTTATCATTAATAATATTTTAACCCATACAAAATAGTAAATTTCATATATTTTAAGTAATTATGTCTTATTCTTTCATTAATCAATTAAATTAGTAATTTTGACAAAAAATAAATAAATTAATAACATATTGATCAAGTATTTTTTTTAAAATATTTTAAATTAAGAATCCAATATTTTTTTTAATGTTTGAAATTGTAGGTATTTTATTTTTATTTGTATATAATCACTACACCAAACTTTATAAGAAAACAAGTTATAGTTTTAGCAATTCAATTAGCTTCTTTCAATAGTTTTAATAATATTAAAGCCTTTTTTATAAATATAAAAATATATTATATACTTGAGCATATCATGTTTCTAATTGGTAATGAAAAAATCTAATTTATTATTGATACAAATGTCACATGATTGAGTATTAAAGTCTAATTTTTTTTGGACGTCTCAAACTGAATATCTCAATTTTAGCGTAAAATTCACTTAACCTCTTTTAATACTTAATAATTTTAAAGTCTCTTTATAAATCTAAAAAATATATATATTATATACTTAAACATATTATATTTTTAATTGATAATGGAGAATTCAATTTAACAATGATACAAATATCAAATGAATGAATTTGTGTAAAAGACAAAAAAAAAATAAAATAGAAACAATTGGGCATAAGCGTCCACTCCAATAACAACATAATTATAGAGGCATATTATAAATTAACATCGTAAATTAAGGACATTATAGAAAAAAGACATTATACCCCTTCCTTATTTAACTAATAACACAATAAATATAAATATAATATTTCACGTCTCCAAAAAAAAGTTCCTCCAATCCCGATCAAAACAATTTTGCAACAGTCGATCATCAGCACTAATTCTCTATGACATACTAATTATTTATAAGGTGCTAAAACATATTTAGCACCATTTTTTCTCTAAAGTAATTAATCACATAGTGCTGAAACCAATTGTCTAACACTAGAATGGTGCTAAAAATATTTTAGCACCACAGGTGAATACATAAAACTAAACTGAAGGTGCAAAACAATTTTAGCACCCCATCTAATTCTACACATCAATGTGATAAAACATATTTAGCACCATTTTTGTACAAAATAACTAATCACATGGTGCTAAAACAGTTTTAGCACTAATTGTCCAACACTATAATGGTGCTAAAAATATTTTAGCATCATAGGTGAACACATATAATTAAACTGAAGGTGATAAATAGTTTTAGCACCCCATCTAATTATATACATCAAGGAGTTAAAACAGATTTAGTACCATTTTTCTTCAAAGTAACTAATTACATGGTTTTGAAACTGTTTGAGCACCAATTGTCCAACACTATAATGGTACTAAAAATGTTTTAGCACATCAGGTGAACACATATAACTAAACTGAATGTGCTAAACAGTTTTAGCACCCCATCCAATTCTACACATCAAGATGCTAAAACATATTTAACACCATTTTTGTCCAAAGTAACTAACTACATTGTGCTAAAACAGTTTATACACCAATTATCCAACACTAGAATGGTGTTAAAAATGTTTTAACACCACAGGTGAACACATATAGTTAAATTGAAGGTGCTAAACAGTTTTAACACCCCATCCAATTCTATATCAATGTGCTAAAATAGATTTAGCACCAGTTTTGTCCAAAGTAACTAATCACAGGGTGCTAAAACTGTTTTAGCACCAATTGTCTAATACTAGAATGGAGGTTTTAGCACCACAGATGAACAAATATAACTAAATTAAAAGTGCTAAACAGTTTTAGCACCCCCATCCAATTCTACACGTCAAGGTGCTAAAACAGATTTGACACCATTTTTGTCCAAAGTAACTAATCACATGGTGTTAAAACAGTTTTAGCACCAATTGTCCAACACTAGACATGTGAACACATATAACTAAACTGAAGGTGCTAAAATAGTTTTAGCACCAATTTTTCAACACTAGAATGGTGCTAAAAAGGTTTTAGTACCTTTTTAGCACTAAAAGTGAACACATATTACTAAACTGAATGTGCTAAACAGTTTTAGCATCCCATCCAATTTTACAAATCAAGGTGTTAAAACAATTTGAGAACCAATTGTCCAACACTAGAACTTTTAGCACTACAGGTGAACGCATATAACTAAACTGAATGTGCTAAACAGTTTTAACACCCCCATCCAATTATACACGTCAATGTGCTAAAACATATTTAGCATCATTTTTGGTCAAAGTAACTATTATCACCAATTTTTCAACACTAGAATGTTGCCATATCTTTGATTTAGGGTTTGTAAAAAAAAAGTTGCGATCAATTTTTTTTCAAATCCCGCTGGACTGTCGAAATTGGTCAATTTCAAAAGCAAAACAAAGTCTGATCGTTTTGATTTTTCGCGCAATTATTGTAACTTTGTCTTCCGAGCAACATATCCAAAAATCAGCTCAATCCAATGGTTCGATCAAAAGTTATATCTGTTTTACGACCAATCTGTATAGCACCAATGGTGCTAAATCTGTTTTAGCACAAACAAACTATACAGATAATATATATAACAATACAGTACATTATTACAGGCTTCGTTTCATGCCATTTAGCTCAATAATAACTAAATTTATCATCATCAACTGGCTCTCTCTCCCTTCCCAAACACAATCTTCACCGTCCATTACAATCATCATCATATATTTTACCAAATGCACTAATTAATATAATTAAATTACCAGACCAAAGGCAAAGCCAAATTAGCAAATCACACTTGACAATCTCATTCTCTCGCAAGCGCATCGTCCTGGACTTCTCCGGTGGAGACAACGGCGGCAATATCAATGGCGGAAGCACCGGCGGTGGAGGTGGCAGTGGCAGCGATGGCGATAAGAACAAGGACGAGTTGCAGCCACGACAGCTTTGAATTCACCATTGTTGTTATTATTAAGTACATATGTAGAATCAGATTCGGAAAGTCAGCCGTCTTTTATAGCCTTTATTGAAGACATAGCAAAGCCACCTGAAGAACTCCTCCATAACTTCCATTTTCTACTCTTACCCCCAACTTTCTCCTTCCAAAAATTATTATTATTAATTACAAATCATCAGTTGACATAAGAGAAATAATTTGATGATTTGATCTAATTTCCTGATGATCCACCCATTTGAATTTGAAGAAGAAGAATGAAGAAGTTCTCTATTTTTCTATATAATTTTGGTATTATACAAAAAGCAATTAGAATACAATCCAATCCAATCCAAAGCAAAGTGAGAGAGAAGAGGGGCTGGTAGAGAGATAGAGAGAGACGGGGGTATTTTTGTCCATTAACATTTATTATTTTCCTTAAAATAAGTTAATTTTATGGAAAGTGTCCTTATTGTAAAACCAAATTATGAAATTAGTACTACTTCCCTTTGATAAGCATGAGTCCGTCCTTAGAGTTATAAAACATTACGAAATAAGGCCTTATAACCCATTATCTCAAAAAATATCCTTAATTTTGTAATTATGAATTTAGTGATAGTAGATTTTGTTTTCAAAATTAAATACAAAGTTTAAGTAAGAATATGTATATTTCTTAGATTTGTGGTTAGAAATTGTCTATAAGTTTAAAAATTTACAACGTCTTTCATACTAGCAAAGTCCTATTATCTATAACTTAAATTAAAAGGTACTCTTTGTTCTAACAATTGTTTTGTATCAGGGTCTTGTTATTTTTATGTTTCTTTAAGTTTGTGACCTCATTTTTTTTAAAATATGCGGTTTTTAAAGTTTTTTATTTAAAATTTTTTGATTACAAATACGATATTTGGAATGAAAAATTATAGATACTCAAGTTTATTTTTGTATTTGAGTTTTTATCATAAATGAATATTATACTCAAGTACTGCAAACTTTTAAAAAAAGTTAGTAAATTGTATCAAAAAAATTGCATAATATTTTAATAATAGTAATTATTTTAGCAAATTTAATTATGGCCTTTTTTCTTTACTTAATGTAAAAGACATGTCGGCATGTCATTTGGATCAAAGAATTCGATAATTATTAGTACCTCTGTAGTTATGTATAGCAGTATAGCTGGTGTGGTCCATAGATCCATGTTGATCACGTTTGGTAGTTGGTGCCCTCCAATTAGCATTACTTATCGTTTTGAGTATACTACAAGGTAAATAATTAATGATCGTGTAGAACAAACAAAAAAATAAAGAAGGTAAATAATGATAAAAAAAAATAGCATATTGTTGTTTAAAAGTTAGTAAATGTCGTTTTGATTATAAGACGAAAAATAATAATAAAATTATTTAATTTATATAAGAAATTAAAAAACAAGTTAAAATACTTGGTAAAATCTTTTCAATTTCATACTTATTTTTATGAGTAGAAGTCATTAATATTCATTTATTTTTTGTAAAAGAAAAAAAATTCACCACTACCCAAAGATAAATTTTTTCATGAAAAACTCAAAAAAATAAGATGACATCTCACCACATCTTTCAGCATATTTTTTATCTTTTCAAAAAAAACATATTAATTTTTCTATTATTTTCAACTTATTATCAGAAGGCACTTAATAAAATTAATTTTGAACAAAAATAAAATTGGTATTAAATATTTTTATTTAATTTATAAAAAATAATATTAGTATTAAACTTACCGCGCTTTAAACACATTTGTAGCTCCGTTCAAAGTCCTACTTTCTTTTTTGGTACATTTTAAAAATGATAATCCCATTATCTTTTTAATTATTAATTCTCAACTCCTATTTCAAGATCTTCTCAAATTTACTTAGAAAATACTAAATCTTGGATTGAACTTGATAATAATCACACACAGTAATAGAACAATTACAAAGCTGAGGGGTACTTTGGTGGTCAATTATGAGCATTATAATTAATTATTCGTATTGATGATTAATTATGGAGCCTACTTTAATTCAAAAAAATAATAATCTAATAGTTTATTGATATCATATATCTTTCCTTTATTGGAGTTGCATTCCCTTGATGAAGATAAAGTGTCACTTCAGTCCTGCAAAAAGCAAAAAAAAAAAGTCACTTCCTCGAAAAGTTATATTTGGTCTTAAGTCATGTATGTATAAACATACAATTTTAAGTTAAACTGGATTTTAACGCATATCCATCATTTTCATGTAAATGCAATATATATGCTACGAGAATATAAATAATTTTAAAAATATTAAATAACCTAATAGTCAATAACCATAACGATAATTCAAATTTTATTCCTTATCCTATCGTATAATTTTATTTTTATTTTTATTTTGGGTAAAATGAAGGCTCACAAGGCCACAAAATCATCAAAATATCTTGTAACTTTATATAATTGTAGATTAAAATTACTTCACTAAAAAACCTATCATGAAAATATGTACATATTTTCACATGTTGAGAATTTCTTACAACTGTCCAAACAATTGAATTTTGTGAAAATACCAAAAAAAAAATTAATAGTTTATTTCACCAAACCGCAATTTTATTCTATTAGGCTAATTTGCACATGCGATGTGTGTGATGTGTGTAACTTAGATATGTATAATTTGAATCAAAAGTCAAAAATGGTAATTAGCCTGATGTGTAAGGATGTAAGGTTTTATTGTTACTTAACGTCCAAATTTCAAGTTTTATTTCAGCCAAATTTTTTATTGTTTAAATTAATCCTCCTAACTTTATATAATAATCAAGATAATTTCTCATAAAAAATAGTTTATTTACAACTGTTTATAAAATTTGCAATTATATCGACCTCAAGATTTTTTTTATAATACAAGCAATTGATTAATATATTCGAGTGGTTTAAACGGGAAAAGTG
Organism: Lonicera japonica; assembly: GCA_021464415.1. Lineage (NCBI taxonomy): Eukaryota > Viridiplantae > Streptophyta > Magnoliopsida > Dipsacales > Caprifoliaceae > Lonicera > Lonicera japonica. The sequence continues at coordinate 40,177,362 of CM038469.1, read as the reverse complement.
AGATAAATAAAATTCGAACATGGGCGTTCTACGTAAATACTCATATTTTCAACTTTTTGAACTCAAATCTAAATCTAACCCTATATTTTTAAAGAGGGTAGAAGAGTTTGACGGATTTTTTCAAGTATCTGTATATAGAGTTTAGATCTAAATTAATTGAAGAGGGAACATCTTATCATAGACAGTTGAAATAGATTAGAGCAGGTAAACATGCTCTTTTGATGGTACAAAACAAATTGCCTGATCTTCCGTTTCGATCACATTGTGATATGTTACTACTCTTTTTGGATGACTCAAATTTATAGTTTAATTTTGATGGGGGTAAGATTGTAAATTACTACATTAATTAATTACGTATATATGTGGTAACAAGTGAGTCAAGACACGTGGCATCCATGTTAACAAGCACCATAATGTGATAAAAAGCTCATATTGTCTAATACACGAGCTCTAGCAGAGCCAGACCTCATTTGATACTTATGTGGGTCCTACCCTAAAAGAGGGTAACCTCTCCACTACCTTGTTCCTCCATATATACTTGTGCTAACAAGTTAAAACAGTCTTTAGTAGACTTACGTCAGAGTTGGTAACAAAAGCATGTGCGACTGACAAAAAGTGCAACAGTTGATGAGCAAAACCACCACAATTGCATTAAATATCTACCAATTGCATTTAATGCTCTTGATTAAGGGTAGAAACAATATTAGTTAATTGCCAAGCCTAAACAACCGCTACAATAATAAAAGAATAGTTCAAAACTAACCACTCTATCTCTATAGACATACTCTCTCCCATATTATATATATGAAGCATTGCTACTCCTTCATAACAATTGAAATTTTGAACATTGAAAATAATCGATCAAGCTAAAACAAAAGAGACTTTACACTTAGGATATCAATTACCTTTCATTAACAGATTTGCTAAGTGTATTAGAGCTTACAGACTTGATTGACATTAGATAAATGGTATAGAGAGATATCTTGAACATCCATTATAATAATTAGATTAGCTAAGAGTTAAATCTATTTATAAGCAGAGCTCTACTATACATTATTACTATTTTATAAAAGTACTCTGACCCTTGAGTTCATTTATAGATGTGGATTAAATCCTACCACAAAAAGATGAACATCTTCTATAATCCTTTTATTGAATTTACGTATCATATAATTGTCTTGTATCATTGCTAACGTGTTGTATACACATCCACCTCATCACACCAATTTTTATTTTTATTTTTATAATATAATCAACACTAACTGAGTAGTTAATCATCTATCTCTTCCAAATTTTTACACCAACAAACTTTCACTAGGAGAAAAGTCACTTTATCCTACATTTATTTAGTGACATTTAAACGTAGTGCAGAAAATAAAGTTTTTCTTGGCATTTATAGAAAAAATGTTAGAAATTAACAGCATTTTGTCCACAATGCTGGGAATTACCAACATTTTATATCAAATAACGGGAATTTGTGGCATTTTGAATAAAATACCGAGAATTTATGGCATTTTGAATCAAATGCTATAATTTTAACGACATTTACCACGAAATGCCAGCAATTTCGTGGCATTGTTTTATTATATGCCAAAATTTTCATGACATTTGTAACTAAATGCGGCAATTTCACAACATTGCTACTAAATGCCAAATAATTTTTTGCATTTTGTGAAGATTATTGAAAATTATCAATATTTTGAAATTTATTAAAGTTTAGAAATTTACTTTAAGTGTAAAGGAAATGCTAAGCATTAAGGCATTTTGTAATCAAACTTTGTAAAATATTATTAAAGGAAATCATGAATATTATTTTATAATATAAGATATATACATACATATATATATATATATATATATAAATAATTGAGAGTAGTGTAAAATAACATCATATAATAATTATCTTATTAACATATAGTGAGAACATTATGTCTATAATATAATTATTAATATGTTATCTGGACAAATTAATCGTTACTTATATATGTTGAATTTCCACTCGTGCAACTGGGATGACATTTTAAGGTTAATAAGATAATTCTACTTGACGAATATTTACGTTTTTCCTTTAATTAACTTCGAATTTGCAAATATATAAATATATTAAAGTAATCTTATTGTTTTAGTGTATAAAAATTAAGGTCGTGGAAAATAAAAAGACAAAAATTATGCTGGTTAATTTGGCCATTCTCGAATTAGATAGACTTGATTTAAAAAATGACCAAGCCTTATAAGCCAGTTGGGGAGAATTTTAGTTTCTTTTTTTTAAAAAAATAACTATTGTTTTACAATTTTTTTTAAGTATTGTCTCGCAAACCCAGTAAAATTATGTGATATCATACTCTTAATTAGATTTTCAATATGAATAAAGTTTACAACTAAGTAAGGAATGATTATTTTGGCATAGTTAGGGGTAGAGGAATTAGGGTTCGCAGGGTGAAATTTAGCATGGGTACGTGCACGGTTTGAACATGTGATTTAATAATTTGTCTAAGATAGAGTTTTCTCGGCATTTCTAAAATATATTACAAATCTTTTACGATATCCGCGTACTTAAGCAAATGCCAAAAAAAATAATGCTGCAAAAAGTTTTAACAGTATTTTTACTTTTTTTAATGGCATTATGCTAATTAATGTGGACAAAAAATCACTTTTTTTTGAGGTGTTTATTTTTAGGACATAATCATTGTATTATATTTCACCATAAAAAGCACACTAATTAATTTGAAATCATTGTTTGCACGAGAAAAATGAAATCAAAGTGAAACTATAAATTTACATCGATGGGGGATTATCGGTTTTTATTGCAGGTAGCTCATTCTCACGGATTGATAGTACAAGTTTTACAGAAGATATAATGCTTGTTTAATTACATGAATTGTTAAAATTATAAAATCAAGAAGTTTTGTATTACAAATTTTTTTTTTAAATAATCTAATTCGTAAATAGAAGGAGAACTAAACCAAAGCCCCCTTTTTTTTTGTTGTGATTTGGTATGTAGAAATGCTGGATAATTGAACTGAACAAACCCAACTATGATTAACAAACTTATTGGTAGCAAGTATTTTTTTGTCAACAGCTTAAAGATTAATTCACAATTTTTTTTTGACTTAGTGACTTTCTGTCATAATCTAATTTTTATTTCTTTGTTAAAATATAGTATTTTAAAAGTTGCGTTACACATTTTTTAAATTGTAAATTAATCTGACTATGATAATGATTGCTTTAGCAATAGTGTCACCCATTCTTTATTCCTAAACCAAAAGTGATTTATTTTTCTTTATTTTCTCGACATAACTATAATTTGTTATTGGCGAGGGTTTGATTTGAAAAATGAATTAACTTTTGAACTGTTTTTCATTATTTAATACAATACAAATTGTACAGAAAGTACAGTAGATTTTTGTTATTTTGGTACGAACATCTCATCTTGTGAAAAAAAAAATATTTACATTGAAAGCAAAATTATTTGTATTAAGTTTTCAACTAACCAAAAGAGAAATTAAACAAAGAGTACACGAGAAGGAAAATATTAATTACTTTTACTACTATCAAACTTTTTAGGTAAAATTTGTGAGTTACTGGTGCGTTCTATTATACAATTGTACCAATGCGACTTTGTCATTCATTAATTGAAGCTTTGGATCATTCTTTATTTGTTCCATCTCATTCGTTCGACTCAAGTGAACGGCAGGAAGAAGAAAGAAGCTATAAGGCTCTATTTGATTGTAAAGATGGAAAAAGAAAATAAATTTAGTTAGTTTGTGTGAAAAGATGGAAAATAAGGTAAAAGATATTACTCATTTTATGAGTATATATTCCCCATTCTTCAATATTTTTGATGAAAAAGTTTTACTGACCACCAAGCAAATAAATTTTTTCATGGAAAAATTTTAAAATTAAAAGGATATCACCTCTATCACTCAACTTATTTTTCATCTTTTTACCAAAAGTAATTCAATTTATTTTTATTTTCCACCTTGCAATCTATAAAGTCTAAGCGTTCAAACTTTTCTTCTCTAAAATATATATTATATCATACAAACGGAACTCATATTCAATTGGGTCTCTGGTCGAATTATGGGGTGTGAGGAAAGAAACGACGTAGTTCTCACTTGAGACTTTGTCCTTATAAGAGTTAAGCCTTACCTACTAGTCCGGCCACCGAATGTTTATCCAAAATGTAATTGATTATGCTAATTAAAGTTACTGTAATACTAACATTAATTCTTAAAGATACAAGGATTGTCAAAAATGAAAAGGTAGATAACAACACTAGAGCGCTTCTCATTATTGACACTTAATTAATAGCATATACCTAGAGTTCCTAGCTTCTAAGTTTTACCTGGAAAAATAAACATCATATGTACACGAAGCTTCTCATTTTGTCTCAAAACATAATTATATGATGAGAGAGTAGTAGTAGTACAAATCCTCATGAGTTTTGAGACATTATTACTTAAAACGGGGAGCAAAAACTTACCTAAAAAACACATTTAGCCACTCTCTTCTCTTCCACTTACAACACCATAAATAAAAAAAAATCAAAAACTCTCCACTGTACAAACTCAAAAACACTAAAAACCTGTCTTGATACGTATTGCTCGTCTTCTGACTTTTATGATATCGTTACGTGTTGTCCGTGTCTGCCATGTATTTGTTTACAAACCAATCAAAACGTAACGCGCGTCTAGCCGACTACACCGTTTCGATTACGCATCCTAGTATCATCATGATCATATTCAAACCATGGCAAAAACCCCGAGAACAAAATAAAATAAAATTGGAAGTTGACTAATTGTCCCTTAAAAAGGAAATCAATCACAACAAATAGGACACCTTATGAGCCCATTTTCATTGCAATTAGGGCATCTTTCAAACCCATACCTTTCTTCTTGTTCTTCATTATCCTCATTTTCGTCCTCACTTTCATAGTAAATTTTGCAGCTCCCTGAACAAGTCTCACATGGCACAAACCTTATATCCCCACACCCCTCACAAACCTCGCCACCACTTCCGCCATCTTCCACCATCTCACAGCCCTCCACCACCGCCCGAAGCTTCCCCTCTTCGTTCCATCGCCGTATCTCCTCAGCCCCACCAATACAATTCTTCCCAATAAACACTTTAGGCAAACCCCCACCAAACCCATCTCCCAAAAGCTCTTTTAGCTCCTCTTTAAAACCAGAATGCATCGATACATCCCTTTCATCCACTTTAAGTCCTAATCCCTTTAGAATCACTTGGACATGGCAACAATCTTCGTACGTCTTTCTCACCCCTCTTAAACTCGTAAAGTACACAATTCACTTTCTCCTTTTTCTTCTTCGATCCTTTTTCAACCTCATCTATAGAATTGAGATGGAACGGATTTGCTGCTGGTAACTCCTCAAAATTTTTTCTGAAAGTCTTGATCTCATCCGCATCAAAATCGGAAACAATTGATACAGCATTTGAATTCGAATTTGAATCGGATTCAGCCATATCTAACCACATTGGTTTTGAATCATCTTCAACTTTCGATTTGCATCCATCAAACTTTTCTTGATTAAAATTCGGGCTAACATTGAACGAAAAGCTCCTGATATGATAATTCTGCTGAAGAGGGCTAACATCTTCGAGTCCCTCCATTAATTCCCAAGCATTAATCATCTCTGGCTCTCCCGGGGGCGTTCTCACCGGAGTTCTAGGTCCGTGAATTTTCGGAATCTTCTCCTCAATCATTTTAGACCATGTTTTCGCCTCCACCAGCTCGAACAATAAATCTCTGTTCGTATTAGGAGTATTTGATTGAGTTGCTTTACATCCCTTTTCGCCATGATTACTTTGATCTATTTGAATCGGAGGAGTATTTGCGTGTGAATGAGTTGATGTGATCGTTGATCTATTGCTGTTACTGCTCCGATTTAACGGATCGAGTTTGAGAGAACCCAATGTGGAGGAGGTGAGAGCGACGAGGTGGTAGGTGTCCCCCTGCCGCTGCGGCGGGTGGTGGACGTGCATCGAGTAGCTCCGGTTAACCGGCGAACATGGCTTGCGGCAGTTCCTGCAGACTGGTGGTTTCGAACTCGCACAACCCATTTTGCAGAGGTTGCAATCTGACCGAAGAAATAATCAATATTAAAGAAATGGATCGGAGAAATTATTTAAAAAATGTTATGTGGAATTGAGATTCACCGAGGAAAATAAGAACATTCTCGATTGAGCGAATCAAGGAATAAAAAAATTGAGGAAAATGGGTTAAGTGTAACTGCATTGGAGAGATGAAGAAAAACGTATATAAATTAGAATAATAATCGAAGAGAGAGAAATGATTGGTGTAAAACAGAGATTCGTAGAAAGATCCATGGATGGAAAATTCGGATTTCGTGAGATCAAATAAGAATGAGATGAGGAGAAACCAGTGTGGAAAGAGGAAAATTGTGTTGTAAAGAAGGAGGGGAGAAAAAGAAATATTTTTTCAGAATGTGGGGAAAAAGTCAAAAAGATACGGGCGAAGACCCTTTCAGGGGCAGGTACATCGCCCTCCACCTCTCTTTTTTACTCTCTCTAGAAAAAAGCACCAGGTCTTTGTGAAATCAATTATTTCTCTCTCTAGAAAAATAAAAAAGAAAAGTTTGGTTTTTAGAAATGGAATGTTTTATGTGAGTGTGGGTGTGGGTGTATATATATATGTTAAAATTGTTTTGGAAGAAGAATGATGAAAGGGGATGGGAGGGGAATGCGGGAATTATTGCTTGAATGACTGATCTTCAAACAGACCCTACGACGAACAAGGACGATGATGATAATGATGAGGAGGAGAGACAAGATGATATGAAGACTTGTCATACCCCCTTTCTTCCTGCTTTATTGTGTTTTGTTTTTTCATTCATATTTTCTCAACTAACCTTTTTTTTTTTCCTTTTTGATACAAATGACTTCTTAGGTGAGTCAAGGCATTTCATGGACGGTTACGGCACGTTGCAAAGTTGAACCAGTGTTTATAGTGATTTTTACGGATCATTTTTTAAGAAGTATTGTTGGTAGGAAAATTTGAGCTTAAAAAGTCTTATAAACGAAGTATTCAAATTATTATTAACTGAAACAATTTTGACACTTCTATTGTTTTGTGTAGGATTCAAATTTTATGTTTAAAGAATTTTTTTAATTTTTTGGTACATTAATTGTTACCTAAAATTGAAATATGAGTATTAATTTGACAGATCTTTAAAAAGGAAAGTATGATTATAATTTAAAACTGACAAAATATGTCTGATTGATAATTATATAGGATTAAACCAAAGAGTAAGCGACGAGGCAGTCTCCTTAGGTCCCCACTTTATAAACAATTTTTAAGGGTGCAAAATTTATAATATGTGCCTAAATAATATTAAGGTGATTTTTATTTCTATCCACAATATATATTCTTAATTTATGAAAATTTTAAGCAAACTTTGATAATATTAATCTTTTCAAAATTAAGAAGCATATCCAGCGATTAAAATTAATTTAGTCAAAAACTTTCAAAGGTTTTTGATATGTTAAGGTCTAATTTATTTTAAAATGGAGGACTATTTTTTATGATATTGTTAAATGCACTACAAAAAAATAAATAAATTATTAAAGTATTTACATGTTCAAATTTTTGTTTGTAAAAAGTATCTTAGGGATCACAGTTCGTATGCTTACAATTAACAATCAAAAAATATCACCCATACCATGATTATAATTAGGGTGCGTTGGCAACCCAATTCTGTACCACATAATTGGAATTGAAATATAGTTTTGAAATTCTATTATTTAGATAGTTTAAAATGTCATGGTTTTGGAATTCACATGGAGTTCCAAAACTATAAATTCTAGGGTAAAAAATACTAAACTCCCTCAAACTATCATTTTTTTGCACTAACCCCCCCCCCCCAAATCTTCTAAAAGTGACATTAAACCCCCTAAACTATTAGATATTATCACTTAACCCTCAAAATTACATAAATGTCCTTGTAAATAAATGCCATTTTATAAATTTATAAATTAGGGGGTAAAGTGTCAAATTGTGATAGTTTAGGAGGGTTTAGTGCTAAAGAGTGATAGTTTGAGGAGATTTAGTATTTTTTACCCAACTTTGTACAAGGACATTTATGTAATTTTGGGGGGTAAGTGATAACATCTAATAGTTTATAGGGATTTAGTGTCACTTTTAGAAGATTGGTGGGGGGGGGGGGGGGGGGGGGGGGGGGGGGGGGGGGGGTTAGTGCAAAAAAGTAATAATTTGAGAGGGTTTAGTGTTTTTTACCTTAAATTCTAAAAAATTGAATTTTATATGAAGAGTAGATTTTTCTTATTACAATTCTTGTTAAATTAAAATAAATAAATAAATAAATAACCATCAATTACCACTCACTCCATCCTTACCCCCACCCCTTTTTTCTCTCCCCTTAATCCCTTCCAGCCACAAAGCCCAACCCCCCCCTCCCATACATAACACTATTAACTTAAATATAATATATCATGTATTTTATATCATTAATATATGTATGTATGTATACACAATTTATATATGTACATTGAAAAACTTTAGTCAATAGTGTTCATTGGCGTCACCTATTTTAAAATTCCGGTTACTATAGTCGGCACTACCGCACCTCGACAACCACTGCTGGTACTCTCATGGTGAAAAGTGGTGGGGAGATTCTTAAACCCATTGTCTTTTTAAAATTTATAATGAATTTTTCAAATTTGTCAAACAAATAAAACATGATATAAACATTTTCAACCACAACTCTTTTTTTACCAAATTTATATTGTTATGAACACATGTTCATTTAGCACTATTTTCAATTTTCTTAATTTGAAATCCAATAAGGTAATATTTATTATACCCTTATTTTTTAATAATAATAATAATAATAACTTAACTAGAATACTACAAACAAAATTTTTTTGAATACATGAAAAAATTTAAATTTACAATTAAGATTTACAGAAATACAAATTAAGAAAAAATTGATTACACTATTTTTCATATATTCATGCCTTTTGCAATTAAACTAGTAATTTTCACTACAACATGAAAAACTTGTAGTGAACTTCTCAATTCTGACATAATTTTTTTTTTTCTTTTTTTGCAAGTTGTAAATTTTATAAATTTTTCTTGTAAAAATCTGAAGTGAAAATTTTAAATTTTACTTCAAATTTTGCAGTGAAACTTGTAAATTTTGCTTGAAGTTTGTAATGAAACATGAAAACTTTAATTAAAGTTTTGTAACCAAATTTTGAAAAAAAAAACTCATAATTTTGTAAAGAAATTTGGTGTTTACCCGATGAATCTAATCATGATAAATAAAAATGTACTTAACAAATTAGGAATTAACTCATGGCAAAAATAATTTGTATCTACAATTGTAGACACCCCAATCCTTGACTCCCGCAAGAACCCTAAGGAACGCTCGCTAGTATCGTTATTGAGTCTGTTACTCACCCAAAAGTACTAGAAACTGTTCCGAAAAGTTTATAGCCCAACAAACCCTTTCCTAGAGGGATTTGTCGTGCGACAAATCTACCTTTTTTTGGTATATGTCGCGCGACAAACCACTCTGATCCAGACCATCCACTCCCTGACACATCAGTCTGTTAGGGACATCACTTCAATTGTTTGTCGCACGACATTGTCCCATATGTCGCGCGACACTTGCCCTTTCTAAGGGAATGTTCGCGCGACAATCTCCCTCGAGCAGTATAAATAGGCCAACACCCCAAGAGGAGAGGGGAGGACTTTCTGGGTCATCTAAAAAAAGGAGGGGTTATTATCTGAAAATCTATTTTCTAAAGAAGTATTCAAGGAATCTCCGAGTTCTAACACTCGACGTCTCTAATATTAAAGCCGAATTCTCGACTATATCAGGAAAAGAAAAGCCTATATCCGCTGGATTATCTTCGGTCATATTATATTTTCTCTCTCATATTCTTATTTATCGTCGGGAAGGTAACTAAGATTCCTTCTAGTAATTAAGATTATTTCGGTATACTTGTTTTATTGTTTTTATAGACTTGTTTAAAATCTTATTTAAGTTTATCATATATACGTACTAGTTATTTTCGGGAGTACTATAAATGAGTAGGGAGTTTTCTTGCTTGGGCCAACATAAATCGAAAGCATTTACTTCCATTTTGAATTATTTTGTAGACTTATCATATCCGTTGTTCTGTCCACTTTCTAGCTGGATAAACTTATTGTCAAGGTTATCGATATTTTATTTCCAAAATAAACCGATAAAATCATTTTTAAAAACTAAAAGAAGTAAAGTCATTATCGCCTAAATAAAACCAAATTTTTCAAAACTCGGACCGATGATATTTACTTAGGAGTTAAAACTCAGATATGTTCTGTCTTCCGCATAAACTGTGATAAATCTGATACACTCTCCTCAAGAGTTCAACTCCATATCAAATTAATTCCTACAAAATTCGATCTTTTCTAAACTGAACAAAAAATGAGATAATTAATATTGTTATCTAAGGAAACAATACCGAATCTTTCTCCTTTAAAAAATAAACAAGATAAATTTTCCGTCATTAGTAAATTAAACATTTCAATAAGACCAAAAAAAATCGGATCAAGGAATACAAAGTTTTTACCCCTTTTTTTCCATTTTCTTTCAAAACTTAGGTTTTTTATGAGTTATTTCCAAAAAAGATAGAGTATCAATAAAGGCATCCAAGTTTTTCAATTTTAGAATAAACATATAAGCCACTAGAGATCGAAAGGGCTGAATGGGTACTTAACACCTTCCCAAACTGTAATATAGTTCCCGAACCCTATAGTAATCCCAATTTCGTAGACCAAACGCGTAGGAATAAGGCCTGTTTTGGCCTTTACCCCTATGCAGATTTTTGTACGTTTTTTCGTAAAACGTGCTAGCGACTCTGAACGAACACAATTGCATTTAGAAATAAAAAATAGGACAGACCCTTATATTTTGAAGCAAATGAAACGATGAAATCCGTTCCGACAATTTAAGACCTCTTAAATACGGGATTGAGACCCGGGGGTCACATTTGTGGATTCTCACAACAATATATATATATATAAATATATATAATATTGATATGGGTACATATGTCAATTCTTATGCAATTAATTTTAATTTTGTTCTTGTTATTATTTATGATAATAAAATATGTCCTTATCATATTAAAATATCTTATCTTTAACCTTTCGCACAAATATGATCATATGAAAAAATTTCTCCCATTATTCCCTAATTAAAACATATTTTATATATTTGTACGAAATTATTATATAATTCCACAATAACATATCAGGATCAAACTAGTATTTGATTTTTATTTTTAATATCTAAGATCAAACTAGTTAAATAGAAATTTTTGGTGACTATTGTCACTGTTGATAATAAATGCAAGTGAAAATAAGTAGAATTCAAATAAATTAGGTGAGGTTCTACAAAGAGATTATATATATTATGAGTTATGATCCGTGAAGAAGTACACGCTTCATACGTTCACTCCCGTGTTTCTGCAATTTGGACACCTAAAAACTAAATAAATTATTGAAAAGAAGAAGAAGGAGATGAAACTAGCTCTTCTTCTTCCATTTTATTTTTTTAAGATCAAACTATTAGTGCTTTCAATTTTTTATATTTTTTTGGGTAAGTGAGAGGACATTTCTCTAATTTAAGATTATGATATGCTACTTAACAAACGTTTATAGTGATTTTTATTGATCATCCGTCAAGAGAGATTGCTGACAGTGGATTCTTATTAAAAAAATATTTAAAATTTTAACCACTCAACCAATCCTTATTGGTAGTGCTTTTAACTTTCAATTCAACTGAAAAATCATTCCACTTGCATGAGAGTAGATGAAGGGCTAACGCACCATTTTGGTAAATAAAATCTTACGCTTTTAAATAAAGGAGACGAGATTAATTGCATTATTAAACTGGGTGGCATTATTGTTGATACAATTATTTATATTGTCAAATCAACGTTAAATTTTAAAAGCATATGGTGTAGCTTCTCAAAATAGTACTATACGCTGTTAAAGAGATTATAGTTTTGACAATTATACCACCCATTAAAATTTGAGTACTTATTGTGATTTGATGGACCTCAGCGAAAGTAAGCTTTCAATATCGACTCAAATGCGGCATGGATATATATAAGCTCCAATTTGGTTATGGGCGAGTTCAAACCCCATCTAAGATATTTTTAAATTACTTTATGGGATAGTTTGACAAGAGAATTATTCTATTTGTGCGGCATTATTATGCTTTCTTAAAAACAAAAAAAAAAAAATAAGAAAGAAAAGGAAAAAGGACCATTCCACTTGAAAACATCACGACTGGGCTATCTCGTAACATTACGTGTCCAAGGTAAACCAATAACGTAGAATATTATATATACGCATGCACTTCATCTTTTAAATTAAAAACTCTTTTGTACTTCCGAATACAATACATATCTCTTGATTAAAAAAAGAAAAAATAAATTACGTATCTCATAACATAAAATGAATTGGGTTGATCGCCGTCAATTAAATTGAAATCTCAAAGACAAAAAAAATGGTATTCTTATAGTGTAAGAGTGCCGGAGGAGTATATATTTATTTTGTGGCAGATAAATTGATAAAACTTCTTAGAAGATAAAGATCTGAGAATCATTTCAGGAAGCACACGTCTCTCTCTCTGTGTCTCTTTTTTGGTCCTACGTACGGACTCAAATGTCTCTATCTCCATCAAATAACCCAAAAAAATTATCAACAAAATAATGAATTTCAACTTGCCTCAAATTAACCATCCAAAATCCTACATTAGTAGTTTATTAAGAAGTCTTCCGTACATATGTTGTTACATGCAATAAATCTAACTTATAACTTAGCTTAATTATTTTGAGTGAGAACGCAGGTGATCGATGACATATATATGCTATGTATTGAAGTGCACTTATGCTAGACCATTACTGACATCATGTAAATACGTGGATATTGTGAGTTGTGTTCGTGACGAGTAGTAAGGAGCCGACAACTTGTGGCTAGTTTAATTGTATTTATCTTCTCTTTTTTTTTTTTTTCCAAAAGAGGGCGAGCAATAGAAGTATAAGCAACATGTATGTCCGTGGCAAATAGATCAATTTCTTGCATTCCATATTACATTGCAGCTGTATTTATTCCAGTAAAATAGTATATCAATAATTTTTATTTTGGTTTGTTTTATAATTATGTGGAATGACCTTTTATATATCTTGGAAAAAGGGAAACACTCTTGATAAAAATGTAAATTCAATCATAATATATGCATTTAAAAGGCAAGTTTTTGGTATATATAAAAGTACTACGCGTTAGTTCTCTAGCCAAGAGCTGAATTTTCCATTAAAACTATCGTGCATACTGGTGGCCAAAAATTGGGTTTTAATTAAGTTGAAGTATTTGATTTTACAGTAATCAATATCATATCGAAAGTTACTTAAGTGAGATTTTAGATCAGTTACTAATTTAAAAGATTATATATCACTTATTAATGAAATTAAAGAAAGTCTCCTAGTTAGGTGATTATGGATGAGTTTATTAACCAGTTGTTCTCAGTGGCGAGAAAATTCTACTATGTTCAAGGTACGCTCTAAAAAAATTAAATGAAAAGAGAAGTAAAGCAAATCGATTTTATATATCAGTTAATAAATGTGCATGCTGTTGCAGTGTCAATAGTTTTGTAACTTATTGACATTCTCTTTATTAAAAGATTATTGATACAAATCTATATATTCTTTGTTATAGTGGTTGTAGGTTAAAGAAAATTTTATTATGAAATTGTCGCTTTATATATATAAAATAAATTTGTGTTGTGAATTTACGTCTTTGTACAGAAAAAAAATTATTTAAAAAAATAGGTGATGCCACTGTAAAACACCCAAATAATACAATGTGTGCCAAAGATGTGGATATATAACTACCCTGCCCACTCATGTCCATGCATTCATCTCAATATGGGCCTTCAGTCCATTAAGTCCTAACAGGCTTCATTTACAATGGCCATCTAATAATAATAACAATAATAATAATAATAATAACTAATAACAACTATTACTATATAATAATGCAATGGCCAACTTAAAAAACAGACATTCAAGAGAAATTTCACTAGAAAAATTTGTCTTCTGAGAGGGATTGAAAGATACTCATAAATGTTATGCTCCCATGCAAAATTAAAAGTTAAAGTCTTGAATCTTCATCTCTTTTAATTCGAACAACAAGAAGTATAAAACTTATTGGAGTGAAGAGTACAATTACATACATACTAAAAATTAAAATTGTCCAAACAACTAAATATTTTGATAATAATGACATGGTTTAACGCGTTTAACAAGAAGCAGACGATTCATAAAGCAGAGAGTGAGATTGCAAGTACATGGATTTAAGAGAAACTTATATTTTTGAGATATTTAATTTCATTATTTAACAATTAACTTAAGATGTTCAATTTGTTATAAGTGTTAGTGCGTTACAATTCTAGTATCTAAGTATATATATATACACATATGGGTAACGTTTAATTTACATTGGTGTAGAGCAAGTGAGATAATTTAGTTCGGGAGCCATCCACTAAGACCTGAAACAGAAATAGTTTCACGTACACCACTCATAATTAACTTTTCTCAAATTCATAATTCATCAATTACATTGTTGGATTAGCTTTTATTTATTGTGTTTATTAAGCACGCAAAATTTTAAATCAATAGATATTTGTAACTATTTAATCAGTATGTTTAGTTTTACTTAAATTTCGTAAGACTCATAATTTAAAATATAACATGATTATGATGAGGGATTTCTACAATTTCGATTAAATTTTTATTTTTATTTTTATTTTTTTGCTGCATACAGATATATATAATAATGAACTAATCAAATGGATAGATCGATGGGCTATGGAGTTGAAAAGGAATTATTAATGGGCATAAAATTTCTTTATTTTATGCTTGATGTAAGTTGAATTGTGCTATATATAAATATATATATTGATACCTATCAAAATGCATGTGTGAAATCCATTTATTGCTTCCCTTGACATATGAGATGAGAGACATTTTTAACAATTTGTCGTTGAAGAGTTAAGACCCTAATTAATTCCAAACCACCTTGTCTTAACACAAGTTTGAGTTCTTTTGTATATTATGCTCCATTTATTCTTACAGAAAGAATCAAAAACTCACAACAATTGATGAGTTCTAGTTGATGACTACTAATTGTGCGTTTTTGAATTTTTAGGGAAAATATTGTACGAGAAATAAGAAAATTATGTTACAATAAATTTCATTGGGAAAATTAATTTCTTGAAAAATTAAACAATTAAACACCAAACGTAACAAAAACTATAATACTTTGAATATATAAACTATAATATTTTGAATATATTTCAAGAAAAAGGTACAATCAAACGTAGTCAAAGATTTATTTCGCCACCCACATGAGAGTCTCCCAACCACCCACATAAGATGAGTTTCGAACATCTCTAATACAAGATCAGAGAGAATGCCACTAAGTTACAAAACTTTTATTTCGGGTTAGTTGAATAATTTATTCATTAATGCAACTATACTATATTAAACAACACCAAAAAAGAATCCGTTGTATTTGTGATTACCAAGTTTAACCCAGTATTTTTTGTTTTTGATGGAAATTTTATCCCTTTATTTGTTTTTCATAAAAGATATAATTTCAACAGGATTCAAACTTCCATTATTAAAAACTTAAACACACATTACTAGACTAGTGGTTAGTATAGCGGAATCAGAAATTCAATTAAAGGGGGTCAAATTTTAAAACACACAAAATATAAATTTAATGCCATAAAATTTTAACGTAAATATAATAGCATTAGTCCTTCATACAAATCCAAAAAACATTATACGCATGCAGATGAAACACTTTTTCTAACAAAAATCAATACACACAATAAGAATTAAGCATAGAAATGAATAAAATAAAGATTTTTTTAGTTATTTATTTTTTCAAAAAATTACAAATTTAAACATGTATATATAGAGAGAGAACTTATCTGAAAATTATAGAGTGGTATTTGAGTGACAGAGAAAACTTCAATCGGTGAGAGAAGAGGAAGAATGGGTTTAGGTTTTGTCTTCTTTTTTTGTTATATATATATATATTTTATTTTGATATAATTAATAATTTTAGGTCAAAACTTGTTTCTAAGGACAATGCCATTTATGTGATAAAGGACAACTCTTACACTTAGACACCTGAAGTATAAAGTTCTGAACATAAGTTCATATATATATATATATATATTTCAAAAAATATCTCATATGTAATTTTAAAAATTGAAAATCAAGCCGGTCAACTACCTCTTTACTAGCACTGCCTCTGCCCGTGACCACTTAATTTTTTTTAATGGATCTATATAAGTCACATATGCATCACATAAGGTAGTTTACCCAAATTGATGACACAAATTGAGTGATATTTGTTACTGAAAATGAGGTAAAAGATCTTGCGAGATAATAATTTTTGTAAAAAAATTAACGAATAATATTTTTAGAAATAAGGGCCTATATACCATTATCACTCTGAATTAAGGGCTTGTTTATCAATTATGTTTTAAAATAAAAGCTTTGACCGAGTGCAAACTTAACTTTGCAATTAAAAAAATTTAATGCAAATTTGTTTTGCATGATGTGTTTATATTTTTTTTAACAAGTATATTATTATGTTTCATTCATAAAACTTTAAAACAATATCAAATAAACACAATTATATAGTAATGTTTTAGAAAATAAGGAGTGAAAATTTAGCTTTACATAACTTTGAAAAATTATTATGTGCATTTTATTAATAAATAGGTTTTGAATATACAAATTTGTTAAAATTATTCTAAAGCATTGTCAATTAAACACTTATGGAATGGAATTGGAAACTATATCTGAATTTCCAAATTTCTGATCCAAAGTATCCAAATAATTCTATTCTGATTTTTCCTACATAAATTTTTGAAATTATATTTTATTTATTAATATTTATGATATTTTTATATACTGTGTATTAAACAATTTATTTGAGAGGGGGCAAAATTTTACTATTTTTTACGTACATAAACCCTGTGTTGCTTCTTGAAATTATGTTTCGCTTTAAAATTACACATGTAATTTCAAGATTAATAGTTGTGAAGTACTTAACCTTGTTACTGTGTTGAACCATGGAATTTTGTTTAAGATTAATTATCTGACTAATAGCTGCTTACCATCTAAATCTTAATATGATGTTAAACTATATGATTTATGTTTTATGCAATGCAGTAAAAAAAAAAAAAAAAAACTAGAATGCATCATTAATTTTCTGAAATATTCCAAATATTTAAATAAGTTCAAAGATTCCAATTTCGGATTTTTTTAAAAAAATTTCTAAAATTTTTGGAAGCTGAATAAGAAGAGTATGTGAGATTTCAAAAATTTAGGAAAAAGTTCCGAGTAGGTGTATTCTAATCCGTTCCATCTAATGAACACCTCTATTCAAAATGATATTCGTCGAATTTTCTTTGGGCGCCTTAACACTTCACATCAGCTCAATTATTTTAGGAGCTTTTAGACTTCGATCATTTTTGATAATGTATACCAAGTCTTTAGTCATCTTTTAAAATGAAATTAGAGTTTAGCTATCATTTTGTAACTTCTGTCAAGTAATTATTAAGTATAGTAATTTTTGGACAAGTTTGCCCTTGTGGCTAGTGGCTAAAGCCTAATATTGATATACAAATAATGGTTAAAAATTAAATTGGATCACAATTTGTAATTTTCAAATATATAATTGTTGGACAGGTTGTTCCGCATTTAATATCATCTAAATACAAGAAAGAGAGCAACATCATCTTATAAAATTTATACACAATCCAAAAATCAAAAGCAATCATTTGTACTTAAAATAACATACTTAATAGGTACATAACAAGAGTTCCGAAAAAAACAATAACTTGGTATTTAACTACATAATATGCCATGCATAGCGTAAGTTAAAAAAAAGTATCACTTGGGCTTAAAATTCAACAATTACACTGGCACTAGTTGATGCTACAATGTTGAATTGTTAGCAGTGTAATGGTGTCTTGCTTTTTCAGTTTCCTAAGTTTTTTTTTCACCCTTGATACCAATCCATCCTCATCCCATGTTAAAACCAATCCAATCCAACATCTAATTGGATGTGATTAGATTGGATTGATAGGGCGTGTCAGATATTGGATATTGAATTCTAAAACCTTTAAAATCGACATTATATCGGATTACATGCAAATGGTCTAAAAACTACCGGATTGGATTGGATGCCCATCTCTAAAAAGTATTATGTACTCTTGATCGAAGCACTACAAGACAGTATTCCAAACTTTATAATTGCGTGCCCAATAGGCATATTAAGAGATAAAGGAGTCACAAACTTCATTTTCCACATGCATTTGATGGTAATGACACTAATAGATGATAAGAGTTCAGAGTATACAACATGTGATGAGGATGGATTGACACCAAAGGTGGAAAAAAACTTAGAAAACTGAAAAGGCAATAACACTATTACATTGCTAGCAATTCAACCTTAAAGCATCAACTAGTGCAAGTACAAATGCTAAACCTTATGCTAAAGTGATACCTTTTTTTATATATTTTTTAAACTGATGCTATATATGGCATCTTATGTAATTAAGGTCAAGGGTTCGAATCATGGGGTGAGAATATAGGTTTTCTTTATTTGTAGGGTTAAAGGATTGAGTTAGACCTTCTTTAATTTATTAAAAAAAATTTATCAAATATGTTATCTTAAGTACAAATGACTATTTTTAATTTTTGGATAGTGTATAAATTTTATGAGATGAGGTTGCTCTCTTTCTTGTATTTGGATGATCTTAAATAGGGTACAAACTATCCAACAATTATTTATTTCAAAATTACAAATTGTGGTCCAATTTAATTTTTTGCCACTATTTATATATCAATATTAGACTTTAGCCACAAGGGCAAAGTTGTTCAAAAATTACTCTACTTAACAATTACTTGACAGAAGTTATAAAATGATAGCTAAACTCTAATTTTATTTTAAAAGATGGCTAAAAACTAAATATGTATTATCAAAGATGATCAAAGTATAAAAGCCCCATTATTTTAAATGCACAAGATTTATTTCTGAACATGCATGGTATAGCTAATCTACACAAACTAGCTCTTAATCAGTAGTAGTTCAGTATCACATAAAACTTCGCAGTCCAAACTAAAAATTTCGCCATATAAAACGCATTGGTCCACTAAAAATTTCATTTTTTTACAGCGTGACTACCCAAATCTGCAGCGCCCTTGGCTGCACGAGCAAGAATATCCGATGCCCAAAGAGCTCCCTTCGCAAAATAACTACTATTGACAAACGCATTTGCAGCCGATACGGCCGTCCGCCCTGTATATGATGCAGCCGATACGGCCGTTCGCCCCGTATATGATGCAGCCTCAGAGACATGGTACTTTTGGTCCACTGACTTGGCCACCTCAATGCCCGCATTGATTTTATCGGTGAGACCAATTTTGTTGCTAAGCTCGGCCACCTTGGCTACTGCAGTCGATGAGACTCCGTGGGACTCGTCAAAAGCTTTGGCTTTGACTAATGCATCTTTGCCTAAAATGTATCCTTTCGAGATCATGGTTTTTACTACTTCTTGTGTCATTGTTATGGCTTCCCCCGGTGTAGAAACGAAGTGGCTCGCTTGAGTGGACTGATAAAGGAAAAAGGATAAATTAAAATCACATCAATAAGCCATTGTGCAAATAAAGCTAGACGAGTGATTGGCTATGGTAAACTTGTTTACTACTGTCGTGAGATTTAGTGCACTGATTGTGACCTGAAAGAAAGCTAGAATCTTAATTTAGGACGATCTGAAAAGTAAAAGTGGACTCTTCATTTGGGATGGAGGGAGCGTGATTAAAGGCCAACTTGACCAATTTGGTTATTATACTTATGAGAACCCGACCATGCATATAATCAATATGCCACTAAGCTAGCAAAAGACATGAATTTCAATTTTCAACCACCCAATTAAGGCAAAGACCATGAATTTCCCATGATAGAGAGTAACATGAATAATCATAAATGTGTGTGTGTGTGTGTGTGTGAGAGAGAGAGAGAGAGAGAGAGAGAGGGGAGGGGGGGGGAGGGAGTTTATATGATAAGGATGAAGTTCATATGGACCCTATATTCTAACCAATACACCACCCAGGATATGTTAGTCTTTACAGTCAGATATAATTATTTAATGAAGCAAACAAGTAGATAGTTTAATAACTAATAAGAAAGCAATACCGTAGAGCTACTTATGTTCTGCTGCGTAAAGTTATTCCAAGGATCTGATTCATCCATATAACTTCCCCAGCGTGATATGCATACAGATTGATCCACAATAGTAGCTCCCTGAAATGAACATTTGGACACACCACGAAATCAGAATCCTATGCATTTACTTGCACGCAAAAATGGTAACAAATCCCAAATGAAATAAGGTTCTCAAGAAGGCGAAAAGAGAAAAGCAAAGGAAATCACTTTGAATGTTATCAAAAACTAAGTTTGGCATTTCATGAAGTATAGAAAGTAATATATCATTAGTCTCATTTAACACGTAAACAAATTTGGCTGCTTCATTGATATCCGTTCCATTACAAACATATTATCTTCTTAAAAATTGCAGGGTACAAATTACTCTTCAAAACCACAGAACAGAAAATCTTTGCTATTAGTTCATGTGATCATAAATCTTCAAGTAAGTTGATTCCTGCTTGGAAATAATTATCTTTCAATAGCCTTTTTAGAGGTAAAAGAAGTAAGTTTGAACTGATTCTTAGGAGAAATAAAAGCCACCCATGATCCCAGCTGAAAACAATATTCAGTTGACACTAGAAAGGTCTAAATACTACATAACCATTTTCACGTTTCTCTAAAAATTCATTAAACAAAATAGATACTATTGTGGTGGTAACCAGGAACCCCTAAGTTGTTTAAAGTCCACCATAAATCATTTTAAAAGAAATCATGGTGATATTCAAAGACTATAGCCCAAATATTACAAATTTGCAATAAAAATAAATGTGTTTATGCTGTGGAATGTGTACTACCAAAGCCATTGCCATACATCGGTAAACCAAATGAGGAAATACTATTAAGTTTTTGACAGTTAATTCAACACATTCTTTTGCCAGGGAATATGTCCGAATCCCAAGTATATCACAGAAGATCACATACAAAACTTACACTGAGCAAAACAGCAGTTTCCAGCGAATAAGAATCTTTAAATGTCACATACGCAGTACATGCGTATTCACCACATCTGTGCTTACAAGGAAGGAAAAGTCCCAATCAGGAAAGTCGAAATAACAATCTAGTGAAGCATAAATTCAATTATAAGGGCTTGATTAGGGGTGAAATAGTTGAGCAGGTAAAAACTAAAACAGTGAAATCTATTTTACTCCAATGAGATAAAATTACCTGATAATTTCTACATGTTCAATTTCACCACAATAAGCGAAAAAATCTCTAACATCTTTCTCAGTTGCTTTAGGAGACAAGCTAGTTACTTCAGCAGTATAACCGCCAGGATACATTCTTTTTGAATTTAGAACCTAATCAAAGTTGCGTTCCTCACTCAGTAAACCTGGTTCCAAGAAAACAAAAAATAGAATGTGAACCAACCAATTAATATGAATAACTAATAAAAAGTGATAACCAGTGACAAATCATACTTCTCATTATAACACTGCCAAATAAAAAAAAATCATAAAATTAACGGTTGATAATTTCGTGCTTAGATAGGCCATATGGCTAAAAAAAGGGCAATGGTACATATTAAAGGTTACAAATTTCTTGCTTAACCTTACATAATTTGATAATGCTAAGGTTAATATCAAGTGAATGCATATATCGCATACTTCCCATAGTTAACTCATCACCATAAACTCCATTAAACAGAGAATCAAGAATAACATGATGATACTTTTTTATTATAAGCCAATAAATCTGTAAATACAGGGCATAGAAGGGGTATGCTATCAACAAACAGTTGAAAAAAAACGATGCAAACGCCTAAAAACACCCACCACCTCGTAGAGAAACAAAACTGCAACAGAGAGAATCCCAGCTACCCTGGGTCAAAAGATAATCAACTGCCTCAAGATCCGGTCTTGAAAATGCTGCCTAAATCTAGGATTTTAAACATTACCCCAAATGGGGAATACCGCTACTAAGTAATTCATGATCCTTTCATTCTTCCAAGAACAATAAAGTATACAATTGAAGTGAAACAAGATCCTAATTTAATTGCGTTCATTATTAAGTTGTAGTCGTGCTGTACTAGAGAAAGTAATATTATATGCATTATATACTTAATTTCTTGCAAGACAAATAAAATAAACAATACAAAATGGATTGCCCTTGGAACCATCATAAAGTAAACTAAGCAATCTTGTGACACTTTTGCCAAATGCACCAAGTGGAATGCATCTTCCTTGAATTGTTTAGGTGGCGTTTGATAAAACAACTGAAAACTAAAACTAAAACCAAAAAAACTGTTTATTTACTTCTGAAAACTGTATCTGAAAAAATGTTGTTTGTTTGAATATTGTTCATCTGAAAACTGAATTTTTTTAAATATGACAATTTTGCCCTTATTAGTTTATTTAGATCACATGTAAAATGAGAAACAAAGAGGGTAAAATAGGTATTTTACAATAAGGTGTTTTAAGTTTTCAGATTTAAGTGGCAAATTTACCACTTAATTTTTTTGGCAAACAAACAACTTTGAAACCACTTAAATCTGAAAACTTTTCAGATTTAAGTGGGGAAAACCTATAATGCACGGACACTCTCTCGGAGGGCGCGTATCTTGCCCGACACGTGTCGGACACGCGGACACGCGAGGACACGCTGGGACACGCGTGTCGGAGAGTGTCCCATTGTTTAATAATTTTTTTTTACACCGACACGCTGGGGACACGTTGAGGACATGCTAGGGACACGCTGAGGACACGTTGGGGACACGTAAAAAGGGGTGAATATAAAAAAAAAACTAAAAATATGGGGTGAAAATAATAATAATACAATTTGAAAATAAAACAAACATAACAAATATCATTTCTCTCTTTAACCCGTAAAACCTAGGCCCATTTCCCAGCCACCATCAAAAGAAAACCCTAGCCCCAGCCATCGACGACTGCTCAGCCCCAACCCGAGGCCTACACAATAAGAGATAGTAAGTATTGGGATATTGTCGGTGATACTTTTGACACACTTGAAGAAGTTGGAGAACTTCAAATGGCATCTCTCTCTCTTGATGAGCCGGAGTTGGAGTTGGTGCTATTTGGGGATGAAGTTCAAAATGTTGAGGCGGTTAATGTTGAGTTGAATGAGTGATTGTTATTTTTATATTCTCCTTTTGGTTTTTATTATTCTATGGAACAATTTAGTTTATGTAATTATGTATTTTTTTTATGCTTTAATTATGGAACAATCTTTTTGATGCTTTAATTATGGAACAATGTAGTGATCATGTTTTGAATATTTGCCATTTGGGCTATTAATGCAATATATTTTCATTTGATTGAATTCTTAAATATTTATAATGTTTATTGCATATATATATAATTAATTAATTAATTAAGAACGTGTCTCCCCTACGTGTCGTGTCCTACATTTTGGAAAAATTACGTGTCGCGTGTCCCGTGTCGTGTCAAAACGCGTATCGCGTGTCGCGTCCGTGCTTCATAGGGGAAAACAAACCACCCCTTAGTTTATCCCTTTCAAAAAAAGGGACTTTTCACTTTTGCCCTAGAATCTTTGATTTAATGATACAATAATCAGGATTGATTGGGTTTCCTCTTTCATCTTTTACAAAGAAAAGTAATAACCCGCGATAAGTATAAAAACCTAGCGGTAACATGTGTCAAAGGCACTATGGATTTAATTTACCCCTTACAGATCTTTCTTCTTGAATCTTAGGAAGGCATCTTTTATCTAAGTGTTTCAGTCATTTTTCCCTCGTACATTCATCTCAACCCTTAAAAATCTATCATTCATCTTAGTCCTTCAATCTTTTATCTCTTAAACAGTTTTAGGATTAAAAAAATTGTTCTTCATTATTATATAGATCCCAGGTATAGAAGAATATGCTTTGCAAAGCCAAGTGATGAGACATGAAATAATTTCTTGAAAATAATTTAATAACAATAATTTGCAACAAAAATCTTCTATCTTAACAAATGATGTGACCAGAAACTAAAGAAATTGGTCGTTTTCTTTTCAAAAAATAATTTCTTTAAACCTCTTATACAAAGGAAAATTTTCTTTAAGATTATGCCCCTCTAGATTCCACTAAACAAATTAACAATCAAAGAATTTACACAAGAAATACAGGGTTTTACATAGTGGGTTCTAATCATTATCACTAAATAAACATCAATCAATATAAATTGATCAAGAATTATGAACTGGAATCTTCAATTAGAGAAGAAGAACAAGTGACATAGAAACACTATTACATACCCGTATTATTAGGCCAGAGAGGGTTTAATCGGCTCTTGTGATGAAGCAGATAAGAGAGGCTGAGAAAATAAAAACCAATAAATATATACATATATAATATATATATATATATATATATATTCTTTCTGTGAGTGAAATTTAGCGTGCCAATAAGACGCGCGAGTGCGTGACCGACATACATATAACGCTTTTATTGGACCGTGGGCCGTGGCTCACTGGCTCCGTGCTTTGCTCTGCTTTCGAGTTACGAGCTTTGAATTTGCCGGCGGAAAGTTACGAAATAAGCAAATTTTCGTTAATACTTTAATTTAAAGAGAAAATACTCAAAATTTTATTTAATGACAATTTGCTTTAAATAAATGATTATAAAGAAATTTTCTTATAGGAGAAGAAAATTAAAAGAAAGGAAATAAATTTAAATAACTATAAAAAATAAAAAATCGCAAAGATTATGGGATCCTGTCGTGTCAATACCAAAAATTTCATTAGGTTTGACGAAAATTAAATACGACATTTCTAACCCAACTGATTACCAAATTAAATTTATCATAAATAGTAAATTCACGGATTTGAGGTTTAAGCGAATGAATTTGGTTAAAAACAACATGCATCACCGCTAATGGTAGTCACATGAATTCTTTGAGTTGTTTCAGGTGCCTGGCCCTATGTAATTCTAGCGTCATCACTTTTTTAGCTTAATAGACATGCGACAATCCAGTGTGACCGAATAATTTCCGGCGACCAATTCTACATTACAACCCTTGGCCTAGTGGCTGGTGGTTGGCTAAACATAACAAAACCACCGAAGCAAAGGAAAGTCGGTTGGTCCGTACTTTGCTAATATATGAGAATGATGTACAATAATTAATGGTTTAGCGGGCACGTACTATTCATGTATAATAAGATATTTAATTATTTTTACAATAAAAATATATAATGGTATTTAATTTAATATCAAGTTAAGTATATAATGGTATTTGATTTAGTAATAAGTTAACCTGCCTTTCATGCTAAGAATCCTAGGTTCATTTTTTTTTCTATGTCGTAAAGTGTACAGGCTAGCTCTTGCGAGAATCCTAAATTCAAATCCACTACTTAGTATTATTTTATAACTAGATATAAACACGTATGATGCATGGGCTGTGAAAAATTATGAGAAAAATATTTAGCTTAATTTATTAATGCAAAATATAAAATGGGCTTGCAAAGCTTTTAAAAAAGAAATGAGAATAAAAAAAAATAGGCATGGACATTCAGAATGATAAAATGGTTGAGATTATAATAAAAAAATGTATTACTCATAAATAAAAGATCAATGCTTCTGGATCAATACTTCTCTAAAAAGAAAGGCCATAAAATGGACCTTTCATTCAACATAAATGGAAAAAAATCTTTAAACTTTTGTAGAGAAATCTCTTGATTAGCAAAGAACTCTTTCTACCAATTAAGAATGAAAAGAAAAATGGCAATCGAGAATTAACACTCACCTAATCATCCTATAACGAAAGAAAACTAACAAATTATGTTAATGATGACATTGACAGAGCAGAGATAGAATATGATATGTTAAAGCCAATTTTACATGATTAGAAAAGAAAACGAAAACACTAACTTATCAATTAGCATAGCCTGAAAGTTGAGAAAGGGGAGAAAAAATCGATATGATAGACTTGGATCCATATTAATAGAAATTGGAATGAATTTGTTTTAGATCTTAAAACAACACAAATGGGAACATCTTTTATATTCTATCAAAATATTTGAGTAAAAAAATAAAGAGATGCAAGCTAATCAATACATGTATAAAGTGCTATTATCAATTTTCTAGTTTCTACAAAAATATTTTGAAAGAGTGTGATGAAGAGGCAAATAAAATTAATAATGCAAAACATTAATTGCTATAGTTATCTCCATATTACTATTATAAATAAATAAAGATAATTTCATATTGATATTGGTAATTTAGTAATTTTCTATACATACAAAAACTCATTATGTTTAATATATATTATAGATTTAGTAGATAGGTTTATTTATTTATTTTTTAAAAAAATCTAGTGAATGACTAAACATATTTTTTATTTGAAAATAATGGGCCACACAAATAGAGTAATTCTCTCTTGTTAACTTTTGCTGGAAGGATTTGAGAAATTATTCAAAATGGGTTTGAAACTACCTCTGATAAGATTTGATATTTTCTTTAATGAAATTCGAGCACGGCTCCTCATCGCCCTCTCTCTAAAAAATTGCTTTTTCTATGAATTCTTTAATTTTTTGTGAAATACTCTAGTTTTAATTACTTGGTGAAACTCGTTACCTTAAGAGTCCCTCAATTTATCCATGTGTAGCAAAACATATCCTCACATAGGCCACTTTAAAGAAAAATGTGAGAGAAACAAAACATAACCAAATCACAACTCTCCACGGACATTTCTCCACCCGTCGATCTCACTAACTGCTGCCTGCTCCCATTACGGCAAGGTTAATACACAAAGACCATTTTTTTACTCCTTTGGCTCTTTAATGATATATAGGTAGCAAATTCGAAGTTAAATTCAAATTTGAAGGTGAATACAGCCACCTAAAGGCAAATTTTTGCAAAGTTTATCATCCCTAACTTGAAGACCCAAAATTAGTTATTATCTTCCAACGAAAGGAGTACGACCAATCATCCATGTATTGCTTCTCAATTTTTAATCATGTTGTTTAAGAGTTGAATGAATTTTTATGAATTGTGGAAAAAATGGCAACTCAAATGCTCAACATTTACGAGGGATATTGCCTCTTAAGATCCCCTTCCTAATAAATAGTCTTTACAGTTTGTCCCCGTTTGTGAAACCAAATTATATTTTGATTTATGATTACAGTTTAGTGATATTGTTATTGTGATTCCAAAGAAATTATTGGTTACCAGTCCTTGTAAATTATGAATGGGTTCATAATCCTTGATTTGAAAGCCCCAAGTAATGTTGCCAATGCCCAAGCCTTTGCAAAGCTGGGTGGACTCAGACCGGATTTGTGCCCAAGCCTTTGCAAAGCTAGGGTGGACTTAGACCGGATATGTAGAAATTGAATATTAATTTAGCCTTAAATCTTTAAGGAGTTGTGATAAATTAAACCCTGAAGTATAAGGCCAATTTCATTTTTCTCCCAATATTTCAAAAGTTGCAATTTTAACTTTAAAGTATTTTTAGTGGTGAAATTTAAGCCTTTTGTTAACCTCAAGTTCAAAAAGTTAACGCCATGCTTATGTGGCACCACGTGGACATGATGTGAAACAAAATTTCTTAAAACAATAATATAAATAAAAAATTCAACCTCAAAGTAAGAACTTAGTTGCAATGTTTCCCATTGAAGTAAGTTTTCAAAGCATCTTCGCCACAAACACCTTTTTTACATTAAATTTTAGTTGATAGCTCAATAAACTACCCATTTATTGATTGTCTTTCTCTTTCTATTAATACTTTATCTCTCTAGTTATATTTAAGGATTTTTCTTGGAAATTTCACTTTCCCCGCCTTTCCACCATGGTTTCTCTTTAATCTTACCTCCACTAAAACGCTTCCTCTTCATCTGTGCTCCTTTTTCCATTCCCAAATCTCAACTTATTTATAACCCATTTGTTTGAGTTTTATCCTTAGCCACCGAAACTGCCACCAAAGCCATCGGAAAGCCACAGTTGGATATTTTGTTTTGGTTTCAAAATTTCTTGTTCTACTTTTGCATAAATGATATTGTCCTTTTGTCATGGATTTGGTTTGCATTTTTCGTTAAGGAGTGGTATGTTACTCTCTCTTTTCCTGACGGCTCAAATCGATTCTCATTTTCTAAATGTATATCAACTTAGGGCTGGTCTTGTGCCCCCCCTCTTTTGGGAGAAATTCTTAAAAATGCATTTGTTAGAACTTGGTGACTCTAAATAACCATAAACTTTAGGATCGTTCATGTCGTATCACCAAGAATAAAAAGATTAATATGCGGAAGCGTACTTGAATCCATAGTGTGTGTTTATAGTCAAGTGGTTGGTCTTCTAGATCTACATGTATTTCTTTAAAGAATCCTTTAAACTTTTTATATGCTCTCTTTGATGATGGGGGCTCAACAGGGACAAGATACGTACGTGTAATTTAGGGACCATAACCACAATATATATAGATAGTAAACCCTATTATCTATTTAGTATTTCTATTTTAGCCAATCATAAAAATAGAAATTACCCTTAAGTATCTACATATTAAAAGCCCACACCCTATTAAACACATTTAAGCCTAAATAACTAAAATCTTAGTTAATCACTTTAAAGTGGACTTAACCATACGACAATCCACAATATATAATTATTGCACATATAAGCCCAATGTTGAATTAAGGATCCAACAATCTACCATTTGGGCTATATGTGTAACTTTATAATTATGTATTGTAAATTGAGCTCATTTTTGCTGTCATTATTGAAATGTATCTGTATCCAATCTTGTCTATCAATTATATGAACATAGGATCAAAGCAACATTTGTTACACTTGACGTAACTCAACCTATCAATGGTCACGCATGTTGATCTAACTAAATGACATGGATCATAATGTGAATATATAGCATGAAAATTTCATGAAACGTGATCTTAACATGCTTATTTCCAACTGATCCTCCTTAAACCTTAGTGAGATCAAACCATATCCAAAATCATAATGTAATAAACCAAAACCTTATTTCTGCAGAAAATAACTTTAAGATATCTTTAAACCGAAATAACTAAAACATGTCTATATCATAGAAATACTAAATGTTACAAAGTCCCACTAAAACTGAATTTTCTAAAAATATATGGCACCCATACAAGTAATGTGCTCATGAAATATTTTGGGTGGCAATTCCTTAATCAGCGGATCTGCAACCATGGAGTTTGTACCGATGTGTTCTATAAAGACCTGTCCACTCTGAACTATTTCCTTAACAACCAGAAACTTGATATCTATGTGCCTAGATTTCGTCAAGCTTTTGTTAGTGGAATACAAGATAGATTCAAACTATTTTTGCACCCAGCAAAACCAAAGTTAGTATACCTAACGATCTCAAGCTGATCTAACCTCCGATATGTGGGCATATAGTTCTCTTATTTTCTATAAGTACCACAAGACCTGTTTTGTTACTTTCAAATGGTCTATTCCTAAATTACTTAAATATTTACTTGACATCCCAACAATATACACAAAATCCATACGCGTGCATACTTGAATATACATCAGACTCCATATTGTTGATGTATAAGGAATCTTTTGGATTTTATTTTTCTCAAAATCATTCTCAAGGTACTGAATGAAATTTAACCTTATCTCTCTTAACCACTGGGTATCACCTGATTTACAATCCTACATGCCATATCTCTTGAGAACCTTTTCGATATAGCTCTTTTGTGATGATCCTAAAGTACCCCGAGAGCAACCTCGGTGTATCTATATGCTTAACACAAAAAGAAACATCACTAAAATTTTTCATCTCAAATTCTTAATCAGAAATCTATTGGTTCTGTGTAATATGCATAAATCGTTGCTGGTAAGAAAAAATTTATTGACATATAAAACAAAAAAATATATACTTGTTCCCACATAACTTATGGTATATGTAATCATCAACCAAATTCATCTCAAAACCAAATAAGATGATCATTTGATGAAACTTGAAATATTATTGTCAAGATGCTTGCTTGAGCCTATAGATAAATTTCTTAAGTTTCCAAACCATATTCTTTGGGTCTCTCGCCACAAAGTTTTCTAGCTGCACTATATAGATCGTCTCATCAATGTTACCATTGAGAAACACCGTCTTTACATCCATCTGATGTAACTCAAGCTCAAAATGCATCACTAATGCCATTATAGTCATAAAATAATCTTTTAAAGAAATTAAATAGTAAATTTCTTTATAGTTGATGCTTTCCTTTTGTATAAAGCCCTTTACGATAAGACAATCGATGTACCTCTCTACATCGCCTTTCAAATCCTTCTTGGTCTTATATATCCATTTACAACCAATGGGTTTCGCACCTTCTGGCAATGAGATATAATCATATACGTCATTGTTTCTTTATGGACTTAATTTTCTCATTTATGGCTTCAATCCACTTCTAAGAATCAGAACATTCTATGTTTAACAGAAGTTGGTTAGATTATCTTATATCATTCCAATGTCAACATTATATTCTTGGATAAATACAATATATTCATATGACATCGCATTTTTCCTTTCTTTAGTGGATTTTCTTAATGGCATATGCTTTTGAGGTGGTAGAGTTTGTTCTTTTAGAACAATTTCTTGAATGGAAGGTTCTCCGACATTGTCTTGATTTGTGTCTTGAATACGGTGAAAAATGGAAACCCAATCAATGCCAATAGCACCTGTAGGAATATCAACATATTCATCTACAAAGATAAAGTCTTTGGCTATATCTCCCCCTGCAAACTTAACATCCTCAAAGAACCAGGCATTTTTCAACTCGAAAATCGACTTAGTTGCGGGATCATAAAACTTGTACCCCCTGGATCTTTCAGAGTATTCAACAATATAGGATTATCCTCTGCCATAACGCAGCTGAATTCTCAATGTTTAATTTTCTTTTTACACTTTATGCATTTAATTGCAGGAATTCATTAAATGAAGCAATTGTATCAACTAAATAAAGATTATCGTAACCTAATAAAAAAACTAGAACCAACTACCTTTTGAATTATAAAATAAATTAAAATTTTTATTCCTGAATAAACAAGAATATATGCAGATTTGTCCAAAATTAAAATTAAAATCAAATTTCGTATAAAAGATAGTATAATAAATATCTCGTTAAGATTCAAATAAAATATAGTCTTTAACAATTATCTAAATTTTTTTTAATTGGTTCAACTTGAATGGTCTTACCATTGTCCACATAGATGTGTCTTTTTCCATCATTTGGCTTTCGGCTATTAAGGCAACCCTTCCTTAACACGCCATGTGTGAAAGTTGGTATAGTGCTTCTTTATGTGTTCTTCAGCTCCACAAAAGTAACACCAGTATCTTTCAGTTCGCCCGGTTTTTTTCTTATTTCTTTTGTGGTGCTGTATCTATAACTTCATTTTCTTTCCTTTGTCGTTGCTTTTAGATGTTGAGACAATTTAAGAAATTTCTACCTTATTTTGCTTAAACATTTCCTCTTCCTGAACACAGTATGAAATGACCTCATTCAAAGACCAAGTCCTTTTATGACAATTGCCGCTCACCTTAAATTGGCTAAACTGTGTTGGAAGAAATATCAAAACTAGATATACCAGCAAGTCCTCATAGAGTTATAGCTTAAGTGCTCTTAACTTGAAAGAAAGATGAGAAATCTCTGCAATGTACTCCCTGACATTACCTTTGCCTCTATACCTTATTGAAATTAGGCTTGTCAAGAGCGTACCTATTTCAGCCTTCTCGTTCTTGACAAAACTCTTTTTAATATCTGCAAAGAATTCCTTGGCTGTAATTATCTTTTCAGATATTGTACCCCTAATGCTTCCAAAATGGCTTTTTTCATAAGCATGACAAACATACGATTTGATTCAATCCCACTTCTCTTTATCTTTTCACTTATCAAGAGTATTTTTATCTGTAAGAGGTAGGGAAAGATCAACCTTTAACGCAATGTCAAGATCCACGACTCCAAGAACTATCAAAAGGCTCTCTTGCCATGATATGAAGTTTGTGTCATTTAGTTAAGGAATACAGTTGATGCTAGCAGTAATATTACCAAAAGTCTTTATAACTAAATTCATAGAAAACGACAATAAATAGACAAAACATGCTCACATAAGTCTTAAAACAAATATAATAAATTTAAATAAAGGTAATTCTCATCTCAAGATACCAGGTACTCTATTAATATTTCATCTTTGGACAAAAATACTAACTTGCAAGTGATATCTTGTTATAGTAATTAAACACTGATAATAAAAACATGCCAAACAATAAATCTTCCTTTGAGCCGATATATTGCTCACATGAAAACCAAATAATCATTACGTGTTTATTACCGTAAGTATACATATCATTCCGTTAAATGTTAACCTTCATTTGGGCCGGTCAAAATTCACATAAGTTACAAGCACACAACCATTTATATTTTAAAACAAAATAATTTTCACGAGAGATATCACTTTGGTGACATGTCATTTCAATTAATTTGTTTCAAAATATATATACTTAATTATACCAATATTTGAATTTAAACCGATTGGGTCAAAGTTTATTGGGTTATAAATCCATATCTATATCTTAACCCATATAACACAAAATTTAGGTCCTAAAAATTTATGTATTAACATTTATCGGTATAATATACAAAACCCATTTCAGTATGTGAAGTACTTTAAAATTTATTGCCTTGTTTGTACAAGTAAAACCCAATATATATATATAAATATTGGTACGCGCGTGCTTATTTTAATGGGCAAAATTAAGGTTCTTATATATATATAATATACAAGAGCAACCACTTTTATATATATAAAGATCCCAAGCTTTAACTTTTAATTAAATCACACTTTATATATATACACAAAAACAATATGCCAAAATATATATATAATCCTTGAACCAATTAATTTTTTTTAAAATCCTTATATGTAAATAAATGCATGAAGACGGAATCCACATACCTTTCTTAACTTAGAACCGCAATATGCATATATATCTCATGATTATATTCATATATATATATATAAGGGAAATTTCAAGTGTGGACCGGTCTATATGGACTGGTCCTTTTTATAACAGTTTTACGTCATAAAAAATACACTTCAAATGTTTTTATGATGGAAAACCGTTGTAAAAGGACCACTACGTAAGGATCGGTCCGTACCAAAAACGGACCATATATATTTATATCCTCACATAAATTAAATCAATAGGCAAATCTTTTATAAATAATCATTGGCGTCAACGTCTTTTTCTCCTTCGAAGGTGCTTTGGAAGTCTATTTGGAAAGCAAGTGTTCCTTCTAAGCTCAAACATTTTTGGTGGAATGTGTGTGTTAATGCTATCGCCTTTAAGGAGAACCTTTGGAAACGTAAATGTAAGTTAGATCCCTTATGCTCTCGGTGTTTTAAAGAGATTGAGTCTATTGAGCATGTCATTTTCAGATGTAATTTTGCTTCAGCAGTGTGGAAAGAGTTTGCAAAAATTGACAGTTCCTCTTTTAAATATGTTCTCTCGGCTATTGAATGGACTAAGGATTTAATTTCAAGAGGGGTGATCATTTTGACTGGATCATAATTATTGGATGAAATATTTGCAAAGCTAGAAATGCTTTAGTTTTCGATAATGAGCAGCGTGCTTCGTCCTTGGCCGTGG
The DNA here is from genome assembly GCA_021464415.1 of Lonicera japonica. Taxonomy (NCBI): domain Eukaryota; kingdom Viridiplantae; phylum Streptophyta; class Magnoliopsida; order Dipsacales; family Caprifoliaceae; genus Lonicera; species Lonicera japonica. The sequence goes on along the minus strand of CM038469.1, from coordinate 40,143,435 downwards.
TCTCGGCTAGAAATATGATAACTAAAGTAGGAGTTTTGTCCACGCCTTCTATTTTCCAATCGGCCAGGCCTGTTCAAAACTTTCCATCTTGGAATGAAGTTGCAAATATGGGACCTTCAGGTTTTTTCTTCTTGTGTGATGGTGCTTTTGAAGCTTCTTCTCCCAAAGCTGCTTCTGCGTGTCTCTTATTTAACAGGTCTTTCCACCTTTGTGATGGTGTAGCAAAGAAATAATTTGCTTTTTATGCTTTAATGGCAGAAGCGATGGCAGTTAGAGAAGCCTGTATTGTCGAAGCTAAGAGGAACTTATTCGGCTCAGTCATTTGCAGCGATTCTAGAACTGTGATTTCTTTGGCTTCTTCAGATCTCGACCCTCCCTAAGAGATAGAGGCTTTAATAGGTGATATTCGGAGCTTTGCGATTAGATTTAAGTTTAGGTTCTTTTTTGTCAAAAAATATAGAAATGTTATAACTCATAGAATTGTAAGAGCTGCTTTTCATGATTCCCTCCCCTATAATTGGGTGTCTGTTATGCCTTCCTTAGTTACGAGTTTGTTAGAGAGGATGGATTAGTGTTTTCTTCTTTTTGGTTTTTGCTATTCAAAAAAAACAAATGAAAAGCACACATATATGATATATGTAAGGATGAAAAAAAAAGTCCCAACAAGACGTGTAATATATATGTTATTATATCAAAATTTCTCTTAATATATATGTAAAACATCTTATCATATATTATATATATATATGCACATCCAACATTATATATATACACAAACGCGTCCAACTTTACATATATATATAACCTTTCGAGTCAAATCTCTTATAGAGATAGAAAATGGAGAGAAAGAGATAATATAACTCTAGAGAATGGAGAGAAAGAGATAATTCTTATTATTTCTTCATATCATCTATTACACATATGTCGGGAGTTATATACACTTGGAGAAAGGAAATATAAAATACAAAAGAGGAATCCTAGGGAGAAACAAATGATGATGTCTTCCTAATGATGTTAATGATGTTGTCTTCCAATGATGATGTATTCTTAATGGAATCCCATACTAATGGGATCCAATGTCTAACACTCCCCCTCAAGTTGGGGCATACACATCAACCATGCCCAACTTGCCAAGTGAGTTGTATAATGCTTTCCTCGACACCCCTTTTGTGAGGATATCTGCAAGCTGCTCTTCGGTGGGGACAAAAGGAAAACTAATTAAGTTGGCATCTAGCTTTTCCTTTATGAAATGACGATCAACTTCCACATGCTTAGTAAGATCATGCTGGACTGGATCCTGCGAGATATCAATGGCTGCTCGGTTGTCACAATACAGATGCATAGCGTTTTTTAGTTCGAAACCCAGATCACATAATAGAGTTTGCAACCACAGTAATTCGCATACTCCATGAGCCATCCCCTTATACTCAGCTTCAGCACTTGATCTAACCACAACTTTCTGTTTCTTGCTCTTCCACGTAACAAGATTACCTCCTACAAAGGTAAAATACCCGGAAGTCGACCTTCTGTCAGTAATACTCCCGACCCAACCTGCATCGGTAAAACCACAAACTTCGAGACAATCACTGTGTTTAGAAAAAAACACCCCTTTTCTTGGAGATGACTTCAAGTATCTCAAAATTCTGTTAACAGCATCCATGTGACTCTCACTTGGATTATGCATGAATTGACTCACCATGCTCACGGCATAAGTTACATCTGGTCTAGTATGAGCCAAGTAGATTAAGCGCCCAACTAGTCTCTGATAGAGAGCTCTATCAGTCGGTATTTGATCTGGATACTCTACTAAGTAATGATTTTGTTCAATAGGGGTATCAACAGGTTTGGAGTCTAGCATGCCAGTTTCAGCCAATAGATCAAGAATATACTTCCTTTGACACAAATAAATTCCTTCACTCCCCCTTGCTACTTCAATCCCTAAGAAATACTTAAGTTCACCCAAGTCCTTCATTTCAAACTCTGAGGCCAACCCTTTTTTAAGTCTATCAATCTCAACTGTATCATCACTAGTGATTACCATATCATCAACATAAATGATTAGAGCAGTTACCTTCCCTTGTTGGTGCTTGAGAAACAAAGTATGGTCTGAGTTACTCTGTCTATAACCCACCTTCTTCATGAACTGGGAAAAACGTCCAAACCATGCACGAGGTGACTGTTTGAGCCTGTATAATGATTTTTCCAATTTATAGATAAAATTACCAGGAGAAGCTGCCACATACCTAGGTGGGAGAGCCATGTAAACTTCCTCAGCTAACTCTCCATGAAGAAATGCGTTTTTGACATCAAACTATTGTAGAGGCCAATTAAAACACGTCGCAAGTGATAGTAGGACCCGAATAGTATTCATTTTTGCAACTGGTGCAAATGTCTCATCGTAGTCTATTCCATACGTTTGAGTAAATCCCTGAGCTACTAGACGTGCTTTATACCGATTCACAGATCCATCTGCATTATGCTTCACAGCAAAAACCCAACGACAACCTACAACCTTTTTGCCATGTGGTAGGAAAACAAGTTGCCAAGTATTATTTTTCTGCAACGCCTCCATCTCTTCATCCATTGCCTTTTTCCACTTAGGATCTCTCAAGGCATCCTGCACTTTGTTAGGAACTGATACAGTAGATATTTGATTCACAAATGACTCATAAGACTTATAAAATATGTCAATGGAGATATAATTTGCAACTGGCTACTTTGATTTTGCATGGAGGGTAGGCTCATATCTTTTTTGTGGCTAACCCCTGGTTGACCGATTAGGTAATATATTAGACTCATTATTATTAGGGGAACATACCTCAAATGAGTGATCTTCAGTGCCAGGGAGTTGTTGATCAAGGGTATGATCGATAGTGGAGGGGACAGATATGATTTGAACTTCTTGTGTTTGAATTGGAACAGTCTGTGTATCATCTTCCTGTGGATTTTCATCCTCCTCACTACGAGACGACTCTTCAAAGTATAAATGCTCCCCCTAAAGAGTAGATGATGGTGAGGAGAAATAACTCATGTCTTCGAAGAAAATGACATCCATGGTGACATTCTAGCATCTAACTTGGACCGTTGGTTTTTAGGAACATGTACAAATGCAACGCAGCCAAAGACACGAGCTGGAAGATTATAAAGTGAAGGTAATGGCATATGAGATGCAAGTATCTCAAGTGGGAGTTTTCCCTAGAGTACACTGGAAGGAAGACGATTAATGAGGTAAGAGGAAGCTTGTACAGCATCACCCCAAAGGTATTTAGGCATATGAGAGCCAAAAAGAAGCGCACGAGCCATATCAAGTAGGTGACGATTTTTTCTTTCAAAAACTCCATTTTGTTCGGGTGTTTGTGGACACGTAGTTTGGTGAACAATGCCATGTATTTGGAGGAATTCACTGAAGGCATTATTGATATACTCCCCCCCATTATCAGACCGAAGGATTTTTATGGTGCTATTATACTGTGTGTGAATTAGATTGTGAAAAGCTTGAAAAGTTGGAAAGACTTCATCTTTAGTTTTAAGAAGAATTATCCATGACAGTCTCGTACAATCATCAATAAATAACACAAAATACAGTATACCAGAAATAGTGGACTTTTTAGAGGGACCCCGACATCAGAATGAATCAACTCAAAAGGGATAGCACTTTTATTAGAAATACTGGGAGAATAAGTAGCACGATGGCTTTTAGCAATAACACAAGTTTCACACCGCAAAACAGATTCGTCAATACCAATAAATAAAGTAGGCATAGTTTTTCTCATAACATTGAAAGACGGATGTCCTAGATGACGATGCCATAACCAAACCTCACTCAATTTCTCAGAATTCGAAGTTAAAGCGGTGCAGGACGGTGCTCCTGGTCTTTCCCCAGTATACATTCGATCCAGGTGAAACAATCTGCCTCTCAGATACCCCCTTCCACTTATCTCCCTGGTTAGAAGATCCTGAAAAAGGACATACATGGGATAAAAAATCACAAAATATTTGGAGTCGGTATTTAATTGGGAAACAGACAATAAGTGATGGGATAAGGCAGGAACGTATAGAACATGGTGAAGTTCTAAAGTCGGGGTAATAAGAACTGACCCTATTCCTAATACAGGAAAAGCTTCACCATTTACATTAGTAACACAGGACACTGGTGGGGGAGATAATTCAGTAAAAATGATTTATCATAAGTCATATGATCAGATGCACCAGAATCAATAATCCAAGTATCAGAATTAACAAAATGAGAAACTTTTAACGTCATACCCATTTTACCTCGACCAGCTATAGATGCATTGGGAGTAGTTCCTGTTGGCGTATGATGGTCTTGTCCAGTTATTCCATAGAAATCTGGTTCTGGAACCAAGTGAAAAATGGTTGCTTTCCCTTTGTTATGATAACTTTGCTTTTGAGGTCTAAGATGTGGATTCAGCTTCCAACAAGTTTCTCGAACATGTCCTAATTCATTGCAGTAGGTACACTTTGGACGATTTGAACCTGATGGTGGGCGTTGCTGATGAAGCACATTTGAACCTTGTTGTTGATGGTAAGGTACTGGTGGCTTAGATTGAATAACCAGGCTAGAGACTTCAACATGTGCCCGTTGGAGACTGTCTTGCTGGGATTCATCCTTGCGAATATATGCAAACACTACAATCAGGCTGGGAGGTTCGGACATGCGAAGCAACTCTCCTTTAGCACTTCCGTGTTTAGCATCGAGTCCTCCCAAGAAGGCATGAACCCTCTCAAGTTCCTTTTCTTTTTGGTACCACGCAATGCACTCGGGATGCTTGAGTGTACAAGGACGTTTCTGATCGATTTTTGCCCAAATGTTCTTTAGTTTAATAAAGAATACCGATACTGGCTGCCCATTCTATTGCATCCCAGCAGCTTTGCACATTAACTCGTGAACCTGTATGAAGTCAGATTCATTGGTGTACAGGTCTCCAACGTATTCCATATGGCTTAAGAGGTTTCACACTCCTCTACCATCTGTAATACATCATCATCTTCCCATTTCGTAAATTCCTCAATATCTGTGTTACTTGGAGCCTTGGTTGCTCCAGTTACATGCCCCATCTTATGTATTCCGCGAAGAAACACCGACATTATTTTCTTCCAGGTACGAAAATTAATACCATTGAGTCTCGTACCTCCAAAGGACCCCCTTCTGAACTTCTAACTGACACCTCAACCTTTTGGATCTGTATGTCACTCATGATAACTTAAGATTTTATGAGTAATTTGCAAAAGTTAGGAATATTTAGGGCTAAACCGGAACTTCTGGGGCAAGAAAAAAAAATTCTGGGTTAAAATGAAAAGACAGGAACTTATCTGGACCAAACTATAAAAAATAGATTTGCGAATAACAAAAACTTCAGGGGGTCAAAATGAAAAGTCATGAACTTATCTGGACCAAACTGTAAAAAATAGAAACTTGTTTGCAAATAACAGAAACTTTAGGGGGTCAAAATGAAAAGACAGGAACTTATTTGGACCAAACTGTAAAAAACAGAAACTTGTGTGGACCAAATTGAGAATAACAAAAACTTCAGGGCCAAAGTCAAAATTACAAAAACTTTAGGGGTCAAAATATGAATAACATAAAGTTTCTGGTTGACGCCGTTAGATCAGACGGTGTTAGGATAACGCCGTTAAGTAACACTGTTTAACTTTGACGGTAACGGCTAACGCCGTTAATTGACGCCGTTAAAGTTGACGGTGAAGGGGCAGCAACGCGTGGAGGCGCGTGAGCGGAGCGTTTTTTTTTTGGTTTTTTTTAAACCGTGCGTGAGCGGAGCGTTTGGAAATATTTGGAGATCGTTTGAATAAAAACGAACGAATCTGAACTTGTGAGATAACGGAGATAAAGATTCTTAGACAACGACACTTAAAGACGAAGTCGATCTCGATAAATCTAAATAAGAGGGATCTAAGCCTCTGATACCAAGTCAAATCTCTTATGGAGATAGAGAATGGAGAGAAAGAGATAATTCTTATTATTTCTTCATATCATCTATTACACATATGTCGGGAGTTATATACACTTGGAGAAAGGAAATATAAAATACAAAAGAGGAATCCTAGGGAGAAACCAATGATGATGTCTTCCTAATGATGTTAATGATGTTGTCTTCCAATGATGATGTATTCCTAATGGAATCTCATGCTAATGGGATCCAATGTTTAACATTTCGCAGGTTCGTTAAAAAAAACAAAAAAAAAATAAAAAAAAAAAAAGATTAATAGCCGAGTGATTGTTCACAAATTTGAATCTTACTTAGTCATTGTTGCTGTCTTTGAAGCTATGGGTTTGTCATGTTCCTCTGTATTGGCGAAGAACCTTATTAGTAACAATTTTACATGTTGATGGTTTGTCCCTCAGAATGGAGATTGGTACCTTTAGAGGTTGCCTTCTCAGTTTTAAGTTTGGGGTTTCTTTGTGTTTTCTTCTTGTTTAGTTTCTTCAAATCCATTACTAGGATCTGTTTATTTTCTTATGTATTTGTTTTGTTCTTCCTGTTCTTGGTAATGCGGTTTGGTTGCCGGGACTTTGCCCCTTTTGATGTTCAAATTTTTTTTTTAAATAAACAAATAAATAAATCTACCCCTTTATTCAATAAAAATAAAAATAAAAAAATAGCTAATATAAATATCCACCAATTGTGATTTCTCACTATTCTAATTTGATTCAAAGTTAATTATTACAAAACTTAAAAGGAACAAAAATGATGACCTGTGAAAATATATGGAACGTCCACAATTATTTATCTCTTCTAATTGCATTCTTTATTTGCCCATGTAAATATGTAACGTCGATATTTACTTGATAGTTTAGGAATTATTTGATTCTCTCAAATACCTATTGTTGGAACAAACCACAAGAAAAATCTACATCTATGTTCAACCTAAAAAAAAAATTAAAAATTAAAAGGTAGAAGAACAGGTTCTTCAAGAAGAAAATCAAAGAAATAAATACAAGCATATTTACACCGAAGCTTTGGCAACCCCTTCATCCCTATTTTGAATATATACATGAAATTTGTAGTACAGTTGTTTGACAACGATAATAAAACATTATATTCACATTGTTGAAATCGCATCTCTCTTTCTTTTTCTTTTCCATCCCTCATCTTAAAAAAAATATTAAATAAAAGAAAAGAAAAAGAAAAAACATAGCAAACAATTAATCTAATTAACTTGATGTCATTTGGGGGAAACATTGCAACTAACTCCATATTTTATAGTTTAATTTGTCATTTATATTTTTGTTTCAAGGAATTTAGTTATTTGTCATATCCACATCAGCAACGGCTAGGTTTTTTAGCATGAGGTTAACAGAATGTTTAAATTGCAACACTAAACATACTTTAATGTTAAAATTGTAACTTTTGAAACATCAGTAGAAGGTTTATCATTTGCGACCTACTAGGAAATGTCGTTAAATTTTCCTTGAATTTCTTTTTACTTGATTGTGTTTGTTTTCGGGTCTGAGCTTTTCCAGCTTAGTTTCCAAGTACGTTGTTTCTTTTTCCATACTCCTTTAACTGATTTTGTTAGCCTAGCTCCAAGTTTGGGCTTTTCAAATTCAAATTTCTTTTTATGATATTTTGCTCTAGGCTCGCTTCTAAGGCTTAGAGGTACCATTTATTATTATTAAAACAGTAGTGGAAACATTAGATTAAATTGACTCCATACTTCAAGATTTAATTTAGCATGTATTTGACTACTTCAAAGCAAGGTGCATATATATATATATATATATACATGAAACCTATTTAAATTACGAAGAATCAATTGTAGCTAGTTCTAAGAAAAGACCCCTGCCATTTTTCTTGTATATATATTCTATTCATCTTAAACTAATAATCTCATGTTGACTTGATATTTTTAAAACAAGGGCTTTTTTGAGTTTGCTCTTCTTTAATAATATGAAATTAGAGATACTCTTGTTTTGATAATCCTTTAACTTAACCACCCACAATTTAACATACCTCTAACATCGCCCAAAATTTTTGTGGGTAGACCATTTTACCCTTGGGAACTATTTATCATCTTCAAAAAAAACCCTAACCCATAATTACTTTCTCTCTCTAAACCAACTACAAATCCACTTAATTATCTGTAAAACTCAATCAATCTTCTTAAATAATCTCTCTCATCTAAACATGTCAATCACTTAAATTCACTTAAACGAACGTCACCGGTGAGTTGCCGCCACCGACGAACCACCATCACCACTTCCTTTCTTCATTCAATTTTCTTTCTTCCACACTCTCCTCTCTCTCTCTCTCTCTTTATCTCTATCTTTAATTCTAAACTTGCAACAAATCTTCTTCCTCTCTCTCTCTATCCTCCTAAAATCCAAAATCAAAAGAATTTTTCTACATAAACGATTTTGGATTTGAAAATTAGGAGCAAAATGACTGTATTATTGGAAATGATTTTGGATTCAAAAATAAGGTATCAAAATGGGTTAATTGATAGAAACAATTTTAGATAGGAAACTTGGGTATGAAAATGGGTTTCATCTATCTTTCTGTACATATATATCTATGCTTTCATCTATCTTTTTGTACATATATATATATGCTTTCATCTATCTTTCTCTCTCTCTATAAAGAATAAAGTCAAAATATAAATTTGGGGATTTAGAGATAGATGAACACTTGAATATATGTGGGTATATAGTGTAGGTTTTGGATATTTTGTGTATATATACACATATATATATATATAGAAAGAGAGAGAATGAAGAGGCATGCATAAGATTTAAGATATCAAATTCAATCAAAAAAATTGAGCAACTTCTATTCTCCTTTTTGATTTTGATTAAATGAAGAGAGTAATTGCATTTTTAATTGGAGTGATTGATCGAGTTTATAGAGAGAATGTGAATTTGTTATGAGAGAGAAAGTATAGATGAGGGTTAGGGTTTTTTTTCTCTATTGAAGAAGATGAACATTGCATTAAAGAAAACAAGGGTCAAAATAGTAGGACCAAAAAAAATTTGGACGGAGTTGAGGGTGTTGGATGAAAAATGGAGTATTTGCTGCTGTAGATTCAGCTACGCAGCAATGATGCAAAAGAAGAATAATTTTGATGCAAGATGAACACACAAAATTAATTCATCATAGAGAGACTCATTGTATTCTTGAGATGCCCTTACAATTTTTCTCTCGAGAGAGTGATATACTTACATCAATAATCACACTATTTTTTTTTTTTTACTTTCTTTTCATCAAAAAGGAACCATAAAACAAAACATACTCATTTGACAACCCACATTCTTCTTGTAGAGTAATGATTCCTTGTCTCCCACTTACATAAAAGGAACACCAATAGACAAGATTAAATAAAACATAAAATTACAATATTAAATGAAAAGCATTACTTTTAACAGAGGGTTCGTCCAAAAAAAACCTTAAAACAAACCTTAATTTCAATCTAACCAATGGTTTATGGAAGGTTCATAATTTAGATGTTATTGCTCATAAAGTAATAAGATGGAATTTATAAACAAAGATGTGAAAGACAAGGATTTTTTGGAAGGTGGTTCCCCATAAATGGATGGCAGGTCTGGTACGGTACGGTGTTTGTTCACCCTTTAGTAAAGTGCATGTTGATGAGTTTATTGATGATGGTCGTGATTAAAATGTATGAGAACGAGTACAATGCATATATATATATAAAGAGAGAGAGAGAGAGAGAGAGAGAGAGAGAGAATAGTGTTGTTGCTAGGTATGTTTTCGATGATTTGTCATCAACACATCCACCCCAATGATAGCTAGTCACAAAATCAAGTAGCTTATCTCTAGGTTGCTTCTCTCAGAACTAACCGTTACAATTAAGTTGTTGGATAGCAGCTGGGATGACAAAGGTTCACTCCCACGTTTTGGGGTGTGCTTTGAGTGGGTTATAGCTGATAATTAAGGGTTGTTTGCATGAAGTGCTCCGGTGACGACATCGGCCTCGTACGTGAGATACAATAAATTCCCTAACTAAGCATCTATACAATGGGCATTCAGAACTTCTCCACTTCCTCTTCTTTCGTCAATTTTCATACAACACCAAAGGCGTTGACATCATACATTCTAAATTTCTTAATGAATGAAGGATTCTTTCATATTATTGTTTTAATGTAAGGACAATTTTGGTTTTTAGATTAGTTGTAAGTATTTTGTCTTTTATAAATTAGATAATTTAAGAATTTTAAAATGACTAAACTACCCTTCCCTTTTTCAACTCATAATCCTACGCACAGAAACAAGGAGGAAGGATAGGCGATACAATTCGTTGGGAGAGGCAAGAAGAGAGGGAAAAGCATAGTACGATTCAAGAGAGGAATGCTATCATCTTAGATTGATGGAAAGCATCATAGATCGACGGGATTAACGAAGAAAATGAGAAGAAATTTCTTAGCTCCATGGATGTTGAAACACTATCTAGGTATAGCTTTTTTTCTTTTCATGTTTTTAGTTGTGATTTTGCTTCGTTTTGGTTTGTTCTAGCTTATATTTAGAGGATTTGATGAAATAGCGTTCAATCAATTCATGTATATTTAGATTATGGAGGATTTGATGAAATAGCAATTGAATGCTATGTTTTCGTTTTTCTTTTCCTCATAACTACAGAAAAACTGCAAAACTGATTTTGCAGTTTTTTAGTTTTGATGATATATTTAGATTATAGAGAGCTATCACGTTTTTTGCTTTTATTTGTGTAAAAGTTATAGAAATATTACTTCATTTTGGTTGTTTTAGCTTATGTTTAAAAGATTTGATCCAATAATAAGTGATTGTTCATGTTTTTAAAGTTAGTTTTAGCATCATTGTGATGTATCTATGAATATGCTCTGTTTTTCCTTTTTTTTCCTTTGTGCAGAAAAAACTGCAAAATTGATTTTGCAGTTTTTCAGTTTTTGATCTAAGTTTTTTTAAGTGCATTATTTCTGCATTTGATTCTTATGTTGTAGGTTTTGGTTAGTTTAAATGTGTGATTTCATTTGTGAATGAATGAACGTACATGTTTGTTATGCAATGTATTGCTTCTAAATTTTTATATCTCATTTTTTAGGGATATTGATAGAGGCATTATAGACGTGGTTTATTATAATGGTTGTTCTTTTAGAATTTGATTCCGCCACGCCATTTTTTGGTATGAGTGTTGAAGAACTAAAACGTTTGGTGTGCGAGAGGTGGTCCGATATTCACAAAAAATCCAAATTCTTGTGAATTGTAAACCTATTTGTTCCACTTGTGATGACAAAGAGTTTGTTTTAGATGGGAATGATGAAATTCAATGCATGGTTTGTTTCGCAATGATAAACCCAATCCTTAGTAATGGAAAATATAGATATTTTTGTTAGGCGAACGGAAGGTTCTAAATTTTTAACGTCAGATGATCAAGTGTGCTAGTAGTTCTTCAGGTTCTATAAGTCGTGTGGATGAAATTGATGTTGTTTGCCTAGCACACAAACCACTTTCTTCTCTTAATTGTAGTGCTTGGGCTAATGCTATTATAAGTATTGGACAAAGATTTTCGGGAGGAGCCATTAAGTTTCGAACGAGTTGGAAAACTTTCTTGTGTCCAAAAGTTGAAAAATGCTTGAAAGAGAAAGTTAATGAGAGTTCGACACGAAGGGTTGTCAAATCATATGATTCGATCTTTGAAGTTATAGAGCAAAAGTCTTATCGCGTAGATCTTTTGACATGGGAGTGTGGTTGTAATTCATGACAGATTGATGGCTTCCCATATTCACACACCGTTTTGTGTATTTTGACCAATAGGAAGGTTGTTTATGACTATTGCGATCCTTGTTTCTTTACGTGTAACTTTCAAAGCTCTTATGCTCATACAATTTACCCGGTGCCAACTTCTGACCGTCCTACTAATGTCTCTGATGTATCGAAAATTTTATCTCCCAATTGTAAAACTCAACTCGGTCGTCCTAAAAAGAATCGAATTGAGAGCGCTGACTCAAGTACAAAGAAGAAACAGAAGTGTGGAAGGTGTAACTGTTATGGATATCACAATATGAAGACGTGCACTGCATTAATTGTTTAGATTTTACTATGGCATAGTATAATTACATTTAGCGAATTTTGGAATTTTGAAATTCTTGGTATGATGGTATTTGAGAATTTTTTCATATTCCTTTAGTTTTGATTTTAAAAGAATGTAATTTTGATTTTGATATATGAATGATGATGTTTTTCTATTTTTGTGGAATAAACAATATCAAGATGTTGCTATTCTTTGCAAGTTGTTTATTTAAATGCGAAAGACATTGATTATCTATGCTAAATTGCACTCGGATTTAGTGCAAAAGGGTTTTTGCAGTCAAATATTTTTGGTAAATTGCACGCGGATTTAGTGCAAAATCGTTTTTGCAGTGAAATGTTTCTAAAGATTGTACACGCATTTAGTGCAAAATCGATTTTGCAGTGAAATATTTCAGTGCAAAAGCGATTTTGCACTAAATGCGAGTGGGAGGTTGATGGCACAACTCGTAATTAACTAAAAAAAAAGGTTTTTTCTCATTTTGGCTTAATTTTAGTAAGACACTTGTCACGATTATATTAATTGTCCTTATTTTACAATAAGAATATAAGGTGTTCTTTTAGTGGTTTTAATTTTGTAAGAGACCCTTTAAACCCATTGCCTCTTGCTAAAAAAATGAACTAGAAATTAGGTAGAAGGGCTTATTATACATTGATTTTTACCAAAAATCCAATGAATAATATTTTTTTGAATGAAGGGCCTATTTTTAATTGGTAATTTGAATAAAGGGCCTATTTTTAATTGGTAATTAGTGTAAGAGGCATATTTTGTTTTATATTTTAAATGAATGTATTTGACTAAATTTAAATATCATTTAATTAATAAAAACATGTTATGTATTACCTAAATTACCCCTTTTTATGAATGATTTTCACATAAAAAAAATATAGACTGCAAAGTTCATATTGCAATAAAATATGAACTGCAAAGTTCATATTGCAGTGAAATGAAAAGCATGTACTGCAATATGAACTTTGCACTAAAAATATGGACTGCAAAGTTCACATTGCAGTAAAATATGGACTGCAATATGAACTTTGCACTAAAAATATCGACTGCAAAGTTCACATTGCAGTGAAATATGGACTGCAAAGTTCATTATTGGCAGTGATTAAATATAGACTGCAAAGTTCATATTGCACTCCATATTTTAATGCATATTGATATTTTTTAGTTTATTTTAAGGGTTGGGATGTCATTTTATAATGAAAAAAAAGACACATGTCATATTATCAATAAAATAAAAAATAGGCCCTTTATTTAAAAAAAAATTATTCCTTGGCCTTAGTGTGAAAATCTTTCTCTAATAAGCCCTTTTTTTTAATTGCCCCAAAAATGAAACTGCCTTGAAGGAGCACGGCATTTTCACCAGCTTGGCCGGCCTGATCTTGTAAGTAAGGTCGGATGAAAGGAAATTTTGGCTCCCTGAAAATTTGAACAAATAATTTGATACATTTCAAAAAGGAAAGCGGAATCAAAAAATTGATGTGTGTTGAAGAGGAGTATAACTATTTTCAACAACGAATTGATCCAAAACTCCCGTGGAACTTCGAAACCAAACCACAGTCCCCTGATCACATCATATGAGAAGGGTGCCCTTGCTAGTTTGGACAATAAAAAAACCAATTATAATTCAATTACTCCTTGTTACATTCAACATCACATAGTCATCAACAATACTAATGTTTTAATTTTTGCACTTTCAAATTGGAATTCGAATGCATGTATGTATTTGAAATCCTTAAAATTTTCAAAAGTTTTTTTGAAGAGAACTATTCCCATTTTTTTCCTTGCAAGTTGCACCCCTACCTATACGTATATACGTACATAATTGATATACCACATATGTGCAATGCGCCCCTACATGCCCCACCACTAGGGCACCCAAGGCGCTGGTGTCCATTTGTTGTCTAGAAGTTAATTAGGTACGTGACCGTGAAACTTTATATAGGAATCATTCAATCATAAATACATTGTCCCAAACAAGGACATCTTTAATTAGATATACTCCACAACGTAACAGCCTGCCTAGATTGTGCAAGAAAGCGTAGCTTGTCCCTTTCCCTAGCTTCTTACTAGCTAATTCCAAATATTATGTATCTTTGAAATTAACAATAATAATAATGTACATTCACACTTCATATTATATATACTGGGTCAACCCATGCGTAACCCAGACATATATTATCCATCTACATGGGAGAATTGAAATATTTGGCGTTGATAAATTATTTTTCTACTAATTAAATTAGGCCTTTTAAGTATAATCAATTTGGCTCTATGTTTACTTATAGTAATATATTATATATTTATATAGCAGTAATTATATAAAAACTCCGATCCGATTGCCACAATTTAATTACCCATACAATAAATCATTTGTTGCGTGTAATGTATTTAATAAGCATAACATGTGCGTTTGGTAAATTTGCAATGTAATTATATTCGGTTTTCAACATTTTAAATTAAGAGTCGTATTATTATATACTTTTTAATCTGTCTCAAATTAAAGTTTCATTGTCCTTTTTAGTACATAAAAATAAATGCACCAACTCTTATAATAGTACCGAACTAAACTGTTAAAATTACGTGAAAAACAAATTGACGGAAGTCTTAATTTAAATTAAGGAGGGCTAAATGCATCTCACTTAATTAAACACAAAACATATATTAATTAACCAATGAAATGAAATGAATTGAACATAGATACATATATAGCTATCTATATATAGAAGGCCAATGCCTTTTTATTGTACAAATGGATAGGAACACATGTCGATGCAGATCAAAATCACATAATAAATATATATGATAGTGACTAACCCTAGAGCTTAAGAATTAATAGAGATTGCTAAGTAGCACTAGTACTTCAACCATATATATATAAGAGAAGCAATTAAATAATTATATAAGGATGGAACTAGACAAATATATATAAGTGTAGGTAGCTCATTCTGATATCAAATTTCTAATAATCGAAGCTTCAGCACTGTCTGCATCCATAGTAGCCAATAGTTGAGAAAGTCTCTCACTTAGGTCATCCACATCCTTGTTCAACTTCCTTATATACTTGCATGTCTCTTGTAAAACCTTTGGAGCCGATACCTATAAATATTTTTTCTCCCAATGAATAAATAAATAAATAAATATAATAAAGTCAACTCAATCGATGGAATGGTTACAATTTCAAGTTTCAACATGTGAGTGCATTGGGTGAAGTGTCGATAATATAATCTCTTCTTACTTAAAGATCAAGAATTCAAGTCCAAATGATAATATTCTTTTAATTTCTAAAAGATAAAAAGTATTTTAGTAATTTAATATAATACAGCACCCTTAATGTATTTAAAATAATAGATATGTACTTAGAACTACAATTTGTGCTTTGTGTCTATAGTGATGGATCTAGGGGAGTCAAGCAAGGCGAGTGTTCTCCTAAAGATCGATTTGATAATTTTAATTACTATTGTACTAGTAAAAATTTAAAGAAAATAAAGTGTCATCCCTCAAGTTGAATATATAATAAGGATTATTTTATGTATTACTAAAGAGGTTATATAAGTATTAATTAACACAAGTTTGATGAGGAGTGGGATGGAATGGGAAGCGAACCGTGAAAAAATATTAGAGTAAATGGTTTAAATGATCACTAAAATTTTGATCCAATATCACATTTTGGCCATCAAACTTTAAAATGAACCACTTTAACCATCCAATTTTAGGGTGAATACCTCTTTGGTCATTTCTTCCAATTTAACCGTAAAATTGAAAGGGATGAAACCATACACAAGGCATATGACTTTATTTAAGTATATTTTGATCACTTTGGTTATAAAATAGCCCAAACTGTGCTGTTTGTTAAAAATATTGCTTTGTTTTATAAGTTGTATGTTTCATTTTGGTGAAAATTATTAGAGAAAAAGGTCATTTTGTTGCAATATGACTAAAATGACCTTACATGAAGTCATGTGTAATGCAAAGGAAACAAGTTTAACTGCTAAATTGGACGGAATAGTCAAAGTGGTACTCACTCCGAAGTTTAAGAAGCAAAGTTGTTCGTTTTAAAGTTTAATGGCCAAAGTAGTATTAAATTGAAAATTTGCCGGGCATTTAGGTTGTTTACCCAAAATATCATCACTTAACCAATTTAGCAAAACGTTTGATATTCCATGTATATATATTTTTAGAGTTTTAGAGACCACAAAACAATCACGTTATATATGCATAAAACCATTTAACCGGTACGTACCTATATATATACATCCTCCAAAACAGATACATATATAAATAGTATAACATGACCGCGTATGAGTATTTGTACGGTGCTAAATCTCTAGTGCTTAATTAATATATCAACTATATTTTATAAAACCAGAAACTAACAAGTCATATTATATATATATATATATATATGTTTTTAACGTTACTCTAAACCAATGCGCTATGTAATATCATTATATTTATTTGTGTTTTGGCTAAATTTTTGCAAATCACACACGTACCGTGTTAACAAAAAATCTAATTTACTTATTTACATACATACATACATTGTCACGGGGTGGGGGGAATGGCACTAAATGAAAACCAACCTTGTCAGAGCGGCTACTACGAATCTCGGGGAGATGTTGCTGCAACTTGGAGACAAGTTGAATGATCTGATCATCCGTGATCCTTGAAGACGATGACTGCCTCGACCTTCGACTAGACATCCTTATACTATATATGGGGTATCTATATAGATTGAGTTGAGCTAGCTATCTAGCTAGGGTTCTTATGTGTGTGAGAGAGAGAGAGAGAGAGAGAGAGAGAGAGAGAAGCTAGAACTTGGAAGGTATGGAAGTAGAAGCGTAAATGTTAGGAAATGAACTAATTAATCAACTAAGAAGAGGTAGTGTAAGATGTAGGGATATGATATATGTGCGTCTATATATATACACACACTACTTAGTAGGTGATGTGTGTGTGAGAAAGTAATGACTAATGAAGAGGAAACAGGACCACCTGGGAAGGGAGAAAGAGAGAGGACATTAACGTAGATAGTGATGTTGGATGTGAAGAAGACAACTGCATTCAAGAGAGAAAAAAAGAGGGGTCATAATTAATTCCTTCTTTTTTCTAGCTATTTGTATGTGTTGTTTTTATGTTCCCAAATTAGGGTAATATCTCAAGTGGGATTAAAGAACTGTGTTTGCCTTTGTAGCAACAATGGTGGGCCTTTCTGTGTAAGTTTCTTTACACATGACCATGTGATCACTGGGCTAAGATACTCACTCAACTTAGCATATACACTAACGTAACGTCGTCTGTTTGTACGAAGATAATGTGGTATATATTATTAATCTAGCTACATATTATATTGTAAATTTAATTAGAATATATGTAGATCAACATTGTGAGATTTAACCTACATACTCAATGACGGTTAGAGACATGCATTATATATAGAAATGTCTAAAAATGTAGTTGTTAATTAATGCAAATTAAAGAAGGTAAATTTTTGGAATTATAGAAAGATTTTTGAAGAAACAAAGGACGCTTTAATTGGATGAAATCCCACAGATACTTTGTCAAACTAAATTACTGTACAACATGATACTGAGATATAATATATATATTTATAATATCTATATTATAAAATAAGGATTTTTATAAAATAATAAATCAATTCAACGTCCCGTATTTTTTTTAATGGTGTTAATACTTTTAGACCATTAGATTCCTTTTATACTCACAGTAAGATATCAAATCAACTCAACATTTACTCGCGCACTAAACATATACATAAACGTAACTCTTACCTTAGGAAGCACGGATATAGATATGAGTATCCGATACGACACAGCACTAACATAGAAATACGACAAATTTTAAAAAAACTACGATACGATACGGTTAGGATACACTACAAAAAATTAAAATGTAAAATATTACTATATATAAAAATTAGTAGTTTCACGAAGCGTATGAATAATATTTTTAATTACTTATAACATGAAATTAATCGTTATTTGTTTCAATTAGCTCCAAATATTTCACACATATATGCACCACTATCAAAAGAATTATCATCATACATTTCATGTCTTACCCCATTATCTCGAAAGATAGCAACTAATGTCATACATCAGATAACAAAAAAATATTCATGACTATCAACCTCAACTCCTCAAGTAAGTGAGAGTATTGATTCATAACTTTTTTTTGAAGGTATTTAATAGTTTGTTCCTTTACATGCATTTTCATTATAAAGAATTAGCCTTTGTTTATTATTCACACACAATATTATCATGTGTGCATGTCCTATCCTAGAAGTATCCGTGGTGTATCCTAACCGTATTCAATAAGTATCCAAAAAATAATAAATGCGGAAAATTTCAATACGTGTCCTATACTTATCCGGATGTATTAGGCAAGTATCAATACATGATACGTATCGGATATGGATACGGCAACCCCATATGGAGTATCCGTACTTTAGAGCTCTTACCTCTCCCTAGTTTTTTGCAACACTTATCTCTCATCAAAAAATTTTAAAAAAAATTCAAATGCCATAACTTTAAATCCACAAATTCAACTTTAATAAAATTTATATATTTGAAATATGGTCTACAAAACAAGATCCATTGTGATTATTAAATTAAGTATAAAAGAATTACAACTATAATATATGGCATACCTATCGTATTTCAAACTCATTAGTCATTGGAAATATTACACAATATTGATTGGAAGATACTGCGATACAATGAAAAATACTAAAATATCTCGATCAGGTGGGTTTTAATCCGAACAGAGCCGAATGGGGCAGGAATTTTTTGTAGTAGGGTCCGACCTACCTGAAATATAATATTTGTTTGTTGAGTCATGTTTCACATAGATATATACTTTGCAGTTGAAAAGAAAACACGATACCCTTTTCTTTTTATCCAATAATGAAGTTTGATCCGACAACGAAATTGTTGTTTTTTATCAATAGCAAGATTTTTAAAAGGTAGAGCTGAGTTTGATAGGTGAATCAATTAATGTCATGCTTGATCTATGCAATTTCGTAAAAATAGAGTTTTATCTATCGGGAGATTTTTACATGTTAATCAACTCCTTTAATCTTCTTTTCTCTTAAAAAAAATGAAAGAGGGGAAGGGAGATATTATTCGCAACCTCCGAGTGGTGAGGATTAATGTCACTTGAGTCAGAACTTGATCTTAGACAATTTTTTATCTTCTTCTTCTTTTTTTTGGTGATAATAGACAGCAAACGTTAGAAATTTTTGTTTCGTGCCACCCAAACTTTGATCTCGATTTGCAAATATTTACCATTGCAAGTTGATGATGGCTCATATAAATACAAATGAAGTGAAGTTGTTTTCTCCCACACAAATGAAGTAAAGTTGTTTTCTCCCACACAAATGAAGTGAAGTTATTTTCTCCCAACCCTAAGTCCCCATCAGGGCGTGAAAAACACCCGTTAGTGAATAGTCACCATTAAGGGTCAACTAATTAGGGCTTGAGCTTCCACAGGACTGGCCCAAGGGTGGACCAGCGAGCTAGTTGCTTTGATTGACCCAATTTTATTTGTAGACAATTTTTAAGGATGGATCCCAAACTTGCATGCATATATATATACATAATTAATGTACTTAATTATTCTAAAATTTATTTTAGCTCGATTACTTTTAGATATACTACGTGTTTTTATTCTACCTGAAAAGGCTCAATTGCTTTTATATTTGCTTGTAAAATATTTATATGTATTAATCTATCCGCACATGAAAGAACGAAGGTAAAATAATTTAAATAAAAGTTTTAAAATTAGAAACAAGAGTTTTTGCCAAAAAAAAAAAGGGTGAGTAATTAAAGATGTAGCCTTTTTCATCCGACGAAACAAAACAAAAGGCTCGTGATTGGGCAACGTTAGTGTCACATGTCTTTTTCCCCTCCAGGGACGACATGACACGTGGATTGTACACAATTATTATCTCATAATTAAACGGATTTCCAAAAACATGCTAGGGCCATAGATATCATGGTTTTGTCCAACCACAGGTCACGTGACTCGAGAAAATTCGTATGTCCCCAACATGTAACCCCTTTTTATATATTAGCTTAAGTTGTGCTTAGTAATGTAAACAGATGTCGAATACTACATTATTTATTATTCTTATTAGATAAATATGTATTTTTTTTAATATATTAGCTCAAGTTGTATTTACAGATGTGATATGAATTAAATACTAAACTATCTATTATGCTTATTTTATTATTTTTTAAATATGTTATTCAAATCTTTAATTATATCCCCTTGGCTAGTACACTCAATTATTATTATCTTTATCCTATTAGATTTTTCGAATTTTGATAATAATCATGTCCATTTTTTTATATAACCATATATACGTACGTGGTCATTTGGTTTGTTAGTGTAAAAATTAACTCAATTGTAAAAAAAAATATTTAAGAAGAAATATTTTACAAGTTATAATTCGAAAAGTAAAACGAAGCATCATAAAAACTTTTTAAAATAAAGACTAACATTTTATGGTTAACTTTAAACTCAAATAATGAATTTATTTTACTCGGTAAGATTCACATTAAATTCTAGGATAACCACCACACAAATCCAAATGACAAAACCAAAGATGAAAATCATTAGCCTATAAATTTGATGTGGTCTCGAATCTTTCATACTAACAAATCATATATGTTGTAAATACAACTTAAGTATTTCTTTTCCTTTTTCCTTTCTATTATTTTCTATACTTTTTTTATTTAGTTTAAAAGATTTTGGTAAATTGGGTTAGCCTATGACGTGACTAGTCTGTCCCTTTTTTTTAAGGATGAGAGAATATATATGTATATGTACATATATATACTAAATTATATCGGATATAGATTATCTAGGTCAAATGCTTTTATTATCCATATTTGTATCCGTTTTCTCGGATATTTAAAAATTATATCAAACTCCTCTTTTTTGAATATTCATTCAGATAAATATTCTCAAAATTCGGATTCAAATTTGAAATGGATTTGGATTTTTAGACATCCATTTACATCTCTAGTTGCGATACAAGAACTCGAACAAGATATGATGTGTTATTCTGATGTAATATTAATGCGACCAGCGTAATTATGACACAGTTCGATAAATATTACTACAATTTCTAAGCCTTAATTTGCATTATATAAAACGTTTATTTTTCTTACATTTAGACACTGCAAGATTCGTGGAACGTAATAAGAGATGACTAATACAATATAATTCTGTGTCAAAAATCAGACACGAATTCAGCACGACACAAATTTGTGTGAAACAAGTGGACATGGATTTTCACCCCTAATACTAGTTGGTAGTAGACACCCTCATTTCAATCACTATTTACATATTTATAAAGGTTTTCCAGCTGTTTAAGTCAATAGTCTTTTTTTCTTAGAATATTTTAAATTAATAATCTTATTTCATTTTTAAAATATAATTAAAAAATTAAATTTTACAATAAAAATTAAATTGATTTTTCTACTATTGGTTGAATTGAAATTAATTTTTTTTAAAAATATTAAATTCATAATGAAATTATTAATTTAAAACAAAAGAATTGTATAAGTTTGTTTTAAGCCTTAGATTAATTTATTTAACAGTTGGATAGAAAAAGGGTTAGTAATATTATAAATCATTTGAAATGGGGATTGCAACTTACAAACTACCAAGTGGGAGGTGAGCTCGATGTCACTTATGCTAAAAATTTTGGACAAATTAATGTTTATATATATATATATGGAGAAAAGGTCTGGACCAACTTTTTTGTGGACCAACTTTGTTATCATTAAAGAAGGACCAATTATTCAAAGGAGGTAAACAAATGATTTGTTTGATAAAATTTGATAAAGATAAATGATTAGTAGATCATTTTCATCGAAAAAATCAAACAGGAAGTTGCTTAGTAAACATCTAAAATTTCAACATCTACAATGCACATATGTATCAATTATTTAGTTAACCTACTTTTCGGTGAAATTTTTTGATAAATTTGGTAAAAATGGTATCATGTAAATCATTTTCACCATGTTTTATTAAAAAAAAATACATTTAACTGCTCAAAAAAGTTGATCCGTATTTGAGGATAAAAAAATTAATCAATCAATTTAAAATCCTTTTCAACTATATATATATATAATAATAATAATAATTAAAAGGGTGTAACATTTAATAATTGACTCTTAATTTAGAACATAACAGACTGCATCAGGCAGAGGGGTGGAGTGCAATTCGGGAACCATTCATTTCAGGTAGAATTCCAATCTCATTTTCATAAGTTATTGGCGAAAAAGTCATGCTTTTGCTTTAACTCCTCCTGAATCTATAAGGTAGTCACTTCGTTGATATACAGAAGAAAAAGTATTTGAGTTTCTAAAGTTGCTTTACATTTATAATAATTAACTTAGGATCAGCTTGATTCGTTTAAATAATAATAATAATGATGGTGACAATAATAATAATAATAATTGTTGGTGCTAAAAGTTAGAGGGGTATTTTAGATTACACAGTCAAATGATTCTATCAAATAATTGGAATGGTAAAGGTGCCGAATTTAAAAGAGTCAAAGATTTAAACAAACAACTGTTACAAACCCATATAAGTCTCTCTAGCTATTCTATTTTCACAACATTATAATAAGAGGAAGGTTAAACCATTCGGAGTTTAATCTCTTTGGCTCAGGAACTCTGAAGCGGGTTGGAGAGCTCAGTATCTCACACCTACGGCAGTGCATAATAATTCTCTTGCTTCTTTCTGATCGTTATTGACTTGAAGCTTGGTTTTTCTTAATTGGAACTTGGTTGGTTAAAAGAAGTAAATGCTTCTTATATATATATATATATATGACTAAAGGAGTTACGTGGCCAGAGCTCCCAGAGCAGGTCTGGGGCCATGCTTCGATCGGTACCAACTCTGACCTTACTTCTCCATGAATTCCGGTGTATTAAATGCAGTTGGTTTGCATTTAATGAAGTTGAAGAAGCTTCTGCAGCATTGGTGGTATTGGCAGCAACTGCCCATGCTGTTTATCACTTACTCTGACATGACTATCTGGAAGAGAACTCCAGAGCTCATTGAAAGAGCTCTGGTTCACGAGCTTCACCACTTGTGGAACGAAACCAATCCTTAGGCCGTTACACAAACTTCCAGGGACTCTGGAGCTCGTGTGGCCCTTGAAATGAGCTCCTAGAGCTTTCCTCTTCCTAGTATGCTAGACTGCCACGTATCTTCATTTGGTTGGCAGGTCAGAACAATCCAGTTACTCTCCCCATCAATAATTATTATTATTATTAACTATGAATTATGGATATCATCTGGCCAGCTATAATTGTTTGGACCAAAAATTACGAAGACAGTCGTAAATGGCCTAATAATAATTAGGGAAGGCAACAACTTGAATTCGATTAAATCCTAACCCGACTCGCTAATAAACTTAGTCGATCCAAACTTGACCTAACTTGTTGTGTGTTTTATTTTAGAAAACCCAAACCCATTTTTTTATAATATATGCATAAATTCATACCCGCCCGACCCGACTTGATCCATCCACCCCATTGGCTGGTCAAACGAGTTGAATATGTGCAACCCCAAACTGACTTGGATTCGCGTTAAATTTTTATTTTAAAACACAAACACACTCTAGTACTAAAAAAAATTGCCCCATTCAAATCAGGTTGAGGCAAAAATTTGCGGGACTGGGTTTATTTGCTATTGCTATAAATGACTACTATAATAGGCCATCCACTTGGACCGTTTAACCGCACATATCTTTTACACAGGAGCAAACCCAGGGAGACAGGGCGAGTTTTAGCACAAGAAAAAATTTGAAAATTCTACTACCACTTGTAAAAAAACAAAAATTTAAAATAAACCCACCCATTTGTTAAGTTTTAACCCGCCCCTTAACCCAGCTCAAATATTATAAGGCTACTAATTTATTATTTTTTTAAATATATATTATAAAAAATGGAAAAATCTCTACTGTGCACGGCTCGATGCTAATTTTTCATTACCCCAAGTCTTCAACTACTCATATCCCATCGGCCATCTATTTATGTCTATCAATCTATCATTTAAACATTTATTTTATTTTAATAAAAAATGTAATTAATATATTATATTTTGAAAAAACAAATGCATAGACTTTCTCTTTATTCTCTTATTCTCATCTCTCATTTTCTCTTCCTTCTCTTGAAAATTGATTTAAAGTTTGTAATAAATGAATTTGAATCATTAAAAACTCCTCGAGCTTAACTTTGTTAAATACTTTTCATTATGTATGAACTCAAATATTTAAATTATGCTATTAAATTTTCTTTTCACTATATGATTATACTTTCGAATTTTTTTATATGATTTTTTTTGTCTGTCACTGTTAACCCACCCCTCGGAAGAATCATGGGTCCGCCTCTGCTTTTACATGGTTTGGCCCCAAAAGATAAATGCACCATATGCTTCTAAAATTGTATATTGCTATAACAATACAAATAATTGCTTTGACAATAATACAACCCATATCATATAATATCTATTGTATCTCTACTTTTATCATACTATTCCTTCTAACACTCAAGTTATATAAATATACCATACTTATTACTCTCTCTGTCCCAAATTGCTGGTCCTTTTTGGAAAATCTAACTTATTAAGGACACAACATCATTATTGTACTTTTTGCTTAATTTACATTAACATTCCCTTTTACCCTTTTCTTTATTCAAAACTTTTTTTTTTAAAAGTGAAAGTACAAAAGGGCAAAATAGGTATATATTTATCTTTTATGAAAAGTGGACATTTATTTTGGGACATTTAAAAATGAAAAGAGGCACCAGCAATTTGGGACGGATGGAGTATATCTTTAAGTTCTCAGTTGTAGATGCTGTTAGAATGGAGAGCAAGGCTCTGTTTGGTTAGGCTTTTTAAAACACATTTTTTTTTTCAAATCATGTTTGGTACATGTTTTTTAAAATCTTATTTCACACTTCCCAAAATCAAATTCACTTTACTTTCTCTCTCATCAAACTTTAAATCCAAAAATCAAAATTAGATAAAATATTTATATTTGAAACCTACTAATCGAGATCTATAAACTAAGATTTATTGTGACTATTTTTTGAGTTTTTTTTCATGAGTTTTTTTGCATATGTTTTACTTTTGCTCATGAGTTTTAATTTTTCGTACCAAACACAAATCAAATTTAAAAATCTTCTTTTTAAAACTCAACTTCAAAATAAATTTTAAAATTTTAACTTAAAACGCCAACTAAACGAGCCCCCAAAGAATTCCACATCTTTTAGCCCAAAGAAATAAGTGAAAAAGTATTTTAATGTATCCTACTAAATGCTGGAATTTTTTCCCAAAATAATGTTTTCAAAAATCTTTGTTCCCAAAATAATACCATTTCCATCTTTGATCCCAATATAATGTGTTTTCAAAAGTGGTATCAGTGATGCCAATTTTATAAGGGAAAACGGCAACACCAATACCAATTTCAGCTATGAAAACGACATCATCAATGACAATTTTAAAAATAAAAATTTGTAAAACTTTTAAAAACGGCATCAATGATTCAAATTTCAACATAGAAAAAGGTATCAACAATGCCAATTTTAACATTTATATATTTTTAATTTTTGAAAACGGCATCAGGGATGCCACTTTTAGTCATAAAAATGGCATCATCGATTCAAATTTTAAATTTAAAAACGGCATTATTGATGCAACTTTAAAAATTGAATTTTTTTTTTTTAAACAAGATGTCAGTGTTTCAAAAGAGAAGACGGCATTAACAATGTCAATTTCACCTTCATATATCACACTTTTCTTATCAAAATCAAACAAACCCTAGATCTAAATCACTCTCCTTCTCCCATTCACTCCGCCAACAGCCACCACACTCCACTCTCCCTCTCATCGCCGACGGCCACAGCTATCCCTCTCTCCGTCCCCTCTCCGCCGTCGACCACCACAATTCCCCTCTTTTCACAGCATATAGCACGACTCTTCCACTTGAAGAATCGTCTTTCACTCCTATCAACAACCACCGCACTTCCGCTCGAAGAACCTCCGCGCCTATCAACGACTAACGCCCTTCCGCTCAAAGAATAACCAACAGCACGGCTGTTCTACCACCCGACCACTACCGATTACCCTCTGCTGTGCTGTGTCTCCGCAGTACATAGAATTAGTGACCTTAGAACCCACGCCGAGCTCAACCACCTGCGCCACTCTTTAGGCAGAACAGTTTGGTAAGCCCTAATTTTTGAGTTTTTTGTTAGTTTATTTGAGCTTGATTTTAAGGTTTTCTTGATTTGGCGTTTGAAATTTATAGAAAATTGATAGGAACTAAGCTTGTTATTGGGTTTTTCTTGGTTTAGTGTTTGAAATTGATAGGACCTGAGCTTACTATTGGGTTTTTGTTGGTTTGGTGTTTGAAATTGATAGAAAATTGATAGGAATTGAGCTGGCTATTGGGTTTTTGTTGGTTTGCTGTTTGAAATTGATAGGAAAATGATTGGAACTGAGACGGCTATTAGGTTTTTGTTGGTTTGCTGTTTGAAATTGATAGGAAATGTGTTTGCTTGCGGGTTTTTCTTAATTTGGTGTTTGAAATTGAAATTGAAAAAATTTTAATGTTGAAAAATATTTAGTCCTTAATTCAAAGACTGAATAATAGTAAGACAAAAATCAATTAAAATAGTTTTTTACACCGGTCGGGGACTATTATACGTACAATAGAATAATTTTAATTTTATTCAATATCTTAAAAAAAGACTAGGGTATTCCAGTGCTCGAGGGCACGGTATAACGAAAAAAATGAACTCCCACAAAAAACATAAGTCATTTTTACAACCCTTTAGTTTTGTAATTGAATTTATATTTTACAAAAAAAGGAATTTAACTCTTTAGAAAAGCAAAATTAAAAAAATGATTAAACTTAGGATGCGTTTTTATTGCAAAGTCGGTCGAAAAGTAAATGATAATTTTTTTTATAGGCTTTTGTTTTTTCTTTTATGGAATTTAACTTTTTAGGCAATGGATAAGAAAAAAGTTTAAATTATCATTAAAAAAATATGAAGAATATTTCACCAAAAATTATAACAAAACTAAAAAGTTGTAAAAATGATTTTTTTTGTCGGAGTTCATTTTTGTCGTTTTACAGTGCCCTCGGGCACGAGTATGCCCTAGTCATACATGAAGAGAGCGTGAGAGAAGTGTAGTGTACACTAATTTTCCATTATTAAAGCTTCTTTAAATGAAACTTGATTATTTGTGGACATTATCTTTCTGTTGACCCAAACTTTAGGATTCATTACCTCTTTCCGAAAAAGGCATAAAGTAAATGCCCCAGTTTGCACTACTTTCACATTCTTTCTATTTGTTTTCATTATTTATTTTTTAATTTAATGACTTTCCACTCGATTGATGTAACTTTCATGCCATGTTGTCAATTTAAATGCACATTTGATTCCATTAGTAATTTATAAATTTACATTAAGAATAGTTTGTAGACAGAGAAACCGAGAGATGAACTATAAATATATTAACTGTGAGAGTTACCTTTTTTGGAGGACTTGATTATTCATTTTTTTTAATATTAAGCATGTGGGTGAGCTATTTGGCAGCACAATTACGTTAGCTTTGAAATTGTCCACTAGGGGCAGGTGCATACGAATTAATGTTAATATTCGATGCGTTTTTGTATTAAAGTGTTAAAGTATTAACTAAAGTGATGACCAATTTGAAGATTATTCATTGGGGGTATATTTGAAGTATTAACTATAGTTCATTGTAGTTTGAGTATTAAAGTATTAACTAAATTGAAGATTAAAAATTCCACTACTGCATTGGGCTAATATTTGAAGTGCTTTTGCAATATATTATTTGAAGGTAGGAAATGGCAGAGGAGCTTTTGCCTGTGTTAGTTACTAGGGGGATCCACTTTCATTGGGCCAATGGGTTACAGTTTCGAAGGGTCTCCTAAGACGGCCATTATGCTGAATGCCAACTCAAACTATAATGAACTATTGAACAAGATATATTGTGTGATGAAATTAGATAAAACAAAGTTCAACATGAAGATTAATTTTTGGTGTCCCACAACCGTTCACGCTGCTTCCATATATTATATGTCTCTAGAGATTAACGACGACTCATTAGTAGAGGTTATGATAGGTGTTTTGAAGAGAATGAGTTCCATAACCATGTTAGAGTTGTTCATAAAAGTCGAACCAGTTACGATTACCATAATAGGAGATCCCGATTTCCCTCTCATGTTAACACAAAATTTTGTCGTCTTGTCACAGTGTATACTTAGGCCAAGTAGATTAAACTTGAATGAGAACCATTTTAGAGGACACAATATGGCCGGGGTTAGCTGTAGTCTGCCATTAAATGGTAACAATAGGCATATACAAATGGATACACCTCATTCTGAACATGGTGATGATTATTTAGCTTTTGACCCGATGAGGGATTATCATGAGGGGTTTGTGCGGGATATAGTTGACAAATGGGCTTTTGACAACCATTGTTTGGACAATGAAACATTGGTAGATGATCAACCTGATGTGGAAGGGTCAGAGGAGTTTGAGGATCCGACCCTGATCCATTTTGAAGATGCACAACCCAACTACCCATAAGTGAATTCGAACATTGTGATTGATGCCATTGCTTTTGGGACGTACTCTTTAGGCAGTCAGTGGGACCAAGAGAAGAAAGAATTGAGGAGAAGGCTTATATTTTCGAGCAAAGATAAAATGAAGAGAGTTGTGCAGGCATACTCAATCAAGCATCACCATCGATTTAAAACAAATGAGTCAAGCCAAACGGTGTTCAAGTTAGTATGCCTATTCAAAAAAACAAAATGCCCTTGGAAGCTTCGGGGTATACCTAAAAGAGGAGGAAGTGTATGGACAATAACAAAGTACGTAGACGAACGCACATGTACCTACCCAAATATTGACCAGAACTACCCTCAACTAGATGTAAACTTTGTAGGTTACCATATCAAAGGTTTAGTTAAGGTAGATCTGACACTTAAGATTGATGTTATCATCTAGAGAATAAAAGAAAATTTCAAGTACATTGTGTCATATAAGAAAGGGTGGCATGCCAAACAAAAAGCCATTAATGAGATATTTGGTGATTGGGACAAAGCCTTTACTTTTCTTCCACGTTTGGTGCATGCAATTAAAGTTTATAACTCAGGCAGTGTTTCAAAGATTGAGGGCATACGACAGACTGATGGTACGGAGCGTTTTGACAGAATGTTCTTTGTTTTTTGGGCCTCCATTTTAGGGTTTATTCATTGTCCTCCAGTTGTGTGCATAGACGACACCCATTTTTACGGCAAGTATACCGAGAAAATTCTTATCACAGTGGCACATGATGCAAATAGGCAGATTTTCCCCCTAGCGTATGCCTACGTTGATGAGGAGAGGACTAGAAACTGGCATTAGTTTCTAGAATTACTTAGGTCCTATGTATTGGGGGAGAAAGAGGATATTTGCCTTATCAGATCAACACGCTAGTATAAAAGCCGCAATTAGTAGAATTGAAGAATCGTGAGAACGACCCCGAGTTTGTTGGCGGTTATGCATGAGGCACGTTATCAGTAATGATGTACAAAACTTTAAGGGGGGTGGGAGGGAGAAGCTAAAAAATATGATTTGGAGAGTTGCAACGACTTCTCAAATCCGCCATTTTAACAAATTTATGAAAGACATATCAAAGTTAAATCAAGAGGTTCATAAGTACTTGGTAGATTTGGATGAAAAGCAATAGAGTTTTGCACACGATGAAGGTCATCGTTATGGAGCAGCGACCACAAATAATGTTGAAGTATTTAATGGGGTGATTAAAGGTGCGAGGAGTTTGCCCATTACTGCTGCTGTTAAACTTATTTTATATCGTCTTGTATCTTACTTCAATCGTAAGAGGGAGCTTCACTTAGACGCGCGGAGAATTGTCGATGAATGGGGATATGTGACACCAATAGTTCCCGAGGTTTATAAAATGATTGCCAACTCTTAAATCATGGGATTAAGTCATAAAATAACATAATTTAATATGACAAGGCAATTACTGGAAATCACCGACAACACTAGGGATGTTTACGTGGTTAACTTACAAGAACGTGCGTGTAATTATGGTATGTGGAATGTTTATAAAATTCCTTGTTCGCATGCGTTTGATGGGTACTCACACTGTATGGTTGATATTATGCAAGGTGTATATGATATCCTTAAGATTAATGCATATCAAAAGACGTGGGTGCCCGAATTTTTCCCAATTGCACACCTAAATTATTGGCCCAAAGCGACACTTACTAATTTGGTAGCTAACCCAACTCGGCGACGTACGAAGAGAGGTTGAGGGCAAAGTACACGGAGGCATAATGAGATGGACTGGGGATCACGTAAAGGGACAACGCGATGTAGCATTTGCAAGCAAGTTGGTCATGATCAAAAAACTTGTTCTAGTATGGCTAAATGATATTTACATGCCTTTTGATACTAGTTTTACTTGACAATAATGTTAGTCGTTCAAGCTATTAATTATGATTTTATTTTTCACAAAATTGTAATGTTATTTGAACTTATGTATTGGGTACTAATTATGATGGTTGTATGACTTTTATTTTGACCTTAATTATGATTATATTTAGTACGAAGTCCTGATTTTTATATTGAATTATCTACTGCTAACTAATGATAATTATACGACTTTTTGTATTACTTATTACTTACTACTAATTGTATGTTGTTTAAAAGATTAGTGTTTAGTAATTTATATTATAAATATTGTGGCTAACAAATGGTATTTTATGCAGATGTCAAATAGGTGAAAACCATGGATATTGATCCTCGTGATTTGCTAGAGCCTGGTCCCAATGATCCTTCGGTGTTATACTTACAATCAACGCACAGATCTGAAGCAATATGGGCGAGGGAAGAGTGGCATACCACCATTTCATTACGCACTCGCAGGTGTGACTCCGAGTTGTGTAGAGAAAAGATACCAGTGGTATTGCCAGAAGTGATGCAAGATAGTCTATTACATGCAGGCTTTTTTGGTGTTTATAAGATCGGTTATATCGTATTAGATTGTGCATTTATTACAGCCTTAGTGGAGCGATAGTGGCCAGAGACACACACCTATCATTTCCCAGTAGGAGAGTGTACCATCACCTTACAGGATGTTTCTATATTACTGGGGTTACCTATTGATGAGGCACCTATTATTAGAGAACCTCTACACCCCGCAAATGTTAGCACTTACCAGCAATTGTGTGAGGAGTTATTAGGCATACGCCCATAATCCACGTAGTTCTTTGGGTCTCGATTAAAGTTGACGTGGCTTATGACCAATTTTGCTAAACTACCTGAGGAAGCAGATGATGCCACCGTAGACCCTTACAAGAGGTCTTGGATCTTACAATTTTTTGGTGGTTCTTTGCTTTCAGATAAATCAAGCAATATAGTTCGAATTTCATATTTGCCATTTTTGAGATATTTAAGTCATGCAGGGACATACAGTTGGGGCAGCGCTGTACTTGCCGTTCTGTATAGAGAGATGTGTCGAGATTCTGCTATGAATACTACAGATATTGGGGGTGCTTTAATACTATTGCAGGTATATAATTAAATTCATACGTGTGTGTGTATGTTTACGATATTAATTATTTTACTTTAACACTTTGGTACGTGAGATATGGGCTTGGGAGAGATTTTCGCATGTTAGACCGGAGCGCGTGATTGCTCCTGTGATACAGGGAGATGGAGATTTAGAATCAGTTCGAGTGCCGTATGGGACTAGGTATGACAAAATTAATACTATATAATTTATGTTATTTAATTGACTAAAACTTAATATTATTACACCTAGTGTTAAGTTGAATGGTATTTGATATTATTACATTTACTAATAATTGTATAAATGTGTATTGACTTTGAAATAGGTGGAAGGAAAGGTTTTCATTGAAATTCACACCTACTAATTGTCTTTCATTCTATCGGGACCAATTGGAAGCTATGCGAGAGAATCGGGTTTAAATTCCCAAAACTTATATGTAAAAAATTTATTGTGCTTTGTATCTTCAATGTTCATATTTTGATATCGCCTAACAATTAACAATTCTATTATATCTTATTATTTATTATTTGCTTTTCAGATAATATAGGAACCTTACTCATATGAGGTGATTGCTACATTTCCCGATTATTGCCTCAATGGGAAGAAGATTTGGCGTTCCGTTTCACCATTCATATGCTATGCGATTGTAGAATGGCACTTACCAGATCGTGTCACATGGCAGTTCGGATTGATGCAGGGGATACCGCCTTCTTTTGACACAAGCGTTGAGCTTCATAAGACTGATGAACGCGATCGTGTTTGCTACAATTGGGTAGAAGTATACACTGATTTCATCTCATGATGGAATAAGCGCCACGAGACCATAGCAGTGGTAGACCCACTTATCGCCCATGTTACTTATGAAGACCCGTACTTTGTGTGGTACCAAAGAATTACTCATCGATACATAGTTCCACCATCAGTTGTCGTACCACATGTTAGAGCATTACCCGTGGCTAGCCTTTTACATATAGTGGTATTTTATTAATACTTTTATAATATTTTGTCTTGTTTAATTCTAAATCGTTGGTATAATTTGAAGAGACTTTCATAATTAGTAAATGTAGGGCGGTTCCTTAGCCAAGATAAATGCACTAGCGCGACAGTTAGTTAAGGACCCGCACCATACACATCCTGCTTCAGTTTAAATTTTAACATTGTCAGAAACAACACTGCAGTCAATTCAGCAAGATCATCAACTTCACATTGACCCGTTGGAGGCCTAACCCCCTCCTCCAACAGTTATACCACGTCCCCCCGCACATGGAATGGTTCATAGGCGTAATATACCAAAAGCACCACTCCCCACCACCTCTTCAGCACCTACCACCACCTTTCCACCTATCTTTACCACAGCACCAATCCCCACCACCTCTCCACCACTTACTACATCCATAGAACCACTCTTGGCCACCAATACATCACTTAGTACGTCCACAGCACCAATTTCCATCACCTCTCCACCACGTACCACCACATCTCCATTTATCTCCATTATGCCACCACCTAGTATCTCCACATCACACTCTCCACCAGTTTTCCACCACATACCACCCCATCACCCCTTATCTCAGCCCCTACACCACCTACTACATCCACAGCACCACTCCCCACTAGGTCTCCACCACTTAGTCCTACCATTGCACCTATCTCCACCACTCCACCACCCGTCCACCACACATATTCATTTGTTTCTACATTGACATCATCTTCACCACAGTTAGAGAATAGTAACCAGTATTTACCGTCATTTGGATGGACTTACATGCCTACTCAGATTGGTTCATTGGAAGTTACACCATTACCAACATTTTCATCTTCGCCCACTATAGAGGTGTTGATACAATTGCCCACTATTGAGGATGTAGATGGTACTACAGTTAGGAGGGTCAGAGGTAAAGGGAGAGGGAGAGGTGCAGGTGGGATTGAGGGAGAAGGATATGGAGTTGTAAATGCACATGTAGGTGCAGATCACGAGGGGAACAGCAGGCCTAAAAGAACGAGGGAACACCCTGCTTGTGGTACATAGTATGTTTATGGGGGTTTGTTACTTTAGATGGACTTATTTTTTGGGGAATATGCTTAGACATATGGTATTTAATATTTTTTGGGTACATGTATGTATGTTTGAGGTTGTTTTAAATATTTGTGAAACATGTTAAAAATTATCGGATTTGTCTAAAAATAAATGG
This sequence comes from Lonicera japonica, assembly GCA_021464415.1. NCBI lineage: Eukaryota > Viridiplantae > Streptophyta > Magnoliopsida > Dipsacales > Caprifoliaceae > Lonicera > Lonicera japonica. The sequence continues at coordinate 40,109,512 of CM038469.1, read as the reverse complement.
AACTCTGTCGAAATTTTGTTGGAATGACTTTGCTAAAATATTAACTTCTTGTTATATTATGAGTGAAAATTGACGAGCCATTTAACTACAAATAATCTTGCATGGATGTTTCAATTAGGGCTTGGATGGATGTTTCATTATATGTGTATCAATGTTTTATTTATGTTTCAATTACATGTGTTTTATTATGTTTTGAATGTTGGGACATGATGTTTTGAATCATATGATTTGACAAGTCTTGATGACTTCTCATAATAAATTAAACTGAGAATTACTATTTTCAATTACTTGTCAAGCTTTAAAATGGTGACGTTCTTCATTGTCTAGTCACCTCAAAAAATTGTAGAAACCCATGCGTGACAAGTACATTTTTACAGAATTGTCAGCAGTTTAGCTTTAACAGTATTTGTGACTAAAAAATTTTAGTCATAAATCAACAAACACATCAATGTGTAATTTTACAACACATGTGAAAATATTAGTGACAAGTCAAATCACTCATAATAGTTGTAACCCTAAGTTTTACCCTATTTATGCAGTTGTAGCAATGATTAAAAATATCAGTGATTAAAAATATTAGTGACAGGTCAAATCACAATTGCTTTGTAGTGTGTTGTAATATCATCGAACTGTAGCAATGCACGTATATGTAGACCTTATATAAGTACAACATGTAACTAGTTTTTTTAACTTACATATTTTTGCTATCAATCATAACAACAATGACATCTTCGAGCTCAAATAACAACCCTGATGGCTTTTCATACTGTGATGAAATTAACCTGTGTCTTGCTTGGAAACAAGTGACCCGTGATGGTACCTGGTGTGACCGGGATAACCTTCAAATATGGGAGCGAATGGCTACAATTTTTAATGAAGAACCTAAGAAAAAGAGCTCTTTATGTAAGAACAGGGTTGTAACACCTGAAGAATTTACTCAATTATGGCCAAAGGTTGAACCAGCCGTTGCAAAATGGAACCGCTTTTACAATGAAAAAAAAGGCATACTCTGCATCCAAATTTTTTGATTGATTATCTTGGAAGTATGACTCACTATCTCACAAAATTCCACAGCGAAGTTGAGAAGGAAATAGTAAAAGTTTTGCTTTTTTAGATTACATATTTCATTAAAATTTAGTTGACATTTATTTTTAATACTTTAACGCTTAATGACTTAAATTTTCTTTCCTGGAAGAAGAACACGCTGATCTTATGTACTTGGTGGAAGAAGGCGTAACGTTTTCCTACAAGATGTGCTGGCATTTCTTTAAGAGCATTATCAATTGATATTTTCTATCAACTATGTAATGTGTTTCTAGTATGTAATGTTAAGTTGATGTCTATTTATGTTTGTTGATGTCTATTTATGTTTGTTGATGTCTATTTATGTTTTATTAATTTTAATGTGTAATGTTTTTAGATTATGAAACTTGTAACCACGGACACTTATATGAAAGTATTTGTGTCTAATTATGTATTAAGCTTTTAATTAATGAAAAAAAGTCTTATTGTGTCTAAATAATTAAATTAATAGTATCAGTGAATAGAATAATACAATCATACTTTAATAATAATCGAACAAATAAAGTAAGATAAGTCCGGAAATTAAAATACAAAAGAAAACAATAATTCTGGAAAAATAAAATTTTCTATGAAATAAATAAGAAAACAAATGATATGGAAAAAAAATTTATAAGAAAAAAATAAGAAAAACAAGATAACTATTTAAAAATAATATATATTAATAATAATACAAAAAATTGATAAAGTGTGAATAAAAGTTGTTTATTGAGTTGAAAGGAATGAGTGAAACTGTTCATTACAAAAAAAATAAAAATAAATAAACACCTAAACGGAGGTCACCCTTAAAAAAAAAGGCATAGTTGATGGGATTTAATTTTTTTTTTAAATTGGCATCAGTAATTCCGTTTTTAAACATGAAATTGGAATAACTTTATCCATTTTTATGACTAAAAGTGGCATCACTGATGCCGTTTTCAAAAATAAGAAATATATAAATGTTAAAATTGGCATTGTTGATACCTTTTTATATGTTGAAATTGAAATCACTGATGCCGTTTTTAAAAGTTTTACAAATTTGTATTTTAAAAAGTGTCATCAATAATGTCGTTTTTATAGTTGAAATTGGTATTGGTGATGCTGATTTTACTTATAAAATTGGTATCACTGATACCACTTTTAAAAATATATTATTTTAAAAATAAAGATTGAGAGAGTATTATTTCAAAAACAAAAATTTTTGAACACATTATTTTGAAAAAAAAAGTCCTAAATGCTGGAGCCCTTTAGAGATTAGGCCTGTCTAGAGGCCTGGGCCATCTATGTTCAGCCCAAACAGGCTTTAATCAACGTGTCTCATGTCACTACTACAAATTTGTTTTGTTCCATCACAACCATAGACCAAATTAGTAGTTAAACATAAATCTTTTTTTTTTTTTTTGCTTAATAGCCAGAGTTTTGTTTAAACAACATATTGTTTAATTCATCTTTGTATATGAAGCAATTTGTTCTGTTCCATATCAAACACAGAAATATAACCATTTGAGCACGTAAATTGCTTCAATTATCGAACGCTTTGCCTAAGCAACAATTTGTTTAAGTTTTTTGTATTTTATGCGAGGTCACAAATTTAAATCAAGACACTTTCATGAGTTTCATCTATTCTTCTTTCTCCTGTGATTTGAATCTTGAATGTGTATATGTACCGTTTAAATAATAAAAAAAAACTGCAATTGATAGAATTTAATGGTGTTTATTAACCTTTTCACTTAAACAACCTTCTAAAGTCTTGTACAAATTGATCTCTGTTACTCTGTCCGCTCTATATTAATATTAGCCTTAATATTCTAACCAAAACATATTACTATTTTTGGTGTTAGATAATATTTCAATTCGGTCTAGAATTATTGGTATACTAGTAGGAGAGAAGATGACAAAACAAGGCTGCAGCCTCGAAGAATGAGGTGCAGCTTTTGCATTCAATCTTTTCGATATGGCCAACGGTCAACATTTGTAGGCTCGTTATAAATCACCCATCTCTCTCACCCAATGACAGAAAACTGACACTGGCACCAGTAAATATGATATGACGAATATATATAATAATAAATAATAATATTTTAATCTTAAAATATATAAAAATTATTAGTGTCGTACAGTTATTTAAGGGGATGTTTGGCGTATGTTTTAAATTGAGTTTTTAAAATATGGTATTTAATAAAATTTAAAAGTATGTTGAAAAGTAAATTAAATTTTTATTTGAGTTATTTTAACCAACTAAAAAATTTTATAAAAGAGTTTCAAAAAACAATCAAAATGAATTTTATTTTATAGATCTCGATGAGTATGTTTTAAATATATATTTTTTATTTAATTTTGATTTTTGAATTTAAAGTTATGGTGTTTTAAAAGTTTTTTTAGAGAGAGAAAGTAAAGTGAAATAAATTTTAGGAAGTGTAAAAGTAGAGTTGATTTTGAGTTGAGTTTTTAAAATTTAGGAAAAAAAAAACAAAAATAAACAGATACCAAACAACAGTGGTGATGTTTGGTTGATATTTGAGTTGAGCTTTTAAGTTGAGTTTTTAAAATATGGTGTTTGGTAGAATTTTGAAGTATGTTAAAAAGTGGATTTGATTTTTTTTTTAATTTTTTTCAAGCAACTAAAAATTTCAAAAAATAGTCACAATGGATCTTATTTTATAAATCTCGACGAGTATGTTTTAAATATATTTTTTTTATTTATTTTTTATTTTTGAATTTAAAGTTATGGTGTTTTAAAAAAAATTTAGAAAGATAAAGTAAAGTGAAATAAATTTTAGAAAGTGTAAAAGTAGAGTTGATTTTGAATTAAGTTTTTAAAATTTGGAGAAAAAAAAAAGATAGCCACCAAATGGGCCCTTAGATTGTCATATTTGTTACAAATATTTTTTTATGATAAATATATTAATTTATTATCACTTACATTATTTTAAAGCTCGTTTAATAAAAAGTAAATGTAATTACATACACTTAACACATATAAAGAAAGTTTGTTGATAAAAACTCGTTTAATATTAAATAATAAAGTATTGAAGTATTTTCTAAATAAGACACATCTAATGAGATGTATGTGTATTCAAATAAATTCGGCTCAAGCGAAGATAGTGTAATGCTAAGCACTCAACTAACATAACACAATGGAGAAGGTGTTTGTTACACATTCGGATAGTGTAAACAACATTGTCCAAAAAAAACAACAAAAAACGAATTATAAGACACGTAATAGAAATATCTTTTAAATAAATGATAGTACTTTTAATACGAGTTACAATTTAAATAGTCTTCCCAAGTTATATGCAATTTAGTCATAAACATGCAAGTACTATTATGGACAAACAACTTTTTAAAGATCAAAACCAAGAAAAGAAAAGAAAAAAGTTTCTTGTTTTTTAATTTTTTTGAGTTAGTATTAAAGAAAATAATTTTTTGGTTAAACATGTTCATGAATTTAATTGCGAATGAGATAATTAGGAAACTCAGCTTTATATAATTGTGCAATCACCTACTTAGAGCGATATGATTTGTATTGTATTGAACATAGTGAATTAATCACGTTGTAGTGATATCAGTTGTTTTAGTGCGGATCAATGTAGAGTAATTTCAATCACTCAACTGTTAGATTAATTAGTGTTTTAAGTATTAAGAAAATTCAATTCTATTGGTAAGTCACTTACAACAAAGGGGTGGAAAAAAAATAACGTAAGTGGCCAAATTAAATAAGAGTAATGCTATTGACAAAGTAAACTGCCTTCTACAAAATCATTGAAGTATTCTTGAAATATAATTTATACGCAACTATGTAATAATACCTTGTTTGCTTTAACAAAATCCTCAAAATTATATTATTTTGAGTTTCGTCAGTCTAAATCAAACACCTAATCACTCCTCTACTCCTAAATCTCAAGCCAGTCAGCACAACCACCACCACGGTATTATTATACTATTTGGAAACTATATGCTGAGTGACAACCATGTACAAATATTAACTGGCAACCGCAATCACATATAATTGCACTGAGGAAAAAAACAGAGGTGATGCTCCCTTGATTGCTTTCCTCCTTTTTTCCACTACATATCTGGCAAAAGCTCATAGTGAACATTCAAAACAGAGGCATGGACCCAACTTTCTTTGCTTGGAGCTTTCTTAATCGATCAATCTCTTACTCTTACACAAACAGCAAGTACAACTGTGGTAGCCAGGTCACTTTATTGACTCTACTAATCATTTTCAGGGTAGTTAAAGACTAAAAGTAATCTTCACTAACCAAGGCTGAGAGCCATTTATAATGGAAAACTTAATTACATGGTAAATGTAGTATATTTATATTACTTGAATTTTTAAAATTGTGGTATGATAAAAAACGAGAAATGAAATAACATTGTATTGCAAATTTAAGAGAAAGTGCAAAAAAAAAAAACGTTGGAGAATGTAGAAAGATAGAGTAAAATTAGGATAGAGGGATCCCTGTAGGTTACTCTTATGTGTTTGTCTTGGCCATGCATTTGGGTAATGTGTTTCAAACCCAAATGCATATCACTCTTGCATCCCTCCATCGCGAATACGTATGGCAACGAACTTAGCCGAATCTAAATCTACCATACACGCGTTCAACAAAATAGAATTTTACCCTATTACTCAACATTGATGCTTGCACACCTAAGGTAAATATATATACCATACTTTACTCTAATTATATGTACCATTATGAAGGCTCTAACAATGGGGTTATTTTTTTTCTTTCTTTTTTTCAATTTTAAAACACAAATTTCTTGTGAAACGGAAAAATGAGCACTCTGCACTCTGATATTGTAAAGTTATCCAACTTATGGATAGTTTTGATTCAAACAAAAAATGTTCAATGTTTGAATTCTTAAATGATAACAATTGGCCGTTTGATGATACCACCCAAACAAAAGAGTTAGTAGGACTAGTTCTTCGATAAAGAACTTAGTTGTAATTAAATTGTTCATGTTTATCTTTTCCTAAGAAAAATATGCCTAGACCAATTTTTAGGAAAATGATTTTCATAATTATAATTTTTAATGCCTATTTGAACCAGGTGTATTACATGAGTTCTAATTTTGTTGTATTTTGTGAAAGTACAACTCATATGATATATACCGGTAAAATTATGTAGTAAGAATATCCGGTAAATGTACCATTATTCTAATTTTTATCATCCATTTATCTAAGAGTCCAATTTGTTTAATGAATGTTGGTGCTGCCAACTAGCATTGGGAATCTGTACTTCCTTTAAGCTCTACATTTAATATTTGCAATATCCATCCCCTTGCTTTGTTACAATAATATTTCAACCCATATGGAGCAAATCAATAATATCTTTATAGGCATTTATGAAGTCGCTTAAGTGTTTAATGTTTTTGAGAGCAAAAAAAAGCCCTAATCTGAAACTGAGAAGTACACATGCAATGGAAAGAAGTTGCAAGAGAAAGCCCCTCAAAGAGCTGGAAAGGTAGGCCAAGCCCCTCAAAGAGCTGGAAAGGTATGCCGTGGGGTTCATCTTCTTAAGTTATCAAAAGCTTCACTTAAAAACTGTGAAGGACAAAAAAAAGTTAATCAATTGCCCAACCAACCAAAAAGATCAACAAGCTTTATAATAAATAACAGATTTTAATAATATAACACGTGATACTCCATTGGGAATTGGAGCAGTAATGGTCAGTCTTCACAATTCACAGCCCCACATCTGAAGCAATCATCTTCACAAAAAGGAAAATGAAAGCAATGGTTAATGGGACCCGAACAAACTGGTAATTTTACGCTGACTCTTAAATATGACCTTTTTAATTGACACTGATGATGTGTTATCACTGCATTTGTCGACGCTGAGTACAAAGTAATGTAGTGTTAACACGTCAAAGACTCAATTAAAAGAGTCAGATTTGAACATCAGTGTAGTGGAATTACTGCACAAATAATCGCCACCTAAAACAAGGCTGTGTTTGTTTGCTCTTGCCAAAACCTTTTTTTTTTTTTTCACTCATATGTGATGGTGCTGGAGCTGCAACAATCTAGAATAAGCCCCTTCGGGCCAGCCGACCAGCTCAGCATGGCTCCCGTGCTCTACGATCCGCCCATCTTGCACAACCCCGATAAAGTCAACCCTTCGTATAGTCGATAAACGATGAGCCACGAGCACAGTGGTTCGGCCCCTCATTAGTCTCTCGAGTGCTTCTTGTAGCATACACTCTGACTCAGCATCAAGCGCACTTGTGGCCTCATCTAGTAAAAGTATTGTGGGGTCCTTAAGAACTGCCCGAGCAATTGCGATCCTTTGTTTTTGTCCGCCCGAGAGTTGTACACCTCGCTCCCCAACCGGGGTTTTGTACCCTTGAGGCAAACCACTAACAAATGTGTGCACATTTGCTGCACGAGCAGCCTCGACCACCTCAGCCTCGGTTGCACCTTCTTTCCCATAGGCAATGTTGTCGAAAATGCTAGCGGCAAATAGTGCTGGCTCTTGTTGAACCAACCCAATTTTGAGCCTTAGAGACTTCAAGTTCAACCGCCTAATGTCTTTCCCATCGATCATGACCTTCCCCGCTGTCGGATCGTAGAACCGCTCGATCAAGGCCACAACCGAACTCTTTCCGGACCCACTAGCCCCAACAAGAGCTTGGCTTTGTCCGGCTCGGATCCTAAGGTTAAGGTCCTTAAACACAATGATATCGGGCCTCGAAGGATATGCAAAGTCAACATGGCGTAATTCAATATCCCCACGAATGGACTCGACCACCTCAGCATCTGGATCATCGGAGTCTATTCTCGTTGACCTATCGAGAACTGAAAAGACTGAGCCGATGGCTTCACCGCCCCTAATAATTTCTGGAGCCAGGCTCACGGTTTCAGCTACGGAGTTGGCGGTGATGACTAGAACCACAAAGACTTTGATAACTTTAGAGAATGTAGAGAGGCCTTTGTTAACGAGGTGGGCACCGTACCAGAGGATTAGAGCCTCGGACCCGTAGAGTGCCAGTTGGGAGAGGCCGAAGAGGAGGCCGGATATTTGGCTGCGGCGGAAACTGCCCTTTTGGGGGGTGCGGAGTTCAAGGCAAAATAACGAGAGGATTTTGTCTTGGGCATTGAAGGCTGCAACAGTACGGATGTTGCTTACACCTTCACCGGCGATCATGCTGGTTTTGGCATGTGCTTTGGCCGTGTCACCGGCAAATCCTTTGAGGGAAAGTTGCTGTGTTGTACAAATAATAACAAAATTAACTGTAAGAACAATAATTACAACGTAATTAATACAGAGGAATGTGGATTGGACTAGTTGGTATCTTTGGTTTTGATAATTTCTGCCAACTAATTTAAAAGTTTCGTTTTGACTTTTACATATTTTTTATTTTTTTTAAAAAAGTAATTTTGAAGTAAATCAATGGAAGAATAAAACTTATTTACTGAATATAATCATATATGCATGTTCTTAAGTGTCAAGGCCAGAATGGAAACTCCATTTCAGCATAAACGCCAGAAATGTGAAAGAGAGAGAGGGGGGTGGTGACCCACCACAGCGTATGTTAGACTACCCCACAACCCATTCTCTCACTCTGCCTCTCCACCATGACTGTCAGAGACTGACAACCCTCCATGAAAAATACAAAAGCCAAGTAAAAAAGAAGACCTTCTAGGTAAAGAATGACACGCAAAAATACACACAAACACACACACACACACATATATATATATATATATATTATCATAAGATGGTCACGGGTAAGAATCTTTTTTAACCTCTGGCACGGAAATCAAGTAGAGAGCGAAAATCTACCAATAATGCTCAATTGCCCTCATTGATAGATTTTCACTCTTTACTAGAGTGAAAATCTTTTTAACCTCTTGCTTCGCTTTACCCTTTTCACTTTTGGGTCTCTAAAATCCCACAGAACTAACACACTATGTGGTGTGCAGTGCCAGTGCAACTTGCAAGGTAAAAAAAAAATATTCCAAACAAAAGAAGTAGGGAAAAAGGCACTATATATTTAACTAGTAAAAAGTTGATAGCCTCGAGAAATAACAGAGTTTAGTGGCATCGAAATTGATGCATGATAAAATATTTTCTATTCTTTTTACCATTGCTATGTCTATTAATATACAGTTGGGTCATATGTAAGTTTCAAAAAAATTATGCAAAAGAACTGAAGGAAAACACGTGCATGGCACCCAAATAGTGCCACATTGTATTGGAGGTAGCATATACAAATGTTAAAGCATATTATAAGAGTAATTCTAGGGACGACACATTTTTCTGACCCTAAAATATGACACATTTTATGTGGCAACTATGTATTTGTTGAGATGTGGGGGGCTGACTTCCGATCTATTCTTGGGTTAAACAAATTTTACCACACCATGACCAATTAACGATCACCAGATCAACGTGTTACTTTTTTGGGTTAGATAAGCTATATCGTTAGCATAACTCATCATAACCATTGTTAAGTTGCGCCCTTAAGACGCTCATATTTTGAGTCTGGAAGGTAAAGGTAAATGTAAAACGTACTAAAGAATGTGGTAAGAAATGCTAAGAAAAATATCATTTTCCATATTTTTAATGCTTAAGTAGAACTTGGAATGGCATTATTTTCAAGAGTGAAGATTGTGAGCGAGTACCTGAGCAAAATTGGCTAAGACAAGAAGAGGGAAAGTGGCTAAGATGAGAAGTGAGACCCTCCATTCAATAATGAATGCAACAATGAATGAAGTGAGCAGAGAAGTCATGTTCTGCAATATCACTGAGATCCTCTCCGCAATGGCCGATTTCACATCGGCAGCGTCCGTGGCTAGCCGAGCTGCAACTAGGCTCGAGTTGTGCTCGTCTTCGTCAAACCATCCAACCTCATTCCTTAGTATTGCTGAACAAAAACCAATTAGTTAAAATTTCAATTAGCAACAAATTGGAGGTGCTTTCAACTGTAATTTGTTAAATATCAAATGCTCATATTAATAGACTAATTAAACCTTAAAATGAGTACCTGCAAGCATCATCCTTCTCACCCTTGTAGTGAGGTTCTCTCCCATAATACTGAAAAAGTAATGCTGGATCAAATATGCGACTACAGCGTATAGACCGGCTCCAATGTATATAAAAACATATTCCTTCGTCTTCCTTTCCATGCTTGCAGGATTTTGGTAATAGAACACCTCGATCATATTACTCATAACAATGGCAAAAGTTGGACCTATAAAGCCTGAAAGAACAGACCCAACAGCTCCCATGATTGAATAAGGCCACTCAGGAGCATTTAGCTTTAGAAGCCGGCAAAAGTACCCGCGTGGTGCTGGATTTTTTCTCTCTGTTTCAGCATTGGACACCATTTCTATACGCCCATCGGCACCAGTGCTGTACTGATAACTCAAATTTCTTAAGCTGCCAGATCGAAGGCTTAGAGACTTTGTTGACAAGTGAGTGGCTTAGTCTCGATGAACGTGAACGATGGGTTGTTGAAGGATTTGAAAAGTCTCTGTTTCCTATCATTTCCTGGAATCGGATTAAGGAAGCATAGGCCCCAGGTTTGGCAATTAGTTCTTCGTGAGTTCCGGTTTCAACAACTTGGCCCTGTTGTATAACGGCAATTGAATCGACGTTTCTTATGGTGGAGAGACGATGAGCGACTACTACTGTTGTTCCTTCCAACCATTAGCCGGTCTAGAGCTTCTTGAACAATGCTCTCTGAACCCGCATCTAGTGCACTAGTTGCTTCATCTAGGAGGAGGATCTTTGGGTTTTTCAACATAGCTCTTGCAATTGCGATTCTCTGTTTCTGTCCCCCTGAGAGTTGAACTCCTCGCTCTCCCACCTGGAAATTTTATTGAATTAATGGTCATTATAAATCTCAGACTAGCCTTGAATGTTGAACACTATATACTGAATCCAAATCCTTAATGCTGAACAAAATCTCTAAAAAATGTATTTGTTTTATTTGGCTTTGACTACCATGGCATTTTATAAAATTTTACCGTTATTATTATGACATACATCATCACTTACGGAATAAAAGGGAAAGGGGAACTATTGGAATAATATTACATTAAAATTAAACTAAACATTCAACACATGATTTGACTCTTAATTATAAATGCTGGATTTTAATCCAATTCAAAATAAGAGTTTGAGAAAACAAACATCATTTCTACCTCTTATTGATGAATAGTCTCCATTCAAACACACACAACCTTAATATATGGAGAAAATCTAAACCAGACAAATGCAATTCAGTTTACTAATTCAACTTGACATGATTTAAGGTCTTCTTGGTTGAAATACTCCCTCTTAACATTACAGAGATGGTTAGCATGAACCACAAAATGGTATATAACACTATCTGTAGTCAAAGACTCAGGAAATTCAAATATAAATGGGTGATAAACACAAACCTGGGTGTTATACCCACGAGGGAGCAAGGCGATAAAGCTATGAGCATTAGCAGCTGAGGCAGAAGCTTCCACATCGGCCCTAGTTGCATCAGGCTTTCCATAGAGGATGTTCTCAAGTATGGTAGTAGCAAAGAGTGCTGGTTCTTGGTTCACAAGACCTATCTGATCTCGCAACCATCTTAGTTGCAGAGTCTTTATGTCCACATCGTCCAGCAAAATTTGCCCTGCGTATTAAATAGAAAACGTTAATATGGTAATTTAGGTCCTTTTTTTATTATTCATTAAGGCTCCCATACTAAGAGTGTCTTAGTGATTGTCGGTAGTGGCATTTAGGACATTTATACAACTAGCTGTTTAGGCCGGTTTATGTGACTATTTTATGATGATTTTACGTCACTTTGTTAAAACTTATTAAGTCACCGCTTTATAAGATGAACAAAATTTTTGGAGTCGTGAGATGTTTCAGTTTCTAAGTATAATAAAGAAAATTCATAGTTACCTTGACTAGGATCATAGAATCTTTCTATAAGTGAAACCACAGTGCTTTTCCCTGATCCACTACCTCCAACAACTGCAACAGTCTTTCCCGCAGGGAAGAATATGTTGAAATCTCTAAAGATAATAACATCAGGCCGTGATGGATAGCTGAAGGTTACGTCTTTAAATTCTATGTTACCATTAACCTCATTCAAACACTTCCCATCCAAAGTATCTTGAACTATTGATGGTTTTTGCTTGATAATCTCCACTAACTTATACCCAGCTGCTTTACCTTTGCTGAATGCTCCAAGATTCGAAAATGATTGGCCCAAACTCCTGTATTTTTTATAAAATTGTTAATATTTTTATTGATTGGATTAGAGACAAAAAAAAAAATGGAAGCAAATGTGGTTCCAATCTTACATGCCACCAACAATGGCAGAGAAAATAGCGGTGAATGCCTTTCCTCCATCGGTTTGTCCATTCCTTATAAACACACCGGCATACCAGAAAACAAGTGCCCACGACATGCATGCTATTCCGTAAGTACATCCCAGTCCAAGGCCTTTGGCCATTCCGGCCTTGTACCCGAGCTTGAGCGTGTGTTGTATTGCATCTGAATATGCATTTAGAGACTTGCTCTCACCAACATAAGAGTAAACTGTCCTAACTTGTGCAATGGCCTACGGAGACGCATGTTTTAGAATGTCAGATTACCACTTTCTTTTTTTTCACCTTTTGGCATACCAAACATTTGTCTTACCAAGTAAAACATTTGAGCTACTAAAGCCTGAAGTTGGGCTCACCTGTTCGGCAATTATGCCTGCATTGGCATAAGATTCGCGGCTCTTTGAGGTTAGACCAGTGAGAGTATAGGCATATAAACCCCCAGCAAAAGCAATTCCTGGGATCACTGCAACACTGAGAAGGGCTAGCTTCCATGCTGACACAAAACCAACCACCAATCCAGCCAGAAATGTTGAAAGATAATGAATGAAGTTCCCCACCTAAACTTAACCCAAAAATACAAGAAGTTAAAATAATCAATTTATTCTTCGTTATTAACCTTATACATCCATTAAGTGAGGAAGGAAATTGATTTTTAACCAAAAATATAAATGGCGCACGTTTATCCATACTTACTACCGTGCACCGTTAAATGCAAGAAATTACGAACTTGACTTTAAAGTTTAGACATTTTTCTGGATGTGACCCTTGACTTTTATTTTTACCGGATGTGGTCCCCATGGAGGCAAGGACCGTGTCCATTGAAACTTTCTGTCTTAGGGAAGGATCCTAAAAACCCCTTTTCCACTATTATTACCTTATACATCTGCTAAGGGCTAAAGTGAGGAGTGAGGATGGAAAATTGTGGAACCAAAAGATTTGAATGGCACATGTATACCCATCCGTGCCATAGTTCACCATCAAATGTGAGAAATAAGTTCCTTGGGTCCCGCATTAATGGACAACCCAACTACCAATATGATAAATTTTTCTTTCCTTCTTTTGGCCCACAGTAATCGAATCTTATTGATTTTACCGTTACCACGGTTGGGGAATAAATGGAAATGGGATTCACACACACACACACACAGAGTTGTATTTACCTTCTCACTGATGGCATCTTGAACAAGGAGTGTGTCCGTGGAGACACTAAAAACAATATCACCCGTTCTAGCATCTGTATCAAAGAACCCAACGTCCTGTTTCAACACTGCCTCTAAATAGTTCTTCCTCAATGCACTCACTTGCCTCTCCCCAGTATACATCCAACACCCTATCTCTGTTCATGGTAATCACAAATATTATCATCTCATTTTTAAAAAGAGTTTCTACGCAAACATATTTTTCTAACATAAAAATTGATATTACAGTCTGCCTTTTGATCACTGGTTGGAATTGATTTTGACAAGGGTGAGTGGGATATGGAGTGGACCATACATTCTAGCAATATAAAATGACCCGGTTGAATATGAGTGAGTAGCCATATTACTTGCGTAATATTCTCTTTACTAGAAGATAGTATATTTTTAAAGTTGTACATATCTTTAATAATAATGCAACCAATCAAATGTGTCTTTTTGTAGTTTTATGTCAGATATATAAACGTCATTAAAAAATTGTTATTTTTCAGAAGGAAAATGTTAGGTGTATTTATTTTTTGTAAGTATTTTTTCAAACCAACTAATGTAGTTGACTTAAATGAACTGATAGGGTAGATTTAATGTGGTGTTTGTTTTTTGTGATTGGTACCGCGGTCTGTATAAAAACATAAGTAAATTAACCACTACTCTATTCAAAATTACCACCAGATAAACCGGTACATCATTATCAATGTATATGCTCAAAATTGGAAATAAAAATAAACAAATAAAAAGAGCAGAAATATTATAATTATAAAAATTGATAAATAATTGAGAAATTGACTAGTGAAGAGGAAAGAGACTTAGGATCATAGGGACCACGTGGAACGGTGTGCAAGTCTACTGAATCAAATCAGAAGGTAGAAATGCACAAACTGCTTTCAAAATGCAAAAAATACAGGGACACTAAAACCAAAAACAGATCATGCTTTACCTGCATATGAGGATACACACACAACCAATCCAAGGTACACGAAATACAGAGCATACTGCATCACATAAAACAGCAAACACAATTAGATCCCAGATTTGTTTGAAATTTAATCCAAAAAATAAATAAATAAAATATTAACATCCGATCCATGAGTTCAAATATTTTTTTGGATTCAGAAGGATGCAGTTAGTGTACACAAATACTGTTCGTGTAATTCATACTGTGACATATACAATGTAACCTAATCTAAAAATGTTAGAAGAAAAAAAAAAGGTAAGTTTACTAGTTTGATTCGAGTTTTGACTCTCAAATTATAAGTTGATAAAAACAAAAGTTTCTATGTAAAAATTTCAGGAAAGGAACGAAAATTGGACCCAAATGAGCGCAGTAAGAAGTAATAGTACCTTTGAAACTTCAGCAGTGAGTTTGTGCAAATCGGATTGGTTTTTACCGAAGCCATTAACCATTTGACCGAAGAGAAGGAAGAAGAAAGGCATGGAGGAGCCATGAATAATAGCACCCAAGCTGCCGGAGATCATGAGGAGGTAATCATACTTGTCGGCGAAGGAGAAGAGCTGGTAGAAAGGGAGGCTTTGTTCATTTTTCTTCTCCGGCTTGGCCGGCATTGCTTTTGCCTCTACTGTTGTATCCGCCATTGATATTATATTCAGAATGGAGGAGGTTTTTCAGCAATTACAAAGAAAGTGAGAATATATTGAAAAATAGTGAGAGTGATAACACTATGCAGTCAAAGGAAGTGGAGAGATAGAGAGAGAGAAATGTGAGTTTGAGAGATAGAGAAAGGGGGGTGACTTATAGGGAGGGGCTTAACCGTGGTTCGTAAAATGTGCCTCGTGGTAAAATACAATCTGTTGTTTTTTAACGTATTCACTAGACAACACTCCTGTGGGTAATTATTTTTTATTTACAAATTTAGGCTCGATTAAAAATTCTTCTTATTATGCTCCCGTAGTTATAAAATTTTGGTTTTACTCGAAAAAAAAAAAAAAAGTTATAAAATTTTGGTAGTTAGTAGTTGTATTTTTAACTAAAAAAATTAATTGAAGTATACAAAAATTAATCCAAAAACTCTTAATATAAAACAAAAATTTAACTGTATAAATAATAATAAAAATCTCTTCACTTCAAATAAATACAACATTTTTTTAAATTCGATTAAATGCATTATCAATTAAAATACTAAACTAACTCACTAGCACTCTAATTAGCATTAATTAGTACAATAGTTTATGTTCACATCTATTCAACTATAATATGTGATGCTGATAAATAAAATGCATTGAATAAAGGGGAAATCTCTCCGAGTTCAACCTTTAGATTAGTTTTAATACAGTTCGGTATTTAGTCGAAGTTTCACTTCGACTCTTATTACATAAAATTTATTGAAGAAGCTTGACTGTGCTAACTTCTTTTTTAATATATTAAAAAAAAACACTTTTACTTATTTAAAAAAAAAACACTAATTTTAACTTAATTAATATAATTTATTTTTTATCATGCAATTATTTTATCTTAATATGTGGCAAATAAAAAGCTAGTCAGTCCATCATAATAAAACAAAACAAAAACATGGACTTATCAATTTCAAATGAAAAAGACTAATTACTATATCCAAGTCAAGCTTATGAAAAAATATTTGTATTTAGGGATCCTAATTACAATATAAAAAATGGTAAAAAAAATATATATTTTTGTAGAAAGTTAAAAAAATAAGTCGATGAATCAAGAATGTGGTGATATATTTTTTTACTTTTTTCAAGAAAAAAATTTCTTTAAGTGGTATCGAAAAAAAAAAATTTACAAAAGAATAAAGAAGGTTGGAAGACATCTCTCACAAAAATGAGAATAAAAAAAATCACCACATTTCTCAATTTATTTTTTAATTTTTCACATAAGTTAATTAGTTTTGCCATCAATTTTTATTTCCCTATAGCAACAATTATGTAATCTGTCACATACCTCAACTCGAGATGTTCTTATCTCACTCAAATTTTCCTTTTGTAAAGTCTCCGCCATGTTAGATTTGCCTTATCCAAAATTTAAGGATGCAATATGCACTTCATCTGAAAAATAGGCTCATTTTAATTTTTGTTTTCTTTTTAAATCAATTATCATGCGCGCATATAAATTTATATGAGATTTATTAACTATGCTAATAATTTTATTAGAAAAAAATTTATAAAATAATTTTTATTAGACATAACTCTTAAAATCTATCACCATCCAACATTCGTCTAGTTTCATTTTATTTTATTTTTTTACAATTTTGCTCCTCCTCTCCGTCTTTTTCCCTATTCCTCCTTCCAAGAAAACCTAAAGTTTTCTCTGTATAATTTCTCTCACTGCATAACCTCACCACACTCCACTCATAGCTACCATCATCTCCACCACACAAGACTTAGACCTAAATTTTACAAGAGAGAAATAGAACTCACAAACTCTTAAATAGGAGCTTAGTGTAAAAAAAAATTGAACGCTAAAAAAAATATATTACAATGATATTTTTGTAAAGTTTTGTGTAAATTTTGAAACAATAAATAAGATTCCAACACATGTTAAATGTCAATTTAAACAATTTTTATTAAATTTTTCTTGAATTTTTTACAAATAATCTTATTGTCACAATGAATCTTTATTTATAGGTTTTGATGAGTATATTTCAAATTTATAGTTTTTATTAAATATATATTTTACATTTGAAGTTATTATTTTTTCAAATTTTATAAAAAAAAATGAAGAGAGAAAACTAATGTAGCATTGTAAAATCTATATTATAAGGGAAAGAACTATCACATCACCAAATTATCTAATTAATGGTCCACATTAATTTGTAAAAAAGAAGAAAAAATTTGAACCATTAGATGTGTTTTCAACCCATCAAATCAAGAAAGTAAAACAAAATATCATGTAAAAATTTGTATATTTAAATTTTACAATAAAAGTTTGTATATTAAAATTTGTAAAACGTGTAAGACAACAATTATAGAAAACTATTATAATCCACTTTTCTTACTCTTATTATAAAATTTTCACATTACTCTTAAAATTATTTTATTTTTTTAGCAGCAAACTATATTATAAGATGTAATTTTTTCTTTATTTTGTTATAGGTATTGCCCGTGCTGTTCGGATGTGATTCCATTTCACATGTCAACTTTACTAAATCACATAATAAACTATCATAGATAAGAATGGCATTAGATGGAGTTTACGAATTTTTTTTTTTGAATCTCTAAACAACGCTACATGAGATTAAAAAAGCTCACATATATGAAGAGAGGGGGGGATAAAAACCGAATAAAATAATTGGATATCAAAAAAATATAAAACTTACATGCATGGATGTAAACTTTTTTATTCGTATTCCTATTGACTATAAAATGAATATTCAACACACATAAAAGGAAAAATTCAAAAGCATATGTATTATTCTTAACCTATGCTGCTACTACTAAAACAAATAATTATCGGATCATTAACTAAATATACATATCATAAAATAAAGCTACGATCTCCAACAAAATGAGTTAATAATTGCTAATAAAAAATGAGCACCCATATATACATTATTCAAATGAGTTACATAAACCTATATATAAACCTTCTTAAAAAAAAAACACACACACACACACACAAAATATTACATTCTTCAAAAGAATAAACAACAAAAAGAGTAGAAAATTTCAAGTATTTTGATAGGTGTTTAGCCACGAAAATCTTAAAAAAGAGAGAATATATATATATATATATAAAGAGAAAAAGTGTGCTCTTGTATTTATAAAAAAATTGTGAGGGAAAAAAGTGAGAAAATTTTGAAATTTGAATCTCAAATTTCAAATTGTATATTTTTATTATTATATTAAGGTGAAAAAAGAGAATAAAAAAATATTATGTAATTGGGTATTTTGATATCTTAAAAACAAATCTAAAGGGTTTACATTTCTCTTTGGTTTGTAAACAAATTTTGACCATTAGTTAATAATAACAAAATAAAGAAAAAATTACATCTTATAATATAGATAGAAAATTGCCGCTAGAAAAAATAAAATAATTTTAAAAGTAATGTGAAAATTTTATAATAAGAGTAAGAAAAGTGGATTATAATAGTTTTCTATAATTGTTGTCTTAAAATTTAATATACAAATTTTTACATGATATTTTGTTTTAAATTTAATATATTTTGAATTTTATAAAAATAGATAAAGAAAAAAGATAAGAGATTAAAATTAGTGAAATAAGAGAGATAAAAATTTGTTGACTTTCTTGATTTGATGGGTTAAAAACACATCTAATGGTCTAAATTTTTTCTTCTTTTTTACAAATTAATGTGGACCATTAATTAGATAATTTGGTGATGTGATAATTCTTTCCCTTATAATATAGATTATTAACTAATGGTCAAAATTTGTTTACAAACCAAAGAGAAATGTAAACCCTTTAGATTTGTTTTTAAGATATCAAAATACCCAATTACATAATATTTTTTTATTCTCTTTTTTCACCTTAATATAATAATAAAAATATACAATTTGAAATTTGAGATTCAAATTTCAAAATTTTCTCACTTTTTTCCCTCACAATTTTTTTATAAATACAAGAACACACTTTTTCTCTTTATATATATATATATATATTCTCTCTTTTTTAAGATTTTTGTGGCTAAACACCTATCAAAATACTTAAAATTTTCTACTCTTTTTGTTGTTTATTCTTTTGAAGAATGTAATATTTTGTGTGTGTGTGTGTGTTTTTTTTTTTTTGAAGAAGGTTTATATATGGGTTTATGTAACTCATTTGAATAATATATATATGGGTGCTCATTTTTTATTAGCAATTATTAACTCATTTTGTTGGAGATCGTAGCTTTATTTTATGATATGTATATTTAGTTAATGATCCGATAATTATTTGTTTTAGTAGTAGTAGCATAGGTTAAGAATAGTACATATGCTTTTGAATTTTTCCTTTTATGTGTGTTGAATATCCATTTTATAGTCAATAGGAATACGAATAAAAAAGTTTACATCCATACATGTAAGTTTTATATTTTTTTGATATCCATGTATAATATTATTTTATTCGGTTTTTATCCCCCCTCTCTTCATATATGTGAGCTTTTTTAATCTCATGTAGCGTTGTTTACTATTTTATCACCCAAGCTAACTATTTTATACTCAAATTAATATACTTTTTCATTTACGATTCAAGATTTAGCAAAAAAATTCGTAAACTCCATCTAATGCCATTCTTATCAATGATAGTTTATTATGTGAATTTAGTAAAGTTGACATGTACAATTCGAACATGGAATCTCTTTATTTGTATTTAATATTTTTTTATTTCACCGTGCCGAACGGCACGGGCAATACCTAGTAAGAGTATATTTTACACAATTATTTTATACAAATTTTAATTTTAAAAGACTGCTAGACAAAAAAAATATAAATTATATAAATTTTACATAAAACAAATATTTAGAAGACTGTTGAAAATGCTTCTAAAGCCGATATTACTTGAATTAAAAGATGATATTACTTGAATTAAAACTCTTTGCTAATATTTTAACAGTAATCAGATAATAGAGCTGTTAATTGAATCAAATTACTTTTTCCTTGCAATAATTTAGAGATAAAAGGTAAGTCTCAAAAAAAAAAAATACAAGTAAAATCTGGTAAATATAACCATTCGGGTAAACACCGTACAGTACTTTTTTGACACGAATCTGTCTACATATGTTTGAATAGTTTTACATTGTGAGCTTGTACCCTACTCTCCACCTTGTTTGCTTTTTACCCTTTTTTTTTACTAGAAATTAGGTAGAAGGTCTTACTACACATTGACTTTTACTAAAACTTTAATAAATAATATTTTTTTGAATGAAGGGCCTATTTTTAATTGGTAATTAGTGTAAGAGGCATATTTTATTTTATATTTTAAATGAAGGTATTTGAATAAATTTAAATATCATTTAATTAATAAAAACATGTTATATATTACCTAAATTACCCCCTCTTTATGAAATTTGCACAAAAAATATGAATATTGGAGTGAAATATGGACTGCAATATGAACTTTACACTAGAAATATGAACTGCAAAGTTTACATTGCAGTAAAATATGGACTGCAATATGAACTTTGCACCAAAAATATAGACTGCAAAGTTCATATTGCAGTAAAATATGGACTGCAAAGTTCATATTGCAGTAAAATATGGACTGCAAAGTTCATATTGCAGTGAAATATAGACTGTAAAGTTCATATTGCAATCTATATTTTAATGCATATTCGTATTTTTTAATTTATTTTAAGGGTTGGAATGTCATGTTATAATGAAAAAAAACACATGTCATATTATTAATAAAATAAAAAATAGGCCCTTTATTTACAAAAAAATTATTCATTGGCTTTAGTGTGAAAATCTTTCTCTAATAAGATTTTTTTTTAATTGTCCCTTTTTTTTTTTTTTTTTAATTAATGGAATCTTACCAAAAAGAAAAAAAAAAAAAAGAAAAAACACTCCTTTTACCTTGTCTGCTTCTTACCTACATGGCCACTCTTAACATTTAATTCGTTTGGATTCATATGGAAAGGTAAGGTTATCAAATTAAAAGAACAAAAATGGTCACTATCAAATTCAATTCGAAATAAATATTTATCACGTTAAAATTGAAAGACAAATGAAAATAAATAAATTAATTATGTGTTATTTCCATTTACATTTTTTTCATTCAAAATTAGGAACAATATTAATAAGCGTGCAATTATGGGCTCTTTGCACTCCTTCAAAATTTCCGGGCACTCTAAAATAATTTTTAAAGATACAAAAACCTTTAAAAAATTTGATAAAAACGCATTCCTAAATATTGTGCTACGAATAAAAAGAGTAACCTTTTATATGATAATTCATATCATATTCAATATGTTTTATAACTTTGTTTTTCTTTTCAAGAAAAATGAGTTATTAACATATTTCATTACGAAAATATTAACACGATGCAATAGATTTCACAATATAGCAGCTGAAATAATTTTGGTAAAGAAGCCTTACAGAAAGGAGACAATCACCCCCCTCCCCTTTTAAATTTTATGTAATTACGTACAATTTTACTGTTACAATTATTTTAAAAATTTGTAAATATATGCATATTAATTATGTTTGCCCCCCTTTAATTTTTAAAATTTATTAATAGTATTAATATTGCCCCACTAATTTTGAATTAAAATAATATTAATACTAATATTTTTATTTAATTTATAAAAAGAGATATTATTATTAAATCTGTCCTCCTTAAAAAAATGTATGGCTTGCCTTTACCGACAATATCCTTTATTTATGGGTATTCGTAATTCTTTGGGAATAAAACGGAATAAAGCCATTAGTAGGTCCAAAAATTAATTTGTTACAAAATTTCACCATGTTATTAGAGCAAGTTGGTTGAGATGGTAAAATCAAACGTAACTATTATATATCCCATCAAGGTATCTCTTCAATAGTTGCTTTGTAACTAACATTTTCGTCAATTGTCACACCGAGATACTTTAATGGGTATGCAATTTCTAACATGTGACATTTTAGAAATTTAACTAATGCTGCCTTTGTGGAAATATAATTATTAGTTATGAAAAGCAAAAGATCAACAACTTAATCACTTAAATAATTAAATTAACGTGTAGTGTCGTCAAAACATTGTCAATTTTTGCTACATGTGCACCTTTTATTTATAAAAATCTAAGTATACATTGGCAATAAGGCTTCCTAATATTTTTAATAGTTATGATTGTATTTTGGTCGTTAAGCAAATACAAAATTAATGAAGCAGAGGAAAATTGTGCTTCTATTTTTTCAAAGCTTAGACATGTTTCTTACATGAATTTGTTTCTCTTTGCTTGCATCTATTAAAAATTGAGTATGCGCGTTATTCATGTCAACAGTAATTATTGTACAAATTACTCAAGTTTGTAATGAAAAAGAAAATTCTAACTCTCGACTACCAAAACATATATCAAATTATTTGTATTGTAACAATATTTTCTTTATTTTGCTATTCATATATAATCCTTTGAAGTTAGGAATCGACTTCTCTTTCTTTTAGAAACCTCTAGTTGATAATGATATTTAAATCTCAATTTAATAGCACGAGTATGGCCTATAATTTATAAACCAGATTCTTGATTGGATAGTAGACCGCAGAAGCAGGGCCTCACAAGATTTGGGGCCGGCCCATGCCAAATTTCTAAGGTGGGCCCCACATACAATTACATATTAAAAAACTGGATTAATGATACAATAAACCCTTAAAGTTTGGGTTCAAATTCTATTTGTATATTTAATGTTTCAAAAGGTTTCAAGTGGAAGTCATAAAGTACATTAAGTGACATATTTTAAACCTTCTGCCTAATCCCGTTAGATTTTGTGGACGGAATGCTGAGTTCGCAATAGTTGTGGATCATATTTGGTAAAAAAAAAAAATTTTAAAAATACATAACAAAGGAAAAAATAAAAAAAAGAGAGAGAAATTTCCCTTCCCCTTCTTCTTCTCCATCGCCATTAATTCCAATGACAGCTTTTTCAAAACCCTCTTCTCTCTTTCATTGATGCTCTTTCTCCCCATCAATCACCCTCACCTCTCCGGTCACTATTATCAGCACAAAATTTTGCAATTCTTATTAAACCCCCTTTATTTTTTCTTATTTATTAAATGTTATTATACTCCTTGATGAAATCTATGTAGCCGTTGATGATGGGTTTTAGTTTTGTTGATTTTTGTCTAGCTTGAAAGATGACGAGATAAGCTTTAATGTCACATAGAGTTGTGAGCTCCACTGTTCTCAAGCTTGGTTATTAGGTGAGATTGTCCCTGTTTCTTGATCTCCATTAATGGTGGGGGTGAGATTCCCCCCCCCCCCCCCCCCCCCACACACCACCACCATCCATTCCAATACCAATCGTCTTCTCTAAATTAAACGAGCCCCACACACTCCACACCCAAACCCTACTCTCTCTCTCTCTTAGTGTGTGTAAGAACATATATATATATATATATATATATGCATATTTATGTATATCTATGTGAGAATTTATACATATATACATATATGAGTGTCTCTCTCTATATAAATAGGAACATCTACTAAGTTTGTATGTAAACATATGTATCATGGAAGGTTGTAAGATTAGGGCTTGAAGAAAAATAGTGTGGGTGGGGCTTGAAGAAGAAGAGGAAATTTTGGGCTTTTATTTTTTATTATTGTTTGTAGTCAAAAGAGTTTTGGATTTTTGCCAACCAGTCTTGCCAACTCAGCATTCCGTCCACAAAAATTAACAAGGTTAAGCAGAAGGTTTAAAACATGTCACTTAATGTATTTCAAGATTCCGCTTGCAACTTTTGAAACTTTAAGTATACAAATAAGAATTTAACTCAAACTTTAGGGTTTATTGTATCATTAACCCTAAAAAACTAAATACGTTATTTGTAAATTATATGACAAAATCATTGTAAAATTAGAACTTTATAAAAATGAACCAAGTCTTCCCAAGAAAAATTTGATAGCAAGCGGGATAGTGATAGAGATGTAGCAGAACCGAGTAAAAGCAAGTTTTTGATGAATATCTTAAAAGTGGTGAATATGTAAGCTTAAAATTTTTATTAAGGGACAGTTTTAAATTAATTCAAGAGATAGTTTAATTGGGGAGGATTAGTTCCGTTTACGTAGTCCATCACACTTTCTTGATAAAAAAAATTTGTTATAATCTTTAAAAAAAAACTTTTATAGAAATGAAGTAGATGCCAAGATCAAACCAAGGTAGTTTAATAACATTGCTCAATATGTTATTTTTACAAGAAAAGAACGAAGAGTTGTTAGAGTCCACAGCTATGAAGATGGCTTTATAAAACTAGCTATTGTCTGCCATTACAGTCCTTTAAAATAAAGCTAAAGTTTTTATTTTTTATATACTACTTTTTATTTTTTCTGCTTTAGGCATGGTACAAGATAAACATGATGCATCGTCGTATGTTCTTGCAGACTCATGGCGCATTTTTTATCTCTGTAATTTAAAACAGGCTGATCGATCAATTAGAGAGAGATAAATTCCTTCCTAGAAGTTCAATTTTTAATCGAACCAATATAGATATATCGCAATTTCGTCACAAAAGTCTAAACGTTCTAGATGAAAGTACATTCTTGTAGACCTTTTGCTTTGTAAGAATTTATATATGGATTACGTCATAAATTAATTCACAATATTGTAGTTGGTTGATATACTATTTATCCTAGAAACAAAGAGATCTCATGCTCGAATCTTATATAATTTGTGTGTAATGGAAGTCTCACCGTTCCTATTTCATAAAACAAATTTAGGGCAAAATAAAAACTTAGTTTAAGTTACTTTTACCAAGTGGCATCTAATTTCCATTTGCTGCAAATTAAAGCCCTTAAGTGAACAACTCAAAAGTATGATTAGTTTCAAGTTGATTACTAACTATAATTAATAATCATATGTTTGGCATGCTCCAATTAGCGTAAAGACTATACAGCTTAGTATGGTCCAAATAGCTAAGATGCCAAAGGCAATACAGCTACTCTGTGACTAGCATCTCCTCGAGTACTGTGCTACAAAACCATAATTATCTTCATTAATCCCTGATTAAACATACGATTTTGTATGATAAGCAAATAACTTAATATTAAAGTATATCAAATCAAATTATCAAGGGAAAATGCCACTTCAAATATATTCAACGTACAATAAATTAATTGACTCTAAAAAGATTTTAGTCACTCGATCAATAACTCAAATTTTGTAACTCACGTTGAAAAATTGTATATTCTTTATAATAAAATTTTAAATTTTCCACTTGTAACATATTTATTAAAAAAAAATTAAGAAAAAAGAAAATGAGTTCTAAATCTCTTCCTTAAATTACAAATAAAAAAAATACCCCAAAATCCCCTTTGGAAATCTAAGTGCGTGTCTCCCTAACTAAAATAACTCACTTGTTCAATTTATTTATTAAGATTTTGGCTTGAAATATATCACGTACGTCAAAATATTTATCAAATTAGTATTATTTTTTTTTGTTTGGAATTACATCAATTGGATTTAGACACCGGACAGCACTCTTCTTACTGGCTCAAATTAATAATATTTTACATTTATAAGATATTTAAATTTCTTAAAAGAAGTTATGACTACCTGAACAAAAAGAACATGAAAAGGAATTATTTTAATAAGAAAAAAAAAAAGAGTTCACTTGAGTTAGAGAAGGAACACCCATCCCCTACATGTCTGGTGGTCATTTCAAATTATAAATAAAAATGTGAAAATAGAAACAAAGACCAGATTGTTCAAAAGTCAGTGATTTTATTGTTATAAATAACTAGCATGAAGTGGCTTTGGTTGTGCTGTAGTCTCTTTTAAGGACAGTAGATCCCTTTTGGCGAAATATTTTAGAACATAGATTAGGTTTAACTACTAACTTTATGTACTTTCCTACTTTACAAGCATGTGATCTGATTCTAGAAATTAAGCTTAATGCTACCTCTTATTTTCCGCAACATATTATTGCATCTAGTCACTTATACAACCTGCCTAAATTTGGACGTTCAAATTCGAGTCTCACAAAATAAAATTATAACAGTAATCCAATTGCCTCTTGAATTATTTATTTGCAAAAAACAGGATTAAGTTATTGTCTTCTCACAACGTAAAAGTATAATAAGATAATGTAGAATCAAATCACAATTTCGTGAGCCATTGAATGGTTACCTTGTTTTAATTTGAATTTGAATTTTTGTTGTAATTGGAAATGGTTATTATTGGAAGTGAAATGAAATCACTAGCGCAATAATGACTTTTTTTCTCTCTTTTAATTTGGAGCAAGTGATGCAATAACAACCATGCATGCTTGATGACTTATACAATGATTTGGTGGAAGTGGAACCATAGTTTAGGTTTGTGGTCAATATTTCAATAGATTTATTCGCAAGTTGATGATGCATCGTGATATACATATGTATCTTCATATGAATATCACATTAAATTCAGATTATATTGCAATATACAACGGAATTTATATTTTTATAGATGTTGAATAACATTAAAGTTGCCATGTATATGCATTAGCGATAATTTAAATTTTGGGTGGAAGATATTACTATACAAATAGGCAGACGAACCTTGAATCTTACGATATACTTTGGCACGAACTACTAAATTTAAAGTAAGACGAAAGTACTTGAAAGCAGACGCACATGATTATTAAATATAACGAGTGAGTGAAATAGTTTGTTGTAATATCATATACAAATTATATAATCCAATTAACAAGAAATAACTCCTGAATCTTATATTAATTGTGCTACAAAAGTTTTAATGCTATCAACAGACAAGATTTGCATGAATGATGAAAAAAATTACTAATAAAGGTGAAGCCAGGAAAAAGAAAAAAGTGATGGAGCACAAATTAGGGACTGGAGAGATTTGTGAAAAGTCATGGAAATCTCATGGACCATAGTCATTGGAGGTCCATGAGTCCTTGGGCTGTCTCCAGTCTAGCTACATCAAGTACATTAACAAAACATCAATTACATTAATAAATTAGTTATCATTGATTTTATGTTGAACTTTCCAACCTAATCCATCATCATGAAATTTAATATTATTTGATTTTAAAATCATATTTAATTAGTAGAATTGTGCCTATTTTGTCCCTTTGAAACTCTTCTCTTTGTTGTGTTGCTCAAAGATCCATTAGTTGAATGAATTGTTCAATTTTAAAATTTTGAATCATTTAATCAAACTAGCTCTTATGCACGTCGTTGCACGTGGCTTTAGTGTCTGACGAAAGTTATTAGTTTTAGTAATAAATATGTAAAAAGAATTGGTTAATGAAGTAAAAAAAAAAGCTCTACCCAAAGCAAAAGCTTGATAAATATATAACAAATAAACCAAAAACAATAACATCAAGTGTAGAAGGTAATTTAAAATTGTAAGATAATTGTATAATCAATTAGGTGCACTAAAATTGTTTTGCCAAATTTCCGCGGGTGGGCAAGCATAAACTTGTATTGAAGTATATTATATAATTAGTACATTTATTATTAGTTTAATTAATTGTATTTTTGGTTTAACCAATAGACAAGGAAATTAATTAAATTTAAAGTGTCCGCAACCAATAATAATAAAAAACACTAACCAATGAAAATAGTAGTGTCAACCATTAACCAATAAAAAAAACACTAACCAATAAAATAGTAAAAAAATCATTTACGCAGAGAGAGAACTATTATTGACCATAAAAAAATTATAAAAACACTAATCAATATCCATTGTTCTATTGAACTATTGTTTCATGAAATAGGATTCGTTTATAATAATAATATGTTTGAAGAGAGAGAACGAACTGTGTATATTTCGAGAAGTTAGTAATTTGTCTTGTGTTTTTTGATATGGCTTATGTGTGTATATATAAGTTTACGATTTGAAATTGTAGTTAAAATAAATTAGGATGTATTGTAAGAGATGTAATATCATTGAAAAAGTAGAGAAATTAAAATAAGTAGAGTTTAAACTAAATTAATATGATATCATCGTGAATTTTGATACTATTGTGAATTTCATTTTGAATAGAAGACATAAATACATAAATTTTTTCATTAGTAGAGTAATTTGATACTATTGTGAATTTAAGTTTGAGTACAAGACATAAAATACATAATTTTATTTTTATTATAACGTGATTTTCATTTTGAATAAAAGATTTTAATTTTAGAATAAAATGGTATATTTATCCATATAAAAAAAGAGAAAAACACTTAAAGTTATTCGTACTTTTATATATTGATGGATAGATAATTTTTTTTTTCTCATCACTATATCAAACGGCACGGACATATCTAATTATATTCAATTTTAGAATCTTATTTGTGCGTCCTATGAATTTATGACACATCACCTTAATTACTTTTTAGAATTGGAAATTTAATCCTTATAGATATACTTCTGCACATATAGACACCCAGCTTGATGCAAAGTTTCAATGAGTATTAGTTATGAGTAGCCTTCTTTGAAGAGGAGTCATCATTAATATAAGGTAACATAGCACAATAATGAACACTTATATAAAAAGAAAATAATAAAGTTAATTTTATATTTTTTTAATGCGTAAAATAGAGGTAGTTCATATATCCATAAAGTTACTTGGGGGTCATCTAAATTCGAGAGATAGAGATAAGGGCCCTATGTCATACAAAGTGAAAATATTATCTTAATAACTTATGTGAAAGAATGTTTGCATTATTGGTAACAATTAAATGTACTTGAATTTGCATTTACAGAAAATAAAAAATGTAACTAATATTAAGATGATTCATTTTAAAACCGCGGCTTAAAGCCCTAACTTCTCTTGATTGTCTTTGTGCTTGCGAATAATTGTTCAAATTTATGGTTCTCCATTAAAATGGTGTCATTATTTTCCTAAAACCAAAACAATAGAGCAGAGTACTCCTTTTACTTGTACTTAATTGAAGCGTTGCTATCAAAAGGAAGGGACAAAAAAATGAACAGATATGCATTAAGGAGGGCACATTAAAGTTCTAACGTACAATAGGCCTGTCAAAGAAGTATCCATTAACTTCAAGGCCTAAGTAGGGCCACTAGAAAAATATGAACACGGGGGGGAGGGGAGGGGTTAGAGTTATTTATATATATACAAGAATAATTTTACAACCAATACAATATATAAAAGATGTGTACAACAAAGCATTTAATAATCATGTTTACAAGGATCCAACCAAATTTTGACTCACAAGGCCATCGACGTACATGGAGTACATATGACAAATGGAGCTGTGTTTGTACAAAAAATATTGTGGAAAAGTTTGTTTTGTTAGAAGAATAAAAAATAATTTGATTGATTGATTGACGGTAAACTAAAAGAGAGTTTGATTAATGCTGTTGGTTGGTGTCATTTTCCAGTTACCTCTAATGCCCTTATGCAAATGAATGATGGTTTTCCTTATCAATCTCGCTTGGATAGGGAGGATACTCTTGAATGGACTTTCACCAAAGATAAAAAAAATTTTGTTAATTTTGTATGGAATGCTATTAGGAAGACTTGTGAGATGGTTCTATGGTATAATTTAGTTTGGCTTAAAGATGTAGTGCCTCGTTATAGTTTTATTTTTTGGCTTGTTTGTAAAAATCAGTTAAGAACATAGACAAATTATGAAGATGGGGCTTAATCCAAGTAAATAATTGTGTTTTGTGGTCTGGAGGAAGATATTAGAGACCATATGTTTTTCCATTGTTGCTATACTCAGAGAATCTGAATGGTTGTTAGCCAAAGATCGAATCAGAATTACAGATGCACTTGTTGGCAACAGGAATTAAACGAGGCAATCAAGCAGTTTAAAGGTGTTTCTATGTGTGCTAGAATTAGTAGGTTAGCAATGGCAATTTGTATATATTGTATCCGGTAGGATAGAAATAATATAATTTTCAAGGTACTAGTAATAATGTTGATGGTTTGCTTAGAGAGATTGAAAAGTATATTATATGTATAAGTTGGAGGGTTAAAAGAATTTTTAAGAACAAGAGTATTTGTAAAGAATGGGGGGAATTAGTGAGAGAGTTTTGACGTAATCCAAGGGTATGCCCTTGTTTGATTCTTGTATTTTGTTGTTTGTGCTTATAAATTTTGAATTTACCTAAAAAACATGATCGTTTGACAAAAATAATTGTTCCCCGTCAATTATGATTCTAACCATCGAGTCCAACAACATTTTTATGTTTAAATTTGCGAGTAGTTGTTAATAACATGTGCTTAGTGTCTAAGAGCATCCACAGCATAACAAATAAAACTTACTTGCAAATTTGCAAATATGGTAAAAAGTTTCTTGAGGGATTACACCGAGTAAAGTATAAAAATGGCTATACGGATGTGTTAAACCCGTATGAGATATTTGTTTTTTTTTTTAAAGGAAAAAAAAGGCTTCATATGAGTGTGCCACATTCATATCAATGTCTTACACTAGTATCGTTTTTTTTTTTCCTAAAATTTTTATATGAGTAAATGACACCCACATAACACATATAGGTAACTGAGATCCGTATGAATAAAATTTAAGCGAATAATAAGTTTGATCTCTTTTTATCATACACAATTAAATTTGTAGATGTATATTAAATTTGCCCATTTAACATAGTGGATGCTCTAATATAATAGAACTAGGATATACCTGTGCCATCCGGCACAGTAAAATAAAAAAAATCTAATAATAGGATAAAAAAAATTAAAGTGCGACGAATTTAAATCGACAAAATCAATTATTCTATTTTGAACTCATTATCTAGTCTAATATAATGTTGTGAACAATTGAAACGTAAGTTCAATATATCTTCATACTGAAAAAACTAAAAGAATATTTGATTGGACCGACTTGTTTTTAATTTTTTTAAAGAGTCTTTTAATCATAATCCAACCTCTTAATGTACATCCTAAAAATGGCAGATTGAGATGACCAATAATATATGAACATATAATGTACGTCCTTAAATGTTGGACAATAATTTTTTTTTTATTTTTTTTGCATAATTATACAGTCATGATGGATTTTGTTTAATTGATCTTGATTAGTAGATTTTAAATATTAAATTTTTATTAAATTTTGATTTTTTTTAAGTTATGGCATTTTTAATATAGACAAAATTATTAATATGTGAGAGTTTATTGTATGTATATTATTGGTGTGAGTGTTTTAACTTTGATGTGACATCTTGATATGTGTGTGAAACTCATCCAATGGCGTAGAACTAATATACACCATAACATGTATATTTTTAACCATTAGATTCTTATACTTTTTAGAAAAATGATCAAAAATAGTGTTTTATAATATAGATTGTAACCCAATGTGGGGTCCTATGCCCTTAACCCAAAAATCCAAAAACCAGGCTTTAAGCCCGTAGTAAGACTTTTACCACCACGGCCCAACCCCAGAATCCATCGAAACCCTAATTTTTCAAACATTTTCAAATTTCAAAATCCAAGAACTTTCCCGCTGTTCTCCTCTCCAACGGTAAATAACAAAAGCAGCAGTACTCCATTACTCAAATTTTGAAATTTTGAACCGCCCTTGCATAATTAATATCACACCCCCTATATATACACGTACTACCCTGTATTTCTCTTCCCCTGCTCTGTATTTTTACTCTCAATCGACAAAAAGAAAAAATCCCACAGGCGTCTTAATACACGTCTAGGGAAAAATCTCTCTCTAGAATTTTACAGTACAATTTAACAACAAAGATCCAAGAAAAATGAGGGAGTGCATCTCGATTCACATTGGACAGGCCGGTATTCAGGTTGGAAACGCCTGCTGGGAGCTCTACTGCCTTGAACATGGCATTCAGGTACCTAACCTCTTTTGAATCATTTAGAAAGTTAGGTCATTATAATAATCAACATCTCAAACTCCAGTTATTTTAAATAATAATACTCCATAATAATTTTAGAGAGACATGTATCTAACATTGAAAACTGACACATCAAAATTAGTTAGTAAATGAAGTCGATATAAGGCTCATCCTTTTCGCAATTTATTATTTAGCAAATGAGTAATTATCATATTGATATGTTACTATTTAATGTCAACTAATGCAGTCTATGTTTGGTTTGTTCTATGTGCTGATCTAGTTTTTCCTCTTCTGATTTTGTAGCCTGATGGACAAATGCCAAGTGACAAGACTGTGGGCGGCGGAGATGATGCTTTCAATACCTTCTTCAGTGAAACCGGAGCTGGAAAGCATGTTCCCAGAGCTGTATTCGTGGATTTGGAGCCGACCGTTATAGATGAAGTGAGGACCGGAACTTACAGACAATTGTTCCACCCCGAGCAGCTCATTAGTGGCAAAGAAGATGCCGCTAATAACTTTGCTAGAGGCCATTACACAAGTAAGAAGTTCGAATCTCTTACTCTCATATCTTAGGCTTTATTTCTTTTAAACCTCTGATCAATTGGGAAAAAAAATCATAGCTTAAAAGTTGGTTAATAGGAATGATACCTCTGAATAGGTGCAAAATATCTCAATGGACATTGTTCCGAAATAGTCAAAACAAAATACGTTTAGAGCAACTCCAACTCAAAACACTATTTTGATGTTGATTTTGGTGTCATTTTTATACCATATTTTTTTTCAACTCCAACTACAAAAATATAATATTCTCTTTATTATTCTATTATTTTATCAAATCATATAAGTTATTATTATTATATATTATATTGTACTAATTATTTTATTATAGATATTATTATTAATTATTTATAATAATTATAATTATAATTTATAAAACTAAAAATTACTAAATTAGCATAACATATGACTAAATTAAAATTAATTATAATTTAAAAATTACTAGATATTATGGAAATAAACATTGCATTGCTGGAATTTTTTTTTATTAATATTGCTAATTTAAAAAAAAGTAAACTAAAAAATTTAAATTATAAGTATAAAAATGAATAAAAATGACCTAATTGATATTTATAAGTAAATAACAATAAAGATAGATAAAAATTGAAAAAAAAAAGAGTGGAGGATGCTGTGGTGTGAACAATGCCACACGGCACTGTAGATAGCAGCAAATATGGTTTGAAAAATTTAGTGTGAAAATTATACTAAATTTGGTGTTTTGGTGCAATGTTGGAGTTTGCCTAAAGGCCAACTCTAAAGTTGTACCAAAACACCAAATTTAGTGTAGATTTAATACCATTTTGCTCCGATCATGCACCATTTTTGCTGTTGTCTACATTGTCACACCATATTTGGTGTGACACTGTTCATTCACAGCACGGCATTCCCCCGCCACCCTTTTTTTTTTCATTTTTATACTTATAATTTAAAGTTTTTAGTTTATTTTTTTTAATTAGCAATATTAATAATTTGTTTTATTAAAAAAATTAATTTATTCTATACTTTATTGTAATTAATGTAATTAATATTTTTAATATATATAATAATAAGGAAAAAACATTTAAACTTCATGAATTTAAACTTACATTAAAATGAAACATGTTTAAAACAAAGTTGAAATAATGCAACATAGAATAATAAAGAGAATATTCTATTTTTGGAGATGATATACTTTTTTGTGTTATATTTAGTGTTGTGGTTGGAATTGAAAAAAAAATATATTGTGACAATAGTAAAATGTTGTTTTGGGTTGGAGTTGCTCTTAGGCCACGTTCGAATTTCAGATGAAAAAACAAACTTCACCTTATTTTCTTAATTCTTAATATAGTTATGTAATATAATATTTTTTTGATGAATTTTGGTTGCAGTTGGGAAAGAAATTGTGGACTTGTGCCTGGATAGGATTAGGAAATTGGCTGATAACTGCACTGGGCTTCAAGGGTTCTTGGTTTTCCATGCTGTTGGTGGTGGTACTGGCTCTGGCCTTGGATCTCTTCTTCTTGAAAGGCTTTCTGTGGACTACGGAAAGAAATCAAAGCTTGGGTTTACAGTTTACCCTTCTCCTCAGGTCTCAACATCTGTGGTTGAGCCTTACAACTCTGTTCTATCAACTCACTCGCTTCTTGAGCACACTGATGTTTCTGTGCTCCTCGACAATGAAGCTATCTACGATATCTGTCGTAAATCTCTTGATATTGAAAGACCCACTTACACTAACCTCAACAGGCTTGTCTCCCAGGTATTCAATCAAATGCTGGTAGAATTTTAATGCTGTATGATTACTGATTAGTTTCAGTCTCGTGTTTGATGAAATGTTTGAAAGAAAAAGGGGTTTGAAAATAACACTGTAATTTTGTGGGTACAGGTCATTTCTTCGCTAACAGCCTCTCTCCGATTCGATGGAGCGCTAAATGTGGATGTAACTGAGTTCCAGACTAATTTGGTCCCATACCCAAGAATCCATTTTATGCTTTCTTCATATGCACCTGTTATATCAGCTGAAAAGGCCTACCATGAGCAACTCTCTGTTGCTGAAATCACAAACAGCGCATTTGAGCCCTCGTCTATGATGGCTAAATGCGATCCTCGACATGGGAAATACATGGCTTGCTGTTTGATGTACAGGGGTGATGTAGTTCCAAAAGATGTGAACGCTGCTGTGGCCACCATCAAGACCAAGAGGACCATTCAGTTTGTGGACTGGTGCCCAACTGGGTTCAAGTGTGGGATCAACTACCAGCCACCCACTGTGGTGCCTGGTGGGGACTTGGCCAATGTTCAGAGGGCAGTTTGTATGATATCCAACTCGACCAGCGTTGCTGAGGTGTTCTCGAGGATCGATCATAAGTTTGATTTGATGTATGCGAAGAGAGCGTTTGTGCATTGGTATGTTGGTGAAGGTATGGAGGAAGGGGAGTTTTCAGAGGCTAGAGAGGACTTGGCTGCACTTGAGAAGGATTATGAGGAAGTTGGACTTGAATCTGCAGAAGGGGAAGAAGATGATGGTGAAGAGTACTAGATAAGAGAGTAGTGGTGCGTAAGGTTGTTGCTTTTGTTTTTGAAACCGGAAGCCAATGGTCTCATTGGTTCTTGAAATATGTTAGGTAGTTTGTATCTCTAGTGTTTATCATCAGTTTAAATTGACTCAGTTTCTTGCATATTTTGTTCAAGCAAACTTTACTTTCTTTTGTTTCATTCGTGCTATATTAGTTACAAGAGTTTAATTATGTCAGTAATTAGAGCGATTAGTATAATCAGCAGCCTAGTGTGTCTCATTGGTTATTTACAAGATCAACTTCCCAATTCTATACTAATTACAGACACACTAGGCTTCATCACTGAGTGTGATTCTACAGTCTGCAATGAATTTTGAACAACTAGGTTGAATGAAATTCAATTGTGCAATACGGATTAAAACATTTAGTAGAATCCCTCCCAATCAGAGCCGTATATACAACAAATGAAACCCTACATCAACGTAACGAAACTAATTATAGAACCATACAAGAAGTTCAAAGGAAGCTACAAAATCTAATTTGATTCGGTACCCTGTTGCGCCAGATGGCTTAAAAAGAAGTTCGGATGATAAAAGAGAGAATTTGAGGAAGAAATGGATGAGAGAATATTTCTTTTTCTTATTATTTCCAGATTTCACAATCAAATTCACAAATTTGGTTATCAATTTGGTTTGAATTTTTAAAAAATAATTTTGTTTTTTTTTTCTTTGAAAAAAAATAAATCATATTTGGTTCAACCTTTTTAAAAAACTTCATTCGAATAAAAAGAATAATTCTTCCTATTTTCTTTTGTATTTTAGAAAACTTTAAGAAATGAATAAAAAATAAGGATTATATATATATTTTTGTAAAATTTTAAAAATAATTCACCATACAAAAATCAAACTAAAAAACTAGTTTTAAAGATAGAGTAAATTTTAAATTAAACATTTAAAAATTCTAACAAAATGGAACCGTTAACATCTCCAATATAACCAGATATTGGAGAAAGCTCTACATAATAATAAGCATAAAGTTTTCATCTTGAGGGTTATTTGGGTTTCGATACCGTTTATTTATCATAATTGTGAACTCACAGTGTGCAAATGTATTGAGAAGGGGACCGAGGACAATTACGGGATTTCACATAGATGATAAGAGTGATTCCCAAAACTCAATTACTTGAAACTTTGATATCCAAAGCATAATTATGACGGAGAGGACACATAAAGGGAAGAACTCGAAGGTAACCAAGGGTCGCCCCAAATTCTCACATCTTTGCCAGAAACAACATTCCATCTCACTCCTTTCTTTAATACTTCCCTTCCTTCTAGCATACTTGACCAAAACCGTGAGGGTCTACTGCCTCTCTTTGCCTCCAAAAAAGAAACATTCGGGTAGTAGATTGCTTTAATAAACTGAGCCCAGTACGAATTCAATTCATTAATCAATCTCCACCCTTGCTTAGCTAGTAACGCAGCATTGAAACACTTGAAATCTTTGAAACCAAGTCCTCATGAAAACTTAGGCTTAGAAACTTCTATCCATTTTTTCCAGCAAAAACTTTTCTTTCCATCAGAGTTGCCCCACCAAAAGAAACGCACCAATGCATTTAACTTCTTGCAAAAGCAAATAGGAAAAGAAAAGCAGGACATAGCATAAGCAGGGATAGCTTGAATAACTGCCTTAATCAGCACTTCCTTTCCCGCTTGCGAGAGACAATTAGCCTTCCATCCTTTCAATTTATTAGAGACTCTTTCTAAGATAAAATTCATATCGTGCCTTCTAGATCTACCGAAAAAAGCAGGTAACCCAAGATATTTAGGATTATCATCCAGCAGGTTAACTTTGAATGCCGAACATACCCAATCCTCATCTGAGGCTTTCCCGTATTCTTCCAACAAGGATAATATAAAGTTCAAACTTCTTCCTTCTAATTTACAAAAGAAAATAGAGTCGTCCGCAAAGAACAAGTGGGATAACGGGGGACAGTTACGACGAATTTTGATACCCGAGAAGCTTCCTTTTTGTAAACCGTCCGATAAATTGATGGATAGGACTTCTTGAACAAGCAAAAACAGGTACGGAGATAACGGGTCTCCTTGCCTTAATCCTCTTTGAGGTCGAAACATTGCAGATGGCTCGCCATTGATAATAACCCGAAAAGAGACCGGACCAACACATTGCAAAACCAGATTAACCCAACTTTGAGCAAACCCCATCTTCCTCATAGTGGCATCAAGAAAATCCCATTCAATTCTATCGTATGCCTTATTGAGATCGATTTTTAAGGCCACGTCTTTCTGAGAGCTTTTCGATTTGCATTTGAGGAAATGGAACGCTTCATGAGCAATCACTATACTATCTTGAATCAATCTCCCCGGAACAAAAGCGGCTTGATTATGAGAAATCAATCCTGGAAGAATAACTTTCAATCTGTTGGCCATGCACTTAGCAATTATTTTATAAAGAAAATTACATAGGCTAATAGGCCGAAACTGTGAGATACTAATAGGATTGGGGGTTTTAGGGATAAGAGCAATGAAGGTTTGGTTGATTTCTTTCAAAATAAAGCCTCCATCAAAGAAGCTCTTGACTGCCTTACATACACTCGGGCCAATGATACTCCAATTCTTATGGAAAAAGATCTCGGAGAAACCGTCCGGACTCGGAGCCTTAAGGTCCCCCAATTGAAAAGTAGCTTCAGTAATTTCCTTATCCGTCATAGGCCGGCACAAAGTCGAATTCATCTCACTTGAAACATTTCTAGGAACCGCCTTCAAAACTTCTTCAAAATCTTGGTGTCTAGAGGCAGAGTACAAATTACTAAAATACTCAGTAATATGTGATTTAATCTGTTCTTCCTCCGTAATCCATCCCGAAGGGGAATTTAATTTAACAATCCTATTCACTTGGCGTCGCTGCAATGTAGTAGAATGGAAAAATCTGGTATTACGATCCCCAGCTTTTAACCACTTCACTCTCGATCTTTGAAGCCAATATATCTCTTCTTTTTTTTGAAAGTCATCCATTTCTTCGATGATTCTTTTTTCTTTCAGCCGTAGATCACCATTGATATTCTCCTTTTGAACCTGTTTTAATTCAACATTTAGCTGCTCCAACTTCCTTCTTCCATTGATGTTAGCTTCCTTCCTCCAATTCAAAATATCCTCTTTACATTTTTTTGAATTTAGAAACCAATTGAAACATCAATGATCCTGGAACATTACTATCCCAAACCTTTGAAATAATATTTTTACAATTTGAGAAATCATTCCAAGAAGCTTCGAACCTGAAAGAAGATCTTCTTTTTTTACTTGCAATGCCCAAATCTAAAATGACCGGGCAGTGAAGAAGCTGTTCAGCTGTGAAGAAGCTAAAGCTATTGAAAGCATTCCGGTGGCTATTTCGGAAGGGAAGGATAAATAGGTTTGGCACTTTACTCAGCTGGGCAAATTTAGTGTCAAGTCTGCCTACCAAGAAGCCTTAAAACAAAAAAAATGCAGATTCTAGTAGTTTGGCTTCTACGTCTTTTCCTCCTTCGAAGGTGCTGTGGAAGTCTATTTGGAAAGCAAGTGTTCCTCCCATGCTCAAACATTTTTGGTGGAAAGACTTAAATTTAGAGAGAGAAATGTTATTCTTTATTTCATATCTATATGAGCTTAGGATTACATATATATATATATACAAAAGAAATGGGAATGGGAATGTAGTCTAAGATGGTGGCCATCTAGAAGCCAACCATCTAGAAGGGGTGTGGTGTGTTCCCATGTGTTCATACAATATTACATTCTAACACTCCCCCTCAAGTTGGTGCATAAATATCAAACATGCCCAACTTGCTGATCAATCTGGAAAATATTCTGTTTGAAACAGCTTTGGTAAGAACATCAGCCAGCTGATCTTCTGAACGTATATGAGGCACAGCAATAACGTTTTCTTCCAATTTCTCTTTAATGAAGAATCTGTCCACTTCCACATGTTTTGTTCTATCATGTTGAACCGGATTTTGAGCAATATCACATGCTGCTTTGTTATCACAATATAACACCATAGCTCCTCTCGGTGGATAACCCAAATCAGTTAATAAAAGTTTTAGCCATAATAACTCTTGGACTCCCATTGCCATTCCTCGATATTCAGCCTCAGCACTTGATCGAGACACGACATTCTGTTTCTTGCTTCTCTAGGTAACGAGATTCCCACCCACAAACGTAAAGTATCCTGATGTAGATCTTCTATCACTTAAATTTCCAGCCCAATCAGCATCAGTGTATCCTTCAACTTTCGAGATATCACTATTCTTTGTAAACAAAATTCCTTTCCCTGGAGATACCTTAAGATAACTAATGATTTTCATAACAGCTTTCATATGTTTCTCTCCAGGATTATGCATGAATTGACTCACTATACTCAATGCATAAGAAATGTCAGGTCTGGTATGTGCTAAGTACATTAACCTTCCTACCAATCTCTGATAGCGCTCTTTGTTGACGGGTACTTGATCAGCTTCGATTTCCAATTTTAAACCTTCTTCCATGGGTGTTTCTGATGGCTGACAAGCAGACATTCCGGTTTCACATAACAAATCCATTGCATACTTTCTCTGAGATAGAAATATGCCTTTGGAGGACCTAGACACTTCAATTCCCAAGAAATACTTCAATTCGCCAAGATCTTTCATCTCGAATTCCCGAGATAGATGCTCCTTTAGAGCTTCTCGTTCTTGTGAGTCATTCCCGGTAACTACCATATCATCAACATAAACGATGAGTGCTGTGATCTTCTCATTGCACCTTTTCAAAAATAATGTATGATCAGAATTGCTTTGTTTGTAACCAAATTTCCTCATCGACCTAGTGAATCTTCCGAACCAAGCTCTGGGAGATTGTTTCAGACCATACAGAGATTTTTTCAATTTGCATACCTTATTTCTGTGTTCCACAGGGACTTCGTACCTGGTGGGAATTCCATATATACTTCTTCTTCCAAATCCCCATGTAAGAAAGCATTCTTTACATCAAATTGCTGTAGTGGCCAATCCAGATTTGTAGCTAACGAGAGCAAGACACGCACTGTATTGATTTTTGCCACCGGTGCAAATGTCTCTAGATAATCGATTCCTTGAGTCTGGGTGTAACCTTTTGCTACAAGTCTAGCTTTATATCTTTCAATGGTTCCATCCGCCTTATATTTGACCGTATACACCCATTTGCAACCGACCCGCCTTTTTTTTGGTGGTAATTCAACTATATCCCATGTGTTATTCTTTTTCAAGGATCTCATCTCCTCATCCATAGCTGCTTTCCATGTTGGATCATTAAAGGCTTTCTGCACACTGTTAGGAATAGATACAGAGGATAACTGATATACAAATGACTTATTCGATTCAGACAACTTATCATAAGACACATGATTACTCATGGGGTATTTGGCTTTACTGGTAAGATCGGGTTCATATGTTGGTTTCGGAATACCTCTATTGTTTCGGGAGGGAGTTGCCTTTTAAAAGGTTCAGGAGAATGTACCTGATATTCAGACATAGACGTGTCATAGAGAGAGGATTGTCATTTGTATCAAGCGGGGGCAATTGTAAGTTTGGACTTAGTGAACTTGGTTCTGACGACTGTGACGATGGTTGTGGACTTAGTGAACTTGGTTCTGACGACTGTGACGATGGTTGTGGACTTAGTGAACTTGGTTCTGACGACTGTGACGATGGTTGTGGCGAACTCGGCATTACCGAAACTTGTGGTGAGATCTCAACTT
The DNA here is from genome assembly GCA_021464415.1 of Lonicera japonica. NCBI lineage: Eukaryota > Viridiplantae > Streptophyta > Magnoliopsida > Dipsacales > Caprifoliaceae > Lonicera > Lonicera japonica. The sequence continues at coordinate 40,068,731 of CM038469.1, read as the reverse complement.
GGTCGTTGTTACTACAATCAAGAGTTTGAACTTCACTATAATGCTCCCCCTGAAGTTCAGTCTTCTGAAAATACGTCTCTTCTTCATGAAATACGACATCCTTAGTCACATACATCTTCCGTGACGGAGGATGATAGCACCGATACCCTTTTTGATTAGATGCATAGCCCACAAATATGCACTTGATTGCACGAGATTCGAGCTTGTTCCGTTGTTCTTTAGGTAAGTGAACAAATGCCACACAACCAAAGATTCGCGGAGGTAAGTTGGATTCGTGAGGAGTCGAGACTGCTTTATGGAGTACATCGAATGGCGTTTGAAAATCAAGAATTGCTGATGGAACACGATTGATCAAATATGCGGCCGATGAAAGTGCTTCACCCCAGTAAGACACTGGAACATGCGCCCAAGTAATGATGCCCGGACCATCTCTAACAAATGTCGATTCTTCCTTTCTGCAACCCCATTTTGTTGTGGCGTATATGGGCAGGTAGTTTGATGGATAATCCCATGACGATGAAAGAATTCCTGTAAAGATGTAGCCATATATTCGCCTCCATTATCGCTTCGAACTACCTGAATAGTAGCATTATATTGGGTGTTAATCTGTTTATGAAATCGCTGAAATAAAGAACTGACTTCACTCTTAGATTTCATAGGACAGATCCATGTCATTCTAGTACAATCATCAATAAAAGTGACAAACCATCGAAAACCACTCAAAGAATTATTCGGGGATGGTCCCCAAACATCAGAATGGATTAACATAAATGGAACTGAGCATTTATTCAATGATGATGAAAAAGAAGTACGATGACTCTTTGCCAGTTCACATGTTTCACACTTTAAAGTAGAAAGATCGACATTCTTAAACAATTGAGAAAATAACTTTTTCAAGTAGCCAAACGACGCATGACCCAAACGACGGTGCCATAACCAAATTTCATCTTCACTTTCTTTTCTCGGATAGTACCAGTTTGTAGAGCCTGATGTAACTGGTTCGTGTCTTTCACTTTTAGGTCCAAGTAGTACAATTTGCCCCGCCTAATCCCATAACCAATCGTCTGTCTTGTCTGAATATCCTTAAAAACACAATGATTAGGCCAAAACACAACGATACAATTTAAGGCATTAGTAATTTGAGGGACGGAGATCAAATTGTAATTGAGTGAAGGAACTATAAGAACAGAGTTTAAATTCAGAGAATTAGATAAATGAATTATCCCTTCACCAATAACAGGGACTGGATCCCCATTAGCTGTGGAAATGAAATTGGTGGATGAGGGGGTAACAGTGGTAACATGTCTAGAATCGAATGTCATATGATCTGTAGCACCAGAGTCAATTATCCATGTATTATTCAAAACAGAGGCAGAATTTAAGGCCTTACCAGTGGTGTGAGCAGTGGCAAGTAATCCAAGGCCTTCTTCCCATCACCTTCATTCTTATGGCTTGAACGACGATCCCGTGAATGATCCCACCAGTCCGGATAGCCGATTACTTGATAGCATCCCTTTTTAGAGTGTCCGTTTGTCCACATACCGAACAGGGGGGATATTGAGACCTGCCTCCTCGGTCCCTTGATTGTGAGTCACGAGATAAAGTTGCTTGCATTTGCCATTCGAGTTTTTCCGGGTCTGATCACGTTGCGAGCAACTATAGCCGTGGCATCGATATTAGCAATGTCACTGTTCATAGTTCTTCGCCTGATATCCTCTCGACGAATAAGTGAATATGTTTCTTCCAATTCTGGAACGGGATCTTTTCGCAAGATTTCACCTCGGATTTGTTCATTCTCGTTATCCAATCCAGCCAAAAATATGTGAACTCGTAGACGTTGGATTGACTTTCTGTAGGATTCGATGTCATTTGGATTTTCCATAACCACTTTATCGCGATGATCCAATTCGCTGAAAATTTCTGTAAGTTCTCCATAATATTCAGAAAGAGATCGGCCACTTTGTTTAGCTGTAAACGCCTTCTGATTCAACGTAAAAACCTGTAATTCGTCAGCCCCATCATAGAATGCTTTAGATAGAGACTTCCAAATTTCTCGTGCCGTAGGAACCCGGATGTATCGCTTCATAATCTCCGGTTTCATGGACATTAAAAGCCATCTTTTTACCCTCTGATTATCTGAACTCCACGCTTCATATTCGCTGGTTCCCTCTGTCGGGATTTGAGTCGTACCGCGGAGAAACGAAAATTTTTGTTTTTCCGCAATATGCATCTCCATAAGTTGAGACCAAATATCATAATTGGTTTCATCCAAAGTAACCCCGATATTGAATGATGAATTCTCTGTTTGAACGATGATTGGGGACGAGTTAGACCTCGATGATTCAGTGATTGCAGTTGGATCGGTAGTCATTTTTGAGTATTATAACTAGTACTGATAAATAGAAGCGAAATTCAAAAAAACGGAGGCCGGATTTGCAATCAGGACGGTCAAAAAACCTAGGAACCGGTCTAACTTTGTAGAGAACCGGTCAAAAAACTGAAAAACCGGTCAAAAGTTGCTTCTGGAAATAAACCGGTTCAAGAGAAAAAACCTGCTGTTGACTGTTGACTAACGGAGTCAGTGAACAGTATTAACGGCGTCAGTAAACAGTGCTGACGGCGTTAATTAACGGCGTAAGTGAACAGTGTTAACGGCGTCAATGAACAGTACTAACGGCGTTAATTAACGGCGTCAGTGAACAGTGTTAACGGCGTCAGTGAACAGTGCTGACGGCGTCAGTGAACAGTGTACGCCTGCTTTGAGAGATATTTTTTTTTTCTCTCCTTGTGTTTTTGATGAGCCTTGAGAGTATTAGTAGAGATCTGAGTTTGTGGTAGTATGTGAGCTTTGAATCTAGATTTGAAATAATATAAGAGGGTTTTGAGATGAGCTTTGAGTGAAGAGGATGAAGACCACTAAGAAGATGAGCAAATGCAGAAGGCTTTTGAGAGGAGGCTGCAGGATGATGTTGGAGGAAGGAATTATCCCTCTGATACCAACTTAAATTTAGAGAGAGAAATGTTATTCTTTATTTCATATCTATATGAGCTTAGGATTACATATATATATATATACAAAAGAAATGGGAATGGGAATGTAGTCTAAGATGGTGGCCATCTAGAAGCCAACCATCTAGAAGGGGTGTGGTGTGTTCCCATGTGTTCATACAATATTACATTCTAACAGAAAGTGTGTGTTAATGCTATCGCCTCAAAGGAGAACCTGTGGAAACGTAAATGTAAGATGAATCCCTTGTGCTCTCGGTGTTTTAAGGAGATTGAATCTATTGAGCATGTCATTTTCAGATGTAATTTTGCTTCAATGGTGTGGAAAGAGTTTGCAGAAATTGACAGCTCCTCTTTTAAATCTGTTGTCTCGGCAATTGAATGGACTGAGGAGTTAGTTTCAAGAGGAGGTGATCTTTTTGAATGGATCAGTATTATTGGATGGAATATTTGGAAAGCTAGAAATGCTTTAGTTTTCGAAAATGAGCAGTGTGCTCCGTCCTTGGTGGTGGTCTCTGCCAGAAATATGATAACCGATTCAGGAGTATTGTCCATGCCTTCTACTTCCCAATCGGTTAGGCCTGATCAAAACTTTCTAGCTTGGAATGATATTGCTTTTATGGGACCTTCATGTTTTTTCTTCTTGTGTGATGGTGCTTTTGAAGCTCCTTCTCCCAAAGCTGCTGCTGCGTGTCTTTTATTTGACAGGTCTTTCCACCTTTGTGATGGTGTTGCAAAGAAAGTTGTTGCTTCTTCTGCTTTAATGGCAGAAGCGATGGCGGTTAGAGAAGCATGTATCGTCGGAGCTAAGAGGAATTTATTCGGCTCAATCATTTGCAGCGACTCTAGAACTGTGATTTCTTTGGCTTCTTCGTACCTCGACCCTCCCTGGGAGATAGAGGCATTAGTGGGTGATATTCGGAGCTTTGCGGCTAGTTTTAATTTTAGGTTCCTTTTTGTTAAGAAAGATATAAATGTTATAGCTCATAGAATTGTTAGAGTTACTTTTCATGATTCCCTCCCCTGCAATTGGGTGTCTGTTATGCCTTCCTCAGTTAGGAGTTTGTTAGAAAGGATGGCTTAGGTTGTGTTTGGTTGCTCACTATTTTTTTTTTCCATAAAATTTTAAAAACTCAACTCAAAATTAACTCTACTTTCATGCTTCTCAAAATTTATTTCACTATACTTTCTCTCTCTAATTTTTTTTTAAAACGCCATAACTTTAAATCCAAAAATCAAAAAATAATAAAAAATATATATTTGAAACCTACTCATCGAGATTTATAAAATAAGATCAATCGTGACTATTTTTTGAAATTTTTTATGCGTTTTTTTCATTGGTTGAAAAAAAGTCAAACAAAACTAAATTCACTTTTCAACATAAAAACTCTAACTCAAAACATTCAACCAAACACCAAATTTTTAAAAACTTATCTAGAAAATTTGTCTAGAAACATTAACCAAACACAACCTTAATGTTTTTTCTTTCTGGTTTTTGTTGATCAAAAAAAAATTGATATGTTGATAAGATTACGCAAAGTATTTTGATTAAAAAAAAAAAGAAGAAGCATAATTATGGCAACTAAACGGTACCCACAATTCAAATGACCCCTATTTTTTTTCACGAACTTAATCTTTTTTTTTAATTTAGTAACACCTTTCAAACTATAATAATAATAATAACCTAGGAAAATTGAAGAATTAGGTTTGAATAATGTAATACAAAATACCTTATTGAGATGATTCTTTTTAAACTCGATCAAATACTTTTATTTTATTAAGCTTGTAATCTACTCTTTAAATATACTCACAGATTCATATTCCTCAAATTCCCAATTCATAGTTGTATCGGTATGCTCTCAGAGAAGTATTGTTCAACATTTCCAAAAGATATCTCAGTAATCTTCATAATTAATTTCACAAAGTAAAGTTATCTCATACACGAGCAAATTAAAACAACTAGCTTCACATATATTTACACACACATACAAATTCACGTAGCTATCTATACACACATATATATATAGATGATCTGAAGATCGTAAAAGTAAATATAATAGAAGAACCATGACTAATTAAATTAGTGAACTACGCCGGCGCCGAGAGGCGAAGCCGGTAGTATCTGTCTCGGAAAGACCACCACACCGACATGAGAAGAAGCCAACTGATCATCACCACCGTCGACGACCTTATTATTATTATCTTTACTACTCAAATTTACAACAATATCATAACCGAGATACGAATCTTCCTCTCTTATCCTCAAAATCTGTATATGTAATCGCACATCAACATTCTTACTCGGCCATTTCTTCACCTTCACGACCGACTTCGGCGACTCCATTTCAATTCTCTCCTCCGAGGCTGAATTTTCCGACGACAACTCTTTCGGTTTGTGGAGATCTTTTGAATAGGTATTAAGATTATTCATTACCGTCATAGTGCGTTTTGAATGCGTAGAAAAAAAAGTATTTGGTATTAAGGCGTACGTTAAGAGGTGCAAGTTAGCAACGATTTTCGTGTGAGAATAATGGTGCGAGATGGAGGTGGATGTCTGGTATATATATAGAGAGAAAGAGAATGTTTTAAGGTGGCGTTGAAGGAGATTTTTTATGGACACGACACGTGTTAATATGTGGGGAGAGATTTTTACATGATTATCGATTTACCAATCGGTATGGTGAGATGTCGACCGTCTGTTGTTCAAAAAAATAAAAATAAAAATATGGACCATGTGGTGAGATGAGCAGAAGAATATGACAGAAGATTTTTTTTTTTTTTTGATATTCTATAAAATTAAAGTTTCTACACTTAAAATGTCTAAACAAGGAGGTTTATTTTGTAAAATTCATAAATCACAATATAATAAAATTAAATTAGGTGTTGGGCACCTTAACGAACCGAATTGAAGTGTTCAGCTTTATGCATGCTTGCTTAACTCATGAACGGATTATTAATTGAGTTTAGACCAACTCAACAACTAATGGTTAAGATTCAGTAAAATTTTTATTTATTTTCACTTGGATTAAATCAAACGAGCTTAACATATATTGAGCTTAAATTTTTAAACAAACTCTTGCATGCTAAGCTCAAGACATACATGCATGAGATAATCCAGAACTTTTTTTTTTTTAAAACTTACTCAGTTATATTAATTTTCTCAAGTGAAATTGATCCTGTTGAAACTGACTAATTTAATAAACGAATCTTAATAAAAAGTTGTACTTAAGCTTAATAATTATTCATAACAAACTAACATTTTCAAACCATATTCAATGACTCCGTGAATCTAATTAACCCAAAGTTACATTCTTACTTTTGCAAAAATACTAATATTAAAATGAAATTAAAATAACTACCATCGGAACAATTAATGCGCTATATTATTATGCAATGTGAAATGTTACCAGAGAATTCGTATTTGTTTTGCCTTGGAGTCACTTTCTTGTACGAAATTGTTGTTGACTAATCCATGAAGAAGATATCGCGTGCAAGATTTTTTTGTTTTTGTTTTTGTTTTTGTTTTTTTGACATGCTTACCTTGGCAAAATCAAATCATTAACGATAAAAGTAGTGGGGGGGATTAAGAATGTTGAAAGATGGAGGTGATGTGTTGAAAAGAGAGTGGGCCTAAGTCAGCATCAAAATCTAAAACATCGAAACCGTGGCAAAGTTTTGGAACTCCAAGATCTAAAAAGAAGGATGAAGTGATGTACAAGTGGCATTTGATTAACATAGGAGCCTGAATTATGGCCGTGTATTCCCAATCCCAAGTGACCGAAGCTGACCAGCTGGGGAACAGGTGGCCTATTGTTTGGATACGCGAATTTCGTATCTCCACCTCTTTCTTCTTCCGGATTTGCATTGACCAATATGTATCTTGGACCATTGGGACCTACGAACAAGTATTAATCCGGTCTCAAATTAATAATTTTCTATAAAAAAATTTAAGCAAATTTGTTAGTTAAATACGAAATTTATATTATATTGCAAAATTTAGTTTATTAATTGAACTCAAACTTCTCTACACAAATAAGCATGCCTTTATTAACAAATAGGTAATTCTAATTCAAAGGTTATGACAAATTTTGAATTGGCTAAGGTTGAATATTTGTATTCCAAATCAACTTTTACAATTACGTAGATTTTATCCATGATAATGCTCAACACACAAAGCGATTGACGCATCCACTAAACTTGGGTTTCAATAATTAGTGGCTTGAATTCATGGGTATGGCGCAAGTATTGTGGTTCAAATTTTGCATGAAATATGTTGCGCAAATGCCATATATATCTCGAAGTTAGTCCTGGTTGATATATGTCAAACGCAAAGCGGGAATCAAACACATCATACCACAGCTAAAATGGTTTAATTTCTCTTGTCCCATTAGACATAATCAATGCTCTAGAAACTTACAACGATTTCTCATACAAACTTTGTTTTGTACTGTCGTATAATGCTACCGTATTGTTTTCAAAATTATACCCCGAGTTGGGAGAATATTGTAATATCCAAAATACTGGGCAAGAAATGGGCTCAGCGAAGAATTGGACCTGATAAGAATACTCGTCTGTGCCATTGGTACACTAACCAATCATGGTGCGGGGTCCGACTTAAAACACTCGCGGATCAAAAAATCGTTACGCACCTAAATCAGTCGCTAGATGCTTAACAAACTTCTCCCTAAAGCATAAAGATGTCGATTTATCCATTGGCAATTACATCAAACATTAATTATCAAAATCAAAAGTAAATTCAATCTAAAAAAAGGCACAATAAACTCTAATCCAATCAACCAAACAAGCAGAACTTGTAGTCATAAGTAAATTAGACCGATGAAACAAAAAGTTGGGATTGAAGAGAAAAAAATTATAATGATATCATTCTTCAGTCTTCATCTTCCTCGTCACCATCACCACCACCAGCAGCTTTCTTGGCCGCAGCCTTTTGGTTCCTTCGCTTGACTCTTCCAGGACGACCACCTCCAAAGGGGCTAGTTAGGGAGAAATCAATGTGCTTCTGTGAGTCCACCCTCACCATGAAAGATGGTACATTAACCACCTGCCTCCCAACCCTGTTTTAAGAATATATATTAACTTGTAAAGCACTTTCCCTACGATTCCACAAACGAGTCAAGAACATTATTGACATGTAATGTTTTGGCTTTCTTTGAGATAATAAATTAGGAGTCCACTATTCCATTTTGGAATGTCCCAAATTAAGCGTCCAATATTCATTTTCATAACATAATCAATGTACTAATACTCATGATAGCAAACTAATTTTGTTTTGAACCGATGATTGTGACCATTGACCAAACTAGTGTATTCTTAAACAATGTTAAAGTCAAATATCTGTAACATATTAGGAGTACACTATTACATTTTGGGATGTCCCATATTAAGAGTTCACTATTCCTTTTCAAAACATAATCAATGTACCAAAACTCGCGATAGTAAACAAGTTTTGTTTTGAACCATTGATTATGACCAAACTACTGTATTCTTAAACACTGCTAAATTCAAACGTGAACTCTTAATTAGGGACATTGGGAGTATAAAACTTATTTGACAGAAACAATAAGTAATATTAGGAGCAAAGGGATGAACAACAGCACTGAATGCATACAGTTAAAAACCCACGGTTCTGATAACATATTAGCTAAAGAAAATGCACAAAGAACACAATCATACTATATATACATATACCTGATATGCCTCTGTCTGATGAGCACACGAGCATGGTGGATTGACTTGGCCATACCAGTCTTGAATACAAGGGTTTGAAGACGGCGTTCAAGGAAATTTTCCACAGTCAAAGCCAAGACATAATCGAGCTTGTTTTGGCTTTCATCAAGAAGCCCATACCTGTTCATCCTGCGGAGAAGGGCTTCACCCTCAAAGATCCGACGAGGGTCCTTCTCGTCTAGAGTGAGAAGCATCCTTGCAGCATTACGGATGCGACTCAATGCATATTGTACCCTCCACAGCTCTCTTTTACACCTAAGTCCATACTCTCCAACAAGCTTCAACTCTGCATCCAAACGCTCCTTTTCGTAGGGTCGACGAGGCTTCTTGAAAGTCTTCCCATCTGAAACCACAAAACATAATGCATTCAGAAGTATTCTTGGGGCAAATAGATTACAAATGTGAAAATTTATATCCCCACATAGAGTTAAACAAAAACTTAAGAACCAGAATTACATATATAATAACAAACCATGATATCAATATTTCGGGGGTCAATTGATCATCCAATTAATAACCTAAATTATGGGGAATCCTCACAATATAAAATTGATTACTTGGGAGGATTGCAGTCCATTTGGTCCGTGACAAATGTAGAAGCAAAGTGTAAATTAATGATTTTGAATATCAATATCAAATTTATCGTAACTTGGGAATCAAACAACAGAAAATCTCAACCGCAAAACACAAATGTTCTTGAGAGATAAGAGTCTTTTTCTACAGAAGATGAAAACACAAGATCATTTCTCAAATTTTGTCTTGCTTCAATATTTCATTTTATACTTGTACTAGACACAGTTTCATACTTGCAAATTCCATTAGTTGATAGTTCAGGTCTTCATTCAATCTACCTTAAAACTTCAATTATTTCATTCCTAGGGTTTCTCATCCAACAAAAGAGTGTTTCAAAGTTAAATATAGCTAAACATCATAATCAGACACTCATCATTCAGACATCAGATAACAGAACAGAAATAAAAAAAAATGTGTATCACAGATCAATTTATAATGAGATCAAATCAACAAATGCACACTAAAATAACAAAAATAAAGATCTGAAAACCTAGAAATTATATTTATATATATGTACATAAAGAGAGAATGATAAAGGGGTCTTACAGTTCCGATAGAAATTGACGTGAACCATGCTTTACTTGCCTTCAGCAAACGACGGAAGACGAAAGAGAAAAAGAAGAAGATGGGTAAAGAGGCACACCACTGAATGAATGTTTCCTTATATGGCAAACCCTAAAACCCTAATCAAACTTTCGGTACTGGAAACACCATAGCTAAGAATTGGGCTGGACCAAATATGAAAGTGGGCTTTAGTCTATCCATGGGCCATTGTTCATAACTACAAGTGCCCTAATCATCTAACTTTCCTTTTTCTCTCCACTGTAATTTGTAAAGGAGGTTACCGCGACCGTGGATGTTATAAATTTTTAGTTTTTTTAATTATATTGTATTTTACTATAAGGGTGTGTTTGGCGTGCCGGATAAAGAGGGAGGATAAGATAGGATAAATGCCGGATAGGATAAGAGTCGGAATTGGTCAGATAGGAATTATGTGGAATATGATAAGAAAAGAATCAGTCGGATAAGGATTAAGAGAGATCGGACATGATAAGTACTAGTCGGATAAAGATTTAATAAAATTTGCATTTGATGGAGTTTCGGATTACAAGTCCAGATATTATATAATACAAATTGCTTTTCTTTTAAAAATATATGCAATTTTAATTATTGTGCACAATTTTTTTTTAATTAATGCGATTCTTCTATTTATAAATAAGTTCCGTAAAAAACTCTTTTCGGAGAAAAGTTCTATATCACATACAATATTTACGAACTACGCATCAAATTCTAATGTTACCATGTTTTCTAAAATTAAAGTTTCTTATAAAGACCTTCATTTAATAAATAAATAAATAAATAAAAATGCCATATTATAAAAGAAATGAATTTTATTAGTTGAGTTACTGTGATTTTGGGTGGTTGAAAATTTTTATTAATAAATTTGATTATCTAAAAGGTGTAAAGAAAAATATTAAAAAAAATTAATTTTTATATTCATTTTATTATCCGGCAATCATGGGATAAAATAATACCACCTATAGGGGTGGCATATATTTATCCGGTTCTAAAGGGATAAAATGATAATTAATCTCAAATGCAATCCAGTCCCGTGTTGCGCCGAACGAGGGATAGGATTAAAATATCCTATCCACCATTGCGACAAACACATGACATGATTTATTTATCATATCCTTTCTGACAACAAACACCGGATAGGATTAATTAATCCTATCCTGCTTTTAATCCTGCGCGACAAACACACCCTAAAAGTCTAACCATTCAATTTGACTTATTTTAAAAACTAAAGCTATTTATTTTGATTTTTTAAATATTGTGGTTACATGTAAACTATAATAAATTACAAAACATTGTTACTTTTTACAAGTTAATAACAACATCAGGTGAATAATATATTTAACCTCCTAAATATAGTTGGTAGAACAATGTGGTTTCATCTATTTTTTTCATAATTTAATTGTTGACCATTCATATTTAGAGTGCTTCTTCATCAACGAAATTGTAATAATAAGATGAATTGATTGTAGTACCCGAAATTGTAATAATAAAATGAATTGATTGCAGTACCAGAAATTGTAATGATAAGATGAATTGATTGTAGTACTGAGAAGGTCAAGATTTGGATAGATGAACTAATTGGTTGTTTTGTGATTATTTATTTTTAGAAGGGAGTATGATAGGAAGTTTGTATTGTAACAGTTGACTAATTTTATTGCAATTTAAAATTGGATCTCATTGTGAAATCTGTTAAGGTGTAGAATAAGAGGGACATGAGTACATTTGTCACTTTTCCTATTCTAAGATTTGTATGACTAATTAACCAATTTCTCATGTATCAATTAGGATAGATTGGTAAGGGGACAAAACAATAATTATGACGCAAATGATTTTTGATGCATTGGCATGAAAAAAACAGTTAATCGTCGAAATGTATCCAACAAGTCTTACAAAATATCATTTTGAAGTATTAAAGTATCACCCAAACATTTTATATCAACATATAAAAACTCGTGTTGAAACCCCAAATACTCGGGACCTGCCCTACATGTGTGCGCGAGAGAGAGCGTTCATGAGTTGCAATGTGATCAATGCAATTGATAAAAAAGCACTCTAGCAGTCAACAAAAATGGGATTGAACTGAACTCAAGTAGACATTTACACAACTGAAGTTACATTCCGAAACACTTTTCTAAATTTTTTATCAATGAGGAACATGAGAAGCCTATACAATACTAAAGCTTAGTCATCCCATCTACTTCTAAAGATATCTGCTATCTTCTTTTACTGTGCCTGTTCAGAAAGAATATGAGAGGGCCATGAATCTAAGGATGATGCATAACGCGCCTGTGGTCTGTTCACCTTTGTTTGATGCTTAGATACGGCCTCTGCATTATCGGGCCCACCATGTACGGGCACAACAAAGACAGGACCCACAGCGGATGCTGACCTGCAATGAACCCTCTCCTCTATATTACTCTGCAGCTTCTCAACTTGAGTATCCAAGGCAGAATTCTCCTCTTTCAGCTCGTTCTTCTCAATTGTTATCTGTTCATTCGTCACCCAAAAACTGAAAATGTTAAACCAAGAAGTAGGGTTGTACAATTGAAAATTGAAAATTGAAAACTGGACCCTTTTATATTAAACTCACTTTGAAGAACACTAAGAAAATAACTCGGCTTTTTGTTCAATTGAGAGTGTTTACGTTCAAAGCAGGATGTCAAAAATGATGCGGTAAAAGAGTCGGGTACTTCAATTCAAATGGCGTAAAGCGAGTAGAGGATCCCACTTGAACCTGAAGGTCCCAGGTTCAAGGCTGGCATGTTTCAGCAGCTGCATGTGCAGCATTAATCCCCTTCTACTCAATGTAACAGTATAGTTTTGTCCCAAAAAAAGCAGTATCAGTGTATCACAGAGGTGGTGTCTTTTGGTTCACTTCACATTGGTATGTGGAGGATGAAAGGAGGCGGCTTGTGGTTCAAATGGAAGCATGAAAAATTTGGGTCCTTTCAAATGGAAAAGTACAAAAAAACGTTGGGCGGCCCATTATTCTAAGTTGGAGTTACAAATGGATAAACAACCAGACATAACAGTAGGGGTATCTTGAGAAAAAAATGTTTTCTCGTTGATCATAGCTTTATCCTATCTTCTTCTTAGTCTTACACGTTTCTCGTCAATTGAACTCCAAATAAATTAAAATGCTGGATCTTCTAGTAATAAACTAAGGTAATCATTGTCAAAAAAAAAAAACCGAAGGCAATCAGGAAGCAAGAAGTCAAAGAAGGGTCCATAGAATCAAAATTGTTTCGAAATTTACAAAAGTTCAATTTAATTAAACCCATACTTCAGAAGGATTAAAAAATTTCAAAATTTCATGAAGTAGGCAGGATTTCAGGAAGCTTACGTATTGATATTCAGATAAAAGAGTTGCATTCTCCCTCTTGAGAGAATCAACCTGATCAAGCAGGCCCCGAAGTAGTCGAATGGAATCACTCAATGTAGAGGACTTCCCATTGTTCTGCTGAGCTGGTTCTGCATAAAAGTTAAACTTAGGAGAGAAGAACAGAGAAACAAACTACTCCCTCAGTCTCAAGAAGATAGTCCCATTATCCTTTTCCGGATGTCTTAAATTGACAGTCCCATTTCCTTTTCAGGGCATAATGTACCACATCTCATAATAGAAATGAGTTGTAATTGATTTTTGACCATTGATTATGTTGAAATTAGTGTTTCCTTAAAAAGTATGAAAGCCAAAGTGAGACTTATCTTTTTGAGACAAAGGGAGTAATAGTTATATTCTTTTTTCTAGATTGTCTCAGTTTCTCTTCTTTAATCTTCATTTTAAAACTCCCAACTGTAGCATAAGCCATAAAAATAAAATTAGGACTGAGAAGAGAGACATTACCGAGAGTTTTGGCAAGCTCTAGAAATAGCACGTTCATGTTGTCTCGTTTCAGCTTCTCCCTTTTAGCTTTGCGAATTGTCCTAGGAACTTTCCCTGGATTCTTTTTGCTGGGGGAAGACCTATAATATTTATAAACATCACACTGTTGAATACAACTTTCCACGCAAACAATACTCTTGGAGAATGAATTACCCATATGTCTATTACATCCAAAATAGCACAATCCGTTAATTTTGGTATGGCAGGTGAAATTACCAAATTACCCTTCATAGATTCAGAAGAAAATGAACTCCACTTGCATTGGGTTTCAGACCACTCAACCAAATTCCGTTACAGAGTCTAAAATTGTTTTACAAATGTACGTATTATCAAGAAACGCCACGTATAATTGTGCACACACGTCGATTGTGCTGTGAGTTCGTGTATATATATATATACAAAAGAAGCTGCAAAACTATAGCCACTCAACAGTAATACACCACATTGACATAAAAGAATCTTGCATATATATAGGGTGAATTTTTGCTGGTGAACATTTTTACATCCTTAACAACTAGCTGAAATAATGTCTAAACATATCTACTTTCTACTCAATTCAATGTTTAAAGTCTCCATGCTAACATACATTGTAGCCTTGCAACACTACAGGAAACAGAAAGGAAATAATCACAACAATGCTTCACTGTGGAAAAGTAAGCATTACCTGATAAGTGACTCATCACCCGATGGATCGTGATTATCGGACGCCATGCTTAACTTTGTATATCAGTCTTTCCAATTTTCAGTGCTCTATTTGTCAACAAACAAAAGCCTACTAAAACCAAAAACACAAAGAAATCAGCCATCAATAAAATGAGAAACAAATGTTAATATCGAAATCTCCTTTTCCATATCAGAACTAAATTTGAAAAGGAATTTTTAAAATAAATTCGATGAACAAGTTGTCTCTTAAAATTGACAAAGCCCTAAATTAGGAACAACAAGAACGAAAAGAGGAATAAGAAAAAACATTTAGCAAGATAAAACTACGTACACATGTAGGGTGTGTTAATATAATGGCTAATTTTATTTTTTTTGGAAGAAATTTGTTTGAAACTGGGTATTTTAACCACATTTTCTCAAAAAACTACAAAAGCACAACCGAGATGCGACTTTCAACCGACCTTCATCATTCATCACTTTCTCTTTCCTAAACTCTTGTAGAGATGCGCGGTTCATATTCATTTGAACTACAACTTTAACGACATTTTTTCGGTTACATAAATATAAATACATATATTCATACATAGATCATTACCACCAAATTCATTGAAAAATAAAAAATCGACTATGTACCCAGAAACCAAGAAATTATTGAAAGCTTGCATAAATTATTGTGTTTGACTTACAGCTCAATTAATCAAAGTATACAAACACAGATATGTGCACAAAATAAGAAAATCCTAGTTTGATTGCAGATAAAAATACTGGAAAGCTAGTAACACATACCTTGAAATTGAAACTGAAATTCTGGGCGTTTCTCCTGTAGCAGAAGAGAGAGAAACAAAATAATGACAACCCACATGTACAGTGGTGAGCTGAGTTTTTGGTTTATATTACACGCGAGAGCGTGTGTCCATCACCCGCCCTTTGAAGGGAACAAATCGGGCATATAAGCACGTCACGTGGTCAAATTCTCGCAATGTCTAATTTACCCTTGGATGCCACGGCGAGGAACAGTATGGAGTTATGGATATATCGGTCATTTCATTAAGGGGGCGTGTGGCATGTTTTGATGTGGCGCGAGCGGGGATTGTTTTCTTTCCGGATGAGGCCAGCTGGAACAAAGAAAATCTACAAATATAAAATCATCCGGGCTAAAACTCTAATTAAAGATTTAAATATTTACCTAAGGCATTTAGGCAATCTCCGATGAACATTTTTATACAAGCAAATTTTTATGATATAAATGAATAATAGAAAAAATCTTCTTCAATTGACATTTCTATCCCCATTTCTATCCTAGGTGGAAGTCTAGTAGGATTGAAAATTTATATCCTAGGTGGAAGTCTAGTGGGATTGGAAATTTCTATCACCATTTTTAGGCCATCTCCAATGGTGGTTTCTATTTTTGCATTTCTATCCTATGTGTCAATATTATTTTATAATATTTATATATCTATTGGCAATATATTTGCATTGGTGTAAAAGGATAGAAAAGATAGTCTCTAATGATGATTTCTATTGTTCCATTTCTTCCTTACTTTGTCCCCTATTTAATGAAGAGAGAGAATTAGTGGGTTTACAACAACCAATGAAAATTTGCCATGTCACATAGAGAATTTCTATCACCATTTCTACATGTAGAAATGGTGATAGAAATTCCCAATCCCACTAGACTTCCACTTAGGATAGAAATGGAGATAGAAATGCCCATTGGAGAAGATTTTTTCTATTATTTATTTCTATCATAGAAATTTTCTTGTGTAGAAAACACCATTAGAGATGGCCTTACATGTAGAAGTGGTAATAGAAATTTTCTATGTGACATGACAAATTTTTCATTGGTTGTTGTAATACGCACTAATTCTCTCTTCTTAGGCCATCTCCAATGGTGGTTTCTATTTTTGTATTTCTATCCTATGTGTCAATATTATTTTATAATATTTCTATATTTATTGGCAATATATTTGCATTGGTGTAAAATGATAGAAAATGATGGTCTCCAATGATGATTTCTATTGATCCATTCCTTCCTTACTTTGTTCCCTATTTAATGAAGAGAGAGAATTAGTGGGTCTAAACAACCAATGAAAATTTGCCATGTTACATAGAAAATTTCTATCACCATTTCTACATGTAGAAATGGTGATAGAAATTTCCAATCCCACTAGACTTTCACTTAGGATAAAAATGGAGATAGAAATGCCCATTGGAGAAGATTTTTTCTATTATTTATTTCTATCATAGAAATTTGCTTGTGTAGAAAACACCATTGGAGATGGCCTTAAATAATACCCACTAATTCTCTCTCTTCTTAAATAAAGCGACAAGTAAGGAAGAAATGGAACAATATAAATTACTATTGGAGACTATTTTTTCTATCATTTTATACCAATACAAATATAATGCTAATAGATATAGAAATATTATAAAATAATATTGACACATAGGATAAAAATGCAAAAATAGAAACACCATTAGAGATGGCCTTATATTCAAATCTTATTAATGTTTTTTTTTTCTGTCCTTCAAATCACTTATTGTATATTTGTATCTGTAGTTTGTATATAAAAGACTAAGGGTTGGTAAAATTTTAACACGACACGCCAATTCGACACGAACTTAACATAAAATTAACGGGTTTAGGTCAAATATAAATGAGTTCGGGTTAATTTCGGATAAGACACACTTAACGCGCAAATTAAATGGGTCGTGTTTCGGTTTAACCCGTTAACTTGAAATTGACCTGCAATTAACACGATTATCTTTTTATATTTTTTGCAGTTATATATATTTTTTATTTTGTCATCTTACTTGGACAACTGTATCCTTATTTGAGTATCGGTAGTAGATGATATTTATTATATTTTTGATGATGGATAAACTAGTAATTTCTTTATATTTTTTGCTTAGATGATGGAATGCTATCTATTTTAATTTTAGATTATTATTATTATTATTATATTACTTTGATTAATTATTGAATTTTGGTATTAAGTGATACTTATTATTACTTAATAAAAATTTAAAATTATTTTAAGACAAGTTAATTATTTTCACATGAAATTTAATGGTGTCATGTCGAGTTGCAGGTTTAACACAACTAGTTTATTAAACGGATTAGCCGGGTTGTGTTGTGTAACCTGTAAAATAAATAGGTCATGTTCAAGTTAATATAAACAATACGATTAGTGAAACGAGACATGTTCGGGTTGACATTAATACTATAATACTTGTATGTTGACACGACTTGAACACGTCATCAAATTGCCAGCCCTATAAAAGACAAAAGGGTCATTTGGATTTTGGGTACTAAAATTTTGTCACAATTAGGCTTTAGGTACCAAAGTTTCTGAAAATTGAGTTTTAGTTACCATTTTACACTATTATGTGAGTCAACTAACTATTGACTGTTAACTCTCTTCAATTTTACGTTTGAAGTACCAAAAATGTTCTCAGCAATTAATAAACAATCTTACCAAATAATTCTCTCCCAAATCATGATTAAAAGAAACGAGAGAAAGAAGAACCCTCCCACATTCCTCCACCGCCACAACGCATAATCCCCCGACCCTCATTGTCCTCTCCATCTCCCCTACATACGTTGTCGGAAACAGAGCCAAATTTAAATACGCACTAAAAGCCAAATTAAACACACTATAAAAAATTATAAGTATCAACTCTACTCACCCAAGGAGGAGGATTCATTGATTCGATGCCGGTCACTATGTCCATTTTGCCATTTTCTTTGAACCTTCAAGTTCTCTCTCACTTCCACTTCATTTTTCTACTTTCTGTCTGAAAAAACCCACTTTGCAAACACTTTCAAAACCTTCAATTTCAAGCTAAATTGTTCTAAATAAATTAAAACCCAACAACAAATTAACCCTACAAAGAAGAAGTCCAAGCTTTTTAGAATAAATTCAAGATAAATGGCTTATTTAAACCACTTCATAGAGAGATAAATTCCCTTGGCAAGAACGAGAAGAAAATAATATAAAACCTATTCAAGAAGAAGAAAAGTACCAACGAGAAAAAAAAGTACCGTCTCTGCTTAAGTTTGTCTTCCATGCTATTGAAACTATTTGTCTTTACCAGTAACAGAGGCTTATGGGTAATTACAGATACATTTCGGGTTTAAGGTCTTGATGCACGCATCGATGTGGCAGCCGCGACGATGGAGGAAATGAAGGAACGTTTCTTCTTTTGGCCTTTTTAGATAAAAATAAGTTGTGGAAGACAGACGGCAGTGGTGATTGAAGTGGCAACGGTGAGGGCGGGGGTCGGAGATAATGAACAGGGTGGTTGGGATTGGTGAAGGAGGTTATCAAAATTATACACACTTTTCTGTCATTGTCTTTTCTTTTTCTTTTACCTTTTCTTATGGTAAAGGTTATCAAAATAAGAATGATTTGAAATCAGTGGAAGGGGATAAATTGAAGGAAAAGTTGCCATAGGAGAAAAGGAATAAAGTGAAATACGATGAAAAAGCTATATTTTTAAGGCAAAGGAATTGATATCAAAATTCGAATTGGAATTGAAGATTCTGATGTTAATGGAATAGTGTAAAATGGTACCTAAAGCTCAATTTTCAGACACTTTGATACCTAAAGCCCAATTACGGCAAAATTTTAGTACCCAAAACCCAAATAACCCAAGACAAAAACCACAAACTATAATATATTTTTAATTAACTGAGTAATCTCGTATACGCTATCTAATATGGTAGAACCTTAGAAATTCTGTTACTTTACTCTAGTTTCTTCCATCCCTTCCAAAATTTTCACGTTTTTCATTTTTTTCTTCCTCAACCTAAATGAAACCACAAGTCTTATTCAATAATATATCACTTGCACATAAAATGAAAAACTTAGACGGTGTTTTTATCTTAAATTGTTTAGTATTTATTGGGAAGTTCAAAATATGGATATTCCTTATATTGAAAAAAATGTAAAACTCAACATGAGTGTATAAGATAAAAGTGTTACCATATAATAAAAATGTCTTTTGAAGAAAAACTTTACACATGCGATTTAAGGTGTTTAAATAAGAGACAATATTGTTACTATGTGTGTGAATCAGTGGATCTAGCTCGTTCGCTCGTTCATTAATATGCAAATTTAATTTGTTTTTCCTAGAAGAACAAAGATTATAGTAAAATTTTATTAAAAAATAATTTAGGTGAGATATAAAAATCATAAAATGGGGTCCAACCCTGCAGATCCAACAACATTAATATGCAAATTTAATTTGTTTTTCTTTTTGCTTTGTTTAGAAGAACAAAGATTATAGTAAAATTTTATTAAAAAATAATTTAGGTGAGATATAAAAATACAAATAATCCTTTCATGCAACTGTTGTTTTAGAGAGATGGAACACATTTTGCAAGATTTGAATGTATGTTTGATGGTGTTCGAGCTTGCATTTGTGCTTCTAGTTTTATTTGAGGCAACTGAAGTAAAACATATGACAAATTGTTATTATTTATGTTGATTTAACTAAGCTCGTGAATGGATTGGATTGTGACTCTATCAAGCGAATCCAAATTCATTTGTGAAAAATTTACGAGATCGGATCATATAACAGATTACTAAAACATTGATCCATATCCAAAATTGTTCAGATCGGATTTGGATGAATTATATTCGATCCGACTAAAATTTTAATTATGTAATAATTAGTTTGTAAATATATTAAAAATAATGAAAATAAACTAACATAAAAGTTAAACATGATATCAGTTAAATTTATAATTTTCTTATAAAAAGAAACTTATTTTAATGCTATTTAAGTTATAGTTATTTTTTATAAGTGTAAGAATAATAAGGTGATGAATATACATAGTGATAGATTTAAGCATATATGTGTGTGTTGAATTAGATCAGATTGTAAACATCGACATATATTCATATATGACTCGTTAATCAAAAGCTTAATGGGTTTGGATCCAATTTGGCTAAACATATCAAAAATACTAATCGATATTTGATTAAATGGATCGAATTCAAATACAAATTTTTTTTAGAAAAATATCAAATATAACATTTCACCCAAACTAACTATAAAAGTCACAAAAAACACTATTCATTTAATACTTTAGCACAATTAATCTTCACCTCCGTTGATAAATAACAACTTTGTCTTTCGCTTAATTTCTTTTATTAAGTTTGTCCACAAAATAATGCATTTATCTCTTACATATAGTAATTTATATTAGACATTGAAAAAACTAGATCAATAGAACCCATTTTGATAGTTCTACGAAATTTGGTTGGTTCTATCAAAATTTGAGTCTAGTTGCTTATATGAAGTAGTCAAAACGTGTTTGTAATTATAAAATAATCATTAAAATAAAGAAAAGAAGAAAATACCCATTTACACATTTGATACTCGTGCCAGACACAAAAATTTGCAAAGGTCCTTTTCACTTATGATTCATCATATGATCTACGGTCAAAAACATCCCAACAACCATTGTTATATTATTCCATTCCAACATATCACACCTATACGTACATTTATAAAGTTGAGTGGATAAATTAATCTCTCATAGATTTTTTCTTTTCTTTTCTGTATTTATTTATTTTAATAAAAATCCCAAGAATAATAAAATTTCTTTTAGAAGAATCAAAGAGACTTTCAATATAACTTCCAACCCCTTCCTTCTACACTTCCTTTTCTATTGTTTTCACATTACAACTAATTTTTTTTCAAGTTCTAATTGATGAAGCATCTATCATTTTAAATTCGAACCCTAATTCTTCAAAATCTGCCGATCAGGATTCGATTCCGGTTCCGAACTCATCATCCGTTGATTCTAGGGTTTGTTTGTGGTTGATTTGGAATTGAGAGGATGAGTGCTCAGAAGAAGAGGAATTTTCAGATAGAGGCCTTTAAACATCGGGTTGTTGTGGATCCGAAGTACGCAGAGAAGACATGGAAGATTCTGGAGCATGCGATTCACGAGATATATAATCATAATGCTAGTGGTCTTAGCTTTGAAGAGCTTTACAGGTTAGTTTTCGTTTATAACTTTGCAATTGATATTTTGCTTTTGTGATTGATATAGTAAAAAGCTTTTACTCTGTTGAATGATTGATAAAATGTAATTGACGTTATTCACTTTTATGATTGATATATGGTGAAGGAGCAAGGAAAGGTTTTATGCTATATTTAATGATTGAGAAATTGCTTTGATTTTCACCTTTGAAAGCAGCTGAATTAGTAAAGAACATATTGGGCATATATTTGGCTTGTTTCTTTGTGTTGGCTGTGTAATTGTATTTTATGCTTCTGATTTTATGAATGTGCGGGACGCTGAATCTATCATGTATAGGGTTAAATGGTGAATTCTATACAAGAAAAAGTTGGTTGGTACTTGCAGACTAGAAGACAATAACAATGGAAAACAAATGTGTAGATGTCATTACGCATGATTTGAGGTTAAGAGAACTTAAGCAACAGTATGAAGGTATTGTAGATTGTTAGGCCAACAAAACTAGATTCCACAAACCTTCTTTCTGACCTCTAAAAACCCCTTCTTGGTGTTTGTTTGATGTTAGGAACCTTCTCTCCCAAGAGCTTAAGCTAACCTGTTAGGGAGTTGGCCAACAATCTATATCATGCTCTCGAACACTCTCCCTCACGTGTGACCCCCATTTGCACGTGGAGAGACAAACCAAACCAAGGTGCACTCCGCAAACAACAAAGGTGCATACTGCACAAAGTTGTAGATGTAAGTAGTTAAGTATGCATCGTATTGAGGTTTAAAGAACTTAAGCAATGGTATAAAGGTGCAGTTGCTGAGCTTTGTGCTAGACAGAATTATAGGCTGAGCAAGTTATTGTTGCTCACTTACGATCCATGGAGAGGGTTAATGCCGCTCTAAAAGTTGGCGGAGGAAACAGTGCCATCTTGTCTCTAGTTTGGTAAAATGGTATTGTACCTTGTTAGGTAAAATAGCAGAAGTGGCATGTGAATGCTAAGGTAACAAAATAAGATTTTAGGAACCTTCTTTGTGACCTCTAGAGAAAACCCCGCTCTTACTGTTTTTTGGTGTTATGTTGGGTTTATTCCAAGTCGTGGAGAGTACTCTTGAAGGCGTGACTTGGCAAGGAGACTGTCCTTTCTTTTGTTCTATCACTTGAAAAGGGTTGCCATTATTTAATCTTTTAATCAGTCGAAGGATCTTGGATATCATTTTTTCTGAACAAAAGGAGTAAACATGAGGGAATCTGTTATTGAATCATTGCTTGGATAAAAAATAAAATGAAGGTATCTGTCATTGTGGTATATTAATAGTGTGCTGGTGTTCAAGATTAAGGAGTGTAGATGTTGGCCATCACCCCCCTCCTAGTGTACACAACTACAGATAGATGACGGACCTATAGTGAACATCTTCTTGCCCAATGTACAATAATTTTTTGGTGTTTCTAATGTATTATGCTGAATTTGTACCGTGTGTACGCCCATTAGAAGACCTAGACATTGTACCTTTTTTGTTTTTGTTTTTATTTATTTATTTTTTTGGGTGGGGGGGTGTGGGGGTTTGGTAAGGTGGTTTGAAGTCTCTGTAATTTTTACCGCGGGGACTGAACCTATAAAAAGCCTTTTTTGGGGGAGAAGAGAAAATCTTAGTGCTAACAAATATAGAGAATGGAGGCCAAGGAAAAACAGCCATCCTACGCGTGTGCATTACGATCCATTCATATTTAGGTCCAATACATTTCTAGCTATGAATTTATCTGTTCACTGTATCTTGTTATTTTTTGCTCATTTTTTTGACCTACTAAAACTTTACGTGGTTTCATCTTGCTCGAAGAAGAGTGAAATTGATACCGTGTAGAAAGATAGATGGTCGAGTCTTTGGCCAAAATCATGTCACTGAACTTATAAGAACAAATCCCTGGCCTTCACCAAAAGTGTTGCTCTCTTGGATGAGATCGATTTAGTCAGTGTATCTGTTTTCTCCTTTTCAGTTAAATCAACAAAAAACTATATATTGACGTTGTTTTGATTCGATTCATTGCTCTCGTACCTCATCTAATTGATATTGTCACCATAGCTGCTATTACTAGTTGCACCACTGCCACAGCTAGGATGCTGCTATTACTCTAGCCATTGGCATTCTGTGACATTCCTCGCAGTTACACATATTAGACTTTTTTAGTTCTAACTCTTTTCGTCATTATGTGTATGCAATACCACTATCTTATTCCATATATTAAGCTGGTATTTGGAGGACTATATTCTCATTATGTTAAGTTTTGCGATGGTTCTCCGAGTTAATCCTCTATGCATGTTTTGCTGGAGCATATCAAGGATTATCAATTTGTTATGTCAAATTGTTAATGTGGTTTTATAGAAGCTTGGTAGCGAGAGGCATTAGGGCTGCTGCTCTAAGAATTGCAAAAATGTAGACTGCATGATTGAGAATCACTTTGATATCTTGCTTTATATGTGTTTTCTCTGAACAAAGGTTGTCTCTTATAATGATGAACTGCTGAATACTAAGGATATGCTATATACTAGCAGGTTATTAAATTTTCTTTTAGGTGAGTGCGTATATATACTTGTTGGGGCTATGTGTCTTGTGCATGTAGCATATCTGCCACCCACGCCTAAATTTATAAAATAGGCAAAAAGCCGAGCAGAGCTGGATCCTTGGTTTTCCAAACTCAGTTCATTAAAATCATTGAGCTTCAAAATGTGATAAAGCTTGGGTGAGTGGTTCGCGAACGAGCTTGTAACCCGAGCCAAGCTGGAGTAGCTGAGTATTTATGACTTCCGAGCTTATCAAGTCTAATTAATAAACTAACAAGGTCAGGTTGATGTGGAAGTTTGGTTTCTTTATCTCAGGAACCAATCTTGACCGAGGTTCCTTTACTAAAACCCCTATTTTATGTGCATATAACTCATTTTTGTAAACTGGAATGCTATCTTGCATCTTTGAAGTTGGAACATGACACTGAATTATTAGGCATAACCTTTAGGATTTTTTTTTTTTTTTTTTTTTTTTGTGGTTTTAATAGAAAAAACTCTATTCTAAGGACCAGTGTGAATTTTATGAGTGTAAATGGGCTTCAAACTGGGGGCAGGCCTCTCCTATCAACTATCCCTTTAGTTACTACTTTATATTTTTGTAGAGGCAATATTAGCTCATCATCCAATTCAGTCCAATTTTTGATGCTCTTGATCATCTTCCTCTTTTATTTTCTGAACAGATATCAACGAGACTGATGTTTATGGTCATTATTTTCTTTCTAGTTCTGTGTCCTAAAGAAATATATTAGTTTAACCATGTTGATGCATTTTCCTCTAGCCATATCGGTTATTGCCTTTCCCAACATGTATTTTTATTGCATATTGTCTTGTGCACCTGCACAAGTTTGCAGTGGTGTGGCCAGAAAATTTGGTTAGTGGGGTCATACATTAATTTATCACCAGTCTCACATCAACTACAATGATTAAATTATTAGTCGAAAAAATGAGGAATGAGCAATTCTATTCAGTCCAAAAAAGCACAACCTAATAGCAAATGTAAATGCATCTCTATCACTCAAAATGCATTTGAGACAATTTTTAGGACATGTTTTGGGCTTAACCGCATTTCTCATGGAAAATTTATTTGGTCCACATTTTTTTTTTAGTTTACAATTTGACCCCACTATTTAATAATTTTTCTAAATTTAAGTGGTGTCAATTACACGCACTAGTCCAAATATGTTAAAAATATACTATAGTACGTAAATTTTTAAAAACAAGTGGGGTCACAAAAGGTGTAAGTGGCCACACCCCTGAAAGTCTGAACTTATGGTCTCATTTTTCTGGGACGTGCTGGGCTAGTTGTTCCTGTATATTCAATTCGGCTACGGTGTGAATGTATTGAGCCAAGTATTTACATTTTCCAGTGAAAGGTGTTATTTGATTTCTTAAGTAATTGGTATGATAGGAGAAAATGTTGAATTGCTAGGTTGTTGGCCCTTGCTTTTCCAAAAAGCTTATATATCACAGGATTAAATGTTACTGTGTGTCAAAATCCAGGATTTGAAACTAGCTCTCTTAAGAATAGGGACTTGAAGAAAAATCAGAAGACAGAAAAATAAAGAATGGGCACTTGAATATGCTGGCCTAGAATGAACTGTCAAAATAAAAGAAAGGTCACATGAAAAAAATGGTAAAAGATGCAGTTTTAATCAATGAAGCTAGAAAAGGTTGACTTTTCCCAGTTGAACTGTGTGTTTGGTCAACTATCTCTTTCCATACCTTCCCAGTCCCAGTATAATTCTAAAAATAAGCCGTTCATCATGAATCAATCCTCTTACTTTTCTACATTTTTTAATGGATATTTTTACTGCCCTAGGCCACATTAAGCCTTTTTTCTCTCTGCTCCATAATTCTTATATATATATATATATATTATACATTGCATATTATATAAATAGAAAATAATGTTTTAACTTCAAATTTGACAAAACATGACTTGGAGTTTTTTATCTCGAACAAAATACTTCTTTACACCATTATAATTACGAATTCTTCGGTTCTTCTGCTCCCTTCCACTCCCAAGAAACAACCTACTCAAAGTGGTCATAAATGATTGTGACCTTAAAACACTTCTCTTTTCACAAGTATCAGTTATCAGTATAGATTGTCATATATATTTATAATCTGAAACCTATCTTGATGCCCGAAAGTTGGATCGGTTGCCGCCCCGCCCCCCCCAACACAAAACTTGAATTTCACACGATCAGAATATGAGTAAGATAAAAAAGGCCATCATTAGGGCAAACAATGCAAAAGCTATGGTTAGAGCTAAGTACTGATTCATTCCCTGTAATTATGGAAGTTACTTACAATAACTTTAGGGTTGTTATTTTGGGTGAGGGAGTCGAAGAATTTCGTGCTAAATTTAAGTTCTTTTCTTTGACAATTTTCCAAGATTGTTCAATTAGATGAGCTTCTCTTGAAATCCTACAAACTGTGGCAATTTAATGATGTGATTTCTAGAATTCTACTGGTACTAAAAAGTTTTTTCTTGATCACCAATATTCCCCCTCTTCAATCCAAACTTCTGAATAGATAGATAATGTTTGAAGTAATATATTTATACTTCATCTCTTGATGTTCGTCTTTTCATAAAAAAAAATATAAAAATAAAGGCTTAAACAGCATAGTAGGTGGGTGTTTTGGCTTTAACAAAGGCAATGGGAATTTCACTTCGGAAGAGGCACCTCATCTAATAGAGTTTTATTTTTTATTTTATCATCATCTAATAGAGTTGCACAGTAAAATAATCCGAGATGTCACTGGCCACTGGGTATCCTGGACAACCACGCCCAATTGTGTATCTGCTCTGATCTGCCTGGAATTATGCACTGTTTTATTCCCATAATGCTACTAATGTGATCAATTTTCAAGTACCTCTGTAATCATTAGCTTATCTTTTCATTTAAAATATCTATGCCTTGATTTATACATCTGTTGTATATTCAGGAACGCTTACAATATGGTTCTGCACAAATTTGGAGAGAAACTCTACTCTGGGCTCGTTTCAACGATGACATCACATCTAAAAGATATAGCAAAATCTATTGAGGCTGCACAGGGACCTCTCTTTCTTGAAGAGCTTAACCGAAAATGGACTGACCACAACAAAGCCTTGCAAATGATCCGAGATATATTAATGTACATGGACCGTACTTTTATCCCAAGCACCCACAAGACCCCGGTTCACGAGCTCGGCTTGAATTTATGGAGGGACAATATCGTCCGCTCCGATAAAATCCAGAGCAGGCTTCAAGATATACTACTTGAACTTGTGCAAAAAGAACGGACCGGTGAAGTTATAAACAGGGGTTTAATGAGGAATATAATTAAAATGTTGATGGATTTAGGCTCATCTGTCTACCAAGAAGACTTTGAGAAGCCGTTTCTTGATGTTTCAGCTGATTTTTATCGGGGCGAGTCTCAACAGTTCATCGAATGCTGTGATTGTGGGGATTATTTGAAGAAGGCCGAGAAACGGTTGAACGAAGAGATCGATCGAGTCTCCCATTATTTGGATTTGAAAAGTGAGGCTAAAATAACTAACGTGGTGGATACCGAGATGATTGAAAGCCATATGAACCGGTTAGTCCATATGGAAAACTCGGGCTTGGTTAACATGCTTGTGGATGATAAATACGAGGATTTGGGAAGAATGTTCGGTTTGTTCCGTAGGGTACCTAATGGACTATTATTAATCCGAGATGTGATGACTTCTCATCTTCGGGAAACGGGCAAGCAACTAGTCACTGACCCGGAAAGGTTGAAGGACCCGGTTGACTTTGTGCAAAGGCTCTTGGATGAAAAGGACAAGCATGACAAGATCATTAACTTGGCATTTAATAATGATAAGACATTCCAAAACGCGCTAAATTCCTCGTTCGAGTATTTCATTAATTTGAATCCTCGATCACCAGAATTCATTTCCTTGTTTGTTGATGATAAGCTAAGAAGAGGGCTCAAAGGGGTTAGTGAAGAGGATGTAGAGATTGTGCTTGATAAAGTCATGATGCTTTTCCGCTACCTTCAAGAGAAAGATGTTTTCGAGAAATATTACAAGCAACACTTGGCGAAAAGGCTTCTTTCAGGGAAGACCGTATCTGATGATGCGGAGAGAAGTTTAATAGTTAAGCTCAAAACCGAATGCGGGTACCAGTTCACTTCAAAATTGGAAGGTATGTTCACTGATATGAAGACTTCTCAAGATACAATGAAAGCGTTTTATGCAGCTGTGGGTGCCGAATTAGCAGAGGGTCCCACCCTAGCAGTCCAGGTCCTAACCACTGGTTCGTGGCCCACTCAGTCGGGCACCACCTGCAACCTCCCGCCTGAAATACTCGGAGTTTGCAACAAATTCCGAACCTTTTACCTCGGGACCCACACGGGCCGGAGATTATCGTGGCAAACAAACATGGGCACGGCTGATTTGAAGGCAACGTTCGGAAAAGGCCAAAAACATGAGCTTAACGTTTCTACGTACCAAATGTGTATCCTTATGCTCTTCAATAATGCGGATCAACTCACTTATAGAGAAATCGAACAGGCAACGGAGATACCAGCGCCGGATTTGAAGCGATGCCTACAATCTCTTGCTTGTGTTAAGGGGAAAAATGTTCTTCGAAAGGACCCGATGAGCAAAGAAATAGGCGAGGACGATACGTTCTTGTTTAACGACAAATTTTCGAGCAAGTTTTATAAGGTGAAGATAGGGACCGTGGTGGCACAAAAGGAGTCGGAGCCAGAGAAACAAGAGACAAGGCAGAGAGTGGAGGAGGACCGGAAGCCGCAAATCGAGGCGGCGATAGTGAGGATAATGAAGGCAAGGCGAGTTCTTGATCATAACAACATTGTTACCGAGGTTACTAAGCAGTTGCAGTCGAGGTTCTTGCCGAATCCAGTGGTGATAAAGAAGCGAATCGAGTCTTTGATTGAAAGGGAGTTTTTGGAGAGGGATAAAGTGGACCGGAAGTTGTACCGGTACTTGGCTTGAAGATGAAAAATGGGGCTAAACGTGTGATTGTTGGTTTTGCCTTCTTTTACCATGGGGATTTTTTAGAATGTTGTTGAATTTGTTGAAGGTACTCAGATGGGTTATACTCTTTTTTTTTACCGAAAGGATTTTTATTTGTTCATTGCTTTTCTTGTCTCTTGTTTCACTTTTACTTTTGTTTCTTCGTAGATTTTAGTTTCTGGTTTGAATTACTCTGTTTTTCATAAAATCTGAAACAGAGGTGGTAAAATCTGAAACAGAAGTTGTAAAATCTGAAAGAGAGGTTGGGGACAAAACTGAGAGAATTAAATTTTAGAGGAGTATTTTTGACCAATTTTTCAGCGGATTCTCAAACCTTATCAAGTTAATGGGTATGGAATGTTATTGGCCTAATTAATTAAAGTGGCATGCATAACAAAGAAGGTTAAGATTAAAATTTTCTAATTAATCAGGAGTGATACCGAATTAATAATAGATTATATAAAAACCGTTTGGGCACGTTTAATAGCAATATAGAAAATAATAATAAAAATATTTGATTTTTGTGAGATGATGTAAAATAAGTAGAGGCATGTGATGAGATGTCTTATTATTTTTTGACTTTTTTCGTGGAAAAAATTTCTTTAAGGATTGAGGAGGAAACTTTTCATAAAAAATAATAGAGGATGGAAACATCTATTATAAAAAATGACCATGAATTAGAGAGAATCTTATTACACGCCTTAACTTAATTTTCAACTTTTGACACAAATCAAGTGCTTTTCTTTTCATTTTCCTCATTGTTATCGAATGGAGCGTTAGAATTTCAAGTGATTAAACACACATATTTTAATACGGCACATATATTGTATGTGTAATCATGATGAAGTGGCTTAGTAATTGATAATAATATCTGATATAGCAATGAACATCAAACATCACGAAGAAAGTCACATGCAGTTGTAGCAGGCCATCCCTACTGTCATACAATTTTGGTACTAAGCTAGCTGCAAGTTAATCAACAAAATGAAGCATTTATCAATTACGTAACATATCTCGATCATTATCCCTTTTTGTTCTGGGGAGGGTGGGGGTGATAATGAGATGGATAAATTAAGATTGTTTTGGGTGATACATATACATTAATACATATATCTCTTCTTATTTCATCTTAAGCTAGCATGCATGATGGTGTGGACTTGCACATAGGCTTATGTATTTTAAGTAACAAATTAAATCAACTCAAATTTCAAGTATGTTTGTATTGTATTAATAACGGAATGCAGATTGTGGAAGAGATTATTAGTACCTCCATAACTCAATGGCAAACCTCAACAAATTTGTCTTGTTATTGTGTGTCTTGATCGTTTTTGCTTCTCTAGTCCAACTCCGGCCACCTAAAAGTTACCCTTCTTCTTCTTCTGGTCCTTATTATCTGATGGCCCTCCAATGGCCAAAGGCTTACTGCAACACACCTGAGAGAGTAAATGATCCATGTACTCTTAATCCTATACCCCAAGATTTCAAAATTCACGGATTATGGCCCCAAAATGCACCAAAGCAAACTCTAATATCCAGTACAAGCACTACTTGTCCACGCCTCCTAAGCACTGATGTTGGTTTCTTTAATTTCATTTTAAACTTCTTAATTTGTTGCATGCATATGGGATATATAATTAATTACTTTCTACACATTTTTAAGAAACAGAGCATGATCTGATTTATTGTGAATAAGTTATATATAAGAAGTTCAAGTTTTAAATCCTCCTTGTTCCTCCAATTAATTAATCTGTCTATTGTGTTCTCTATTTTCAAGGAATTTGTTAATTCCCACTGAAAAGTAGGCAATATTGTAGCTTTCTTTGCTCTGAGTTATATGTAAATTTTTGTATTGGATGACTAATTAATGTTTGAAATGTATCTTTAATTAGGTGAAGGACATTGAATCTCAACTGGAGAAATATTGGCCCAACCTCAAGGGTCGCCACTTTGATTTTTGGGATTACGAGTGGGGGAAGCACGGGCCGTGGTCAGGAGAAACTCCTAAAAATTACTTCATAAAAGCTGTGGATGTGATGCAGAAGATCGACCAGCTGAGTCCAGAAGGACGATTGATAGAGATTTTGAAAGACGCGGGCTTGATTCCCGGTGGTAGAACTCAATACACTACTACTTCAATTCCTTCGAAAATTTTATCGAAAACTGGGTTAGTAACTGAAATCAAATGTAATTTAGATGCTCGTGGCCGTGAACAATTGCATGAAATACACTTCTGCGTGACAGCCTTTGGAGCTTTGTTTAATTGTTCTAATCTGCAGCCACCAACCTTGAAGCTCAAAAGTTGCAAGAGCCCCTCCATCTTCTTTCCATGATATTTAGCAAACCACCCCCCCCCCTCTGGGCTACAACTTTAGCTTAAAAATTCCTCTGCTTTTTGTTTGAATTTGGATCGATGTTATCATTGGGTTTCTATGATTTAAGGTGTTGCTTGGTTCCTCTGTTTGTTAATGTTTTTTGTTGCCTTTAATTTGGGTAATTAATTACATTGAACGAACATATATGATCACTACTTTATAGTTTCCCCTGTTTTTAGATGTTATTTGCTTCCACTGCTCTATTAGATGTTATTGGTTGCTTCTGTTTTTCAGTTATTTGTTGTTCTTGGTTATTAAATGATTAGTATTGACCCATCTTGACTACCCAGTTCAGCGGTGCTTTGTAAATTGTAATGCAGTTTGTTTCCATCTATATTCAGCATTTTACTAAGATGTTTGAAAAAATCTCATAGAAGACCATTAATTCAGTTAAATAACTCTAAATAGTACCGTTGTTCCTGGGGATGGGACGAAAAGGGCTCCTGTTTGTGTGCGTGTGAGGGGAGGGACGGATAGATTATATATTAGAAAACTTGTAACCCACTTGCTATTATCCTTAGATACGAACATGCAATCAGCCTCCCGCCCGGTGTAATTATTTTGGATTATGAAAAGTATTAATGGGAAAAATAATACTCCATACTATTTTCGGGATGGGGTGGATCAAAACAGTTTTATTTCACTTAAATCTGAACCCAACCCATCCTGTTGCTGGTTTTTTATTAAACCATTTGAATTTCACCCAGTTTAAAAAGACTCGAAAGCGGCCGGTTCAAGACAAACCAAGGCCATTTTGCCTTCATCTCTGATTGATCCTTATATTAAGCAACAAATAACAATTTATTTATCTCATAATAGGCCAGATATAGCTTATGCAGTGAGTGTTATAAGCTATTTTATGCACGCTCCTAGTAAAGAGCATATGAACACAGTATGTTGAATCTTGAGGTACTTAAAAAGGGTGTCTCGGGTTATTTTACCTTTGTAGAAGAAAATTTGGTCACATGGAGGAGTAAGAAGAAAAATGTTGTGTGGCAACTGGCAAGGTCAAGTACAAAAGCATAATTCCATCATGGTCTATGCTAGATGCTTTAGACTAAAAGTGTGTTAAAAGAAATGATAATTGAATATGAAAGAACTATGAGTCTTCATTGCGATAACAAGGTAGTCATTGAAATTGGGCATAACCATGTAGAATATGACCAAACAAAACCAGTTGAGGTTGATCACCACTTCATCAAACAAAATCTTAATTAGAAGATTATATAGTTTTCATTAGTAAATCTGAAGATCAGTTAACTGAATTGTTTACAAAGGCAGTATCTAGAAGAGTTTTCCATGGTGTAATCAACAAGTTGGGCATGATAGATATTTATACTCTAACTGGAGGGAGAGTGTCGCTTGATGGGTTGCGTACATGTATTGGCTAGTATTAGGTCATACTGGTATGCAAATGGCTAGAAGATTCAAGCAAGGATGGCAAGGATGTGTACTTGTATTGGTCTTAATGTGTCATACCGGTACGCACGGACGCGAGATTTGTTTCCTCGTTTAAGTAGCGTGTGTGAGTTGTATAATTAATTGTATTGATTATTTCATGGAACAAGTGATTGCAATTATTTGTTTGTTTTTTTTTTCTTAATTGTATTAGGCTCATATATATTCCAAAGTTGGAGAAGAACCAACATAGAAGAATCATTCATTAAAATCATAGTTTCTACGGTAGCTACTTAAGAAAAGGACTCCTCTTGCAAAGAGAATGCTTGAATAACCGACAGACAATCAACCTTTCATGTGGACGAAAACCCACTTCAATCGCTACCTTAACCGCCCAACCCCCAGCAAAAGCCTCGGCCATTTGTGCATCCAGAAAGCGTGGGGACAGCATGGAAAATCCCGCCAAGAAGTCACCCACCAAATCCCGAATAACCACACCAACACCCAAACAACCAATATCCCCGAACACGGCTGGCTGTATCAAAATTGACTTTAACAAATAAATCGTCAAGGGGCGACTAAATAGGAAGAGAAATTGAATTACTAACAGCGCGGAATATGGCTCATCATGTGCAACAAGATTACGATTAAATAAACCAAATTAAAGGTTCGAAGAAATGGCAGCGAACAAGTAAAAATCATCATCACATAAGGACTCCTTCATCCCTTGGATCATCATCATCATAAATCATGTTACTAAGGGACAATTATGGTTGGCAAATGATATAACTGGAGAGTTTTAAGGGGAAAAATTATAAAAAGAAAGGTGAAATTGATGGGAAAGAAAGAGAGGCTTCCGTTAAAAGAATTTATACATTCCTCAAAATGTAAGTGGACTAACTAGAATTCTACTTCAGTGATTCAATTCAGCATTTTACTTCAGTTGAGCTGTTCTCCCCAAGAGAGCAGACCCCAATAATTAATTGATTTTAGAGTTTATCGAGCCATTTAGACTTTAGAGCATACCCAATATATAATTTAGGACCTATTTGAGTTGCTTACTTTTGTCTTAAATTTTTAATTTCTATTTTGACAAATCAAGTCCAAAAATCAATTTATATATAACAATAGTCACTCTCAATTTCAACTTCTAAGTTTACCGAAACAGGGAAAAAGGCTAAAATCATGCCAGTTCAAACAAGGCTTAATTAGAGTGACCAATAATAGCCTTGTAACATAACATAGTAGTTATACGGAATGTCATTAGAAAATAAATTAAGGATCAAGAAATTATTTATTCTCGTTGTAATTTATTTTGTTTAAAATAAAAAAAAAACAAAAAAAAACTTGCGCATTTAACACAAAGACAATCAAGCAGACTAGCAGAGTAAGAAGAATTTAAGAGAAATAATCAAAGCAAATCGAGCACTATAAAATATCCATACATGAAAAACCTAGCTATTATACCCACCAGAAAATTATTTGAAGTGTTTCAATAAAAGCTTCAAATTTGAAGTATCTTTCAACACTGTAAAGGGAAAGAAAATTATATAATAAATAAAGCTTAAACTTAAACTTAAACGTCTTGAGTAAATCTAGTAGTTTAAGGCATCCACACATTAAAGTGAAAGATGCCAGCTTTCTTATTGAGAAGGATTGTCTCAATTAATAATTGTTCCACCCCGAAGAAAAACACTTGCTGAAATTTTATTAATTTTCAAATTAGCTCCATTAAGTACCATGCGTTACAAAATTGATATCAAAACATATTTAAGATATTAAATATATTCATTTACTGTATTATCTTTTGCATGATACAGAGTGATACCAAATTAAAATATTTAAATAAGACCGTTAATGTTGCAAATCGCGTGGGGGTTGTATCTTGAATGATGGCATCGCATCATCTAAATATAAAACTATGAAATTAGTACCAATTATGAATATTTACAAGGGTTTTCAAAAGATTTTTATTTTACAAAACATAACAAATGGCTTATATAGTTGTGCGTTAAAATATGTCACTTCAGTTTCATCAAGTGTGTTCCTCGGAATTTTGTGAAGTTTTGAACTTTGCGCGCAAAGGATCAACAAATGACAAAATCCAATATACCAGAAGATCTAGTGATTGAAATTTTAAAAAGACTTCCAGTGAGATCTTTGATGCGATTAAGGTGTGTCTGCAAGACATGGTGCGCACTGACTAGTAATCCAGATTTTGTTAATTTGCACCTTCAGTTCAACCATACCCATGTAAATGATAATCGTCTCGTTGTTAAGCACTGGGATGAAGCAGCTAATACTAACATCTTTTCATTATTTCCAAGAGAGTTAGAAGATGGGTTGCCATTGACGTTAAACCTAGATCTTCAAAGCAAAGGTATTCTTAATAAATCCATCAAGATTGCGTGTTGTGATGGCGTATTTTGTATATATGATCGTTCATCACGTCTAATTTCGTTATGGAATCCAGCAATTAGGGAATTCAAAACCCTTCCCTTTTTATCATACCTGTCGGCAAATGAGGACACGTATCGACATCTATCGCAGTTTGGGTTCGGTTTTGATTGCAGAAAAACTAATGGTTACAGAGTTATTGTGCTCATTAGTTCTTTGTACCCGGAAGGAGAAGATTTCTGTCCTGCACATGTGTATAGCCAGAGAACAAATTCTTGGAGAGTGGTTGATTGCTTTGTACCTTTCATCAGAGGCCCTGCAGGAGATACATCTATATGTACAAATGGATTTCTCCACTGGCCAAATATGGCATGTTACCCTTCTGTACTTTCATTTGACTTAGGCAAAGAGTCATTCCAAGAGACACCAATACTTGGTCTTCCCGAAAGAGATAATTATCGTATTGATTTGGCATCAATTGATGGATCGGTTGCTGTCATTCAGTCTTGGATTGGAACACATAATGAGCGAGGTTCGTATTGTGATGTGTGGGTGATGAAGGAGTTTGGGGTGAAGGAGTCTTGGACTCATAAATATAGTGTAAAATTTTCACCAAACTTATATTTTACTTCATTAGGGTTGTGGAAGAGCGGTAAGCTTCTCTTGAATCTCGAAGAACACTTGTATCTTTATGATCCCAATACCCAACAAACTAAAGATCTTGGATTACAAGGTTCTCCTTGTTACATGTGGGCTTTTACCTACAGGGAAAGCTTATTGCATATGACAGACAAGACCGATGCAAATGTTTGAAGGACACTCGATCACCCTTCAAAAGTTTACTTAATTTGGATATATAACAAACATCTAATATTGTTGCAATATATAATTTTTTTGAATAAATGTTTTGAGCTGTTGGAGTTCGATCTCTTTCTTTTTTAAATTCCACTTAATTCAGAACTTACCTTTTTCAAATTGTACGAAATTTATATATCATAACCGATATGTTCAAGAAAAATTATATCAATAAGTTTTCCATGTTTGAAGTCTTTTTTCTTAATGTCAAAAAAGTCTTTTTTCTTAGTGGAAAATGCATTGAAATTATAAATGTATAATGCGTAACATTTTGCGCGTTGACATCTACTATAGAATGAGATTTATGTTTTTAGTCTCTCTCTCAGGGGAATAACTTATCTACAAATTTGAAACACATATAGGGATTGAATGAAATTATAAAATAGTTGTTACGTACTATACAAAAACTAAAAGAGACGATTACTTGGGAATTTAAAACGTAAAGGGGTTGTTTGGTTGCTCTCTTTTTCTTTTTTTTTTCTCAAAATTTTAAAAACTCAACTCAAAACCAACTCTACTTTCACACTTTCCAAAATTTATTTCACTATACTTCCTCTCTCTAATTTTTTTTAAAACGCCATAACTTTAAATCCAAAAATCCAAAAATCCAAAAATAATAAAAAATATATATTTGAAACCTACTCATCGAGATCTATAAAATAAGATCCATTGTGACTATTTTTTGAAATTTTTTAATGCATTTTTTTCATTAGTTGAAAAAAAGTCAAACAAAACTAAATTCACTTTTCAACATAAAAACTCTAACTCAAAACATTTAACCAAACACCAAATTTTTAAAAACTTATCTAGAAAATTTGTCTACAAATATTAACCAAACACCACCTTTAACGATTATTTCTTTTCATAAACGCAGCCAAAAAAGAAAAAAAAGTTAATGGTGTAAAAATATAAATCTTATACTATATGACAAATTAATGATTTAGTTCTCCTTCTCCTTGAGCAGAATCTCAATTAGTTGTCTATATATATATACATGATACTCTCACTCTTTAGCCATGGCCAATGCCCAATTTCAACTAGCTAGAATCAATGAAATTAAGATTCTTTGCACAAATCGTTCATAGGAAGTATATAGCAAAGAAAAAAGAAGGAAGATCTAATCTCGGTACATGCTTCAGGGAATTGAGAAGATATTGTTTAAAACATGCTATATCTCAATTTATTTTTCTATTTAAACGCACCATCATTTCAATTCATAACAAGCATTTTACAATAAGATATGCACTCATGGTAAAGATGCTCTCAGAAGTTGCAAAAACAATGGCCACAATAAAAGGCTTACAAGAAAAAGTAAAACACCGGAGATGGAATGTCGAAGATCAATTATACTCCTAAGGTGAAAACGAAGTTTAAATTCAACAAACACCAATATAAAAAATGAAAAAAGTAACACACAAGAAGGAGGCAATAGTCTTGAGTCGAATCAGCGTTCGAGTCGGTAAAATATACTCGACTCACTCCGGTCCATGCTGCTCTTCAAACATCTCCACACGCTAAACGAACGAAGATAAAAACTCTCACACTTACATAAAAACTCGCACACTTACACCATGGAGATAAATAAATTACTGAATTCAATGTAGCATTAATTAAAAGACATTCTGGTATAATTTGTGAGATTATGGAGAAAGGAGAGTCCTCACCAAATAAGTAAAGAAATAATATATATATATATGTGTGTATTTCATTTCAAGTCAGGAACAAGTTTAAGTACTAACTGTATGTATCGGTCATTTTGAGGGGACTTTATATCAAATTTCATAAAAAAATTCAATCGGGAAGTAGTAATTATGCAAACTCTTATGTAAAATTCGAAAGAACTAATAAGATACAAATCCATGTTAGATGTCTTTTATGCATTTTTTTAAAATATTTTCTCTTAATTGTTGAGTAAATATATGTGAACCATTTTTTCTAATTTATATACACAAATTTTCTGTACACAATCAAATTTATAATTTTTATAAAATTCATATTTTGTATTAAAAATTATTGTGCTTTAATTAAAGATTTATTAAAAATTGAGAAAATAAAAATTTGACGTGGTAATGCAAAGTGAGATTATATTTTACAAATCCATTTTACACAAAACTCGATTTTAAAAGACTAGTGGAGATGAAAATATTTATAACTTACGTAAATCATACATAAAACAAAATTATAGAAAACAGTAGGAAAAAAAAGCATTACTTTGCGGAAAACAAAAAGCAAACAAGAATAAAAAAGTAAAATGATTATTTCTTTCGTAAAAAAAAAAAACAGAACAGTTACTAAATTAAGCTTTCCCAAATTTATTTCGAGTTTTAATTTATTTATTCTTAAAATCTTAAGTTGGTAAATTTACTTTAAGGTTTAGTGGTAGATTTGATTAACTATTTGGGATAAGTGCACCACATTTTTCTTTTCTCTTTGTACTATGTGTTATGACAAAAGTGGCCAAAGAGAATGCCCAACTAATTTTGTTGAATTGCTCATTTAAGTAAAGGGGTGCTCCCATCTATTTTTTTCCTTTTGATTTTGATCTTCACCTACATCTCTCCATTCTCACATTGTATTTTTTTTTATTAAGGTTCTTCATCTCAATCTTATACTATCCATTTCTAATTATGTAAAGATTTTGTGTACATAATTTAAAAATTTTCTCTTATTGTACTCATTTGTTCAAGTGGCCACCTAAATTTTTTTTCTAGCCTCGCCCCCTGTTAAGAGTCTCTTATAATTCATATCAAGAGTTTGAATCCTAAGTTGAAGAGGCCAATCTTTTTTTTATGCAAAATTACTATTTTAAATTTCAAGAACCAACAAAACACTTGAACTAAACGAGTAAATGTAGAATTCTTAGTTGTCTTTGAAAAATTGTCATATATTCAAGTTGGAATTATCTAGAATTTTCAGAATCCAAAAGGATAATTGTGGGCCCTTTTGTGATAAGGACCGTCCATTTCGAGGGGTATATATGTTATATAGATGAATTTCTCAAGAAATTTAGTGGAGATAATATCTGTAATGAGTAGATCATCTCCCCAAAATTCATTAAAAAATTCAAATCAAAAGTGGATGTAATGAAAATGTAATATATATATGATTATTTTTGTTCACTGAAATTTTATATGATCATATTATCAATTTCTAAATTGATTTTGTTTTTATGAAATTTGGTGGATATAATCTGCTAAATATAAAAATCCTCTCTAGAGAATTTTATAAAAAAATCATTAATTTATTACTCAAAATTGATGGTCCTTACTGTTTTATAAATAAAAATAAAAGAAAAAGTAGCTCTAATATGTTTGAAAGGCTTGAAATTGTAAAAAAAGCCTTACTTGAATCTGCGAGTCACTTTGAACCCATTATTGGTCCATTCAATTCAAGGCACTACGTACCCTACCCTATTCCTATTTGATCCTTGATGATTAGAGTTCGAGGCAAGGATGCTGGAAGGGTATTTAAAACTTGAGCATCTTTATGTGAGATATATTCTTGAAATTTCATGATATTGTTCTTTTAATATACACGGGAGACATTTGAATTTGATCACATTTACTAATGTTTGCCTGTATGTAGAGTTTTACACCCAAATTGAAATAACTTATTTGTTGAGTGTATGCTCGGTAAGAGTTTGAGTTGAAACTTAGCATTAGCACAGTGTATAACTATTTCATTAGTTTTGCCGTTGATCTTTATTGCCACTGCCTACATAAACATAACATGGTTCATATATACATGTCATGCCTTTGATTACTTCCAAATTGTGATTTCTTTGCTATATCTCTCGCTAATACAAATTTAAGAATGCTTCCTTGCTGAGGTTAGCGAAAGAATTAAACATAATGTGGGTTGCCGTTGGGGCTTGGTATGATTCGCAGGATTTTGTGGGCATAACCACCAAATATTGACTCATCA
This sequence comes from Lonicera japonica, assembly GCA_021464415.1. NCBI lineage: Eukaryota > Viridiplantae > Streptophyta > Magnoliopsida > Dipsacales > Caprifoliaceae > Lonicera > Lonicera japonica. The sequence continues at coordinate 40,028,776 of CM038469.1, read as the reverse complement.
CCCACCATTACTTCAGTTCAAAAGCTTTTGTGATTCCTCGCATGTATAAAGTTACTTAACTCCACTTCCATGGAATCTCTAAGGTCTTGGCTGCCAATTATCAACTGAGGTAGACACAACAAATAATTTCTAAAAATTATATTAATTTGTTCATTCCTTGATTCAAATATATTGTGTTTTAGTCATGTACTCTTGTTTGTACAATTACCCTTACAAGTATTTTCCTACATAAAATTTTACAACTCTCTTTTATGATATGTTGGATGAAGTCTATACTTGGGCCTCACCCAGATTCAAAGGTCCTTATTATCAGCCCAAATGTATTTTGGTATCTTAAATCATTGTGGGCCCCTCTACGATAATGTTTATGCTTTCGTTTTCCCCTATCCTACTCCATCCAAACAAATGATTTGAAGATAAAATTGTTGGTTGAGTTCGGTAAAAGATCAATACTCTTATTTGGAAGACCTAGATTAAAATTTCGTTACCAGTAGGTTTTTTTGTTGGGTGAAGAACTAGTATAGTTTGTGGATAATTTGTAAGAATCACTAATTTTTTATTGTTGAAGTTTGTAGGTACCCTACTCTTGGACTAGAGTAACATCTCCTTACCTTTACCTTTACTTTTACCTTTAGTGATTCAAAAAATTGAAGTTGTGTCTGCATTTTTTCGTTTCTTTCTTTGGCCTATTTTTTCCGTCTCGAATTTATTATTTTCTTTCTGAGATGTCCTCATCGATGGTCCCATTTTCTTATAAACACATAATTAATATACGAAATTTTTTAAGATGAAAATTTGATACAATAATTATATTTAAAAAATAATATTAATTTAAGATATCTCAAGAAAAATTGAACAATTAATCAACCATTCTTCTTCTCCACCGGGTCACATGGGCTTGCTCCTAAGTTTGGGCTAATCATTAATCCCAAGATGTTGCCGACTTTTACAACTATATTTTTTAGTTTTACATTTTCTAATACCAAAAAGGGAATCTAGCACATGTACATGTGAACATCATAAAACTTTGTGCCATAGTTGATTTTGGCATGTAATTTACCCTTGCCAAGGCAATAACCGAAGATATCATAATTGAAACGTACGTTTCAAATTGATATTTAATATGATACGAGTAATGATATTAAAATTTTATAAAATTATTTTTAATGACATTTTACATGAACTATTTAAAATATTTTTTTATGTTGTTTGAACCTCAAAGTTATTGAAATCTCTTTTCTTTCAATATTTTATGTATATATATATGTTATGTATATATATGCATACATATCATGTGTTCCTTCACTTCACTTCATCACCTCATCTTTCTTTTCCAATTCAGATTATATGGAGAAATCAGAAATGATCAATTCAAATAAAGAAGTAGTTGATGAACATTAGTTTCAAGAAATTCTCAAAAGTCTTACTAAAGAGATAAACTTTCACAGCAATTACATTCTCTATCATTACAAACGCTTTTGGTGTCCATCACAAGTTATAAAGGCCATGCTCTCATTCCGAAAACACTTTCAACCTAAATTAAAACAATGATATCATAGTGGCTTCTGCCTTCAAATCAGGCACCACTTGGTTAAAGGCCCTCACTTTCAGCATAATAAATCGCGCCAAATACTCCCTCGTCGGCACAAAAGAGAGTCCCCTGCTCACAAAAACCCTCATAGCCTCGTTTACAACCTCGAATATAAGATTTACTCTCAAGATGACCTTGTTACCATTGAGGACATTGCTAGTCCAAGAATCTTAAACACGCACGCCCCTTCCTCAGTCCATGTTGAACTTGAAATGTCATATTGTTTACATATGTAGGAACCCTTTGGACCAGTTCATCTCTTACTGGCATTTCAATTGTGCTTTGCTAAAAAACCAAGGCAAAACAGATACCCCTTTGATTGATGAAGCTTTTGAGTTGTTTTGTAGAGGGGTACACAGTTTTGGAACCTTTTGGGAACACGCCTTGGGGTACTGACATCAAGCATTGAGAGAGAACAGACAAGGTATTGTTTCTGAAATACGAGAATTTGAAGGATGATATCAACTTGAACGTGAAAAAGATAGTCGAGTTCTTGGAGTTTCCTTTCACGGAAGAGGAAGAAAATAAAGGCCCGATTAAAGAAATATCAGAGTTATGTGAGTTTGAAAATTTGAAGAACTTGCAAGTTAATAAGGTGGGCATACAGACGACATGGTTAGCAAACCGTGATTTTTTTAGGAAGGGTCAAGTTGGCGATTGGGTCAATTATCTCTCTCTTCCTTAAGCTGAACGTTCGGAGAAAATCGCGAAAGAGAAATTGAGTGGCTCTGGTTTAACATTTAAGTCTTTTTGGCGAAGAAGGAATATTTTGGTGATCTAATTGCTAAAATGGAGAAGAAGCTGGCCGGCTGGAAAAGTAAATTACTCTCTCAGGGTGGGAGATTAGTTTTGATCAAACATGTTCTTCAAAGCGTCCCCATTCATGTGTTTGTAGCATTTAGCCCACCAAAATCAATGATTAAAAGAATTGAATCAATTTTTTCCAACTTGTTTTGGGGAGACGATAAAGAGAGACATAAATTTCATTAGGTTAGATGGAGAAATTGTTGTTTTCCAATTGAAGAAGGAGGATTGGGAGTTCGTAGTTTATGGGATGTTTGTATAGCTTTTGCTATGAAGAAATTGTGGAATTTTAGAACTGCTGCTTCCCTATTTATGAGGCAGAAATATTGCAGCTGTTTACATCTTGCTGATTGTAGTATAAGGCTATCTGGCTCCATTACTTGGAAACGAATGATGTTGGTTAAGCAATTAGTGGAGAGCAATTTATATTGGATAATTGGGAAAGGCGATGTTCATTTTTGGAAGGATCGATGGTTCGGTGAAACTCGGCTTGTAGATTTGGGATCTCCTCCTGACTCCATTAAAAATATCACGGCTCGAGAGGGAATTATGAATAAGAGAAGATGTCTAGATATATGCAGTGCGAACATTCACTATCAAACTCGACGTAACATCCAAAGAATGGCTCCGCTGTTACGTGAAGAGGAAGATAAAGTAGTTTGGGTTTCGGTGTAATCGGGTAAGTTCTCTATCTCATCTGCTTGGAAAGTGTGTCGTCAAAAGCGTGAATCGTTGAAATTTGGGAAGTTAATGTGGGCGTCTTATATTCCTCTTAAATGGTTTATTGTGGTTTGGAAAGCTTCAATGGAGAAATTACCTTTCGACTGTAATCTTTAATAGCTAGGAATAAATATTGCATCAAAATGTAGTTGTTGTTTGATTCCTCAGATTGAGTGTACCGATCATGTTTTTTTTGCTTAGTGAGATAGCCAAAAATGTTTGGTCTTATTTCGAAGGGAAAATGCGGTTATGGTGTACAGCCAAATCATTAAAATTGAGGCTGGTAGAATAGTGGTTGGTTAAGTTCAGGTCTCCTTGCTACAAAATACTTATTACTGTAATTCCAGTTTGCATATGCTGGGAAATATGGAAGATGCATAATAAATCTCGATTTAAGGGAATTCAGGGTCATTTGAAATATCTTATCAAAAATATTGAAAGCAATTTAAGAAGCTTGTTGTGTAATGTCAATTTATGCTCTAAACAATGTAGCAAATACACCTTGCTGGTTAAAGAATTCGGCTTAAAGCTTAGCACTCAATATCCGAAGTATATTATTTCGAAATGGATTCGACCTTCAAGGGGGAGATTTAAACTAAATTTAGATGGTTGCTCTAAAGGTAATCCGGGCGAGTGTGGAGGGAGAGTTTACTTAGATCTTGGCAGGGAATTATAATATGGGCTCAAGCTGACTATTTTGGGATTCAATCGAATATGGTGGCTGAAGCACGAGCCTTACTTCAAGGCATGCAGAGATGCTATGCCGAGGGAGTGATGCAACTTGATGTTGAAGAAGACTCCTTGGTGCTAATACAGATTTTGCAGCAACAAGTAGCTACTCCATGGAATAATACTTATGAAGTTAGATTGATGCAGGGTATTCTTGAAAAAATGGATTTTGTTTTGAAGCACACATTCAGAGAAAGCAATAGCGCAACGGATTTTTTAACTAACTTAGGTTATGAGAGTAAGTGGAAGGTAAACTTTGTGGGTGCTGAAAGATTGCCAAAGAACCCTCATAGCCTTGTTCACAACATCGAATTTAAAATGTACTCTCAAGAAGAACCAGTTACCATTGAGTGCATTGCTATATATATAGTCCAAGAAGTTTAAACACCCCCAACCCCCATTTTAAGGCCCTGCTTCCACAATCCATGGTGAACTCAAAATGTCGTATCATGTATATCTGTAGGAATCCTTTGGACCATGCCAGTTCATCTCTTACTGGCATTTCAATTGTGCCTTGCTCAAAAACTAAGGTAAAACGGCGAAGGTTTCGAGTTGTTCTGCATAGAGGTATTTTGGGAACTGTGAGAATCCGCAAATGCGACCCCTGGGTTCTCAACCCCTGGTTTGGGAGTCTGAAACATCGCAGAGGATTCCGTTGTTCCATTTGCTTCTATATGTTGATAATTCATATCGGGTGTCCCTCTATTCTATTTCTAGATGCAAGAGGGTTCGTTCAGAGTCGCTAGTACGTTTTACAAGAAAACGGACAAAATGATTGTGTAAGAGGGAAGGCTACAGATAAGCCTTTCTTTACACGTTTGTCTACGAAGCCAGGATTCTATAGGGTTTGGGAACTATATTACGGTTTGGAAAGGTGTTAAGCACCCATTCCGCCCTTTCGGTCTCTAGTGGTCTTATATGTTTATTCTATGTTGAAAAACTTGGATGCTTTTACTGATATTATACTACTTTCTGAAAATAACTAATGAAAACTTAATTTTCGAGCACGTTAGGAATCTACCACAACCATGTCGCCACTTCGCTTAATTATTAGAAGAGACTTTCGTTACCTTCCCGGCGATAATAATAAGAATAAGAGAGAAAATATAATACAGCAGAGAAGACCTCTGACGGATATCAGCTTTCCTCTTAGAAATATTTTCAACGGTCTGACTCTGGAAGGTGGCACTCCGGGTGCCAAGATTAGATCCGAGACTCTTGCGAAAATAAATGTTATCACAGATGCTTCCGGAGAAGGCTTAAAGATTAGAAAATATTGGAGAGAATAAGAAATTTTAGTATAGAAATTGTGGCGAGAAGTTGCCGTCTAGAACCCATGGGGGTGTTGCCTTATTTATAGTGCTCGGGAGAGTTTGTCGCGCGACATTCTCCAATTTTATCTGTTTGTCGCGCTACAAACGGCTGAAGTGATGGGTTCTGACACTGTGATGTGTCAGAAAGTGGTTGGTCTGTGTTTGGGAAACTTATCGCGCGATATAAGAGAGATTGTCGCGCGACATACTGGTTTGTCGCGCGATAATCCCCTTAAAAACAGGTTTGTTTGGCCAACAAAACCTTTTCGGGGCAGTTTTGGATGCTCGGGTGGGTCCCGGGCTCCAAGAACTATACTTCTCGATAGTCGTTAGGGTTCTTGCGGGGGTCACGGATCGAGGTGTCTACAGGAACATGCTTTGGCATACCAAAGAGCAAGCATTAAGAGCCTGAACAAGGTACTAGTTTTGAAATACGAGGATTTGAAGGATGATAACAACTTGAACGTGAAGAAGATAGTGGAGTTCTTAGAGTTTCCTTTTACAGGGGGGAACAAAATCAATGTTAGCTTGAAGAAATATGTATGCAACATTGAAAATTTGTAAAAATTGCAAATTAATGAGGCAGACAAACTGAACGCTTTGGTGACTGGGTGAATAATCTCTCTTCTTCTCAGGCAGAACGTCTGGAGAAAATCGCAATAGAGAAATTCAGCGGCTCTAGTTTAACTCCAAAACTTGTTTTTTGGGATGAAATTGTGGGTGTGCATTGTTTTTTATATCTCATTCCATCTCGGGTGTGTTTAATTTTTTATGTTCTGATTTTGTTTATGCTTCTTTAAGAATTAATAAGAATTTAAATTTGGTTCAACATTTTCTGCTTGAGTTGAATTATAATCAATGGCAAAGTGCTAAATTAAAAACAAAACCCATAGTGAATTATTAGTTTATGATTATAATAGGTATTCACCTATATATGATTACAAGATCGATCATATCATAAATATACTTACAAATTTTTCATTATTTTACCAATAATAATAATAACAACTTTAGTTTGAATTTAAAAATAATTAAGCCATAGTAAAACAACAATACAAGATTTATAATGCTATGTCTTTTATTTTAATTTGGTAGAATAAGCACAACCCTTGGCAGATTAATCCATATAAGAAAACCCCAAGATAATACTGAAACATAACAAACATATCACACATATAGGAATGAGCCATGCATGTATTACTATATCTTCAAATGCTTGGCTTGAAAGAAACCTTAAATGTTAAACCAGAGTCACCCAATTTCTCTTCGGCAATTTTCTCCAAGCGTTCAGCTTGAGAATGAGAGAGATAATTTGCCCAGTCACCAACTTGACCATTCCTGAAGTATGAACTATTTCCGTAAAATGGATTGTGTCTACCAAACTTGTTAACATCCAAGTTTTTAAGATTTTTAAAGCTGCACATGTTTGATATTTCCTCAATCACTCCTTCATTTTCCTCCTCTAGTGAAAATGGAAATCCTAAGAACTCGGCTATTTTCTTCATGTGGGCGTTTACATCTTCTTTCAAATCTTCGTATTTCAAAAACAACACCATGTTTGGGCACTCAATGCTTGCTCTTCAGTACCCTAAAGCGTGTTCCCAAAAGGGTCCAAAACTGTGTTCACCCCTGCAAAACAGCTCGAAAGTCTCATCTAGTGATGGGGACTCGACTTTATCTTCAATATGTAGGCTTTTGATTATGGAAAGCAAGAAATGCCAGTAGGAGACGAACTGGTCTAATGGGTTTCTACAAATATACACGATACGGCATTTAGAGTTCAGTATCGAATGAGGGAGAGAATTGTAAGGTACATGGGTGGATAAAAGTCTTGGAAAAGGAAGGTCATTGAGATTAGGGTTTTCATCTCGAGAGTAGAGCTCAAGCTCAAGGTTAGGAACAAGGACATGTGGGTTGTTAGTGAGCAAGGGATTCTCGGTGTAGGAATATTTGGGGCGATTCATTATGCTGAATGTGATGGCCTTCAACCAAGTGGTGCCTGATTTTACCGCAGTAGCCACTAGTATATCTGTATCTTGGGCTTGGAAGTGTTTCTGAAATGAAGCCACCGCCTTCATTGCTAGTCCTGGACACCAAAAGTTTTCGTCGTAAAGAAGGTGATTGTTGTTTTGTTTATTAAGAGTTAAGCAACTCTTGAAGTTCATCACTAGGTTCCAGAACTTCATTTGAAATGAACCTTTTGAGGATTTGAGATTTCTCCATATGATGCAATTGGAAAAAGAAAGGTGAAAAAATAAAGACACAAGATCAAATGGGAGGAGGAACTACGGAGAACTAGCTGCAAGGTGCAAGTTTTTATAGATGTGTAAATGCCTTATATTTTTATAATTATTTTATCTTTAAATTTTTTAAGGGGAGCATTGGGAAGGTTAAGGCAGGGTAGGGAGGGAGGAGAAGATGATTCCATAATATAAGGATTGTCATATTAATTACAGCATCTTCCGTAAATTTTTTCTTCAAAATTAATTGTAATATATATATATATATATATATATATATATATGTACACTAGGGTATACCCGTGCCGTCCGGCACGATAAAAAGAATAAAATAATAATAATTAAATAAAATATAATTACGTGAAAAATGTAAGGATTGAAGATGTGTATGATTGTATATTACTTATGATTGAAAATGTGTATGATTGTCTTACTTGTCCAATTAGACATGAAATCGTATCGACCGTTTTATAATGTAATGATGTTATGAGTGTATTTAAAAGAGAAAAAATATATTATATTCGAGGCAGATCGAATTGTAATATAAAAAATTATTGCCCTAAAATTGCTTCGATCCTTTTATATTCTAATGGTGTTATTAGTATATTTAAAAGAAAAAAATATTATATTTGAGGTAAGTTGGACACTAACTATTATATTTGTAATGTTTTATAAGTTTTATATGCCATTATATTTGTAATGTTTTATAACTTTTTCTTGAATTTTTTTATACATAATTTAATAATCACAATGGATCTTGTTTTGTAGATGTACATGAACATATTTCAAATATATAAATTTTATTAAAGTTGAATTTGTAAATTTAAAGTTATGGCATTTAAAAGTTTTTTAAAAATTTGATGAGAGAGAAATGTTGTAGAAAAGTAGAGAGGTGTAAGAGTTATATTTGTGTATATGTTTAGTGTGTGAGTAAATGTTAAGTTGATTTGACATCTTGTTGTGAGGTATAAAAATGATCTAATGGTCTAAAAGTGTTAACACCATTACAAATTAATATGAAACGTTGGATTGATTTATTATTTTATTGCAAAAAATCCTTCTTTTATAATATAGATAATTTAATAATCACAATGGATCTTGTTTTGTAGATGTACATGAACATATTTCAAATATATAAATTTTATTAAAGTTGAATTTGTAAATTTAAAGTTATGGCATTTAAAAGTTTTTTAAAAATTTGATGAGAGAGAAATGTTGTAGAAAAGTAGAGAGGTGTAAGAGTTATATTTGTGTATATGTTTAGTGTGTGAGTAAATGTTAAGTTGATTTGACATCTTGTTGTGAGGTATAAAAATGATCTAATGGTCTAAAAGTGTTAACACCATTACAAATTAATATGAGACGTTGGATTGATTTATTATTTTATTGCAAAAAATCCTTCTTTTATAATATAAATATGGACATATGTGGCAATTTTTTTTCTGGTCAGTATGCTGCAATTTCAAGTGTTCTTCTATTTATATATATATAGACTTGTGACTCCGAGAGACTTTTCAAATTTTTGTATTTTATTATTTTAATTTCAAAAGTTAGATGAGAAAGAAGATTACTCACTTGCTACCATATACATTAAATATATATTATTTCTCACAAATTTATAACAAGTTGAAGAGCCAACTATTTGAAGAGTCAGAAGTTCACTTTGCAATTTGTAGCTAGAGTGGCTTCAAAAGAGGAATTTTTTTTTAACTTTTTTTTATAAGAACTTGTTTGAGTAAAAAAAGGATGGCGTTGCTCCACAAAAAATTGCAAAGTAATCCTTTGAAAAGCCTCTTGGATATGTTCTTAGACTGTTAATTACTTGAGTTGTTAGATCTAACACTAGATGCGTGTACATAATGTAATTAGATATGAATAATTTAATATATATATGAAAGGAAAAAAAAATATGAATGGAAGTTCATTGCGTGCAGCAATCTTTTGAAAGGGTATAAATAAAAATAAAAATAAAAATAAAAATAAAAGAGTATGTTAGCCCCATATATACAAGCATGACGGACTACTACTTTCTACACCAAAATACATATCTTTATGAGTTGGAAAACCATATAATTTTAGGGCTTTTAATTTATTAGGTTGAAGAATGTCAATGGGTACGTATTTTCTATAATTCGAAGATCGTCAATATCTCGTGGCAAAAAAACAAAAGAAAAAGAAGATCACGGGTATCTTTTATATTTGTTTATATTTATATAAAGAGGGGATTTAGAACGGTCCAGCTTCTAGTGACAATTTTTGTGGCCAACTTACCTTTAGCGATTAATTCTTGTTGTAAAAATATTAGTGATGTTTTTATGTGACATAAATTTATATAAAGTCAAAAGATATTTCGGTAGTTATGAAGTTGTGTTAATTTTTTTTCCTATTTTACCCTTGAGACCTTTTATTTCACTAAAAAGAAATTTAATTTGACATAATTAAGCAATAGGATTCAAATCTTTGCTGGCGACTCTCAACCACTTTGATACATACTAGTCTTTTAATATTTTTTTAAAATTAATTAATATAGATTGCACACGTATCACGTGTGCACAAAACTCTAGTTTATATATATATATTTGTTTTGCATTCATACCACATGCTTGCTTCCAGGTAATTTAAGATATTATCAACAATATATGTAGCGTTCAATTTACTCAAATGTTGTTAATTGTCTAACGTAAGCTATTTTTTTTTCTTTTCCCAACAAGGTATAAATTTAAATTCATTTATTAATAAAAATACATATGATTAATTTTTTGTATTATACAAAAATTAAGTTTGTAATCTTTTTTTAATGTATTGGGGTTTATTTACTTTAAAGTTACACGAGTGAGAAATAAAAAATACGCATTAATAATAAAAAGATATCAAGCAAAAAAAAAAATACTTATTAAAAAATAAACACATCATGCAAGACAAAATTTGCATTAAAATTTTTGGATTGCAAAGTTAAGTTTGCATAAAAACACAATTTTGTGCAAGATTAAGTTTACAACTTTGCGCAAAACATAATTATATACAAAGTTAAGTTGCACAAAGCAGAATTTTAACCAAACACATCATTTTAAAATATAATTGATAAATAGGGATTCTACAGTAACAAGAATTAAAAAATAGACAGTTATTTTAGAAAAATATCATTTCTTGAATTTTTCCAAAAAAAATGTTCTCATTGATTGAGTTTTTACCCATTTCCTAAAGAAAAAAAAACAATTTATTCTCTAGTTGATCTTTGTTTTCTATTTTTAAATTCTACTTTTGGCTAGAGTGAAGTGGTTCATTTTTATTGTCTTTTTAAAATTCTAACTTCTAACAATTATTTCCTAAAATGTTTCCCACAACTAATTAATTATAATCAACTCTAACAAATATTTATAATTTTGACAATTTTATTATTACTGTTTTATATTATTTTGAATTCAAATTTTTTTTGTAAGAATTCAAATCAAATCTAACACATATAATTGAAAATAAAATATTGTTTGAAGAATGAATGAGATTATTAATGTTTTTGGGCCATTATTCTATTTTGACCCAATTGATTATTAATATTTTTGGCATTTGTTGGAAAGTACTAGACTGGCATTTGATAGAAAATGCAGATTTTCTTTTTGATACAAAATGCTGATAAAATAATTAATGTGCATTTGGTAAAGAATACCATAAATTTCAAAATTTTTGTAGAAAATACCGAAAAAAATATTTAACATTACCAGCACTTGTTGAAAAGTGCATAAATTTGTGACATTCGTTTTGAAATGTACAAAATGCCATAACTTCCGATTATGTTTTCAAAATTGTTGGGAATTTTTTTTTCTCATCGTTTATTTATAATGCCGCTAAATAAATGCAGTAAAAAGTCAAATTTTCTCGTAATGTAAACAATATAACATATAAACTAAATAAATTAGGCACTAACATACTTCTTCATTAAAAGATGTCACTGGTAAAAGCGATAAATTATGAGATAAGTTCTTCATTAGAAAACCATAATTAATTGGTAAAAGACATATTGTTATTATCTAAATTTGGTGTACATAAGTATGGGTGTTTTGATAAGGGCACTATAAATATTTATCATCACTGCTACATCTATAATCTATTACAATTTAAACATTATGGAGGTGAGGATAGAAGTATGTGCTGCTCTAGCTTGTTAAGCCCCTAAACATTGGCCCAGAGGGAAGTGAGCACAAACAGGGGCAATTGTCCCTCTTTATTTATTTATTAATTTTTTTTTGTTGCTAAAATTGTCCTTCAACTTTTTAAAAATGCGTACATTAATTAGTTAAGTTTATCTCTTTTTAATTATAAAAAAGGGGCTAATTCTAATTTTTCTCCCCTTTATTTTTTTTTATTAAAAAAAATATTAACATAAGTTTGCATTCTTTAAATAAATTCCCGACTTCACCTGGCATAAACATGAATGTGTATAATCAGATAATACCAATTTGGGAGAAGGCATTATTTTAATTGTCACGTAATGATTTGTAAGTTCCTTTAACTGTATTCACTAGAACAAAACGCTTCTAATTTTGCTCTATTGAATATGTTTTGGAATAATGCATTAATAGAAAGATTTTATTTTTTTTCTTTCTAGAATTCCCTTTTAAGAGAGTAAATGATTGGAATGAGGTGTCCACGTATAAAAATATAATTGAACTCTTGATCTCTTCTTCCCTTAGAAAATCTGATGACAGTCAATACTACAACTTTTTAACAATTAAAATACTATTGTTAAGTCTTTTGAAGAAATATATGCAAGAAGTTGTGAAATGTAAAGAGGGTTTTAGTGAACCAAAGCCCCTGTTTGGTAGCTCTCTTTTTATTTTTTTTTCTACAAATTTTAAAAACTCAACTCACAAACATCTCTACTTTTACACTTCCCAAAAAAACTTTAACTTTACTTTCTCTCTCTAAAAAAATTTTTAAAACGCCATAACTTTAAATCCAAAAATTCAAAAATAATAAAAAATATATATTTGAAACCTACTCATCGAGATCTATAAAATAAGATCCATTGTGACTATTTTTTGAAATTTTTTATGCATTTTTTTCTTTGTTTGAAAAAAAATCAAACAAAACCAAATTCACTTTTCAAAAAACCAACTCTAACTCAAAACATTCAACCAAACACCACATTTTTAAAAACTTATCTAGAAAAAAAAAAAAAGAGAGCTACCAAACAAGCCCAAAGAGTTTGCTCTGTTTTATTTATTTATTTATCTTTTGTTTATGTATTTTTCTCATTCGTGGTTGGTGCAGACGAGGACTAAACAATCCCATCCCACATTATACATAGTACTACAATAATCTCGTATGTCCAACTGACAATATATCTTACCAAGAGAATCATCAGTTTATGTTAATTTTCCACCTTTTGAAAGATTATGAGTATTTTATTATGTTTCTTTAGCTTTGTTTGGCTTTCATATGCATTTCGTTAATTTGGGTTTCTCCGCTTATTTTAAAACGTTATTGACACCGAACTTAATTCAATTCCGAAAAAATGGCTGCGCAGGCCTGTTATATATATATATATATATATATTTATTTATTTTGGGTAATTGATCTACCTTTACTTATGACGGTTGCCCATTTTCTCACTTTGGTCCTTAATGTTCATTTTTTCTTATTTTTATCTTTCAAGTTTAAATTGCGTCTCACTTTTATCCAAAATTAGATACCCTATTAATCTTTCTAGCAAAAAATCCATCTGCAAGGCACAAGACTATGTAAAGAGGGGAAATTATGGTACTTTAAAGCCATAAACAAATATCAAACCAAAAAAAAAATAAAATCCATTGAATTAAGCGTACGCAGGTCGAAACCAGAACGTATGTAACCTAATTTCAAAAGCTTGAATTACCGAAAGACTTAAACGTTAGACCAAACCCGACCAACTTCTCTTTGGTTATATTCTCCACGACCAACTTCTCTTTGGTTATATTCTCCAAAAGTTGAGCTTGTCAAGGAGAGAGTAAATTTACTCTATCACCATGAAACCCATTCCTGAAGTATAAATTGTTCGTAACAAATGGATTTCGTATACCGCCCTTGTTAACTTGCAAATTTTTAGGATTTTCAAAGCTACAGATATTCAATATTTGCTCAATCGCCCCTTGTTTTTCTTCCTCCCTCCAATGAGAAGCCAAACCCTTAGAACTAACCTTCCATCTTTTATTGACTTGCTTTATCTACATTCCTTGATCTCTTCCATATTATGGAGATTTGTTTTGACATTTGCTGTTATTTTCCTTAATTATTTCGTACATAACTCTCTTTTAATCCCTATATAAAGGGACCATTATCTCTTTATACAGACACACAAATATAATATACAAAAGCATTATTTCTCTCTAATTCTTATCATGGTATCAGAGCAGGTTCAATCCTCATTACCTCACAATCTCGCCCTGTCAGGTGCCTGAGCATCTCAGAATAACTAATATTCCAGCTTGTTGGCTTTTTGACCCTCATCATCTCCGGCGACATCTTGCTCCTCTTCCCCGGCCTCACTATCACCACCGCCGTCCTCAACATACGCAGCCCAGCTCGTCGGCTTCTTAACCCCTCATTACTTCTGGAGGCATCGTGCACCTCCCACCAGCCTCACCACCATCGTAGAGAGAGAAATAGATGAGATTTGTTGAGAGAGAGAAAGAGCATTTAAATTAAGAGAAAAAGAATACATAGATAGAAAAGTTAGAAAGAGAATTCAATGGAAAATAATTCCCCCAAAAAAGTTCATTCTCGGTAAGTGATCATCATTACAATTTTAAAAATATATATATATATATATATATAATAATAATAATAAAGCTTTTTGTTATTTTTATTTTGGCCCCATAACTTTATAATTTATTTTTTCTTGTCGCAAAACTTTTTGTTATTCCCATATTTAACCCTGAACTTTTTGCCATTCACATATTTAGCCCTCAACTTTCTGTTATTTTTATTTTGGCCCCAAAAGCTTTTGACATTAAATTACTGTTAAAAAAAAAGAAGAAGGTGTCATTTTCATTTATCTTCCCGACACAGATTTTATTCCTTTCTGATTTTTTATTTATTTATTTACGACTACATATGAAATTCCTATTACTGTTAAACTTGATGAAAATAATTATAGTCATTGGTCTATGCTATTTCAAAATTTTTTGAAAAGAAAGGGCCTTTGGAAGTATGTCATGGGTAAGTCTTCCATCTTTTATTGACTTGCTTTATCTCCATTCCTTGATCTCCTCCATGTTATGGAGACTTGTTTTGACATTTGCTATTATTTTCCTAAATTTACTCCGTACAAAACTCTCTTTTAATCCCTATATAAAGGGATCGTTATCTCTTTGTACAGAAAAACAAATATAATATACAAAAGCATTATTTCTCTCTAATTCTTATCATGGTATCAGAGTAGGTTTAGTTCTCGTTACCTCACAATCTCGCCCTGTCAAGTGCCTGAGCATCTCAGAATAGCTAATATTCCAGCTCGTTCGCTTCTTGACCCTCATCATCTCTGGCGGCATCTTGCTCCTCCTCCCCGGCCTCACCATCACTACCGCCATCCTCAACATACACCGTTTAGCTCGTCGGCTTCTTAACCCCTCATCACTTCCGGAGGCATCGTGCACCTCCTCACCACCACCGCAGAGAGAGAAAGAAATAAGATTTGTTGAGAGAGAGAAAGAGTATTCAAATTGAGGGAAGAAGAATGCATAGATTGAAAAGTTAGAAAGAGAATTTAGTGGAAAAGAATCCAAAAAAGGTCATTCTCGGTGAGTGATCATCATTTCAATTTCAATTTTAAATTTATATATATATATATATATATATATAAAATAAAGCTTTTTGTTATTTTTATTTATTTATGACTGCATCTGAAATTCCTATTACTGTTAAACTTGATGGAAATAATTATACTCATTGGTCTATGTTATTTCGAAATTTTTTGAAAGAAAAAGGGCTTTGGAAGTATGTCACGGGTAAGGAATCTTGTCCCGCCGAAACCGATGCTAAATTTGATGAATGGGAAATCAACAATAATAAAATCTTTACTTGGATCGCCAACACCGTCATCCCATCCATCAGTATCCAACTTGGTAGGTGCACCACCCAAAGAAAGCTTGGGACTTTCTGGCATAACGGTATGTTCAAACCAACTTTGCCAAAAAATACAAACTGGAACAGGATATTCGTTCTCTCCAACAACAGCCCGGTCAAATAGTCTCTAATTTTTACTCCAGTATATGTTTTATCTGGGATCAACTTGAGCTAATGGAACCATAGTGGACTGTTGATATGCACCTGTGGGAAACCCTTTGTGAGGAAACACGGCTCGTTCAATTCCTTATGGCGTTCAGAAAAGAGTTTGAGCCAATCAGAGCCTCTATGCTTCACCGTAAGCCTCTCCCTTTTGTTGAGGAAGCATTGACAGAACTAATCACTGAAGAAACTCGCAAAGGTATTGCTCCAAACATGTCTTCCATCTTCATCATGGCCCCTCACTCACAGCAGCACTCTTTTAAACCACCCACCGCCAATTCATCACTGCACCCTCAACAAGCATCCTCCCGTTCGTCTAAAGACTCAATTCAATGCAACTACTGCAAGGAATTTGGGCATATAGTAAAGTACTGCCCCTCTACTACATCTCAGTACAAGCGCAGTCTACAAAAATCTGCTAGGTCATCTGCTGCGTTCACCTCAACCGACGGACAAACATTCAGCCATCAGATTAGTCTTTTTTTCAACTTACCCACTGCCCAGGAAATTCAGGACATGATCACACCGGATCATCATACAGTTGCATCTGCCCTCTCTCATCCGTCAAATATCTCTTCTCCGTGGTTTCTTGATTTTGGGACATCAAATCACATGACCTTTGACTCAAACCACTTCAAGTCATCCCGACCTATGGGCTAATCCGCACAGATTCATACAGCTAATGGCTCAACTATTACTGCTAGTCACGTTGGCTCCATAAAAACTAATAACGATTTATCTGTCTCTGAGGTTTTTCTTATTCCTCAATTGTAACGACCCGGTCCCACCTCAGTACGATATTGTCCGCTTTGGGCGAGTGCGACCTGCAACCCCTCAGGGCCAGTCCATCTACTCCCCTCACGGATTTGTTTTCGGGAGCTCACAACCAGCTTCCCAGGGGGTCACCCATCCTGGGATTGCTCTGGCCAACTACTCGCTTAACTTCGGAGTTCTTATGGGATCCGAAGCCAGTGAGCTACCCAAAAGGCCTCGTACTTAATTAGCGATCGTTTCTTACTTATAGGGGTTTCCAAGGATCCCCCACTTTCCGATGTGGGATGCCCCCTTTGAGCTACAATTCCTCCCCTAATGGAGTACTCCATCACTCGCAGGGCGTCACATCCTTCCCCCCAAGGGAATCGACGTCCTCGTCGACACACCGTACTCTGCGGGGTCCGCTCTGATACCATTTGTAACGACCCGGTCCCACCTCAGTACGATATTGTCCACTTTGGGCGAGTGCGACCTGCAACCCCTCAGGGCCAGTCCATATACTCCCCTCACGGATTTTTTTTCGGGAGCTCACGACCAGCTTCCCAGGGGGTCACCCATCCTGGGATTGCTCTGGCCAGCTACTCGCTTAACTTCGGAGTTCTTATGGGATCCGAAGCCAGTGAGCTACCCAAAAGGCCTCGTACTTAATTAGCGACCGTTTCTTACTTATAGGGGTTTCCAAGGATCCCCCACTTTCCGATGTGGGATGCCCCCTTTGAGCTACAATTCCTCCCCTAAGGGAGTACTCCATCACTCGCAGGGCGTCACATCAACTATCTATGCAACTTTTATCTTTTGGTCAGTTATGTGACCTTAGATTAATCGTTATTTTTCATGCTGCTGGTTTTGTTATATATGACCGCTCGACGGGGATACGAGTTAGGACCGGCCATAGAGTTGGGCGACTATATGTGGCAGACAAATTACAGATTCCATCCTCCATAAATTCATCCCTCACGGCCATCGACTCATCCCTCGCGGCACTTACTACTAACCCATCATCCTTTATTTTTTGGCATTCTAGATTATGCCATATTTCTTTTTCTCGTCTCAAATATATGATAAATAAATTATTTTTATGACCAATAACTTCAGATAAAGATCCCTCTTATTTTGTAAGTAAACTGGCCAAACAACCAACTCTTCATTTTAATAATAGTACAACTGTATCCTGCTCTCCATTTGATCTTGTGCACTCTGATGTCTGGGGAAAAGCCCCTGTTGTCTCTATGGGTGGGGCTCAATATTATGTGGTCTTTATCGATGATTATTCTCGATACACTTGGACTTATTTACTTCATTTTCGGTTTGATTTTTTGAAAGTTTACATCGAGTTCGCTACTATGATTAAAACTCAATTTTTAAAAACTATCAAAGACTTCATATCCGACTCCAAGGGTGAATACTTATCCAAACACTTTTTTGCATTCTTAAAATCACAGGGGACTCTTCCCCAATTATTTTGCTCAGACACGCCTCAGCAAAATGGGGTTACAGAACGCAAATACTGACACATTATTGAAACAGCCCGTACCCTTCTTGTCTTCTCGTATGTCCCTTCAATTGTTTGGGGGGAAGCCATTCACACGTCTGCCTTTCTTACTAACCGCATCCCCTCAGTAGTCACCAGTGGTTTATCTCCCTTCGAGCGTTTATATGGGACCACTCCCGATTACTCTGAACTCCGTGTCTTTGTCTTCACTTGTTTTGTGTTACTCCCAAAACGAGAACGAATAAAACTCATTCCCAAAAATATCATGTGTGTCTTTCTAGGGTATGGAATTCAATAAAAAGGGTATCATTGTTACAACCCGACTACCAAACGACTTCGTATTTCCCACCATGTTACTTTTTGGGAAAATAAACCATACTACACCTTTTTCAACGATCCACTTCCACATACTATCACCTCTCTTCCTGTCGACCCGTTTCTAAAGTCTCCTATAACCGATACTATGTTCCCACATCCCACTCCCCTTGTAACTAATCATATACCTCCACCTAACTCTCCCCCTGACTATGTGATTGTCTATCCACCTGTCGACAACTCTACATCCTGTCCTGAATTTGTATGTCCCACCGACGGCCCTCTACTGCGCCCAATCCGTGACAAACATCCATCAGTCTGGCATTTTGATTATGAATGGCATCTCTCTACCCTACTGTCTCTCCATGAGCCATCCTCCTATCGTGAAGCTTTTGCCAACCCTCAATGGCAACAAACTATGGCTGAGGAACTTAATGCTTTGCAGAAAACAGATACTTGGGTTTTCACGGATTTACCCACTAAAAAATCAGTTGTTGGATGTAGATGGATATACAAGATTAAAACTAAGGTTGACAGGTCTATTAATAAATACAAAGAACCTCTTCTTGCCAAATAGTACACTCAAGAGTATGGGATTGATTATGAAGAAATTTTTGCCCCGGTCACTCGTATGACTACAGTACGCACTTTTATCTCAGTTGCTTCTATCCGCAATTGGATTCTTCATCAGGTGGATGTCAAGAATGCCTTTCTTCATGGTGATCTACATGAAGAAGTCTACATGCAACCTCCCCCTGGGCTTTCTCATTCCCCTGGACAGGTTTGCAAACTTCGAGAGGCTCTTTAGGTCTCAAACGAGCGCTTCGGGCTTGGTTTGAGAAATTCTCCATAACTATTTTACAATATGATTTTTCACAGAGTTCTCATTACCCGACAATGTTTACTTGCTCCTCTCCGTATGTCATTGTTATTCTCATGCTTTATGTTGACGATATGATTATCACTGGAAATAATCTGAATACAGGCTCAAAGCTTATCTTTGTTCATGTTTTGAAATGAAAGATTTGGGTGTCCTTTGCTACTTTCTTGGAATTGAGGTTGCTCACTCCTCTACAGGTTATTTCCTCTCCCAAGTAAAGTATGCCTTTGATATTCTTGCCCGTGCAGGCCTTACTGATAACAAGACTGTTGATACTCCCTTCAAGATGAATGTCAAACTCTCGTCTTCTACTGGCACACCTCTACTTAATCCCACATTATACAGGCAACTTATGGGGAGTCTCAATTACCTCACTATCACTAGACCTGACATCAGCCATACTGTTTATATTGTGAGTTAGTTCATGTCTGCTCCCCGTTCTATTCATTTTATTGTCATTCTTCGCATTATTCGCTACATCAAAGGGACCTTACACCAGGGCTTGCATATTTCTTCTACATCTCGTCCTATGTTACAGGGATACTCTGACTCAGATTGAGCTAGTGATATTACTGATCGTATATTTTTTTTGGCAATTCACTTATTTCGTGGAAAAGCAAGAAATAGATTGTCGTTGCTCGCTCCAGTGCGGAAGCTGAATATTTGGCTCTCGCATATACCTCCATCGAAATTGTTTGGCTTCGCTGGCTGCTTTAAGATATGGGCATTAACCTTCCTGAGCCAACGCCCTTATTATATGATAACAAAAGTGCCATCCAAATAGCCCACAATGATGTTTTAAAAAGTGCCGAATAGTTGACGATAGGAACGAATTGCTTAACTTCGTGGGCGCTAATGGGTCCACCTCAGTGTTAGTGAAATCAGCTTTCCGCCATTGCCGAAAAACTATGTAACCCAAAATTGACAGTGCTACTATTCCTTTGCCAAGACCTACACCAAACTTCAATAGCCATGTAGTCTTTCATTTCCTTTGTGATGGTGTTGTAAGATGTACTTCAGGATTATGGCTAGCAAGATTACCATCAGATCCACTCAACTTGAAGATCTCTAAGCCGTTTAAGAAAACATAATTTAAGGAACTAGGATCCATGGTGAGCCACAAATGCTACTTACTCTGGCCATCATGTGGATTCGGGACTAACAATATGCAGTCCTTGAAAATAAGAATTCTATTTCCACTGGTCCACGCAATTACATCGGCTTTTTTATTTACCATATGTTCGTTGATGACTATTAAAAACACCCATTATTTTATTTTTACCACCCGTTATTTGTAGTATATCAATGACGTGGCGGCCTCCCTATTTCTTTTTGTGTATTTCAAGTTTTTTACAATCAACTTGGTACTCTGAATTTACCAAGTATTAAGATTTACTTATCAGTCAATCTTTGTTGTTCATAGTACTCTGGGTCAAGGTACTCGAAGATACCCTTAACCTTGGTGCTCACGTGGGTATGAGACACACAGGTGGGTCCCATATTCAACAAACCAAAATCAGAGACTATTGCCACCCATCTTTCATCAAGTAAAATGTTGGTGGATTTCACATTGTGGTGAATAATCATATGCCACGCTCTTGTATGAAGATATTAAAGTCCCCGCGCAGAGCCAATACAAATTTGCGGGTGACATTTCCACGATAGATGATTATTCAAACTACAAAGATGGGACCGTAAAGTGCCATTAGCCATGTAGTCATACACCAACACAATTTCCCCATTATCCTCGCAGCATCCAATTAGGGACACTGGATGAAGGTGTCGAAGTTTCGACAACATTTCTATCTCAACTTTAAACTCACAAACACTTTGATGGGATGAAACGTCCAACCGTTTCATGGCAACAGTGGTTGCACCATTGTCTACACACCCTTTGTACACTTTGCCAAATCCTTCAACTCTGATCACAAGATTGTTATCGAAGTTATTAGTAATTGATATGATTTTGGCAAATGAAAAGCGCCGAATAGTTGACGGTAGGAATGAATTGCTTAACTTTGTGGGCGCTAATGGGTCCACCTTAGTGTTAGTGAAATTAGCTTTCCGCCATTGCCGGAAAACCATGTAACCCACAATTACAGTGCTACTATTCCTCTGCCAAGACCTACACTAAACTTCAATAACCATGTAGTCTTCCGTTTCCTTTGTGATGGTGTTGTAAGATGTATTTCAAGATTATGGCCTGTAAGATTACCATTAGATCCACTCAACTTGAAGATCTTTAAGCCATTCAAGAGAACATAATTTAAGGAACTAAGATCCATGGTGAGCCACAAATGCTGCTTACTCTAGCCATCATGTGGATTCGGGACCAACAATATGTAGTCCTTAAAAATAGGAATTCCATTTCCACTGGTCCAAGCAATTACATCGGCTTATTTCTCTACCATATGTTCGTTGATGATTATTGAAAACACTCATTCTTTTATTTTTGTCACCAAGTTAGACTCACAAAAATGGATTCTTAGGAGATAATGGAAACCAGCATCAACATAAAAATTCCAAGTCAGTTTGTGACTTGAAATTCTTGAGGTATCGTAGATGAGTGCTGTGTAAGGTGGTGTGTATGATGTAAATTTGACCGTGGAAACTCCGGCATAAATATACCATTTATTCTCTATTTTCATATAGTCATAATCATTAATCCAAGAGCAAAACAAAGTATCCAGAATGTTTCGCCCGGTATTTAACCGGTAAAGAGTTTCAAGAGCTTTGCCATGAGAAATAAAATAATGAGTGTTCTGGATAACGAGTGGTACGGGATAACTATTGCCACGAATATAAAGATTCTCTGGCATGGAAACTCTCTCAATGCCATTGACAAAACCATAACATTCAGGGGATATGGCTGAAAATGTCAGGTTAAGTATGTTGTCGCTAACATGGAGGATGAATTCTTTGACAATAGAGGATACTGGTATGGGATAAGCATTAAAGTTATTTAGGAGAGTGTAGCCGCCGTACTTTACAAAAAAGAAGGATTTTAAATTTTTAAGGCTTGAGTAGGTAGTCGGGTAAAAGTGGAGACGGATGAATTTTGGGCCGGGGGATAGATGGAAAGTGTAGGTGAAGGGAGAGTGCCTAAAGATATGGGCTATAGTGTAAGGGATTTGGGGAATAGAAGGATCTTTTTCAGAGACATTTGATGCAAATGATATGCATTCATTAGTGTTCAACAATATAAATATTGGAGAGGCATCCCCGGCCCACTCTCGGCCATTAAATGTAATTGTTTCAGCCTGTGACCCACAATCCAAGAAGAAATTATATGTGGGAATATAAGGCCCAGCGTTACCCGTGCCGACTGTAGTT
This sequence comes from Lonicera japonica, assembly GCA_021464415.1. NCBI lineage: Eukaryota > Viridiplantae > Streptophyta > Magnoliopsida > Dipsacales > Caprifoliaceae > Lonicera > Lonicera japonica. The sequence goes on along the minus strand of CM038469.1, from coordinate 40,006,323 downwards.
TTGTCACTAGCCGATGGGCAGAAGGTGATTTGGTAATTTGCACCGGCACAACTGTATACGTTGGTCCTTTTAAACATGTAACTCTCTGCACAAGGGCACGCCTTCTGGAACAATTCTGAGTGGTTAGGAGGCTTGCACTTGCTGGGTGGAATGTACGTGCCATTGCAATAGTACTGGTCATCACCAAACGCGTCGCATGCACTCTTGCATGCCACCTCCTCACCGCCCGAGCTCATCATCTTCAATTTTGACGAGCACGCCTCATTTAAGTCCAAAATGCATCCTGCATTTGAACAGAAAAATCCAGTCCCATGCTGAGGTGCAATCAACATGAGAAGGTTGTATCCATGGGCAACGCTGAGGCAGTAATAATCCTGACCATTATTGTTGTGTTGTAACCAAACCAGTGTAACGGGTGAAATAAAGTCAGAGTCTGCACATTCAATTTCCCGGAGCCACAATCACCAGTGAGGCAGGAGAAGTTTTCGGTGAAGTCAGTGGTGCAGTGGGTGCGACCTCATAACTTGCCAACCCAAAAGGATGGGAGTGTAATGGTTTTGAATTCATTTTTTAGGGTAAAACCGGGGGTGGAGAGTTGTGCAATATTACCATTGTCGGATATAATGCCTGGCCATACTGTGTAATCGCATTTGTTCACTCGTGTAAAAGTTCTCGATGAAAGTACACAAGAGCTGTAGATCATGTGAAATTTCCAATCTCCTTTAATAGTATGCTTGCAATGGCATACAATATTGTCATATTAGCTAGAAGGGCATCACTGAACTCATGGGTAAGGATAGTTGTTAGCATATTTCATTCTTGTAGAAGATCAGTCATGAGAGTTCTTCTTCCTGGACCAAGCTCAACCAGGTTCACTTATTCGGGTACCCTATTTGCTCCCAAAGACATATCGTCCAAACACCAGTCGTGATATGAATTAGGGCTTAGAGCAAAGTACGGAGAGACGAATGACCGGCGAGAGCAACAAGAAGTATGAACTTCTTCTACGAGTGTGAGCTTCAGAGAGGAACGGTGAGTAATTAGTGAAACTAATAACGGTATCTGTCTCTGAAGTTTTTCTTGTTCCATAATTATCTATCCAACTTTTATTTGTTGGACAATTATGTGACCTTAGATTAATCGTTATCTTTCATGCTACTGGTTTTATTGTACAAGACCGCTCGACGGGGATACGGGTTGGGACCAGCCATAGAGTTGGACGACTATATGTGGCAGACAAATTACAGATTCCACCCTCCACAAACTCATTCTTCACGGCCACCGACTCATCCTCGCAGCATTTACCACTAACCCATCATCCTTTATTTCTTAGCATTCTAGATTAGGTCATGTTTTTTTTTCTCGTCTCAAATATATGATAAATAAAGGATTGCTAGGAGCAGCAACTTTAGATAAAGATCCCTATTGTATTACTTATAAACTGGCCAAACAAACAACTCCTCCTTTTAATAATAGTACAACTACATCTCGCTCTCTATTTGATCTTGTGCACTCTGGTGTCTAGGAAAAATCCCATGTTGTCTCTATGGGTGGGGCTCAATATTATGTGGTCTTTATCGATGATTATTCTCGATACACTTAGACTTATTTACTTCATTTTCGGTCTGATTTTTTAAAAGTTTACATCGAGTTCGCTACTATGATTAAAACTCAATTTTCAAAAACTATCAAAGTCTTCAGATTCGACTATGGGGGTGAATAATTATCCAAACACTTTCTTGCGTTTTTAAAATCAAAAGGGACTTTTCCCTAACTATCTTGCTCAGACATCCCTCAGCAAAATGGGGTAGCAGAACGCAAACACCGATACATTGTTAAAACAGCCCGTACCCTTCTTGTCTCCTCGTACGTCCCTTCAGTTTTTTAGGGGGAAGCCATTCACACGTCTGCCTTTCTTACTAACCGCATCCCTTCAGTAGTCACTAGTGGTTTATCTCCCTTCGAGCGTTTATATGGGACCACTGCCGATTACTCTGAATTCCGTGTCTTTGGATCTACTTGTTTTGTGTTACTCCCAAAACGAGAACGAACAAAACTCACTTCCAAAAATTTCATGTGTGTCTTTCTGGGGTATGAAATTCAACAAAAAGGGTATCGTTGTTATGACTCGACTACTAAACGGCTTCGCATTTTCCGCCATGTTATTTTCTGGGAAAATAAACCATACTACACTTTGTCCAAAGATCCATTTGGCTCTCTATGGTCTCAAACAAGTGCCTCGGGCTTGGTTTGAGAAATTATTCGTAGCTATTCTGCGGCATGATTTTTCATAGAGTTCTCATGACCCGGCAATGTTTACTTGCTCTTCTCCGCATGGCATTGTTATTCTCCTACTTTATGTCGACAACATGATTATCGCTGGAAATGATCTTAATGGTATATGATTATCACTGATGAAGAGTCCAATTGCAGACAGAGGCAACTGAGATAAGAGTACGAACTGTAGTCATACGAGCGACCAGGGCAAAAATTTCTTCATAATCAATCTCATACTCTTGAGTGTACCATTTAGTATACCTCTACTTAATCCCACATTACACAGGTGACTTGTGGGAAATCTCAACTACCTCACTACCACTAGACATGACATCAACCGTGCTATTCATATTGTGAGTCAGTTCATGTCTGCTCCCCGTTCTATTCATTTTGCTGCCGTTCTTCGCATCATCCGCTACATCAAGGAGATCTTACACCAGGGCTTGCATATTTTTTCTACATCTTGTCCCGTGTTACAGGGATACTCTGACTCAAACTGGGCTGGTGATATTATTGATCGACATTCCATGACTGGGGATTGTATTTTCCTTGGCGATTCGCTTATTTCACGAAAAAGCAAAAAACAGACTGTCGTTGCCCACTCCAGTGCGGAAGTTGAATATCGTGCTCTTACATATACCTTCGCCGAAATTGTTTGGCTTCGCTGGCTATTTTAAGATATGGGCATTAACCTTCCTGACCCAAAGCCCTTTATTATGTGATAACAAAAGTGCCATCCAAATAGCCCACAATGATATTTTTCATGAACGTAATAAGCATATTGAAGTTGATTGTCATTTTGTTCATCAGCACTTTTTACAAAGGCATATCCTATTACTACACATCTCTTCCGAGCTTCAGACGGCCAAGTTGTTCACTAAAACCTTATGTGGTTGCCCAATTCCGGTTCCTCGTATCCAAGCTCCGGATGCTCTTCAACCCTCCGTAAGCTTGAGGGGGGTGTTAGATGTTAGATTAAGCCTTCCATCTTTTATTGACTTGCTTTATCTTCATTCCTTGATCTCCTCCATGTTATGGAGATTTGTTTTGACATTTGCTGTTATTTTTCTTAATTTACCCCGTACATAACTATCTTTTAATCCTTATATAAATTGACCATTATCTCTTTGTACAGACACACAAATATAATATACAAAAGCATTATTTCTCTCTAATTCTTATCACTCTCTAATTCTTATCAAGAACATGGCTATGCAGTGGCGGATCGAAGGGGGGATCGGGGCGGCGGGTCCCCCCAAGATATTTTAAACCTCTGTTAGTATTAGTATTAGTATTTTTTATATATAAATATAGTTGTTAGTACTCTTTAAATAAAATTATGCATTTTTTATTTTATTATATTTTTTTATGGAGTGTCAATAATTATACCTATTATTATTTATATAATAAATTTAAGCAGTGGTTCCTCTTTAGGCCAGACAAGCCGTTTTGTAGTCTTGATATTTGTGTCAAATTGTGTGGTTGTGAGCCTTCTTAAAAATACTAACTAAATGAAAGTAATAACTACAGTCTACAAAGAGTGAGAGGCGGAGTAAAAGAAAAAAGCAGAGCCGGCCACTTTCTCACTTTCTCAGGTAATTTACATCTCAACTTTTTCTCATATTAATGATTAATTGCTTTCCTTTTTTAATCTTTATAGCTTTATTGATCATGGTATATCTATATATAATCTTTTATCTAAGTTTGTTGGTTACTTGGTTATATTAAAATTTGCTATTTTATATTCAAATCCCTAATTGCTCTAACTCTTCCCTTGATTCTTTATATGGATAGTAGGCTTTATTGAAATTTATGCTTCAATTAGGTTCTTTATAATTAACTAACTAACTAACTAAGACTTTAGGTATTATTTAATCTGTGAAATGTGAGCCTACTGTATTTTAGTATATGGGTAATGAAAATGAAACTAATTATAAATGATTTTGTCCAGGCACTTTGGTACTTAAACAATTATGAAGAGAACAATTGATTCTTTTTTTAAGAAAAATGAGGGTGATTCTTGAAGTACCAGAACCTGATGAATGTCATTTGAAATCATCCAAACTCAATATGAAAGATTGCGAGGCATTTTTTTTTGAACGTGATCCTGGATTACGCTAACATATATGGAATTCTCCACCAAATAAACGCGATGAACTTCGACGAGCTTATATTAAGGAAGGACCATATCAACATCATCTTTCGACGTACCCGTTTAACAAAGATAAGCATCCCCGTCGATTTCAATCATCTTGGTTCAAGTTATTTGCATATTGGTTGGAATACTCTCCTACCAAAGATGCAATTTATTGTTTACCTTATTATCTCTTTACAAAGCCATCTAGGAGCATTGGACAAAATGCCTTTATTGTTGAAGGATTTTGCTCGTGGAGGAAAGTGAAGGATGGAGGTAATTGTGCTCTACTAAATCATGTTGGAAAAGGTCTAAATTCTTTGCACAAAATTGCTGTGAAATGTTGTCAAGATTTAATTAATCAATCCTAACATATTGAGAGCATTGTTAAAAAACAATCTTCTCAAAATGTTGCAAATAAGCATTTGCGGTTAAAAACTTCAATCAAGGTAGTTAGATACCTCACTTTTTAATCTTGTCCTTTAAGAGGTCACGATGAAAGTGTAAACTCGATAAATTGGGGAAATTTTATTGAGTTTATGAAGGCTTTGGCTGACGATAATCCCGAGGTTGTAGCTGTTTTTTTGGACAATGCTCCTCAAAATGCTATTTATATTTCCCCAGCTATTCAAAAGGATATTTTATAGATCTTTGCAACCAAAACTTGAAGGGTCATTCGCGAGGAAATAGGCAATGAAAAGTTTTGTATTCTTGTGGACGAATCTTGAGATGAATCAAAAAAGGAACAAATGGCCATTGTTTTAAGATTTGTAGATAAAGATGGTTTTATACGAGAAAGGTTCTTTGATCTAGTACATGTTTCTGATACTTCATCATTAACTTTGAAAAATACAATTTCTGATGTCCTTTCTCGTAATAATCTTAGCATTCAAAATATTCAAGGTCAAGGATATGGCGGTGCTAGTAATATGCGTGGAGAGTGGAATGGACTACAAGCATTAATTTCTAAAGAGTGTCCATATGCATATTATATTCATTGCCTCGCTCATCGTCTCCAATTAGCATTAGTAGCTGCTTCGAGAGAGGTGATTCTTGTTCATTAATTTTTCTCCTATTTGGGTTTCACGGTTAATATAGTTGAGGCTTATTACAAACGAGTTGATTAGTTAAAAGTTTCTCAAGCTGAAGATTTAGCACAAAAACTTTCCATTGATGAGCTTGAGACGGGTAGAGGACTAAATCAAGTCGGCACCTTAAAGCGGGCAAGAGATACTCGATGGGGTTCTTACTTAACTTCCATATGCAGCTTAATAAACATGTTTGATGCCACTTGTTCCGTCTTGAAAGATATCGTTGCTGATGGGACCTCTTATGTTCAACGAGGAGATGCATCCGGAATCTATGATATTATTACTTCTTTTGACTTTGTCTTCACGTTATATCTTGTAAGAGAAATGATGGAGATAACTAATGATTTGAACCAAGCTTTACAACGCAAGTCTCGAGATATATTGAATGCTATGCATTTAGTTTCATCGACAAAAGCACTTATCCAAAATGTGAGAGAAGATGGATGGAATACTTTATTTAAGAAGTCGAAATCATTTTGCGAAAACCGTAAGATAGATATTCCTGATATGAATGCTCGTTACAATGCTAGTAGGGTCAAGCTCGTCACCCTAAGGATCACATTACATTATACCATCATTTCAAGGTTGGCGTATTTAATGCTACAATAGATTCTCAGTTACAAGAATTGAATAGAAGGTTTAATAAAGATACAATGGAGTTGCTAGTGCTTAGCTCAACATTAGATCCTAGAGATTCTTATAAATCATTCAATATTGATAATATTTGCAAGCTTGTGAACAAATTATATCCTTCCGACTTTACAGATCAAGAGAAGATGCACTTGAAGTTTCAGTTAGAACATTATGAGTTTGATTTTCATAGAAATCCCGATTTACAAAATTTGTCCACAATATCTGAGCTGTGCCAAGTGTTGATGAAAACAAGAAAAGCTATAATTTATCCTCTTGTTGATAAATTGATTCGTCTTATACTAACTCTTTCAGTTTCAACGGCAACGACAGAGCGTGCTTTTTCAGCCATGAGCATTATTAAGACTAAGTTACGCAACAAGATGGAAGATGATTATCTTGCAAATTACTTGATCACATATATTGAGAAAGAAATTTCTTGGTACTTCGACATTGACGTAATCATAGATGAATTTTGTGGGATGAAGAATTGTCAAGCGCAACTAATGATGCCTAAGTTTAGTAGTTAAATCAATATTGTCTAGTTACTTTTGTACTTACTGTAAATTCATGCGCAACGCATGCCTTTTGTATTACAAAAATATATGTAAAGAACTTTTTAATTAAAATATATTTTTTTAAAACTTCTTGTCATATTTTTTATGTTGTGCATTAGCCCTCCCGTAATCCAAATCCTGGATCCGCCACTGTGGCTATGTTTTTCACTTGAGTGTTTATATCATCCTTCAAATCTTCATCTTTTAAAAACAACATCTTGTGTGGGATGTTAATGCTCGCTCTCCAGTATCCTAGCGCGATGGTCCAAAATTGTGTACGACTCGAGAGAATGGCTTGAAACCTTCATCAATGGAACTTGTCTCCATGTTACCCTAATCGATACGTCGGTTCTTCAATATGTCAAGCATGTAATGCAAATAAGAGATGAATTGGTCAAAAGGATTTCGACAAATATATATGATATGGCAATTGGACTTCAAGATGGAATTAGGGAGACTAAAGAAGGATATGTACCAGTGGACAAAATTCTAGGACAAGAAAGGTCATCGAGATTCGGGTTTTCATCTTTCATATAAATAACAAACTCAAAATTAGGAACAAGCTCATGTGGGTTGCTTGTGAGCAAAGACTGTAGTGCTTTATGCCAATATTTGGTGTGGTTTATTATGGTAAAAGTGAGGACTTTTAACTAAGTGGTGGTTAATTTTAAGGCGTATAGCCAATATGATATATTTATCTTTGGCTTGGATGTGCTTTTGAAATGAGATTACGGACTTAACTACCATTGATGGACAATGAAAACTGTTGTTGTAAAGATAGATATAAACACCTTAGTCCTTCTCTCTCGGAAGATTTTTGATGAACTCTTGAAGTCCATGATTTGTTGGATATTTAACTTCATGTCTAATGGGGTAATTAGGATAAATGGCTCCTAAAGTTTGACCCAAATCTCTCGCTCGTCCATAAAGTTCAATTTTTGGTTGAAACATCCTTAAAGTTTCTAATTTTGGTTAAAACACTATTAAAGTTTCTAATTTCGATTGAAACATTCTTAAGGTTTAATTCTAATTTTGATTGAAGCATCATTAAATTTTCTAATTTTGGTTGAAGCATCCAAAAATACTTCTAAAAAGATTGGTTCGTAATAATCACGCTCGTTTTCCGTGCATCTTTCATCGGGGCATCCAGTTTTGGATGAGTGAGGAAAAATTATAAACTTTAAGGATGTTTTAACTGAAAATTGAACTTTAGGGACGAGCGAGAAATTCGGGTCAAACTTTAGGGGGCATTTTTGCTAATTACCCTGTCCAGTGAATCGAGCTTTTTGGAGATTGTTGATTTATCCATAATTGAATAAAAATGCAAGCAGTTGTGAAGTATCAATAGGAAAAGGCATGATTTTTATGTTGTGTCATGACTAGTTAGTTTCTCTATTGAATTTGAAATTAAGAGTCTCACTTCAATTTTTCTATTTATAAAATATAAAATTTTAATTAATTAATGATTAAGAGTACAATTGGTTTATAATTATAAAACTTAGTACCAACATTTATTATGTCACATATAAGAATTTAACTCTAAATTTAGGATATTCCATAAAACAAAATGAGACATATACAATATGTTTTATTTAGTCGTATTTTATAATTAATATATTGTTGGTTGTATAGTGGTGTATTTGTACACGTACAAAAGTTCGATCAAAATTCTCTCCCCCATCCCTTTTTTCAACTAAATAACCAAATGATATATATATATATATATATATATTTAATTCCAAAACAAATACACCAGAGGCCCTAGAGAGTAAATAACCAACTCGCAAATAGAAGTAAATAAGGGAGTGATCGAGACCTCAATAGCGCGAGATCTCTCTAAAGTAAAAAACAAAAAGACTCCGATCTAGGGCTTAATAAAGGAATCATAACCAACTCACAGAACGTCATGTATAAAAGCTAGACGATAAGTTAATTTCAAAAGCTTTAATTACAGAAAGACTTAAACGTTAGACCAGAGCCAACCAATTTCTCCTTGGTAATATTCTCAAAAAGTTGAGCTTGTGAATTAGTAGAGAGAAAATTTACCCAATCACCAACTTGCCCGTTCCCAAAGAATGAACTGTTCAAGACCACCGAACTTCGTTTACCCTCCTTGTTAACTTGCAAATTTTTTAGATTTTCAAAACTGCACATATTCGATATTTGCTCAATCAACCCTTGTTTTTCTTCCTCCATTTTTAAACCAAACCCTAATAATTCGGCTATGTTCTTCACTTGCATGTTTATACCATACTTCAAATCTTCATATTTTAGAAATAACAACTTGTGTGGGCTCTCAATGCTCGCTCTTTAGCATCTTGATGCGTGGTCCCAAAAGGGTCCAAAAGCGTGTATGCCTTGACAGAACAAATCAAAAGCTTCATCAATATTAAGAGGTGTCTCCATGTAATGGTGGACCCAAGAATTTAACTAACGTGGGGCGTGATTTAAAACGGGGAAAAGTATATTTAAAGTTATAAAATTTAACCACAAGCATAATTGCATTAATAGTAATACTTGATACAAATAAAAGTCTTAAACACTTAATATCTACAAATTACAATAAAATTCTATGGTGTTTCATATTTTGAAAGTATTGTAACATGTCCTCTTTATTAATAATATTGAAAATGCCTTATTTAATGTATGTTACCAAATAATTATTCATAAATTCTTATCCCATTTGATTGTATTAAATAAAACCCTTTTAGCCCAATGGTTGTTAAAGTAATAAATTTATTAGAAGCTAGTTAATTTTCTTAACAATTTTTGATGCAATGGAAACGAATACCATATTATTATTTTTTTATTTTTTATTTTTATTTTATTAATTAGGGTTAATAGTTTCTTTATTTATAGTCTTTTTTTAAAATTTGAATTTGAATATTTGTTTTGGTAGGTCTTAAATATAATTAGATTATAATAATTCAATTTCCTTATGTGAAGGATTTTTTATTTAAGGTAGGTTTAAGATTTTAGATTATAAATTAGTTCTTATTTCATATCATTGTAACCAACCAATTATGAATTAATAAAAATTATGTGAGAAATTTCTTTGTTCTCGAAAAATTCTATGAATTTTCATTTTGTTCTTATGAAATCAAAAGCCTAAGGTTGAAGACGATGTTCTTCGTCCTTCCCGCCTGCTCCCATTCTACATCAGTTGGTATCAGAGGTAGGTTCTGAATCCAAGATTCGCCTTATTGTTATGTCAATTTATGTTGCAGCTAGCAACCCTCTTATTGACGTTGATCGCAAGGGCCATTCAGGCATTCATCACCGATCACGAGGCGAGGCATTATTCCGTTACTCTTACGAGTGTGGTCAATGTGAGCGAACACCCGCATTACAAAAAAATCAATGGCGTATTTTTAATGGCCAATTTAACAAACATGAGTTTGTAGATTGGTTATTAGAAATTAAAAGGTATTTCTATGATTTCAAGGTCTCAAAAGTCGAAGGTGCTAAGTATATTTATGGCGCACTTTCACGAAATGTTCAAAAATGGTGGAACGATTTTCAATATGATCGGCATACATTTGGTGGTCCTCCTAAGAACACATGTGGATTAATGGTATACTTGTTGATTGAAGAATATTATTCTAATGATTTTGAAGAAATTATATCTCGTGTGAACAAACTTTTTCAATGGGTTTATGATGATTTTGAAGAAATTAAAACCCAATATCAAGAAAGTTTTGTAGAGAATATGCCAAAGGAAAAAGAAAGAATTCATTTCTTCAAAAACATTAAATATTCTACTTCAGCAATTGTTCACGTAATTGTGCCACAAGTAAATTTAACTGAGCTTCCCAAACTTGTTGAAAATCTTAAAAATATACATGTTAATGAGGGAGCTATGATGTTATTTGATTTTGGAGAAGAAAGTTGTCTTGAAAAAGAAATTTCATTTGTCAAAAATAAAATTGATACAAGGAAATAATTTATTGATTTTATTGGCACCGAAAAAGTTGCTCGTATTTTTGGTTTCCAATTAACTCAATTCATTGATAAATATAGAGTTGGAGATCTGAATTTTGAGGAAATTCCAGTTCACTCGAAATCGAAAACTGTTAAAAGTTCGAAGTATTTGCTTGGTTGGTATGGACGACAACAATTTTCTTCATTGAACTTGAGGACGAGTTTTTTTGAAGAGTGGGTGAATGATGCAATGGAAATGAAGACCATATTATTATTTTATTATTTTTTATTTTATTTTATTAATTAGGGTTAATAGTTTCTTTATTTATAGTCTTTTTTTAAAATTTGAATATTTGTTTTGGTAGGTCTTAAATATAATTAGATTATAATAATTCAATTTCCTTATGTGAAGGATTTTTTATTTAAGGTAGGTTTAAGATTTTTGATTATAAATTAGTGCTTATTTCATATCATTGTAACCAACCAATTATAAATTAATAAAAATTATGTGAGAAATCTCTTTGTTCTCGGAAAATTCTATGAATTTTCGTTTTGTTCTTGTGAAATCAAAAGCCCAAAGTTGAAGAAGGTGTTCTTTGTCCTTCCCACCCGCTCCCATTCTACATCAATTTTGAAATAATAAATTTCATGAATAAAAAAGATAATTTAATATCTCTCCAAAAAGATAATTTAAATTAGGGGTTTAAATGTAAATTACCAAATATTCAACAATAAATTAATATTTTAAAAAATACACTTAACATTATACCATTAATTAAGAAATACAACTCATATTATGGAAATAATCAAGAAATTAATTTATACCTAAAATTAAAAACTAGATCTAAGAAAATAAATATCTTAAAATGAGAAGTGTAGAATGAGAGGGATAGAGGATGAGCTGTGGCCGCAAGCATGGATCATCATGGAAGATGAGCTGACTGCTAAAATACTAAAATTGAAGAATGAAGAATAATATACCAGAGAGAGACAGAGAAACAGAGAGAGAGGCAGGGAGAAGAAGAAAAGAAAAGAGCCAAGGACGATGTTGTCGGAAGTGGGTGTATAAAGGTTAATATTTTGAAGTGGTGTTTTATAATGTCCACTAAACTTTTGTTTTTTACACTTAAGTACCCTCAAATATAAATTTATAGACATAAATCCTTATATATATATATATATATATTTTCGAAAAATATTAAAATCTAACGAGGGGCGATTGCCCCCTTGCCCCTATGTAGCTAGGGACGCCCCTGTCTCCATGTTATCTCGATCAGTCTGTCGATTCTTGAATATCTCAAGCATGAAATGCCAGTATGAAATGAACTGGTCCAAAGGATTTCTGCAAAAATATATATACATATATATGATACGGCAATTCGAGTTCACGATGGAATTAGGGAGATTAGAGAAGGGTTGGTGGGTGGACAAAATTCTGGGACAAGAAAGGTCATCAAGATTCGGGTTTTCATATTTCATGTAAAGATCAAACTCGAAATTAGGAACAAGCTCATGCGGGTTGCTTGTCAGCAAGGGATGCTGCACGTTGGGCGAGTATTTGGCGCGGTTTATTATGTTAAAAGTGAGGGCTTTTAACCAGGCGGTGCCTGATTTTAAGGCTGTAGCCAATATTACATCTGTATCTTTGGCTTGGAAGTGCTTTCGAAATGAGATTACGGACTTACATACAGTTGATGGACACCAGAAACATTTGTTATAAAGATATAGATGAAGGCCATCCAAGTGTTTCACTCTAGGAAGAGTTTTGACCAACTCTTGAAGTTCATGATCAATTGGATCTTTAACTTCATCTCCAATGGAGCTTTTGGAGATTGTTGATTTCTCCATAATTGAAGAAATTAAAGGGAAGAGATATATACAAGGAAAAGTTGTGAATACCAAGTGGAAGATGCAAGCTAATATAGTGGTTGTGTAGCTGGACCTTCGCCGCCTTGGGCCTCAGACATGAGAGGGGGGCCTACTTTTAAGAAGTGTTTGCATAATTGCATTTCCAACTAAATTAGCATGTGATTAAAAATAAAAATTAACATAAATATAATATATGTGGGAAAATTTCTCGTAGCAACCAAGTTTAAGTAACATTATGTATTGATTGGGTTTTTCGATGGGTATACCGATGAGTATTTTTTTAAAAAAAATTTGGTAAAGATGATCTACATGATTAGGATATTATCTTTACCAAATTTCATCAAAAAAAAATTAAATTAGGAAGTGGGTTAAATAAAAAATTAATATATATATATATATACAGTCCCCTTCCTATGCGCATTACTGTTTGCACACTGTCCGTACGCATTGGGCCATTTGGCACGCTTCCCGATGGAATTTTTTGATGAAATTTGGTGGGGATGTTCTTCATCGTGTGTAGAACATCTCCACCAAATTTCATCAAAAAATTCAACCGGGAAGTGGGTTAACTACATGATTGAAAAATATTGGATTTTATATATCTATTTCTGGACCAATATTTTTCAATCATGTAGTTAACCCACTTCCCGGTTGAATTTTTTGATGAAATTTGGTGGAGATGTTCTACACACGATGAAGAACATCCCCACCAAATTTCATCAAAACATTCCATCAGGAAGCGTGCCAAATGGCCCAATGCGTACGGACAGTGCGCAAACAGTAATGCGCATAGGAAGGGGACTGTATATATATATATATATACGTCCATAAATGAGCACTATATTTATTTATATATACCAATTTTTTAGTTAACACATTTTTTTGATGAAATTTGGTGCAAATTAATCTATTAATCATGGAGATCATGCATGTCTACCAAGCTTCACCAAAAGATTCATCCGTTTACCCCATCAAAAACTACAATCCGTACAGAATGGTCCTTAAACTAAGAACTTTTGGGAAATGCTCTCCATATGTGAATCTATATGCATGAATGCATCATATGGAGTACTTAGCGTGATGATTGGTACTTTTTACCATAAGTTATGGTTGATACCTCTTTAAAGTTACACATTGAAGGCAACGTCCCTTTTAATATTGTTATACTAACTATAATAATGTAACGATGTTGAATATGATATGTGCTTAAAGTTATTGCTAATTGGTAATAAATATAGTGGATGTACGATATTATGTTACACATGCACATGCACATCATAGCTAGTAAATACTCACAAAATAGTATAATGTTTAAGAAGATTGAAACAAATAGTTTGAGTATGAGGTAAACCTCAAATTGAATAATTAATATTTATGACATCATGTAAATATAATTAAAAAGTTAAATTGCCAATTTAAAACCTATAAATTTATGATTTTATAGATGTATATCTATAAATAGAGATAGATAAAGAGTAGAGGATTTGCTGCAAGTTTAGCACTTGTCTGGTTCGAATTTTAAATTATTCTTTGAATGCTACATTCTATTCCAGATTATGATGTTTGGTTCAGGTTTTGAATTAGAAATGCATCATTCTAAGAATGAAGTATTCATTCAAAACTCTCCTTCTTAAATAGATGAGAATAGATGAGCAATCTAAGTATTCTCTTTTAGATTTTCTTCTAAGATTACCTCTTAAAAACAAAACATCTCTTTTACACACTATGGCAAAAAAAAATTCATTTATATTTTTTTAAAGAAAAAATATTATTTTTTGTTATTAAACTTTTTCTTTTTATTATTGTTATTTTTTTATTATTAAATCCATATGACAACTTTTCATAATTCTTAACAATAAAAACAAATTTTACATTCGCAAAATTGTCAGAACTTGTCTTTTAATTTTATAAAATGAAGAATATTTTAGTAATTCAGACGTATTTTACACGTATTCTCGTTCGAAGCAAATATATAGGGGATTTTAACATTCCATGAAAGAAGAATTTCATGTTTGAACCAAACATATTTTTAAGGCATTCTAGATGTCAGGATAAAAGTTTTCCATGAATTTAGGATATGTACTCATTCCATTTCCAAAACTTGAACCAAATGAGCCCCTTAAGAGTTTGAGAGAGAAAGAAATGAAATAAAAGTCAGGTTAAGAAGCCGAACAATTCCCATGAAGAAGAAAAGGGCATATTAATTGGTCAATGCAAAATACTTTGGATGGAGTTAGATAATAATATTGTTAAATTCTAGGGGTTATGTTAAAGTATCATCGAAATAGGGAGCATATATGTCTAGTTTTGAATTAAAAGTAGGGGGATTAGTCAAAAAAATCTCTTATTATAACAAAATTTAATGTATGTAATATGTTCATAAGTGCATTGACGTAAAATACAGAATTTATTAATCAGCCTCGTTTTTTTATTGTTTATTAAGTTTTGTTTTTCACGTTAATTAAAAAATATTGCAATAATAAATTAGTGATACGAATTGAACTTTTTTGTTTTGTAAATTGGATTGAATTTCTTTAATTTTCTTTTCTTTTCTTTTTCTGAAAGAGAAATTTTAACATTAAATGGATAAGGAATTCAAAGGGAATTAATAGTTAAATGTGGATTTTAAGTTGGAAAGTTGAATATTTTTTATGTCATGTATTTTTTCTTTTTCAAATTAAGCAAACAATTGTTCTTATATTTAATAACACAAATAATTGATATTTTACTGATCTCCCGTGATTATTATAGTTATTAGACGTACAATGCAAATATTGCGGGAGAATTTGCATTGCAAGAGAAAAATAAGACGATTTGTTTAATTTACATTGTATATATGTAAGAAAAGTCCATCTTTATTTTTACATTATATATATATATATATATATGACTATATATAAAGCAGATCCTATGTGCTTGGACTAGTGGTTCATTAGGTCGGACGATTTATTTAGCGAGAGATTCTGCACGTTCATTGTGGTTGACACCTTTTTTTCCCAATTCCACATTTGCCCTTCAGCAAAAAATAATATTACAAATTTGTCCCACCCCACACCAAATTTCAATGTTTCAAATTTATCGTTTCTCACAATAAAATATTTCAAATTTACCCTGTTAGTGGCAGTTTGACAGGTCTACAGGTATGGAAAATCTAAATCGAAAGCAAGTTTTTGAAGAAGAGCTCGAGGGTGGAAATAAAATCTCGCCACTTCAATTAACTTATTTTGTATTTTCTTACCCAAATTAATTGATTTTGTTATTATTTTTTATCTTATTATCCTTAATTTATTATCTTTTGTTTCACTTTTTTTATCGGTAGTTGGAGCCTGTGGAGGGACTAATAATTAAACAAATCCCATGTTATTATACATAAATGTTACAGTAACATCATGTATCCAATTAAGTAACATTATATCTTACCAACAGAATCAGTTTAATTTAATTTTATACAATTTAAGTATTATGAGTACCGATCTTGTTTCTTTATCTTTGTTTTCATATATATATATATATACACGTTTGATTAATTTGGGTTTGTTTCCTTATTTTAAAATATTATATATATATTAACAATGAACATTCATTTCAGAAATATTGGCCATAAAAATGATGAAACATACCTTAATTATTGTTAAATATGATTGTACGTGCCTGTTACTTTTTTTACTCCATCTCCAAATTAAAATTATTAGTCTCATATTTCTTTTAACATATATTTCTTATATAATAGCATTTTTTTTGCGATATAATCAATGTACCAAGTAAAAATGAGTATTCATAACCATATATTGATTAAACTAAAATATATTGTTGTTTTTATTTAGAAGCTGGTACTAATTAATAATAAAGTGAGACTACATATAGGTATATATTAATAATTTGAAATATTAATTAGAGGAGTATCATGTATGTATTTCTAAATGGAATAGAACAAAAGGAGTGAAACCTCAGCTGGATCTCCACAAAGCAAAAAACAAAAAGACTCCGATGGAAGGGCTTTATAAAGAAACCCTATCTGACTCACAAACCAGACGCAAATACTAAAAGATAAGCTAATTTCAACAACTTGAATTGCAAAAAGATTTAAGTGTTAGACCAGAGGCGGCCATTTTCTCCATGGTGATATTCTCCAAAAGTTGAGACTGTGAAGGAGTGAGAAAATTTACCCTATCACCTACTTGACTGTTCCTAAAGAATGAACTATTCATAACCACCGGAACCTAGGTCCTTGTTAACTAGCAAACTTCTAAGATTTTCAAAATTGCACATATCGATATTTGCTCAATCATCGACCCTCGTTTTACTTCCTCCATTATGAAACCAAACCCTAAGAATTAGGTTATGTTCTTCACTTGAGTATATCATCTTTCAACTCTCCATATTTTAGAAAAAGACCTTGTGCATGTAAGTTCTCAATACTTGCTCTCAGGTATCCTAATTAATGCATGGTCCCAAAAGGGTCCAAAATGCCTCGACAGAACAAATCAAAAGCTTCATCAATAGAAGGTGTCTCCATGTTATCCTGACCAGACTGTCAATTCTTGAATATCTCAATCATGAAATACCAGTATGCGTGAAATGAACTGGTCCAAAGGATTTCGACAAATATTTATGGTACGGCATTTAAAGTTCAAGATGGAATTAAAGAGACCACAAAAGGGTACGTGGGTGGACAAAATTCTAGGACAAGAAAGGTCATCAAGATTTGGATTTTCATCTTTGATATAATTAAAGATCTTGCTCAAAATTAAGAATAAACTCACGTAGTTTTCTTGTAAGCGAGGGATTTTGTGTGCCGTACGAGTATTTGGAATTGGAATGGTTTATTACAGTAAAATAGTTAAAGTGAGGACCTTTAACCAAGTTGTGCCTAATTTTTAGGCGGCAGCTAATAGGATGTCTGTGTCTTTGACTCGAAAGTTCTTTTAATTGAAATGAGACAATGGACTTATGATTCACACAAATAGCTATTGTTTTAAAGATATAGATGAAGGCCACCCAAGTGTTTCTGTCTAGGAAGAGTTTTGACCAGCCAACTCTTGAAGTTCGTGCTCAATCGGATCCTTAAGTTCATCTTCACTGGAGCTTTTGGAGATTGTTGATTTCTCTATAATTAAGAAACTAAGTTGAAGAGAATTATACAAGTTGTGAATATCAAGAGGCAGATGAAAGCTTATATGGTTGTTATGCGTAATTAGGCAATGCTCGACGACAGTAAGGGCAATTAAGCTAGACCTTTGCCTTCGGCCTCAAACATGATAGCGGCCCACTTTTAAGAAGTGTTTGCATTTATTCTAAATTAACATAAATATATACATATATGTGTATAATGCCGTGAAAATGTCTCGTTAGGTTAACCCAAGTATAGGTCCGTCAAGTAGTAGTATAGTCTCGGTAAGTCTAAGTGTTGGCCCACAGGAATAGTTGGAAAGGTGTGGAATAGATCACAAACTAAAGAATTTTCTGTTTTTGTAAAGTGGTTGATTTAAAATTGAATGTTAATAGAAAGTGGTTATAAAAATGCTAAGAAAGCACCAAGATATATGGAAGTTACTTACAACCCAAGATAAAGCTATTATAATCTCAAACAATGATTTCAAATATATTATTTTAAAGGATGGGGAGTGTGTTATATTTTTCAATAGCAACGTACGGATGCAAAGTAAGGCAACTCGTTCCCAGTATAAAGCCATATCAAGATAATGTATAACTAAAGCTCTATTAAATATGGATTTATTATCCTTATCTCATATCACTAGGTACAAAGTTAGGCAACTCATTCTCGTATAATGCTAAATCGAGATATTGATGACAAATTCATCAATAATAGGTTTAACAATGAGTAATTATTTGTAATATGATGATTCAAATGATAAAGAATTAGATAATGAATCCTTACAATGGGATGAGACAAAATCTATGACATAAACTCGTAATCTAATCGATCATAATTAACTTAAACAAGACAATAATGAGTCTAAACATAACATATAGTGTATAAAGCACTCATCATAAAAATAGATATAGATATACTATGATTTTTCTATTATGTCTATATCTGTTTGTATTAATGTATATAAAAAAACATATAGATATATATCAATTTGAATTTTCATGTGTAATTATTATGTGTTTTTTTTCTTTCCATAATTATCATAAATACATTTATCTTTTTATTACTATATACCACAATATATAGTCATAATAAAATTTTGATTTATATGTTATCATATATTAGATGTATTATGTTTGGATTTTGAAATAATATATACATAGTTAAATCTGTTTTAGAAATTTAGATTTATATGATATTATTAGTTGTATTATATATGTTTGAATTTTGAAATAATATACATAATTAAATATGTTTTAAATGGTAATAATATATAGGCAACTTTCTAGAAAAATATGTTCATCAATCATATTAGTTTCCTTAATTAATAGGTGGGGATTAATTTTGTCATAAAGATATAACATTAATTGATAGATTAGAGTTAATTAAGGTAAGAAGGACTAACCACTAATTTTCGAAAGGTGGTCATCCTAATCCCTAATAACTTTCGAAAATAGGGGTGTATTACTAATTGCTATAAATACATAACATCTCAATCTTTGATATCAGACATATATGTCACTTTAGAATATTAGGCTTTTCTTCTAAGAAGTTCTGAAATTTCTCTCACTGGCATGTTTTATTCCACATATAAGCTTGCAAACGAAGTGAGATCAACAGCACCTGGGACCATCACAAAAAAACAGAAAAAGTACGTGACTACTTGAAAAAAACATAGCTATAAATAGGAGGTGGCCAAATCCAGATCGAACAGCCTTTCACATTATCTCTGCTTTCATCACATGCACCTTAAGATACACTGCACCAAAAGGAAAAAGAAAAAGAAAAAGATAGACGTAAAAAAGGGGAAACAAAAGATGTTATTTAGTTATCTAAGATTACTAACAACCGCAAAATATAAATTAAACATTATTAAAAAGGGACTTACTTGGCACAATTGGTTGTTGGGGAAATAGGGATGTTAACCGGAACATTGCACTTCTTGGGGAGACTAGCAGCATTATCTGGTTTAAGGTTGGGGTACTTAGCAGCAGCATCCTTCACACACTGGCACGCTTGTTGCCTGTCTGCCTGACTAGGAGTCATATTCTTGAGATTAGTTATACCAGTGCAACAAGCTTGCGATGGGTCCCCACCTTCGGTCAAGTACGACATGCACGGAGCGAGTGCACCGCTCACTTGACCACAAGTGATAGCTTGCCCTGGCTTAGCCATGAACTGAACCATGGCTAGGACCACCAAGAAAGTTACAGCTACTCCCTTCATCATTCTTTTTAGCTTTTTGTTGGAATGCTTTGCTTATTCTTTTTTGGAGTGAGTATTGAAGAAGGGTTAAAATAGGCTATTTATAGGAGTTTGTTTACAAAGAATGGGACTAGGGTTTGTGGGGATGACATAAGAGGTGGTTATGGAGTTTTGGACTATTTATTAAGTTCTAATTGTCATTTAGTTACCCTTGTTAGGAAAGTTGATGGGTCTGAACCATCACTTCGATCAGTTTTGTATGACATATGTAACTGAGTCTTATCTTCTTGTTGGAGGTGATGCCAAATATATTTCATAGGGTTACACATGAAGAGTTTTAGTTTTATTTAGTAACTAATTCATGCGCGCGCTTAATTTATTTTAATTTGTAGATAGTCATATTTTGCAATGTCCGAAAGTTGAAATTTAATTTTTGTTATAAAAAGACTCATTAAGATTAGACTATAGCCCCTAACTTTTATTAAAAAGTAAACGACTCAAATATTTACTAAAGTTTTAAGATAGTATCACTTTGACCATCAAACTTCAAAACAAATCAATTTGGCCATCAACTTTTGTTGAAAATTTAAATGTGCCCACTTCGTTCAATTTGGCTCTTAAATTAGACAAAATGAAGCAATGTGCAAGGTATATGACTTCATTTAATAGCTTTTTTTTGTCAAAATGTAACAAAAAAAAAGTATTTTGAGTTTTATACAAAGTATATGAAGCATTTTGGCGGAAGTAATTGGAGGAAAAAAAGTGTTTTTCATGCATTTTATAAAAAATTAATGAAGTCACGTGCACATTACTTCATTTCATTCAATTTAACAACTAAATTGTACAGAATAGGCATGTTAAAATCTGCTCCAAAGTTTGATGGTCAATTGATTCGTTTTGATATAGAGTGACTAATTAGAATAATATTAGCTCCAAAATTTAGTGACCATTTAAAATGTTTAATCTAAAACTTATAATTTAGCTACATAATTAGGGATAGTGACCCTAAAAATTTGTACCTCACTGACCCTATCAGAGTTTAAATCATACCCGGCTACTATATATTAAATTGAGTAGAGTGATTGGTAAAGAAAAATTTAAAAAATGTGACACTGCATTGTGATTATTAAAGAAAGAAAGACTGTGTACCATTTAACATAGAAAGTTGGTTTTGACTGCAAGTATAAATTAATAATCTCACTTTAGTTACGTAAATTGCTTAATTTTATAATTAGCTTACTTTCGATTTATAAAT
This sequence comes from Lonicera japonica, assembly GCA_021464415.1. Taxonomy (NCBI): domain Eukaryota; kingdom Viridiplantae; phylum Streptophyta; class Magnoliopsida; order Dipsacales; family Caprifoliaceae; genus Lonicera; species Lonicera japonica. The sequence goes on along the minus strand of CM038469.1, from coordinate 39,985,271 downwards.
TATAAATTTATTCATTTATGAATAATTGGCTAAATGGCAAAAAAAGGTAATGAACTTTAACCCTTTTAGCATTTTTAGCATCTAACTTTTTTGTGGTCAATTGTGGTAATGAAAATTTTAATTGTTATCTATTGGGTTCATCTGTCACCTTCCGTCAAAAAACCTAATGTAAAACTAAATTTATTTACATAAATTACCCCGAACTTTTAATGTATTTATATAAATCACTAAAAACTTTTTAATTTATATTCTATGTATTTGTAGAGACCACCCTTTTACCCTAAGCCTTCAATTTATTTGCCTTCAAATTAAATTTTCCTATTTTGAGAAAAAAGAAAAATCAAGCATTCTTGAACCAAAAAAGAAAAGCAACAAAAACGCGCCTCAGTCGTTTGCTATTTTTTCTTTCTGGTACATCAAAATTGAAGGAAATTTGCATAGCTCTCTCACTTAAAAATTTAAGGATTAAATATAATTTAGTACCCTGTACTCTTCTCTAATTAACACTTTGGGCCTCAAACTTTATTTTTCATTAAAAAGTGCACGTACTCTTGTTTGGTTGTTAAATTGGGCTAGTGGTAGATTTCTATGGTTTCTCCGACACCGGATTTCTTACATGGACAACGAATTACACACGTAGACAAAAACCTAGCTTCATCCAACTCAACTTCAAACACACATGATTTAATCATAAAATGTCTCTGGATACAGGTATCTTCGAAACCCTAGTTCCATCACCTTTACATTCCCCAATCCCACCACCACCACCTCCACACAGCTCTCTTTCGCGTCACCGTCCTTGATTCCCCCACCTCCACCCCTACCACCACCACCACCACCCCCTCGACTCGCAGCCATGATCATCCCAAACCATCGAGAAACCGACTAGATATTCTCAACCAAACCCGACCACCTTTAACTCCTCCTTAATTCCCCCCAAATCTCTCCCCTCACCCTCATTGGTAACCTTCCCAACACTTTACACCCCTCAATATCCTATACTTGCTTGAAATACCCTTGTTAACCTACGAAGATGATGGGATTTGTCGTGTAATTGTGAAAAGATGTGTAGGTTCTTTTGTTGGTGAAATGTTGGTTAAAGATTTTGAATTAGAATGTAGTACTAATGTTGAATCTATGTGTAGGAGAGAGTTTCAGAGGAGGTTAAGGTTTATGAGGATGCCCAATTTGATTCAAACCCAATTACGTATTCGTCCGAGTTCAAGTGAGAATGGTGGTTTTAGGTTTATGGGTTTCCAGGAAGTGGAGTTCCAGCCATCTATAAGGGGTTTTGTTCATCCCTACTTGACTCCAATGGTGGCGAGTTTAAGATGGTGATTGTCACGTGTGTTTGAAGCTGAGTTGGATGAAGGTTTTTTTATTTTTTGTCCTTCAAGAAAGAAAAAAGGTTATGACTTGAAAAAAAAATCCGTAAATTACCAAATTTTTTTTTAAAAAAAAATTCTCTTAATTTTGGGAAAATGTGGCAATTACAATGGATTTTAATGATATTACCAAATTGAAATTGATATTTTATATTGATTGCATGACAGTTTGTCTTTAGTCAAACTATAATTACATTTGAATGTTAATTAGTTTAATTATTTGATAATTTTCGTTTCTGTTTTTTGCTCTTTTGAAATTTAACCCAAAAACCATAGAAATCTTTTGAATTAAAGAATATAGATTTGAGTGTAGAAAAATTTAATCTAAAGGAGAATAAATTGAAGATTTTTGGTAAAAGGGTGGTCTCATAAATGCATATAATATAAAATTAAAAAGTTAGGGTGGTTTGTGTAAATATATTAAAAGTTTGGGTGATTTCTGTAAATGAATTTAATTTTCCGTTAGGTTTTTTAATGGAAGGTAATGTATGGACCTAATTGATATTAGTTAGAAAATTCATTACCATGATTGATAGCAATAAAAGTTGGATGTCGAAAGTGCTAAAAGGGCAAAAATTCGTTACTATATTTTTCCATTTAGTTTGAATAATACAATTATAATTCAAGGAGTACTGTGCTTGGAAAACTTAAGTGAGAAATTTCAAATGTTAGAATGAAAATATGTTCTCAATTCATCTATGTTATTTAAAAGTTTGTTTAGATGCATCAATATTAAGTTCGAAAACTAGGTCTCCTCGAAACACAGAATTTGATTGAATTCTCTAATTCTAGAATTAGGAAATTTCAGGTGTTTACTTGAAATGACTTAATTTGATTTTTTGTGAATTAACTTGAATTATCATATTTATGATTTTCAATTTACACAACCAAACTCAGAACAAAAAAAAATTTACCTAACCAAATACTAATAAATGAAAAAATTGTAAGCTACCTAATTATAAATTGTCTAATTCGCAATTTAAGGGATAACGAAACGAGCTCTAAATTAATAGTCTTATTTCTTTGGAACATAATCAATGTACCATATATATTTTACGGTGCTAGAACAAAAAATGTCTAGCTAATAAAAAAATAAAATTGAACTCTTAATTTGGGGTATCATAAAAAATACTTGTAAAATCTTAATTTAGAATTAAAGGAATAATAAAGTATTAACAATGGATCAATGAATACCTGATTCATATATTTATGTATATAGTGCCAGTGTCTAATATAATATATATGACTCGTATCTTGTGATATATAGTAGATTTTCAAATTTTCATTTTTTTCGAGTTTATTTTCTTAATTTTGCATGTGCATCGAGTGAGTCACTCTATGATCTGTACACATGCAAAATTAATTAACTAGTGCATTGTGTTTAAAATTAACTTTAATCGTATCTCTAAGCAATTACCAGAGATATTGTTTTTGTCGTCAATATTCAAAACATTATATTGTCGAAGCATAGTATAACCACAAAATAGATATGATTTTTGCCATCAATATTAAAGAAATTGTATTGATAATAGGTAGATAGTGTATACCTAGCTATTTTTTTAGAAAGTAAAGATAATATTTCAACCGTTTTTTAAGTCGTGTGTTTTTTTCTAATTATCATTTTTACCCGTGTAATTAATTTATTCACAAAATATATGAACATGTCATATTTTTTAATTGTCAATTTTTTTTTTTTTTTGAATTGGGTAATTAAGTTAACATTTTTTAATTGTCAATTTTATTCCTGTAATATACTTTAGCTTTTATTTTAAAAAAAATGCTTGCATTAAGATTCAAACATTTAAGTTTAGGTAAGTTGCATGCATGCTATTATAGTCAGATTATAGCAAGATTATAGGAGAGCATTATGGCAATTGTAATTATAGCAAGATTATAGGAGAGCATTATGGCAATTGTAACCGTAGATTTATTATAGGAGAGAATCATGAGATTGAGGCTTGATTATTGTCAATGTATTATATATAAATACCTATGTATCTTACTCTTCAAATCAAGGAATTCCAATATTTCTTTAGCTATAAACTACGTACTAAGCCACTTAATACTTCTGTTTAGTCGGTGTGCATACCACTGACATAACGAACTCGTTTGTGTTAAAGATCGAAAATGCATGAACTGATTAAAGTTGGATTTTCCTAAATCAACTTAATATATGACATGATAAAATTTTCTTAAAATAGCAAATTGATATGTATCCCGCCGGAGAGTAGGCGAAAATTAATTAGCTTAATTTCCTCGTAGCAAAGTGACAACTCATGTTATTTAGATTATCATTTCGCGTGTAATACTAGGAATTATTTTGTGTTGATGTCCACATCTAGTAGCAACTTGCCTTAATTATTATGAACTAATTAATCATAAACACTTTTGTCCTCTCTTCTGAGAATGAGTGGTGTTAATCTTTCTTATTTTTGTGCCAACAGCTCTGTAACGCGTTGACTTTCTTCGGAAGTCTTACGTTCAACCCACATCGACTTGGTTATCAAACTCTTTATTCGGGTGGTCGTAGATTTGTGTTGCAAAATCATTGCTTTGTTTGTATAAAAAGAAAATTGCATTGTAAAATCATTACTCTATGTAAAAGAAAATGATTCTTGTTTTTATTCAATTTTTCTTAATACAGACAGTTGTGGCACCAATCAAATTAAAAGAAAAACAGACAACACATTAAATAGGTAGCCTCTTTAGTTCATGTAAGTATTAGTTCGTACATAAAGTTTGATTTTATCAAAAAATTGACCAAGTTTAACGTGCAGTTTCCTTTAAGAACTTAAATTTTAGTTGCTAGTAATCAATGGAGACATGGGGGAGAGAAGAGTAACAAGATATCTTATTTTTATTGAACATATATATTAAGCTCATGGATAAATGAGCTCAATATATATAACCTTGGTAAAGCCTGATCGAAGGCTGCTATTACAATAGTACACCATCATTAAACAAACATAAATATAAATTTGGAGACGGCAAAATCCCGAAACTGCCCCTCATTATCTCCGGTCCCATAGCCTCCACCTTAAGACACACTGTACAAAAAAGACAAGAAAAATATATAGAATTAATAAATCTGCAAAGTATATATATACATAGAATTAATAAGTTTTATCTACGTAGAAACTAGAGTAATACTATGCATCCAAAGTAAACTAAAGTACTACTACTTAACTAGATATTTTGTTTGTTGTATGTGAAATATAGTTTAGAGTAAGTTAGTTCGTAATGATAAGGTAATATAGCAAATTAAAAAGTGTAATATTTTAAGGAAAGACTTACTTAGCGCAGTTGGTTGATGGAGAAATAGGGATGTTAACAGGAACATTGCACTTTTTAGGGAGATTGGCGGCATTATCAGGCTTAAGGTTAGGGTACTTAGCGGCAGCATCCTTCACACACTGGCACGCTTGTTGCCTGTCTGCCTGACTAGGAGTCATATTCTTGAGATTAGTTACACCAGTGCAGCAAGCTTGCGATGGTTCCCCACCTGCGGTTAGGTACGTCATGCATGGAGCGAGCGCTCCACTCACTTGACCACAAGTGATGGCTTGACCTGGCTTAGCCATGAATTGAACCATGGCTAGGACCACCAAGAAAGTTATAGCTACTCCCTTCATCATTTTTTCTTGCTTTTTGTGGTGTGTTTAATAGTTTCTTGATTTCTTTTTTTGGAGTGAGTATTTGAAGAGAGGTGGGTCGGGTATTTATAGGAGTGAGAGGTGATCGATTGTATGTGTACAAAGTATAAATGGAAGGATTTATTTATTTTTGTGTGTATGCGTGGGTCGGTGGGGGGTGGGGGTTTGGGTGACATAAGAGGTAGTTATGGAGTTTTGGACTATTTATTAATTTTTAATTGTCATTTTGTTACCCTAATTAGAAAAGAAGATGGCTCCTGAACCATATTTTTTGGGTTTGCATGGCAAGTGTGTAAGATTTTTTATCTTTTTGTATAAGGTGGCCCTAAGGATGATGCCAAATTTATGGATGGGTTATGAATGAAGAGTTTCATCCATATATACGTTATATATGATGAAGGGTTCATGCCGAGAAATATTGAGTATTTCAAGAGTAGTTACATGTATTACGTACACTCTCTCTAATAATCGCACCTTAAATAATGAATACTGCAAAAATGTTTGGATAAAAAGAAAATTTCACTCTTAATTTAGGAAATTCCAGAAAGGATTAGAGTATTTTAATTTGAAATGGAAGGAGTAGTATGACAGGGTCAACCAATACCTGATTCATGTCATATATATATATATAGTGTCATATTATTCCTAATTAATAAATATTGCTTTAGGAGGATCTCACTTTCTGATTTAGAATTATTAAGTCTCAACATATATCTAATTTGACTTATGTAGTGTGGTATATATAGTGTATTCTTTTCAAGTTTTCTCGAGCTCATTGTTTTAATTTTCTATAACGAGTGAGCTAGTTTATGACTTGTACCTACGTACTCATTAAGTTTTTACCAAATTTTGGTATCATTTTTTTAAAAAAAAGTTAATTATCAGTGCACGGTAAAAATTAATTTTAAGTCGAAACTCTAAGCCACTAATTATATATGATTTAGTCATCAATAGTTAAAAAGCTACATTGCCAAAACAAGGGAAAAAAAACCTAAAGTATGACGTTCCGTGCAATGTTCCCCTTGATGTTTCAATTTTATTAATTTAACTCCTGAAGTACATTAAGTGAAGCAAAATGAACCCTAGCGCTAACACCGTTAATGATTCCATCCAAATTGTTTACATTTAACTCCCTAAACTTTTAAAATTGACACTAAACCCCTTTAATTTATATTTGGTTAACACTTAACCTTATTTTTATTAATTTTTATCACCACATTCTTCAACTCACCTCTGTCCACCTTCTCTCTCTCTCCCCAATCCCAAATACAAACGCTCTAACAATTTTCATTCAAAATCATACCATCGTAATAACCATTTGTCATCATTGATAATGATATCTTTATATATATATTCACAATTATATACGTACAACATATTATATTTACTATTTATTATTATGTGTAAGGAATTTTTTTGTGACAGAAATGCCCTTGGGAGTTATGTATATTTACTAATCCAATAATGATAAATATCGGTGTTAATGGAAAATTCTACTACTGCTAATTAGTTGGGTTTGAAAATTTTTCTTCAAAATTACTTCATTAAATCAATGGGATTTTGACTAATGTTCCCACTGCATCTAAAGTTTGCAATTTTTCTACTAGATTAGTACTTGAGAAGCTCCTACACTACTTTTGTCAAAATAAAATAATATTAAATGGTTATGTAAAATTGAATTTTGTGTAAAATATATATCAAATTTACCGTCACATTAGTTTTGTCACTTTTAATTTATTTATTTTATAAAATTTTAAAATATAATAACTTTTAATATAAAATACATATTTTAATAATAGTTATATATTTGAAAATGAATTGAGCCATTTTTATATAGCTGCTAGAGATGGTCTTAAAAATATTAAACATATATACCATGTTAATTAGATAGGAGATATTGCATAAAAAAACAGTGGAAATATGGTTAACTTCCACAACACTAAAATATATATTTTAAAAGACCCGAAAGTAGCAAATTGGTTAAGAACTTAATCCTTTTGTTTTTCATCTCGTAGATTAGATCTCGCGTCCTTTTTTTGGTTTGGAGCAGTGGTGGGAGAAAGGTAAAATCTCACTAATATTAGTATATATGTTTGAATTCAACAAAATAACTGAAACGCTCTCGTGTTTCAGGTGAGACTTAAATTTGTTTATCACTAGAATGAATAGTTCATGAACATTTTAAGTTCAAATTTTAGTAGCTACAAAATTATAGTAATTAAAGGTAGACTCAAATCCGCAAAGAAAAATTAATCACATTTAATATAGTTTTAAGACATCTTGTGATAAATCAAAACACATACATTTAGCTTAATAATACCAATGGGTAAGGTGGTCGGAGGTGGGTTGAAGAAGGTGGTAATAAATATTAATAAAAATGGGGTTAAGTATTAACAAAATATAAATTAAAGGGGTTTAGTGTTAATTTTAAAAGTTTAAGGGGTTAAATGTAAAAAATTTGGATGGAATCAGTAACGGTGTTAGCATCAGGGTTCATTTTGTTTCACTTAATGTACTTCAGGGATTAAATTGAGAAAATTGAAACATCAAGGGAAACATTGCACGTAAGGTCATACTTCAAGAGTTTTTTTTTTCCCAAAAGAAATATGATTAATAGCATAGTAGTACTATGAAAAATTATACCATATGCTTCATAATTCATATTGCTCTAATAATAGCCATATTTTCGTTAACAATATAAGACCACCCTAGCTTTTTGAAACTTGGAAGCTTTCTAAATAACCGAACAAAATGGGCCACTTTCTTTGGCGGGTTAGGTCGAATTCCCTCCCCGGTCGAGTAAATCTTGCTCGTAGATGCATTTTGATTGATATGTCTTGCCCACTGTGTAGGTCAATTTTTGAATATACTGCTCATGCTCTTTCAATATTGCATGTGGTTTTAATGTTGGGCATGTTAATACTTCAGACTGGATCAGCAGTAGCATTATATCTATGTTTTTTTCATTCTTTTACAAATGATCAAAGAGAATTAGTCGCAATTTGTTACCGTAGCTTAATGTTGTTCGAAGGTGTAGGTATTGCGCCAAACCGCTCACAACCGAGCACGACGCAACGTTGAGGGGTCTCATAAGCCCAAATGGTTTACCCGAAAGAAGAACCGACACAAAAAAGCACACCCACAATAGAGAAATAAGAAATAAAGGAACAATTGCGCAAGACAAGGTTTTACCGTGGTGTCGGCGTAAAAGCCACTAATCCACACAGACGATAGCTTCTATTGATAATTGGAACAAAGAGTGATTACAAGCACATAAGAAAAATTTCTCACAAAATTTAGCTCTAAACTAAATTCTAGGCAAAAAACAAGCGTGTGCACAAAATGAGCCAAAAGCAACACTTAAAGGAAATTGCCTGGGACCATGATCGATCATGGGCAACCCATGATCGATCATGGGGTCCTCTGCCAGAAAATTCCACTTTCACCAAATGTGAGCCAAAAAACCCACAAATCTCCACCTTGGCGAACCATGCAGCTATCCCGACCAGCAAATTGCACACCTCACTCCCCTTGTTCCTCCATCAATACTGCTATAGCATCACACCCGGCCCCGAAGAGCCTCTACCCCCGAATGGGGCCTCAACACCGAAGAATGTTAACCAAAGTCGAGCAATGCTCAAACTTGGTCGTCGGTACCACCTTTGTCATCATATCTGCGGGATTATCCTTGGTGCCAATTTTCTTCAAAATCACTTCACCACTCTCGATAATCTCTCGTATGAAATGAAATCGGACATCGATGCGCTTCGTTCGTCCGTGATGAACTTGGTTCTTGGCCAAATGAATAGCGCTCTGGCTATCACAATGTACATCGACATTCTCCTGAACCATCTCCAAATCACCTATCAAACCCCGAAGCCACAATGCTTCCTTGACTGCCTCTGTTGCTGCAATATACTCTGCTTCCGTAAGACAACGCCACTACACCTTGCAACATCGACCTCCAGCTTATTGGACCACCACTAAATGTGAAAACATACCCCGTGGTTGACCGTCGCTTGTCAAGATCCCCAGCATAGACCAAATCAACATAACCGTAAATAATAGACCCCTCGGTTCTCTGGTACACCAACCCCTTATTCTTCGTCCCTTGTAGATACCGCAAAATCCACTTAACAGCATTCCAATGCTGTTTTCCCGGATTGGCCATGAATCTACTCACAATGCTTACTGCCTGAGCAATGTCCGGTCGAGTACACACCATGGCATACATCAAGCTTCCTACCGCACTAGCATACGGAGCTTGAGCCATATACTCCACCTCTTCATCTGTTTCTGGAGCCATAGTTGCCGAGAGCTTGAAGTGAGGAGCCAATGGGACATTCACAGGCTTTGAGTCCTGCATCCCAAACCGGACTACCACTTTCTCTAGATATTGCCTCTGAGTGAGGCACAATCTTCCCTTTTTCCTCTCTCTAACTATCTCCATTCTCAGAATCTTCTTAGCTCCACCCAAGTCCTTCATCTTAAACTTGAGACTCAACGAGCGTTCACCGTGTTGATATCAGACATACTCGATGAACAAATAAGCATATCATCAACATATAAGAGTAAGTAGATAAACGAATCCCCCTTGAGTTTCTTGAAATAAACGCAATGATCAAAATCACTCCGTTTCAATTTCTGAGCCATCATGAATGTGTCAAACTTCTTGTACCATTGTCTAGGCGATTGCTTCAACCTATACAAGGACTTCTTCAATTTACAAACACAATCTTCCTTACCAACAACCTTGAACCCCTCCGGTTGAGATATATAAATCTCCTCCTCTAGATCCCCATGCAAGAACGCCGTCTTGACGTCGAGTTGTTCAAGCTCTAAGTCAAACTGCGATACCATAGCTAATAGCACTCTAATGAAAGTGTGTTTTACTACCGGAGAGAAGACTTCATTATAATCCACCCCTTCCCGCTGTGCAAATCCCTTAACTACCAATCTTGCTTTATACCGAACATCCGAATCTAGAACCCCGTCTTTCTTGGCAAACACCCATTTGCACCCAATTGACTTTTTTCCCTTTGGCAACTTGCAAAGATCCCAGGTTTCATTCTCGTGAAGAGAATCCATCTCCTCACCCATGGCCACCTTTCATTCATCATAATGACTATCCGCCACTGCCTCCCGATAAGAAATTGGTTCATTGCCATAAACCACCAATGCATATGCCACACTATCTTCATAGCCAAATCGTTTCGGTGCTCGTCGAGCTCTCGGTTCCCTTCCGCTCGCCAAAGACGGTACCTCTCGTTGTTGTTGACTAGACCCCTCAATAGGAATCTCCCCATTCTCCGAATCACTATCAGAATAATCAACCGAATTAGTCACTTCTGATTGCACTGGAATAGTCACCACCGGCGTAGTAACTTTCGTTTGCACCACTCCGCTCTTCTCACTCTCATCGAGAGCCTTTATATTTTCTCCCGTAGGCATCTTGAGCAAAGACGCCTCGTCAAATGTAACATCTCTGCTAACGATCATTTTTCGATCTTGTAGACACCACAACTTGTATCCCTTTACTCCAAATCTTGAACCCATAAAGATCGCTTTCCGGGCTCTTGGATCAATCTTATCTTCACGGATGTGATAATAAGCCGAACACCCAAATATGTGTAATGAATTGCAACTTGCATGAGATCCTGTCTAAACCTCCATAGGAGTTTTGTAATTGACCCCTGAAGATGGAAACATGTTAACAATGTAGCTCGCATATGATAAGGCCTCCGCCTAATACTGTTTCTCCAAATTTGCATTTGACAGCATACACCTCACTTTTTCAAGTAAGGTACGGTTCATCCTCTCAGCTACTCCGTTTTGTTGTGGTGTACCTCTAACTGTGAAATGGCGAACAATTCCCTCATCTTGGCAGTACTCCTTAAACGGATCACTAGTGTACTCTCCGCCATTGTCGGATCTAAGCACATTGATCTTCCTGCCAAGCTGATTTCCGACCATCTTCTTCCACCTTAGAAACACCCCAAAGATCTCGTCTTTGTGCTTCATGAGATATACCCAAATCCTCCTAGAGAAATCATCTATAAATGTAACAAAGTAATGATTACCTCCTAAGGATTTCGTCTTGGAAGGTCCCCAGACATCCGTGTGTATGTAGTCAAGCAACCCCTTCGTGCAATGAATAGCCGTCCCAAACTTTACTCGTGTCTGTTTCCCGAGCACACAATGCTCATAAAACTCCAGCTTGCAGCTCTTCGCACCCTTGAGCAAACATTGCTTACATAACACCGTCATCGCCTTCTCCCCGGCATGTCCCAATCTCATATGCCATAATCTTGTCGAATCCGAGCTTGTACTTGCTCCACCAGCTTCCGTAGAAACTGAAACGCTACCCGTCACAGTACTACCTTGAAGGAAATAGAGATTACCCTCTTTCTTTCCCTTCATCAACACTAAGGCACCGAAAGTAACCTTTAGCATTTCATTCTCGAACACAATCTTGCACCCGTTGGAATCTAAAGAACCCAAAGAAATCAAATTCTTCTTCATATCCGGGATGTACGTGACTTCATTCAGAGTTCTGACTACTCCGTCATGTAGCTTCAACTTGACCGTTCCAATACCCTCCATCCTACAAACGTGATCATTGCCCATCAAAATCGTTCCTCCATTCACCTTCGTCAAGGTATGGAAAAGGTCCTTGTTTGGACACATGTGGTACGAACAACCCGAGTCTAGAATCCACTCGTCCGTTGAGCTTTTCCTAGGAGTAACCACTAGCATACTCTCGAAATCATCATCCCCTGAAGTAACAGAATTCGCGGTATCATCCGCATTCTTCTTCTTCCCTTTGTCTACCCAAGCGTTAGGACAATTTTTCTTCATATGCCCCTTCCTTTTGCACTTGTAATATTCCATGTTATCCAAGTACTTAGTACGTGACTTGGACCGAGAGTTGTTGTGCTTTGCTTGTTTTCGATCATCTGTCCTTCCCCGCGTCACCAACGCATTGGACGATGTACTACATTTCTCCCTCTGTCTTTGCTCATTACCAAGCAGTGCCGAAGAAACGTCTTCATATTTCACTGAATCCTTACCATATAACAAAGTGGTGCTCAAATGGTCATAGGATTCCGGAAGTGAATTGAGCAACAAGATAGCCTTATCCTCATCTTTCATGTCCTCGTTCAAGTTTAACAAATCAGAAATCATCTTGTTAAACTCATCAACATGCTCACTCATTAATGTACCTCTAGCATATTCAAACCGGAACAGCTTCTTCTTGAGATAGAGACGATTCTCTATGCTCTTCATCAAGTACTTCTCTTCCAGTATCTTCCATATGCTAGCCGCGGATTTCTCACGCATAACGTAGTATATCACATTTTGAGCTAGATGCAACCGGATAGTGCTACAAGCCTTCAAATCATACTCTTCCCATTCAACATCTGTCATCGTCGTGGGCTTAGCTTCTACACCCAACAATGCCTTGTGCAACTCCTGTTGGATTAAGACATCTCGCATTTAGCATTGCCACATGCCGAAATTTACCAACTTTATATCGAATTTCTCAACGTCAAACTTTATCGCTGACACCTTTGAGGTCTTAGAAGTAGTCATCTTCAATCACCAATGGACTTGACAAACTAACAACGAGACAAAGATTGAAAAAATCTCACTTAGGAATTTTATCAAACACTTGGCGTGCGACACAAAATCTACCTTTCTCGTTTTAGCCTCTGATACTAATTTGTTGCGCCAAACCGCTCACAACCGAGTACGACGCAACGTCGAGGGATCTCACAAGCCCAAATGGTTTACCCGAAAGAAGAACCTACACAAAAAAGCACACCCACAATAGAGAAATAATAAATAAAGGAACAATTACGCAAGACAAGGTTTTACCGTGGTGTCGGCGTAAAAGCCACTAATCCACATAGACGATAGCTTCTATTGATAATTGGAACAAAGAGTGATTACAAGCACACAAGAAAAATTTCTCACAAAATTTAGCTCTCAACTAAATTCTAGGCAAAAAACAAGCTTGTGCACAAAATGAGCCAAAAGCAACACTTAAAGGAAATTGCCTGGGACCATGATCGATCATGGGCAACCCATGATCGATCACGGGGTCCTCTGCCAGAAAATTCCACTTTCACCAAATGTGAGCCAAAAAATCCACAGTAGGTAAGCGATCAGAGTTTGTTGTGGATCTGGCTAAGCTAGAGTTACTTATCAAGATATCGTGATGCGCAAGTCCCGGCCCCGTACATCCTCGCATCTCGCTTTGTCGATGGAAGTCCCCGTCTTCGGGTTTTGTAAGAGTTAATTTTGATGCGACAGTGTTTTCGATCTGATATTAAAGCTTTCAATGTTGGCGTAGTTATCAAGAGTGCTAATGGATATTTTTTGGCTAGTACAAGTATGCGTTTTAGTTTTCTCTCGGACCCTGCAATATCGGCAGCCTTCGCAGCCCTCCATGCAGCGAGCCGCTCATTGGCTTGTTTCTAAGGCAGTTGAGATATCTTTTACCTTGCACCACATGTTTTGAGTTATATTTGCGTTTGCAATATATATATTTTATTTTTTTTATATTTACATCCCACTATTAGTTGGTTGTTAATTAAATTATATTTTTCTTCACTAAATTGCTCTTATAATTAACTTATCACCCCCATGTTATTTTGGTAGTTTCATTCAAAGTCAACATTGACGTTAAATCGTGTTTTAGAAAAGAAATTTACTAAATTTATACATACAATTTATCAAAATAACAAATAATCAAATTAAAGTTGGTTAGTTACGATTCCTAATTCAATAAAAAAAATAGATTTTTTATGCAATTTCGTTGCATAATTCGAACGTGGGGTGCAAACTCAATCTGTCAATCAAATATGGGGTGAATATTTAGAGGTCAATAAAATAAAAAATAAACAACATTCACGAACAGCATGATACAAACACAAATAAAATAAAATATAGAATACAAATTCAATGCGGTCTAAACCTTTGAATGCAAACTCAAAATATTTCATTTTTGTTTGTCCAGAGACTAATTGGGTATTTGGGTTGCCATTCCCTCTAGTTCGCATTTTTCTATCCTTTGGAGCGATATTTCACGTTAGTTTTGTTTTTTGCTTCTTTGTTGTTCAAAAAAATATTCGTCGGACTAGCAATTTGTCATAGCTATTATGAACTAATCATAAACTATTTTATTTTTCTCTTTTAAGAATTTCTTAATTTTTTGTTGCTAGTAATTAATGGAGAGAGAGAGAGAGAGAGAATAAACCCGATATCTTATATTTTTATTGAACATATATATTAAGCTCATGGACAAATGAGCTCAATATATATAACCTTGGTAAAGCCTAAAGGCTGCTATTACAATAGTACACCATCATTAAACAAAGTACGTGAAAACTTAAAAATCAAAAAGACATGAAACGTAAATATAAATTAGGAGACAGTAAGCAAAATCCCGAAACTGCCCCTCTCATTATCTCCGGCCCCATAGCCTCCACCTTAGGACACACTGCACAAATAAGACAAGAAATATATATATATAGGATTAATAAATTTTATCTACATAGAAAATAGAGTAATACTATGTATCCAAAATAAAACTAGAGTAATAGTACTAACTAGCTATTATGTTGCGTTGTGAAATATAATTGAGAGTAAGTTAGGTGGTAAAGATAATGTAGTGTAACAAATTAAAAAATGCAATATTTTAATGGAAAGACTTACTTAGCGCAGTTGGTTGATGGAGAAATAGGGATGTTAACTGGAACATTGCACTTTTTAGGGAGATTGGCGGCATTATCAGGCTTAAGGTTAGGGTACCTAGCGGCAGCATCCTTTACACACTGACACGCTTGTTGCCTGTCTGCCTGACTGGGAGTCAAATTCTTGAGACTAGTCACACCTGTGCAGCAAGCTTGCGATGGGTCCCCACCTACGGTCAGGTACGTCATGCACGGAGCGAGCGCACCACTCACTTGACCACAAGTGATGGCTTGACCTGGCTTAGCCATGAATTGAACCATGGCCAAGACCACCAAGAAAGTTATAGCTACTCCCTTCATAATTTTTCTTGCTTTTTGTGGTGTGATTAATGGTTTCTTGATTATTTTTTTTGGAGTGAGTATCTGAAGAGAGGTGGGTAGGGTATTTATAGGAATGAGAAGTGATAGTCTACAAAGTATGAAAGGAAAGATTTTATCTTATTTTTGTGTTGTTTGGAGGGGGAGGGGGCTGACATAAGAAGTTGTTATGGAGTTTTGGACTAATTATTAACTTATAATTGTCATTTAGTTACCCTAATTAGAAAAGAAGATGGCTCATGAACCATATTTTTTGGGGTTGCATGACAAGTGTGTAAGATTCTTTATCTTTTTGTATAAGGTGGGCCCAATGGGTGATGCCAAACCTTCATGGGTTATGCAAGCGTTTCATATATCTGGCAATTTTGCTTTCGTAATTAAGACAATCTATAGTGGATAGCATAGTAATAAAATTTGAAACGTCAAATTCAAAACTAACGGTCTTGTTAAAATTGGGTATTTCAAAAGTATGATGAGATGCTAGCTACAGATCAAATAATCACAGTTTTGTGGAATTAAAGAATCAGTTTTACAACAGTGTTTTTCTCATTTAATTAAAATTTGTACCGGATAAGTTGGTATTATTGGGAATTTCAGCTTAAGGAGTATGGGGAGCAACAAATTATAGAAAGTAGTATTTTATGGGGTATTTAAAGAGTATCACATGATGCTACAAACACTTCAATATATAATCACAATTTTGTGAAAAAAGATCGGTAACTAGAATTACTCCAATAATCAATGAGCATAAGAAAGTAATCTCTTCTATATTAATTGCATTCATGTTTTTATACAAGATCCTTTGAGTTACCCCTATGAACTTAACAAAAACCAAATGCCGTCAAGTTTTTGATGGATAATCGGGGATAATTCAAAGAATTACGAAAATGAGATGTCTCTAATTGTGTTATTAATTCAAGAGATAATTCAAAAAATTACCTAATTTAAATATGTTGAACCCTTGCATTAATTCCAGATGAATGCCACGTATAATTATACTGTAGTGTTACATGATAGTTTTGGGATCACTGGCGAAGTCAGAAAATTTAGCAAGTGAGGTCATTTAATAATGTATCACCAATCACATACCAACTATAGTGACTAAATTATGAATGGAAAAAAATAAAGAAAAACTAATGTTACTCGGTCTAGAAAAACACAACACAATAGTTAGTATAAATGCATCTCTATCACTCAAAATGCATTTGAGACACGATTTTTGGAACATGTGTTGGGCTGAAGAGAATTTCCTCTAAAAAGTATGCTCGGGGCACATATTGTTTAGTTTTTTCACAATTCAACCCCAATATTAACTAATTTTTAAAAATTTAAATAGTGTCACGCCCATGTTTGGGGTACCAAATATAATCATCCAAAACATTCGCGTTTTGGCCCAAGTGGTTAAATGTGCAGTATTTCACACGGAAAATCATAGTTCAATCTCTCTCCCCTTCCTCTAGAACCACTCAGATCTATCATCAATTTTATATATGTATATAACCATCTAAAGTGTAATTGGCACATGTGGATATAAGACTGCCACTGGAATAACTTTGGGGTCGAATTGGAACTTCTAAGGTTGCGGGAATTAGTCGAGATACGCAAAAGCTGGTCCGGACATCCTGTGAGAAATAAAACCGGACATCCTGTGAGAAATAAATAAAAAAAGTGTAATTGGCACCAGTCCTATTGCTTCTGTCCCATCTGGGCTTGGGCTCTTTAGTTTTACGAACTATAATTTTGGATAGCAGTACCTTGGAGTTGAGTAGATTTGGTCTGTTGGGCTTAATCACTTTAAACTTTCAGTGAAAGCCGATAACATGTTTCAGATACGAAGCCAATCCCATTTTGTTGATTTGTAGCCCTCGCCCATTACTTTTTGGTGTGGTCCATTTTATTCTAGTTATATGATTTGTGGTTTCTTAATTTTAGTTTTTTTAATAATTAGTACTTTTTTCGTTATAAATTAAAAACTAAAAATTTTATTTCTCTTTAAATAGTAGAAAAAAGAATTTGAATTCTTAATTTTAAAGTGTATCGTCCTCAAGTCAATTATTTACCAACAAGATAAAATATATTACTCTTTTCCTCTCCAAACTTTTACCATCATGCCAAATTTTTTTCTCAAAACATTTTATTGCATCAAAAATATTATATTGAGTTTCTTTCGAACTAAACCTAACTTACATGCACCTAGTACAAATTAAAAATAGCAAGATATCTAAAATGGGTACATTTTTGAAAAATATAAGGTCAGTTTGTTATTTAGGTATAATATGAACCCGTCTTAATCTCTTTCAACGCGTAAACTATATGATATTTGAAAAAATTGTTATTATATTTAGATAAAATCATGTTTTTGTTTAGACACTAGTCAAATCATGTTAAACGAGCTAAATCAAGCTGTATTTGTAGTTTAGCAACCCACATACTCTCTTCTTCAAACACCAAATAATGACTTCAACTATTTTTTTGAAGTCAACCAGAGTTAAAAAAAATACAACAACAACAAAACGTCGATGGTTTAGATTTTGACATTGCTCTCTATCTAAAATGGGTTCTCAACAAAGTTAAAACCCATTTAATAAATTGGACCTTAGTCTAAGCTTCTTCTTTTTAAATATATATATATAATATCTCTATATTTTTTGCTTTTCAAACTCTAGTTAAAGATTACAGCGGAAGTTTTACTAATAAAGAGTAGCGAGTTAAACTACTTTTGATAGGTTTCAAGCCTGGATCTCAGTTGCCCTCGAATTTATCTCTAAAGACTGATTTTGCATTGGATTTGTCATAGGTCATATAGAATATTCTTTACAATCCCTTAAAAAAATTAATATATTATTCCTAACAGAATTTGAACCTCGCCCAACTAAAACTCATTGGTCAATGGTCTAAGTTACAACTCTACATTACAATGATAAAAAAAAGTCAAAGAAGAGCCAAATCCAATATTCACAATACTTTGTTATTCTTTTTTCAACGATAAGGATATTTTGACCAACCTATGCCATCATCGACAAATCCCTCCCTTGGTCTTATAAAGATCTAAGTAATTTTCAAATCCAAACATTTAGAATTATTTCTAATTCAGATTCATATAAGCGAGGGGAAAAATTATATATAAGAATTATAGCCTCATTATATAGGATAATTACTCACACAATACACACAAGCAAACATTTATCACCACATGGATAACCTCATTACACTCACATGGTTGCCATAATAATAAATCTCTTATTCTACCCTTAAGTAAACTCATAATCCCAATCCTAACATTGCCTTCCCCTTTTACAATCCTTGTTCTTAAGGATTGAAATGTAAATAACTTTTAGTCCACAATTCCTCTTGGATCAAACGCGATTGGAAAAAAAATTATGATGTTAAGTATCAATTTCATCTTCATGTAGCTTGTTGGGCTTATGTTGTCAATAATCCAATTATCACTTGGATCAGGCACAATTCCAAATTCTCCTTTACAATGTGAAGCCTTAATAATGTATACCCCAATTGTCAGTTCCAACTATGAGTTCCTCATATAATCATTCACTTTATTATCATCAGTTAAATGCTCAACAAGTTTTGAAAACCTTCTTTCTGATGGTTCTTTTGCATAAAAATTGCGACATTTAGAATATAAAAACCTTTGCAGTACTAATATAGAACCATCACCCAAAGGATTCGATTTACCCAAATCCTTGTTATCTGCATAGTATGCCTTGGTTGGTACAATACCAGTGGAATTACCATTACTATCACCAATTTTCTCAATCATACATTCATTAGAATCTTTAATTATTAACAGGCTAGATATAGATCTGACCTTAAAAGACTTTGGAATTGAGTTGATTACTTACATCAATGAATATATTTTCCTTGTGTTCCTAATTTGGTTCAATTTCAACCACATTGGATACAGGTGGTGAAACACTGAAACTCCAAATAGAACCTATTCTTTCGGTTATATTATTACAAAATTTGGACCAATTTTAAATCAAACCCCCATTTGCATCCTCACCCTTGCTTTCCATGAAAGAATCAATTGAGGCTTGCATCTGATCTAGCCTCTCACCAATTTGATGTTGCAGAGCCTTGTTTTCTGCTTGATTGGACTCCATCTGCTCCTTCAATTGGTTTTGTTATACCACCCACAAG
This sequence comes from Lonicera japonica, assembly GCA_021464415.1. Taxonomy (NCBI): domain Eukaryota; kingdom Viridiplantae; phylum Streptophyta; class Magnoliopsida; order Dipsacales; family Caprifoliaceae; genus Lonicera; species Lonicera japonica. The sequence goes on along the minus strand of CM038469.1, from coordinate 39,965,999 downwards.
CGATGGATATCCAGCAAGGTCAAAGTACCTCTGATACCACTTGTAAATATTTGACTAATTCTCATATCTAAACACTTAGGTGGCGTTTGGTAAAAAATCTGAGACTAAAAAAATTGTTTGTTTAGTTCTAAAAAATACACCTAAAAAAATTTGTTTGATTGAATATAACACATCTAAAAACTAAACTTTTTTAGTATGATAATTTTGCCCTTATTAGTTTAAAAGTAAAGTTAAAGAGCTGCTAAAAAGTATGGTAATTTATTTAAATGTAAGAAGGTAAAGTAAATATTTTACGATCTTTAAAATTAAGTTTTCAATTTTAAGTGAAAAAATTTAAGTTGGCACTTAAGTTTTATTTTTTTTGTTAACAAACAACTTTAAACCACCAATCAAACAACACCTTAGAATTATTTCTGACTCGGATTCATGGAAGGTGATGGGAAAGATTATATATGAGAATTTAAGGATTAAATAGATGATTTATTGAGAATTTAAATGGAAAAATAGGTTGAAAAGAGAGATAGGGAAGAAGGTCTTAGAAGAACTAAAAAGAATTCAAATTTATGTATATAGAGGGAGAGCGCATATTTGATATATTTTATTGATTATCCAACAATATAATTATAGTTTCATTATATAAGATAATCACTTGCACAATATACACAAGCATACACATTCTTTACCACTCACATGAATGACTTCATTACATTCATATAGCCGCTCTAACAATAAATTTTATATTCTACCTTCAAGTGAACTCATAATCTTAACTTTTAAGGTTTCAGTTAAAGACGAGCCATCCATATGATTAGAGAATTCAAAAGACATTCCTTGTATACCACCTTAAAAATTTGCATCTTGAGCGCTGCCCTCAAAATTTACATCAATCACACTCAAATTCACAATCGAACATGTCGCTTGACCAAACCACGCAAGTTATTCACGACACTTCATGGCAACAACCCGAAAGTCTAAAGAGCTTTCCACGTGAAAGATAGTTATTGACAGTTAGCGAGAGACGGCCACTGATTCATATAAAAACCAGTGGGATACTAAGATTCAACTAGAATATAATTCCCGCCTTCCCAATTTGTCACTGTGCACAGCACGAGGTGGTTGATTAGTATTACTGATACTAGGTCTACTTACACGCATAGCTCTCTCAATTCAATTCACAAGAATCCATTTCTGCCAATCTGTTCAGTGGAGGATGATGAGGAAGAGGAGAAAGTCAAACAAATCACCCCTCTCTCTCTCTCTCTCGATCAAACCAAAGTCAAATTTACTCAAAAAACTCAGCCCCAAATTCCCTTTTTCCATTCAAATTCCCCTAAAAATTGACTAGTTCGGAAATTTAATTCCGTAAAGAGAAACCCCACGTTTGATTTGTGAATAGTTCCGTGTAGGTATGTTCTTTACAATCAATTATTAGATCCTACACCTACATATTTACATTTTTCTCTCTCTATATAGAATGCTTTTATTGTTGGGTTTCAATAATTTGATTGGACAATTGAACCCGTGTTACGCTGTGAATCGGGTAATGGATTTTTAAATTGGGTTTAGTTTTTATGTTTGTGTTTGTTATCTTAATGCCGAAATGTATTACTGCGAAGGCTTTGAGTATAAATTTTCCCCGTAATATTGTACTCTGGCAAAGTTATAATTGCTTTGGTGATAGATGTAGCCTTGTGTTATCGATTTCTAAGATTTTACGATTTCTTTTGATTAAAGTTATTGAAATATAATAGTTGTATTTGCAATTCTTAGCCAAGTTGTAGAATATGCATTTATAAGTAGCTTTTTAGAATTGTTCATGAATCAAACAATTTTTATATTTACCAATTTGTAAATTGAGGGACAGCCAAACTAGGCCCCAATCAAGCATAATTTATTAGGTGCTTTTATAGCTGGTTCGTAGTAGCATGAGATTCTAATCAATCCATTATTTTTATATATTTTACTGCAGGCTTTGCCAATCTGACACAATTTAAACTATTCATTGCAGAAATGGCCTTAGTTTCTTCATTCAATGCCTGTAATGTCGTCAATTGAACAAAACATAGCTTACAATTAAAGAGAGTGCTTTTCGGTTACTTTAACTTGTCCTCAATTCACAAGATCAGAAAAAAGAGGAATGAGAAAGAAACAGTCTACTCTCGCTAGATTTGTAAGGAATGAGAATGAGATTAACTTCAATGATTCAGACTGGAAAAAGCATTTTCAACATGATTTCGAGTCAAGGTTTAATTTGCCACATTTGAGGGATGTAGTCGACATAAGGCCAAGGCCAACTACATTTTCTTTGAGAAACAGGTTGCCTATCTTGCTTATTCATTCTTTTCTACTTAATTTTGTAGTGAAATTGATTCATTGTTAATTCTTATACATTTTGGTTTCATAGAGGTTCTCGATTAATGGTCGCCACTGACGGGCTGCAGGATCAGAAAGATGGTTATGTAAATGATAATGACAGAGCGCTTCTAAGGGTGCATTATTCATCTCTTGATATAAATGAACTCAATAGCTATACATATTTGATAATCCGCCATCACAATTAGGAAAAATGTTTTAATGCTTTTCTTGCAAGTGTAGTAGCTAGTGTGACAGTTTATATCTCTTGATTAAACTCTCATTTAACACAACAAATTTCTAGTGTTTGGAGTTATATTAATTTCCTAATATCGTCAGTGGAGATTGTCGTTAGCACATTTGCCAATGGAAGAATGTTAACTGTTGTTATATTTGACTGATCTTGCACCAGTTCACTAAAATCTTTTTCCCAACAACTTGGTGTTGCAGTAGAATGCATCAATAACATCCCATACAGTCGATTTCCCCAAGTGTATAAACCATCAACATTTTCAGTTTGGTAGTGGTTCCACCAGTGCTAGTTGTCCAATCATATTGCCTTAAAAATACATACATTTTTTTTCAGTATTCATTCATTTCTTCCCAAAATTATTTACTCCCGTGTTGCTTCACTTGGCTACACGCACGGCTTCCTAGGTGGGTGGGATGGCGATTGGTTATAGGATGGTGGAGTTTCCACTCCTTTCTATTTTGAAAATTACTTTTCTAAATATTTAAAATCATGAGAGTATTCGATTAATGAACTCTAATGTCTATTTTAGAGATAAAGTTAGCATGTATGCAGTATTATATTTCCACAAAAATAAATAAATAAATAAATAATTGACCAGCAAGCCGTAACTGCCTAGTTTCTGACTAGGCGATGTAGGGGATTGGTCCCTTCCTGCCGTCATATCTCTGTCAAGTGCCTTTTAGAGAGATAATTGGTGCTGCAAAAACTGCATTGTTACTTATTATAAAATAGTGTCAAATGGCAATGGTGGAGAATTAAGATAGATGATCCCAGAAGTGAACTTGTTTTCTTTAATCTTGAATGTGGTCCTAATGTCCATCTTGGCTAATTATCGCTCTTTAATGTGGAAGTGGTCATTTCCTTTAATCGTAGTACTCATATTCATGTAGCTAGGCTTTCCTTGTTTTTAATGTTAAGTTTTTGCATCTTAACTTCATTGACAGACAACGAACATGTTACACAAAATCATTTCCCTTTTAATAAAGAGACAGAAACACACGCGCGCGCACCTGTATATGTATGTTAATATTTATATCAACTCTATCTATCTTAAAACATTACCAGGTTATCAAATATGCTTCCCCAACTTCAGCTGGAGCTGAGTGCATTGATCCTGAGTGCAGTTGGGTGGAACAATGGTAACATTATTACTCCCTCATTGTTGTATAAGCATTTCCTTTTACCCCTCTATATGTGTGCATTTTCATTTTCAAATTTAACTCCAATATGATGTATAGTGTAAAGCTTATCTCTTTATTAACTTGTAGAATTATGTTTACTGATGTAATGGCAAACTAATCCTCTTTTGTTTAGGGTACATCATGCAGGGCCTCGTCGTCATATATACTTTGATCCGGCTAAAGTAAAAGCTGGAATAGTTACGTGTGGGGGTCTCTGTCCAGGTCTTAATGATGTCATTAGACAGGTTTTTAAGCATTTAAATATTTTGATTTCATTCTAATACAACATTGTACTCTGCATTTTTCACATTTTCACGGCCATTATGCAAACTTTTGGAGAAGAAATTCTAATACTGTATATTTTATGATGATACAGATTGTTTTCAGTCTCGAGCTCTACGGTGTCAAGAATATTGTGGGTATCCAACATGGTTATCGAGGATTTTTTGAAGAGGGTGTACCCGAGATAAAGGTGAGAGATAGCTCTTGAGACCTTGATTCATATATATAAATCCATCACTTATATTGGAAATACTCTTGACTTCATCCTCTTGATTTTTCTTATATAAATCCATCACTTAAAATTTCAGCTTTCTCATCAAGTGGTTCAAGATATTAATTTAGCCAGTGGAAGTTTGCTGGTTGTTTCTCGTGGAGGTGCTCAAACCAGTGATATTGTTGATAGCATACATGTAAAGCAGCTCTCTCTCTCTCTCTCTCTCTCACTTCCTTATATTTTTATCAACAACTAATGAAGTATTTTAGGCCAGGGGAATTAATATGCTCTTCGTACTTGGAGGCAATGGTACTCATGCAGGAGCGAATGCCATACATGAGGAGGTACTTGTTTTCTTTTGTTATCAACGTGTTTCTATGCAACCTCATAAGTAATTGAATAGGCCGTGTAAATGTATTCTGAATATCAATATGGTTTCTTGTTTGGCTTTTACAAATTTGAGAATGCAGTGCTGTAGGAGGAAGATGAAGGTTTCTGTTGTTTGTGTACCAAAAACAATTGATAATGATATTCTTTTGATGGATAAGACCTTTGGATTTGATACCGCTGTTGAAGAAGCACAACGGGCAATCAATTCTGCATATATTGAGGTTAGCAAATGGAATTTTTTGATGCTTTACATGGATTGAATTTCTTGAAATTGTGTTATATGGGGAAGTTTTCCTAACATAGGAGGGGAGGGTGGTTTTCTGACTTCTGGGAAGGAGGATAAATTGAGTTAAAGCAAATTGTGCAATGAAAATTGAATTCGCTGAAAACTTAATTGGCTTTTGGGGAAAAGAATTACATGGAAAGGGCATTTGCCTGCCTTAGTTTTCTGGGTGGGAAACATGTACTTTTACCTCGTGATGATGAAATGTCCATGTTTTGGTGCACAAGGAAGGTTTAATTTACCATAGAGTTGATTTCCATGGAAAATTTAGACAACCAGACACTAACAAAATCATGAAAAAGTACACATTTTCCAACTTTCACCAAGTTTTCCAAGGAGAAGTTTGGCATATCGGACACATCCTTAATGCAATCAAACGCCAAGAAAGTGGAAAATATAGAAGAAGTGCAATCAAACACACTCCATTAAAATCTGAACTATCTACTTCTAAACTAACATTCCAAATTTGTTCAACTCTAGAGTAATTTTCATCACTATGGAGAAGCTTGATATTCTTAGACAGAAACTACCATTCAAAATCTTTACCATTGATTTCACTTTATTTGCCTCAGGCACATAGCGCATATCATGGCATTGGGTTGGTGAAAGTGATGGGAAGAAGTAGCGGTTTCATAGCAATGCATGCTTCACTTGCAAGTGGCCAAGTCGATGTTTGTTTGATTCCCGAGGTTAATTTGTAACCTCTGTTTTTGCATTCTCTTTTATGACAAGTTTTATTAATCATTTTAAGGTCAAGATAAGGATCTAAAAAAAAGGCTTTTTGATTCAGGTTCCTTTCAGTTTGGATGGAACTTATGGTGTTTTGCAGCATATAGAACATCTTATCCAAACCAAAGGTTCAGCTGTGATATGTTTGGCTGAAGGAGCTGGCCAAGTAAGTGATTGAATTGTGCTCTGCTATTTTCTTGCCTTAAAAAATAGGATATTAACAAGTAAAATGAAAAGCACGAAATTTTGATTGAACAACTTTATTGTAGAACACAAACATATAAAATTATCATATATATAGTTTGCGATATGCACCTGAAATGTCTTAAATACCCTCAGTTAATTGATCTTGAAGAAAAATGAGCACATAGATATTTGAATATGATTGTTGATCTCTTGTCCCAAATTAAGAGTCACATTTATGTTTCGAGATATAGACAAGAAATAAGTTTTATCCTTTAGCATTGGTTGCCTTGAAGCTAGTGTTTTCTTAAAATATGAAAAAGTTAAAACGTGACACTGAATTTATGATTACTTTTGCACATTTTCCTTGATGGTGATTTCTTTTCTCCTTTTTGACATTGTCACAATCCAGGATTTGCTAGAAAAGTCTAATTTAAAAGATGCATCGGGGAACGTGATATTCGCTGATTTTGGTGTCCATTTTCAACAACAGGTTAGTTTTACTTCATCAGCAATGCCACACTTAACAGCTAGGATTATTCGGTGATAAAACCGGTAAAAAATATATTTCTTATTTCATCAGTTATTGATATCCAAATCTATTAGTACTATTGAACTCTATTTAATTTACAACCGATCAAAAGACACTTTAAGGAGATAAATGTTCCAGCAGATCTTAAATACATTGATCCAACTTATATGATTCAAGCGTGTAGAGCGAATGCCTCTGATGCTATACTTTGCACCGTCCTCGGCCAAAATGCTGTAAGTTTATGTTTCTAATCGAATAATTTCTTTCAAAAACCTAGTCACTGAACATATAGCCAAGCCTAGCCTTGCTTTACAAAATGCTGCATTGAATTATTGTGCATTGCGCATTTGAAATAGTACATCACTCTGCATAAGGCTGTTTCGGCTTTGGCAATAGCACTGGCCTTGTAATTATCATGATCCGCCTTCTAACCCTTGAGATTTTTAGTATTTTCAGAAACAGTCACTTATAAAACATTAGTTCCTAGAATTTCTATTATTACGAAAGAGGCCGCCAGTCTACCATATGAAATTGAATATGGAACCGGGGCACCCTCAAGATTTTCAAATCTTTAATATACAAGTTTTTCCATTAAACCCCATATTTCTATGTAAATTTAGTCCTCCAAACTAGTACTATTATAACGGAGGCCCCCGAAAGCTAGTTTCTTGGATACGCATTTGAACTATGAGTTCTTCTCGCAGGTCCATGGCGCATTTGCGGGGTACAGTGGGATCACGGTGGGAATATGCAATACGCATTACGTCTACTTACCAATCCCAGAAGTGATTGCGTCCCCCAGATACGTTGACCCCAACAGTCGCATGTGGCACCGGTGCCTCACTTCCACCGGCCAGCCTGATTTCTGCTGATTTAATTCAACCAACACATTGAAAGATCACTTTTCGATGAATTTTATCAACTTCATTAGAGAAAATATGGAAGGAATTTTTTCGTTTGAAATTTGAAGCAGACGGTCAGTTATTTATATTTGTACAAAATTATTTTTGGATACATTGTTATACACAAGTAGAATCATATCTACCGTAGAGACTTCAAATAAGGGCCTTTGAAGGTCCCACAATTTTGTACAATGCCAATCAAATGGATTCAGAGTTTGGATGAATATATCCCAACCAAATATTAATACATTGTGTATAGTCGATACAAGTTTTCCAGTATATATAGAGCCTGTATCATATATTTGTTTATCTAAATCTATCTATTCTCATATTAAATGGAGCTAGATGACACGTTTTTTTTTTCAATTGAAATTACTAAATTATCCTTCATTCATTCAAAAAAATAAATATTAATTAATAGTAAACCAACAACCTCTATCGTTAAGACAAGTGCTTTAACCGCTCAACCAAAATATGTCACAAGTTTGAAAAATGTATTAACAATGACCTAACATTAAGAATTATTATCTAAAATATTGCACAAACATTGAATGTGCCACGACTTGTAGTTAATGTCTAATGTATCAATTTGTTAACTCCTCAAAACTGTTATAGCTAGGCAAACCTTAACCCATAAAAGTTTAGTATTGTTCATCTCGCGTTAACATATTATATTAACAACGAAGAGATTTCTCCACAAAACCACCCTCCAAAGAATATAAAAGAAAAACAAAATGCTTGTACCATCTTAGATCAAAAGGACTTGTGCACTTTTTAAGCAAAATAAGAATGAAGACATTTCTCCTCAAAACTACCCTCCCATTAACATATTTCGCACTTATTTGACTTATTAGTGTAATCACCAAGCTTCTCCCCTAAAATGGCTAACTCAAGTTGTAAGTTCATTGTTCCCACGTATATACCAAAGAACTTCTCATTACATTACCTATCTCACAGACCATACCAAGGAACTTGGCAGCACGGTTTTGTTTTTGGCGGGAATCACAAAGACATCCCAAAAGGCCTCTTGCTAATTGAGTACTAAGTAGATACATATGAACCAAAAATCTACCTATTATACTACTGATGTGAAATATTTTGCGTCGTTGCAATTGGACTCTTGCGTTAACATATAATATTAACAGACTTCTCCTCCAAAGATCTTAACTATTTGTTTACCGTTATTAGATTTAACTAGACATCTTTTATGAGTATGCAATATCGTAATTATTGCAAATAGGTAAGACATCACAAACCACTTTAGATGAGTTATTCATTCATGTGAGAATGATGGGCGTGTTGGATTATTAGGCACAAAGAGAATTTAACCCGGTGGTTAAGCTAATAACCGTCATTTAACTAAAATGAATCTTTAACAAAGCCACATTAAACTAATGTTGAGGACAAAATATTTTTGTTTGTTTAATGTCAATTGAGTGTGAAATGTGAATATGGTTTTATACTTCATAGTCCAAATTAGTATTGTTAATTTGTTCAGATTATGTCATTATTATAGTTGTAACATATATGGTTATTTATCCAAATATTTTTTAAGATATGTAAGAGTATTTTGTTTTGTGGTGATTTCGTCTTGGTCAAATTAATTAATATTCAATTGAGAGTGGCTCTATTTGGTAAAAAAAATAAGTAAATCAATTCATTTCTAAATTGCTTCTTATGGAGTTCACACCCAAGAGATTAAAGCTTAATCCTGTTCATAAAAATGTCAAAATTACTTCCTACTAGATCATATATAGTGTTCACATGAATATTTAAGACAGCAAAAAAAGCATGTCGATCTTTTTAACTCAATTAGTTTGAACTGGAAAAAAAAAAAAGAAGAAGAAGCTTAAGCAAGTTAAAAACTAAATCACATTGACTACAAATTGTGTCTTTCTCACAAATAATTCATCAACATAAACTTGCATACACATCGTCGAACTAGTGAATATTTTTCTAAATTTTGAACAATAATTTCGTAATTTCATGTACATTCAAAAATTGATCCTCTAATTTAGAATATAGTAATATATTTAAACAAAAATTATGTAATTAGTATTCAAATATGAATATTTTGTGGTAAACACAATAAAGTCATAGACACATAATAATTTATTTTTTATTATAAAATAAAAAATGCAATATTTATCAATAAAGAAAAAGAAAAAGGTAATGTTTTCATCATTGGAATTATTAAAAGAACAGGTAAAATGCTGTTGATGAAATCATGTCTCCAAGATCCCATCAATCTGTATCATTATTTTTTCATATGATGTCAATCGGTCAATTTTCATAGCAGCCATCAATTGGCAAATAAAGTTAAATTATTATAATTTATTTTCTAGGTACTTCTTCAGTGGGTCTCATATAAAATATCCACAATTATTTAGAATTTTCGATCATGATTAGAAAAATCTCTCAAGAAAAATAATGATTTAAAAAAGTAGAAATACATGACTACCTTTAAATTAGTTTTCATCCTCAGGGTCTAGTTTTGCTTTGTCTTATGTTCTTTTCTTCTAATTTTTAAACTCTATATTGGATTAATCAAATATATACTTCATTATCAAATTGATATGACCCTATACAAATAACATGATGTTTGATATATTCCCATCTAAATCGCGGATTAGCATCCTATTATCTATTTTAATACTCCACTTGGCACAACTTTTGTAACTAATAAATAATCGCATCAAAAAAATAAGTGATTAAATAAGACTATTAATTAATTATTTGGTAAGAGATAGACTAAAATAATCTCCAAAGAGCATATTAATGAAGAGGCTTCTAATGGTTACAATATTATAAACTTCAAAATATTTTCTACTGAAGTAATATATATGTATACAATGGACATGAAAGGATACTATTGACACTAATTTGGATTTGAGTTTTTGTTTGTTTCTAAAATTTTAGAATGGCAAATTTAAACAACAATTCTCTTTTATGGTTTATATCAAGGAGTTGAATTATACATTAATGAGGTTTAAATTTTTCATTTTAATTAAAATTTTAAATAGTAAAAATGAACAAAAACAAGTAAAAAGAGTTTTAATTTGGTAGAGATGGGTGTGTTCTTAGCAAAAGATAAGGTTTGAATAGTAACTTAAAATGTAGGCAACTAAAGTTAAAATTAGAATTATAAAAGTCACTTTGTTTAAAGAAAGATGACTTTCAAAGAGATTATTGTCAATTCTCACTCATATTAAATAGGATAAAATTTGTAAATGACTACATTGAAAGCTCGATGAATTAATAAACAAGTTTCTTCATTTATCCATTTGATGTATGTGTCCTTTATGTATGTACACAGAAAGTTTTTTCAAAAGTTATATATATATATATATATATGTATCATATTATAAGATTACCAAATAATCTAGTCATTCTAAGTTATAACTGACTCCAAGTTTTTTTACATAAAATTATCATACGAAAATGCTTTTCTTACATGATATTATTACTTGTATGTATTATATTAGTTGTACCTTTGCATAATACATCTGATGTAATGCATGCCACTAAAAATATATTGTAAAAATTCCTTCACTTTTTTTGGAGATGGATATAGATAATGATACTGCACGCATTACAACTCATTAGTACAAAGTAGAGTTAAAACACAAAACAAAGGAGAGTAATTTGTATCATCTGCATCGTTTATCTTTATCATAATAAAACTGTAACTGTGTCTCTGTACATTAGTAAGCCTTGACAGAGTACATATAGTCGAGGGTGGAACTGAGGCCTGATAGAGCAAGCTTCAACCCACCTCTAGCAAAACAAGAGTACCTTCTTCACTTTAATCTTAAACAAAACGTTAACGTAATCTCCCCGTCCAACTCACCCTTTTGTCAAAACCTGATCTACCCCCGCGTATGTTATGTATCTTATGTAACATAGTTTTTCATATTTACTTTAACTTTGATAATTTCTATATTTGTAACATCGGATTCGTCCTAATACAATTCAAAGTGGAATACTAAAGGATGGTGATGGAAGTTTGAAAATATTGATTGAGAAAATGCTAAAAAATATAAATAGCACTAAAAGTGAGGTTTGTAGCGTAGCTAAGCTAAGAGACCTTGGTGTTAGTTAACATAGCATAATGTGAATTTACTACATTGGGAACATTGTTATTGTAATACGGAGTAGGTAAATTAAAACTTAACATGAAAAGAGGCAACTAATTAAGATAGCTTTGGTTAGAAGAGATTGACCCATTCTTCAACTTGGGTTGCACTCATGGGTCACAAAACCCTAGGCCATGGACCAGACAAAAAGTGTTTCAATCGAGGGCCTAATTTGGGGAGCTTCACTCAATTTGGAGTTCCCTAGTTGGGTGTTTGACTCCATCATCTTTCCCCTATTTATTTATGGTCCATTTGTTTGCTCTACTTTTAGCAGACATGGTTAGCAAACTTTTGTAATTGTCAAATAAAGACTAACGACTTTGGTTTGAGAAAAGAAAAAAAATATATATCTATATATATGTATATACTATAATTTAGATAACAAGGGTGTGATCAACATGACAACGCAGTAGACAAGTAATCATTAGATAATAAAATAAAAGGTTCAAATCATGTTAATGACTCTTTCATGACCAACTATTTTCTTGTATGCAAGTGCAATGTCTTAACTTCCATTTGTTTTCGGGAGCATCCTCTTCGCAAGGAGGGCATCCACGTTAATGAAGATTTGAATTTCAAAATATCCATATATTATATTTAGAATGCTGCAAGATATTCTCTTTTGTTTCAAATTGATAATTTCACTTTTATTTAATACGTTACAAGAAAACATGTGAATTTTAACATAATCAGTGGTCAATGATCCAACTTATTCTTTATTTTGAGATCATCCTAAAACGGAAATGGGACTTTTAATTGTTTGTTTCAAATGAATAATTTTACAATTCTAATGGAATTTCAAATGAAAACTACATACACTTTAAATAATAGTATAGTAATTCTATAAAATTGCAATTCTAGAATTCTAAAACTATGTACCCAAACGCACCATACCTTTAGGACCTCGTTTAGTTTACGGATTTGAGCACTTAAGAAAGGAAAGATAAGCATAAATCTCGGAAACACTTTCAGAGAGGAAAGTAGGGAGTAAAGTCATTCATCTCAAAACATATGGAATTGATTTTTCCTTTTGATTTCATAGCATTTATTACAAAAAATTTAGACAACAATACCCCTACCTAAATACTTTCATACTTTACCAAACACAAGAAAGAAAACTTGACGGGATCTTTAGTTTTTTACCTCTATAAAAAGACAAAAAAATTGATTTCCCTTCAGTTAACCAAACGACAGTATTAATAAATTTTATGATGTCAGAATTGAATGATACGTCAAACAGTCAACTCTTCTTGTTGAACTGCTATTTCCTTTGTTTGGTGAACTGTATAGGAGTTTTACCCTTTCAATTAATGGTGGATATCACATACCCAACCCTTAGTTAAAACTGTTTGCCTAACTATAATTAATCTTTGCATTTTACTGTCAAAACTCAAAAATCAAAATGGAGCTTCCTCTCCCTTTAACTACACAATTAAATCAAGGGTAAATTATATTAAATCTCTAATAACTAAAATTTTTTTTTTTGCCTAAATGTATCCTCTTATAAAGTGTGAACCTGAATTTTACTTGACCTGCCCATGTTTTAGTCAATTCACCCTTTTTTCACAATCCTGCAAAAATTGAACTGGTCTGAATCAAAAATTCCAAAAAAGAAAGTATACAAAACACAAGGATCCGTTTGCTATTAAAAAAATGTTTAAAAAGTGATTAGAAAAAAATATTAAGAGTCCATTTGATAAAAAGTTAGAAATTGATTAGAAAATAAATATTTAATCCATGGAAAAATCCTAGTGACAGAAAAATATCATTAAATCACTCTTATCTTTTTCCGACTTCTCATAAAAATTAATAGCGTTCTCAATAATTTTTCAATCTTTTTATCAGACGCACCCTAAGTAAACAAAGTAGACAAAGATCCATGGGATTATAGCTCACATAATTACTAAGTCGGAGTACCCTATGACATTTTAGCAAGCGTTTTGCTCCCATTTGTGTAACTCATTAGATTTCCCAACTGTACAGAATATTCTGTTCCATTACTAGAGTTTAAAACAATGAAAAAAAAATGCCTAATGTATCTCAAAAACCCTACAAGCATTGCATAAATTTGTTGGTTTTCGACTGCTATGTACAAAAATTGGTGAACCAAAAAACACAAAAATACCTAAAGGGTAGTTTATGTTCACTTTTATAAGTTTTGCAGATAAAAAAGAATGAGCACTATAGTCCAAATCATACTATAATTCAGCCTTACATCAACAAATAATAAGACACAAATCCAAGCCAAATATAAAGAACAAAAAATTGACCATGATAGTGTCGCTTTCTTTTTAAAATATTCAAATTTAACAGTCTCACTTCTTTTTTAGGACACAAGTAACGTAACAAATATGACAACAGAAAATAAATTATGATCTAGATCAATAAATACGCTGAAATCAGTATTTTCTTAAAAAGTATTAAAAGTGAAAATGAATATGTTAATTTGAGCCAGATGGGGTATTTTATTCTAACAGACCAGAAAGTGATATTTTTTGCTATCACTTGTTTTCCTCCAAAGGTCACATATATAAATTTTTCACCATTTTCTTCAAGATATTATATTACTTGTTTAAGGAATCTCTATGAGATCCCAAATATCCAAATGTCAGGTCACGTGACCATATCTTGCAAAAACAATTAGAGAGGAAGAATAGAAGCTCTGATGGGAATGGAATAGAAACTGGCACCTATATTTTATTTGATCCAACGACACCTAAAAAAATGTTATTTTTTCTCACAGGGGTCTGAGTGTAATTTCCTAAATGTATTGGGAATTGGTTTACAAAAAACAATTCAAACAGAGGATTATTTTAAAGAAAAGGCTTTAAACTAATGAGATTAGAACATAGCTTTGTCATCTTGTCTTGATTGGAAGATAATATAAGGGCAAGAATACAATTGAAGAGCAATATCAGTGCGAAAGATTATATATATACATGTGTGTGTATTTGAATATTAATCCCCATACAAGGGTGATTTTGTAGTCTCTTGAGATCATAAATTGAGAACAAATCCCAGATTGGGTTTCAAATTACAAGTCCATGGCCTTGACTTTTGTTGCCTGGTTGCTGTTTTTAAAAGAAGAGCTCTAGCTCAAGTGAGTTGCACTTTAAAGTACTACTCTCCTGAGCTTACAAGCATAAAGGAGCTTCATAGCTTTTCTAGCATCCACTACAAGGCCTTGTTTGGTTTTCTAAACAAATGGATTCTAAGAATGATTCTTCTGACAAGATTGATGAAGTGATGTTGCCTGGTTTTCGATTTCATCCTACGGATGAAGAGCTTGTTGGGTTCTATTTGAAGAGGAAGATTCAGCAACGGCCGCTGCCTATCGAGTTAATTAAGCAAGTCGATATTTACAAATACGATCCGTGGGATCTTCCAAGTAAGATGATAGTTCTCTTGAGCATGTATATTTCTAATACGTGCTTTGAGTTTGACAAATTATTCTTCTTCTTTTGTGTTCTTTGTTTCATAAATCATAAGTAGCTCCATGTTTCGGTGGCATAAATGGATGAAGAAATAGTCTACTTTTCGTTCTGTTTTAGCTTTCACTGATACATGGGAAGTTTTCTTTCCCATTTTCTTTCGATTTTGTGAGAACTGTTCACAAATTGGGAGTACTCGCTTGTCATTTTTTTGTGAAAAGAACAAAAGTTAACATCGGTACTATTTGTGATGGGATTTTTATTGGACGGTTGTTATAAGAACCAATGGCCTTCTGCTAGTATCCACACTTCAATATTCTATACCAGAGTTGTAGGTTCGATTCCCCCATTCCTGCTCCCATGCACGCACCCAACATCCCCTTTTTCTTAAGAAGTTGTACTTTCTTTTAATAGCTAGTAAACTACTTACTAATCTTATTTGCTTTTACTTTTTTTTCATCTCAAATCTTCACCAGATCTAGCACCTACAGGGGAGAAAGAATGGTATTTTTACTGCCCAAGGGACCGTAAATACAGGAACAGTGCACGGCCAAACCGTGTCACTGGAGCCGGGTTTTGGAAGGCCACTGGAACAGACCGTCCAATATACTCCTCCGATAGCAGTAAATGCATCGGCTTAAAGAAATCTTTGGTGTTTTATAGAGGGAGAGCTGCCAAAGGCATAAAAACTGACTGGATGATGCATGAATTTAGGCTACCTTCTATCTCTGACTCGGCCCCACCCAAGAAGTTCTTGGACAAAAGTCTTCCTCCAAATGTAAGGCCGTGTTTTTTTTTTGATCTGAACCTGAAGTCTGAATCTTAAAACGTTTTTGTTTTTCGTCTTAATGGAAGTATGGATGCTGTTAAAATAGAATTTTTAAATAGTTCAAATTCAAAGCAAGTTAACTCTGAACAATTCATAGGCAAATAAAATTTTAAGCCTCTTAATCATTTAAAGAAACAAAACAACTAATTCCTTTAAGGATCTATTTGTTTTGACATCTCAAGTCAGAGGTAAGTTAAGGTTTTTGCTTTAAATCCTAAATGGTCTCAGATTCAGATTTAAGAGGTGAAAACAAACAATACCCAAGCCCTACCAAAATTTACACTTCTATCCAAAATATAGTTCACTTATTTTATCCTTGAATATACAGGATTCATGGGCAATTTGCAGGATATTCAAAAAGACTAACTCAATGGCACAAAGAGCTCTTTCTCAATGTTGGGTATCTCCATTACCCGAAACTCCGCAATCTGATATCTTCAACCAAGGTGCACACTCCACTCCATTCACCTCAGAAAACATCTCGTACAATAACTTCCCACTTGATATTCCATCGTATAAGCCCATCAACCAAATGCCTTACAAATCATCTCCTTTTGCCATTCCAAACGGGGACCTACCCAACGGCTTCATGTTCTCACCTCCTGACCAATCAGAACCGTCTAAGTGTACAGCTGATGTGGCTTCACTGCTCTTCAACCTCTCTTCCCCTGCCTTCACGGGGGACGGCAGCAAAGCTTCTGACAGCGTTGACTTTGGTGATGGGCCACAGCAGCATTTCAACACCTTCTCGATATCGTCACCACAAGATGCACAAAGTGTTCGTGCTATCGGGTTTCCATTTAGTTTGGCTGATGAGTGGAAGCCTAGTTTGCCGTGGGATTCGCCCCCTTGTCCTAGTGAGATTTCTACTACTTATTCCGCAAACAAGTGCTATATTTAGCCATATTGGTCAATAGCTTCAAATAGTTTGTTCTAGCTTTGGCTAGAAATTGGGGATCATGTCAGAAAAAAAAAATGATCTTTTGTTCAATCTTGTTGTACAGCATGTATATTATATGATTGAATAATGCTAGGGTCGAAAGAAAAAGAAAAAAAAAAAAAAAAAAGAATCAAGAAAGTTATATTCTGCCAACTAATATGGCTGTGACTTGATTGGCTAGATAGTTAGTGGATGGAACCCGCTGCCCAGTCAATCAAATCAAATTTGTGGAGTAACTTTTTGTAAAACTTTAGTAACTTTAGTACTATTCTTCTTATTATTTCACTGGAATATGTTTGAACGAATATTTATCTTATTATTTATTTTGTTTCTTCTCGTGCCTCTTTATTATGACTTCATTTTTTGTATCGTAAGTGTCAATACGCATATATCAAACCATAGGGTAAAGGAAAATTTTGAATACTCTCTGCCCTCAACTACTTGTTTGGTTTGAGTTTTGTGCTTTCTAGGAATCCTAAATTTATATCCAAGGTAGGCACTAAATAATATAGTCTACTAAGAGCATCCGCACCGGATAGGGTAAATAGATAAATTTACCCTATCCCTCTCTCCAGCGGAAGAATTTGGATGGACAAAATTTGGAAGGTAGGGTAGAGAACGACTAAATTTACCATTCTCTTAAATTTTACCCTATACGAATATGGGTCGATCGTATGAGGCATACGAATGTGGCAGATTCGTATCAAACAAAAAAAAAAAATCATACGAATGTGGCAGATTCGTATGGAAATTTCTTGATTATATGTATATTTTTTTTTGTTTTCTAAACCCATACGAATTTGGCTCATTCGTATGGGAATTTCTTGATTATATTATCTATTTTTTTTTAAGTTATATGTGTGAGATAAGTAACAAAACTTAAAAAAAAAAAAAAAAAAAAAAAAAAAGGAAATTACAAAATAACCCATACGAATTTGGCACATTCGTATGGTTGAAAAAGTATGCCAAAACAATTCATACAATTGTGAGACATTCGTATGGCATTATTATTATTATTTTTTTTTTTATAAACTCATACGAATGTGAGACATTCGTATGAGTAAAAAAATTACCATTTCCGCTGTGTGCATGTTTTAAAATTTAGAAAGCAATAGCTAAATTTAGCCTAAATTTAGCAGTATCCGGTGCGGATGCTCTAATAGCAAAAAAAATAGGGCTAAAATTTAAATTTACCTGGATTTGCAAATAACAAAGGCTATATATGTTCCAAGTACAGGAATCATGTTTCTATTGCTGAAGATTTCCATGGATATAAATCAGTTGCCTCCATATTTCTGACATTTAGTGGAGTTTGGTTGCATTAATTTTCCAAATAATCAATTCCCACTATAAGACCTGTTTTAGCCTAATTTTTCGCTTCCCACGGAACATAAAAACAACCCCCCCCCCCCCCCCCCCTCTCCTCCACTCAAAACTCTTTCTCCGTATAAAACGATTCTATGGGTGTGTTTGATTGGTTCACATGGAAAACAAAGACCTAGGGAAGAGGTAACTTTTGACTTAATGGAAAAGAAAAACTTAAACCAAGTTGTATCTTGGAAAATGATAGCCTGAAAAATTATAAAATGAAACCCCACAATGAAAATGTGGAATTTTTAGCATTTCTCACGCATGCTAAATTAGATTAAAATTCAACATTCAGGGTTAAGAGGTTTATATAGTGTTGAATGCTCAACTTTAATAGAATTTTATTCCAACAAGGGCCTATTCATTTTCTTCCTTACCTATTCATATATATCAAAATAATAAAGGAACAATTGTCAAATGCCATCTATTAGCATTGAAAGCCAAACAAAGTAAAACATATTTTTCAAAGCTTCCGTCAGCATTAAACATTTATTTCGGGTTCAGCATTCAGAGGTAAAAAAAAATCCATGTAAACCAACCAAGCGAAAATAGAAGGGAATCCATACCTCGATATAAGAATTCAAGCAGCGGACAATGACATACATCAATTGAACAAATACAAATGCCACCTACAATGGAAAGGCCAAATTTACCAAATAAAATAAATAAATATATAAAATTGTGCAGCAAATTAAACGTGACCCATTTGTGAACACAGTCCATTAAATCTTATTGTCATCAAATCCACGATGCGAAAAAAAAAGGAGCAAACCTGGTTTGGAAGATGGAACCGTAAGATGGAAGTTAAACCCAGAGAGTTTGGAAAGTGGGTGGCATGCAACACATCCAATAGATTTCATCATTATTAAACTTCGAGACTCCCTCAGACAACAAGTCAAGATGGCCGAGTTGGTCTAAGGCGCCAGTTTCAGGTACTGGTCCGAAAGGGCATGGGTTCGAATCCCATTCTTGACATTCTTTTTTCTCCGTTTCTTTTGCTCTCACTTCTCTCCCTCCTTTTTCTTTTCTTTTCTTTTGCTCCCTCACCTCTCTCCCCCCATTCTCTTATCTTTTTTCTATTAAAAAAAAACACACACACACTAAAATAATGTCATTAAACATAAATAGTAGCACAAAATGCTTTTCGCACTACAAGTACCATTGTAAAAAATAAAATTTTGATGGAGTCTTTAGTACAAAAAAAAATATAAATCTTGATTATGTCCTTACACCAAGAAAATATAAAATATGTTATTATATTGTAATCAAGTTGTAATATAAGTAGAGGTAACCTACGCATTCCTTATATTATAAAGACAAAAAAAATGATAAAAAAAATAAAAAAAAATTCAACTATCTTTGAACACTCACATTTTTTTTATTGTAACTTCACCTTTGTAAATGTCTTTTTGAAACCTAGCCATGTGGTATATGTCAAGATATTTGAAGTGCAACCCTTTAATAAGTATATTATTTTACCACTAAACCATTTGTTAATAAGTAAACAATAAATGGTATGCCTAACAAACTTATATATATAACTTGTACAAACTCGATATGTTTGAAATATAATTGTTGTTAGTTTCTTAATGCTAGGTATACTCTTTAACTTATATTATAAAATACAAAATTTGACAACACGCCTTTTTTAAAAGTTCGCTAATCCAAAAATCCACATTCAGTATAATTGGTATATAATCAATCTTAGCCATTAAATGTTGTTTTCTCTCATATAAATTATCAAATCAATACCATTTCAACTCGTACACCCAAGTTTATACTCTTCAACACACTTTTTCTCTCATTGGCCTTTTAATATATTTGAAATCTATTTATGGGCGAATATAAATTTATATGGAATATTACATTTACATTTAAAGACTTATTCTATATATTTGTATCTAAGTTTAATTTCTAAAATTATGGGAATACTTAAGTTCAAATGACGTTAATATTTTCATAAATCACATGTAGAATTTTTCGTGGCAATTATTTGGACGTTGAATATATTTTTTTTTCACGAAGTGTGTTATAACAATTTTTTTGTTCTTGTCAAAAAGAAATATTTTTTTATTTAATACCTAGCATACTTGCAAGATGTGATGGAGTTTCAATTGAGTTATACAGTCGGGCAAAGATGGGTAAATCAAGTAGCAGTTGGGGGCAATTAGCATTATATAGTAGCAGACTATTTTTTTCTTAGAAAAGAAAGGCAGGGAGCCATCATCATGAGCCTTTTTTTCAAGCTTCTGGTTCAACTAAAGCTTCTTTTGTTTGTAAAATTTTATTACAAAACTCACCTCAATGTTTTCAATGAATACTCCCAAACTGCTGGGGTCATAGTTCACACAAAATACAAGTTGTAGCTAGTTTTTTCAGTTCACACAAACTGCTGGGTCAAGTTGTAACTAGGGGCAGACACTATCTCTCCTTGCATTAACAAAAACAATTAACATAAACAGTACTTCTTCACCGTAGGTTGAATGAATGAAATAATCAACTTGCAACTTTCCCATATAAGATGCTATATGTAACATGCCTACAGCAGAGCTTAAATTGCAATAATAATTATTATTATGATATTTAACACTCGCATCCCCACAATGGGTCACATTTATCCTGATAAAAACATTTTTAACCAATCAAAATTTGAGAAACTAAGCAAACCATCTGTTTAAAAAGGAAGTTTCCTTTGAGGAGTCATGTTTTTAGGTCAATATACCATATTTCACAATAGTAAATAATATTCAATCTTGAGCATCAAGACTTGTAATTTGAGCAGGAGTAAACAAAAGCACCAACAAAAAACTTGAACAAATGGCATTAATGGAACAAAGGAAACAAAGGTTCAATGTTGAATACATCGTAAATATCATTAAAACAAAACATTTAGAAAATTGATTTTTGTCGACGAACTGCAGAACAGCAATGAACTAACAAGTCTACCAACAAACTTTAGCTAAAAGTACTCCATTAAATGTTTAAGAAAGTCAAGCCAACTAACATTTACCATAATTCTTCATCATCGTCGTCATTCAAAAGCCAAAATTTCTTTCAACCATATGATACGATATGATCATCCAAACAAAAAGCATCTCTTTTACAGCTCCTTCAATCAACTCAACTCTTTGAGGCTACCTTTTCCTTTGCCTTTTGGATCTTCAGAACCTTTTTCACAATTTTCTGCTCTTCCACCAGGAATGCTCTGATGATCCTGCCAAATGAATAACATGGGATAAATTATAATATTAGACAAATCTAGTAGACTATAATTCCAAATTGGTACTTAGGTTTTAGTAATGGTTTTGGGTTCATGACTTCCAAAACTGAAGTGAGCAATGATCTTCATGGTATTTGATTTTGACATCAACGAAATCCCACCGTTGGTAAC
The DNA here is from genome assembly GCA_021464415.1 of Lonicera japonica. NCBI lineage: Eukaryota > Viridiplantae > Streptophyta > Magnoliopsida > Dipsacales > Caprifoliaceae > Lonicera > Lonicera japonica. The sequence goes on along the minus strand of CM038469.1, from coordinate 39,944,603 downwards.
AAAGAATTGAAAATGACTGATTACATGGTAACAACATACCTCTCCCTAACAGCACTGCCAGACAATACACCACCGTAGGCACGATTGACTGTCCTCCGGTTCCTAGACAATCTGGACCTCTTGTATTCAGCAGGTCTCAAATGGGGAATCTGCACATAGATCCGACATTCAAAATCAAAAAAAAAAAGAGTGAGAAATGGTGATTTTGTTAGCGACTCTACATTTCAAATCCACAAACTAACCAACTGTAAATGACTAAATTTATGTTAATATGACCAAAGTCCAAAACCATTGCCGCAATATGCAAAAAATTATAAACTCCCAAAGTGTGACTCCAAGACGAGTGCCATAGGACAATCGTCCGTATCACTTGTGAACCAAAATGATTACCTCCGGCTCTTCAAACTACTTAGAAATGTTAAGGCATTTCCAAAACAGATAACAAAGTTACCTCAACAACAGAAGCAAGCTTGTAAAGACTCATGACGCATTTTGAGGTACAACTTCTCTAGTGTGCATTTTAATAACTACAAGAGACTCTTCAAATATAAATATTTTATGGGCCATGGTAACACGTGTCCTAAGGGCACATGTTAAGAACCCATAAATAGAAAGAACAAAGCTCCAAACAAGCATTAGTTATGAACTTATGGTGCACTGCTGTAGACTTGATCTTTCCATTTATAGGGTGTTTAACATGTGCCCAAAGGGCACACTTTAACATTTTCCATATTTTTATTAGTACTTTCTGTACACCTTGCAAAAGATAACTCATAATGTGAAGTACATTTCAGATGACACAGAATAGTGCAAGAAAGGTCGCCTGAACCTGGAGTTATCATGTAGAGTGAAAATGACTCTTCAATGGCATTTTTGCTGAGTTATAGGAGCTAAGAAAGGCTGATGTGGCACTCAGCAATTACTTCCACAGAAGTCCTTACATGGCTCTGTTGGGGACCAATATGCCACATCAACACTTCATACCCCAACAAACTCTGCAAACATAGTTCTCAAAATTGAAGAAACCTCCACTGGTTAGCACTGACGAGGCGAGATTGCTTGGCAAGCAATTAAATATTTTATTCACTTTGTTTCTCGTGTATCTTTAGCACAATGATTATCAGCTGTTCTTTACAAATGAATCACTTACAACACACCCAATGCACCACCATTTGGTACACCCAATTCAAATATAAAGTTCCAAGTGGTGGTGTCTATGTAATCGTAGGTCGGAAGTACTACAGGGTGATACACTGGGTGTATAGTATCAATTCGTCACCCAATTCCTCTGAGTTTTGACTGCTCCACCATTTTACAAAAGGGATTATTGATATCATCACTTTTACAAATATACTAAGTGGGAGAAAAAAAATTCTTTGATTAAAAAACTAGTAGGGTGTTACTATGCTTCAAATAGGTAAAATAGAAAATGTTTTGCCTTCAACCCCCCAAAAAAAAAAATCTATTTCTTCTTTTGTACTCTCAACTCACTTTTTTTCCTCCTTTTATCTCACTTTTGTCTTACCATCCACCAAATATATACAACTTTCATTCAAATGTAAGACAGGCCACATTTGTTTGCTTAGAGAATTAGTTAGAGAAATGAGCGTCTATACACTTGACACAACCAATTTCTATTTTTTCTTATGATAATAATCCTGAGTCCCACACAATAATTAGTACCACCTAAACCTCCTAAACTACCAAAAGTATATTTCTACCAAAATGCACTTATAAAGTAACCGGATACTAATTAATGAGGTGGGACCCATTAGATTATGATTATTATCAGGAAAACAGAGCGAACATGATTGAATGACATTGTCCATTACTCCAACCCATCTCCAACTAATTTTTGTCTAATGTAGTACACTTGTCTCATAAACAACTAGGAAACTACTTATGCTATTTACCGACTTCAATAGTAAACTTTATTACCAAATCTAGCTCTAACAAGATGAAAAAAGCAAGCAAACAATTAAATATTTTTTCACATGATTTCTTCCATCATCTTAAGACAATATCTTACCCATTCTTTAAAGATAGTCATTTACCATACACCCAGTGTACCGCCACGTGGTACACCCAATCCAATTATAAAGTTCCGAGTGAGCACCACCTCCTCCATACAAAACATATGACGGTGTTCATTGGCTGAGAGTACCATCGCGTGATACACAGGGTATATAGTATCTATACCCTTTAAAGATATTTCACCTAGTTCAACACTTCAACTGAGCTGATTGATCCGCCATCTTTCAACGGGTACTTTGTTATCAACTAAACTACAACTTTGTACCAATAAAAATAAAAGATACGAAAATGTAATAAAAAAATTTGATTAAAAGATTCGTAGCTAAAAATAAAACATCAAAATGTTACCAAAGCTTCAAACTAATAAAATAATACAATATTCATATTTGAATTGTCCGTTGGAGTCACCTGAATACAGTTTCAAGAGTCGACCTTCAACGCCACACAAGTCACAATTTTGTATTGCAAGTTCGTAGACTCTCTTGGGTGCTATTATAATCTTCTTACTATCTTATGGATCATGTGAAAACACGTCAAAAGTCAGGATCTTCTCTACACCAAGTCAATAAAGAACAATTTAAGAACTTTGTTGTTTCTCTTCAGGATTCTCTTAACATTGTTCATCTTAATATGATAAGTGGTTCCATATAGGGTCTCGAGAATTTAAGAATCACCCCAACCAATTTACAGAATCAGGTCAAGTAGTTGGAAAAAATAAAGTGAAAAGCAAAAACTCAATCTTATCTATACTAGTCAACAATGAACCAGATATGATGGCTTCAAGCTTCATTTGCTAGAAAACAATCCAGCATTGCGTTTTCACAAACCTAAGATCAGCCAAAATCTACCTAAAATTATCCAAATTACACATTGAAATACAAATAGTTTTATAACTACAAGCTTATAGAAAATAAAAAAAAATCTAATATCAAATGCTTAGAAAAGAAAAATATGTGGAATCCTAGCATTTAACAATGAAAAAGGAATACATACCCCTTGGATTCTCTTCCCAGTGACGGGACATTTAGGTCCGCTAGCTCTCTTCTTGGTAGTTTGGTAAACTAGCTTCCCACCTACAATATTTCCACAATATTCATTGAACATAAGTTAACTGTACCATTTCAATAATTGAGGCTCCTTCTGATAACAAAGTTGGAAAATAATTGGAAGGAAACATAATTAGTATTACGAGAAGTTAGAAGACGAGATGAGTTACTCAACAAAGTTTTCTCGATCTCATGCTTATTATCAAGCATAGATGCTGTCAATTTCTCCTTAATTTCCGTGGAAATTTTTATCATAGGGAAAAACAGAAATGTAATGTAAGAACGTTTCACTGAATCACTGAACTCATTTTCCGGAAATTATTATTTTTTTGCTATAATTTTTCAAGTTGTTATCAACGGAGTCTAAGAGTGACGAAAATCTAAATTCGGAGGTTGACGGATAAGTGAAGTGAAACAAGATATCAGAAATGCATAATAATCTAGTGTTCGAATTAATCCATTACAAGAACAATAGCTTGTAAGGTACATCACATAACAAGAAGATTAATAACATAGGAAACAAACTACAAAAGAAGAGAAAATATGAAGCTCAGTGAACGGAATCAAATTCTAAGAAATGCATAATCTAGTGTTCGAATCAAAAGAAAAAGAAAGTAAGAGGAAAGAATTTGCATATTCACCGGGGGTTTTGACGACCCTCTTCTGGTTGGATTTGGTGGCATAACTATGCCTCTTACGATATGTTAACCTTTGCACCATTTTTTGTGCTTCAACTCTCTCTCTCTCTCTCTCCCCTCTCCTTCTCCGACTGCAAAAACAAAAGGGTCTTCCCAAGTAAAAAAGACGGAGTATATATGAGTTCTCAAGTTTTTGAAACCCTAAATCTGACGGCTACGGTGAATCCTGTTAACGGTTGAGATTTATTAACTCTTTTTTTTTTCCTTTGCTTTTCTTTTAAGCAAGCTACGGAGATAAATCCATAACATGGCTATAAACTAAGTTAACGGTACTTCCAATAGTGTAATTAAAATAATAATTATAATTAATTTTAATAATATTAATTAAAAATATTATTTTAATAGCATAATTAAATTTTAGTAATTTTTTAAGTAATAATTAAATCTAGTTCTTTTATTCAATAACTAAATGAAGAATCCACTAATTTTATTGGCTAAAAGATAATTTTTTTTAATTTAAATTATCTTTCACTCGTTTTTTTTTTAAACAAAATTCAAATGAATTAATTTATAACCAATTAATATAATGGATTTTACAAATTTAGTTATTGAGAAAAAATAACTATTAGAAAGACCTTCATTATTAACTCCAATAATTTACTAAATAAATAATTAAAAAATATTTTGATTATTCCACTGAAAATGTTCTAAGTCCAACTTAAAAACTTTTAGCATGAGAAGGACAAAAAGATACATGAGTTTACTTTTTTCCTAATCTTACCCTTATTTCATTTAACTGTACTCAAAAGGATTTCCTTGGAGAATCGTGGAGAAAAAATAGTGTATATTGCTAGAAAGTGCATCTCATTGTATATTGCAAGGAATAATAGAAGAATCGGGTAAATGGCAACAAACTTTTAAGAATTTGAAAGAAACCATCTTTATCGTTTTAAAAAGGCCTAATTTCTAAGTAACCCAAATCATATTGGATAACCAATAGCAAAAAGCACATAATTTATGTGTAACACAAATCATACTAAATAGCCAATGGCAAAAAGCAAAGTCGTCTCTTACAACTTGTATCGATCAACTTATAAGCAAATATGAGATATAGAGTGAATTTTAATTTAAAGTTTATTTCTAGCAATGTCCCTTTTGTAATAAAATTTGCCATGAAAATTTTCAGTGTATACTTAACAATGAAATTTCTTTGCAAAGATAAAACTTCACCGTAGTAAGAATTCCACTTTGAATAATTTGATTGTGTAGTTAACCATGAAATTTATTTGCCATTGAAGTGAAAATTTCACTTGGGAAAATTTTACCATGTATTTAACAATGAAATTTCTTTGTACCGATAAAATTTCACTATAATGAATTCCACTTAGAAAATTTCAATTGTATAGTTAATAATGAAATTTCTTTTTACAAATAAAATTTCACTGTAATGAGAATTTCACTTCAAAAAATTTCATTGTGTATACAATAAATATATATATATAGACACAATACATCTACATATACTAATTTAAATTGATATGGGCAACTTTGAAAAATCTAGTTACAATTGATTTTGTTCTTGTCATTAATTTTGGAAATAAAAAGTGTCCTTATTGAGTTAAAACATCTTATGATGGACCTTTCATATAAATGTAATCTTATTAGGGATTTTCCACCCATTTTCCCTTCTTGTAATTTATTTAGCTCCTGTAAGTGATTTATTACGATCCAATTTCCTCGTCTCAATTCGAATGTTAAAGCCAAGTAGGTGGGTACGATAGTCACGTGAAACTTATCTCAAATAATAATGCATATAAAAGTAAAAATAAAATGTTTGTATTTGTTATAGGATAAATTAAGAAAATAAATATAGTTACATTTTGGGTGTATTTAGTTTGCATCAAAATTTTATAAATTATATTTTTCTATTTTTTATTTTAATGCTAACCTAACCAAACCAAACTCTTTTATAACACTTCCAAATAATCAAACAAAACCATTTTTCATCTAAAACCAAACATAACCTTAAAATAGGTATCTTGCTAGTTTCACCTTATGTGTAAGTTAAAACTCAGCCAAATTTCAGCCACACAAAACTTGAGGGGACAATCGAGCCGAATTGAGTTTGCATCCAAATTTAAAAAAAGATTCTAAAAGGTTCTCACATATGATCTTGTATAACAACTTTTTAGTATTTATTATGGGAAGCATCTAGAAATATTTTGATTGTTTACGAATAATAAACTTTCAAACACTTTTTATTTTATTTCATTTTATATATAAACAGTAAGGGTGTTCACGGTCCGGTCAACTGAATAAAACCGAAATATAATCTAGACTAAACTACTTTAAACAGTTCGAATTTAGTAGGTCCAAATGGTCTGAAATTTTTCAATGGGGCTATTTTTTTAGGCTTGTTGAAAAATTTTCAATACAAAGATCCTTTATTCGGCTTATTATTTGGGCTTGCATCGGCCCATTGGCTGCAGCAAATCGGCCCAGCGTATATTGGCCGGCAAGAATTAAACAAAATTAAGATAACAAATTTACAATCCATAAAATAATCAAATAAGTTAAAGGAAAAGAGGAATATATATATATATATATATATATATATATGTGGAATATTATATATAATATACATATTTATATATCCGGTTTGGTCCGGTCCAGTCCAGTTTTTATGCCATTTTTTCTCCTTAGACTAAAGATCGGACCATTTTAATTCAGTTCACTTAAACATAGACCAAACCGGACCGTTGTACATATTAAGACCAAAAAAAGCCTTATAATTCGATCTGGTCTGATTAGATCCGGTTCATTCAATCCGGTCCGATTTTTGCACGCCCCTAATAAGTAGTATAATCACATGTGACAAAAAATTCTAAAATTTATGGTATTGTCACAAATCACATTAATTATAAAAGATTTTGTTATAACACAGTCACAAAAATTATGTCACTAAAAGTCTATTGACAAAAAATCATTTTCGTTGCAAATTTTTGGTGATTAAAGGTTCTACCGTTCTAGATTGCACCACTAAAATTTTTGATCACATTAAAAGGAAGTACTAGTTAGTTCCTCACTAATTTTTAGGCTATTTTAATTTTTGTGACCAATTCTAAGTTTTGTCACTAATGTAATGCATTAGATGATGAAACACAATTTTTCATCACAGAATATACATATTTTGTGACGAAAATATATTCGTTGTAAAATGTATTCAATGAAAGTACATTTTTTTATGGCAAAAACTTAATGTGTGAAATATAATAGTTGTTAATTCTCAGGACTAAGTATATTTTTTTGTATGCTTATAAGACGTGATGGAATAGAATTACAGTCGGACAAAGCTAGGATGTAAATCTAGTGGGGGGCAAATTAGCATTATAGCATAATTTGTTTCCTCTATATGTTTCCTAAACAAAAGAAGATACATCGTCTAGTTTAGGATTATGTATGTAGTGATGCACCAATTTTTTAAAATAGAAGGAAGGCTCGTATTAAAACAAACCCAAAGTTAGAGATATTTTTTCTCGCAATTCTAAAGAGACACAAACCACTAACTTTACTCGCATTAATAAAAATGATTAATGTAAACATTACAATTTCACATTTTCACTGCAAGTTGAATGAATAAAATAAACAAATGTCACATGTAATATACCTACATTTGATTAAGTTTGTGAATTTTTTTATGAAACTTGAAGTCATGTCTGCCTACATCAGAGCTTAACTGCAATAATAATGAAATTTTGCCCTTGTATACAAACTACCCCATCAACACAATCTTTACCAAAAAAGGTTTGCCGTAATTTTAAAGCAACTTTCAACTTTTATCATGATAAAAACATTTTTAACATTTTTAATTAACTCAAAACAAGCAAGTAGTTATTTAATAAATCCAATTAAAATTTGTGAAACTAAACATAACCTCTATTCAAAAGGATGTTTCATTTGAGAAGTCTATGTTTTTATAATTTATGTACCGTTTTACAATAGTAACTAAAATTCAATCTTGAGCATTAGACTTGCAATTTGAGCAGAGGGAGTAAACACAAACACCAACAAAAAACTAAAACAAACGAATAGCACTGATAGAACAAGAAACAAATGATCAATCTTAAACACATCGTAAATATCAATAATACAAGACATCATCAATGAAGTTGATTTTCGTCAACCAACAGCATAGAACTAACAGGTCTGAAAAGGCTAAATCTTATGCACGCGAAAAATAATTAAATAATTAACCCTAAGTTTGTTATTTAGTTGTTGGATTCTCAAAAATTAATTTTAAACGAATCAAAAAGTAAACTTATAATTATGTGTACTTTAATGGAAAACATGTTTAATCTTTTCTAATATGCAGCAATTAATAAAGTAATTAAACAAATAAGAAAACAACAGATTTAACGAGATATTACTGTAGTACATGATTAATCATCAACAATCCACTATATGCACAAAAGTTTACAGATTCGATTAATCTTAAATTATACATACTTAAAAAACTTTAATCGCACAAGCCGCCTGCAAAAGTTTCCACCTTCTGCGCTTATAATCCTCTTATCCAAATCGCACGAATAGGTTCACAATGAATCACTCGCCACAATATCACACTGTTTTTCAACTCCTTTTGTGAATCACACGCACTTTAGAATCTGATTTATTTTTTAAGAAAGAGCGTTTACTTTGGCATGAATTAAAAACCCTAAGAACTCTAAGGGATTGCCTCAACAGTAAAGGCATTCTTCGGATTGTGTGGTTAGGCGCACAATCACAAGTTCGATTTCTCACTATGGCAAGATTCTTGGGGCCATTAGGGCTTCTCTCAATCGATAAGCACTATGAACTCGTGGGATTAATAGGGGTGGCGCCCAGATGCCCACGGATATCAAAAAAAAAAAAACTAAGATGGATTTTGTGTTTTGAGATTTAATTTCTCTCTAAGGTTTGAAAAACTCTCTCAAAACATGTATCAAAAGGTGTAAAATTTCCTTACCCTCTAAATTGACCAACTTCTTTTAGGAAAATGTTTTATTTATAAAAAGTATAAGTTAAAATTCTTTTCGAAATAAGAAACTTGCTTTTAAAAATAAATTTTTCCATAAAAAACAATTCTCAGCCCAGGTTTACTGCCGGACAAATTCAGATTAATAAAATGTGTACCAATTCAAATGGATGGAAACCAAATTCTTAGAAAATCTTTTAAATGCCAGATCGGTCCAACAACTACAACATGTACCGGTCTGAATTAGGCTTTTCCAAAAACTCTTTGAAAACTTTTGTTTCAGATTTTATGAAATGTCCACCTTAAGAATGAATCAAATTCAACTGTCAATGCTTAGCTTGTAAGCCTTTAATACATCGCTTTGGTAGCTTGGTTTACTTATAATTCTTCAAATTCAATCTCAAACAACTCAAACAATTTACAAGCAAATGTGTTTTTGTTGAAGGAATAAAACCAACAAAAATTTAGTATATGTTTGGTTGATATTTTAAGTTGAGTTTTTGGAAAGTATGTAGAAAAGTGAATTTAGTTTTTGTTGAAATTTTTTTTAATCAATTCAAAAAAGCTCACAAAAAAAACTAAAAAATAGTTACAGTGGATCTTATTTTATAGATCTAGATGAATAGGTTTTAAATATATTTTTTTTTATCTAATTCTCACTTTTGGATTTAAGGTTATGATATTTTAAAAAAATTATGAGAGAGAAAGTAGAGTGAAATGAATTTGAATTTTGGAAAGACTGAAATGAATTTTGAAAAATGTGAAGTAAAATTGACTTTTTAGTAGAAAACTAAAAACATGGGTTTTTAAAAATCAACCAAACATGGGCTTAGACTTTACAACGTCTACCAACAAATTTTTGCTAAAAATCATCCATTTGAAGTTTAAGAAAGTCAAACCGAAAGCCAAAATTTCTCTCAACCATATCATATGATATGATATAATCATTCGTAAAGCCTCTCACTTTCATAGCCTTTTCAACTTAACTCTTTGAGACATTTTCCTTTGCCTTTTGGATCTTTAGAACTTTTTTTCACAATTTTCTACTCTACCACTAAGAAGGCTTTGATGATCACGACAAATCAAAAGAATTGGATACATTAGAAGATTCGACAAATTTAGTAGGCAATAATGATTAATTGTAATGGCATATTCACCTTTCTCTCTCAATCTTGCCTTTCTTTTGTCCTTTGAATTATCCTCAGCATCTCTAATTAGCCCAATCATGGTGGAAAAAATTATGCAATACACTATTTAGTTATCTTTACACCACCCCTCTCATTTTGTGTTTAGAGGGCTAAAGTCTTTTAATTCCTATTTAACAAATTATAAAGTTTTAGTTATAAAATATTTTAGATTGATTACAGAATTATGGGCGTGTAAAGAGGCTAGCTCAATTGCTATAAGACTAATCTACCGTAACATTCCACTTAAAGTTGAACATGTAATTAAGTCTAACATTCGTGCTTCTTTGGTTTGAGTTTTTATTCGTTTTTGAAATCTGAAATGGTAATTTCAAATGAAAAGTTTGAGCCAAATCGATATGTAATTCAACCTCTTGATATAAATTATAAGAGACTTTTTGTATAAACTCCACCGATTTAAGATTTCAAGAACAAATCAAAAGTGGTTGGGTTTTTGCATTCAACACATCTGACAGACTTCATGATTATTGAACTTCACAACTCCCTTAAACTTTAAGTCAAGATGGCCGAGTTGGTCTAAGGCGCCAATTTTAGTATAGGTCCAAAAGGGTATGGGTTTGAATCCCATTCTTAACATTCATCTTTTCCCTAGATACATGAATATAACTCGTACAAACTCATTATGTGTGAATTATAATAGTTGTTAGTTCTTAATAAGTTGACAACACTTTTTTTTTGAAGTTCATTGATTTATCCATATTCAATATAATTGGAATATAATCAATTTTAGCCATTATATGTTATTTTCTCTTGTATTAAAATATCAAATCAATACCATTTCAACTCTTCAACACACTTTCTATCTCATTAACCTTTTAATATTTTTGAAATCTATTAATGGCTTAATATAAAATTATATGGAAAATTTCAAGAAAGATTATGGAATATTACATTTACATTTAAAGACTTATTTTATATATTTGTATCTAAGTCTAATTACAAAAATTATGGGAATACTTAAGTTCAGATGTCTTTTTTTTATATACCTAGTATACTTACAAGATGTGATGAAGTTTCAATCGAGTGATACAGGTAGGGGCAAAGATGGGTAGATCTAGCAAATTAGCATTCTAGCAGATTATTATTTTTTGGCAATTCAGCATGAGCCTTTTTTTCAAGCTTCTGATTCATGTTTGTCAATTTTATTACAAAATTCACCTCAATGTTTTCAACAATTACAAAAAGAACCCTAAAATTTGAATACTCACAAACTGCAGGGGTTATAGTTCACACAAAATACAAGTTTTAGCAAGTTTTTTCAATTCACCCAAGAAAATCTTTTCGCAAGTAAAGATGTACTTAAAATCAAAGGTGAAATCGCATTATCTCAAGAAAAATAGTAATTGCAAGATTCAAAGGATTGCAATGGATTCATTCTTCTCTCTTCTTCCTCTATGTTGTATCCTTGAAAATGAAAAATGAAGCAGGAATAGAAAAATAGAAGACTAATAAAGAAGATACACCATTAGATCTACATTTTCTCAACTCTAAAGTTAGATCTAACTCTAATTTTCTCAACACTAAAGTTAGAACTATATTTTCTCGACTCTAGGCACGGACAATATCTCTATTTGCATTAACATAAACAGTAAAACTTCACCGCAGGTTGAATGAATGAAATAAACAACTTCAAACTTGCTCGCGTAAGATGTTATATGTAATATGCCTACATCAGAGCTTAAACTGCAATAATAATGATCTTTAATACTCGAATCCCCACAATAGGACACATTTATCCTGATAAAAACGTTTTTAACCAATCAAAATTTGAGAAACTATAAGGGTCCGTTCGGTAATGTTTTTAGAGACCCGTTTTTGTTTTTTGAGTTCAAAAACGGATAAATAATGCGTTCAGTGAGATGTTGACAAAAACACGAAAAACGTTTTCGAATAATGAATTCACGTTTAAAGCGTAAAACGCAAAAACACCAAAATGATGTTCTCACCGTTTTCACTCTTGCAATCTTCATTTTCATTGTTTTCGTTCTCGGAAAATGTTTTCACTATTTTCGTTTTCGGAAAATTCATTCTCTTATTTTCATTTTCTAAAAACATTCTCAAAAAACATTCTCCGAAAACATTACCGAACGGGCCCTAAACAAGTAGCAATTTAAAACCAATCAAAATTAGGGAAACTAAACAAACCCTCGGTTCAAAAAGGGAGTTTCATTTGAGAAGTCCTGTTTCTATGATCAATGTCCCGTATTTCACAATTGTCATATTCAATCTTGATCATTAAGACTTGTAATTTGAGCAGAGGGAGTAAACAAAAGCAACAACAAAAAACTATAACAGATGGCACTAATAGCACAAAGGAAACAAAGGTTCAATGTCGAATACATTGTAAATATCACTAAAACAAAACATTTAGGAAATTGATTTTTGTCGACGAACAGCAGAACAACAAAGAACTAATAAGTCTACCAACAAATTTTAGCTAAAAGTCATCCACTCAAAGTTTAAGAAAGTGAATCCAACTAACATTTACCATAATTCTTCATCATCGTCATCATTCAAAAGTCAAAATTTCTTTCAACCTTATGATACCATATGATCATTCAAAAAAAAACGCATCTCGCTTTTACAGCTCTTTCAATCAACTTAGCTCTTTGAGGCTACCTTTTCCTTTGCCTTTTGGATCTTCAGAACCTTTTTCACAATTTTCTGCTCTTCCACCAGGAACGCTCTGATGATCCTGCCAAATGAAAACATGGGATAAATTATAATAATAGACAAATCTAGTAGACTATAATGCCGAATTGGTACTCAGGTTTTAATAATGGTTTTGGGATCATGACTTCCAAAACTGAAGTTTGCGATGAATGATCTTATTGGTATTTGATTTTGATATCAAAGAAACCCCACAGTTGGTAACAAAGAATTGAATATGATTGATTACACAGAAACAACATACCTCTCCCTAACAGCACTGCCAGACAATACACCACCATAGGCACGATTGACTGTCCTCCGGTTCCTAGACAATCTAGACCTCTTGTATTCAGCAGGTCTCAAATGGGGAATCTGCAAATAGATCCCACATTCAAAATCAAAAGAGTGAGAAATGGTGATTTTGTTAGAGACTCTACATTTCAAATCCACAATCTACCCAACTGTAAATGACTAAATTTATGTTAATATGACCAAAACCATTGCCACAATGTGCAAAAAATCATAACTCCCAAGTGCCATAGGACAATCAAGTGTATCACTTGTGAACCAAAATGATACCTCCGGCTCTTTAAACAACTTAGAAATGTCAAGGCATTTCCAAAACAGACTACAAAATTACCTCAACAACAAAAGTGAGCTTGTACAGACGTGTGTTGCATTTTGAGGTACAAATTCTCTAGTGAGCATTCTAATAACTACAAGAGACTTCAAATATAAATATATTATGGGCCATGGTAACGTGTGTCCTAAGGGCACATGTTAAGAACCCATAAATAAAAAGAACAAAGCTCCCAACAAGCATTAGTCATGAACTTATGGTGCACTGCTGTAGACTTGATCTTTCCATTTATAGGGTGCTTAACACGTGCCCAAAGGGCACACTTTAACATTTTCCATATTTTTATTAGTACTTTCTGTACACCTTGTAAAAGATAACTCATAATGTGAAGTAAATTCAGATGACAAACAGAATAGTGCAAGAAAGGTCGCCTAAACCTGGACTTGTCACGTAGAGTAATTTTTACTCTCCAATGGCATCTTGTGTTCTTGTGTTTGCTGAGTTATAGGAGTTAAGAAAGGCTGATGTGGCACTCAGCAATTACTTCCACAGAAGTCCTTATGTGGCTTTCTTGGGCATCAATATGCCACATCAACAATTCATACCCCAACAAACTCCGTAAACACGGTTCTCAAAATTGAAGAGCCCCTTTTCAGTCGTTAGCACTGATGAGACGAGATTGCTTGGCAAGCAATTAAATATTTTGTTCACTTTGTTTGTCGTCTATCTTCAGGACAATGATTCTCAGCTGTTATTTACAAAAGAATCACTTACGACACGCCCAATGCACCACAATGTGGTACACTCAATTCAAATATAAAGTTCCAAGTGATGGTGTCCATGCGAGACATCATCATAGGTCGGAAGTACTGTGGGGTGATACATCAGGTGTATAGTATCAATTGATCACTCAATTCCTCTTGAGTTTTGACTGATCCACCATTTTACAAAAGGGGTTATTGATATCATCACTTTCACAAATATACGAAGTGGGAGGATTTTTTTTTCTTTGATTAAAAAACTAGTAGGGTGTTACTAATCAAACAGGTAAAATAGGAAATGTTTTGCCTTCAACCCCCCCCCCCTCTTTCTTTATTTCTTCTTTTGTACTCTCAATTCACCTTTTTTTTCTTCTTTATCTCTCTTTTGTCTTTATATCACCCAAACATATACAGCATTCAAATGTAAGACAGGCCACATTTGTTTCTTTGGAGAATTAGTTAGAGAAATGAGCATCTATACACTTGACACAACCAATTTCTCTTTTTTCTTATGATAATAATACTGAGTCCCACACAATAATTAATAACACCTGAACCACCTAAACTACCATCTATCAAAAATATATTTTTACCAAAATGCACTTACAAAGTATCGGGATATTAATTATTGAGGTGGGACCCATTAGATTATTATTATTATCCAGAAAACAGAGAGAACTTGATTGAATCACATTGTTCATTACTCTGTCCCATCTCCAACTAATTTTTGGCTAATGTAGTACATTTGTGTCTTAAACGACTAGGCAACTACTTACTCATGCTATTTACCAACTTTTCGTCTAAACTTTATTACCAGATCTAGCTCTAAAAATTATTTGATTAAAAGATTGGTAGATAATAATAAAATATGAAACAGTGTTACCAATGCTTCAAACTATTAAAATAATACAATATTAACATTTGAATTGTCCATTGGAGTCACTTGAATACAGTTTCAAGAGTTTACCTTCAAAGCCACACAAGTCCAAAGTACAATTTTGTATTGCAAGTTCGTAGACTCTCTTGGGTGCTATTACAATCTTACTATCTTATGGATCATGTGAAAACACGTCAAAAGTCAGGATCCTCTCTACACCAAGTTGATATAGAACAATTTAAGAACTTTGTTGTTTCTCTTCGGGATTCTCTTAACATTGTTCATCTTAATATGATAAGTGGTTCCATATAGGGTCTCGAGAATTTAAGAATCTCCCCAACCAATTTACAGAATCAGGTCAAGAAGTTGGAAAAAATAAAGTGAAAATCAAAAACTCAATCTTATCTATACTAGTCAACTATGAACCAGATATGATGGCTTCAAGCTTCATTTGGTAGAAAACAAACCAGTATTGCGTTTTCACAAACCTAAGATCAGCCAAAATCTACCTAAAATTATCCAAATTACACATTCAAATAGAAATAGTTTTACAACTACAAGCTTATAGAAAATAAAAAAAAATCTAATATCAAATGCTTAGAAAAGAAAAATATGTGGAATCCTATCATTTAACAATGAAAAAGGAATAAATACCCCTTGGATTCTCTTCCCAGTGACGGGACATTTAGGTCCGCTAGCTCTCTTCTTGGTAGTTTGGTAAACTAGCTTCCCACCTACAATATTTCCACAATATTCATTGAACATAAGTGAACTGTACCATTTCAATAATTGAGGCACCTTCTGATAACAAAGTTGGAAAATAATTGGAAGGAAAAACAATTAGTATTACGAGAAGTTAGAAGACGATATGAGTTACTCAACAAAGTTTTCTCGATCTCATGCTTATTTTCAAGCATAGATGCTGTCAATTTCTCCTTATTTTCCGTGGAAATTTTTATTATAGAGAAAAACAGAAATGTAATGTAAGAACGTTTCACTGAATCACTTGACTCATTTTCCGGAAATTATTATTTTTTTGCTATAATTTTTCAAGTTGTTATCAACGGAGTCTAAGAGTGACGAAAATCTAAATTCGGAGGTTGACGGATAAGTGAAGTGAAACAAGATATCAGAAATGCATAATAATCTAGTGTTCGAATTAATCCATTACAAGAACAATAGCTTGTAAGGTACATCACATAGCAAGAAGATTAAGAACATAGGAAACAAACTACAAAAGAAGATAAAATATGAATCTCAGTGAACGGAATCAAAATCTAAGAAATGCATAATCTAGTGATCGAATCAAAAGAAAAAGAAAGTAAGAGGATAGAATTTGAATATTCACCGGGGGTTTTGACGACCCTGTTCTGGTTGGATTTGGTGGCATAACTATGCCTCTTACGATATGTTAACCTTTGCACCATTTTTTGTGCTTCAACTCTCTCTCTCTCTCTCCCCTCTCCCCTCTCCCTCTCCAACTGCAAAAACAAAAGGGTTTTCTCGAGTAGAAGGCGAAGAATATATGAGCTCTCGGTTTTTTGAAACCCTAAATCTGACGGCTACGGTGAATCCCGTTAACGGTTGAGATTAATCAACTGTCTTTGGCTTTTTCATTTTCTTATTTTTTCAGTTTTCATTTTACGGTCCATTTAGATCAAGTATGAGGGATGGTAAGAAAATAGTTAACTAACTTCAAGGGGTAACTTAGTAGATGGGTAGATTTGAAAAATAAAATAAAATTATTTTTCTTTTCTTTTGTTTTTTTTTTCTCATTTTCTCAATCCAACCGGATCAATGGAGTGCGTTTAATTGTAAATTTAAATATTGAATGTAAAAAAAAAATAAGTTCTAAATGATTGAATTATACATAATTAAGTTGTATTAAAAATGTCAATTAAATGTGTTTGAGTGCTTTAGTTTTTTATCTGAAAATTGTCACATTTTTCAACTTTTGTTATTTGATAATTATTATCATACTTTTCCATATCTTGGTATTTGATAGTCATTATTTTTCATGAAAATTATTATTTTTGTAACTTTTGTTATTTGATAATTATTGTTTTCCATTGAACTACCTTTTTCCATGCAACTCTTACCTTTTTTTTTTTATGGAATTTGAGATGTGATAGTGAAATTTTGTTTTATACATGAAAAAAAAATATTTTTTTAATATTCTAAATTAACCATGAATTTAGGAGCATAATAAGTATAATAAAAAATACAATATAATAGTAATAAATATATATATCCTCTGAGTCAAACAAAATAATATTTATCATGTACTTGTGATACATGCTAAGGTAAATGTATAACATAATTGTTACAAAAAAGATGAAAAGTAAAATTAAAAGATTAAGTTAAAACATTTTTCCTAAATTTTCATTTTTTATTTTAATTTTTTTTTTCATAAATAATCTAGGCATATATACCAAAAAAATAAAATAAAATTAGTTTTAGTATAAAGATCACCCAATATTAATCTAATTGCTATATATATAGAGAGAGAGACAAAGGCAAAAATATAAAGTTGAGCTTACATAGGAATAAGTGAATTGCCTAGAAAATAAAATCTACCCTCCCATGAGAAAACATTTTTCATCTTTTGAAGGAAAAGAATGTCACGTGACCTAAATGTAGGAATTTGACTACCTAAAAAAAAGTCAATCAAACGCACAAAAAATAAGAACTTATGTATAAAACTCTTATTTTCTAAAAAAATTAATGCTGATCAAACGCACCTTTAGGGCTCGTTTGGTTTGGATTTTGGGAATGGAATGGGCATCCTAAATTCTTGGAAAGCTTTTCTCCTGAAATCTATGATGCCTTGCTAATGTTTGGTTCGGACATGAGTTCTTCTTTCTAGGAACATTGAATTAGTTTTTTATATTTGCTTCAATCGAGAATAGGAATGAATATGCGTGAATAAACAAGATGTTATTCATTTAAAAAAATGAAAAGACAAGTCCTAACATTTTATAAAGTAAAATATAAGTTTTTATCGTTAAAATTGTGAAAAGTCATCACATATATTTAATAATAAAAAGAAAAAATAATAATAATAAAAAGAAAAAGTTTAATAACAAATTTTATTTTTTTCCCATTTAGGAGGAATATAAATGAATTTTTTTTTCTGTCTTGGTATGTAAAATTTACATTTTGGTCTTAGAGGAAATGTTAGGACAAAATTTAATGAGAATACATTAAGTAATCCTCTATTCCCATCAATTTAAGGGAGAGAACTATGAAGGAATGCTCCATTTTTTGAATGATGCATTTCTAATCCAAAACCCGAACCAAACAACATAATCATTCTAGAATGAAATGTAGCATTTCAAAAATGATTTAAAACACGAATCAAACAAGCCCTTAATTTATTAAGCTCATATAAAGTGATTTATTACGATCCAATATTATTGACTCAATTCGAATGTTAAAGTCAAGTAGGTGGGTATGATGGTTTATGAAACTTACATTGAAATGTATAATATGTGTTTTGGGGTGTATTTTGTTTTTTTAAATGCAAACGTTGGGTAAAGATCGATTGTTTGCTATTTACAATAATTCTTAGAGCATCCTTAATAATTGCGTAAATATTAAAATATAAATTTGATGTGTCAATTCACTTTAACTCAAAACTTGGAGCACAAAAAACTGTACTCTAGTGATAGTTTTGCAAATTCTTGTGTAAAATTTGACATAACCAATAAGATACCAACACAAGTTAAATGTCAATTTATGCAATTTAGGGAGGGTGTATTCAATTGAGATTTTAAAAGACTATTTATGAATAATTAGTCCACTGAATTTTAAAAGACTGTTTAAGAATGTAATGACTTATAAGATTTTTTATACTCGGGATTTTTTTTTTGTTTGGATTTTAAAGATTATATCATAAAGAATTTATAAGATTTGAAAGGACCACATGGATTTTAATGTTTAGATTTTTGATGAGTAATGTCCAGTTTAATGATGCACGAATTCTTCAAGAACAGCCTCGTAACCCAAGCTTTTCAAATTATGGTGGAATGTTTATAAGATTAGCAGTAAACTTTACACAAATTTAAATTATTAATTAAGTAATTTATAAATTAATACATATGTCATTGTCAATTATTGACCCATCCCTTTCCTATTTTTTCTACCAAAGCTGCCTAATTGCAAGTATTAGGATGTGCTTCCATGTACGTACAATAGAAGTTTGATAAATTTGTCCAAATTTCTTTCATGGTAAAGCTACAATAGTTTTTCATAATTATATTTTCTCCATATTTTAGAATATAATTGTCACCTCTATTAAGGCTTTTCCTATTAAAGTGTTAAAATGAAACAAAGATAAGCATTCTAAACCCACCTATATGTATACAATCCCCACCTTCAATCTTTTTCCAATTCTTCTAAAGTAGCCACCAATTCATAAATTAAAAGCAAAGCAAAAGGCACCAATAATTAGAATTTTATGAAGAATTTTTCTTTCATGTTCACTTGCACAGGTAGTTAAACAGACATAATGAATGTCGACTAGGGATTGGCGGTGGTAGTTGTAGTATTGTTCATCCTCTTGTCTCTGAGTCTTTTTTGCTAAATACCAACGAGAATGAGAGTGATAGAATTTGAAAGAGTTGCTCAACTTCTTTAGCATAAAAAAAAAATTCTCACATGAAAAGTCACATGGGAAATTTTTTATAAGGTTAGGGTGAGATTTTTTATAGGGTTTGGTATTTATACCTCCCACTAAAAGACTTTTTAAATCTATCGAAATTAGCAAGTTTTTGAATACCAAAAGACTTTTTGTTACTTATTTAAAGTTCTAATTGAATACCACTAGATTTGGACACCCTCTTTAAAATATTTTAATAGTCTTGAATATCACAAGACTTATTTAGATTATTTAAAAGTCTTAATTGAATACCATAAGACTTATTTATCCTAAAATAGTCTTTTAAAAACTTAATTGAATACAACCCCCTTAATATTATCTTTTCTTAAATTTTTCTATACATAATTCTATAATAACAATGGTTCTTGTCTTGTATATCTTGATGAGTAGATTTCAACTATATAATTTTTATTAAAATATATATTTTATATTTAAAATTATCATATTTTAAAGTTTTATAAAAAAAATCTGAGGATAAAAAATGCTATGTGGTAGTGCAAATTTAAAAAATGGTTAGAGAAGAAATATTTTACAAATTATATAAATATTAAACAAAACAAAATATAAAAATCTATTGGAAATGCTCTTAATATTTGGGCAAGTCTAGATCCTTCGTTTCGGGTGTATCTAGTTTGCATAAAAAATTTAAAAATCATATAAACCTGAATTACATTTTTTCTATTTTTTGTTGTAATGCCAATTAAATCAAATTCTCTTACAAAGCTTCTAAATAACCAAACATAACCTTAAAATAAATATCTTGCCAGCCTCGCCTTGTCTCTAAGTTAAAAAAATTTATGAACACAATTTCAGCCACACAAAATTTGAGGAGACCATCGAGTCGAATTGAATTTGCATCCAAATTAAAAATAAATTCTAATTTCTAAAAAGTTCTCCCATCTGATCTTTATATGTCAACTTTCTACTATTTATCGTCTACAAATAATAAACTTTCAAGTATTTTTTATTTTATACATAAGCAGTATAATCACATCAATAAATTAACGGTGATAAAAATATTTTAAAAATTATGGTATTGTTACAAATCACACTAATTAAAAATTACGGTGATCCAAAACTACGTCACTACTAAGAACAAAATAATTTTTGGTGCAAAAAATTTGGTGATTAAAGAAGGTTCTAGATTGCATCACTAAAATTTTGGATCATATTAAAAGGAAATACCATTTAGTAAAAAAAACTATAAGTTTCATCACTAATTTTAGGCTATCTTAATTTTTGCGACGGATTCTAAATTTCATTACTGACGTAGTGCATTAGGTGATGAAACATAATGTTTTGTCGCTAAATATATTTTGTGATGAAAATGTTTTTTGTGGTAATATGTATTCATTGAAAGTACGCATTCTAGGGCGAAAACTCGATCAACGCGTAAAATATAGTTATTAATTCTCAATACTAAGTATATTTTTTTTAGTATACTTATAAAATGTGATGGAGTTCAATTACCATTATAGTAGAATTTTTTTACATGTAATGATGTATTAAGAATTTAAGATCAATACCAATTTTTTTAAATAAATGGATGGCTCATACTAAAACAAACCTAAAGTTAAAAGATATATTTTCTCAACTCTTGAGAATGCCAGACCACCAACTAGATCTACTCGCATTAATAAAAGGGAAATTCTACTTACACCACTAAAATTTTTGAAAACTACCGCGAGCTGAAATATACCACAAATGTATGAAAAAGTTCTTAAAACACCACTACATACACCACAAAGTACATACTAAATTTTACCATAAAAAGTACACAAAACTTCTTAAAACACCACTTTAATTTTTTTAAAGGTTCCCTTATTTCTCTCTCTCACTTTCACGATCTCTCTTTCCCATTCACGCTTCTCCGCCGGTTGTCGCTCCACCGCCGGTCGTCACTCCGGGTATTCTTTCTCTCATCCCCCATTAATCTTATACTTGTACTGAGATTCCATCCATAAGCCCTAATAAACTTATCTTATTTCTCTCTCTTTAACATTCACTCTTTTAGACCAAAAGAAGAAAAATCATACACTCTCATCCAAGCCCTAACTTTGCTCTGTCTTTCTCCACTCAGCCCATTGCCGCTCATCCTCCGTCGCTCATTCCTTCAAGTAAATGTTTCTCTCATCATTCATTTTTATATTGCTTTAGCTTTTCGTGGGTTTTTTTGGGTTTTGTTGGTTTTGAAATGAAAATAGAAATGGAAATATAAATGAAATTATAGATAAAAATATAAATAGGATTAAGTTGGTTTTGATTATTGTGGTTCCAATTTTTGTGGGGATTTTGGTTCTTTGGATTTTGGTGGGTTTATTTGTTGTTGGGCTGATTATGAGGAATAATGAAAGGAGGAGGCAAAAGGATATTGAAAAGTTGATAAGGATTTTGGTGGGTATTTTGTTCCTTTGTTTTAAGTGAGAAATGCTATAATTATAACATATCTTGCGGACACGAATACTTTTACAACATTTTTTGTTTGTTTTCCATGATGATTTTTGAAGGAAAGGGCTTTAATGATGCATATCACTTGTTTGATGAAATGCCTGTGAGAAAATTTCCTTCATGAATCTGATCAATTTGAGGAGGGTAAGTGTTCCACTATTTGAGAGAGACATAAGTGTTGTTTTTTTAAACATTATACTTAGAACATCTCTAATGATAGTGCAAAATTAACTTATAAATCATATGTGTTGACTAACTTTTAGAAAAAACTTGTAACACTAAAAAAATTATATGCTCCAATGGTACTTTTGCAAGGTCTTGTGTAAAATTTAAAATAATCAATAAGATTCTAGCATATGTTAAATATCAATTTAAGCAATTTCTTATTAGTTTTTGTTGTTTTATAATTATAATTGGTCTTGATTTATATGTATTGATGAGTAGATATAAATTGATTTTTTATACAATCTTAGTGCATGTTTCTATAGGATATATAGGTCTTATTCTAAAGAATCTTTATACATGCTTTTAATTTGTGCAAAGTCTTCAATTCTAGGTCTTATTCTAAAGATGACCACCCGCAAAGCGCCAACTATGTTAGAGAGAACGGAAAGGCTATGGTTGAAGAGAAAGATGACCGCTGTGGAGAACAAAGTAATCAAGAAGGTAGTTGAGATAATCGCAATGAAAAAGAAAGTAATCAAGAAACTAGTGAAAATAAACATGAAGCGGCAAAGACAACAAGTGAAGATGAACATCAAGAAGAAGCTGCAAAAACAAAAATTGAAGAACGTGAATTTGCAGCACAACCAACATAGTCCACACGGCCTAAGACGTGTAAAAGTTGCGTCTCAATACAAAGCATGGAGCGACGTCGCGTGTAAACGTTTGAATATGTTGGTTTAATTAGTTTTTTGACTTGGTAAAACTAATGAAAATATTTTTTTCGTATTAAGTACAAGCGCTTAAATTATGGTTTAATTAGTTTATGGTTTGGTAACAACAATGAGAATATTTTTTTTTACTTGGTAAAAATAATGAAAATATTAGATTATGGTTTAATTAGTTTTTTGATTTGGTAATAACAATGAGAATATTTTTTTGGTACCTAGATTTTGTATTAAGCTAGTACAAGCGCTTAAATTATGGTTTAATTAGTTTTTAAGTTTGCTTATGGTATATTATTACTTTCTTTTTTGTTAATGGACGAAGTTATGTACTAATCGATCATATGGTAATATATTAACTTGATTTGCATAAAATTGAGATATTGGTTTTGTTTGGAATATTGATTTATTTTAAAACTTTGTAATTTGTGACAAGATTTTGAAAAATATAAAAAAGCAGTTAACTTTTGCTGAAGTTTTCCATATATCTCGGCACATTATTACCGAACAAACATATTAAACTCGGCATATAGTTGCCGATTCTTAAACTCGGCAATGTCCAGCCAACCAAAATGTTTGTTTAAGTACTCTGTTCGGCAAGAAATAGTTTACCGAATTATATATAATTTAATCGGCAAGACAACACCGAAAATATAAGTTAATTTCGTCACAATGATACCGATCTAGCATGTTTCGGTATTGTCTTACTATTATTCAGCCATGTTTGGCCGATATTGTTACTAAATCTCGGTTATAAATTGCCAACTTTTGTGTTTATATTCGGCTCTGTGTGACCGAAAACGATGTTCCGTTTTATAAAATGGAACTCATTTTTACAAGCTTTAAAGGAAGGAAAAGATGAATATATATACATACTCCAATGCACAATGCTTCATTATCAATGTAGATAATTGAATGCTTTAGATAATCTTTAAGTTTTTCATCTTCTTCTTCTTCTCTTTTTTGATAAAAAAAATGCTTCATTATCCATGTATATATATGTATATATATATGAGGATAAACAATCAATAATCATGAATGAGCAATCACTTACATGGTAAATCTGTTGGTTCTATGCGAAGAAAGTTTCGAGCCGAGTATTTGCACCGGAAGAATGTGGTGGTAATGTTTGAGTATTATATTTTTTACTTAAAATACCACACACCTTCCTTAATTTTACCTTAGTTTTACCACAATTTAAATATTATATTTTTACTTAAAATACCACACACCTTCCTTAATTTTATCTTAAATTTACCACAAAAAAAGTGTGGTGTGAGTTAGTCTATTATTGTACTATTTTTTTTTTATTTTAAGTGGTTTTAAGTTATTTTGGTGGTGTAAGTAGAATTTCACTAATAAAAAAGATTAATGACTGATTACACGGTAATAGAACATCTCTCCCTAACAGCACTGCCAAACAATACAACACCATAGCTATGCACGATTAAAAGTCCTCCGGTTCCTAGACAATCTAGACCTCTTCTATTCAGCGGGTCTCAAATGTGGAATCTGCACATGGATACAACATTCAAAATAAAAAAAAAAGAAATTATAAATATATGGTGATTTTGTTAGCTATTCTACATTTCAAATCCACAAACTAACCAACTGAAAATGAATAATTTGATTTTAATATAATTAAGCAAAACCATTGCTGCAAAAAATTATATAAAATCCTAAGTGTCTCCAAGATGAGTGTCATAGGACAATTGTGTGTATTATTGGTGAAAATATAATAAAATAATAACTATTTTAAAGTGCCCGAAAAAAATTACTCTAAAATAATGTTAAAAAGGGGAATTTAAACACATTTAATTGCCGTTAAACTAAATGTCAGTATGTGTTTTTAATGTGAATAATTACTAAAGTATCTAGTTGCACACATATAGATTATGCGGTATTCCCCGTAGGTTAGTATATATCAAACACTTGGTTTGGTCTGTTTAAAAAAGTTACTAAGTTACCCATTTGAACCAAAAATTAATACAAAATAATGTTAAAAGAGGATTTAAGTTCACAATCTTCAACATAGAAATCACATTTACTTACCATTAGACCAAATATCATCATATGTTTTAATTATAACTTTATATCAAACACACAGATGGAGTTTAGTATGTAAACAAAATTATCAAGTCACGCATTTTGTGCCTGAAATTAATATAAATCAATGTTAAACGAAGGATTTAAACTCAAAACCTTCAACATAAAGAACACGCTTACTTACCACTTAGACCAAATATCATTATATATAATTAATGCAAAAAATCACAAAGTATCCAATTACACACAAGTAGAGTTTGCTTGTAGGCTATAATATATATATATATATATTTTATGTGTGTCTCGATTAGGAGAAATTGTAATGAATTAAACTTTTTAGTTGGTGTAAAATTAATAGGCATTAAAATTTTAGAAACAATGTATAAATAAATTATAGTTATTAATCTATAACATACATTAATCAAGTTAAACTCTCTTACAACATTTACATATAATCAAACACAGTCTTAAAGAAAAATTCCTACGTAAGTGACGAGTTGGTTACTAGTGTTGGCAATACAAAAGACAGAAAATGATATGATGTCAAATTAAAATGAGCTTGTAGCCTCTTGGTTGATCTACTCATTGTTCTCTCATAACATGGAAGTTAGCTGTTCTATTTTTATGGATGAAATTGTCAACCCTTTGATTTGATCGTGGTTGTAGTCGGAGTGATTCATCAATTGTATCAAAATACAACTACAAGCCCAAAACTTCAAATCAAGTGGCATGACTTGAGAGGAAGTGTTATTTCCAAAGGAAAGAGACCTTACACATTTCTTTCAAAACAAAAAATTTAAAATTTCTACAAAAACTTCCCAACTGAGTGATTTTTTGTAAATAACATGATCATATACATATAGATATATAATTTTTTAACATGGAAAGAGCAAAAATGAAGGTTCTACATGTATCTTCCTGTCTACTAAACTAATTTTACTTAATTTATTTCGGCACCAAATCAATTGGTCCGTTGTTATTCTTGACATGTTTAGGACCCTTGACACTAATTTCATATCCACTTGAGAGAAAAAGTAAAGAACTTGATCTGCGTTACTGTCTTCTCTGCACTTTCTGTATTTCCTCAATATGCAGTTTCCACTCCTCAATATGTCTTTAAGCTTCCTTTCCTTCTGCATTTCATAAAAATAAAAACAATACAAAATTAGCATTTACACCAAGTAAAGGAAAGTTACTTAAGATGACAATTACCGTTTAATCCACCACATTTTTACAGCCAATATTTTCTCTATGGTAGAAAATTCGAAACAAGTTCTATATTAGAGTAACCCGCCTAGCCGGCCAGTCCAACCTGAGTCAGACATCTAAAGTTAATTAAACGGGCTGTGGCCTTTGGCACGGCCCAAAATACTGAAGGCCGAAAATTTTGTAATTTTAGCATCAATACGCATGCAAACACACGTATTAAAGTTAATTTGGGACATAACGTGCGGTGTATTTTCTCAATGTTCGAAGGAAAACACTATATTTTCTAACCACAGGTTTCCAATGCTTATGAAATTTCCTAGATTATTCAAATTATACATTTTTTTGTATATCTATAAAGTCTACTACGATTTAGGCTGACAGATTGAATCATAAGTTATAGAGGTTTAAAATTTCCACGTAAAATTATCAGCGTAAATTTTAAGAATGAACATAAACTCAAAACAGACTAGCAATAAACAAACTACATGTTTGAAGGAGAAAACAAGGATTTATTGAATTTAAATAAGAATATAGAAATATAATAAATACTAAGTTGGTTAAAAAAATGATGATTCTATTTCACCCCTAATAATACTTTGTTTCACTCACACTTTTCATTCGATCCTTTAATACTAAGTAAGTCAAGTATAAGTCTGAAAATGTCTCACTCGACTCCTAAGCTCAGAGTAATAAGTTTATACTTGGTTTTTAAGAATCAAATAACATGCTCTTATCCGATACTTAAAGGACCGAATAAGAAATGTGAGTGAAACCAAATATTATTGGGAGTGAAATAAAATCACCCTTAAAAAAAGAGCAAATTTTATGCATGAAATTATATGATCTCTAACCTTGATGAGATTTTTTTGGACCTCCACAAAAAGAGCAGAGTCAGCAGGATCTTGAAGCTCCCGTGATTTTCCGGTTTTACCCTTTGCAGTTAAATTGGTGCAGTCCTTATCTGCTCTAACAAATTGCCAAAAAATTCTAATGGATTCTTCCATAATTTCCACTAACACGTCACTTGTAATGGCATATTCGCCTTTCTCTCTCAATCTTGCCTTCCTTTTGTCCTTTGAGTTATCCTCTGCGTAGAAGTCAAAATCTAATTAGCTCAAATCATGGTGGAAATTTTTTTCCTACACACTATTTAGTTATCTTTACACCACCTCTCTCATTTTGTGTTTAGAGGGCCAAAGTCTTCTAATTCCTCTTCAACAAACTATAAAGTTTTAGTTATAAAATATTTTGGATGGATCATCGAATTTTATGGGCGTGTAAAGAAACTATCTTAATTGCTGTGAGACTAATATACCTCCACTACTACATTAACCTTACGTAGAGTTTGAATGTGTACCCCAACATATAAGGAATCTTTATCTCTTTTTTCTCACTATTGCTTGAATCGTACAGGAAAAAAGGGTAATTTTGTGGGGAAGAATGTTAACTTGTCCCATAAGGGTACATATTACACATATTGTGAATAAAAAAAATAACCCCACGTCCCATAATCCGTGCTATATTTAATTTATATTTAAACTTTGTTATTTATATAAATAAGCTGTTAACATGTGCTCTTAGAGCACATGTTAACATGACTTTTTTGTGTACGGGTACCCCGTAAAATGCTATCACCGTTATCTATAATCATGTTAAAACAAATTAAAAGCAACTGGAGATATAATAAGTATTCTTGTTTATGAAATTTGGAGGTCAAATTTGTTGGTGAATTAGTTAACAGAATTCTCACCTCTAATAAGGGGCACTTGGAGAAGATTCCGAAGAATGCAACGATTCCTGATGTAATTTTGCATTCTTGGCCCTTGGAAACGTTCGTCCTCTATGAATCTTTGCATGAGCACTTGAAACTGTTGAAATTCTCCAGCTACTTCGTTAAATCTGCGAATTCCTCGCGGGTCGGAATCCCACAAATCAAAGGCCTTCCCGTATTGCCAATGTAGTATTTCCCAAGAAAGACACATTTGGCCAACATAGACAACTTCCAAATCGCTCTGTAGTTCCTTGATGAACTTCATTGTTGATTCACTTTGATTCGTCTTGTGTTTGCGCTGGATAAGATTTTGCGAGATAAGGGTCGCAATTTCTTGGAATGAAGATTTCTTGGTAGACATCGGCTCAAGCGGATCTTTCAATTGCAAAAAACCTGGACGATGATTTGTTCAATAAGATAGATATATGCATAAACAATACTAGACATTCTTTTGTTTATTGTTTTCATCTTTAAATTTTGTTTTAATTAATCAATACTTTTAGATATTTATTTTATAATACAATAAGATTACTTGTTTTTAATGAGTAGGAGATATCTAAATTTGTTACATCAAGATTCTATCATGAGCAAATTATATATGTTTGCACATGCCCATAAAGATCGTGGCTACCAACCATAACCTAACTCTGTGAAGCTAGGGGTCACGGCTCCGGCACAAAACTGCGACTCAAAGAAGTATCAGGACGAATTTGCTTGTTCACATCAAATTTAAAGGTGAAAATTGGTTGGTAACAAAACCAGAACCGTGACCAAACTTAACACGGTCCAAAACCTTGACCCTAGCTCCTCTTCTTTCAGTGAGAATCCTTTATTTTGGTGCAGTGAGAGTTGGAGATGTCAAATTTAAGAGTCCACATTTGCGAAAACATTACCGCTCCAACACTGACAAGAAAGAAACTTCTACCAATTTTTTACCAACGTTCTAAATATATCTAAGATGTTATTACAAAAGCAAAAGAGTTACAACGAAATGAAAAAATAAATTAAAAACAATGAATAAAATAAGAGAAGAAGAAATAGAAAAAATGTTTGGACTAATCCCTACTCGCGAATTTAAACTTATCACACTGATCACAATTATTTTGTTACTGTCAAAAATCGACATAAAGAACTCTCGGTTAACTCTAGAACTCGAATTCAGTGATAATTAAGCCACCGGACCACAACATCTAGACTAATGAACATATATATGAGTGATATTACACAAATGTCACAATATAAATATTGTTCTTGTCTTCTCAAATAAATAAATAAATATTGCTCTTGTAATATTAGGCAACAAGAAACTTTTTTTACAACAAGAAACTCGTATAATATAAAAGTCGTAATTATATTATGCCAAATAAAATATTATATAATGCACCTCCCTCTTCCCCTAGGCTGCCTACTTGTACAAAAGCATAAGCATTAAGCATCTATGTCAAACAATACAAAATAATTCATTTAATTGTATATCATAAAGTAACTTTGAATATATGAATCAACAATAAATACAAGAACCATGCACGCTTTTTCCCTACGGTGTGCTAGTAGAAAAAGGTTGTTCACAAAAGAAAAAAAGTGTCCAAAAAGCCTTTCTTGGACCCACTTAATTAATTTAGTGGTAACATTATTAGAAAACCAATTGGAAGTTAGGTAAAATAAAGTGGCCCAAATTAAATGTTTCAATGTGAAGGATAAGAGAAATTTAATTTTGAAAAAGGTTCAGGTTTGGTTGGCTTGCGTTATTTTATGTATACGAACCTTTTAACATATTATAGAACTTTTTAGCTCAAGCATCAATGGAAATTGTTTAGCAGTATATATATATATATATATATTAATTAATTAGGTTGCTTGTTTAATGGAAATAAACATTTTCAACATTGCAAGGAAAGAGACTACTTTTGTTAGTGCATTGCTATGAAATAGGGAGACTTTTCTGAGTGCAATCCATTAGGATTTGCATAAAATTTTGAAATTTGGTTTATGGGTTGTTTGGTCCCATTTATTTATTTATTCAAAATACTGTGTACTTGAAGAAATATATTATAAAACCAATATTTATAATATGTATTGTATGAAACGTTTTAGAGAACTAACTAAAAAACGTAAATATATAAATTACATTAAAAGTCTTATAATACGTTTATTGCAGCGAATTACATCCCATCCATTATTTTATATGAAAACATTTTTATAGATAACATGAATTAACTACGAGTGTGGTAGCATATTAACTATGAAAAATTGGGAAAAAAATAAGTTAAACTAAACTTCACCATGAAAATTAGTTTAATCACAACAATTATACACGACTCTCCACAAAAAGTGTAACATATTAAAGCTTAAATATTTTTCATAAAAGAAAGTACAATTAAATATACTAACGGTGAAAAATAGTAAGAAAAACAATTGATTTGTGTGAGAAGTTGACAAAATAAATTGAGGCATGTGGTAAAATTAACTCTTACTTTTTAACTTTTTCTATAAAAAAATTTCCATAAAAAATAAAAAAGATGAAGAACTAAAAATAAACATGAGATAGAAAATATTTTATAGCCTAAGAAAAATAATATTTCTATAGAACCCGGGCATGCTTAGAATTGACCATTTTTTAATGATACATTGTACTTATGTATGCATGCAGTCTTTATTTTATCATCATTCTAATGCTTTTAAACTGAGCCATATTCATGATTCTCTTGTTTTCTGTTAACCCTAACTAACCAGATCTAGTGGGTCCATTTTCTTTTTTCTCTTCTTGATCAACAAAGGTAGCTTCCTTTATTCATATCAACACATTGAATGGTTCATATATGTGAATGGAAATATTTGTTGACAAATATGTACAAAGTTTGGTTTACACTATGAAAGACCAAAAACATTTAATATTCCTCTCGTAAATTAAGGGTAAAATCGTAGAATTTGGCCCATTAGATCAAAATAATTGGTTCAAATTTTGGTAACTCCTACTTAAATAAATTTTCTACATAGGGATGAAGAAATAATACATTCTATTCACACATAATAAAGCAATGACACATTCTAGAAGTAACTCATTGAAGGAGAAAAAATTAATGATCCAGATTCATTAATTTTACTGTAGTTTTGTTTTCATCTTCTTATAAGAGCAGGATTCAAACAAAACTTATTTCCTATCGTCAAATTTCATGTTTTGAAATAAGTCGCTGACTTTTAACCTTGGGATATAATAAGTAATAAGACCATGCATGTAATAATGAAGAACAAATAATCTAAAACAAAGAAATAACAAAATTGAAAGGGAAGAAGACTGACCTATTGCATACATCTTCTGGTAATTCAAGATATCAAGTTTCCTCATCCTTTCTCTATAGCTTCTGTAGAGTTTTTGGAGCTCATCCATTGGATTTTCATGGTGGAATTTCTCATGAATTTTCCATGGCTTCAAATCCTCCATTACTTTCGGAGATTCCGATTCTTCTAATATTGTGGGTAATCCAGTGGCTCTCACCTTCTTAAGCTCCATCTTCAATTGTTCTATCAATTCTTGATGCTCCCACTGTGTTTCCATCTTGTTTTCCTCAGAATCTTCAGCAGAAGATTTTTCTTTCTCAGATTCCTCCGCAAAATTCTGTTTCCCACTAAATTCCCCTGTTTTCTCTCTCTGTTCTTGAAAATCTTTCTCGGATAGAAATGAATTAGCTTCTTCCAAAATTTTGTTTTTTTCAATTACATCACTGGTTTCTTCATCGAATTCCTCTTTATTGCTTTCATCTGAATCTGAAATTTCCCCACCTGATTCAATTTTCTCCCCATCAATATCTATTAGATTTTCTTGCTCAAATTCTCCCCCAAAATCTCCATCTGATAAAAAGCCATCTCCATATGCATCTACAAAGCTACTCATTACTGAATACAAATGGTTTGAAGTCCTTGAATCAGAATCCGATTCCAAATTCTCCTCCAACGTGTTTGGTTCCTCAGAATTTTTTTCCTTACTTTGCAAATTTTTCTCTTCTTCTTCTTCTTCTTCTTCTTCCACTTCTTCTTTTTCTTCACACACATTACTAATTGAATTTTCTTGTACTTCTTTGTGGACACCTTCAATCATAAACTTAAAGAAATCACTGTTTGATGAAAGCCCGTCAACCAAATCATTAATTTTCTGCCCAAAATACTCTCCATTTGAATCTCTATTAACTTCTTTAACTTCACAATTCAAAATCTCTGGTTCTTTAATAAAACAACTAATACTCTTACCAGAATTGAATTCATATCTACTACTACTTGTAGGAGTGAAATCTTCAAAGCTAACAAAATCGCCCTTTTCTCCTTTGCTTTTAACGAGTTCTTCATAGGTGGGAAATTTGAATTTGAAGCAAAATTCAGGTTCTTTTTCAGTAATCCCATCATTTTCCCAATCTTTAAAATCTAAAAATTCTTCACTTTCTTTCTGCTCTGCTTTAGGCTGAACAAATTCAGAATCTTTTTTACTTTTTGGTTCAAATATAACCATTGAAGAGTCAGAATTTTCCTTCGAATCACTGCCATTCCTTTTTAATCTGTAATCAAGGTTGATAAATTAATCAGTCAAATTAAAAAAATTATAAGGCATATTTTAAATGATTGAATCAAAATTTTCATTGCTAAGAAACAAAATAGTACCTGAACAAGAATGTGCTAATGAAGCGAAGCAGGGGAGATATGTAGGTGGAAACACAGAAGAGAAAATTTCTAAAATTTGGAAAATAGAAAAGGAATTTTTGAGAGAGGAGTTCACTGACAGCACTCATTTTCAGGGAATTGGAAAGGGTAGTGATTACAAACACCCCAGATTTAGGGCAGCCATCAATTTAATCAAACATGTGG
This sequence comes from Lonicera japonica, assembly GCA_021464415.1. NCBI lineage: Eukaryota > Viridiplantae > Streptophyta > Magnoliopsida > Dipsacales > Caprifoliaceae > Lonicera > Lonicera japonica. The sequence goes on along the minus strand of CM038469.1, from coordinate 39,911,921 downwards.
ATTCATTCTGAAGCAAAACAAGAAACAGAGATTGAATAAACATAGCAGTTCATGGAACTCATGGCTTCTTTGAAAAATAGAGGAAAGAATAGACTTTGCACCTGTAAATGAAAATGAACAAAATGTTAAAAAGAAACAATTAAATTAAATTAAAAATGAAGATTTGAAGGAGAAATTAGAGAGGGTGAAATCTGACCTAATTAGAAAGGGTTCTCAAAGGGGAGGATGATTTGAGATTTGAAAGCATAAAAAGAGGAGAGATTGTTACCTTCGAGCGACTAGGTTTACTCTGTTTTTTTTTTAGGGGTTGCTTAGAGCCTTGGAATTCTCTCAAGTCGGTTGTGAGACTGGGAGACCGGGGAGAAGATTTCAGTTGGAGAGAGAGACTGTTCAAGGAGAAATGGGAACACGGTAATGGACACACATAATTTTATTTTTAAAATAAAATAACTATTTTTATAAGAATTGAGATATTGATACCCAAAAATAATCGGTAACCTTCACATTTTTATTTGATCTTTTGCAATTAAACAAGGTGTTTATTACGATTTTTTAAAGTCGAGTGTAAGTTTATATACTGATTTTTATCAATCGAATAAGATATTATCAAATTTTAATTTTAATTTTATCAAATTTATATTCGACAATTCACAACCAAATAATATATATTTTAGTTTATTGTCAAAAATAAAATAAAAATTAAAAATATTTTCAAGAGATATTAGACGTATTAATACCTCTACCCTTGTTACAATGATAAAAACTTTTTTTTACCAAATCACACGTTACAAGTTTGGTAAAAACATACACCCAACAAGTGCATGATAGATGGATGAAAAACATGTTTTTTTATCAAGTAGGCCCAAGTTTAAATCTACCGTCTACATTCTCTTCTCCCTTCAATTCGAATAATAGTTGTATTCATTGTGTTGCTTGCATTAAAATAAAATTTAAAATAATATTGATTTTCTTCATGTATTTTTAAAGTAATAATATTTTTGGAGGTTATAAGGTTGAGTTTCTTTGTGCAGGATTAGATGGCAAGATATGATAACATCATTATGTTCCATATTTAGTGTTCGCTGGATTGAATATTAGAGAGGATTATTAATACATTTACTAATTATTAAAATAAATACACTATTTTTAAATTTTCTAAAGTTTTATGAGACCGAACCGGACCGAAACCGAATAATTTGGGGAGGGTTTGGGTTTCATAGATACGAAACCGAACGTTACCCTACTTCTCCCTTCAATTCGAACAATAGTTGTATTCATGTGTTGCTTACATCAAAATTAAATAATATAATATTTATTTTCTCCATGTATTTTTAAAGTAAAAATATTTTTGGAGATTATAAGGCTACGTTTGACGAGCAAGATTAGAGAGTTGGATAGGATAATTTTATCATATCCTATATTTAGTATTTGTCGGGATTAGATATCTAGAAGGATTTTTAATCCCACTAAAACTTCTTATCCCACCAAGAGAGGAATTAACAAATTCCACTTAAAAGATGAGATTGTTTTATCATGTCCGGATGAAATTAAATAATTCTATCCGATTCCTTAATCCAGCACATCAAACACATCATAATACATTAATAATGTCTCTATAGCGTTGTAATATGTTTTACCATGTTATTCCTTTTTCCATTTTTGTCCATAATTTAATTTTATTCTATACTTGCAATTATTCATTCTATTTAATAGCTACGTTAGTGAGAATAAAATAAGTTACCCTATCCTATTTATATTATGGAAGTTTGGTATTTTATGACCGACTTTCCTAAACAGTTCGATGGCCTAGTTTTTCCTTTTTGGATTCAAAACATAAACAAATAACTCTATTATTACCTTTTCATAGTTACGCATTAATAAATTAAATTTTTTTTTTCACAAGTAGGCATAAGTAACGGGTCGAAGGCATAATTTGTGGACAAATTAATCTTTTAAGATACCATAGGCACGAGTATTTTGGCTTTTATTAGTTTTTTTGGCTATTAGAAAATATGACTTGTTTTAAAAATATATATATATATATATATAAAAGAACCAATGAATATTACTTTTATAAATTAAAAGCTTATATACGTCTAAACTCCAAAATTAGTTCATTAACTTTAAAGTATATTTTTTAATTTTAATTTTTTATGGTATAGTGCAAAATTAAGTTTGCATCGCATGTTTTTTAGTAGATTATTATGTTTAAGTATTTAATTGACAATGTTTTAAAATTATTTCAACAAGTTACAAATTTAAATATATTTATTAATAAAACACACATGATATTTTTTTTGGGTTACGAAAAGTTAAGTTGCACTCCTTATTTTCTGATATATTATTATGTATTGAGGTTTATTTAATATTACTTTCGAGTTACATGAGTAACACATAAATATATAATTATTAAAACATATGAATACATCATGCAAAACAAATTTGTATTAAATTTTTTGAATTGCAAATTTAAGTTTGCACAAAACATAATATTGTACAAAGTTAAGTTCACATACAACACAATTTTAGTCAATCCCCCATTTTAAAACTCAATGGGTAAATAAGCCGTTATTTCAAAAAAAATGCCATTATTTCAAAAAATATTATTTCTTAAAAAATATTGTCACACAAGATATTTTGTCCCATTTCCGGTAGTTTTTCCATTTTATAATTTATGTCGATTTCTTATTTACTTTTTACATAAGTTTTCCACTCGTTAGATGAATTGCCTTTCATTAAATGTGTCAGTTTCTAAACAATGCAATCAAATTAAATGTGTTAGCTTATATTAAATATATATGTCTCTTTAGAATTATTATTAAAAAAATTGTTTATTGTAATATTTTTTTTTTATCTCAAATTGAATATTTCACTTTGACAATTTTGTATTGTCTACAAAAAAACTATTTTTCACATATTTATTGATTAATAAAAAGTATTACTTAGTTTCTATTAGTAATTTTAATGGAAATGAAGAATGTTACACTCATAAAAAATATGTATTTATATATATATGATTATATTTTTAAAAAAATATATTTATTTTTTTATATGATTATATAAAAAAAATGTCCACAACTTTTTTTTTATATATATTTTTAATAATTATAGGATTAATCTTTGTGTAAAATATTTTCTAGCTTACCCCGCATAGGCAAGAGAATGGAACACCCTACGCGTTTTATGTGTGGTAGTCACTTTTGTCAATAAACTTGTGATTGTCGACCAAAAAATATCAAATTTGGAGATTTCTTGTGGGTCTCTCTTCATAATTTTCTGTCTCTTAGCTTCCGACTTTTAATTAATTATACAAACCATTAATTTATATTAAAGTCTTATGTACACACGATATGAATACAATTCTAATATATTTAGATAATTTTGATATGAATACAATTTTTACATGTATATATATAATTTAAAAAGACAATAAAATTTTAGATAGCCCAGTGATTAACTACAAGTACTTGTGATAGATTAAAAGTGAGAGTTAAAATTTTAATTTGTTACAAGTAAATTAATTTGTGGGGAAAAATATTTTTCAAATAAAAAATAAACGTTTAAAAGCTTAATATATACGATTTCATTTAGGGCTGGGAATTTAGAACCGGGAACCGGAGAACCGGTCCGGACCGAACCGATAAAACCCGGTTCAGTTCGGTTCTTGGAAAATAAAAAACTTTTGTTACCGGTTCGGTTCTTCAAGGTTGTTAACGGTTCTTGACATAATTTCTTTCTAATAACCGTTAAGGAACCGTTATTAGATTTTTCTTCTAAATTGCTTAGGAACCGAACCGTTAGAACCATTAAGGAACCGTTATTTCTTTCCAATAACTATTAATATTTTGGTTTTTTCAATTTTTTTCTTGTTAACGGTTAACCAATAAACCGGTTCTTTCCAATAACCGTTAAGGAATCGATTTTTATCTTGTTAACGGTTAACCGATAAACCGGAAGAACCGAACCGTTAGAACTGGTTTGGTTCTTAAACCGGTTCTTCACTTTTTTATAGGTAGAACCGAGCCGTTAACATAGAACCGGTTCGATTAATGGTTCCTCAAAATTTTTTAAAGAACCGAACCGGTCCCAGGCTTAATTTCATTTAACGGTTGAAACGAGTGTTCACTATATTTTAATTATTTTCTTTATATACGTAAATTCATATCTACATTTTCATTAGATAGAGACAGAAGACACGTACGCACATCGATTTATCACATATACTTCAATTTCGCGGAAGCATTAAAGTAAATTTTATGGGAGGGAGGAATTGGACCAACATTTTTACTGACCTTCTAGATACAAGCAACTACCCCGGCCAATTGGTCAACTACCAATCTTTTACAAGGTTTAAGGAAGAAAACCAAATTAAATGTGCTTAGACAAAAGTAAGGTTTGAGGAAGACCATTCTTTGACATTCGTCATCGGAATTTTCTTCTTCGTCTTTATTTTTTTTATTTTAAAATTACAATTACAATAAAATTAAATAAAGAAACAATCGCACAACACTCACTATTTAATAACTTTACCAACTCTACGATGACGATGATAGCAAAGTTTGTAGTTAGCGCACGAGGCACGACTATTTTTCATATGTTTTGTTTCTTTTTTATATTTAATTGTTAATCTATGAGAGTTTGACAGGAAATAATAAATAATATTAAATGAGGATTTCTTGATTTTAGGCCCGATTGATTAAAGTTGTACCCGTTCCTTGCATGTATCATTCTATATATAAGTAGACTTTGGGCACAATTTAAATTTCTCTTGGCTCAAGTCAATTTGTGCTTAGGCCAAGTTGGGCTGACAGAAAATAGTGGTTTGAATTAGGAGTGGATTTGGAACAATTATCTTATCAACTTAAGTAGTACATTACGCACAATTTTATTCATGTAGCAAAAAAGCAAATAAAGAACTATTCTATACTAATTAAATAAAGGGCATATACATATTACTGTAAATAGCAGAACTAATATGTGCTAAACAGTTGAAGAGCTCCACATAAACAAATCTACTAAGCTCAAAGCTAATGAACCAAGAAAATTACAGCCCATTCAGTAGCTTTTTAGTCAAATTTCTATCTCCCACTAACTAACAATGACATACGCGCACACAAGATAGATGCATATAAGTGTTTATTATTATTTGATTTATTTTAATTTGTTGAAGAGCCGTACTCGGTACCTATTTCTTTTGTTCTTATTGTCCAAAGCTTGAGAAAACAAAGCAAGAATCCAAATCCAAAGACGAGACTTTCGCGAAAGTTAGAAGAGAATTTTCAAAGCTTACAAGGTAAAGCAAGCTTTGGACAATAATATAGATCTATATAAAAGTAGAGGTAGAAAATTGTGTCAAATATACCATACCATATTGTATTATTGTCAAAATATACCGAAATTTGATAATGGTATAATACTAATCGGTACTTTACCATACTAAATATTTTTGGCAAGACACTGGTACTCAAAATCATTACCAATGATATACTATACTGTCCCGAAGTATTGGTATTGCCACGGTATTACTGTACTACCATCATGCCAAATAATACTAATATACTACAATATTTACCAATAACATTTAAATCAAGGGTTCAGATTTGAACTAACCAAGGTTTTCACTTTCGTTTCTTTCTTTCTTTCTTCTTCTTCTTTTTTTTTTTCTTATTTTTTATTTGCTATATCATGCACATCCATGACGATGAATTAACAGTTTGCAATAACCTAATAAATAAGATATTTGAAAATCATTCGGCTTCCCTTAATCAATCAAAGGTTAATCGTATGAAACTTCAAATATCAAATATTTATCTTTATTTTTTTTTACTTTAAACTTCAAATATTATTTTTTATTTGTTTGCTTTAAACTTCAATCTATCAAATATTTATCTTTATTTTTTTCTAATCATATTAAACTTCAATCTTTCGAATTTCAAGTATTTGATAGATGTGTATGTGTTGATTATAATTTTTAATACAATAATATTTATACATGGTTTAGTGTTCTTGGAACAATCGATTGCAAAAACTTAATTAAAAGTAAGTAAAAGTAACTTAATTGTTTTGTTTTAGCCAAAAATGCTCACTTTTAATTGTCCGCTTTCATTTTTTTTTCAGGATTGATTTTTTGGTAATGTACTGTGTCATATCGTACCAAACCAATATGTTTTGATATGGCAATCGTAATGAATTTTGGTGTACCAAATTTTTGGTACGGTACACTCGGTATAGTATGGTATTATACCAAAGCCACCTTATATAAAACTAGCAAGAAAATGAGATATAATTGAGTGAGAGCATTTGGTATTTAATAATATGGTACACATGGTAATACTACGGCAATACTAATATTACTAATATTTATGTACGGTATACTGTCGGTAATGATTTTCATTACCAATATTATGCCATATTATTCTTGTACGGTACAATTAATTACTGATTTGTACTGTACCATTGCCAAACCTCATTACAAATTGGTAATGGTATGCTCACTGACTTTGTGTGTCCATCCTTTGTGGTGGTGTTGGTAAAATTGTATATATATACAGAGAGAGAGAGAGAGAGAGAGAGAGAGCTATACTATAAAGAGCGGCCCCTTTTCTTTAACAAAAAGAAAGAATATTTATTTGGAGGGGTAAGTAGATTAATCCTTTTATAAAAAAATGTAGAGATGAATAGATGATCTCTATGTTATGTAGATCGCCTCTACCAAATTTCACTAAAAGATTCATTGTAGAAGTAGGTGCATGTAATAAAAAATTGATATGTATATATATACGTGTGTGTGTGCGCATTTTTAGTTGTTGAAATGTTTGATGGTCATCTCACATATTTCTAAATTGAATTTTTGAGGAGGTAATTTCAACAAATAGATCATCGCTTAGTAATTTTAGGCATCATGCCACTAAAGAAAAAGGAGTTTTACATCCGAACCTAGCTTTAAGGATGGTAAAAGGCTGGTTTGCAATGGATTTGGCCATCTGAACTCAGACTTCTTAGAAATGCATCCAACCGACTCAAGGCAGATTTTACATTGAAAAATCTAAATATGTTTTAACTTGCATTGACCCATTTTAATTATATGATACTATAAGGATATTTTAAAGAAAATGCACTATCTATATTTGGAATAGGTCGAGCGGGTTCTACATTGAGAAACCCAAACATACTCTACTTAAAACCCACTTCATTAAGTTTAAGTTGAAAATCCGATGAATCGAACCATTTTGCAATTCTATTATAAAAGTACGTAGTTGAGTATTGTATCTCAAACATTTCGAAAATACCTTAGCATCTAATTAATTTACGATCTAACTGAGTGTTTTCAAATAATTCAAAAATCTGTTGTTTGAGTTTTTACTTTCATATGATTTCTTATTCTTTCCTTTTTTTTTATAAAATATAATATTTTAGATGATCATCTTAACGAGCCTTGTTTAGCTTTTGGGCTTTGATGAAGGCCTTGAAACACCTATTGGACTCCTTAAGTTTAGGTGTTGACCATTGAGATACATAAATAATTGGGCTTTTGGCATTATTTACATTTCGGACATAGATGATTCTCAATAAAACCAAAACTAAATTAGTCCTAAATCAATCTGGGAAGTGGGAACAAGTAGTCTCTCCGAATATCCAACTCACATCATATATAGAGATTCGAATTTCTCCTTATTTAAAACGATGAGATATCAATTTTTTGACCCATTTAAATGTTGTTTAACTACTTAAATGTATTATGAAACTTTTGGCTATCATTATAAACTAAGAAAGGTAATGCAAATATTTTTTATGTAACCACATTTTAAGGTTGTATTTAGCTAGTACCCATAAATGTAGTTCATGGCGAGATAAGTGAGAGGAAATTTTTTTGCTTACAATTATAAATGTGTTATTTCCTGTTTAGATTTTGAAATAAAAGTCCATATATAATGCACATTGTAATTAAGCCTCTTTCCCCCAAAATATATATTACCACCGGTCTACCTAAAAAAAAAATTGAAATTTAAACTTTTTAATGAAATATTGTTGAGTAAATACTATCAATGGCCACTAAATTATTGTTAAATTATACTAATGGCCACTAAACTTAATTTAATTCCAATTGGATCATTAAACTTTTAAAAAGTACTACCAATAGCCACTCCGTTAAATATCCCCGTTAATTTTTGACAGAATCCATCTTATGTGATTATGTTAGGGGCATTTTAGACTTTTTCCTCTTTTCTCTTTTCCCTTTTTCTTTTCTCTTTTTCTCTTTTTTTTCCTTCTTCTTCTTCTTCTTACCTCAACTTCGAAACAACCCCTTCTTCGCCGACTGCCGCCCCATGATCCTCTTCGAAAAATTCGGATTCACCTACACCGGCTTTGTCTCCGTTGTCGTCTTCTCCGTCTCCGTCACTTGCTCCTTGGCCAGCCCTAATCCCTCTCGCCTCTCCTTCTTCCTCCTCTTCGAAGAATCCCTCAATCCAAGTCCTCCTCCAACTCCAATAGAATCCTAATTTCTGCGTCATCGACTCCAAATACATTAATCCCGTCTTCACTTTCCGCAATCTTTCTCCTCCTCTTCATTCCTCCTTCAACAAATCCCTCCCGCCTCTCCTTCTTCTTATTCTTGCTTTTAAAACGATTCAAGCTTTGCATCAGGGGAATTAGGACCTGATTCAATTGAATGAATTTGTTAATTTCTCATACCCAAAGTTAAACTTAATAGCAATAAATTCCTAATTAAACCTTACCGCAATTACAATAAAGCATATTTTGAATGCTTTTTAGAGAAGGAACAAAAGTAATTGGTTAGATTTACAAAGTAATAAAATTAAGTGGCTATTGATAGAATTTGCGGCTACCGCTGGTCAAGTATTATTTTGACAATGTCGGAATTCGACCTTAAGAACTTTAAGTCAACGCCGGGGTTCGACTTTGAGAGTTTCAAGTCGACCCAAGATTATCCGAATAACAGCCTTATGTCACCGGTCCCAGATGCTTGGTTATTATTTCAATAATTTCAAAATTTTCTTTTTATTATATTCTTGTGTCATACTGTCATACGAAAGTGGTGGGGTCCTCTTTTTTTTATTTTTTAAACTTAATTTCTTTTTTTTGCTATACCAAAATGAATAAGGGGTGACGTGATGGCTGACGCATACAAGAAAGGCTCGCCGGCCCTTTGTTGGCTAAATTATCATGTCAATAATCACAAGTGGCCCAGGCCGATTCGTGCGTAAAAATCAGTTGAGGTGTATGTAAATTGATTCAAGCATTCTATGATATTAAAAAAAATATCATGTCAATAAATTATAATTATGTACAAGAAAATCTGAATATGATATGATCACTGAACTCCACCACCTAGCAAGAAAATGGTCAATGGATCTCTTAAAATCAAATAAACTTGAGCTTCCGGTTGATAATATGAAAAATAAATAAAAAAAAATGTTTGATTTAAATAAGAAGTGAATAAACAAGTTGAGACATATGATGATATGATATATATATATATCATACTCATTTTTATGAGTAAATGTCTTTCATCTTTTATTATTTTTTATGAATTTTTTTTCTTCTTTTACTATCAAAGAAAATTTTTCTTTTGAAAAAATCACAAAGTAAGAAGATACTTACCACATATCTCAACTTATTTTTCAACTTATTATAAAAATCAATTATTTTTATTTTACTATTTCATATTGTAATCCAACGACCCATGGGTGTCTACAATTTTGGTTAGTTATATTTAGGGATTAAATTCTATACGGTGTTAACGTAAAAATCAGTTTTTACGGCACCCAACTACGAGTGCCACGTTGGCATAATTTAAAAGAATAAAATGCAGAATTTTTGTGCAAAATTTTTCTATCACCTAAAGATATGTTGTAGATTTTGCCGTCGGCGAGTAAAAATATTAGATCTTAACTTTGGCAGATGAAATTTACCGGCAGCAATTGTCCTCCAAATCCGACAGATTCATTATTTTAACATAACATCAAATTTTGAGGCTATAAACAGAAGGAATCAATACAAGATGGATGGTTGGTTAAAGAAGAAAGAAAGATACGTGAAGTATTTTTGGAAGAGATTGTTGGTTTGATAGCAATATAGAAATGATACGAAAAACAATTAATTTAAGTGAGAATATTGAACATAAGTTTAAGGATGTGGTGAGATTCTCTTTTTTATAAATATATATATATATCCTCCATCATTCTTAACGTTTTTTTGAAAAAAAAATTCTTCCCCGAAATTTATTTTTTCCCCAGAAGAGATGGTTCGTAATTATGTTGAGAAAACTGAAATTTGTTCTTCTAAATTTTGCCGAGGGTTTGTACGGTGATTCCGTAAAGAATTTAATCACTATTGTAATTAATATTTTTTTCAATTTGTATAAAACATTACCGTTTTAATAAAGATTGTATAGATAATTTTCAAATTTCTTTCAAACTTTGTTATCTGCTAGAAAAATCATACGGTAAAAATAATAAATCAAAATTTGTGACAAGATTTATAATATTAAAATTGTACAGGAAACAAAATAAAGAATATTAATTTTCAAGTAGGAGAAGCAGAAGGAAGAAAACGAGAAAGAAAGACGTATATTTTCTTTTATCTGTTACAAGAAAGAAAAGTGGAAGTTAGAAAACATGTTTATAATGATGTATTTTTTTTAATATCCATTAAAAATGTTTACAAGATAAAAGTTAAAATAACTTTTTTTGTACATAAAATGAGAAGTAAGAAAAGATAGCACATAAAAAGAGCATGATATAGCTAAATAGATTTGTTTACCTCTCACATCTCAGTTGTCATCTAATAAAATTATAAACAAAAGGACAATATTATTCTCACGTAATTATATTTATCGATCTTTAGAGTACGTAATGCATGTATAATTTAAAAAATATATAGTATAACTTTTCGAATAATACTATACTCTGTCAAAATATGCATTTAACCTTTTGACGATATAGATTGTTTAAATAAAGGGATATTTTGAGTTTGCCCCTTATTATTAATTCAAACTCAACTTATCCTTCTGTTTTACTAATCCTTTGAGTTACTCTCCTGCGATTTGACGGAATGCTAACACCGTCCCATTTTCTGTCCCTTTGACCATTTTGCCCTTACTGTTCATCATCTTCCTCCCTCAATGATTATTCAAGAACCCCAATTTCATTTCTTCATCTTCCTCCCTCATTTCTTCTCCATCTCAACATTCAAGAAACCCATTTTGTAATTATATTAAACCCAACAACCTTCTCTCTATAATTTCGAAACCATTTCGTAATTATATCTAAAATTAGTTTTAACTTTCTCTCTCTAAAATTAGTTGATTTAGGGATCTAATTTTGAAAACAATTTTTGAAACGATCTTGAAAACGATTTTAGAAAGAAAGTGAATAGTGAACCCATTTTTGAAAAAGAAGATGAATAGTAAACGGATTTGGATTTGTAAATTGGGTATGAAAATGGGTTTACTATTATAAACAATTTTGGATTTCGAAATTGGGTATAAAAATGGGTTTATTGTTGAAAATGGTTTTGGATTCATCTTTGAAGAAGAAGATGAATAGTAAACCCATTTTTGTATTTCACATTTGAAGAAGAAGATAAATAACAAACAACTTTTGGATTTGTAAATCGGGTTTACTAATATAAATAATTTTGGATTTCAAAATTAGTAAATCCATTTTGGATTTGAAGAAGATGATGAATAGTAAACCTATTTTTTTATTTCACATTTGAAGAAGAAGATGAATAGTAAATAATTTATGAATTTGTAAATTGGTTTACTAATAGAAACAATTTTGGATTTCGAAATTAGGTTTATTATAAGGTTTATTGAAGAAGAAGATGGTGAAATTAGGTTTATTGAAGAAGAAGAAGATGAGGAATAGTAAACAGAGGGGTAATTCGGTTCAAGAAATTAAGAAATTGACGGTGTTAGCATTCCGTCAAATTGTAGGGGAGTAACTCAAAGGGTTAGTAAAACAGGGGGAAAGTTGAGTTTTGAATTAATAATAGAGGACAAACTCAAAAAATCCCTTAAATAAATTACAAAAATATAATATTAGCAGAACTTGCATTTAATCCTTTTATATTCCTTTATTTTCCTCTTATATACCAAACAAGGGGCGGTTTATCCTCCTATTTTCCCTCGTGGATAAAAAATAAATTCTCTTTCATTCCTTTAATTTCTTCTCTTTTTATCATTTTTCTTTTCAATTAGTTGAAAATCGAACTCATATATTCTTAAATCTAATGCCTTTCCTCACTAAATTACCCAACGACTTATTCTCTTTTTATCAAATGGAGTCTAAGATGTTTCTGAAGATGAGCGAGTGGGGTAGTCTAATAGTTAAGTCACCCACCTGAATTTAAGAAAGATTTTGAGTTTGAATCTCATTAGAATTTTTTTTATTATTATTATAGTAAAGGGTGAGAACAGATTTAGATATATGTCTCCAAAAAAGACTTTTCTGAGAAAAATTATTAAATTGAATGACATGAATTTCCTTTTCCAAAATTAAATGTCAGTGATTTTACTTATCTCCCGGTGTGAGTTGTAACTCACATATTATTATTTCCACCATTTATAAAAGGCACGGTTCGAATCACACCATGGGGAATATTATCAGGGTATATTGAACGTTGAAAAGAGAGGGAGCTAACCTAATTATGTAGCTAATTTTTGTTTCTAATAAATTTTCTTTCGCAAGATTTTGTTAAAATATGGATTTAAATTCAAGTTCAAATGATTAAAAGTGTAAATACTATATATATATATATTTATATTTATACAGAATGTTTGAGTTTGAGTATTTGAGTCTCGTCAACCCCCACCCCCTTCGGCCTCTGCCATCCATCAAATAGTGACCTTAAACTAACATTTAATAAATAGTAAAGAGATTTAACAAGAAATTTAAACTATCATTTGACAAATAGTAATAAGAGATTTAACTAGCAACCTTCTTGGCATCTAGGAAGCATGGATACGAATATAAGTATTAGATACGATACGATATAATACGATACGACACAACACGGACACTAGGATATGGCAAATTTAGAAAAAATTAGAATATGATACGTTAAAAAAAATTAATATGAAATATATTCTTATACAAAAATGTTAGTAGTTTGACAAAAATTATGAATAGTAACGTCGATATTCATGAAGATATGAATATGAGAATCAATTACATAAAATATGAAATAGCAATTTAGCTTCAATTAGCTCCAAATATTTCTCACACCTCGTCAAAAGAATTATTATGTCCGCATGTCCTTTCCTTGATGTATCTGTGGTGTATTGTAGTGGTATCCAAGAAGTATCCGGAAAATAATAAATGCAAAAAATTCCTATACGTATTCAGGTGTATCGGGCAAGTATCAATGCAAGATACATATCGGATATGGATACGTCGACCCTATATGAAGTATCCATGCTTTAGAGCTTGGCATTCGCCCAAATTCAGGAGAGCTTTTGAGTTCGAGTTTTATGGAATAAGGATATTTTCATTATTGTAGTAAATGGAAGAGATTTAGACATTTTCTTTTAAAATATAATGATAACTTTAAACTAACATTTATTAAATAGTAAGATATTTAACCATAGACAAATAGCACGAGATAACTAATGGATGTAAGCGTAAAAACGCTTATGTGTTTATATATATGCAGTGGCGGATTTAAGATTATGTCGCCAAGGAGGCTTAATTAGTATAAAAGTTCCAAAAAATTTCTCATCTACTTCAATTGATCTTGCATTTGAACTACTTGGATTAAATGGAGATGGACTATCCGTAAATAATTTTCTTTTAAAGAATCATTCCATAAATCTACAAATCAATTAATTCAATCAATTATTAATTTTTATCAAAATTATCATATGAATATGAAAATGTCAATAACCCACTGTCAATATTCAATATAGTCCCTAAACCCATATCAATCAATATTCAATATACTCAATTAATTAATATTATCAATCAATCTGCATTAATATCATTATAACTATGATTCATATCCATAAATTTAATTACATAAAAAAAATATCAATATGAATCTGATTCATATCCATAAATTTCAAGTATAAACTCAATCAATCAATATAATTCATATCCATAAATTTCATTACATAAAAAAAATATCAATATCAAATCATCAACAATATATATTATCACTATAATTATTAATATAAATTTTGCAATGCTTAGTTGTAGAGTTGTAGTTGAAAAAAGGGGCAGCGGACGGCGGCAAAAGGTGGTGGTGATTGTCACTGGGCCACCGGCAAAGAGTTGATGGAGGTTGTCGAAGGTTGGGAGAGGTTAGAGTTTGAGAGGGTGGGAAAAAGAGCTGTAAAATTGGGAATGAGGCGCTATGCAGAGTCGAAGTGATGCTGCGTTCTTCTTTTTTTAAAAAAAAACCTGGCCGAAACTTTCCAAGGGGTTGTCCGACCCCTCTTGTCCCAACGTGCATCCGCCTCTGTATATATGTAACTTATTCTCTACTTATATATAAAAAAATGATAAAATAATTTATTCAGTACATAAATATGTAACTTATTGCCGAATTATTCAATTTCATTATTGTATATCATTCATTCATTTTAATGTGCACACCTATTCTACTTTTTGAACAATTGGGGTGGGTTATTGTTATTATCGCATTATTGAAAGTAAATTTGACTTTCTATCGAATTAAATTAATGTACTCTTGGTAAGGGCCATGCGAAAGCGTCGGCAAGGACAAGCCCAATCAATGATACATGTTGGCTCTTTCATTGATAAAGCAAATTTATTCTAATCCCTCAATCAACTAATTAATAGAGGTTTGAGATTTTGAGCATTACCAATAGCAAGTATAACACAAATATTTAGCTGTAGAGTTTGGCTAAGTGATTAAGTGTGTATAATATTTTATATGGAGTGTCACGTTTTTATCTTCCTCCCTTCCACTTTCTTCTAAGAACCAATCGGATTTGTCCATACGAGTATTGAAAATAAATAAAAAAAAAGTTAGTCATAAGTCTAAGTTAGTACACAAATAAGTACAACTTCACATAACCAACACTTTTTTTTTCTCCTTTAACTAAGACTTGAATCTTGATACTTCTAGAGTTGGGAAGGTGTTTTTTCCATTCAGGCTAGCCCACCACTCTAACCAACAAAACTCTGAGATCTGGTAAATGAAAATATATTATGACCTATCTGATACAAGGACAATTAAGCTCTTACTAACAGTGTTTTTTTTGTCCCTTCAAAGCGATGGTTGGAGAGAGGGGGATAAGGGCTCCAACTATAATAACGTATGAGTTCTAATGCACTTCTAACAAGGATACTAGTTACTCATCGGTTAGCAAGGGTGGAGCATTTTATGACTGGTTGGGAGTGTTGGGGGTCTGTCCCACCTCCGTTTATTTCGGATGTTTTGATTGCGGATTTGCAGTAATATTTTTTGATTCTTATTTCAAAAAAAAAAAAACAAAAAAGGATACAAGTTACTTTTACTATTAGTGCACTCCAATTAACCCAGCTCTTAGCTATTCAGTTAAACACAAAGTCCAGAAAAAATAGGCTTTATTTATTTCTCTCTATACTAGGTGAAAATGAATTACCCAAGTAAAAGAAAAAAGAGTAAAAAATGATCCTTATTATATGTGCATTGCAAAAACATTGAATGCCACGCGGTTTTGGGGAGGCAGAAGAGGCATAGACACAGCTCACTTTAGGGTACCTCATGGAGTAAATGCCCAATTCAACTCTTTTACCTTTTGACTTTCTTGGGTTATAACTCTACTCAATGTGAGCTATTATAAGTGCCGATCTTAACAAGTTATGCATGAGTTTAAACTTTATAAAATTTAATTTTTGAAAACCGGATTATAAGTAATATTTTTAATTTTTAATTGCAATTTCAATAAGAATGACTTGCTTTTAAGTGAGTTTAAAATTAAATTAATCGAAGTGTGCATAATTTAATCGGACATCCATAACAAGCAAATAAAATAAAAGACTCTTTTGGGTTGTAGCTGCGCGGGTACGCCTTTACTTTTTTTTAGGTCAGCGTCCTACAACCATAGGGTCTCCCCTTTCTCTCTCTCTCTCTATATATATATATATATCTGGAGAGAGAGAGATCAAACAACCTTATTAGCCGTAGACCCCTGCCTCAGCTTTTTCTAAGAAGTAAAAGAGAGTGCTGAGTGTAGAAGAAAAAACAAAATTGAGCCAAAGAAACTAAGGACACAGTTCATTTTTATTTTCCGAAAAGAAAAAAGAAAAGGCGAAATGGGCAGACCACCTTGCTGTGATAAAATGGGAGTGAAGAAAGGACCATGGACTCCTGAGGAAGATATAATGTTGGTCTCTTATGTTCAAGAAAATGGCCCCGGCAATTGGAGGGCCGTTCCTGCTAAAACTGGTAATTTTTCTGTCTTTAATATCTATTTTTTAACTTTAATTTTATTCAGTGTTGAGTTAGATTTAAATTTTGCTCAAATTTTAAATCCAGGAATTGGAGTTCCAAACACACTACACACTGAGGGTGGCATATTTGGGAACTCCAATTAAGAACAAAAGTTAGTCCAATCAATTTAGAATAGTTTGGACCAATTTTTGCTCCAATTCGATCTAGTTCTAAAGCTTGGAATTGGATTTGAAAATACAAATGTATACTAAATTTGAGTGTTCTTTTTTATTTTTAACCTGATGAGTTAAAAAATATTCTTGGTTGTTTTTCATTCAAGAAAAGCATCAAGATGAATGTGCTAGTGAGTAAGTGTGTGTGAGGGAGATAAATTGAAGATCTAGTGCTAAAATGTAGAGATTCAGTAAATTTATATTGGTGGGTAAATTTGTAGGGTTGAGAAGATGCAGTAAGAGTTGCAGGCTTAGATGGACTAATTACCTGAGGCCAGGTATAAGAAGGGGTGACTTCAATGATGATGAGGAGAAGATGATTATTCAACTTCAAGCTCTTCTTGGCAACAAGTAACTCTCTCTCTCTCTCTCTAGAAGACTTTCACATGAACCTAGAGATCACATGTTCGAGTTTCACAAACTACAAAAATATTACTCATATTTCGATTTTTATTTAAAGATTACATGTTCAATTAAGTTTCCCCTATCGGAGAAATGTTACTCTTGTTTTGAATATTACTTAAAGATCATATGTCCGAGTCTCACAAGCTAAAAAAAGGTATGTAACCCTTAATTTAATATAAAACAACGAAAATACATGTGTACTTTGTAATATGCGTTATTGAATTTATGAAATTGTGATTTTGGTACAGATGGGCAGCCATAGCTTCGTATCTCCCAGAGAGAACGGACAACGATATAAAGAATTACTGGAATACCCATCTAAAGAAGAAACTCAGGAACCTTCAAACAACCTCTAATAATGGTGGTTCCAAAGAAGGCTATTCAAATTCCCACACAATCTCAAGAGGGCAATGGGAGAAAAAGCTTCAAACCAATATCCACATTGCCAAACAGGCCCTAACAGATGCCCTTTCTCCTCAATTGAGCCCATCAAATGGGCAAAATGGTAATTGCACCATTCCAACCCAAACATGCGCCTATGCGTCAAGCACTGAAAATATAGCAAGATTGCTCAAAGGTTGGATGAGGAACTCTTCATCATCAAGTGATAATGTTGAATATGGTTCAAATTCTAGTGAAATGAGCATTAAGGACAAAAGCAAGAGTGGGGTTGATTTGTCTGAGGCATTTGAGGAGCTGTTTGGCTTTGAGTCTTTTGATTCTTCAAATTCTGATTTTTCTCAGACAAATATGTCTACTGATCAGGGTAGTGGTTTACAAGGGGAGAGCAAACAAGGCCTCAGTTCTCAAGCTCCACTGTCAATGTTTGAGAATTGGTTGCTTGAAGAAGGTGGGGTCCAAGGGAAAGAAGATTTAGCTAATTTCTCGTTTGAGGACTTGTTTTAATTTATCTGATCAGTTTTTGTAGTAAAATGACTTGGCAAGCACGTAATAACATAGGATCGTTAGTAAAATACTGATTAGTACTGCATGTCATGTCCTTTTAACTATAAATTAAAGCTGCTCAAATAAGTTGACAAGTATAACATTGTTCTTGTTTTAACATGGTTACTATGTTCTTGTTTTAACATTGTTAGTAAAAATTGTTGTCGTTAACGTTGGGGTGTTGTGACGCGTTCCTATCATTTGTTTCTTCATCTTCTTTCCCAGGTTGTGACTGTAAATGGAACATTGTTCAGCTAATTATGAATGAATTGAAAATAAATTTGACTTTTTACTTAGTTGTATTATATAATTTACTTTCTTTACATGCTTTGGAAAAATGTTTAGATGAAAATTTATTAGATATCATGTGTGAGGAGGACTTAATTATATACATATAAGGCGATGTGGACTTTTGTAGCCAATACATGGGCAAATAATTTTTCATTTGATACTATATATATTAGAGTTCGAACATTCAAATCAAAACATTAGAGTTTATTAAACTTGAAATAAAACTATAAGAGACTAAATGTTAATTTAGCTTTTCAATTAGGTGTAGCATTAGAGAACTTACGAGTATTGAAGAATGATATTCAAACTCCCACATTCTTGTCACTATCGAATGTTAATTTAGTACAGCATATTGCCATCTTTTTCTTCACAGCTGGCCACCTTTTACGACTAATTGTAATAGATTTTTTTTTTGTTGAATTTATTGATTGGGTGATTCTGTGTCATTGTTGTATTTAATGTTTTCTGGAGAGCTTTACTCCATTCATGTTCTAACTTTCTTATATAAATCGATGTGTAATTCTATAAAGGGACGCATAAAATTGGTACATTATGTGATAAAATTATCTTTGTTAAAATATAGAATGTGCATTGGCCAGCTTAGACTACATCACAATACGTTTTGACCAATCTACTGTCACTACAAAAGTATTACGTTTTTATTTGACGTTGTCGACTATAAGATAATATATATATATATATATAGGAAAAGTAGACACACTATTAATGTTATATATATATATTATATTAATTTGTACAAAAAAATTTAATACCAAATTGAGCTAAATTTAACACTATTCTCTGTCTAACGCTAGAGATGATGGGCAAGATGCGGTTGGTACCTCACGCATCAGAGGTTGTACAAATGGAGGTGCCTTACTTCAATTTCAAATCTCAACTATCACATAAATGGAAAAGCTTCAAAATGTTATAACTAACCTCACAAGATTCAGTTGGTGCTTGATAGAGAGAGTAAGATTGCCCTATTTCTCTCTTTCTCTCTCATCAATTTTTCCTTTCTAATTTTTTTTATAGAAAAATATGGAAAATATGTGGGCAGGAATAGTTGCCTTGGAAAATACGCAGTACTATCTTAAATGCATACATGTGAAAGTGTTTTTGATATTTATACAAATGACACTATTTTAATCCTACAAGCTGTAAAGTATAAAAGCATAGGAAAAAAAATACAGTACCTTCATGAATACCATTAACAATTGAGCAGAGAAAAGATAACAAAAGACTCCCCTTTTTGTGATATGTCATAAACATTGAGAGAGTTCTATTTTTTTGTGTAAATTTTTGGTAGGTTGACTTTATTTTGTTATAGCGTGACAATGACCCATCAACATTTCTTCTTCTAAATAAATGTGTGACTTTTAGTGGCTTTGAAGGGCTACAACTTAATATAGTAATATGGCCTATATGGAGGAAAAAAAAAATTGAATATGATTTGGGCCAATTTTGAATTTCCAATGAATTGAATTTTAATACGAACCCATTTTAAACCCGACCATCTTATAAACGTATAATTCTACTAATAGAAGAAGAATATATTTTTGTGATATTTTTCTAGTTCAAATACATAGGTTAGAGATATTTTGGTAAGAGGTTTTGACTTCACGCATATTAGTGAAGAAGAAAAAAGAGTCATATGGTGTACCGATAAATTTGTTTTTATCTAAATTTACACTTTAAATGATGGCGAGTGTGCATTGTTTTTTGGTTCATATTTTGAAAAATTACTAATTAGCGAATATTCGACTCTTCATTTAACTATAATAAAGAAAGGAAAAAAGGGCGAGAAATACTTGTTCAGATTAGTTTGAGGTTTGGATTATATATATAAAAAGAGAAAAATCACCTGGGATAAGTTGTATTGCAAAAATTAATTCCTCAAAAGTAAAGAAAATTCATATTCTCAGATGTGGGTAACTCATGGACAATTTGTTGTGAATACAAACGACGAGGATAAGTTAATTGATAACTCATTATTACTAATAATGAAGCTCGATCGAGTAAGTTGATTTAGTTATCTCATGACCAAACAATTGCCCCAATTTTCAAATTAAAAACCATGTTTCTTTTATGGTGCATGCAGTGGTGTAGCCAGAATTTTAATTTAATAGATTTTTAATTAACACTAATTAAATAAAGAGAAATTATTTGCAAGTATAATAACATTATATATATAAATTGAAATATTAAATATTTATTACACATAGAGATGATCAACAACGTACAACATCTATTATAGAATACGAGTTGCAAGAAATGAAAAAAAAAAGAAGGTGAAACCAAAGCCGGAGTTCGTAGTACCTTTTCTAATTTTTGAAAAGAAAAAAACTATCATTTCCCTTCTACTTTTATGAAATATTGGTAAGAAATGCATTCAATCCAATATCCCTTTACTTATAATATTTACATAATTGTATATAATTAATATTTTTGAATGACTCAACCGATTTCAAAAAAATAAATAAATCAATTTGGTCACAATATTAATTGCGGCAAAAAAATTTACGGCACATTCACAAAATTAAATGGGACATAAATAATCTTAAGAGTTAACCTACTCGATACTTGAATGGCTCAATCACAAATTTAAAACCAGTATCTTAATTTTCCATTGCCTCACTGGCTAAACGCCTAAACTCCATGACTTAATCAATGCCTTTGATGGCTCAATGATAAATTTCAATTTAATTTTAACCTACTTTTCTTTTTATGTGCTACTGTTTATAGCCCAGTGCCGACTTAACAAACCCACCTCTTCTTCTTTTCTAAACTAATTCTAATTATACTACTAACTCCAAGATTTTGGGAAGTTACAAATCCAACTTCATACTTTTCAAATTTTACACAAAGATCTTTATAAAAGAAGATTCACTATAGTTAAAAAAAGAAATTTCTAATTCAAGTGGAGGCTAAAACCCCTACAAGCACTACACTCCCCCGAACCTCTGGATACATAGTAAAACATGTATAGTCTTTTTTTAAATGTGTTGTAACTTATTGTGTGGGTGAGTTAGTCTAGCGGTAAAAACATTCACTAAAATCAAGAGATTTTAGGTTTGACTTACATCTTAGATGGAGTGAGGGGTTTTCTTCGTTATGTAGCGAAGGAAGAGTTAAATTTTTATGTTGCTTTGAAAGAATCTTTTGCCTAATTAATTTCATTACATGCATTTTTTCAAAGCCTTGGCCACCTGCAATGGAAGTGTAAAGACACAGCCATGTGCCTCTAAGGTATTAGCCCATTCTAGTAGTATTAAGAACCATGTGAATGTACTGCAATTGGGGGGCACCCACATGAACAAGGGGGCAATGTGTATTGACAAAAGAATTAAATCAGAATTAAAACTTAATAACGGGAATGGCCCCCATCTTGATTTTGATACTAAGTTTTACAGGTCATGCGGTTTATATAAAGTAGTAACATACTCCTATGATTAAAACATAGGTTTTCAATCCGATTCTTTTTTTTTTTACGAATAAAATCTCAAGCATATTCGTGACTATGTATCAAAAGTATAAAAAGAGGTAAAAAGTTTTCCAAACTGCCCTTGAAACTTCTAGAACATGCGGGAAAAGGAAAATAGAATAGAGTTTAAAATCCAATAACTTGTAACTTCGAACGCCAAGATATCAAAGTGTATCAATAGACTGACAAAATGAATATTTTAAAAAATAACAATATCAAAAGAGTACACCTGGCCATTCCCTTAGTATTTAAATTAATGCTTTGTGCAAAGTACGTCCAAGAGTTTTGTGGGCCCACTTTGGAAGAACAACTGTTTCATGGGCTTCAAATCCGGTCCAAGTACAAGCACTACTCTTTTTGTTTTTTTTGTTTTGATATTGAAACACAGTCAATACTCATTAAACTTTCGCAAATTGTCAAAATATTAGATGCAAAAATGATATCGTCGGCAACATTATGTTTATTCATGTTCTTATTTATTTAATGAATGATAAACTGTTATTATGATCATGTTAACCTTAACACGCTGTTTAAAGAATATATGAAAAATCTATATACAAAAATGTTATAGAATTCAAATAAATATTAACACTGACACTCATATCCAATTTCATTGTGTTTAATAAATGTGTTGATATATGGGATTAAGCTTACACCGTAAAAAGTGCTATTATTCTTTAAGAAAGTTCAGATTCAAGTCTCTTCTCTATCCTTCTCACTCTCGTTAACTAACTCAAGATTCAAATGTATCCATCGCTTTTATTAAAAAAAATGAAAAATGTGTTGGCGGGTCAATCCGGTGGTTTGTTTCCTTTGTTCAAATTGACGATTATAGTTGTTACAAAAGAGAAAAATAGTTGTGCGAATAAAAGCAAAACTAGTTTTGAAGAGAGGTTAAATGGAATTGAAGAGGGATTTTTCAGCCCTAATTAACAAAATACCCATCTTTCAAAATTGAAATAGGGTGTGGTCTCAGAGTGGCCCATTGTTGTTTTATTTTTCTGAAGGAAGCCCATTGTTAGTAAGTCCATCACAAAATAAAGAGCATATGTATACCTGACCAGGAAGGTAGTAAATTTTTTTGAAGGCTTTTTTTTTTTTTTTGAAGGCTTACGGTAGTAGATAAAGATGGAGAATTTTGATAAATTTACAGATGAGGCCTCTTTGAAAATATCTCAAAAACTTGAATTTACCTTTGATATTTACATTAGCTGTTGGTTTTACTACGGCAAAAATTTTATCCACATGTTGATGGAGATAAATAAAGAGAGCAGTGGAAAGTATAAAGTGCAAATAACTAAGAATTAAAATAAATTCAGAAAATGTACGGTTTCAATTTTACCAGTCAATCTAGTACTATATATTAAGTGCATCAATAAGGTCCGGTGGGTATACAAAATTAGTCAAAAATTACTATAAAATAGTATCAATAACAAGAAGATTTGAACTCATTACTTCAAAAATAATTAGTACATTTAATTATCACCAAACCAATTATAATCATATATTTTACTTTAAAAAATTACTAAGTATCATATTACACACGTAGAGTGCGTCTTCAGTTAGACTAATAAATATGATTATTGCCCTGTTTTAGTACTTTGTAAACAGAAAAATAAATAAATATTGTTAGCTAATGTAATGGATCGAGATACATATTTTAATTTCAAAGATGCTAATTACTTAATTTATTTCAAAAAAGCTCAAGAACAGATTAACACACAATTAAAGGGTCATTTCTTGAGAGAAAACAGTATTAAGAAATTGCTTAGCGGTGTAAGATGCTCCTTTTTGTTAACGGTCCCTAAAGCCAAAAGGCATTTAATTTTTTGTGTAGATCACAAGTTGGGGTTGGGTTGTTGAGAAACAAAATACCTAATCTTTCATTATCCTTCTCAAAACACCATCATACTTTTCTTTAAGTCCCTATCAACCCTCAAATCTCTTAACTAAAAATTTGATTTATAATTAAGCATTTTTTAATAATCAACATTTTGTTTATGGTCAAATACCTTATATATGGAAAAAAAAAAAACAATTAGCCATATGAAAAATAGTACGTCATTGCATGCATTAATAATGTTCTCCAGTATAATAGTGACATTGTGTATAGATATATAATGTAAGTCTATGATAAATTACTCCAAATTTTTGATACATGTAAAGACGACACAATTCTAATCTATGTAGATTCGATTTTAACAACTAAGATCATGTAGATAAATCAATTAATGTCAACCCATTCTATTTCAAACACGTGACATTGAAGCGGATTTTTTCTTATCTAACTACTCCACTAACTTTGTGCTAGTAAATATACCGCGTTAATCTCCTTTCGTCGTCATTGCATTTCCAACCGAGGTCCTATCTCAAAAACACCAAGTATAACCCCCACCTAACTTGACCCAAAATCCATTAAGAACCCATGTGATCTTATTTTGATCGATAACCAAAGGGATTGCGTGTTCAACGTCTATAAAAAAATATCTATGAAATTTTAGGTTATGAAGCAATTACAAGAGGTACAAAAAGGGCAATAATCGTTATGGAAATG
Source organism: Lonicera japonica (assembly GCA_021464415.1). Lineage (NCBI taxonomy): Eukaryota > Viridiplantae > Streptophyta > Magnoliopsida > Dipsacales > Caprifoliaceae > Lonicera > Lonicera japonica. The sequence continues at coordinate 39,887,602 of CM038469.1, read as the reverse complement.
AGATTAATTATTCAAACTATGAAGACAGCTGAAATCTAGTTCAATTTTGGCACTAACGCATTATGGGTAGTATATATTATTTTGTGCAATAAAATAGGTGCCTAATTACCACAAAAAAATGGCTAAATTAAAAGTTTGGTGCACCTCGTTTATATAAACTCATAAACGTACTACACTAGCACCATTGAACCAATTATGTTATTGTATTTGATTATTTCGTACTCGTGAATCGAAAACAGTGAAGTGGCATATAGAGGATGATTTTGGTTATATGCAATTTTTTGTGCATGGAGAGGGGCCCAGCGAGGGGCCGAGCCGGGCCTACCAACCATTTAAAAGTTCTATTATCAATTCTGAAAAAATAGGCAGAATTTGATATTAGTGGGGGACATGATTAATATTAAGTAAAAAAAAAAAATTACATATAACAATAACATGACATACATATACGTGTGTATACATACATACATATATATATATATATATATATATATTAGATTTTAGCCATTTAATCAAAATATTCTTAAAATTGATCAGGTGGTGATTATTATTATTTTCCGTCAACTTTAGTAACTAAAATTGAAGAAAGGGTCAAAGTTGTGGCGCTTAAGTGGAACTGCCCTCACAATTTAATAATCATTTACGTAATTTACTTTTTTATATAAAAATAATTCCGATCTTAACCCCAAGGTTCTGAAAAATTACAAGCTTACACTGGAAGAAAAAAATGATAGAAAAATAATATTCCAAATTGCCTTGATGCCATCTATAAACCCGTAAACTTAATTGTAATTGATGTACTTAACACAAAATTAATTTCCAAAATATCTAAGAATTGAACAAAGTATACATCTTCTGTCTCTAGCCTTCTTTCCTTTCTCACATCATATTCAATTGTCAATTCCACATATAATCTATTGAAAGACATTTTAACGACGAGATCAAAACAAAAAAAAGCTAGGGACATGTGATTCCATATACATGGTGGATAATAATTTCCAATTATGTAACTGGAAGTCCAATCATTTTTGTTATTAGATTGATTAAACATGGATAAATGTAACAATAAGGATAAATTAAGGACAAATTGGATTGACAAAAGGGGCAATTAAAAAAAAGGGCTTATTAGAGAAAGATTTTCACACTAAGGCCAAGGAATAATTTTTTTTTAAATAAAGGGCCTATTTTTTATTTTATTGATAATATGACATGTGTGTCTTTTTTTCATTATAAAATGACATCCCAACCCTTAAAATAAACTAAAAAAATATCAATATGCATTAAAATATGGACTGCAATATGAACTTTGCAGTCTATATTTCACTGCAATATGAACTTTGCAGTTCATATTTCACTGCAATGTGAACTTTGCAGTCGATATTTTTAGTGCAAAGTTCATATTGCAGTCCATATTTTACTGCAATGTGAACTTTGCAGTCCATATTTTTAGTGCAAAGTTCATATTGCAGTACATATTTCACTGCAATATGAACTTTGCAGTTCATATTTTATTGCAATATGAACTTTGCAGTCCATATTTTTTGTGAAAATTTCATAAAAAGGGGTAATTTAGGTAATACATAACATGTTTTTATTAATTAAATGATATTTAAATTTATTCAAATACATTCATTTAAAATATAAAACAAAATAGGCCTCTTACACTAATTACCAATTAAAAATAGGCCCTTTATTCAAATTACCAATTAAAAATAGGCCCTTCATTCAAAAAAATATTATTCATTGGATTTTTGGTAAAAATCAATGTATAATAAGCCCTTCTACCTAATTTCTAGTTGACAAAATTAAAAAGTTTAAAAACAAACCTTAATTCTTTTTTTCTTGTTTAATTTTAAAGTTAAGGACAGACTAAAATATTTTTTATTTTTAGGGTTAAGGATAGACTAAGATTTTAAGGTTAAGGACAGACTAAAATATTGACCAAATTACATAGAAAAGCTCTCTAATGATTCTAGGGTTTTGAATTTCATTGGTGGGCCGGAATCATTTTTTAGTCTATGCTAATCAAGTAATCTTCATTCTAGATTGGGTTTCTACACCACTATTTAATTTGATGACACCAAAAATTTAAATTAAGGTTTATTACCCCCGCAAGGATATTCTCAACAGAATCTATGATTGTTTTTGACATTGTCATCATGTTTTTATTTAAATTCACTATTATAAATACGATATATATATATATATATATATATTGTAGGGCGACTTTTTCTAAGTCTGACTTTGGGATTGGGAGAATGTTCCTCCTCAGTTTATTTCTGATATAATCTTTTCCAGTTAATACAATTGCAATATTTGTTTTCAAAAAAAAAATACGATATCTATTGTGCATGTGCTTGTGTAATATATATAACTAGAGAATCCCAACCTGTCTTTTTTGAAAGGGATACGCATTGAATTAGAAGTTTATGTACATAAAAGTGTGTTTTATTTATGAAGTTTTTCTTAAGAGCTGGCTAATCTAGAGTAAGACCACACCTTTAAAGATGGCTCAAGAGTGGCAGAAAAAAAGGTTGAATCCCATTAGGGTAGTTTCAAATCCCTCCCAAGAACCGTTGACAAGGAAGAGTTATTGTTCTTTGAATTGTGTAGCCTACTAGATGTTACGACAATAAAACATTCCACAAAATGAAATGAAGTTGGCATATAATTAACAAGATAAGTCATGTTCATATCTAGAATTTTTAACACAAACACGTTGTGTTGTGACCGTGTCTATATTTTTTAACGAAATTATTATGAACTTAAACTTATGTCGTATTAATCGCATCTAGTCTCATCAATCGTCTCTTACTGTCTCTAAATGAGAGAAAATAATTGTTGATTGATGGGTTGTGTACCAGTAATGGCAAATATTGGGCCACATTAGTATTCACATAGCTAGAAGATCCAAGCAAGGACGCGTACCAGTATTAGCCTTAGTACTCATACCAGAACACAAAAACGCGGGATATTTAGTTTCCATATATTATTGGATTGTATAATTGTCATATATATCCAGTTTCCTTGTTGATATAGTTGTTTTATATCAAATCTCTACGCTAGATTATGATTTATTCCTTTCATTCTTTATCTTGTAATTAACACTGTATATCTAGAGTTTTTCTTAATATATCCAATTCATTCAATTTAATATGGAAGAATCAGTCACTAAATTCATATTTATACATGGTATAAAAAGAATTTATATCCTAGACCAAGCTTGTACATTTTTGCATTTGCAAGTCCGTATTGTTTCTTTTGAAACTCGTAATCCATATTCTTTTTTCTTTGAAGATTCATAGTCTTTTTTAAAGATTCGTATTGTTTTCTTTAAACTTTTATCTTGAATATTAACGTAATTTTTTCACAAATCGTGGTCTAATAAGACAATATTCCCTTTCCAATCGGAATCACTCTTAATGAGACCAATTATACATTGTCATCTCAATTCATAGAGATACGTATCAGCGCTCGCAATAGTGCTGGATACATCATTGGAGAAACAAATAAACCTGCATGTGGAGATCCAAAACCCTATTACAAGAGATGAATTTATCATGTTGTCCTAGACTATCATAATAAATAATGTCTTAGTCATTCAATCTCTTGAAAATAATTTATTGTCAGTTAGCAAAATTACCTCCGCTCTTAAATGTACTATAACATTTTGGCTCTCATTCTATGTTTTTCAGGACATTTTAACCAGGAAGATTCTTGGTTATGGTGTTAGATGTGGTAAACTCTATTACTTGGAATTGACAAAAAATGGGGGATCAAAACTCAATTAGGCAAATCAAAATAGTATTGAGAAAAAGGCTAAAGAAGCCTTTTGGTTATGGCACCGAAAACTAGTACGCCTTTCATTTGATTATCTTAAGAAGTTAAAGCCATATATGTTTTCAGTTTTGAATAAATCACATTTTAATTGTTATATTTGTGAATTGGCAAAAAGCCATCGTGTTACATATTCACTTAGTTTGAATAAAAGTGTATAACATTTATTCACTCGGATGTTTGGGGTGTTACTAAAATTTCATATATTTCTAAATCTCGTTACTTTGTTATTTTTATTGATGAATGCACTCGAATGACTTGGGTATCCTTACTTTATAAAAAGTGTGATGTGTTTACATTGTTTCAATTTTTTTCTAAGATGATGAACACTCGATATTAAAGACAGATTCATGTGTTACAATCTGACATTGGTACGAAGTATATGGACGCATCATTTAGGAGTTTTTTTAAGGCAACATGGGATTCGGCATCAAACAGTTGCACATATACATTACAGTAAAATGGATTAACTAAGAGGAAGAACAAACTAATTATGGAGGTAATCTGTGCCTCTCTTTTGGCATGAACATGCCTCGATTTTATTGGGGAAAAGCAGTGAAATATACCACGTATTTCATTAATTGAACTTCTTCTCGAGTTGTACATTTTTAAACTCCTCAACAAAAATTGGAATCATTTTTCTTAGTGACTCACCTTCCCGGCCTTCGTAAAATCCTAAGATTATATGGTTTCTATTAGTAAAATCCAAAGATCAGTTAACAGATGTGCTTACAAAGGCAGTCTCTAGGAAAGTTTTCCTTAACGAAATCGACAAGTTGGGCATGATTAATATTTATGCTCCAACTTGAGGGGGAGTGTTGAATGATGGGTTGCATATCAGTATTGGATCACACTGGTACGCATATAGCCCGAAGATTCAAGCGAGGACGCATATCAGTATCAGCTTAAGTTGTCATATTGATATGCAAAAATACAGGATATTTAGCATATATTGTTGGATTGTATAGTTTTCATATATATATATATATAGTTTCCTTGTTAATATAGTGGGTAATTAGCAAAACTGACCCTTAAAGTTTAGACATCCTAATTTGTAACCCTCATAAGAACCCTAAAAAGTACCTTTTGTGAGTCCGAGACTTACCTACACATTAAAAACTACTCTGGGAGGTTTGTCGTCCAAACTAACTTATCTTTGGACAAACCCCCATTCATTGCACGACAAGTTTTCCAAATACAGACCAATCACCTTCTGACACATCAGTCTGTCAGAGGCATCACTTTAGCAGTTTGTCGCACGACATATGGCCATTTGTAGCATGACGTTTCTCTATTCTTGGGGAATGTAGCGCGACAATCATTGTCGAGCCCTATAAATAGGCCAACAACCTCAAGGGTTTAGGAGGGCAACTTCGAGGCTAAAAAACCTCTATTATTCTCTTTAATTTTTTGATCTTTGAAGTGCTATCAAGTACAATATATAGTATCGTCTATTTCTTGAATAATTCCTAAGTCCTTTCTCAATACTCGACGTATTTTATTCTGGAGTCGAATTCTCGATAATATCTGGAGAAAAAAAAGCTAATACCCGTCTGAGTATCTTCTATCGCATTATATTTTCTTTCTTTATTTCTTATATATATCGTCGGGAAGGTAACAAAACTTTCTTCTAGTATTTAAATTATAGTGTTGTGTACTTGTTTAATTTTATATATGTTGGTTTGTCCACTTTTTAATTGGATAAACATATTGTCAAAATTGTCAATAGTCTATTGTTTCCAAAACAAAACCCTGATAAAATCCTTTGTAAAAACTAGAAGAAGTAAGTCTATTATCGTCTAAATAAAACCCCGTTTTTAAAACCTGGAAAATAAAACTTACTTAAGAATTAAAGCCCAAATATATCCTGTCTTTCATATAGACTGTAATATATCTGATACACTCTCCTCAAGAGTTCATTTCCATATCAAATCAAATTCCAACAAGATCCGATCTTTTCTCAAAAGTTAACCAAAACAAAGATAAATCGACATTGTCATATGAGGAAACAATACCGAAATATCTTTTTTATTTTAAAACATATAAACTTTGTCATTAGTACTTTGATTTTAATAAAACCAAAAACATCGGATCACGGAATATAGGGTTCTTATCCCTTTCTCCGTTTTCCTTAAAGTCAGGTTTATTTACAAATTCTTTTCGGAAAGTGGTAAACCGTTAGTAAAAGCATTCAATTTTTTCAACAAAGAATAAACATATAAAAACACTAGAGATTGAAAAGGCGGAATGGGTACTTAACACCTTCCTAAACTGTAATATAGTTCCCAAACATTATAGAATCCCGATTTCGTAAACAAACGTGTAAGAAAAGGCTTATATATAGCATTTTTCCTTACACAACTATTTTGTCCGTTTTCTCGTAAAACGTACTGGAGACTCTAAACGAACCTTTTTGTATTTAGAAATATAAAATAAAAATGTCCAAACCTGATTTATCATTATATCGAAGCAAATGAAACGACAAAATTCGTTGCGATTTTTCAGACCCCCAAACTAGAAGTTGAGACCCAAGGGTCGCATTTGCGGATTCTCACATAAAGTTTGACACAAATCCCTCACTGGTCCCTAAAGTTAAATTTTTGGTTGAAACATCCTTGAAGTTTCTAATTTTGGTTGAAACAACTTTAAAGTTTATAATTTCATTTAAAACATCCTTAATGTTTCTAATTTTGATTAAAGCATCTTTAAAGTTTCTAATTCTGGTTGAAGCATCCAAAAATGCCTCTTAAAAGAGTAGTTCGTAATAATTATGCGCGTTTTTCATGCATCTTTTATCGGGGCATCCAGTTTTGAACTAGTGAAAGAAAATTCGAAACTTTAAGGACGTTTCAACTGAAAATTGAACTTTATGGACAAGCAAGAGATTCGGGTCACACTTTAGGGGTTATAATTAACTTGCATCAAATCTCTAAGCTTAATTAAGATTTATTTATTTCCTTTTTACCTTGTAATTAATATATCAAGGTTTTCTCTTGTATCTAATTCATTCAATTAAATATACAAATATTATTCATTGAATTTAATTTCTACAATAATTTATTTATACTCGTGTTGAGATGTGTCCATTAGGATCAATGCAACAATATAATAATCGTGCCTGTTAAATTGTATCAATCACGTTTAGTTAGATAATATTCGAATTTGCTAAAAATAACATAATTTCATTTGGTGTTGTATTCCTCACTTTCTATATTTCGTAATATCAAGTCATCTCAGGCAAAAAAATCACAAATGGCTACTCATATATAGTTGTTTTGGGCCACGTTCCGAATTCAGGAAATTTGGTAAATACATACCGGCCTCTACCCAACTGAATCAGTGGGGATTGCATGTGCCATATCGGATGATTTTTTGGGCAAATTAACTTATCCTTAATTAGCATGTAATATAATTGACTGAATTATTCTTAACATTGTTAACGCAATCTAAACAAATTCGTTTGGAGTAAAATTAAATCAGATAAAAGTAGGAGTTATTAGAGATTAAATTAAAACTAATTAATAATGGGTGAAATAGTTTTTTTTTTTTTAGTTTAACACGTGGACCGACTATATTTAGTGATATGGAGATCGTGTGGCAGGTAGCCGAGCCCTAACACATGAGTTATAGTCTTTGCTTTGATAGCCTATTAGCTGGACATCGAGCATGATATATATTGTTAGCCTACTAGCTAAATAACAGTTTAATCTTTTAGAAGAAATAGTTCCTAACATAGTATCTTGATTTGGTTTGTCTACACGTGCTTGTGGTGATCGAAAGTGAGAAGTATTAGGGAGCATAGTATGCTTTGTTAGCCTACCGCCTAACCATTTAAACTTTCACCATAGTTTTAATGAGCCATATCTATACTAATGTAAATTTAAAGGTTAATGAAGTAGTTATGACACCAACAAATAAAATTTTCAATTTTGTCCATTTTATTTCTATTTTGGAAAAAAGTATGTTATCAATGAGGTTGAAACACGCAATCTCGCTCGAGGTTAAAAAAAAAGATATTTTAGCCATTAAATCAACACAAATTTTATATTTTATTTTTCTCATTTTAAATTATATCAATACGTGCAAAAAAATAATGTGTGCGGGTCCATTTATAATGTAAAGAAACTATAACCGCAAATGCATTATTATTTACAAAAGTAATAAATCTCAAGGATTTGTTTTTTTCTTTTATTCTTTTAATTATATAGATGAAAATTGAACCTATATATAATTCCTCTATGTAAACTAACAAAAGCCAATATAATCACTTCGGCTACAAAGAAATGAGCCACCAAAAAATTGTTTTAGCGGCCACATTTACTATTTTACTAAAGAGGTCATGCGTTTATTTTTTCCTCTCGCCAATATATTTACAAAATAATAAGAAAAATGCTTGGATTTAAACTATTTTATACCAAAAATGAATATAAATTGATGTAGTTTTTTTTTAATAAATTGATAGATCACACATTTAATGTATTATTTATCTCTTCTTTTTTTTGATTAATACTATAATAGTCCTTTCTAAAATTTGTAAAAAAAAGTTTGAGTAAATTTAACACGTATTATTACCAAATTATAAATTATTGAGGGGGAATTAACCTTCTTCTCAAATGGACTATTATCGCGAAGGTTCACTAGTGAACCTAATATAGTAAAGCGTGGGACGTGGGTCCACTTTAGCAAGCTAAGGTTTTCAATCTCTCTCTCTATATATATATATGCCTCCTAGGGTTAGGGTTCGCAATAACATAACTTTCTCTTCTCTGTCCCTGTCTCTCTCTCTCTCTCTCTCTCTCTCAACCATTTGAAGAGAAATTCTAGAGCAAGAACAAAAAGAGAAGGAAAAATGAAGAAAACCCAACTGGTCCACAAAAGAGAGGATTCTTCAACAAACTCAGCTTTCACAGTTAGGAGTGTGAGATATGGGGAGTGCCAAAAGAATCATGCCGCCGGTATCGGTGGCTATGCCGTGGATGGGTGCAGGGAGTTCATGGCCAGCGGTGAGGAGGAGACCGATGGTGCGCTTACTTGTGCCGCTTGCGGTTGCCACCGGAGCTTCCACCGGAGGCAAGTCCAAGCTGAAGTAGTGTGTGATTATTCATCTTCAAATGAGACATAGAACAAGACTATTACAATGCGGAAGTGCTACGTAGACCAACTTAAATCGGTAATTTTATAACTCAAAATAATGATGCGTCTAATACTTAATTAAGTTGTTCCTCAGTATACTTTCTTACACATCATTTCGAGTTATGAATTTGGTCAGCTTAGTTGATCTGTGTAGCATTAGGTACTCTCTATTTCATGTATATTTTGTATTTGTAATCTTGTTGTTTCTTTAATTTTTTGGCTTTTTGTTTTCTATTAATTATGTTTGGTTCGCTGTGTGTGTGGAGGTGGTTGTACTAGAAGTTTTCATTGATTGATTGAACTGAGTGAAGTTTTATTGTGATAATAAAGTACAAAATGTGAAATGAAATTGTTGTGTTTCTTGATGGATATTATTCGTTTTTTAATTTTGCTTATAGGAACATGCTTCATGTATTGGTGTTTCTGGTTGCAATTTTATCTCATTTCAACACCAGCAAGAGGGTAGGCAGATGTATGTATAAATATCCCCCCTCCCATTTCCTTGTTAGTTTCTTAGGAGATAGTTTGGTGACAAAAGCGACTTCATCAAATATCGCTACTAACCAATTAAGAACAAAATTAACTCAACTCATTTTGTACGATGAAAATTGATTTCATGAAAAATTATGTTATCGAGCACAACAAAACAGGGAATGAAGAATATTTGAGCATATTCCATTGAAATTGATTCAGAGCAAACATAACCTATATATTGAAATTATATTGAACGTGGAGTTGGGGCCTCGAAATGAATCCGTTTTCCAATGGAAACGTCCAATGCTACTTCTGTATATATATATCCATCTCTGGTAGCTTTTGAGTCCATCAATTTTAATTACTTTAGGTTTGACATGAAATTTGGATGAACAAAAGGATTGAGAGAATGAAAATAATAGACTTCATATTTCTGTGATTACTTCTCCAAAACATCAAATAATTAGTTCTGCTGCTAGTATTGGCGATACAGTAAAAAAAAATGTGACGAACTTGTGTTTATGTGATAAGAACAATAATGCAAAACCTCATTATACGTATGTGGACCACGCGATAAATAAATTTTTTCGAAGGGGTCAAACGCAAATATAGAAGTTTGGTATCCACATTGTCCGAGGCACGAGTTTATCACACATTAATAATGTTTGTGCATGTTAAATGAGAGGAAATTATATATTTTTATACTCTTTCATAATGGTGCACCTTCTTATTTAATTTCCTTAGGAAGGGAGAGCTTTTTTTTTTCCTTGAAAATATATTTAAGTATTTAAGACTTGATCCTATTGAAATTTTCAATTATATTTTGAGATCTTTTTTCCTATTTCTAATTAGGGATATAAACCATAGCAATTACAATAAGGAATATATTAAGCAGTCTAATCTGGACCCTCATATATCTAATCATGTTTGTTGTTATGATGAGGTGTTCTTTAATTATGCCTAAAAAGGTGATTAAAGCAGCTTAAACTAAAACCCACTGAAATTTTGTTGGTTTGATTTCACTTCTTTTTATCAGTCAATGGATTTGACTATTATCAAGCCAAGACTACAGATAAGTGTTATATATATATATATATATATATACCACGTAATAACATATGTCAAAAACACTACATATTATTTATTTAAAAAACTTTTTTTATTTCAGCCACACAATTCTTTCTCTCCTTAAATATTTTCAAATTCAAAAACCATGACCATTTATTATATAGATTAGATCGTAACCTATGCTAAATGCACTATTCACCTTTAAAAAAGTATCTTCAATCTCAATCACACAATTTATTATCTCCATACATATTAAAGTAATTAACTATATTTTTATACCAAATTTTGCTTCCACAAGATGATCTCTTTCTATATATTGACATTTAATAGATCACATGTCTAATTCTAAAAAGAGTTTAAAATAATTAGTTCAAACCATTTTTCTACACTAACCAAAGGAATTCTAGCTCTGCCATTGAACTAGATTTTTATTAATCAAGCATACCAAATTGCTTGACAAATATAAACCAAGAGAAATATAATTAAAAAGGTGACATTTCAATATGGTAATTATACACAAATGAAATGTATTGTGATCGATAAACTATGGGTCCATGCACAACGTACTAATATTCCAACCAAGCTATAGTGGCCGCATAATATGATGGAGCACTTTAGATCTATAACAATTTTATGTGTCCTAAAATTGTAGAAATTAAAATACGTAGTTGGATCTATAAACCCTGATAAATTAAAAACCTTTCTACTAAACTACAAAGACTAGAACAAAATATCTTTGAATAGGGCCTAACAAGTTCAAGTGAGAAAAATGACAAGGATCAAACACATAACTTTTAGTTTCCTTCATAAGAAAAAGATGTTTATATAGATTCATTTTCATATGGTAAGATATGTGTCATATTTTCCCAATAACACCAAAATAATAATAATAATAATAATAATAATAATAATAATAATAATAATAATAATAATAATAATAATAATAATAATAATAATAAAGTTAGGACATCTCAAAACCAATTAGGATTATATAGGGTGATGTGGACTCCGTGTGGCCGTTGGGCCTACCACACACTTGAATAAGCCTTCCCCTTGTTATTATATTAAATTTTGGAACATCCAACCCAAAACAAATATATTCGCAATGGATAAAGTAGCACATAGAACTTATATATTGCTTTACAAGGCTTTGATTCCTGATGTGAGATTGTTGTCTCAACAATATATATACATAGAGTTATATGAATCATCTCTCATGTATATATATATAACAAATATAGATACCATATATACGGATTGGGACTTTTGAGAGTGTAAACTAATGAATTTTTTGATAAAATTTAGTGAAGATGATTTCCATATTTAGTAGACCATTTCCACCATATTTCATTAAATAATTCAATAAGGAAGTGGGTTAACTAAAAAACTGATATATATGCACATTTCTAGCCATTAAAATTTAAGATGTTCAATTAACCCACACTGGACTGAATTTTTTGATGAAATTTTGTGGAGATGATCTCAATGATTTGAAGATCATCTCCACCAAATTTTATCCAAAAATTCATTCATTTATTCTCTCAAAAGATTCAATTTGTATATATGATACGTATGTTTGGCATGTACGAGAAATTATATATATATATATATATATGCATGTGAACTGATGAAGCAACAATGTCCATGCATAAGTTAGGTGTCTAATGCGGAGAGGGAACAAACCTTTAGGTATACATTATACCATTTTCAATTGGGCATTTGTCAAATCCAACATCAATTATACCAAGTTAGTTTCTATATGAAAACTTTGCGAAATAAAGAAAGAACAGCTTTAATGGCATGGGGAGTGATACTAAAACTATATATAAGGAAATGGGGAAAGATACATATAAAATATATATTTATCTTACTCACAATTTGCTTACAAGATTTTTTTTCAAGACTACCTAACTTACAAAAAAGGATATTATGCAACATGTTTCCTAATTAGAGTAACTTATCACTTGGGTGCGCTTGTTTTATTATCTGAATGTTGAATCTAAATTCTAAAATCTGGTTATCAAGTCTGAAAATAAAAAAAATTGTTTGTTTTATGTCTAATTATAATACCTAAAAATTATATTGCCTCCCTTATGTTTGTGGGGTCACTGGACCTCACTTGATAGTTGAAATATACCTATGAATAGTGTAAATTTGGAATGCTTTTGAGTTAGCGTGTATAAACATCACCTATATTTATAAAAAATAGTTATTAGTGCTGTCAAATTATAAAAAAATAAAGCACCATCCATGTTAAGTTTAAAATTGGTTTTATTATTCTCTCATTTTCTATTTATTTTGATTAATAATTTATCTTATTTTGTTTTCTTTTCTCTCTTTAACTTCCAAACACTTGTAAGGAAATTCTTGAAAATTAAATACATATACCATAAATTTATATGTTCTTAAGAAATTTATATGTGATGATAATTTATCATCACATATAAATTGATGATAATTTATATGTTCTTAACAAATTGAGAAAATTTAAAATTGAGCAAACAAAACTAGTTATAATTCTTAGAATTGACAAAACAAATATACTATTAACATTATATAAGTTACAACCGTTTATATAGTGCCACTTTCCTTTACTAGATAGTATGATGATAAGTTTCGTAACATATTTTTTCTCTTGCTTTTGAGAAAGTATTCGATACGTTTAAAATATCATATATATACTCACGTTTATTGGTAAAACTTCAAGCAAGTTTCATTTTTTGTTTTAAGATGCAAGAATGGACTGCCAGAAGCCTAATATATCTCATGGGCTATGGAAATCTGAATCATTCTGCTTTTGGGCCTTGTAGTTCTAAAAACGAGAAGTAGTTAAACAAGCTTGGCCTTCCTCCAAAAGATAAAGTTACATTCAACAAATGAGACACACTTCTTCAGTAAAAGAAATATCTCAATTTAGGGCCGGCTCTTAATTTGAGCCGAAGTGAAATATTTTTCACCAAGGTAAATATGAATATTATTTATAAGGTAAAAAATTTATATATAACATTTGGGTTTAAGAAAATGCTATTCTTGTTTTTAATTGTTTAACAATATTTTATACAACTAGTGTGGCTAAGTCCTGATAAATATATTTTTCCGATTAATTTTTTTAGTATGTTTTTTAAAGTAACTATTTTTTTTGTAGAGGTTCAGAATTGTACGAATTTTTTGTAGCTAAGCCTTTACTATATTTTAAAAAGTTATAAGGACAAAATTTTCAATCATTTCACATAATCCCGTATATCCCAAAATTTATTTTGCTTTACTTTCTCTCTCATAAAATTTTTAAAACACCATAACTTTAAATCCAAAAATCGGAATTAGATAAAAAATATATATTTGAAACCTTCTCATCAAAATCTATAAAATAAGATCCATTGTAACTATTTTTTGAGTTTTTTTAATTGGTTGAAAAAAACTCCAACAAAAATCAAATTCACATTTCAACCTACTTTCACGCTTCTCAAAAATTTAACTCAAAAACTCAACTTAAAACATCAACCAAAAACTTATACCGGACAAGTCTTTTATTTTGGCAATGTATACATATGTATATGGAAAGCTAAAATTAAAGGAGTGTTTTGGAAAATTGTGAAGTATAAGAATTTTTTTTGCATTTTAGCCATGTGTTTTTCAAAAAGAAGGGCCAATCGAAGATCCCAAAATATATTCATAAAAAAGAAATATAGGCAGTGGCGGATCCAGTATTATGTGGCCAATCGGGTTTAGTGTAAAAGTTCTAAAAACTTTTACAAAGAAAATAATGTTAAAAAGACAAAAAGGTAGTACTTTTATTCATAATTCATAACAAAACCAATAATAACAGCAATAGAAACAATAGCAACAATAATAATAGCAATGTAACAATATAAACAAATTCTATGATTAAGAATATCCAAACAGCCTCAAAGATTAAAAATCAAATCACATATATAATGCAGCGGCCAAGTTTACTTGAGTATAAAAGTAATATAAGCAAATGTTCACAACAGTAAAATTAGCCGATTCAACAGCAATAATCAACTCATAAAATTAGATTAGGAAGAAAAGGATAGTACCTGATTTGAAGAAAATTAACCAAGCAAATTCAGAAAAATAGGACCAATATTTGAAAAAGAAAAACTTTCAAAAAGCATATCCGAATACAAATGCACAGCTCAGATCTGTGTACACACAGCCACGGCATCACTAAGAACCCACAGCCACAGCACCACCGTGAACACCACCGAGTATTGCACCACAGCACAACCGAGTGTACAAAATAAATCCAAAAATCTTACAACAAATTTCAGGATACACAGCCAAATATACTGTGCTGTGTTCTGTTTTTGGAATGAAAGGTTTGAAAGTATTGTGTTGTGTTCTGTTTTTGGAGACGGGAAAGAAATTGAGCGAAGAGTTGATAGAGATGCAAATTTTTTTTTTAAACCTGGCCTTCCAAGGAGTCGTCCGACTCCTCTTGTTCCTTGGTGCGTCGGCCTCTAAATATAGGTCTAGAGGGGGGCATAAACCTTAGACATACATGTACGTACGATACTTGAGAGCATAAAAGGAAATAAAAAGACGCGCCAAGACTTAAAAGTATCTCTTTGAGGTTGTCCACCTACTTTAGCATTTTGCCAACTCACTCATATTGAATAAAAAACATTTGAATTATTCACACTAAAAAGTTTCCAAGCACTAAAAACATAGTGTCGTAAAGGAGTTGTGTCCCTTTCATCACATGGAGAGGCTCAACTAAATGAGGATTTTTAGTGTGAGATACAATCATGGGATTCAAATATCACCATATTTGGTTAATTAATTGAACTAATCCACGTTGTATTTGACTACTCCCATCTCCAAAAGATCAAACACTCATCATCAACTCGAATGTTGATACCCCATTACATTTAACTTCAATCACATCCCTTCATTATCTTTTTTATACTACATACATCTCACATTTCAACATAATTGACAGCTAAAAACACAACTTTTGTAATAATCTAATATGTAATGCTTGTTCCAAAAAAAGGGTGAGATGTAGTGTTTTAATTATGTTTCAAAAAGGGAAAAATTAAACTTTTAATTTGAAACATCCCATAAAACATAGTAAACTTAATGTTAAAACAAAGTAAGAGAGAAAAGCTAGTGTTTTCGCTTCGCAATCAAGTCAAACCGGAGTTGTCATCAAATTTAATGTTAGAATTTAAGGTCGAGATGAATTTGTGATTAATTTTTAAAACACATATAAAAAATTTATCATGAATAATTGACTGAAAAAATTAGGGTGGTAAAATTATCAAGCAATGTGAAACATTATAAGAATGACTTGAACCTCCGACCTTGTGGTTAAGGTTCTATGAGATTCAGTAGATTTATTTTTCATAAGTTACCTCACATTCATAAGATAACATTTCTGCAAAGTGCAAAACATCAAAGGAATTACATTACTTACATGCAGGTGGTGACCCACCTAAAACTTGAAATTTTAAATTTCACTATTTATGGGATGTGAAGGAATGCGCCATTTTCCAGTAAAAACGATTGTGAGCTAAGCTTATCTTAGGTGGTGTTATGATTTAATTTAACACCTAATGTAGCAACATTAAAATTGCCCAAAGAGTATCTTTTATTTTATTTTAAACTTGGCCCCTATTTCCGCGAAATACTTTTTCTCGGCAGATTTGCTACTTTTTTTAAGTTTTTGCGCAGCTTAACTAATTTCTGCTTGAGAGAGAGCATGCCGCTGATTGCTAAAGATTTTTGCAGTTGTTGAATTTGACCTGAAGAGCTCCTAGTTGAACCCATTGATAATTCCAGTATTGCCACCACTGAACCTCACTTGCTTGTTACTGGTTGCTTTTAATTTAGCAAATGCGGTGTCAAAAGTTGTGTGTCACCATGTAATTAATTTAATACTGCCTTTGCGAAAATTGACTGGGACCTAAGAGGAATCCACTAGAATCTAGGAAAAATCTCAAGTTCAAGTCTCTCGTCAAATGGGGTTTGAGCTATGTTTTCATTTTTTTTTATTTTTTTAGGGAAAAATCTCCTAATTTTATTAGATCATAGCAAATAACAAAATTTAGAGGAGGGCAAGAACCTTATCTCTAGGAAGATAATGAAAATTTAAAAGGAACAACTAAATTCTAAACATTACTTGAATTAAGCCGATTTATGAATCTCCCTTTTAAGCCTTCAACAAAGGCGCTTGGGCATGTCATATTGAACTTAATTTAAAAGAAAAGTATATTCTTGATCAAAGTGAGGTTGAGATGTACGTCATTCCCTTATATTGCTTTCTTAGTTTCTTCTTTCGATTCTTGGAATACACTATAGTGAGGCCATCTCTATCTTCTTTCATAAGAGTAATATTCGGATTTTGATTAATAACAACATTAGAACACGGGATTCTTGGAAAAGTTTTCACTAACCCGTGAGAAACAAGGACGTAGGCAGGGGGGCCCAGCTGGGCTGCAGCCCACCCCCAATTTTTTTTTTTTGTACTTAGAGTAGTTGCAAATTTGCAATATTTAAAATACTAGTCTAATCCAATCAACTATACAAATTTATTTATAATGCTTTAATTTATCCCAACTCACTTCATAATCTCTTTCACCAAATCTAATATATATATATATATATATATGTTTACTCATTTGTTCAATGTTGTTTATAGAAATTTCGTCTTCGTCTTCATCTTCTTTCTATCTTTTTTTTTATTTCAATTTTTAAATAGATTATTATAATTAATAATGGAATAAGCATTTTAGTAAAGTGAGCACAGTACTCAAAAAAAAAATCTTATGAGTGACAAAACGGCAAATAAGCAATTTAGTAATGTAATACTCGTTCCTTTTTAAACCTGTGACGGTAAAATTTTCTTTAGTTCCTAAATTTAAACCCGTTCATTTAAAATTGACTCATAACCTTTTAGATCAGCCCACCCCTTACGAAAATCCTGGATCCGCCCTTGGTGAGAAACAAATTCACTCTCAACCAAAGTCTCCTTCACTTTCCTCTTCTTCTTCAAGATCAGTACCTAAGTTATCAGGGGTGGACCCGGAATTTTTAGATGGGGTGGGCTGAACTGAGATACCAATTTTATTTATGGCTAAGCATTCATTTGATTTCAGCATGTAATTTTTTTTTGATATAGAACAAAAGGTGAAAAAAAATCACTTTTTAAATAAATAAAATAAAAAAAAATGGCAGAAAAAAAATTCCAATTTTTTTTTTGTTACGAAAAAATTATATGCAACAATTGAACTTAAATTTTAGTTTTACAGAAAAAAAATAACCTAAATGATATTTTGGAAGGATAAATTTAGCTAAATGATATACACAAAAATATTGTAAGTAAATAGGGGTGTTCATAAACCAAACCGGACTGGAGCGACCAACCGAACCGGACTGAAAAATAGGGTTTTATTTTTATTTTTATATGTCTAAAGGTCTGGTCCAATCTAATTGTTAATAAACCAAAACAGTTCGATTCGATCTTTGATCTTATAACTTAAAATACCTATAAAACCGGACTAGTTATCTATATAAAAATATAATTTTTTTTAAATATGCATTTATGTACAAGAAAGAAAAGAAAGTCTTACATTCCTTTTTCCCGTAAATCTATCGCCAATAACATCAGTCACCCACCCATCCCCACCCACGTGATTTCCCACTTATCTCTTCCCTTTCCTTTTCTCCTTTTTTTGTTCTCTATGTCTAACATGCTCTCTAATCTCTTCCTCTCTTTCCCACTGCTGTCTTTCTCTCTCTTGCATTTTTCTAAGTTCTCCTCCATTTACCCATCATCCATTCTCTTTCTATATGTGTGTATATACACATGTTTAAATAAATAGAAATCAAAGAAATACAAGATCGAAGACATCAGAAATCAAAGAAATACAAGATCGAAGAAATCGAAGGGGGTGTTAGTTCTCTTCTTTTCTCTCTATGTATGCATGTATATATACATATGTATACACATGTTTAAATAATTAGATCTAGGAAATGTTTTGTATAAATATATACAATTTTTTGTTGATTATATATGTATATTATAAATATATTTGTGTATGGATTTATTAGTTATAAAATGAGGTTATAGATCTGAATATGTTTTGATTTTTCTTCCAATGCTCAGACCGATTGGACCAGCCAAAATTGGACTGTTCAAATTAGTCCAATCTGTTCCGGTCTTCGAGGGTACTTCGATCCAAAAATCTAGTGAGCAATCCGATTAATCGGACTGTAAACACCCTTACACATAATAAATTTAGGGAGCTGCAATTGACACACATCATTTGACTTTTTAACACTCCATAAGTACACATTCCCTCTTTCTAACACTCCTAACATTCCATCTAATTTTAAGTATAATTAATATTAATCTAAAAAACACTCCTCTCTTTCTCTCTCTCTACAATTCAAGAAATAAATTAAATCATTCCACCCAACTCACAAATCTCGATAATCTACAATCTTTTTCTTCCAACTTCTTTTTCCACAAATGAACTCATCATTCACGATTCAGTTAGATGCAATGCTACTACTATACCTTATGTTTACAACCACTTGTGGTATGGTTTCACTCATTCCCTTGTGAGAAAGATAGAGGGAGAGATTATTCAAGGAGATTATTATGATGTCAAGCTTATGGAGAGTGTGAATTGCTCAAGGACGATCAATATTTTTTTCAAGTCAAATCCACTTAGACTCAGATTTATACAGATCTTTTGCCATGGATGAAAGCACACTTAGTTTATAAGAACCGAGTGATGTTCATCATACTTGACCCAAAGGAACCAAGTAAAGCACGCGCCATTCAGTCCTAAAAAACCGAGTGGAATTGAAAAAAATGACCCAAAGCTTAACTCGGTTCCTAAGGACCGAGTATGATAAACAACAATCGATTCCTAGGAACTAAGTAAATATTCTTTATTCTATGTTTCTATTTTCTTTTTCTTTTTTTGCGTTCATTTGTATCCAATGATTTAGGAATGAAATGAAACGTAAAGAATCAACAAAAATATAAGTATCCCACTTCTTTTGGAGAGGGATGGTAATTTGGATGGTGGTGATGGAGGTAGTGGCAACGGTGGTAGTGGAGATATATCATGATTTGGATGAAAGATGATTATGATGAAGAAAAAAGCTTTTAGTTAATGAGGTTAAACATTAATTTGGGTTTAAATGAATTGGAGTTATTAATTATTAGTAATTTGAGTTTAATATTTTAACTATTAATTAAAAATAAAAAAAAAATAATGTGTGTCAACAAAATAATTAATTATTTTTTTAGGGACTCTTAGAGAGTAAAATTGCATGTGTCAATAATAGCCTCTTAAACTTTAAAGGATTAATACAAACAAGAAATGGGCTAAATGTTTACTTTGGGGTGGGCTGGTATATCACTCTTAAAATGCCTAAATATTTTGAGTTAGGTGACTACGCGCAAAAAGTGCGAAGTATTATACCAAAGTGCAGGCGGTCAAGTTATAATATATACTTGGAAAATTTTACGATGATCGTTTTAATAGGTGGATCATCAGAAATGGCCAAGAAACAAAGAAGTTATTATCAAAATACGAAAGCACAAATTTTTAAGGTTCTGCGTGAGATTCTACTAAAAATTCCACTAAAAAATATAAATTACGCATGGATTTCAATCATCAATCACATTCAAACACATAATTAAATAACAATCTAAGCATTAATCAACATTAATTGAAAGAAATTAAGAATAAGATTCAAAAAAACTTACGCTTGCGTAGAATATCAAAAATTGCGCTGCTAATTGAGTTGCACTCAAATTGAAGGATGAATATTGTATTTTATTATTTAACTCCATCTTTTATTCAATACAAGCCAAAAAGGAAGAAATAAATTAAATCTCTCTCAGAAACTCTCTATGATAATAATGGGAACTTTCTAAAGTTAATTAAGAAACTCTCTAAACCATCGACCTTTCAAAATTCAAAAACAAACTAACTAATTTATTAAATAAATAAATAAAAATAATCCAAAATAAAAATAGATTTTGTTAAGTCTTCCAGCTCAAATTCTCGGTTCGAACACTAGACTAAGCATGAGTAAAGAGTTGGTCAGTTGCTATTTAGGTTAAGGACCCCATTTGATAAATATATGCACCATGAATTTATGTATTCTTTTGCGCTCAAACCCTATCCACTGGCGCACTAATCGTATTTCTACCAAAACTTTGTGCTCCGAACTCCGATTGATGCAAAGTTTTTTCCTACGCGTAACTAACTCAGAGCTTTACAACTTATATTTTTGGAATATTGTTCAAATTCTGCATGGATAAATACCATAATTGGCTAAAACATCAGCATTGCGTGCAGTGAATCTCTTCTTCATTCGAAAATTTTCCGGTTTGATTTAAATGACTTTTTTTTGCTTGGGATTGCCATATTGGCTTCTCTTAGTCTCTTCCATCAACTCCATTCATGCTTGAGCTTGCGATTTAATTTCAGTTCACCTCTTAAACTCAATTTAGCTCCGAATTTAACCGACAATGACTAATTTTTGGGGAATTTACTTCTGGATTCATTCTTGTTCATTTTTTTTTAACCTGTAAAAAGGTTATAATGTACTAGAAACAAACACACTATCATATTTCATGATTAAAACTTAAATCTTAATAATTTTGGTTAATTAGAATCAAATTCATGCATATCATGATATCAAGCCATCTAAATACGTATAAAAATACAATATTTTGGCTTAATCATTATGCTAGATTGGTGTTAAGGGCTATTAACCTTTGCCTTTTTATATATAGCTATTAGATTTTGAACAAATATTATGCCGAGCTGAAATCCTTTGGACCCAAGTCCAGGTCCGCCTTTGCAAGTTATTATCATTCACATTAAATTCATCTATGATTTCTTTTCCTACAACATCAGTAAGAGAATGATCAAAATGAGGGCGAGATTCTAAACTAGAAGCAACAACCACCTCCAAACTTTTAAGATTAAGATCGTTAAGATCTTCACCCTCAAACTCATCATTATGTGTCTAATGAGTGACATCAATAATTTGATTTCTTTCCATTTGGGTATTTAATTTTTGAGAATTTGAATTACCCATTAAAACATGATCCACTACCTCAGTTACGATATTATAAATAAAATCATTTATTAATTTATTATAAATGGTTGTTGTATACAAATATTATTGATCATAAAAGTCAACTTCATATATATACATGTGATGACAGACGGGAAAAGAGGGTAAGATCAAGCAAGAGGTTGCCGGCCTTACCCTGTCAATATATTTTTAATGAATGTAGATTAGATCACTTTCGATATTTTCTTTAGTTTATATATTTTTGTTTGATTTCTTTGTTATTGCATGCGCATTTATATTAATTATATTGATCTTATTAATTCTTCTTGTTTAATGATTCTTTTGGTCATTTTATATTAAGGTTTAATGATTAAGAGAGAAACAAATATATCGAGAGAGAGAGAGGGTGGACGAGAGGGTGGACGAGAGTTAAGAGTTTGTTTTTTGTAATAATTAATTGCTATAAGTTCAAAAAGTAAGCAAAACCTCTAATACGTACTACTCTTACTAAAGTTTATCTTTAAGAGAAAAGAAAAATAAAAATGGCAGGCAGTGTTGTTTCTTTCCTTTTGGATAATGTTAGGTTGTTAGCCAGCTACTTAAACAAGAAGTCACATTGCTTCTTGGTGCGGCGGGTTAAGTCAGATATTTCCACAATAAGCTTAAGCTAATTAATCGATTTATAGAGAATTCAGTGCGAAAAAAGAGAAATGCTCACGGATTTGGAGAGCCAAATCTGGGACGTAGCACACCAAGCCGAGGATGTTATTGACACGTTTGTCATTAGCATGGCGAATAACAACAGAAGGAACTGGCTTGGCAAGCTAGATCCTACATAACTTCGAGCAAGCTACAATGCTTCAGACCGTGGCAAATGATATAAAAAGTATCAGCGCAGAGATCATAAAAGAGTTATAGTAACAAAGAGAATTACCTGATTGAAAATAAGGAAAGTAGTGACAGTGATTCGAACAGAAAAAGTGGACTACACACACAGAAGGATAATTGAGGAGAATGAATTGGTGAGGTTTGTTAATGATGCAAATTCGGTGATGGAGCTGCTGAGCAAAGGGGGTAGGAAGCGAAATGTGGTCTTAATTATTGGCATCGGTGGGCTTGGGAAGACTACTTTAGCTAAGAAGATTTACAATGACAGTTTCGTTAAGCAACACTTTAATTCATATGCTTAGGTTTACGTATCCCAAGAGTTTTACACTAGACAACTGTTGCTAAAATTCTGCAGTTTATGATGCTAGCCACATAGGAGACCTACTTGTTAAACGATGAGAAATTGGCCGAAGTGCTGAAGATTTGCTTCGAAGATAAGAGGTACTTCATAGTCTTGGACGATGTGTGGCACACCGATGTATGGGACAGAATCAAAATAGCATTTCTTAATAATTCCAAAGGCTTGGCATGTTAGCCCATGCCCCCTTACTTACTTCATTTGCTAAACAAAGACGACAGCTGGGAACTCTCCTCCAAAAAAGCATTCCATGGTGAACTTTGCCCTCCAGAACTTAAAAACGGGGGAAGACTGCTGAGAGGTCTAATAGGTTGCCACTTGTTATCGTTGTGTTGGCTAGTCTTATTTAAAGACAAATCAACCCTATGATGGTCAAATGGCATCAAGTGTAAGTTCATATCTCAACTAGGAACCAAAGAAATTCTTAAATGTATTATTGCTAAGCTATGAAGATCTGCCTCCACACCTGAAGCTTTGCTTTTTCTACTTTGGAGTTTTCCAAAAGGATTTTGAAATCCTAGCAAGTGAATTGATCCGACTATGGATTGTAGAACGATTCGTAGAGCAAGGCAAAAACAGAACTATAGAGGACATTGCCGAAGGTTACTTGGAAGAGCTCATTAATAATAGCTTGATCGTGGTGGTAAAAATGAATAGCTATGAAAGTATCAAATCATGTTGTATTCACGATCTGTTGCGAGATCTATCCATTACTAAAGGTGTACGAGAGAACTTTTTTACAATTCACTCAGAGAAACATAAGTCTACATCCTCTATTTCTGCCACTGCCATTGTTACCCCCACCAAGCTGTGCAGACTTTTCATTCATTGCATCGCCTCCACGTATATTTGTTCTACCCCATATGATTCATCACGAGTTCACTCTCTCATATGTTCCAGTGGTCGGGATGAGCTAAGTATAAATTAAATTGTTTAATTCTTTTTACAAAGGCTTTCGATTGCTTAGGGTTTTAGATCTTGGGTCGACGATTGTTCATTTTGTTCCCTCTCAAGTTGAAAGACTAAGTCACGAAAGGTATTTTTGTAATATCCCCCATTTTTATCACACATAATTAAATTCCATGTGTTGGCCCCGTTCGAGTTCACAATCTCGCTTTAACTAGTGATTTTAAATACTGAGGGGAATCCAATGGTAAAAACACTTCAAATATGTTCCAATACATTAAATAAATATGCGTGGATAATCGTTTCACATTTCGGGTGGTTCGATTTGAAATTGATGTGTTCAACTTGTATTCTCATTTTACGTGACTTAAGGGACTTAGCAAACTTTGGAAAATCATAACTCCTTCGTTTTACACCTGATTGACTCCTCGTTTGAGTCCTTAGTTAAATTTTATTCCATTTTAAACTTTCATATTTTGACCGAAAGCTAATTCATGCTCCCATTGGTCAAAATATAGTGTGAAGTAGGTCGGTTAGCAAAATATGTTCGTTCCAAAGCATAATGACAAAGCGTTGTCTTCGGCGAATTTCTTGGAATTATCCATTCATAATTTGAATAAACTTCCTCTTAGGAAGTTGTAGATCTTTGGAGTTTTGAGCGACAAGTTATGACCAAAATAACAACAATGCACTTTTCACTAGGAGTAAGATCGATCTCTCATCAGTAATTGTTAAGAAAACAAACCAGTGCATTTTTTACGCGGACTAAGATCGATCATCAATAATTATTGAGAAAACAAACCAGTGCACTTTTTACTCGGACTAAGATCGATCTTACTCATTAGTACGAACCTATTTTGACTACTTTTGGCCCATTTTTCTCACTTTTTATCACCTCAAACACCCATTTTCGACCCACACACCCAAAACCTTCTAGAGAGAGATTGAGAGCTTCTTCGAGGGAGATTCAGAGAGTTCTTCTCCCACACATCTTCACCACTCAAAATTTCTATCAAACCAATGCCAAATCAACCTCCCACAACATTATTCATCATCTTTGTCACCGTCTCCACCTTCCTCCATGGCTAGGGCTTGGAATAAATGGGGGAAACGCAAGATTCACTCAATCCACCGCTCAATCTTCGAATTGGAAGCCTTAATCAGGTGGGAACACTAGTACTCAAACTCTATTTCAGATTATTACATGTTACATCTCCAAATCAAACCAACTTTAGGGGTTTTGCCAATAACTTTAAAAATTGCAAGCTCATGGGGGGTTTGGGTTGTTGTCTTATGATTCTTTGCTTAATTTTCATTTCATATAACTCCAATATGATTATTATACAAGAACACCTAACTATAAATGGGTTTTGAAGAAGATTAGTATAAAACCCTCATGTACGAATACGCTAGCGAATAACAAGTTATGATATGCATATATATAATGTTATACACGGAATTAAAAGTATGATTTAACTATAAATGATTATATTTGTGTTATTATTGTTGTATATATATGTTATGGATTAGCTTTTGAGAAAAGTACTGGAACTAGCCAGTCCGTAACTGTGCCAAGTAAATCTTTAATACACTTTGGTTTTATAATAATATGAAAATCACATGGGGAAGGTTTTATCAAGTTAAAGTGTTATAAATTATGGCTTATGCTTAGCTTAGGGCCAGTTTGATTATATGTTGAGGAATTTTCCCCATTTGTGAACTTGAAAACTAAGTTCTTACCTGAGTGGCTAGTTAACGAACTAGGCAAATCTAGTTTAATGTATGACTATGTGATATTTGAAAAAGTAAGTTATATATATATATCTGTATTCTAGATGTATATACATGCGAAACGTATCTTTGAGCCAAGCATATGGGTTTCTAATATTTCATATTTTCGTAAGCAATAAATATGATCTTTATACAAGTATGGATGTATTGAGTATATGCTTGAGATAATGATAGCTTTTCATCACTCGTATTTTAGTTGGCTAGTTGATGAGTTCGGTATGTACTATTATATCAGTTAATTAGCGCAATTGTTCGTCTGTGGGTTTGATACATAAGTGATTCTATATATACACATATGAGTGCGCTAGTCTATGGGGGTCCCAGGTTTGGTCTTTAACCATTGGGGCCGGAAGTTGGGACACAGTCTCCTGGATGCAAGATCCGAAACCGTGCACGGAAATGAACGGGAGACTCTGTTACCGCGTAAGTGAAAGGCCATGAAATTTAGACCTGGTTGTACACATCACTAGTTACGAGTTATTGAGATGATCACTGAGGGAGAGATGCTTTTAGATGATACGATTATGGTGCCATGTTGTATGAACTAGCCAACGGTTTTATATGTATATTTTCTTACAAAACATTATTTGTATCTTAACGATACTTCTTTTACCGTATGTATGAGGTTTATAACTATTTTTTGTTATTAGCGAAGTTTCAATTGTATTTTCAATTGACTTATATCTTATGACATTTCAGGGATGGGACAGCATCAGCATGCATGTTATAAAATGATTTTCATCACAAAGAAAACTACTTTCATTATTCCACTTGCACGCATTATTCCACTTGCACGCAATTCAACCAAGCAAACAATAAATATAGCAAGTAAATGAAGAATTTGAGTTGGAAAGATTAAACCAATTGAAGTCCAAGACTTTTTGTCCACACGGTTTGGTGTGTTAGACCATATATCCGCGCTAAGTTAGTCCTCCGAAAATTTTCACTAAAACAGTTTTTCTTTGGGGTGAAAAATAAACCGCTACAAGTGTATTCTTCTCACACACTCTACAAGTATTGCTTTACTACAATACTTTCATAAGATATACATTCTTGCTAACATGTGAGATTTACCTCTCATAACACTCAACAAGAATTTACCTTCTTTTTATCCTATGAGATTAACTTATCACAAATAGATATTACAAAGTGTTTGGTGATTCGCACCAAAGAATAACAACTCTCAAGTGTTTGATATATACAATTTGAAACTCACACTAGAGTTATCTTAATTGATTAAATGAATAACTCAAAGATGAATAATTATGATTAATTCTAAGGCTTTAATCTTTGAATGATGAAGATAGATGAGAAATGAGTTTGTATAAGTGTTTAAGCTTGCCAAAATGTGTCTTAGATAATGTATATATAGTCCTAAAATTGATATAGCCGTTTGTGAGGTTTGGTAGAAGTTTGGTACCAAAAATAGTAAAAAAATCAGAAATTCAACTGCTATATTCTAGGCCATCAGTCGACTGAGCAGGCCATAGTCAACTGAGCACAAGCCATCAGTCGACTGATGGACCCTACTGTCCATCAGGCCAAAAGGCCAAAAATCCTAATTTTTGCACTTTTGCATATAAGTTTCAAAATTAGTTCTAATGCTTTGGGAACTTTAAAAATAAGTTCCTAAGACACCTATATACAGAAAAATTCTAAATATGATCATTTAAATTTTATATAAATTTATTTCAAAACCGGTTTTTGCAAGAATGACGTTTTGAAAGGATTTTGATTCAAACTTGATTTTGATCAATCTATGAAAGATGTATGAACATGTTTGAGCTATATAAATAATAAATTAATAAACTTTACATTAATCCTAAGCATTCACTCAATTACTGAATAATCGAATCTTTGAATACTTCGATTTGTTTCTTCAATTTGATCTTCACTTGCACTTCTTGCCATGAAGCTTTTGCATATGATCCTTAATATAATCTTCATGAATTTCATAGTGATAAGGTTAAACTTGTTTGACTTGTCCAACGCTTGTAGAGGAATGATCTCAGTTGGATAAATTGGTTTTGGTCCACGTATAAAGGTCATTGAAATATGGCTATAATTACTTCAACACACATGTTAAATTACACACAATTGATTTATTGTTATTATCAAAATAAGATTAAGACCATCTAGGTCAACAAAATTTACGAACTCCACATGTCAAAATCTTTCTGGACAGGGTTTTTATAAAAGAAATATTTTAAATACTGTGTAAATTGTTTAATTCAAACCCGTCATCACGTACGGCACCGTGATTAACCAGGTCCCGGAGGTGCTTAACGAGATTCAGGGCGTCACAATTTTAGGAAGAATGCTCCCAAACTTACCTACATTCCATCGTCCATATCCAATCTTCCCAACCAACTAACAATAGATTTGAGAGGATCAGAAATAGAATACTTTAGGGAGAATTTTTGGGAGATGTAACAGTTAAGGCATCTTTCTATATCTAGGGAATGTGATGTCGCAACTTAGTTTGGTAGACAAGATATCAAAACTATATATAACCTCCAAACCCTGTCTACGATAAGTCCACTACTCAAGCGTGTTATGCATGTTAATATTGTGTTTCCCAATGTGATAAAAACTTAGATTATACACAAATATTTCCAGTTCAAATATGGTCAGATTTCCAAACTTTAAGTGTGTTCAAAGCCTGAAGATTATCGGGTCATCTTTCAACTCAATTCGCCCTAATGCTGTCTCATGGAGCCTTACCAAAATAACCTTAATTAAGAGACACTATGTTTGCATCGAACGCCTTTGAATTATTAGGACAACTGCCTAACTTTATGGTTCTCAAGATTATAAAAATGTCTACTCGTGTAAACTACGAATATATCACGTTCAAAAAATGGAGGTTTCCACGACTCTAAGTTTTTCAAATAGTAGAAATTGATCTGTTTTGGGCAGTGGACATTGGAACTTTGCAGAGCTTTCGATATTTGATTATTAGTAACTTTCCAAGTTTTGATACAATCGCCGAGCCACTCAAGCAAGTGATTACATTGCGCCACGTTAAGGCCACGTGATGCTCCACCAGAATTGAGATAAGTCTCCGGACGCTTAGGGAGCACATCAAGTACGAGTTTCAGAGCTCTATTGGCACCTGGGGAAAACCAAACCCACGAGTTAGTAAGGAAAGATAAGCTGAATGACCGATGTAGCACGCGCGTCAGGTAACTATCTCTCCGTGTCTCTCTCTTTCTCTCTAACCTTCTGCAACTTTTTTTTTTAATCTCATTTATTTATTATTATAGTTAGTTGATTATTTGATTCCAAGCTAAATTTTTGGTCAATTATGATTTTAACATGCCAAGTAAGAATTGAAGAAGAATAGTTTTTATGCGATTTGTTGACATGGCCTACTTCCATCAGGGGACTTTTGTAACAACCCGCCTATAAAAGCAAATGATGTGGGATGCTGTCTTTGATAACAACTCAAAATTTAAATAGGAAAAATAAAACAGCTCAATTATTAATATAAAATTCTACGAAAAATTTGGCATGATGCCTCTACTTCAACAATATAACAAACCTGTTATAATAAGATTAACACAAACATAAACTTTAAATTTCCTAAGAGAAAACTTTATAAATCAATCAGACAAAAACTTAAAATAAATTACATTACATGACTTCCTAAATACAACTTTTGATTAACAAATCTTTCAACTAAATAAAATACAAAGCATGACTCATGGTATCAGAGGATTATGAGGAATCTCGCACCCTTCCCACGAACACAATAAAAATGCTCTTAAAAAAACCTGCAATAATAAATGAGGGAATGAACCAAAATTTGCCCAGTGGAAATTAATGGGGAAGAGAAATGCAATGCAATGCAATATTGAAGTGAACAACTAATAGGTGTCGAATCCAACAAAAATAATTCTTACTCAAATTCAAATTAAATTGCGTAAAGCGGTGAGCAGGGTCGAATCCACAAAGACTGGTAAGACTTAATTCTTCAAATAATAAAAGAAAGAGTATTTTGGAATTTTGTAATTTAAAACAAATTCATTAAAAGAAATTTAAAGGAGAAATCAATATTTGTAAAAGATCTAGCCCAAGGTATATTCTCAGAATTTATTCATTAAATTGATCATCGATGCAAAAATAAATCTTTTATTCTTTACTAAATTGGTTATAGTTATTGATACGATGTAATAACCAGTCTCTCCTTACTTTGTTGATAATCAAGGTACGACCGTTAATTATTTCTCTAATCGATAAACAACCTTAGATAAGTTCATAGGATTTAATTTACCAATAGCATTAATAACTAGAAAGACTTAATTTTAATCAGTGGATACAAAAGCAGGATCCATTTAAATTAGATTATATATTCCCACAACATAAACCTTGTCTATATTATTTTACCACTAATATTAGAACACCTAAACAATTACGGATTTAAATTTTCTAATTAGCAGTATATTTTTTTCATTAATCAAAATAATGTGGACTTTGTATTAATTAATCAACAATAATATAATAAAACATAGAAGATATATAAATAGCAGAGAATAAAAGAGTAATAGAAATTAAATAGATCTCACAATTCTTGGAGAATCAAAACCTTGAATAACCTTGAACTAGAATAATAGCTTAGCAATCCATGGTGCAAATCTTCTAACTTGGAGAGATGATAAGGAAAATAATGTGTTGTTGTGTTGCCCCTTTTCTCCTAACCCTTACCTAATATTTATAGGCCTAAAACAAGAGACACAATAAAACTCTAATTCCTCCTAAAAATAGGAGTCCTAAAAGAAAGCAACTAAATATTGTTTCCTAATTAAAATAAAAAACCTACTAAGGAAAGAAATAAGATGCCAAAATAATTACAAAAACTAATTAAGTTTTTTTGCCAACTGTGAGAACACGCTAGAAAATAGGATTGAATTTCGGAATTAGAGTGCGCCCTAGGCTTAACAAAACAACACTTCTGTCTTTTGGACACAATTCTCAGCTTTGGCGTGCCCACGGTTTACGCAATTACTTATTCTGGTTTCTTCAATTTTTCTAACTTAACTTCCTTCATCTTTAACTTGGGCTTTTAGCTCATTTATATCTATATCCATCATTTTTCCTACACAAACACGATTTGCAATTAATATTAACAAATTAAACATTTAAAACCAATAAATCATGAGAATATATCACAAGATAAATATCAATTACGCGTCTTATCAACAACCATAAAAAGTAGTTTTTCAAATAAACATGAAAGTTTAAAAAAAATAGTTCGCTCGCCCTAGCACACTATCCTACCATCATCATCACAACTGCATGGTACAATCACCAAATACTTGTCAAACACAATCCGTCCACTTCCTCCTCCTCCTCGACCTAATATTGGTATTAGACGAAATATAATAACAACTAAGCACCCTATTTTACCATGGGTATGTGCACTAGTAACCAGATTTATAGCATCTCGTCTTATCATGGGCTTGTGCAACGATATAACTCAAGCATCTCTATACCGGTGCCGATCTGGTCTCAACGCAACCATTAAATCAACAAACCACTTGGTAGTAGTTATGCTTAGGAAATTATTTATAAAGTTAACAATTCATCCCATGTGTATTAGAATTTCAAGAACAATCAAAATAGTATTTGCTGCTTTAACGCTAAATTTTAGTAGGATATCAATTTTCTTTTATTTAACCTCGTTATGATATCAAAAATGGTTGACAATGAAATCATCAACAATAGTAAAACATAATTCAAAATCTCATATGTCTCCATGAATTATTCTTGTACTAGGCAAATTTCTTAATTTCAAACATTTAGTGAAAACTAGTAAGAAGAGTAATACTAGACCCGCTAGTAATATCATCAAACACCCCATGCATGTTTAACCACGAGTTTAGCTATGATTTTAAAGTTATATATACTCATGGAATAAGGTAATTTATGCGAAAATCTCAATTATGAGACATACATGTGGTGTATTTAGCCATTTCGGTACTAAAATCCTAAAGTAACACTTGAATAGCAACATGCATTATGATCGGCCCTTTTGTTCATCAACAACAACACATATAATAACCATCTATAGGCTCAAATCATAATGAACAAGCTTGAACCACAAACATGCAAGGAAAAATACAAATTTGATACCGAAAGTCTAGTATTACTACTGAATCAATAATTTTAATTAAGGAATTGAAGAAAAAAAGGGGAGTTCCCACCTTAATACTTCTGGACAGAAATGGAGATCCCAAAAATGAACCTGCAGCCACCGATAGAGAAAATCAACCTCGAAAATGGATTCACCACGCGAAAAACTAAATAAATGAACGATTTCGATTTGATTTGAGCTTGGAATAGCATAATGTCCCCCCATTACTCACCATTTCTCTCTCTCTCTAAAAGTGTATATATCTTTCCCCTGTCTCAATGGTCTAAAATGGTGTTTTAAGGAGTGAAGAAAATGGTTAAAGCTGGTCAAAAACGAAAAAAAAACGAGTTGATTCAGTCAAACCAGATTTACCAAATGTGTTCTGGTGCACCGTTCATAATTTGGCCAACTCTTTGCTCGGAACTCCGATTGGTATGATATTTATATCAAAGGAAAAATCATTCAAAGATCTGCAACTTCACAAGAGGAAGATTCTCCAAATTCTGGATAGATTAATACCAGAATTTCGTTGAAGACATTGCTTTGCTGAAATTCAGCATAATCTGTTTTTTGCTAATCGGCTTATTTTGCACTATGTTTTGACCATCGAGGAACTTGAATTAGCTTTCGGTCAAAACACAAAAGTTATAGATGGATATGTGATGAAGCAATAGGAGTTAGCGGAGTGATATTTGGATAAAATAAGAGAAATTTATGAGTCTCCAAAGTTGACTAATCTAAAACGTTGAATAAATATTCCCGATTCTAAAATCGCCTCCGAAATTTCTCATTTCAAATCCGAATGCAACGAAACTCTCCAAATTACTTCCAATAGATATGTAGGACATATTGGAAATAACATAACTGAATACGAAGGTCTGAAAGTTCCAAAACCATAAACGAGAATTGTAGGACTCGAAAACATTTGAGGAAAAAATTCGATTCCACTAAATACTCAAAAATACTTAAATGAAGTCCAAATATGAAAAAACTTTACATGATAATTTAATAACTATAATATGACACGTCGAAAAAGACAAACCTCAAGTCGGTCCTTCCTAGGTCGATAAACCGAACATATGAAAAGTAGGAAAATCAAAAATTCAAGAATACACCAAATTTTCCAAGAACGCACCAAATTACTCAAACTAGTTCCGAATTAAATCAAATTTTCCAGATTTTATCCATAGCACCAAAGTGACGTGAGGGAACATTTGGACTTGTCTAAGTCCATGAATGAATCAAAGATGTAACTAACCAAATTAACGAAAATACACCGATCAAAATACGGATTGTTACAACTTTGCTTACTTTTCAATAATTCTGAAACAAATCTTTCCCTATACTTTCTATTCATTTTCTTGTTAAAGTGTTTCGACTTTATCTGCTGACATTTGTTTAATTTCAAGGTGAGCGCAAAAACTACATCAGTGATTGGGAGAAGCTTGTTTCAGTTTAGTCTATGGCATTAGCGTGGTCTTGAGCTTAATTTGGGTCTCCACTCCATCAAATATCAGAATGAGCAGTTAGTCATTTTGTACAGCCATCTAGAACTGCTATGTAATATGCTTATCCAAATCATTCATTCTGGTCGTCCTATATACGCAATTTGTGAAACAATGAAGAGTGAAATATGCCCAAGAGCTTTAACTCAAGTGGCAATACAGATTTGTGAATTAAATTTTTTTCGAAGTAAATTGTGAGGAACGATGGCCTTTCAAGTAAGCAAGAAAATGTTACAACAATGCAGACTTGGAATCACTTCTCCTTAAGACTGTTTCCTTGAAACACCTAATTAAAGTAATTAAATTGTCTCATGATTGAGTTGTCCTAGATGCCTCACGGGGACAATGTTTGCCTCGGCTTTTCAATAACAAACTGATCGTATTTCAAAGTTGAGACATTTCAAATATATGAAAGTAATTACCTATGTGGAAAAGAATTGAACACCTAAACGGATCGAGTAATTACTTATATCGTATTTCATTGACTAGGAATAGAGTAT
This sequence comes from Lonicera japonica, assembly GCA_021464415.1. Taxonomy (NCBI): domain Eukaryota; kingdom Viridiplantae; phylum Streptophyta; class Magnoliopsida; order Dipsacales; family Caprifoliaceae; genus Lonicera; species Lonicera japonica. The sequence continues at coordinate 39,853,930 of CM038469.1, read as the reverse complement.
TTCCAGTTTTATGGTCACTGGCTTATTTTTACAGTTGAACACAAGCTTCCAAGAGTGTAATTTTTGTTTCAGTTTAACGGTCTTTTTACGCGTAATTATATTTAACCATCTTTTTTTATCGCAGGGCTATTACTTCGTTGCAACTACAAGCAGGGGAGATCTCGACGTTGTTGGCTTCAGTCGTGTTGCAATGGCATCAGTGGAAGCAGGCATGGCAGCCACTTAAGGTCTTGTGTTTCGGTTCCCGAGTTTTTTTTTTATGTATACTAGCACTGTTTGATCCACCTATATCGGTAAGATACCCGAGCAAGCACTCTTGAAATAATATGTTGAATTTGCGCAATAATTTGTATTCTTATTGGACTCAAGCAAATGTGTAAAATCTGAATTTGCTTTAGTATTTACAATTTCTTTCTCATCATTTTTCAGTTATTGTTGTCATTACAATTTCAGATGTTTGTAATAGTCCTTCGTCATATTTATTGTTGGGTCGTTACTTAACTCGATCTATAAGCTTTTGAGGCCTTGTTATTTAAAAAGAGAAAAAGTTTTATGTACAGATCGATATTAAGTTAATGAAAAGGAATCCAAATAAAAAGGGGGCTAATATAAACACCCTCAATCTTGTCACAAACACCACCATCTATAATTTGATAAAAAAATATTTTTCAACACCCCACTTTTTTGTCGCAAACACCCTCTCACTTAACTATTACTTAAATTATTTACCCAATTCTTAAAACATTAACCTATTTATTTATTCATTTTTTTAATAAACTAATCAAACATTAACCCAAATAATTAAACCTATATCTCCCATTTTTTTCCCATTCACAATCACATTCCATTGCTTCAAGTAAAAGACAGAGAGAGAAGAAACTCACTTCTTTATCATTTGAGCTCTCAAAAGAAAAAAATCACAACCAAATCGAAGTACAAACATTATTGGTGAGGAGTTTGAAGCTTGGATTATGATAAATAAGAAGTATTGTTCATGAGATGGTGGAGAAAAAAGAAGTTCAAGAAAAAGTTGGTGGTGAAATTTCACTCCAAAATGAAGCCAAAGATGTATTATAACTGTTATTATTAGTGTATTAATGTGTATATTAGCTTTCATACATCATTCTACAACATTCAAATTAAAACAAAGATGTAATCCCCAAAACAAAGTATAAAACGAGTTCTGTCCAAGTTTGACTCGCTTTATATAAGGAGAGTAATCTAGTTACAACTCTCCTCAAATAAGGCTAGTGTGTACGAACACACTCATACAATGCGAGACGAGTGTGTGTTATTAGGTGAGTTACTTACAACACATTCACCTGATGTGGGGTGAATGTGTGTGAATTCACCCACATGTCATTAGGTGCGTCTAATTTAAAAATACTCTAGTACACTTCGCACTCCATTGCCTTATATTAGGTGAGTCACTTACAACATATTCACCTAATGTGGGGTGAGTATGTGAATCCACTCACCTGTCATTAGGTGAGAGACGTAAATGACTTTTTTCTTTTTCAATGTTAAGTAGTTTTATTTTTAATTAATGTTTGTATTAACTTTTAATTAGGTAGAGGGTGTTAGTGACTAAAAATTAACATGAGAGGGGTGTTTGTGACAAAGGTGGTGTTAGTGAAAAAATTAGGAGGTGTAAATAATAGCCCCCAATAAAAACGATTAAAAAGTTATCTTCATTCCATACAGAAGTTTAAATTACTCTATGTTTTCCTTATATATAACCATAATGTAGCCTATTCACTTTCACCCCCATTGTAAATACACCATAACTATTTTTCAATTTTTCAAGGAACACCTCTTCAATACCTACTACCCCTCTGCTTTGTGGCTTAATAAAAAGAGAAAATGTTAAATTTACTCTATAGTTTAAATTGTTACTAATTCTGTCTCAAAGTTTTATTACGTTTTTGTGACATAGTCAATCTAACAAGTTTCATAGTAGAGTATTTAAAGGGAATTATATTATTGCCCGTTGAATAGGTTTGAAATCGGAATTTTTCTATAAAGAATAAAAATAGATGAGAGACTATTAATTTGAGACGAAGAAACTCTTTTAAAGATTTTGGAGTTTTAATTAGTCAATTTAACAGGAGGATCCATTAATGCATTATAATTAATTGTATTAATTAGCTTATGTTAACTTGGGATGCATGGGATTAATAGTCAATATTGATATATAAATATATAGTCATATTTGTATGGGATGGTACGTTTTTTTGTCTCAATTAAGATTCACAATTCAAGTAAAGAGTAAAATTGATTACTTTGATGAGATGACATCTTATGTTACAACAAAATTAAAGAAGTAAATTTATTTTTCAAAAATACTGAACACGGACTTACACGCGATGCATGTGTACTCCTTATTTCTATGGATGTATAGATACAATTTAAAATGAGAAATGCAATTAACAAATGAGTTACTTTAGTGGTTAAAATGGTTATTATTAACCAATGGAATTAAAGGTTGTAGAATCAAACCTTCACATGAATAACAATAGGGCTATCAAAATTTGGCATCATAACTAACTGTGGTGGCTTCTAATTTATAATAATATAGAGTACAGATGTGCTAGGACAATATACAACACATATTCAAAGAGCCCTTCTACGTTGACACAAAATAAGAACATGCTATATCTGGTAGTTGAATCAATTTTTATTTATTTATTATTTTATTTTAGGCTTGTAGCTTTCTTCATCCTTTCTTACCTTCCTCATACCCATCTCTCACCCAGCAACCCCGAATCGCCGGCAGCCCTGTTTCCACCCTCCGCCAATGCCACTGTCCCACTGGCAACAGAGAAAAAAATTCCATGCTTTTTTTTCTGTCTTTTATTTCCTTTCATAAACAAATATGTAACCAAATCACTCACAAACAAAACTCTAATAAAAGAAAAGTAGATCTAAAGGTCACCGCCGCCGCCGCCACTGCCATTGAGGAAGGTAAAAAGGAAAGGTTCCATTCCTTTTTAATAAAAAGAAAGAATACTCATTTACAAGGGTGCATAAATAAATTTTTAACATAAATGATCTCTATGTATCAAAAATTAGTCAATGATAATCAAATATCTACTTATTTTTAATGCTTTATGATCGAGGAGAAATCCAAAAAATATGAAAAATATTGATCCAGCCTTTTTTCAAAGTTGTATCAGCCATTAACTGCAAAAAGAGGAAGTTCTACCAGAAAATTATTTGTTTGTTTTAGGGTAAATAACGTAAAGGAAACGGCTCATCTGCAGTGAGGATTTTACTGGACTGGTCCAGTCAAACAAATGGCAGCCATTGAATTTAATCGATGCTTCATATTTAGACAACTAGCAGGTCACTTAAAACAAAAATAATACTGCGTCGTTTCTTTTGAGTAGCCTCCTAACCGGTTACCCATCTTCTCAGTCTATTTTTTCCAAAACTGTGAATCCATGCGAGATAGTACGACGCTATTCAAACCGCTCAGAGTCCTAATCTCTTTGATTCAAGAAACTTTTTATGTTTCTTCATCTCCATACCTTTGCTATCGATGGTCTTCATCTCCCCTCATACATTATATGCATGTTATTGCCCATAAAATCTTCAATTGACATGCTTATATACAGGTACAAATTATGAAAGAGTTTAGGAATTACCAGGAGCTTTACTTAGTCATGACGATTGGATTTATTGTTTTGTTGAATTAGTTAACAATATAATTAACTTCTATTTTAATTGATGTGTGCACGTAAGGTAAGGTGATCGACAATATTACCAAGAATGTGTGAAGTTTGTTTAGCAACTCAAACATGAGAGCATGTGAGAAATAGGAATATATATGCATAAATAAGTTGTAACAAGAGTAGAGATGCATTCAAGTTTTACCCATTTCGTAGATAATAATGATGCATGTAATTTCTATAGCACATTATTAAAAAGGCACACAGATTCTTATCATCACTGTCTGCTACTCTTGAATTCGAATGTGAAAAAGGTACTTTTAGTATTATAAGATGTGAGCTTTTATTTTTAGGAATTGCGGGATTAGAGTTGGATTTGTTCGACCTTGCAAGTTTGCTCATTTTGTAGAAAATATTATGAACTCGAAAGTACTTGTCGTTGGACATTTGCAGGTCTTCAATGGCCTTTTCAAAACTTACCTTTCATTTGCACTAAATTATATGTTTTTTATATTCCTCTAAGATGTTCTTATTTCATTGCTTTACAGTTCTTCAAGACTTGCTAAATGGGAAATGCCCCCAGTTAATTGGGTGAAAGTGAATACGTATACAAGTATTGTTGGTTATAATTTGATGCAGTAGCGGGAGGTGTAGCTAGTCAGAGTGCTGGTAAATGGTTATGTGCCTTGTCTTCTACCATTAGGTGTATGGAAGTTGATAGATTTATGCTGTGAAAATAGGTATGCAAGTTGCATGGGAGTGTCGAATTCTTAAAATTATTTCGAGATGGACTCGGCTATTATTTTTAATGGTTAACCAAACCAAACAAATTAAGGAAAATCACCCTATGTTTCATGCAATTGAAGATCGTACTGTGCTGAGCCGTAAGCCTTTTGATTGTCAATTTAGAATCATTTAGCATTATGCTAACAATAGTGCGGTTATTACGGCTAAGCAAGGTCATGTACGTAGTGTTAGTAAATTAGGGCAGTAATCATGCATCGCATACACTAATTTACGCACTAATCATTGAATCCTATGATCTATGCAGTTCAATAAAATCGACAGATGACATACCTTAATCGAGATTTGATGTCAATGAAACGAACAGGATGGATCTGATCCTTCTGTTGTTGTCGTCCTTAGCGTAGAAAACACGACGCCTCTACGGTATGCACACACGAACGAGATGAGATCTTGCTTGGTGTACTAGCGCCCTCTAGGGTTCTCTCTGCTATTTCGAATTTTCTTGCCTCTCTCAATTTCGTTGACGGCCAAGAAGAACAAAGGTTCCCTTTTATAAGGGAACCCTAGTGAGAACCCTAAGCAACAAACGAACTGGGCCCAAGTCCAACTTGGCCCGTTTTAATTCGTTTTGATCCAACTCGTTTTGGTGTGCGACCCTGTAGGTTTTACACTCTTTGGCCGTACAATTAAAACCCGTTTTATTATACGAACAGTAAGCGGTTTCTAGTAAAACATTACTATTATCCAAAGGGTATAAAGGTCAAAAACGACACAACCTTAAATTGATATTTCACACATTAACTCCTTTTGTCAATCGATATCTAGATTGAACACAAGACTAGGCAAGTGTCATTCTTGTATAGTTCAATCTTTATTTCTTGATCTCTAAGTATAATTAATCTAAAACAAATGACATCTCATTTGTGCATGGCCATGCAAATATTAATTACACTTATCAAGGGGCCCAACGATATCTCTCTCAATATATGAGAGTGACAAATCCCATCTTGATCAACCACATACCTCTACATAGTTCATAGTATGCTCGGTCATCATCTTTATAATTACTCGGTCAAGAGCAACGTTTGATAATGCCTGACATGCTAATCCCTATGTTGGTAACCATGGCGATCTCAGGTCTGAGGATAATACGATATCACAAATGGGGAACATCACTGATGACATTATATAACACTCCTCGCAGTGTCCCCAAAGCGGGTCAGTCCAATACTTTGTTCCCTAACAAGTATCAGTATGTTCAGCTTGATATCTCCATATCCATGACTTGTGGAACATAGTCATCAGCTGACCCATACTCTAATCATTATATCAATGTGATCCTAGGTTATTGATACATGATTAGGGGCATCTAAACAATATTATTATTATTACATTACTAGCATCCCACAATCTAGTCACGTACTTGATGAACTAGTATTAATAAATATTATTTACAAGAGATTATAAAGTAAAATAAATAAACTTTATTAATAACAATAAGTATAAGATATCCAAGTACAAATCATAATCTATGAATAGTCCTAGGACATATCTCTTTCACGTAGTTCTCTCGGGGATGCTGAGCATTATGCTTTTGGTTGCTTTTAGTGGATGTTAAGCGCACTCTCAATGAATGCAATTATGCTATCATTGAAACGTACCCACATCTCAAATTTAGAGTCTAGTCATAAAAAATAACATTTTTGAACAGTGCTTTAGAAATATGTTAGGTAAAATAGAATTGCCATATTCCTTTTCAAAGTTAACAAAAATACTTTACTATTGCAAGACATATAAATCACATTGTCCTACGCAATTGATCGTGAGAGTTAAGAAAATGAAAAGGTATTAAAGCGAATCTTCTTGGCAGAGAAGCAAAAGGTGAAGAAGATGAATTAAAGTAAGGAACAACATTTGCTAAAGATAAATACTTGTTGCAAGTAAGGAAGAAATCAAATGTTAAACTCTTCAACTTCACACGTATAGTTTAAAGTGTTGTCAACAAATTAAGTGTTGGTGAACAAAAAGTTGCTCAGTATAAACGCCATTATGTTTATCAATAATTAATACAATAGCAAATGTTATATTAATGGAATACATATAAGAAGATATAGATTACATTAATAATAATTAATTATTATTATTCGTATTATTAAAATTAGTCTCGACATAAATTAACCAAAATATGAGTACGTCCTAAAATAGAAATACACGACTGGGCCATAATTGGGCCACAAGCCCATACCAGAAGTCATGCTCTTGACAAAAAAAAAAGCCCAAGGTCACCGAAATGGTCATGGATGAACGAGAGACGTAGACGGATCCTATCTGAAGTGTGAACGGGATAATTATTAGTAGACACTAAAGATAAGCATAAGGCCCACACCTGTGGAGTGCTATATTAGTATGTTTTATTAGTACCAAAGTTTATCACTTTTAGTCAAATAGAACGAGAATAATGACACGTAACAAAGGTCTAGAATTATAGATAATCAATTTTAAAGAGAGAGTGAAACTAAGCTGGTAGCCTAACTGTAAAGTATAAACAACAACCTCATTAATTAAATTTTTTTTAAAATATAATATGAGTGGTGGTATTAACGATTCCGCAATTCATTTCCTTAATATTATAATATGTAAGCTACGGTAAAATTAAATTTATTGTTTATACAATATACTAAAAATAAATATAGCATACTAACGAAATATAATCTTTACCAAATAACTATTTGTATTTAGAAATCAAATTCTATATACCGGTTAACCAAAAACAATACTTTAAGTTCTTCTAGTTTCAAATATGTGATTTTGAAAGCCTAGATTTATGAACATTTCTCCTTACTTTTTTTTAGTAATTTTAATTTTTCATTCATCTTGCATCTAGAGAAAAACTATTCTCGATCGACTCGACTTCGAACTTAATAATAAACCGAGTCAACCACCAAGCGTGGCCCAGTTGGCCAGCCACTGCTAGGTTCAGAACATTAGATCGACTCAACTCGGAGCTCCCCTGGTCATGTCCAGGCAAATGCAAAATCTTTAGTGGTTAGTGGTTGGCACCCTTCGAGAACTGGCATTAGTCGAGGTGTGCAGGACACCTCGTGGGGATGCAGTGGTAGATCTAGAATTTCAAATATGGGGGGCCAAAACACAAGCATAACTTTTTTTGACATTTAAAGTAATTAACATAAAAATAAATTCCAAATAAGTTAACGAATGAAGCCCAAAGCCGGCCCTAGGCATAGGCCACCCAGGCCGCCACCTAGGGCCCCCCACGTACCAAGGCCCCCAATTTTTTTGAACCTTATATATATATGTTAAAACATTTGGCCCAATGGGAATCAGTGACCAGTGAAAATGCATTTAGGGTGCAACACAGGAACTCAAGCCCTAGTAGCCACTTTTTTTTCCATTTTAAATACTTATTAAGCCTAATTAAGTTTGCTTCTTTTTTGTTTTTCTAGGACAAAAACTATATCTTTTTGTCTAAGAACTCCCAAAATCTTATAATTTTTCAAATATCATTATTATATGGTTTTGGTTTTGTTTGGTTTTGTTTTGTTTTGTTTTGTTTTGTTTTGAGCGGTACTTAATATTACCTGAATTTACAAAATTACGAAAGGGACCTGAAACAATTTTTTCTTATTAGCTTTATTAAATGAGGTGTTCAGTTAATTTCTTTTTTTTTTAACAATAAAGTCTTCATATTCTTTTTTGTTTTTCTTGAACCAAAACTCTATCTTTTTGCTTAAGAACTCCCATAATCTATATAATTAAGAAATTTTAATTATTCTTTTTATAATTTTTCAAATGTCATTAGTATATGGCTTCTTCTTTTTTTTAGTTTATTGTACTTATATTACATGAATACACAAAATTATAGAAGGGCTCCGAAACAAATTTTTTTTATTAGCTTTCTTAAAAGAGGTCTTCAGTTAATTTTGTTTTTTTCCAATAAAGTCCTTATATTCTTTAACATGCCCTTCTGAATTCACAATATAAAATATTTTCTATATTTCTTTCTTTATCTAATTTCTCTATGTTTTTTAGTTATTTTAGTTCACGGTAATTTCTCTCCATAATGAGTTCAATTTTTTAAAAAATATATAAAACACTATCTTTTATTTGTTGTATTGACTAAATTTTATATGGCTGAAAAATTTAATTACACTTTTTATATTTTTTTCAAATGTGATTGCTATGTGATTTGTTTTATTTTTTTTGTTACCAAGTTTTCTAGTGTACTTATACTATATGAATATACAAAAATATGAAGGGCCCCGAAACAAAAATTTGCCTAGGGCCCCTCAAAACTCAAGGCCGACCCTGATAAAGACCTATAGTTGTTGCGTTTCGTTTTATCCTTATCTATGTACAGATAGGGTGGAGTCCAGGAGGGGCCATGGCCCCACCTAGACCTTTGATGAATTTTTATATAGTGCAGGGGCTTTTTTGAGGCAAGGTAAAAGTAGGGGATCGTGTGGGTAATTTGGTATGTAAGGGTTTCAGCCTTTGAGGGACTTATATGCGACGTGATGTGTACGTTCGGGGGGCTGGATTTGTAATTCTATATAGGTTTGGTGTAAGAAGAATAGAGGAGGCAGCTTCATACTTTTTTTTGTTCAATTGTAGCTTCTTTTTTTTATTTTTTTCAGCCGCAGTACAGTAGCACTTTTTATCTTCGTTCTTTATTTGTTTCGATTATTTTTTGCACTCTAATATACAAAAATAAAATTATATGCTTTAAAAAAAGATACTTGAATTTATACGAATACGAAAGGGTCCCAAAAAAAATTTCGCCTAAAGTCGAACCGGTCCTGATTTAGCCCCACCTGAATGATATTTCTGGCTCCGCCACTGTGTACAGATAAATCCAATTGTTTACAAGATTAGAATTTTTTTTTTAAAAAAAGGCCTTCATAAGCATAAAATATTATAAATTTTACTTATAAAAAGAACTTGAAGGAGTCAATAAGGTATAACATATTTATAAATCTTAAACGTTCCAAAACCTAGCAGGGGCCTTTGCCACCCTCAACCCCCTGGAATCACAATTGTATAAACTCCGAAAATTGGCAGATAACTTATCGAGTGTTGTTGAAGTGAAGATAAAAATTAATTTTTATTCATGAAGACACATTAATACAAAATCATTAAGAAGTACCTCGTTGCCAAATCTATATGTCACAGGACATGCATGCAAGTATAAAGAAATTATTTGACTAATCAAAAGTTTGATACATTTATTTTAGTCGCAAAATTTTTATGCGCATTTTGTGTACCGTCGCAATCAAAGATACAAATATACAATGATATTTTTCAAGACAGCCAACAATATTAATTATTAATGGTTGGCCGTAAATCTAAATGATAAATCCCATGATATCCATTTCTACCTACTCTGGATTTATGGAATTAACCTATATCCATCACTGGGTGGTTGAATGGATCTTTTAGAGGCTTTTTAGTTTGTACATAAAAATAAAAAATGATTTACAGAATGAATAAATTATTTTTAAATTTTATCAAAAATTTAATTAAGAAATAAATATAATACAAATTTGATATAAATTTATATCTTTAGCTGCATGTTGAAATTTTCAAATTAAGATAATCTCATAAATGTGTATATATATATCACACAAATAAAGCAAAACAAACAATATTAGGACTATCCATATTATCAAAATAATTATTTATTCGTCAAAGTATATAGTATTAATTTAAGAAACTATACGATATACTTCTAAAGTTCTAGAATAAACAAAGCTGTTTCACTCCCCCCCCAAAAAAAAAAAAATTTAATGACTTCACCAATAATAGATAACCAAAAATAGCGAAATCCAACCAGAAGGCCAAGGGGGGCCCCTACGGGAGTAACAAAAGGTTACAATTTGGACTCGGTTGTTTTATAAAGTCTAGTCTTCAGCTTTAATGGTTTTGTTTAGTTGCTCATCTTACAGACCATTTGGATTATGGAGAGGGAATGGTAGTGAAATTATTAATTATGAGGGGAATGAATGGAATGATAAATAATTAGTGTAATTTTATTGTTATTTAGGTAGTTAAAAATGGAAAATAAATGAATGGAATTAACTTTTGTTTGGACAGAAAGAAGAAAGAAAGCAAAAGAATGCAATTTAATATATCATTAACAAATTAGAGTTAAATTTAGAATTATGAGTAATAATTCATTAAAATATTTTCCATTTCCTCCTAGTGACAAATATTGGAAAGAAACAAAATAAAATAATAGAGAAAATTGACAATCCTTGTCATTCCCTCCAATTCTTTTCTATTTCCTTCATAAATCTAAATAAACAAATAATTTGTAGTCTCTCCTATTTTCCATTCTTTTCCTTCCCAGTGCCTTAATCCAAATAGACCGGTTGTCTCTCTTTATTTTGTAAGCTATTTGATTGGGATTTTTCAACTTAATATATAATTTTTATGATATTTATTTCTAAATCCGCTTTCAATTTCTTTAGGAAAAAATTAAAGGAAACAAATGTACCGCCCACTAGAACAAGTGGGCAAACCTAATTAATATGGCATTCACCTGAATTCTTGAGAAATCCTTAATTCCAGTCTTACATAAAGTAGGAAGTGTTTTTTATTATTATAATTGTAATGAAAAAAAATCTTATACTTTATCTTAAAAAAAAACACATACAGTAGAGTAGAGGTGATATATATATATATATATATATATGGAAGAGTTTTCAATGGTTACCTTCTCTCTCTACCCATAAATGGGTACTGACATAATTAATGCATATTGATGAGTTGGCATATCCCTTAACTTGTTATAGCAGGTTAAGGTGACCGGATCTTTTTTTTTTAATTAATCTTTTAGATTCTTTAAAGATTCCATTTGCCAAACAGACTTGGTATAACCCAATTCCGGATTAGGATAAGTACTTATGGGTGTTTTAGACATTTCGGTTTTATAGTTAATTAATGGCATATGTTTATAGGAAATAACACTTCAAAATAAATTTAAGTTTGATTTTTCATCTCTATATATCATGTTACATTTTACGTACAACTTTACTTTCTTTGCTTTTTGTTTGTTTATTTTTTTGGTCTGAGTCTTTGAGAGAGAAAGAAAAGTAAAATACAGAGCTGCTTCTTCTTCTTCTTCTTCTTCTAAAATGAGATCTGTTAGAGCATCACAGCAAGTTCCAACAAGATCACGTAACTACTGGAGAAGATCAAGAGAGATCGTAGACAATGCTCGCCGATATTTTTTCCCAAAAAAGTCTGAGGGATCATCATCATCAAGATTCAAGAATCGAGACAAAACCAGTCGTACGAAGCTTGATCTGTGTTCCTCACACAAGTTTTTTGGTAATATTTGTGTATAGTTTGCTTGTTTGTTTTTGTTTTTTTTCCTGTATTCGAGAATTGCTTAACATGTTTCCTTATTTTAACCAATAATATATGTACATCTTAAATTATTAGGATTGTGCCAGTAATGGAAATGTTAGTCTAATTGAAGATGACGATGTCCCAATACCGCCTTGGACCTTTCTTATTCCAAACCAAGATGGTGATCCAATGACTATAAATATACCATCAGATGTTAACATGAACAATATGCAGATTCCATAACATGTTAGATTTGTAAGTGGATATGTTTTTTAATGTTTGTTCTTACTTTTTCCTTTTATATATATATATTTTTATTATCATATGTTTGATACATAATATAATTTTACAAATGTAGGTTAGTGTTGAGAAAGTGTCTACCTTGTTGAGAATGATTGTTGGGTTGCAAAACATACTAGTTTTGAAGATGCTAGAATCGAGAGATAGGTTGAATGCTTCTAATGTTGTAATACATGAGTTACGACGTCGTATTGTAAGTACCGTTTAATCTGATTATAGGAGTATTTAATGTACTTGGTTGATTAATAACATAAAACTTATTTTTTATTTGTTTCCTTTGCAGCAAGAATATGAAGGCAATCAAAACAGAAATGAAGATGAGGAAGATGGATTGGTGACAAGTGAAGTAGTGCCCGGAGCCGGAGGTGGACGTTGATTATGAAAGATATTTTTATTTATTTACTGGTGAAATAAAAACTATAATATCATTAATGCATTGAAGTCCCATGTATATATGTATTTTTATTTTTATTTTTATTTAAGACCCAGCTGGATATTGAAATAGCTTATTTGAGGAAATATAGAATTTGTATTTTTGTCTTTTAAATCTCATCAGTCAAATTTATCTTTAAGACGCAAATGGGTTTAATTAACAAAGATTTTGATAAAATTTAATTGAAAACACCACCCGTTTGCTTGTGTAAATTACCTAATTTTAGAATTATGGTTAATTTTCAATTGAAGAATTGTGAATTTGCTCATTTATGACTAATTCAATTCCAATTGTTAGAATAATGTTCCCTTTTGTTCTATGCCATTTAAAATTTTGTCTAGATGCATCAACATCACGGGTAGATATTACATCTTCTCGAAAAATAGAATTGGAATGAATTATCTAATTCTTGAATTTGGGGCAATTTCAAGTTTTACTTGAAATGACTAATTTGAGTTTTTGTGAATCAACTTCAATTATCATCTTTACAATTGTTCAATTTACACAACCAAATACTAATAAATTAAAATTTTGTAAATTAGTTAATTGTAGATTATCTAATCCGCAATTTGAAGGACAATGAAACCGTAACTGATTTTTACATATCTAATAATATTATGCAAAACAAAAGAAGAAACACAATGAATAGAACAGAGATCAAATTTTAATGAAATAACTGATTTTTTACATCTTTAATATTATGCAAACTACAAGAAGAATTAAAACAATTGTTAACACAATTTCAATGAGAACCATAACATACAGTTTCTCGTGCTTATTTAGAATATTAACAGAAGCTGAAGTAGTTGAATGTGTCGACCTATCTTTGCTCTCTTTTGGAAGAGAAGAGAGCACTTGGTTGAACAAACCATTCAAAAAAACCACAGCCATTGTTCTTGCAGCAATAGAAAATCCTATTTGGGTTTTTCAGTGTCCGGCTAATCTTAACGGAGGCGTTTTTCCCACAGAAGCATAGCTTGAAGCATAGCTTTGGCCTGCAAACGAGATTTTGTTCTTTTGAATTGCTGCTGCTAGAATAATCTAGTGCTCCCATCTTTGAAATCGTAGTAACAAGAAGCGAAGAACTTGTAAGAAGATAATAGTATAGTGTAATTTGATTGAAGAATTTAGGTTAATTAGAATGTTTTAATTATAGCGAATATCTTCTAACAATTGGAGTAGTTTTAATTATTTCTTTGGCAGCGTGAGATAGTGCAATTTTCGATGCTTGGTACATGTAAAGTAGTATTTATCTAAAGTAACGATTCTGATTGGGCATGTAAAGTATTGCATGCTGCAACTAATTAATATTGTTGGAACTCACAAGTTTACAATTATAACTATTTTAAAAGTCTTGTGTAAAACGATGTTGTCCATTAATTCTAATTAGGAGAGAATGCTTGCATGCTACTTACGATTAGCCAAGGCGACTTGCGGCTGCAAAAGGATTAGACGTCCCCCCATGCTACGGTTCCCTACCGTCCGAACCCGGTGCCGCATTAGGTTAGGGAGCTGGGCGATACCCACAATTTTTATTGCATCCACTAATCAAATGCAAAGGTCACCATTACCCTCTTTTAAAGAGGTTAACAAAGTCCTTCATTCCTAATGGAGTAATAACAGTCGAGAAATATTTATTAATACTCGATGAACTTAATGGAAATTAAATTCATGAGTTTTGTCATTCGGTTAATATAAAATAACTAATGTATTCCCTAAAAGAAATTATGAACGAAAATACTTGTTTTATTTTGTGATGTACTTTAATAAAAGTGTAGTTATGTCCTGTTGTTTTAATTTTATTTTTTTTATCTTCAACTTAAAAATGACGAAATTATGTTTTTAGTTTCCTTTTTTATTCAGAGAAGGAGAACCTAAGCATTTGAACTAACAAAAGGAAAAAGCTTGATTTGATGCTTCGGAGAGGCCAGGGGCCCAAAACAAAACAATTGAGAGAAAAGTAGGGGATATAGGTGCTCTGAGGACCAATCATTTACACAACCACCAAAAAAAACATTTACCAAGAGGATCCGCTGACAAAAATCCTTACCCAAAAAAAAAATGTTAAAAAAATCAAAAACTAGGGTTTTCATCGATGGGAGTGGTTTGGAGGTTCATCATCATCGCTGTCCAGAACATAACCATTTTCTTCCTCTTTACTATCCAGCGAAGGGCTCACATGGTCGCTTCCGTCTTCGTACTTCAACCACGCTTCAAATTTGTCAATGTCGGTATCGACATGATTTCCGTACTTCTTTCTCTTGTTCTTCTTCTTGTTCTTATTCTTCTTCATCTTCTTATTCTTCTTCATCTTCTTATTCTTGTTCTTCTTGTTCTTCTTCGTCTTCTTCTCTGCCCTCTCTTCTTCACACTCCAAAATTTGAAATGTCTTCATTAGTTTCTTCGGAGCAGATTCCGACATGTTTATTTGAGGATCACTCTCCTCATCTCCGTCGTTGCGGCATTTCCTTGAGGTTCCTTCACTCATGAGGGATTTTGGAACGTGGTCTGCACTGTCTATCTTCGCCGTTGTTGTTTTAATCATTTTTTCGTAGTAGTTGGTGGTGAACGAAGGGACTGTTACGTTTCTGAGTTCTAACAGGCTTAGAGCATATTCATCGCACATTTTGTTAATAATGGACACGTGTCACGCCCCGCAGAGAAAGAGAGCCTTTTACTATATATTATTATTAATATTAATAATAATATAATATAAAATATAAAATTTATAATATAATTAGATGGATATCAAAAAGTGCTTCCTAATGCAATCAAGAATGATGACCATGGGATATATATTTCTACGTTTTAAATAAGTGTTTTCAAGTTTTAACAAAGAAAAAAAAAGATTACACTTTTACCCGGTCAAAATCTATGGCATATATATTTTTTGCTCCATTTAACGCGTAATATTACATCACGTTGGAGGTTAAGATGCTACATAAAATAATTTTGAGCCTCTTAAAAAATGAATCTACAAAAATAATTTTGTTGACCTATGTAGCACTTTGTAGAGCCATTTTAAAAAATGTTTTCAATGATCTCCAAGAGCCTCTTCAAATATATTATTGTTTTAATTTTTAATATATTATTATATATTAAATGTTTTACTTTTCAACAATGTCATTTTAAATTAGCAGAAAATCACTTTAATAAAATATTAAAAAACATGTTTGAAGAGTTCTTTCATCACTCTTCATATTTGAAGACTGAGAAAGACTTTTCAAATTGGAAATTCCATTGTGCTACTTCTGTTGGATTGAATTTTGCTGACACGACTATTCAATTAATTTACAGTTTAGTTCTTTGAAGAGCTTATTGGAGATGCTCTAACAATTAATTCAACAAGTGGACAGCGTACGTGGTGGATAGGAATGTGGTTGCATGGCTTTTCCTTAAGTAGATTTTGTGGGTCCCGCTACAATTTAGGGTGCAAATTGATACGTTCTTTTAGATTGGGCTGCATTATTATCATTTACTTATTTGATAAAAATAAACTCCTGCAATTAAATAAGGCACAGATTCTCGTAGAAGAAATTGTTCTTTCCATTTATAATAGTTTTAACATGTGCACTAAGGCCTCATATTATCATTTTCCTTCTTAAATTTAAATATATATTTTCAGTCAGATGGCAGAACAAAAATATTTGAAAAGAAAAAAATCAAGCATTAGTCTAAATTATGGGTGAAAATATTGGCACCCCCAATATCTCTTGGAAACAATTCCACTTTTGATTAGGTTCTTTACAACCGGGTAACTATACATTACCCAGTTGTCAAGAACCGAGTATAAACGTAATAATGCATTACTCGGTTGTCAAGGACCGAGTATATAAGCTTCTAGTCGATCCACAATAACAGAGTAACAGATACTTTACTTGGTTGTAAAGGACCGAATGAAAGTGGGAGTGTCACCAAGTTTTTTTTGGGGTGCCAATATCACTGCCCTAAATTCTAGTTATAATAATGTGACTATTGTGATGTGACCATTGTCTATCACATCACTTTATTTTTAACTATCACTACTAAAATAGTACTATTAGTTTTGTTGTTTTATAGATTGGTGTGAATCAGTTCAATTCGTTCTGTAGGTTTTCGGATTTACCATAACACCCCCTAAATTAGTACTAAACACCTTGAGCTACTAATATTACGTACCAATTGTCTACTACTACTGTCAATAGTAGTGATGACAACAGTAGTAGTAGTAGTAGTAGTAGTAGTAGTAGTAGTAGTAGTAGTAGTAGTAGTAGTAGTAGTAGTAGTAGTAGTAGTAGTAGTAGTATTAGTACTATTAGTTCGTTGTTTTTTGGATCAATGTGAATCAATTCAATTCGTTTGTTAGGTTTTCGGATTTGCCATAACAACCCCTAAATTAGTAGTAAGCACGCTAAGCTTCTAATATTATGTACCAATTGTCTACTACTACTGTCAGTAACAGTGGTGTCAGTAATAATAGTAGTAGTAGTAGTAGTAGTCGTAGTACAATAGTACTATTAGTTTGTTGTAAGTCTCTCCCTTAATCCTACAAATAAAGAAAAACCCTTCCCTCCCACCCCATAAGTGGAACCCTTAACCTCATACCGAGGGTGGAGGTTGCCTACCACTGGGCCAACCCCTTTCCTCTACTACTACTACTACTACTACTACTACTACTACTACTACTACTACTACCGTCAATAGCAGTGGTGTCAGTAGTAGTAATAGTAGTACAATAATACTATTAGTTCGTTGTTTTTTGGATCAGTGTGAATTTGTTCAATTCGTTCGGCAGCTTTTCGAATTTGCCATAACACCCCCTAAATTAGTACTAAACATACTGAGCTACTAATGCTACGTACCAATTATCTATTACTACTGTTAGTAGTAGTACAATAGTACTACTACAATAGTATTTCGTTGTTTTTTCGATTTGTGTGAATCAGTTAAATTTGTTCGATAGGTTTTCGAATTTGTTTCTGTTGTTATTATTCTATTATTATTACATTACATATTATTATTATTATTATTATTATTATTATTATTATTATTATAGTATTATTACAATATATATACTATTATTATTATTATTATTATTATATTACATTACTATTATTATTATTATTATTATTATTATTATTATTATTATTATTATTATTATTATTATTATTATTATTATTATTATTATTATTATTATTATTACTATTATTACTATTACATTACATATTACTATTACTATTATTATTATTATTATTATTATTATTATTATTATGAAATTATTATTATTATTATTATTGCTATTGTTATTTTTTCGTTTCACAAAATTTTCTTCTACTTTATTCTCATTTGGCTTCATCCGATTGTACAAATGTCACGGGTCATCTCCCTAGGCAATGCCGTGTTCATTTCAACTTAATTTGTAGACCAAAAAAAAACTTAATTTTGGGCGCCAAGTCACGCCGTGGCAGGTTGCATTTAATGTGATGCAGTGGTAGAATAAAAAGTTCGAAGTTCTAAGATTAACATGATTACATAAGGCATGTGCATTAGATGATATACAACAAAATCCCTTTTTTTTTTGGAGTCTTGTCTCCGTTACACTATAAATATATGCACCAGTACATCATAACCGAAGCATCACACTATTTTGAATAATACATCTTCTCTTAGTTTCTTAATTAATACTCAATATGTCTTTGATCATTTTGTCTGATTCTGAAGAAGTACCAAAAAAGAAAATCAACAAAAAAAATGTTACTCAGGCAGATGAGTGTTCTATTCGTTACGAAGAAGATGATGAGGAGGAGGTTCAATCTCCGCTTAAAAAGCTCAAGGTTAGCCGAGAGGATGACGTTGAATCTCCCCACAAAAAGATCAATGTTCGCCAAGAGGATGAGGTTAAATCTCCCCTTAGAGCGAACAATGGTAAAGAACTTGACCGGAAAGAGGACTTGACACAACTGCTGAACAAGCTTCATGAAAATTTGGACATATATGGCAAACAAAAAGCCCTTCTGAGTGCATGCGTGACTGATATTATGTTTATCAATGCTACCATTGAGAGTCTGGAGAAAAATCTTGCGGAGATTTTCAAGCCTTCGGACGATGTTTAATATTTTTTTCTTGTTACTTTTAAAATTAATTGTCAAGTCTTTTGTTTTGGGGACCTTGTCCCTTCTAAGGATCTTAACTTTCTTTGTCAAGTCTTTTGTTTTAAGGTCCTGGTCCATCCGAAGGATCAACCTTCCGAATGATCCTTACTTTATTTGTCAACTCTTATGTTTTGAGTCCCTGGACCCCAAGAAGCATCTCGTCTTGGCTTAATTAATGTTAATCCTAATGCTTTTAAATGTTGCGATTTCCCTCTTCTTTTTGTTAGTTCAAATGGTACTTGATGTTCAATTCTCCTTCTCAGTGCATGCATAGCAATTCAAGTTTTCCTTCTAAGCGAATACATTAGTTATTTTATATCAACCGAAAGACAACTCAGAGATTTAATTTTCATTAAGTAATCTGTCCTCTCGGGTTTTTTGCAAAAAAAATGGCACTTTTTAAGCCCGTATTCAACATATATACTTGAAGTACTTCAGCATTTGCATTAACTACAAAGGAGACGTAAAAAAATAAATAAATACAATTTCTATCTTCTTTGAAATAATATTTAAAAATTAATCTTGCCTCAAATATGTATGAGGCCTCAAAGATAACAACACATTAATGATTATTTAGGTTTTTATTTCTGCAAAGGTAACACCAAAACGATAATTTATTTACAGAAGCGTTGTACAAGCATTTAAACTATTAAAGAGGAATTAACATTAACATTAACATTAAGCGAGAGGAATTAACATTAACATTAAGCGAAAGACAAAATACCTCACAAAAAACTAATATTTTTAATGACAAAAAACAAAGAAGTAACAAAAAACGAAGATAATCATTATAAATCGTCATTCGCCTGAACCGTTACAGATTCCTCTAAAAAACCTTATCTTCATTTTAGGTATAACCGTAACAGTGCACGTCGCAGTCGGTCATTTTCTTCCCTCAATCGGCGGATTTGTTCTTCTTGCTCCCTCCCCAATCGGATGGTGTCTTGTAGCACGCCATCAGCATAAGCATTTGTGCTGGCCTCCCGGGATACAGACATCTCGTACTTTGTCCTCAATTGCTCATATCTTACCCCAAGGTTACGCAGCTTAGAGTCAAGGTCAACTATTTCACACTCCATCCGGTGGACTTTACCTTTTAATTCCGCCTCTGCCCGTCGGATCCTTTCGAAATAATGCTAGTTTGGATTAACATCTGTCGAGTTGGAACCACTTGCATCGCCCGTATCCGACCATCGGAGCCTACGAGAAATAGGTTCGGCTTCAACAAAAAAGATATCCAGATTCCTGTGAGTAGACATATTCCAGAAACGATGAAAGAAGAAGGACGAAGGAGTAAGCCCTAGGTTTTTTCTTCGAAGAGGGAGAAAGAACTCAGTTGTTTCTATATTTTCTCCGTATTTAAAATATCTGCACGCGCAAGTTCACACGCGTCCCACGCTCGATCAACCAAACGATGGAGTGTAACCCTTGGGAGTCGAGAATGGTCACCATCGCGCATTTAATGCAAAAGACGTGCGTTGAAATGACCCCAGGGAAATTCCACGTGGCATCTTCAACTTAGAAATAATATTAATAATAATTATACTAGCTTAATATATAATAATATCCACCCAGTGCGTGGTCGTTTTACTAAAGAATTTGTTATATAATTTTGTTTTACTAATTTTTTACTAACATATCACTTTACACATTAATTATTTTATATAATGCCTACTAAATTTCAGAAATCTTATGCATCTCAGTCAATTAATATTTATTTAGTGATTAATATATAAAAATAGTTTACTATAAGCAAATCAAATACTCCATTCGTCCCATAAAAATAGTTTACTATTCTTTTTTCGTCTGTTCCAAATTATAATCCTCTTGCCTTTTAAAAAATGTACTAAAATTTTCTTTTTCCTAATGTACCCTTATTTAATTACATTGTTATCAACTCCAAAATAATTAACTTTACCTAATAAATACTCATTTCCCATAGGAAAGATAAAAAAAATGTATGTTCATCTTCTAATTCAATGTATTTATTATAGTAGAATAAATGAGGGTATAGTAGGGAAAATTTGAAAAAAATATTATGGTTCTAATTACATTAAATGAAAATTTTTAATCTACATGAAAAAAAATGGGTCTATCTTTGTGAGACGGAGGGAGTAATAAACTTCTTCGAAAAGTGTTTACAGTGGCAAGGAAATTCAAAAGCCGCATTAAATGAAAGAAGATGAGGAGTAAATGAGATATAAATGCTCAATTGTTAAAAATGCGACACGTGGCACTTCTTTGGTAAAAAGGGGCTGCATTTTTATTTAGTTTTTAGTTTTAGTAGATTGATAATATAATATAATAATAATAATAATAACAAATGTGTAACCCACGCAATGCGTGGCCGTTTAGCGGAGGGAGTTTTAATTTTCTAGGCTACGGATTTCCAGGCAGAATAGGTATCCTTTATCCTTTATCCGTCTCACTTTTTTATTTTATTTTTTGCATCGTTTCCCGAGTGTCATAACTCCTTTTTGCGAACGGTCATTTAGCTTGGCTATAAAAACCCGAAGCACCTTCTCACAAACCTATCTTTCTCATATTCCATGCCTTTATACAGAGCCATATATAAATTTTGGGCAGAATCCGGTGCCAGAATCGTCCACCTTTATGAAGGAGAACAAACCTCCAGTTAACCAAAACATCAAGCAAACTGTGGATAAAGCCAGTACTTCCAACGTTCCTCCATCACCCAATAACTTCGAGGCCCTTTTCTTAAGGGTGGAGAGTTTGGGAGAACGGAAAGAAAACACTACTTGATGGTGGTTCCCCCATATAAATCTTCTTACTGGGGACACTTTATCCTGTTTTGCTCTTTTACTGTTCAGTCCGTTCTTTTTGTTCACGCTGTAAGTGTACTTTGTTTTTGAATCGTGAAATGTTTGGCCTTCTGAATAAGTCAAGTGTAATCTTCTTCACTTAATGGAAATGCAATATTCTGTCTAATTTTTTTTCTTTTTTTGGTCTACATATTCTGTCTAATTCGGGGCATTAACGTTTTTTATATTATTAACTAATACACAACCATTTTACACATTGAAGAGAGTAATATTTCATAATTAAAAAAGAATTTAGTGATTATGAGACAAGTTTGATTAAATTTTGAAATGTGGCGTCAGTGCTCACACCAGAGTAGCATATCCTAATTCAATAAAATTTAAATATTTCTCTATATCCAAAAATTTTAATTTAATAAAATTTCTACAAAAGTAAGAGCAATCGTGACAGTAAATATTTACAAATAAATAAGAAAAATTGTTTAAAGGCAAATCATCAGCGTAGGAACTCTCCTAGTGAAGTGCCAACCACTTCATCAAACTCCTTGCCCAAGCTCTCTTTCACATCACTTAGATCTTTCATAAATATTGATTTCTCCTTTTTAATTGCTTTCAATTAATTTGTTTTAAATTACAAAATTCCAAAACCCCTTTCTTTTATTATTTGAAGAATTAAGTCTAACTATTCTCTGTGGATTCGACCCAGCTCACCGTTATATACAATTTAATTTAAATTTGAGTAGGAATTATTTTTGTTGGATTCGACACCCATCAAATTTTGGCGCCGTTGCTGGGGAGTGGTATTAAATAGAATTAATTTTTCTTTATATATTATTTTGTTCCTTTTATGCCCCGTTCTTCTCGTACATGTGAATTGCAGTACGATCCTGAAATTGAGAAAACCGCTCGAAGACTAAGGAAGGAAGCTAAGTTGAGGAAACAAATTTCTTCATCTTCATCTTCATCACCCGGATTAAATTTAGCTATTGATTTGATTGATTCGTCGTCCAGTGACTCTGAAACTGAACCAGAAATGGCCAACGAAGAAAGAACCTTAAGGGAATTGGCTGCACCAAATGTAAATCAACAACCACTTTGCATTCAAAATCCAGCTTTAGAAGTGGACTTTGAATTAAAATCTGGTCTAATCCATTTACTTACCAAATTCCGTGGCCTCGAGAATGAAGATCCTCACAAACATCTAAAAGAGTTCCATGTAGTATGTTCAAGCATGAAGCTGCAAGGTGTAACTGAAGAACAAATTAAATTGCGCGCTTTTCCATTCTTATTAGCCGATAGTGCAAAGGATTGGCTATTTTATTTACCCCCATGCTCTATAACCACATGGACAGGATTGGTAAGGTTGTTTCTTGATAAATTTTTCCCTGCTTCACGAGCTGCAAGTATTAGAAGGGAAATCTGTGGGATCAAACAGCATGATACTGAAAACCTTCATGAGTATTGGGAAAGATTCAAACAATTATATGCAAGCTGTCCACAACATGGAATTTCTGAACAATTGCTTATTCAATATTTCTACGAAGGGCTACTAACCTTGGAGAGGAATATGATGGATGCCGCTAGCGGAGGAGCCATAGTGAATAAAACACCCATTGCCGCTAAAGAATTAATCTCCACCATGGCTGCTAATTCACAACAGTTCGGATCTAGACAAAACACCCCCATTAAAAGGGTGAATTAGGTAAATATTTCTTCAATTAAGAATCAATTAGCAAATCTAACTTCTCTTGTTCAACAAATGGCTGTAGGGAATATGCAACAGTTGAAAGATTGTGGAATTTGCGCTACTACTAATCATCCAACCGACGCATGACCTACACTTTAAGAAGATTCTTTTGAGCATGCTAATGCAGCTGAAGGATTTCCAGGCCCACCACAAAGGAAGTATGACCCTTATTCAAATTTTTACAACCCAGGGTGGAAGGATCATCCTAATCTTAGCTATGGAGCTCAACCTTCAAGTTTCCAACAACAACAATATTATAGGCAACCAACTCCAACACATCCAAATCCCAACGCAGGTATGTCTTTGGAAGAAATTGTTAAATCACTTGCAACTAACACAAAGCAATTTCAACAGGAAACAAGGACGAGCATTCAAAATTTGGAGAATTAAATGAGTCAATTGGCAACTACAGTAAGCCGGTTAGAGTCTCAAGGATCAGGGAAATTACCCTCACAAACCGTGGTGAACCTAAGACAAAATGCTAGTGCAATCACTTTAAGAAGCGGTACGGAGTTGAAGGAACATAGCAAGAGGAAGCAAAATGCGCCAAATAAAGAAGCTAAAAAAGAATTAGTTATATCACAACCTCACACCGACCTACCTGAAAGCCTTAATATAAAGCAACCCGATGTTTTGGTGACAAGGCCCCCTTTCCCCACTAGATTGAACAAATCCAAAAAAGAAGAAGGGGAGAAAGAAATCCTTGAAACCTTTCGCAAAGTTGAGGTAAATATTCCATTACTGGATGCAATTAAACAGGTGCCTCGGTATGCTAAGTTTCTAAAAGAACTATGCACCAACAAGAGGAAGCTGAAAGGTAATGAGAAAGTAACTATAGGGGAAAACGCTTCAGCTGTATTACAGAAAAAATTACCTCCCAAGTGCAAAGACCCAGGTATGTTCACTATCCCTTGCAAAATAGGTAATGCTAAGAATGAGAAAGCAATGCTTGACCTAGGAGCCTCAATAAATGTCATGCCTCTTTCAATTTACTCATCTTTGAATATAGGTTCACTAAAAGAAACAGGTGTGATTATTCAACTAGCTGATAGGTCTAATGTATACCCTGAAGGAGTTTTAGAAGACGTCTTAATACAAGTTAATAAATTGGTCTTTCCTGCTGATTTTTATGTACTTGATATGGAAGAAGATAATTCTTCTAATTTAGCCCCAATTTTATTAGGGAGACCATTCCTTAAGACAGCTAGAACTAAAATTGATGTGCATGATGGTACTCTTACGATGGAATTCGATGGTGAAACTATTAAATTTAATATTTATGATGCCATGAGATATTTTAGTGATGTGTCCTCCGTTTGTGTTTTAGATGTTGTTGACCCCTTAGTACAAGATTCTTTTGAACTTGCTGATGATGATAAACTCAAAGTTATACTAAGCAGGAGTTTCACTCTTAAAGGATTGAAGGACGTTGTGAGCAATTTTGTTAAAGAATTTAAATTGCAAGATGCAATACATGAATTAGATTCGCTTCATCCGGTAAAGTGTAATGTGTCTCAAATTGAATTGCCTCTTTCTCACACAAAACTTCTTCCCTCTATTGTGCAGGCACCAAAACTAGAATTAAAACCACTACCTGTTCATTTGAAATATGCATTTTTGGGAGAAGAAGAAACACTTCCGGTCATTATTTCGAACAAACTCTCTATTATGGAAGAAGATAAATTAATTCGGGTGCTTAGAGAGTATAAGGAGGCCCTTGGGTGGACTATCGCAGATATAAAGGGATTAAGCCCTTCAACATGCATGCACAAGATACTATTGGAAGAGAATCGTAAGCCCTCTAGAGAAGCTCAACGTAGATTGAATCCACCTATGATGGAAGTGGTAAAGAAAGAAATCCTTAAACTTTTGGATGCAGGTATGATCTATCCAATTTCAGATAGTAAGTGGGTAAGTCCGATTCAAGTTGTTCCAAAGAAAACAGGTATGACAGTAATTCAAAATTCTGAGGGAGAAATGGTTCCCACTCGTGTTCAAAATGGGTGGCGAGTATGTATCGATTATAGAAAGTTAAATGCCGCAACTAAAAAAGATCACTTTCCCCTCCCATTTATTGATCAAATGCTTAAACGTTTAGCAGGTCGTACTCATTATTATTGTCTCGATGGCTATTCAGGTTTTCATCAAATCCCAGTTGCACCTGAAGATCAAGAGAAAACCACATTCACTTGTCATTTCGGGACTTTTGCATATCGGCGAATGCCATTCGGACTTTGCAATGCTCCTGCTACGTTCCAGAGGTGTATGGTCAGTATATTTTCAGATTATGTGGAGAGCATCATAGAGTTATTCATGGATGATTTTACAGCACATGGTGATTCTTTTGATGCATGTTTATCTAACCTTACAAAAGTGCTAAAAAGGTGCATAGAAACAAATTTAGTTTTGAATTATGAGAAATGTCATTTTATGGTAGAGCAAGGCATTATTCTGGGCCATGTAGTATCCGCTAGAGGTATTGAAGTCGATAAAGCTAAAATAGATATTATTAAATCTTTACCTTATCCCACAACTGTGCGGGAGATTCACTCTTTTCTTGGACATGCAGTTTGAGTTCTTGAATGCTTGAGGACAAGCATTGCTTTAGTGTGGGGAAATTTGATAAGACGCATAATTGTTATTTATCTTGAGACATATTCCTGTGATTTATTAGTTTTAAATGCTTAATTTGCGGATATTAATTGCATATATGTTTGTGTAGGAAAGATGATGGATATAGAGATAAATGAGCTAAAAGCCCAAGTTTAAGATGAAATAAGCTAAGTTGGAAAAAGTGAAAAACCAGAAGAAGTAATTGCGTAAAGCGTGGGCACGCCAAAGCTATGAGTTATGTCCAAAAGACAGAAGTACTGTTTTGTTAAGCCGTGGGCGCGCTCCAATTCCGAAATTTAATTCTATTTTCTAGCGTGTTCTCCCAGTTGTCAAAATAACTTAATTAGTTTTTGTAATTGTTTTGGTATCTTATTTCTTTCCTTAGTAGGTTTTTTATTTTAATTAGGAAACAATATTTAGTTGCTTTCTTTTGGGACTCCTATTTTTAGGAAGAATTATAGTTTTATTGTGCTTCTTGTTTTAGGCCTATAAATATTAGGTAAGGGTTAGGAGAAGAGGACACAACAATATATTATTTTCCTTCTCCTTTCTCCAAGTTAGAAGACTTTCTTTGCTCCATGGATTGCTAAATTATTATTCTAGTTCAAGGTTATTCAAGGTTTGATTTTTCAAGAATTGTGAGATCTAATTAATCTATATTTCTCTTTTATTCTCTGCTATTTATATATCTTCTATGTTTCATTATATTATTGTTGATTAATTAATACAAAGTGCACGTTGTCTTGATTGATGAAACAATACACTGCCAATTAGAAAATCTAAATCCGTAATTATTTAGGTGTTCTAATATTAGTGGTAAAATAACATAGACGGGGTTTATGTTGTGGGGATATATAATCTAATTTAAATGGATTCTGCTTTTGTATCCACTGATTAGAATTGGGTCTCTCTAGTTATTAATACTATTGGTAAATTAAATTCTATAAGCTTTTCTAGGGTTGTTTATCGATTAGAGAAATAATTAACGGTCGTACCTTAATTATCGACAAAGTAAGGAAAGATTGGTTATTAGATCGTATCAATAACTATAACCAATTTAGTAAAGAATAAAAGATTTATTTTTGCATCGATGATCAATTCAATGAATCAATTCTGAGAATATACCTTGGGCTAGATCTTTCATAAATATTGATTTCTCCTTTTTAATTGCTTTCAATTAATTTGTTTTAAATTACAAAATTCCAAAACCTCTTTCTTCTATTATTTGAAGAATTAAGTCTAACCAGTCTCTGTGGATTCGACCCTGCTCACCGCTATATACAATTTAATTTAAATTTGAGTAGGAATTATTTTTGTTGGATTCGACACCCATCAAATTTTGTTTGGATGGATCATTATTTGTGCCATCACAATCGATCAGATCATCCATGATAGTCTCCCAAGCATGAAAGAAGGGAACAGGCTTCCAACAATTGGGTGGAAGAACATTCGGAACGTGATCTTTAGATAAAGGAATGTTGGCCATTACGAATAAAACTATTCGGAAACAGAATAATTTCAACGAGAACAAATTTTTATCAATTTTAGGGTTCGTTTGGTCTGGGTTTTTTTTTTCTTTTTTTCGACCGACCAATGAAGACGTAGAAAACTTTGAATGATGAAAAACCAGTACCTACATATTAGGTACGGTGCAAAAGGAAGTATCGAAGTAGTAGGAGAGAAGCGGGAAACAAAAGTGAAATAAAAGGTGGCAGAAGATGTAAAACAAAAAAATTGTTTATAGCATCTCCCGCAAAAATGGACTTTTTACAAATTGTAGACACCCCGATCCGTGAACCCTAACGACCTTCGAGAACAAAAAAAAATTCTTGCTGGAGGACTCTTAGTGTCAAAAATATTGTAAAGTAGGTAGTAAATTTATAGTATTCGCGCGACAAAAATTAAATCAGGGTATGTTATTTTTTCACGTGATTTACGTAATTTGAGACTCTAGTAGAAAAATAATATAACTTCATTTGTAAAAATTTCAAAAAAAAATTAATTAAAAAAATGCTAGGATTGATATTCAAGATGTGTTAAAATCTTATTGTTTTAAAATTTACACTACCATTAGATATGCACTAAAAAAGGAAACAAATAAAGGTTGGGTGGGTGCTCACGCGCCCAATTTCAACGGGCCCAAAACCTGACATAATCACGTCAAAAAGCTAGTCATCCCAAAGAAGACATACTGGGTGCTCACGCGCCCCATTGCAGTCTTTGCATTTAATGCAAAGATTCAAAATCATTGCGCATATCCACCTTTCTTTTTTTTTTTTAAATAAGATATTGATATATTGGGACCCACCGGAAAAAAAAATGGTGGGGGCAAAATTGGATGGGTCATGGGTTCCCAATAATAAAATGACACGTGTCCATTATTATTATTTTTTTTAATATATTTCAGTCAAATGAACAAATGAAAAAGAAATTAATTTTAGGTGAGAGTGGACACCCGTTGAAGTGATTAGGTATTGTGCATGTGAATTTTATATTAAAAAATTGACATCAACTTTCTTTCATTCATTGACAGTTTTGTTTTTCTTTCTTTTTTATTAAAAATAAAAAGTTTAAATTTATATATTTTTCTGAAAGAGGAAAAAAAAACCTTATATTATATTTTACTAATTCGAGTGTTAATATCCAACTCCTTATTTATATTGATTCAAAATTTCATTTTTTCACTTTTCTTAAATTTAAAGTGTAAAAACTAATATTTTCTTTTTAAGATTTGTAAATATTTATCATATCTAGAATTTATTTTTCTCATGATTATATGAAATTTCAAACCAAAAATTATAAAATTGATGTTAATAAAATATTATTGTGCTATAGGCACAGACAAAGCTATCATTAAATTAGAAGTCGTTGATAGGTGAATTGAAAGGCAATGATAACTTATGCGGATGAAATAACGTTACAGGAAGCCCGTATGACGGTTACACAGGCAGAATTAATTTAATTAATTTACCGATCTCCTCTTGGTTATCGTGCATCTCTTCGGTTTTCAAAGTGACACCCTAGTATATAATGATGACCATAGTATATAATGCCGACTACCATTCACAATTCAAACAACCCACAAACTTCCTTCTTTTCTCTACTTTCACTTTCTCTCTCCCATAAGATAGCGATCATGTCAACAAGTCCAGTCACTCCTTCGGATATTAATGTCAAGCGTGCCCAGTATATAAAATTTCTCGATGGACTTTCAGAGGAATGGGCTTCCGAAAACAAAAAACTTCGAGAGCTAACTGCGAAAGAGAACCCGAATGCTTCAGACGAAGAACGCGACGAGTTCGATAAAAAAATGAACGATGTCTTATTAAAAATAGATGGGCTGATTCAGACGAGGCGGAAGAGAACAGACGAGATGGATGCATTAGAACTCATGTGGGAGAATAATAGGAAAAAATAAATGTTTTTTCTTTTTTTTAATGGTCCGCTATGTATTACTTGTTTTTTAATTATTAATGAAAATTATCAGTAGTTTCGAGAATCTATGGTTAAGGAGGGTGAACATCTAATTCAGTAGCCTGTAGCCATTTTCTCCGAAATTGTTTAAAAAACAAAAAACAAATGTTTCCCAATCATGAACTTATAGGAAATGCTTTTCAACCCACTGAACATCGTTTTACACAATGATTTTAAGGTGATTTTATTTCTGTCCACCATATCTCGAAGTTAATTCGCGTTATTAAGTTAATCCACGTAGCCTATTAAATTAATCTACGAATGTGGATAAACTGAAAAAAAAAAATATTATTGATTCAATTTTATAAATATTATTATATTAATGATTTAATTTTAAAAAATCCACTAGATTAATAAGTACATCCACTTTAATTAAAATTATAACTTACTTACAGATTCATGATGGCAAACAATAAAACAAACATATACTGTAATTGAATATTCTTCCTTTGACTTAAAAGGATTTAGATTGAAGGAAACGCTGTTTATTGCCTCTACTAATTCTTAATTAGTTTCTTGAATTACAATACTGCTTTATTTTAGTTTTTTAAAGCCCTCATTGTAAAGCAAAAAAGAAAAAAGCAAAAAAAAATAAACTTATTTGTTGAAAAAAATTATTCGTTAGTGTGATGATGTAATACTATAATAACTCTTCATTAATCAAATCTATTGGCATGCAAATTGAGCACCGTGTATCATAATAATAACTTTTCATTTTTTCTTACAAAAAAATTCAAAACAGTTTACATGTTCATTTTCAAATAAAATTCTCGAACATTGTTCATCAATATATCTCTGTGCTTGTTATAGTTAGAATTCGCCAACCAACATGCTAATCTACACCGCTCTTCATTTGAGTCAACTACAAAATAATTACAAAACAATTAAATAAAGGAAACAACGATTGAATTAATTAGTAACGCTAAACAAATAGAAATATCTTACCACAAAGGATCGTGAATTGACTTTACATCCAGATTGCATAAACAAAATAACAAACATGCTGCAATCAAACCCGTTAAGTTGCCTCGGAACGAATGATGCACGAACAATGCGAACACTAGAAAAACTGAAATTTTCAGGCTTCTTTCTAATCTCCCTCTCAAGTCCCAAGTCCAAATTACGTAGCTGGAATATATTAGGAACATTACAGGAAAAAAAAATAACATTTTATGAAACTTTGAAAAACCATCAATGTGGAATAGAAATCCCGTAATTTTAAACTTACAATATCCTTAATTCTTGCAGAATAAAGAATAGGTTGTGTCGCATCCGATAGAGAGTCCCAAACTTCAACAATGTTTGTCTTCAACAACACTCGTGCAAGAATGTAGTGTCTTGAAATTAAAATTGGAATGAATACCTAATGTAAAACACATTACCAATTAGTTAGATATAGAACGTAAAACGAATTACAAAAGAGATAATATATACTTGCCTCCTCGCACTTGTCCATGCATCCCATAAACATTTTATAGTAATTCATTGTTCCCCACACTTTGTGTAGTGGTAGATCACGATGTGGCAGATGATCCTTCTGCAAAAAGTATAAATTAATAACAATAACTAAGTTTTTTAAGTAAATGATTCAATCAACGGCATACTCACTGTTAATCTCGCATGAAGATACCACTTTCTTGCCTTTTGGCTAGTTCTGGATCTCTCATCTTCGGTCAATATTTTAGAAACCATAATAATAATCTATTTCATAAATAAAAAAAGTCAATACGACCACTACGTGAAAGAATCAGTACTTGTCTTATTTTACTTTAAAAATAAAAAATAAAAAATATAACAATAAGAAGAAGAAAAACCTCAGATTCTATTTTCTCATTGGGACCAAGATATCGAAAATCAGAACGCAAAAGGCAACGATCACCACTCGCCACGATCAATTGGCTGATACAAACAAGAAAAATAAATTAGTGTAATTCAAACAATATATTATATGAAAAGTTAATATAACTCACTCTTGCTTTATAGATTTGGAGAATATGTACTCCAACAATTCTCTTTCCTTTGCCCTGAACGTATTTTTAAGTTTGAAATCTTCGAACAAATAAATATTCACTGGCGTCGTACAAGTACTTCTACGAACTTGATGTGTTATTATTTTAATACTATCATCATTCGATGACTTGAGTTTCTTTCGAGACATAAAGGAAAACTCCTCATCATCCCCGTAACAGTTATCATCAGAAGTGTTTCTCTCTCTCTTGATAAACTCTTTATCAACTATCAAACTTTTTATCAAACTTAATTCATTCTTCACTGTTTTTAATTCTCTCTCCATGCGTATTCTCCATTCTTTTTCACCTACCTCCTTAACCTGATGACTAGAACTCATTTTCTTTAAAAACTATTCATTGGATCGAATAAACCAATCCAATATAACTTAGTGGGTGGTCCTTTGTGAAACTAGCTATCAAGAGTTGTAAGTAGAAGAGATATTATATATCAAATCTACGGTATGATAATACAAACTTCGTGACTAGTATAGTATTACACAATTAATAACTTTGGTTCAATAATCAATGTGTAGTGTTTGGCAAATAATATTTGAGATCATCATATTTTACAAGGGTAAAGAATTGGGATATCCCGGATTGGAATTAGCAAATCATGGAATGAATCTCTAATTTAAGATTCCTTAAAATTAAATGAAAATAAAAATAAAAATGTCATGTCATCAGGTAACAACAAGTTACCCACTTAACCTGGCACTTAATGGTTTGTATATCTTCAATGTGCATTAATTATGTTAGCCACCTATTCGTTTGATCTCAACCATTAATTTTGCATCCAACAGTTAATATTAGAGTAATCATCCATGAGTAAAAATAACAGTAACCATTGAAACCTTACCCATATATATATATATATATATTTAGGTCAAGACAGCACTATCTTTCGGTAACTTCAAATAACTATGATCACTACTTCCCTTTAAAGGAACGTGATTTCATTATTTTTCAACCCAATAGGTTTCATTATCTTTTTTCCAATTATGCTGAATAAATTAAATCTACAAAATAATAAAATTAATTGATAGTTTTTTCTTTCTATATTGAGCCAAACCAAACAACTCCCATGTAACATGTACTTCCGATTAAAAGCTATTGATCACAAGTACCATAATCAAAAGTAAAAGTTAAAAAGTACAGAAAAAATAAAGTCAACTTTTTTCGTAAGTTCACATCCAGTTATTTCTATTCTTGTATTTCACGAATTTAATTATGGAATTTCTCCACCATCCCCTTTAGTTTTAAATTTTTTTAAAATTAGTGTAAAATAATGGGAGAGGTTCAACTAAGTTATATCGGTGCAAAATTAAAAAGTTTTACATTGATCCTTAATTCTTTTAGATTAATAATTTATCAATTATACCATTAAATAAGTTATTTTTATTGTGTCTATAAAGCCTCCGAAGTTTCAAATAAATTCGATATTTGTAATTATATAGTCACTGTATTTATTTTTACTTAATTTTTATTAGGTTCATAATTCAATATACAACATTATTATAATAAAAAATTTGTGCATTTTCGATTAATTTAATTTTTTTTTCATACATCTTTGAGATATTATAATTAACTAATTTAATAGCTGGATTGATAAATTGAAAAATTAACAAAAAAAATATTGATAGTTTTACACCAAATTTAAATCGAACCATCCATTTATTAAATCTATATATGTGAGTTAATTTTTTCCTCTTTTAGAGGTTCCTACTAAAACAAGTCACCTCATATTTATTATTTTTAAATTAAGCTATAATATATTCATTTCTTTAAGTGCTATATAATTGTCCCCCTTTAATAAAATTCATATCTCCACTCCTGAGATTTACACGTATCAACATTATATCCACCTCCTCCCCTGGATCTATCCCTCTATTAAAATAAAAATATTTTACTCCTTCGATCAACTTTCATCAATATTTGCCTTAATCACTTAATTATAACATATAAATGATACTGTTACAAAAGAGCTCTAATTTAAGTTACATTAATTTCAACTTTAATTAAGCTGTGCAGTGAATCAATTTGAAGTTTTAAAAATACAACTTTATAAATTTTTATACATTAATTATGTTAAAAAAAACAAAAAACAAACTAAATCAGAATTTGTCATTGGATCCTAGTAAGTTGCATTAAATTACATCTAATTAATATCAGACCTTTTTGGTGCTTCTGGGACAGCCGTTAACAAAACAATTATTGTCCGTGAACAGATATGCATAGGCATTTGGCAGGTCAAGAGATTGGATTTGTACTTGAATTTAATGTTTTTTTTTTTGTTATTTATGCTTGAATTTAATTTATTTATTTTTAAGAAATAAAAAAGAAGGTTTAAATCTTTCTTTTTACCAACAAACAAAAAAAAAAGCCCACTTCAAACCCCCAACAAGATCTCTCCAAAATCTGAATAGACACCTGATGTGTAAATTTAAATTAAGTCCGAACCCATTCGATTTTTACCAAATTGGAAATGTGTATATATATATATATCAATCCAATCCGTTTGCAATTCGATATGATCCCAAACACACACACACACATATATATGCTTAAATTTATCACTATTTATATTTACCACATTATTATTATTAGTATACTTATACAAAAGAAATATAACTAAAATAATATTAAATAAAACTTTATAAAAAACAAAGAAATGTGTCTGTTTTTAGATTTAACTTTTATGTTATGTTAGCTTCATTTTTTTATATATTTACAAACTAATTATTATAAAATTAAAATTTTATTCTAGCCAAAATAATTCGATCATAATCCAAACAAATTTGAATATAGATCTATTTTTTGGACCGGTCACCAATTAAATGATTCGATCCGAATTCGACAACTTCTTCATAAATAAATTTAGATTAACTGATGCAGCACGAAGAAAAAAAAAGGGAGAAAGAGAAAAAATTCTCAAAATATTTGATATATTGATAAAAGATTAAATTAACTTTTGCATAAGGGCATGATTTATTTCTACTACTTAAACATTAATCCTAAAATAATTAGGTTTGTTTAGAGGTTACTCCAAATCAAATCTTTTATTTATAAGGAAACCCGAATTACTTAAAACACATATAACAAAACTATTTTTCTAAATATTACTAAAATCCTAATAACTAAAATAAGAAAAATATTGCCCCTAAATAATAAAATAAAATTACGTAAATAATAAATTAAAATTGTCTTCACACATACCGCATCTGTCACCCGCTCTTCAAAAAAACTAGTCCTCGAGTTTAGTGATATAAATTGATATCTTCCATACCAACT
This sequence comes from Lonicera japonica, assembly GCA_021464415.1. Lineage (NCBI taxonomy): Eukaryota > Viridiplantae > Streptophyta > Magnoliopsida > Dipsacales > Caprifoliaceae > Lonicera > Lonicera japonica. The sequence continues at coordinate 39,819,366 of CM038469.1, read as the reverse complement.
AATAAGATACTTAGAAAGTTTTACAATCAAACCAAATTGAATATCATCACGTTTAAAATTTTCCAAATCTTTCTCCCAGATTGATAAAGAATAATTTCAAATGGGCGCCAATGGCCTTACAGACTAGTGGTATTATCTCTGATCTTGTATTAGAGTTATCACATGTTCGAAACCCATAAATGTGGTATTCGAATTTAATACAGTAGTGACGCGAAGTAAAGCTTGTTTATTCATCTCTTTGGTCAAAGAATTATGTAGTTCATAGTACCGATTCACTATAATTCCATGATTCCATGTACCAAAAGTCGATCAAACTAAAATTCTCTTTATAAAGATAAACTTGGATAAATAAGGAATTGAATAGGTGTCAACTTTATTCTTGATCACATCTTTTACAGAGGAATTTTGTGATTGAAGTTCAACCTCTTCAAAATATTCGTAAATCCAAACAAAAAGTAGGTTCATGCATGACACAATTTCTTTAAAATCTTTAGGATAATGTTCTTCGATTAATAACCAAACCATTAAATCTCATGTGTTGATAGGAGGTGCACCAGAATCTATGTTGATCCTGTTGAAATTCATCCCACATTAGTCGAACCTTCTTCGTGAGCGCAACATAAATCTGCTCAGCACTTTCTTATTTCGAAATTTTGAAATAATAGAAGTACTTTTCAATTTGAAAAATTTTCTATGCATTCTTTGTAATTTGGATGTTCATTCATATTGATCATACCCAAAAGTGTAACAAATCGATAAGTAATCCGCGATGAATGTAAAAATGGCTTCTACCACTAACGTCTATAGGAGAGTCGCTAATCATAACTCAAGACAACATCGTCAAAGGTGAATCTTCCTCGGATACTACTACCTGATGTAGTATGGAAGCAGGTTTAAAGGATAAAAAATATATTTTCATCTTTTATCTAGCTTCTTGAATCCCCGAGAAAAAAAATCTCGAAATTCTCCAAATATTTGATATATTTTTAAAAAATGAATTAACTATTATATATAGGGTATGATTTATTTATAGTAATTAAATTCTAGACCTAAAATATTTCAATTGCTTAGAGGCCATTCCAAATCCAATCATTTAAGTATAAGAAAGCCAAAATTACCTAAAACAAATATACCAAAACTATTTATCTAAATATTGCCAAAATCCTAATAAAAAAAATATTACCCCTAAATAATAAAATAAAATTATATAAATAATAAATTAAAATTGTCTTCAAACATGGTGTAACACGGTGCATCATTAACTCTAATCCGATCCAAATCCAGCATGGTTGGGTGGCATAGATATGTAGAAAAATAACATTAAATCAACAGAATCCCATGACAGTTTTAAAAGGGGGAAAAATTAAAATGAAGAAACCAACAAGAACCGGAGAAAATAACAAACTAAACTTCTCATTAAACAAAGCACCTCAATCATCATTGAAATCCTAAAAGGGATAATCACTAATCATTTGATATAATAACTAAACGACATTAATAAAAGCTAACAAGTACCTACATATATAATAAATAAATAATTATTATTTCTCCATAATCTCAGATTAATTAAGATGAAGAAGAAGACCCATTAGTGTTTACAACACCAGGACTAGAAATTTCTTCCTTATGAAGATTTTCGCTTAGCTTTATGTGATTATTTTCATCTTTTTTCCCCAAAATGCTCTTATTGTTATGCATCCAAACCTTCAACACCCCTCTCTCCACACCAATTTCGCTACAAAAGTCTTTAATCAGAGCTTCATCACTCCTCTGAATCTTCCACTGGACCCTCTCTGCAAATTCATGCATTTTCTCCTTCTGATTCTGTGTAAATTTTGTTCTAAACCTCTTTCGGCTATGTTGGTTTCCGTTCGCCGGAGCTCCGGCATCGGCTGTGGCAGGTTTTGCAGGATTTGGATTTTCCAGTTGGCCTGATAGTCCGGCGCTGAGTGCGAGGAGCATATGGGGGGCAGATGGGTAGTAGGAGGAGGAGATCGGCGGCGGTGATGGTGATTCCGGGCTGCTGCCGGCGGGAGGCGGAGGAGGGTGGTGCCTGTGGAAGGGCTGGAACTCGATCACGTGCTGCACGGGGGCCGGCGCGTGGTAGTCGTCAGGTTCCCGGCGGTGGAAGTTGCGGTGGCAGCCGCAGGCGGCGCACATTAGCGAGATCGCGGCGCATTTTAGCGGGGCTGCCGGTGAGGGCATGAACTCGCCGCAGCCGTCGAGGGCGTGGCCGCCCATGCTGGCGGCGTGGTTCTTGAGGCATTCCTTGTAAGTGACCAAAGCCGGTGGGTGATGGTGGTGGTGCTTTAGTGCGCCGTTGGTGAAGGATAAGGGCTTGCCGGGTTGGATCCGAATTGATTTTTCGGTATCTGGTTCTGGTGTTCTAATATTTGTTGTGGCTGTGGGTGTTGTAGCTACCTCCATGGCTATAAACTCTTAAAGAACTTTTATGAGTTTAATATAATAAAACTAAAATTTGGGTTTCGGAGAAAAAAAATGCAAAATCTTCACTAAAGAATTGTAAAAGTAGAAGAAGAAAGAAGATGGGGGAAAAAGAGCGTAAGATGAGAGTGATGAACTACTGTAGATAAATAATGATCTTTTGGGGGGTTTTATGTGGTTGTGCTTTCTTAAGCAAATGCGTTTTTAACCTTGGGATTCTAAATATATTGGTTAAATTGGTGGGTCCACTTGAGGATTAGATGTTGTGGGTCTATCATATGTGTATTAAATACAGTTCCTACCTCATTAATTTTTTTGACTCGGTTAGTTTAATTTGTCCAATGTTACGACTCGCCTACGGCACTATGCACCCAAATATGTACTGAATTTTTATGCTGGAATTTATATATAAGCACTCATCTCACACTCGCACCTGATTAGAAAAAATTCTACTTAATAAGTGATGGTTTTATTTAAAAAAATGTGAATATACACTATTTTTATAATCATAAATTCAAACTCAGCTTGTCGCTAAGATGGGTTGTAATTATATATTATTATAAAAGTAATTAAATAAAAAATATATTATATTCAAGTTCAGTCAGATCAAATAAATTAAAATTATGTAAATTCGAACTTGACTTGAACATGTGTTGAGTTTTAATTTTTGAATGTATATTTATAGGTCTTTAAAAAATTTTGTCCGAAACCTTGATTAATTAGGGCGATTATAATTCATAAGAAATTTATAACAAAATTCAATATGCATAAGGGATAGATTAGAAAAAAGACTTAATCCAATTAGTGCAAGTTGTGTTTTCAAAAACTTGAACTCGCACATTTTGCGGTATGCATAATCTTAAACTCAATATCTATAAACTCGAACTCAATATGTATTGCTTAACCAACCAGAAACGTTGTAATTATACGATATTATAAATTTATTTAATGAAAAATTATTATATTAATGTCAAGATCAAAATGGGTTAATCAAATAAGCTTTATAATTAATGACAAATATTATAGTTTTCCATAAACCAAATCCATTTAGATCATAATTGAAAAAATCAACTTCAGTAGGTTTATATTGTAATTTTTTTTTATTATTATAACTTACTTTATAACTAAAATTAATTAGCAAAAAGTTCTTTTATACTCATATTTAACATTTAATCTCTTTTGGAATTACAAAAATGTAAACATTTTGATTCAAAATTATTCATAGTTAATATATTTTCAATATTGATTATGATAGTTAGTTAAGATCATTTCCTATGGCACTACTGACCTGAACTTATACCGAATTTGCATGGTGAAACCCATATTCAAAAACAAACCCAAATCTAACTCAAAAGAATGATATCTTAGGTCATCGAATATATATACTAAAATTTAATATAAATACCCGGTCACATAGAACTTGACCCACCTTATGCATGTTTTGTTTTGAAAAAATTGAAGTCATTCAATCTCAATATGCAAAAGATACTAAAGGGGTACTCAAAGATAAAATATCTTGGTTGACTCGTATCAAATGGATTAAATTTTTTTGAAGTTGAACCAGATCTGAACTTTTGCAAAGTCTTTGCTGTATAACTTATATTCACTTCAATCTCAAAAAAACTCATAATAAACCCAATTTATTAGGAAGATTCCACTCAATAGGATATTTATAACGAAATACAATTTCATGAACCACTGATTCAAAAATAATCGAGTTAATAGATACAGGTTTAGTTTTTAAAACTTGAACCCCTGCCATTTACTATATGCATAAGTGTGAGAATCCGCAAATGCGACCCCCGGGTTCTCGTTCCCGTTGGTGGGCGTCTGAAACATCGGAAAGGATTTCGTTGTTCCATTTGCTTCTATGTGTTGATAATTCATATCGGGAGTCCCTCTATCCTATTTTTAGATGCAAGAGGGTTCGTTCAGAGTCGCCAGTACGTTTTACGAGAAAACGGACAAAATGATTGTGTAAGAGGGAAGGCTACAGATAAGCCTTTCTTTACACGTTTGTCTACGAAACCAGGATTCTATAGGGTTTGGGAACTATATTACGGTTTGGGAAGGTGTTAAGCACCCATTCCGCCCTTTCGGTCTCTAGTGGTTTTATATGTTTACTCTATGTTGGAAAACTTGGATGCTTTTACTGATATTCTACTGCTTTCTGGAAATAACTAATAAAAACCTGATTTTCGAGCGCGTTAAGAATCTACCACAACCTTGTCGCCACTTCGCTTACTAGGACGGGGATCGACCTGCCCGGTCAGGTCGCGGGGTGCGGGGCAGCGCCCCGTTAGAAAAATCGAGTTCTACAATAAAACTAATATACAAATATCTTATTTAATTACTAGAAGAGACTTTAGTTACCTTCCCGACGATATATATATAAGAATAAGAGAGAGAAAATAATATACGGCAGAGAAGACCTCCGGCGAATATTAGCTTTTCCTCTTAGAAATATTTCCAGCGGTCTGACTCTAGAAGGTGGCACTCCGGGTGCCAAGATTAGATTCGAGACTCTTGCGGAAATAAATGTTATCGCAGATGCTTCCGGAGAAGGCTTAAAGGTTAGAAAATATGAGAGAGAATAAGGAATTTTAGTATATAAATTGTGGCGAGAAGTTGCCGTCTAGAACTCTTGGGGGTGTTGGCCTATTTATAGTGCTCGGGAAAGATTGTCGCGCGACATTTCTCCCAAAAAGGCAAGTGTCACGCGACACATCTGTTTGTCGCGCGACATTCCTGTATGTCGTGCGACAAACGGCTGAAGTGATGGGTTCTGACACTGTGATGTGTCAGAAAGTGGTTGGTCGGGTGCAGAGAGGGATTGTCGCGCGACATAGCAGGATTGTCGCGCGACATATCAGGGATTGTCGCGCGACAATGTGATATGTCGTGCGACAATCCTTCATGAAAATAGGTTTGTCGCACAACAAACTCCCTCGGGGTAGTTTCGAGTGCTCGGGTGGGTCCCGGACTCCAAAAACAGTTGTTCTCAAAGGTCGTTAGGGTTCTTACGGGGGTCACGGATCGGGGTGTCTACAATAAGCTCAAACTCGATCTTTCCCACCTCAGGCCATCCAAAATGTCTTAATTGTATGATATTATAATTGTATTTTAAGAAAAAATATTATATTTAAATATGATCAGATTAAAAAAATGGGTTAATTTAATAATTTTTAAAATAAAAATTAAACCTAATAATTGTCTCAATTAATCTACATCAATCTAAAAATGCACGTGTCTACGTTACTATCGACTTAAACTTGTACCGGATTTTTGTTATGAAACCCAAACCTAAAACTAATAGATCTTTTAGGCCGTTGGATATTTATACCAAAATTCAATAAACATTTGCTTGGAAAGAACATGTCCCAACCAGTTCATGTTTTGTTTTAATAAACTTGAACACGCTCCGTTTCGATATATAAAAGCCCGTACTCGACCTTACCTATCCCTTTGTGTTGTTGTTATAACATATTTTAAATATAGTTAAAAGTAAGCTAATTTAATTCAGGGGAAAAAATCTACTAAAAAATATTTAATTCATTTTTGGGAACATAGAAATATGTTACTAATTTTAAATTTTTCCATATTATTAATATTTAATATTTAGGGGCAATTAAAAAAAAGGGCTTATTAGATAAAGATTTTCACACTAAAGTCAAGGAATAATTTTTTTAAAAATAAAGGGCCTATTTTTTATTTTATTGATAATGTGACATGTGTCTTTTTTTTTTCATTATAAAATGCCATCCCAACCCTTAAAATAAACTAAAAAATACCAATATGCATTAAAATATGGACTGCAATATGAACTTTACCGTCTATATTTCACTGCAATATGAACCTTGCACTCCATATTTCACTGCAATATGAACTTTGCACTCCATATTTCACTGCAATATGAACTTTGCAATCCATATTTCACTGCAATGTGAACTTTGCAGTTGATATTTTTAGTGCAAAGTTCATATTGTAGTCCATATTCTACTGCAATGTGAACTTTGCAGTCCATATTTTTAGTGCAAAGTTCATATTGCAGTCCATATTTCACTGCAATATGAACTTTGCAGTTCATATTTTACTGCAATATGAATTTTGCAGTTCATATTTTTTTTGCAAATTTCATAAAAAGGGGTAATTTAGGTAATACATAACATGTTTTTATTAATTAAATGATATTTAAATTTATTCAAATACATTCATTTAAAATATAAAACAAAATAGGCCTCTTACACTAATTACCAATTAAAAATAGGCCCTTCATTCAAAAAAATATTATTCATTGGATTTTTGGTAAAAATCAATGTATGATAAGTCCTTCTACCTAATTTCTAGTAATATTTATCTATCATTAATTGTAATATATTAAAATTCTTTATGCCTTATTAAATGGATGAGATAAATCCTAACCTCCACTTACCTAAATAAATAAATTTAACAATTTGTTTGTATTTTATAAACAGACAAATCATGCCGTGCTTGCGGTACTAACAAAAGTTTAGTTAATTAACATTTAAGAAATTGTTAGTGTTTACTGGTGGCAAGAGGTCGGACTTATGGTAGGAATGGCAACGAGCCATGTTTGTCCAAACCCGGCCCTCTTAAATATAGGCTCAACTCGAACTTGCCCTCCTTTCTAATACATTTGGACCCAAACTCTCCCTAACATAGTTAAATCACACTGTATTATAAGGGTATGAAATAAAACCCTGAACCCGCCCCGATTCAAAATTGACCAGCCCCATTCGGATTGGGCACAAGTTAAAAACCCATCATGTCGAGTTATTTTGCCATCTCTAACTTAGGGCAAGTTCGGTCAACCACTGGAAACACGTACTTGGGTATATCCCGAAAAGGGTTAATTTTGACAACTTGAAAGTTGTGTCATTTAGTTATAAATTCTAGTTTGCAAATCATTAATAGATGCATTTTTTCTTTCACAACAGCATTACCCTATATTTATCTCGTCAATTCATAAAATATCATTTACTATAAATATAAAACCCATTGAAATATCAACTATTTTATTTGTTTTCCTTTATTATCAAATTATCGTTCGCATTTATTGCATTACAATATATCAAACAATATAAAATATTTTTTGTTAAAAAAAAAAAGGTTCATCCAACTAATTTCTTTGAATAAATTAAAGAAAAAATTAGATGGATCAAAATTAATTAGATATATTTACTTATTCCACGATAACTGTAATTCTCAAGTTATAAAGTTTTATTATTTTTTTTTTAAAATACATGTATTAAAAAAAAACCTTTAAAAGGTTATTATAATACAACGTCCCTTTTATGCTTAATTTCTAATTCACAAATTCTTGTATTCTCCAAATATATAATATCTCTATCTTTTTCATAAGGAAGCTAATAGTTCTTAATTTATAATTTTGCTTCTTTTTTTTTTCAAATATCATCCATAAAAAATTATAGAAAAGACAAAGTCTCCTTAAAATAAAGTTAAATGAATATTTTGTCAACAATAATTACAAATTGCAAAAGTAAATAAAATTAACCCTCTTGTTATAAATTATAAATTGTAATTAAAGAAGCAAAACTGTACCTAATTTACTTCATATTTAATGAATAAATAAACAAAAATAGAAATTAGTTGGATTTAAAACACTTTCATTATCTATTAATGATTTAATATATATATATATACCCATAATTATTATTCAAATTATCAATATGCCATAACAAATCTAAATATATACATATATATAACCATAATTATTATTCAAATTACCAATATGCAATAACAAATCTAAACTATTGGATGAAAACATAAACATTTGATGATAAACCATATTCAATACTTATGTAACTAAATAAATTTAGGATTTTTTTTTTTTGGGTTTTATTAATAGATTTTTTAGATCAATTTTGACTCACAAAGTTTATAACCTTTGTACCTCAGTTACTCCTTATTTGTTTCGCTTGGGGAGGGGAAGTGTGCGGGATAGAATTTTGATTGCACGTGTGAGTTATCATATTTTTATCACTTGAATTAGGATCCGGATTTCTTGTAAATGTTAAATTTAATTTTGCATTGGTAATATTGCCATTTTCTTAAAAACATTACGAGTATAAAAATACTTTGTGATAAAGTCGAAAAAGAAAAAAAAACTATATAAAGTCTTCGTGACCAATAATGGATGAGATATATTATTAAAAAGAGATCAACATTTTTCACGAATTTTGAAATTACGTAATTTGTTAGATTTTACAATTTGACGGAATTTAAAAATATTAAGACTTATCCTAAAAGAACACTCTTAAATTATATAAATCACGTGATTTATCAAATTCTATCTCAAAATCACATCAAAAGAACAAAGTTTTGTAGAATTTTTGGTATTTAATTGAAGTGGTATTTTACTTTGTTTCCTTGAAGTGCTATTATACTCTTTTTCGTTATAAATGTTTAATTCAAGTCTTGTTATTTGCAAGGGATCATTTAACAATACTTAACATATTATTTCCGTAAATATATTGAATTGGAAATTGGTAAGTGCATCCACATGAACCTTAACTATAACTATAAGAATGTTAATTTATTTATTTTTGAACAAAGAAGAATATTAAAGTTGAAAGTAGGATATTTCATGTGTATAAAACAATACCCTTTCATAGGACAGAACATTATACTATATGATAGCAGAAAGATAAAATTGGATTTGACAAGGGCGGTGTTATTTACAACATTATATTTGTTACAAATAATTTTTATAAGAAATTTATTACCACTAACAATCTTTTGAGACCTATCTAATAAGAAGTAAGTGCAGCCATACATATTCAACTCACATAGGTAGAGTTTATTAGTAAGAGCTCGTATAACATTAGGAGTACCAGAGTGTTTTTGAAATAAGGCCGCCTAATTTGAGATGAGTGCATTCACATAAACTCAAATGAAATGGGGTAAATGTGTTGTTAAGTACTCGCATAAGGGTGTATTGAAATGTGTTTTATATTAAATTTTAAAGGATGGTGTTTGTGACAGATTTGGAGGATGTAAATAACACCACCCTTTGACAAAGTTAAGTAACGTATGGATTTGAGATATCAATTTGGCTCCTAGTCGGACATTTGGGGCTCGCTGATTCAAGTTTTAAATTATTCTCGACATGCTACAATTTATTTCAGAAGGATTTGGATGTTTGCTTCGAACTTTAAGTTAGGAATGCAACATTACAAGAAATTTAGTATTCCTTGAAAATTCTCAATCTTAAATAAATGAGAACAGATGATTACTTTAAAAGTATTATCTTTTGGATTTTCTCACAAAATTTTCTCTTAAGACTAAATTAACCCTTTTACTCGTTGAGACAACTTTTTTATATTTGTAACATTTTAAAAGAAAAAAAAAATCATTATTAATATCTTTTTCTTTTATTATTATTATTATTATTATTATTATTATTATTAAATACATACAACGACTTATTAGAACAACCACATTGGGTATATTAAATTGGTAAATTTACCATATCCCATGCTATAGTGGACAAAACTTCATAGACAAATTTAGGCTGTTATGATAGAGAAAGAGCAAATTTACTATATGCATAAATTTTAATCATATGCCTTTCATTCACTCGTATGATCATGCGGCTATCTTAAACTCGTACAAAAAAAATAAAAATACTAGTGTATCACACTAGTATGGACATATATATATATATATATATATATTTAACTTTCATAGTTCCGTTGGGTTGGATGGTTAGCACTATTTGAGTTTTGGGGGCGAAATTGCAAATATTTTTAAAAGGTTTAAATTTCAAGCCATTGTTTGTTTTTTGTTTGTTTTAAGTGGTATTATTTTTTCATTTATATAACGAAACTGTGGTCACTATTTTTACTCATTATTTTGGGTATTAAAAAATAAAAATGTCAAAATAATCATTATTATGGGTATTGAAAAATAAAAATGTCAACAACATAATAAATGGGTATTGAAAAAAATATAAATCTAGCAAAGCATTTTTTGAAAACATTCATTTAAAATTGGAACTTAGTATATATATATATATATATTTTTTGTTGAATACAAGCCTTATGAATATATTTTGTCATTTAAAAAAATAATATATTAGAGTTATTAAATTGTATGGTCAATAACATAATTATTAAAAATTCTTATTACACGTCGTGACAAAGAGTTATCAAAAAAAAAGAGGTTTCATACAAGTGTTCCTCAATCGTATGAAGCCTTTTTTTTCTAAGCACAAAATTCTTACTGTTTTTGCACACTCATACGGCTTTGTTATACCATATATACCCACTATATTCTCTCAGATAACTTAGTGTTATGTTTATAAATTTGGTATTAAATTTTAAAAGCACACCGTGGATGCTCGTACAATTCTTAATAATAAATATTTAAATTTTACTTTTGTAAAATTGTTAAGACTTGTTTTTTAATTTTATAAAATGAAGAACATTTTAGTAATTTACTCATATTTCATTCATATTCTCATTTGAACCAAATACAGTGAAATAATTCAATGTTACAAGTGTACGAACTAAATATTGGCAAGTTATCATAAATGTTAAGATAAAAGTTTTTCAAGAATCTAACCAATTCCATTTTCAAAATTCGAACCAACCTACCCTTTGGTGTCGTACTCAACTCCCAAGCCTAGCCGGAGACGAGGATTCCGGATGGATGCCTGTGGAAAATGAGTCCTTCGGTGATCATATATATTACTTTTTGGGCGATTAATTTGACCATTTTAATTTAAACGATGTTCAAGAACACATAATTGGGGAAAATGGGAGTCTGGACTCTGGATGGATGCAAACCTGAGATATCGGTTTAATATTTTACCACTATTTCATTCACAAAATAGGTAGGTTGAATTTAACATATCCTGTTATGGTAACACTACCTTACTGTGGATGCTCAAATAGGAGGAAATGAAACAAAGGGAGGAGAATCCGACTGTTCCATGTTTAAGCGATAACTTTATCACTTAACCACCGAACAAGGACTTAAATGTACGAAGTTTTGTATTTTGCAAATGTTGGACTATTAATTGCGTTGCCGAGATTCTATAGGGTTGGCTTAGTAGTTTGCTAGATTTTTGTGATGGACAATTTATTTAACTGGAGTTCTCGTTTTCAACTCCCTCTAGATACGGTTGTTAAAAAAAAATTAAAAAAAATTGCATTGTTGAAATTATAAAAGAGGAAACTCTAAAATAGAGACAAATTAAGAGAACTAGCATGTTAATACGGAAATTCTAGCATGGGAGTTGTTTAGCTTGAAATATCTTGGTGATAGTCAGAAGTAGAGGTAGATTTGATATAGTTACCATACCAACCTCTTGTACCATGTACCTACTGAAAAGCCGGTAAGTTAAAATCTATTACCACTGATTGTATCAAAAAATTTCGATATACTGAAATGTTAGTGTGGTACGATATATTATTAAAAAAATAAATCCTAAAAGAAGATGCTTTCATATGAATGGACAATAGCACTCGCTGATAACACACACAAAACAACCAATGCATAATACTGCTTTCAGCCTTTCACAAATAGGCATTTCATGTTATCAAAAGAACAATGAGTCTAAATCCCATTAATAATACTACTTAATTAATAACAAATAGGCAACACTAAGTACACGAAATAAATGAAAAATATAACCAAAAGATTCAAAAAATATTATAAAGACACAATCCCTTAGTTAAACACTTTGTCAAATGACTCGTAAAAGTACTGCAAACAAAAAACACTAGAAAAGAGAACATAAAAATAATATATTAAGAAGAAAAAAAAAGATAAAAATAATGTCTATGAAAACTTAGTGTCTTTGCTCTTTACTCTTTAACGTATCACATTAAATTTGGACCCTCCATTTTATTATAAGGATATCTAAGTATTGTGCAGGAGTTGATATTTGGCAATAATTGTACAAATGATAATGGTAAGATACGGTATAGTATATCTCGACAATACTAATATTTTAGTATGATATAGTATACTATCAGTAATGATCTTTAATATTCGATATTATACCATTACCAAATTTTAGTACAATTTGATAATGATACGATTTGGTATAATAAAGGGGATACAATTCTCCATCCTACTTAGAATTCGCTTGAAAAATTATATGTCAGTCCTTGGTTTATCATTTACAAGGAAAGAGCAATTTAATTGTTATATTTGTATTCTAATTTAATTTTTTATAAATTTTATGAAAACACATTTTGTGTTTTCCTATGGGAGGTAAGAAAAGAAATTGAAGTCCTAATACTCAAGTTAGACATGCTATCAGTTTTGTAGACAACTTAGAGCATTTTTAATGGGGGTTGTTTGGTAGATATTTTGAGTTGAGTTTTTAAAATATGGTGTTTGTTGGAATTTAGAAATATGTTGAAAAGTGGATTTGTTTTTTTTAGTTTTTTTCAACCAACTAAAAATCTTATAAAAAAATTTCAAAAAATAATCAAAATAGATCTTATTTTATAGATCTCGACAAGTATGTTTTAAATATATATTTTTTATTTAATTTTGATTTTTGAATTTAATGTTATAATGTTTTAAAAAAAAATTAAAAAGAAAAATTAAAGTTAAGATTTTTTGAAAAAGTATAAAAGTAAAATTGTTTTTGAATTGAATTTTGAAAATTTAAAAAAAATAAAAAAAGCCACGAAACATGGGCTTAATGTTTCTTTTCAATTTACGAGATGTCACGTCATTACATTTTCAATTACAGTACTCAACACATTTTTACCATTCAATGATTAGAGATAATGAGACCACGCCCACTAAAAATGCTCCACCTATAATGTAAAGGCTTTTTTTTCTTTTTCTTTTTATTTTATTTTAGTCACAAGATTGATATTATCTTACAATAATGTATGTCTAATTTTCGCAAGAAAACTCAACTTTTTTCTGTGAGTAGTACTTTGGTTAAACCTTTCACTCACTACAAATTAAGGCTAGTTCCATTGGATAATTAATAAGATTGAATTGATAAGAAAAATAATTGATTTATATGAGAAATTTGAAATAAATTGAAGAATGTTGTAAAATGTTATCTTACTTTATAATTTTTTTCATGAAAAAAGTTTATTCAACTGGCGAGAAGAAAAAATGCTACAAAAATATAAAAAGATGGGGTATTTGATGAGAGGGTTTGGACAATAGTAATCAACTTTCACTTTTATCTTGAGATTAAGGATTTAACTCATGAAAGTGTTAGGTTTTTTTTCTTTATTTGTAAGAACTTAGGGCATTCCTTAATTTTTTTTATTTTTTTTAAATTATTTTTTAAAAAAGAAAGAAACTAATATATATATATATATATAAAAAAGAAGAAGGTCACAACAATATTTATAATGTGTCATTAAAGGTTTTATATTAAAGATTTTTTTTTCTAATCTAATTAAAATTAAATTGTTTAAGAAGGATGATAATATTTCCAAAGTAAATATATTTATTGTGGGAGTAATATTTAATTTTAAAATTATATAATATAACTTTTTAAAGTAATATTATTCTCTAATAAAAAAATTATTATTTTAATAATATGAGTAGATTTTAAGGCCATCTACACTACATATGCCAATAGGGCAATAAAACGTGTGTTATTTAAAGGTTCATATTTGTCACTCCACTATACTTTTTACACTTTTAGTGTTAATTTTTTTTACATAAATAGGTTAAATACTCAATTTTATTTTTATATTCTTATCATTTGCAATGCGTATAATTTAAAAATATTAAAGCCATCTACACCAATCATGCTAAAAGTCAAAATTTGGCATTTATTTGTCTCCACTTTAAAAAAAGGTAAAAATGTAAAAATTTTTGGTGAACAAAAATGTATACTGAATATTAAAGTCGAGATAAAAATAACACTCCACAATTATTTAGTCTAATCCCACTCTGACATCTGGCACACACATTAGATCGTACTCATCGCTACTAACATTTTTTCAACGAGTGTGTCATTTCATGGCATAATATAATTTTTTTACAAGATAAATATTGAAGTGACACCATATATATCGTGTCATGGTATTAACAGTTTGGATGATAAATATTGTATTGTCTGCTATATATTTTTTGCAATATAATTTTTTAAAATTAATATATTAAATATTTATTTAAATTAATTTTCGTACACTTTAATTAATTTTTGCTCATAGTTTTTAGTGATTCTTGATTAAGCATTATTTTAACAATATCAAAATTTAATCTTAAAAAATTTAAGTCGATTCAAAATTATCCAAGTAATAATCTTATATTACTGAACTAAGAAATTTGGTTATCGAATACTCATTTTACACTTTTTTTCTATATTTTTAGCGCAGATGACCTAATAAACATTTCCATAAATAAATGTAAAAACAATACAGTAGGAGCGCAGGAAAGACGTGCAATTTCTGAGGCATTTACTGAACACGTCACGTCACGTCAACTACCTTACCTTACTTTTATGTTTTGTCAAAGTCTGGAGTAAAGAGCTGCAGGACCACTTCAATACTCAACCTGATTACTGTCTTGGAACCTTTTTTTTTCAAATTACTTTTTAAACAAATTTATTTGTATAATTCCCTTTTCAACTTATTAATTAAAATAATACAGTACACTCTAAAAATATAATTTAAAATTGCTATTTTAAATAAATATAGGTTAAAAAGTAATTTAATTTAAAAAATAACTTAATTTTACACAAGAGTAATTGTTTTGAACTCCCAATTTCTTTATTCTTGTGAGTGGCAAAAATCTAACAAAGCTTAATAAAGACAAAATTAGCTCAAATAAATTGAATTGGTAAACATATGCATTAAAAGTGATGAGGATGAACACTAAATTTGCAGTAATAAAGATAAGATTTAGTTTGTGGGGTAAGTTTTTCAGGTAACTATTATCCTTAATCCCACAGTTCTTCCTCCCAAGTGAGAGTAAGTGCTGTATAATAAAAGTTGGAATATCTTTTTCGTGAGTTTTTTCTTTCCATTTATATGTGTAGGGCTGAGTTACATTAGAGTTTAAATTGCTATGTAGTTACTATAAATGGTAAATTTAATCACCACCCCAGAAGTACAGGTTTCCATAACCCTGTTCACATTTAATCGAAGTGGCTATTTCCCATTATTTATCCTCCAACTTAACTACTTCATGATATATTCCGACAAACTAGGGATGGCAAAAAAATCCAACCCGTCGAGTTCCCGACCCGACCCGAGTGGGGCGGGTTCGGGGCGGATTTTTTTAAGAGCGGAGCGGGTTTGGTATTTGGGAAAAAAACCCGGACCGGGTTCGGGTTTCGTCATTAAAAACCCGTCCCGACCCGCCCCGTATATATATATATTTAAATATATTTTTAATTTATAAAATATATAATTATATATGAATTTAAGATGAAAAATAAAAGAGCAACCCTAATCTAAGTCCCGTCTATTTTCATTTTTCACTCCCCACAGCACCGCTTGCCCGCTTCTTCCCCAAATCCTATCTTCTCTGCGCGATAGCTACTGAGCGACAAGGAGAAGGAGTTCGGCAGTCGACTCTTCTTCTCTCCTCACTCCGAGTCTCCGACGGTAGCGTCGTCGTCTGCTCTCCTGCAGTCCTTCTTCTCTCCTCACTGCAATTAGAGGTAATACTCTCTTTCTTTCATGCTATGTGCTACTGCTATCACTGTTTTTTGTTGGGTGTGTTATACCATCTCCTAAACACCGATTGTCTCTATTTCTCTCTCTCAAATTCGAACTTCATGTTTTAGGTTTTTTACCTCAATAGCCCTAATTTTTATGTTTTAGGTTTTTTATCTCAATAGCCCTAATTCGAACTTCATGTTTTAGGTTAATTATATATTTTGCTGCTGCAATTGTGTTATATATATACATATGTGGATTTCTTAATTATATACTTATATGTATATGTGTGTGTGGGTAGATATATGTTGCTGCGTGTTAGTGTGTGTGTAGCTATCTGCCTATCTACTGCTGTAATT
The DNA here is from genome assembly GCA_021464415.1 of Lonicera japonica. NCBI lineage: Eukaryota > Viridiplantae > Streptophyta > Magnoliopsida > Dipsacales > Caprifoliaceae > Lonicera > Lonicera japonica. The sequence continues at coordinate 39,802,916 of CM038469.1, read as the reverse complement.
ATGTTATATATATGTGTGGATTTGTTAGTTTTATATATATATGTCGGTTTGTCGGTTTTCAACTAGAAAAGGTCCGGACAGCTTGTTATGAACTACTTAACGAGTACCAAGCCAAGTTAAAAGCGAGTAGTAATGAGGCGAGTGAAAGTGGTCCAAGTGGGATCACATCTCTAGGTGATTCTACTTCGAAAACTGCGGGTGGAGAATGGAATATTGATATTTTCTCCGAATATGATCAAATTGTTAGTGGCATGTCTGGACGTGTAAATATAAAGTCGGAGTTAGATCATTACTTGGAGGAAAAAATATTTCCACGCACACAAGACTTTAATATCCTAAATTGGTGGAAAGCAAATGGGGTTAGATATCCTACATTGCAATTAATTGCCCAGACATCTTGGCTATTCCTGTATCGACTGTGGCATCTGAATCGGCTTTTAGCACGAGCGGCCGAATGATGAGTGCGCATCCTAGTCGACTTAGTGCTCCTGTTTTAGAGGCATTAATGTGCGCACAAGATTGGTTATGGAATGACTTAGAAGGTACATATCTTTTTAATTACTGCTTATTAAATTATCCATTTGATAAACTACTTAGTATTTCATTTATTTTGTATTTCTAGACGAGGCTTCTACTGCAGATTCAAGAGTTACAATTTGTGATGAAGAAATTGATATATGAGGAATTCACAAATATGAGGTAAATATGGTGTGTTTGATAACGTTTATACTTAGTTTGTCATTTAAGTATTTTATTACTTATATTTGCTATTATTCCTTTTTTTTTCAGGTGGTGTTTGTTGTTGACTGTTGTGATGCATGTTGGGAATTGAGAATTATATTTTAAGAATAGTTATGCAATTTGTTGGGTGGTGCCGTGGTGGTTGTTAATTGTTAAGACTTTGCTTTTCAGACTTTGTTATTTGTTAATTGTTAAGAATTTGCTTTTCAAACTTTGTTAATTGTTAATTGTTTCAGTGAATTTTATTTAGTGTTTGAAGTATTATTGTAGCTTTACTACTTTTTTGATTGTTGCTTTACTACTCTTTTGTTAGCCTATTGTTTATTCTTAGATTTTGATTGTGTTAAAACAAGTGTGTGATACTGTGATATTAAAGCAGTTGTGTTAAAGTAGGTGTTATTTAATTCGGGTCGGGACAGGGCGGGTTCGGGTTATGGGAATTTAATGCGGAGCGGGTTTGGGAAGTATAAAAAAAACCCGTCTTGGGTTCGGGCGGGATTATATATGTGCGGGTCGGGTTCGGGTTTTGCCGAACCCGCCCCGTTGCCATTCCTACAACAAACGATTCACAATTGTGTATTCCGATGAACTTGACCTCGAAGGCTTGATTGGGCAGAGGATGATCTTTATGGTTTTTCAGGCCTTGTCTATACATGGACTCAGCAGTTGTATGTCAAACTTGGGCCTCGACCTAAAACCTTGTCTAAAAATTATCTCCCATAATTTTGCTTTTTATTTTTCCTTTTCTTTTCCAATACAACGTAGATCTGATAATGCTAGAAAATCTCCAACCAATAACACTATGTTTTAGTAAACTCTATAACTTAATTCTAATTAAATGTAACCTTTTATTTTTTTAACTTCATTAACGTTTCTTTATATATATATATATACTTTTAAATGAAAATTCCTTTATCTTCCTCTTATCTTTTCCACTCTCAGCTCAGCATTTCAACAGTCAGAATCTATCCACTGTCATTATATATAAAAAAATTAAAATAAAAATAATAAATGAGGTATTACGATTATAAAAAGATCAATTACTCCTAGAAAAATACATATTTTACCGAATATTCTTACGAACATATATCATATAAATTATATTTTCATAACTCATATAAAAATGCAATTAATATAATAAATGTCAACAAAAATTTATAATAAGAATATTCTATAAATTTAGCATTACTCTTATTCCTATTATAAAGGGTGATGATATTGCTCATCCTCTTTTTTCTTTATAACATCCTCCCTATCACAAACATCCATTTTAATGTCATTTTTTATTACTAACATCACCAACAATATATTGTCTTATTACTTTTAGATTAACTTTAATACAAATTAATTAACATTTAGACTAATTTTAATACAAATAAATTAACATTAATACCCGAAAAAAAAAGTAAAAAAAATAAAATTAAAACAAAACAAATAAAGCTCCTACTTTCAAATCCTCTTTCTCCCCTCTTCATCATCCACAACTTTATTCCCCTTCTTCCACCTTCCATCTACGTACCATGCTTTGCTTCTCCCTCTCCCTATAATCTCTCTTCATTGATTTTCGAAGACCCCACCATCCACACAACAGAAGGAGGAAGAAGAATGGTTTAGCTCAAATGGGATGCAAGGTTTTAATTTAAGATATTTGAGTTATTACCCATACTTCGGTTCTTATTACTCGAATTAACATTAAATGCGGTCAATGTTCATTTGGCCTATAATTCTCGAGTGGTGTTCAATTGTTCGGTCCAAGATGGTCGAATTAGATGCCATCATTCGATCCATCATGTTCGAGCATGTTCATCTTATTCGACTTAGTTAGATTGAGATATGCCTGCACGGGCATCAACATGCTCTGTTCTTGTGTGTTTATGATTTTTGGCATACTTATAAATTAATGGACATCTGAAAGCTTGTTTGGGTTAAGATGCTAACAAAACTTACATATTTTTTATAATCCTTGTCTTATTTGAGATCACCATATTTATCTTCATTGTTTCCTTTTTTCACCATCTTCATTGGTAGGAATGGTGGCTTTTGGGGAAATGGAGGATGGGTAGTGATAAATTGTTAGAGGAATGGGAGGATGGTAATGATAAATTACCTTTTTCTTCTTTTTTTTTATTTTTTTTATTTTTGGGGGGGGGGGGGGTGGTATTTTAACCATTGGGTAAATGAATAACTTATTTTAATCATGGAGGATGTAAGAGAAACAAATGAGAATGGACAATATAAGAAATGGCTTCACTTTTTTGGAGGAAGTTAGTAAAAAAAAGAGAGGATGGGCAATATCATCACTCATTATAAATGACCATGTCGGTGCCAATATTGCCTCGTCCAAGACATTACTAGCTCGTGCCAACGTAATTCACCATTAACTTTATAAATGGCTTTTATACGCACATGTTTAAGAAATAACTGTGATTACAAGAAAATATTGAGCAACTTTCACTCAATTTTCTTTGATATAAAGTGAGAAATATATCCAAATGGTTTGAGAAAAAGAAGGAATCGATGCAAGACTTGAACTTAAATGTTCCGGATGAATAATCATATTTTCAATTAGATGAGTTTAAGCCGGTATTTTTCCCAAATTTATTCTTTTGCACTTAATGTGTTTTGTTATTGAGATATATTATTGTCAAAGTAATAATTTTATGTTAAAGCAATTTAATTAATCTCATAATTAAAAACATTAAAGATGAGTTGACTTGTTTTTACAATAATATATTTCTTTAACATTAGTATCTCTCTTGATATAACCTGATATATGACTCATAGTTTAGTAATCAAAATCTTAGGCTCCATTTTATAAAGATACGAAAATTGATTAAAAAAATATTAATTTGAATGAGAAGATGAAACATAAGTTAAAAAATGTGGTGAGATCATCTTCGTGTAATACTTATTTGAGATAATGGGTTATAGGGACTCGCTCCGTAATGTTTTATAACTCTAAAGACGGACTCATGTTTAGTAAAAAGTAGTACCAATTTCATAATTTGGTTTTACAATAAAGACATTTTTTACAATATTAACTTATTTTAAAGAAAATTATAAATTTTGATGGACAAAAACATCCTAAAAAATTCCCCTCTCACTCAGCCCCTAAATAGTGGTATTATACATATTTTAACTCTATTGGTGCTAAATTTGTCCACCACCACTTTCTCCGACCTCCTCACCAATGATATCTACTCTGTTGACCTTAAAGTCAATTAATCTTATTTTGATAATTACAATAAGTTAATAAAGTGTTATTTAACTCGGTTGTTCCAATGATGATAGCCATTTTAACCGATATATCTTCCGACCAAGTGTAACTTCAAACCGAAGCAAATCTCACACAAGCTTTACAAACGCCTCTACTCACAAGAAATGAACTCAAGTGATATACATGTGCTATACAAAGCCAAGAAAAGATCTAGATCATCAAGCAAGTGAAGATATGCACAAGAATGATCTCTACATGTTCTACAAGTTATCAAAACCAAGAAAGGATCAAGAACATCAAACAAGTAAAGATACGCACAAGAAAATCAAGCATCACGAAGACTCGAATTATCATTAAATGGAGTGAGTGCTTAGATTTTATGTAAAGATACTTTATTGATCAAATTCCTATAGCTCAAACATATTCTTACATCTTTTAAAGATTGATTCAAACTAGCTTGAAATTGAATTTATTTGAAAAACATCATTTTACAAAAATCGAGTTTCAAAATAAATTCATATTAATTTTAAATGATCATATTTTAAGCTATAATAAAAATAGGTATCTTAGAAACATATCTTTGAGGTTCAAAAATCATTAAAATTTTATTTGGAACTAAATTGTTAAATTACAAAAATATTTTTATTTTACATTTAAAATTCGCTCAATTTTTGCCTAGTTTTGATCTAACGGTAGATGGAGGCCTTCCCGAACTCCGATCATTTTGAAATTTTTATAGTAGTTAAACAACATCTCCTGGAAATTTTGACTAAAATTTGAGCATGATCCAACGGTCTAATTGGGAGAAATTACAAAACAATTTTGAATTTTTTGTCAAAACTAGCTGTTGGAAAGTTTGAAAATGTATACCTTGGAGCCAAAACCTCTCTTAATCATCTCCAACGGCCATATGGTTTTTCAAGCTATAAATATGAGGTCCTAGACATGTTTTAACACAGTTGAATCATTCTACAAACTCATTTTACATATATACAAAGTTATTCAAGTATTCAATTCATTTAATTGATCAATCTTTCATTTTTGAAGCTATATACTTTGATCAATTTTGATATCTCTTAGTGTGAGCTTCATTTGTATTTTGTCATATACAAGAGAGATATTGTACATTGGTGTTTGTCACCAAAACTCATTTGAATCATAATTGTGATAGGTGTATCTCATAGATTAGCAAGAGGGATTTCTTGTGAGAGTATTGAAGGTGTTTCAATACTTGTAAGAGTGTGTGAGAAGAATACACTTGTAGATGTTTGATCTTCATCCGGAAGAAGATCGGTTATAGTGGAAATTCTTGGGGAACTAACCGAGCGCGGAGTAGGGGGAACAAGCCGAACCGTGTGGACAAAAAATCTTCGACTTCAAATTGGTTTAATCTTTCTTACTCAATCTCTTTATTTATTTGTTATATTAATTGATTGAAGTTGCTTTATATTATTGCTTATTCTTGGAATTGATTATTTAATTGATTGTCTTCCTTGATAAACTTATTTAACTAAGTTGCTTTGCTTGAATATTTTAAAAACGTTTTAATTCCGCATTAAGTTTTTAAAACCCTATTCACCCCCTTCTAGGGTATTTTCCGACCTACATACTCTTCTACCACCGCCACCGCCACCACTTGACTTTCTGATTGTATTACTGAGAAAAGCGTCGTTCTCATCCTTTTTTTTTGCAGGTGCAATCGTAAAACATATATAACTTTTTATTGAATCGTTGGATTGGGCTAATTTTTGGATATGTTATTCGGAAGACAAAGTTACATTTAAATTGCAAAAAATCAAGACGATTATAGGTCGTTTTGCTATCGAAATTGACCAATTTCGATAGACCATCGGGATTTGGGAAAAAAATATGATCACAACTCTTTTTTTTTATGAACCCTAAATCAAAGATATGTAGCTTTCGATCGAACCGTTGGATTGGACTGATTTTTGGATATGTTGTTTGGAAGACAAAATTTTTTCAATTACAAAATCAAGACGATCATAGTTTTTTTTGTTATCGAAATCGACCAATTTCGACAGCCCAGCGAGATTTTTAAAAAAAATCTAATCGCAATTTTTTTTTACGAACCCTAAATTAAAGATATGGCACCATTCTAGTATCGGACAATTGGTGTTAAAACTATTTTAACACAATGTGATTAGTTACGTTGAATAAAAATTGTGCTAAATCTGTTTTAGCACCTTAATGTGTAGAATTTGATAGAGTGCTAAAACTATTTAGCACATTCAGTTTAGTTATATGTGTTCACCTGTGATGCTAAAACCTTTTTAGCACCATTATAGTGTTGGAGAATTGGTGTTAAAACTGTTTTTGCACTATTTGATTAGTTAGTTTAGATAAAAATGCTACTGAATATATTTTAGCACCTTGATGTGTAAAATTGGATGGTGTGCTAAAACTATTTAGCACCTTAAATTTAGTTATATTTGTTCGCCAGTGGTGCTAAAACCTTTTTAGCATCATTTTAGTGTTAGACAATTGGTATTAAAACTATTTTAGCATTATATGATTAGTTACTTTTAACAAAAATTGTGTTAAAGCTATTTTAGCACATTGATGTATAGAATTGAACGTGGTGCTAAAACTATTTAGCATCTTCAGTTTATTTATATGTGTTCACCTTTGGTGCTAAAACATTTTCAGCACCATTATAGTATTAGAGAATTGGTGTTAAAACTGTTTAACACCATGTGATTAGTTAATTTAGACAAAAATAATGTTAAATCTGTTTTAGCACCTTGATGTGTAGAATTGGATGGGGTGCTAAAATTATTTAACACAGTCAGTTTAGTTACATGTGTTCATTTGTGGTGCTAAAACCTTTTTAACACTATTATAGCGTTGGAGAATTAGTGCTATAACCGTTTTTACACAATTTAATTAGTTACTTTAGATAAAAATGGTGTTAAATATATTTTAGCACCTTTATGTGTTGAATTGGATGGGGTGCTAAAACTATTTAGCACCTTAAGTTTAGTTATATGTGTTCACATGTGGTGCTAAAATATTTTTAGCACAATTCTAGTGTTGGACAATTGGTGCTAAAACTATTTTGGCATTATGTGATCTAGTTACTTTTGACAAAAATTGTGTTAAATATGTTTTAGCATCTTGATGTGTAAAATTGATTGGGGTGTTAAAACTGTTTAACACCTTCAGTTTAGTTATAGGTGTTCACATGTGGCGCTAAAACCTTTTTAGCACCATTCTAGTATTGGATAATTGGTACTAAAACTGTTTTAGCACCATGCGATTAATTATTTTAGACAAAAATTGTGTTAAATCTATTTTAGCACCTTAATGTGTATAATTGGATGATGTGCTGAAATGGTTTAGCACATTCAGTTTAGTTATATATGTTCACCTTTGGTACTAAAACTCTTTTAGCACAATTTTAGTGTTAGGCAATTGATGTTAAAACTGTTTTTGCACCATTTGATTAGTTACATTTACTTTTTACAAAAATGATGTTAAATCTGTTTTAACACCTTATAAATAATTAGAATTGGTGCTGATGATCGACTGTTGTATATTTTGAATGATTTTGATCGAGATTGGTGCTAACTTTTTTGGAGACGCGAGATGTTATATTTATGATTATTGTGTTATTAGTCAAATAAGAAAGGGGTATAATGTTTATTTCCTGTGGTGTCCTTAATTTACAATGCTAATTTGTAATAAGACTTAGTAATTATTTATCATTGAAATGACTCTTATGCCCAATTGCCTCTACTTATTTTTATGAGTTCCATCATATTTTGTGGAAAAAAAAATTATTCGCCATTACTAAAAGAAAAAATTTCCATGGAATAAACAAAAAAACAAGAGTTAATCTCACCATATCTTTTAACTTACATTTAATTTTTTTCACTTAAATTAATTATTTTTCTTATCATTTTTATATTGTTATCAAATGTATATAACCCTATATTTTATCGAGAATGATCAAATGCGGACCAATCCGTACGAATTGTTCCATTTTATGGTGGTTTTGCGTCATAAAAAATACACCCCAAGTATTTTTATCACAAAAAACCATAATAAAAAGATCAATCTATAAGGATTGGTTCGTACCTGAAATAGATTATATATTCTTAATTAATTGAGAACTTATGGGTTTTTTTTTCTGAAAACAAACAGAAAGAGAAGACAAGGAAAAATCACGGGGAAAGGTAATTCCCATCAAGTCTTGTTTGAGCAGTTCTACAATTTCATTAGAGGAAACTATCACCACCATATCTTGCTCGATCTCCCAAACTTATCCCCATCTTGAATAGAAGGTGCTCACTGCTCACACATGTTTCCCTCTTTCAACAAATAGGTCGTCTCAGCTTCAGTTTGTTGCACTAACGTGCGGCAATCTTGAGTAATGATGCACCAACTTTAATCTAATCTAGCAAGTAATGCACTATCATACAATTATTGACCAAAAAAGATTGTATTGAATGCACTGAATACGCTGTTGATTTAAAGCAGAAGAAATTCCGCAGGAGCAGGGAGTGCTCCGATGGGATTTTAATGGCGAGGCAAAAGGACTCTGTTAGTGACACCAGCAATCCAATCATACAGTGGCCGATGATTTATTATTCCGTATTACATTCATTGATTTCTGTGTCATCATCCCACAAGAAAATAGAAGTCACGTTATTGTTGGCCAGCACCATTTGGTATCCCTGTCAAGGCATTGTCCGATGTTTAATGTAATAATGTAATATAAAATGATATACATAGTGTATATTATAAAATGGTAAAAGCAGCGGAAATTTATAAAAAAAAAAAATTATTAAAATTAAGTAAATTGTTTGTCGAAAATAAATAGAGATTCAATTGCCTTCTTTCATTTGTTAAAGGATAAAATGCAAAGACTTTATTCCAATTAATTGAGTGGCACTCATGTAATATCAACCCTTTGAGATGTACATGCAATTCCTTTAAAGAATCTATCAAAACAATTATCACCCACATTAATAAATGTCGCGACATACACTTGGCCATCACGAGATGTTCAATGGGTCGCGCTATACTATTTTTTTCCTTCCACATTAGACAGTAAATCACGTAACTAATATGGTAGCCTTACAATAAATTTACACTAGACCATCGTTGTTACCCTACACTATTACGCTTTAGCCATACGACTGTAGCTCAAAATATGCTAGATATAGCATATTACACTACCAACTAGAGAAAGCCTTAGACCATTTCTACCAACAATGGTAAAAGGTAGGCTAAAAATAAATATTTATCTTATCATTTGGGATGAATTAATACCGGAAAAGGGGAAGGAAATGGGAAAAATACCCATAAACGTGAGAGTATATCAATTGTGGGTACATGCTTAACAGGCAAAAAATAAAAAAATAAAGAGGTGGGAAGACAATGCAATGAATGTTGTCTAATGGTACTCTGATACAATGAATGTTAGCTGTGAAATTTTTTATCTTCTCTAAAAAAAAGACAATGTAAAGTGTATATCGCGGGTGATAAAACTCGATACTTCTTGAGATAGGTGAACTGAAGTACATGACATCAAAAAGTGACTAAAGAAGTCAAAAAGTGTCACTAAAGATAATTTTAAAGTATCGTATTTATGTAAAGTCACAATATCATTACCCTTATTTTGTTGTAAAAATAATTATGATTTTATTATAATAAATTATTATTTTTAAAATTTATATTATATATTTTTAAAGTTATACATTATTTTTATAATAGTCATAATTACGTTGTGAGTATCACCAGTCTTTTTCTATTGCTCAATATTTGTAAGGCTAAGTGGTTTACTCATACATAATTTTTTCAATTTTTTTTTTAATTACAATGATTGGTTTTGAGCCCTTGATCCCTGCTGGATTATGAATACCGATCAATATTATCATTATGTTATGAACTTATAGAAAATTTTATGGAAAATTAATTTCTATAATAATACTTTTTTTTGGGTACATATAATAAAACTTTAGATTCACTAATAAATATAAGTGTTTTACAATATGAATACTCTATATTTTACAAAGTAATAAATATTTTGACAATTCGAATAATCTATTTTTCACAAAGCAATAAAGCGCACACTTGGGGGTATATATTTCAAAGCACTCAAGGGTGAAATTTCGTGAAATTATTACATGTGAAGAGTTGGGTCTCAATATTTCACTATTAGATTTATAACTTTCATATTTTACGCTTTTAAGAAAAAAAAAATTATTTTTAACAAAATCACGAATGCATTAGATATGTTCATGATAAAAAAAAAGTGAGATTTATTTGCGAATAAACATGATATTCATAATTTGATATAGAGATAATATTATTTACTGCTTCTAAGACATTCATTAAAGTAATATGAAATGAATAATTGGAACAGTTAATGATATCAAACTTTTTTAACAACAATATCCTTCAAAAATGCGTGTTCTAACATTTGAGAATGTTTGAAAAAGATAGCCCCAAAAATGGAGAGAAATTTTGAAAAATAACTTTATTTAAATCCAATAAAAGGATCAAACAAATCTTTCACTTTAGCAGAAGCAATTAGAAACAGTACAATTCATTGATATTATTGTGTATCTAATTATGCTCTGCATTAGATTCATGTAATGGACCCGATGCAGAAAAAAGTTAATGATTGATTTATTATATCCACAAATTAATTCATCCACCGCATAAAACAGAAATGGATATTTCATAGTTTAAATATTATTCGACACTATAATTAAGCACTGCACATGATCAATTATTATTGAGTTAGTAACACTTTTATTACTTAGTAACACTTTTAATCCTTAAAGTATGTTATTGGTGTGACATTTGTCTCTAATGTTTTGATTTGAGCACATTAATCCCCAAAGTTGTAGAAATTATTTTCATATAATCCAATTGGTAACTTCCGTTAAGTTGTAAATGAGTTAACATGTGACGCTGGTCATAAGGCTTTCTTTTCACTTTTCTAGTGATATTTTGAGTTGCAATTTTAGACTATTGCGTTCTTAACGGAATTAACATGTGAGGCCATATGAATTTTTTTATACTTTTCTGTTGAGATTTTGATTTGCAATTTTAGACCGTTAAATTGTTAACGGAATTAACATGTGAGGCCATATGATTTATTTTCCACTTTTCTGTTGAGATTTTGAATCTTAATTTCGGACCTCTACATGGCCGAATTTGAAAAAGTGTTGAACTGCGAAATTATAACTCTCAATTTTTTTTTCATGACATGCTCAAGAAACCCATGATTTGGAGTCTTGAGGAAAAAATTATGCTTTAAAAATTATTTGAGACACTTTAGGTATCTTGTCTCCGAAATTCAACAAAGTTAAGGATTGTAACCCACTATTTTTATCTCGAAGCTTACTTTCTCCATATAATTTACATTCAAATCGATTTACACATTGTTCTGTTGTAAATTTAATGATTTTCAAACTCAATTGCGGCCTAATTCTTCTTTTAGTTTTCTGTTAAAAATATTTTTGTTTAATCTTTTAAAAACTTAATTTTTTGAGATATATAATTGAGGGAGGCCAGAGTAAAATGGATGATATTGATATACATTCTTCAGTGATATTGGCTTCAGTACATTTAATCATCCATTTTGCTTTTTTCCTCCATCAATTATACATTTCCAAAAAATAAGATTTTAAAAGATTCAACAAAAAAAAAATTAAAATTAAAAGAAGAATTAGGCCACAACTGGGTTTGATGCCCATTAAATTTGCAATAAATAAAATGTGTAAAGTTATTTGAATGTAAATTATATGAAAAAAATGGGTTTAGATTGAGAAAAAGTGCTTTGCAATTTAATACTTTTCAAAGATACTCGGGACTCTAAATCATGAGTCAAGAGCTACAATTTTACAGTTCAAATTTCAATAAACACTATCAAATTCGGTCGTCTAAAAGTCCGAAATTGCGATGCAATTAAGGTCACTTAGAAAAGAAATAGTACAACTCCACATGTTAACTTCGTTAACAACTTAACGGAAGTTATAAATTGGACTATATTAAAACAATTTTTAAACTTTGGGTTTAATATGTTCAAATCAAAACATTAAAGACAAAAATAAGACTAGTAACATATTTTGACTGTCAAAAATATTATTATTATTACTTAACTTTGAGATTACATATGCTTGTTTATCCCATAAAGGAATAAATCAAAAAAACATTTTGGTAGCTGTTGATAGATCTATTGAGAACCAAGTCAAATCTACGAGTGAATATATTTATATATATACAGAAGGTGGCATATCCCCAACCAACCGACCAAACGGTCCAAACCCCATAGACCTTTGAGCCATAGATCCAGCCTGATCGCTTGATCATGGAGAGAAGATTAAGACAATTCAACTTTTTAAAGTATATGGCGTTTTTTGAAATATGGTGTAAAATTTTAGTGATGCGCATCCCTAACAACCCCGCCCCCCCCCCCCCCCCCCCCCCCCCCCCCCCCCTAAGCCCAGCTCACGCCGCCAAAAAAACTTTGATGCAGTTTTAGTGACCATATATGTAATTTATGATTATATATAATATTTTAGTGAGAATTTTTTTTATCGAAAAGTTATTTTATTGTAGGGAAGAGAGAGAGAGAGAGAGAGAGAGAATGGATTCACCAATTAATTAAAGTTTGTGTGAGGGAAGTCACCATCCATTGAAATATAGCACAATTCTAAGTTATCATTATCCAAGAGATGGTGAGTTGTATAATGAAGGGTCTTCAATCAACGTACAAATGCTGAAAGCTCATCTACCCAAATTATTTGATCATGGAATATATGATCGTACTCCAATTATTATGGAGGTTGATAACCACCTATAGCTATTTGATATTCCTTAATTTTAATTAAGTCTAGATTGATCCACATACAAAATTACCTTATGAAAAGTCATTTTAATTAGTTAGGGTTGTTTCATAGTTAATAATAATTAATCTCCCTTACATCTTATTATTTGGTTGCAAGCGACAAAGCCTTGATTCTCGATAAATTTTAAGGGCCTTAAATTTTACTATTTTAGTTTTCGTAAATAGTGTATATGAATTGATTTAAACAAATCTCATTTCACAAATTGTCTTGGGCCCCTAAATATTTTAGGACTTTTTGACCGGACTCGATTAGTTATATATTTTGTGATAGAAACCATGTGGATAGATTTTGATGTTTAATTTTTTTAATAAAGTAAGAATAGATAAATTATTGATCCTTCTATTTTTAATTGGGTTTTTAGAATTCAGTTCTTCTCAAAAGAATTTTTTTTAATGAACCTTTTAAAAGAAAAGTTTAAAGTCCTCGATTACAATTTTTGCCTCTAGCGAGGACTTAGATACACAGATATGAAGTGCAGTCTCTATAATTTCTCAGTCACAAATGCCGTATATGTGATCCAGAAATCACAAATACTAAATCTGAGAAACGTACGACATCCTTTAAAAAAACAGGAACCGTAATTTTTTTTGTTTTTAAAGAACAACAATTGCATCTAAAAAGTATTCGAGAATAAAACCCGGAGACTAATTTTCTCTTTCTAATTGCCATATAATGAATGTTTAAACTCTTATAATGATATTATTTTTGTTTCGAGTTTATTCTAGACACACTTCTTTACTAATTTTGACATATTATAATGATCACAGGGTTAATGTTTGAATTATGTTTTATGAGAGATATATGCATAACATTTCATCTAGACATATCTTCTTATATGTATATTTATTTTAAAAGATATCACAAAGGAAAACCTAGAGATAGACGACTAGATTGCATCAATCTTACATCCACCATAATGCTAATGACCAAAGAGGCATCTCAAATTAAAATTCATTTTCATCAGTATAAAAAGTTGGACGAAATACATACTTTAAATTACAATTCTTGCAAATAGTTATTTTCTTTTTATTTTCTTTTAGGCTTTAAGGCGAGACTGTTTATCTCATAGAAAATCAACGTATAAATGCTGAAAGCTCATCTACCTAAATTATTTGATCATGGAATATATCCAAACTCCAATTATTATGGAGGTTGATAACCACCTATATCTATTCGCTATTCCTAAATTTTAAGTCTAGATTGATCCATATACAAAGTTACCTTATGAAAACTCATTTAATTAGTTAGGGTTGTTTGATAGTTAATAATAATTAATCACCCTTACATCTCATTATTTGTTACGGAGCCAGTCCGATGGGCAAGCGAGAAGGCGCTGTTTCTCAATAATTTTTAAGGGCCTTAAATTTTTATACGTGTATATAGTGAACTTGATTTAAACAGGTCATTTTACAAATTGCCTTGGAGTATTTTTAACTGTCTTGTATCATTTTGATTTGTATAAAATTTATATGATTTGTAAAAAAAATAGCCTCCAGCAGTCTTTTAAAAAACCTTGACACCTAGAATTCTAGAATTTGTGTAAACGGGCTGCGTAAAATACAAACTCAATTTATACATTCACATCATCTTTCTAAATTATATTTGAAATCTATTAATCAAGAGTTACAAAATAAAATCCATTGTATCTATGAAATTATGTCTTAAAAAATTTCATTCAAACGTATTAAATATTACATATAATGATGCATTCCATTTGTGTGATTTTCATTAGTCCATTTAAATTTTACACATGTACACTATTGGAACACAAAATGAATGTGTATACTTTATGTGTAAAACTCCCTTCAACATAGGATTTTAACCGGCCTCGACTAGTTATATGTTTTAGAAACCATATAGATAGATTTTGGTAGTTAAATTTTTAAATAAAGTAAGAATAGATCAACTATTGATCCTTCTATTTTTAATTGTGTTATTTAGAATTTGGTCCTTCTCAAAAGATTTTTTTAATTTTTTTTAATGTAATCCGCTAACCCTTTTTTTTTTAAGTTTGTTATCCCTCAAGTACATTATTCGTCTCTGGCGACTACTTAGCTATACAGATATGAAACTTAATCTCTGTGATTTCTCAGTCACAACTAGATAGTATACTTGAGGGACCGCATCCTTTAAAAACGTAAGGACAACAAGTTAAAAAAAAACAAGAAGAAGAAGTAGAACAACGACTGCATCCAAAATATATTCAAGAATAAAGACAGCAGAATAACTTCCTCTTTTTAATTCTCATATAATCATTGTTTAAACTCTTATAATGACATTCTTTTTTGTTTTGAGTTTACTCTACACACCCTTAGTAATTTTAAGATATTATATAATGATCACTTTCTTAATGTTTGAACTCAATTTTATGAGAGATATATGTATAGTATTTCATCTATTTATGGACCCTTCTTCTTTGGTCATCCGATATAGTAAAATTTAGGTTAAATTGTTATTTTAATCTAATGAGCTCGCTGTGGTTGAATGGTAAAAAAGGGGGAAAGAAGGGTGAATGCCACATGCCTGTGGGGCGACATTCACCTTCCGGTGGGTACTTATGTGTGTGCACGTGTAATAGAATCTATTGGGTTTGGATTTAAGACCCATAATAGAATGATAATGGAGAGAGAGAGAGACTAGTGGGTAATTAGTGGGTTTTCGATGATAGTTGGGCTTTGATTAAAAAAGAAGAAGAAGAGAGACATATATATGCCAAATTAAATATACCCATAATGGATGGTCTTCTATGTAATTTATCTACAATGATATCGAAAGGATAAATAATAATAATTTTATATGAATATAAAAATTTGACATATCAACAATTTTTTTAACAAATACATAATGGACATATTTATATGTCAGATTTTTATATACATGTAAAAATACTCTCTTAAATTAAAATCCATTTTCATCGGTATAAAAAAATTTGACGAAATACTTTAAATTACAAGGCCTCACAAATATATATATTTTTTTAAGCGAGACCACTTATCCCGTCGAAAATCAAGGACATGCCCAAAATAATGTTGTATGAAGAAAATACAAGTTTTAAAAGAAAAACTACAAGGTAGGGGTGTAAATGGATATTCAAAAATTCGAATCCGAATTTTGAGAGTATTTATCTAAATGGATATTCGAAAGAAAAGATTTGGATAGTTCATTTAATTATCCGAAGAAACGGATACGGATATGAATAACGAACGTATCCGACGAGGAGAATCCGTATCCGATGTGGATTATCCATATATAGGGATATCCGTTTTACCGGATACCCGTATCCGCTATAATTTATTATATATAATTTATATATAAATATATGTCAATATTATCTCACCTTAAATTTTAGTTTGTAGTCTAAAACCTGCTCCAATATACTAAAATCTTTTAAATCACAAAAAACAAAAAACAAAAAACAAAAGATAAAAAAGGAAAGGAAAAAAGAAAAGAAAAGACCTAACTCATAATTTTCACATCACGTTGCCGTTGCCGCTGCTATTTGCCGACTTCTCTAGTCAACTCCAATTCCATAGAGAACATACATGTTCATTATATCTTTTTATCATATATTAATTTATTTATTTGATTAATATTGTATATATGTTTACTTTTATTTTTTATTGGTCTATTAATCTAATATTATTAGGGTTGATTAAGTTAGTATGGATTCGAATACTAAGCTATCATGGTTTAAGTTCGAATCTTACTGCAAATAGTTCCGCTTAATTGGGAATATATTAGCTTAGGAGATATACTCTACTTATGTGCAATAAAATAATTAGTCTCTAATTTAAAAATTGCGAAGATAAATAGTGTATGTGTTGGTTGGAAAATAACCTAGAGGGGGGTGAATAGGGTTTTAAAAACTTAATACGGAATTAAAACGTTTTTAAAATATTTAAGCAAAACAACTTAGCTAAGCAACAATATCAAGAAAATAATAAATTTCAAGTAATCAATCCCAAAATAAAGCAAATAATCAATCTCAAAATACAATTAATAATATAGCAAAAAAAAGAGAGCTTGAGTTTAGAAAGATTAAATTAATTTGAAGCTCAAGACTTTTTGTCCTCATGGTTCGGTTTCCTAAACCATACGTCCGCGTTCGATTAGTTCCCCGAGAACTTCCACTATTCAATCTTCTTCGGGTAAAGATCAAACCTTAATACAAATGTTGTTATGTACACAACAGTCACAATGTAGTTATACGCACTACACTTCTCACAAGATATGCTCACTTGTTCTACAAAGAGACAAACACTCTTTTGAAATGAAGAATGAATTATTTGTGGTGATACACACCAATACAATAACTCTAAAATGTTTACAAGATATGAAAATTAGCTCGCACTAGAAGTTATCAAGTTTTGATCAAAAATATATAGCTCAAAAGATAACAGATTGATAAAAATGTGTTCTTAAATATTTGTATATTTGAATATATGAATAATAGAGTATTAGAATGATTCAATGTATGTTAAAACATGTCTAGGAACTCATATATATAGCTTGCAAAATCATATGGCCATTGGTAATGATTAAGAAAGGTTTTGGGTCAAATGTATACATTTTCAAACTTTCCAATAGCTAGTTTTGACAAAAAAATTAAATTTGTTTTGATAATTTCTCCGAATTTGACTGTTGGATCATGCTCAAATTTTGGTCAAAAGCGCTACGAGATGTTGTCTAACTACTGTAAAAATTTGAAAATGATCGGAGTCCAGTAAAGCCTCCATCATACTGTTAGATCAAAACTTTGCGAAAATTGAGCGAATTTTAAATATAAAATAAAAACATTTTTGTAATTTAACAATTTAGTTCCAAATTCAATTCTAATGATTTGTGAATCACAGAGATATGTTTCTAAGACACCTATTTTTATTAGAGCTTAAAATATGATCATTTAAAATTAATATGAATTTATTTTGAAACTCGGTCTTTGTAAAATGATGTTTTTCAAAGAAATTTAATTTCAAGCTTGTTTGAATCAATCTTTAAAAGATGCATAAATACGTTTGAGTTACAAGGATTTGATCAATAAAGTAACTTTACATAAATTTTAAGCACTCACTCAATTACTGAATTAACGAATCTTCGAATGCTTTGATTTGTTTCTTCGGATTGATCTTCATTTGAAGTTTTTTTCTTGAAACATTTCATATAGTCTTTTGATCATTTGTGCTTCATGATTTGCATTGAGAGATTTGATATTCCTTATATTGTCCAATGATCGAATAGTAAAAGAGTGATCATTGTCATATTTTTCTTGAATTTTTCAAGTAAATGAACTATATACTTATATCAAGAAACATGTTATATTACATATGATTGATTTATTGTTATTATCAAAATAAGATTAAGACCTTAGATCAACAATCTCCCCCTTTTTGATGATGACAATAAATTAATGTGTGTTAATAATAACAAGCATAAATAACATATAAATGTAATTAAATAATATGCTCTCCCTCAATTTATGCAAATATGACAATTAAAAAGTATTGCAAATATTTGAGATAGTTTCAAAACCAAAATTAATATATATAAATATATTTTAAATAAACTTTTCAAAAGTGTGAACGTAAAAAAAATTTAAAGTCAGTTTAAAACATTTAAAATCGTACCACAACATTTAAAATCAGTTTAAAAAATCTTACTATAAAACCAACATTTCTTACCATAACACCAACACCATCAGTTTAAAAAATTCTTACCACAACACCAACACCATCAGTTTAAAAAATCTTACCATAAAACGAACACCATCAGTTTAAAAAATCTTACCATAAAACCAACATTTCTTACCACAACACCAACACCATACACATATTTTCTCCCCCTAAGTCAACATAAAAAAGGGATCTAGACCGTGCGGGGCGGTGGATTCTAGATGCACGCAGGGGGCGCTGTATTTTTGACTTTTTAGGATGACAACTTTTTGTTTTCGGAATTCTTTCAGTGCTAGATGCTTCTTGTCCCCTCTTTCTTGTTATCTACCTCGAGATCCATTTTCTTCTTATAGCTTTTATTGGGGGTACCCATGAGGAACGGAAAGTAAATCACAAATATGCCGAACACCTTCTGTTGTACAGGTTCTTCTTGTGTTGCTTGCACTTATAGACGCAAGATATGTCAACCATGGTGTGAATATGCACAATTTTTTCTGGATGTGATTAATCGTCAAGATTATCGCACAATCTTCACGGTTTTCGGGGTAAAGAGTGTTGCAATTTTTTTACCAAATATTCTCGAACATCAATATCTTGAGACTCTCAATTCATTTCTTTTTTAAGCTAAGGCAAGAGTCGAAAATCCCAATAAAGGTTGTACTGCACTCATTTTTTTCTTGAACAAAAAGTAGAAGAGTTATAATCACGGGTGACAGCGTTAGGGGTTTTGCAATCACGAGTGACAGCGTTAGAGGCTCACTTAGGAGAGTATTCCAGCTCTAACCCATGCTTTTCTTTTGCTCCTCCTAGAGGCTCTTAAGGGCTTCTATTGTCGGTAGAAAATGTTGCACCGGATATTAATCCGACTGCCGAGAATCTTCCAGAATATGAGGTTCTTCCAATCGATGTTGATTTGTTGGCATCTTCTTCATCTGAAGGATTTTTAGGACTCCTCATGTCGGTAGAATAAGCTGCACCTGAAATTCTTCCGACTATCGGAAATCTTTCAGACCATAGTACTTTTCTAACTGATGTGGGTTTGCCAGCATATCCGACTCTATCAAATTACCGAGCTGCTTTGGAAGGTTATTATCGCAATTTTCTCAAAGTAATGTTGTTGCAAAAGTTGCCGAGCCAATGAGTCATGATTAGACAACTCTATTAGATATGGAGCATAATTTTATTGATTCTTCTTCTTCTAGTCTCGTTGCTGTTTTGAATTTTGATGCTGAAGATCTTCAGATTATTTTTCCTTCTTTTCTTTGCATGGCAGATAGTAGAAAAATGAGCGTTCGGGAGTGGTTTAGTGAAAATATCCACAACTTTTTGGATAATTTCAACATCATCATCGGAATGCACTATGGGTGCAAAAGAATTAGACTCATGAAAAACAATATGCATAGATTTCTTGAACAACTAAACTTTTCTTATTGTAAACACGATAAGTTTTACTATTAGTAGCATATCCAAGAAATATTCATTCGTCGGATTTAGCATCAAATTTTTCTAAATGATCACGATCATTTAAAATGAAACATTTACAACCAAAAACCTTAAAATATACAATATTAGGTTTCTTGTCATTACATAATTCGTAATGTGTCTTATCTAACTTTTTACGAATAATAACACGATTAGTTACATAGCATTCAGTATTAATGGCCTCCGCTCAGAAATATTTCTGTAAAGAATGTTCATTTAACATAGTTTTAGACATCTCTTGAAGAGATTTATTTTTTCTTTCAACCACACCATTTTGTTGAGGAGTTCTAAGTGCCGAAAAGTTATGATTAATACTATGTTCATCACAAAAATTTTCAATATCAATATTAGCATTTCTAACATGTATAATAAAAGCACCATTTTCATTTTAAACTTTTCTGCAGAATTTAGCAAATATATGAGGTGTTTCTCTTTTATGAGCAAAAAAGAATATCCAAGTAAATCTAGAAAAATCATCAACAATCACAAAGGCATACAATTTACCACCTAAACTAGCAACCGAATTAAGTCCAAATAAATCTAAATGTAACATATCAAGTGGTCTAGTACTAGTAATATCTTTCTTATATTTAAAAGGAAGACTTGTGTTGTTTACCAAGTTGACATGCATAACAAATTTAGTTTTAAGCAATCATTTAACTAATTCCTTTTTAGATAATTTGTGAATTAAATCCATATTAGCATGACATAATCTTCTATACCATAACCAAGAAATATCATTCAACACGGATAAGTATTTAACATCTTGTTGAGACAAATCATCAAGTTCAAGAGTATATACGTTATTAGATTTATAAGCAACAAACAAGATAAAGTTATCACTAATATTTTTAATGATGCAACATTCGGATTTAAAAATAACTTCATAACCTTTATCACACAATTGACTAATACTAAGCAAATTATGTTTTAAACCGTCAACAAGTGGAACATTATCAATATAAGAAGATTTCTTACCAACTTTACCTATGCCAATAATCTTGCCTTTGGCGTTATCTCCAAATGTGACGTTGCCTCCTTATTTAAGAGTGAGACTCAAGAAATTTTTCTTTTCTCACGTCATATATTTCGAGCATCCACTATCCAATAACCATTTTATTTTGCTAGCTTTTGCTCTCATGCAAACCAACACCAAAATCTTAAGCGATTTCTCTTTTGATACCCAAAATAAGTTGGATCCGTTGGGATTAGCGTACATAGTGGTTCCTTTAGAAATCCAAGCAAGTTTGTTCTTAGCAAAATTATTTTCTTTGTAATAACAAGAATATGCATTATGGGATTATTAGCCTTTTCTTCATCGCTAGAATCGACATCCGATTAGTGGGATTAGTGGGATTATGCGGTGTGTATGTTTTGAAGAAATTTTTGTAATCCTTTTGGTTATGAATTTGATTGTAACCCAAACCGGCTTTATTAAAGACACGCCTTTGTACTCCCATTAGTTTATCCAAGTTATCTTTTCCATTGGTGAACTTTGTTAGACTATTAGTTAAATCCTTTACTTTTTTTTCAAATCCTCATTTTCTAGTGCAAGTAAGTTTGAAGTCTAATTTTCTTTTCCCTTTTTCAAATAGTTGATTTCCTTTTTAGAATTAATGTTTTCCTTTTCTAAAGTTTCACATTTCGCAGAAGTAATGGAATTTTCTTTCTTAAGACTTGTATATCTTTTTTAGAGAGTTTCAAATTTAACATGTAATTCTTCAAACATGGTATATAGTTCATTATATTCATTATGCACACTTTCATTGTCATCAAAATTATCACTAAATGAGCTATAGTTAGAATTTTTTCATCTTCATTTGCCATAAGATAAAGGTTAGCCTTTTCTTCATCGCTAGAATCGACACCCGATTCTCCTTCTTCGGAATCGCTCCATGTTCCTTTTAGTGCATGCTTCACTTGTTTGAATATTTTATCTCGTTTGTCCCTTTTCTCCTTCTTTTTAAGTGGACAATTTGGCTTGATATGACCGGGTTCATGGTAATGATAGCACTTTTTGATTTCATCATTTTTTTTCTTTGTTGATTTGATCGATCATTGTTTCTTCTAGAGGATGATAGATATTTGCTATCCTTTCCTTGAGAATTTTTCTTCTTAGCTAGAAATTTCATAAATTTTCTAGATAGAAGCGCCATGTCTTCATACCATCCATTGATACATCATTATCTTCATGTTGGATAGTTTTAAGAGCTAAAGTTTTCTTTGCTTTTGTATCTGTTTCTTCTTCTCTTTGAAGTTTCTTTTTATGAGTTTTTAGAGATCTTAAAAGCTCGTCCATGCTGAGTGTTTTGAGATTCTTTACTTCTTAAATCGCCATCACTTTTAGTCGCCACTTGTTTGGAAGAATAATTAGAATTTTTCTTATTTTATCTTCATTAGAATAAACATTTCCAAGAGAATCCAAATCATTAGTAATAATAAAAAATCTACTATATATGGAAGCAAGAGATTCATTGGGCTCCATTTTAAATAATTCATAATCATGAACAAGCATATTTATGTTATCATCTTTAACTTGAGTGGTTCCTTCGTAGGTAACCTCAAGTTTATCCTAAATTTCTTTGGCTGTTTTGCAACTAGAAATTTTGTTATATTCATTAATGGTTAATGCACAATTTAAAGCATTTAAGTTTCTAGTATTATATTGAATTTTCTTAATATCATTTTCATCATACTCGAACATTTTTTTAAGAACAATTTTTCCATTATCATCTCTTTTGGTAATTTCATAGGGTCCTTCAAGTATAACTCTTCATTTTTCAAAATAACTAGATTATAAAAATATGCTCATTCTACTTTTTCAATAGCTATATTTTTTACTATCAAATAGGGGTGGTCTAGAGGTGGAGAGACCTTCGGAAAAATTGGTTCCTTGATATATAAACATAATCGTAAACTCTAAAATTGTTAAATCAAAATAAAAGTACAACCTCTGATACCAATTGTTGGTCGAAAAATAACCCTAGAGGAGGGGTGAATAGGATTTTAAAAACTTAATGCGGAATTAAAACGTTTTTAAAATATTTAAGCAAAGCAACTTAACTAAGCAACAATATCAATGAAATAATAAATTTCAAGTAATCAATCCCAAGACAAAGAAAATAATCAATCTCAAAATACAATTAATAATATAGCAATAAAAAGAGAATTTGAGTTTAGAAAGATCAAACCAATTTGAAGCTCAAGACTTTTCATCCTCACGGTTCGGTTTCTTAAATCATACGTCCGCGCTCGATTAGTTCCTCGAGAACTTCCACTATTCAATCTTCTTTGGGTGAAGATCAAACCTCAATACAAATGTTTTTATGTACACAGCACTCACAATGTATCTATATGCACTACACTTCTCACATGATATACTCTCTTGCTCTACAAAGAGACAAACTCTCTTTTAAAATAAAGAATGGATTGTTTGTGGTGATACGCACCAATACAATAACTCTCAAGTGTTTACAAGATATGAAAATTAGCTCACACTAGAAGTTATCACATTTTGATCAAAAATATATAGCTCAAAAGATGAAAGATTGATAAAAATGTATTATTTAATTTTTGTATATTTGAATATATGGATAATAGAGTATTAGAATTATTCAATGTATGTTAAAACATGTCTAGAAACTCATATATATAGTTTGCAAAATCATTTGGCCGTTGGGGGTGATTAAGAAAGGTTTTGGGTCAAAGGTATATATTTTTAAACTTTCTAACAACAAGTTTTGACAAAAAAAAATAAATTTATTTTGATAATTTTTCCGAATTTGAAAGTTGGATCATGCTCAAATTTTGGTCAAAAGCGCTACGAAATGTTGTCTAACTACTGAAAAAATTTGAAAATGATCGGAGTCCGGTAAAGCCTCCATCATACCGTCAGATCAAAATTGTGCGAAAATTGAGCAAATTTTAAATTTAAAATAAAAACATTTTGTAATTTAACAAATTAGTTTCAAATACAATTTTAATGATTTGTGAACCTCAGAGATATGTTTCTAAGATACCTATTTTTATTAGAGCTTAAAATATGATCATTTAAAATTAATATGAATTTATTTTAAAACTCGGTCTTTGTAAAATGTTGTTTTTCAAAGAAATTCAATTTCAAGCTTGTTTGAATCAATCTTTAAAAGATGCATAAATACGTTTGAGTTATAAGGATTTGATCAATAAAGTAACTTTACATAAATCTTAAGCACTCACTCAATTACTGAATTAACGAGTCTTCGAATGCTTTGATTTGTTTCTTTGGATTGTTCTTCATTTGAAACTTTTTCTTTGAAACTTTTCGTATAGTCTTTTGATCATTTGTGCTTCATGATTTGAATTGAGAGATTTGATCTTCTTTATTTTGTCCAATGATCGAATAGTGAAAGTCTAATCCTTGTCATATTTTTCTTGATTTTTTCAAGTAAATGAACTATATAATTATCAAGAAACATATTATATTACACATGATTGATTTATTATTATTATTATTATTATCAAAATAAGATTAAAACCTTAAATCAACAGTATGTATATATATTGTATTGTATTGCAATTTTTTTACAAAACTGAGATGATAATGAAAAGAAATTTAATTATAGAATAAAATATTGTTACCATTATTTCGGTAAGATAGGATGATTAAGCCAAAATATTGCATTTTTATATGTATTTAAGTGGCTTAATATGCATGAATTTGATTTTAATTATCCTAAATTGATAAGAATTGAGCTTTAATCATGAAATAGGATAGTATGTTTGTTTCTAGTGCATTATAACCTTTTTACAGGTTAAAAATGAACAAGAACAAATCTATAAGCAAATTTCCCCAAAGTTAGTCATTACCGGTCAAATTCGGAGCTGAATTGAGTTCAAGAAGTGAACCGAAAGCAAATTCCAAGCTCAAGCATGAAGAAAGTTGATGGAAGAGACTATGAGAAGCCAATAGAGCAGTCCCAAGTAGAGAAGAGTCATTTGAATCAAATCGAGAAATTTTTGAATAAAGAAGAGATCCACCGCGCGTAATATCTCTGTTCCGACTATTTCTGGTATTTATCCGTACAGAATCTGAAGAAAACTCTTGAGACAAAAGTTGTAGAGCTTTGAGTTATCTACGCATAGACGAAAACCTTGCGTCAATCAGAGTTTGGAGTGCAAAGTTATGGCCGAAATACGAACAGTGCGTTGGAGGAGCAGATTCCTGCGCGAAAGAATACCTAAATTTATGATGCAGATATTTATTGAATGGGGTCCTTAGCCTAGATAGCAAGTGACCAGCTCTCTACTCATACTTAGTCCAGTGTTCGAATCCCGCGGCCAACAAGTTTTAATTATTATTTTTAAGCTGACCCGAGAAGTTAAGCTGGAAGACTTAGTCTCTCGAGCCAACGACTTGATAGACGATAAAAGCTAAAAATAGCTTTTGGATTATTGTTATTATTATTTACTTTATTTTATTTTATTAATTAGTTTTAATTTTTAATTTTTGAATTTTGAAAAAGAAAAGAAAATTAGGTTATAGGTTTTGGAGAGCTCAGTCGCCATTTTAGTTTTTTAGAGTCAACGGAGGAGAGTCGTTTTTCTTCAATAATTTCAAATTCCTTTGCTATCAGAGAGATATTTTCATTTGGTTTATGGCTTGTATTGAAGAAGAAACATCGTATAATTCTATTTCAATTTGAATTTGCGCGAGTCCCATTACAGTTCTTCAATAACTGCGTAACTGTAAGTTTCTTTTTCTTTCAATTTTATTTTTAATTTCTTTCAATTAATGTTTTGATTGTGTTTGAATGTGATTGTTATTGAAACTAATGCTTAATTTATAATTTTTGTTGGAATTTCCGCGTAGAATCCCGCGTAGAACCCTAAAAATATGTGTTTTTTTATTTTAATCATAACTTCTTCGTTTCTTGGCCGATTTTGATGATCCACCTATCAAAACGAACATATTTTAATTCTCTACAAAACCCTACTGATTTGGAGACTCAAATCCCAAGTTTTCCAAAAGTCAGTAGGCTATTTGTGTTACTGGCAGATTGTTTATTTTTCAAAAAAAATGTTTAGCCATAATTTCTATTTTGCGCATGTTTTTAATTTTCGATTGCTTTAAAATTTTGAGTACATTTATATGCTTATGTTTTTAATTAATTTTTCATTCTTGAATATAAATATGATGTTTTATTTAATTATTTTATTGTCCATGAATTTATTAAATATGTTTAGCTAGTTCGTTAGTTAGGGGTCCGTAAGGAACGGGTATGCCGACGCGATAATTTTTCGGATCCGAATTAAATTCTAATTAATTTTTCATTAGTTAATAGGTCATAATAAATCTGATTTTTATTAAATTATTATCCTAGTATGCGAATAACATATTTTTATAATAAATTTAATAAAATCTTTTCGACAAAAGAACCAAACTAGTTTGAATTTTTGTTTTTGCGCTAAATCCTAACCGATCGAGTTAGAGAGCGGTCTATACTCTCTAAATTAATTGGTTATGTATATTTTTAATTTTAAACTAGAGCACGCTGTTTTAGGTAGTATTTTTAATCCTTACTTTTTGATACCGAAATTGCCAATTTTGTGTTTCCACCGCCCGTTTTCGTTCAAGTTTGATTTTAATCATGTTTTAACATATTTGAATTAAATTGTGGCTTTTACTTAATATTTATGAACTCACTTTTAATAAAAGGTTTTGTAGTGTCAAGCACTACTTCACTTTAATAAACAAGTGTTTTCGGTAAAATTAAGTAATGCAAATTGATTCCATAATTAGTATTGGTACGTATAGTTCATGTCATGCATGAATTATTGCGAAACATACGAGTTTATGAGATCAATTATCTCGTGGATAATAGGCTAATTTTTAAAGAAAAGTTAATTAGAAAAGGATTCTCAGTCCACCGAATTGCCCGTTGTGTTGCCCGAAACTTATGGATACCCCTAGCACTTTTTATTCTTAATTTTAATTAAAGTTTTTCGCTCGTTTAATTTATTTAACACGCTATTTTTATTATTTATTTTATTTAGCTTTATTCCATGTTTTTCTTATGTTAATTTAGTTTCTGTTAGCATAGTAATGTTTCGCTACCTTTATGTTTTGTTTCATTTGCATGTTTTATTTAATTATATTGCCTTTAGTTAATTTAGTTATTAATTCTCATTCCTTTCTCTCCATATTTCATCTTTTCTTTATTTTTCTCTTCTTCCTCTTGAAAGAAATTTTCCTAAGTCAAATAACTACCCTCCTCCTCGTGGATCGACCTCGGACTTACCGAGTATTTATTACTTGATCAGCCACCTCCACTTGGGTGTATTAATAACTTCGCACTTTTTGAACGTAGTCATAGGACATAAGAATAATTATGAGAGTTTTATTTGTATGTGATCTATCTACTATAGAAAGATTCTATACACATATATATACATATATTTCATACGTATATACGAGACCTTCGTCAATCGCACCATATATATAATATTTTATTATTTACACATACGATGTGTGTTAATTGAGCCTTGTGACATGTCTAGCCCCCTAAACTGGGTTGTCTTCCTTCACCTAAACTTTTTGTAACCAATATATATATATGTGTTTTCTTTTGCTTTTTCCCTTTTTACTGCCAATATATATGTTTTCTTTTTCTTTTTTTTGTTTTCTTTTCTTTGTGATAAAAATTTTAGTTTATGGCACACCTTTTCTTTTTATGAATCGAGAGAACTTATTTATTATTTTAGGCTTATAAATTTAATTTTTCTAAGTGAATTTTGCCTTATCTTAGTTATACATTTATTTATTTATTTATGGTGATATTGTGCTTTTTAGATCAATTTATTTAAGATTGCATTATTTATATCCTGCAAAATGGTAAGTTTTGTAGGTTGTCCATGGGATAAAGCAAAATTATATTTCATCTTACATCATTTTAATATCTTTTACACTCTTATTAATAATCATTATTGTTAGTTTATTTGTTATATATATATATATATAACATTGAGTTTTCTAACATGAAAGGTATATATGAGCCGTATCAAATTTAAAAGGTAATGATTTTCAACTTTGGTTTTTTATTTGAATTTATATGATTATGTTATAATTTTAATGTGAATCTTATTTGGTTATAGAATGAAAATAAAAGAAATTAATTCAGGTGTGCTAAGCAATTAGATTATGTTCTATTGATTGACTTACTCGATCCGCAGGCAAATCGTTCAAATCTTCACGGTAGCGAGCGTGCCTCGTCATATCCAAGGCGTATTTGAGATATAAAAGGTTAGTATTTATTTTAAAACATTTTGTATTGCTTCATTTTGCTTCTAAGATTTGTAAAATTATTTTGTCTTCATTAAAAAAATTATATAATCAAATATACTTTAAAGTTGAACTAATTTTTAGATTAATAAAATATTAGGCCGCAAGACTATAATTAAAAAAGGAAAATGCCAAAATGGATAGGATATTATCCGAATCCGAGAAATCCGAAAGAATGTGGATAAGAATAGTTGAAGATAATATCCGAAGGGATAAGAATAAGAATTTGGATAGTAAATTTTAAAAATGATAGGGATGATGGATAGTGTGATATCCGCTCCGTATCCGATTCGTTTACACCTCTACTACAAAAGTATAAATAAATAAAAAGTTAATTGGGCTTGTGCAAGTTACAAATACCATAAATAAAAGAAAACAAAAAATGTGGTTGTCAAAGCCCTGTGTGTGATTTCTTCCCGTGTTAAAGTGGTAACCAAAATGCCAATCTACACATGAAAAAGTATTGATCATCAAAAAAACACATTTAATTGTGTACAAGAAAAAAACACATTTAATTGTGTACAAAAAAAAACAAAACACATTTAATTTGCATTGAAAACGATATCCACTTGATTGGTTCTTTTTTTCTCTTTTTCCGGGTCAAACCCAAACTTAGTTGCTTGTTTGCGTGTCTAAGGATTTTATAGTATGTGTCTTTTAATTAATTATTCTTTTGTTTGTGTACCAAATTCTCTTTTAATTTTTTATTTTAAGCTAATTTTTTTACTCATATAATTGATAAGACTCAACCCTATAACTTTCGAAGTCGATTGAGATCCTTCGATACTGGATAACCCACTCTCTTTTTGTATTTGCTGTTGTGATGTGCTTATCAAATCAACACTAAGGATGGGCTTTTCTCTTGAGTAGGTGGACATATTTGTTTATGTTATTTGATCATGGGCTAGTTGAACAGGCTATTTTAAAGAATATCATGGGCTAATGCATAATTTGTGGACATCAACTAGAAAAATGAAAAGGGGTGGTTTCCACTTCACCCCCAGGTTCGAGCTACGAGAACTCATTTCCTTTCTCCCTTCCCCTCACGGCCAACCACCATATGTATTCATAAAATGCTAATATACTATTATAACTGGGAGGTCCAATTTCACTTTCCTACTTTTTTAAGGAAAAAAAACATTAATATTATGAGAATATTACTTAATTACTATTGCCAAATTTGGTAAATTAATTATATCTAAAAGGAAAATTATACTTTAATTAGAGACAAAAAAAAGTTGTATATATATACAAATGACAGAAGTAGTTAACTGGCATATACCTACTAGTAGTAATTGGACGACTTTTTTTTTTTAACGGAATTGGATTTCGAGTATGTAGAATCACTTGTACCATTATTTAATTGCATCTATATGTGCATGGAAAATATGACTATGGACGTAAAAGTGTGCATAAAAGATATAAAACTTGTATAAGCTAGCATGTTCAATTCCGAGAAGGAAAAATTTTAAGTTCCATTGAACTTTTTGACATTTATTCTCTTAATTATAAGATATAAATATAACCTGAATAACTTAGCCGGGAGGAGAGGGGTTGACCCAGTGATAGACAATCTCTATATTTGTCTTTATTTATATGGTTAAAGTAAATGTTTAGACCTCAATTTATTTATTTTAACAAAAGGAAAAAACTTGGCCGGATGCTGCGGCTGGGCTACATCCCACCACTCTTGGACGAAAATTGCACTAATTATACTACCCTACAAAGTTCAGCCCAGTCCAATGTTGTCCAACCAAAGTTCAGCCCATAACCCATTTTATGTTCAAATGAAACTTGTTTATTTGCCAAAGTAAATGCAAAAGACTATAAATTGCACACAACACATGGGGTCTTTCAAAAAAATAAAAGAAGCGACCCTCACCTCTCCCGCCTTTCACAATGCACTCCTTTCCGTATTCTTTTTTCTAGTAAAACGGAAATTTATCTCCTTCATCCATCTGTTTCAAGTAGAATTTTATTACTTTTCTCTGGGATGGTTTAAATAAAAAAAAAATTGGGATAAATTCAGAAAGTAATATACGATAAAAGTTTGAATAGATATGGAGTTATTTTTTGCAATCAAAGATTTGATTTTTATTAAAGATTGGAAAAAAAAAATTAAAAAATTTAGTTTCAATAGAATAAAAAAAATTACTATTTCATTATATATATATTTTTTTAAAAAGTTAATATTTTTTTATTTTATTTTAATGTTAGTCTAAAATTTTAAATCCGCTTTTGCATGAATGCTTGTGCGTGATACATTTAAGAATGACCTTTTGATTCGATTTACCAATTTGTAGCTTCACAAGCAAAACAAAAACCCTCTTGATATTGTTGTCCCAATAATATCCATTATTGTTATGTCTTCTTTTTTTCCCTCCTTATTTATGAATTAGCCCCGCAATATCCGTTCAGGGTGGGTCCACCAAAGCACAAAATAAATGAGCCCAGATACTTTAGAGGATTCATTGGAGTTTGCACCCGATCCAACTTAAATGAGTAGGTCTGAATGCTAAAAACTGAACGAGACTTTTTCAAGTTTTGATAGTAAAAATCTTGATGTTGCTAGTTAGGTTCAGATTCAAGTAAATTTAATTTACCTTGACCGTGTGCAATCCTAATATAACATTTTTCAAATACTTTTATAATACTATATAACTACACAAATAAAAAAAAATGGAGCAAGACAGGATGGGACAGAACAAATTCAAGTCTATGCGTTTAGTAATTTAGATAAATTTCAGATTTTAGTTAAGTGCACTTTAAAGCTGGCCCACCGACCCCACTCCACCCCCCTCTTTCCCGCGAAAAGATGTGGATTTATTTCAAACTAGAAACAGTGAAGAGGATAAAATTATAGAGGGAGTGGATATAATGATTTTAAGGGACAGAATTGGGGCCGCATGTTGAGGGGGAAAGATGGAACATGGCCACATGCAGCAACATGACTACTGTGTCACATAACATGCCTCCGTTTATATTATATCATATAAAAATTGACCACCCCCACCCTTTCTTTTTCTAGTAGAAATGGAATATTCATCAACCAAATTTGGTTTAATTACAATTTGAATCAGCTTTTATTAATCACTGCATTTCCGTATTGTACCACCACTCGAAGCATTAATGCTGCTTAACGATATATATACATATATGTAAAGATGGGGACGATTGAAGGTTGCATGTGATGATGTTTCAGACAAAAGCATGTCCATTCTGCAATTGCCTATGTGATTTTGAGCCTCATATTTTTCTAGATAACCAGTACCAAATCAAAACATCCAAAAGTAATAAGTAAAAATAAGGAGTTATTTTATCAATTATTAATTAGTTTTGGATGGAAGTCAAAACTTGAAGGTCGTCTACTATAAGTCGGATAAATCTCTATATTTAACAATTACCTAACTATTGTGAATAGAGTAAATTTGGCAAAGAATTATTTTGTACTATATAACTTGGTTAAATTAGCAATGAGCTAAATTTTAGTCAGGTAAATGAATCTGACCTGTTAGTTTACCAATAGGTCAATGTCGTTCGTCTCTATCCACGGGAGGGTTACATTGACCCTCCCTTCTTTATTTTTTTGAGTTTTGATTTACTTTTCTTTGTAGACAACGGTAAAGAGGAGGGTGATGAAGATGAGGAGGGCACAAATGGAGATGGTGGATTGGGCGGAGGTGAGGATGGGTTGAGTTTTTGCAGTGGAGAAGAGTGTTCATTGTAGTAAATTTGGCTGATGACAGTGAAAAAGAGGAAGTGTTTGGCGGTTTCTTTTTGTTGTTGTTGATAATGGTGTTAGTGTTTGTATCCTCTTCAGGGAAGAAAACTATAGAAACCCATGTCCAGCCTTCACCAGCGGGTGAATGTTACCCATCTCTCCCCAAGGCCGGCTGACATTCACCCTTCTCTTTCAATTTTTATATTTGTCTACGTTGAAACTTTTTTACTAAATTTAGTAAGTTAGTCTAATTTATACTATACTCATAATGGATGGTTTAATAGTATTAAGTTATTAATTAATTATATTTTTGGCATAACTATAACGCATGGGCTCTACATCACCTAATATAATTAATCCACTTGCTAGATTCAAAATTACTCCAAACAAGAATCTCACATTGATAAATGAGATCGTCCTAAAACAATATATAAAAATAAATGGCTACTCCATGTACTCTTTGCCAACTGATTTTAGATAGGAGATTTCAAATTCTAATAGTGTGTGAGTTATACAACATAATTCTTTTTTTATGGGTGACTTGTGTTAGGAACACACTATAAGTAGAATCTATACAGTGTACAACTAAACAATGCGCATATGTCCTTATTACATGTTTGTCTCCCAATAATTATTGTTTTTAAAAATACATATTTGAAGAACAAAACGTATAATTAAGAGCGATTCAATGGAAGAACAAGCTCGAATGAAACCCAAATACATTACCTCGTATAAAAGAATGAACATTAAAGTTGTTGTAGTCTACAAAGGTTCAAAAATATATTATATATTTTAGCTTGTTTTCAATAAAAAAATTAACGAAAAAGAAGAAAGACAAGGAAGGTGATTACTAATTTTATTTTTAAAATTAACCAACGCAACTTAACCCGTTTCAACTTCAGCAATCTCTAACAAACTCAAAATAAACTCGTTTATTCCTGTCCAAAGTCCAATTAATCAAACAAATTGTTACGGTTTAATCTATTATCAAAACAATATACGATTTTATTAATATATAATTGATACATGTATGTTAATAATATATACGGGTATAGTCTTCATTGTATAATTGATTGAGATGAAATCTCAATCACTTGTAATCCTCCCCAAATATTTTAAATAATTTTTTCCTCCTTAGATAGTAAATTTCCTTAGATAGCTCCTCTGCCTTATTTCTCTCGATTCAATATAATCTCTCTCTTTTCATCTTTTTTAATTTAATATCAAGAGTAACTTAAACTCGTAGAAGATTTTGGACAGAAAAATGTCGCAAAGCCCCAAGTTTATCAATACATCCATTGCTATTGTCTAATTGAAAGTTAGATTTGTCCAAAAAAAATTAAAAAATTGAAAGTTAGATAATATTATATAGAATTAATAAAAAATTTAGAATTATAAATAATAGTATTTTTATTAAATCAATTATTTTTATTATTAGAATAAAGTACGATTTTAAAAGTATATGTTATTATTATTTAAAATTATATTTTATTTTAATAAAAAAATATTGTTTTAATAATGTAATTAATTAAACGAAATTGAATTGCATATCAGGAGATGTGATGCGTGTGATGCGTAATAAATGAAGATAATAGAAGTTCTTTTTAATACCACAAACCATCACACTTTATTTCTTTTGAGCAAGAACCATCACACACTAGATCACAATCACATGGAGTTAGCCTTTTCTTTTCTTTTAGAACTCGTTTACTTCATAAATTTCAACACTCAGAAAAGTAATTTTTTTTTTCTTTATTTAGTAACTATAAATTCTAAAACAATTTTTTGACAAAAAAAAATAGAGGGTAAAATTATTCTTCTCAAAACCCATGAATTTTTTTATTTTTTTTATGATTTTCTAGCATTTATTACAAAAAAAAATTGATGACAATACCCCTACTTAAATATTTTATTTCCATGCTTTACCAAACACAAGGAATAAAACTTGACAAAAACTATAGTTTTCCACCTCTGTGAAAAAAACAAGAGAATTGATTTCCCTTTCGTGAACCAAACAAGACCTTATAGTTTATACAAGTGATAATGGATTAGATGATTCGAAAAAAAAAAAAAGTTGGGATTTAAATTTGAGTTCTATATGAATGGAGTTACCCCATCTTTATTATTATTTCGTCCAATTTTATTAAATAGGGCTTAGCTATAAGATTTAACGAGTGAGTTTTTATATGATAGTTGATAGAGATAATCACTATACTAAATATGTTATTTTTACAAAATTTTATTACAATATTTAATTTAGAAGTTGATGAAATGATTATTAAAAATTTTAATTGTATGTCCAAAATAAAAATATATATCAAATTTTTATTACACAAATTTCCTGTCTAAATTTGTTGATGAAATTTTGAAAAATGATCTACTCATTATATATATTATTTTCACTAAATTTTATGAAAAAATTTATCCATTTAACTCTCAAATTAAATTCATTGGACAAAATTGGATTGAAATTGTAATGGGGAAGAGTCAAATCCCATATGTGAAAATTGTATAATTTCAACCAACAAAGTTTAAGCCCAAATGTCAAAACAGTTACGTCAATTTGTTACTTGAGTTCTACTTTTTTTTTTCTTAACATAATCAAATATATTGCCTTTTCAATATAATAAATAAAATTAATCTAAATTTAACTAGCCGATTATTTTTAAATTGCAATATTCAAAATGAAACCCATAATTTGAAACGAAAAGTGTAATTTTAAGAAAATGAAATTTAGTTGTGGTTTGTGAAAACAATAAATTAGTTAAACAGAAGCAACCATATGAAGTGTTACCGATATTAGCATTTTTTCCCCTACAACCGTTCTTTTCTTTTTTTGAAAAAGGAAAGTTCTCCTTGCAGTATTAATCACTAATGCTCAAAGACTTCACAAATAAAAAGTGATTTTATTTCTATCCATAATTTCTTGTTGTTTATTCATGTTATTAAGTTAATCCGCGATATCCATTAAGTTTGACGCGTCGAATTAGAGAGTCAGATAAGATTATTTAATTCTATCCGGATAGAATAAAACAATCTCACATTTTAGGTAGGATTTATTAATATCTCTCTTGATGGGATAAGAAATTTTTGTGGGATAAATAATCCGCCCGAATATTTAATCCCGATAAATACCAAACATGAGATAGAATAAATTTATCATATCATACCATCTTATCTTACGCATCAAATGCAGCCTAAGTTTAAGCACAAGGTGGGATAAACTTACAAAAAAATTAATGACCTAATTTTTATAAATAATAATTCTTTAATAATTAAATGCTACAATATCCACCAAACTAATTAATACATCCACTTAAATAGAAAAGTGTAATTTAATCGTAAAAAAAAAAGTTAAGAGTAAAGTTAAGTTTGCACAGTTTAAAACAAGCGTTTTTCTTCTTTTTCTTCATTTATTTAATTGATAGATACATTAAATTAATCATCTCATATTTAGCCTCTTCATTCATGACATCTTTTTAGACAAGTTATAAATTTTTTGGATTCGTTTTGTTTAAAAAGAGAGAGAAAGAAACTCCATGACTATTTATCTCAACCTTGGCTCATATAGATCAATTGTTTTTTAATGACTTTGTTATACCTATTTTTTCTTAAACCTTTGAAAATCAAAATGGATCATATCTCCTCACTTTCAGTTTCAACTTCATCACATATCTCTTCGTATAAACAATCGAATTAACTGGTGTACATTCAACTTCACCAATTGTGATAATATCAAAAAGTGATGGACTAATTCATTCAAAATTATTTACATTACATAGTCTAATGTTTCCTTTGAGGTGTCTGTGTATATATATATATATATATGTGTGTTCGTATATATATTTGAAATTCTAAAACTAGAAGCTAGTGATTGGTACATTTAATTATCAACGGAATTAATTAATTTGTCCTTTTGGTATAATCAATTAGGGTTTTATATTATTTTATATTTAAAGTCAAAAAAAAATTTCATTAACGAGAAATAAATAGCATATTAGATTGGGCACAATCAATTGGGTTCGTAGATTCTTTGTAGGGTGAAATGTGCTTTTGTCAAGTTTTATAATAATAATGTGCTAAATATTAACTTAATTTATGTGTGTATATATTTCAGTTGAAACTTGAAAGTTGAACCAGCTTGATGGTATTTTGATTTGAAGCTTATGAGGAGTTAAAACACCATTGAATTTTGATTTGAAGCATAGGAGATGATTAAGCTTGGCACAATTACAATATTTAGAGTTGTATTTCAATTAGGAAACTTAAGAAACTTGTAGAAAAAGAAAAATCAAATTTTAATAAGTTAATTTGGTGGATATACATTTCAGTTTTCAAAATGTAACTTTTAAGAAATGTGTTAAACTACACTATAAATTAAGGGTGGATATAGTCATAAATTTTACGGATAAAAACAAAATCACCCCAAATAAAATTTGAAGATTAGCATTCATTACTATTAGTTTATTGGAACTCCCATTGGGTATCATTTAGTCGGGCAAATTAGCATTGTCCATTTCGAGCAAAAACGGTCTAGAAAAGCAAACCCCAATCCAGTCGTGCGCTACGGAGATTTTTACTATGCTGGATTTAAAGTGAAACCCAGAAGACAGATTTATTAAAAAATACTCAAACATGAAAATTATTTTTTTAAAAAATAATTTTCAAAATCTCAAATTAAAGAGCACATAAAAATATACCTGTTTGAGCATTTTTCAATAAATCTGTCTTTCGAGCTTCGCTTTAAATCCAGCACAGTAAAAATCTCCGTAGCACATGACTAGACTGGGGTTTGCTTTTCTAAACCGTTTTTGCTCGAAATGGACAATGCTAATTTGCCCGTCTAAATGATACCCAATAAGACTTTCAATCTCCTCCATTGTACATTTTGAGACAAAAACCATACTGAAGATAAAACCCACAGGACTTTACTTCATATGCAAATGCAATCCTAGCCTATCAAAAACATATACTATGTACCTCACATGACTCGATATAAAAAACCAGTATTACAGGGCTCGTATGCGTATTCTTATATTTTTAATTGAAGAAGAGGCAATAAACTCACCCTAAAATTTATTAAAATATTGCAAGAAATACTACAAATGTCATTTTATATAGATATGGTCACAACGCACAAAGTGACAACAATTTACGTTCACAATGCGCAATGTACAAGTAACTTACATATGGATAAAACAAAATAGGAAAAGATAAAAATGCCAAAACATAGTTGTTTTAAGGAGTATATTAGAAAAGTATTATTTTCCTTCTTCATAGGTGGGTGGAGAATTTGCATAATCTTAGAGAGCACTACTACATTAATGATGTAAATTATTGAGTTGAAGAAAGAACGAGCTTTGATATATACACTAGAACTGGAAACATAGGCACGAATTTTCTTCAATAAAAAACAAATTTTTAACGACTTTAGCAATCGGGTGTGACTTTTTATGCATTTGCGTTCCGTTTTCTAAAAAAATAAAAAAAATAAATTATTAAAAAAAATAAAAGAATGTTAAAAAAATAATTAATTTGTATAATAAAGTGGAAAATATGTTGAAAGTTGTACTGAGATTTCACTATCTCATACTAATTTTTATAAATTGATTTCATCAATTCTTCTCTCTTTTACGTGGGTAAAATAAAGAGTGCATGTCACCATCCCATATTTTATTTTTCATTTTATTGTGGCAATCAATTATATATATTTTTATTTTTCAACTTATTATCAAAAATAATTAGATTATTTTTTAAACAGTTTTAAGATAAAGGAGCCGGAAAGTTTGTGGGCAACATAATCAACTTCATTACATATTTAATCAAAGACAAGTCATCTATGTCTAAATTAAAATATTCACAAAACATTATCTATAATTTGGTCCTTAAAGTTTGTATGCCAAAAAACATAAACTTGCAAATTATATTGCATTAGCCGTTTGTTATAACTAAACATATCACTTATGATCACTTATATAAAGGAATGTTATTGTGAATGCAAAATTTGCGTACCTGAATAGTTAGGTCGCATGTTTTATATTTTTAAAATTAGAAGTGGGCATCTAATCCAGTCTAATATCGATTTTAATATTCAACATTCAATCTGATTCAACAAGCTCTACCAATCAAATCCAATCTAATTAAATGTTTGATTGGATTGAAACGAAGGAGTCTTGACAATAAACTCATAGAAAAAATTTGAAATTTGCAAATATGACAAATTGACAAAATAAAACTAAATAACTTATAGTCTAATTTCAAAGTAGTATGATAAACACACTAGCATGACTACATATAACAACAAAACATGTCACTTTTAAGAAAATAAATTAAAATAATAACCATATTTACTAATTGGTTAGGTTTGAATCGGTTTTACACAACCCATGAATCCAAAACCAATCAAATATTTTACGATTTTTAAAAAGGGATTTCAATCCACAAATCCAAAAAAAATTTGGATTAAATCAATAGGTTTGGTCGATTTTGATCGGATCTTTACCCATCCTTATTTAAAAGAAGATGAAATTTAATTAGTATAATATAAAACTATTTTTTAGTATAGTAAGTGAGCTAATTAAATTGGGAGAAGAACCACTCGAACTTAAAAAGAAATCCCAAATTTAATTCTTTTTATCAAAAATAATTTTTATTATTATAATTAGAGAAAAAAACTTAAATTATAAAGGCAATTCTTCGACGATAATACCTCCCACAATTATTATTTTTTGTGTCTAAAATACCTCCCAGAATTTAAAAATATTAAAACACGTCATAAATTTACCAACAGAAACTGTCGGTGAACCGTGAAGGTACAGTTGAGAGAGAACGAGAGAAAGAGAGAATTTTTTTTGGGGGGGGGGGCATGGTATGGTAGAGAGCGGGCGGTGCGCACATTTGCCTTTGGGGTGCAGCTTTGGGTCATGTGCATGGGAAAGGAAAGCACATGCATTCTGGTCTGACTCTGACCCTTCCTTCCTTTCTTCTCTTTCTTTCCTTTTTTTTTAATGGGTAATGTTATGTAATCCTTTAATTTAAAATTAAGATACAACAAAATTATTTAGTGTTTTAGTTATAAAATTAGTGATTAGTTGTACAATTATAAAATATAAGTCAGATAAGTTATTGATTTAAATGTTCATATTCAATAACAATTTATTGAGTTAGAAATAAAAAATCGATCAAAAGTTACTATTTAGGTCAAACCGGTGAAACGTCACTGAATCGAATGTTCAAATTCGACAGCAAGCCACCGACTTGGTGCTTAATTTTTGAGTGTCCTTTATTCTGATCTTGATCATTAATAATATAAAATGTGATATTAGAACCATAAGAGCATCACTAATAAGTCTGTGTAAATCCTATATAACAAGCGAGTTTTACACAAACTTATTTACTCTCAATTAGCCAATATTAATACTCTCGTGTAAAAAGAAGTGGTTCAATAAAAACTAGCCACTTAAAGAATAAGAAACTATACAAATGATGAGAGAGAATGAGTGGGTAGAGAACAAATGTGAAATGTGTGATTGAGTTAACGAGGAGAGAGAATGAGTGGGTGGAAAGATAATTTTACTAGACTCTGTAAATTGGATGTGCAAAATACATAATCATTATACACAAAAACTTAGTTGGCATTAATTTTATATAACCATTAGAACGATAAAAATTATATGCATTGTGTAAATTTTACAATGTTAAAGTGACTATTTTTATACAATTCCATTAAAGATACTCTAAGGGTGTGTTTGATTGGGAGTATTTTCCACTTGATTTGACAACTTAAGGTGTTTGATTGGCTTTTTTTTCCAAGCAATTCAATTGCCACTTTTGGCTCACACACTTACATTTTCCTTGTAAACAAGGAAAATATTTTCTTTGGGGGGGGCTAGTTTTTATTTTTCAGGCAATTGCACAGTTTTCGAGACAATATTTTACCCATTTTCTACACTAAAAATGCTATAACTTAAACTACAAAATTCAAAATTTAATAAAAATTTTATATTTAAAATCTACTCATCAAGATCAATTAAACAAGATCCATCATGACTATAAAATTATGTAAAAAAAAATACCCATAATTTTTTCTACATTAAAAATGCCACAATACAACCAATATTTTCCAGGTAGAAAATTAAGGCAATCAAACACATTTAATTACATTTTCCATGCAACTCAATTCTAGGCAATTCAATTACCTGGAACTTATTTTCTTTCCATGTAAATTCCATGCTTGCAATCAAACGCACCATAATAGTATCTTAACTATAAATTAACAGTGAATATGAATATAATATCACCTCTTTTTTTTTTGGTGAAGACTTCTTTTTCTTTCTTTCATTGAAAAGCTTTTCTTTATTAATTTTTCAAAAAAAAAATAGTTTAATATGTTTTAAAGGATTATAAAATTAAGGAAAAAGTATCCAATCTGAATATTTTGATTACTAATATATTTTCGTAAGAACATGTAAGTGACACATTCAGGATATAAAATAATAGCTTGTAATTATATATCTTTTAAAAATTATTAAAAAATCTTACTTAATTAGTGCACATTAGGAGTTAACATATATTTCAGAGGCGGAGTACAAATGATGTTTATGTGATTTAATAAACAAGTGAAAAAACAATTATGTAACTAAGTTGGAGGTAAAAAATTATTGAAAACGGAAAATAATACATATATAAAAATTGGTTTATTATATGAGTTCCTTTTGTTAGATTTGCCTAGAATATTTAGCTTTGTTTTGACTTCATCGCTACTTGCGTGTAACTTCTAAAACTAATTCCAAACGGCTCCTCGAACCTCACGCACACTGCCCACTCTTATTTCTTATTTCAATGCACTCTTAACTATGGGTGGTATGTTAATTTATTTATTCTCACTTTCTCAATGTGGATTTTTGAATAATGAAAACGGTTTCAGTAAAATTGAACTTTTTTTTTTCAGTACAATAAAGAAAGACATTAAAAAAAAGGAAAAATAAAATCAAAGATCATCCACATTAGTAAATTTATTCCACTTGCTTAATCTTTTATTTAGTCTATTGAAGAAGTAAGACTAGAATGGTCGCATAATGTCTAGACAATTTTCTTAAAAGCCAATCTTAAATCACGGATGATAGTTCATGTTTTTACCATAATAAATAATAGTTCTTAAACACCACAAAGAGAATACTATGGTTTGTTTTGGCTTCAATAAAATGTGATTTTCTTAATCTATTTTCATACTTTTGATTTATATAAATTCAAGTAGATCGAGAAATTTTGTTGGAATTATATTATAACTTCATCGATTTTATAGTACAAAGTGTTTTGTTTTGCCATTAACAACCATTGAGATTATGTAAAGATCTACTTGAATTTGAGAGAGATTCAACCTTTGTGACTTATCAAGAAGAGTTAAGAGAATTTTTGTCGTTGTAACTAAAGAAATAGACTAATACTTTTTATCAAAAAAAGAAAGGTAAAGAGAAAAAATTCCTTAACTCACGTTCAATTTCAACAGACGTAATTGGAAATGGGCTCGTGGTGGGCTCCCACCAAGATCAAAATATATCTAAACAAAGTATGAATTTATTGCTTGGTGGACCCACGTCCTAAATCCACATGGGTAAGTAGACCAACAACAATAAGTAGGCCCAACTCCAATCGCATTAAAATCTCTATTTAAATCCCCAAACACCACTGCCCTTTTCCATCAAACCCCTCCACATTTACTACTTTGCTCTCTTCTTCTTCCACTTCTACTTGGGGTTTGCTCATAGCAATGGCCATGGCTAAGTTCCTCGCATTCTTGCTATTGGCACTCCTTACCATCTCCTTCCTCCAAACCACAGTCGCATCAGGAGGACATCACAACAATAGAGTCAGTTCCTCTTTACATTTTATTTTCTCTTTTCCTATATGTAAATGTCTAGATCTCTCTTTTGATAGAATATTATTTTGACAATTTTTATTTGGGTTTCTTTATTTGGAATTTCAGAACAGATATGGCAATGGAAGTCTGAAGGGCTACCGTAAGTACATTCATCTTTGATTTTTCACTTTTCTTAATGGCATTGCCATATATATATATATATAAGGAAATGCTTTTAGAAGGAATCTCTTACTTTAAAAATAATAAGATACTTTCATCAGCGGATGAGTTGTGGTTAGGGTGAAATGCCACTTGAATCCAGAGATAGCTGCCCTGAAATAATTTTGAAAGATAAATGATAAAAAAATAAATTTACGAAACGTTGTGAAGTGATTTGTAATGAGTAGTAATCATTTTTGCCAAATTTTAAATAAAAAAGTTCAATTTTAAAAGTTATTAATATAATCTTATAAAATTTCAATGGATGAAATAAATGAATATATATATAACACATTTTTATTACACTTATTTATAGTTTGAATTTTTTCGACACTCATTATAGAGGTCATCTCAATATATTTTATGAAAAAAATCCCAAGTTTTTTTTTTCTCTAAATAGACAATTTTTATTATTCTTAAAGTTAATGAATTCATTTATAAGAGTATTTCTTTATGTATATGTTACATATATCAAGCTTAAATGATTGTACATTTGGATGGTCG
Organism: Lonicera japonica; assembly: GCA_021464415.1. NCBI lineage: Eukaryota > Viridiplantae > Streptophyta > Magnoliopsida > Dipsacales > Caprifoliaceae > Lonicera > Lonicera japonica. Next base: position 39,760,296 of record CM038469.1, on the reverse strand, counting down.
TAGTAATTTTTGTGACATGCTCAGTCAAGACCAAACTGGGATTAGACAGTGTAATATTTTTTTTTGTTAGACTTAGACTTGTCATTTTTGCCCAATGCTTAGCACTATATGCGGCGATAATTTTTGCGTTAGAAAAAATAAAAGATTGCGTGGTTTGAACTGTGGGCTAAATAAAATGAGAGATGTATTTTGATTGAGAATGATAAATCAACAATTTGGATGAGAAATTATACATAGAGAAATGCTATTTTGAAGTCAATTTTAGGTAGTACCCAGTTGGTAATAGTCAAAATTGATTTGGTAAGGGCAATAGTCAAAATTGATTTGGTAAGAGCAATTTAGCGTGAATGGCTCAATTTAGCATGAATAGGAGTAGATCTGGTAGCACAAAATGCGCACTGGTGCGCAAGGTATCCAGGTATCTACCGTATCTTGTCTCTCGGTGCTTCTACTGAGAAACAGAACAAAAACACTCATTAACTTTAGCAGTTAAAGTTGAACAGAAAAGCAACCATTAATCAATGCTACAGATAAAAAAAGTCTTAATATTGGTGAAGTAATTATATTTACTACTGTATTAGAATAATATATGATTTAAAAATTATTTTACACAACTTTTTAAAATAGTTCTATAACTTGGTAAAAAAATATTGTTTTAGTAATAAGTTACTATAGAAAACAAAAATTTCACCAAAAATCTGAAATGTTTTGAATATTTGATTGGAGTTCTTTGACTATTGGAACGGAAAAAGGAATTGTTAAAAAAATCTTGATTAACACTTTTTTCTCAAATGATAAATGTGGTGAAATTTGAACAAACATCAGTATTTTAAATAGACTTCACTGGTCAAACATTTGACGCATTTTCTAAATTATTAAGTTAGTTATTTAAGTTAGTAGATTTTTTATTTATTTTTTTACCGGAGTTTCTCTTACCTCGGTCGAGTAATTTGACCCTAGTCAATTTTCTGACAATCTGACAATTTAACTTCAACATTGACAAAAAGTCAATCAATCCACCAATGAAAAAAAAAACTAAAATTTATTTATTTGTTGTGGTTGTAAAAATTACCAGAATGTGGATCACAATGCAATAGGAGGTGCAGCAAGACCCAGTACCACAATGCTTGCATACTTTTCTGCAACAAATGTTGCGCCAAGTGCCTCTGTGTGCCACCTGGCTTTTATGGCAACAAAGCTGTGTGCCCTTGCTACAATAACTGGAAGACCAAGGAAGGAGGACCAAAATGCCCTTAATTTTTTGGGACTCTATTATTATCTCTCATGGTCAAAATGGTCTTTTGTTCTTTTTTTAAAATCATTAGTACCATATATATATATATATATTATATAGCAGATTACTACTGCTAACTATATATTATAATATCAGTGTATTTGTTTTATTTTTGTTATGTGGGTTGGTGTTGGAATTTGCACCTATTGAATGTGTGTTACTTTGTTAGGTGCTTCGTTACCAATGTATGACCTTACATTTAACACCTTTGGTTAAATGTTGTACTATTTTATATGATCAATCAGTTCACTAATTTAGCATGGATGATTCAAGTTTTATTTCACTTTTATAGTTATTCAAGCAAATACAACATCATGAATCGAGCCTCCGACATTTCTCTTAATTTTATTTTCTAGAATTGTACTATAAAACTATTGAACGAACTGCGTTACAAAGAGCATCTCTTTGTGAATATTTGTATTTTTTTGACCGTTTATTAAGTTTGGAATATAAAAGCACATGAACACTGCGCTACAAAGAGCATCTCTTTGTGAATATTTGTATTTTTTTGACTGTTTATTAAGTTTGGAATATAAAAGCACATGAACACTAAAAGCACTTGAACTACGTATCTCAGAGACCAAATCATTACTATGAAGGGAAAGAAAGAAAGAGACATCATATTGTGGTTTTTCTTGTTTGTTACCCCCCTCAAAAAAAAGTCAAAGAATTCGACATCATATCCCTTCTTGCTTTTCAACCCAATAAGTGAATTGGTTCATATGATTTAATTGGCCACCGTTAATGTCATTATTTTTTTCCACACGAAGAATGAAGAATCTCACGATTCATGACTAATGTTCGAATAATATACCAGTGTTTAAATTTTGGGTGTCAAACTACCGGTTTTAAATATTATGAAACTCGAATTAGAAGAGCAATTAAACTTGATGAGTGCTTTAATTTCTTGTAAAGTGTGCAAATTTTTTTAAGACTAGTACAAAGGATTTGAGGGTAAAAGGCGGAAAAGATAATTTGTTGGCAAATATTTTATATGGGCAAAAAAGTTTTAATTGTCTTCCTTTACTTGCCATTTATTCGGTAGAGAATAAATGGGTTTACAATTATCCAATGAAAATTGTGTTATATCATTTTGAAAATTTGTGTTATGTTAAAATTATTATAGAAATTTCCTTATAACTTACCTTCCACCTTAAATAGAAATGAATATAAAAAACTCATTGGAATTTTATATTTTATTTTCCTTTTGTAATAAGAAAAGTTAATTTTTTTTTGAGCAAGAAAAGGGACTTATCCCAAATCTTTAATCAAAGAAAAAAGTCTTGGATGGACATTTGAAACCCAATCCTGTTCCCTTATAATGGAGGATTTTACAACCCAATGAGCAATAAGATTTAGATATCTAGGAATGTATACAAAATGCATTCTATTAATGGAAGTTATATTCCTAATGTCATGAGTAAAGGACGAGATTCCCCATGGTTGTTCGAGATCGGACGGAGCTAGCTCAATAACAAATTTGGAATCATTACAAATGACTAGGTTCGAGCAATTGCGGGCTGAACCTAAGATACAAGCTACTCTCACTACTTGAGCTTTTGCCCCCAATAGAGAACTCACTCTAACGATTTAAGCCACCTCATCCAAAAGAGACTAAGGAGATGCAAAAAGGACGGTCGCAGTTGCTGCCACACCTGTTTTTTGGGATAAAGCTCCATCACACATAGCTATATGAGAGGGAGAAAAGTCCTTTAGACAGGAAAATAAATTAATATTGCATTTCGGAGCAAGCAGGGGATTGCAATCTAAATCCACCTGACATGGAGAATCTGCAAATGACTTCCTTATGCGAGTAATTAACACCTTAGCGGGAAGAGAAGTGCTTTCAAATTCGATGTCATTTATATTTTTCCACAGCTCCCACGCTATAAATATGTAATCACTTAAGCGGTGACCCGACTTATCAATAATGGATTATATCCAACGAGTTACCAAACACACATTAATCTCATGAGGCTCAATAATATCGCCTAAAGCTTTCCATATTTTCATCACAAACAGGCACCAAAAAATAATATGCTCAATAGATTCTATTTCTTTTTCACATCTAGAGCAAGTTGGGTTTGGAGCATAATTTATATGGCATAAATTCTCATTTAAAGCCAAAGCGTTGTTACAAAGATTTCCACCAAAATTGCTTTAATTTAGGTTGTGCCTTGGATGGCAATAAAGAGGTCTATACACGCTTGGAAGGGGAGTAAACCGAGGATGCTTCTGGCTTATTTAATTGATTCTCCAACTTTGTCACTAATCGATAAGCTGATTTCATCGAAAATTTCTCTGACGAAGATGGATGCCAAACCTATTTGTTAGACTGATTCCCAATAGAAATCGAGATAGATAAGATGAATTAAGCTTTAAGAGCAGAGAAGAGTGCAGAAACATTATTGTAGTTCCATGTTTTCTAAGTGGAAAAAATTTGGTCACTCACAGTAACTAAGTTAGAGTCTTCAGGTTTCGGAGAAGCAATATGGAAATGATTTTCTATGGGCAGCCAAGGATTGGACCAAATTCTAAATATTTTTCCATCACTAATATTTAACCGGGCACTCGTTTGAAGAAGAGATCTTCTTTTTAACAAAGTTGACCAAAATCACGAAGGTCTCGAGCCTAATTTAGCATTAAAGAAGTTACAATGAGGAAAATAAATAGCCTTCAGGAATTTTTCCCACTACAAGTTTGGGTCACTAAGAAGTCTCTGGCCCTATGTAAGAATCCCGACAGGATCCCACCTGACGCCGTTCGGCGCGTGGCTTGGTTTGGAAAAAGGTTTTAGAGTCGCTAGTACGTTTTTCAAGAAAACGAACAAAAAGTGCGTTTCATATCTCTTTTGGGATGCTGTCTGTGCAACCAGATTGAATTCAGGAACTATGTTATGATGCGGGAAGGTGTTAGGCATCTGCATCGGCTTTTCGGTTTTTAAATGGACATGCTTTATATCATATTTTATATTGCTTCATACAGTTTTTGGCCCAAATATACATATATATTGATTTTATTAGCATGCATGAAAGATGGCACAAATTACGAGGCAACCAGTGATAATCAATATAAAAATCGATTGGCATTCACTAAAGATCGATCGGTCATCTAATGACAGTGTACTGATTTTTAAGTTTTCAGCCCAGAAAGTATACAAGGTTTATTTTGAAACTAGATTCAAGATATGAAAGTAATTACAGTGTATTTACAGGTCTATTTGAGTTCAGAATCAAAAGTATGTGTTATAGAAGTATTCATGTCTGATTTTAGATTATTAAGATGTATAAACGGTGTGTATGTATGAATACAATAATCCCAGCAATGCAGTTTATATACATGGGAGGTAATCAAATATGATCAAAACTGAATCAAAGAGATAAAAAGAATACCATATTTTAGAAGACAAAGCTTTTTTGTTTTGATTCACATTTGAAAATGTATTACAATTGGTAACCAGTCTAAGAATTTTGAATACATCATTTTTACAACGTGTTTCTATCTTTAAATCTAATTCCTATCTATTCAGATGTAGTTTCAAGCCTTTCGTTGTTTTCGTTTGCCTTTTGGGAAGTGTGAACGCCTCATTTTGCGACCCCCGTAAGAATCTCAAACTCTAAAAAAATGAGCACACAGGTATGCACAAGCATTCCTAGATGCATACATACATGTACATATGATACAAGTCAAAGAAGGAAGCCAAAATAACACCCGGGCGTCGAGAGCGCGGGTTCTCACAGGAAGTCTAGCTGCATTTTCTCTCAAACCTCTTTTGCGCTCACAGGGCTCGCTATCGAGCTATGCCTCTGTTCAGGGGCCTTCCCCCTTCTTTTGTTCTGGTTAATATAGGGGTTGGATTGGGTCATGACTTCGAAGACTGATCGAGATAGTAGAAAGACCGATTCGTGCAGCTTGAAAATCGATTAGATAGCACCTATGACCGATCGGCCAAGGTATAGACCTATCGGTCTTTTGTTGAAAATATGTTTCTTTAGCTCATTTTGTTGTATTTTGGGCTTGAAGTGATATGCTACTTCTCGATGCTATTCGAGTCCAATTATATATCTTTTTCTGGCGATATATGTGGCCAAGTTTTCGATTCTTCAATGTTCTATGATTCTGCTAATATTCTGTTAGTATATGATTGGTTATCGAGAGAACCCATTACCCCTTTTGTGTTAACTGGATCATCGGAGTAATTCCTCTTGGTTTTGAACTTTTTTAACTGAGGTGCGACCTCTTGAGTCCTCGGACCAGTACTTGTCCTCTTGATGCCATCTAAGCTTGATATTATTTTGTTGGCTAACGAATAACCTCTAATTCTGCATTTTCCAGAATGAGACCGGCTTCTGATTCCAAGGGTCGCGAAATGAGGTGTTTACACCCCGTTCAGCTATAAGTGCCATATTAAAAAGATGAAAGTTCTGAAAACCAAGTCCTCATTCGGCTTTACATTTTGAAATGACGCTCCACTTTTTTCAATATAAAGGCTTTTTATCTTTTTATCCTCCCCACCAAAATTTCATGATAAGAGAATTTACCTTTTTGCAAAATGAGCGAGGAAGCATAAAACAAGACATCGTATATAAAGGAAGCACTTGGACCACCGATTTAACAAGAACTTCTTTTTATCTTGCGAGAGATAAAGATTTTTCCATCCTTTAAGCTTCCTAACAGTGAATCTTGTTATCGTCGAGAATATTAACAGCTAAAATGCCACTTGCCCACGTTGAGTCCTTATTGGAGGAATTCGAAGATAGAAAAATACCCGACTTTCTAAGATTAATTAATTGTCCCGATGCTCTACTATACTCCATCAAGGTTCTTTTAAAAACAACAAACTCTTACCTTCCAATTTGTAAAAGAAAATCGAGTCATCGGTAAATAAAAAATGGGAGAGTGAAGGGTAATTACGATGAATTAAAATACCATCGAACGCCCCATTATTTACCCCTGCATTCAAGAAATAAGATAACGTATCTTGGACAAGAAGAAAAAAGATAAGGAGATAAATGGTCTCCTTATTTCAATCCACTTCTAGGATATAAAACATCCGAGGGTTCCCCATTAATGAGGACTTGGAAGGACACGGTGCTTAGGTATTGGAACGTAAGATCAACCCACTTTTGATTAAAGTGCAATTTTGCGCATGGTGGCTAAAAGAAAATCCCACTCCACTATATCATAAGTCTTGTTAAGGTCAATTTTGAAAGTCAAATCTTTACGCAAACCTTTTTTATTCCTTTTCAGGAAATGAAACGCCTCATTAGTAACAATGATGCTATCTTGGATAAGTCTACCAGGGACGAAAGGTGCTTGATTAGGGGACATAATGCTTGAAATGACACTTTTAAGATGGTTTGCCAAATATTTTGCAAATATTTTGTTGACAAAATTGCACAAGCTAATAGGGCTATAGTGATTTACTTCTTCGGGGTAGCGATTTTTGGGGATGAGAGCTATGTAGGTTTTATTGAGGTCCCTTAGCATAAAGTTTCCATCAAAGAAACTTTTAACTGCCACCATAAAATTGACACTAACCACTTGCCAATTTTTTTTGAAAAAATTAACTCGAAAACCCATCCAGCACCGGCGCCTTCATACCTCCCAACTGAAAATACCGCAATCCCTACCTCATTGGGCAAAATCGATTCGCTTAGCAGCTTATTCATACGATCATATACAAGCCTTTAGACATATTACAAAATTGAATCAAAGTTCCTTGATCCACCAAAGTCAAACAAAGTGCAAAAGTACTTTATAATTATTCTCTTGATCTCTTTCTCATCTTCAATCCAACGGTCTCCATCCTAAAGCCGTAAAATTCTATTTTGATGTTTTCTTTGTTTCGTAGTCACATGAAAGAAAGCTATATTACGACCCCCCTCCAATAACCACATAACATGAGACATTTAAAATCAATAAATCTCTTCTCGTCTTTGGACCTCTTTGATTTTGTCAATCACCTTTTGATATTATTTGGTTCTTGACCCATTAACTTTTAAAGCTTGGATGACCTTCAGAGATGAGTTAAATGACTTAATTTCCTCCACGTTACTACGACTAATTTTTTTCTCCAATGCAAGAGGTCGTGTTTAAACCTCTTAATTTTTTGTGAGACTTGATACATCTTAGAACCCAAGCAATTGGATCCTCAAGTCTTCTTGATGATTGATTTACATTCCTCGAAATCGTTCCACCCAGTTTTAAAACGAAAAGAGTAACGAGGCTTTATTCGGTTTAATAAGTAAAATCGGACAGTGATCGGAGCCTCGAAAAGATTCGTAATACTCCACCACATTAGGAAAACAATGAAGCTAGATGACATTTTTGAGGACTCTATCCAATCTCTCCTTTATCCACATTCCATCATGACTTCTATTGTGCCATGTAAAAACATTTCCTTCAAAACTCACCTCGAGCAAAGCGTTGTTAGTCATAAAGTTTTGGAGTTCACAGATTTTTGCCAAAGTCAATTGTTTCCCACCGCTTGTTTCCCAACTTGCTCTAATAACATTTTAATCACTAATGATCGCTCAAGGAATGCTGGTTTTCGCCGCTAAAAGCCTGAAGCGACTCCACAAGGGTTTCCTCTCCTCAAATTCAGTGGGTGCATGTGTAAAATAGCCTAAAAATTCCTCATCACGTACAAGGAGTCGTAAATCCGTACTGACCTTTGTCCCAGATTGAAGCTTCGACCTAATCCCTCCATCGTAGAGCATAACCACTTGAAATTCCAACAGGATCAACATAAGAGTACCTCTCGTAACTGCATTTTCTTCTGAGGATTTCCATATTCTTTTTTTTATTTTTGGTTTTCATCAAGAAAACGATGGCCCGGCGATAGGATTTTGATAATTCATTTAATCGGAGAATTGTCTGGGGTTGCCCGACTCCCTGATAATTCCATGCCATGACTAACATGGGGACTTTTTGCCTTTTGGGCTAGCCATCACAACCCTCTCAGAGGCAGTTGTTTGATTTTTACTTTCTTTAGTGTCACGGGGTGCTTCCCAATAGCACTCGTGACTGGCTACACTTCAACGACACCGTACACGCCCTCTAGTGCAACACAACCCAACAGGAGATCCAGCATCAGCACAACCAGGTCGTCAAGCATTATCTATTTTTAGACTTATGCTTAGGCTAGTTTTTTGGACAAGTGTATTCTCATATATAAATATTGTTTCCATGTAAATAGATCTAGGAATTTCCTTTGTAATTGCATTTTCATTTCCTTTGTAATCATGTTCTTATAACTTGTGTGAGCCAACGTGTACTGTTACAACTTTGGTATTTTCATTAAGTGGTTATATGTGGGGATAAGACTATCTGCCTCACATCCAGTTGCCTACCAGTACACGTTGTCTAGCACTCTGTTTCAAGCTCTTACTTTATTTTATACTGTAATTGCTTTCCATGTAATCAAGTTTAATGCAATGAAGTGATTTCAATTTATGTTCAAGCTTTTTTTTCAAATTACTGTTGTTGCGTGTTGTTTGTTGATTGTAAATAAAATTCGATTGAACTCGACCAGGCTATCGGTTAGCACGATTGCTCACGCGGCCTCCTTTATGCCATCAAAAGACGTCCCGTGACACTTAGCCTTGCCATATTCATGCACATTTATAAACTGTGTAGATGAAAACTCCCTGGACTGAAATTTTGTGGATCCTCTAGCTTTTTTTTTCCAACGTCTAATTTGTCTATGAGGGATCAAGGTAGAAGATGCAGGTCTGTAGCATGCAAGGGATGACTGGCTTTGAGATTTGATGCTCTAGGACCAATAAATTACTAACATAAGATATAGCTATTTCTACCTTTCGATCCTTTGCACAAATCAATAATGGACACTCCTCTCTCTTTCTTTTATTTACTGCCAATTCCTCAAATTTGTGAGACAAATTAAAAGCCTCGGCCCAGCCCAATAAATTTGGTGAAATGCTTTTTGGGGTAGGAGAATAATTTATTTCTCATTGGGGAGGGTGGGGACTCCTCGTCCTCTAATGGACTTAAGAAAGAAAATGGGCTCGATTCAGGTTATTTTATTGTGTTTTTATGCTTGGCGTTTTCAAATTCCTTCTCATCCGAGATTTCTTCTGGCAAGATTCTTTTAATTTTACCTTAGAAATGAGAATCCGGGAGGCAAATTTGAATCACTTTGAGACTCTGCCTAATGATTTACAAATTGATCATACGTATCATTATCTTTTTCTTTTTGTTTAAACAGAACAACGTATTTTGGAAAAAAATAATTACCATATTTCTATCTCGTCTAATCAAGGATTAAAGTAGTTTTGTAGCACTACTGCTTTTAGGATGCAGCTATTCACATTCCACTAATATCCTTGGACACTTTAAAATAAAATAAAATAAATTGACAGAAATGCTCCCACATAAATTGACATAAGTGCTTGGCAAATTGGCATGAGGCGGGGAAGGCTTTTTTTGTTAATTTATACCATTTTGGAGTGTCCGAAGATACCATAGGAGTGCCAATAGTTGCTTTTACCCTTTTTTTTTTCTTTATTATTATTATTATTATTATACATTGGTATGTTAACTCGTGTACGGAGAGAGTCATGGATTAAGTGCATGCACAAAAGAGTAATGAAAATATAACTGTTCCAAATTACATACGTAACTTAAAAAAATTAACCTTTATTTATACAAAAATTAAAAATTGGTCAATACAACTCTCAAGCCAACGTGTTTCTTATGTATATATTGATTGTCTCTTTATTTTCATAATAAGAAGATCAAGAATTCGACCAAAATAAATATTCAATTGAAGTGTACATTTTAAATGCCGCCTTCTCTCTGCCCTCTAAAAGTAGAGTATGTTCGATTGCAATGTGTGCCGTAAATGCCCCCCTTCCCCTTCCCATCTAAGCAGAGACCGTTCCAATTGAAGATTGCACTTAAAGGCCTCTCCGGTACGTATAAAATATTACTTGTATTAAAAAAAAAAAATTTCAATTGACGAGAAAGATCAGGAGTTTTTACAGGCCTACCAAGGCCCAACTCATAAAGTACTAAAAATTTCAATTAAAGGGGTACTGTATTTTGAATAGGCCCAACTTAGAAGAACAAGAGACTCTGAGAAACAACGGTGCCCAAATTTTGCTTTCTCTGAAGATGAAAACGAGCGGCACTAAATTTTCCCGCTCAAATATTTCCATCACTTTAAAGTACTTTAATTTAATTTTGATTTCTCCGTTATCTCCTAACGTCGCGTTAAAAGAAGTCCATCGGGCCAAAAAAGGTTCACAAAATCATTTACCCGATTGTTCAATCACTAGTCTCAAATCCCAAATTCACAACTACTTCTCTTACCACAAATTCAGCCAAAAAGTTAACTGCTTGCAAGTACAAATCTAGGTCAAGTCTGGAATGGCGACAGAAATGGAATTTGAGACCGCCGGCGGGTCAACGACCACCGGTCCCGAGTCAACGCCAGGGAGATCTAGAGCTCCGAGGCTGTTCATTAGAGAAATGGTCATGAAGAACTTCAAATCTTATGCTGGCGAACAACGCGTTGGCCCTTTCCACAAGGTTAGGGTTTATCTCTATCTCTATCTCTATCTCTCTCTCTCATCTCTAATTTCTCTTTGCGATTCACGTACTTATGTATATGCATTTGACACGTACTTAGGCAGGGCAGGACAGGAATTTGGTTAAAGAGGAACAATTATAGCACTAAAAAAATCAATTAATTAGGGGGAGGAAAAATTAGTACTTTTTTTTTTCGTCAAAATTAAAGGAAGGCGCGTTTTTTCAGTCCGTGAGTGCTGAAGATGGATTGCTGAGCTTTGTATACTGATTGCCGAATAAATCTTTTGAAATTTTGTTTGTTTTATTTATGTGAACAAATATTATTTGTTTGAGTTTTATTTGACTTTGAATGAATGCTGAATATATGTCATTTGACAAGTTTACCCTTATTGTTTGGATATGCATTAATATTCAATTATTCATAAACAAAAAGACAAGGGCAACACTGGAATAAAGTTTCATTGAAGTTTTGCAATAAGCATTCAGTAAAGAGTTTGTCTCTAATGCTGGAGATTTTATTATATTCAGCATTAAGAGGTGAGAAAACAAACAATAATGCTACCTATTAATGCTGAACGTAGTTTCGTTCAACATTAAGAGGTGAAAACTAGCACCACCTTGCTTGTATTTAGTAGTGTTGCATTTTGACGGTATTTTATTAATTTTATGGTGAAATTGGGTGGGCAGAGTTTTTCGGCAGTTGTTGGTCCCAATGGCAGTGGGAAGAGCAATGTTATTGATGCTATGCTGTTTGTCTTTGGAAAGCGAGCCAAACAGGTAAAACTGACTCCTTTGTTCTTCTACTTCATCCTGATTGCAATATGCATTGTTTGGTTGCATATTAAATGTTAAAGGGAAAATTGGAAAAGGATCCTTTGATGAAAATTCTAAAGTTTCAGTTGCTGAAAATTTGAAAAGCAACTATCATAACTTGAATGCATGTTGCATCGATGGAGCAGATAAACATTGACTTCTGCTCAATTCTAGTATTTTACAGTCTCATTGAATGAGTTTTTGAACCTCTTACTATAGTATTTTGGACCAAAAATTATCTGAAAGAGTAGTGACTAGAATTTATCTTTAGATGCCTTGTGTTCTCTAAATTTCTAGAGAAGGTTTAATTCTATGTTATTCATTCGTTGTCATTTTATCTTCTCACATTTTTTTTTACTGAAACATTATTACAAAACATATGTGCAGATGCGTCTTAATAAAGTGTCTGAGCTCATTCACAATTCTACCAATCACCAGAATCTGGACAGTGCTCGTGTTTCTGTTCACTTTCAAGAGATCATTGATTTGGTGATTATACTTTTCCTTTTGGGGATTATTTATTTCTTCACTGCAGTTGTTATCTAAGAAATTTCTGTTTTACCTTTTAATCACAATACTTTCGTTGGTTATAGGATGACGGGACATTTGAAGCTGTTCCGGGAAGTGATTTTACAATAAGTCGTGAGGCATTTCGAGATAACTCCTCTAAATACTCTATTAACGGGCGTGGAAGTAATTTCACCGAGGTTACAAAGAAACTCAAAGGGAAAGGTGTTGACTTGGACAATAACCGGTTTTTGATTCTTCAGGTTCACAATTCATTAATCATTACAAATGAATTTTAGTTCAATTAACAAGTCTTTGGGGTAGATGTTTAATTTTATTTGTTTGGTCTTATTAGGGTGAGGTTGAGCAGATATCACTGATGAAGCCAAAGTCACAAGGTCCGCATGATGAAGGTTTTCTTGAATATCTTGAGGATATAATTGGAACTAACAAATATGTTGAAAAGATTGATGAATCATTTAAGCAGTGAGTTTATTGTCTCTTTTCAGATTTTACTTTTCTTGCTTTTAACACAGATATTTATTGTCCATTCAGGCATTAGTTGCTTTCTTTTTGCAACTACATGTAAATTCTTGCCACTTAGATAGATTTATCATGACCTTAGCAAGTGCTGAGTTCAAAATTATGATGTACATGAGTGGCTTATAAAGAAAAAAAACTCCAATAATTATCTTTAGTGTTATTAGAATGACGTAGGTCATTTCGAAGACTATTGTTCCCTGTGCGGCTGTTATTCTTGAAGTTTGTCCATAGATTCAGATTCTTACAGACATGGACCTTTTTATTGTTTCCACAGGCTAGAAGAACTTAATGAGAGAAGGTCGGGGGTTGTGCAAATGGTTAAGCTAGCAGAGAAAGAAAGAGATGGTTTGGAGGTACTTTTGTGTTTCTGCAGACTTGTACATTCTCTACAAATTGTACTTTCTATTAATTAGTTAGTTTAATTTTATACCATTAGGATGTGAAGAACGAAGCCGAAGCTTACATGCTTAAGGAGTTATCGCTCTTGAAATGGCAAGAAAAAACCACAAAACTGGCTTGTGAAGATAGTAGTGCTCAAATGGTTGAACTACAAGCTAATGTCTCCACCTTGGAAGAAAATCTAAAAAGTGAAAGGTAGTTTTGGTCAAGAACAATTCTGCAAACATATGTACAATTTATGGTGAAACTAATTTTAAATTGAATATTTTGTAAATCTTTTTTCAGGGAGAAGATTCAAGAAAATAACAAAACATTGAAGGAGCTTGAGGCCTTGCACACGAAGTATATGAAGAAACAAGAGGTCTTTACTTACACGTTACAACTGTCTAATGCCTTTTTGGCGGTTGAAATGGGTGCTTGTTTTATAATAGTATCACCTATGAAGCACAGACGCGACACGCGATACGTGTATCGACACGACACGCGACACGCAATTTTTCCAAAATGTAGGACACGACACGTAGGGGGGACACGTTCTTAATTAATTAATTATATATATATGCAATAAACATTATAAATATTTAAGAATTCAATTAAATGAAAATAGATTGCATTAATAGCCCAAATGGCAAATATTCAAAACATGATCACTACATTGTTCCATAATTAAAGTATCAAAAAGATTGTTCCATAATTAAAGCATAAAAAACATACATAATTACATAAACTAAGTTGTTCCATAGAATAATAAAAACCAAAAGGAGAATATAAAAATAACAATCACTCATTCAACTCAACATTAACCGCCTCAACATTTTGAACTTCATCTCCCCAAATACCACCGACTCCAACTCTGGCTCATCAAGAGAGAGAGATGCCATTTGAAGTTCTCCAACATCTTCAAGTGTGTCAAAAGTATCACCGGCAATATCCCAATACTTACTATCTCCTATTGTGTAGGCCTTGGGTTGGGGCTGAGCAGTCGTCGATGGCTAGGGCTTTCTTTCGAAGGTGGCTGGGAAATGGGGCTAGGTTTTATGGGTTAAAGAGAGAAATGATATTTGTTACGTTTGTTTTATTTTCAAATTGTATTATTATTATTTTCACCCCATATTTTTAGTTTTTTTTTATATTCACCCATTTTTACGTGTCCCTAGCGTGTCGGTGTAAAAAAAATATATTAAACAATGGGATACTCTCTGACACGCTTGTCCTCGTGTTCGACACGTGTCGGACAGGATACGCGCCCTCCGAGAGAGTGTCCGTGTATCATAGAGTATCACTAAATTTTTTCTTACTACACTCTAGGAACTTGATAGCGGACTTAGGTGTTGCAAGGATGAGTTCAAGGAGTTTGAAAGGCAGGATGTAAAGTACCGTGAAGATCTAAAGCATGTGAAACAAAAGATCAAGAAACTAGATGACAAGCTTGAGAAGGTAGAGAAGCAATTGGTCTCCACTTTTATCCAACTTTTGCATTCTTCTTACTTTCGTATTTCCACTGTAGGATTCAATAAAAATTGCTGACATCACAAAGGAGTGTGAAGAGTCAGCAAACCTGATTCCACAACTGGAGCAAGAAATTCCAGAACTGCAAAAGCTTTTGTCCGATGAAGACAAAGTATTAGAGGAAATTAATGAAAACTCCAAAGGTAATGTCTAATTAGAAGAGTTTGCTTACATAGAAACTTTTTTCTTATGGTTTATTATGTTATTGTATTATTAATGTAAAAGCATAATGATTTAATTCGATAGGCTTATTATGTACCTAAACAAATTTTATTTCAATTTTTGAGGTATCTACACAATCAAATATTTTTTTCTATGTGAAAATTTGACGCTTTAGGTATATATGTGATCTCTGCTATGGCAAATTTATTTTCCTCAACAACTTGACATATGCACCCTCTGTTTGACTTGGGTGTTAAGAACCACTGATTTGTCCAAGTAGTCGGAAATGGTTTATTGCTATTAGAGTTTAGAGCATCCAACCCAAAATTGGCATTAGTTGGAGTAGCCCTGTATCCCTCACGTGTGTTTTGAGCCAAACATGTGGACTGGAGATATTGAAGGCTGTTGGGCCTGACACATGGGTGGATAGCCTGCCCTCTAATACCATATTAGACTTTGGAGCATCCAACCCAAAACCAATTAGCAATGGGTGGAGTAGCCACTTTAACTTAAATATTACTTTGCAAGGCTTCATTTTCCTGATGTCAGATTTATTGCCTTAACAGATGATTAGTTATATTTATTTTCTAAATAGTCTTTTACATTTTCCAATTGGTTGACAAATAGTTGAAACCGAAATATTCCGCGGTGAACTTGCAAAGGTACGTGCTGAGTTGGAACCATGGGAAAAACAATTGATTGAGCACAAGGGAAAACTTGAAGTTGCATCTAGTGAAAGCAAACTTTTGAATGAGAAGGTAAATTTGCATTTTCTTTGGATCTTGCTTGTCCGTAATAAATATGTTATGATTTCAAAGATTGAGTTAACAACTGCCAAATGATTGTACAAAATGCCACGTACTTGTATCTAATCAGGTGCAATTATTTTATTTTCAGTATTTACACATAATCAGGGTGAACCTCTTGATGAGGTGTCAATGTTTATGATACCGTACTGGAAACACACTTGCTGCACAAGAATTGTGTGATATTATCTTAATTCATGCTTCTTGTGTGGCAGCACGAGTTCTCCCCCAAAATGAATAGCCCAAGGCCCCAAGTTTTATTTTAAGTTTGTTGAACAACATATAAGTCAAAAATCACCCATGACACTACTGATATGGGATGTGGGTTGTTACATGTTATGTGCTGCAATTTGATTTTAGCAACTTTCTATTAATATCAATATGTTAACTCATATTAAATATGCTGCCGCAGCCGTTAACGGTGTTTTTTTTCTTTTGGAATTCGAACCAGTCATAAGGCCCTGATCGGAGTGAAACTTGATATGTTTGTATAATTTAATTACTTCATTAATAACTTTTAACTATCTTATTGTGGTTGAATTCATTTTTTGAGAGTTTCCAATCTCAAGGTTCACATTCTAGTAAGATTTGTGGTTCATCATTCTAATTTGGTAATATTTCATGTCAGATTACCTGTAGAATCATATCTAATTTTGTTAATGTGATTTGAGTATTTCAGCATGAAGCCGGCCGTGCAGCTTTTGAGGGTGCTAAGAAGCAGTTGACCGATATAAAGAGAAAAATTGAAACAAAGACTTCAGCCATGCACGATGTTCAAATTGAGTTAGAGAAAAACAAACATGAGGCATTGGAAGCTCGAAAAGTGGAACAAGTATGTTTTTCCAACATCAATCATTTACCATCTCACTTAGTTCTATATCATTTTGTTTTGGGTTTTTTGACTTCCCCCCTGTTTTTAATGCAAAATCATACTTATACCCCCCCCTCTTTGCATAATCATTAGACTTTTCCCCCTGCATGTGGGGGGATGTCAAAGAATTACGTAAAAATTTGGGGGGGGGGCAATGTCTAGTTTTTTTAACTTAATCCTTTGACTTGATCCCCATTTTTATGTAGTCTTTGAGATTCCCCGCATGAAAGGGCCAAACTAAATGCTTATGAAAAGAAGTGTGCAAGCTATGAAGCATAGACTCGACACGCGTTTTGTGATACGCAATTTTTCCAAAATGTAGGACATGACACGTGGGGGGGACACGTTCTTAATTAATTAATTATATATGCAATAAACATTGAAAATATTTAAGAATTCAATAAAATGAAACTAGATTGCATTAATAACCCAAATACTCAAAACATGATCACTAAATTGTTCTATAATTAAAGCATCAAAAAGCATACATAGACTAAATTGTTCCATAGAATGATAGAAAACAAAAGGAGAATATAAAAAGTGGCTTAGTTGTCTTATCCTCAGTTGATGTTGTAATGAAAAAACACTAGGAGTAGTAGCCATTTAAATCAATTATCAAGTATCAGAGATTAATTAAATTCAAGTGTCGGAGAGAGTATTGGAGAGTGACGGAGTGTTTGACAAGTGTCGGGCCCGACACGTGGCCTCCAAGAGAGTGTCCGCGCTTCATAGTGTGCAAGTCTAATTTCAAAATAAAATTGGGGCAAAGTGAAAAATGCCCTTCACTTTTATATCATTTTGTTTTCTTTGGGCATGATGATAATACCTGGCCAATTAGGAATCCCTAAAAGAACAAGAAGCACTGATTCCTCTCGAACAAGCTGCAAGACAAAAGGTTGCTGAGCTTTTATCTGTTATGGAATCTGAAAAGAGCCAGGGATCTGTCCTAAAAGCGATACTGCAAGCTAAAGAATCAAATGATATACAAGGAATATATGGTCGACTGGGCGATCTAGGTGCTATTGATGGTGAGTGAAGGATTTCTATTTGATTTCAGTTGTGATTCTTGTATTCCATTTTATACGTTTGTTTTGTTCATGGAAAATTTGCTGTAAATGCATATTTTCCTTTCTTTGCTTTAGACTCCATTTATTTACCTTAAAATCTGATTTTGGTTTTAGTAGTATATTTATAAGCATTTTTGTAGCAATTTTCCTTTATGCTCTGTTGATGTTTGTATTGACTTTTTGATTGAGTGAATTTCCCCTTGCAGCAAAATATGATGTAGCCATATCAACAGCTTGTGGAGGACTTGATTATATTTTAGTGGAAACAACTGCTGCCGCACAAGCATGCGTGGAGTTACTTCGTAGGAAGAACCTTGGTGTTGCAACCTTCATGATTTTGGTAAATTTTCTTGGAGAAAGAAGATATTTAGCATGAACGACTATGTTCGTTGATTCAAATACATTATATTTATTCTAACGGTTGTTTAGTTTTAGGTCCTTTTAAATGGTTAATTAAAAAATTGGTTTAGAATTGACTTTTACTCGGAACGAGTGGAAAACAGCGCAAATTGAACATAAAACGACACTCCCAAATTGCCGTTAAATTCGACCTCATTCATCACGGTACAATTTAATTTCACTTTTTCTATGAGTAAATAAGGTTTAATTCTAAAAAGTGCTTAAAATGAGGACTTACATGTTCTAGGAGTAAAACTCCTTTTTATGCTGATTCTCAAAAACACCTCTTTTTTTTCTTTTTTCTTTTACTCTAGTTTTATTTTCTACCCTCTTACCATACAAACCATTGGAAATTGAAATTGACCTTTTAGATTTTCGAGTTATACTTTTTTGAAGTAGGGGATCGATCTTTGGTCGGTTAGTTTTCAGTCTACACCTGCATGTTATATAGAACCATATATTATTTTGTGGTAAGAGACCTTTTCAGGTATACCTTTACTCTGAAATTGTTACTTACTTTTCTTGCTAATTCTACTTGCAGGAAAAACAAGTTGACCATATGTCTAGGTTGAAGGAAAAAGTAAGCACACCAGAGGGAGTTCCTCGCCTTTTTGATTTGATTAAGGTTCAGGACGAGAGAACAAAACTTGCTTTCTTTGCAGCATTGGGGAACACTGTGGTGGCTAAAGACATTGATCAGGTAAATACTGCTTTAGTATATCAGTGGGTATTTTCTTCAAGGACCTTCTTTGCGAAGAAACAGAAAATTGAAAAAAATAAAGAAAAAGGAAGTGGAAATAAATATTTATACTCTTTTAGTTCATTTTGAAAGCATCATATGTAAATGCACCATTTCCCTTGGTTTCTACATTGGATATGTTGCCACAATTTCCACATTTGGGTTGGAAAACTAATCTTCAAGCTGCCCATCAAAATGAAATATTATTCTTATAGTTTCTACTTTGGACTATGTTTATCAGTTTACGTATTTCTAATTCAGAATTAGTTGAAACCTTGAAAGAAAAGAAATCCTAAGTTGCTGCTTAAAAATTATTAGATAAATATATATATACATAATGAGTGTATATGTCATTTTATTAGGATAATAACGTTTTAGAAAGAATTGATGCTGTAATTGCATGTAGTTTACTCAGCATAAGTATAAGATATAATTTGTGGACCATATCTGGATTTGACAAGTAACAACAATGTATTCATCATATTCCTTAGGCAACTCGTATTGCATATGGTGGAAACAAAGAATTCCGGCGGGTTGTAACCCTTGATGGTGCGCTTTTTGAAAAATCCGGCACTATGAGTGGTGGAGGAAGCAAGCCCCGTGGTGGTAAGATGGGTACATCTATCAAAGCAACCAGTGTTTCCCAAGAAGCTGTTGCAAATGCTGAGAATGAACTCTCTGTGATCGTTGAAAAATTAAATACATTACGGCAAAAAATTTCCGATGCTGTGAGGTGTTACCAGGCCTTGGAAAAAACAGTTTCACATCTTGAGATGGAACTTGCGAAAAGCCAAAAAGAGGTAAAAAGCACAGTAACTCTCTGTCTCAAATTATAGGTTCCACCTTCCTTTCTGGGGACGCCTCAAGGGCTCGTTTGGTTAGGGATTTAAGAAAGAGATTGGCATTTTATATTCCAGGAATGCTCCTATCCTGGCATTTGAGATTCCTTGTTGAGAAACTCTCCTCTCCACCTATTGAGAATAAATTGAAAATATATTATTAAGTGTAAAATAATCTAATTAAAATCAGTTATTGACTTATCATGGTATAATTATTATTAAAATCACTTTACCACAATGCGGAAGAAAAATATTTAGTTATTTGTTAAAAATAGGGTAATTTTTTCAAAAATAAAGAAGTTTATATGAAAGGATTCGCGGGAATCCTTTGCTTTTCCCTCATTAAATATGGGGCATGGGTGAAGGGAATTCTCTTTTCCTAGGAATCCTGGATTCCTTCCTAAACTCCAACCAAATTTCAGATTTTGAGTGAACGGAAATTTAGGATCCAAGGAACAAACAAAGCATAACACAAATCCAGAGTCCCATTTCTATAATCAGACTATAAAATTATAAATTGAAGTGATGTACCAAAATTTTATGCCTTTTATTTTTGTGACAGATTGACAGCTTGAATTCAGAACACGCTTATTTAGAAAAACAACTTGACTCCCTAAAAACTGCATCGGAGCCAAAGAAGGAAGAACTTAATAGACTAGAGGAACTCACCAAAATTACATCAGCAGAAGAAAAGGAGATTACCAGGCTCACTCAAGGTTCCAAGAAGGTGAAGGAGAAGGTGGGTCAATAAAGGAATTCTCTCTTAATTATTGCCTGCAAATTGTTTTTTCTTATTTTCTTTGACAAATTCACTACGTTGATTTGTAATTTTAGGCTTTGGAGCTTCAGAGTAAAATAGAGAATGCAGGTGGTGAGAGACTGAAAAACCAAAAGTTGAAAGTTAACAAAATTCAGTCCGTAAGTATATTAAAGATCTGAATGCAATTGAGATCCTTTAAATCGGTACTTCCATTAATTTATGTTATCAATTTGACAGAATATTGATAAAAACAGCACAGATATCAACCGTCACAAAGTTCAAATAGAAACGGGTCAAAAGATGATAAAGAAATTAACGAAGGTAATTGAAGACTCAAAGAAGGAGAGGGAAAAAGCTGCTGCGACGAAGGAAACTTTGCTTTTAACTTTTAAAGAGATAGAACAAAAGGCTTTTACGGTTCAGGAGAATTACAAGAAAACCCAAGAGGTTATATCTTTTTATTAATTTCTTTTTTGCATTTTTTTTAAGAACTTAGAGTGTATTTGATAAAAAAGATGGAAATGATTAAAAACATTACTAAATTTACGAGAAGTTGGAAAAAGAGATGAGTGATTTGGTGAGATATTCTATTATTTTTTTGGTTTTTCCATGGAATCAAATTCTTTGGGAAATGAGTACGAAAAAATTTCCATGAAAAAAGAGAAAAAAGATGGAGAATATCTTAATATATTAGTCGCCTCTTTTTTCAACTTCTCATAAATTTAATGGGGTTTTCAGTATTTTTTTTATTTTTTATGAAACGGGCCCTTAAAAATTAGTAAGCTAAAAGTTTGCTTCCGTGACCTGTATTTTTTTGGTCATCTTGTGTAGTTAATCGATCAACACAAAGATGTGCTTGATAAAGCAAAATCTGACTACGAAGAATTAAAGAAAACTGTGGATCAGTTGCGGGCATCTGAGGTAGATGCCGACTACAAGTTGCAAGATTTGAAGAAAAATTACAAGGAGTTGGAAATGAAGGCAAAAGGATACAAGAAAAAGCTTGATGACTTGCATAATGCTCTATCGAAGCATATGGAACAGTAAGCGTTAGCCATTTTTGATGACTTTTAACCATTTTCAAACCTTTATGGCTTCTTTAGTTCAA
The DNA here is from genome assembly GCA_021464415.1 of Lonicera japonica. Taxonomy (NCBI): domain Eukaryota; kingdom Viridiplantae; phylum Streptophyta; class Magnoliopsida; order Dipsacales; family Caprifoliaceae; genus Lonicera; species Lonicera japonica. Next base: position 39,738,925 of record CM038469.1, on the reverse strand, counting down.
GTTTTATGAAAGAAACATTTTAGATTCCAGGAAAACTCTTCTCTTGGCATTTGAGATTCCTTGCCAGTGTTTGGGTAAAAGGGGGACTCTTCTCATATCGAGTATAACAAGCAAATATATCATTAAATATAAAAATAATTCAATTAAAATTACATATCGTGGTATAATGTATTACTAAAATTACTTTATTGTAATTCCAAAAATTAAAAAGTTATTTGTTAAAATAGGGTAGCTTTGTCAATACTATATTCTCTGGGAATACTTAGCTTTCCCCTCTTTAAATATGGAAATGGATGAAGAGAATTCTCCTTTCTGAAGAATCCTGGATTCTTTCCAACCAAATGTTGGAATCTTGAATGAACGAGAATTTAGAATTCCAAAAATGATAACAGAACCTTATTTTCATTTTCCGCTTTTATATATATATATTTGCTTTTGGTTGGTTGGTTGTTTACAGAATTCAAAAAGATTTAGTGGATCCAGAAAAGCTTCAAGCAACACTTGCAGATGAACCTCTTGCCAAGGTTTGTGACCTTAAAAGAGCCCTTGAAATGGTGGCATTGCTTGAGGCACAATTGAAGGAGTTGAATCCAAATCTCGATTCAATCTCAGAGTATGTATTGTTTATATATGAAGCAGGACTCTCTCTCTGTACATTACTCTCACTGTATATGCTAAGGGTACCCATTATGGCAGATATCGGAAAAAAGTGTCCCTGTATAATGAAAGAGTGGAGGATCTTAACTCAGTAACACAGCAGCGTGATGATATAAAAAAGCAATATGATGAATGGAGAAAGAAAAGGCAAGCCCAAATATCCTTTACCATATTATTGTTCCAGCTTATATAGTGCTTTTCCAGAAGTACTTGGTTTTTGTGACAAATTGGTTGAAATTTTCAGATTGGATGAGTTCATGGAAGGATTCAACACGATATCGCTGAAGTTGAAAGAAATGTATCAGGTTTGTTAATTTGTTCTCTCTCTGTCTCTCTCTCTCAAAGATTCTGGTTGAAGCTGTTCATGAATTTCCTGGATTAATCCTTGAAAGTTGGTTTTCCACCAGGTGAATTACTCAAGGTTTAAACAAGGGTGCCGCTAATGACACACACCTTCATACTAATGCTCCACTAGGACACTTTTCCTCTTAGTAACACTCCCACACATGAGCACCCACCTCCACTATCACCACCTTCTACTCCTGTCTCCTCCAGTACTAATCTTCTCTTCCACCATTATAATCACATGTGCATATATATATATATATATATTTATATATCTTAATCTCCACGCAATACCCCCAAATTGAACAAAAATCCTAATCTTTTTAGATTCCAATGTTTATATAGAGATACATAAACAATTATATAATCCGTAGGTATTGTCAACAATTACAAAGACATACATTCACACATATTTCTTTAAAGAAGTTATATTCTGCACATGTTAAGCTAGTAAAGTTGCATACATATATATTTTTGTTTTTGGGTCCAACATGACTTGGTCCATGTCAAGTGACTAAGTATAAATTTACTTGGGAGTTGTCTTAAAATCCATACATACTTGCTAGACATGGCCCGATTAAATTTATACTTACTCGCTTGACATGGGCCGAGTAAGTGTACACTTGCTCGCTTGTCATGGACCGAGTTGTGTTGGATAAAAAAAATATTTGTATGCAACTTTACTTGCTTAACATGTGCTGTGTAGAACTTCTTCAGAGAAATCTGTGTATGTATGTGTTTGTAATTGTTGACAATAGCTACGGATTAAATAATTGTTAATGTACCTATATATAAATGCTGGAATCTAAAATATTAGTGTTTTGGTTCAATTTGGGGGTTTTGTGTAGAGATTCAGATTTATATATGTATACTTGTATATGTATAATGGTGGAAGAGAAGATTAGTGAGAAGAAGCTGAGGGAGAAGAAATTGGAAGATTCGTGACGGTGTAGCACCAGAGGACTGGAGATGGGTGGCGGCAGTGGCGAGGGAGACGGCTGAGGGATTGAAGTGAAGGAAGTTAGGTGTGCGTCATTAGAAACGGTTAAGAACTAGTAAAGTGGAGTGTTACCAATTAAAGTAGTGTGTGTCAATAGTCTCCCACCCTTAAACAATTGAACTTTTATGATGGAGATCATTTTCTATTAAAGTTCGTACTTTTTTTAGAGCATTTGTCGATATCTATCAACCCAGATTCTCAATTATTACTCCCACTGTCCTAGATTAAGGTCGACGTTTGACTTTCGTACTTTCTTAAGTATACCCCAATTTGAACTAAGCAACGGTTAAGAACAAAACTTGTTCACTAGTCTGAGATTTAGTACATTGCTTGTCCCAAAATGAATACTGAACTCTTAATTGTGGGATGGAGGGAGTACAAAACTTAGTGAAGAGCTGATTAATAAGATAGAGAAAACTAGCATAAACTACGCCCACTTGAGATGCTTCTTCCAGTAGCTGTCTATGACTATAACAAAAGTGCCAACTAGATAATCAGATTCCCTATATGGGTGTTGACACATGAGATCGAAAGGGGTTGTAGACAACACCACTGAAGATAGCCAAGGATGGGGTTCCTGGTTGCTTCTCTCTCTCTCTCTCTCTCTCTCTCTCCATTCACAGTTTTATGATGTGTACAGATGATCACACTGGGAGGGGATGCCGAACTTGAGCTAGTGGACTCCTTAGACCCTTTCTCCGAAGGTGTTGTTTTCAGTGTTAGACCTCCTAAGAAGAGTTGGAAGAATATTGCTAATTTATCTGGTGGTGAAAAGGTATCTCTCTTAAAAAATCATTGATAGTCTCATTTGTAATATAACTAATATGTATGTGAGCTTTTTTGGTGTTAATTTGCTTGTTGGTTCTTAGACTCTCAGCTCGTTAGCTCTCGTTTTCGCACTCCACCATTACAAACCAACACCGCTTTATGTAATGGATGAAATTGATGCTGCTCTTGGTATATGTTTCTCAAGGATCACTTTGATTTATTACTTTCTTAGAAGCACATATATCCATGAGAATTACTCCCCCTTCCCAAATTAAGAGTATAACGTCTGTATGGTTTACATCTAATGACAGATTTTAAAAATGTTTCTATTGTGGGGCATTATGTGAAAGACCGTACGAAGGACGCTCAGTTTATTATCATAAGGTAGTTTCATGTATAACTTTTGATCATTAACACGTACATGGACAGTTGAGCCTTTCCTACTGTATTTTTTTTTAAAAAGAGTAATGGTAGCCTTTTGTTTTCTTCTTCGTTATCTCTGCATGAATTAGGCTACATCAACTGGTTACTTGTACCTCGTGCAACGACATTTTCTGCAGTTTGAGAATTTACTAACCATCAAAGCACCCGGTATAACTGACCGGTTGATGAAGCCAGTACAACCATACAACTATCATTTTCTTAAACTTTGTGCCTAATTTGGACTGCAGCCTCAGGAACAACATGTTTGAGTTGGCAGATCGACTAGTTGGAATTTACAAAACAGATAATTGCACCAAGAGCATTACCATCAACCCTGCAAGTTTTGTGGTTTGTGAAAAAGCTGCTTAAAAGGCAACTTTCTATAATTTAGGTATTTTTTTGGTCTGGGAATGTTGGCTGAAGAATGTAAATGTCAGTTTGTGTATGTGTAGACAAATATAATCATATAATGTATTATTAATTAGGATGTTTCAACCAACTTTTTTTCTTTAATGAATCAGTGGTTAATGTAATTTAGGAAAAAATGCATGCTTGCAATTCTTAGTTGATCAAATTGTTCAATATCATTGATTTATGTTGTTGCTTATCATTTCTTTGCTTGAGAACGGACTGTCTTCTGAATTTTGCTTTACAGTGTTTCAATGTGGTCATATGGTTATATATATATATATATGTATGGATTAATCTCGGGAACAGGTACTGCTCAAAAGACTTGTCCTTAAATCATACGGTACACCATTAGTACCCTAATCCTCCTACACATTGATTAACCCGCCTTGCACTTGTATTTTGGTTTGCATTGGGATGCTGTCAATTTATCAAGTATGCTCTGGGTGGAAATTTTAGCCCTAATTATTTACAATATCGCTGCTCCATGTACTTCCTCACCCACAGTTGTATCTATACAAGGTCGATGAACTGATACTTAGTGTAGAACCACTCAAATGCTTACATATTTTTCCAGGTGCCATTTCTATTTGGCAATAGCATTTGCCTCTCATGATGATGAAAAATCCGATAATTTATGTTCTGTGACCATGTTGTGTAGTCTAGTAATTCCTGACATGATTATAATGGAAATTTTCAAGTGAATTGTTGCTATATGATCAAAAAATCGTAGCGTTATGATATTTCGATTTTGAATTTATTGGGGTAAGAACACTAGGTATCACATTATATATATATGGGGAAATATACACAAAGTTATAAAGAGGTTTAGGCTAAATTTGGCTTCATTTCCAATTCTATAACTTGTAATTGAGTTTTTGAACACCACCACTTGAGGGTTTCCTTTTTGAAAAAAAAGGGAAGGTTAAGTCTTCCTTTTATTGCAAACAACTAAGAAACTCTCCCTACTTTAGATGAGACTCAAACCTAATTCATCTAAGATCTGGTTGGTCGTTTTTTTTTTACTAAGTTAACACACTCGTTCAAACACACGATGGGTATTATTTGTATGTACAACAGTGGGTCAATAGCACATCTTGGGATAGTTAAAGGGGAAGAGAAGTGAGAGGATCCTTGTTTGGAAGCTGCAGATCGCTGCTCTTCATTCGACGAAGCTTGAACGAGAAGGAACGTGGTGAAATGGCTTGGACGGGTTGATCCGTGACCCGAATAAGATTATAGGACCAAGCCCCAAGTAGTGTACCCAAGACTGGCCCGATTAGATAGATCCAAATGGCCTTGTAATACCCACTGGCTATTGCTGGACCTATACTCCTTGCTGGGTTCATAGATCCTCCTGATATTGGTCTGCCCAATATTTTTATTTCACCACAATCATAGTTAGTTGCATTATTTTCCTTTTGACAATATATGGACAACTAGGCCTCATAAAGAAAAATGAAAATTATGGGTGCGTTTAGTAAAAAGTTTGAAAATGGGAAATTTTTGAAAAATAGACTCGTGGTCATAAATTAGGGAGTTCGAAAGGTTCAAGAAGTGATGGAATTTGTCAATATTATTTTTGTGTTAGAGTTACCCGGCCAAGATTGAAGTAATGCATACTGCAGAACCTACTGCTATACCCGCTAGCTCCCCTATCTGCAGCCATTGTAACATATATATATATATATATAATTAAATGTAAGGATTTTGAATAAGAAAAAAGAAAATAAAGTACTTTTATTGGGATACATGTTGAGGACACACTAAGAAAATACGATAACGTGTTGATGATACATTGGCCAGTGAACTTATTATGAATAGAATCTACTCATAGTTTATGCTAACAAATGCAAATATAACACATTAGTACGTCACGTTACTGTGTCCTCAACAAATATCTCAAATTTTGTGTCCCAAGAATTATTGAGAAGATAAGAAGGTTATGATTAACGAGTCATATTAGTGCGTGTCTTAAGGTTCGTGTTAAAGACTCATATATTAAAAAATGACAAAATCTTGATATGCATTAAATAGGGGACATATTCTTGATCTTACAGCTTTGGTGTCGGTGGCTACAGCAGAAGTAACGAACATCATAGAAAAGGTGACCACAATCTCCATAACAAAAGCTTGAGCATGTGTTCCGGAAGGGGAAGTGGTGCCTATATGTTTTATTGGGTGTAAAAGACACTTAAGAGTAAATGATGCAACAACTGATCCAGTTAATTGTGCTGCTGCATAGATTGGTACCTTCAAAAATTAAATATCACGCATCAGCTTTTTTTTTTCTTGAGAAAAATTAAATATATAATGCCAATGACTTTGTGGTACAATGATTAGTGTTGGCCGACATTTAAAATAAGTGAGGGAGGGGTCAAAGTTCAAATAACTATATGGTTAGAATTAATTAAATTGATAGGTAGATAAAATATATTTTAAGGAACATAATATTTGCCCCATGCCAACAATTAGCTATGGTACTTTATGATGAATGATGAATGAATAGTACTATATATGTACCAAAATTTATGTGCAAAACAAGTAATTAAATGAAATACATTGGTTGTACCCTAACAAATGGTACAAATAATTAATGCACTTCAATACTTATTTTGAACAAAAGTATTGGTATACATATTTTCTTTTTCAAAGATCAATTACTCTTTCTTTTTTTCTTCTTATCTATTGTTTTTTAAGTTTTTAACTAAACATTCCCCATGTATATATATTGAATTAATTATAGTATGGTACAACAAGATAAATGATCAATTGCCTTTTTGAAAATGAAATTTTAGTCCTACACCTACCACAAAAAATTCCTAGAAATGCTATAAACTGAAAATTTTTAAAAAACAGCATTTTCTATACATTTTAAAGAGGAAAGTTTGAGTTACCCAAACAGTGACATTCTAAAGAATTGGAAAAAAAAAATATTTTCTCTTTTAGCATGACTTGGATTCTTATCCCAACCCATTCGGAACCCAGACCACACACATCAAAAATAAACTAAACTAAACTAAAATGATAATATATAAGGACATAATAAAAACAAATATATAAATAAAACCCAAACCACCAATAGGCTTATCTCCCAAATAAGAGGGGGAAAGGAGTATGTGCTAGCAAATAATAAACCGTCTCATGTGCCTATCAAAATCACCAGGTGTCCATCGTCCCTTGGCTATAGCTAGCTACCTACCCAATTAATTCAACACCTTCTTTTCGAGCTTTTGTTTATACATAAAATTTAAAATAATATTTTCACATTTTTTTTTCAAAACTTATCAATTTATGTTTTTTAACATGAATTATAAAAAATTCTTAATGCGTACTAATTATCAAAACAAAAACTCAAATTAAACAAATAACCCCATGTGTCAACAGCCATAGATTCCGCCGGGGAGGGGGGGGGGGGTGGTTGTACTTGTCCTATTCTATATAGCGAGATATTTTAAGTGTAAATAGCACACATTTTGTATCCATAATAGTAGTCATAATACTACACAAACATCACATATGCAAAACAATTCAGTACATATAGAAAAATGTATGCAAGATTTCAGAGGGAGGATCCGCCCCTGCCCCTGGCATACGTTAGCATATAGTTGGTGGAGGTAGTGTGGGATGAGGTAAAAAATATATGCCGCTGAAATGATAACGAATTTATTGTTGGATATCAGATTAAATATTCAATCGGTTTAAGGGTGAAACGAAGTAACGGCTAAAATTGTAGTTGCATAATTACAAAAGGGTCATTTTTTGTATTAGTGTGTATATATATAATATATGGCAACTTGTATAATTGATTTGACAATATTTACTAGTTGTAATAATTAACAATTTATATATGCTTTTATGTATATGATCTATTAGTAATAGTGATTAAAATTAACTTGTACAAGTTGGCATATATTTTTTTTATAAACATAATATATACTAACAAGTTGATATGATCTGAATTGCTAACTTTTCCGTAGATAATGTTAACAAAGAAACAACTGAAAGAAAAATGATACTCAATCGGTCTATTGTAAGAACCCACTATTTTCCTAAGGATGTTTAACCATAAAGTGTTTTTTTACAATCATTAATTATGTTAAAATTAACCTATTTTTATAAAAGTACAACATTAAACCAGACTCTAAATTTAATATGAAGAAAATACACGTACGAAATATTGAACCAATGAGGCGGTGAGGATGCTCTTAAGAATTGAACAACTTATATTATCTGAAATATTTAGTAGTTATTCCATTATACAAATGACGCATCATTTTATGTAATTTTTTAAGAAGGATTGAGAGAGCACTTCTACATGGATATATTTATTTAACGTTAAAAAGTGAAATATCAATATAATGATTATTCATTACTTATAATAGATGATTAAGATAAGGATGGGTCTTATGTAAACTTCACCTTCAAACTACTCAGGGCAGTCTTATGATTTGGAGGGTCTTTTGTGAAGATTAAAATGAATAAAAAAAAATTTATATCACGTTTTTTAATGATTAAAAAATGTAATATAAAAAAGACCTAAAAAATAATAAATCCAAAAGAAAGGAGAGAAAAAAGAAATTAGTATTCAGCCACAGTTGGAGAGAGAGTGGAAAAGACATAAGGGAGTTAAGACGATTGGAAAGTGTTATAATTTTGTCTGAAATATTAAAAATAAAAATTAGACATAGAAATGAAATGTTGGCTGATGTGAAACTTCATGTCTTTTATTACCCAGGTCCTTAAAATTCTAACTTAGGCCCTTTTATTCTCAATGAACAAAGGTAAATAATTGAAACTTAGACCCTTAATTTTATAAAACTTAGTTACTATTTAAATCTTGGGCTCTGTGTGCTTGCCCACATTACACAGCTCAAGGGCTGATCCTAAAAATAACACACGATCGGACATATTAAATATATTAGATTTTATGTGAGATAAATATGTTTGTTTACAATAATTATTGATAAATATAAATATTGGATATAAAAACTGATATATCAAAAATGTTCGCAATATTTTAGTTAAAAAAATTACGTCACATTTTATTTTAATTAGTGAATGATTAACGGATTAATATGTCAAATTTTTTTGCCTGAAATTACTCGGCTCTCTGTAATTATATTAGGGAGTGAAATTAACCTGATTCCAAGGAAAATGTCTAGCGGCGGCAAAAGCTAGAGTGACAGCAGGGTTCATGTGAGCACCAGAAATATGTCCAACTGCATATATCATAACCGTCACAATTAGACCCCCTGCGAGTGATGCTCCCAGCTGTGACACTTTATGTTCGTCACCCGCACTAAGTGCTCCCGCTCCGCATGTCACAAACACCAGTAGGAATGTTGCTATTATCTCTGCAATCACCTGCACTTTAATTATAATTACCACCTCTTCCTAGTTTAAGCCAAATGCAAAAAACGAACCAAAATTAATTTCCATTAAGATTAGAAAAAATGCCTCTTATTGCCGAAGCTAATATGGTTTTGCGTACTATTGTGAAAAATGTTACTACATGTTTTGTGATTACACATTACTGTAACTAATGAAACATTATACGCATATACAGAACTAGCTCTAAAACAAATTGGTCAGTAGCGGACCATCTTTTTGGTGGTGAATGTTTTGTTACTATCAAATTGGTGATGTAAAACATATATATATACACACGAATTAAACAAAAACTTTTATTGCTAAAAACTGATATGTGAACGAGCTTAAAGAGATGAGGAAATGGGAGCATACCTTTTTGAGAAAACCAGGTGGGTAATGTTTCTGAAAGAGTGCACAAACATCATATAGATTTGTGGTTTCAACTGATGAGAGTGAGACCACCTCGTTTGTGTGTAGTTTTGTTGCCTCCATGTTTTGAAATGGAAGATTTGAGTGACAAATAATTAAGGATGCTTTTGAAGGTCAAGTATATTTTGCCTAGGTTTTATAGTAGAAATATTCTCTCTAACTTTCTCTCTCTAGGTGAATCCGTCATGCTGAGAAGCTACCTAGCCAGCTTTGGATCCTAGAAATGAATAAAGATAAATTAAAATAGAAAACCTATGTACCAATAAAGATAAAAGGTGTCACAATTTTTTATTAAGTAGTTAATAAGAATTTAACAGTGATGTAAACTCACTTAAATAACTAAATTTATAAAGCGAATAGGTTATCAATGTAGCACGTAGAAAATTGTGTGTTGAAAATCAATCCTTAAAATTAATATGTTAAATCATTAAAATTTTAATTAAACCGCGTACCTAAATCTATGATAAAATATGAAAAAACTAGAGCGCGCGGAAGTAAATTAACTAATTAACTATAGATTTATTATTTGGTAGTTGGGTTCTCAACAATCAATTTTAATTGAATCAAAAGTAAACCCTAATAGTTTATGAATTTTAATTCTGAAAAACTTGTTTAATATTTTCTAGTACGCAATAATTAATAAAGCAATTAAACAGACAAGTAAATATCAAAATTAACGATATATCTCAGCAGTGCAGGACTAATCCTCAATAATCCACTATATACACAAAAGTTTATAGACTCGATAAATCACAAATCACACAAACTTACAAAAACTTGAATTGCAAAAGTCACCTGTAAAAGTCTCAACCTTTTGCGCGTATAGTCCTCCTATCCAATTCGTACGAACATGTTTACAATGAATCACTCGCCACGGTATCGCACAGTTCTTTAACATGGTTTGCGAATCACACGCATTTTGAGATATGATTTGTTCTTTAAAGAAATAGCGATTGATTTAGTATGAATTACAAGACCCAAGGTAGTTTAATTTTATGTTTTGAGATTTTATTCTCTCTTTAAGAGGTGAAAAACTCTTACAAAACATTTGTAAACGTCCCTTACTTTATGGGTTTATTTATATATAGATATGGAGACCAACTTCTTTTAAGAAATGATTAAAAATAATTAAAATATATGTTTTTTGAAATAAAAATATATCTTTAATAAATAAAGGCCGGATTGATTCAATTCAAAAACATATTCCAGTCCAACATTAAAAATTTAATTTCGCACCCAAAATATAAGCCGGACCGATCTAAATTTTGTTAGCTTGTACCGAGCTCTAATATGCCTCGGAGGACCGACCGAACCCACGTTTGTGGCAAAATACGGGATCCATTGATTCAAGAAAAGCCAGCCATAATTAAATGGCACGTGGCGTTTATAAAAGATGCTTGGCCCACTTAATTTAAACGCAGCCACATATTTATATATAAGAAAAAAATTTCACCACACATTTTATTAAAACAAAAAGAAAGTGACGTGGCTCTGTTTTTTAAAAGAATGGGATCTTGATTTTTTCAAAACTTTTTTTTTAATTCTTTATTTATTATATCTTTTCATTTTAAATTAATTTTCTATTATTTTTGGTTTTGTTTTTCATCGTATTAAATTCATTTGAGCTTTAATTCGACCAAAATTTTTGGAACAACTCTAGCAACATATTAAAAATATAATTCAAAAGTTTTTCCATTAATTCAGTTTGCCGAAATATTATGAATACGGGAAAACAATAACAAAAATAGTAAAAAAAATAATTGGAAAACAAATTTGACCAATTTTTTTTTGTTGTAAAAATACTACCTAGAAAATTAAATTCAATACCAATACTCACTGTATATATCTCGATGTAATTCTTCAATACACCGCTTCGATAGCTTGACTTGCTTGTAGTTCTTTAGATTCAATCTCGAACGATTCAAATAACTTACAAATAATTGTGTTTTTGTCGAATGAATAAAGTCAATATAAATTTAGACTTTACAAAACAGATGTAGAAGTGCGAGAATCGATCACAATAACAGTGCAGATCTAGCGAGTACATGGTCTTTCTCAATCAAATCACCTTAGTATATTGATGGGAATTTTGGTTTTGTTCCAGATAGGGAGAAGGGATCTGTATATTTGATTTGCTATATTTGGGACCATAACCATAATATCTTGTTTATATATAGTCTAATTAAGGTTTTTATAAAACCCTAACAAGCCCATATAAGGTATTTACACATTTGACCCACATTTATTTGAGTGGTCCATGAGCTTAACAAAATTAATTAGATCACTAAAAGTTTACCCATTAATTTAAATATCCAATATAATTGAAATATTATAATATGTTGCATACATAAATTAAAATATATAATTTTTTTAACAATCTCCCATTTGGGTTACATATTATTCCTGAAATAATTATATCACAGAATTCTTTAAGCGCCCATTAGTATGCTATTTATCCTTAGACTTCTCTTTAAACAATCAGATCTATTTCATGTACGAGCAATGAAATTACCACAACTTTTATCATACTAAAGTCGTGACTAAATCACGATTATCACCATACTAAAATACTTAACAACATAGATCAAATGTGAATGAATAGCATAGAAATTACATGCAATGTAATCTTAGACATACTTATTTTCAACTAGCCTAACTTTAATGAGATCAACTTTAACCTTTCAAACTTTATGTTAAACCACAATGGAAGGAAAAACAAATATTTAGAGTTAAAACGAAAATAAATCATTTTCTTTATTTTGCAGAAAATATGCATATAAATAAAAAAGTATCCATAATACAAACTCTCACTAAACAACACATTATTAGATAACACAAAAACCATATGAGCAATATGCTCATAAAATACCTTATGTGTTTAGCCTTTAGTGAACGGATCCGTAATCATGGAGTTTGTGCATATATACTCTGTAAACACGATAACTCTGAACTCTTATTTAACAACAAGAAACTTGACATTTAGGTACTTTAGATTTGCAAAAAATTTCCGTTGTTGTTGAATATAACATAATCAATTTATTGTCACAAAATATCTTTATTGGTCTTTTGATACTATCCATAATCCACAGCCTAGATATAAAATTTCACAGCTATATTTCATCTTAGAATCGAAATTAGAATACCGAATGATCTCTAATTGATTTGATTTTCGATACATAATCATGTAATCTTTTATTTTCTTTAAATACCATATAACCATTTAATTGACCACGTTTTGAAGATCTATGATAGGGTTACGCAAATATCTACCAAATATCCTTACTATGAAAGTTAAACCCAAATACGTACATACTTGATGACTTATCAGACTCCTTACAACTGATGCATAAGGAATCTTTTGTATCTTTTTCTTTTCAACCTTATTTTGGGGCACTACCTGAGACAAAAATTGTCTCATTTAGTAATGGGAGTATCTCCTAAATAACAGTTTTTCATGCCAAATCTAGTAAGAACTCTTTCAATATATCTCTTCGTGATAACCCTAGGATACTTGAGAATAATGTCAATGAATCTGTATTCCTCATATAAAAGAGATATCATCAACATAAAATACCAGGATCTTACTCCCACAAAACTTATAATATACACAATCATCAACATAATTTACCTCAAAACCATACGAGATAATGTCCTGATGAAGTTTGTGATACCATTGATAAAAAACTTCCTTAAAACCATAAATGGAATTCTTTAATTTACAAACTATATTCTTTGAGTTTTCTGATTCAAAGTTTTCTGGTTGCACCATATATATTATCTTATCAATGTTTCCATTTTAGAAATGCTATTTAACCCAAAAGAGTCTTTCTATAAAATTGAAAAAATACAATATAATCGCATCTTTCCTTTCTCTAATGGATCTCCTTAATGGCACTTCTTCTTGAGTTTGTTGAGTTTGCTATTTAAGAAGTTTTTCAACATTGTCTTGATAATCCTGATTTGCATCTAAAAAAATATCAGGAATTTGTTCCTAATTATTATCAATAGTAATACTTAAAATTTGAATAAATTCTTCCTCAAAGACAATGTTTTTAACTTTATACTCTCCCTCAAACTCAATATCCTCAAGAAATATGAAAATTTTCGTCTTAATAAAGGATTTATTCGAGGAATCGTAAAATTTTTAATCTCTCGATCTTTTAGTGTATCTAACAAAGTAGCATATAATTATTTTTGAGTCCAGTTTCTTTTGTTTATAGCCTTACTTTAACTAAACAACTTGTTTTAGCTACTACTTTGATGTTTTAGAAAGTTTGCTGCTGTGAGAATCCGCAAATGTAACCCCCGAGTCTCAACCTCTAATTTGGGAGTTTAAAATATTGAAAAAGATTCAGTTGTTTTATTTGCTTCTATGTGTTGATAATTCATATCGGGTATCCCTCTATCCTATTTCTAGATGTGAGACAGTTCGTTCAAAGTCACCAGTACGTTTTACGAGAAAACGGACAAAATAGTTGTGTAAAAGGAAATGCTACAAATAAGCCTTTCTTTACACGTTTGTCTACGAAACCAGGATTCGATAGGGTTCGGGAACTATGTTACGGATTGGGAAGGTGTTAAGCACCTGTTCTACCCTTTCGGTCTCTAGTGGTCTTATATGTTTATTCTATGTTGAAAAACTTGGATGCTTTTACTGATATTCTACTGCTTACTGAAAATAACTCATGAAAACGTGATTTTGGAAAAAAACGGGAAAAAGGATGAAAACCTTGTATTCCGCGATCCGATGTTTTGGTCGAAAACTGATTATTAGTGACAAAAGTTTATCTTATCTATTTTTTAAAAAGAGAGTGATTTGGTTTTGTTTCCTTAGATAACAATATCAATTATTTCGTTTGGTTAATTTAGAAAATATCAGATCTTATCGGAATTTATTTGATATGGAATTGAACTTTTGAGGAGAATGTATCAGATTCATTATAGTCCATATGGAAGATAAAATATATCTGAATTTAATTCCTAAGTAAGTTTTATTAGTTCGAATTTTGGAAACTTGGTTTTAGCCAGATGATAAATGGTCTTACTTCTTCTGATTTTACAAATGATTTTATCAGGATTTTTTGTTTGAAAATGATAGAATGTAAATAACTTAACAATAAGTTTATTCAGCTATAAAGTGGACAGAACAACAGATAAAAAGAGTTTACAAAACAACTTAAATTTCGAGTATAATGGAAGTAAATGCTTTCGGTTTATGTTGGCCCAAGCAAGTCAACTCCCAACTCACTTATAGTACTTTCGAAGATAACAAGTACGTATATATAGTAAACTTAAATAAGATTTAAACAAATCTATAATTACTAAATAAAGTACAGTAAAACTAGTATGCAGATATATTATTTGATTAATAGAAGAGACTTTAGTTACCTCCCCGACGATATATATAAGAATGAAAGAGAGAAAATATAATACGGCAGAGAAGACCTTTAGCGGATATAAGCTTTTCTTTTTAAAATATTTCCAGCGGTCTGACTCTAGAAGGTGGCACTCTGGGTGCCAAGATTAGATCCGAAACTCTTGCAGAAATAAATGTTATCAAAAGTGCTTTCGAAGAAGGCTTAAAGATTAGAAATGCAAGAGATAAATAAAGATTTTCGGTGTCAGAACTGTGTCCTTTGTGGTGGGGAATGGCTGCCAGGAACCTATGGGGGTGTTGGCCTATTTATAGTACTCGGGAGAGATTGTCGCGCGACATTCCGCAACAGTGGGATAATTGTAGAGCGACATATACATATGTCGGGCGACAAACGGCTAGAGTGATGGTTCTGACAGACTGATGTGTCAGAAAGTAGTTGGTCGGTGTTTGGGGGGATTGTCGCGGGACAGATGGGTTTGTCGAGCGACAATTTTTATTTGCATTGGGTTTGTCGTGCGACAAACCCGTCTAGTAGGGTGCTCTAGTGTGTTGGTGAGTTCCAGACTCGTCGACTCGATGTGAATTCTATGAGAGTTTTTAATATAGAAAATAGAGCTTTAATTGAAGTTAAACAAGTAATAAACTCAATTAAAATAATAAACAAGTATGCATATAATAAACTCAATTAAAAGAAAGGGTCGGATAATAGTGGAAGTAAATGCTTTCGGTTTATGTTGGCCCAAACAAGCCAACTCCCTACTCACTTATAATACTTTCGAGAAAATAAACAAGTACGTATATATAATAAACTTTAATTAAACAAGTTTACAGATAATAAACTTTAATAAAATAAAGACATATATAATAAACTTAATTAAAATAAGACAAGCATGCATAGCATAAATTAAAATTAAACAAGTATATATAATAAGCTCAAATAAGAGAAAAGGGGCAGATAATTATCTTCCTGACGATAATAAGAGAGAAGCGGACAGACCTCCGGCGTTGGCAAAGACTGATATTCCGGGTATAAACTTTATACTGAAAAGATTCTTATTTTCTAATAACCTAATAAAATTAAATAGAGCATAATTCTCGACATCTCTAATAAAAGAGTAAGAGAATCTTATACTAATGAGAATTATGGGTTCAATGGCTAAAAAAGCTTTTATATGATCCTTCTCATTTGGCTCCCTCATAAACTACAAGCCTTAGGCCATTATTTATAAGGAAACCTAAGGGCTCACTTTTCACTCCCATCCAAAATAAGCCTAAAAAATGCCAAACTACCAAAATTAAAACTTAAGCTTAAAAATGGAGAATAACTAAATGTATATATAAGGGTTCTTGTGGGGGTCTCAAATTGGGGTGTCTACAGTTGCAGTATTAATTTTTTTTCCTAAAGTCAATTTGGTAGAGGAGAATGATTAATCACGTTCTTTACCATATTTTTAAGCTTTTGTTTCATATCTCAGCAACACTGTTTGTACTAGGTTTGCCTAGCAAAATGTACTACGGGATGATTTTACATTTCTTTAGGAATTTTACAAAAGGTCCAGAACGTTGTTTACCTTATTTGTCATATCTCCCGTAGTATTTACTACCATGATAAGATTTATGGCCTTAATTTTCTTGTCTAGTTGATTTTCAAATTCAAATTTAAAAACCTTAACAACGTCTAAGGATTATGACTCCTCATGAATCAAATATAAGTACCAATAATGAGAATAATTGTCATGAACATAATAAAATATCGTTAACCATTCCAAGAGGCCGTAGGGAGCAATAGTTCATAGATATCCACATGAATTAGTTCTAAGACACTTGAACTTCTATTAGCACTTAGTTTTATTATATTTGTCAATTTTTCCTTTGCACATTCAATACATATTTTAAAATTTTTTAAATAAAGGGGTTTCAAGAATTTCACAAGTCTCTTAGTTCTCTATCTAGAGATTTGTCCCAAATTCTTGTGCCATGACATGAAAGAATTCTTATTAGTTAATTTACACTTTATATCATGTGAATTAATTTACAAGATTTTATTACATGAGGATATTGCATCTGTATATAAATTATTAACTAAAGAACTAGTAGTAAAATATTTGAATCTTAAAAAAGACTAACTTTATTATTTTCAAATAACAAAAATAACCATATTTGTTCAAATGAAAATATAAATTATGTCTAAATGACAATACCATATCAATCTCTCCCAAAAACAAAAAGTAATTAGTCTTTAATGATAACTTAAAAGTCCTTATAACCTCAACTGTAATTGTTTTGCCATCACCCTAATAGATGAATCTTTCAACATAAATTGGCTTTCGGCTCCACAGGTGACCTTTAAACACACTTATGTAAATAGTATCATTAGAATTTACTCACCAAGTACTTCTTGCAGAAGTAACTAACAAATTCTTTACCGTATTTTTTTTGCAGTTACATTAGTGTTGTTCAAATTGCAACTTTTTAACATTTATCCTTTATCATTTTCTTATTATTTAGAGGTGTTTACTGGATGAGTACTTTTTGTCTTTTATCGCTAAATCTTTTATTCTTTTTGCACACCGTGAGATACGAGCTCATTAAAATATCACTTATCCTTTTGAGTATTGTAACTCATTATATATCTTTATGAATTTTGAAACTCACTGTAAACTAACTGTTTCGTGCAGGAAGATAAATAAAGAACTGGATGTACCAGCAAGTCATTAGATAGCCTTAACTTTAGTACTTTTAGTTTGAAAGCGATATTTGATATTTCCATAATGTACTTCCCTTATATTGCATTTTCTTTAAACCTTATTGAAACAATACTAGTAAAAAGGTTACTTAAGTCTTTTCATTTTTAACAAAACATTGATTTAATTTCTTTAAGGACCTATGTAGCATTTTCCTCATGATAATAAAAGCGAAAGCAATCACAAAGTTATATTTTCAATTATTATAATTTGTGCTGTTAAGCACCGATACCGAATTTATGTTGGCATATATATAAAGCATAATTAAAAATTGAATAGAGAACAAATTATAAAATTACAGACTTACAATTATTATATATGTCATAACATATTAACAAACAATATATATGAATGACACAATTATCCAAATTATCAATAATAGGTCCCCCATCACAAGATACCTAACGCAACATTGATATTTGGTCTTTGAATAAAAATATCAACTTGTAGTTGGCCCTCTTAACGTAGTAATCAAATATAGATGACAAATCCTATTAAATAATGGGACTTTCTTTGGGTCGACGTATTATTCACATGAAAAACTTGATTGTCATATCATAATTATTACCACAGGTGTATATGTTATTCGGCCAAACAATAACTTTCTTTTGGGTTGATTATTATTCGCATAAATAACAAACACACACATCATAATATTCTAAAACAAACAAATTTACTCGATAGAGGTTACTTTGGCAACTTATCGTTTCAATTAATCTATTTTAAAATATCAGACAATTTGTGCTTCGCATCTTTATGATATGAAAAAAATAGATTTTTCGTATTTATGCGATTTTTAAAGCACAAACCTTATCTTTCCCACATTGGTGCGTACTGTAATTTTTGGATTATTGGCAGTCTTGAAAACTTGATAATTATCACACATTTATTACCGCAGGTGTGTTTATTATTCTGCCAAATAATAACATTCCTTTGGGCAGATTATTAAATGTATAAATAATAACCACACAAATATCGAGAAAAAAATAATGTTTATTATTTGGCCAAATAATAACATTCCTTTGAGCTGATTATTAATTGCATAAATAATAAACATCAATATCTTAAATAAATAATAAACTTGATCCAAACCCTTAATCACAATAAATGTAAGAATAAAATTCTTTCATCTTAACATATGCAGTATATTTAAATTTATCAAAGTAAATTAAATCTTCAAATATATATGTATACAACAAATCAATTGGTGCTTAAAAATGTATACAGATATTACATAATAAAGAGCCATCCACATATATTGAGTTAAACTTTTTTTTTTTTTTTAAAAATACCTCATATGTACACTCAAATATGAACCATAGATCCTGATGAAAATTGATTACACATATATATAAAATTTCAAATTTCCAATCAAATTGAAAGGAAGACTTAAATACCATACAATTATTCTGAGGCATCATCTGAATTAAACTAAACCCATCATCTGAATTAAACTAAAGGCTCGTTTGGTTCGAGCTTTTGAGGATTCCTGGAATCCTAAATTCTATTCCATAAGGATTATTTTGTTTGGTTGGAGTTTTAGGTAGGAATTTAGGGTTCCTAGGAATCCTAAATTCTCCCATTTTGCCAAAATCTATTCCCTTATAAATTGGGAGGAATCTTGGATTCCCAATTTGAGGAATCCTTTTTTTCTTGTCCAAAAACTGTTTTTTTTTTCCAGAAAATGAAAAAAAAAATTCCAAAAAATTTTAAAAAATATTTTTTTCCCAGAAAGTGAAATTTTTTTTTTCCCAGAAAATAAAAAATATTATTTTTTCCCCAGAAAGTGGAAAAAAATATTTTTTCCAGAAAATGAAAAAAACAATTCCCAAAAAATTAAAAATATTATTTTTTCCCCAGAAAGTGAAATTTTTTTTTTCCAGAAAATGGAAAAAAAATTCCCAGAAAATTAAAAATATTATTTTTTCCCGAGAAAGTGAAAAAAATATTTTTTTCCAGAAAATGAAAAAAAATATTTTTCCCCAGAAAATGAATTTTTTTTCCCAGTAAATGAAAAAAAATACAAAAAATTTTTAAAAAAATTTGCCGAGTGCATTCTTAAAACTCCAACCAAACGAGCATTAATGGAATCCAATAAAAGATGCCAGGAATAAAGGTTTCCTGGCATCTAAAATGCCAATTTCATTCCTAATGCTCGAACGAAACGTGCCCTAAAGGTAATTGAATATATATATATATATATATATATATATTAAACAACATTACATTACATCACATCAAATATATATATATATATATATATATATATATACAGTTCCTATCTAATACGGTCCAAACCGTACGTACCACTAATATTTCCGAAAAACAAGCCACGGAGACCAGCAACCAAACAGGAAAAGTAGAGAGCTTAATGTTAAAAAAAAAAAAAAAAAAAGAAGCAAGCTAAAAATAGCTCTCAGCTTCTCTCTCTTAGAACGTCACTTTCTCTCCCTTTCAACTCTCAGTTGCACTCTCTTCCTCATTTCCGTCCCTCTCAAAAGCTTTCATTCTCTCTCAAATACACAGTGCAACGGCTCTCTCTCTACGGTTTCACTCCCGCGAGCTCGTAAGCATCACCAAATTCGTGCATTTGGCCCACCAAATTCGTCGTAAGCTCTCTCTCTCCCCCCCTCTAACTTTTTACGATCTAAAATTCTAGGGTTTGGTTTGACATTCATTGATAGGAACTGAGCTTTTTTCTACTTTCTCTTAGTTTTTTCTGTGCACGTGGGCTCGAATTTTGAATTTTCTGTGCATTTGAATTTTTTGTGAATTTTCTGTGCACTGGAATAAATGAGTCCAAACATATTAAAAGTGAGAAACTTAATTATCATGTATTTATATTTCTGTTTTTTGAGCTTTACAATTATTTATTTCGTATAGGTCTATTACATTCGTTTGTGAAAAATGGAGAATTTGGACATTGAAGTAGGTGAAATGGTGGATAATGATGCTAATTTAGAGTTAGACTTGGATGAAAATAATTTGATATACACTCCTCAAGTATCAGATGAGCTAAGGCCAAAAAAAGGGCAACAATTCGAGACATTAGATGATGTTGTAACGTTCTATAATGCTTATGCGAAAGTGAGTGGGTTTAGTGTACGGAGTTGGGCAACTAAAAAGGAGCCGGGAAGTGAAGAAATAAGAAGGAAGGAGTATTGTTGTTTTAAACAAGGTAAACCTTCAATAATTGCTGATGGTGGAAAAAAAAGACGTCGGGGAAGTTTAGGCGAGGGTTGTACTGCCAAACTTGCAGTTTTAAAGTCAAACTCAGAAAAATACATTGTTACTATTTTTAATGAGGGGCACAGTCACCCGCTATCAACCCCATCAAAGGTTCACCTTTTAAGGTCCCATCGTAACGTTTCAGCTGCAACGAAGTCTTTGACTAAACAGTTATCTATGGTGAATATACCCCAACATCAACAATATAGTTTTCTTGGAGTACAATCTGGAGGTATAGAAAATATTGGATGTACGCAAAGAGATTTGTATAACCATGAAAGGGATATGCGTGCTGATTCGAAGGGGCATGATGGCGAAATGTTTTTTGAGTATTTAAAATTAGAACAAGTAAAAAATCCGTCGTTTACTTTTCAAATCGAGGCCGATGAGGAAAAAAAAATTACTCGTTGTTTTTGGTCAGATGCAGCTTCAAGGCGAGCTTATAAATTTTATGGTGATGTTGTAATATTTGATACTACTTATAACACTAATCGGTATGGCTTGATATTTGCACCAATAATGGGGGTTAACAATCATGGTCAAACAATTGTTTTTGCATGTGGATTTCTGAATCATGAGAGCGTTAATGATTTTATATGGCTGTTTACTCAATTTTTGGAAAGTATGCCCGGTGGTCCTCCGAAGATGATTATTACTGATCAAGACCCGGCTATGACTAAGGCATTCCCTCTTATTCTTCCAAATACTTTTCACAGGTATATATGTTCTCGTGTATTTATGAAGTTTTCATACAATGTATATACGATGCCTTTTTTAATAAGACTTTTTTTTAATTATTTCTTTTTACAGGTATTGTAGTTGGCATATATTAATGAAATTTTCAGAAAAAATTGATGCAGTCAAGTATGGTATTTATAAGAATGAGTTCTCGGATTGCATTTGGAAATCAGAGACTCCTGAAGAATTTGACTTGCAGTGGGCAAATCTTATAAAGAAAAGTGGGTTAGGAGGGAACACGTGGTTGGAAGACATATATAAAATGCGCTCACGATGGATTCCTGCATATGTTAATCATGTATTTTCAGCTGACATGTCTAGTAGCCAACGAGCGGAAAGTGGTCATGCATTTTTCAAAAAATTTGTTTCGAAGAGTAATTCATTGGTTGATTTTATGGTACAATTTGGCAGGGGGCTTGCACGCCAACGTCATGAGGAGTTGATGGCCGATCACAAAGATATAATCGAGAAGCCTAAAATTCGAGTAAATCATGACTTTTTATTGCAAATGGTTAATATTTACACATATGCAATGTATTTCAAGTTGGAGGATGAAGTGTGTGACAGCTTTAGATACATGTTCACATTTGTTAGGGAAACTAGTGTGCTTCGTGTGTATCAAGTTCAAAGAAAGAATGTCGAAACAAGTAAAGTTCGTGAAATCGTGTATAACAAGGACTTGGATTTTGCTACTTGTAGTTGTAGAAAGTTTGAAAGTGCCGGAATCCCATGTAAGCACGTCATAGCATATTTGATGAAATTCTTTGATCTTCTGAAGCTGCCCGATAAATACATCTTGAAAAGGTGGACCAAGTCTGCAAAATCGGAGACAGTGGTCGATGATAAAGGTGTGCATATAGCTGATAATAGTTCTTATGTGTTGCTGCGGAGTCAATTTATCCAATCGTCTTTGGATTTAGTTGATAAGGCCCTAGTATGTGAAGAAACAAGGCAGATGTTTACTGATGGATTACGTAGCATTAATAAGCAAATCGATCAATTTATTAGTAGCCGTATAGGTGTAAATGCATCCATTGAGAAAAGTAATCCAAGAGGTACTAATCCAATAGGTGATGGTACTAGTGCGCGTGCTTCTTGTCCGGCATTTGGTGATGGTACTAGTGCGGGTGCTTCTTGTAATCCAATAGGTGATGGTACTAGTGCGTTTGCTTCTGGTAATCCAATAGGTGATGGTACTAGCGCACTTGCTTCTGGTAATCCAATAGGTAGTAATCAAATTAATTACAATGAGCCCGATCTAGTGCGAGCAAAAGGGTGCGGCAAAAGGCTTAAAGGAGGAAAAGAGAAGGCAATGGCGAAGGCCAAAAGTAAAAAAGTTAGACGTTGCCATGGGTGTGGTAAAGTGGGCCAAGCACACGATAAACGAAATTGTCCGGCACTTACCAATCCGTAAGAAATAATTCATTTTTTCATTTATGTTGTATTATTTTTCATATAGTAGTAGCAATCCTAATTTTTCTCATTTTTCTTTAATGTAGGTCTTCCATGTGCGATGATACAAATTTGGAAGAGGGTAATGAGTCGTCAACGGACGATGGAGATTGTTGAATGATAATGGTTGTATTATTTAAGTTGTATTTTAAAATTTTAAGATTGTGTTTTTGAATGACTTTTGTGGATTGTATTATTTAAGTTTTATGACTTAAGTTGTATTATTTAAGTTTTAAGATGGTGTTTTTGAATGACTTTTGTATATTATTGAATGATAATGGTTGTATTATTTTAGTTGTATTTTGAAAGTTTAAGATTGTGTTTTTGAATGACTTAAGTTGTATTATTTAAGTTTTAAGAGGGTGTTTTTGAATGACTTTTGTGGATTGTTGAATGAGTATTGCTCTGTAAATCTGTTGGTACTCTTGCTGTTAGAAAGTTTGCTGCAGGTATTAGATTCTGTTTAGGTGTTATTGCTGTGTAATCTGTTGGTTTTTTTGCTGCGAATCTGCTGTGTTATTGCTGCGAATCTGCAGTGTTATTGCTGCGAATTTTGTGCTGAAATCTGTTGAGAAAATTTGAATATGATATTGAGTATTGCTGTGTAAATCTGTTGGTTTTTCTGCTGCGAATCTGCTGTGTTATTGCTGCGAATCTGCAGCGTTATTGCTGCGAAATTTGTGCTGAAATCTGTTGAGAAAATTTGAATATGATATTGAGTATTGCTGTGTAAATCTGTTGGTTTTTCTGATGTGAATCTGCTGTGTTATTGCTGCCAGTGGTGTTTTGAATAACAATACATATTTGTACACCAAATAATCCCAAAATGTCATTATAACAATACCAAAAAAACACCAAATGATTCCAAAATGTCATTTTATTAAATCCAACTATTACATCATGCCTTTTATAGCCAAATAAGTAGACAAGAAAAACCATAAAACAAATATTCACTTCCACAGTACAACGTCCACAGTGGTGTTTTGAATAACAATACATATTTCATTATTTTCACATCCGCTAATTCTCCGCAATCGCATTGTTTCAACTTGAATCTAACATCCACTTCAATGGTTGAATTAACCTCCATGGTTGATGAAGAAGCCATCTCAATCTACCAAATTTCAACAATTCAAAATGAATATAGTATCATCAGTTTTAGCCAGATACATCTCAAAATATAAATAGCATAATATATCGAAATACACACAAATAGGAACTTTCAATAGTAGCTTGATACATGAATTCAGATTTCTTCAATATACACAGGTAAGACATTGAACTATTGCTAGAATTAGCTGTGAAATTGATGGCACTTGAAATGGCTTTAGCTAAAGCAGGGACAGACTGAGGCTTTACTTCTTCAAAAATCCAAGCATTATAGCCTTTCCAAATTTCCCAACACAAAAAGCTAAAAATAATGTTTGCATTAATAGGCCCAATACACCTAATTAGAGCTAATTAACAAACTTGACTGGTAGAGATTTTTGGCAAAGTTTGGATTGACCAAATTAGAGCTAAAACTTATGGTGGGGAACAAAAACCTCGTTTATCCAAAAGGCCAACAAGTAAAATCCTCCATACCCGGAGACACAATTGAAATACTCGCAATTCTAGCACTAATTTTTGGGGAAAAAATATATTTGATTAAAACAGAATTCCAATTCTGATCCCCTTGCCCGAAAAACTTGCTGACTTTCTAATAGATGAATCATTCGAAACTGACAAAAAATCAAGCAACCAAGAATCATCCCAAATGCTGATAGAGTTCTCGTTCTCAACCAACCATACATAATGATCCTTACGAACCATTTGGCTCACCAAAACACGCCCAAACACACATAATAACCCAAGTTCAGCAACAAGAAAATTCAAATGCACAGAAAATTCAAAATTCGAGCCCACGTGCACAGAAAAAACTAAGAGAAAGTAGAAAAAAGCTCAGTTCCTATCAATGAATGTCAAACCAAACCCTAGAATTTTAGATCGTAAAAAGTTAGAGGGGGGAGAGAGAGAGCTTACGACGAATTTGGTGGGCCAAATGCACGAATTTGGTGATGCTTACGAGCTCGCGGGAGTGAAACCGTAGAGAGAGAGCCGTTGCACTGTGTATTTGAGAGAGAATGAAAGCTTTTGAGAGGGACAGAAATGAGGAAGAGAGTGCAACTGAGAGTTGAAAGGGAGAGAAAGTGACGTTCTAAGAGAGAGAAGCTGAGAGCTATTTTTAGCTTGCTTCTTTTTTTTTTTTTTTAACATTAAGCTCTCTACTTTTCCTGTTTGGTTGCTGGTCTCCGTGGCTTGTTTTTCGGAAATATTAGTGGTACGTACGGTTTGGACCGTATTAGATAGGAACTGTATATATATATATATATATATATGCATACGATTGGACCGACCCTTTATGTATATATATATTAAACAAAAGACAAGAGGCTGATTAAACCTTTCCTTCTATTTTTTTAATAATTGTCTGCAGTGATCACATCAAATTGAATCAAACTTATATATATAGGGGTTTGCTATTGACACACACCATTTCACTCTCTAACACTTCATCTCTCTCTAACATTTCAAAAGTACATATTCCTTCTCCCTAACACTCCTAACACTCCATCTATTTTTAAGATTAATTAATATTAATCTAAAAACACTAATCTCTCTCTACAATTCAAATAAATAAATTAAATCATTCTACCCATCTCACAAATCTCATCTTTAATCTTTTTCTTCCAACTTCTTTTTTCACAAATGAATTGATCATTCACAGCTTAATTAGATGCAATGATACTACGTACGAGATCTTATGTTTACAACCATTTATGGCATGGTCTTACTCATTTCCTTAAGAGAGAGAGAGAATTATTCAAGGGGATGATTATGAAGGTGTATTAGCATCTGATATTGATGAAGGTTTACTCGGTTCCTAGGAACGGAGTGGTGTTCATCATACTCAGCTCGAAGGAATCGAGTAAAGCACACGTTACTCGGGCCTAAGGAATCGAGTGGAATTGAAAAAATGACCCAAAGCTTAACTCAGTTCCTTAGGACTGAGTAAAGTGTGTTTTACTTGGTTCCATTTGGGTCGAGTATAATGAACAACACTCGGTTCCTAAGAACCGAATAAACATTCCTCGTGCCTTGTATATGTTTTTTTTTTTATTTTTTTTTGCATTTGTTTGTATCAAATAATTTATAAATGAAATGAACCGTAATATAAGTAACAAAAATAATTTGAACGGTGGTGGTGGTGGTAGCGGTACGATAGCGGGAGTGTTGGCGATGGAGAGGAAAGATGAAGATGAAGAAGAAGAAGAAGAATAGAGTTTCTAGTTAATGGGTTAATAATTAATTTGGATTTAAATGATTTAAAAGTGATTAATTATTATTAATTTGAGTTTAATGTTTTAATCATTAGTTAAAAATTAAAAAAGTTGTGTGTCAATAGAATAATTAACTCTTTTTTTTAAGGGAGTGTTAAAAAGTGAAATCGCGTGTGTCAATAATAGCTCCTTATATATATAAAGCCATCATCTGAATTAAACTAAAGGTAATTGAATATATATATATATATATATATATATATATATATATATTAATTAAACAACATTACATCACATCAAATATAGATATATGCATACGATTGGACCGGCCTTTTATATATATATTTATATTAAACAAACTTATATATATTAAATAAAAGACAAGAGGTTGGTTAAACCTTTCCTTATATTTTTTTAATAGTTGTCTGCAGTGATCACATCAAATTGAATCAAACTTATATATATAGGGGGCTGCTATTGACACACACCATTTCAGTCTCTAACACTTCATATCCTTCTAACATTCCAAAAGTACATATTCCTTCTCCCTAACACTCCATAACACTCCATCTATTTTTAAAGATTAATTAATATTAATCTAAAAACACTCATCTCTCTCTACAATTCAAATAAATAAATTAAATCATTCTACCCATCTCACAAATCTCATCTTTAATCTTCTTCTTCCAACTTCTTTTTTCACAAATGAATTGATCATTCACAGCTCAATTAGATGCAATGATACTACGTACGAGATCTTATGTTTACAACCATTTATGGCATGGTCTTACTCATTTCCTTAAGAGAGAGAGAGAGAGATTATTCAAGGGGGATGATTATAAAGGTTTATTAGCATCTACTATTGATGAAGCTTTACTCGGTTCCTAGGAACGGATTGGTGTTCATCATACTCGGCTCGAAGGAATCGAGTAAAGCACGCGTTACTCGGGCCTAAGGAACCGAGTGTGGAATTGAAAAAATGACCCAAACCTTAACTCGGTTCCTTAGGACTGAGTAAAGTGTGTTTTACTTGGTTCCATTTGGGCCGAGTATATTGAACAACACTTGGTTCTTAAGAACCGAGTAAACATTCTTCGTGCCTTGTATATGTTTTTATTTTTTTATTTTTTTGCATTTGTTTGTATCAAATAATTTATAAATAAAATGAAACGTAATATAAGTAACAAAAATAATTTGAACGGTGGTGGTGGTGGTAGCGGTACGGTAGCGGGAGTGTTGGCGGTGGAGAGGAATGATGATGATGATGATGATGAAGAAGAAGAAGAGAGTTTCTAGTTAATGGGTTAATAATTAATTTGGATTTAAATGATTTTAAAGTGATTAATTATTATGAATTTGAGTTTAATGTTTTAATCATTAATTAAAAATAAAAAAAGTTGTGTGTCAATAGAATAATTAACTTTTTTTTAAAGGGATCGTTAGAAAGTGAAATAGCGCGTGTCAATAATAGCCCCTTATATATATATAGCCATCATCTGAATTAAACTAAGGGTAATTGAATATGTATATATATATTAATTAAACAACATTACATCATATCAAATAAATATATGCATACGATTGGACCGACCCTTTATGTATATATATATTAAACAAACTTATATATATTAAACAAAAGACAAGAGGCTGATTAAACCTTTCCTTCTGTCCTTTTTAGGCTCCATTTTTTTTGATCGAAACTTCCTCTCTATGGAATAGTCAAATTGCAAGAAGACCAAAGAGAAAATATAATGCTAAATAGTCAAATCAACAGCTTTTATATATAAAGTCATAATCAACCAGAATATATATTAAATTCTTAATGATTCAACATGAAGTGCCTCTTATTCCAATTGTTGAAAATTAATCTCTAAAATCAATATGTCAAATTATCAAGATCTTAATTAAAACAATTAAACCGCGTACCTGGATCCATGATAAAACAGATGTGAAAGTTTAAGAATCGATCACAATAATAGTGCGACGTGGTCTTTCTCAGCCAAATCACCTTAGTATCTTGATTGAAATTTTGGTTATCTTCCAAATGGGGAGAAGGGAGCCGTATATTTGATTTGGTGAATTGGGGACCATAACTCTAATATCTTCTTTATATACAGTCTAATTAAGGTTCCTATAAAACCCTAACAAGCCCAAATAAGGTATATACACATTTGACCAACATTTATTTAAGTAGTCCAATGGCTTAACAAAATGAATTAGATCACTAAACATTAGCCCATTAATTTAAATAGCAAATATATTTGAAATATTATAATATGTTGCCTGCATAAATAAAAAAATATAATTTTTCTAACATTGTGAATACCTGAATTCGGATATTTCAAATTCGAGTTTAATTGATGTTGTTTCATTTCCCTCTCTAATGTACTAGGAAAATGATTATATAACAATGTGCAAGTTTTGTTAAAACTTATAGAGTATTCCCAGTCACATGTTCCGTTAAAGGCTTCAACTAAAATACTTTCTAACTTATAATTTTTAGTTTAATCCCCATCTTTGTATTATTAACATTTGGATCCATGTAAGAATAACAATTTTCACTTTAAAAACACTAGACACTTAGCACATGCAATGCGTGTGAATGCTCCTTTTTCATGTACGTGGATATTTAAAATAAAAAATATTTAGAAAATAAAAAAAAAACCAAATGACAATGTGATTTTTATTTTAACACAAAACTCGCGGGTTCAATCCCGCCTAGTAATTTTTCATTGAAAATAAATAAACGCAAGAGTAAAATAGGAAAAATCACTAATAATTTATTGCCATTACCGAATTCAAGCTCTTTTAGCTTATATATAGCAAAAATCACTATAATTTATTGCCATAACATAATTCAAGCTTTTCTAGCATATACATACATATATATTTTTAGTAACTGTTTCTTATTCTTTAATTTATTAATTAAATCAATTATTTTTTTTATCAAAAAAATGATTGAACATAATACATTTATTGAGTATTTTTTTGGATGTCGCAATTTAAGGATTTTTTTTGATGTCCCAAATTAATTTTTTTTATTACTTTTTTAGGCATAATATACCCACCAAATTTTATAGTAAAACGAGTCTTAGATTCGTAAATTTATGAAGTCAAAATTAGATTGATGTATATGTACCATTAAAACCGAATGAAAGTCAAATTATACTTTTAATTTGGGACAAAGGAGTAAAATTTGAATTAAGAAAATGCACATCCAAAAGAGACTTGTAGGTCGTGAATATTTTAGACATAATATTCGTAAAATTGATACGACCTACGGTGATATCGCACGAAACCCGCAAACACAACGAATTGGTTATGCAAACCTCGACACAAATACACACGAAAACAGTAGCAAATTAATGACCTGAACCGTTTCTACAATCAGATTATGGTGAAAAACGAAGACACCACAATCGGGTGCGGAATACCGATTGATAAGTCGAATGAACGCCACGGACAAACCAATAAGTTCAAGTAGTTCGTGAAGAACCAAAGAGGATTAAATCACTCAATATTATTATGAATAAAGTTTTAGATAATAAAACAAAACAATGAACTCCCTTTAAATAGGGTGTAGAAAAGTTAGGCAACAAGAAACCAATCAAATAAGGAATCCTCAAAACAAATCCTAATCAAACAAGAACTAGTCTCCTAAATTATTTAAAAGAAATAATAACAATAATAACTAAATAATAAATAAAAACGTGTGGACTTGACTCCACACTCTTGGGCTGCATAAACATGGTCTTCTCACTCAAATTAGGCTTGAATAAGTGTAATCCAGCCTCTATTTTGTGCTCCACGTTTTTCCTCTCTAATGGGCTTGATTGTGCCTTCTTCTTGAGCCCAAATAGTTTGAATTAATCTATTAAGCGATGCCTTTAATTTCTTAGCCCGCAACCTTGTAATTGGACCTGTTAGAACTTGATCCTTACCTCCATCATTCCCCTCATCTTGAAAATGATTTGTCCTTAAATCATCACTTGCATCAAACGGGCTTAAGTCAGGAACGTTAAAAGTAGCGCTAACGTTATACTTTCCTTGGCAGATCAAGCTTATAAGCATTATCGTTGACACGCTCAAGAACTTAAAAAGGCCCATCTCCTCTAGGAAGTAGCTTAGAACGACGTTGCTCTGGAAATCGTTCTTTCCTCAAGTGCAGTCATACCCAATCTCCAAGTTCAAAAACCAGCTTTTGACGACCTTTATTTCGCCTGCTTTGCATATTGCTCCGTCCTTCTTTCAATGTTGAGCCTTGCCTTTTCATGAATTTGCTTAATAAACTCAGCCTTTTTCTTTCCATCAAGATTAGTATATTGAGAATAAAAGCAATTGGAGATAAATCTAATTGGAGTCAAAGGATTAAATCCATACACAATTTCAAAAGGTGAAAATTGAGTAGCAGAATGAACAATGCGATTATAAGCAAACTCAACATGTGGTAAACATTCCTCCCATGTTCTAATGTTCTTTTTAATGATAGCCTTTTACAAAGTAGATAAAGTTCTATTCACAACCTCAGTTTGACCATCAAACTGTGGGTGACAAGTAGTAGAAAATAATAACTTAGCTTCTAACTTACACCACAAGGTCTTCCAAAAGTAGCTTAAGAACTTAGTATATTTATCTGAAACAATGGTTCTAGACATACCATGCAATCTCACAATTTTTCTACAGAACAAATCAGCAACATGCGAAGCATCATCAGTTTTGTGATATAGAATAAAATGAGCCATTTTAGAAAACCTATCCACGACCACAAAAATCGAATATCTACCATTCTTAGACCTAGGTAAACCCAAAACAAAATCCATTGAAATATCTATCCAAGGTTCACTAGGAATAGGTAATGATGTTTATAAGCCATGCGATTGCACACGGGACTTTGCTTGCTGACACGTGACACATCTTCCACAAATTCTCTCAACGTCTCTTTTCATACATGGCCAAAAGAAGTGTTTTTGCAAAATATCTAAGGTCTTAGCAATCCCGAAGTGCTCCATCAAACCTCCCCCATGGGCTTCCCTCACTGACAAATCACGTATAGAGCAATTATGCATACGTAACTTATTCTCACGAAATAAAAACCCATCATACCTAAAGAACTTACCCACTGCATTTTTTTTACATGCTTTATACTCCTCACAAAAATCAGCATCAATTGGATATAATTCTTTTATATGCTCAAAACCAAGCAACTTAGCATCAAGAGTAGAGATTAACACATACCTTCGCAAAAGCGCATCAGCAACAATATTTTCTTTCCCTTGCTTGTACCGAATGACATATGGGAATGTCTTAATGAATTATATCCAGTGCGCATGCCTCTTATTCAGCTTGTGTTGGCTCCTCAAATGCTTCAAGGACTCATGATCGGTGTGAATCACGAACTCTTTAGGCCAAAGGTAGTGTTGCCATGTTTCCAATGCTCTAACCAATGCGTACAACTCTTTGTCATACGTTGGATAGTTCAAGGCTGTCCCACTCAATTTTTCGCTAAAGTAAGCGATTGGTTTTCCTCCATTGCATAAAAACAACCCCTATTCTCAAACCCGAAGCATCACACTCAAGCTCGAATGATTTAGTGAAATCTAGTAATGCAAGTAAGGGCGCATGGGTCAACTTCTCCTTGATCAATTAAAACGCCTTCTCTTACTCATCCCCCCATTTGAATCCCATGTTCTTCTTGATCACCTCGGTCAGTGGTGCGGCTATGGTACTAAAATCTTTCACAAACCACCGGTAAAAGCTAGCTAGTCCATGAAAACTTCGTACATTCTCCACAAGTTGTAGGACTCTGTCACTCTCGTATTGCACGTACTTTCTTCTTATCAACCTGTATACCTTGTGCACTCACAACAAAACCAAGAAAGACAAGCTTATCCGTGCAAAAAGTGCACTTCTTCATGTTAGCAAATAACTTTTCTTTTCGAAGCACATCTAAAACTGACTTTAAATGCTCAACATGATCCTCCAAGGTTTTGTTATAAATCAAGATATCATCAAAGTAGACAACAACAAATTTTCCTATAAATGCACGCAAAATATGATTCATTAAATGCATGAAAGTGCTCGGTGCATTAGTTAGCCCAAAGGGCATCACTAACCACTCATACAAACCATGTTTGGTTTTAAAAGCAGTTTTCCATTCATCTCCTTCTTTCATTCTAATTTGATGATACATACTTTTTAAATCAATTTTAGAAAATATACAAGATACAAACAACTCATCAAACATATCATCTAAGCGAGGAATAGGATGCCGATACTTTACTGTTATATTGTTGATAGTTCGACAATCAACACACATTCTCCACGTCCCATCCTTCTTAGGCACTAAAACCACTGGAACAGCACACGGACTCACGTTTTCTCTCACGTGCCCTTTCTCCATCAGTTCAGACACTTGCATTTGTAGCTCATTCGTCTCATTCGGGTTGCTTCGATAGGCTGGTTTGTTTGGAATGGTAGTGCTAGAATCAAAATCAATTTGATGCTCAATCCCTCTAATTGGCGATAATTCATGTGGCATCTCGTCAGAAAAGATATTCGCATAATCCTAAAACAAAGAAACAATAGAACTAGGCAAAGACGAGTTAAGCTCATTAGTATTTAAATATGCCTCTTTGTACAAAAGCACAATCATCGGCTGACTTGAATACAATGCTCTTTTAACTTCACTTGCTATCGCATAAAAGTTTTTTTGTTTTCTCTCTCTCATTTTTTTTAACTTCACTCTTTTTATTTTCCTCTATTTCTCTTTTTTTCTCACTCTCTTTCTTTTGCTCTATCTTTTTTTTAGCTCACTCTCTTTTTTTGGTCACTCTTCCTTTGCAATTTTCGTTGATCTTCATACACTTGTTTCGGTACACATAGGGATAAGAGTAATCGTCTTATGATTGAGCTCGAAAGAATATTTGTTGGTGAATCCATCATGCTTCACTCTGCGATCAAATTGCCATGGTTGCCCTAACAATAGATGGCCGGTTTGCATTAGTACTACGTCGCATAAAACCTCATCTTCATACTTTCCAATAGGAAATGCGACTAATACTTGTTTGTTCACCCTGATCTCCCCACTATAATTCAACCATTGCAATTTATATGGCTTGGGATGCTTAATAATAGACAGCCCTAGCTTCTCTACCATAATAGTACTTGCAACATTTGTACAACTTTCGCCATCAATGATCACATTGCACACCTTGTTGTTCACTAGGCATCTAGTATGGAAAGAGATTTTTTTGTTGTACTTCTTCATCTTCTTTAGCTCGCACACTAAGAGATTTCCTTGCAACCAACAAATATCCTTCAGCCGCAAGCTCTCCTTCTTCATCATCCACATCTTCTAATAATGGTATAGAATCATTATTGGACTCTTCATCGGTCTCAATTTCACCGTTGTCTCGAATCACCATAGCTCTTTGATTGGGACATTGGTTCGCCTTGTGACCCCTGCCTTGACACTTAAAATATTTAATATCAACGATTTTGAGGTGTATTAGGATCAGGTTTACCTTGGTTTTCAAGGTTGGTCGTCCTTTGTTTGGGCTCAATTTTGGGCTTTGACGCGGCTAATTTATCCTCTTTTTTCTAAAGGGGATTTGATTTCCAAGAGGGCGTGGTTGGACTTTGGTTTTGGCGTAGGCTTCCTTTCCTCTTGAGTTGATTTTCAATCTTGGTCACCACGTGCACCATATCTTCCAACTCAACATAATGTTGTAAATCCACCGCATTAGCAATTTCCCGGTTCAACCTATTCAAAAACCTGGCCATAGTAGCCTCTCGATCTTCATTTACATTCGCTCGGATCATGGTTACTTCTATTTCCTTAAAATAATCTTCCACTCTGCGGTTGCCCTGTGTAAGCCTTTATAACTTTTGGTACAGCTTCCGGTAGTAATGGCTAGGTACGAATCACTTTCTCATCACTGTTTTCATCTCTTTTCATGTCTCAATAGGACACTATTTATTTCTTCGTATGTTTATGACTAATTGGTCCCATCACACAATTGCATATTCAGAGAATTCAATGGCATTAAGCTTCACCTTCTTTATCTCAGAGTAATTATGGCAATCAAACACTAGCTTAACTTTCTTCTCTCATTCAAGATAAGCTTCGGGATCATTCTTCCCTTGAAACGATGAAACCTTCATCTTGATACTACATATATTGTTATCTTCCCTGTTCCTACCTTTTCTATTCTGCCCAGCATATCTCCTATTGGCGGCCACCGGGTTCCAATCATTGTCATTTTTAAACCCACCATCGTAGGATTCTTCATCCTCAACCCTCGCTTCATTAGGTTGGATTCTCCCTCTCCTACGAGCATGAGCATTATTTGATTGCTCGATTTTATTTGATTGCTCGATTTGTGTGTTCTCTATCCGGTCTATCCGCCCATGAACCATCTCCATCTCAGTTCTTAACATCTTTCTCATCTCCCCTAATAAAGCTTTCATTTGTAAGTTCGGAATAGCTGGTTGATGACCCCGTCCTCTTTTGAGGCCACTTCTTGGCTTTTCAACATTATTTATATAACCTGCAAAATAGAATTAAGGACTTTACAAGCACTCCCTCACGTGTTTCACTCTCAAAGAATAATTCACTCAGTTCATTCGTGTATCACTCCACAATTATTTGCTTTTACCCTCTATTGGTCTTACAGCTTACGCCTCTTTTCGCTTAAATTAATGCTATATAGGTTTTTATTGAACTACTTAATTGAATATCGGAATGTGAATGGACAGTTCACGCGAAGAAGCAATACGAAATAAAAATCCCAACTAATACGGTCACAATAAGGTGCAAAAGGACACGAAATAGGTGCGAAAATTCAGTCTCGTGAAAACATGATTTTTGAAATCCTTAGACTTTATAGAACTTAAATCCAAAAAGAAATAATTGCGAATTTTAGTGTAGTCAAAATTTCCAAAATTCAATAATTCGGCAGAAATAATAAGCATAATTCAAAACTCAACAAAAATCGAAGCTTAAGCAGCAAGCGAGACTTATTATGCATTAGATATCAGCCAACATATTCGCAATAGCTAGGGTTTATATGATGAATGAAATAATCAATCGCAACTAAGGTTTATATTTTAAATGAAACAATCAATCACAACTAGTGTTTATAGGCAATTGAAACTAATCGAGATTAACCCTAACTGTGCCGAAATTCTTAAACTAGACAGTAGCAATTTGAACTGTGTTACGATATCAATCAACTTATGAATGGACAGACTCGCAGCTAGGGTTCACAAATGGAATTGGCAAAATTCGACTTTAAACAACAAAGATTAAAAGAGCATATTCGTAATCGGGTGCGGAATACCGATTGATAAGTCGAATGAATGTCATGGACAAACCGATAAGCTCAAATAGTTCGTGAAGAACCAAAGAGGATTAAATCACTCAATATTATTATGAATAAAGTTTTAGATAATAAAGCAAAACAATGAACCCCCTTTAAATAGGGTGTAAAAAACTTAGGCAATAAGAAACCAATCCAACAAGGAATCCTCAAAACAAATCATAATCAAACAAGAACTAGTCTCCTAAATTATTTAAAAGAAATAATAACAATAATAACTAAATAATAAATAAAAACGTGTGGGCTTGACTCTACACTCTTGGGCTGCATAGACATGGCATTCTCACTCAAATTGGGCTTGAATAAGTGTAATCCAGCCTCTATTTTGTGCTCCACGTTTTTCCTCTCCAATGGGCTTGATTGTGCCTTCTTTTTGAAACCAAATAACTTGAATTAATCCATTAAGCGCTGCCTTTAATTTCTTAGCCCGCAACCTTGTAATTAGACCTATTGGAACTTGATCTTTGCCTCCATAAAAAGTGAAGTACTATTTTAAACCTCAACTATCAAACTATTGTAGAAGAATAAATTGCCATTTTATGGGAGAGCCAAAGATGCATTAACCCTCACTATATTTTAAACTAAATCGTTTATAGGCTCTGTCATGAAAGTTCAAAATTAGGTTCTCAATTAAAAAATCATCGTGCTCAAACCGACATGATAATACGGTACGAATGAAACGAAATTAAAATATTAATTTGGGACATCGAAAAAGTATACTGAATTATTAATTTAGGATATCCAAAAAAAATCTCCATAAACATGTTACAATCTATCAGTTTTTTGATTAAAACCATTAATTCAATAGACAAATTACAAGTTACTATTTTTGAAATAGGTTAAAATGTTAGTAGTAAAAAGATGGGTGAAATTTGGCGATTATGAAAACTTAAATTCAACACTTTTGTAGTTAGATTGACTGAATATATGGTTTAGAATTATCCGTAAATTTTATTAAAACTTATGGATGATTACGATAACACAGTCCAAGGTAATAATATAGTTATATTAAATAGAAGGAAAAACATATATAACCAAATTTGTAATTCTAACCCTTTCGTAAAAGATGCATAGATAAATTAATCTATTTAAGATAACAATAGAATTTTTAACATTACATATTACCATTAAAAATAAAATTGCACTTGACAATTATGCCCTTAAATTATGCGATGCTCCTATTTTGTCTTATAATTATTCATTTGAAAGAAAAATACACAAATAGTTGAGGGTTTAAACTTATGACTTTAAGGGCTTGTTTGGTTATAGATTTAAACCATTATGGGAATGCTAAATTGCCTTACAAAACGATTCCCACTTTTGGTTCATGTTTTAGGTTAGGAATAAATGATTTTAGGAATTAGCCAATCATATCAAGTTCTCCTATTCAAATAACAAGGAATATGCTATTACTGGATGGCATCATTTTTAATTTTTCTTGTTGAGGTTAAAACACCACTCTTCCTTATGAATAAAACATCATTTTTCCATTAATGTTACTTTTAAAAATGATCAAATCTAGGTCATAACCAAATATTCTTTGAAACTTTTTTTTAGTTAGGTTATTGCACAAAAAATATTGTTAGTTCAGAAATCTAGAACTGGTCTATTCCCCGACCACACAGTTAAATGATTGGAGTGATAGTGACTTGGCCATAATAATAATAATAATAATAAGGCAAGGATGTATAGAGGAGGTTCGCCCAATATGAAAATATGGGTTATTCCTCATCTTGTGAATAAAGGTAGGAGCTTAAGCTGCTTTGTAATGTAATGAGTAAGTTTAGATTACAAGCTAACAATATCTCTCTAGTTATTCTACCATCACAAAATTACAATGAAAGAAGTGCTAAGCCATTCAGAGTTTGGGTTTCCTATAGTAGGAGCTCTGTTGTGTGCTTTTTAGCTTTATTTCTTCGTATCTCTCTTTTATAATAGAAGCTTGATTGCTTAATCATTTCTCATATGTTGTCTAGTTGTCTCTTGGTTAAAGCTTTGTTGCCAAGGGATGTAAACGCTTCCCATTTATACATGATAGAGAGAAAATGTGTGGAAAAGCTCTCAGAGCAGGTTTGAGGCCATCCTTGGTTTTCACCAACTCTGACGTAACTTCTCCATGGATTCCGGTGCATTAAATGTAATTGATATGCATTTAATGAAGTTAGGGAAGGTTCTAAGCCTCCTGCAAGGTTGGCGGCTGTCGCTCATGCTTCTATCAATCACTTTGATATAGTGGTTGTGTGTCCTCGACTTTAGCTCGGCAAATGAACTCTTAAGGTCAAGCTTTGTAGACCTCTATCCCCAAATACCACATGGAAACTGTTTCAACATTTCCACGAGCTCTTTCGGATGCATAGTATCAAATTCAAACCTCACAACTCTGTTATGTCAAGCTGGCAGTAATACCCAACGTGTTCTCCTACGATTGGTCCACAAGGTAAAATGACTATTTTACACCATAAATTTCCCCTATCCTTGACATTTAGCTCGGAGGAGCTGATTGGGGAGGATAAATTCTATTCTCGAAGTATAGGGAAGCTCCAAGATTTGACAGATGAGCAATATGGAGGGTGAGCTCTTGGCAAGAAGTAAAGTCTGATGGTTTCGTCGATTATGGTGGAAAAAGTTTGAACAGTTAAGTCATATACCTCGATTCATGTTTTATAGCCATCACCTTGAGCTCTTCAATGAAGCCATTATCTTTTGGGGAGATCGTGTTTATCCATTTCGTATTTCTTGGAAAACATGCAAATGTGTGATAGTTCTTGAGTGGACAGTTACAGCTTTTTGAATGGACGGTTAGCTTTTCTTTGAAGCCTTATAAAACCCCTCTTGCCTTAGGGAATTTTGTTTACTTCTCACTTTTTATCTTTTCTTCTCTCAAGCCCTAGGCGTCTTAGAGCTCAGAAACCCAAAGTTACTTCACTTTTTGCTAACTTGGACTAGGAAATCTCTCAGAGAACACCTTTAAGAGGTTTTCAAGCGTCCCCCTTGAGGATTTCATTAAGATCATTCTTCATTTCGCACCCTCTATTCCCCTTCATACCTTAGCATCCTTTATGGAGCACTTTACTAACCAAGGTTTGAGATCCCTCCCAATATAGAGCAGGGCTACTATGTGGAAAATACCTCCAACCTTCTTGCTGAGGTGAGGGCCATTGATATTTTGGATAGCAAGGGGAAAATAGTTTATATTTTTCTCTTACCCCATATCTCAAATGCCACTGGGGACATTGAGAAGTACACTGAGGTGAGGGCCATTGATATTCTCCTATCTTAATATTCCAATTATAAGGATGAGGTACTGCGACCCTGGCAAGAATCCCGATTTCTAAAGAAATGAGTACACATGCATGCACGAGCATGTATAGATACACACATACTATGTGCATGTGATACAGGTCAAAGAAGGAAGCCGAAAGGACACCTGAATGAAAAGCTACGAGAGTTATCGAAAACTGCCAGAATCGGAAGTCGTCGATCTTGTGAAAGCTTACAAAATGAATGTTACCCAATTATGATCATCCTAAAACTTTGAGGGTTATTATATAGTTCCATAAGGAGTAACATAATCAAAAATAAGCTCGATCCGATGACAAAATCTCCTGAAATTTAGAGAATCAAGAGTTCATTTTGGGTGATCAAATGGAGTCCTTCCCGAAGTTAAAATGAGTTAAAATTTAGTAAGTAAATAGGTATTGATGTGGGGAAGAACATATCCTAAATTCAGATTTTTCGGACATGAGATCGTCAAGAATCAATTCGTTTATCGTGAAATTCTGGTCGAAATATCTTTCGTAGAAATTAGAGTAAATGGAGGCCTTTCCGAACTCTGATCGATCTCAAATTTGGATAAAAGCTAGAATTCATTTTGAGGGAAAAAATATCCAAAATTAAGGAAAATCCAACGGCTAGAACCTTATTTGTCATACGACAAGTGACATTGTCTACAACAAGTACCTTTCCTATGTAAAAACAAATGCTTCGTACCAATCAGAGTAAATAGAGTCCTTCCCAAAATCTGATCGAATTGAAATTTTTCAATGACCTAGAAGATTTCTATTTTCAACACATATCCAAAACTCAAAATGATCCAACGGTGGGAAGGCTTTGCGATATTCTCCATGAGTCCTTGTTACAATATCTTATCTTGCTCTCCAAGCACTTTTTAGCTATAAATAGACCCCCCCTCCATTCATATTTTTCATCAACAATCAAGGGGATTTCATGGTACATACCAAGAGACCCATATTTTTTCCCTCCGAGAGGGCTCAAGTATAATTTTCTCTCTCATCTTTTATTTATTTGTCAATCTTATAATTCAGACTATTGTTTGCATAATTACTATTACTTGATAGTTTTTTAAAACCTTTTTTCAAATTGTTTTTCAAAACCAAAAGTGTATAACAAACCCTAATCCAATTCTAAAATAGTATTATTACTTTCTTACTTTTTCAAAAGCCCAGAATAGCGGTATTGTTATACAAGAGAATTGATAATCACTATATATCCAATCTAACTAATAGATTGTAGTGTATATGTAATAAATACTTGATTATGAGAGCACCTAGTGTCATGTATAACAGTTTAATCAATAAACTACGGTACACGATCGGTTAACTCGCCTCATATTACATCAAATATAAGATTTCACATCGAATCAGTTTCTAAAAAGCCCAAAGCTTTACAAAATCATTGGTTTCATTGCATTTACTATTATCAAACTATATTTTTTAAATCACACGAACATCCACACTTATTTTCAAAATCATGGGCAAACTAGGAAACACATAATTTTCATCCCATCCTAAAAAATCCTAGTTTCTAAAATAAGCACGGAAAGCTGTAAAGTAATGGCAATAGCACACAAGAACCGAATCATAACAAGCGCATATCTTACTTAAGAGACCAAAAGGGCGAATTGGGTGCCTAACACCTTCCCAATTCGTAACTTAATCCTCGAACCTTCAAATCAATAAATTTCGCATACATGGTGTATAAAAAGATATTTAGTCCATAAATATGTTTTTTATACAAACCTTTTGTTTGTTTAGTAAAACAAACTGGCGACTCTTATTCTTTTAAAAAATCGATTTTCAAAGCAATACGGAATCGCAGTCCACGAGGACTTAGGCGTCGAGAACGCGAGTTCTCACAGTAGCGACTCCGCTGGGGATATTTTAAGAGGATTAAACTCTAAACAAGAGTAGAATATACGTGGATAATCATTTTTGTTTGCCTTGTTTTTCTTTTTAGCCTTAGTTTTAGGATAACATATATACGATTTAGGTGGGTACCCTGATTCATTTTTTTGTTTGTAATTATTGTTTGAGGAAAATCTTTTCATAAATAAAAAATTTAAAGTACTAAAACAAACCCTAAAGCGCTTATCATAATGTACCTCCATAATTGTTACTTTGCACGTACCCATTATCATCATGCATTATCGCGAGTGTGAATTTACCCTATCAACCTTGAGACTAGAGTTGTGACTAGGCTGTGGACTTGCGGGTCTACACTAACCTAAAGCATTTGGGACCACTCTTTTTGGCCAAATATAGACCGAGGTATATCGATTAACGATAACACTCACGTACCCGGAATGTATATCTAAAGGTCCTTACAAGTACTCGCCCTTGGGGTATATAGCAAGACCTGCCAAATATGAGGGAATCTCAAACCTTACCCTTTAAACCACGCTTGCATATAGGATGCGTCAGCTTAGTACACATAAATTTTTGTATATTTTTTAACCGTTAGTCGTGAGATTAGTGAACGAAAGGTCTTATCATACATACTAACTCTTGGTTTGGTAAGTACGGCCAGTGGCTATCCAACCCCACTCGTAGAAATTTCTCACAAAAACTTGTTAGTGAGAATTTTCCTATCACTATTTTTATGAAAAAGCAATTATAAGAGGAGGGAACTTCTCAATTTTTAAAAATATTTTTCTAAATACAAGTTTTTTGAAAAATGAGTCGTTCTCTAAAACGAGTTTATAAAAAAATATTTTTAAAATTGGAAGGTTAAAAGGGTACCCCATGAATTTATATTCCTACCCTAAACTTGTCAACGGGGCTCTCAAGTTGTTGTTGTTGGTCTGTTTTTGCCTAATCACCAAAAAGTAGTTTTTCGATTTTTTTTGTCGAGTTCATAATTTTCGAGAATTATACAACCCATGGTAAAATATTCATTTCTCGTTCAATCCCCGATTTCTTCCTCACATTCTCCACCACATTTAGATTATCTATTGTTAACACTGGCTTAGCTGACCTCTCAGAGATCAAACAAGACGATTCACGAGACTAGACTCACTGCCGATTATGCCTCCTCGTTGTAATACCAAGCTACCGATTGATCAAACTGGGGTCAACAATTTTGAGGTTAACTATAGTGAAGCCTCTTATACAACGGATCCGCCACCTGGTCTTATTTTACCAATCAATCCCGGAGCCCTAACTCTAGAAGCAGCTTCACTAGATGATACAAGATTTGACTTAGTTTATGAATACCTTGCTTGCCACCTGGGCACTAGCCGAACCGAATCAACCGAACCCTAACCCCACTCATAACCAAGATCGAGCTCAATCAATTCCCCTACCTCAGCAAAACATCCCACCAGCTCCCCCACTGCACTAAGTCTCACCAGCACACGATCCTGTTAATGCATGACTCCATCGAGAACATAATAAACTCCGACAGCACCAAAATCCACTCTTTGAGGGACACAAGCCAGATCTGTATATAGGGCAGTATGCCGAATCAGTGGTTGAACAGGCTAAGGAGAATGAGGCTATCACTATGTTGAAGGAACATATAAAAGCTTTGAATCAAAAGGTGATAGATAAAGCCGATGACTTAGCTGATCTCCAAAATCTATTTTTCTTCGCAGAAGTCAGGTTACCAATCAGTTTTAAGCTTCCCAATATGAAAATGTTCTCGGGAAATACTCCTTCTCATCTTCATCTCAAGGTCTGTGTCCGAACTATGTAGTTGTATGGATTGAATGAGACTCATTTAACCTAAGATTTCCATCAAACTTTGACTGGACCGACACATAGCTAGTTTTTAGGATTGGAGAAAGTCAGGGTGATAGATTGGAAGAGTATCGTGAAAGAGTTTATAAAGCACTATAAGTCGAACGAGGAGCTAAAAGTTACCTGTAAGCACCTCAAAATGACTAAACAGCGAGAAAATAAAAGTGTCAGCAACTTCATCATATGTTAGAGAGAGTTGGCATCATAGATGATTGACCAAATTTTTGAGGAAGAGCAACTGGGGTTAGTTGTAAAAAAATTTAAGCTTGAGATCAGAGATGGCATATGGCGACAGTACTTTGAGAAATACAAGGCTTTGAAACACGTGGCCAATGAAACCGAAGAGGAGCTTGCAAAAGCTACCGAGGTTAAAAAAGCTTCGTCCTAATACAAGAAATCTGCTTTTGCTGTTAATCAAGTGTGCTCCTATCAGAAATCGAGTCCTTACCAACGAACCAATTTTCAGTACCCACGAGAGCAAGGGTTTGCACATGGCCAAGGGTTAGTTAATCAAACTTGGAATATTGGGAGAACTAAGGGTCAATGTTTTGCTCACCTTCCAGCCTCATTGAGTAAGACTCTAGCCTCATTACAAGAAAGTGGAATTATATAACCATTGGCCCGCCGGGCCCCTCCCAAGCCGCTTCCTGCTAATTGGAACACCAATGAGCATTGCGAATACCATCAAGGCCAGGGACACAACACTGACCAATGCATATCCCTGAGGCACGCTGTTAAAGATTTGATCGAGGTAGGAAATATCCTGACCTCGAGGCAACAAATATTAAATGAGAGAAGCCCTAAGCAGAGGCAAACAGCACTGCTCCAATTTACTTGAACCATCTTAGAAATAGGGGGAATTGAGAAAGAAATTGAGCAAAATTATAAGGGATAAGGGTAGAATGAGAATTTTTTTTATCAATGTACCAATTTATTTTAGTAATAAAATAAAATCATTTTTTTAATTCATGATTGCCTTTGCTTAAACAATGTTCCTGAAAAAACATGGGCGATGAATCTAAATCGCAGAGCTTGGAGCTACCATAGACACACTGAGGGTGTCGAGAGTACATGCGCTGAGGGTGTCGACAAGAAGACTCGAACAGCTCCTTGAAGACTAGTCTCTTCATCATCATTAACACACATTGAAGTTGTCGAGGGTATATGCACTGAGGGTATCAATGAGAAGACCCGAACAGCTTTCCAAGGCCTATCCTCTCCATTCATCATTCGCACTGAGGGTACTCTACCTACACCATCACAACCTCGTGGCTGTCCTATTAGCAAAACTAGAAATCCTACCTTTAAAGGTAGAATCAAGTTAGCAACTGAAGATCCCCACCTCTCCTAAGAATCAAGCCAATCTCAGAATTTCTCCAAGTCTTTAAGTTTAAAAGAAAACTTGTTCTTTTTGACTAAGTCTATAGTTGAGTCATGCCCCTTTTTTACTTTGTCAAATTTTAATAGTTTTCTCAATTGTCATCAGGCCTCTTTGGTAAGTAATTGGCCTCTTCATAAGAGGATTTAGTAAAGTGTAAGTGTGCTTTGCGAGCTATGCACTTATTAAACTGATCTTTTTGTGAGTGAATTTTGTAAGTAATGTAACACCAAAGTAAAAATTTAATAAATTTTCCCTTGAAAATGGTCATCACAAAAATACATATTGTTTTCCTTCAAGAATGGTATCTCTTGAGGTGTTCTATGTTTCATGGCCTCATAAGCTCAATGCTATCCATG
Organism: Lonicera japonica; assembly: GCA_021464415.1. Taxonomy (NCBI): domain Eukaryota; kingdom Viridiplantae; phylum Streptophyta; class Magnoliopsida; order Dipsacales; family Caprifoliaceae; genus Lonicera; species Lonicera japonica. Next base: position 39,694,509 of record CM038469.1, on the reverse strand, counting down.
GTCTTTAGGTATAAGTGCTAGGCCTACTGACCTTGGTGACCATATATGGACCTTCCCATTTGACAGCGAGCTTTTCATGTTCAGAGATCTTAGTGGCCAGAGTTACTTTTTGGATCACTAAATAGCCTACATTGAGACTTCTATGTTTGACCCTCTGACTATGCCTAAAAAGAGCGATTTATTACACCAAAGTGCAAGTGATCAAGTTATAGTATACTCGGAAAGTTCGAGGTTGAACCACATAGAAGGCAAGGAATCTATTTCTCTAGCTATCTTTCTCAGAAGGAAGAAGGTAAAAGAAAGAAAAGATGATAGAATCGGGGAATAAGAAAGGAAATTAAAAATAAATTAAATCTACTTATTAACTAAACTAAAACTAAGAAAAATATAATCCTAGTGTAACATTCCATATTTTTATATTTTTAAATATGTATAATTATAATATTTTTTTTATGGTTGTGTGATTATGGAGGGAAGTGGTATTTTAATTAATTATGTAGGAGAAGCTTGCTCATTAAGGGGTTTTCTAATAAATTGACACGTGTCCAATGGGAAAATGAATTATATGTTGGAATTTTTATTAGAAGAACACACGTGGCCACCAACATTTTCGGTTGGCTCCTTAGTTTTATGGCCTTACTTTTATTTAGACAACCTTTTGTTATAGTACAAGAGAGGAGGAAAATTTGTGTGGAGATGAAAAAGAAAATAAGAACACAGGTGTAGCTAGTAGATGGAATGAAGTGGCTTTAGTGAATAATTATGGTGCTATTTTTGAGGTAATGGGCTGTATCTAACATGCATCTAAATCTCCAGAGTATTCGTTTGTTGTCATGCCCATTGTATTCTTCTTGAATTCTTTACGTTGATTGAATTCGGTGTATTTGTTTGGCATCACCAATTGGTGTTATTTATTGACGTTGGCTAAATTATGGTGTAACCAATTGGTGCATGGTTAAGTTTACTCGCCAATCAGTTCTAATAAGTTAGTTGTGTAAGGCTTGGAGATAAGTTTTGACGTGGTGAGGGGGGTGAGGCAGATAGTTTTAACATGTCAACAGAAGGACCTGTGTATGAGGCCGGTTGATGATTTGTTGAATTTTTCGGTACCGTTGAATTATTGAGATTGTTGTTTAGAATATTTTATTGTTGATAAAATATTCTATTGAGATGTTTTCACGCCTGTGTGTTATTTATTGACCCCTTTCTTTTTTATGTCGTAAATATTCTCAAGACGGAGTTGATTTTTGACTAGCGAGTCGGGCGCAGTGTAATTTATTATTTCTGTTTATTAGAGGAGAGAGATGTGGTGATATTGTAAATTTTATTTTTACAAATTACTTTGATATAATAATAATAATAATAATAATAATAATAATAATAATAATAATAATAATAATAAGAATAATAATAATAAGAAGAAGAAGAAGAAGAAGAAGAAGAAGAAGAAGAAGAAGAACAACAACAACGAAATGAACAAAATAAGGAAATGATGTATAGAAGGAGGTTCACCCTATATGAAAAAATGAGTTATTCTTCTTTTTGTGAATAGAGCTAAGAGCTCGGGCTGTTTTGTATTATAATGAGTAAGTTTGGATTACAAAGCTAACAATATCTCTCTAATTATTCTATCCTCACAAGATTACAATGAAAGAAGTGCTAAGCCACTCAGAGTATGGTTTTCCTATATTAGGAGCTATGTCGTGTGTTTTTTAGCTCTATTTCTCTGTATCTCTCTCTTGTAATAGAAGTTTGATTGCTTAATCCTTTCTTAGTTGTTGTTTAGTTGTCTTTTGGTTAAAGCTTAGCTGTTGAGGGAAATAAATGCTTCCTATATATATATGATAGGGATGAAACGTGTGGAAGAGCTCTAAGAGCAGGTCTAAGGCCATCTTTTTTAATTACTAATTCTGACATTGCTTCTCTATAGATTTCGATGTATTAAATGCAGTTGGTATGTATTTAATGAAGTTGAGGGAGGTTTTGCGCCTTCTGCAGGGTAGGCGGCAGTCGCCCATGCTTCTGCGTCATCGACTTTAGCTCGGAAAATGAGCTATGTAGGTCGAGCTCTGTAGACCTCTGGCCCCGAATACCACATAGACACTGTTTTAACATTCCCACGAGCTCATTCGAATACGTAGCGTCAAGGTCAGACCTCACAACTCTATTCTGTCAAGCTGGCAGTAATACCGACGTGTCCTCCTGCGATTGGTCCACGAGGTAACACAACTATTTTACACCATTAAATATTGTTTGGGATCATTTTTCTTTTCTTTTTCTTTTGTTGTTGCACCAAAAAAATTGTAATTTTTTAGGATAGTTATTAGACGTGTAATTTTTGTAGTTTATTATAATAATTGTACCTTTTGGACAATTAGGAGATGTCTTCTCATTTTATTGAAGGAAGGGCATTTTTGAAATTAACACTTTATTCCATTCCTATTCCCAATTGAACCAAACATACTGAAAGTTATGTAACATTCTAAGAATATAACATTTATGTCCGAACCAAACATTGGCATGGCATTCAAGATGGTAGGGAAAAAGGTTTCCATGAATCAAATATACTATTTCATTCTCAAAACTCGATCCAAACGAATCCTAAAGTTATTCGATTAACCCTATTTTTATACGTAAATTCATAGATATGTGTATATATATATACCTCGTGTATGCTACATGTCTAGTTAAATTAAATTTGTAATTTGTAGTTGGGGCTAATTAATTCAGTGCATGTATATAATACTCATAAAGTTTTCCCAACAAAATCATGCACGGTCAACCTGGAGGCCACATGTCCTTGACCTAGAAGGTAAAGCCATAAGTTAGCCTCTTTGAAAGTAAAGTGTCGTTTGGTTTATATCAAAGTTATGATAAATTGATACATCTATATCGTGCTAGCATCTTTTTTTTTTATTAGTTAATTAAGAGCTTGATCAGAATTTTCATTAAGAAATATAGTAAGATACACCTGTAGGGGTAACAGTAATCCTATATCGATTCTTCACTACTCTTGACATCATTTGCATCTGCATTTCTGTTGCCGCAAGACGTCGAGAGGTACGCTTATTGTTGAGCTGGAAGTTCATGTGCAACCATGCATGGATATATACCTTCAATTGCACTCTTGGAGGAAAAAGGTAATATTAAGAATCCGTTTGATAATAACATGAAAAAGAAAAATAAAAACAATTGATTTTTGAGAAAAGTTAGAAAATACGTTGAGACATGTGGTGAGATGTCTTCTTATTTTGTGATTTTTTCCATGATTTTTTTTTCTTTGGTGGTTGAGGAAAATAATGCTCCACACAAATTATGAAGGATGGAGGACATTCCTTATAAAATGAGCATAAAATAGAAAGTATTTTATCACATGCCTTATTTATTTTGAATATTCTTATCAAATCAAATGTTTATATTTTCCTTTTACATGTTATTATCAAACAGAATCTAATGTTTCCAATATTGTAATTGCTGCACTCAACTCAATTAAACAATTAAATTTGCACTCGTACTCGCATGATGAACTAGTTAATTAGTGCACACGCATATATGTGTTACCGGTAGTTCAATAACTAATATACAAAGTTTAATTTGAATCGTACATATTCAAATCTAAGCGCCATCCAATTTTGCTTAAATAATCTAATCACGAGTTTAAGCCTCCCACTCATTTCCTAACTAGACTATCTCAACAAATAATTGAAAAGAAAAAGAGAAAGATTGATTTGGATTAGGCCGGTATAATGCGCCATAAAAGTAAAAAGGCTAATCTGATAAAGTTCATATTGCCCAAAAAAATAAAGTTAATATATTAATATTGGTTGAGCCTACTTTTGTACGTTCCTCATGTCTACAATATACAATAATTTCCTAAGAGTTGGCATAGTTGGGTAAATAATATCTTCTTTTTGTACCAGAAAATAAATATCTTGATCTTTTGGTGTCCTACCTCCCCCCCTCACATTTATGCATTTTGTAAAGAACTGTAAGGCTTCGCTTGGTTTACATTTTATGCGAATACAACGTGATTAACTTTGATACAAACCAATAACACCCTGAAAAATAATGCGGAATATTTTAATTATTTTGGATGACAATCGTAAAGAAAGCGAACATTTCATAACAATTTCATTTGCATGCATTATAAACTTTTATATTGAATACAATTTTCATTGTATTATTTTTTTAATAAATCAAATACAATTATAGTTCATGAAATATGCACACTGACACGGTACATGGTACACGAATATGTTACAGTAAGGACGCGTCAACTTGTCAAATTAATCCTAAAAAAATAGGATACGGACATGTCAAGAATATGGCAATAAATATCTTTCTATATGTTTATATATATATATTACAATTTTTATGAAAAATAAATATATATTATACATATGAAGTGTAAAATTTATAATCAAATAATGAATAATTAAGTATATGTATATTATATAAATAATTAAGAAGTTTATTCTACTCCCATACACTTTCGTCTCTAATATTTTACTTTTAACTGTTATAAGCTGTTTTTTAGATTTTTCTCGTAATTAAATTCATTTTGTAAAATAAAATAAAGTTGTATTGTAATATTTTAAAAGTGCCCGTATTTCTTAAATTATAATGTGAATACTGTTGAAGAAAAAGATTTAGATACATGTATTACTCATTTCGTTCTTCTTTTTAAAGTAAAAGGTACAAAATATGTTTTTAATATTTTTAATTAATTTGCATGTACTTGAAATAGGGAACATACTTTGTTTTCTGTAACTTTCCTTAGTGAAAATACTTGCGCGGAAACAAGTTGTACAATTCAAATCCATTCCTTTGAAAACAATGTAATGAAACATGTGAAAGATGGAAAATATTAAACTGTGACCATTTTTACTCAAAAAAATAAGGAAGATATTAGACCAATAGTTTTATGCCAAAATAATTTCGACTCATTTTAAAAGTATTAAAGAAGAATGACTTACTTTAATAAAATAGTATTACTTTGCCAACAGTATCTCTAAAAAAAATAAAAGTCTGATCAAATGTAACTTGTATTTTTAATGTAAAAGACTTTTTTTTGAACAAAATGTAAAAGACTTCAAAAAATATAATTCCAATTACATGTCCCATCATTAGTGAGCGAGTGAAAGTTAATAAGCCCAATAGTTTGTAGGAGACTACCCTCAAAGCCCATGTCTTTTTTTTTGTTGTAATATTTTGCCCCTTTCAAATTTGCGCCATGCTACTACTAATTTTCAATATATATAGGTGCCTTTACAAAAAGTTATTTGGAAGACACTCAAAACAGTTGCAACATTTTGGCTCTTTTTTGATCCAGAATGAAACTAGACTCATAATTTAAGATATTTTAAAAGTAACAATAAAAATAAAAATAAAATTATGATTATTAACTTGCGACTGTGGGGAAAAAAAAAATTTGCCCATGCATCACCATTCAAGTTGCACATGCATGCATGCGGTGCCACACAATTCTAATTTTTAAGGTAATTATATAATATGTCTTACAAATTAATGTATAATTTAATTTTATTTGAAGAACGAACATCATCATCATCCCACAAATCACATAGCCAATAAAATAGCTTGAGTCAACCATTCTAGAAACAAAAAATCTCAAATCTCAAATATAGTTGAGAATAAAGTTAAACAAACCAATCTATGCGCTAACTCATTCCCATTCCGAGGGATGAATTGATAACCTCCTTATAAAAAACGAGGGAACAAATGTCTTAAATTCAAGGCCGGAAATTAATGCCAATTGCACCAACATTTCAGTTCAACATGTCAATATTATTAATGTACAATTTTTTAAATACTATTATTTATGACTAGCTCTACTGTCAAAGGAACCAAAATATTTATTATACTAGATACATCTGGGGTGGATGCGCACACATTATTATTGTGTTAAAATAGTATTTGGTTTTGGCAAAGAAAAAAAATTGCTCAACAATGTTAAAACTTAGTAATAAGATGAAAAATAATAGCAAAAATAATTGACTTGCTTGGGAAGTTGGAAAGTGCGTTGAGTGATTTAGTGAGATAATCTCTTACTTTCTCGCTTTTTCCGTGAAAAAAATATTCTTTAATTAATGGTGGAGAAGAAAAAAATTCCACAAAATAAATGAGGATAAAAGATATCTATAGTCGAAAATAAGCATGATTTAGAAAATATTTCACCACATTACTCAACTTATGTTTCAACTTCTCAGTTCTCACACAAATAATCAAGTATTTTTGCTATCCTTTTTCAAATGGTTATCATTTTTGAATTATTAAATACTTGTTTTTGTACATACAAATGAATCTCAGTAGTTAGATCGGTGATACAAGTTTTACAAAAGAATTCCAAAGAAAATAAAAATCCGAAAAAATGTCTGCCTCACCTTATCTTACCTTACATGTACATATATAATATGTTTTGTTTTCTCAAGTATGTATTCTTATAATTTATAGATTTGCTATCCAGACTTCTGTAATAAAAATTCTTGTGTAGGCCTCCGGCTTTCGCGCATGTATTATTCATACTATAATCCAAGCTTGATTCATGACAAGGTTATCGACATAAAACTCTAAAGTGATCAATCAATTAAAATAAAGGATTCAAATAGAGGAACAGTCAACACCTAAAATACCCAGATAATGAAATCAATCTAAAAATTTTGTCTTTTGCCGTGTCGTATATTGTTAGTGGAAGAGATTGATTTCATGAAGGATATATGACTGAATAAACTAAAGAGATACATTCCTAAATAATCACTTAATTTTTCATTTTTGTCCATTCTTTTCTTATATTACATGTCTAATACCTAATTCTCGTTTATTGAGTTGTTATCTTGAAAGATTTGATTTTAGAAAGCCTGACCCATTAGCTTCTTTGTAGGTTGTGGCAATGCTGGTTGACATTCAGGACGAAAGGATAAAAGGTTCGGAATTTATTGTTGTAAATCAAAAAAAAAAAAAAAGAAAAAAAAAAGAACAATTCGGAGTCATCAAACAATCTTTTGCGACTTGTTCACTTCGATCTATATAACATACTTACATGCATTTTCTCTCATATGCAAAGTTAGGATTATGGGCAAACTTTTTGGTGAACATGTTCTCTTGATGTTGTTCATTTTATTAAATCAACATGTCAACATGGTAGGTACTAGAATGATCGATCTAGTGATGTGCCCACGTGATAATGGAAATGTAATAAATACTTACACGTAGCACTTGGTGGTTTGGGGTATCTATATGTCGATATTATAATTAAAGATAAAATTAAATGTTATGAAACGTATATATACTGTTGCATTCATATGATGTGCTTACATTGAAACAACATGTGCGCACTATATGAAATGAGTAGTTGGTTTCAAAATCATAATGTGATCAATGGTTCATTGGAAAAGTTGAAATGCCCATCCAAATAAATTTGCACCACATATAAGGAAATACTCTTTATCGAGTCTCTTGGTCGTTCCAATTTTATCATGAATTCTAATTTTCGTCGCTAAAGGAATGCATTATATAACGAAGTACAAATTTTCAACTGCTAATGGAGAACATTTGTGATGAAAATGTGTTTCATCACAAATATTTCGTCGCTCAAAGTGCAAAAATTTGAGAGAAAAATGTATCTTTGTTATTATAAATATTTCGTCGCTAATTGAGCATCACAATGGAAAAAAGAAGGGGTTCGAGGAAAATCCTAATCCATAACAAATCATTTAAAAGTTCAGAGGCCACACATAGTTACGTTGATTGGTCATGTTAAATACCAACAAGGTAATTAAATAGAACAAAAAATCAAGCCTCTTGGTCCAGTGGTATAAGGCTGCCACTAGGACAATCTTAGGATCGACTTGGAGCTCTCAAGGTCGACTCCCGGCGTTGTCAAAATAATGTTTGGCCAGCGGCAGCCACGCTCCGAGAACGGGGATTAGTCGAGGTGCGTAAAAGTTGACTCGGACACCCCATGGGAAACAAATAATAATAATAATAATAATAAAACAAAAAGTTGAAAACCATAACTTCTAAGTTCTAATAATAACCTAAACTCTTTTTTTTATATTTTATTTTAATAAACATAATCCGAATAAGATATATCAATCTATAGTATTATCTTCAACTAAAATAAGAAATGTATATATATATATTCCCCATCATGTTGAGTGGTTCAATGATTAGGATGGATGCGGTGTATATATTGCCATGTTTTATTGGTGTTCCAAAGGTGGGTTAAGGGGCCTCTTAGGTGTTAGGCGTTGCCTGAGTGCTCTCATTAGTGCTTAGACGAGTGATTAGGCGCCATAATAAATTAAGTGGATTTAGACGTGTGCGTAGACAGGTTGGGTGGGAGATTGGCGGATAGACTTGCTTTATTTATTTTTTTATTTTTTTAAGGAGCTACCTATTTCTCTTTTTGTTAAAAAATTATAAAAATAGATACAATCTATCAACCATCATAAGTAAATTCATCTTTCATTCTTCTAATTGAAACAAAACACTAGCCAACAACTACAAGTACTAAAAGATGTTCAAGAAGAATTCGATTTGACTAGTTACAAACACATCATGCCACCATACTTTCTCAATCTAATCTTGAACTTTCTTCTTATTTTTCTTTTATTGTTGCATTTTCTTTTCATTAGCTTTTTATTATTAATTATTATTATTGTTGCTGCTGTTTAAAATAAATTGAAAATTTCATATAGATGTAACCATGTATTCAATTTTGTTTTGGACAGTAAATTTAGTGACTATATTTCACTTGTTTGTATTTTTTACAAGTATTATATATATATATTTATTTTTAAAAAAAAAATTAAAAAAATAACCACCTAGCGTCTAGCCCGCGCCTAGGCGCTCTGGGTGTTAGGTGCTCTATGACCACCCTAGATTCGTCCAGTATATTTTAGAACGTTGTGTTTTGTAGAAAAGTAGTGACTTCCATTTTGGAGGATTCAAAAATTTGAAGATTGTGGTACATGTGCTTTATTAATTTTGCCATTTTAGCCATGTTTTGGGGTTTGATAGGAGCGGTCCCTACTCTTATTTTAAAACTTAAGCCCAAGAAAAAGTACTATTTTTTATAAAGGTCATTTTTATTTAATAAATGGTGTTACCAGTATCTCATTTTCGGCAATATGTTGTTATTATTGTGTGTGCTTCTCGGTCACATTTTGTTGACAATAATAAACCAAATCAAAAATATTTCACTGAGAAAATATAAATAATTAATACTATTTTAAATAGGTTGTGATGTGTATAAGTAGATTAATACAATTTATAATATTAAAAATATTATAATATTTAATATTATAATATTTAATATTAAAAATATTTATAATATTTAATATTAATATTAAAAATATTAAAAATATTATAATATTTAGTGAGGTTAAGGTACATCTACGACGGTTTGAAGATTTTGGTCAGAGTTGGACCCGTAGTTTTTCCAAGTAAAAGATACCTATTAATAGTACAATTTGTGTACACGTACTAGGTGAGGAGGTTATCATGTTTCTTTAACAAAAGGTGTGTTTTACTCTATATTAAATGTATGATTAATTTTCGTTCGTGAATTTGAATATGTTATTGGCTGTAATAATTTTGTATCGGTCAGAATTAAAACTTGAAATGTCTTTGAATCATACGATTTAATAAGCCGATGATAGGCTGGATCCAAATCTTTGAAATGGCTTGTCCATGAAAATGATACGTATTAGCTGGGGCAAGCTTAACCACAAAATAGTAGATTACGGTCCTCTCGTCACGAAGAGCACAACATGTAGGCAAAATAGACACGGGGAAAAGAGCCACGAGGCAAAAAAAAAGGTAGAATAATGCTGTTTATATATGTCTTAAATTAATATCATTAATTATTTCTATTGGACATGATTAATGTAATAAATTTTACAACAACAATAAATAATGTGTATTCTTTTAATTGAGTCCTAGAAGTTTTGACTCACTCAACGATTTGATTATATATCCTAAAAATATTGCTAATTTTTATTATTTGAGTCTTTGAAAGGTAGATTTAATTAGGAGGACAAGGTTATTAAACACAATTTTAAATTTGATTTGGGGTTTTGATATAATATTGCTAAATTTGATGAGTTTTATTTTCTTAATTAGACCATTGAAGATATTATAACTTTGTTTACTAGTATCACTTTTTAATACATTTATCATATTGTGAAACGAAAGTAAAATTCTTATTTTAACATATTCAAAAAAAGTAATCAACTCTTACTTTAAAACAAGTTTATGTAATCAATGATAATAATAATTTTATGTTGAAAAATTATACTGTCATTTTTTAATTTTCTTTGAGGCGACATATACCATATACAAACAAAGGTCTCAATGCCTTATCTAATGATGTGGATATGGGCACTGAAACAAGGAAGAGCCACGAGTTCTAAGGTTTACAAAGCCAATACGGCTAAGTTAGTCCAAAGCAGTATGATTTGAGGGGGCTGTTTTGGAAATTTGAAAAGGACAAGTCAATTGGCTTAGTCATGGAGGAATATTATACCCATTTTTTCCAGCTTTAATTTATTTATTTTAAAAATAAATAAATAAGAGAAAGCGAGTAAATTACGTAATGGACTGACTTGGGCTGTGTTTGATTATTATAAAGGCAGTTGGAGGATTAGTTTGCAAAAAAAGCAGAATAAAAATTAAATGGAGAAATTATAGTTCATTTTTATAATATTTTTGATATAAATAAAATGCCTACACACAAAATAAAAAAATTAAAAAAAATTGATTTTCGACCATTATCTCTGCTAATCAAACAAGCACATATATAATATTATATTTAAATAGAAGACTCTTTTCATAAAAAGTAGTCAACAGTGCTTTGAGTGATCAAACCAAACACAACTTAATATTATATTTAAAGCATTTCTAGAAGGGGGGGTTTGGTGGTTTAGTAAACGTAGTGATATGGACAAAAAAGAAGTTAACATGGTAGTAATCTTTTTTGAGCTACGTTATACCTTGTACGTATTATATAAATTGTACATTTACCAGGTACAAGAACTATTTTAGCCTTGTTAAACCACCCTTATCACAATAATTTAGATTTGAATTTGAAATTTAGGATATGCTTAATTAGGTTCTAATCTGATGTAACATGTAGCTTGAAAAAGACTTCCATCTATTAATCTCTATTTAATGAACCCATAAATACTCTAGACCAGTTCAAATTAGCTTCTAACAATAAAATCCTTCTTCTAGTGGAGTCTCAAAATCTCAATCACTCAATTTGAAATTAATGGTCCAAATTGCATGACTTTACCCTCTAATATAATTTCCAGCCGGATATAGAAAAGCAAGTTAATCAAGCTCAGCTTAGTTGGAAACTAGTTTAAGATCGGATTCGAAGCTGGTCAAAGCTGGTCATATTTATTGAACATCATTTGCAGTAGATTTTGACTAATTCTTTCCAAAAAGAAGGAACTAAAGAGAACTAATTTCAGCTTATCTATAAATTTCTTCTGCTATAAGATAAACGTTTGTCATCAACATAAACAAATTACTAGAGATTATCAGATAGGAGTAATGGAGTCTTACTCCCATAAATAACTCAATTGTTTTAATATAACTTTAGTATATTATAATTTTGAATAGGGCAAACTGCATATACAAGTTAATGAAATTTGGGAGGCTATATTTTGTCACGTTTGGATGATATCAGAAAAGATGCTTGTACAGAGCGCGGCTGGCCGCCGCCTGGCCATGCAGCAAAGTTACAAAAACCAGACAGTGCCCTACAACAAACTGAGCTTATACATACATATATATATATATATATATATATTTCCTAGTTCTACTACTTGACAAATTAAACCCACCAGCAGTATAATCTCTTCGTGCTTCCTTGCCCATCATTTTACTCTGTCTTCTATATATATTTGTTTATCTCTCTCCAGCTAGCTAGAACATACAAAATACACACAAATGGAGGACCACCCACAACATGGTTACTCAGTTACCATACCCCTCCTGTTTGGCAATGAGGATAAGCGGCAGCAAGAGGCCGAGGAGGTGGAGGATTCACTTGGTGGTCATCATTCCTCCATTAAAGGCACCACCTCCTTTTTCAAAACCTGCTTCAATGGTCTCAATGCTTTGTCAGGTTCTTTTTTTTCTTCTCCTTCTTCCTTCCATTCCATTTTATGAACTAATGTTGTCCAATTCCGAAGTTTAGAATTTATGTTCCCAAACACACCCTATATATATGTGATTCTTACGCTTGAGCCCTCTGTGAAAACTTGTTTCCGTTCTGGATATATCAGTGGAGTTGGTGATATTCAATTATGCAGTGTAACTCGTTGCATTGAGTTTCAAACTTGCAAAACCTCTCACTTTGAGAGGAGTGAACCTTATCAAGTTATACCAATCAATTTGAATGGACTAACAAAAACCCGGCCACAGCGCTAGACCATACCCTGTTTTTGAAAAATGAAACTCGAGCAATATCTTCTAATGCAATTGGATTATAAAACTACTATGTCTATTAAGAACATCCACAACAGAGTAAAAATGTAGGATAAATATGATGAATTAATCTTAAAATACTATAAGGTAAAGGATATAAGTTAAATTTGGCTAAGTTCCTTGTTTAGGACTCAAATGGATACATGGGGTCTGTTTGACTCCCAAATGGACATCAGTTGTCTGTTTGGTATATATCATACCAACACCTTGTCCATTTCAATTTAGCAGAAAATCTCTTCTCTTTTACTATCATATTTTCGTGCTCAGCCAAGTAAGTAGTATTTCTTTATACTACATACTATACAAGATAAGCAGTGCTGCGGATGCTCTAAGATGCAATAATTTTTTTAAGAAAGTACTCCAAAACTTGACCAGAATGCGTATGGTCTCTGGGAATGAACATAGGAAAATTTTCTCATGATTTCGAAGAGGCAAAGGGTTACTTTTTGAATGATAAAAAATGTTTCCCCACTCTCAGTTACAATATTTCAGCGTTATGCCATCTTATATATATCTATCCCCATCATGTTAATTGAACCATTCCTATGATTCATTTTTCATGCATAAGTGCTAATATTGCTATCACAGTTCATACAATATCGTCAGATTTTCAACATAATTTTAGTGATAGGCCAAGTGAACTTAAATTCTCTGTGCTTTGTTTTCTCAGGAGTGGGGATACTGTCAATCTCGTACGCGTTGGCCTCGGGAGGGTGGCTAAGTTTGTTGCTTCTTTTCATTATCGCCACCTCAACTTTCTACACGGGCTTATTAATCAAAAAATGTATGGATGTCGATCCAAACATAAGAACCTATCCCGACATTGGATATTGTGCATTTGGGACAAAAGGAAGGATAGCGATATCCATCATCATGAATCTTGAGCTGTACTTAGTTGCGACGGGATTCCTTATCCTCGAAGGAGATAACCTATACAACTTGCTTCCAGCGATGGGATTCAAAATAGGCGGGATTAGTATTAGTGGAAGGCAAAGCTTTGTGGTGATTGTTGGTATTATTGTTTTGCCTACTGTTTGGTTGAACAACTTGAGTGTTCTTTCTTATATATCGGCCAGCGGAGTTCTAGCTTCTGTTATAATCCTTGGGTCAATTTTGTGCGCCGGCGCATTTGATGGAATTGGTTTTGAGGAAAAAGGGGAGCTAATAAATTGGAATGGAATTCCAACTGCCGTTAGCCTGTACGCATTTTGCTATTGTGCTCATCCACTTTTTCCTACACTATACACTTCTATGACAAACCAAAGACAATTCTCCAAGGTAAAACAACCACTTTGAAAGATGATGGCAAATCCAAAAAATTAGGCTCTGTTTTCTTATTGAGAAATGCTATAAAGCCCAAAACATGTCCCAAAAATTATAGGCCAAATGAATTTCAGCCGTACATGTGCACTTGAATTGGGGAGAGAGAAAGTTATGAATGGTTGAGATTCATTTGTACTTGCTTTTTCTTTTGAGTTGTGCTTTTGGATTTTTTGGGGCTACATACCATTGCTCATAAATGCAAATATATAGGTTTATACATGTAGCTTGAAATATGCTATGAAGCACATACACGGGTAAAGTGTCTTATCTGGTACGAAAATGAGTACAAAATTTTTTAAAAAACCAATACACAGATACAACAAGACACGCACACACACACACATATATGATAATATGCATTATGCGAAGTCATATATCCGAAGAACACTACTACCAAAAAACCTAGCGTATTTCTTTCAAAAGAAAAAACATGGGCTAAGTTGTTGTTGCTTCAGTTAACAAATATGTAATAGAAGAAGGGAGGATCTCATACTTGTGACTATGAGTAGACTGAAGAAGAGGGAAGATCGGGAAATATGATATGGTCGATGATGATGAGAGGATTGCGTTTGAGCGGCATTGAGAACGTTAAACCTATTTTTTTTGTTTTGATTGATAATTTATGTTGGGATGAGAATATATCTTATGTCTAAATATACTTTTAATTTGAAAAGCAAAGGAAAAGAAAAAGACACCTAAGTATTGTTATATTACAAATTGAACCCTTTTTTTTATTTTTCACCTAGCAGTGTCTAGGAAGTACCCGTACTCGTGTTCTAGCCGTGCCCATAGATTTTTAAATATCTATTATATTTGACACACCACGTGGTGTGTCTATGCCGTATCTGTACCCGTTTCCACGCCATGTCCAAACGGGTACTTTAATTTGCCCAAACTGATGTACCTTTGCTTCCTAGGAAATATGTGATTGTCTTAAGAGGACGATCCTCTTTTTAAGCAAAGGATGAATTTCTTTTATGTTGTAGAGATATTTTCTATGCAGAGTAAATCATCTCTACAAATTTCATCAAAAAAAACTTCAATCAAGAAGTAGAAGTATTGAAAAGTCGAGATATATGCGCCTTTTCAATTGTTGAAACTTTTTATAGTCATCTTAATTCCTTCTAGATTAAATTCTTTGATTCTTCTTTATTCTCAACCTAAATTATATAAAAATGTTCATCCATTTAGTTCTCACAATAGACCGTCCTTTTTCTTAAAAGGAGGACAATTCTCTCTATAGAAAGGCGTGTATATATATGTATGTGTGTTTAAACTAATGAATGTTACTTTATTCTCCTACAATGCAGGTATTGCTCCTGTGCTTTGTCTTCTGTACCGCAACGTATGCATCAATGGCAGTTTTGGGTTACCTCATGTTCGGTTCGAACATAAATTCACAAATAACCTTAAATCTTCCAACCAGAATGATGAGCTCAAGAGTGGCCATTTGTGTCACTTTGGTCAATCCGCTAGCCAAATACGCGCTAATGGTAACACCTATTATTAACTCTATTGAGAACCGGTTTCGATGTTATTGCACTAAAAGACCATTTAGCCTTCTGATTAGAACCATCTTAGTTACCAGTACTGTTGTTGTAGCACTGGCAGTCCCCTTCTTCGGTTATCTAATGTCTCTTGTTGGAGCTGTTCTAAGTGTCACAGCGTCGGTTTTGCTTCCGTGCTTTTGCTACTTGAAGATTTCAGGTAATTATCGAAGATTTGGGTTTGAATTAGTGATTATAGGGGGCATTGTGGTAATGGGTGTATTGGTTTTAGTAATCGGAACGTACAGTTCTTTGGCACAAATAATACAGCATCTTTAAGCTGTAAGATTATCCTGTGTACCGATTATAAAACAATGAGTTGGGTAATCCAATCAAATTTTGTTAGAAGGTAACATATAATTTTTCTCAGTGATTGTGTTGATGTAAAACTCTTGTAGGATGGACATCAAAATTTAGGTTTATTGTGTACCTTTTTTCCTATACCAATATTGTGCATTCTTTTGGAACTGAGGCGATCATGTAAAAAATGTGTAACAATACATGTACCAACTTAAACAATTAATTAATAGTTAAATGATACGTCAAAAATTTCATTGATCAGTAACTTAAATAAATAATCCTCTGTAATCAATGCCATTTTCGACATCTCATGTAGACTAATAATTTGATCATTTGAGTTGGAATGTGTGCATGGGTGGAACTAGGGGTTGGCCCTGCTGGGCTGCAGCTCAGCCCAATAAGTTATTGTTCCAATTTTAAAGCTAGCCCAGTCTGGTCTTCCGTAAGATGGCCCATTCAGTGGCGTTTGTGCTTTCTCGATCAATCCTTCTTTTTCTTTTTCTTCTTCTTACGTATTTTACTTATTTTCTCTTCAAAAACCAATTTTAAACACCCCCCTCCCTCCGCTTTCTCTCAATACAGCAGCTCTCACTTTGTAAAAGCTCAAGTATTTTTTCTTCTGGAAAACTAAGATTTGAAAATTTTGAGCTAGATTTAAAATTCCAAAATTTATGAGTTATATAATTATTATTTATTATTAGTGGTACACAGATAAATCCATTGTTTATATTTAGAGTTTTTTTTAGAGATATTAAAAAATGGAGTTGTACGAAAAAGTTTTATGCCAAAAAACCAAAAAATAATATATTTGTAAATTAAAGACTTATATTTGACCAAATTCCAAAAGAAGTGCAAAGTTAATTTTGCAGTAAAGTTTTAAATTGTATTTTTTATGGAATCATGCAAAATTAAGTTTGCACTACATGTTTGTTAACATATTATTATAAATAAGTGTTTAATTGACAATGCTTTATAATAATTTTAACAAATTACATATTCAAAACTTATTTATTAATAAAATGCACAAATTTTGTTTTTTTTTGAAATTGTGCAGAGTTAAGTTTGCACTCTTTATTTTCTAAAATATTACTATGTATGTGTGTTTATTTGACATTGTTTTAAAGTTTTATGAATGAAATATAAGAATATACTTGTTAAAAAATATAAAAGCATCATGCAAAACAAATTTGTATTAAATTTTTTTAATTGCAAAGTTAAATTTGCACAAAACACAATTTTGTGCAAAGTTAAGTTTGCACTCGATCAAAACCCGTATTTTAAAACACAATTGATAAACAAGTCCTTATTTCATAATGGTAATGATATCTAAGCCCTTATCTCTAAAAAATATTGTTCATTGATTTTTTTGCGAAAAACATTATCATGCAAACTCTTTTACCTCATTTCTAGTTGTGACTTTTTTTTTTAGAAGTGTAGGTCTAAATCTCTTCCCTTTAACTATAAATACAGAAACTCACCCCACTCAAGGTGAGATTTGAATACAGGATCTCCCAAATTTAGGTGGGTGCCTTTACCACTAACATGTCCGCCTTTGACACAAACACAAATTATGGAGTTTGAACAACCATAACTTCTTAGCTGCATTTCTCCGAACGCGTACGCATGCAAAAATAATCGCCCAAGAAGACCAATAAAAAGTGAAGTGAAGAGTGTTGCACGCACCTTGATTAAAAACAGGTGGGGGAGTACATTAAGTATAGTTTGACAACCAAAGTGTCAAGATTGGGCCATAAATCATAAATGAAAGTGAATCTCTAATTTTCAAATAACTCATTAGCTAAATTTATAGGAAGTAACATTCCAAAAAATAACTCTGTGCATAATAAAATAAAAAAATTAAAAACATATAAGTAAAGAGTAGTTGGTTCAAAAGTATAGTTAAACAATTGTAGTGTTTTAGGTATTTCTAATTTGATTTCGGTATTCAAGTTTTGGGCTTTCTTTGTTTTGCATTTTCAGTGTCTCAGTTTTAAAACACTAGAATCAAAGTTGTAGGAGGGTAGTGTGTGAGGGTAGGAATAGATGTGCCCTACCTGCGTGGAATCAATCAAGATGACCAAAGCAATTTGAGAGATATGCATATATATATATATACATATATGAAAATTTTCAAGTAAAGACCAAGTTTAAGGACCAAAAAGAAAAGGAAAAAAAAACGTGAGAGAGAGAGAGAGAAGAAAAGAGGTCCCCAGAGCACCCGTGGTGGTTGCTGGTGAGTGGTGGAGTTCCGGCAAGGATTATGTAAGTGTATGAAATCGGAACTTAAGCATGATATTCATTTTAGTTTTTCTTATTAAGTTATTGGGCAACCCAATGATAACCCAATAACAATGGGTTCTTATTGGGTTGACCCAATAAGCTAACGGGTTCGGCTGGTTTCGGTTTTTAACAAATGGATCCGGTTGCCCAATAGTAACCCATCCTATTTTGCCACTTGTATTGGTAAGCCACATGGGGGCATAAGTGTGATGGTAGCTGCCCCTTGGACCAGTAGGCCAAAGGGTATGAGGCAGTAGGGAGGGTTCCTCTACCAAAGCCAACCTGAAAACAGGGCCAGTAAAAGCCATCAAAATCTGGGTAAGGGTCCACACACAAAAAAGAAAGGAAAACAAGTAGATAATAGTCACAATCAACTTAATTAAGTGTGTATATAGTTCAAGTAAATATTAACTTATGCATGAACATTTTACATGTAGTCAATGCATGATATACTTTTTCACATTAATGCGTCTTAGCTGGGTACTAGTGAAAACAACTTTGGTTACAAAAATACATAGCCGTTAATGGTACTAGGCAGTACTAGCAGTAGTATGTGTAGAAGTGGAAATGTTAAAATCATGTCATTTAAGGTGGTTAGGTCTAGTAGTATTTTTTGTCCATTTACAATTTAAATATAAACATATGAAATGAAGATGTCTCTTCCACCAACTTCTCTCTCTCTCTCTCTCTCTCTACAAACATACGCAGGCCGAAGCATCAGATGGTTACTCTGTTATCATACCACTCCTGATTGGCAACGAGGATAAGCAGCAGCACAAGAACATTGCAGGCAGTAACATCTCATTTTTAGAACCTGTTTCAATGGACTCAACGCTATGTCAAGTATTTTCTATATAGTCATGTACCATTTTGGGCCATGATTTTAGAATGAGATGATTGGATAATATTGGCCTTTTGATTTTATCCACTTCTATTAACATATGCTTTCCAATGAGCATCCTCTATTTTTCTTCTGAGAAATATCTTGAAAGGAGTATTCTAAGAGACTAATTCTTATTATGAAAACTGAACTAAGTTCTCCCTCTCTTTCATTTCTCAGGAGTAGGGATATTGTCAATCTTTTACACATTGACCTCTAGAGGGTGGCTGAGTTTGTTGCTGCTTTTCATTATCGCCACCTCAACTTTCTACATGGGCTTATTAATCAAAAGACGTATGGATGTTGATCCAAACATAAGACCCTATCCCAATATTGGATATCGCGCATTTGGGACAAAAGGAAGGATAGCGATAACCATCATCATGAATCTTGAACTATACTTAATTGCAACTAGTTTCCTTATTCTTGAAGGGGAAAACCTATGCACATGGCTTCTAGTCATGGGATTTGAAAGTGAAGGGCTTAGAGTTAGTGGAAGAGAAACTTTTGTTGTGATTTTGGGATTATTTTTTTGCCTACTGTTTGGTTGAAAAACATAAGCGTTCTTTCTTAAATATCGGCCACCAGAGTTCTAGCTTCTATTATCATTCTTGGATCAATTTTGTGGGTTGGCACTTTCAATGGCGTTGGATTTGAGGAGAGGGGAGGCGCTATAAATTAGAATGGAATTCCAACTGCTTTTAGTTTATATGCATTTTGCTATTGTGCTCATCCACTTTTCCCTACCCTATACGCTTCTATGACAAACCAAAGGCAATTCTCCAAGGTAAGGCAACCTCCTTCAAAGATAATTAATGGTAAACCCTTACTGCTGGCAAGGTTGAAATTTAGCTTAGCCGCAAGGCCACTTATCACTTCTCTCTTTAATATATTTTTTAGGTTACTTATATTCGAGTGGTATAGGCATATCGTGTGCATTAAACTAGTATACGCATAAATGGACTGTTTAAAGGGTGCCATCTAAATTAATGAATTTCACATTGTTGTTCTATATTGCAGGTATTGCTCCTATGCTTCATCTTTTGTATGGCAACTTATGTATCAATGGCAACTGTGGGCTACCCCATGTTTGGTTCCAATCTACATTCACTTAAATCTTCCAACAGAAAGGATCAGTTCAAGAGTAGCCATTTGCGTCACTCTCGTCAATCCATTAGCTACATACACACTAATGGTAACGCTGATCGTTAACTCTATTGAAAATCGGGTTTAATGCTATGGCAATAGAAGAGCATTTAGCTTGTCGGTCAGGACCTCCTTGGTTACCAGCAGTGTTGTTGTAGTGCTGGTAGTCCCATTCTTCGGGTATCTGAAGTATCTTGTTGGAGCAATTCTAAGTGTCACAACTTCAATTCTACTTCCTTGTTTGTGCTACTTGAAGATATCAGCCAACTATCAAAGACTTGGATTTGAATTGGTGGTCATATGTGGGATTGTACTAATGGGTGTTTTGGTTTTAATATTAGAATATGGTAGAATATTTAGATATGGTAGTATATTTAGATATGGTATATGTATAAATGGCATAGTTGACTACCACCATGATTCCTAGAATCATGGGATATTATTATTGTTTCTATGTAAAGCTCATTCAATCCCTATTTAAGGGACCTTTGTACTCATTCATCAATACAACAATATCAATTAATTCTCTCATCTTTCTCTCTAATCGTCAACATGGTATCAGAGCGAAACACAACCACAAAACCCTAGCCGCCCCACCACCACCACCACGCAAACAACCCACATATCACCTTACAACACCATCCTAAACCCTAAACCTATCCTACAACGCCCACAGCCACCCACACACAACCGGATCACACTTCTGTGCATTCGTCCATCGCCTACAAACACCCATTCAAACCAAAGATCACACCTACGTCCTCGTCTTCAATAGACGATTCAGAATCCGTTTGAATCACCTCCATACGCCCCCGCACGCGCCCTCACGCGCCGCCACCGCCAACCAGATCTCCGCAGCGCTTCGTCCACGCGCCCAGTCACTGCACCCGCTACCACGTCAGCCCTAGTGCCACGTCAGTTGCCACGTCAGCCCTACTGCCACGTCACCTGGCCACATCATCAGCCACGTCAGCCCTACGGACACGTCATCAGCCACGTCACTTTGACCGCTGACCGTTGACCGTTGACCAATAGAACCCTTTCTGGCATTTTTCGACGTCCTGAACACAACCGCGGCCTCAGAATTTTCAGATTCAACCCCGATCACTAGGTACTCTGTCTTATTTCAATGGATTCCAACACCACTTCATCCACAAAGGATTCCCCTCTCATCATTCAAACTGAGGGCTCCTCATTCAATATCGGCCTACTACTAGATGAGACTAATTATGATATATGGTCTCAACTCATGGAAATGCACATTGCGGAGAAACAAAAATTCTCCTTTATTCAAAGTTCAGCCTCAATTCCGAAAGAAGGAACACCAGAGTTCGATAAATGGTACCCCGATAATCAACGAGTCAAACGCTGGCTCTTAATGTCCATGAGACTAGAAATCATGAAACGCTACATTCGCATTCCTACAGCACGAGAAATCTGGAAATCATTGTCTACGGCATTTCATGATGGGGCTGATGAACTACAGGTTTTTTCTCTGAACCAACAGGCCTTTTCCGCCAAACAGGGTGGGCGACCAATATCTGAAGTTTATGGGGAGCTGACAGAAATATTCAGCGAGTTGGACCATCGTGATAAGGTAATTATGGAAAGTCCTACTGATGTAGAGTCGTACAGGAAGTCAGTTCAACGCTTGAGAGTCCACATTTTTCTTGCCGGGTTAGATAATGAACTCGAACAGATCAGGGGTGAGATTTTGCGAAAGGATCCAATTTCAGAACTAGAAGAGGTCTATGCTCTGGTTCGTCGTGAAGTTCTTCGACGACAAACAATGAGCCCAGCAACAGATACTGTGGCTATGGTAGCCCGTAATCAAGCCCCTTCCAATTCCAATTGGCGAAATTCAGAGAAGCGATCTGGTAACCGGCCAAATGACTCTCGGGGCTCCAATTCCAAATACCCTCCATGCTCTGTCTGCGGACTTACCGGACACTCAAAAAAGGCCTGCTATGAAATCGTTGGCTATCCTGATTGGTGGAAGGATACTCGCAATCGTAAAACCGGTCCAAACACAGAGGGAGGTAACAAACAGGCCTCAGGCTTACTCACCACCACAGGTACATCAGGTATGGCTTTAAATTCTGTCTCTGTTTTGAATAATACATGGGTCATTGATTCTGGTGCCACTGATCATATGACATCTAATTCAAACATGATTGCTCCCTTAATTCCATCACCTCAGACCTTTGTTTCCACAGCCAATGGTGCTCCAGTTCCTGTAATAGGAAAAGGATCAATCAATCTATCAGACACCATGAACCTAAGCTCTGTCCTAGTAGTACCATCCCTCAATTATAATCTATTATCTGTTGCTCAAATAACTAATGCCCTACACTGTATTGTCATATTTTGGCCTTCTTATTGTGTTTTTAAGGACATTCAGACGAAGCAGACGATTGGTTGTGGCGTTAGACGCGTAAAATTGTACTACCTGGACTTGGAGTTGAACAGTACAGATCGTTTGCACAAAGCCTTGAGCACTAGTACATCTGAAAAGAAGATTGTCGATGAACTTTGGTTATGGCACCGTCGGTTAGGACACGCATCGTTTAGTTACTTAAAGAAATTATTTCCCAGCTTAACTAATAAAGTTAGTTCTTCGGTTTTTCATTGTGAGCCTTGTGAACTGGCTAAGAGCCATCGTATTTCATTTAAACCTTCATTAAATAAAAGTTCAGTTCCATTTATGATTATTCATTCTGATGTATGGGGTCCATCTCACATTTGCTCTTTAAGTGGTATACGATGGTTTGTCACATTTATTGATGATTGCACTCGAATGACGTGGGTTTGTCCCATGAAATCCAAAAGTGAAGTTAGTCGTCTGTTCCAAGAATTTCATACACAGATCCGTACACAGTATAACGCTACTATTCAAATTCTCCGCAGTGACAATGGTGGTGAATATATGAGTACAGAGTTACAGGACTTCTTCAAACTCAATGGGATCATTCACCAAACTACATGTCCTTATACACCTCAACAGAATGGGGTTGCCGAACGAAAAAATCGTCATCTGTTGGAAATAGTTCGGGCATCATTGATTGGCGCTCACACACCAACCTCATATTGGGGCGAAGCGCTGTCCTCGGCTACCTATTTGGTAAATCGCATTCCCTCCGCTACACTTGATTTTCAGACACCCTTCGAAGTTCTAGCTAAGTTTGTCTCGGCCCCTGCCGTGTCCAATCTTCCTCCACGGGTGTTTGGGTGTGTCACATTTGTCCACTTACCAAAAGAACAACGACATAAGCTTGAACCTCGCGCTCTCAAGTGCGTCTTTGTCGGGTATGCGTCTTCTCAGAAAGGGTATCGGTGTTATCATCCTCCTACACAGAAACTGTACGTCACCATGGATGTTACGTTTCATGAAGAAACTATGTACTTTGACAGGACTAAACTTCAGGGGGAGCACTATAAGGAAGTTCAGTCATTTGGGAATGTCAATGAGGAAGAGACAAGCTCAATAACGGTAGTACCACCATTAACCGCCGAGATAACAGAAACAACAGAAATTCTTTCAAATGAAGTTGAGTCGTCTCTGTCTCTGCATAACGCAAACAACCAATCGTCCACTTCAAATATCCCTGAAACTGAGGTCTCCCAGGTATCTCCTTCTATTCCTATAAAGAAACTTCTTAACCGAACAAATAGAGGTGTACCTAAACCCACATAGGACCCAGATTTTACCAGTAAAGCCAAATACCCCATGAGTAATTATGTGTCGTATGATCAGTTAACTGCATCTAACAAATCTTTTGTGAATCAATTATCTTCTGTATCTATTCCTAACAGTGTGCAGGAAGCCTTATATGATTCTCAGTGGAAATTGGCAATGGATGAGGAGATGAAATCCTTGTTGAAAAATGACACATGGGAGTTAACCGAATTACCAGTAGGAAAGAAGAAGGTGGGTTGCAAGTGGGTGTACACTGTGAAATTTAAAGCAGATGGTACAATTGAAAGATTCAAGGCGAGACTAGTTGCAAAAGGCTACACACAAACACATGTGATTGATTATCTGAAGACATTTGCGCCAGTCGCAAAAATCAATACAGTGCGAGTATTACTCTCATTAGCTGCGAATTTGGACTGGCCTCTACAACAGTTTGATGTGAAGAATGCCTTTTTACATGGGGATTTAGAGGAGGAAGTATATATGGAGTTCCCACCTGGATATAAGATTCCGGTTGAGCATACAAACAAAGTCTGCAAGTTGAAGAAATCTTTATATGGGTTAAAACAATCCCCTAGAGCTTGGTTTGGGAGATTCGCAAGATCAATGCGAAAGTTTGGGTACAACCAGAGTAACTCTGATCATACTTTATTTTTGAAAAGAAGCCATGGGAAGCTTACGGCTCTTATTGTTTATGTAGATGATATGGTGCTCACAGGAAACGACCCTCAAGAACAACAGGCATTGAAGAAGCTCTTATCTCAGGAGTTTGAGATGAAAGATCTTGGAAACTTAAAGTATTTTCTGGGGATCGAGGTGTCTAGATCATCAAAAGGCATCTTTCTATCTCAGAGAAAGTATGCTCTAGATTTACTGAATGAAACTGGGATGTCTGCCTGTCAACCATCAGAGACTCCAATGGAGGAAGGGTTGAAATTAGAGGTCGAACCGAATCAAGTACCCGTGGATAGAGGGCGTTATCAGAGATTGGTAGGAAGATTAATGTACCTCGCACATACAAGGCCTGATATATCATATGCATTGAGTATCGTCAGTCAATTCTTGCATAATCCAGGGGAAAAGCACATGCAGGCAGTTATGAGGATTATCAGTTATCTTAAAGCAGCTCCTGGAAAAGGAATTCTATTCCAGAAAAATGAGGATATTCTGAAGGTTGAAGGATACACTGATGCTGATTGGGCAGGTAATATATGTGACAGGAGATCTACTTCAGGGTACTTCACATTTGTAGGAGGAAACTTAGTTACTTGGAGAAGTAAGAAGCAAAATGTAGTATCCCGATCAATCGCAGAAGCAGAATATCGAGGAATGGCAGTTGGTATACAAGAGTTATTGTGGTTGAAACTGCTACTGACAGATCTCGGCTTTCCTCCAACTGAACCCATGGTACTATATTGCGACAACAAGGCAGCGTGTGATATCGCACACAATCCAGTTCAACATGATAGAACAAAGCATGTTGAAGTGGATAGATTCTTCATCAAAGAGAAGTTATAAGAGAAAGTTATTTCTGTCCCTCATGTTCGCTCCGAAGATCAGTTAGCTGACATTCTCACCAAGGCCGTGACAAAGAAAATATTCACCAAGCTAATTAGCAAGTTGGGCATGTTCGATATATGTGTGCCAACTTGAGGGGGAGTATTAGAATATGGTAGAATATTTAGATATGGTAGTATATTTAGATATGGTATATGTATAAATGACATAGTTGACTACCACCATGATTCCTAGAATCATGGGATATTATTATTGTTTCTATGTAAAGCTCATTCAATCCCTATTTAAGGGACCTTTGTACTCATTCATCAATACAACAATATCAATTAATTCTCTCATCTTTCTCTCTAATCGTCAACATTTAATTGTTGATACTTACACTTCTTTGGTACAAATAGTACAACATCTTTAAGCAGTCAGATTTTTCTCCATGATTATAAATTTTGGTAAAGAAGATAATGCATAAAGCTAGAAATAGTTGATCAAATAAACTTAACCATACATTAATTAAACAACCAAATTTGCAAATCTAATCCATCGAGGCAATATCAATGAACTAGAGACGCGGGGTAATTTAAAGATGATCCACTTACCTCAAAGCAGCTGTCTCATGGTCATCAACACGAATAATTTGTGCAATCTTCATTTTTGACAAGGAAAATGAACCATTTCGAGTTGCCCAGCTGTGTGTACAGGCCACAAACATCAGTTCCTATTCTCAGTCTCTCGACACAAGCGGACATGATCGAGTTCCAAGAACCAACAGTTCTCTGCGGCATTTCCTCGAACCAGTGGAGTGCATCAGGATATTCTGAACATAGACATCTGAATTCATATTGATACCAGAGTATAGGTAGTTCCAAAGGATGTTTTTGGCAGAATTACTTATTTTTTCCAATTTTATGACCTGCGCCCGAACAAAAGAAAATATATCAAAATAGATGTAGATTTCAACCCTAAATCCCCATGTACCACTTCCCCTCCCTTGTGGGCATCCAATAGCGATATAGCCATGTCAATTTATACAGGGATGGATCTAGGGGCATGATTTCATAATTCATTAATTCCTATTAGGTGATGTTTGTCTTGGAACCGAAAGCTGACACTCAAAATTGAAAACTGAAAATTTAATTGAAAATTAAAAATTAAAATTGAAAAAATTATTTGTTTACTTCTAGAAATTGTATTTAAAAAAACGTTCTTTGTTTAAATAAAATACATCTAAAAATTGATTTTTTTTAATATGACAAATTTTCTCTTGTTAATATATTTAGATCACATGATTAATGTTTTAATGATTGTAAAATAACTATTTTATAATGAGGAGTTTTAAGTTTTCAAATTTAAGTTACAAACTTGCCACTTAAAATTTTGAATGCAAATTTTCAAATTTAAGTGGCAAATCACTTAATTTTTTTTGCCAAACAAACAACTTTTACATCATTTAAATCTAAAAGCTTTGAGATCTCAGGTATTAAAAAGTGGAATGAGATTATTAATACCGCTTTTTTATAATATATTGTTTGATTCGCACAAATGTTCTAGAATTATTAATACTGGAACTAACTTAGTACCACTACTTGTGGTTTAATTTAATATCAGGGGTGTGGTATTAGTTATTTGGGATTAAGAAAAATAAACTATATATTTTCAAAAATGTCATTACTACTACTACTACTACTACTACTATATTATTATTATTATTATTATTATTATATATTTGTTTGTTATTCTAAAATACAATCCCGTATACGAGTTACAGAACTAAACATGGTATTAACATCAGCATGGGATATCCCAGTATTAATATTGTATAAACAAACATAGTATTATTATTAAATTAATACTATGATTAATAGTCCATCACTATTAATATTGATATTATTAATCTCACTCACTCTAATACCTAAATCAAACGAGACCCAAGTGAACAACCAAAAACATAATTTCAAACTCTTTTCTCAACATTTTCCGATTTTGTTTATACCCGTTTTCTTAAAAAACTAGGTCTAGTTTCCAAGGTATCCCGCCAACTATGGATTAATCCCCAATTATCCCCATTGATTTTTAGAACATTGAATGACGATATGGGATAAAAAAAAATTAAAACTAAATTGTTTATTAGCGCAAAATATCACTACAAAAATCCGAGTTTTTGTATATCTGCAATTCTATACTATATCTACTATTATATTATATAAGATTTAAATATTCCTAATTTGATTCTGGTACATTAAGTTTTGCCCTTTTTTGTTTTGCATTTTCACTGTCTCAGTTTTTAAAACACTAGAATCAAAGCCGAGCTGACAAAGAAAAGAAAATTTTGGTTTCAGTGCATAATATTTGATTTCTCAAATTTAATTATATGATACCAACACCATTTTTCTTCGGACTAATTCAATATAATTCCCTGAAAAACATGACCAGCACCAATGCCAATGGACACATTAGACAAGCTATCGAAATCCAACAATAGAAAGTCAAAATAGCCAACAACTCAAGTGTATTTATAGTTTAAGCAATATTATTGACTTTGGATAAACAATATATATTTAGGAGATGAATGATTCACATTATCAAATAACATATATATATTTTAGCTGGGTATTAGTGAAAAACGGTTTAATTTGATTACAAAAATAGATAACCATTAATAATGTTATATGATAGGTAGCACGTGCGATTGTGTGAAGGAAATCTTGTGAATCATGTTTTAATATATCTAATAGTCATGCAGAAAGACAAGTAGTATTTTATATTAATTTATGATACAAATATATGAATAAAGATTTCTCTTCCACCAATCTCTCTCTATCTCTTTATCAAAAATACAAACGTATGGAGGCCAATGCACAAGATGGTAATTGCTCTGTTACCTTACCGCTCCTGTTTGGCAAAGAGGATAAGCAGCAGAACAACAACATTAGAGGCAGTAGTACTTCATTTTTAAAAACCTGTTTCAATGGACTCAACGCTATGTCAGGTATATCTTCTATTTTGGTGCCCTTTGATTTGCCATCTGAAGTCTGAGTTTTTAAGAGATTCAGATTTAAGATGCGTTAGTTTGAGTTTGATTGGTACGAGCTTAATGGTTAATGTGGGTCTGAACGATTAAAAAGCACTTCATGTCTTAATAGTTGTGTAATATTATTTTTGACTTCAATTGAACTCTTTTGATCATATCCTAAAAAATAAAAGGACAAAACGATCCAAGTAAAATATTTAATGTATATTAGATTCAACCAGAAAAACCAAACAATATTTTTAGATTCAGATTTTACCTTTAAATTTTAACTTTTAAATATCATATTCAGACAAACAAATAAACACATGTACATACTTTTTTGGGGCATGGCTTTTAGAATGAGATGATTGGATAATATTGACCTTTGGATTTTATCCACTTCTATTTCTTTTTTGGTTCCTCACGGTGTGTTCGGGCCGGCTTTCGCGCACCTCGACTAATCCCCGCTCGCGGTTCGTGGCTGCCGCTGGCCAAGCATTATTTTATCCACTTCTATTACAACTACCATATACTTTGTCAATGAGAATCCTCTATTTTTTGCTGAGAAAACCTTGGTAAATTCTAATTTCTAAGATACTAACTAATTTACCCCATTACTTTTTCCAATATATTTCCCTTAGAGGAAGACCCAGGGGTGGCTGACGTTGATGGTTATGTTACTTTTTTTACTTCTTTTACTTATATATTTGAAGGAAGAAAGAAGTCAACTCAGAGTGCCAACTCTTTCTTTCCGATGTGATATTGTACTCAAAATCTGTCTTAATCTCGCATAGAATTTACACTTTTAGATGTATTCCTGTATTCACAGTAAAATGTCAAGCTAATACTAAAATACATCTACTCTAAACACAAAATACAAAAATCTACACTCCTCTCTATTCTTCAATGTTATTTTCTCTCTCATCCAATTTTTTTTTAAAAAGTTAAAATGTCATAACCTAAAATCTCAAAAACCATATTTTAATAAATTTATATATTTAAAACATACTAATCAAAGATCAATAAAATAAGATTCATAGAGACTATAAAAAATTATGTATACAAAATTCAGCTATTGAATATTACATTTAAGAACATATTCCGTGTATTTGTATATCATTGATCATTTTAAATGGTACAAAAGATTTATAAAATAACCATTATAAACAAGGTACAAAACATATATACAGTAAAATAAAACTCAAATGAGCTAGAAGGTAGCATGTGTAACAGACGCACTAACTTTCTTAAAAAAGAAATAAGAAGTGGGGTCAAATTCAAGCAAAATTAACTTATAATTATTTTAAGCATGCACGTGATGTTAAAAAATAATAATTAAGGTACATTAATAAGCACTCACAAATAATAATTTATTAACCGACTCAATTGAACAAAATTCTTGGTTACACTATTTCAAATTTAAAAATCACCGTGCCATACCCAGGGCTGTGCAATGTTCATTTGGTCCCCTTTTTGGACCTTTCTCGGAGTGGTTTGGCACGGTCACTTTTAAAATAATAGAAATCAAACCGAACTAGTCAAAGGCTTGATACTGAACTGGACTGCTTCGGTTTTTGGACAGTCAATCCGATCGGCTGTTGGGCTGGCCGGAAGATTAACACATTTAGCCCATCAACTTTTAGACTTAATTCAGCATCCAACCCATAAATTATAAGTCACATTTAAAAAGAGAAAAATATGTTTCAGACTGTATATATACAAAAAAAGAAAGTATGTCATAGCATACAAAAAAAAAGATATTATATATTAGAACAGGATGGAAAAATACAATATCATTAGAACAACCATGTATAACAACAAAACATGACGGCATAGTTTTTAGTTTTCATAAACCAAACCGCATCCATGTTTTAGTTCTTCAAAATTTTAGACTGGATCATGGGCTAAAAACCGATTGACCAAGTGCCTTGGTTCGGGCCAATTCAATAAATTTTTTTTCTATCCAATTAGTTTTTCAACACAACTCTAGCCGTATCATTGGTTAAGTACGGACTGTGATTGAGTAATGAGTATAATTTCCGACTCCTTATCATTTTTTACTCCCAACTCCTCACACATTCTTCTTTTTCTTTTTTTATATTTGTCAAATTTTATTCGTTTCACTCTACTATATGGCACTGATATATCCTAGCGTATATCTAATACCGTAGTTTTTTAGTTGGACTATGATGAGCCTGATTTTCCAGGCCCAGTTCCGGCCCTGGAGCTAATTCAACTACAACATTGTTTTGTTTATGAAGTAATTGAACTAAATTCTCTGTCTCTGTCTCTCTCTCTCCCCAAATTATTTCTCAGGAATTGGGATACTATCAATATCATATGCATTGTCCTCTGGAGGGTGGTTGAGCTTGATCCTTCTTCTCATTATTGCTGCCTCAACCTTCTACACAGGCTTATTAATTAAAAAATGTATGGATGTTGATCCAGAAATAAGAACCTATTCCGACATTGGT
This sequence comes from Lonicera japonica, assembly GCA_021464415.1. Taxonomy (NCBI): domain Eukaryota; kingdom Viridiplantae; phylum Streptophyta; class Magnoliopsida; order Dipsacales; family Caprifoliaceae; genus Lonicera; species Lonicera japonica. The sequence goes on along the minus strand of CM038469.1, from coordinate 39,663,827 downwards.
TATCGCGCATTTGGGACAAAAGGAAGGATGGCGATATCCGTCATCATGAATCTTGAACTATACTTAGTTGCGACGGGTTTCCTTATCCTCGAAGGGGATAACCTATACAACTTGTTTCCAGGGACGGGGTTCGAAATTGGCGGGATTAGTGTTAGTGGAAGGCAAAGCTTTGTTGTGGTCGTTGGGATAATTGTTTTGCCTACTGTATGGTTGAACAACTTGAGCATTCTCTCTTATATATCGGCCACCGGTGTTCTAGCTTCTGTTATAATTCTTGGGTCAATTTTGTGGGCTGGTGCCTTATATGGAATTGGATTTAAGGAGAAGGGAGAGGCTATAAATTGGAATGGAATTCCAACTGCTGTTAGTTTATATGCATTTTGCTATTGTGCTTGTTAGAAATGATGATATTGAATGATGATATTCTCCAACATAAATTAGCATTATTATTTGTAATTATTAAAGCTTAGAATTATTCTTCTTTTCCTTTATTCCCTCCTCCATGTTTCCCTCATTGTCTCCTCCTTTCTTCCTCATTTTAGGCTTCTTGTTTCCTTCTTTACTTGTATATATATTCATGTCAATTCCATTGTAAATAGAAGTGAGATTGTAACAATGTAACCCCTTGTGGATTTCTTGCTCATTAATATAATTTCTCTATTTCTTGTGTTGTATAATTTAACATGGTATCAGAGCACAACCTCGCCACTAGCCACCACGACCTCGCCACTAGCCACCACGACCTCGCCACCAACCACCAGCCACCACACAACCTCGCCACCAAGCCACCACACCTATCACCATTATCAAACAAATCAAATACGCCTCCAAACACTACTCGAATCAGACTTTACGCAGCAAACCTGTTCAAATAAAACCACGTCCAAATAATTATTATTGAAGCATTCAGCCTGGCTGGCAAGACCATCAGGTAACCACAGCTTAGTGCAAGGTTCGATTCCTACTAATAGCATTTTATTTTTCCTCTATTTCCTTACAAACTGCAACTGCCACTGCCACATCATTGACACACTAGCGCCACGTGACATCCAGTCAGCGCCACGTGGCATCTAGGCAGCGCCACGTGGCATCCATGCCAGCGCCACGTGGCATCCAGTCAGCGCCACGTGTCCGCCACGTGACATCCAGTCAGCGCCACGTGGCATCCACGCCAGCGCCACGTGACATCCAGTCAGCGCCACGTGACATCCAGTCAGCGCCACGTGGCATCCAGTCAGCGCCACGTGTCCGCCACGTGACATCCAGTCAGCGCCACGTGTCAGTCACGTGTCAGCCACGTCAGCGGTTAACGCCATTTGCTTGCCGTCAGAATTGACGGAATATTCCAGACACCGTCAGATATATTTACAATTTCACCCCTGTACTTTCTGATATTTCTATTCTAGCCCCTAAACCTTCTTATTTTCCTATTCTAACATCAAGAGCCGTTGATCTCATTGCACCACTCATCCACTCGTTCAACTTCCCGATTCTCTCCTCCGTCAATCCCAAGCAACACCGTCCATTTCCTCAGTCATACCATAACCGACAACCCCTAATCCATACCATAACCGACAACCCGCAAATTCCGCAAACTCCAAACCCTCGCCATCATCAAATGCCGACATCTTTTTGCTCTGACCTCGAAATTCGAAATTCAAATTTCGAGATCGGCGCCTTTAACCCTTTCACCAGCTTCCTGCCATTAAAATCAAAACACACCATCCTCACTGCAAATCACCCAATAGCACCATCCTCACTGCAAATCTCCCATTCAAATCCAATACAAACAGCCATGTCGATCAGCATCCGCCAGCGAGGTACTCCATGTCCTGCCTGCTCTTTTCGCCGCAGAGCTTGTCCTCCTTCTTGTGAATCAGTTAAAATCTTTCCAAATGCGTATCATCGTCGAGATTATCACACAATTTTTTCCGTTTTCGGGGTAAAAAGTGTTGAATTTTTTTTACAACACGTACCGGATCACAAACATCGTGAAACTCTCGATTCGTTTCTCTTTGAAGCTAAGGCAAGAATCCTAAATCCTGCTGGTGGATGCGCTGCCCTCCTTACCTCTCTTGATCAAAAGCTTGAGGCTCTGCAGTCACGAATGACGGCGTTGGAGGCTCGACTGGACAGCGAGTCTCCCAGGGTTAATCCGTCATTTTCCTTTGTCCCTCCTGCAAGTTCCTCAAGGGCCAATCCATCCGACTCCCTTGCTCACCCACCAGGCTCCTTCGCTTCTCCATCCGGCTCTGGTCGACGCCGCCACCGTTCGACCGGAAAACTGCCGGAGAAATCTCCAGCCTCCAGGTCATTTGCCTACCCATCAGGCTCCTTTACTCACCCATCCGGCTCCTTTGCCTCTCCACCTGGCCCCTTTAACCCTCCTGCAAGTTCCTCAAGGGCCAATCCATCCGACTCCCTTGCTCACCCACCAGGCTCCTTCGCTTCTCCATCCGGCTTCTTTACTCACCCATCCGGCTCCTTTGCCTCTCCACCTGGCTCCTTTAACCCTCCTGCAAGTTCCTCAAGGGCCAATCCATCTGACTCCCTTGCTCACCCACCAGGCTCCTTCGCTTCTCCATCCGGCTCCTTTACTCACCCATCCGGCTCCTTTGCCTCTCCACCTGGCTCCTTTAACCCTCCTGCAAGTTCCTCAAGGGCCAATCCATCCGACTCCCTTGCTCACCCACCAGGCTCCTTCGCTTCTCCATCTGGCCCCTCAGAGAATCCTCTAGAACCTGGGGTTCTTCCGACCCAGGAAGATTTGTTGGAGCATCCTCACTACAAAAGTTTTTTAAAGCTCCTTTCATCAACCCCTGATATCCATCTACCGACCGTGAATCTTTCAGAACACGGGGATCCTCTGACAGCAGTGGATATGCCGGCATATCCGACTCTGTCAGATTACCAAGTTGCTTTGCATGGTTTCTCAAAGGGGTCTCCTCAAATTAGTTCTGTTGCGGAGGTTGCCGGATTAATGACTCCGGATTGGACTACCTTAGGAGATATAGGATACAATTCGCTCTCTGCTTCTAACTTCACTGATATCTTGAATTTTGGTGCTGATGATTCTCAGAATCCATCGCCTTTCTCTTTTTTATCTCAATAATGTGTGTTCCCTTCCTTCCGCACCACCAACACCCTCGGAAACCTCTCGCCTCTCATATCGAAACTTCAGTTTATCTCTCTAAAACCAAAACCAAAGAAAGGGCCATCATTGACTACTAGCACCACTGCTACTCTTCCACCTCTCTAAAAAAAAAAAAAAAAAAAAAAATAAAAAAATATCTATATATATTCAATCTCTTCAATTTAATATTTCCGGCGGGTCGCCTTTCGCTGTACCTCCAAGTATTCTGATTCAATTTCTTGTTACTGTTATACGTACTGCTCGCGTATTCAGATCAAGTTTTTTCCTCCGGAAATTCTACACCGGACCTCGCCGTTCCGTCGGCTCCCGTCATCGCCGTTACCGCCGTTCCGTCTGTCGGTCAATCATCGAACATGTCAAAAAAAAAAAAAAAAAAAAAAAAATCAAAACCAAATTCCATTTTCTCGTATCCAAGCTTCGGATCCCTAAGAGCCTCCTTCAGCTTGAGGGGGGGTGTTAAAGTAGATCTAAGCACATGCCTCCATGCTCCTGCATACATGCCTCCATGTTCCTGCTTTCATGCTCCACTGCTTCCGTATTCATTATGTTTTGTTCTTTAATTTCTTTAATTATGTAATTATAATCATTATGTTCTAGATCTAGTTTTCCAATTTGTTGGAGATCATCTCATGTAGTAAAAGGACGCTTTCAGGATTTGCTTTCCAAACTCAAGCTGACCGCCCATTTGCCACCTTGAGTTTGAAGGGGGGTGTTAGAAATGATGATATTGAATGATGATATTCTCCAACATAAATTAGCATTATTATTTGTAATTATTAAAGCTTAGAATTATTCTTCTTTTCCTTTATTCCCTCCTCCATGTTTCCCTCATTGTCTCCTCCTTTCTTCCTCATTTTAGGCTTCTTGTTTCCTTCTTTACTTGTATATATATTCATGTCAATTCCATTGTAAATAGAAGTGAGATTGTAACAATGTAACCCCTTGTGGATTTCTTGCTCATTAATATAATTTCTCTATTTCTTGTGTTGTATAATTTAACAGTGCTCATCCTCTTTTTCCTACTCTATACACTTCTATGACAAACCAAAGGCAATTCTCCAAGGTAAAGCAACCTCTCTTTGAAAGATAACTAACGGTGGAACCATAGAATTAGGTGGCGTTTGATCTGAAAACTGAAATTGAAAAAGCTGTTTGTTTACTTCTGAAAACTATATCTGAAAAAATATTGTTTGTTTGAATATAATACATCTGAAAATTGAATTTTTTTTAATATGACAACTTTGCCCTTATTACTTTATTTAGATGACATGGTTTAATGTTGTTTATTTGCTCGTAACTTTGTGGAACTTCTGTTGGAGCAACATAGGCGGTTGTTCAGGAATATCTACATCTTCATCTCTCATATATATATATATATGTATCCACTTGGCTCCGCCAAAAGCTCCACCGGCAGATTAATAATGCTCATGAAACAGAGCATACTTGTTTTTCCATACATCACTTCCCCAATTACTTCCCCAATTGAAGAAAATAGAGCATTTACTTTCCCCCGAATTGAGCTTCGTTAAATTACCCAATTTGATAATTTCCCCTCCTCCACACCCTTATATATGTATCTTCCGACCTACTAATCACCAATTTCTCAACCGCCACGCCACCGAAACAGAGCACCGCAAATCTAAATTATTTGGGCGTAAATTACTCGTAGATAAATATACTCATGCCTATATTTATAATTGAACAATTAAATTAATGAGTTTCAGTCAAAGCAAAGGCTAGAGAGAAGGAAAATGGGTCTCTTTTTCTGGTGTAGATATGAGGACAGAGAATGAGATGAGAGCAAGTGGAAATGGTCAGCTGCTGTGATTGAAGGTGTTTCAACGGTTTAAAAAATGGTGAAGCAATTTGGGTGTAGGAGAAGCGGCTGTGGGAGAAGGAGAAGCAGCTGTGGTTTTGTGTTTAAGGATGGGCTTCATTTAAAGAGAAGAATGAAGGAGCAAATAGGTATTTCACAATTAAATGAGTTGAGTTTTCAGATTTCAGTGATAATTTTGTCACTTAAAAATTTGGACTAAAAAATTCAGATTTAAGTGGTTTAGCACTTATTTTTTTTTTCAAACAAACAACCCTTGTATCACTGAAATCTGAAAACTCTGAGTTTTCAGATTTCAGATGCCCAAACAAACACCCAGTCATTTTTTATTTATTTATTTATTTATTTGGGTGGGCGAGTTTGTTATAGTAGTACAAAGTTGGGGGTAAAAGTTATAGCCCGTTTGGAGGTGTAGGTCAAGTAATTGAAATCCTACAGGATTTGAACAGTTACTGCTAGCAAAGTTGAAATTTTGCTTAGCCACCAGACCACCTATCAGTTCTCTACTTTTGTGTTTTTTTTTTTTTTTTACCAGTTACTAATAGTTGAGTTGCATACGCATTGCTATGCAGGGAGGGGTAAACTAGTATATATGTATATGGACTGTTCAAAGCGCCGCCGTCTAATTTAATGAGTTTCACATTTTTGTTCTACACTGCAGGTTTTGCTCCTTTGCTTCATTTTCTGTACCGCAACTTACGTTTCAATGGCAGTTTTGGGGTACCTCGTGTTCGGTTCCAATCTACAGTCACAAATAACCTTAAATCTTCCAACAGAAAAGATCAGTTCAAGAGTAGCCATTTGTGTCACTCTCGTCAACCCCATAAATAAATACTCGCTAATGGCAACGCCTATAGTTAACTCTATAGAAAATCGGTTTCAATGCTATTGCTATAAAAGACCATTTAGCCTCTTGGTCAGGACCATCTTAGTGACCAGCAGTGTTGTTGTAGCACTGGCCATCCCCTTCTTCGAGTATCTAATGTCTCTTGTTGGAGCTGTACTAAGTGTTACAGCTTCGATTCTACTTCCTTGTTTTTGCTACTTGAAGATATCAGCCAATTATCAAAGACTAGGATTTGAATTGGTGTTCATAGGGGGAATGATACTAATGGGTGTTTTGGTTTTGATTATTGGTACTTACACTTCATTGGTACAAATAATACAGCATCTTTAAGCAGCTTGAATTTTATCCATTTATAACTTCCATGTTACTTGTAGATTTTGAGCTTATGTAACTGTGGTCCAGTGAAATTTTGAGCTTCTATAAGTATAGTCTGGTGAAATTTTTTGTACAGAAGATAATGCATAGAACTAGAGATATGGGTAATAAAATAAACTTAATTACACATTATTTAAACCCCTTAGTTAGAAAATTTAATCCATCAAATTAAGTAACAGTAATGAACTAGAGAAACATGAGGTAATACAAAAATGACCCACTTACCCCAAAGCAGCTCCCTCAAGGTAATCCAAAGAAATTATTTTGCAGTGCATATCATATACTTATATTTGTGAATGAACCATTTCCTGAATTTCTAGTTACCCAGCTGTGTAAAGGACAAAAGCACCAGGTTCCTTATCTCGACACAACCAGACATGATGTAGTTCCAAGAACCAACGGTTCTCAACAGCATTTCATCGAACAAGTGGAGTGCATTGTCAGTCTTCCTAAAACAAGGCGTGAAACTATTATCAGATTTCCACTGAATTACTTCTTTTTTCAATTTTATGATCCACACTGGAACAAAAGAAAATATATCTAAATTTCAACCCTAAATCCCCAATCCCATGTACCATTTCTCCTCCCTTGTAAGAGCATCTCTAATGTAAAAATTGATTGTATACCTCTTGACTATAGACATATAAACATATATGTCCTATGTGGCATAAAAAAGCCTCTTGATGGATAAGTCTTACAAAAACCAACCCCAATGGAATTGCTTAAGAGATTGTTTATTATTAAATTCATTAAAAATAAATTAATAATTTTATATATATAATGGGTCTTATTTGATAGGTTTTAATTCATACTTTTTTAATGTGTAATTTTTATTAATAAATAAATTATAAAATTTCAATTAAAATATTTGAAAGCTTAAAAGGAAAGTACGTAGATGATGTGGCATTAAGACATTGTTTAAGAGACCCTCTAGAAGTAGAGGGTCATTCTCACAATGTCTATTTTTATTTTTGCCACATCATCTTCATAGTTATTATAGATGGTTGCATTGGAGAGCATTTTATTAGCTCATTGTCTATCAATCCAATGTGGCATCTCATTTTCACCCAATTCATGGTTGCATTGGAGATGCTTTAAGCAGTCAATAGATGTATAGATGTGTCCTGGTATACGATGATTAAGATTATGGTGATCATTGTCTATTAACATGAAATCAATAATTAATTACACTTAATTCTGTGCAGCCCAAATTTAAATTAAATTAAGATAGAGGAAATATGTCATTGCATACCTAAGTCGCCAACTAGAAATGGTTGAGTCGATAAGTATTTAAATACTTGAACTGAATTAGTAGGCTTCCTTTCACCTAACTTTTTTCATAAGCAGGAGCTCTATTAAAGTCCAATTATTGAAAATGGTTTATAAAGGTAGGTTTCCATTCAGCATTAAGTAAATACAAACACCATGATATTTTGTTCTCTTGCCTTTGTTTTATTGGTGAAGCAACAGAAGGAAGTAGTTCAGATTGACAGTAATAGTGTACATATATGGGAAATTATGTTTGTGCTTTGAACTATTACATGCTTTCTTGCGTACTAGCGAAACCAAGATTCATCTAGATTTTCCTATTGCAGTACTAGTAGTGAAAAGTACAGGTTTTATCTTTTTTGTTATCACGCATTACCTATAAAAGAAACGACAGCTGCAATTTCTTCACTAGCTAAAGGCAAGCTCGGGCCTCATGAGCCTTGAGGCGCACAGATAGTCTTTGAGTATAAGCCTCAATAACATTTTTTTTTGTTTCTGTAATTTGAAAGCACACATATATAGTTTAGCTTCAGCTCTCCTCCCCAATCTGCATTAATTGTTTGTTGGCTTATTGTTGAACCCGGAGATTGAAACAACATATATAGGGCCCTGTGCAAAAGTCAACACATAGGGTCTTTTTTAACTATACAAAATACTTGTTGTCTTGGTCCCTTGTGATAATACAAGGATCACAATTTGGTTCCTTGGGTAAGTTGTAAAAGTCATTAATGCAACAAAGACCCTCTGAGATTGGCCATCCTGACCGGTCCTGGTTGAGCTAGATTGGTTCAGTACGAACAAAGCTGAATTTTCATGCAGCATTATGAGCAATAGATATTATCTAGCCTTTGTAGTAACTCTCGACATTTTTGCTATTTGATGTCCTTTTGTGAAACACAATGAAGTAACATTTTCCTTGATTTGTGCTTTATATGGTAGGTTGAAAGAATGTTCCTTCATTCTCTAACCTAAGCTATATGGAAGAGTCGGAGAAGGTCTCACTGTGAATGTAAGCTTATAGAAACTCTCCTCTATCCCCGGATATTTATTTCTAGTTCCTTTTCCTTCTGTGCTCCATGTACTTCTATTACCTTGTTAGTGCCTTTCTGCCTTAAAATTTCCTTCTAACTTTTGTGCATCAATCCTGACTTCGTTTGTTTTAGAGCATGATATCTGTTTGCAACCAGTTTTTAGAGTTCGTAAAGACATGGTTAACTTGTTTTCTCTTTTACTAACCAATTAAAATGTTTTTTGGGTGTTTTTGTTTAGATTTTGCTGCTAAAATGTTGTACCCAAGTCTTGGATCCATAATGGCGTGCATTGTGTAAATTATTATAGACATATAACCTAAACAGATAAGAGCACGGGCAAATTTTTGTCCTATAATTTACAATATATTGCCAGTACGTGTAAGGTATTATGGGATAATTTTAGGTTACCCCTATTACCAAAGCAAGCTTCTCTTTTCTGGAGCATAGTATTGGTTTGAGAAGTTGCATTATATGCTTCTAAAGTTATACATTACTTTGGCAATAAGTATTTTATCATATAAGTATTTAAATTGTTATGCAGTGATGTAGGATAAACTTAACCTTCATATCTGTGCAATTGTGCAAGTGTTCTAATCAAAGGGATGGGGGTAGAAGAGGACAACAAGATCAATACAAAAATTATCCCAAATCAAATAACGCAAATTAATAAATCAGCTGGGCAAAATATCAGTTAAGCACGAGGGGTCGATCTATTTAATTTTCAAGAGCAAACATGTTAGATAGACCATCTAATGCTACCGTTGTATCTTCTTCCTCAGACCAAATTACCCCTTGTATTGAGACCAGGCTTTCTTCGTAAATGACAACGTCCGAATAATGTCTACCTGAATAACTTTTGATAATTCTAGTTTCACGTGTGCTATGGTCATACAAACACATCTCTCGTTTGAAATTTGAGAAAAAAACCTTAATATTTCCCCATATAGCTGATGGTACATAACAACCCTTAATGGGTCCGATGGTGGAATGATATGTCCAAGAGTCATTGTCATTTGTTACCCATATTTCCATGCTTGGTTCAGGTCGTCCTGCATCTTTGAATAGGATTAGAGCAAAAGATCCATTTAACAAGGTAAATTCATGTCCAAGGAAGCTGCGGCTGTCAAAATCCGGTCCTCTTTTTGTTTGAAATACTTCATCACTAAAATCAAACGAAACAATCACCGACCCTTGAGGCTCGAATGCGATCCAATGATTGATTCCATTTTTATATGCACCAGGCACCAAATTGAATCTTATATGGATTGGTACAACAACATCTATTTCTCTCCACGAATTGCTACTAAGAGTGTAGATTTGAAATATGAAAGGAAGTTGTCGTTGGCGAAGCGTATCATCCAGATCAACAATTCTCACCACTTTGTAGTCGTTAGATTTGGAGTCAAATCCTAACGCGAAATCATGTGTATAAGTTTCTACATAGTTTGGATAGGAGACAGGCGGGGGTGTAGGAGGTAGACATTTAAACTCTAGTGTTGCGGGATTCAGCATAACAAACAAGTTAGTCCTATTAGGCCGGACTCGCCTACCTTTAAATAATATATCACCATGAAGACAAATTATGCCATCACAAGTGTTTGAAACAGAAAATGGTAAAAATCTCCTATAACCAAATTTGGGGAATTCATGATCTATGAGGATGCCGAGTGTTTCATTAGGGAGGAAGGTGGCGGAATATTTTTTGCAGTCTTCATAAAATATTACGAGACATCTTTTCTTGTGATCTAAATTAATAGGATGTTCAAACTGAAGATGTCTCCTAATGAAAGCTGTGCTTTTGAATAACTTGTACCAAGATTTACTCACGCACATAAATCGAAGCAAAGATTTGACAGGTAGTCTAGAGAATATCTCAGTCTGTACATTCTCTGGAAGGTTTCTCATCTTCATCTCTCTATTTCCTCGTTGGCCTAGAAGATGAGAAAAGGTGCTAGAATTTGAGGTTACAAGTCCTAAACACTCTTGAAGTAATATTTGATTATTTTTTGAATTTATAGGCCTTCCATGACATGTTTCCAAAATATGTATTAATATTACTAAAAATTATATTACATAACTAATCGCAATTAACTAGTGATTTCAATTTAATGTAGATTATTTAGCTATTCAACTATTAGTGTACTATAATAGTCAAAAATTAAATTTAAATATTCCCTATTTCTTAAAGGGTGATTTTATTTCTTTCTTAAAGGGTAATTTTATTTCTATCCGTAGATATTCGTAGTTTATCCACCCTTGATTTATGCTAATCTTAAGCAAACTTTTCAAAACTTTCTTATAATAATTGAGAATTATATCCACCAATTAATAATCTTTTAAATATATTTACTTTTAAAATTAGTTTCCTAATTAAAATATACTTCCTTAATAATTTAATTTCTTAATTTGTAAAAAGGTTTATTGATTCATTATACACCAAATATATACAATACTATAAAAATGGCGGAATTAATTTTTATTACCACACTATAACACCAATGAATAATTTTTTTCAGCAAATGAGTTTATTTTTTTTTCCTACGTGATGAGGGCTCTAAAATAAATCGATAAATAAATAAATAAGTGGCGTTAGAAGTTAAGAAAATAATTAAGAATTAGTAGAGGCAACGAACATATATCGTTTCCTTCAATCTCAATCCTTTTACAGGTCAAATGTTTTAATTTGCTTTTAGGGTTGGAACTAAATTTTGTAGTCATATTACAAATGTTTCAAACTATGCTTGTTGTTTAATTACTAATCCAAGGGCAATGTGAATTTTTGTATAATCTCAATTCCAGAAACAAATTTGAATTTTAAACTTATAATTTAATCTGGAGTCTAGAAAGGGGATTTTACTTTTTGATATATTATATGATGGTTGGTTTATAAAAGTTATGCCAATATTATTTTTTTGTAAATTATTCAACAACGTGGTTAAACTTAATGGGTAATAGAGATTAACTTAGCAAAACCCAAAAAGAGAGATAGACTGACAAATCTCATGGAAAGAAATAAAATGACACTTTCTTAAATTGATGTACACTGTAATTGACATTGTTGTTTTTTTTTTTTAAAAAATATGAATAGAACCTTATTAATTGTGTGAAAAATAAATTTTTTTTTATTATTATTATAAGATTTGACACATTAATTATATCTCAAAAAAAAAAAAAACGTTTTGAGAGATTGTGGAAAGGAACAACAAATGGAGAACCAAGTTTAGCTTCAATTCTATCCACGAGGGAGCAAAATCGGGATTTAGTGTATCAATTTGGGAAAAAGCAAGTATGCTTCATATTAAAAAAAAATCTCGAAAAAATATAAGTAATAGCCAACTATGATATTTTATTTTTTTAATTAGTCTAGTTTGGAATTCAGTAATGTTTAGACTTTAACATTTGGGACAATTAAAAAAAAAGTCTTATTATAGAAAGATTTTCACACTAAAGCCAATGAATAATTTTTTTGTAAATAAATGGCCTATTTTTTATTTTATTAATAATATGACATGTGTTTTTTTTTTCATTATAAAATGACATCCCAACCCTTAAAATAAACTAAAAAATATCAATATGCATTAAAATATGGATTGCAATATGAACTTTATAGTCTATATTTCATTGCAATATGAACTTTACAGTCCATATTTTTGGTGCAAAGTTCATAATGCAGTCCATATTTTACTGCAATGTGAACTTTGCAGTCCATATTTCTAGTGCAAAGTTTATATTGCAGTCTATATTTCATTGCAATATTCATATTTTTTGTACAAATTTCATAAAGAGGGGTAATTTAGGTAATATATAACATGTTTTTATTAATTAAATGATATTTAAATTTATTCAAATACCTTCATTTAAAATATAAAATAAAATAGGCCTCTTACACTAATTACCAATTAAAAATAGGCCATTCGTTCAAAAAAATATTATTCATTGGAGTTTTGGTAAAAATCAATGTGTAGTAAGACCTTCTACCTAATTTCTAGTTAACATTTTCCTTTTATGTGATGTGACATGGAATTCAATAATGTTTAGATATGTAATAAATATGGCAAGAATCCTAATTAAAATCAATCCCGGCATAAACTTGAGCAATCTATTGAATATTTTTGATATTGTAGATATGTAATAAATATGGAACCCTTAAAACGGCCATATATAAGTTATTAATTTTGTATAGATACACCATCATAAACTAGATATAATTTTTCTTTAATACAATATATTCTACTCTTTCTTACGTTAATATTGATGGTATTCAAAATTTTAAATTTAAAATAATCTTGCGCCAAAGTAAAATAGATTTTTATATCTACAAAAGTGGGATATGAATGATAATTCAAAAAATTTAATTTGTTTGTTGGAAAGTAAGCAAACGGTATTTTAGGGAAAACAAAATTATTAAATTAATAATTAATAAATAATGTGATGTGTCATGGAATTCAGTAATATTTAGATATGTAATAAATATGGAAACAATCCTAATTACAATCAATCCCGGCCTAAAATTGAGAATCTATTGAAATTTTTTTAGATTGTAGATATGTAAGGGTGCATTGAATTTTTAATTTTTTTTTAATATTTAATTGCTGAATATTGAGAACTGTATGTTAAATCTAAATTTTAAAAATGATGTTTGTTTTTCTATTTTGAATCAATTTTTGTATTAAGTTTGTATAGCATAAAAGTTTAAATTCAATATTAAGCATTTAGTGGACTAATATCTTTTAATGATGAATGCTTAATCATTAAAAATAATAGTCTTTAACCTTTTAATGCTTTAAAAAAATAAATAGCTTAATGCACCTCTAAATGCTTAAAATTTTTACATCAAACATTCAAAAGTAAAAATAAGCATTCCCTAAATTAAATTTTTTGTATATTCATCTCATATGGTTGAGACATGCACAGCCATAATTTAGAAATAATTTCTCTTTAATACAATATAATCCACTGGATCTTTCTTACATTAAAATTGATGGTATTCAAAATTTCAAATTTCAAATAATCTTACGTCCAAGAAAATAAATTTTTATATCTACAAATGTGGGATATGAATGATACTCAAAATTTAAAATTCAAAATATATTTAGGTTTCAGGAAAGAAAATCTTACAGATAATTTAATTTGATTGTATAAAAGTCAGCAAAGAGTATTTTATGGAAAACAAAAAATTAATAAATAAATAATTAATTATTGTTTAATAATTCTTAGTGGACATAAAAATCTAATATAAAAATTAATATTTCAAATGTGGCCTTCATGTTTAGTTTTTTTTTTTTTTTTTGAAAGCAAACAGCCAGAAATTAGATTAAATCCCGCATCACAAAAGTTTGAAGCTAGCTTGGGACATCAGTCCCCCAAGTGCATAAAGACTCATACCTAACAGCAAAGGCCGCTAATGAATTGGCCGCCTCATTCGCGGACCTCAAAACATGAACAAACGAAACTTGGGAAAACGATTTAGCAAGATCTAGTGAATCTAAAATAAAAACACCATAATCCACCCTTGGGGGGGGGGGACTTATTGAGCAGCATCTTAACAATGCGAAAGGCATCACTGTTAATCTCAATCGCTAGCAAACCCAACGAATTCGCAAACCTCAAGCCTTCGAGCACCGCCAAAGCCTCGGCCGCCTCTACATCCATTGCTGAACAGATAGGAATAGATCGAGCTCCAACCACAACTCCCGTGGAATTCCTACAAATAATGCTCAGTCCAGTTCTCCCCGACACGGGATTAACCGCTGCATCAACATTTAATTTAAACTCGCCCTCCTTTGGCTTACCCCACACCGCTGCCACCAGAATAGGGGGGGGATCTGTATCTCTGAAAGCTGCTAAAATCGCACCAACATACGCTTCTGCGGCTACAACGAGAGCTGTCCCGAACTACCCTTCCTTCCCTTGCACTCGTTCATTTTTGTCAAACTAAATATACCAAGCAAGCATGGCAAACATAGCCGAGTTCCAGCTCTCACCCGACTGAACTAAAGAAGCACAAAGGTTACCAAAATCTCCCCACCTGGGAGAATTATGTGTGAGACTGGCAAGGCATGAAGCATTCCAGATTTCTTGCACGCTCGAGCACAACCACAACGCGTGGTAAACTGTTTCACGCTTCGACTTACAGCGGGGACACAAAGTACTCGAAATCATTCTCTTCTCAAAGAGAGTCATACAAGTAGGCAATAAATTTGACGAAGCTCGCCATAGAAACACACGGATCTTATTCGGGAGTCTAAGATTCCAAAGAGCTTTCCACCATACACCCAAGGAGAGAGATGACGACGAGACCAAATTACCCACTAGCCGAGCAGCCCGGTAACCACTATGGACTGAGTATTCCCCAGACAAATCGAAATGCCAGACCAGGATGTCTTCCCTGGCTCTCGACCCCACCGGAATTCTTAGGATATCTTGCGCCTCGCCCTCAAGGAACCATTCCCTAACCTTTACCTTATTCCATGAACCCGATGGGAGGATTAACTCACTGAGCTTCGCATCCATGTTCGCTCCCCCCAGGGACCAGGGCCTAGGAACCCACCGATCTCGGAAAGCCAAGATATTGTCACCGTTACCGACTCTCCAATGAATACCTTTTAAAATAAGTGACCGACCCCACCAAATCCCACGCCAAAAAAGAGACCCCTTCTTGTGCACCCTTTCATCAAGGAAATTGCATGTAGGAAAGTACTTCCCCTTCAGGAACCGAGCAAGAAGAGAATCTGGCTCCTTGAACAATTTCCAGCCCACCTTGGCCAACATGGCTTGGTTAAAAGCACTCAACTCCTTAAATCCCATTCTGCCTGCAACCTTAGGAACACATAATCTTTCCCACGAGGCCCAATGAATTCTCTTCTGATTCCCGTTCGATCCCCACCAGAAATTCGCAAATAAGGAGTGAAGCTCCCGACAGAGGTATTCGGGAAACCGGATACATGACATTAAATAATTCGGAATAGCTTGTAAAACAGCTTTAATCAGGATCGCTTTCCCTCCTCTAGAGAACTCACAGCTCCGCCATCCTTTAATCTTCTTTAGAACATGTTCCTTAATATCGTTTGACATCATCCTTTTGCTGCGGCTAAAATAGAGAGGCATTCCCAAATACTTATCAAATCGAGGAACCAGCTTCATCCCAGCCGCACGAGCACACGCCCTCCGCTTACGGGAGTTAAAATTCGGACTGCACACCAAACTTGACTTATCAAAATTAACCCGCTGCCCGGAAGCTTCCTCATACCTCCCCAACAGAACCCGAAGAACCCTACACTGATGAGTATCTCCTTTCCAAAATATCAAACTATCGTCAGCAAAAAACAAGTGAGACAGTTTCAGCCCACCTCTCGCGATATTAAAACCTTCCAAAGCTTGGGAGTTCACCGCCTCCCTAATCAAACCATCGAGACCCTCGGAGCATAACAAAAAAGGTATGGAGACAGCGGATCCCCCTGACGAATACCTCGCTGTGGCCTAAGGAACCCTGTACAGTTTCCATTCAAAATGAAGGAATATGTAACTGAAGACACGCACTCCATAACCCAAGAAATCCACTGCTCACAAAAACCCAAGCGTGACATAATCGCACGCAGAAAGTTCCATTCAACTCTGTCGTATGCTTTACTCATATCAAGCTTAGCAGCCATTAGCCCCGATTCACCTATTTTCTTCCTATGCAAGAAATTCAACGATTCGAAAGCCATAATTACATTATCAATGATCAAGCGGCCCGAAACAAAAGCACTTTGATTCGGCGAAATAATACTCGGCAATATCTGTCTCAATCTATTAGACATCACCTTCGATATAATTTTATATGTCACATTACATAAACTAATAGGCCGAAATTTAGATAAAGACACGGGCTGAGCTACTTTCTGTAAAAGAATTATATCACATTATATTCTAACTAATGAGTGATTGACACATTGATATATCAATTTTTTATGTCATATTTTTATATTCATGTAGAATTACTTATTATTGTCTACTCTTTTCAGGTAGACCCTTATTTTTTCTTTTTAAAATGTCCAATCGAATTCAATACTAATTCTAATACGCTACTATTATACCACATGCTAGCAGTTACTAGATCTTAATCTCCCACAAGAGTTGGGTTAAAAGCAAAACTATTTAAAATAGGTGGGTTAAAAACAAAATGGTCTCTGCTAAGTTGGGCTAAATGCAAAACTATTTGAAATAAGTGGGTTAAAATAAAAATGGTCTCTGCTGAGATAAATATATATTAAGTTTAGAGCATGCACAGTGGATATGTACATCATGTCACAGCAATGACAAGTTAATAGACAAACTTAGGTAGGTTTAGCAGAAAGAAGATAAATTTATTATATGTCTAAATTTTATTCATATGTCTTTGATTCATTTATTTAATCCATACGGCTATCTTAAAAAAAAGAAAAAAAAATACAATTATATTACATTTGTATAAGTCATATAAGTAAAACACCCTCGTATAGAATTATATCTATCTATATATTATCTTCCATGTCATCTCACAAAAGGTTGACAAAAAAAATATTGTTTAATTGAATAAAGCACACTTATATGGCTTCACTCGTATGAAGCATTTTTTTTATGATCAAAATTGATACGTTTTTTTCAAACTTGCATAGTTATCTTTTACATTATATTAATAATATTTTTTCTCAAAATTTAGTTAAATATTTACAAATTTAATTTTAAATTTTAATAAGACGTTGCGGATGTCGTTAGAAATCCAAGCTAAAGTCTAACTTGAGAACTAACGTGATAAGGACAATAATTTACTCGTGGTTTTTTTTTTTTTTTTTTTTTTTGGGTCATATATATACCCTCAATTTACCGCATCTCAAAAGGAAACTTGCACATTTTGCAGAGTATACCGTATGGGAGAATCGCGTATATCCTCGGAGAGATAATGACGCATATCATTGGAAAGAGGATCTCGTCGCAAGAATGCTGCAAAATTTAGGGATTCTTTTTTTTTTTTTTAAAGCAACACAACCAACAACTAGCATAAATCACGCAAAACAAAATCTGAAAGCCAAACCGGAACATCAGACCCCCAAGAAAGGCGAGAATCAGCACGAATAGCAAAAGCAAGACATCTCAGAAAAGGATTTAGCAAGATCTAAGAAGTCTAAAATAAACACCCCTGCATTCGAATTCGGCAGAATCTTAGACAGAACCATATTCACCACCCGCAGAGAATCACCGTTAATTTCGACAGACTGCAAACCCAACAGAGAGGCAAAACGCAGCCCCTCTAAGAGCGCAAGGGCCTCCGCCTCTACCGCCCCTAAACAGGCTGGAACTGGAATCGCCGTAGCACCAATAACTCCTCCCCTCTCATCCCGACAAATCACCCACACCCAAGACTGACCGGAGATCGGATTAAACGCTGCGTCCACATAATTTTCACACAACCCACTGCCGGTTTTATCCACGCTGCCACAGTCAAAACTGGAGGAGAAACCCTTGATCTAATCGCCTCTAAGCCCTAATCTCTCTGTAACTCAAAAACAAAACGTATGGTTGAATGTCCATCTGTTACAATTTTTGCGGCTACAGGTATAGTTTTTCAATTGTTGTACAAATTTTACTATCTAATGTTAGAGAAATTTCACACATTAGTTTCAATTCACACAGTGAAAATTTCAATTGTAAGTTTCACTATTATAATTTTTATGTTGGCATGCATGATATTTCTTCCATTGATGTTTCTTATTATCCATAAGGTTTTTCTCCATTAACACAGTGGGTTGGTTTCTACACACAAATCATGATGTTGGGTCTGATTAAAGTCTTAGTTAAATATCACTAGTGAAATTTCATGTTGTGACTTGTGAGCACAATAAATTTAATTGAATCCATGTTTTGGTCATAAGGCGTTATGTTAATTGACACAGTGAAAACTCACCGTCTTTTTAATTCCTCTGTATATAGTGAAATTTCACATATTTATACAGCGAAAAGTTTCTTGTTCTTTTCAATTCAGTCTTTTTGATTACCTTCGCTTGATTCACGTAATTGGGTATAATATACATAAATATATTGCTCCTCTCTCTTGAACATTTAAGTGACAGTCTGCAAATATAATTATTGTTTAGGAAAAAAATAAACAGCAAGAAGAAATGAGCTGCTGCAGTCTTTCGCAAGACGTATTAATCGAGATCCTCTCAAGATTGTCCGTGAAGACTCTTATGCGATTCAAGTGTGTCTGCAAATCTTGGTCCGCTCTTATTCAAAATCCTATCTTCACTTCAACACACCTCAATCGGGCCATTTGTACCAACCAAAACAATAACCTTGTCATTATACATCAGGATCATTATTCCAGAGAGGATGTATGCACCATGTTCCAAAACGAAAAGTCAGATGTATCCGTAAAGTTGAGGTTGTCTCCAAAAAAGCAGTGTTATATTTTAGTTATGGGTCCATGCAATGGCTTATTTTGCATGTATGATTATCTTGATGATCTCTATTTGTGTAATCCAGCAACTAGAGAAATCAGGTGCCTTCCGAAATCCACTATCACACCTCCGCCCCGTCATATTATTACTCGTGATCAATTCGGTTTTGGTTTTGACCCAAAAACTAAAGACTACAAGGTAATAAGATTACTACGTTGCTCGAAGGACAAATGTGAGTACCAAGTCGAGTTGTATACACTTAGTACTAATTCTTGGAGAAAAATCAATGTCCCGGTTCAAGCTTTTCTTCATGAACACCATGCTGCTGCTATCTACTTCGATGGAGTTTATCACTGGTGGGCAGTCCCTATGAGTGCGACCAAGTATAGTAAATATGATTATAGTGAATATGCATTTGTTTCATTTGATATGGCTAGTGAGTGCTTCGAGACAACACTATTACCGGATGAACATGTGGGGGGAACTTTTGCAGTATATAAGGAGTCACTAGCTATGATTTTATGTTACTTTGGCGAAACAGGCAAGTTGTTCAACCTATGGACAACAAATGAATATGGTATGAAGGTGTGTTGGACAAAATTGTTAACTATCGGACCATTGGAGGGAGTTGAAAACAGGGCACTAGGTATTTGGAAGAACAATGAATTTCTTCTTCTTGACGATATTCCAGATTTTCATAAACAGGTGATATCCTACAATTCCAAGAACCAAATTTTGAGAATACTTATGTTTGACAACGCACGAGATAGTTGTGTGAAGATTGGCAAGTACACAGAGAGTCTGGTTTCTATCAAAGGGACGAATTAAATTTTAATGGATTTCCTTTGTCAAGTTTTAATAACAAATTAATTGAATGGCGTAAAAACATATTTATGTTAATTATTCAATTCCGTATCTTTCATTTTAATTTGTATAGAAACGAGGGGATTGTACATGATTATTAGTCAAAATATTTAGTTTATGGGGTAGTCTTCATTTGTGATTTAAATTAGTAGCATGCTCAAGCCGAAGATCCGTCGTAAAGAAAGCAATGCTCAAGATTTGGTAACTCATTTAAAGATTTGAACTGTGGGTTAGTGAGAGTAGCACATACTTTGAAGTGTGGGTGATGGAGTGTGGGGTAAAGGAGTCTTGGACTTGTAAATATATTGTTAAACTATCAGGAAATTTTTTGAAGCCGGCAGGGTTGTGGACGAAAGGCGAGCTTCTGATCTTCGAATGCGAGGGATTCCTATATCTTTTTAATCCTAGAACCCATCATACTAGTGATCTTCGAGTACACGGATATCTTAATACCCTGAGAAGGCTTTTATTTACAAGCAAAGCTACTGCCTATTATGACATTGCTCCTCCTTTTTTCTTAAGGACGGCGCTAATTACACGTCATTTTACTCAGTGACACTCTATATTATTTGCTCGGCACAATAACATCGATGAATGGATGGACATATACTCAAAGTATATAGGCCAAGTTATTGTTGGGTAAAAAAAAAAAATATTAGTTCAATGTAATAAGCACTAATTATGTGTGCATTTACTCAGTTATATTCCGTCGAGTAAATGTGCACATATTCGATACTATTACACTAAACCAATGTTGACTTGTTTGAGAATATTTTGGTGGCCGCAATTATTGCCGCCATTTCTAAAAGGCAATCTAAAAAATTGAAAATAGTTATGTTACTGCTAATATTATAGTAATATTTATTGCGGATAAATGATTTGACTAATTAGTCTGTGGTTCCTCATTTTGTTTAAATTCCACTGAATCTTCACTGTCATAACGAAAACCTGCATGATTCGTGAATAACATCCGTAATAATACATCCAACTATAGATCAATCAACGGCCATGTTCGAGTCTGTTTCATCTCGAATATTAATGAATGCGGGCGATTTTTGCTTCCAGCTAAAAATAACTAATAAGCGGGTAAGGTGATATTTTGGAATTCACAGATTATTTGGTATGTTATCAGATGACCAAATATGAACTAATTGTTGCCAGTTAAAAAAATAACTTTTATTAAAGAAAACAAAAATATCTAGAATTTTTTTTTCATTGCAATAAAGATGAGTGAAAGACACAAATTACGAAAAAAAATAAAAAATTATGAATAAATTTTCATTAATCCTAAATGAACCCTATCTTGTTTTAATAAACTATAATTTCTATTAAATATTTAAAATATTTTTAACGGATCTAATGGACTACCCAAAATTTTGAAATTTTACCAATTAACTTATAACTTTAACGTTTGATCATTATATTGTCCGGCAGCTTTCTCTTCTCTATTTCTTCGTGTACATTCTTTAAATATTGAGAAAGGTGCATGAATATAGTGCATCTCCAAAACTACTTATATGATATACCATTTTCATTAAATTGGACTTTGATAGAGGTCTGCCCTGACATTTTTACACTATCTTAATTTAATGTCAGGAAAGCCATTTTGCTACGGAATTAAGTGCAATTAATTAGTGATTCAAGTTAATGTATATACGATCACCATAATCATAAACATTATATACTGGGATTCGTTATATCCTAATTCCCTTTGAATTTTTCGCGTTGATGAACATAAGAGAGCTGCTATGAGGTAAATTGGCGTGGATACATAATTTTTGGAAGGGTTGAATAATTTAGATACTTAATTAGCTAGGCTGATTGGACTAAAACTAAAAATTTTACATATGTTATTATTTAAAAAAAATAAATTAAGCTGGGCCATAGGCCCAGTGGGCCTGGGGCTGAATCTGCCCTTTAAGTGGGTTATCTTTAAATTACCTCATGTGTATAGTTCATTGTTATTACTTTAATGGATTAAATTTGTACACCAAGATGTTTAATTACGTATAGTCACAACTAATATATAATTTTATAAAGATCAATTCAAATCCATGTCTTTGATATTTGGCTGACATCTTCAAGTAGCACAAACAAGGAAGTAGACTGAATCGAAGTTGTGACAATTAAAACTGCTCCAACAAGAGACCTCAGCGAACATTTGGCTAATTGATTGACGAGAGTGACAAATGTGCCACATTTGGTCAGGCACTGCTCAAAACCATGATATATATCATAGTGTAGCCTTCCTGGTGTATATAATGTAATTAGCTAGCACGTTTTAAACTGTTTTAAAAGCTTCAAAATGCAGACAATTTTAACCACATTCCACAAACCCTCCCTTAAAGCTATTAGGAACGACTGCTCCCTTGCAAAGTATTTGCTATGCCATCTTATAATTAAGGTGGCTTAGTTGCCATCACTAATTACTCATCCCTAGCTTTTACGGATGGTAAAAATGCCTTAGGGACGGATTTTAATTTCTATCACAAAAAACCTTTTTGTTGTTTCTGGCGCGTGAGCGATGGCCTATCTGGCCACCGTGGAGGCCTCCGTAGGTCATTCTCTGCCCATGTTTTCGAGCCCGAGTCCTTTTTAGAAATACTCTCAAAGACATTTTGTCTTTGAGCCATGGCCGGTACCTTCGGTGTGAGAATCTGAGTGGACTTACCCTTCTCTGCTAACTTACTTCGAGATGGGTTTGGAGGGACTGGTGCTGCTGCTAGAGCCCTGCTCAGGGACGGTTGCTTAGTGGATGAAGCCGCCGTGTTTTCTTCGTCTTCACTAAGGATGGACTTCTTCAAACGCTCCCTAAGGAAATCCTGGAGAGCTATGTTCTCCATCCTTAGTTTGGTGAGCTCGCTTTCGAAACCTCCGATCATGTTGCTGAGCTCGCTGTAATTGCTATCCACCGTCCCCCTCCTCAGGAAGCTTGGAAGAACAACTTCAGGCAGGTTTGGAATCGTCCCATCACCCACTCTGACCTATTATGAGGTTGAGGTCTCACAACTTTTTGTCATTCTTTTAGTGTTAACCATTTTTTTTAGAAAAGGTAAAAAAATGGTTTACACTAAATCACAAAGAATAGTGAAAAGAAACCTAACGATTTCCCATAAACAGCGCCTATTGTAGATGGCTAAGAATTTGGCTGGGCCCATGGGTGAGATATTCTTCGTGAGTATGAATGTACCATTATGGATAAGAGAGATAAGACGATGGTATTTTTGTTTATAGGTAGAATCCTCCAATGAGTTTTAATTCTACTGGCAGTAAGTCCTCCTTGGTGTGTATGAGCTTTTATTGCTGTTAAGAATGGAGTTTAATACAAGGAGATAAACTACCAACTTTCTCTCTGCTTCTCCCTTTTCTCTCTTGATTCTTTAGTTAAAGAAATTGATCCACTGTTTAGAACTATATCTTTATATTTATATCTTATATAATAAGCTTTACAATACTCCATTAGGGTGCATGACTAAAAGACAGTTGAAGGTTAGGCACAAGTCCTTCCGCATTAATTGTGAAATGATTTGCATTAAAGACTAGTCACCTTTATATCACACAGATGTTAGGATTTGGTGGCTGCGCTCTGTACGAGTGGTTGAATTTCGACATTGGTAGGTGACTTCCATCACAAGTTGGTGGGTTTGCACATATTCCTTATGATGAACAAAGTTCCGTTACATCCTTCCACACATTCTCTGTCTTGCCAAGGGTGTTGGTCACGCGATGTGGCCGACACTAAGGTGTGTTGAGTTCCTATCATTCTTGGTGGGAAATTGACTTCGGCACCCAAGTTGCTTTTTGGTGACCCTTTGACCGTTACTCTTCTAAACCAAGCCTGGTTATTAATTAGGCTTTAAAGTGTTGGGCTGGCCCAGTACTTCAATAATAAATTTATGTCCCCTCAATATTCAATTGAAAATTTATTTGTACAAAGAAAATTGAAAGTGTATACACAATTATAATATGAAATCGTAGAATAAATAGAAGATATATTGATAATCGTAAAGATGATAATGTAATAACGTGTACATTTAAACAAATACAAAAACAAACTTGTATTGAGTTTTATATAATTATGGTTTGAATATATTTATATAAAATGTGTTTTTGAATTAATCTAGTTAATTTAGTAAAGTTAGTAAAACAACAATTATAGTTTCCTAATCAAATTCAAAAATCTCATTCACAACACATAAATCCTTAAATTAAGCAAACTTCACGACTATTAAAAAATCAAAACAGGCGTGTAATAGTCATTATGACATGATTTTTCATCCTAAGATTATCTACTTAATGGGAACCTATGGTCAAAAAACCAACATAGGAAAGTGTCCTTAATTTTCAAAACTAA
Source organism: Lonicera japonica (assembly GCA_021464415.1). NCBI lineage: Eukaryota > Viridiplantae > Streptophyta > Magnoliopsida > Dipsacales > Caprifoliaceae > Lonicera > Lonicera japonica. The sequence goes on along the minus strand of CM038469.1, from coordinate 39,639,681 downwards.
ATGGCCCTAACCCTTCATATATTTTAAAAAATAAGGGTAAAATCCTAAGTTTTCTATTAAAAAAAAGAGTATCTTTTAAGAGCTGAAAAATCTACGGTACAAACAAATATTCAAAAAAAGTCTTAATAGCCATTAGCAGGGGCGCATCCAGGTGGTGCCAAGTGGGTGTTGTAGCACCCCTCGAATTTTAGAATTTTTTTTAGGGCTGGGACCGGTTCGGTTCTTGTCCTAAATGATAAGAACCGGAACCGAGAACCGAAAATTAAAAACGGTTCAGTTTTGAGCATTTTTGTTCAAGAACCGAAAGTGGAACCGAACCGGTTCTAACGGTTCGGTTCTACCAGTTCTTCGGGGAACTGTTAGAACCGTTAGAACCATTAATAATAGTAGGAACCGGCCAAAAACGGTTCTAACGGTTCTTCGGGAAACCGTTGGAACCGTTAGAACCGCTAAAACCCTTAAAATTGGTGAAAAACCGGTCTAACAGTTATTCGGGGAATCGTTAAAACCATTAAAACCGTTAAAATGGTTCCTAACGGTTCCTTTAATTAAATTGATCAAAGAACCAAGAACCGAACCGTTAATAACCATTAAGAACTGAACCGTTAAAAATATCCACTTTAATAATAATAACGGAACCGAACCGGTTTTTTTGGATCGGTTTTCGATTTTTCGGTTTATTATCCCAGCCCTAATTTTTTTGTGAATATCTAATAAAAGAATAACTGTGACAAAAGGATATTGAAAGTCCTTAAACTTTTAACTTACATACGCTAACATTCAGCAGGTGTAGTGAGACTTCCATAAATGGTTAATGGAATGGGTACATCACATTTTTAATTAGGGCATATCACATTAGTTTAAAATTTGACTCTTACCATATTGATCTTTATTATTGGTAAGGGCACGATCTTTACTATTGGTAAAGGCACGATCTTTAATTTGAGAACTAGCTAAATACCCATGCAATGCGTGGGCGTTTTAACATATAGTTTCCTATAAAATCTTGTTTTCCAAAAATACTATTAACATGTCATTTTGCACATCAACTATTTTGTATAGTGCCTATTAAATTTGAGAAATCCTATACGTCTCAAATAGATAAATGGTCTCACTTATATTTTAAGATTTTTTTTAGAGAACTCTAGTTCAACATAATCGATAGTAAATATAACTTACTTCTATTGTGAAATTTAAAAATTGATTTTAAATAAAAAGAAAAAAATTAATGGAACTATTAATTTAAGAGATCACAAAGAAAAAGTGAAATGATTATTTAAGATGGGGAGTAATTCCTTACTACAATCCACAATTGCTCGTGTACATCTAATGATTAAAAAAAAGTTATGATAACTACACTTACATACATGATTAACACAAAATTGGAGGAGAGGTTTAAGGAAAAAAATGTAACACAGAGTTTAAGAAGAACTTTAAGAATAAAAAGCATTTAAGGCTTAATTGTAATATCCCGCCTAATTAAGCAGGTGTTAACGGATGCTGTAACTAAATAACAACGATTAAGAATAAAATAAATGAAATGAACCAACACAGGGCAAAGATATCTGATAAAAATCTGACATGAAGTACTCGTAAATACTGGAAAATAATCCATCCTGTTTAACATCCAGCGCTTAAGAAATCCAAATTAAATACCAAAACGAAAAGGGGATACAACTAGAATATTATTACAAAGTTCCAAAGTACTCGAATTTAATTAAGGATTACAACTCTCAAATAAAAAGATAATACAACGACTAAAATCCATGGAGGTATTAGAGAAGATTTTTACAATGAACTCGAACCTGCTCCCCTACCACTACCCAAGACATGATGAGTACCTGAAAGGAAAATAAAGGAATGAGCCACAAGTGGCCCAGTGGGAACTAATGGGAAAAGGAAAATGAAATGCAAGATCGTACTACTAATTGTTTATATAGAAAAAAAAATTATTGCTTACTAATAATGTTACCCAGTAGTCATCAATTTATTAAGAAAACCAAATTATCATATATCATTATAATCCAATTATGTTCGATACGTCACACTTTCAATCATAGCACACACGTCCATCCACCTCATCCTCCTCCTCGACCTAATACCGGTACTAGACGGAATACGTGCTCACATACGCACCCCACCTCAAACCGTGGGCCTGTGCACTGGTAACTAGGTTTAATGACACCCCATCTTGCCCATGGGTCTGTGCAATATCATAACTCAGGCATTTCTATACTGGTGCCGATCCGGTTCCAACAATCTCAATAATATACGCGCAACACAAGTGTTATCAAAGATAGTTCCAAACTTATCATAAAATTTATGGGGAAATAGAGTTATAGTATTAAATAATCTTGGTATAAGCTAAAATCTCATATTTGAAGTCCAACATTTCATCATCATATTTCAGAAAAATATTGAATTTTAATTCTAAAGTACAATTATACCCTACAACATACCCATTTTATGTAGGAAAAATCTCATTTCCACAATTAGTTATGCATGGTATGAATTCAAAGTGATGGTCTTATTAGAATGACATAGAACCACCCATGTATGTCTAATGGCAGATTTTATAACACATATAAAATCATTTTAAATTCTGGAAATTTAATCAAACTTTGGAGTTTAGAGATTTTTAGACATACAAGGCTTAATTTTTAGCCATTTTGGTACTAAATTCCCTGATTTACCCGAAAATACAAACATGCATGATGATTCACATTCATATACAGCAGTAATAGCAATATAAAAGTTCATATGTAAGCTCAGATCTAAAAAAATATGTTTATTCTAACAAATGCAGAAAAAAAGGGGTGTTCTTAGTACCGAAATGGCTAAACTATCACTTTAACAATCCATACATCCAAGAAATTAAAGATGAAGGGGAAGATCCCACCTGAATAGCTAGAAGGAAAGAGCTCAAGTGACTTGAGTGGCTCAAGAAACCAGCCAAAACAAGCATGCAAGACCAGAAACGAGATAAGAGCGCAAAGAACCCCCAAAATATGAAGTTTCGGTTTGATTCTCCAATATTTGAGCTATGAATAACCAAAATTTCATCAAGAGTGACACACACTCTCTCTCTAGAAATGTACAAAGCTCTCTCACCCTTGAGAATGAGCTGAAATGGAGAAGAAGATGTCTTAAAAACTAGTCAATGCAGGTCAAAACATTAAAAACGAGGTTACGAAGTTACTGCTAGTAATTTGGTCGTAACTCATTGCTCAAAACTCCGATCGGGATGATCTTTATATCAACGGAAAGGTAATTCAAAGCTCTACAACGTTTCTGAAGGATGTTTCACCAAATTCTGGACATATTAATACCAAAATTTGATCATAGTCAGCGCTGTGCCGAAATGCAACAGAAATCTGACAGTGCAGGTTTTTTATTATTCGGTTACTTAGAACTCAGTTTTGACCAACGAGGACCGTGAAATAGATTTCGGTCAAAACACGAAAGTTGTAGGGGGAAATAAGATGAAACTATAGGAGTTTACAGAGTGAAATATGGATAACTCATGAAGAAGTTATGAGTGTCCAAAGTTGACTGAAATCTAACTGATTTTAAAATATTTCAGGTTCGAAAAATGTCATTGAAATACATGTTTCAATTCCAATAGTGACCAAACCTTCTAGAATAATCCTAAATATATAATAGGACCTATAGAGGTGACGAAGTCAAATTCAGATTTCTCAAAATAAGTAATCCGAAAGAAAGTGTTCCAGTATAATAGTAACAAAGCCTAGAGCATTAACTAAAAATAAAATAAAATAAAATAAGACATGGGATGTTACATTAATCAACTAATATTTAGTTAGTAATTAATATATACATGATAAGTAACAATCTTCCTTTGAATTTTGAAATCGGAATGAAGCACAAATCTTTATTTTACATACTCGTGGATTTATAGGTACGAGAGTGAACAATTATTGTGCCAGATGAATCAAGTGATTTAAAGGGCTATGCAAAGGTGTATAAATGAATGAATGTATTTACATATTATGATATTGAGGAGAGGAAAAGTTGAGATGGAGAAGGGAAAGAGGAAAGCATAATCAATTAGACATTAATTAAGAGAAAGAAATAGACTTCCTCCTTAAAAGTCATGCTCTACAAGGGCTTAATTCTTTTAACTAAATAATGGATTTCCCTTTTTAAGGAGGTAAATGATTGAATTTTTTTTATGAATTTTGGTGGGAATGATTTCCATGATTAGTATATCAACTCCACCAAATTTCATCAAAAAAAAATTAACCAGGAAGCAGGTGACCTAAAAGTCTAGAATTTCAACGATCGAAATGCAAGTATATATATATATATATAAATCTTTAGTTCGCCCACATCCTAATTGAATTTTTTGATGAAATTTGATGAGGTTGATCTACTCATCATGGAGATATTCCCCACCAAATTTCATCAAAAAATTCAATCATTTATCCCCTCAAAAGGAGAAGTCCGTTTTTTAATTAAAAGAATGAAGCCCTTTCTGGAGCTCAGCCCCCTCCATAATACTATTATAGTATGAGATAAGATAAGAATTATTTAAATAAAGAACACGAATATTGGGCACTACACCATAAATGCTTATATGGCAATGTGTAAAAAGTGCTGACCAAATTTGGCACTCCTTATCAGTATTCAAAAAATTATCGCCTAGGACCGATTATACCCCGTCTAAGCACTAGGAATTGGTCAACCATTAAGTCTTGCTAGGTGGCTGCCTAGAATGTCATGGCTTTTTCACAAGGACTATGGAGTTTTTCATTCTTCACTTTTTTAAAAATTTATTGTTTTCATATTTCAATGACGAAAAATATTCATTTAACAAATTCTTAATGTTTTTTTAAAAGTAAATTTAAAATATTGTAGTATTGTAGTATTGTATTCTTAATTTAGCAAATTAGTATTTAACCCAAAATTATGAGGGTTTGTTTACTCAAACCCACCTTGTTTTAGTAATTAGTGAATAGCGCAATATTTTGTATTTAACCCAAGTTGAGAAAATACATTTATTTTTAATTTATATAATAATTATATGGCTAAATGACTTAATTGCTCTTAGTAAATGATTATGTTTGTTACGTATTTGTACTCATCTTAATCATTGACATTTATCAACTAATTAAAAAAAGGTGAAACTATGCATGAAATGTATAAGTCTCACCCTCCCGTAGAATATGTAGCAGTTAGAGAGAGATGTAGCTTTTAGAGAAAGCTTTAATCTTTCTCCCATCAATACAATATGGCGGGCGGTTTGATTTATAAATATTTAAAAAGGCTTAAAACCCCAAAACATTGAATGCTTGGTAAGCTTAGTGGTGCATTTTCTCCCGATCCATCATTTGATCCCCGAAAATATTGGGAATGTCTTCCCTTGAATATGATCTTGTGCAACCACTCAAATATGCTCTTACTTATCATGAGGTAATTTCTAGCTCTACCACCACCATCTGTTGCTCCCACCACTGAAAACCCGCTTTGTTGGACACGATTTAAAGTACATATTATAAGGTACATTACTTTAAGTTCTTACTTTTTAAAAAACTGAATTACTTAATATGTTTTTCACATACACTTTTTAAAAAATATAAAATACTTAATATATTTATCACATGTGATAATATGACTGTTTCACACAATATGTCATATTATGACTCTTTCACATGTTTTATATACTAGTCATATTAAATTATGATATATAGAGATAACAGACATATTATATTTAGATATGAAATACATATTATGACTATATAGAAAATTATTATTCTAAATATAACACCGGCAATAGTATTTTTTCATGCGCAATATGACTAAAGGTAAAGTTTTTACTTCAGATAAACGATATTTATTTGGATTTTAGTTTTTCTTTATTTAAATTTCAAAATTCTTGTAATCCTAATAACTAACTCAATCTAATTTGAAATTATTTGAAATTATCATTTATTTTTCAAAAAATTGCTAAAAAGGGCAACATTGGAAAAACTATATATTATTAAAAATAACTAAATAAATTAAATAAAAAACATAATCATAATTATCCAATAAGTTGGGCTAACAACTAATTACAAAAAATAAGTGGTTTAAATGCAAAACAATTCAAAAATGCTAGGCTAAATACAAAAAACCCCTTCTTAACATATATATATATATAATTAGCCACCTAGCCAAAACAACTAATCCTCGCATAAGTTTCTCCTAATATGGATGGTAAATACGGGGGATCAATAAAATTTTGCACCGTTGCGAGTAGTGCCAGATTTTTGGTCTAAGGGTGCATATATAATTCTAGAATTTTGGCAGATCAACTGGCATAGACTAAAAAAGTGACTGAGGTTGTGTTCTTTTCCCTAGATTTTAAAATAATGAGATTTGATAAATTATAAGATTGTAAAATACCATAATTTTAAAATTGCATGATTTATCAATTATTTGTTCTTTTTAGCTACGGAATTTTATAATCAAAATCTCAAGATTTTAAAATCCTATGTTCTTTTGCATAATTGGGTTCAGCTTATAGGAGAACTTATGCAATGATAAAACTTCAAAAAAAAATAAGCAACAATGGAACTTAAAGCAATTATGGCTACGAATTTCTCATTAGGTTGGACAAAATTATTACTAGTCAAACAATAGTGTAATGAGCATTATTAATGATATGCCGGTGTAATCAATGACAATTGAAACTAGAAAAAATATATAAAGTAGTAACATAATTTATTTATTTTTAGAAAAAAAAACCTACATAATCTTAACATAAACGAAAGCTAATAAAATCAAAGAACACAACCTTAAAACTAAATATTCGTAATAATACTAGTTGAAACACTAAAAAGAAACTAAAATAAATTACTCACGACTAGATAAACAAAACAAAAAATTTAAGAGTAACGAAGAATATTTGATAACGTACTAGAACATTTTAAAATATAATCAAATACATACTACTTGTCGTAATCGTATTAAAATATACAATTTTACATACTTTATATAATGAGTATAAATTCATAACTCCCTTTCTTTCATTCCGCGGACGCGAAAGAGAAACTTATTTTTCTTGAATGCTTAGTAGCTCATAAGAGGTGATCTCTTATAAACCTATCAATTTTTTCACAAATTTTTCACATGGGACTTACCCTTTCTCATTCCATTTTTCCATCTTAAATAACTCACTTTAGGTATAATTTCCCAATCATCTCATAACTATTTTGATCAAACAAATATACGATTCAATGCCCTAAAGGAAGAAAACATGAATCTATAATAACCTTTCACGATCGAGTGGGCCCCATTGAAAATTACCTTCAAAATAGAACCCATTTTTCCACACTACCGAGGAAAATCATTTCTTAGATCTACTTATTATATTAGGTATAATTTATTTCTTAATTACTTGCATAATATTAGTTGGTTGTATTTCTTGATTAATTATATAATATTATTAATGCTATTATGTTTGCATTGTATTATTGTAATTCATTGTAATTGTTCACATTTGCTATTTGAGTTGTATAAAGTATTATAATTAATGTTATTATGTTTGAGTTAAATTTATGACTTTAAATATATTTTTTTGTACTTTGAATTTCAACCCCTTAACCGGATTCCTAGGTCCGCCACATACTGCTTGTGCACAACAAAACTAAAATTATAGCCATCAAATGAAAAATGTGAGAGAACCTACTCAAACTCCATTGTTGTATCTAGCTTAATTTTGCAGAAACCACGTTGTCAATGACCCTCAAGAATAGCCCATAAGTCCTCACTTTTTGCTCTATAAATGAACTCGCGCATTAGCCATTGATCCTTGATTGCATAAAAAAGTTTAAAAGACATGATGTCAACATATTTTCTAATGGAAAAGGAAATCAACAAACAAATAGAAGCTCAAAAATGGAAAAACCTACATGTCCATATTCCCATAAATGAATCGTTGCATGCTAAAGCTTCTACTAATGTACGTGATGCCTCAGACTAGAGAAATAAAGATGGAAAAAACTCACTCCCAAGAAGTCATTTTGACATTAGCCTGCACAATTTCTAATGATTGGAATTGTGTAGGTTAATTATAGTTCTTAACTTTGGGAATTGAATTGGCAAACACACCTTTAAAATAATTGAAAAATATATTATATAATGGTGAGTGTGTGTATGTGTGTGAGAGTAATATTGCCCACAACTTGAGATTCTCATAAGCTAGTTTAATAATTCAAATGAAAAAAAAAGGGACAAAAAAGTGTTTGTTAAAATAATAGAGAGAGAAATAAATAAGAGAATAAGAAAAATCTTATTACTCAACTGATATCTAATATGTGTCGGGGTTAACTCTATTTATATTAAGAGCTAACCTCCTTACTTCTCTACATAATCAATGTGGGATAAATCCACTATATATACTATTGGGTAATCCCTCATTCATACCACTATTCCAATGTGGATAAATTGAATCTTACAATATTACTTATGGACATCCACATATCAATATTTTTACAACACTCCCCCTTGGATGTCCATTATGCCACAATTCAATGATAGTTTCCTCATAAAACCTTCCTAAGGAAAAACCCAGTGGGAAAAAAAACCACAGTGAAGGAAAAAGAGTAAAACATTCTTCTGGATCATTGAATTGGTATCAAATGCATAATATGTTGCCTCATTAAAACCTTTACTAGGAAAACCCAATGGGACAAAACCTCGTTAAAGGAAAAAGAGTACATCGTGCAAATATTAGGCAGCATACTTCAGGATGCTACCCCTGATTATTTACTCCCCCTTATGACGACAATTACATTTAATTTGATGATGAAGTCAAATCATAACAATCTCTTAAACTCATTTTGGAATATCAGCTTTGACAATCACCTCATGAGCAAACTCTACCAAGTTGTTATCAAGTGGATTTACTCGACTTCAATATTTGTGTTCTTCTAATACTCATGTGAAACATGTCTCATTCTTGTCAATTTGAAACTTTCTTGAAAATGTGCTATACACGCTGTATTGTCTTCATAGATAATGCTCAAAACATCTGTCATATAAGACAACTAACAAGAACTACAAATATGCTGAAGTAAGGATCTCAATCATATATATTTCTGATTAGTTTCATAAAGAGCTAAAATTTCAAAGTAGTTTGATGAAATTACCACTAAGAAATAACAAGTATTACTACTAATAAATACTAGATGTAATTGAGATCATACCTTATGATAATCAGAAATATATCCTGGATTAGCAAAACCTACCAATTTAGAACCATAAGAGTTATGTGCATAAAATAAAATTAGTGGTTCTTTGTGGATAACTGATGATATGTTTGATACATATCTGGAGTTATTTAGTTGGTGCTAAGCTATATATATTGAGCAACTAAAGAAATAAGGAAATTTCTGGTCTAGTGCATTGTGAGTACCAATTGCACTTAAGTATGGTGCTTCGAGACCAATACTTCTTCATCTTTTTCTTTAAAACGGTATGAATTTTCATATAAAAACCAGACAATCATAGGAATGCTCAGTGGTTTTACTTTATCCATCATTTTAAATTCCTTTATCAAATAGTTAGCAGTTTTTTCAAACTCTTCAGAAGTCTCGATTAATGTAACCACATAAACTGCTACTATTGAAAATCATTTTTGATTATTCGTTTATAATTCGTTTATAAAGACAGATGGCAAATGGGATTGTTTCTATTTCATTCCTTAGACAAATCTTACTAAGACGATTGTATCACATTCTTCTGGAATGAATTTGTATCGCATTCTTTTGGAATGGATAAGTCAATACAATTAGCGTCTTAATTTTATTGAGTACGTACTTTTCGACTTTGCTTCAAGCAAAGTTAATCCTTCTGGAATTTTCACATAAATGTTAGAGTCTAAATCTCCGTATAAATTGGCAGTTTCATAATATTTGAGTCTCATATATAGTATTTCAATAACTATTAAGCTAATTATAAGATATTTAAAATTTATATATTGAATCCATAATCAGGGGAATACAATACTCATAATCAATCCCAAGTTTTTGTAGGAACTTTGTGCCACAAGTTGTGCCTTATTCCTTGTGATTTTATTATTATAATTCAATTTTCTTATGAACACCCATTTGTAACAAAAAATGTTAAATATATGTTTGGGGTTCGTACTATAGGTCCAAATATACCACGTTCATTTAGAGACTCAAATTTTTCCCTTAATGGCAATTTCTCATTTAGCCAATTTTTTTCTTTGTCGACATTTATTTATTGTAGGTGGTTATGTATCATTATTATCATTGCCCTTTAATATTACAATAGCTACTGTATATGCAAATAAGTCATCGATGACATTTTATTTTATATTCCACATCTCTCTTATTAAATATTGAGATCTCTTTATTATTTGCTACCAATGCCTCTTCAGGGGCTTATATAGTCTCTTCAGAGACTTGTGTCTTTTCAAGACAATGACCACTTCTGGGGCCTTAAAGAGAGTGAATTTTCTCATAACCTCTTCTTGAGTGAAATGAGGAACCTCTTCAGGAGTGCTCTTAGGGTATGATTAATCAGATTTCTTCTTTTAGGGAGTTGAATCTTTGGAACCTATAGGTCTGCCACGCTTCTGGCGTAGTACAGATTCATTAATTGCCATATTTTAAAGTTGTCATGTATGGATACTAATTATGGCAATTGCATTTATAGCTGGCACATATAACTTTATTTTATTTTACTGCATCATTAAATTAATTGGTAATTTGTTTGCAATTTCTTACAAAACACTATTCTCCGTACCTTCTCACATTGTGATATACGTGGTTCATAATAATGAATAGGAAACTTCAGGTCCCAAATATAAATTATAGATCTTCGGGTCCATAATATTGAATATGGAACTTCAAGTCCTAAATATAAATTATGAATTTTCGGGTCCATTATAATGATTATGAATTTCAAGTCCCAAAAGTATAAATCATGGAACTTCAAGTCCAGATTATTTACATAATAGAACATTTAAAATCTATAACAATAATAGAAGACAAACAACAGAAATCGTAATATTATGAAAGAAAAAAAATTCATAGATCTGACCTGCATGATGAAATTACAATGCTTGATATTAAGCTGGCCTCCAAGAAGAAGAAATATAAATTTTAAACTATGGTGGCATGTTTTCGCATGACCAGCCTTCAAGAAGAAGGAAACAAAATTTAATTATGGTGGCCTGCTTTCGCAATGGCCTCTAATTGACATAGAGCAGTCGCGCTGATAATGTGTTAAAATAATAGAGAGAGAAAGAAATAAGAGAATAAGAGAAATCTTATTACTCAACTGATATTTAATATGTGTAGGGTTTAGATCTATTTATATTAAGAGCTAACCTCCTTAGTTCTCTACATAATCAATGTGGGACAAATCCACTATATATACTATTGGGTAATCCCTCATTCATACCACCATTCTAATGTGGGATAAATTGTATCTTACAATATTACTTATGGACATACACATATCAATATTTTTACGACAGTGTTTGAAATATTGAAGATTAAAGTGGGAATTATAAATAAGGGAAACCTACTTAATTTTTATAAAAATAAAAAATTAATGTGTTATTATATTAAGTAACACGATAACAGTAATATTACCTTTAAAATAATAGTAGCTTGCAGGAATTCGCTCCAAACTTGAAAGCGAGAGTACCGTGTTGGTTTGATGCAAATGAAAGTGATGGTGGCCGGTGGCCCAATACTAGGTTTCACCCTAGAGCAGAGTAAGTGTAGAGTAGTTACCTATGCATGTGTGGATAAGGGAAGATGGGTATTTCGATATATATTTGTCTGGCCTTGATTTTTAAAATATTTTTATTTTTATTGATAAATCTTATAGAAAATTAATTTATTATGTAATTATATAAACTTTTGTCCACTATTTTAAAGGAAGCTTGTAAGCTTACCTTATTTTACATCATTATAAATATGCGTGTAGTGGAGGTTAATACCATTTTTGTATTTAGGATTTCAAATTGATTTATTGTTATAGGATTTATTTTTGTGATATTTTATAAAATGCTAATATATAAAAACATTATATAATAGAGTATATTTTAATTTCGTGACATCATTATAAACATTATATATGTATATATAATAGGTATTGCCCGTGCCGTCCGGCACGGTGAAATAAAAAAATATTAAATACAAATAAAGAGACATCGTGTTCAAATTGTACCTGTCAATTTTACTAAATTCATATAATAAACTATCATAGATAAAAATAGCATTAGGTGGGGTTACGAATTTTTTTGCCAAATCTTGAATAGCATATTAATTTGAGTATAAAATGATTAGCTTGAGTGATAAAATGGTAGACAACGCTACGAGAGGTTAACAAAACTCACATACATGAAGAGAGATGGGGGGTGGTAAAAACCGAACAAAATTATATTATACATGGATATCAAAATAGTATAAAACTCACATGCATGCATGAAAACTTTTTTATTCCTATTCCTAATAGATATTCAACACACATAGTGAGAAAAATTTAAAAGCATATACACTATTCTTAACCTAGGCTGCCACTAAAATAAATAATTGTTGGATCCTCAACTAAATATACATATCATAAAATAAAGTTGCGATCCTTAACTAAATTGTATATTTTTATTACTATATTAAGGTAAAAAAAAACAATAAAAAAGTATTATGTAATTGGGTAATTTGATATCTTAAAAACACATCTAAAGGGTTTACATTTCTTTTTGGTTTGTAAACAAATTTTGAACATTAGTTAATAATAACAAAATAAAGAAAAAAAATACATCTTATAATATAGATAGAAAATTGCCTCTAGAAAAAATGAAATAGTTTTAAGAGTAATGTGAAAATTTTACAATAAGAGTAAGAAAAGTGGATTATAATAGTTTTCTATAATTTTTGTTTTACACGTAACTTTATATTTGCAATTTTAAATATACAAACTTTTATTGGTAAATTTTAAATATACAAACTCTTACATGGTATTTTGTTTTAAATTTAATGTATTTTGAATTTCATAAAAATAGATAGAGAAAAAAGAGTTCTTTTTATAACTAGGGTATTTCTAAAACTTATTTGGATATATAAGGTACTTTTCAACTTAATTAGGAAAATAGATATTTTAAGACTTTGTCTTTATTAGACAACTTTAGAAATTAGACCTTAGCCCCTAAACTTGGTTATAAATTAATTTGTAACCCCTCAGATTTTAGAAAGAGACTTGAATCCCCATTTTGGTATCAAAAGGTCGAGTTATTCCAAACTCCTATCCTCACAAACTTCAAACAATAGACGTTGTTTGCATAGATGCCCTTGGGAATATTTTCTCGCATCTACACTTCTATTTTTGGAACAAATCCAGACTACCAACCAATTTTGACTCACCATATCGGAGCAGAAGGGTATTTAATAACTCAGACTGAAGGTTGTTCTCATATAGAACATATACCTTTAAAACACTCAGAAAGCAAGCAGGTTATTGCAGGAGCAATAAATTGCTTATCAGACCAAAACCAATCTTTATTATTAGTTTTACAACAGACTCATTTAGATCTCCATAAGATCATATCAAACATCCAGCTTCTGAATTTAGAGACCAAAAATAATCCTAGACCAAGAAATCCCTTCTGATTTTGTTGCAACATTGAGAGAATTTCTCAATACAACTAGAAAAACAAAGAGAATTTGCAAATAGCAAAATTCTTCTCTAGAAACAAGAATTGACGAACTAACAAAACGTATTCACCAATTAAACATCGAGCTCACAAGATTATCTACTGAACAATCTAAGATTATACCTAAACTACATAACAATATTCTAGAAAATATAAGATATGAAAATAGTTAATTCAGACTGGAAAGAAGTTCTAGGAGGAATCATTCCTCAAGATATATGAGACTTTTATCGTAAGATAATAGACAAGATGAGCGACGAAAGATTCTCGCGAAGATTTATAAAATCAGAAATCAATAATGCTAAAAAGCAACAATCTGCATACTATATAGACTAAACTTCATTTCTACAGCTATAGCAACTACTCAAGATTGTGAGTATAATTTTACTCAAAGCCTAATAAATGATTTGCAAGCTAAGACTAAAGAATTAAGAACCTTATATAATATCTTTGTTAAGTTTTAACAGAACTTAGCATACTATCTAGACCATAAATAAGATAACCATTTTAAGACTCAAGAAGTTACCATAAAAGAATTTCAAGAAAATTCAGCTAAGGTAGAAAGAGAATTAAGAGAAATCATGAATGGAATATAAGCCATTTATGAGAAACTTAGCCAGATTAGTCAAGCAGATATAGACACACCGCATATATTAATGTATGTCGATAAACTTGAAAGAAATTTCAAGGCTTTAAAAGCTAGACTTGTAGAAGAAATTGCTTCTAGACAAGACTCGGAAAATATCAATGTGCTAGAATTAAATAAATATATTTCGTCAACACATAGCTCCCTAAAAGAGAACGCTAAGACTATAAATGATGAATTATACATTAAACTGTATAAAGACCAGTTGGCCCTTAAGGAAACCCTTATCAGCCAAATTAAAAGACAAAATGATTACTCAGAATCATTAGAAAGAATAGAGAAAAAAATTGAACAAAAACAAGTTACCACTTGTAAGTTCAAAGAAACCCCATCTGCCACAATAAAGGAAGAATCTTCAACATGAAGAATTATAAACGATGGGTTAGACAAGACTAAAAGAGTAGCTAGCCTTATCCCTAGCATTGGACATCAAAATATGATGCTCCAAAGAGTTAGAGACTTATCTTCCAATATAAGAACATGGTGGAAAGAAAGAAATATTTCACATCCACTTCAATGGAAGGAATGGGGAGAAATGGACTGAAGTATGTAGAAGAATCCATAAGTAATGGACAACATCCTCCAGTCAGATACATAGACCTCTTCCAAGAAGGAGCTATCCCAAAGACCCCAAGTTATAATATGACTTATTGTAGTAGGAATCATATCCTCGGAAAGAATTACACAGAAATTTAGATCTTTGAACCAGACTGGTTAAGATCAAGAGGAACATATAGGAATTTCCAATTCCTAACCTTTGGACTATTCCAAGTAAGAATCCAAGGACTTCATAGACCTTATAATGGAATTAACATCCTTTGTTGCTTAGTTGACAAAAGATGGAAAGATTTTCAGGAAAGCCTAGTTTGAATAGCCTAATTATAGATGTCAAACAATATAGGATACTTCAATGTCACCCCGGCATTTACAGTATTTATACCAATAGTTAAACACTTCAAGATAATCCTATATGCCACAGGCTATGAAGATTACGTGTTACCAGACGCAAACATTAACATATAATATCAAAGCTATGTTAAATTTTCCCAGAAAGCATTTGAAGGAATGCAACCAAGTATTCCACAAGGAAGAATGAATGAACAAATCCTTGTTATAATGAATACATCGGACTTTAATAATATGTATAGTATAAGAAATACTGGACCTATGAAAGAACATGCTAAGACTCTCTGGCAATTACTAGAATTTTAAAAAACAAAACTGTACAGAATGAGCCTTTATATATTGCACAAGATAATATCACAGGCAATATTAATATACAGTTTGCTCCTCTAAAGTTCAAAGCAAAGAGTATTAGAATAGAGGAATCTAGATTTAGAAACATGGGAAATTCAATAATTGATGATCCTTTAAAAGAAGAATATAGTACTGCTAGCACTGCTAAAATGTTACAACATGCTCCAAATTTTATACCAAGAAAATCTCTAGACAATCATGATATTTTGTATGAAAATGCCAGAATCAAAAATTTTGGACAAGACCTAATATAACAAGAAAGAGACAAATACAAAAATAATCTTGAGAGAAGTAAATCGACTAAAGACAACATGATGATATCTAACGAATTTATAAAAGATTTAAGAAATTCTCAGGACACGAAAAAGTTCCTAAGAAAATTAAGACTCCAAGAAAAAAAATAACAACAAATGTTTTTAATTGCTACGGCAATCCCAGGAGGAAGCAATGTTAAGACAGAAGAAACCTCTAAAAGCAGGTTCAATTTATTTAAAACCCATGCAGCTATAAATATTCCAATTTATAGTGAAAGTATTATTAAGACTAAACTAAACTATGTTAAAGGATTACCCATGAAAGCCATAGACTTTCAAAGTACAAAAAATATTGCTTCAGTAGCCATTAACCCAGTGGGTATTTACCTAAACTTAGACAATGTATAAGATAGAAAGAATTCCTTAAAAAAATGGCAAGATCAGATGCACATGTGCTTTGCGTCTAACGAAAGTTAGGATGTAGAATAATATAAAAGATATGATGAGCAATCCCTAAAAGGAATTGCAAAAAACTATTTAGATAGTTTAAGAACAGTAACAGAAGAAGCTAGCATAGTTAAGCTAGCAAGATTCAATGAGACAGAGATCAAAGATCTGTAAACGGGTATGTGCAACTCTTTACAGCTGAATTCATTGGAGCAAGCCACATTGCCCAAGAATCAGAAGTAGATGTGGAAAAAACTAAGTTATCATTACTTAGTATATGCAGTTTAGACAAAATAAATGAATATAGTAATAATTATGAAACATTGTACTACGAGATCAAAGAGTTCACCACAACTCTTAAAAACGAGTATTTTAGAAAACTCCCAGCTATTGGACACATTCTTATTAATGAATATAGAAAATAGCTTGGAGTTAATAATATTAAAGAAGATACTCTAGGTGAAAGAATAAATTTCGCCAAAGACTACATTATAGCTAAAAGATGCAAGAAAGCACAAGATGCTTTGATTAAGAAGACATTTAAAAATATGCCTTCGATCAAAGATGAGAGAGATATAGCACCTATCCAATAGGGATATGGAAGAAGTACTTCCAAGGTCCATAAAAAAATATTGGAAACGGACTTTCAAAGCTACGATTAATATAAACCCCAATAATAAAATATAAAAATTTTAAAAATTGACCAGCTTTAGAAATCCAAAGAAGAGAAAGAAATTATTTTTTAGAATGAGATATTTTAAGAAAAATTCAGACACCAGAAAGAAAGTTCCTAATTACAGGAAAGGCGAAGATAAGAAGCCAACATCCTCCAATTCAAAGAATAAATGTTGGCTGTGTGAAAAGACAGGACATTTCGCTAGAAACTGTTCTCAAAGAGAGAAAAAAGAAATAAAACCTAGCATTAGACTTATAGAAGTTATGCTTACCCAAGCTGACTCACAAGACCTAGACCTCATATTTAATATTGAGTTATCAGACTTTGAAGTAGATGACAATGCTAGTGTATACAGTGTATACACAACTGAGTCATATACTGAATCATCTTCTGAAGAAGAAGAAGAATTCAAAAAATGTTTTGTCATCATAACAATTGATGATGATGAACCAATAGAAGAAGCTATTTATCTAGACTACAAAGAAGCCATTTACTGTTGTAATTTAGCAGATGTATGGCGACCTTCTCAATTGGAGAAGATGGTTAGAATACCTCAGTGCTACACGAATTCAAGCCATATGTGTAAATTAGAAATGAAATATAGCCCTGCATACTTCACTTGTGATTATTGTTTTACGACAATATCACTTGAATTATTCATGGTATGCATTACATGCAAACTTCATTACCATGAAGACTGCTGAAGACAGGAATTTCGTACTATGTACGAAAATAAGTATGATCACATACTAGACACGGACATAGATAAATACTATTAAGAAATTTATACAAATAGACTCAAGAAAATTAAGAATGAAAATAAAAAGATGGACGAATGTCCTCCTAAGACAATCCCTGATATTCCAAATCCTTAAACGGAATTAAAATCAGAGAACAGAATAATTTAGGAATCCTAACTAAAGGATTATTTATAAGCTTCATTGAAGTAAAAATCCTTAATCAAGACTATCCTAGACTACTCTCTACTATGATTGATACTGGTTGTACCACTAGTATCTGTAAATCAAATGTATTTCCAGACAAATATTATAGACCTAGCAAACAACTTATCTCACGACAACTTGCTAATGGAGATTATTTTGAACTCCCATTATAGATTATTCATATCCATTTTTAGACAGGAAATAATGAATTTACACATGAATTTTATGTACTGAGCTTATAAATTCACAGGAAATCTTTTAATAGGAAATAATTTTCTTAGTAAAACTCAACCATTTGCTCAATGTAACGACAAAATAGAAATGTTGCATACTAGCAAATTTAACACATAGACTATGCTCCTATCTCGAGATAGAGCATTCGACCTCATGCAAGTAAAACCTTCATGGGTCCCCCCTCAGAGTTTACAGTTAAGTGTGGTGAAATAGGAGAAATTACTGCCCCTCTTAAACACAAATGCACTTGTCCAGACAAGAAATATTATAAATAGATAACATTAATCCAACAAGAAATTGTTAATCAGACTAGACATCATCTCTTGGTTGTCCAAGAAATGAGAAAGAGAAAAAAAATAGACATTAAATCCTTAAAAGTAGAAAAGGATAAGATTAAGGAATTAGCAATTCCTACGACTAGAGAAAATCCTATAGAAAGATGGGAAAACGATAAGGCATATTGCCAGATTATACCCATAAACCCAGACGCCACCATAAATGGAGGCACATATAAGAAAAGATATTCTCAAAGAGATATAAAAGAATTCCAAACAGAAGTAGATAGTCTACTTAAGGGTGGAATGATTCAAGAAAGCATTAGTAGATATAATAGCCTTGCATTTTATGTTGAAAATGAATCAAAAAAGAAACAAGAAAAAAGACGAATGGTATAAGATTATAGAGCTCTCAATAAAAATTGTGAGTTCGATTCATATAAGATACCAGATAAGAATAATCTTATTAGTTTTATCGAAAATAGAAAGATATTTAGCAAATTTGATTGTAAGTCCTGATTCTGGCAAATCAAAATGCACCCAGACTCTTTACTATAGACAACATTTAGTGTGCCACAAGGAAAGTATAAGTGGCTAGTAATGCCATTTGGATACAAAAATGGACCCCAAGTCTTCCAACGAAGAATATACGACATTTTTAGAAAGTACTTAGAATTTTTCTTAGTATACATTAATGATATACTAATTGCAAGTCATACAGAAGAAAATCATATAGAACATTTTAGAATAATAATAGTCAAATTTGATAATCATGGTATTATTATCTCTCACAAAAAAGATGCTTCTATTTCAAGAAAAAGTAGATTTTATAGGAGTCCATATAAAATATAAAAAGATATCTCCTTTAGACCACATTACTAGAAAGATTTTAGACTTTCCAGACATAATTAATGATATAAAACAATTACAAAGCTTTCTTGGATTGCTTAATTATGCCACATACTACCTTAATGATGTAGTTGAAAAAAGAAGAAATCTTACCGCTAAACTAAAAGGAACCGAAAAGACTAATCCATTTAAATGGACAAAAGACGACACGGATGTAATGACTAAACTAAAAGAAGAAGTCAAAAATATCCCTGAACTTGAGATGCATAATGCAGAAGACATCTTTATAGTAGAAACAGACGCTTCAGATAAACAATAGGGCGCAATCTACTATACTTTAGACTATCAGACTAAGAAAAAAGAAGTTGTGTAAATACAGCTCAGGGATATTCACTGATCTGAAACGAGATACACAACCCACGAGAAAGAAGTTCTCGCTATTGTAAGAGCAATAGAAAAATATATGCTCCTTTTAAGACCTAAACACTTTACGGTGTATATAGACTCAGTTATGCAGTAGGATTTAGAGACCTAAATTTGAATAGATCAACGACTAATAGACTAATTATATGGCAACAGTCTCTTAGTGATTATGATTTTAGTATAATTCATATTAAAGGAAAAAAGAATACAGTTCCTGACATCATTTCCAGGGAACCTATATTTATCGAAAATCTAATAGTGTGTTCTATGTTGTCTACAAACAATTAGACTAGACCAATGGAGATAGGAGGAAGCTCCAGCAAATAGACTAGATTTATCAACCAGGTTGAAGTTGCCAGGTACCTACAGGAGGAAGCTCCAGCAAAAAGGCTAGAAAGAAACAAGCTGAAGCTACCAAGACCAATTCTAGAAAATCTAGATGATGTGCTCATCCCTCCACGAAAAAAGAGTGAAGAAATTTATAGACAAAACAAGATTATCGGAGGAATGTTCTTCCCCGATTATAGACCAGACCAGAGATTCCCAGACTTAATTAAATTCAGAAGAGAATTTACTAAAAAGACTCTCACTCTCATAGATGCTTTATGGTGGAATCATTCCAACAACCTAAAAATATAGTTCATACAAAATTTGGTTGCTACAGCCAGATTTATGTGGACGCAGTGGCTCGCTATCTCTTAGATAAATCTAGCTCCTCCCAGAAACTTAATAGAAGCTCCTAGACCCTAAGAAATAACATATGCTAGAGCAACAACTCAAACGGCTTTACCTAAGGAGAACAAGAAAAAAGATTTTGTTTATGAGAAAAAAAGATTTTTCATCAACCTACTTACCCCGTTGAGAAAGGAACGAGAGGTAGTAAATGAAGAAACGATGAACCTAGACTCAGACATTTTCAAAACCCTAAAAAAAATGGGTAATTATCTCTTCAACATAACAATTCCAGGATATGCCTCATTTATCAAGAGATTCTGCGAAGAGATACCTCAGATAACTATATAAGCATACTAAATTTTGCATACGTGCATGTATGAGACATATTAAGTTAGATAGGCATATTAAATTACACACATATATGTGGTTGCAAAAAAAGTACCAATCGAGTAGCAATGTGAGTGGTGGAAGCAATCCAACAAATAGTTATCGAGGATTTTGTGGAAAAAGTACTATACGAGCAACTTCATTGTATCCGCATAGTAGTCTCACATTAGAACATGTGATCACAGTATTAGTAACTCGAGCAATCCGCCTCATACAAAACCACACTACTAAATCAACCTTGTGTATTAAACTTTTCGTCTAAAATTAAAATAATTTTATATTTTTTATGGATCTCAAAAATAATACAAATATAGATGAATGAAAAAAAAAAGAACAATGCATAAATAAATAAACCATTATTATATAATATGTATTTTAAACAAGCCCCCATCAAAACAAAAGCCAATAGGAAATGAAAAGAAACCTCTGTCGGAGTTCTGATCTCAACATATATATGTGGTGTAGAAGAGGGGGATTTTGGGTTGGCCACACATTAATCATTGGATGAGAGTAGAATAATGACATAGTGATCTGTGCTAAAGGTAGGAGGAGAAGAATTATTAAGAAAGAAATAAAACAAATGCAATGTTTGGAAAAAAAAATTATCCAAAAAGAAGAAGAAGAAAAAACCAACAACAAAAGTATATAACACACCAATAAAACAAGTGGGAACAAAGAAGATGGCAAAAAAAGAAGCTCAAGAAGACCTAAAGGAAAAAAATGTTGGCATTAGTTTTCCTTTCCAACTGAGATTTTTTTATTGATGGGTTTCGTGGATTTTTATTAATGATTAATTTGAGAAGGAGCTCTATGGAGGGATTTTAGCATGATTTTTGGCTCTAAGGTCACATAAGTTATCTATTATGGAATTTTGTGAATAGGACAAAACCAATTAATTAATTTTGAACTTAATTAATATCACTAAAAATATGGGGAAAAACTTCGGATCGAATTATAAGAAGGGTATACTTGACACTATACCTACAAATATATAAATTAATTAATTTAAATAAAAAATTAATAATCAGGACTTTATACAAAATTGTGTCCTTTTTTAAAAGGTTTGGACTTGAAACAATTGATTCAAAGTGTGTGTCCTTGAGTAGATTAATTTGAAATATTTAGGACTTTAGCCTAATTTTCTATAAAAACTACACTAGTTTGCAAGAAAACTTGAGCAAAAAGATAAGATTGGAATTGGTGGAATAAGAGAGAGAAAAAATTGTTGATTTTCTTGATTTGATGGGTTGAAAGCACATCTATGGTCCAAATTTTTTTTTTTTTTTTTTGGCGAATTAATGTGAACCATTGATTAAATAATTTAATGATATGATAGATCTTTTCCTTATGATATAGATATATATAGCTTTAACCCATTCGCTTTTCGCCCTAATGTCATAATTTTTTACTCTCTTCCCCTCTCTCTCTCTAAAAATCTCTCCTCTCTGTGAATCATTAATTTAAGGTACACATTTTACTTATATATCACCATTAGTCCTTTTTGTCTTTTGTATTCTTTTGACTTTCATCGAATATAATTAAGAAGACTTACTGAATATTTTGTCTTCGTATCAATGAAGCTTAGTTTCATTAATTGTCAGTTTTTTTCTCATTTTTTCCTTTTGAATTTATTAGTTATTTAATTATATATTAAATATTTTCAGTGGTTTATTTTATTTGTAGCTTTTTCTCAGAAGGCTAGGAGAGAAAATTTGGAGAAAGAATTGCCAGCGGCGATCTTCAAACAACAGCGTAGAAGGTGACGATAACTAATTTTATAAAAATATTCAATATTTTTTTATTTCATAAAGATAATCGTTGTCTCCTTTCTCTCTCCATATATATAACCCAGTTTGTCTGTTAATTGTTATCGGTCCGAAATGAAATTAGAAATGAAATTGGAAATGAAAGATGAAGGATCCTGCTTATCTGGAGTGACTAAGAGCATCTCCAAATGAGTAGCAATTTTTTAAAAAAAAATTGTATTTTGTTGATTTATGTAATAATTTGATGAGTGTGTAGTAGAATTGTCACTCCAAATTAAGATTCAAATTTTCATATTTAATTATTTTAATTATAAAAAGTTGGTAGAGAGAAGATGTAAGAATACCCGTACAGAGTATTATCCGGGTGGTAGATAGAGAAGGGGAGAAGGGATGAACTGTTGTGTCTCATGGGAATCATTACTAAGGGTGGCTTTGGTAAAATAACATATAGTACTATGTATTGATCGAAAATTTGGTACGTCAAAATTCATTATTATTACCATATCAAATTTTCGGTATATCAATGTTATTCGGTATACTAAAATATTGGTATGTTATGGTACATTACTAAAAAATAATCCTAAAAAAAAACCCTAAAAATGAACGGTCAAAAGTGATCATTTTTAACTAAAACAAAACAATTAAGTTAACTTTACTTGTCTTTAATTAAGTTTTGCAATTGATTGTTCCAAGAACACTAAATCATATATAAATATTGTTACATTATAATCAATACATATACATCTATCAAATACTTGGAACCCAAAGGATTAAAGTTTAATATGATTAGGAAAAAAAATGAAGACAAATATTTGATAGATTGAAATTTAAAGAAAAAAATAAAATAAAAACTATTTTACGTTTAATACGATTGAAGTTTAAAGAAAAGGGAATAAAAAAAATGAAAATAAAGATTTTATATTTTACATTTAATACGACTGGCCTTTGATTGATTAAGAAAAGTCAAGGATTGGTAGATATGTTATTTATGTCGCGATTGCAAACTGCTAATTCATTGTCATGGTGTGTAGGATATAGCAAAAAAAAATAGAATAAAAAGAAAGAAAGAAATAAATAAAAGAGAATAATAAGAAATAGGCAAACATTTGATATATGTGAATGTACGATGAATGAAAAAGAGATAGAGAATGGAATAATTAACCTTAAACATAGAAAAGCCTTGAAATGTATTGGGTAGAATTGGAAAGAGTAAGGGTATATGAAGTGATTGAAATTATATATTGTATATAGCGGTAGTGCGGTGGTAGTACCGCAATGGATATGTCACGGTGGTGGGGAGGTAGTGCCGCAGTGGGTATATGGTGATTTCAGATTTATAGAGAAGAAGAAAGGAAAATGAGAAGAAGAAATGTATATTGGTATTATTTTGGTATTTAGCATAATGGAACAATTGGTAATGGTACGGTATGATAATACCATGATAAAACTAATATTTTGTACCGTATGATATACTATCAGTAATGATTATGAATACCACTATCGTACCAAAAAATTTATGTCCAATACAATACCGATCGGTGTTATATTATTACCAAACTTTGGTATATTTTAACAATAATACGGTATATTTGGTACAATTTCACACCCCTAATCATTACACTTTTAACTACTAAGACAAATTGCGAATCAACCTTACTCTTTATATTTGAAGAGCTAAAAGTTGGGCTTCGGTCAATTTGTAGAGTGACTTCGAAAAAGCTCTAAGAGCAAAAATTTGTGATGTAACTCTAAAAAAAACAAGAAATTAGTCTTTTGAAGATACTCTAAACTCTTAAGGCGTATAACTGAGAAAATCTGGTTAGTTTATTGAAAATTTGAAATTGTGATTTGGACACCTGAAGTACTTAAATAATAAAAAACGACATGGTATGGTGGCTAAAGAAAGTTTAAGGCGTTTTGACTCGGGCTATTGCGTTGCTCTTTCTTGCCACCGGATGAAAACCCCTGCACCATTACTATCATTCAATCTTCCCTGCCACCGGATGAAAATCCCTGGAGGTTGATTTGATATAATACCGTACCATACCGGGTGTACCACGTATTGTACAGAAATTTTGTTACGCCAAAATCTATTACAACTATTGTTGTACCAAAATTTTCGGTATACTAAATTTGGTATGATACAATATGGTACGGTATATTATCAAAAAAATCAACCTTACAAAACACAAATAAGGGGAAAAACACAAAAAATAAAAAAAAATAAAAAATTTGGGCTTTTGTAAACCAATTCCAACCATGGGCTTATGCCTAACACTTTAACTCCCTATGAAAAATATTAGTGTTATCGGCGGTTTGTAATATAAATTTTATAATAATTTGCAACACTTAAAAGGTTTACAAAACTATAGATGCTCAATATAAGGGTTCAGACCATTTGGTACAGATCAATAAATTCTCCATCAATCTAAATACAATAAATCCACCATTAATCTACAATGCATTTTTTTCCTTCAAAATCAAGCATACAAACTCATCAACCTCCAGGACCAAATTTTTGAACACGAATATTTTAAATCTAAAAAGGTCAAATAATGTTACCAAAAAAAACATCTATCAACTTTCCTTCCGATCCAGCCTAGTCTTTTCTTTCCTTTTATTTTTTCTAAGCACACATCGAGCCACCCTAAAAGTGGTCCTAAAATGTCCTATAATACAAGAAGAAAGAAAATAAGAACCAAATTTACTAGGACAGCACATAATGCCTCAAAATCACCCAGATTTACTTGCCATATGAAAATATGTGGCGCCAAGTACTTGTCAACCATTTCCAAGCGCTTCAATAAGTAGAACTAGAAAAATAAAGTTGAAACCAATCGATTGATACATAATAAAAACAAAGTTAGGTCAATGGAATAAATATGTGGGTTGTGGCCGTTTGGAGTGAAAAATGGAAATGAAAAAATCTAAAGGGTAAAGTGACCAAATAAGTTGAGTCATGAGTGCGGTACAATTACAAACACCAAATTTAATCCATCCGTTCTCTGATTATCCAAAATCTAAATGTCATGGTATTTGGTATTAAGTTGTACAATTATTATGGTACGGTACGGTATATCATGATACATACCAAAATTTTGGTATAGTACGATATACCATCGGCATTGATTTTTAGTATCAATATCGTGCCAGACAATTTCGATACGGTATAAATACTAATCAGTATTGTACCATAATCAAAATTCAATACACTTTGGTAATAGTATGGGTCGGTATGGTAATATTGATATAAAAATTCACCCCTACATCTCACAACATGCCTCAATTTATTTTTTCTAACTTCTCACAAAAGTCAACCTTTTTTATTATCATTTTTCATGTTATTATGAAACAAACCTAAACTTCAAAGATCTTTTAGGTTAATGAATTGAATACAAATAGACTGGGTTTGATAATAAGATGAACAATAATAGAAAAAAATAATTGATTGATGTGAATGATTGAAAAATAAGTTGCTCAATGCTGCAAGACTTACTTTTTTCCTTTTTCCAAAAAATTTATTTCTTTGGATAGTGAGGAAGAAAACATTTTTGAAAAAATAAATTTGTGGAAGATAGAAGCCAACTCATAAAAATAAAAAGTATATCACCACATCATTAAACTTGTTTTTAAATCTATTATACTAATCAATTATTATTTTTTTAATAGTTTCTATCTTAAAGGAGCCATAGTGATCGATTTTAGAACTATTGATAGAGAGAGAATACGATGCTTCTTTGCCAATTTAAATCCTTAAGGTGATGAATTTTTGAAAAACTGATGTCATGATAATTAAACTATTCAACTGAATTTCTAATGTAGACGGTGTTGGGTTCTGAAGGGTGGTATATACCATGTATTATATATGCTTCTAAAATCTTTTTCATTCAGGAGATGGCTATTGAGGTATCATTTAGCTGGAGTTGGCAAGAGGGAGTCGGTTATACGATAGTTGTACGTATTACCGCATGGTCGTTTTCACTAGCGCTTGAGTACTCGTGGCCAGGCCCAGTGGCTCACCAAGCACGGCCACACGCTGCACATAGAGCTCGCCGGGCCATCTAATCTGATCCTCCGTTGGTCCATCTATGTAAATATATATTTCCCTTCTAACAATACCATGCACACAGCCCAAATACATTTTTATCTAATTTTACAGAATATATATGTGATTGTGTATAGGAAACATGGAAATTGAATATAATAGAACAGTTTCTAGTGGAATAGGGATTTGAGGTTGCTAAAAAAGAAGAGGGGACGGATTGTTTTGGAATTGAGAAATTAGTCGATCTGTTTTGTATAAATAATTTTGGAGCTTAGTATATTAGTTCTTGTGTTATCTATGCTTGCCCAATTACTTACTGAACTGGAAGAAGAAATGATACTGTTTTCAGAGTGAGTAACTCATGGATTGTTTCTGAATTTTATACTGACATCGAGAAAAACAATCCATTTCCAAATTCCCAGCACTTCACAAGGTAGATGAAAACAAACATAAAATGATTGGATATTTACCAAGAGAATTACGAAACCAGCAACTTGGTAGATTTCCCCAGCATCATATTACAAAAAGAACATTAAAAAATGAAACAATTGTACCCGAATGAGAAATGACCAAATCTGTATGGAATATTAGAACAATAATAAAGCTGATGAGTATTTGGCTCCGACAAGAATCTGGTACAAAGTCACTCTTTAAAGAACATGGTAAAAGCTTGAAGGAAATACAAAAATCTGGTACAGTAAGTTCCTATCATAAGCCGGCAGAACCACCCGTATAAACGCAGTTCTCGCTGCTTTTTGCATCCCTAAAGGAGTCATGGATCAATATAACAAACTGATGAAAGGCTTTTTTTGGAGAAATCTGCGGAGTCCAAAAAAAAAACCTAGAATAGGATGGGATATGACATGATATTATATGTCAAATAGATGGGAGGGCTTCACATTAAAAATCTCAGCATACTTAACAAAGCCCGCATTTTGAAGCTTACATGGAAATTAACTAAAAACCAAACCAACCTAACTTGTGGGCGCAATTAATGAAACATAAATATTTTTCAAACATTCCAAACTCTACAGATACAATAGATCATTTTGAGTTTGGAAACGCATTAAAAAAGAAATCCCTCTCTTTAACCCTGTGTTTGGGAGTTTAAATTTGAAGAGAAAGGGAGAGAAAATGAGAGAAAGTTTATCCATTTTCTCGTTTGGAAAGCTTTTACGGAGAGAATATGAGAGAAAGGGAGAGAAAATTAATTAAAACTTTCTCTCCAAATCAGAGAGAATCGGAGAGAAGAGAGTTTTTTTAATGAAAACTTACTTTATTGACAATTTTGTCCTTAAAATACATAACAAATCTTTACAAGATGATCTTTGCTCTCCTTTTTTTCAACTCACAAACACCAAGAAGAGATTGTAACATTCTCTTCCTTCTTAAACTCTCAAACAAAAGAGAAAAATTATTTTCCTTTCTGTCCCTTTCTCTTTCCTCCAATTTGATAATTCTCTTCTTTTCTTTTCTCTCTTAAGCTCCCAAACACAGCGTAAAGAAGGAATAAAATGGGACATTGGAAAAGGCAAATTCAGTTTTTGGCATGAAAAATGGGTAGGGGACTTCAAGCTGAAAGATTTCTAACAAGGAGAAATGCC
Source organism: Lonicera japonica (assembly GCA_021464415.1). NCBI lineage: Eukaryota > Viridiplantae > Streptophyta > Magnoliopsida > Dipsacales > Caprifoliaceae > Lonicera > Lonicera japonica. The sequence goes on along the minus strand of CM038469.1, from coordinate 39,611,503 downwards.
CGGTGAAATCATTGAGACCAAAGGGAGAGACTTTATAAATTATCCAAATAAAGTGGAACACCCACATGATTAGAGAATGGGTTCCAAAATATTTAGTTCCCTATGTTTTAAGGAACTAAATCCTATTCAAGAATGTGAAGCTCCATCTCATGGCACCAATCACCGAGTGGAGAATTCACTTTGAAACGTACGTACAATTGGCTTCTAATTAAACAGGAGCAAAACGGAGTAGCAACCTCATATGCCATGGCAAGGAATATGGAAATTACCATGCATGTCAAAAGTCCAAATGCACCTATCCTCTATGAGCTATAATGCCTTACCAACGTAGGATGTTATCTACAAGACACATTATTCCAACAGATCAGTATTCTCTATGCAGAGCAAGAGACACTAATGTGCATATAAATAATGATAGTAGAGAATTTGAAGCCATTAGAATTTAGAAGACAGCTTGTGGTGGACCTAAATAGGCCCCAAGATATTCTATTGGCAAGAAAAAACTGAAATCTTTGGGAATGCATGGAGTAACAATATTTTTAGTAATGGATCAACTACCAAGGCGAAGTTTAGGTACGAATAAATGTACAAAAAATTCAATATCCGCGCCATTCATGTCAACAGTACATTGAGCCGAGAAAGAATTATTCACATAAAGTGGAAAGGATCGGAATATAGAATGTTTAAATGTGGATGGGTCTGCCCCTAAGCAAACACAAACACTTGAAAAATAGGCTTCATGCAACACATTGGCAAAGTTACAAACAATCTCGCTTATGGGATCTTAGAAGGGGACTCCAAATTGGTATTGAAGAGGGTATGCATGATATTCATATAGAAATGGATTCAGCCATAGTTTTTGACTTGGGCTATTGCGTTGCTTTCTTGCCAACGGATGAAAAACATTGCACCATTACTATCATTCAATCGACAATCAATATATCTCGATAAATTGAAATTTAAACTCTCAAGGATCTTATGGGTTAATGAATCGAATACAAATAGGCTCCGTTTGATAACAAGATGAAGAATAATAGAGTAAAGAATTGATTTTTGTGAACAATTCAACAATTGAAAAATAAGTTGAGGGATGTGGTGAGACTTATTTTTTGACTTCTTCCACAGAAACAATTCTTTGGGTGGAGAGGAAGAAAACTTTCCGAAAAAAGATAATTAAGGAGGATAGAGGCATCTACCCATAAAAAATAAAAAGCATCTCACGAAATCACTAGACTTATTTTCTAATTTCTTTTACAAATTCATTGTTAATTTTCTTCCATTTTCCATCTTGTTATCGTAGGGAGCCTTAGTGATCGATTTTAGTGTTATTGATAGTGAGAGAATGACGCTTCTTTGTCAGTTTAAATGTCAATAGTGATGAATTTGTGAAAATGTAGCGTCATGATAATTAAACTACTCAGCTGAATCTAAGACAAGCAATTTCTAATGGAGACAGTGTTGGGTTATAAAGGGTCTTCGTATAAATGATATAGTTTATGCCTTTAAAATCTCTTTTAATCAGGAGATGGCTGATGAGGTATCATTTACCTGGAGTTGGGAAGACAGAGCCGGTCATAGGCTTGGTTGTACCACTTGTACGTATTATGGGGTGGTCGTTTAGGCCCAGTGTCTCACCAAGCACAGCCACACGCTGCACATGCTTAGCATGGAGTTTGCTGCATAATCTAGTCTGATCCTCAGTTCATTGATGGACCTCACCTATATATTTCATCGCACCCATCACTGAATGGAGAATTCACTTTGAAACGTACGTACAACTGGCTTCTAATTACACAGCAGAAAAATGGAGCAGAGCCTTATATGCCGTGGCAAAGAATATGAAAATTACTATGCATGCCAAAAGTCCAAATGCACCAATCCTTTATGAGACATAATGCCTTGCCAACATCGGATGTTCTCTGTACAATAGACACATTATTCCAACAAACTGGTGTTCTCTATGCAGAGCAAGAGACAGTAATGTACATATACATAATGATTGCGGAAAATTTGAAGCCATAAGAGGACAGCTTGGGGTACACCTAAATAGGCCCCAAGATATTTTATGGGAAAGAAAAAAAACTACAAAGAAAAAAAACACACACACAAACCTGAATTCTGAAAATATAGGATCTTTGGGAATGCAAGGAATAACTCCATTTTCAGTACGTAATGAAGCAATAGAAGCAGGAACTACCAAAGCGATGTTCAGGAATGAAAAGGAAATGTACAAAGAATCCAGTATCCAAACCATTCATGTCAAAGTACATCGAGCCGAGAAAGAATTATTCACATCAAGTGGAAAGGCTCGGAATATATAATGCTTCAACATGGATGGGCCTGCCTCTAAACAAACACAGATGCTTGAAAAATAGGCTTCATGCAACACATTTGAAAAGCTAAAACCAACCTCGGTGTATTGTGGGATGTTAAAAGGAGACTCCAAATTGGAATTCAAGAGGGTATGCATGATATTCATATAGAAACAGATTCACCCATGTTCATATTTTTTGCAGGAAAAGGGCAAGGACATGCTGCCATGAGATTTGCTGGAATGACATTTAGCAGCTGCTCAATGACTACAACAGAGTTTGGCAGTCTTTTATATACAGAGACGCAAACGCTAAGAATGCTATTTTGAACGAGATAAATAGTACATTCCAATGCTGCCTTATTCATGGAACCCCCTGAGTCTTGCGAATTGGGTGCGACGACCCCCAAACAGGGTACATTTGATACCCAAAATGCCAACCCTAACGACCCCTTTTTTTGGCTTGCATAGCTAGACATAAATATATTTATATCTCTACCAACATATAAAAATGCTTATACCATAAATATATTTTTATCTCTACCAACATATAAAAATACATATTAACATAAGATTTCAAATTTCTCAAAGAACATTTTGAAATCATAGTGAGCTCACGACTAGTATGATTTAGCTATTGACTTTTTAGCAATGAGTACAAGAAATTCACCTGTTAGATCCAGTCGGGAGAAGATGTAATGTATTAATACATATATTCTCACCAACAACTATCGCAGAGATGAAAAAAAGAATTTGGGGTTCGAACATTTTACCGGCAGCAATAAGGGCTTTAAGATAAGACAGAGAACGGCGATCAAATGCAATGAAGGAGACTAGGAGAAGGTCGAGGGTTTTCACCCACTCGACTCCTTCTTGGAGAGCGCCAAGGGTATTTTTGTCAGGGACTTGGGAATGATCAAAGTTATTTACTGCTTCAATTATGGGTTCGATTGGCCGGGTTTGGATTTAGACGAGGAAAATGAAATGGTGAAAAAAAAAAACCTCTTGTTTTGATATTTAAATTTTTTTTAAGAAAGCAATATAATTTAATATAGAATTAACAAACTCACGTTATATTTTGAATAGAATAACCAATTCATTAAAAATATTTCTTTTCCCTCTTACTCTGATTTGGTATTGAAATGAAATAAAATATAGTAAATTACTAAAATTGTCATTTACTATACACTAAATTTTAATTTACCCACTCATCTTTTTTTTCTCTTAATTTTGAGTTCAACTCTAATTTTAGAAAAAGATTAATTTTTAATGATGGAATTTAGTGACCAAATGTTTGTCACAAATATAAAGTTTTGTTTTAAGCATGTGTTTATTATTAGGGTGTTAAACTGTACGTGTACTCTTATAAATTTAAAATTAAAAATGGATGCCTAAAAATGGGTGTTTAAATTGAATTTGCAAGGTGCTTTTACTAGCACTCTAAAAAAATTTAGAGAAAGTAATGTGATTTAATATATTAACAAACTCACGATACATTTTGAATAGAACAACTAATTTATTACGTAAAAAAAATTATTTGTCTTTTGGCCCACACTAATTGTATCATAACTAGTTTTGGTACCTGTAAGCACCAAAAAATTTAGGCAGACCCACAAAATGTATTCAAAGTAAGATCGATGGAGCAATAGATGAAAATGGTGAAGGATACAAGAGATTTTTGTGTACGGTAGGTTTCTCCGATAGCACTTATGCTATTTCGAAAGTACATCATCCGTTTGCATGTGTGTTTTATTGTGTTAGTTCAAAGGCAATTGAAATGAGGATGTAAATTCTTAAATACACCCATCAAATCTATCTTTTCACCCAAGTGTGAAGTACTTTCTTCTCACCCCACTAGTTTTCTAAAAAAACTTGCAATTCACCCCAGTGGTGGGGTGAGTTTACGGAAATAATGCAGAAATAATAAAGTTTCGTCGCTAAGAATAAAAATATTGAATAATATATATATGTATATATTATATACATTGTGTGATTTAATTAAAGTTAAGGATACAAATTATTTATTTATTAAATTCAATTCGGATTATTTATTTATTAAATTCAGATCAATTGATTGTATATGTGAATTCAGTTTATGGTGCACACACACACGCGCACACACACACATATGTCGATAGGATTTGCGATTTAAAAAAAGAAAATATGTTGATTACATATATATATATTTGCGATTTAAAAAAAGAAAATATGTTGATTACATATATATGTGTGTGTGTGTGTGTAAAGATGTGTATATATATGTGTGTATATATTAATTCTGGCATACATATTATATATATATATATGTGTGTGTATAATTCATATATATACTTATATATGTATAGAATTTATGTGGCCCCTCTCTCTCTAGAATTTCATAAAATTGAACATATATGTGAATTACATATATACATGCATTTATTAATTAATGTGTTCCTTTGCTTTACCAATAAACATTTAATCAATATCTCAATGGAACAACAATAGATAATTGACTGGAGGTGAAAGATTAGGAGTTGAAAAGGATGAATATAAAGATAGATTAGGGTTTGTGTGGCTTAAAACGTTAGATATTTTCTATTAAATTTAAAATTTTAGGTGGGGTGAAAAGAATAATTATGTGGGTGCATTTAAGATTACCCAAAAAAAAAACATTCACGCACTAAGAAGTCTATTTAGCGGCAATTTATCTAAGGATTGAAATCGGGGTGAGAAAAAAAGATTTTACACTATATTTTAAGTTTAAATTGACGTAATTTTGACTTATAGTGGGGTGAGAATATGAATTTTATGGGTGCATTTAAAAATATCCAATGAGAATATAAGTTACCACTTTCTCTCTTTAAAAAAAAATTCTCTTGCTAGTTCATTGTTCTCTCTTCTAAGATCTGGAGAGAGAGCCCTCCTTGATGGCTATCCCTCATTCTATTTATATTTATAGAATTACGGTTACACATGTTACATTAATGTTAAGGGTAAAAGACTAAAAATGACTTACTCTACCTTTTTACAAATTCTTTCATAGAGTTTGGACTAAGTTAAAGTTTAGGGTCAAGTCCATTATCATCTTCATAATTTTTAGTCACCCACAATACCCAAAATTTACATTATTGCACATTTGGCCCCCATTTTGGATGACTTTAGTCCATTGACCAGTTTCTCTATTTGTTGACCTTCATATTCAACCAAAAGCCCCAAAATGCCCTTAGGTCTTTACAACCATCTCTGGCCAAAAGCAAATCACCAACTACAACCATCTCCGACCACCCACCTCTATCCATCTATAATTCAAGCCACCAAACCCTTAACCCAACCCAACTCCTAACACCACCATAACTCCACTTAATTACAAACTGACTTATACCCACACCTAGCTCGCTCGCTCGTTCTCTCTGACACACACATATACATATTGTCTTGTAATTTAGGTGTTTGTTGAAATGGTGTAATGAAACGAAAATTTTTTTTTTTTAGCAAATCTAAAATGGGTCTGAGTAATTGAAAAGCGGTATTGTTTCAAGATAAAAAAAATATTGGCTTTGAAGATTTAAGAGATTAAATTTGAGTTTTATAGAGGACTAACATTGAATTTGTGTAAACCAATATAGAAAAAAGCTCAAATTTTAGTCAACCATTGGATGAAATATAATGAAGAAGAATAAATTTTGTTTTGGTTTTCGAATAAATAATTTAATGGTGGTTGGCGGTGGGTCTGTTGGATTTTTGAATAACTAATTTGATTTGTGGAGGTGGTGGAGAGAGAGAGATGGATAACGGGTAGATAATTATTTTTTTGGCTATAAACAGATGCATATAACCAAATTTTTCTTCATTACAATACTCTCTCGTTGAAGTTACGCCAGAGATGTGTGGCCATGGCTGCGGTGGAGACAGTGGAGAGAGGTTGATGATGAAAATATTTTGAAAATAAAAAAATGGGTATGGGTGACTTTTTCATTCACAACCAAGGGTTAATTTAGACTTTTTTATTCACCCGTAAAAAATGGGACATGGCTTAGTTTGATATGTTTAGGGTGATTTTAATTACACTCACCTAATTATTCTTTTCACTTCATTTATCTTTTTCAAAATTAATAAAAATAACATGTTTTACTAAACAAACAGTCCCTAACTCTATTAATCTAATGTGCTTGTTTCTTTGGAAATTATGTCATCATCGCTTACTGAAAAAAGGGAGACCAAATCACCGAAAAAGGTCGAAAAACTTAGAATAAGTTAATAGATCAGATTTGAGACCCGAAAATTAATTGAATCCGCCAATAGAACTAGGAGAAAATAATCTCATGAGTTCACCACTAATGTTCTAGTCGTAAGACTGATTGTGTGCGATTGAAGAACTAATGCTCCATTGGAGGATTGATGGGTTAAGAAAAATTGGTAAACGTTCGAATTTGTAAAATTAAATTTATTTGATACAAGTATGAAACTAACCGGATCAAGTTTAATGGTTCTTCCTCTTATTCTTAAAAATTAATATGAAAATCAAAAAAACTATCGAACACTTGCAAATTAAAACTTTCTTGTCTATATCGTAACCATTCAACCACAATAAATAGAACAATTATTATAGGTCTAACTATTGCGAGATTCTTCAAGTTCTTACTCAGTGTTGTATTTGATTCTAATTACTTTCTGTATTACAATTATTTGATTATAATTACTCTCTGTATTACAATCCTCTGTAGTAGAATTTATGCGATATTGTTGATCGATGTCTTTATGGGTCTCCCTACTAGCTTGATTTTAGCCAAGGACGATGCAAAAGTACGGCATAATTGCTTAAGAAGGTGATATATATTTTTTGTATCTCTGCTCTGTACAACATATTATTGTAAATCTTCTATTTACATTTTTATGATTTCGGGGGGTAAATCAAAGACACTGTCCACTAATTTCTTGAATAATGTTTGTATACTTGAAATTCCAGTAACGGTGGTTGAGAATTCCTACAAATTTGAGCAATGGATCAAAGAAGATGCTAATGGTGGATAAAGAATGATAAAAGGTTGCTACACATCCGCTATTTGTTTGATGAAGAATTTTGTTTTATAAGGATTTGTTTGGCATTTGCAAATTAGGTGGGGTGAGAAGAAAGGAAATAAACTTTTTTAGTGGGGTGAGTTGCAAATGGGGTCAAAAGAATAATTTGGTGGGTGTATTTAAAAACACCCTATGTTTAAGATTGTCCAATTTACTAAAATATTTTAAATTAAAAAAAAGTCTCGAAAATATTAAAAATGAAAAAAAAGATAGATGTAAGTTGTATTTATAAAATATGTGATTTGTTAGTATGAAAAGTTTGAGACCATATCAAATTTAAATGATAATAATTTTAAAATTTGATTTGTCATTTGGATTTAGGTGATTTTGTCTCTTTCTACAAGTTTCTTACATTTCCTAATTGAAATACAACTCTAAATATTGTAACTGTACCAAGCTTAATTAATCATCTTCTTCTATGCTTCAAATCAAAATTCAATGGTGTTTTAACTTCTCCTATGCTTCAAATCAAAATGCAAGTATCAATCATTCAGCTTTCAAGTTTTAACTGAAATATATACACACACACACATAAATTAGCTTAATATTTAGTACATTATTATTATAAAACTTGATTAAAGCACATTTAACCCTACAAAGAATCTATGTACCCATTTGATTATGCCCAACCTAATATGCTATTTATGCCTAAAAACAAAGCCACAAAATTCAAAACCTATTATGTCTAAAAAGTTGCATGAATGGAGGGGCTAAATATGAGATGGTTAAATTAATCCATCGATCAATTAAATAAATGAAAAAGAACAAGAAGAAGAACACTTGTTTTAAACTGTGTAAACTTTAACTTTACCTTTAACTTCTATACTTTTTTTTACTATTAAATTACGATTTTCTATTTAGGTAGATATATTAATTAGTTTGGGGGATATTGTAACATTTAATTATTAAAGAATTATTATTTATAAATTAGGTCATTAATTTTTTTGTAAGTTTATCCCACCTCATTGTCAAACTTAATGGATATCATATATTAACTTAACAACGTGGATAAACTGAAAAAAATTCGCGGATATAAATAAAATCAGCCTTTGGACTTATGTAGTGGTTATGTTATAGTTATAATATGAATCTTATTGGGTTTTACGGGAAAAATAAAAGAAATTCATTATTTGAATCTTATTGGGTTTTACGGAAAAAATAAAAGAAATTCATTATTTGAATCTTATTGGGTTTTACGGGAAAAATAAATGTTATAATTATCACATTTTAAAGTTTTATAAAAAAAAAAATCTGAGGATAGAGAATACTAATGTGGCAATACAAATTAGACGTGTATTTTATGCATCTATTTTTACACAAAATGCAAATTTAAAAGAATGTTAGATGAAATATTTTTTAATAAATTTTACACAAAATAAAATTATAAAAGTTTATTAGAGATACTCTTAGCATTTACCTAAATTAACTTATGGCTAATATCAAGATTTGGACCGTTACTCAAATAATTAAATGTGTGGTATATCACACATAGTGTTAAGATTTTAATTTCTCCCTCTACTTCACCTTCCTCGTAGAATTCTTGAATTTATCACTGCTTGTGTGTGTATATATATATTTGGCTGAGATCAAGATATAGCATTAAACTAGTCAAAACAGTGTCGTTTTTAGATCTTAATAGACAGATTTTTCATTTTCTCCATGCTCACGCTCTCTAGAAAAAAAGCACTTGTGGTTGCCTCTGTCTCATCATCTTGACAACCCATCACCATCACTAAACCCCATCTTTTTCCGTGTTTTCATTTTCTTTTGTTATTTATTCAATTTCTTTGTAACTAATTATAAAAAAAATAAAATTGAAGACAAAGGTAAAAGGGATACAGCAAATAGCTTAATTCACTTGGAAGATGCACTCAGATTCCAATCTCACAAGAAAAAGTTCGGGGACGATCTTCGCTGTTGTAATTAGAAGAAAAGACTTAAAACAGTTTTTACATGGAAGATTAATAATATACTAAGGACACAAATTTGGAAAAAAGAGTGCCCGAAATATAGTGTAAAAAATGTAGCTAGTTAAATAATTGCACATATATTCAAATGGTATACTTGACAGGTCATTAGTTGATACATTATTTCCGCAAACAAATATAATAAGATGCTTTATGCTCTGGCACTAGTTAATATCAATGTTCTTGCACAAGCACGCGCGCCTGATTTACCAATTAATCACTTAATTATATTTCCAATATTTTAAATTAAAGCATATTCTCTCTTTTTTGAATTTTAATAAAGAGCTTAATTTTTTTTCCTTGAACGTAACAATGTACAAAATATACAGGGCCAGCTAATAAGTTTTGTTTTTAAGTTTCAACAATTGTTTTGTATAACTTCTCAAAATTGGATGCCAATGACTAGAGCTTAAGAAACTTAAGGGGAAAAAATATTGTTATTTTATAGATATGAAATATGCGTTACCTTCCTTTCTACTTTTAATGAAAGTACTATTAATTTCGAGAATTTGGGATATTATTTTAATATAAAAAATGTTAGACTTACTAAAACATTAAATATATCTGACGGTTTCTTTTTGTCTCTGTCTGCCATATTAATTTGTATAAATTTTTTGAATTATGTATGTGTATATTTAGTACTAAACATTTAATAATTTATTAATAAACCATATTAGTTATAATATTTTAAAACTTAAATGGTGATTCAGATTTAATTTAAATTTTTATATTTTAATCTAACAGCTAACATATGATATTTACTTATCTTCTTAATTAGTGGCTTAAATTTAATATGAATATTTATGTTTTTATCTAACAACTTAAGTATATCATTCATATTAAACTAAACGAAAGTTTCCTTCTCATTAGATATCTCTACTTAATGTTGTCTAAATCAATATCAAATTCTCCCTCTCTTTTAGATCTTTATATAAATTATCCAATTATCAAACTTAAAATATATTCAAATCTAATCTATACAACATTTAAATTTCATTTTTTTAAACTAATCTTCTTATTAAAAAAAATCCAGTATCATTTTAATCATTATTTTTCAAACTTCATAATAACATTATTAATAAAATTTAATTTCATGTACAAAAATGTTCACTTGCTAGAAATTCTCTCACATTAAAATTCTTATCACTCGCATCATACCAAAATTAATGAAATTTTTTAATAACTTAATTAATAAATACAAAATTGAATATCTTAAATTAAAATTATAATCCAATTTTTTTAGAATATTTGATTTTACTACTAAAATGATTTCTTTAGTTTTATATTTTCATACCTTTATTCGATTATTAGGCATGCATGTATGAGTGGTTATTACTATCAATATCAATTATTTATTAATAATTTAACATTTAGTTCTATTAAATTCATTGTAAGTTTCAATTTGCTCGAAATTATTTATACTTTCTCAAAATTATTTATGTTTTTCTTATTATAAATAGTAAAAATTAACTTTTTGAAAGTACAATTTTAATTTTTAATACCCCCTTTATTTCCATAAAACAAATATAAAGGGTATCATGCCATATATCCATTAACAGCTACATTGTTAATCATTAAAAAAATTAGAGCTCACTTTATTTATTTATTTCTCTCATTAAAGTGGTGATATTTACAATATCAATTTGTTTGAAGAAGAAAATATAATTAATTATGAGAAATGGTAAAACGTAAATAATAAAGAAGTTAATAGTAGGTGATAAGGACATATCCAAAACTTAGAACATATTTAATATTATATTTATTATTTTTATAAAATAGATTAATAATAGTTTATTTTCTCTGAAAACTAATTCTAATTTTTAAATATTATGTTGATCTAAATGGAAACATATTAATTCAAACTTACTCGATTATTTTGTTGGCATATGCATAACTTTTATGTGAACAACAATTTCTAAATTTTAATAATCCAAAAAGTACTAATGAAAATATATAAATGAATCATGTTGGGATTAACATGATTTAAAATTAATTTATCTTAGAAATAACAACATTAGAATAAGAATTTTTAATATAAGATAAAATAGTATTAAAATTACAAGAATTATAAATATAAAAAATATATATAATTTTAAATAGTGGCATAAATTATATATATGTGTAATTGAATTGTGCCGTGGGCACAAATATTGGCTAGAAATATAATAAAATAGCAATCACGACTGACATAAAAATTTAAGAGAGAACGATAATTTGGAGTCGCGTTATGGTCTTTATAATTAAAAGGAAAAAGAAAATAAAAAAAAATAAAAAAAAAAGAAAAAGAAAAAGAGAGAGAGTGCGTTCAGGAAGCTAAAAGTAACCCCTATAATGGTGCCAGAATGTATCCACAGGGCAGACTGCAATTTGGTCCAGACTAGGAGATCGAATATCTGGGATTTAATGGCAATGACAGTGAAGGCGGCCCAATACTAGGATTCACCTAAACAGGCAACAAATAAAGAGTTGAGTAGGTATACATATGCGTCTATTATATATATATATATATATATTTTCTTTTTGAAGAGAAAACACAACCAAACTGTAATACTGTATACATATTGCAAATTTAGTGATAAAGTTCCGAATATTTCTCTACCATTAAATGACGGGTTCAAATATGGAGAGTATATACATATTGCACATTTAGCGATAAACTTTCGAATTTTTCTCTAGCGATAAAAATTTACCACTAAATGATGGGTTCAAATACATAGGGTCTATATCAGATACGAACACTCCAGTTAATTTTTTTTAGTAAAATTAGTAGAGATAATCTACTAATTATAAAAATTATTTTCATTAAATTTTATCAAAAAATTATTTTTTTACTTTGTTAAATTAATTGAGCCTTAAGAAAAAGAGAATGTATTTGTATTATACGATAAAACTAGTCCAGTTTTGAGGAAATTAATATTTGAATAACCTAAAAAGTTGTGTCAGATCTATTGTGGAAAAACGATATGCATCAACACATTTATATGTTTCCAATTTTTAGGCCAGGCTTTGTCTTGTGAATATATCATAATGTGCTGGGCGAAATTAATAAAGCAACGCTACAATTTGTTTGTAGAGGTTATATATAACTAAGGGAGAGTTGATCTTCAATTAGCTTCATTATTTAATGGATATTCAATCATGTTATACAAGAAAATGTATGGATTTGATTCAGCAGATTTAATTAGTAACAAAGATTTTGGTGATGTTTAATTAGGATTTAAAAGGACATTTAATTTTAAAACCATTAAAAGATCCAACGGACCACTGCTTAGGGTCGATCAACCAAAAATTCCTAATTAATTAAATAATAAAGGGACTAGCTACTACAAATTTTTTGACGTTGACCTATGTTATGTTGACTGGACCTAAGAGTAATTTGCAATGTTTGCAATTATTTCCCAGTATAAAGGAACACAATTTTTCTGCAAATAATTAGAAATACATTTTATATTTTTGTTATTCACTCGACCACGCAACATTTCGCAATCATATTGCGTTGAGAGTAAATTATAACATTTTTCTTAAACGACATTTTAGTTCCTTTTGTTTGTGTTACATGGTATTTACTCCAGTTTGATCCTTTTCTTTTATCATCACTACTTATTCCTCCACTCCAAATAAATAAATATTGTAGTATTCTAAATAAATAAATAAAAACTAAGTTAAAGATATAATTATATGTTTCTAAATAAGTAATCTCTCACTCTAAAATTGTTTTATTGATATATTTTGGAAAAAGATTATTAGCCGGCAACCGAGTAATATTTTAGTATTTACAAATTTATTTTTTTTGTGGAAAAGTATTTAAAAATTATATTTAATAACATCGTATATATATATATATATTTCGTGAATATTTTACATAGTAACTGCCGGGCAATTTTTAATTTTTAATTTTTAATTATACTTGTATATGACAAAGGGTAATTAAGGTTAGGGCCACTAAACATGTAGTTTGATTTTTGTAACTTGGAAATTTAATATTTTAATACTCTTTAAAACTAAAAAGTAGTATATAGTGAATTTAATTTGTACCAAGACGTTCTTGCTGATTATAAATTGTAGTTATACATTTTAAATTTCAAGCTAAAATGTAGACTCGTGAATACGCGCATATAGGTCTAATTATTAACTCTGAAGATGGACTGAAGGGCATAAGGATGTTATGAACATAAGACCTGTATAAGATGTTGACATAATTAAACGGCTACTATTTATTTTGATAGCGACACACTTTATTTTAATTTTTTTTTTCTAAAAATATATATGAAATAGTAGTACTTAACCCAACTTCTCTACAGTAATGTAAATTATTAATTACTTTAATTAGCAATTTGAACTAATAATTTGAAAAATAGATTACTTGGATTTATTAAGTAATTTTTGTTTCTGTCGATTACTCATTTTAAATAAAAAATAATGGCAAAATTTAAATTGTTCAATTTTAAATGAATGTTCTAGATTTATTCTAAACTCTACTTAAATCGTTTTGTTTTTTTTTTGTTAAGAGATGTTCCAGTATTATACTATAGTGAAATAATTCCGTTCCAAAATTGAAATTGTCTTAATCACAATTGTAAAATTCAACTCTACATATGGATAGTTTTATTTTTAATTTGTGTGGCTCAGAAAAACATAGAACACTAACACATCCATATCTCTTTGTGCGTCTCTTTCCCCTCTATATGTCTATTTCGTTTTTCTCTAAGTACTCTTACATACATATATACATATATTTTAATAAGGAAAGAAAATATACACCATACAAAAGTAGCAAAATAAATAAAAGATACATGAAAATTTGAAGAAGAGGAACGTGGGAGAGATCATCAATTGTTGCAGATCCATGACACAAATGAAAGAGAAAGAGAGGGGCTGTGATGTGGAAGCTAGTAGCTAGCCTACTAATAAAAGAATGAAAAAAAAAAGGAGCAAAAAAGTAACTTAAATATATGAAAACAAAAGACGGAATTTATTTTTAAATTTCTCTTTTGCACTCGGACGTCGCCAAATGAGTCGTTTGTTAACCTTAAAAAAAGTTTAACTTTAAGGATTCAAACAAAATATTTCTCATCAAATGAATTGATTCTTCACAAAAAATCAGTGATAAACAAGTCATATGGTTTGAATTTTAACGTTTATTGTAATTTTTAAAAATTAATGGTTAGTTTAGGTGTTTGCTAGCGTAGGTTAATTAATAGACAACACTACGTAATTTTCTTGGGCTGTACGCGGTGGGAATGTGGGATTACAAAGAGTCGCTAATTATTATTTACTGTTTTTTGCTAGGGCAATATATATACTTACTTATAAATTTTATCACATATTCTTACTAAATATGTTAAATAAATTGTACTTTCACAAAATATAACAAATATACAATCTATTTAATATACTCAATAAAAATAGGTGATACAATTTATAAATAAAAATAACATTTTCCTCTTAGCTAAGAGCATTTAAAGACACATCATCAAAATATTGATGAAAGTCTTTATCGTATCATCATCCCTATGGTCCACGTTTTGACCCTATTCTGGATCAAATAATCACACTCAGCCGAAATTATTTTGTATTTAATTTATTAATGAAAGATTTACTTCGAATGTGAAAAATAAGTTCCAAGTAGAACTCTCTAGTGTCCTTTTCATTCTTAATAAAATAACTTCCTAAAACTTGAGAATTCTTTTTTCTTTTAATTTGAGATACTCTAGGAAAAATGAAAAAGTTTAAATTAGAACGTAACACGAGTTAGAATATTCTAACATAAATGTTTTTCTCATTACGCGAAAATGATTATTTAAGATCTAAAAAATTCATTTATCTTTTGCATGCTTTTTCTTCATTATTAATTTATGCCCTCACCAATTTAAATTAATAGTCTTATTTTTTTTTTATAAAACGTAATTATTGTACAATATTTAGTAATGAAAAATAAAGTTGATAGTATTAAAATTGTAATTTGTTAAAAGGTATTAAAAGTAAATAAAAATTATTAATTTAAGATGGAGCCAGAGAGTAGTTTTCATATGTATATTATATATTCTTTGTTAATTACCACGTACATATACGAGGTCACACACATGTATTGTTGTTTTCTTTATTGGAGCCAACTTAACATGCATTACTTGCAAAGAATTAGGAATGATAATTATTATTCGCACGTAATAATACAACTATTGATCAAGAATTAACCATGACACGTAGCAAGGTTAAATTATGAAACATAATTTAATTTTTGGAATGAAACATATTAAAGGGTTCCATTCAGAACTAAACGAAAGCAGCCGATTAGCATCTATTTTTCTAAATTAAGCTAATGGGAATGGCACATTTACATTTACATTTCACACTAATTAAGTGATACTCATTTTTAATAACTTACTTAAAATACGCATCTTATTTTTTCTTTATCCTATTTAACTCCCGTTGGCTACCAGGGCCACTATTAATTATTTAACCAGAGTACTACACACCAGCCTATATATATATATATACCCATTTACTTACTTACATAATGAATTAAACAATAGTTCCCTCATTCAAAGAAAATGAAAGAAATGTCTTCTCTATTTGCTATTACCATCTTCTTTCTTCTCATTCCTACTTTTCCATCGTCCTCCTCAAGCAGAGGTAATTACTTAGGAGGATTCAGGCTTGTGTTTGAGTGGCCAAACACATTCTGTATAAACCATCATTGCTGCCATCCAATTCCCCAGCATTTCACTGTTCACGGCCTATGGCCGTGCAACAGGTATCTCCAGCCACTCGAGCACCAGTCCGATCAAAATTGGACTTGGAGGAGGATCATGTGAGTATTTGGACTTTTTTTTAATGAATATATGCTTAAACATTACACACACATACATATATATATATATATATATATAAGTGATATTGTTTACTGGGATGGTAGCATGGGATTTTATTTACTTTTGATAGCATGAGCTAGTAACATTGTGAAAAGAAAAAGGAATTTCCATCCCTTGCCAAATGGGGCTCTTTGGTAAGAAACGATCCAGTATACCTAATTACCATCAACAACAAAAGATTTTTTTTTTTTTTTTTTGACTTTAAATAATATTTAGTCAACCTAGGTCTGGGGCCGATAAGTTAGAATTGTGTGAAAAAGAACTAGAAGAATGCATATGGATTTAATTTATATTTTCTAGATGTTAATTTTAGTGTATCTATGTTTTGTGTTCTTGCATATTAATTGTACTATATGCTCATAGTTCGATCTGTCCTTTCTTTTAATTAATCTCTCTCTCCCTCTTCAAATTCAAGATCTCTTTCAAAGACTTTCTGAAAAATTGAGCCAATAACCCCAAAATCAATCATTGATTTGTTTTGTCTAAGCATTCCTTTAAATTCAATTTTGATCCTTTAAAGTGTATTTATCTGTTTTTTTTAATGATTAATTACAAATAAAATGAAATGAATACCAAAATAAAAAGAAGACGCAGAAAAGAGAGTGATGGGGTTTTTGGTCAAAGGAATAAGAAGATGAGAGAGAAAGGTTACAACGACACAGTTTTGATTAGTTTAGTGGTATATCTTGATCTCAGCCATCAGTTAGTTTAGCGACAAAAGTTTACAGATTTTTTTTTTCTAAATTAATATAACTATCTAAATAAATTGTTAAAATCATATATTTAGTGTATTGTTTGCTTTTCATTTTATCTCGTTTGTAATAAAAATATTTGTATAAAAGGTTTGTACAATCTTTTGATAAATTTAACAGTACACATTAATTTAGTGGAGCTTTTTAATAGAGAGGTGGGTATTTCATTTTAGCCAAACAGTAAAAAAAAAAGGTATGTATTGGGTTTAAGTGCCAAAAAGAAATTAATTCAATTCAATTCTTGAGTATTTTTGTTATGTTATTTTTTAAGCAGGTGACTGAGATTGCGGACGATTTGAATAGAATAATGCCCAATTTGTTAGCCCCACCGGCAACGAATTTTGGTTTTTGGTTCAATCAATGGGACAAACATGGAAAAACCTCTCAGCTTAGCCCAGAAAACTATTTTGAAATGGTTGTTAGATGCACAGAGGTAATTGAGGGCAAACTTGGAGGAGATCTTACATCCTTTTTCGCTGAAAAGGGTAAATAACTTTGTAGAAGTCTCACTAATTAAAAGTCCCTAGTTTATATGTTAATTATACAGTTATTATTGTTATTCACTTATTGTTATAATTACCAAACTAATTGGAAACCTGCATTTATATAATATTAATAGGTATGAAACCCGGACAGAGTTTCCCAGCAGAGAAATTTGTAAAGGAGATTAGAAAAAAGGGGGGCATCGATATCGAATTGTCTTGTGATCGAGAGGACAATCTACACGAAATATCTTTCTGCTTCAATTATGATATGAAACTAACTAATTGTCCAAACTCCAAGTATCCTTATTGTGTGAACAAAAAGATATACTTCCCAGCAATTGAGCCAGAAGCTCCGCCACGCCAGAGCTACCGTTCCCACTACCGTGATGAATTCTAAAAACTTTACTTCAATATACGGCTTCTAAGATGTTTGGGGAAAATAAAATTAATTAGGATTTTTTCCCCTATATATTTCTAACTTTTGAAAGACTAATTATACAGTTAAGTTTGTTTTAATATTATATTAGGGAAAAACATGGATCGATTTTATATATGGTACTAATTATTTACTTATTGATCCTCTCTGTTTAAGATTAATTGAGCTCCAGATTACACATGCATGTGTTGATATTTTGTTGTTTGTGAGTTGGTTTTTGTTTTGTTGACATTGTTGTTACTCATATGCGTACCCAATTCAACGAGTTTAATTTCAACATATTGCTCGAGTTTAGGCTGGGATTGATTTTAATTAGGTCTTTAATTTCCATATTTGTTATTACACTAGCTAGGCTGGGAAATTAATTAGGTCTTTAATTTCCATATTTATTGTTCCTCTCTAATTTTATTTTGGAGATAATTGGGTAGCGGGAAGGAGTTATACTTGGGGTTAGGTTTAACAAAATTGAATCTGGACCCATCTGAAAATGTGATTGATCCGATCTGGAAGTTAGGCCGTAAGAGGTAAACTTTGAAAAGGGCTGGAAGAGGTTAACTTTGAAAACCAAAGCCTCCATATTTGTTATATGAATCTTGAGACACTCTGGTCTATTGTAATTATATAATAAAAGTATTAAAAAAAAGTATTATATACGAGATAGTTTAGGTTCAACAAGCCAAATTTAGAACTCATAACTACAACAATTTTAAAAAAGGACACCCATTAGGGTTTGGTCAAAAACTCACTAATTTGAATTTTTTGTCGTCCTAATTACTATTCCCAAAATAGTTTTAACATTTACCAAATCAAATAAGGTATTTCATAGTTCTCATAGGAGCATTTTTTGTCTAATGTGTTTTAAATCTACCATTCATAAAGTATAAAATATAAAGACCGATAAAAAATTATTTATTTATACCTTTTTTTTTTCAATAAAGTCATTCATTGGAACACAAATCACTAAATAAATATAGAAAGATTTATTTTATAAAAAAATCATGTATCTTTCTAATAAACTAAAAGGAAATTCCACATGTATCTTATTTATTCAAATGAAATGGCTCGTCTATATTTTAAAAAATAAATTTAAGAGAACTCTTATTACATAGATTAATCGGATCACATAACTTACTCAAACAAAAATATGGTCTTGCAAGTATAAAAATAGAAAGAATGAAAAAGAAAAAAAGAAAAGAAGAAAAGAAGAAGCAAGGAATAAATAATTATATATCATAGCGAAATGAACTTTAAAAATTATTACATTACAGTTTTCATAATTCAAAATAAGGAACGAAATAGAAGAAAATAAAAATTGTCCACCTTATGTAATTGTTGTAGTCCACCTGCTTAGAGTGGTTGTGTGTCAACCCTTTGTTATGTTAGTTGTAGTCCACTCGTTTATGGTATTTTTTACCCACTTTTTTATTGTGGTGATTGTAAAATTGTATATAAATTATTATTTTCTACCACTGAGATGTTCACTAAAAAACTGTACAATTGTTTATAACTTTGGTAAATTAGTTTCTTTGACTAAACTTAAATTTATTTATTTTATTACGCTATTGATATAAAACAAGCACATCTACTTCCTTTGGTATGAGATATACGGTACATGCATAATCCATCATCCATGCAACAATGTGTACGTGCAGATACTTCATAATTGTATAATTTGTTCTAATGTGCTTCATAGCTAGTAAATAAGTATAAGTTTTTATTTTAACATTTTAATAAACTGAAAATTAATAAAAAAAAATCAATAACCATTTTTAATAAGAAGTTTCACAAGAAAATTAACTAGTTTAAGTGGAGCCATGGTTGCATGCTAAAGCAGCCGAATTAATAATTACATCTGAACCAAAAACATAAGGATCAATGGTCAGAAATACAAATGTCAATATCAAATACCACTTTGACTGCAACCACTTTGTGATCATCTTCTTAGATATCGATTACTTCTATAAGTGTCTCTGCATTGGAATCAGATTCTCTTGTCATCTTCTACAAATAACACTTCACAAGTTTCATACTTGTTTCACGTTCAAGACTTAAAAACATTTTTTGATATGTGGTATTATTGGTCAAATTAATTATATTTATTAACAGAAAATAATGTATGCTTTAAAAATATATAATAGAGTAGTACTCTGGTAAAGAGATAATTATTTTGACAATATGAATATCCATTTTTATGGACAAATATCATTTTTTTCTTTAGTGAATTTGAAAATATTATTAGATCAAACAAACTATACATTGATGGCTAAATTTAGTATAAGATTATTAATGTCAAGGTTAAAATATAAACACACAAATTTTGTGAAGTGTATCAAAACTGTCACTCGTTAAACAATAGAACATACATACAAGTGAAACCCGTCAAATTATAGTTGACCGGTCAAATAGTTAATATACTATTTTGTGCACAAATATCATGGAGTTTTTTTTTTTTTTTTTACCGTGAAAGCTGTTTTGACTTCTGTTAAAATAAATAAAATATTTTTAAAATATGATACACAATATTATAATGTATTATTTATTTTGATAGTAGCCAAAACTACTTTCGTAATAATATTTCTCATATTATGTACATAATTTATGCTCAACGAAGTCTTTAAATATATTCTCATTAATGGACTCTTTAAATATTATGTGCAAAATTTATGCTTAATGGACTCATCTTGCTACCCATGTGGACATGTTTGGGTTCATATAGTCTATCATTAATTTGTTGCCCCGTGTTTTTATTTTAGAATTCGTACACCGGGATTTTGAAAAATAAAATAAATAAATACTGCTAGCTCCATACCCATTAATTAGGATTTGTTCAGGTGAAAAATCCACAGGATTGGATCAGTCTTAATTAACTGTGGGTGTAAACTCCGACATGTAAAACTTTAGGTGCAAAATCAAATTAAAAAGGAAATTTTGAGTGAAAGTTCATCCTTGTTTATCATTATCACTTTCTTAGTCCTGAATTAATAATGTTATTTTAATACTTTGTGAATGAATGTAACTAATTAGTTTTAATATAATTAATAGTTAATACATTTTATTTTTATTTCAGATGTAATATATATATATATATATATATATTAATCATGTTTTTAATATAATCAATAGTAAATTAATACAATTTATTTCCATTTGAGATGTAATATATTACTTATGTATAATTTTTTTTTTTTTTTGAGATGTTCACTAAAAAACTGTACAATAGTTTATAAGTTTGGTAAATTAGTTGCCTTTTTATCTTTGTTTGAGACAACATAAAGATTCAACTATATTTAAGACAATATAAAGATAGCACTGATGAGATATGATGAATTTAGAGCCAAAGTAAGTTTTCGAAGAAAAACTTAAGGGCGGGAGGATACAGATGGAGTTATGACGAAAACAGAGTGAAAGCAAACCTTCCTAGTAAAACTTGAGAGCGGCGGTGTTGTTGAAACTCCAATCCATGACACTCGCAAGAATCCATTTTTCAAAATAAATATTTGTATTTTTGGGCTTAGAAAACCAAAATAAGATTTTTCGAAATACCC
Organism: Lonicera japonica; assembly: GCA_021464415.1. Taxonomy (NCBI): domain Eukaryota; kingdom Viridiplantae; phylum Streptophyta; class Magnoliopsida; order Dipsacales; family Caprifoliaceae; genus Lonicera; species Lonicera japonica. The sequence goes on along the minus strand of CM038469.1, from coordinate 39,590,074 downwards.
ACAAGGCTTCTCATGTATACAAGCCCAATAAGGAATTGGTCCGGCCCAATCTAGAGCAGCCCAAATGTTATGCAACAAGTTCCGGTGTTATGAGACAATTTACCAATAAATACGGGCTCTTCTTCTTTTATCAAAGTTAAGTAAATAGTTAATTCTTTTATTCTCAAGATGGTATCAGAGGGAATACGAATTCTCTGTTCACGCATACCCTAGCCTTCATCACAAACCCTCCCATCACAAATCCACCATCATCATCAACCTCCCGCAACCATTATCAAACAAAACTTGCAATCGTTCATCTAATCCTAAGTCCAAAACTTATCAATTGACATACCAACTTGATCTTCTAATCAAGACGATCACGATCTGGTTTGAATACTAAAAAAAAAAAACTCACGCTCCCTCACACGCCGCGGGTGGATTTTACCACCGCTTCCGTTGTGGCCACGTGCATGCTGGTGCATAAGATAACACTCAATAATCTACTTCAAATAATACCGCGAGAGGACATCATAGCAGCGAGGTCGTGTGGCAAGAGCATCATGAAATTACAGCCTTGAGCGCGGTTTGAATCCCAGCAGCGGTAACTTTATTTTTACCCTGTAATATATAATCAGAACAGCCACGTCAGCGTTGACTCAATCACGTCAACGAAATTTTTACCCTGTAACATATAATCAGAACAGCCACGTCAGCAGCCTTGTCAACTGCCACGTCATTATTGACCAGCAACTTCACACGTTGACCAGCCACGTCATCCTTATACTTATCACCAGCCACGTCAGCGTTGACTCAATCACGTCATCGTTGACTTGCCCACGTCAGCTTTGACTTGTCCACGTCACCTACCACGTCGCTTGCAGTTGACTGTTTGACCCAAAAGTTTCTAATATTTACAATTTGGCCCTATAAGTTTCTAATATTTATAGTTTGGCCCCAGAAGTTTTTTTTTTATTTTCAGTTTAGCTCAAAAAAAAAAATGAAAAAACAAGGGGAAGAAAAAGAAAAAGTTTATGTAATTTTTCCATAATCCACCTCGATTTTACAAAGCCACACAATGGCATACAACCACGTCTTCCAGAATCATTATAATTTAAAGTATACACCTTGTTCAGTATGCGAAAAGATCGGGCATTCAAAGAAGAAATGTTATGAAGTAATTGGTTATTTGGACTGGTGGGATCATTTTCGAAATCGTCGTTCAAATCAAAGTAATGCTAAAAAGCATTCATGATTACTTACAACCACTAGGACATCTGGTAAGGCTTTAAATTCTGCATTTATTTTGAATAATACATGGATAATTGATTCTAGTACTACCGATCATATGACATTCGATTCTAGATATGTCATCTCTCTTAACCCCTCATCAAAGAAATTTATTTCCACAGCTAATGGTGATTCAATCCCTGATATTGGTGAAAGGTCAGTTCACTTACCAAATTACTTGAACTTAAATTCTGTACTCGTAGTCCCTTCACTAAAAAACAACTTATTGTCTGTTGCTCAGATTACTAATGTTTTGAACTGTATCGTTATTTTTTGGCATTCTCATTGTGTTTTTAAGGATATACAAACTAGGAAGACAATTGGTTATGGTGTTCGGCGAGAAAACTTATACTACTTGAATTTGGCATTGAAGAGCACAGATCATCTACATCAAACCCTGCAAACTGATGTGACACAAGAAAAAAGGGAAGAGAAAAGGGCTAAGAACGAGATTTGGTTATGGCATCGCCGATTAGGTCATGCATCTTTTAGCTATTTAAAAATGTTATTTCCTAAAACTTTTAGGAATGTTGAGTTGTCTGTTGGAAGGGTGGAAGGGTTCGTTTTTGTCTATAGCTGGTATAATGCAACTTGTGAGATCTATGATTTATGGTAAATTGCTTTATTCTTTTGCCATTTATTATTGGCCGATGAATCTTATTAAAGCTTAAATCAAGCTATTAAGAACTTCATATGAACTGGCCATTATAGTAAACGTAAACTGGCTGCTCATTCTATTGATGATATGACTTAGCCTATTGAAGAGGGGGGCTATAATCTAAGGAGTTTAAAATCTCTTAATCGGACTGAGTTAGTCAAAACTGTAGGTAATATTTTAGTTTTTAAAGGTGATTTGTGTTCTTTTGTAAGGAATAAATTACGTCTTATTGCTAGTGGTTGGGGTGTTAATCGAGGTCGCTCGTCTCTCGTTTATGGGTTTAGAGTTGCCTCTAGTGTCGTTGGTGCTAAGGCGTTTTAGTGGGTGGGCATTGGCAATAAGATTGATTTTTGGCATAACTAATGGCTTGGGGGAGCTATTACAAGCATTGATCAGGTTCTTAATATCCCTCTATCGGTTTCTAATAAATTACGAGCTCGTGGATCGGATTTCTTACATGATGGGTATTGGAATATTCCTCACAATTTTAAAATGACTATTATGAATATTTCCTGTCAAATTGAAAGCACTAGTCTTTACTCTAAAGGTGATACTTTGATTTGGACTCATTATAGGGATGAGAAGTTGTCTTTTTCCAGTATATATGAGGTTTGTAGGAGCCGTGGTGGAAACTGTAGTTGGATGAGCTGTGTTTGGCAACCGTACATTCCTCCGAGGCGATCTATTTTGTTCTATAGAGTTTTGAGTAAAAGGTTGGGTACGAATGATAATTTGCAAAAATGTGGTATGATAATAACCTCCTACAGATGTTTGTGTTGTTGCTCTGAAAAGACTGTGGTTCATCTTTTTTTTTATTGCCCTTTTGCTAGGGAGATGTGGAGGTGGTTTATTGATAAGTTTTTGATCAAAATTGAAATTAGCAAAAGTTTTATGTCTTTTTTCAGAAGGATTCTTCATTTGGATATGAGTTCCCAAGTTCGGAGCCTTTGGCTTGCTTCTGTGATTGCTACTGTGCGAGGGATTTGGTATCAACGAAATGCGTATAAGTTCGAAAACAAACTCCCTAATTTGGTAAGGCTTCGTTTTAGTGTCGTCGGGTGGGTTAAAGAAGTGGCTGTGATTGCCAAAGGGACTATGCATAATTATATTCATGATTTTATCATCATTAAAAATTTTAAAGTGCAATGTAAGCCTGACAAAGCTCCCAAAATTGTGGGGGTTAGGTGGTACCCTCCCCTTCTTGGATGGGTTAAATGTAATACAAATGGGCTTTCAAAGAATCCTTCTAGGTTGGCTACGTGTGGGGGTTTATTTCGAGATCAACAAGGTGTTGTTTGTGGGTCTTTTGTTCAGAATATTGGAGTAGAAACAGCCTTCTATGCTGAATTTTTTGCTGTTGTTTTAGCTGTTGAGCTAGCGTATAACAAAGGTTGGTTTAAATTGTGGCTGGAGATGGATTATGCAGTCACTATTTGTAGTTTTTTTTAATAAAAGCTTTGATCCCCCTTGGCAGTTGAAGCAAAGATGGGAGAAGTGTCTTAGTTTGATGGAGAAGATGGAGATTAGATCGTCTCACATTTATCGTGAAGGCAACGTCCCTGCAGATATTCTTTCGAATGTAGCCTTGCAACATGCTGATTTCAAATGGTGGGATGGGGGTATTCCGGAAATTGCTCGGGCTGTTTATGAAGATAGAGTTGGAAAGGAATTTTATAGATTCTGTCGATTCTGTTTTGAGTTTTTTTTTCTTTCTTTGTACTTCTCCTTCCTTTTAATATCAGGCTTCGAGCCAATCTTTCATTAAAAAAAAGCATGCGCATCAATCTTACATTCTTACGTGTACACGCGCGACCCTTACTTTGTAATCATACGTTTTTTAATATCTTCATTTTCGCATTCGCGGTCGCCCCTAAAACAGGCATTAAGTTTGGTATTAACTATTAACAATGCCTTTTATTATTTTTATCCACGTTTAAAAGTATGGGCGCGATTGTGATTTAATCCCTTTTTTGGGTCTATTTGTTATAAAAATTAGTACTAGTCGAACTCGAAAAAGAAATAAAAAAAAATCTATGCAATTTTTATTTTACTATAAATTTAATTATTTGATCTATTCATACGTTTCCATTGCTACCATGCAGAAATTTTATTTAAAATATTTAAACGTATTATCAACAAAATAATTAAAAAGGTAGATATTAAGCATCGTTAAATGCCAATATTTAGTCTACGCACGCACCTTTAACCTAATCAAAATAACATGCATGGACCTTATCAACCTTTTAATTCGATATTTAACCCCTGTAACTGTAGAGATAAAATTTTGAAACTTGCAATATAATTTGAATAGTTTAGATTAACTCTCCGAATACATTTCTTCTGGCAAAAACTCAAAATCTGCTAGAGTAAACAAATTAAAGAATTGATATTAAGTATACGTTATATTTGCAACAGTGATAATAATTTCGTAGTTTTAATATTTTTTATGTTAATTTTTGTTTTTGACAAGTAAAACTTGAGATAAAAATTTTTACTGTCTTTGGAAATATTGCTTGCAAAAACTTGTTCTTGACAATTTTTGTTTTTTATGCTACAGTCCTAATATTGCTTGCGAGAAATTATTTTTCTCAGTCTAAATCTTTTAGCACCCACTAAACAAGATTCATGGATGCCCCTGTATATAATACACCAGCATGGTTATTTGTTTCCATGCGAGATCCATTAGTAAAAACAATATAATAATTGCATGTAGAGGCTAACTAATAGAGATTTGATCTTCAATCAACGTCCATTGATGGATATGAAATTATTTACAATGACAAAACTATAGTGGATTAAGCATTATTAATCAATACATAAATAATAAAGCATGTAAGCGGAAATAAATTGATATCCTCTTTCAATAATTTAGAATTATACGTGAAAGTAAACAACCCGAACAACTCCCCCCCCCCCCCCCCCCCCCCCACACACACACACACACTTGCTTATTTATGTCACAACTAGTAGTCCCATACGCTGCATAAGGTGTTAAGTGGAAGAAAACAATAATTAAAATAAAATAAAATTGATGGTTCCCTTTTTGAAAGAGAGAGATTGAGTATGTCTCGAGCTCCTCCACATTGGGAAGAGCAAGTTAACATCCATGTGGACTTGCCCATTGATCCCTTAATGGTAAACACGCACGAAGAATCTTAAGAAGTTAGACCCAAGAGTTGTCATGTCTAAAGATATCTGATGACTTTAAAATATTGCATGGTTTTAACCCATGTATAGGTCCATCAAGTAATAAAATAATCTCGGTAGGTCTAAGTGTCGGTCCACAAGAATAGTTGAAAATATGTAGAATATATCACATATTAAAAAAAAATTGATTTTGTAAAGTGGTTAATTTTGAAATAACTTAAATATATATAAAATAGTTGTAAAAATGCTAATAAAGCACTAAGGTATATGGAAGTTGCTAATACAAGATAATGGGATTACAAGCTCATACAAAGATTTCAAATATGTTATTCTAAAGAATGCATGGTATTATCTTGAATATATGTTGTATCATTATCCTTTTTCGATTGAATGACTAGTGTTCTCTGAGATAAAATAACGAAAGCACTGCTGAAGCCGCTTTTTGAAAAAATAAATAAATTTAAATTGAATTTTATTGGTATATTCTCTACGTTTATTGATCTTCCCATATTTACTCCAGGATTGGTAAAAGGTTTTCTGAGGTTGGTGTGATAACCACCAAAAAATTCCATACTTTGTATCCCAAAAAGCTTATTGGTAGTTCGTTGCTGATGCTTAAATTGTGCAAATATCATCTTTTGTTTATTTTATAAGTGAAAAGTGAAAAGAGCATAATTTTGTGCCAAATTTAACTAATAATGCAGTAAATATGTGTCAAGAAGCAAAATGACAATTGTTCCAGTGGTTAGGCAAACTTGAAAGTGATAATTGATCATATTCTAAGTAGTATGGAAGTCGCAAGAATTCAGCTTTTGATGATTTTGGCGCAAGTTCGGTATTTTAATCATAACTTTGCACTTAGAGCATATAATTTATTTTCCTATATATGGTTGGAAAGATGATTCGAAAGGCTACAACATTCATGTTTTGATAGCATCTTGAAGGTGAAAAACGACTCCAAATGTATTGTCTGCAAGTAGTGGTGAAATTAAGTGTATGTGTTTCTCTCTTGTGGGCCCACCACTTAGCCTATTTACCAACGCTTTAGCCCCATGCTTTTCCTATAATCAGAATCCCATTACCTTTAGTCCTAGCCAAGCCTACCTTATTACCCCTATTGGCTCATTATCTAAAAAAAAACAATAAACCAAGTGTTTCATAATTTTTCTTCTAGTCGTGGCCCATGTCCCACTGTCATATGCATAAGTCCATAACCATCCCTTTTACCCTAGTCGTCATCCCTCTTTCCCTGTTCTCTACTACTCTAATTTCATTCATTTTCTAAATCTTACATATTTTCACCCCTAAACCCTAATTCTCACACTTATAAATAAAGGCCTTAACCCCCATTCTAAACACAAAACCACAAAGAAAAAAAGAAACTTTTGAAGAGATAGATATAATAAGCCAAACACACCATCGCCGAAAGAATCATTTAACCGGAGTTCTAACTTTCAAGGCAAGTTTTGTATATTGCAATTTATTTATTTTGCTTTAATTCATCTTAGGATATCATTGAGATATGATTACTTTTAATTGAGCGATGCAATTTTATTTAATACATTTCTCGTATTCAATATTTGTGATGGAAGGCTAATCTCCTTCAAAGGGAAGAGATGAAACTCCAATATATGAGATCGCTTATATTATTACATGTTGTACCCATGTGCTTAATTTTATAAAAATCATTGTGATTGACCTCTAAAAGCGGCAATCCAATTTAGGGTTACTATTGCCTTGAGGAACAAACTAAACATCATAAAATTTTCTTAAGACGATTTTAATTACTAAATTCTCTTCTAAAAATTTGATCGTTAATATGAATGGGTGTTGAACCTCTATATTTTCCTTAAGTGGTGATTCATTAGAAGTTTAATTTAATCCAAGTTATTATTGTTATGAAAGAAGAAAATATAATTTTTAAATAAGATATAAAAGAGAAAAATTGGTTTTACTATTATATCTTGAAATTATTAGTTTACTTGAATATTAGGTATACACTACATACCGTAGGTGACTTATAAGTATTTAATTAAATATTTCTTTCTATTTTATCTTCGGTACATGCATGTGGTAATATAAATAGTTAAATCAAAATAATTGGGTAGTGGATTCTTAACCATTTATCTCTACCAATCTTTGGTTAATCTCTTGTAAATTAATAATTCTTTGATTTTAATTATAATTATAATTAAAAGAAAACAAAAAGAATTTCCAAAATCAAGAATTGTTTTAATTTGGCAATCTCATTTTTTTTAAATCTTCAATTCCTTACCTCGAGATTTGGATTGATCTTATTTCCACTCTACTACACCTAATTAGATTTTTGTAAATAATAGTTTTTGTTCTTTCCCAACCACCACCACAAGCTCCTCTTCCCTTTACTCCTCATCGCTCTTTCGTATTTTCACTTCATTGGTTGCGTTCCTTTTGTAACATGGCTCAACAAGTTCATAATCCATGCATTTCCCCTATCCCCACCAGCTGTGAATATCCATGGTCTGTGGCCCCAAGATTCTTCTAAAATTTCTATGGAGAATTGTCAGCCATCAGCTCCTCTCAACCCTGTTGCGATTTGTTGATCAATCTCTACATTCTTTTATTTTTATTTTTCTTTTTTGTGTTGAGGAGTGAGATATGGTTTTGGTTGATTTTGAACTCACCATCACTTCCACTTTTCATTCCACAATAACTTACATATATCATTTATGTTTTATATATACATAGACAAACTATATAGAGACATAATATATTTAAAGAGAAAAACATGTGTATGAGAGAAAAATGAAATGGATTTCGAAAGTATGTATATGCATTTATGTAGAAAGAGAAACTCGATTTTTAGATAGGTCAAGATTTTAAAATGGGGGGGGGGGGGGGGGCTTGTTAGTGTGGAAGACGATAGTGTTTAATTTCCATCTAGAGAGATGGTTTGAGCACAATTCCCTATTGCTGCCACGCTGGAGGTGTTGTACTTGTGGTGGGTCAGAAGTGTTAGATGTTGGTGGAGTTGATGATGTGAGAGCTATTTTTCTTTCAATTTATTTTTTTAGTTTTTTTTGTTGAACTCTTTTGATTTGACCAAATTGTTCTTAAAATTTGATGTATATGGAGTGCACAAGTTTCATATCGTTACTTATTTGTCAATTTAGATAGAAGGGCCGTTGGTGCACAAATTGCATAGGTTAAGGGCTCAATTGAGACAAAATTAACTTTATGGGTGAAACTAACTCATAAGTTATAGGTATAGACTTCTTGTGTTATTTGATGGTTTAGTTGACGGCTTACTTTTCTTTTGTGTTAACCCATCTCATCACTACCACCTTTACCAATATCCAATCAACTTGTATTAACAAAAAGCCATCATCGCCACATTTTTCTAGCGGTTTAATTATCTGATTACTTTGTCTCTCTAAAAATGAGCCCACAAAGAGAAATATGTAGAAAGAGAAGGAGAAGGTGACCAAAAAAAAAAAAATAAGGTGAGGTGATGGGTCTTAAATGCTTGATATGTATGCCATTTTCATTTTCATCCATGTTTATGTATATGTGCGTGCTATTAATTATATATTATCGTATTACAAATATCTGTCCTCAATCACTTCAAATTATAATAAGTAAATTTATAGATATATCGATCATATATTTTCATTTTCATGAAACATACATATCTGATAAGTTTAATACTCACCATTTTCGTTTTAAACATCAAATTAAATGTTTAATGGTCTAATATTTGTGTTGAAAGAACATGTAATTAATATTAATGGAGCTGTGGTTATATTAGTATGATTTTCAATCTGAATCGTAGCAGTAGGTTTGCATTTGAATTTTTTTTCATGAACACTTCAACCCTATTATATTTGAGATATTTGTTAATTTTTTTTATTATTTGATATTTCTTATTTATTGTAACTTATGTAGCAATTTTTTTATTGTTTGATATATATATATGTGTGTGTATATAGTCCATTTAATTTTGCATATATAATTGTCCATGGTCTTTATGATTGATAACATTTGTTTGTGCTAAAAGGTATATCAATGATTACAACTCTATGAAGTATGATTTTAATAGCAATCGTCATGATGGTCCTCTATCATTTATTTAGTTGGCGTGTTAACTATTGAACTAGTTCTGTGGATTATTTTGTTAAACACCATAAAACTTAAAACAAGACATTGTTAATAAATATTAATTCCTTTTTTTATTTTTCAATAACATTTTGATGATGAAGCTTTGAATTTTGACCAGGTTAAGAAAGACAGTTTTATTGCGGATCTTCAAAATTACTGGCCTAACCTTAAGGGACATAACTTCACATTTTGGCAGTATAAATGGCACAAACATGGAACTTTTTTCGGGCCAAACTCCGGAGGAGTACTTTCGAAGGGCCATTGATCTCATCAAACACATAGATAATGCTATGCATACAACCATACCCAACCATTTCTCAATAGAAAAATTGATTCATTGAGTTGTGTATGCTCTTTCTAAATTTCCATCAGCAATATTGAAATTCGTTCACATTATTGCTAACATCACGTGCAACTTTGATTCCGCTGGGCGTAATCAACTGCATGAGATATGGTTTTGTATTTATGGTAATAGAGTGGAAAGAAACTATCCTCACGTGATAAATCAGCAAAATTCGGTGGTTTATAATATAAGAGGTTGCAACAAGGGACATCTCATTCCCAGCCTGATGTCATGGAGTTAGACTTTAGTTAGACCTCGTGTGGTACTTAGGAGTTAGACTTTAGTTAGACCTCGTTTGGCACTTAGCATTCCTTTTCTTTGAACCAGATGAGTGGCTAAGTAAGCCTTAAACCCAAAAAATAAAAAGAAAGGAAACACACAAGTAAAAGAAGGGAGAGTTTTTTTTATTACACTTAAGAATGCTTTACAATTTTTTGATGGTTTACAAATGAGAGCTCATAACTATTTATAGGCTTCCACCTCCTCAATGGATGCTGGAGATCTAATCTAATCAATGGTCTGGATTGATGTTCTGGAATATTCTAAGATATTACAAGGTACAAATCTATACAATTATAAAATATTCCTTAACTAACCACAATATTTAAAGTTCTGGAAGCTTCTAAAGGTTTTGCCGTCCCCTCTGTTTATCTTGCACCTTCTAGCGCGTTTTAGAACCTTTTGCAACATGGTTTCTCGACTTTCTTTTAGAATCTTCTAGAATATTTTTAAGCCTCAACTATTGTCACCTAGCTTTGTGATCGGCACATGTTTTGATTATTAGACCGGTTTGGCATTTAAAGATTTTTCACGAATTTGGTTCCTATCTATTCAGACCAGTACACATTTGTGTTACTGGATCAATTCGGCACTTAACCTGGGTAGGCAATTTTTTATTGCAAATTTCTTTTTTAAAAACAAGTTTCCTATTTCAAAAAAGATTTTGACTTATACTTTTAGTTATAAATAAAACCTTTTCCTAAATTAAGTTGATCTCTATATTTTTATATAAAAAAACTCATAGGGTAAAGGACTTTAACATATATTTTTACAGAATTAAGTTTTGAGAGAGTTTTTTTAAAGCTTAGAGAGAGATTAAAACCTCAAAACATAAAATTTACCTTACAGTTTTTAATTCATACCAAACTCTAAAGTATGGACACTTCAGTTAGGGTCGAAGTATCGGCATCGGATACGCCGCTGATATGGCGGGATACGACAAGGATACTTGCAGATGCGAGAGGGATACTTGTGGGATACAATGGGGTAAGTTTTGCAATTTTTTTTATTGGGCCCACTTTAAAAATAACAAATAATTCCTTTAATATAAAAACCTCCTAAAGAGACTTGGACTTTCCCTTTACAGCTTAGTGCATAAGTAAACCTTTTTAATAGAAGATGAAACGATCAACCAAAACGCTCTATCCTTCAACTGCAATCATCGTTGTTCGATCTATATCATTTTTTTGGTATTCAAGTCAGAATATTATATCTACTTTTAAGTTATTATGCAATTAAATTGCTTAGTTGTTTGCTTTAATTTTATGAATATTAATAATATTGTTCATAAATTTATAAAATTGTTATAACTGAATAATTAAATATATGTAACAGATAGACCTAATTGATAGCAATTTAAAAAATCATTACCATGATAAACCGCAAAAAAGTTGAATATGGAAATTGCTAAGAGAGTAAAATTCTGTTACCATTTTTTGCCATCTAGACTAAGAAGATCATCAAAAATTGGTGTCACAACCAAATCTAATGCCTTTCAATATATATATATACATATATATAATTTTGTAGTCAAAATGGATATTATTTTATAGATCTTGATGAGTACGCGCGTTTTAAATACATAAATTTTAGCAATTGTTTGCTTTAATTTTATGAATATTAATAATATTGTTCATAAATTTATAAAATTGTTATAACTGAATAATTAAATATATGTAACAGATAGACCTAATTGATAGCAATTTAAAAAATCATTACCATGATAAACCGCAAAAAAGTTGAATATGGAAAATGCTAAAAGCGTAAAATTCTGTTACTATTTTTTGCCATCTAGACTAAGAAGATCATCAAAAATTGGTGTCACAACCAAATCTAATGCCTTTCAATATATATATATATAGGGAGCATTTCAAGTAAGGACCTTAACTTAAGGTCCTTACTTACGGATTTGCCCTTTTGGCACGCTTCCCGATGAAATTTTTTGATGAAATTTGGTGGGGATGTTCTTCATCGTGTGTAGAATATCTCCACCAAATTTCATCAAAAAATTCAACCGGGAAGTGGGTTAACTATAGGATTGAAAAATTCTGGTCCAGAAATAGATATATATATGTCTAATATTTTTCAATCATGTAGTTAACCCACTTTCCGGTTGAATTTTTTGATGAAATTTGGTGGACATGTTCTACACACGATGAAGAACATCCCCACCAAATTTCATCAAAAAATTCCATCGGGAAGCGTGCCAAAAGGGCAAATCCGTAAATAAGGACCTTAAGTTAAGGTCCTTACTTGAAATGCTCCCTATATATATATATATATATATATATATAATTTTGTAGTCAAAATAGATATTATTTTATAGATCTTGATGAGTACGCACGTTTTAAATACATAAATTTTAGCAATTTTAATATTGCATTTAAAGTCTGTGTTTTATTTTGAAAAAAAAAGTTTGATGAGAGAGAAAGAGAGATTCACTTTTAAATTTGATGTTTTTAATTATTAATTTAATGATGTGATGTTCTTGTCCCTTATAATATAAATTAGGATATATTCGTGCCATCTGATACTGTGAAATAAATAAGATATGATAATAGGATAAAAAAAGAATAGCATGTGACGAATTTAAACCGACAAATATTAATCAGTTTATTTTGAGCATTGTCTAGCATAGTCTAATGTTTTGAACAATCGAAAGATATGTTCAATATATCTACATTCTGAAAAAATCATATTTTTTGATCTTATTTTGATCTTGCCAAAATATTTTTTTAACAAATTAAACTCAATGCCAAATATGAAAATAATCCAATTACGTAGATCAATATAATTTGAAAATAGTCCAAAACTTGAACTGATGCACCGTGAACACTATTAAAAATGATAGACTGAGATGACCCATAATGTACGAATATATAAAAAACGTCCTTAAATTTTTATCAATAATTTTTCTTGATTTTTTGTTTACATAATTCAATAGTCATGATAGATCTTATTTAATTGTTCTTAATTAGTATATTTTAAAAATTAATCTTTTATTAAATTATGAATTTTTTATTTAAGTTATGGTATTTTTAATATAGACAAAATTATTGGTGTAAGAGTTTATCGTGTATATATTATTGGTGTGAGTCTTTTAATTTTGATGTGACATCTTGATGTATGTATAAAACTCATCTAAAGATGTAGAACTAATACATACCATAACATGTATATTTTTAACCATTAGATTTTAATACTTTTTAGAAAAAGTTTTGGTCAAAAATGATATTTTATAATATAGATATTAAGCGCTAAACGCACATGCCGTTTATACTTTATTCTTTGGTCTAATATTCATCCTTAATTTGTATGATCAATTTTAACTTTTGCGAAAATTAGCCATCAGCCAATATAATAGAAGTGAAAATATGTTGTTAACTATAATTCAAAAAATTATTTGATTGGGTAGATCAAATGGAAAGAATCTTGATTGATAATCAAGAGATGTCGATTGATATTTTTGGCCATCACTACGCGTCTGCCCCTCTCCCTTCTGCTAGGATTAAACCTTAGATACGTGTAGTCTTGCCACTTGAATAATAAATACGTGTTGTCTTGCCCACTATTCATTGGTTTTTTTCTTTTTAAATTTGTTTTTTGTTTGCTTTTCCAGAGATTTCATTACAACACATGGGGTGGGGTAGGACGAATCCCCGCTTCCAAATGGTTTCTAGCCGCAAAGATTTCATTCGATTTAAGGTTTGAATTTGGGATGTGTCGGATTCATCCCAACTTTTACCTAGTACTAAACCTATCTTGTCTTGCTTTTTTCTTGAGAGCCCAATGGAGTCTTAACAAGTTAGACTGCATATTTAATGGCCCATATCACTATACTGGACCCAGTGGGCTAATTAAATACAAGCCCAATAATGTACAGCACAATGCTTCTTTTTTTCTTTTATTTATTTATTTATTTGAGAGAGGGCACAATGCTTTATTATATAAACTTAATTTTAACGATCTATATTGTGTAACAATTACATGCATATGAAACTTCGTGTGTATCCCTCGTCAAACAAATCTGTTACCAAAAATAAAGATGTGGTTATAAATACTCTAATTAAATAATCTAAAATTTCAAATTTCATTACAAACATAGGTAATGTGGTCCAAAAAATATTTGCAGTATTTCACACTAAGGGTGCTGGTAAAAGCACCCTACATATTTAATTTAAACACCCATTTTTTAGGCACCCATATTTTAATTTTAAATTTGTAAGAGCACACGTACAATTTAGGCACCCTAATGATAAACACATGCTTAAAACAAAGTATTATATTTGCGATAAACATTTCGTCACTAAAATTCCGTCACTAAAAATTAATATTTTTCTAAAATTAGACTTGAACGCAAAAATGTCACTAGAATTAATAAATTTATACTTGATTTTTATCTCATTTTTGTCTCACAATTATTTTCAATATAACTCAAACTAATATTTTTTTTCATACTTCTTAATTTTTATGATTTAAAATATTAATGTATATTTTAATGCATGATACCATTAAAAAACTTTGAACTGGTGTTTAAGAAACCGAATCAATTTTCTCTTCGACAAATCTTAGGAAATGATAACTGGATCTAACCCAAACTTTAGGGGCCATTTGTGTAGTATATACTCTATTATTTACCTGGTGAAAATTTATTTGACCTCAAACCAAATAATGGGCCCTTAGGTGAACTTTTTAAGTTTTGTCTGTAATAATGTTTTTGATTAGAGTTTTTGAACTATTAGTTCAATCTTTATATTGCTTTAACTTTATAGATTGCAAATGGAAGGCACAGGCGGGTAACGTCTGCGTTGCATCATTCGATTGGCGTTGCAATGGAATTTGACAATCGGCGGAGAAAATCAAGTTTGTTCACGAAATGTGTGTTGAAGTCGTGTTGAATTGATAATGATAAAAAAGGGACAATGATGAAATAGAAAGATGATGAAAAAGAGACTCAACGATGAAGGAAAAAAAAGTCATGGGTTAAATTTGAGAGACTAGGGTGCCTTCAAAACACATGACTTAATTATATAAATTACCTTTTAAAAAAAAAGGTGTTTAAATTAAAATATTAGAGTGCTTTTACCAGTACCCTTTCACTAAAGATCACATATATACATATCAAGTACCGTAGATTGAGGATTTTTCCAGTCTCTAATTATGTGAAGTGAACAACCAGCTATTTCAATTGCTATTAAAATTCTGTTATGACGTCAAGTAAACTGCTGTGAAATAACTTCACCTTCTCAATTTTACTCTTACGAAATATATTTCCCAACAAAATGATAAGGTTATGGTGTTTCCATTGATGGGGATCGGAAATCATTTTTATTCATTATATTTATATTAGAATCTTTTATTTAAAATAATGAATATTCAGATAATATATGTATGAATGGAAAACTAGTTTCAAATACTGTTAACTTACTAATTTTCCCTTATATTTTTATTTATTTATTTTTTGAAAAGCTTTATCGATAGAATTTTTTTTTGTGCCACATAATTTAGTCCCAAACGCAGAGACCATTGGATTTTACAGTTTTTTTTAAAAAAGCTAATTTTAACCAAATAAATCGTAAAAAAATAATAATTTTGTATTATGAAATGTAAAGATGATTTATTGATGAGGAATGATCTAAAGAGGACCATTTATTTGGTTTTTAAATGCGGACCAATCATTTTGAGGGGGTAAATAAATGAATTTTTTGATGAAACTTGGTAAAGATGATCTTCATGATTAATAGATCACATCTACCAAATTTCATCAAAAAAATCAATCGGGAAGAGCGTTTATTAAAAAATTGATATATATGTGCGTTGTTTGTCGTTAAAATTTAAGATATTTAGTTAACCCACTTCCCGGTTGAATTTTTTGATGAAATCGGGTGGAGATGATCTACTAATCATAGAGATCATTCTCACCAAGTTTTATAAAAAAATTAATCCGTTTACTCTCTCAAAATGATTGGTCCGCATTTAAGGACCAAATAAATGATCCTCTTTAGATCCTTCCTCATACATTGATTATGATCTAAAAGAAAATTATATATTTTTTTAATTGGAACTTCAAAAAGAGAATAATGAACTTTTAATTATGACCAAAAAAAAAGAGAGTAACATTTTAAAAAGCGATCAACATATTTGTAGATCTAGGATCTTGGTCTTAATTGTAGAAAATTAGTGAGTGTATTAGGTATAGGGCCAAGATTCCTAACCCCGCATGTCAACCTCACTCTTTAACTTCTAGAAAAATCCAAATTAATCTGTGCACCGCATAGAATACAAAAATAAAAATCTATATATAAGATTGTCTTAATTAAAATTAAGGACAAATGAAAAAGCAACGTTGATGCAATATAACAATTAACAATATACACTAAACCAACTAACACTACTAAACCTAGAAAAATAATATAATATAATATTCCACAAAACAAATACATATCTTATTGCAAATGAATTTCACACATCCTCAACGTACAGATCTCACACCAAGCTAGCCAAAGGCCATGCACAACGCTTATTTTGACAATCCTTCTCAATACATTCGAATACAAAATTTCGATCCGCAAATAATTAAATAGAGAAAACATAATTAAATTCAATAACTGGCCGCGACTTTTCTTTAACTAATTAAGCCAATTAATTCTTCTTGAACAAACTTGAATCCATTAATTTGTGTGAACTTAAAGCTTAATTAACAAGGATTCAAGTAAGTAGGGGGTTTCCTCATTTTTGAGAGTTTGTGCTTCCCATCCTTCACAATTAACACAGTTTCCATACCCCAACTTGAATGTCTTTCGAAGTGACAATGCATGAACCACACCCCTAAAAGAAGAAAAGAAAAGGATTAATTAATACAAGCGAATTGTTAGTTTAAATTAATTTTACTTTTAAATACGTACTCTTCAAGATTAATTAAAGGAAAATAAAAAAATTACCTGGATTATCAGCTTTAAATCTAACGGCGGCCCATCCATTTCTAGGGACAGCAACGGTATTCATTTCCGGTGGATCGACCAAATTATATGTGCTAGGGCTAGTAACATTATTGAAATTTCCATCACCGTAACCGCCCACGTAAAAACTATACCCATGCAAATGCAAAGGATGGTTCTCCCGAATTCAACACATTAGTCCCTTGAAAAACAATCTCCGCACTGGAATTGAAATTGATAACCTTAACTTTTGTCGCACTTTCTGGTGCCACCGCATTACGTGGGGTCCTATCAGCCGTAAAATTGAACGCTGGTGGCTCGAGTGGAAATCGGTCTCAAAAATCCCCGGAATTTTCATATAATACGCTTGCAATAAATCGATACTAGGGGCATGGAAGCTAACGTTGCTCAAGCTAGCGGACAAACGGGTGTTGTTGCCGTTGGGACCTAGTGTGCACGTATTATTTGGGCATGGGGAAATGTTCAGCGAGATTGTGATAAGTAGACGCTTATCGACCATTTGTGGTACATTTACGGGATGCTCAGTACTTGCCAATGCCCTAATTCGGTTAACAAAATTTTGAGCCGCAGCATGGTCCGTGTAATTTGGGAGATTGGGGAACGGGATGGTAGACGGAACCGAGTAACTTCCTTTGTATTTGAAAATCGCAGTTGTTGTTGTTTCATCGTATTCGACCCAGCATAGACTCGTGAAGCGATGTAATAGTGGCTCGGTCGTTGGTTAGCTGTGATTAAAACGTCCATTGTTTGGCCCGGGGTGGTCATAATGTAATTTGTGTTTATCGGTTTGACATAGGCTCCATCTAATCCCACAACCGTAAGGTTGTGATTAGCCACCTCCAAGAACATATTTTCGTTCATCACTCCATTTACGATACGGAGAAGATAGGTTTTTCCAAACTCCACAGTAAATTTCGAGGTTCCTGTTTAAAATAAAAAACCTAAGTATTTAAATATTAAATTAACAATGAATAATCCCGAATGGAATTGATAAGTGCCGCAAAAGCTGATGTGGTGGCACTTTATATCATTTTTGGGATATTTTAATTTTAGAGAGACACATAAACATTTTAATTTACGGGATATAGTGTAGTATTATTTATACATTAGTCAAGTAATTAAATTTATTATAACTGAATTATTGCTGTATTTTCAAATTGTGTCATCATAAAATTAGTTTTTAATTTTATTGTACAAAATATATAGTTATACCATTGCTCGAATATGGATACTGGTTGACCGTTGATGGTGAAGGCATTTGAGGTATTGGGCCGACCTCCGCTTGCAAGTGTGTCTTCAATCAACTGCTGCACATCTACCTTAAACCATGAACCTTCAACATGAAATAATATTGAAAAATTAGGACCTCAACACTTCAATTCTCCAAAAAAAAAAGGAGAGAATATATATATATATATATATATAAGAAATACGTAAATTTAAATAAATATAAAAAAAGGTCGGTACAGTACATATTTATATATGCGCAAGTGCCTGTTAATTTGTTGTATACACACCTAAGAAAAGGGGGAACTCTTTGGCAGGTTTGGGAAAAGGATAAGTGGTTCCTTTAGCTGGGTAAATAATAAGGTGACCGTGGACCGTGGCTCGGCTCCAATCACTATGGGCGTGCCACCATAGGGTACCTATTTGGTTTGAGAGCACAATTTCGTAAGTGAAATTATTTCCCGGTTGAATTGGGCATTGTGTGATATATTCTGGACCATCGGACCATGGGTTCCTTGGTTGTTTCACTCCATGCCTGTACAAAAAATTAAATTAAATTAAACATTACGATTAATATTTAATTTGTTAGAATAAGTATTTTCGAGAGAGAGAGAGGGAGAGGGAGAGGGAGGGAGGGAGCAAGGGAGGGGGAAAGAGAGAGAGTGAGCTATACCAGTGGATGGTGACATTATGGCCGCCTTGATTTAGAATATTTACTTTCACAGTTTCACCTGTGTGTACATGTAAAGTTGGCCCCGGATACAATCCATTTATCGTTAATATACTCTTTGTTTCGCACAACCTAGTATAGTTTGCTTCCATTAACTGCATGAAATTTAAACAAAAAAATAAAATAAAATTAAGAAACTATCAAAAAGGAAATATTGACTATAACAGTTATGACGATGAAGCGATTGTGGCCTCTCGGGAGAATCGATGACCGCCTCTTTGATGCACTGCTAATACATCTAAGAATTCTTAATTGAATTAATAGTTGTAAATATTTCCAGGGAAATGGAACGTACAACGGAAAAAAAAAACAATGCAGCTAGAATAGTAATTAAATACTTACAACCCAATTGATGGTACGAATTTTGGTCTTTGCCATAGAAAGGATAAATACATTCAGTAGCAAAAACCCTAACAACTGCAACCTCAAGCTTCTATTTAACTCCATATTGTTTTCTTGGTGATGAAAATATGATGAGACTTTCTTCTTAATTTTGTTTTAGAACACTTGCTTATGCTTCAAGGCCCTTTGCACATACATATATATAGAAGGCTTAGAGCTTCACCTAACTGATGAAATATATTAATCTCATATTTTATTCATTTAGCACATGCATTTCAAATTTATTTGACAAAGTGTGGTTAGCGACTACCCTCTCACTTTCTCTCTCTTGGTAGCCGCCAGCTATACACCTACGTATTTGGCAAACTCGCAATACTATTATATAATGGTAAGCGAGTGTGTGAAAGTAATATTGCCCAAAATTTGAGATTCTCATCATCCAATGTAATATTTCAAATGCAAAAAAAAAAAAAAGACAGAAAGTGTATGAAACAATTACGATGGAAGTGGCAATAGTAAATAAGGAAAATTTTAGGTTTATTTAATTTTTATAATAAAACATTAAATTAAATAAAAAATTGTCTTATTATATTTTTTTATTAATTTGTATCAGAATTATTTTTATTAAACATTTATACAATAATTAAGTAACTGCATTACTACCTTTTAAATAATAATAATGACCCCACAACAAAGTACAGCCTCCACGAATTTGGTCCAAACTTGGAGATAAGATTAATGTGTCGGTTTGATGGCAATGACAGTGATGGTGGCCAGTGGTGCAATACTAGGATTAACCCTAAAGTAGCAACAACGGTAGAGTGAGGAGTATTTGGCTATTTGCCCACCTTAATATCTTGAATCATTATTTTACTCTCTTTCAGCTCTTTCTCTCTCTAAAATATTTCTTTCTCTTTGACAATCATTAATTTAAGGTATATATATGAATTTTTGTTCTTAATTTTGTCTTCTATACATTTTTGAACTCCATTGAATTGAAGAAAACTTTATTGAATATATCAATTTGTCTTCTTCCCAATTAAGCTTAGTTTCGTTAATTGCTAGGTTTTTCCTTCTCCCCTTTCGAAATTGAATATTGAATAGTTATTTATTTAAATATTTATTATATTCAATGGTTTATTTTGTATGTATGTTTATAGGAGATAAAATTTGGAAAAGTTGCAAAGAATTGCTATTGGACGTCTACGAAAAGCGGTATGAAAGGTGAGAAAAACTAAGATTCCGGGGTTATAAAATAAATTGAGGCATGTTGTGAGATTAACTCTTACTTTTTGACTATTTCTTAGAAAAAATGTCTTCTGTACGTGAGGAGGAAATTTTTTCTACAAAAAATAAAGAAGATTGGATGTCATATACTCATAAGAATGAGCATGAGATGGAGAGTATCTCATGACATGGGTCAATTAATTTTTCAAGTTTTAACACAAACCAATTGTTTTTCTATGATTTTTTACCTAGCAATCAGATGGAGCTTAAAGCTTAAATTTATATATTCAATATTCCATATTTTTCTATTTAATCTTTGTCTCCTCTTTCTTTATAGAGTCTTATAGAATAAACTAGGCCCCCTAAATATTTCTATGCGCTCTAGAGCTTTCTATGAACTTAAGACTATTTTAAGTACAAGATTATTCCTAAAGAGCTTTTTAGAATTCTTCCAACCACAAGATATCTGCAAAAGTTTTATAACTTATTCTAAATAGAATATTCTAGAGATAATTCTAGAATATTACACAATCTAGAATTTTCAAAATTACTTTTCAACACTAAATATTTCCCTTCTAAGAGAATACCATGCATATAGCCCAGATTCATATTTATCTAATCTTACAATGTATATGTATATATGATTGTGACTAACTTGAAAATTAAATATAAACAATTTCTAGTCTCTATATATTATATTTTGTATAAATAATTTTGGAGCTTAGTATATTAATTATAGTGTTATCTGTGCTTGCCCAATTACTTACTGGAATGGAAGAAAAAATGGTGCTATGGTGCTGGCTTCATCGTGTGTGTCCTTAGAGGACGGTCAATATTAGAGGGATTGTTTGTGACTTTTATACTTCGCACTGAGAATTGATGGTCAACGTTAGCGGGATTGTTTGTGATTTTTATACTTCGCATTGAGAAAAATAATCAATTTCAAATATCGTATGCGTCGTTAGAGGATGGTCAACATTAGAGGGATTGTTTGTGACTTTTATACTTGGTATCAAGAAAAATAATCAATTTCATCAATTTCAAAATTCTCAGCAATCTTATCCTATAGCAGCACCAAAGGAGTCACGAATTAACACTACAAGCTACATTATGAAACATTTAGGCTCTGTTTGATTGCAAAGATGGAAAATGAAAATAAATTTAGCCAATTTGTGTGAAAAGACAAAAAATAAGGTGAGAGATGTTACTCATTTTATGAGTATATATCATCCATCCTTCAATATTTTTGGTGGAAAATTTTTACTCACGAAAAATCACGAAACACTTAACGAAGTCCGCATTAACATGTGGGGTAATCAATTAAACATAAATAACCCGCAATCAATTTAACAAAAATATATATTTTTTTAAAATCTGACATTCTATATTCTTGAGAGAACCATACATCATCTTGAGTTTTTAACATAAATATTTTTTTTAAGTCTGACATTTTAAATTCTTCAGAGAACCATGCATCATCTTGTGTTTGGAACATGTTAAAAAACTTTGGAACATAGTAAAAAAGAAATCCTCTTAAAGAAGGAATAAAAAGGGAGATTAGGTGAATACAATTAATTTTTGGCATGAAAAATGTGGAGGCCGCCAGCATCAATTTTGTGGGCTGGAACGAACATTTTTCAGCATTTTGCTTGGGATTGGCGATCCAATAGGGACTTTAAGAGTTGGGCTCTGTGTTGTGAGCGGAATATTAATGACACAATTGTGTTGCTTTACTAATAGGTTTGAGCTTTGCTTTATGTTTTGGTGCCGAGGTAGATTGTTGTTCTTTTTCTGTATTTGTGTTTTGACAGATGATTTGTAAATATTCTATTTTTTGTTTAATAATATCTTTTGAATTTTCCAAAAAAGTTTGTTGATTTTCAAGAGTTGACATTTGAAGTAGGGGTGTTGCAGAAATCCGAAAACCGAACGAACGAACCGAACCGATCCATTGTGATTTGAAATTTTCCGAACTTAAAAAAAAAAAACTAAAATTGAAATAAAAAACCGAAACCGATTGATTCGGGTCGGTTCGAGTTTGGAGTACCCGAATTAAACCGAAAAAATCGATTTCAAAAAATGCACCACTATAATAATAAAAAAAAAGCTATTGGTATCAGCCTGCATGTGCAAAGGTTTTAACATATCATATGTACACATTTGTTTTTCAAAATTCAAACAAATATATGTAGATTCGACGCATAGCTATTAGCTAGCTACTTAGGTGAACCAACGGAAGAGTACTCTCAGTGGATAGTTTTGCTAGCTGCATGCTTAAGACTGAGATTTTCCACCAAATGTAGGCTCCTTATCTTTATTAATTTAACAATTGGATTAATTTGTGCTTTTTGGCTAGGAAACGAAATATTAAGCAGCTAAATTTTCAATCATCAGTCTATTCGTATTAGATTTAAGATTGTTAATTAATTTGATCTACTATGATATTAAAATCTCTAAAATTGGCGAAAATTAAATTCTTAACTAAAGTTTTAGCAACATAAAAAAATCGAATGATACCGAACTGGGTCGAAACCGAATAATTTGGGGAGGGTTTGGGTTCCATAGGTATGAAACCTGAAACCGAAACCAAACTATGAAATTTGGGGAAGATTTGGCCGTTTGGGGTACCCCAATTTCTACCCCGATCGAAACAAAAACACCCCTAATTTAAGGTGTAAAAAACAACTTAATATTCCGCCTATTGGTTAAGATTTTGTAATAAGATTGTGTTGTTGCATCAAAGTTATTATCTTTGAAAAATGTCCCTTTAAACATCTAGAAGTTTTATGGTGAACGTACGGCCATGTTATGGTGTGAGAATCCGCAAATGCGACCCCCGAGTCTCGATCCCGTTCTTGGGCATCTGAAACGTCGGAACGGATTCCGTCGTTCCATTTGCTTCTATTGGTTGATAATTCTTATCAAGTGTCCTTATGTTCTATTTCTAGATGCAAGAGGGTTCGTTCAGAGTCACCAGTACATTTTACGAGAAAACAGACAAAACAGTTGTGGAAGAGAAAAGGCTACAGATAAGCCTTTCTTTACACGTTTGTCTACGAAACCAGGATTCTATAGGGTTCGGAAACTATATTACGGTTTGGGAAGGTGTTAAGCACCCATTCCGCCCTTTCGGTCTCTAGTGGTCTTATATGTTTATTTTATGTTGAAAAACTTAGATGCTTTTACTGACAGTCTACTACTTTCCGAGTGAAAATCCTAATTTCTGGGGAAAATGAGAAAATGATAAAAACCTTTGTGTTCCGAGATCCAATGTTTTATTTTGAAAGACGTATATATAAGTGACAAAAGGTTGTTTTACTTTAGAGAGAGTTTTCCGTTTTACTTCTCAAATAATGACGATTTTTTCGGGTTTTAACTTCTTTGGAAAAGTTCGGATCTTGTATCGAGACTAATTTAATATGAAATTAAAACTCTTGAGGGGAGTTCTACCAAACATATCACAGTCTATGAAAGAGATAGGATATACCGAGTTTTTAATTCCTAAGTAAGTTTTACCGGTCCGGGTTTTGAAAACAGAATTTTATCCGGACGATAATATACTTACTTTTCTGGTTTTGCAAATGATTTTATCAAGGTCTTTTGTTTTGAAAACAGTAGACTATTTGTAACTTGGCAATAAGTTTATTCAAATAAAATGTGGACAGAGCAACGGAAGTAAAACGAGTACACAGATATCTAATGTTAAATACTAGAAGAGACTTTCTTTACCTTCTCGACGAGAATAATAATAAGAAAGAAAATATAATACGTCAAAGAGATTTCCGGCGATAATAAGCTTCTCATTCTTTAGATATTTCCGAGAATTCGATTCCAGAGACGGGACACGTTGAGTGTTGAGAATAGATTCGATGTTTCTTTAGAAATAAGATGATAATCGAGAATGCTTGACTAAAGACTAGAAAATCAGATATCAGCCAATAATTCTTCAATTCCAAGTTGCTGCCTTGAATCCTTGGGGGTGTTGGCCTATTTATAGTGCGGGGGAAGGATTGTCGCACTACATTTCCCCAAAAAGGGCAAGTGTCGCGCGACATGTTGACTAATGTCGCGCGACAAACGGCTGAAGTGATGTCTCTGACAGATTGATGTGTTAGAGAGTGGATGGTCTGGGTCAGAGGGGTTTGTCGTGCGACATAAGGAGTGATTGTCGCGCGACACACTTATATGTCGTGCGACAATCCCACTTAAAAACAAGTTTGTTTGGCCAACAAAACTATTTCGGGGCAGTTTCAGGTGCTCGGGTGGGTCCCGGACTCCAGAAACAATACTTCTCGGAGGTCATTAGGGTTCTTACGGGAGTCACGGATCGGGGTGTCTACATATGGCCACATATTCGATCAACTATTTTGAGTGGTAAGTTCAATATTTATAAATGTCGGAGGATAAATTTGTGCCTGGGCCTTGGGCTAGTCCCAGCACACAGGTTGTGGGCCTGTATGGAAGTGCAATCTCTTGGTCAGATAAAATTCTTTCTAGCCGATGAAATTAAAGACGTAATCTAGTCGGATAGAAGTAGGGCTGGGAAAATAGAATCGGGAACCGGTCTGGACCGAACCAATAAAAATCGGTTCGGTTCAATTCTTCAAAATTTGCTATTTTTTTAATGGTTCGGTTTTTGTCTATTTGTTAACGATTCGGTTAACGGTTCTTAGTATAATTTCTGTCCAATAACCGTTATGGAACCGTTATTGAATTTTTTCTTTTAAGCTCTATTACAATGCTTAGGAACCGTTAGAACCATTATTTCTTTACAATAACCGTTATTTCTTTTCAATAATCGTTAATATTTCGGTTTTTTCTTGTTAACGGTTAACCAATAAACTGGAATAACCGAATAACCGTTAATATTTTGGTTTTTCTCTTGTTACCGATTAACCGATAAATCGGAGGAACCGAACCATTAGAACCGGTTCGGTTCTTAAACGATTCTTCACTTTTTTATACTTAGAATTGAACCGTTATGATATAAACGGTTCGGTTAATGGTTCTTCCAAAATTGGCTAGGAACCGAACCGGTCCCAGCCCTATATAGAAGACTGATCATAAAATGATAAGTTGTGGATAAGAGGTAGTTGAGCTGGAAGATAGAAAATAGGAAATAACCACTTTCATTAATGTGAACAGGGTTATTAACGCCTGTAACTTTGGAGTACTGACTAACTTTACCCTTTATAGTAATTTTCTAGCTCGCTAAACCCTATCCAGATTGTATAAATAAGACAAAATAAACCAACAACAAGGAGAGAGCCAGTTTGCTAATATACTAGCTCTCTCCATCTCTTTTTAAAGAAATCTACTATCAGCCATTAGAGCTTAGTAAAGAACACCAACACACACTCTGGGAAGATGTACTGCCAGATTGGGTATAAAAGCCACTGGAGAAACCTACCCTCACAAAAAAATCTCATCCTCATTATTTTACTGTTCATTGTTGCCACCTTTGTTGAATTTGATTGCTGAATCTACCGATTTGGGCCGATTCTATCTACTTTGGGCTTGGTCAGATTTGCACCACTTATAATTGGAGCCGTTTGTGGGAATTGGTGACAAAAAGCTCGTTTATGGTAATCAGATTTAACTTCTCTCTACAGTGAATTTTGCGGTATTTTTTAATTTATCGTTGTTCTTCACTTTTGTGTTTGTTAATTCGGTTTGGTATCAGTAATTGGGTAAAAATGGTTCATACTAGGAGCCACCCAGTTGAGAACGTGAATCCTGCAAACCTAGATATAATACCTATAGTTAACCCCACAACTAGTCGAGTCGTACCTTACGATGTCGATATGGGTAGGCATTCCAATGAGCATTCATCCTCACCTTTCGACCCAAATTATGTGGATATGGGTCTAGCGGGTTCTGTAGAGTAGAGCCAAGTATCAAAATTACAAGAGATGGACCTGTTACTACAAATGTTGCGAGAGCAAATTGTGGCAAATGCTGCCCAAATCACAAATCCCAGTTCGAGCTAGGCCCTACGTCTCCTCAACGAAGGAGCAGCGTGTGGAGGATGAGGTAGATTATTTATATATTGGTAAGGGAAAATCAGCAGCGGTCGATGACCCACGAGTTAGAATGCCTGATGATCTGAGGCGTTGTAACACCCTAACTATGGCTGCCCGCCCAAGTGTCTTCGACCGACTGGGGGGTAGATCGGTGCAGGTTACCATGAAGATTGAGAGTCGCCCAAAGAATTGGGTTGAGCAAGATTTTAGGAGGATGATCTATTAAGCAATTATTGATAAAACTGACGAGGGAAAATCCACGGCCGAGTTGGCCAGGAAGGCTTTGGGTGAGGAAAATGGTTCCCCATTTACTCAGCGTATGCAGGACGCGCCCCCACCGAAGAAATTTGGTCAACCTAAATTTAATATCTATGACGGCAGATCCGACCCGGCCGATCACCTCAGGCATTATAAACAAATAACGGTATACTGGAAGAATGAGAAAGCCCTTGTATGTAGAATGTTCCCTACAAGTTTAGGGGATATAGTATTGAGGTGGTTTGAGAAGTTACCCCCGGCAAAAATAGACAGTTTTAAAGAGTTAGCCGAGCAATTTACAACTAAGTTTATCACGAACAGCAGAGTCGTTAAAGGTCATGAGGCCTTAACTCACTTAAAAAAGAAATAGGACGAAAGTTTGAGAGAATATTCCTAAAGATACTGGGAACTGTTTTAGGAAGCCAATGATTGTGATTTAAAGTTTGTAAACCAAGTCTTATATATTTGTGAACACCCCAATCCACGACTCTCGTGCGAATACTGGTTTTCTCATAAAACAAGCACCTTGCATTTTACCCTGAGTCATCATGCATATAGAAGACTGTTAGGAAAGACTCCAATTTTGAATTCGCCGGGAGTCTGATACAACCTGTGTTTCTGTACTTTTTTAGAAAGCCAGTCGCAGCCCTCCAACTGCAGGCCCTAGCCGCACGCCTTAACCACACGCCCCAACCACATGTACCAACCGCACGCCCCAACCGCAGGCCCTAGCCTCACCCCATGCGGTTGGCTTCTTTTGGAGCGTTTTTTGCGAAAATTTTGTTATTAATTGGACTCCTGGGCTCTCATTTGGGATCATCAACACTCAATAGTGTTTTTAATAAGGGAAAACTCTGTCAAGATTATTAGAGAGTCTCTTTTAGAGAATTTTTAGAGAGAGAAAATTAGTGAAAAAAAGTTTTAGAGAGAGAAAAGCTTTAGAGAGAAAGTTCTAGAGAGATAAATGATCAATCAAGGCAAGGTTCTTATTTCTTCTTCAAGCGCATCAGGTACATTTCTTATAACTCTCCTGAATTTCAATACTACATTTAAATTCATTTTTAATACAAAAAGTTAGATAACTTGCAAAGAAGTTCATTGTTTTCTAAACTAGTCCTTTTAAATTTTACAAGAAAACCAAAATCTGTTTTGACACGTTTTCAAAACAAAACAAAACAAAAACACAAAAACAGTTTCCAAAAGAAAGGAACTACGAGACTATGATTTCATTCTATGAATACGTAGGCGCTCGCAAAGCTCGAGTCTGATTTCAAAAATACCGTTTTAAATCAAATTCACTCGAAAGAACTATTCTGAAAACTATTCAAACTACTTGCAAGATATCTAAAATAAGAATTAAATACATGATCCATTAAGAGACCGAAATGGCGAATTGGGTGCCTAACACATTCTCAATTCGTAACGTAGTTCGCGAACCCTAGCAAAATAAGTTTTCAATCAATTTCTAGTTTTAAACGCATGAAAGATAATTCGTTTTCGAATCATCCTTCGTACGATCTTTTGTTTATTTTCTCTTAAAATAAACTGGCGACTCTACAAAACACATTTTCCTTCAAAACTAAGAAAATCGAGAACGATGATTTTTTTCGAGAATCGGAGGTCTGGATTCTCACAATATTAAACCAAGCACAATCTTTAATTTAATTTTTATTTTAGAGTAGATGATGTACATACAAAGAAAATAGACGTGCACACACGTACGTTACGGTTATTTCGTTGTATAGTTTTAAGAAATGGAATGCGAAACAAGGTTCTGTGTGCATATCTTAAGTTTGAATACAATTGAAACATTAAGCACTAAATAGCTTAACATTACATAATTCAAAATTAATTGTATTTATCCTGGGACCTTCCAAAATAACACAATACAAACTGAAATTAAATTACTTTTGAATTGACAAATTTAGAATTCATTATCAATTCAAGATTACCCCACTTAGAAAATTATTTACTTTACGTAACGTGTGTATTTGAAACTTGTATATATTTAATTTAAAAAACTTAATTTGCTAAAAAAATAAATTTAAAGGTGAAATAACACATTGATAAGTTTCCTAGTGACTAAACATAGTCATAACTTTTTCAATAGCTAGAGACAGAGGGTTCGAGTATCGTTTCAAGCATATAATTACTGACTGACAGAATTCACAACAATTGTGAAGTTTAAGATAATAATTCACAAATTCAGAAAATAAAAGTCTAGATAATAATTCGAAAATTTGAAAAAAATAGCATTTCTTGTGCATGCATGTTCCATCCGATTATCCACGATGGTGTATATCATGTAAATTATTATAAATATAACCTAAACAAATAAAAGAACCCACAATTTTTATTTTTTTCTAGAATTCACAATGATAGGTATACAGCCGTGCAAGTTATAGTAAGATAATTTTATCATACTTGTTTGAGTACGCTGTTATGCAACAATGTAGGATAAACTTAACCTTCGGATCGGTGCAATTGTGCAACTTTTGTAAGGGGGAGGGGTTGAAGAAGACAATTCAATTTTGCAAAAAATTGTCCCCAATCAAATAAGCCTTACTGTGATTATTATCAATTAATTACAACACATATCTTAATTTAAATAGTATATATTAATAACTAGAGATAATAAGATGAGAAAAAAAAGAAAAAAAAATAGATAATGGAACACACAATATTCGACAAACGGAAATTTACTAATTCTTTTAAAATGATTATAAAATATCTCACAAGAATTAGTACACTTAAAGTTTTCATAGAAAAAAAAATCAACAACCCTTTAATCTCTCTCACAACGACTTTTGCACCTTTCCTGCATAGGTGTCCATAATGCACTCCAATTTAAGTACTTCACTGTTTTACTACAAATTCTCTTTTGCACCTTTCCAGCAAATTTGATTACAAGCCAAATACAACAATCAAATTTCCAATCGAGCTCCTCTATTCTTGGATTTAGAACCGAGCAAAAAACACAACACGCCTAATAATGTAAGCAGGTTAATAATCGATTTTGTTATTTTAAACGACGGAACAAGAAAGTATAAGTGTGTCCCACATGTACCTCTATCCCTTATCCACCTTATGTATCTTCATTTACTTATGATTTCGCATTGGGATTTTATTCCAGATGCGATGACTTCAAAGTGCTGAGAACTTTTTATCTATATGATGGGGCTTTGCAGGAGCTTCCTGCCACATTTCAAGGTTACACTCTTAGCATCAATTGATGGAGATAAGTACATAGATGATGTTTATGTACATGTTGTATAAAAAAATTAAACAAGTCTATAGTGCACACAAATGGAATCTTTCATTGGTTTGCACATGCCCCCAAAGAAGGGAGAGAGGGGAATACTTTCGGGCCTCGTTTGGTTCACGGATTTGAGGATTCAGGAAAAGAAAGTCTTTCATTTCCTTTGTTTGGTAAGCACAAATTTCGGAAACACTTTCTTGATAGAGGGAAAAGTAAGGGGTAAAATCATTTATCTTAAAATCCATGGAATTCATTTTCCTTTGTGATTTCCTAGCATTTATACAAAAATTTTGGATAATAATATCCTTACCTAAATACTTTTCATGTTTTACCAAACATAAGAATGAAAACTTGCACATGAGCTTTAGTTTCCCCCCTCCCATGAGAATCACAAGGGAATTAATTTCCCTTTCGCGAACCAAATAAGGCCTCATATATGTATAATGAAGAAAGAGAAATGGGTGACTAATGGGTTGCTAATTAATGTTAACACATAACGATAACACATTGAACAAGTGTATAATCCATCCACGCGATGCGTGGACAATTCAATTAAAATAATATGCTAATACTTTGAATAATGTTATAGTCTATTTCAAAAAAATATTATATATGTCTAATATTGATTCAAAAACAATGAACTTAATAACTTTGCTTTTTCTCACAAACTTTGTGAAATTAAGATATTGAAATTGCACATGTAAAAAAAAATTGAACATTGTATTACTTCGGCCATTGTTGAATGATTGATTATCTTCTTTCAAAAATAAATAAATAAATTAGTATGCATTACAATAAAAGATAGTACTAATCAAAATTTAACAATATTTTAAAAAATTCATAAGATGATCATAAAATAAATTTTTGCATATCCCTTTATATTATGTCATTCATAAAATAGAAGAACCTTCGATTAAAACTCAAAAGTAAAGAATATGAATGAAATTCAAGACTAAAATTTTAATGAAAAACTTACCGTTTGTTCACTTGAAAATTAGAGAAGCAAGAGATAGACCTAAGAAAATACAAAGGTGAGTAAAAATAATTTAATTGCAAAAACTGTAATTATAATATAGATCTTATCATGTAAATTTGTTCATTTGAATAATAAAGAAGGAAGTGATAGACCAACAAATATATAAAGTTAAACAAAAATACAAATAAGAACAATGCAACAACCTAATTATATGAAATACAACTACAATTTGGTATGGATAAATAGACTTTTGAATTAGTGCAAAAGAGCTCATTTATCAAATTGAGAGGGAAATGATGGGATTATAAAAGCTATAAGCTATATATATAAATTACCATGATCATTATTAATGAATGATGTTATAATAATAAGGAGAAAGAGGACCAAAATGCCAAGAATGTAAGAAAAATCTAGACGGAAGAAATTATATTAATATTCATAAAAGTTATATATATTAAATATTGCATTAATTGTGTTATTTCTTTCATTTTACTATATAGTAATAAATGATACCTATAAAGTAAGGTGCCTAATGCGATATCCATTAGAGACAAAACACTACAATAGATGTAAAGGCTAATTAATGGGGGTTTGAGCTACGTTAATCAATGTCCATTAATGGATATCAAATCATAGATGATAACAAAATTATACTGGATTAAGAATTATCGGAATAAATAATAAAGCACGCATGGGAAAATATTTTACTAATATTCTCTTAATTTCAATAATTAATAGTTCTACGCAAAAGTAATTAGTAACACGTGCATCTCCTCCCCCTTGCTTATTCATATAACATCTTAGATTCAACTTTCGAGCGCTACGTAAGGTGTTGAGAAGAAAAAGAAATAATGAGTTCTTGTTATCTTTTGCAAGATGTGTTAAGCGAAATTTTCTTGAGATTATCTGTGAAAACTCTCCTGCGATTGAAGTGCGTCTGTAAGTCCTGGTCCGCACTTATTGAAAACCCTAGCTTTGTCTCGCAGCACCTCAATGATATCATTTATACAAAAGACAAAGATTTTCTTGCCATTATTTATCGTGACGGTTATACGAAAGAAGATGTATGCACCTTATTCACCGATAAAAAGCCAAAAATGTCGGTAAGCCTGAGGATTAACCTAACAAGGCAGTGTTATATTTTAATTATGGGTCCATGCAACGGCTTATTTTGCATGTACGACTATTTTGATGATCTCTATCTGAGTAATCCAGCAACAAGAGAAATCAAGTGCCTTCCTAAGTCAAGTGTCCCTTGTCCCCTGCAACATATATATATTTGTGATAAGTTTGGATTTGGTTTTGACTCGAAAACTGGTGATTACAAGGTAATAAGATTGTTAAGTTGCTCGCTAGAGGAAGAGCGATGTGAATACCAAATTGAGTTGTATACACTAAATACAAACTCTTGGAGAAAAATAAATGTCGTGGTACCGGGTTTTGTTTATGAAGACTATGATTCCGCTATGTACTTGAATGGAGTTTATCACTGGTGGGTAGAACCTGTGGGCCTAACTAAGTACAGTGAAAACGTGATTTTTTCATTTGATATGGCGAGTGAGTGCTTTGAAACGACGCCATTGCCTCCATTTTTGGGCAGATATGGGGGAACCTTCGGAGTATATAATGAGTCACTAGCTGTGATTTTTTGTTACCAAGAGTTGTTTGAACTATGGACAGTAAATGGATATGGTAGTAAGGTGTGTTGGGAAAAGTTGTTAAGCATAGGACCCTTAAAGGGAGTTGAAAGGCCATTAGGTATTTGGAGGAACAATGAATATCTCTTTGTGAACAATTCATATGAAGATGTTACACAGGTAGTATCCTACAATTCCAAAAATCAAATTGTGAGAATACTTATGCTTGACGATTCATATGACAGATATCGATTGAGTCCTACATGGATAAAAATTGCTCAATATAGAGAGAGCTTGGTTTCTATAAGTGGGACAAATTAATTCCAGGATAATGGCTTTCTTTTGTCAAAGTCTTTTAATCACAAGTTCACTTGTAGGAAAAAAAAATCCTCCTAATTTTGATATAATTCATTTTTTATTTATTTTTTTGCGTTTTAAATATTGCAAGACCAAGAGTTTGTGGGTTATTAATTAAATATGATGTAGTCCATAAAAAATGGTTTTTCTCCACCTTTTGGGAGTGTCGCATATTATAATTATTTTTCTTTACTTCTGAATTACTTATATTGGAATAGCGCACGCATCTTGTGTACACAAAAATCAAGTATATATATATGTGATAGAGTAACAATGTAAAAGTTTCGTCTTCATTCTTCGATTAAAAAACCTCAAACTCATTACCTAGTGTAACAAAAATAATGATTAATTCCTTAGCATTAAACTATTGCTTATTTCGTTTTAAACATTTTCATTTCCAATTATGTGATGTGTATACCCTCAAAAAAGAAAGGCGAGAACATGCAATGCATATCTGTGCATCGATCTCTAGTACAAAATATATTGACGCTGAATTTGGTATGCAAGTCTCTCATACAAAAATATTTAAGGGAGTTTCGAACATGGTGCATTTGACACAACAAAAATATAATGGGATATTAACACCCAAGATAAATGATCCGAGTCACACTACAGGGAAGGGCAAATATTAATGCTCAAGTTCTTGCAACTTTGAAAAAAAAATTGATCTTTTGTTCGTGGCCAAGATATTGATGTTCTTGTACTTGTATAGAGCAGATCTATGTTCAACGCTTACACAAACAGAACACAAAATTGGTACGTGTTTGACCTGTGAGTAATGGATCTCTTACTCTATGTGTTCGTTTGGTTCGAGTTTTTATTCATTCCTGGAACCCAACTAACGAGTCTTGGACTTATCATTCCATCACTGGATATGGATCGGATATGTTAATAGGGTTTGAAGACTCCATTAGCAATATGGGAAAATAATAAGTTTTGGTTTGAAAATTGGAAAGGAGAAATAATTATGTGATTGTAAGACCATCAAATACAATTTTAACATACGGGAAAGCAGAAATTTTTTAATTATGGGTTCAAGATGGCGTATTGGCTCGGGCGAATTGGTTAGAAAATGGAGGGACAGATGGGTTACAGGTTTGGATTTGTTTATGATCCGCTCCCCGTGTAGAGAACTTGATGAATTTGCAACGGTAGATCAACTCTTGTTGCAGGTTCTAGGAATGTGGAATGAAGGTCGGATTCGGCGAGTTTTTCCCTCTGGATGAAGCCAAAGCTATCTTTGACATTGTTCTGGGCATTAAAAACACTTTGGATGATCTAATTTGGCATTTTTATTACTGATGGGCTGTATTCTTCAAAAAGTGGCTACAGAATCATCTCTACTTGGTTGAAAGCTCAGATTCGGGATTTGGATGGGTCGGCTCTCAAATCTTTTTCAAATGGATGGATTTTGGAATTAGAAGTCCCGGATAAAATCAAACATTTCTTGTGGTGGGTAGGCTCGGGTTGTCTTCCCAACCACTGTAATTTGACCCTAAGACAGGTCCCCATTGATGTTTTGTGCGTTCTCTGTGGTTTGAAAATTAAAGATGCAGTGCACACTGTTTGATTGTGATATTGCTCATTTTTGTCTTCAATCTTGTGGCATGATATTGGCAGTTTCTCTTCAGATGAGTGGATCAGTGGTAGTCTCATATCAGAGTTCTTGAAATCTTTAGAAAAAGATCAAAGAGAGCTGGGTACTGTTTGTTTGTGGTTTGTGTGGAGCAATCGGAACTCTATTGTGTTTGATGGTGCGGGAACGGAGGCTAGTTATATAGCAGATCGAGCTAAAAATAATCTTTTAGCGATATCGAGAGACCCAGGTTCCTCCCTCATCTATTGCTGTTATACTGAGTCGATGGCATGGTCCCCCGTCAAATTTTGTTAAACTTTCATGCTGCTGTCTTCTTGGATTGCAAAGCCATTGGGTTTGGGATTGTCATCCGTTCCGGTAGCCGGTCTTTCTTAGCTGGTACGCATAAAAAGTTAAATTTCTTTCCAGGTTCATTGACAGCAGAAGCCATTGCTGCGTACCACGCGGTAGAGTTTGCTTTGGAATGTAACGGCCCTGAAGTTATTTTTGAAGGCGATGCTCTGGCCGTGCTGAATTTGACCAGGGACCTGGAATTTTTTTTTTAAATAGACCAAACTAAATAAGCCTTGAAAACTGGGGGACCGAGTGTAGAGCGGTCGCCTATGCCTAAGGCCGACCTTGACTACATGATAGATTTTGCGAGAGCAGTCTTCCTTGTATATATAGTTCGAATCCATACTATTAACTGCAATTCACGGAGAAAAATAGATGTTGTATTTGCTTGTATAGAAGCGCATTCAGTGTTCAATGGTACATTATACAAATGAAAATTATAATTGGTACATGTTGGACCCCAAAGGATCATACTGTTTGATTTTCATAATTAAGTGTTTTGAACAAAAAGAGGGTCAAGTTATGACCTCATACGCATTAATTCCCTGATTATGCATTTACTATACATGTTAAATGGATTTCTCCTTCCTCCATTCGATTTGGACCCATAAGTAGGGAATTGAAACTTCAATAGCATCTCCAATAATTTAATCAAAATAATTATGCTAAAAACTGCCGCATCAGCATTTGATTAGGCATTTAGGGTGTTGTTAAAGTTAGCAATGATAACTCTCACAGTGTTAAATTTTTGCATATTCAAAACACACTTTACTTTACACAAACTATGTCGTTTTACACTTATTTTATGTTTTTGTAAAATGCATGAGATTATGCCATTTTGCTATCATCTCCTCTCTCTCCTTCCTCCCACTCTCTCATTATGTTAGTTTATCATCGGAAGAAAAGAAAAAAAAAAGAACATGGCCTCATCTCTCTTTTATCTGACTTTCTCTCTCTACATATTTCTTCACATGTAAACTATCAAAAATCAATGATTCTCAAACACCTCCTCCTCTTACTCCACCAAATTAAATCCCAATGTTCAGATCTCAAAATCAAACAAACAGTTAAACCCAAATATTCAGATCTTAAAACCCCAAGATTTAGATCTCGATTTCGAAATCAAACAACATCTTCTTCTTTAGTGACTCCTTCTACCTTTCATTATGCCGGCACTGATTTGGGTTTCCAGTTTTAGGATTTTGTATAGCCATTCAGATCTCAGAACCCCAATAGTTATTTTACCATATTTGTTTCAGATCTGGTGATGAAGTTCTAGTACTGCAAATATATTTTTTATTCAAAACGTGGGGTATATGGATCTTGAACAAATCGTCTAGCTTGATGATATAATAAAGACTAAAAAAATGCTAGCTGAAAACAAAGACCACAATGGGAGCCCCTGATAATATATGATCTATGGTGGAGAGAGAAATAAATAAGGCAGAACTTTGAATGCAAAAACTCAGGACGTAGTGGGGGTAAAGATGGAATAGGAAGTGGGTCTCACCACTTTTGATTAGCCAAAAGATACTCCTAGTTTTGGTACTCAATGGTCAAATTTGATTATTGAAAGAGGTTGTACTTTTAGTTTTTGAAAATGAAATAAAACTTCTTGTATGATAATATTTTTAAAAAATAAAGGTTTAGATACTAATATGATTTTAAAATAAGGGTTTGTTTAATAATTTTGTTTTAAAATAAGAGCTTAGATCGATTGCAAATTTAATTTTATATAAAATTGTATTTTATGCAAACTTAATTTTGCAATTAAGAAAAAATTAATGCAAATTTGTTTTGCATGATATGTTTATATTTTTTTAATAAATATATTCTTATGTTTCATTTATAAAACTTTAAAACACTTATTTATAATAATATGGTAAAAACCATTTAGTACAAACTTAATTTTGCATAATTCCATAAGAAAATACAATTTGAAAATCTATTAAAAAGTTAACTTTGGACTCCTTTTGAAGTTTGGTGAAATATAGGCCCTTAATTTATAAAAATATTATTCTCTAGTTCTTTTATAGAAAACCCTTTCAAATAAGCCATATTTTTCAATATCCTAGTTTGAATTAGACCATTAAAGAGTGTTTTTAGGTATATGTTGTTAAATTTGATTAATACTCCAAATATACTTAGACTATTGGAAGTACTCCAAGTTTTTTGTTTGAAAATAACAAGGATAGATAATTTTGTATGACCCTGCGTAATTGTATCATTAATTTTTTTAAGAAAAAGGAAGAAACGTAATTGTATAAATTTCCATAAAATAATTGGTGATATTGTTAAAACACATTAATTATGCAATAACAAACTACGTGGACACATTCTTGCTTGGATTACATACTACACCTTCGATATCGTGGGAATAAATGATTAAGTATTTTACATATCTGATGATTTCTCATTTTTTTTAATTTTTGCTCTGGATTCATCAGTTTGATATACAAAAATCAGGCAACCTTAAAATTCAAAACAGATACATATAGTCATACATATATAACTCAGTCTCTTATAGCATAATTATAAACAAACCAAAACAGAGAATATAGCCGCATAATTATAAACAAACCAAAACAGAGAATATAGCCAACTATAAGAACATAGAACACATAATCAACCATAAGACATAATTAATGTAATCATATATGCACCAATGAAGAACAGTGTATATAAATAAAAATATATGTAAGTGAGTAAGTCTGTTAAAGTAGATCATATATAGAACTGTTTCTAATGCATAAAACCCAGTATGATAGGGATGATAGCACTGATGAGTGCTTTAATTATATTGAAGGTCTTTTTAGAATCAACTTTCTTCGGGGGCTCAGTGCTTTCATATTTGTTAGGTGGGAAGCGGATGGAGTTTTCTTGGTGACCACATCGTCCGGTGTAGAATTCAGGCAGATCC
The DNA here is from genome assembly GCA_021464415.1 of Lonicera japonica. Lineage (NCBI taxonomy): Eukaryota > Viridiplantae > Streptophyta > Magnoliopsida > Dipsacales > Caprifoliaceae > Lonicera > Lonicera japonica. Next base: position 39,552,396 of record CM038469.1, on the reverse strand, counting down.
TTGGGGTTCCAATTTCTTTTTGGGCAATTTATCAGCTTGAAATCCAAACTGACACAGAAATAGATTTCAGATATTTGTTTCCTCAACCAAGCATCCACGTTACAGTCCATCTGGGCTATGTTCAGTGTCCGATCATAGATAGCCCAGAGAAAGTGATCCGGCTTGTACAAATCTGTGTCGTGTGGAACCAACCCTATTTAACATATAATATCAAAAAGCATATTTGTATCATTAAAAAACAATAATAAGAAATATGACTTCAAAAGCTGCATTGCTATATATATCTTCTGGCGCCTCACAGCAATAAAAATTGAAATTGTTATCAAATGGTAAAGAAAACTAGAGTGTGAAAGAGCCTATATAGGCTAGCCTATAGTTAGGGAGGCATCTATGCCAGGTCCAACTCTTACAAAGGGAGAGTGTGTCCGAATCTCACTGAGATACACATGGACGTGGTTATCAGAATCTGTTATTGTGTCCCCCCTTATGGTGGTTGTGGATTTATATATAAGGTTGTACCGTAAAAATCATCGCTTTGTTTAAACAAAAGGTGAAAAATTTATATTCTTCAATTTAGTCATATTGATAATTACAGCTGGGGATTCTATAAACTACTAGTCATTTAAAAAAAAAAAGATACGAGAAATTCTATTCATCATTTTAGTCATATTAGTTTGATGGTAACCTTTTCCAACAAATAGACTGTCAAATTTTGAGTCACATTTCAAAAAATTTCAAAAGAAAGCCTAAATTTATATATTCACATCACATTTGTAACTTGTTAAACACATCCAACGAAAATTTTCGGTCATTGCGGAAAAAACTCATATCTCATATCCATTTCAAATTATCTCCAACTAGGTACGCTAAGTACCCGGCAAAAAAAGATAAAAGAAAATGTTGATTTGAAAACATGCATGAACAATTAGAAAGGCTTCTAACAATAAACTTTAAATAAAAATACGGCAAACTAAACATGCTTGTTCCCAACTTCAGAGAGCTAAAACAAATGGTGAAGATAATTTTGCATTTGAACAGTTCTAAACACTTCTATAACGAAGTGGGACGTCGAATATAAGTAAGGAAAAGTCTACATGTAAAATAAAAATGTGTGTGAGAGAGAGAGAGGAACATGCTGCAAAGACCATTAATCCACAATTTATTTAATTGGAAAATCAAGCTGTTGTGTGTCAATGGCATATACAGCTAAAATAAAGCAAATGTTGAACAATGGAGTTTACGCTAGTGGAATTTATAAACACAATTCGAATTCGAAAATACAAAAAGAAATATGAGGATATGAGAATATTAAGATTCAAGAAAACTCACTTTGCTTTTCCAATATTTCCGTCACAAGATTCATTGACTCAATCACCATCATCAAATCATAAATACCTTTGAGTTATTGCCGTGGAGTCACTTGGCGACCACCAATTTCAAGACAACGGCCGTGGTTGTTCCATTCATGCTCCCAAAACTCGAAGTTTGTGGTCTTAGTGTAACTGAGCCAGACCGAGTCCAAGTAACGCACAATCGGATCGCCCTGTTAACAATTTTTTTTCAAAGCACGTTAGTTAAAAAAGTAGACCAGATAAATTTAAGAAAAAAAAAAGAAGTTATATATTTATGTACTTCGTCCTTTTTTCCAAGAGCACTGCCGGTGCTGCACTGTGGAAGAGGGTAGCCATTATGATCTTGCCCCCACAAACCATGGAGAGTAAATTTTGGGGGGAGTGGCGGAAAACAACCTTGGCCCGGGGCTTGTCGCTTTTGTGTGTTGCAATATGAATTTGGCCATTGTAACGCCAATTTGAAATAGTATGGCTGATAGTTTTGAGAAAGAACTACTGGGATTGGTATGAAGAGAATAGCAAGAGTGAGAAAGATCAGAAACTTCATTTTTTTTTTCTCTGATTTTGTCGAGACAAAGCAAGTGAATGTGCCTTTGGGTTTTGATATATATAATATATAAACATAAGAGTGTTGAAGTTCAAGGCATACATATCATTATCACCCCATTTTCATGCATTTTGTTATTATGTTTAATATATATGTGTGTGTAAGTCATACACTTACATGCTGCAAAAACAATGTTTTACCAATTTAAAATATAGTTCTAAAATGTTATATCTAGCAAATTTTTCATTAATTATGCGATTAATTTGCATTAAAATATCTAAGTAATTTAAATTTTTGTTCAATTACAAAAAAAAGAAAAAGAAAAGAAGTCTTTTTTCTTCTCTTTTGCAAGACAACGTGTGATAACAATTTTTGTCTTGGAACAAAAAAGGATAAAGGTTTATTTTGTCTGAAAGCTCTCATTTTTTGAGAAACACATTAATGTATTCAATGTCACAATACTAAACAAATTTTTATTTTTCACCACTTTTTTGTTGAAATTAATCTTTCTTAAAAAAATTAAATTAAATAAAGAATCTTAAATCAAGACCATTAAGTTGTATCGTGGTATTTATATAACTTGTTCGTGACAAATTTTGTTTTTGGTTAAACTTGTTCTTGACATATTAATTAAGCTAAAAGTAATTAGATATTTTTCAAACAAGGGCTCTCAATAGGAAACTGCATTTGAACCAAAGGAATAAGTGGGGCCCATTTTGCATTTTAAAAAAACTAAGTTATATGATTTACTACATGTGAACCGAATTAAAGGAACGATATCAACATTGATGCGAGGGATATGCAAACGTAAACAATTGATTCTGACCATTTTTACCCTTTTACTTCAACAATTGGTAATCCACAAATAGCACTTTACAAGCATCATAGATGTTTCGTGCCCAAAACTTAGGATAATTTTTCTATGGACATAATTAGTAGTACAAAAATAAATGGTATAAGCCTAATAATGCCAAAGACAATATATATATATATATATATATATATATATATGCACATAAAGTTTGTGAAATTGTGTCAAAAATGTGATTATGTCAAAAATTGTATAAACAAATTGATTACCTAAATCATACTCACTCTAACCAAACTAAGTGTTCAATGTTGGTTCCGGAATATAATTAATGTATTAAATTAATCTTGCGATATTAAACATGTTTTGCTTTATTGATTAGTTAAAATTACAGTGTTATTAAAAAAGTGTGAAAGTTAATTTGAATTCTTAGGTGGTGTTTGTTTATATATCTTAATGTGTAATGGAAATATATTAAGTATTTATAAGAGGTAGAATAAATGGTATTTATTGTCTCAATTCTTAATGTTGAATCCAATGTATCAAAATTTAGCATTGATCAGCGTAAAGAGACAAGTTATGTGTTGAACACTTTATTTAATTTTAGATGAAATAATCAATTTAAAACAAAAGAAATATAATACGCATGATTAACAGAAGAAGTTTTTAAAACTCAATTTAAATACATCGTATACTCATTGGCCATCAACATATATATCTTATGTGTCACATCAGCTAATTAAGCTAATTTGACTTCAACCACCAAAATTGTGGGATTGAAAGCAATATTATGGTTAGAGGCCAAGGTGTATATATTTTCGGGTAAATAAAGTATAGAGTGCTTGAAAATTGATGACAATATTGCAAAAATATATTTTTGTCACTTTCAGTTGTAAATTTTGGACTACCAACCCATTCCTAGCTTTGTTAATTGCATTTGCGCTTTAAATATTTTGCATTCAAGCAAATTAAATTATTTTGTTATTGTAGATTCCTAATCAATCTAATATTTGACATGATATTTAGAAAATTTTACTGCCGTTTTGTTCTTAAGTTATTTTGTAAACATTATTTGGAGAATTTGTGACGTTTAACTTATTCAGTTAAAGGAAAAAGTTAAAAATTTGAACTTACAAGCAAATGGTGGTAAAGGCACATGGCTTCATACCAAAGAAGAAAAGATTAGAGGCACATCACATGGTAGCTTGCCATTTTGCCAAAATTGGAGATAGAGATGTGTATATTATTAACAAATAAATTATATATTTACTTGATAATGAAAATGAACTTGGCTCTCTGCTACACTACTAGCTAATAGTTAGGACTTGTTAGAAGATTCCCATGTGCCCACATGTGTTGCTCCTTTTCTTCCTCCCTTTCCTCCTTATTCACTCCACCATATCCTCCCTTTTTCTCTCGTGACTTTTCTCCATGTTTTAGGTTTTGCTGACATCTCTATTTTTCTTTATTTGTTTATGTATGTTGTTCCTTTCTCCTCCCTATATAAAGGGATCTTCATTCATTGTATTTATGTATCAGGTTATCACAATGTAACCCTTATGGGATTCTTGCTCATTAATATAATTTTTCCATTTCAATGCTGTATAATTTATCATGGTATCAGAGCTGTAAGATCCTTACGTCTTTCCGATCACCGGCGGGCGATGTATATCGTCGTCCGCCGGACCTTCAAACCAACCGCGCTACCGCCACCGTCCACAACCGCGTAGTCCACCTCCGTCTCAGCTTCCGGAGGTGGAGGCCCCGCTTCCTCCTATCAGCCAACAACCTCTCTCTAAATCCACCGAACAAGAAGCACCACCGCCACGCCGTATTCGCTGCCGTTCTCCTTGACCACAGCCATTCCGACGACATCCGCGGAAACCTCTCGCCTCTCATATCGAAACTTCAGTTTCTCTCTCTAAAACCAAAACCAAAGAAAGCGCCATCATTGACTACTACCACCACCGCTACTCTTCCACCTTTCACAAGAAAGTCTTTTCCACCTGACCCCACCATCAGAATCAATTCTGCAACTAACTCCAATTCTCGGCAGCATCCCCAATACAACACCATACACCCACTTTCCTTTGTCTCCCACTAAAGCTCACTTTAATTTAAAAAAAAAAAAAAAAAAAAAAAAAAAAAAAAACATATATATATATTCAATCTCTTCAATTTGATATTTCCGGCGGGTAGCCTTTCGCCGCACCTCCAAGTATTCTGATTCAATTTCTTGTTACTGTTATACGTACTGCTCGCGTATTCAGATCAAGTTTTTATTTCCTCCGGAAATTCTACACCGGACCTCGCCGTTCCGTCGGCTCCCGTCATCGCCGTTACCGCCGTTCCGTCTGCCAGTCAATCATCAAACATGTCAAGCAACCAAAACCAAATTCCATTTTCTCGTATCCAAGCTTCGGATCCCTAAGAGCCTCCTTCAGCTTGAGGGGGGGTGTTAGAAGATTCCCATGTGCCCACATGTGTTGCTCCTTTTCTTCCTCCCTTTCCTCCTTATTTCACTCCACCATATCCTCCCTTTTTCTCTCGTGACTTTTCTCCATGTTTTAGGATTGTCTGCTGACATCTCTATTTTTCTTTATTTGTTTATGTATGTATAGTTCCTTTCTCCTCCCTATATAAAGGGATCTTCATTCATTGTATTTATGTATCAGGTTATCACAATGTAACCCTTATGGGATTCTTGCTCATTAATATAATTTTTCCATTTCAATGCTGTATAATTTATCAGGACTCACGTGAACGTGCGCGTAATAAACATAAAATTAAGAATTGTTTACCCCGTAGATTTTTTATTTTAGATTTTTAAATTGATAATCAACTTTTAAAAGTTAGCTCCAATATATCTCCGTAATTCATACGTAATTGATCAACTTCGAAAATATATGGGTCTGGTAGAAATTAGATAATCAGCATCGTTAAATTGCAAATATACGGTATACACATTTTATTGTGCTAATCAACAGCAGCGTGGTCAAACTGACGTAGTTGATCGATAAACCTCACACAATTAAATTCTTAGACGTATATAATTTTTCCTTTTTTTTTTTTTATACAAAGCGATAATTTCATAACACAACTTTTTGTCTATACAATACAACATTTTTTAATAAGGGTGGAGTAACAAAGGGTTAGACAACCACGTATATAAAGGTCGAATCTGGGATTTCTTTGTTACGAAGACAGAAAAGATGTCAATAGACTATAAATTACCATTGGCAATTTTTATACTCCATCCGTCTCAATTTAATTGTCCACTATTTCATTTTCGGATGTCCCAAAATAATTGTCCACTTTCTATATTTAGCAGGACATTAATTACACCACTTTTTATTATTTACAATATTACCCTTTAAGCTCTCACCACTTTTATTATTTTGGGTACCACCACCTATTTTTATTAGGAGAAAAGTAAAGGACATTTTTGAAAATAAGTATTTTCTCTTGTAGTAATTATTATGTCTCCTTAATTTTTTATTTTTCAAAGTGTGACAATTAAATTAGGACAGATGGAATATATATTATGAAAATACATAATTGAATGAGTATTCTAAACTTCATTTACGTGTGTAGCTAAATGTCTTACATGGGATTGAATATAGTTGTTGAGTTCTTGAAGTAATATGCATATATATGTATCTTATTAACCTTTTAATTTCGTGCATATATAAATATGAAGATGCACAGAATATTATGCATATAGGCCAGACTGTAATTGTGAAATTATCTTATGTTCTAAACGTATAGTTGTGTACAGTAACATCTGATGGTTCTTTTGGCATAGTTTTGAGAACCCATTATGAATAATTGACCTTTTCGATCACCCTCTTTGAAGTTTACCTGTACTTTTACTTGGGTTCCTAAAGTTTCATTTATACATTTTGTCCCCAAAATTTGTGCAGAGTTACAATTCCTCCAAAATCGGAGGCCTTATCAATTTTTTTGACTACCTGAATTTTTTGTCCAAAATTTTTATGGAGCATCTAGTTTTGGACGACGGTGTAACTTGGTTCAAACTTTAAGGACCAAAATTTAAAAATAAAATATTAGGGACCAAAGAGAATACAGATAAAAATTTTGGTGGGGTTAAAAAGGTCACTTAACCCATTACATGCACTCGTGTCGTGCAATACCGTACCAGAATATTTTAGAACTTCTTGGTATTATATATCTATGCACTTATTTTAGCTAGGGTGGTATTATCATTTTCTCTAACGCAAGTATACAGAATAATTGTGCACGCATCTATGTAAAATTGAAAAAAAAAAACAGAAGTTACTTGATGCATGTGGCGAGATGCTTTTGATCTCATTCTTATTTTTATAAGTAAATTTCTTTCATCATTCTTTAATTTTTGTGAATTTTTTCTAACTCCCCCCCAACCCCCCACCAATGGAAAAGACATCTCAATGTGTCAATTTAAATCACACAAATGACTTGTTTTTCATATTATTATCAAATAAAAACTGAATGTGGAAGTGACTTAATGACAAGTTATAATTTTTGCTAACCTAAAGCGTGTGAGCTCAAATCCTAGTAAAATTAAGCAATTTTTTTTTTAAACTTGTGAGTCTTGCTTCCTAGGTTGTACCAGCTTTTAGTTGCGATGGACGAGGAGATATAATAACTCGGTTGCTCATTATCTTGTCCAATACGCTAGAAATATTGCTGATATTATGATTTGGTTGCAGAGGATGCTCCTCATTTTCTTGCATTGGACGCTATTTCTCGATTTTAACGATAGAACATGTTCGAAAAATACTTTCGTGCTAAATTCATTCTTTGTTGCTTTCAAAATGTATATACACGAAGGATCAATATATACATATTCATAAATACTGTTTAGAAGCATTTAATTATATATCGTTGTACAATAATTTTAAGGGACGTTTAGTTTGAACTCCTTTGACTTCTAATTTTATTGTCAAAACTCTAAGCTCTTTTTTTTAGTGAGAGCTACCTCTCTAATTAATGTACCTGCCACTTTAACATTTTTATCCTGCCCTTATTAAAAACATTACAACCTAATTTTAAAAATCCCGAAAATTATCCTAGCATTTTCTCATATGCAATTAATTACTAAACTCCTATTAATTAAGTCATTTAAATCCTTAATTATGACAATTGTACCCAAAAAATTTAAACTCGAATTTGTAACACATTCACAATGTTATATTAACAAAAGTAACGGTGATAGGATTAAAAAGAATGTAGGCTGAGAAAACTAAGGGATTAAAACCTGGAACAGAAATGCCTTCACAATGAATTCCAAACGACAATTGATTAATGGTCGATTGCATGTCAACTTTGGATTATTAATTGAAGGCTTATTTCATGTAAGCACTTGTCCAGACAAAATTGGCTTCAAGGGAAGGAGGTGTTATACAAAGCAATAAGAAACCTACCACGAAGACGAAAAACTACTAAGAGTAAGGGTAAATCTAAGCCATAGACACATATAAGAGTAAGTAGTACCCAAAAGATCGATGAAGAATTATACACACTGAAACTACGAAGATCGTAGAAAGCACAAAGTGATCTATCTTGAGGTACCGAATCTAAAAACGAAGACGAATTGTTTGTCTATTGATTTTGTTGCAAATTCATTCCGTGCTCGGAACCTTGATGCCGAGGACAATGAGGAATCAGACAATTGGTGTCACGGGTCAAATTAAACTCAAAGGTTTGGTTGGCTTTTGGAGTATCTAGTGGAAGCAAAAAGTGGTTTTAGATTTGTTTTGCAATTGTTTTTTTTGGCAAGAGACTACCTTTTTTTTGGTAAATATTATTTGGCGTAAGTCTGTGCAGTATCCTATCGGTTGACTAACTTTTTTACCCATTGCTAAAATTTGAGTTGCGATAGTGATCGAGGTTAAGATATAATAACTTCGGTTGCTCATAGTATGTTCTTGTCCATGGATAACAAGTGCTAGAATTCATAATTGCTAAGAAGATATTATGATTTGGTTATATGCAGAAATTGGGGATGCTCCTACATTTCACATCTTAAGTATATGAGCATTGGATAACGCTATGTTAAAGCTATCTCGATGTTGTACACGCTTGATAGAATGGGCATGCTTTGATCTGTCGAATTCTCTCTCAATCATACTTGTTCGTTCAATATGACTAACAATGTCAGTAACTGAATTATGTTGCTTCTCAGCCAATATTGAATTATGCTATACATTGCGAAGGAAATCACCACAAAATCAAGGTTTCATAGATATACAAATGTTGATTCATAATAAATTGGTCAACTGCACTCCACATCCGCACAACATGAGAAAAAAATAGCTCTCTAGCATTAATGAAGGAGCTACAACTAATTTGTAATCTAGCTTGTAGTAGGCACTAAAAAAGGCCATACAGTAAGAGCTCCCACTAATTTTCCGTAATTTTAATTAATAAACTATAATAGAAACACACATAAATTTGTCATATATCTGCCTAATATGGCCAATATATTATGATATGTCTTATATAGACATTCAACTTAATTGCTGCTTTTTATATTGTGACAAAGGCTACATACATCGTTTTGTCGCGATTTTAATATAACAATGCTTGTATACAATTCGTCAGTGCACTTACTTGTTTCCAAACTTATTTTTCTCCAAGAGATTGTATTTAATAGTGTATACAACTCAATTTGGTATTCGCATTGGTCTCCATATAGGGACTTAAGAATCTTATTAATTACCTTGTAATCAAGTTTTCAAGTCAAAACCAAACCTGAACTGATCAATGTTGTTGTTGGATTACTCAAATAGATATTTTCAAAATAATCATAAGCCGTTGCATACCCATTATTGAAATATAACACTTCCCTTTTGGATAAATCCTCAGGCTTAGTTACCAGGACTTCTGGCTTTTCATCTGGGAACAAGGTATATATATACGTCTTCTTTGGTATAACCATCATGGTATAGAATGGCAAGAAAATCTTTCTTTTGTGTAATTGGCATGCGTGTTTTGAAATGAACAGGTCCTCGAATAAGTGTGGACCAGGATTTGCGACTCTCTTAAATCGCAAGAGACTTAACTCGAGTAAATCTCGATATTAACACCTATTGTAAAAGATATATCACATCTCATCATTTCTTTTTCTTTATTTTTCATTTCAATAACTTAAGCGAAGCTTGGAACTAAGATTTGCACATAAATATGCAAGGAGTTGCACATGTTACTTTTGCGTTGAATTATATATTGTAGAAATTAAGAGAATATTAATACGTATTATTTTGCTTTCATATAATTATATTGATTTCATACATTATTTGTGTGTTGATTAATGATGCTTAATCCAATGTAATTATTTTATGAACCTTGCTGGCACTAATTATTTATAGGTATTCAATTTATAATATAATCGTGGTGTGTTTTATATTGACCACCCAGATTTCATCCTCTCCCATTCTCTCATTGTATATATACCTAAATTTACCAGTCTTGTGTATCAGAAAAAAAGAAAAAGAAAAAGGAAAGTAAAATTTTGGTCTAAAAGTTGTAAACAAATAAGTGAGCAAAGCATATAATTTAATTTGACCACTTCTAATAACACAAAGTAAAAGCCATTTACTTTGGACAATTATTTATATAAAAAAATGTTGTTGCATTACACCAAAACTCACTAACTGACACGCCAATTTGGTTTAATTTGATTAGAAATCCCAACCTCATTATACTTGGTTCAATTCATAGGGTACGTATGTCCACCAGTGATAAGCTCCATTTAAGTAAATTACGTGACGAAAGACAAATGACGTTCATTTTTTAATTTTTATTTTTCAAGAATTAGCACTCCGTCTATTCAACTCAATTCCAAACTTCTTTTGATTCTTCGAGCAACATAGCAATGAACGAAGCTGGGATTAAACAGAACAGGTTCGTTTTTTTATTACATTGTTTTAAAATTAACTATGATGTTACATATCATATATCAATTTTACAACATATAATATTGCAAGCGAGTTAAATGTGTACGATTTTAATAATAGAGATATATAGGTACATTGATGCAATTAAACTTAATTCTGAACAAATTTTTTTTCAGACAAACTATGTTAGAATCGTTGGTTAAAATTGGGTGGCGGGTAGGAAGGAAATACCCAGATTTAAACCTTGAATTGCATTTCTAAACCAAGCTGCAGTTTTGTAATTAATCTTTGCCTATATATGGTAGTAGACATATAATTTATTTCTTTCTTTCTTTTATATTTTTTATACACGGAGTGGTAATTTGATAACATACATTATATATATATACAGACTATAATTGCACAACCCCCACAACAGGCCGGGTGAACACAATAAAATAAAATTTAGGGGAATATTTTAAAGCCATGATAATGTATCATATACATTAGTTAATAGTAGACTTTTTATAACGTATATTCGTAATGGACCCAATGAACGAACTAAATCAATGCACTAGCAACACATTGATCACTCGTGGAACAGCGTCCCTTAATTAGTTATATCTCAAATGTGTGCAGCTGATTAATTACAATTAATTATGTAATAAAATGGGTTAATCAACATAAAATATCATGCAAATATGGCATGTAATGCCTATTAATTCGAATATAACGGGATAGTATTTCAAGAAAGTTTGAAAAATCTATAAATTTATGCACTTATCTTCCTTTAGGAGAACAAGAAAGATCTAGAGAAATGGCGAAAAGAAACCTTCCAGAGAATGTAAAAATTGAGATATTCTCTAGATTGCCGGTCAAAACTTTGCTTCGATTCAAGTGTGTCTGCAAATCTTGTTATACAATGTTTGAAAGCCCGACTTTTATTACGAAACATCTTCATCATGAGCAGGACACTAATTTGAATCACCACAGTAGATGTCTGGTAGTATGTTGTGAAAAGGTCACAGAAAAGTATTTTGCCATCTCCCTTGCAAATGAAACACTCAATAGATCTGTAGATCTTGAATTGCCCAAATTTGGTTATAGGCGGTTTTCTTTACGATCTATTTTGAATTCTTGTAACGGCATAGTTTGTCTTTATGGTAATTTGTCAGACAAAGGTACCAGAATTAAGCATAGTTTCGTTCTATTGAACCCTGCAACAAGAGAGTGTAAGTGTCTCCCACAGGTACCCGAGCATGTCTCCTATCCACCATATGTAAACTACAATTATGATTCATTAGTTTTTGGCTTTGATTCCAAATCTAACGACTACAAAGTATTGAGATTAGTTAGATTACATGATAGGTTTCGGAAGCGCAATCTTCCTTGGATAGTTCAAATTTATACTCTTAGTAGCAACTCGTGGAGAGAAATAGATGTTGTCGTACCAGCTCTTATAGAATTTGATCCAGTGTTCAATGCTTATTCAAATGGAGCTTATAATTGGTACGCAATGGACCCCAAAGGGAGGCTGATCCTTTCCTTTGATTTTCATAATGAAGTGTTTCGAACAAAAAGAGCGCCAGATTTTAACCTTATATTTCCCATGTATGCATTTGCAACAGTCAATGGACATTTTGCGCTAGTTCTAATGAAAAATGATGGACTATATAACCCAATAATGGACATATGGGTAACGATTGATGAGTCTTGGACACATCATTCCACCATTGCATTTGGACCCATAAATAAGGATCTGGAGACTCCCTTAGCGATATGGGGAAATAATAAGTTTTTGTTTAAAAATAGAGAAGGAGAGATAATTTTTTATGACCATAACACGCATGAAATTAACAATCACAAAATCCATGGAGTAGATAGTTCATATATATATGTTGCAGTTTACGACGAAAGTCTAGTTTCAATACAAGGGGAAAAATGGCTTGCTGAAGACACAACAGCTGCATTAGATGGTTTATTTAAAATATTCTCTTGAAGGATGTAATTATTTTGATATCCTTGTATTATTGTAATAAGTACACGTGACGATTGACATCTAAAAAAGTCTCAAAGCTTCTTTCCTTTCGACTAAACCTCTCTAACTTACTTTTCAAGCTGATTCTTTTTCCTTTTTATTTTGGTCTTATTTTGTTAACCACTGAATTTGGACTTTTTAAATCCATTTTTTTTATATATATAGCTCTAGGCCCACTTTCTAAGGTCCACAGCTATCATTTAAAAATAAAAATATTAATTTCATGGCGTTATATATATATATATATATATTCCAAAATAAAATGGAAGAAGATGTAATTCTATAAATTACCGTACATATATAAAATTTGTGATGAAACACATGCATTAGAACAAATTGTGCAATTATGAACTATATGCACCCAGTACGTCCTTTACCATGGGAGTAATTGTCTTGTTTTATATCAATAGATCACGTGCTATCTTTAATCATCTTAAATATAGAAGAATCTTTGTATTGTTTTCCAAATCGAAAATTCTTTGCGTATTTGTACCCCAACATGCTCGCGAATCTTAAGTGGAGAGGCTGACTAGACTTTTCTCTCTATTGATATTTTTTTTATCACAAAAAAATAAAAAATTTATCCATATAAAAAAAAATAACCCCTTTAATACCCTGAACTTCGACGGACCACACATTTGTTTTTGACCGCACATGTAGCTGCTGCCGGCATTGAAATTACGCCTATATGTACAAACCCTCCTTTTCTTCCACCCATGTACAATGGTTTTGGTGCCAATTAGCTGGGCTCTGATTTGAATTTTGATGGGGAAAGGAGACGATGGCCATTGTGTTTTTCCATTAACAAACTTCAAATCTGGAAATTAAGCATATGTAATACCCTAATTGATTTTCAATCAAAAATTAATTAGTGTCGATTATATGCCAAATTTAGTTAGGTTAATTTTAGTTGATAATTTTATCCCATTTTCGATCTTATTTCATGGATAAAGTGAAGAAACCTTTGTAATTGCACTTTTCATTTATTCAATTAAGCTTAATTATGAAAATAGTGTGCTGGAATGTTTTCCTTTGATTATCACACTAAAGAAAACAAATGTGAGCTACTTTTGGTGCTTGTTTGGTTTGAGTTTTTCGGTTCATTTCTATAATCTTAAATTGGTAATTTCACACTAGGAGACTCTTATGTAAGGAATTAAATCCACAAAAACTTCAAGGAACGATTGCATATCATGTCAATTACTAAGAGACCCAAAAACGGAAGCGTACCTTGGATGGTCTTCCAACCCTTTCCCTCCTAATTCTTAAGTTTCTCTCTTGAGAGGATACGAGAGAAATCATACACACTAGGGAGGGTTGGGGACCATAGCCCTTATATATATATAAGTTTTCTTGGTGGTTGAAAACTCTCTTAAATTATATTTCTGCCCCTCATAGAAATACAATTTACATAATTGCATCTACACATTAATTCCATGACAAATATATCCCGAAGCCTACTTAAAACCTTAACTTAGATCACTTGAATTTAGGCTTATAAATGATAACACACATTAATAATTTACATATGTGGTCCCAATTAGAATTAATTAAAAATTAATCCAACAATCTCCCACTGGACCGCATACGTATCCTGATAAACGTGTTTAACTGTAGTGAGCTCCAAAACTTGTTATCATGACCTAAGGGTGTCCGAACAATCTCGTCCATCAACTATACTGACATAGAATCAAAGCGGTCTTTGTTACATTAATCGTAACTCGACCTATCAATGGTCACGTATATCAACACAGCCAAATGACATAGATCAATCATGGTGCATAGCATGAAAATTACATGCAATGTGATCTACACATGCCTATTTCCAACTGGTCCTACTTTACTTGATTGAGATCAATCCTTAAACTTTTCCCTTAGTGTCATTACCATAATGGAAAGTAAACATTCAGAGTCAAAACCAAATCCTTTATTCGATCGAAAAAATATAGGAATACTCAAATATAAGCAATTAGCCACAAACTCCCACTAAACTGTCACACCATCAAGTAAACAATACCCCATGACCAAGTTGACCGTAATGGCCCCGGGTATCTAGCCTTCGGCGAGTAGATTTGTATTTTAGTGGAATTGTCCTTATATGCTCTATTCATACTTGTCAACTCTGAACTTATCTTCTTAATAATAAGAAGACCTCGATGTCACAATAAAATTTTAATGATTCTTTAATACCTTATGCAGCCTTTATGACAATCATAACCTTAATACATAATTAGAATACCGAATGATCTCAAACTGATCTGATTCCAAAATATAAGCATGTAGTCTTTATGAATACTGTAAAATCTTGATTGCTGCCTCTATTAGTGCATTCCTAAAACATATACCAAACATCCATTACTTCATACGCTAAAACCAAATGAGTTAAAACTTAACCATGAATAATATTTCCAATAGCCAATGCTTATGGAAACTTTATACATAATTTGTGTCCTTTAACAATAGGAGTATCCCCTGGAATTTAGACTTGTATGCCAGAAAATCTGACAAGATATTTTCCTGATATAACTCTTTTGCAATAACCCAATGACAACTTAAGACTTTAGTATTTATGCAAAAGAGTACATCCCTGAGATCTTTCAACTTAAAATTCTTTATATGAAATTTCTCGATTTCATATGATAAACCTATATCATTATCAACAAGTAGAATACTATCTACATAGTCCCCAGGAATATCAGTTTACTCCCACTGATCTTACGGTATATATTAGCATCCATCACCTTAGCCTCGAAACCGTATGAGGTGATAAATTGATGGAATCTGTAGTACCAATTACAAGCAACTTGCTTGGACACATAGATGGATTTTTTTTATTTGCAAACTGCATATTTTGTATCTCCTTGATACTAAACTTTGCAGTTACACTGTATATGTCCTTTCTTCAATGTTTCCACTGAGAAATAACATCTTAATATATGCCTATATATATGAGTTTCCTGGATGATATTTTGTCTTGAGGTAATTGAGTTTTACTTTTCTGAAATTATTAATCTTTATTGGGAAGCTTCTTTATTGTTGTCTTGATAGTCTAGATTTTCTTGATTTTCTTAATTATCTCTTCACTAGTCAATCAGAATTAAAATTCTGATTACTATAAATAATATCTAACAGGAAAATTAATTCCTTATCAAAGACAACATTATAAACCTTATTTTCGCCCCAAACTCAATATCCTCAAGAATTTTCAAAATTTATAACGATGTTGGCAGAAATAAAAGTATAATTAAAAACTGAATATCAATTCAACATGCTCACAATTATTATGCAGTCGTGATACACATAACATTTAATCCAATAATCAAGAATGGGGTCCCTCTCAAGATGCCTGACACAACATTGATATTAATGGCTTTGGTCAAAAATTTCAATTTGTAAGTGGCCATCTTCATGCATTAATCAAATATAGAAGTCAAATCCTGTCAAATAATAACCTTCCTTTGGGCCAGTTATTATTCATATGGAAAACCTAATAAATATCTCATATTTATTACCGCAAGTATGCTCATTATTCTGTCAAATAATTCCCTTCCTTTGGGAAGGTCAGTATCCGCATGAATAATAAGTATGCACATCCAATTTTGTCAAAATAAATAAATCTAGCAATAGAGGTTACTTTGGCAATATATTGTTTCGACTCATCGATTTTGAGATAACTGGACGATCCATACTTCGCTTTCCTTATATTCTGGATAATTCCAGAACTACTGTAGTGATGAGAGGCAAAAAGTACATATTCCTTCTTTCCCGTTTTGATGCAAAACCGTAACTGGATTTAGGGTTTCTTTTAGACAAGTCTACCGGCATTCTCAATGCCAAGTTTATGTCTATATAGTCAAGAACAATTAACATGTTCTCTTTTCCATCCTTAAAGCCGAATAAAAAATAAACAGTCTTTAAATTGATTAATTTTATGACAACATCTCAAGATACCGAGAACAATATTAATACCAAATCTTTGGATAATGATATTAATTGTAAGTGGTACTCTTGTTGTAATGATCAAATATTGACAATATGTTATATCAAATAACAAATCTATTTTTAGATTGATTTATTATTCACATTAGTTTACCTTGATAATTGTCGCATATTTACCATCACAAGTGTGTATAAAATTCGGCCAAATATGAACCCCTCTTTGGATTGGTTAATATTCGCATGAATTAAACAAACACAAATATCTAATCATTTTTCATCTACATAAGATAAGTAACTTTGGTAACATCTTATGTAAATTATCCTTAAGAGAATGTTTAGACAAGTAATAGAAATAATAGATGTCGCATGTAATTAATCAAATCTAATATAAAGAGAAAAGTTCTCCTACTTTGTGATTGCCAAAAACAGTGACAAACTGAAACTGGTCACAGTTATAAACAGTGACAATTATAGAATAGACTGGTCACGGTTAAAAATTGTGACAATTCTGGTGCGGAAAATAATAGCTCATCTCGTTCTCTAAAGTTCTGAAATTCTGCCCTTATATATATAAATATATATCTAAAACTTTAATTTAATTAAATTGAAAGATCCCGCAATTAAGCATGAAATAAATTTTAAAGATCTTTTAATTCATTAACCATATGTAAATAAAGTACAATTGGCAATATATATATATATATATATACAATTGCAACTAAAATTGGCAAAAAAAAAAATCAGTTAACTTCACGTATGGCAGATCCTTATATAATGGATACATATATACATATATTGAGCCATAAGCATTTTGGCCCCACATATAAACATACATGCATCTATATACTTCTCCATATTTAAATATAAGAAACCAAAATTAATAAGATATAAATATTATCTATAATGCACACTGCCATCCAAGAAAAAAATGATATTGGCATTACACCATTACTATATCTTCCTTATACATATTTACCCTGGAATCCGTGCAATTATATATATATATATATATATATGGACCAAATGGAATCAATTTACCCAAAATCTGTATCCACGCAATTAACTAAATCATGCCGCAAGCAAAAGTAGACGGAATTCAACAATTATTAATATCAATAGTATGAATTCGATTATATTCAAACACCTCTAATAATAAACATGATACGATCCTCTGATACCACTTGTAAGGAATTAAATCCACAAAAACTTCAAGGAACGATTGCATATCATGTCAATTACTAAGAGACCCAAAAACGGAAACGTACCTTGGATGGTCTTCCAACCCTTTCCCTCCTAATTCTTAAGTTTTTCTTGGTGGTTGAAAACTCTCTTAAATTATATTTCTACCCCTCACAGAAATACAATTTACATAATAGCATCTACACATTAATTCCATGACAAATATATCCCGAAGCCTACTTAAAACCTTAACTTAGATCACTTGAGTTTAGGCTTATAAATGATAACACACATTAATAATTTACATATGTGGTCCCAATTAGAATTAATTAAAAATTAATCCAACATCTTATACTTCATGTGAAGAGATTGAGCTCTGGGTTGATGAGGTTTGAACATTCCATGTGAAATTATGATTTTGGATTTTAGGAATAAAAAAGAACTCAAACCAAATTAAAGAAGCACTTTATGTTTGTTTTGATGCTCAACCATTATCCGGACATCTCGTTCCCCGTTTGTCTCCTTATACTATTTACCATACACAAATTAGACTGTTGTGGATTCTTTAACAATGTCATGCATGATACACAAATTACAATATTTTTGTATGCATAATTTTGGTATACATATACAATCATTTTTTATGTTTTTTGCAGCCCAGGTTGTCCATCCTTACAAACATTAGATGGAAAAAGCCAAGGAAGGAAACTGTAGAGTCGGTTGATCTTACGGCAGTTCAAGTAAAATAAAAGTAAATTAAAGAAGTTAAAAGTAAATCAACTCAATGTGTTTGGGCTAGTGTAGGTGATCTAGTTTTAGTAACTTATTTGTATTGGATCAATATCAATGTAACTGCAACTTTTTTAATTTGATCAATTCAAATGTAATTGTAACTTAATCTATTTTTTACATATCAATGAAATGTAAATTTAGGTATTTTACAATTAATGATGCAAGCTGTTCTTCATTTCCTTGGTGGTGATTTTTAACACTTGGTTAATGTATTTATTGCTAGCTTTGGCCTTTATTCACTAGCTTTGGCATTGACAAACATTGCGGGGATTGTATAATTATTGCAAGGCCATCCGATCATCTCTTGTCTTTTTTGCCTTATTGCATTGAAAACCAGAACTCGACAAAACCATCTATACTTGTGGACTTCGTATAGTGTTTGTGCTGGGTCAGCTTGTACGGTTATGTAATATTTTAATGTTGCTTTGGTAAACTACGAATTGATGCATCTGTGTGTTGAACATAAAAACATATGAGAATTAGGAACTAGTAAAGTAGATTATGGGCATTTTATCTCCATTTTTTTATGGATTATGAATGGTGCAACTAATGTTGCAAACATAATACATTACAGTAGCACATACACAAACATAATACCCAACAGCAGCACATACATAGTACATTATATCAGTAGTGCACATATAGCAGTAATACCCTGTTTTGAATTATGAAAATGAAAATGTTTGCTTAGTGAACTTTTGCGCTACATTTGGTCAATTGATTTATAAACAAAGTAGTACACTACACTTGAAAATTAATGAAAATCTGAAAGCCAAATAAGTATGCCTTATCCAATAGATAAAAGAAATAATTCAAACACTCTGTCAAACAACGTAAAAGTTTACGTGGTCTTCACATTTTGTATCTAAAAAAAATACAATTCTTCAAATTTGGGCATGTTTAAATGAACTTGTATAATATGTCAACATTATCTCCGAACATTCTATTGTACTTAGTGTTTAAGACAGGTTAACTTGATTTGCCCATATCAAATTGTTCTAGCATTGTCCTAAATCCTTGAATCTAAATTTCGTTGCCCAAATCCTTGAAACTTATGTGGATGTCCAAAGCTATGGTTGTCGCTAGTTTGAGAATCCTTAAAATTTAAAAAAACATGGATAAAAAATTAATAAGCATATATAATTTCAATATAAATACATGTAGCACTTTATTTTAGCATTCTAACAAGTGTATATGCACCACTTTACCATGTTCGCCTACACAACACCTCCAAAAGCATTTGAGTGCCCAAAATCACGGCTACCTTGAGTTTGAGAATCCTATATAGATATTTAAAGAACAAATAAAAACAAGATCAAGTGCATAACAACATAGAGTTTGATTTACATGAAGGTAACACTTCAATACACTAGCCTAACAATTATATATATTTGCACCACTTTACCATATTCGTCTGTCAGTTTTCTCAAAAAACATTTGATTGTCCAAAATTGTAGGTACCTTAAGTATGAGAATCTTAAAAAAAAAAGAAAATTAAAGAAATACCATGAAGGTTCAAATGCATAACATATAAAGTTCAAATATAAAAACAAAATATATTTCATTCTTCTATTCTAACAAATGTATATGCACCACTTTACCATATTTATCTCTTTGTATCCTTGAAATGCATTTGAATATCTGAAATCTCGGGTGTCTTGAGAGTAAGAATCCTAAAAAAATTTCAAAAAGAAAAAAGAAAGCGACACGCAAATTTTAATCATAAAAACAATTATATTCCATTTCATTATTCTTGTAATTGTACATGAACCCAATGGTACCTTTAGGAGGAAATAACTTTTTAAGAAATATAAAAAAATATTAATGTGTATTTAGTGGTTAAACTACAAACAAAATTAGCATTCTAATTCACCATTTTTATAATTTTATGTCTACTGCTTTACCTTATTCATGTGGCTAACACCTTGAAACATGTTTGAATGTCCAAAATCATCGGTGCCTTGAGTTTGAAAATCCTAAAAATACCACTCAAGTTCACGTGTAAAACGTGAAGTAATATTTCTTTAAAAAAATTCTAAACATTTCACTAGTTTACTTGTAAATTAGCTGGTGCAAGTGCAGGTTTAGCAGGTAAGGCCTTTTTGTTTTTCCTTGTCTTATTTTTAATGACTTTTTTCAAGGATAGACTTTTTCCTATTAGGTAACGGTCCTCCTTGTGTCGAACAACTATCGAAAAATGTCTAGATTTGATTTCCTTTGTATGGCATGCACTATCACCATTGAATGATCCATCATTATCATTCTTTGAAGTAGGTTCATTGTTTCCACAAGACTTAGCTATTAAATTTCTTTTTAGCTCATGTATGCATGTTATCACCATGCCAGACCAATCCTCTAAGTTTAATGCCATTTCAGCAACCTTTTAAAAGGCATTACACATTTTCTCAAAGCGACCTACCTCAGGTTTCATGGACCAATCGTTATAACTAATCTTGACTTTTGTGTAGCTCCTTCTCCCTGATTTGCTTTATCTTTTTAAATGTATTTATCTAAGATTTGGTAAACCTTTTTATCAATCAAACACTATAAATGCATGCCTACATAATATCCCCCTAAGTTGAAATAACCACGTTAAAGTGTTTCTGCAATAGACACATATTGATTAAGCCAAAATATTGCATTTTTATATGTATTTAGGTGGCTTAATATGCATGAATTTGATTTTAATTATCCTAAATTATTAAGAATTGAGTTTAATCATGAAATAGGATAGTATGTTTGTTTCTAGTGCATTATAACCTTTTTACAGGTGAAAAATGAACAAGAACGAATATAGAAGCAAATTCCCTAAAGTTAGTTATTGCCAGTCAAATTCGGAGCTGAATTGAGTTCAAGAAGTGAACCGAAAGCAAATTCCAAGCTCAAGCACGAAGAAAGTTGATGGAAGAGACTAAGAGAAGCCAATAGAGCAGTCCCAAGCAAAAAAGAGTCATTTGAATCAAACCGAGAAATTTTTGAATGAAGAAGAGATTCACTGCGCGCATTGCCTCTGTTCCGGTAATTTCTGGCATTTATCCGTACAGAATCTGAAGAAAACTCCTGAGACAAAAGTTGTAGATCTTTGAGCTAGCTACGCGTGAGCGAAAATCTTGCGTCAATCGGAGTTCGGAGCGCAAAGTTATGGTCGAAATACGAACAGTGCGCTGGAGGAGCAGATTCCTGCGCGAAAGAATACCTAAATTTATGATGCAGATATTTATCGAATGGGGTCCTTAGCCTAGATGGCAAGTGACCAGCTCTCTGCTCATGCTTAGTCCAGTGTTCGAATCCCGCGGCCAACAAGTTTTAATTATTATTTTTAAGCTGACCCGAGAAGTTAAGGTGGAAGACTTAGTCTCTCGAGCCAACGACTTGATAGACGACAAAGCTAATATCTTTATTATTATTTATTTTTATTTTATTAATTAGTTTAATTTTTGAATTTTGAAAAGAAGAATTAAATGTCGATGATATTTTTAGGTTTTAGGTTTAATTTTGAGTAAGGGAAGAAGGGCCGTGATTATTTTCTTTGAGTAGAGAAGAACAGTCGCCATTCTTGTTTTTCAATAATTCCCAATTTCCTTGCGTAACTATCAGAGAGATATTTTCATTTGGTTTATGGCTTGTATTGAAAAAGAAACATCGTATAATTCTATTTCAATTTGAGTTTGCGCGAGTCCCATTACAGTTTTTCAATAACTGCGTAACTATAAGTTTCTTTTTCTTTCAATTTTATTTTTAATTTCTTTCAATTAATGTTTTGATTGTGTTTGAATGTGATTGTTATTGAAATTAATGCTTCATTTATAATTTTTGTTGGAATTTTCACGTAGAATCCCGCGTAGAACCCTAAAAATATGTGTTTTTTTATTTTAATCATAACTTCTTCGTTTCTTGGCCGATTTTAATGATCTACCTATCAAAACGAACGTATTTTAATTCTCTACAAAACCCTACTGATTTGGAGACTCAAATCCCAAGTTTTCCAAATGTCAGTAGGCCATTTGTGTTGCTGGCAGATTGTTTATTTTTCAAAAAAAAAAAGTGTTTATCCGTAATTTCTATTTTGCGTATGTTTTTAATTTTCGATTGCTTTAAAATTTTGAGTATATTTATATGCTTATGCTTTTAATTAATTTTTCATTCTTGAATATAAATATGCTGTTTTATTTAATTATTTTATTGTCCATGAATTTATTAAATATGTTTGGCTAGTTCGTTAGTTAGGGGTCCGTAAGGAACGGGTATGCCGACGCGATAATTTTTCGGACCCAAATTCAATTCTAATTAATTTTTCATTGGTTAATAGGTCATTATAAATCTGATTTTTATTAAATTATTATCCTAGTATGCTAATAACATATTTTTATAATAAATTTAATAAAATATTTTCGACAAAAGAACCAAACTAGTTTGAATCATTATTTTTGCGCTAAACCCTAACTAGTTAACTTAGAGAGCGGTCTATACTCTCTAAATTAATTGGTTATGTATCTTTTTAGATTTCAAACTTAAGTGCGCTGTTTTCGGTAGTATTTTTAATCCTTATTTTTTGATACCGAAATTGCCAATTTTGTGTTTTCACCGCCCGTTTTAGTTCAAATTTGATTTTAATCATGTTTTAACCTATTTGAATTAAATTGTGGCTTTTACTTAATATTTCTAAACTCACTTTTAATAAAAGGTTTTGTAGTGTCAAGCACTACTCCACTTTAATAAACAAGTGTTTTCGATAAAATTAAGTAATGCGAATTGATTCCATAATTAGTATTGGTACGTATAGTTCATGTCACGCATGAATTGTTGCGAAAAATATGAGTTTATGAGATCATTTAGCTTGTGAAAAGTACGCTGATTTTTAAAGAAAAATTAATTAGAAAAGAATTCTCGGTCCACCGAATTGCCCGTTGTGTTACCCGAAACTTATGGATACCCCTAACGCTTTTTATTCTTAATTTTAATTAAAGTTTTTCACGCATTTAATTAATTTAGCACGTTGTTTTTATTATTTATTTAATTTAGCTTTATTCCATTTTTTTATGTTTATTTAGTTTACGTTAGCACAGTAATGTTTCGCTACCTTTAGGATTAGTTTTAGTTGCATAGTTTATTTATTTATATTGCCCTTAGTTAGTTTAGTTATTGATTCTCATTTCATTTATCTCCATATTTCATCTTTTCTTTATTTTTCTCTTCTTCCTCTTGAAAGAAATTTTCCTAAGTCAAAGAATTACCCTCCTCCTCGTGGATCGACCTCGGACTTGCCGAGTTTTTATTACTTGACCGACCACCTGCACTTGGGTGTAATAACTCGCGTTGTTTTCGCGTAGTCACATATTTAGCTACTTCATGTTATACTATGTTACCAGCGCCTTCCACACATGGCAAGAAATTACAATGAAGTTTTCCAATTAGTTCTTGCTGGAATTCTTTAAACTTTGTCGTTGTGTACTCCCTTTGAAATTGCTTCTCCATCTCTTAATGAGTTTTACAAGGGATATGCGAGTTAAAAGATTTGAAGTCTTTATCATTCTCCTTCTCAACCTTACTTCTCAAAGCATTATCATATTACTCAAAAATTTGTTTTAAAGAAGTCTTTGAATTAACATATCCTTCAAAAAATGCATTCTTGCTCGCGCTTTTCTATGTGGTTGCATTCCAGCCCAAAAGAAATCTTTAACAAAAGCAGGCACATATCGATTTCTTTTCTTATAAAACCCATTTAACTCTTCATTATCTTTGAGATTATACATCACAATTAACCTGCACTAACTATCTTCAAATGGTGCAATTGTTAATGAATTATATACTGTTGATCGAATACAAGATTTAATGGCTTTATAATCTTTATAAACACTTAATTATTTAGGACTTTTTTTATGATGTACCACAAACACCACCTATGTCGTGTCGTTGGAAATACAATATAAACGGCCTTTTTTCATTACTTTATCTTGCTCTGTTATTATTGCACTCGAGGAAATTCTAGACATGCATGTAAGCCAAGATTGAAACAACCATGCAAATGTCTCAACTTTTTCATTTGTAATTAATCCACAACCCAATAACACCTATTGTCCATGGTTACAAATCCACAACCCAATAACACCTATTGTCCATGGTGGTTTACTCCTATAAAAGGTGCGAATGGCATCTCGTACTTGTTTGTTAAGCATGTTGTGTCAAATGTCATGACATCCCCAAAAATTTTAAATGATGCTCGACTTCTTGCATCTGCCTAAAACATGTTCTTAAGTTGACCCCCATCATCTAAATCCACTAGGTAGAATTAATTTGAATTGTTAGCTTGCATTTTTAGAAAATATTTATGGATTGCAGTAACATCTCCTTCCTTGAGCTTTAAACATCGAACTTTATCAATATAATTTTTGCAATACTTTTCCTAAAATGTTAAGTCTTATGTCCCCAGGCCTCAACTATAAATGAATTGAAACTTTTTATTCATTTGAATACTAGCTCTATCACTCAATTCAAGTCTTCTTTTAACATGTAGTTGCATTACTTTATTACATCTATAAAATCTTGATTTGGAAGGACTCAAATCATGGTTATGCTCAAGCTCCGTGGCAGTGATTTTACACCTTCCATTAGGGTAAATACTAGAACTAATGCTAGCTTTATAATTCATTTTTTATGATGGATGCATATTGAGTTGTGAACTTCAAGAGTTGCTCATAAATCTTAATAAAGCAAACAACACTCTTTTTTCACGACAGATAGTTTTGGCGTCCAACACTAGTTGTGAAGGCCATGATCTCATTTCAAACACACCTCCAAGCTCAAAATAAAAATACATTAGTGGCTACCAAGATAAAATCAAGCATCATTTGGTTAAAGGCCATGACATTATGTGTAATACCCCGTTTATTAATCTCATGCTAATCATATTTCTTAATCGCCTTTGAGGCTAAATCTAACTTAAAGTGGCCATTTTTTATTCTGAAGTCTTTCTCATAATTTGAAAACTTCATGCAAGTCATATTAGTCATATTACTCATGCATGTAGGCTCAAAATGCACTTTGGGTAGCCGTAGCAAAAATTTGGCACGCTAACAGCAAGAATTGCAGATTTTCGAGTTTGAAATCCATTTATTCGATTTGGAACCTTAGCTATTGTGTTGAGGACTATTTCGTATCCATTTTCACCTCATTATATCCTTCTTGTATGTCCTAATACCTTGTCAAAGTATTGCATTGAGTTTGGAAGAATTATCGCAAATCAAGCCCTATCGTAATTTTGTTATAATTTCGACACAGCAGTGGTTTTTGGGTCATAACTTCTTTGTTCGATGTCCAAATGGACCTCGATTTATGCCATTAGAGATGTAATTCTATTATCTACAACTTTCATGTTTGGCCCGAGTCCAAATTCTTGCATCTTCAGGGTCAACGCAACAACTGAAGTAAACATCATGTTGTTTTCCAAAACAGCTCGCTATTATAGATGGTTAGATAAGGATGTAGAGACTGTCCCAAAATTTCCTAGGGACAGCATGCTGTCCACAAGAACAACGTGTTGTTGGTCATCCAACAACCAGCTGTCCATAAGAACAGTGTGCTGTTGGTTAGAACAGCATGTTGTCGTCCTTGAGCATCAGATATTTATTTCAACTCTTCCCTTTTTCTTTTCATTTTTTCACACACACCACTAAAACTTCGAGAGAGGGAGAGATGGGGTGATTTTTCGTGATTTTAGAGATAATCACCATCCCCATTTCAAATTAACCAAACATAAATGTTCCTCCATTATTCTCCTCTTTCTCATTCTTTGAAATCCACCATTGGGGCACCAATCAAGCTTAAAGAAAACTAGGGCTTAAAGAGGAATTTCTTGATTCACCTTCAACCAAGCTTAAATTGAGTTTGCAGAGCTTCCTTGAGGTGGGAACACTAATACTTGAACTTTTATTTCAACTATTATGTGATGCATTAGTGATTTCTATAAAATTGGGGATTTTTCCTTCAAAAACTATAGGTTGTATTGATTGCACGTGGGTTGGGTTGCAAAAACCTTCAATTGGTGTTTAATAATAGTTGAATATCACTTAGATTACATAATTGCACAAGTAGTTACACATTTGAACTAGAATACTTGAAGATTTATATAGAACCCACTTTGTAGTCAATATGAATATGCTAAAAATTTGGAATTTCTAGTGTTACTCCCAAATGACAATTGATTATGGTTTATAACTAATGGATATACATATTTATGCTAGTAAACATGCGTATATAAGGCTAGTCTTGTGATTTTCATAAAAAGCCAACAATAGTGAATAGTATAAGATAGTTTTTTAGCATTTGTATAAATATGCAATCTTTAAAGCTATTGAAGATATTTTATTGTAGTATATTCTAGATACACATGGTAAAGAACATTAAAAAATCAATCTTGGTGAGATTTGGGAAAAACACTAAATTACTTATGGAATAGCCCTTGAATCATAGATATGACTTACTAGGCTCAAGATTAGTAGTTGACGTACGTCAATTGGCTTAAAATGCGTAAGAAGGAGTAATCCAATAAGTTGACCAGAATTAAATGACATGGAACGACACAGCTAATTATAGTTGACATGGGTTCATTTGGAAATTGTAATGAATCTACGTAAATGAAATTTCGTAATCCAAGCTTCAAGTGACACGAAAGGCCCACGTGGAATAAGATAACCTTAATAAGGATAATTGTATAATAAATGAGTAGTGAGGCCAAGAGATGAATACTTATTTGGCCTTTGATAATGCAAGAGATGGTTATATGTGGCTGGCCATGTATATACTTAAATGTGTTATATATATATATATATATTGTATTCAATTGTATGAAAAAATGATGTTGATATGATGTTGTGACATCTATGTTGTACATGCATGTTGTTAATTGATGTTTTAACCCAATTATCTATGTGGATATTGATTATAAGGTTGTAACCCTGCCATATGATTGGGTTGTAGCCCTGCCATTAGATGCAGTTATAGCCACTATGATTGAGTACCACTACTAGTTATAGGTTTGAGCTCCAACTGATTCAGGGTTGGAGCCTTGTGAGATATTAGGGTTGTAGCCCTATACTGTGCGGTTGTAGTCGCCTGTTTGTGTTATTATATTAATGTATATTACCTTCTCGTGGATGAATATTCGTAATTGTGTGTTTACTAGCTTCCCTGGCTTGCGGATTAGTTCGTGTGGCTCTATTAACTAAATTGTGTGTTCTGGGAAGTAGTAGCCCTACACTTAGGTGAAAGATCTTAAGGTAGTTCTGCCCTTAGAGGAACTTGCTTATATGGGTGTTCTTCTTGTTAACTATTTGGAGCGTAGTCCTTGGACAAATGTCTTGTGTGGGTTTAACTTCAAATGAATTACAACTTAAGACCAAGTCCCTGGGTAGTTCGCTCACTTGGAGGCGACATGATTAGTTTTTAGCTGGTATGCATAAAAGGTTAAATTTCTTTCCATATTCATTGACAGAAAAAGCCATTATTGCGTACCATGCTGTAGAGTTTGCTTTAAAACAATTTGATCTGGAAAGTGGCTCACTCCCGCTTTCAAATAGTTTTGCAAGATAGGCATCGGGGATTGGAATGTGGTACTCGCGTATAGAAGCGTTTGATTGCCACGGACCATTTTGTAGTCATTCAGGAGAAGGACAACTTTGAATAGTCATTTTGTTTTACTATATTGTAAATGAACCTTGGTTTTTATGTATAAACAGTATTCTTACTAAACTTGTATAAAAGGTTTTCATATATGTGGAGTAGATTTGAAATATGGTTGGATATAATTTCAATGGTATGTAATGATTTTAAATGTGATAGGTTGGTTTGTTAATAAAATGAACTCCACATGTCGAAATTTTCTAAAACGAGTATTCCTATGGGTCTTATTTTAATTGAAGAAAAGTTTTAAAAAGTTGTGAGTTTTATATTCTAGACCTGCATAATGGGATTCGGGCGTCATATTCTGCATAATGAATAGCATCAAATACTCAAACTCCGAGAATATTTCCTTGCTCATCACCATTTCTCATGTCTTTGTTCCTAACCTCGAGCTTTAGCTGACGCCCCAAAAATGTCGCGTTGTGTTAACCCAGATGTAGGCTTGTCAAGTTATAAAATAGTCTCACTAAGTCCAAATGTCGGTCCATAGGGATAGTTGGAAAGAAGTGGACTAGATTATAGATTAAAAGATTTTTTGCTTTTATAAAATGTTTGTTTCAAATTAAACATAAATAAAAAACTGTTGTAAAAATGTTAAAAAGTAATTAGACGTTTGGAAATTGTTTATAAAGCAAGATAAAACGATTATAATCTAACACAAAGTTATTTAATATAATATATTAAGGGTGGGGAGTGTGTTATACTTCTGAATAGCACTGCTGCGAAGCTAGGCCACTCATTCACATATAAAGCCATATTTTAGACAAACTTCAGTGTGACGTGATAAAAAATTGTCGTCAATTCACTTTGAAGTCTAATCTAACCTTTTTCGATTCAATAAAAATATAATATAAAATTTTAGTCAAGAATGAAATTGTTGATTGAATAAATTTTGGGTACCAATAAGTAATACTTGACACATATTTAGTATAAAAATAATAGTAATTTTTTTATTTAATTAGTAAAAAAATAGACCCAACTTAGTAGAACTTATTTAAATGATGGTTAATTCAATACATGTGTTAAATAATTCATTTGTGTGAATATTCACCACAAGGATTTAATGATGACGTGTAATTACATGACAAAAAGGATTTAATGAAGCATGAGGAGTATTTCTGATAATGCACAACACATCATTGAGTTGTTGATTGTATGACATGTAACGTGTACGTGTCATTTTGCATGTAATCATATACTCCTATAAATAGCAGTTTTGTTCATTCAATCAAATATTAGAATTCATAAGTTCTCTTTACTTTTCTTTTTATATTGTGCTGCTATTTTGCTCCCTTATTTTATAACACGTAATCAGCACGAAGCTTTAACTTTTTGACATATTTCGGACACCTTAAAGATTTCAGGTATGAGAAATATTAGTTTTGATTGAATATAATATTCTATATGTTATTCTAATGGTTTTGATTAGTACGCGGGTTAGAATTCATAAACTCACTTTGTTAATGAAACATATATAAATATTTTTAATTTTATTGTCTTCTTGTTAATAATAACTATCCCTAATCTAAATTTACTTTTATGTACTAATAGATCATCGTCATGTCAAATCTAATAAAACTCAACTTTGCTGCATTGAAAGTGTCCAGCAACAAGTATCTATCATAGATAATAGATGCATAGATTCACTTAGATGCTATTGGTCTAGGTGATATAATTAAACCTAAAAATAATGCACCCCTGCAGAATCGCATTAAAGGGAGATACTATCCCTGATCTAAATTTACTTTTATGTACTAATAAATCATCATCATGTCAAATCTGATAAAACTCGACTTTGCTGCATTGAAAGTGTCTAGCAACAACTATCTATCATAGATAATAGATGCATAGATTCACTTAGATGCTATTGGTCTAGGTGATACAATTAAACCTAAAAATAATGCATCCCTGCAGAACCGCTTTAAAGCGAGATATTTTTGCACCGTTGTATCCACAAAAGATTGAAAAATGAATATCTTACTGGTAGAAGACCCGTAACTTCATTGGAACAAATTGAAAGAGCACTATGACCATCATAGAGATGTTATATATTTGAAAGAATATATTCAACATTTCCTAAAGATAACATTGCTCTTCAAGAACAAAATCGACAATGTCGGTATTAAAAATACTCGGTATTGATATCAATTATTCTTATTGTTGAAAACATAATAAGAGTTTGATAAAATATCACGAATTCCATCCAAATGGCCAATTTTGCACTGATGCCTGAAGCACGTGCAATAGCTCCCCATGGTTGACGACGTGGATGTGGTCCCAAACGATGCCAACATGGTGGTTTCAAATGAAGTCAATAATAATTGGGAAATATATGGACCTAACCCTAGCAGTGTAATGAGATTTTGATATACGCATGTTGAATTTGATGATCGTATTGCCTAGGTTAATTTTAAGATTTTTATCACTATTTAAAGTTTGATAAGCAAAATTAAAACTCTAGTTGTCTAATTCGGTTTTACACTATCAAAACATGTATTGTGTTGCCTACGAATTCAATCAAGTAGTCACACAAAAATAATCACGTGACACCAGGAAGTAATAAAGTATCCATACTTGCGTAGGACTAATCCTTGGAACTAATCAACAGTGCTTCACTATTAATGAGACAGAATTACAGACTCAATGACTTACAATAATTACTTTCCTATCATTTATGTAATAGTCATATCAATCCCTTAATAAAAGAATCCAATAGCAGCTAGTTTGGCATAACACTTCCTTGTTGTTATAGGTTACCTATCACCTACTTCTCGATCTAATTCACAATCCCTCACCATTATCTACATTATCCATTATCACGTGGCCACTTCTTGCTTTAATCGCAACCGAAGCTTCTCCGCTCAACACAACTTCAGCCATAACCAAAGCCACTCCTGTAGGACCTCTCGAAGGTTTGGAAACCCTAGTCTTTTAAAAAAATAATAACAATCTTTATGTTATGAAATAAACCTTAAGTGGTGATGGTAAATTCTAAAAAGGCCTAGTGCATTTGATCTTTCAATTTGCCTTAAAAGCTTTAAAAAAATGTATAAGAAAAAAACCAAACCATTGGGTTTTATTTATAAGAAAACACTAAGACCAAATCCTACTCAAAATAGGTTTAAAACACTTAAAAGCAAGTATTTACAATAAAAATCACGTGCCTATATTCTTATAGCCGTAGTCCAAGAACAAATGTTTGTACCTGTCTAATTTGAGAAAAGCAAATACTAGGGAAAATTATATGCATGACCGGTCCACTGAAATATGATGTACAAATCCATCTATATTTTCCCCTTATTTTACGGTGCTTTTTCGGCTTTTCTAGTTTTCACTCGTTTTTCGTTTGTTCGAACTCTGATTCGAACCTAATTTTATAGGCAACTTATAAAACATGTTAGACATGAAAAAAAAATTAAGTTTCCTCATCTGTTTGTCTCAACAAAATACAACAGGCTCAAGAAAAACTCGATAAAAACTCAAAATTCAAGTTTTATTTAAAAAGCTTTTGTTTTCGATTTTAACGCTCAACCACCACCTAAACTTGAATCAAACCATCTTACCTAGTTACCTGAGATCCTAGAACTCTATACAGTGTATTCACTAAGATCAGAGAGCTTCTGTTAATGTTGCATCTTTAAATACTCATTTGATGCACTA
Source organism: Lonicera japonica (assembly GCA_021464415.1). NCBI lineage: Eukaryota > Viridiplantae > Streptophyta > Magnoliopsida > Dipsacales > Caprifoliaceae > Lonicera > Lonicera japonica. Next base: position 39,520,523 of record CM038469.1, on the reverse strand, counting down.
ATGCTTACAATGAAAAAGGTGCTTTTGGCATTAGAATTAAGCTAATACTAGATAAGGTACGATAAAACTGTGCATTTGTAATGGTCTAATAGTTTTGTCACAAATGAAAATCGTACATTGTTATAAAATAAAAATAAAAATAATGCCTTTAAAAGTGTAAATGGATTGAGATCACTGTTTGACTTGGTGATTAAGAGCGTGAGTTATTATTTGGGCCGGCCAGGATCGAACTCTCTCCCACTTCCCTAAAAACCCATTGAATTTCTTCATCATTTCATATTAAACATAATTATTATTAGTCCAAACATATTTAACTAATGTCATAATCATTGTAAGCCCCCACTGAGTTTAATTTTTATAGTTCTGTAAATCCACAGGAAAGTGCTCAAGATACAGTTAAATATTAAGGTCCGGTCCAAGAATAACATATCAAATGATGGATTAAATTACCCTAATGGCCCTTAAACTATTGGCATAGTCTCACTTTGAGCCTTAAAACTAAAAAATGCTCCACTTAAGCGTTTAAACTATTGAGAGATTCTCATTTTGGCCTTTCCGTCCAATTGCTCTGATAAGTTGGACAGAATCAAGGGCATTTTTGTCATTTCAATTAATTTTTTAAAAATAATTTAGTTATAATTTTTATAAGAAACATTATGAAAAAATAAAAGAAAAGAAAATGAAAAAGGGGAGAGAGATAGTGTGTGTGTGTGTGTGAGAGAGAGAGAGAGGGAGAGAGAGAAAAACCCATAAACCAAATCCTTGTTTCCTTCTTCTCAAATTCCTCCGTCAATCACCCTTTCTCCACCACTGTTACCTCATCCACAATACATTAATTCACCATTTGACACTGCCATTACACCTTTTCCACCTTGGCCACCATCTTAACCTCCGGCCATCCCACCACCACCATTTCCACCTCTTTTTGTACCACCACCGCCTCATCCCCCACCACCATTTCCTTTTTTTAAAAAAAAACATTCACCTTATTAATTCGCCAAAACTCTCGCCAGAAATATCAGTGGTGGAGCTCGGGGCTGTGTGCATGTATGGTTTGGGTTTAATGAACTTTGGTTCGATTTGAGGTTAATTTTTTGTATTAATTTTGGTAAATCTTTGTATTAATTTGTAGTTAAATCAATACAAAGATTTAAAGTGGTGTTTAAGGGCGTCGTGAAGGGCTAAAGGATGTTGGTGGTGGACTAATGGTAATGGAGGTAAGGCTGCGGTGGTGGTGGTGGCATAAATATGATGTAGGTGGATTTAAAAAAGCCAACCTTTTTGATCCATTAAAATGGTGTTTGATGGTGTGGTAGAGAGATAAATGATGATGGTGGTGGTAATGGAGGTATCAGGGTGGCAGTGGTGGTTGAGGTTCAAGGCACATGCTTGTTTTATGTTAAGTTTTTAATGGTGTAGTAATGGAATGGTGTTAAATGTAATCATGTTATGGATTAAGGGGATATATTGTCGGGTAACAAAGTTGACATGTAAACCCTACTAACCATAGGGGGTTTAATATAATTTTCCCTATATTCATATATGCATGATTTATTGGTTGTTCATGAATGATTTTGAGTTATTTCGCTACAAAATTAACTCGTAAGATCTTCAATTTTTACAAGTTTTTACATAAGATATCGAATACTTATATAATAAGCTTGCTAATTACATATTAATTTCTTATGCATGTGTACATTCTGTTTTTCTAGAAGTCTATATGATTTTGATTTGTTTTGTAAAGATCTTTTACAATTTGCTTTCGATTATCGATAAAACCATAGATTTACTATTTCCTGTGTTAGATTATAATTTTTCCTGTCCAAATCTTGGTGGTTGTTTTATGAATGCTATTATATATTTATCTACTATTTTACACGCCTTTTAATATGATTAGCATATTCATTTTATCCATCTCTTGCTAAATCCGTAGTTAGGGGTCCATAGCGAACGAATGTGAACTCTATACTTTGATGTGATTCGGTTGTGTGTTTGTCTTGTTTTTTCAAATGGTTAGAGATCACCTATTGATTTTAGGTATTATCTTATCCTTGTATTCTTAAACATGTTTTCATAAGTTTTTACATAAAATCTCATACGATTAAGAACTATAAAGCGGAACCAAAAAAGCCAATTCATTGATTTTTGCACTAAAGCCCAAGTCAGGCTAATTTGAGGGCGGTCCATACTCTTTAATTAGTTTGGTTAGACATTTGAATGAACTGGTTGACTTATGCACCATTTTGGTACGAAAATCTTTAAGTACTGAAAAATGCTAGTTTTTGCTTCCACCGCCCATTTCAAGTCGAATTTACTTTCAATCATGTTCAAACCTATCTGAACTTGAACGTGCACTTGGCTACTGATTTTTATTAAAATTCTAAAGGATTGGTTTTATTTTTTTCATGCATTAGCAATAATAAGCTTAAGATCATTATTTTAAAACTCAAAAGTCTCATTATGGATTATATCGCTAATTACTGGTATATATGGTTTTTGCCACACATGAATCATCATACAATTTAGTTAGTAATAGAGTTTGATGGTAGGAAATTTTAAAGGGCTGATTCTTAGCTAAAGTTCAAGTATAAACCGCAACTTGGATCATCCAATTAGTCTAGTTTCATATTTGCTAGCCTTGGATACCTCTAATGAACGTTCCCTATTGATTTAGATCCATTTTAGCTACTGTTTTATATGATTATGTTTTGTTTTGTTTTAATTTGATTTGTTTATTTATGTTTAATTGCATGCTCCCATAGTGCATTTTCGGAAGCTTTCTAGGTAGTCAATGTGCGCTTGTGGATTTTCTTCATTTGCACCTTAAGATTAGATTAGCTTTGCCCCTAGTAAGAAGACTTAGGGCGTTAGTCTACTTCCTTTTTTCTAAACTTTTCCCAAACTTTTTTGTCACGTTTTCCTTTTATTTTTCTCTGTTCAAAAGAAAAATGATCTCAAAATTCTTTAGTGAAACCTTGCCATCCCTGTGGAATTCGACCTCGAAACTTATCCAAGTACTAGCATCTGCATTTAAGTTGATTCTGCCAAGTCACACTATGATGGTACCTTGTTGTTTAACCTCACCATCCCAAAGAATTCAAATAAGGAAAGTTCGGACGTTAGGAAAGTTTATAAAGGTCGACACATGGTTGGTGTGGGATAAATTATAGGGATAGTGGGATAAAGTGGAAGAACCTCCCAGGAACCACAAGGAACTCGTGACAAGAGTGTCGCAAGCTTATTTGGGGGAGAATGTCACGTGGTGCCAAATTCGGGGTAGATTGCCATGCAACTCCCGGTCACCTAGCGAAAGGTAACTAAACACACTAGAGCATTCTAAGGGAGAATGGAGGAACCAGGTTATGAAAGGTTCCTAAAAACACTAGAGGATTGTAGATAAATAGAAATTGTGGAGAAACCCTTGGAAGCTTAAAAAATTGTAAACACTATGTATAGTTTATGAAGTATTCTAGAATTGTATAGATTAATATAGAACCTTGTAATATCTTAGAATATTTTGGAGACTCGAGCTATGCCGTAGGTTAAATTAGATCTTCATAATCCATTGAGGACAAGAAAGCCTATAAATAGGTAAGACTTTTCATTTGTTGATTGTTCCAATAGTTATAAGCATTCTTATGATATAATAAAGCTCTTTCACTCATCATACTTGTGTGTGCTTATTTCCCTTTCTTGACTTAGGCTTACTTAGTTACTCTTGTCGTGTGATCAATTGTTAAGTGCGACACGAGGTCACATAAGGAATGTTTACATTAGGTTGGGCATGACATACTTTGTGTTTTAACTTCTCATATTGAAAATCATTAAATTTTGTTGATTTATAAAGCTAGGAAAGTTTCATAGCACACCGTTACCATAAGTACAAAACCATATCTTGTAGCTAAAGTTCAATCCCGTAAAATCGTGCTAATTGCATGATATTGTTAGAAGGGTTATGTACAGGTGAGTTCGATCAATCAACCGATGATGAAATAGCTAGGTAACCGATGGGTCGGCGTGTGGCTGGACTTGGTGAGCCACCAGGCTGAGCCACGAGTACTCAATCAAAAGTGAAAACGACCACACCGTAATACGTACAACCAACATATGATCGGCCCTCTCTTGCCAACTCCAGGTAAATAATATCTCGACATCATGTGGTTAATTAATATTACGTACTTTTTGTAGCGACTCGTTAAGCCATCACAAATAATTAAAAGCAAGTGATCGATGAAATATAATACAGATTTAGAGGAAAACTAAACTTACGGAGTCTAATTCGCAAAGATATATATATTTGCTTGCTAATGATCGAGAGAATTGAAATTAACCTATTGAAATTTATAAAGATATATATCATACATCAAAGAGGGATTGCAAATTATCACTGTCAGTGCAGTAGTTAGGATAAGAAATACCATAGAGGAAGGGCGGTGATCGAAAGAGGCCAGGGTGCTTATGCACATATGCAAGGCATAATAAGACCATCATATATTCTCAACTAATCGACAAGGAAAGCGACTCTGGTTTCTTTTCTTTCCTTAATTTTACTCACTTTTAGTAATTGTGCTTAATTATAGGCAAAATTTTGACACAAACACTACATGACTTCATGTTAAACAAATCTCAATGTGAACACAACACGATCGTGATACCCTCTAATTAACTTCAATTTCAATCGTTATAAAATTGTCACCGTTAATATTTTATATGTAATCAATGACTAACTATATTTTTACACAAATGCATTATTTTACAACTAACATATACGCCGTGCCGGATATGAAATAAGACACAGGTGGGGGCGGACATTTTTGCTACCTAAAATTATGAAACTTTTACTTTTAACCCAATTATTGAAGTAACGCCCTCTTATATATATTGAGCAACAAATAAATGGAGCACGAGTTTAGCAATGACAAAATAGTAATTTCAGTCATAACGGTATAAATAAAATTTAGTACATAAATTAACAAAGTAATGCATTATATAGTGATTTAATTAGCTATATAAGCATGTATGAGTTCAATTATTCTTTGAGAGAAAAAGAGAATATTTTGGGACAAAGAATGGAAGAGAGTTAATGTATTGATTCACGTACCATTTCACCCTATTCCCAATTTATTAAGGTAGTTGCTATTTACACTCCGCAAAATATTTGGTAATACTCCATTTTTCATTCGTCCGATGACAAGTGAGTAAATGCATTTTATTCATTCGATGACAAGTGAGTATAGGCAGGGGCGGAGCCACATGGGGCCCAGGTGGGGCCATGGCCCACACCTGGACTTTTTGAAAATTTTTAGAGAGTACAGGAGTTTATGTGTGGGAAGGGAAAGTTGAGGGGCCATTGTGTGATTAGTTGAGAAGTTTAAGGTCAGGAGATGTAAATTATGCTAAGCGGGCTGTGGTTTGTGCGCGGGGGTTTTGTGCAATCAGCATTATAAGTTCAGGGTTTAAGTTTGTAATATATTAAGTTTTCACATTTCTTCTTTTTCTAATTGATCGAGCCGTTTTTTACTACTGAAATAAGTTTCTATTTTTTTTGGATTATATATCAAAAGATATTTTAAAATATATAATTAATTTTAGTATATCGTTTCTAACTTTTTCGAAATTCATGTAAACATAATTATTGAATTTGATTTGACTTAACTGAGAGTGATTCCTGGCTCCGCCACTGAGTATAGGCCTACATACTCGGTGCTTATGGGCCAAGTAAGGCAATATTTTCAAACTTATATTTGACCCTCATGAAGTGAGTAACATACTTACTTGCTTGTTATCATACCAATGAACAAATGGAGTGTTATCAAATAAAAAAGTGGTGTGCAACATTTGGCCAACTTGTAGAAAAGATGGCAATTGAGCCAACGTGTTAAGTTTTTAAAATTGTTTATTTTTTGTAATAGAGAAACCAAGCTACTGCTACTGTGTACAATTAAAGTGTGTATATATATGTGCGTGTTTAATGTTTAGTTTTATTCTGGAAAGTATCACCAAGTCTCTCTGTGATCTCCGGGTTCTGGTTCATTATTAGTATAATCATGTGGGTTCATTATTAATATTTTGGACGAAGAATTCATGTAGTACATGGATTTTTTTGTCCAAAAAGTGGATATATATTTATCCAATAAAAGGATATTTTATCCAAAATACTGATAGGATATCTAATTTTAATTTTGAATATACATAAGATGCGACTCAAATTTGAGAATCAAAATAAGATAAATGAAACTTTAAGGACCGAAGCGCAAAAAGAAAAAAATTTAAATTAAAGTATAAAAGGTCATTTAGACATTTACCCTTAAAATTGAATTCAACCATATATGAAAATCATGAATTTTTTTTATACAAATAGTTGTGACATCAATTAAATAAATAAAAATAATAAGGGTAAATTGCACTTTGCACCCTTAACTATAGGGGTAGTTGCACTTCGCCATCTCAACTACTAGAATTAGCAATTTTTGCTACTATCATTTTTGTTGCACTTCACTACTTTTTGCTGACGGGATTAACTTTTTAAACGAAAAGTTTCCCCACGTGCACTGCACTGACTTTGCTAAGGGCATAAAAAAAATCAAAACATAAAGAATAAGAGTATGCATTACTCTCTCTCTCTCTCTCTCTCAAAACAGCTCCTCCGACCTCCACAACTGTTATTCCGACGAGCTCTCTCTCTCCATTTTCTCTCTCACCAAACATCATTTACCTATTTCGAGGAAGCGCTCTCTCTCTCTAAAACTTTCGACGAAGCTCGCACTCTCTTTAAAACTTCCAACAAACGAAGCTCGCACACTCTCTCTGTAAAATTTTAGACGAAGCTAACACACTCTCTAAAACTTCCGATGAACGAAGCTCGCACACCCTCTCTCTAAAATTTCTGACGAAGCTCGCACACTCTCTCTCTAATTTTTGACGAAGCTCTCTCCTCTCCTCTCTCTGTTTTCTTGATTTTATGCTTGGATGCTATTGTTGTTGATTTACGAATTTAATATAGGTTGCACAGAGTAATGTCATTCTGAGTATGGTCTACATACATATACACACGCGCACAAACAATCTGAACTAGAGTAATACTGGACAATTGATTTATGAACTAATAATAATTCAATATTAGAGTAGAGTACATTATTTGAGTGGGATTTAAGTGTGGTGGGGATGAAGAATGGAGGATTTGAAGGTGGGTTTTTAAGATTGGTGGGTTTTGGGAAGTAAGGTACAATCCCAATTTCTCAAATCCAAATGTAAATGGAGCACAACTCCCAATGAAAAAAAACATAAACAGAGCATAACACTAGACAACGAAGCGGTGGCCTTTCGCCCCTGCCGGCCGGTGATGGATCAAAAAGACAGAGACGGCATTAAACCAACCTGATCCTTGCTAGAAACAAAGGGAGATGGGCTTTTCTTGGCCGCTAGAGAAAATTCTTACCACAAAGTGAACAAATCGGTTTTTCATTGTTTTGATGATTGATTGGTGATGCTCTATTTTTTATTGTTGTGTGTATACATATATATATATATAGAGAGAGAGAGAGCATTTGAATTAGAATAGATATATGGTGTGCATAAATTCATATATATATATATATATATATATATATATATAATGCATACTCTTCTTCTTCCTTCATGTTTTGATCTTTTTTGTCTTATATTCCCTTAGCAAAGTCACGTGCAGTGCACATGGGGTAACTTTCCGTTTAAAATGTTAACCCGTCAGCGAAAAGTGGTGGAGTGCAACAAAAATGATAGTTGGTAGCAAAAATTGCTAATTCTAGTAATTGAGATGGCGAAGTGCAATTACCCTTATAGTTGAGGGTGGTAAAATGCAATTTACCCAAATAATAATAACACATTAAATATTGGTTCTATTCGTTAATTTAAATGGTACTACCTCAGTTTAAAAATAAAAATATAACTTCCAAGATATTACACTAGGTGATGAGGAGAATCTACCTCTCTCTCACCTTTCTCTCTCTTCGCACGTCAATGCTTATTTAGTACTCCCCCAATTAACTAACCCCTGCCCCCTGACCCCACACAAATATGACCTGTAAAATTTTTGATTCGAGTGAAGTGCATCAGCAAATACTTGTACAAGTTATTCAGAAGTGCCGCTTTTATTACGAGGAATTTTCAGCTTGAACCATTGCGTAGGTTCTTGGGGACAAGGGGGTCAAATATATATACAGTATAAATAAAATCTTGAGGTCATTGTAAGGTTTTTAAAGTTTTCGGGGTCTTTTTCTAATAAATAAGGGCTAAAAACTTAAAGAAAAAAAGGGGGCCATATGTTGCAAACAGCTTGCCAATCAAATTCTTCCTCTTTTACACAAAGAGTCAAAATCACTTTTGCTTTTACAAAATACAAAGTTACAAACCCTCCTGGCTCCTTCGTTCTGAAACTCCACGGATCACTGCCGCTCTCATTCTGCGTCTATGCGTTGCATTGCACTGTTGCTGAATTATTTTTCCCTTTTCTCAAATCTCACCATCTCAAGGTTAGTTTAAATATTTAATACAAACAACTCTTATTTTTTCTCTTGATGAGTTTATGCATAAATTATTGTTTAATGCTCTATATTGTTGGTTGTTGGATTTTTTATGCTATATCTAGATTGTTCTTGGTTGTTTGATCTTTGAATATTTGATTTAATACCTTAATAACGTTAGCCCTAATTTAATTAAATTTATCCCTAATTTAAGTTAGCACTAATTTTATTTAGACACGTATATAGTGTAATGAACTAAAATTGATTTGTGGTGTTCAAATTTGGAACAGTGGTAATGGGTATATTTTTGATAAAGAGGAAGAGAGTTGTTGAACAATCTAGTTCTCAACCCGAAGTCCAATCCTCTTTAAACCCAGAGTCAAATAATGTACAAGTTAGATCTTCCACTCAATCCAAAGTCGAATCCTCTAAAAATGCGGGGTCTGTTGGAAGGGATGTCAATATAGATGAACTCAAATTTGATCATGCTTTAAAGAGAAACATTTATGACTACGACCCTAAGCAAATAGAGCAGGTTTGACGAGCATATTTTCAAAGGGGTCCTTGTCAACCCAAAAACCACGACTTCCCTCAAACATTATTTGTTAATGTTAAATGTTGATTTAATCCTAGGTGGTTTATTGAATATGAAAGATATATGGTTAGTATAGTATAAAGGAGGACGCGGTTTATTGAAGATAATGGTGCATATGATAGCCAAAGAGGTCAAGCAAATGATTTGAAGCTTCTTTTGCAAAGCTTTGAGTTTGTATTTATTTTACACATGATGAAATCAATCTTGAGAATCACTTATAACTTGTCACAAGCACTACAGAGGAAGAATCAAGATATTTTTAATTCACGGCTTTTGTTAGAGCATCAATGAACTAGTTACAAAAAATGAGAGATATTGGGTGGGAGTCTCTGTTCCCTGTTGTCTCTTCATTTTGTATACACCATGAAGTAGACATTTCGAATATGGAAAACTTGTGTTTATTATGCTGGAGAACACGTTGAAATACTAAAGAAATGACAAATCTTCATTACTATCGTGTTGACTTGTTTTATACTGTGATAGATTTGCAACTTTATGATTTGAATAGCTGTTTTGATGAGGTAAATATGGAGTTATTGTTGTTGTTGTTGCTGCTGCTTATATATATATGGCATGCTTTGATCTATATAATTCATTCACTATTTTTGATTCTTAAAATTTAATTAGGTTTAAGTTATACCCTTCTGATTTTTCATCAATAAATATAATTCTACTTGAGGATCAACTAGAAAACTATATAGAGGATGTAAGGTCTAAGGAGACTTTTGTAATTTAACAGGGATTAGTGTGCTTGCTTAAAAAATGCTTGAGAGCGGTAAGCATATTGGTTATCCATTCGTGTTTTTTCTCATGAAATGAGCTTTACTCTTACCTATCAGAATAGCAAGTGTTGTGAGAACATTTTTAGCAGTTAAGATAATGAAGAATGCACTATGTAATATAATGTGAGATGAATTTATAAATGATTGTTTAGTGATGTACATTGAACAATACATTTTTTAGCAAAATTAAGACTGAAGACGTCTTCTAATATTTTAACAAAATAAAACCTTGTAGTACGTTTCTTTATTGTAATAACTAATTGTAGTTAATATTTTTGTTGGATTGTATGAGACTTATAATATTGTATTTGAGTTAAAAAGTTTGCTTTATTATTAATTTAATTTTTCTCGTCTTGTTTTAGTTGGATCAGGAAAAAAAAAACTATTGTAGTACCGCAAACTCTAACCCCCCCCCCCCCCCCCCCCAATCTCGATCATAATCCTTGTTTCACAACTGGCTTGAACATGCCACTAGTTTCTAGGGCTGGCCCTGGGCATAGGCGGCCAAGGTCGTTGCTCAGGGCCCTTAATATCATTGGACCATTATATATATATATATATATATATTATATGTTACTGTAGTCAAAATGAATTTTACATTAATTAAACAATAGTATATTATGTCTTGTTAGTCCAGTACTGGTTTATGTCTCAAGTTGGGATGGTTTTCTATTTTCCCACCAATTAAGATAAGGCTCCCGGCACAATGGCACATTTTGAATAAGTTATGACGTTAGACTTTACTTCTTTTTAAATACTAAAAGCCTAAGTTTTCAATTACTTATGCACTAAATAAAACATCACCAATTAAAATAAGGTTATTTGTAGTGGCACGTCAATTATTTAATTAGAATACATTTTAAGTAAGTTAAACTTATATTTTGCTACTTATTATAAGTACACATCCTAATAAAAAGTCTACACTTCACAAATGATTGTGTAGCAAGGCATGCTAATTTTTTTAATTTGGCACATCCCATTTTGATCAATAAACTTATTTTTTACACTCGAGTACGTTTATCCATTAAAAGCACTTCCATACAAAAGAAAAAAAAATTAGTTTTGATTTCTCTTCATATCCACAATATATCTTCTTCGATCTTCACTAGGTGTTCAATTTACTGAACAAACTTGGCCATTAATTAAAGAAGTGCTTTATTACGTACACACTACTTGACTTACATCTCTAAAAAAAGAAAGTTGAAGAAAGTATTTTTGTGTAAGAGGCAACTAGCTACACCTCCAACAAGTGTAGGTTTGTTGTAAATGATACAATGACAAATATAATTTTTTTACACAGGTTCTCCATTAAATTTTTTAATTGTTTAAGGCCACCATATATTATAGCTTATGATTAGAAGAATTACATTTGTTGTAAGAAAATTAATATTAAATAGATTATAGATTTGATATATATAGATATATATATTTGTGAAAAAGAATATTTTTACCTAAATTTTCCTTATAGGTAGCAAAAATTATTTTTAACCTAAAAGGATGGGCTATAATTAAAAAAAAAAAGTAAACAGCCCATTTGGCCACTAAAATTTCGGTTTTGTACCACTTTGCCCACTCAACTTTAAAACGAACCACTTTAACCATCAAAGTTTTCAGCGAGAACCATATTACCCATTCCGTCCAAATGAGGTGTTAAAAGTGACGGAATTAAGCCATGTGCCCAGCACATGACCTCATTTAAGGGCAAAACGGTCATTTTACACCAAATATATACCATCACTACCACCTCGCCGGAATCTCTACCATCACTACCACCTCGCCGGAATCTCTCACTGTTGATATCTCTACACAAGTTTAAAGTCTTCATGCCGAGGTTTAAGAACTCTAAATTAGACAAAACAGATGGATGATTTGGTGTGTGTATTTATATATAGTGAAAATTAATAAATGGGTATGGAGACAGATGAGGTGGTGGAAAAACGTGTTCTACACCCAAATACAAAGGTGCTCAAATTCCGGCACCATCTGTGTGTCCCTCGCTGCCAAAGAAAAAGCCTTACTCTCATATAAGAGGAGGAAAGAAGAAGCCACTGGACAATCTCCCACAAAAATCCTTTTTCAGTTCCCCAATCAGGAGGTATGTTAACCCTAGATCGCTAATCTCAATGCTCATGGAACCTCCTCAATCATCACCATCAATGAATTCCAATCATCACCATGCCGTCGTCCTCGTATTCTCCTTTCTTGAATGGATTGCTTGACTTAGAGCACCGGGTTGCAATTTCCCTTAATTCTCAATATGTAATGGTAACCGAATTTTGTCTACAGTTTCTTTTAATTCTTAATATATAGTGATATATGGTAATAGCATTCAATATGATTTTTTTTATTTTTCTGTTTATCAACTGCATATCAAGTCATGAGGTTTTTTTTTTGTTTTTGTGCCCATTCCGTACAAAATCCAAATGGTCACCTTGTGAAGAAGAAGATTGGTGGCAAATGACCATTTTGCCCCTAAATGAGGTCATGTGCTAGGCACGTGGCTTAATTCCGTCACTTTTAACACCTCATTTGGACGGAATGGGCAATTTGGTACTCACTAGAAAGTTTGATGGTTAAAGTGGTTCGTTTTAAAGTTGAGTGGGCAAAATGGCACAAAACCAAAAGTTCAGTGGCCAAATAGGCTGTTTACTCTTAAAAAAATGGATGCTCATTTACATTATCCCTAAAACGACTCTACACTAAATCAAAATCAAGCATAACATCCATTCAAGAAAATACATGTATATACAAAAATAAAAAAATTGTTTGCTAAAAAAATATACATGAATATATAAAAATCTGCCAAGGGTCCCTCTTAACTCAGGGTCGGCCCTCCTAGTTTTGATCACAAGAAAAGGTATATTTTAGTTCATTAATTGTGAATAAGCCACCCAAAAATATCTTGCCACCGTCGTCTCTAGTAAAACACTCCATATCCTTTTAGGTCTTCAATTGTCGAAATTTGGTGATTAGGGATTTATATGACAGAACTCTTGTTTTAATGGCAGAGTTTGTATTTCAAGTTATTTATTATACAAAGGTAAGCGCGATAGGTCTAATTAATGAGTGACGCAACGAAAATGTCGCGTTGCGTTAACCCAAGTGCAGGCCTTTCAAGTTATTATATAGTCTCAGTAAGTGCAAGTGTCGGTCTATAGGGATGGTTGGAAAGAAGCAGAATATATCACAGGTTAAAGGATTTTTTGATTTTGTAAAGTGTTTGATTTCAAATAAAACATAAATAAAAAGACGTTGTAAAAATGCTAAGAAAGTATTAAGGCAATTGGAAGTTGTTTGCAAAACTCAACCAAGTGTGAATTTTCCTATCTCGTAGTAAAAGGTGCATAGCTAGGCAACTTATTCCTGTATAAAGTTAAATCGAGATATTGATAAGAAATTCATCAAAAATAGTTTCAACAAAAAGCAAATATTTGAGAACTCATGGTTAAAATAATTGATAAATATATAATGAATCTTTATAATGGGGTGAAATGTCGAAGTCTATAGCATAAACTCGTAATCTCATCGAACATAACTTAAATAAGACAATAATCAGTGCAAACACCACATATAGTGTATAAGGCACTCACTATATCATTAAGTATATCAAAGATAAGCATCACAAGTTCATATCATTTTTAACGGTCTTCAAGAACTCATTATAATTTATAAAATAGATGAAAAATCCTTAGAAGGAAAGGTTACAAGCTTTTGAGAAATAAAAAAGTTTATTATATTTTCATTTGTTCTTAAGAACTAGACATATATGCCATAGAAAGTCTAACGACTACATGAAAATATCTTGTAAGCTTGTAAAATGATTAATTAGAAGAGGAAGAAATATTCATAATTATTTATCAACATTATACATGGATTAAGGTTAAAATCACTCGAAATTACATCACAAATTTCTTCTATGACCATAGCAAATAGCCTACTGCATAATATTGTAAAAACAAAGATTATAGAAGAAAACATCATTCTTATATAATAGTATATTTACAAGATGAAAGGGAAAGTACAAGATGAGTTCTCAATTATTTTCTCTCATTGGTCTCAAAATATCTAGCTAACTTTACAAACAAGATAAAGCAATATATAAATACAAGAATCACAAAATATCTAAACAAATATTCAAAATAGTTCAAATCCACAAATTAGCCCAAAAGTAATGTGAAAACAAAAAATTAGGGCACTCTAATCGATCAGAGCTCTTAACAAAAATCTCTGGACAAGTCTGATCTATTAGAGGCGATGACAGTTTGGGCATTCTTTGAAGGTTCGATCTTCGTTCCACCGATCCAATTCATGCTCAACCAAATCTGAATACCTAAATACATAAATATACTACAAAAATGCCTTTTTCCAGCAATGTTAAATACAACAAATGCTAAAGAATTAATCCGAAGATAATTTGGGAATATCAAAAAGTTAATGTAATAAACATGTCAAAGCACTCTATAAAAAAGTATAAGAATAAAAAATATTATGCATTTATCAATAAGGTCAACGAATCTTTTGTTATGTTGAATCTCACGTTAAGAGAGTATAAGTGTCTCCCAATTTTCAACCCATTCTATATCATATATATCCTATGTATCCTCACTTACTAAAGTTTCCCCACTAGGACAATGGCCATGATTTGATTCCAGATCTAATGACTACAAAGTGGTGAGAATTGTTTGTCTAGTTGATACTCTTCACAACCGCCAGCTTCTTTGTCATAGTCCAAATCTACACTTTTAGGAACAATTCATGAAAATAAATATATGTTGTTGTATTGGCTCACATAAGTTTTGTTTAATGTTAAAAATAGTGTTCAATTAAAAACTACTAAAATTGAATTGAAACTATTAATTTAAGACAAATATAATAATAGGGGGTCTCGGACTTATCATTCCACCATTAGATTCGGAGAATTCATTTTACACACACTACAAGAAAAAGGCCCTTCTACGACACATTTTCAACGACATCTGCTTTAAAATTGTTGTTAAATGTGTACAAAGACGACAATTTCAACATAAATGTCATGAAAAAATCTTAACCACGGGAACCCACGACAATAAATTTTAAGCCGAGGTGAAAGGTATTTTTTCGACGACAAATCACAATTGTCGTTAAACTTTCGACGACAATTTCTATAAAATTGTCGTGGAATTCAATACAACGACACATGTTTCTTTGTCGTTGAAATATTTTTTATTAGACGACAACCAAAAGTATGTCGTCAAATATAGTGAGTTTTCTCGGGTTTCTTTCACGCTATCAATTAATTTTTTTGGCCTCTTACCGCGTTTTATTTAAGAAAAAAAATAATTGGGGATATTTTCTCTCACCATTTCACAAAGTGTGTTTCCTCTTTCTCCATCTCACAAATCGTGATTCCTCTTTCTCCATCTCACAAAGCCTAAATCAATGTTCTCTCTCTTTCCATCTCACTGAGCCTCCATCTCTCCATATCATCCATCACCCCAACGTATATTTTCTCTCTCTCCATCTCATCTTCTTCCTAAGTTTCATCTCTAATCTCATTTTCGCAAGTTTAGTCCATGTATCACTTTTCATTCTCTCCCTCTCTCTCTCTATGTATATATATATATGTCCCTATAGATATACGCATATGTACTTTTGAATGCGAGTGTTATTTGTTTGAATCTTTGGGGGTTATTATTATTTTTTTCTATGGGCTGGGGATTAATCTTCAAATTTCTACTATTCTAATTCTAGGGTTTTTATTTTTTCTTAGCTTTGTTGTGATTATGTATTTTTTCTAGAATGTGAGTTGCAATTTGGGTTGAATCTGAAAAATTTAGGGTTTGATAAAAGGGTTTATGTGGGTGTGATTGAATCATATTGTTTTTGATAAATGGGTTAGTTTGGGGGTTTTTTTGGAAGGGGAAGATGGACATCATTCAAAAAAAATGCAACTAATCCAATTTTTTTCAACACACTGATAATTTTTATTAATTTGTTAAGAATTTGTTGCTAAATTAGCTATATTTTCTTAGAACTTGTAGTGATCTTTCCTAGCACGGACTTCTCCATGCGATCGCCTCTTTCAGGTACCCTTCCTATTTTCCTCCTGCATTTTAGTATAAAAATACTCTCATAGATTAAAATTTAGAAGCCTTTGATAATGGCAAGTAGTTCATAAGGTCCAGCTTATCATTTGATCTGATGTATAGGAGTAATAATTTAATTCCAACATTTTGATAAGTGATACATATATATTATAAAGTTTATATTAGGGATGGCAATAAAACACACCATGTTATGTTTTTTACCCAACTTGACCCGAATGGGGCGGGTTCGTGGCGGTTTTTTTAACACCGAAACGAGTACGAGTTTGCTCAAAAGTAACCCATTTGACTCGTCTCACCCCCAAATATAGCATTTTCTTCCGTAAATACACTTATAATATAGTACAATTACCACAGGTCGGGCGGGTCAAGGCGGTGCGGGGCGGGACGGGACAAATATTAGTTTATACGTATACTATTCCAGGTGGGTTTGGGTTTTAAAAAATAAAGCCCGCATCGTGTCGGGTCGGTCGAGTTTATACGCTAGTCGAGTTCGGGTTTGGCCAAACCCGACCCATTGCCATCCCTAGTTTATATGAAATTATTGGAATTAGATAATTGTTTCATGATATGTTGGTTGATATGTATAGTGTTGAACTTGCAATTAATAAGTGAGTTAGATTATACTGTTATCTTAGTGTAATTATTTTTTTCTTTTTTGGATTGGATTGGAGCCCACTCCTAAGGTTGTTAGAACTCCAGCACTTCTTACTACTTCCATCACTATATATATGCCTTAGACAATACTACCACGTGGATATAACTAAATTATATAATATATAACTTACTTGTTTATTTCCTTTTCCTTGAAAATACCTTTTTAGCTAGATTTTACACTACTTTTGGAGAAGCTTGTATTGGGGATGTTGCTTGGTACTTAATTTTAGTAGGCGCTTGGTACTTTGGTTGCTTAATTGATCCGAGTTTTGCCTTGTTGCACAATATTTTTTAGTGTGTTTATAGGATTAAATTGCTGCTAATTTGGGGTAATATTGGCTGATGTTTGAACTCAATTTAGGATATGCTTCAATTAAATTCAGTGCTATGTTTTTGCTGCATTATTAAGCTGAACTGACGAGGTACTTTTAAAGGGAAAATTTGATTTTCTTGCCTACTTTGTAGGTCTATTTTAGTGCTGAATTAGTGAGCTATTTTCATAGGGATGAATTGGTCAGCCTTTTGGATTGGTTGTAGTGCATTTTTTTAGCACGTTGATATATTTTTTTTGCATGTAGACGATGAACATCATTTTATATAACCTTTTTTCCTTGTTTGCCATCATTGAGTTCATGGTATTTGTGAATCATGATGGTTGGGCCATTAGATTCACCGGAACATGACTTTTCTAAGGAATTCTTAACCTTAATTAATTTTACTTGTAGTGATAAAGATATAATAACTAGAATAAATTTCTTAAATTTTGGACAGAGAATATTCTAAAAACTAGATTTGGACTTTTTATGTTGGTTTTTTTAAAAAGAGGTTGTTAATGCATAAGGAAATTGTTGGATAAAAGCAACAAATTAATGCTAGTGGTGCTAATGTAGTGGTAGATATATGGAAAGGACATGCTTAAACATCATATGCAATACCCTCTTTTGGTAAAGATAAACTAAAGTAAGGTAATTAAATGTATATGTTTAAATATTCGAATTGAAACCGAAGGCTCTCTCAGTGACTTTATCCTTAGTGAATGGCCATTTGCGAAAGAGAGGGCCTCCATATAAATATATATATATATATATATATAACTTGATTCCACACACCCACTTTATGTTTTCATGATTGTATTTTAGTTTATTCTTGAATCTCGAATATATATGCTGCTAATTCAGCTAACGTTTGGTTACTAGGACTATCCGTCACGTAATACTCCAAAATCAGTGAATATTCTCCGAATTAATTGCTTGAGTTCGATAATCCTCAAACAAATATCAGAAAAAGAAAAAGATTAAACTTTTTGGATGGAAATTATTTCGTTTTAGCATTGATATATAAAGTTAAAGATTCTTTTCACCAAGATGGTTTTTAATGGGGTTTTTGGTGATTAGTTAAACTTGTATCTAATGTTATACTACCATGAAACAATAATAATGAACGTGTAGCTATAGTTGTAGCTCATGATTATGCGACATTTAAGTTGTGAACCTACCATTTACCTAATACCACACATGGCTGCACCAATTAACATTCTTTGGGTATACTTTCACATTAAATAGTTATTTTGTAGGAGTTAATGATCAGTCAACTTGGGGTTGTATCACCCCCAAAAGTTTATTCTTCCATTGTTGTTATTGTTCTTTTTTATCATTCTTTGGGTATACTTTCATATTAAATAGTTATTTTGTAGGAGTTAATGATCAATCAACTTGAGGTTGTATCACCCCCAAAAGTTTGTTCTTCCATTGTTGTCGTTCATCTTCTTTATTATTATTATTATTATTATTATTATTATTATTATTAGTACTATTATTCTCATTATTAACTAACCAATCATTGTATTTAGATTAGGTGATGATTTTGGTGTTTATTAAATTACTTGTGAAAAACTTTCATTAATTTCAGTTTTCACTTATAGATACATATATCTTGTGCCAAAACCATTATAGTGAAAGTAAGACAGTAATACCATTGGTATAGATTAAGTTATTATGAAGGGATTTGTTGTACTTCCGATTTAGATATTTCCCACCTCGTCTCAAATTACTAGACTCACTTTGAATTTTTCACTTCTAAATGAATTAATAATTTACTCATATTTTCTTATTCCGTATTGATTGTTTGTAATGATCCAGGTTAATTCTACTCCCGCTCTACTCAAAGTTGATCGTGACGTGGTCAATTTGAAGGAAAAATCTTTCTGATAACAATCATCTCTCGCAAAAAGTTAAAGGGTAATTAATGTTTAAGTACATAAATGATAGTGTCATAAACTTGCATGACTTTTATTTGATGCGTACAAATTTGAATAAATATAGTTTGTGAATTTATCCATAATTTTTCACAAAGAAATTTTTTATCCGATATAAATGAAAAATACTTTTATCTTTATTTTAAACTTGGTTGGAATATATTTCGTGCAAAATCAAATGGGCCATGATATTTTTGGAAGCCTGTCGCAGTTCATCTTTGGATTCAAAACCTATGTATACTTTTTAGTAATTTGTCTAAGTTTGGCTTATTATTGTTTTTTTATTTTTTTCATTTTGCATTAGTTTAAACAGTCTAGAAGTTAGTTTGTGGACTATTGAAGATGGAGAAAGATTGGTTGTAATTTCAAAGGTTCTTTTCCAATTGTATCTACAAATATAACGCGCCATTTAATCAATTCCAAAAGTTTTTGAATATATATGTTATTTGTAGATTTACGAAGGAGTACCAGGATGGAACAAACATGTTTATTGAGTTTGCAAAGAAAAATGCAAGAAATCTAGATATGATTATATGTCTTTGCAAAGTATGTAAAAACCTCCGCCAACAAGGCATTGAGAAACTTTATGAACACTTGATCATTAATGGATTTGATCCGACATATGAAAAATGGGTTCTTCATGGGGAACACTCGGGTACGTCTGTGCAAGGTGATGCCAATGAAATGCCATATTTACATAGGTTGTATAGAGATGCTTATATTCACGATATTGAAATCACTGAGGATATGTTCGAAAGGGGGGACGAAAATTTTAGGGAAAAACTAGAAGAAGCTGAAACTCCATTATACCTAGGCTGTACAAAGTATACGAAGATGTCAGCAATTGTAGCCTTATATAAACATAAAACTATTAATGGGTTGTCTGATAAAGGATTTAATGAACTACTTGAGATCATTAAGGATATGTTGCCCGATTTTAACCCTCTTCCCATCTCTTTATATACAATAAAAAAGTTTCTTAAGGAATTTGATTTAGGCTATAAGAAGATAGATTCATGTATAAATGATTGTTGTTTGTTTAAAAAAGAGTATGCAAAAATGGATATATGTCCTAAATGTGACTCCTCACGATGGAAAGTAAATGAACGTACTAAGAAGGTTCGAACAGGAGTCTCTGCTAAAGTTTTACGCTACTTCCCTATAATACCAAGATTTCGAAGGTTGTTCAAGTCATCAGAGAAAGCTGAACTTTTGCGTCGGCATTCAACTCATATAAGCCAAGATGGCAAGATGCGACATCCAGTTGATTCATTAGCATGGGATACCATTAACAAAAAATGGCCATAATTTGCATCAGATCCAAGAAATCTTAGACTTGGGCTCGCAACAGATGGGTTTAATCCTTTCAACAACCTTAGTATGAGCTATAGTAGTTGTCTTGTAATATTAAATGTATACAATCTTCCCCCATGGTTATGCATGTCACAAGAAAACTTAATGTTGACATTACTTATACCGGGTCCAAAGCAACCGGGAAATGACATAGATATCTATCTACAACCTCTTATAGATGATCTATTAGAGCTTTGGACAAATGGGGTAGAGATGTATGATGCGCACAGTCAATCCATGTTCAATTTGAACGCTATTTTGTTGTGGACGATAAATGATTTTCCAGCATATGACAATTTAGCTAGATGTACAACAAAGGGGGAATTTGCTTGTCCCATTTGTGGTCCTAATACATGCTCCTAATGGTTAAAAAAAAGTACCACAACAGTGTATATGGGTCATAGACAGTTTCTTCCTATGAAGCATTCTTGGTGAGATAAGACGAAGAGTTGGTTTGACGGAATAGAAGAAATGAGAAGGCCCCCAAAAGCTTTGAATTCAAAGGACATTTTAAATGCCTTGAAGGATGTCCAGAATGACTTTGGTAAATGTAAAAAGCGTAAGAGGAGTAAAGTACTTTGGAAAAAGAAGTCAATATTTTTTGATCTACCATATTGGGCAGTAAGTCTATCTCAACCTTGGGTTTTCTTTGGCTTTAAATTTTCATTTTCTAGTTAAAAATTAATTAATCCTCTTATTTTCTATTCTCTAATTTAGGCATTGGATTTATGTCACAATTTGGACGTGATGCACATCGAAAAAAATATATGTGAGAGCCTTATTGCAACACTATTTTCTTTCAAGGGAAAGTCTAAGGACGGACTTGATTCTTGTAGAGACTTAGAAGAAATGGGTATTAGGAAGGAATTACATCCTCAGCCTAACGGAAATAGATTTTACCTACCTCCTGCACCCTATACACTCTCAAAGAAAGAAAAGAAAATTATGTGTCAAAGGCTAGTTGATTTGAAGTTACCTGATGGTTACAGCTAAAATATTAGTCGTTGTATTTTATTAGAAGATTGTAGGTTTGTTGGCCTAAATTCCCATGATTATCATGTTCTAATGCAACAATTGTTGGCAGTGGCTCTACGAAGTCTATTACCAAAAGGGCCAAGAGAAGTGATTTTTCGTTTATGTTCATTTTTCAACCATTTATGTCAAAGAGTTATTGATAAAAGTAAAATGGAAATACTGGAGGATGATATTGCGGAGATATTATGCATATTGGAGAGGTACTTCCCTCCTTCTTTCTTTGATATTATGATTCACTTGCCAATACACTTGGCACGAGAAGCTCGACTATGTGGACCGGTTCAATTTCGTTGGATGTACCCATTTGAAAGGTAATCTTGAACTAAATTAATTATAGTTTTAAATCTTAATATCATATAAACCCAAAGGGATAATCGTGTTCCTTTACCATTTTTACACATTAGGTATATGAAAGTACTCAAGGGTTATGTTAGGAATCGTGCAAGACCTGAGGGGTGCATAGCAGAATGTTATTTGGCAGATGAGTGCATTAGATTTTGTAGCATGTACTTGAAAAAAGTGGTTGACATAGGTGTGGTACAATCTCGAAATGAGGAGGTTTAAAGACGAGACCATACTAGAAGGTCGCCCTATCTCTAAAGGGAAACCGCTGACATTATCGGACGATATGTTAAAGATTGCTCATCGCTACGTTCTATTCAATAATTCTGAAGTCCATCCATATATTAAGTGAGTTCATTTATATTGATCGTGCTAAATCTACTTTTATAGCTAATATAATTATTAACATGGATTTTTTCTAATTTTAGTATGCATTTGGACGAATTAAAGCAATCAAATTGGAGTCTTTCACGAGATGATGCATTGCTGCAAAAAATACATATAGAAACATTTCCTTCTTGCTTATCAAACAAGGTTCACCATAGTTTTCATTCTTTGTTTTGAGAGTGATATGTTACTTTTGTATAAAACATGCATATAATTAATTTATGACTTCTTAGCAGATTAAGGAGCAGTTGAGCATGAGTGATGTGTCAATGACCCTAAAGTGGATTACAACTGAGCCAAGGCGTTATGCAATGTCCTATTCTGGCTACATTATAAACGGAAAACGATTTCACACCGACGACGTTGAAAAGTCCACGCAGGATAGTGGTGTTTTTCTTGAAGCAGAAACTATTTGTAGATCCAGCGCAAGGGACACCGCTCATATTGTTGCGAATGTCTCATATCATGGGGTTATAAAAGATATTATTTTATTAGATTTCCATCGATTCAGATTGCCTATTTTTCAATGTGATTGGGCCAATATTGCGACTGGTGTAAAAGTTGAAGATGGTTTCACTTTGGTTAACCTCCACCAAGGACAAAATCAATTAAAAAAGATCCTTTCATTCTCGCGTCACAGGCAAAGCAAGTATTTTATTCTAGAGAAAGTGGTAAATCAAATTGGTATGTAGTTCTAAAAGCACCGCCGAGAGGATTTCACAAGTTGGAGGCATATGACGAAAGTGCATATACATCATATGCTCCGATTGATGTATCTCAACTTGAAAATAATAATGAGAAGGATAAAGATGAACCGTATGTGAGGAAAGATTGTGAGGGCATGTTATGTGAATGAAAATATTTTGACGTATTTTGTTAATTTGTTTAGTTGCCTTTTGCTACTTAAATACTTTTTTGAAGTTTGTAAACTAATGCATTAAATTTTTAGGGCATTTGTTATTTCCATTGAGTATATAATAAGATATATTTCAATTTGTAATGGTCACTTATGCATGCATGAATATCTTCTTTGTGTACATGTCATGTTTAATTTCTTGTTTTAAACCGTTCCATCTACGTTGTGGTTTAGAAGTTTGGTGAAATGTCTCGTCATAATACTCAAGAAGTAAGAGCGTCACATTATTATTTTTTTTAATTGATGATAAATGTCCTAATTTCTTTTTTTGTTTTACATATATGCTGGATATCCATATCTATTAAATATTATAAATAGGTCACTGGAGGTAAGAGAACAATTCAATCTATTTCTGGCGCTACGAGAAATGACGACAATGGGGTAAGAATATCAAATTAAGGCTCTAGCTCACCTAGAACAGAAGAGGTACCTGAATCATCATCTTCAAAAAAGGGGAAAAAGAAAGCGAGGGGGCCATCTAGGTTGAATGTAATTGCTGTAGGAGAAAAAGGCCGACCAACTTTAAAGTTCAATGACTTAGGCAGTCAATTGCAAAAGCATCTATTCATCTCAATACTGTAGTTGGAATTTTGGCACGAGAGTATGTGCCTATAACATACAAAAGTTGGGACAAGGTAGACATAGACATCAAGGATAGACTGTGGGAGTTTATTACGGTATATAATTTTGTATATTTTATATGTTGTTTCATTTTTTAATTATTTTATCATATTTAGTATATTTTATACGGGAGTTTGTTATTGCAAGTTTTGTATGAATTCATACATCGTTTGAAATTTGCAGCAAAGATTTAAAGTTGACGAGTATCGGAATAACCTAATTCTAGGAATGATAAGCTCAAAGTGGAGGGACTTTAAGTCAACACTGTCAGGAAAAATTTTAGCAATTGCTACGGGTCCATATATGACACGACATCACCTCCTACTCAAGCCTATTGATGTGAAGCCTAATGAATGGGAGGAATTTGTTAATGGACGATTGTCCCATAAGTTTAAAGTAAGTGAAATAAAATATACTTGGAAAAAGTTGCTTAAAGATGACGCGTACTTAAATCTTCCTTGTTGTGAATTACCTTTTCTTTTCATAGTTAATTAGTGACAAGCATAAAGCAGCTAGGGCAAAACAAATCCACCCTCACACAACGAGTTGCAAAGGCTATGCAATATTAACCGAAGAAATGGTATATTTGCCTTCTTAGATGTTGAATTTGTTTTTATTATCAATTCAGTTGTAATAATTATTGATAATATATCACGTACTCAATTTGTAGAAAGAGGAAAAGCAATTGAATGTAGTTCATCGAGTTGATGTTTGGCTAAAAGGACATACAAGAAAGAACGGGAATCCCGTTAATGAAGCTGTTCAAGAAACAATGGTAATGAGAAAATCATTTTTTGTACTTTAATCTATATACTTTCGTAAGTTAAGAAGTGCTACATATATTTTTTTAATTTTATAAATGGTTTGTTTTGGTTTAGACGAAGATTAAGGAAATTCCACCAACTCAACACTTAATTTCAATTAGAGATGATGCATTAGCAAAGGTCCTTGGTCCTGAACGTCCTGGTCGAGTGCGAGGTCTTGGATTTGGGGTAACACCTACAAAGGTAGATGCAGTAGTACAAAGTAATGGAAGGGTAGCTGCTCTTGAAAATCAATTAAAATAATTTATGGAATGGAGAATACAAATGGAAGCTCTCTTGTCACAAGGGAATAGAGCAAATATGGTAATAAATGAAGCTTATTAGCAACTTGTTTTAAGACATACAAATTTTTATATTTATATGGTTTTATAAAGTGTGATACATTTACATTCTTTGTAGGATCAGTTTGGAGGTCGTGAGGACGTAGCATATAATTCTGCACCTACCTCGCAGGTTGTTTTCTATATATTAAATCATGTAATATTACCACAACATCTACAAGAATATTTGCTAAAGTTAATAATTGGTTTCTTCATTTACTTGTTAGTCTAATCAAGCTAGTACATTCGTGCTGAGTACTCATAATCTAGCTAATGCTTCATGCAAACTTTTACATTGGGTGGGAACTGGAGAAGTGGTGGCCAATGCAAAAATTGAATCTATAGATCAACAATCTTTAGTACACCATCAAATACTTGGACCAGATTGCTATAAAGTTTGGGTTCTTAAAACTTTAGTGCCTAACATGATGGTGTATCGATACTCTGATGTGTTCTCTACACTTGATGATGCAAAAGGCAGTACCATTGCTTGGCCGCATAGATACATCAAATTTGATTAGTGCAGGTGCGTTATCTTTAGTTTCATTTTGAAGTTTTAAATGCCTTAGGCCAATTTAAACCACCTCCATTTTCAAACAAAATTTTTGTTTGACTTGTTTTGGTACTACTTTAATTTGTTTGGCTTGAATTATTGTGGTATTAGTTTTGTTTGGCTTGTGGTATTGGGGTGAACTTTGTTCTTAATATTATTTTGAGGAGATATTTGCAGCATTATGTTTATTTTAGGAAACATATTATGGACTATTACCTCCTCAATTGGCTATAATGTTTATGTTGCCATTACTTAGTTTTAATTTTTCTTAATATAATTTATTGACTATGACTATTAATTTTGATTCCATAAAAAAGAATTGTTATATGGATCACATTTTCCATATTTCTAACTACACTAGCTATACTCTATTGTACTTCAGGTATTGGGTAAAGATGAAGGATGGTTAAGAAATATTCAACCAATATGAAGACTCTTCCTTGTTTTTTGGACTGCAGCAAATGAAGGCCTTTTATCGTTTTTTTTTTGTTTTTTGGGACTGCAGCGAATGAAGACTAGTTTTAAGGTTTAGGTCTATCTTCTTAATTGCTTTTTGGTGAATTATAATGAATGAAGACTAGTATTATGTTTTCTAGGTCTTTCTTTTTCATTGCTTTTTGGTGTAAGAAAAGTTATTTGTAAATATTCACATGAAGTTAATTTGCTTGTATGTTTTGGATACTAATGACAGTATATATTTTCAAATACAAATGCCTTACTTTATTAAATTTTACTTTTGTTGTTAGTTTTGTGTTTGCCTTCTAAATAAGTGGATTGTTTGATTTCATGTACTTTATAATAAAGATGTTCAATTTTAACTATATTAACAGGATTATTTTATTAATGATAGCAAACACTTTGTCATGAAAAGATTTTGATGACAAATGGTAGTTGTTGCGGTAAAGTATTCCACGACATGTAACATTTGTCATAGAACTAATGTTTTTAATGACACATCAAATTGTCGTGGAAATAACTTTCAATGACATGTATTCTTTGTCGTCAATAGGTATCTACGACAAGTACTATATGTCCTTGAATATCATCAAATTGTCATGGAAATAACTTTCAACGATATGTATTCTTTGTCGTCAATAGGTATCTACGACACGTACTATATGTCCTTGACTATGACATACTTTCTACGACACCCCCTCTCGACGACACCAGAAAAATGTCGTCGTAACGTTTTCACGACATATTTTATGTGTCGTTGAACTGTTTTTTTCTTGTAGTGACATGAAATTAACAATCACAAATTTTATGGAGTACATCATACTTTGTATGTTGCCATTTATGATCAATGCCTAGTTTCAATATAAGAGGGAAATTGGCTTGGAGATCAAGAGTGGTTAAGGTTACAAAGTCCATTGTTTAAAAACAAGGTATTTGTTTGATATATATATATATATCATTAGTCGGTGCCTTCATGTATTGTAATGTTCCAAAATATCCCACATCGGTAGTGTAATGGGAAATTCCTTGGTATATATATGGGAACAATGAATATAACTTACAACTTAGGCTAGCCATTTTGGGGGAGAACTCGAGTGGTTACATATGGTATCAGAGTGGACTCAAGACCACTACCATGTGACATATTAATATTGTGGATCGGGTTTGTGGGGCTGACGGCGAGCTAAAATCTCTAGATGTGGCTAGTTATAGCCGAGATTGATTATGTATGATCTTAGCCTAATGAGGACGTCGGGGATTTAACTTGAAGAAATTGTAACGACCCAAAATATCCCACATTAGTAGTGTAATGGGAAGATCTTGGGTATATATATATGTGGGAATAATCACTGTAATTTACAACTTAGGCTAGCATTTTTGGGGAGAACCCCGGTGGTTACATATGGTATCAGAGCGGATCCATGACCACTACCACGTGAGGTGCGGATCTTGTGGATCGGGTTTGTGCAGCTGACAACGCCCGAAATCGCTGGATGCGGCTAGCCAAAGTCAAGATTATTTGTATGTGACCCTAACCTGACGAAGATGTTAGAGATTTAATGGTGGGAGATTGTAACGACCCAAAATATCCCACATCGGTAGTGTAAAGGGAACTTCCTTGGTCTATATGTGGGAACTACCTTGGTCTATATGTGGGAACAATGAACCTAACTTACAACTTAAGCTAGTCATTTAGGGGGAGAACCCGGATAATTACAGGTTTGCTCATAAAGATCAACTTTGATGTTGGTATTTTTAGGGTGCGAAATTGTATTGGTGTTGTGGTTCAAGGCACAGATCAAGGGGACTCTTTTGTCCGGGTTTGCATAGCAAACTCCTTTATTTTTTAATCCCTTATGGCCGAAGCCTTTGCTCTGTGATGGGCTTTCTCGCATTCAAATTGAAGATGATTTGCCTTTCAGTAATTAAGGTGGCCCAATATGGTAGTGGGCAATTTCCTACATGAATTTATTAGTTTCAGACGCCAGAAATTGCTTGCGGATTATGATGAATGGAAAGCTACTTTCATTAAGAGAGAAAGAAATGCGGTTGCTCAGAACCGAGCTTCCTTTGTGTGAACACCTCATTTTGCGACCCCCGCAAAAATCCTGATTTCCAAGAAATGAACAAGGATGCATGCATGAGCATTCTTAGATGTACACATAGTTTGTATATGTGATACAAGTCAAGGAAGAAAGCAGAAAGGACCCCGGATGAGAAGTTACAGAATTATCGAAAATTGCCGAAATCGAAAATCGTTAAAACTCCTGGAAACTGGTGAAAGGAGAGTTACACATTTCGGATCATCCTCAAACTTTGTGAGTTGTTAGACATTACCATAAGGAGTAGCATACTCGAAAATCAGCTCAATCTGACGGTCGGATCTCCAAAAATTTAGAAAATCATGAGTTTGTTTCGGGTGATCAAATGGAGGTCTTCTCGAAGTTAAAATGGTCTGAAGTTTGGTCAGTAGATAGGTCTTATCGTGGGGAAGAATTATTCAAAGTTCAGATTTGTCGGACATGGGATCCTCAAGAATCAATTTGTCTATCGTGCAATTCTAGTCGAAATATCCTTCGTAGCAAATTAAAATAAATATAGGCCTTCCCGAATTCTGATCAACCTCAAATTTGGATACAAGCTAGGAAACATTTTTAGGGAAAACATATCCAAAATTCATCATAATCCAACGTTTAGAAGTTCAGTTGTCGTGGTTGTTGTACGCAAGTACGTTTCCTATGCAAGAACAACCTCTTTGTACCAACCTGAGGAGACCGAGTCCTTCCCGAACTCCGATCGTCTTCAAATTTTTACAAGATCTAAAAGTCTTATATTTTAAATATATATCCAAAATTCATCATGATCCAATGGTGATAACTTGACTTTTCGTGCAAACAAGTGACCTTATCTACAACAAGTACCTTTTCTACGCGGAAACAAACTCTTCGTACCAATCAGAGCAAAAGGAAACATTCCCGAACTCTGATCGACCTAACATTTTTACATGATCTAGGAGACTTCTATTTTCAACACATATCCAAAAATCAGCATGATCCAACGGTGGGAAGGCTTCGCGATATGCTCCAAGAGTCCTAGTTGCAATCTCTTTTCTTGCTCTCCAAGTATTTTTTTCAACTATAAATAGACCCCCCCTCCATTCATATTTTTCATCAACAATTAAGGGTATTTAGTGGTACACACCAAGAGATCCTTATTCTCTCCCTCCAAGAGAGCTCAGGTATAATTTTCTCTCTTTTTTTTTATTTATCCATCAGTTTTATAATTTATATTATTGTTTGCATAATTTCTATCATTTGATAGCTTTTCAAAACCCCTTTTTCAAATTGTTTTCAAAACCAAAGGCGTATAATAAACCCTAATCCAATTCCAAAATAGTATTATTGCTTTCTTACTTTTTCAAAAGCCCGGATTAGCGGCATTGTTATACGAAAGAATCGATAATCGCTATATATTCAATCTAACTTATAGATTGCGGTGTATATGTGATGAATACTCGATGATGAGAGCACTAGTGCCATCTATACCGATTTAATCAATGGACTATGGTACACAATTGGTCAAGTCACCTCATATCATATCGAGTATAAGATTCCACATCGAATCAGTTTCCGAAAAGCCCAATGCTTTACAAAATCACTTGTTTCATTGCATCTATTATTATCAAACTCTCTTTTTCAAATCACACACACACACACTTATTTTTAAAATCATGGGCGAATAAGGAAACACATCGTTTTCATCCCAACCCCAAAATTCCGATTTCTAAGGCAAGCACGAAAAGCTGTAAAGTAATAGTAATAGCATGCAAGAATTGAATTATAACACACGCATATTCTACTTAAAAGACCGAAAGGGCGAATTGTGTGCCTAACACCTTCCCGATTCGTAACTTAATCCCCAAACCTTCGAATCAACTGGTTTCGCATACATTGTGTATAAGAGGATATTTAGTCCATAAATACGTCTCTTTTACACAAACCTTTTTTGTTTGTTTAGTAAAACAAACTGGCGACTCTTATTCTTTTCAAAACCGATTTTCAAAGTAACAACGGAATCGCCGCCCACGAGGACCCCCGGGCGTTGAGAACGCGAGTTCTCACAGTTGTGACTCTGCTGGGGATACTGAAGAGGATTAGACTCTAAACAAGAGTAAAATATGAGTGGATAATTATTTTTGTTTGCACGGTTTTTTTTTCGACCTTAGTTTTAGGATAACATAGATGCGATTTAGGTGGATACCCTAATTCCCTTTTTGTTTGTAATAATTATTTGAGGAAAATCTTTTCATAAATAAAAACTGAAAGTACTCGAACAAATCCTAAAGCGCTTATCATAATGTACCCCTATAATTATTATTTTGCACGCACCCACTATCATCATGCATTATCGTGAGTATGAATTTACCCTATCAACCTCGGGACCAAAGTCGTGACTAGGCCGTGGACTTGCGGGTCTACACTAGCCAAAAGCGCATGGGACCACTCTCATTGGCCAAGTACCAAACTGAGGTATATCGAGTGACGAGAACACTCACGTACCCAGAATGTATATCAAAAGGTCCTTGCACGTACTCTCCCTTGGGGTATATAGCAAGACCTAGCCAAATAGGAGGGAGCCTTAAACCTTACCCTTTTAAACCATGATTGCATATAGGATGCCTCAGCCTAGTACACATAAATTTTTGCATGTTTTCTTGACCATCAGTCGTGAGATTAGTGAACAAAAGGCCATGTCATACATACCACTCTTGGTTTGGCAAGTACGGCCGAAGGCTGCCCAACCCCGTCCGTAGAAATCCCTTACTAAAACCCGTTAGTGAGAATTGTTTTGTCACTATTTCCATGAAAAGCAACTCTAAGAGGAGAGAACTTCTTGATTTTCAAAAAAATGTTTTGCAAAATATTCTTTCAAAAAATCGAGTCATTTTCCAAAATGATTTTTTCAAAAATTGAAATCGGAAGGTTAAAGGGACACCCCGGGAATTTATATTACCACCCTAAACCTGTCCACGGAGCTCTCAAGTTTCTACTGTCGGTCTGTTTTCGCTTAAACACTAAAAAGTGATTTTCGATTTGCATATCATCGAGTCACACTCTTTTTTGAGAATTACGCAATCAATTGGCAAAAAGTATCAGTTATCTAGTTCTGGCTTGCTGTCCTTATCTCCGTCTTTTCTCCACCACTCTCAGGTTTTTTGTTGCCGAAACACACTGGCCGGTTGGGCTGGTAGGGATCATACAGGCAGACTTACTCGACCAGACTCACCTCTCATCATGCCTCCACGACGTGTTCTCGATTATCACAATGATCAGATAGAAGTTAACGAAGAAATGGTTAATGATGTCGAGGGTCAACACCGTGCAGCGGATCTGCCGCCCGGTCCCGTTTTACCAGTCAACCCTGAAGCCCTTACTCCAGAACAGCTTTACCAAATGATACAGGGTTTGGCTCAGTCTATGAACACCATGACCAATCTACATAGGACCACCCAGGCCCGTCTGGATACCTTACTTGCTGCCCGAGCACTTGTCAAACTGAATCAACTAAATCCTAATCCCGCTCACAACCAAGGCCAACCTATTTCCCCACCTCAATAAAATGTCCTACTAGTTCCCCCACTACGCCAAGGCCCACCAGTACCAGATGCTGTCAATGTATGGCTCCATCCTGAACACAATCAACCCTAATAACACCATAACCCACTCTTCAAAGGGCATGAACCAGATCCGTATATGGGGCAGTACGTTGAGTTGGTAGTTAAACAGACTAAAGAGAATGAAGCCATCACCCTACTGAAGGAACAACTGAAGGCTCTAAACCAGAAGGTGCCGGATAAGGTTGATGACATAGCCGATCTCCAAAATATGCCTCTTTTCCCTGAAGCCAGGTTACCGGTGGGTTTTAAGCTCCCTAATGTGGAAAAATTCTCGGGAAATAGCTTGCCCCATCTACATCTTAAGGCCTATGTTCGCACTATACAGTTGTATGGGTTGAATGAGACTCACTTGGCCCAAGGTTTCCATCAGACTTTGACAGGACCCGCACACAGTTGGTTTTTAGGGTTAGAAAAACACAGAGTGGCAGAATGGAAGAGTATTGTGAAGGAGTTTATGGAAAACTACAAATCAAATGAGGAGTTAAAAATTACTCGTAAACACATCGAAATGGCTAAGCAGCGAGACAATGAAAGTGTCAATCACTTTATCACACGCTAAAGGGAATTGCCATCACATATGATTGATCGGGTCCCTAAGGAGGAACAATTGGGCTTAGTTGTCAAGAATTTTAAACCTGAGATCAGAAATGGTATGGGGCGACAGTATTTTGAAAAATACAAAGCTTTGGTGCACGTGGCTAATGAAACCGAAGAAGAACTTACAAAAGCCGCCGAGGTTAAGAAAGCCTCATCCCAATACAAGAAATCTGCTTATGTTATTAATCAAGTGTGGTCTCATCAGAACTCGAGTCCTTATCAACGAACTAATTTTTAGTACCCAAGAGAGAAAGGGTCGGCCCAAGGCCAAGGGTTCATGAACCAAAATAGAAAAAACAAAGATCGATATTTTTCACGTCTTTCGGCCTCCTTAAGTAAAACTCTAGTTGCATTGCAAGAAAGTAGGATCATGCGACCATTGGCCCCCTGGGCTCCTTCTGATCCACTGCCTGCTAATTGGAACACAAATTAACGTTGCGAATACCACCAAGGCCCAGGACACCACACTGATCGATGCGTAGCTTTAAGGCATGCTATCTAAGATTTGATCGATGCAGGAAAAATCCCTGACCCTGAAACTCCGAATATTGCGAAAAACCCACTCCCTAACCATGGAAGGAGAATTAATGCATTATTAGTCGAGAAAAAAAGAAAATGATCCGATTTTCTTGATTAAGTTAGTAAAGAAGGGGGAGAAATCATGAAAGCTTATTGTGTCAAAAACCGTGTAAACCAAATCCAGGTGAAGAACGAGGAAGAATACTTAAAAACTATGTTTCGAGATATGATGAAAGAAACTCCACAGATTTTAAAAGAGCCAGTATACGATTCCCATGTTAATAAGTGGATGCGAGAAATGAAAATATTGCCTGGTCAAGGACCAGGCAAGAATAATCAGGGCATTGTAGAGCCCATTGTTGTTAAAACCCAAATACGCAGCCAAGGCTTTGGTTATCAGGAGAGGAAGATAAAATTTGGCCAAGATGCATCAAATAGGAAGTGGTCAATCTCAAGGAAGATCACTCGAGCACACCGCACACATTAATGTGGTCAGCTTCAATTGGGCAAAGGTTACGTCAGAATCTGATTTAGCTGAGGAAGAAGGTTTGGCCAGGTAGGTACAACAGCTCACAAGGTCAGGAAAAGCATATCACCCGTAAGAGAAAGGAAAAGAGGAAGGAAAGAAAGAGGTGGCTCAGCCCGAAGGGAGCCAAGTTGTTGATCAGTTAAAGAAGACTCAGGCCCAAATATCTATTTGGGGATTATTGGTCTTTTCCAAATCCCATAGACCAGCATTTCTCAAACTCATGAATGAGGCCGTAGTCCCAATAGAATCAACCTCGGAACAACTAACATCAATGATTGGGAGCCTAAGCCTATGGAACTGTTTGTCCTTTTCAGACGAAGACCTATCACCACTAGGGAGGAACCATGATCAAGCACTCCACATATCTATTGAAACTAGAGGAATGGTAGTCCCGAAGGTTTTCATTGACAATGGGGCGATATAAACATCTGTCCACTCAAAACCTTTAAGGCTTTAGGACTCGATGAAAGTAGCTTGGGAGAATCCCCGGTAACGGTAAGGGCATATAATAACACCAAAGGGGCAGTATTAGGGTCTGTTTACTTGAACTTACTAATTGGGCCGATTGAGTTCCCTATTGAATTCCAAGTTATTGACATGCCATCTAGCTTTAACTTGTTGCTCGAACGCGCATGGGTACATTCGGTAGGGGCTCTTCCGTCTTCTCTACATCAAAAAATCAAGATCTCGGTAGGGGATAAGGTTATCGTGATACATGGTGATTGTGCTAAAATCATAATGCCTAAAGATACGCTTGTCTTAGGTCTAGGAAGTCAAGATGTGCAGTTGGGGGGTTTATAATGTGAACCTAGGGTACAAGCTCTGACTACGCAGAAGATCAGGTATCTATCGCCTGAAACAGTGCCATTTTTGAATGAGCGAGTGGTAGCCATAATGAATACTATGGGTTATATACCAGGCCGGGGACTAGAAAATAAACATATTAGAATAGCTGAGCCAATTGAGCCCCATATGCAGGAAAGAAAATATGCCGGATTGGGTTTTAAAAATCAAACAGGTAACACTGAAGATGGATTTATGGAAGGTTTGGGTTGTGGAGTGTTCAACACTTCTCTTAATGGGTTTTTCGTGAAAGAAGGAGAAGATTTTTCATTTTGTGGGTTCCAAGAGCCATGGGTCAATTCGAAAGGTGAAAGAGTTCCAGGGTTTGAGATATTTTATGCTGAAGACTTGTATTGCAAGGATGGCTATATGCCTTACACTGAAAGTCAGGATTACCACGTGAAATTTCAACACATGAATGAGGAAAAATAAGTGGAAGATGTATCAAGCATGATGAGAAGCCTATTTTCTGAAGAACATGTTGAGCCTCAAGAAGAGACATATATCATGGCGCTTACTGAGGAAGGCCAAGTAGTGGACCCAGTCACATTGATTCGCCCGGTTAAAGATAAGGGAAATATGAGTGAGAAAGGGAGTGAACTTGTAAGGGATAAAATTGTGGGAAGAATGAGCGATTATGAGCTCTTAGGAGATTTTTTTAATAATGTCCTTGATATTGTTTTCATTAATAAAATATAATCAGCTTCTCAGTATCCGAATGTGTCTGAATCTCATATTACCTTGACAGAAATTGAATCCATGAATGATACTCCTGAAAAACACGAGCAGCGTATCCAAATCGAAGAGGGTGAAACTGTTATAGTTAACCTAGGGACCGATGAGGATAGGAAGGAAATGAAAATCGGGGCTGAATTGAGTAAAACTGAGGGTAAAGACTTGCATGAATTATTGAAGGAATATGTTGACGTATTTGCCTGGTCTTACGCCGATATGCCTGGGTTGAGTACAGATATAATGATGCATGAAATCCACACTAAGCAAGAGTGCAGGCCAGTTAAACAGAAACTCAGGAAATTAATACCATAGTGGTCATTAAAAGTTAAAGAAGAGGTTGAAAAGCAATTAAAGATAGGGTTCATCCGAGTGGTAGATTACCCAACATGGTTAGTTAATATAGTAGCCGTGCTAAAGCCAAATGGCAAAGTGATGGTATGTGTCAATTACAGGGATCTCAATAAAGCCTGCCCAAAAGATGATTTTCCATTGCCCAACATTGATTTGATTGTGGATAATAACGCCAACCATTCTCTAAAGTCGTTTGTTGATGGGTTTGCTGGTTATAATCAGATAAAGATACATCCCGATCACCAGGATAAGACTGCTTTCATAACGCCATGGGGAACTTATTGTTATACATTTATGTCATTTGGATTGAAGAATGCTGGGGCAACGTACCAACGGGCTGCAACCACACTATTCCATGACATGATCCACAAGGAAGTAAAGGTTTATGTAGATGACATTATTATCAAATCTAAAGAAAGAGAGGGACATCTCCCCGCCCTTAAAGCCTTCTTTAACAGGCTCAGGCAGTTCCAGATGAAGCTAAACCCACAAAAATGTGTAATCGGGGTAACCAAAGGTAAACTACTGGGGTATGTTGTCAGTAAGAAAGGAATCGAGGTAGATCCAGCTAAAATAAGGGCAATCAGAGAAATGCCCACACCACGCACCGAGAAAGAAATAAGAGGGTTCTTAGGTAAGCTTCAATATATCAGTCGGTTCATATCACAGCTCACACAAAAGTGCGAACCTATATTTAAATTATTGCAGAAGTCGTCTGATGGTTAATGGAATGAACAATGTTAAGCAACATTCGATAAGATCAAAGAGTATTTGTCAAATCCACCGATCCTCACCCCGCCATAGCCAGGAATTCCGTTATTACTATACCTCACAGTAAATGAAACTGCCGCAGGGACCATGCTGGCCCAACATATAGCCCAAAGTTGAAGAGAACATGCGATTTATTACATCAGCAAGAAGTTATCACCTATGAAATGAATTACTCACCTCTGGAGAGATCATGTGCAGCCTTAATCTGGGCCACTCAAAAATTGTGCCACTATATGCTTGTGTTTTCAGTCACTCTTATAGCCCGACTAGACCCGCTGAAGTACTTGTTCGAAAAACCAGTGTTGACTAACCACATGGCCAAATGGGTATTCTTACTATCAGAGTTTGATATCACTTACGTCACTCAGAAGGCGATTAAAGGGCAAATTATCGCAAATTTCTTGGCAGGTAATCCTATGTTAGAAGGGGAAGAAGGGGAAGAATCCAAATTTCCAGATGAAACGGTTATGGTCACAGATACAGAGGGTGAATGGAAATTGTATTTTGATGGGGCTGCAAACAAGAACGGTTATGGGATAGGGATCCTCCTAATCTCACCAGATCAGATTCACTCGCCATTGTCTTTTCGATTCCAATTTGACTGTACTAATAATACTGCTGAGTATGAAGCTTGCATCATGGGTTTAAAAATCACACTTGAAAAAGGGGTAACAAAAATACAAGTATTTGGTGATTCAGCTTTTATCGTTCATCAGATTCTACGAAAGTGGAAAATCAAAGAAGAAAAACTCATCCCTTACTTAGATCGATTACAAAACGTGGCCAACAGGTTCGAAAGAGTTAGGTTTCACCTTGTACCCCGCTGCCAGAACAATTTTGCTGATGCGCTAGCAACTCTAGCATCAATGGTAAAAATGCCCGAAGATATGCAAACAATACAAATAGCCATCGAGCAAAAGAAGATTCCCGCATACTGTCTAGTCATTAAAAGCGAAAATAAAGAAACAGTGGACCCATCGATCTGGTATTATGACATTTGGAGAATCTTAAAAGAAGGAAAATACCCTTAGGGTGCTGACAAGAAAACTCGAGTAGCACTCCGAAAATTAGCTACTCAGTTCATTATTTGCTCGGGAAAATTGTATAAAAGGAGTCACGATGTGATACACCTCCGATGCCTAAAATAGGAAAAGTTCCAACCAATTATGGATGAGATTCATGGGGGTGAATGCGGACCCCACATAAGTGGGCACACCTTGGCCCGCAAGATTGTCCGACAAGGGTATTACTAGACCACCATACAACAAGATTGCAACAATCATGTAAGAAGGTGTCACCTATGTCAGGTTTATGCGAAATCTCAGAAGCTTCCTCCAAAAGAATTATACACTATGACAACCCCCTAGCCCTTTTCAGTTTGGAGTATAGATGTCATCGGAAAAACATCACTGATAGCAAGTAATGGACATGAATACATACTGGTAGCAATCGACTATTTCACAAAATAGGTAGAAGCTGAATCATATGCGAAGCTCGATGCAAGAAAAGTTGCAAAATTGATCCAAAGAAACATCATCTGCAGATACGGAGTACCGCATAAAATTGTGTTAGATAATGGAACCCACTTTGAGGGGGAAGCCAATGATGTAATGGAAAAATACGGGATACAGAGACACAAATCATCTCTCTATAGACCCCAGACCAATGGCGCAGTAGAGGAAATAAATAAAAACCTGAAGAATGTGGTTAGTAAAATGGTAAAAAATGGTCGAGACTGGGTCGACAAATTTCCGTATGCGCTATGGGGATACCGCACTACCAAAAGGGTCCCTATAAACGCGACACCGTTCTCACTAACATATGGAATGGAAGCAGTACTGCCAGTAGAAATGGAGATTCCATCGTTGAGGGTGATACTGGAGAGCTCAGTATCCAAATTAGACTGAGTCCAAAGCCGTTATAAGGAACTGGCACTACTCGATGAGAAACGACTAAAAGCCGCTTATCATCAGCAGGGATATCAGAAAAGAGTCGCTAGAGCATTCAATCAAGGGGTGAAAGTAAGAGGAATGCAAATAAATGATTTGGTGCTAAAAGAAATCAGGGAACCAGCCAGAGATCTGAGGGGTAAATTCGCACAAAAATGGACTAGGCCATACATTGTTAAAGAAATTCTTTCTGGGGGAGCAGTCATACTCACAGATGCAGATGAGCAACAGTTTAATTCTCTGGTTAATCTAGACCGTTTGAAGAAATGTTATCAATAAAGAATCTAAGTCGGCATCCCTAAGAACGACATAAACCTGAGCCCCATAACTAAGATTTGAGATATTAGAACAAGGGGAATGTAGGCAACTTGAGAAGTGACTTCAGGCCCGGTCTAATTAAAAAAAAATGAATTTTAAGAAAGCAAACATGATGGGAGAAATAAAAAAATGAGTGACGTGAGGGACATAACCTCTTATCTGCTAGAAAAAATGATAAATAATACTTTCTCAAATAAGTTGACATATTCCCGGAAAAGAGTCAGCATTGTATGCATTTTGCACGTAGGGCATTTTCGAGTAACATATCATGCTTCATAAATCAGGCAACTCAAGATTCACGACA
This sequence comes from Lonicera japonica, assembly GCA_021464415.1. Classification (NCBI taxonomy): domain Eukaryota; kingdom Viridiplantae; phylum Streptophyta; class Magnoliopsida; order Dipsacales; family Caprifoliaceae; genus Lonicera; species Lonicera japonica. The sequence continues at coordinate 39,482,251 of CM038469.1, read as the reverse complement.
TTTTCAAAACCAAGATTTGAAAATAATAGAGCGATGATTTAATAAGTATGCGAATACTCAAAATTTAGGGAAGCATGGCATAAGCATTTGCATAGTGCATACACATAAACACTTGCATAAGTGTACCACACATTAGTCCAAGAGCACATAAGCACTAAGCTCTATGGCCTACCAGACAGGCTTCACCACCGCATCCTGGTATATGCCTCGATGATTAGTCCCACCGCTATCACACCGCCAAACGACCAGATCGTCATGATAAGATCACATGTCTTCCCAGAGAGTCGAATCACATCACAATTTCTCCCAAAGAATCAAATCACTTCACAAGCCCTCCTAGAGAGGCAAATCATATCATAATTCCTTCCAGAGAGTCGAATCACATCACAATTCCTCCCAGAGAGTTGAATCACCTCATAATTCTTCCCAGAGAGTCGAATCATATATAGAACCCAAAGCCCTTTCTATAGGCAACCCCCAAGCCCTTTATACAGGCACCATTCTAAAGCCCTTTTTACAGGCAAATCCAAGCCCTTTCTACAAGCACGAGCCAAAGCCCGTTCCACAAGACAATCCTTTTCTACAATCACATACCAAAACCCTTTCTACCGCAAATCCCAGACCATCTCCACAAACCAAAAAAGTCCCCTCTAAAGAGATATTAGAGAAAGTTAAAGAGAGAAAGATTGGAATCTTATAATTGATACGCGGGGAACAAACCCCATAAAAAGGGCTTTTAGCCTAGCTTCTTCTCTTCTAATAAGTTTTCAAGATATGCTTTCAAAAGTTCTTGGACCAAAAATCACAAACACACATGACAAGTGTCAAATGCGAACTTCTAAAGCAAACGTTCTCAAATTCAAAGACGATGATGCTAAAAAAAACCTGACAAAGTGAGAAGGAATAAAGTGGGTACAAGAAAAAATTGAAAGAGTAGAAAAGAAGATAAATCCCACAGTGCCAAAACAATATTAAAAAAACAAAAAAAGGAAAAGATGGCAGCGAGAGCCACACTAAGAGTGACAGCTAGGCCAAAAGGCCCAGGGCTACGTCTTGGGTGAGGAAGGCTACTGACCATGAAAAATAGAATGAATAAGCTGCATCAAAAAAGCTTTCAAGCAAATTAAGGAGGAATAAGGGCATCGAAAAACAGAAAACGATGCAGGCACAATTTTTTTTTTCTTTCACGAAGTCAAAAATAATAAGCAGAATCGTACCCCGGAGACACGAGAAAAATGCCATGGAAGTAAAGAAAGAGTCAAAGTCCAAAATCTATGCACGAGGTTCAAGAATTAAGAGAACGTGACTCGATCCTTTCTCAATAAGAAAGAAGCCAGCCAAAAATTCTTACTTTAAAAAAAAAAGATTACATCAAAACTTTATCTCTTTATCTTTCTATGTCTTCTCAGAGACTCTCACCTCCCCACCAGATCATCAACCCTCGCATCATCTCTTGTCTAAGCCAGTAGAAGTTACCTCCCCAGTAGATCATTAACTTGCAGCCTTTATCCTAGCCAGTAGGAATTCTTATTTCTTCAGCAGACCATCAACTATCATATCTTCAGTAAATCACCAACCTTTTTCATCATATCCCCAAAAGACCATATGTTGTAACCTCTCAAATCAAAGGCAATGTCTCCAGTAGACCATCAACCATCATATTCCCACCAGACCACCTGCCCTCACCCTGTCAAGCTAACCGAATTAGAATTGTTAACAAAATCATCCCTGCCTGTGGGAGTACAAAACCTTCCCTGCCTGTGGGAGTACAAAACCTTCCCTGCCTGTGAGAGTACAAAATCATCCCTGCCTGTGGGAGTATGTCCCTGCCTGTAGGAATTCAAAATCATCACTGCCTATAGGAGTACAAAACCTTCCCTGCCTGTGAGAATTCAAAATTATCCCTGCCTGTGGGAGTACGTCCCTGGTAGTGGGAGTATAAAATCTTCCCTGCCTATAGGAGTATGTCCCTGCCTGTGGGAGTACAAAACTATCCCTGCCTGTAGGAATTCAAAATTATCCCTGCCTATGGGAGTACAAAACCTTCCTTGCCTGTGGGGTACAAAACCTTCCCTGCCTGTGGGAATTCAAAACCATCCCTGCCCATTGATATATGTTAGTTTGAGAGAGAATCATTGACAAGAGCCACCCCTACCAGTGAGAATACAGCAGCTCATCAGCCAAATCAAAATCAGAGTAAAGAGAAGGACATGTCCCGAACAGCCCAAAAATCGCCCGTCCATCCCCAGCGGAGCAAGACATCATTTGCATGGCATCGTTTTTAAATATCATTTATGATTCATGTGAGTGCCGCAAAAAGATGCATTCTCGTTACCGTCCTGGTTTCTTTGCTTCACAAAGAACCCAGGCCAAGAGAATCTGTGAACACTTCATTTTGCGACCCCCGCAAGAATCCTGATTTTAAAAGAAATGAACACGGATGCACGCATGAGCATTCTTAGATGCACACATACTTTGTATATGTAATACAGGTCAAGAAAGAAAGCCGAAAGGATCCCGGATGAGATGTTACAGAATTATCAAAAATTGCCGGAATGAAAAACCGTCAAAACTCCTAGAAACTTGTGAAAGGAGAGTTACGCATTTCAGATCATCCTCAAACTTTTCAAGTTGTTAGACATTACAATAAGGAGTATCATACTCGAAAATCAGCTCAATTCGACGGTCGGATCTCCAAAAATTTTAAAAATTACGAGTTTGTTTCGGGTGATCAAATGGTGGTCTTCTCGAAGTTAAAATGGTCTGAAATTTGGTCATTAGATAGGTCTTATCATGGGGAAGAATTATTCAAAGTTCAGATTTGTCAGACATGGGATCCTCAAGAATCAATTTGTCTATCGTGCAATTCTAGTCCAAATGTCTTTCGCAGCAAATTAAAATAAATATAGGCCTTCCCGAATTCTGATCGACCTCAAATTTGGATACAAGCTAGAAAACGTTTTTAGGGAAAACATACCCAAAATTAAGCATAATCCAACGTTTAGAAGTTCAGTTGTCGAGGTTGTTGTACGCAAGTACGTTTCCTATGCGGGAACAACCTCTTTGTACCAACCCGAGGAGACCGAGTCCTTCCCGAACTCCGATCGTCTTCAAATTTTTATAGGATCTAAAAGACTTATATTTTAAACATATATCCAAAATTCATCATGATCCAATGGTGATAACTTGACTTTTCGTGCAAACAAGTGACCTTATCTACAACAAGTACCTTTTCTACGCGGAAACAAACTCTTCGTACCAATCAGAGTAAAAGGAAACATTCCCGAACTCTGATTGACCTAACATTTTTACATGATCTAGGAGACTTCTATTTTCAACACATATCCAAAAATCAGCATGATCCAACGGTGGGAAGGCTTCGCGATATGCTCCAAGAGTCCTAGTTGCAATATCTTTTCTTGCTCTCCGAGTATTTTTTCAACTATAAATAGACCCCCCCTCCATTCATATTTTTCATCAACAATTAAGGGTATTTAGTGGTACACACCAAGAGATCCTTATTCCCTCCCTCCAAGAAAGCTCAGGTATAATTTTCTCTCTTTTCTTTTATTTATTCGTCAATTTTATAATTCATATTCTTGTTTGCATAATTTCTATCATTTGATAGCTTTTCAAAACCCCTTTTTCAAATTGTTTTCAAAACCAAAGGCGTATAATAAACCCTAATCCAATTCCAAAATAGTATTATTGCTTTCTTACTTTTTCAAAAGTCCGGATTAGCGGCATTGTTATACGAAGGAATCGATAATTGCTATATATTCAATCTAACTCATAGATTACGGTGTATATGTGATGAATATTCGATGATGAGAGCACTAGTTCCATCTATACCGATTTGATCAATGAACTATGGTACACGATCGGTTAAGTCACCTTATATCATATTGAGTATAAGATTCCACATTGAATCAGTTTCCAAAAATCCCAATGCTTTACAAAATCACTTATTTCATTGCATCTATTATTTTCAAACTCTCTTTTTCAAATCACACACACACACACACTTATTTTTAAAATCATGAGCGAATTAGAAAACACATCGTTTTCATTCGAACCCCAAAATTCTGATTTCTAAGGCAAGCACGAAAAGCTGTAAAGTAATAATAATAGCATGCAATAACTGAATTATAACACACGCATATCTTACTCAAGAGACCGAAAAGGCGAATTGGGTGCCTAGTACCTTCCTAATTCGTAACTTAATCCCCGAACCTTCGAATCAACTGGGTTCGCATACATTGTGTATAAGAAGATATTTTGTCCATAAATACGTCTCTTTTACACAAACCTTTTTTGTTTATTTAGTAAAACAAAATGGCGACACTTATTCTTTTCAAAACCGATTTTCAAAGCAACAACGGAATCGCCGCCCACGAGGACTCCTGGGCGTCGAGAATGCGGGTTCTCACACTTTGGTAAATCTATTGATGGTTTTGTTAGGTGGATGGAAGAGGCACCTAATTTTTTATATCCCTTCAATTCCTCCTTGATAAAGTTTGCTTTTTCAAAAAAATAAAAATAAAAGCCGTAGCATCTATTTCTTCTTTCTTTGTGTGTATGTATTTACTTTTTCATTTTTTTCTTCTTCCCGTTCTCGTTACAAAGGAGGAGAGGGTCCACAATTTTAATTTAATTTAATTTAATATTAACCTTAATAATAACTTAAGATCTGTCTTCGGACCAATTTTTAGATATATGGAATATTATTTTATAAAAGCTATCGAATGAACATACCTTACAACAAAAATCTTTGCCTTCTATAATATTTTCCAGTCATTATTGCATTGACATTGTTTTTAACTTTTCTTGTGAAAAGATCTAAATTTTTTGGCACCTACAATAACAAATATTAAGGTGACGTAAACATCACAAATGAGTTATATATATTAACGTGAAAATAGATAATAGTATACATGGTCCATCCAACTCATAAAAAGCCATATGCATAGACCATGCAAATTAAAATATAAAGTAATAACTAAATATCAGAAATATGGCACAAAAATCACAAATATGGCCAGGGTTTCATCTTCAGTTTGTTGCTAATTTAGGTAAGTCCTAGTACTAACACCAACCCTTTGGCCTATCGTTTCTATCAAATATGGATATTCTATCTCCAAAGTTAGGACCAAATTAATTGTAGACTCCCATGTGCTTTTCTTAATAGCACGCAAGGAAATATCATGCCAAATAAACAAAAATAATATTTAAGAAATGATTATTTGAACTTAACTATGACATCAAATTAAATATAATTAATATATATTGTTGACCCAGTGGAAGAGCAACGATTGTCATTGCGCATCAACGATGTCATCGCCTACATCGTGCATTGATGATGTCATCGCCTACATCGTGCATCGGCGATGTTATCGCTTACATCACTTGTGGTAGATGAGAATGAATGTGAGCCCTTGGATCATAGTTGGTGGGATTGAATGTGGACCATTGGATGTATTTTGTAACTACTATATATACCTCCCCATCCTACTCCATTTGGACATCAAGCCAATAATTTAGAAAGCTTGATAAAGAGAGGTTATGTTTTCTCCTAAATTAAGAGAAAGTGTTATTGTTCTCTCCTTATATTTAAAGAGAAGGTGTGTATCCCATTTTATAAAGTAAAATCGTCCATCATTTGTTCGTGATTTTTTCCTTCAATCAATTGGAGGTTTTTCATGTAAATTTTGTGTGTTTAATTTTCTTCATTTTCTCAATTTTACTTTAATTGTGTGTGACCTTCCATTCACCAATATCATAACATATATGTGTGTGTGTGTGTCAGTACAAACTGGACTAATTGTATCAAATTCGCACATGTTTTTAAAATTTATATAATTATAAAAAATTATCGAGTATATATTAAAGATAAACTTGTAAAAAAAATTTAGGGCATCAATTACCTCCGCAAATATAAACGGCCAATCAACTTTTTTTTTAATATGCGAAAAGGATGTGGTTTTGTGTTTTTACCTCCAATTTTAAACCCTCTATTCAAAGGTGGACCTAGGATTAGACAAAGTAGTAGATTGAAGTAGATTGGGTTATGCTAATTTTATTTTTCATTATATGGTAATCTTTGTGTTGTGGTCCTTCCAAATAGACTGTTGTATATCAAATGTTCGGCCACGTCAAGTGCTGACATTTTAGACACGTACTAGAAAGAGTTTAGATTTCATGAATATGTTGTGCTATAAGTGTTTTGTCACTAAACCATCCTCATAATTAATAAGAGAGGCCTTCCAAAGAATAGAAAAAACTGTGAGGGTTTTGGGTACAATGCAAATCAAACAATCTCTTATTGAATTGGAGTGGGACATTGCATTAACTTTGACACATTTTCAATAGTATATTAATTGCTGCATAACCATTAAATACTTGAGAACTTCTTTATTGTGGTGGCATTTCGTATATTGATCGACATAAAATAATTCTTAATTTAAGCTATTACAAATGAGAATAATAAACTTTTAATTTGATGCGTAAGCACTGAACGATGAGAAGCTACAAGTAATAATCACTATTCAAGTAGTCAAGGGTTGAAAAGTCAATTCATTATTAATGTTTGTAATTCATCCTTATAATTAATTGATGCTGATATTATTGTAGCTTTCTATTTTTATATTTTTGGTTCAAACCTAGTTCATTTAATATATGTAATCCCCCACTTCAAACAGGTTCATTTTCTTATTTTGCTCTTTTTTTTAAGAAACACGTTTAATTATTAGCTTAACCAATATTATCATCAAGAATAAAACTTGTTTAATTATGGTTATTTGGTTTCATATATAATATATGTCCCTATAAAAATAAGGAAATAAAAATATTAATCAAGAGTGCATTACTATTGTTTTCACCTTTTATAGTAAGCATGTATGTTAAAGGATATAATAATGTTTAGGGGTTTATTGACTTAACCCCCTGCGCTAATAGTCATATTTGAGAAAACCCTCTAAATAATTTTTATTAGATTTAACCCCCTAAAATCTAACCACGTGACCATTCCGTTAATTTTTATTTTTTTTGGACCAAAATACCCCTCTTCTTTTTCATCTTCTTCATCCCCAACATCAAACCCATCTATCTCTCTCTCCATTCCGCTGCCTCCTCCATTCCCTTTTCTCTTTTCCCCATCACCATCCACCTTTCTTTCACTTCCTCACCAATATCAAACCCATCTCTTTCTCTCTCCCTTTCTTCTTCCGCCATGATTCCGCCATCATCATATTCTTGTTCTTTGCCCTTTATTGATGTGTTAAATTTTTTCCCCCCTTTAATTAGGAGACAAAAATTAAAATTACGGAGAGGAATCCACTCCAGCAATGTCTCTGACTACGATTCTAGCAATTTGGCTGCTCTAAGGCTAAGTGGAGCAATTTTTTGGAGTTTAATCAATGCTTTTGGTATTTAATTATTAATTACTAATGTTTACTGGGTTGGTATTTAGAGAGAGAAAGGAATTGCTTTTCAATTCGATTTTTTATTATTTATTTCAAATTTGTTTTTGATTTCATTTTTGGGGGAAATTTCAAGCCTATAAGGTTCGAGTTGAAATTTCATTTTTGAGGTATTTTAGGCTGAGGTTGTTTGTAGGATTGATAATGTTCGAGTTGAAGTAATAGCGGAGTCAAGTTATCGTTCGAAGGATTTGAGCTCCAACGAGTCGTAGAGGGAGCTTCCACAATCCTATACCGGAGGACTGATACTTCCCTTTTTTGATTTATGATGATTTTCTTTTAGTTTTTGTTGTTTTTGATCCATTATTTATTAGATCGATGTTAGTTTGAAGATAGAGAGATGTACCGACCCAGTTATATATATATATATATGCAAGTGTATATTTTATATACAGAGAGAGAGAGAACGAGGTGGATGGTGATGGGAAAGAAAAAGAAAGGAATGGAGGAGGCGGCGCCATCGGCGCAGGCCAGAGGGGGTGGTAGTTGAGGGATGGCCGAAGATGAAAAAGAAGAAGATGAAGAAGAAGAAAAAGAAGAGGATGAGGGGGCAGCTGAATGGAGAGAAAGAAAGATGGGTTTGATGTTGGGGATGAAGAAGAAGAAGAGGGGGTATTTTAGTCCAAAAAACTTAAAAATTAATGGAATGGTCAAGGCGTCAGATTTTAGGGGGTTAAGTCTAATAAAAATCATTTTAGGGGGTTTTCTTAAATATGGTTATTAGCGCAGGAAGTTAAGTCAATAAACCCCTAATGTTTATGAAAAATATAGGAATTGAGAGAGGAAGAAAGAAATGATCTTTGTTATTGTTGTGTACATTACAAGCCATAAATGTCCCTATATATAGGGATGAATTGAGTACATTTGTCAAGCCTAAATCTATAAAAATCTTGAATATGTTGAATATAAAAGATATGTTTTGAATATGAAGATATCTTCTTTTAATAATGGAAATGAGTTATTGACAATGGAGATATGTTGAGATATGTTCTTTGACATATCTACATATATGTAGATATGTTGACAATGGATTTGTGGTATCTCTCTTAACATCCCCCTTCAAACTCAAGGTGGTAAATGAGATACCATCTTGAGTTAAGAAAGCATGTCTAGAAAGATGAGGAATGTCGGGTAAATATTATTTGGCAAGGGAGGTCTGGTTGTTGATTGTCCGGCACGGTTGCCATCCTGGGCAAGGTCCGACACGTCATGGATGCCCTTTGGGGTGAGATTTGACACGGCTAGATTTGATATGATTGACGTTCGGAGTGAGATCCGGCATGGCTAAAGGGAGGTCTGGCTTTGATTGTCCGATATGGTTGTTGATTGTCCGACACGGTTGCCATTCGGGGCTAGGTCCGACACGTCATAGATGCTGTTTGGGGTAAGATCTGACACGGCTGGATTTGATATGATTGACGTTCGGAGAGAAATCTGGCATGGCTAAAGGGAGGTCTGGCTTTGATTGTTCAATATGGTTGTTAATTGTCCAGCATGTTTTTTTTTGGTGTTCGATACTGGGATTTACTGAAGGTTTAACTGTGATAAAAGTTTGGATGGTGAATGGCCGGTAGAGGAAAGGATGAACAATGATGTTTTGGATGATAATGGTGGAGGATGAACATTGATTTTGGATTGATTATAGATAGGTGAGTCGGCGAGGAAGGATGGGGTAGCGAGATAATTGTGTTATTGGCTACGGTTTGACAGGCGACAAGATGTATCGCTCGCCGGCAACGGGGGAAGGTCGAGAGGATCTTACAGCTCTAATACCATGTTAGAGGATATAATAATGTTTATGAAGAATATAGGAATTGAGAGAGGAAGAATTGAAAGAAATGATCTTTGTTATTGTTGTGTACATTACAAGTTATAAATGTCCCTATATATAAGGATGAATCGAGTACATTTGTCAAGCCTAAATCTATAAAAATCTTGAATATGTTAAATATAGAAGATATGTTTTGAATATAGAGATATCTTCTTTTGACAATGGAAATGAGTTATTGACAATGAAGGATGTGTTATTGACAATGAAAATATGTTGAGATATGTTCTTTGACATATCTACATATATGTATGTTGACAATGGATTTGTGGTATATGTTAACAATGTACATTACAAAAAGACTATTAACTAGGTATCAATATTTCATTTCATACCACTAGCTACATTTTTCACTTTGTAATTTCATGTGATATAGATAATGTATATAAATTCTAAGAGTTTTTGAGGTCTAGATTCCAAAAAATGATTCAAATACCTTTTATCAATATATGTATTAGTTAATTAGTAGATAAAATGATAAAAATAAGAACCAATTTATTAAATCACATAATTTCTTTAATAATCTTAAAATTTAGTTTCCAACTCATAGTTTTGTCTCTCAAATTAAAAAAATTGCATTATTTTGGCTATATATTTGAATATTTTTGTAACTACACCCAATAAACACACCCCTTTTACACAATCCCACCCCCTCTCTCTCTCTCTCTCTTTCATTTTCATTTACACTCCAAAGAAAGGTCCTTATAAAAATATAAAAATTCCATACTTGCTACGGAAAATTTTCAAATCCAAGTAGGGGAATTGTGCCCATGTTCCCTCTGCCCTTGGAATATTGGAAAGGAGACAGACACACAAAAACATCATTGATACACTTTAAACCAAGTACTTTATACACTAGATCACATGCACACGCGATGCTTGTGATATTCAGATATATTTAGTTAAAATTAAAATATAAAAAAACGATGTTAAGTGGTATAGTGGTTAAATATAAAATTACTTTGTTTAATGTTCAAACCCTTTTGTAACCATATTTTTTAATAAAAAAAAAGACCGCGGGGGTAAAATAAGCAATTCAAAAGTCTGACACAACTTCATGATAATAAAACCCAATTATCTAGGTTTTCAACCCGTCCCGACCCTAATGGGGTGGGTTTTTTTGACCTCGGGTTGGGTTTGGATATAAAAAAAAATGGGACTGGCCTGGGTTCATGAGTGGATTTGGATTTTGCATCTAAAAAATTCGACCCAACCCTACCCTACCCGCATACATATACATACAAATATTTATATAGTAGTATGCCGACACGCCGTAACTCAATCTCTCCCTCCTCCTCTCGATACTCTTTAATTAAATTTGATTTCACTCTCCCTTCTTTGTATGTAATTTATTTTTATAATTCTTTTAAATAGAGTGAAAAACTATTGAAATAGATTTAATTTTACTCGATTTATTTTTTTGCATCGTTGATTTGGGAAGATATAGTTAAAATTAGGATGAATTCTATTTTTCTATTTGATTTAGGATAGATTTAGTAAAAATTCAGGGTGGGGCGGGTTCGGTTTTTAAAAATAAAATCCGCATCGGGTTCAGGGCACACTATTGCAACTATGGGTCGTGTTTGGTATTAGCCAAACCTGATCCATCACCATCCATAAATATATCTAATTCAAACTAAAATATAAAACAAAAATGTTAGATGACCTAGTGGTTAAGTAGTGAATTGCATAATCAAAGGTGTAAGATTCAAAACCTCTTGTAAGCACATTTTTTAATGAAAACAGAGACCACATGGATAAAATAGGCAATTCAAAAGTCTGACACAGCTTCATGGTGGTTGAAATGGATCTTGGCTTTATATAATAGTATAGATAAGCTAACATGAATCTATCAGAGAAAATATTGTAGTACATTTGGTTGAATTTAGAGAGATACTCAGATTTCTCAGCTAGAGATAATAATATCAAAGAGTTAGAGGTCAGATCTGTCGAAACATTTTACCTAATTTTATCTTGGCCCAAATATAAACCAATTTTGAAGATTAATAAATATAACTTCATTCAACATTCAATGTTAGCGAATGTATAGTGTGCAATATGTATCGTATTGTATATTAAAAAATTTAGGAGTAATGTAATAAATTCCATATTATTGCTTTGTTACCCACCGCACTCTTATATATCCTATATTTTGGAGAATTTTCAATCGTCGCACCCGCATCATGTAAAATCAAAATCAGAATCGCCATCTGCATTTGTTCTTCATATGCAATGACTCATTGAATACAAAAGGATAAAAATGAAAATAATTTAAGGAATAAGAGTTCATGTTTTTATTCTACCTTTTGTAGCGAATTGTATCATTATCCGGAGCTATTTTAAACTCGACTTATCCCCACTCGAGAAACTAGTTCTCCCATACCACAAGTAGTACTTATAGCAAGAATCGAACCGTGCACTTAAAGAACGGTTCGCCCCCTTCAAATGCGGGTTCTATAATTTTCTTCATAATAAATATTTGCACGTTGACATTTTTTATAGGATAATCCATATACTTACATTTTAGTCTTTCTTTTTTACTAATAGTTGTTGACATTTGTGTACAACGTTAAAACACATGGACCAAATAAATAAAATAATCATTAATCCCGAAAACAAAACGGAACATTTTTCCTGAAGATAGATATGTAGTAGTTATTATTAAGTAGTAATTACTTTTATAATATTATTTCACACTTGGGTACATTTGACATTCTACATGTGACTACATCACATGTCTTGGAATTCTTTATCTGTACTCTAGTCCTTTCTCAAAGCTAAGAAATAATGAAATTTGAAGGAAAACAAAAAATTAAGTTACAGATTTATTCTCATTATCTTCCCTACTGAGATTAGATTATCTTCCCTTCTTATTTGTTGCTAGAACACAAAAATGTGCCCAATTGAAGTTGCTTGCTGTTGTTGACACTTGACAAGCTTTACGGGCCAATTCAAAAAATTGCAATAAAAAAGGTCCACTAGGTTTACTAATTTTTTGTCACATATGCGCTCTTTGGAACTTATAACCAATCAAATGTGTGCCAAAAGTAGAGTAGGATTACTTTGAGGTTGGCACCCTTTAAGTAAAAATAGTCACCGGCCCCTTGATGGTGGCCAAATATTTTGCGTCATATAATTTTACCATTGTTTTTGGTAGTGCCAAATTCAGTTAAGCACTAGTTAAAACAGTGCAAGGTGAGACTATATATTTTAGTTTTGTGTGAATGCAAGTGTTAGGAAATTTATTGAATTCAGAGCCATACACATATTGAGAATGTATGTTATAAATTAATACTTTAATTCAATTTGTGTACCTTTGATTCTTGTGGGGTTAATGGGGCCGGGTATAATAATTAGTGATTTGATTTGGGGTCTATATATAGATATGATGTAGAAAGGATGATGAACTCTCTGTGTTACTCAGTTACTAAGAATTACACATTGAAACATGAGGTGCATGCTTGTTAAATTCTTTATTAGTTTACAAACTTACTTTATTTTGAAAATTAATGTTTTAAAACTATCTTATATTTCTTCCTTCCTTATGAGCTAGGCTTTTAGAGAGAAAGTGGTTAGAAATATATTATTGTTGTTAGAGAAAGAAAGTGAACTTACCACCACAATGGTGTACTATCAAATTTTGTTGTTTTTGTGTGTATTGCTTCATTTCCCTATTACAAAATTACTTTATTCATGAGTTAGACTTTAGTTAGACCTTATGTGGTACTTAGCACTCCTTTTCTTTAAACCAGATGAGTGGCTAAGTAAGCCTTAAACCCAAAAAATAAAAAGAAAGGAAACACACAAGTAAAAGAAGGGAGAGTTTTTTTTATTACACTTAAGAATGCTTTATAATTTTTGGATGGTTTACAAATTAGAGCTCTTAACAATTTATAGGCTTCCACCTCCTCAATGGATGCTGGAGATCTAATCTAATCAACGGTCTAGATTGATGTTCTGGAATATTCTAGGATATTACAAGGTACAAATCTATACAATTCTAAAATATTCCTTAACTAACCACAATATTTAAAATTATGAAAGCTTCTAAGGGTTTTGTCGTCCTCTCTATTTATTTTACACCTTTTAACGCGTTTTAGAACCTTTTGCAACATGGTTTCTCCACTTTCTTTTAGAATCTTCTAGAATATTTTTAAGCCTCCACCATTGTCACCTAGCTTTGTGATCGGCACGTGACATTCTCTCCCACTTAAGCTTTTAACGCTTTCGTCGCAAATTCTTTGAGGTTGTTGGGAGGCTTTTCCATTTTGTCATGTTCCCTATATAACTTAATCGACACTGACCTTGTATTGTTTTTTTAAGAATTTTCTCATGTCTAAAATTTCCTTGGTTTAAATTCCTTCGGGTGGGTGGTGTCAACCGACAAGGTACCATCGTAGTGGCCCTTTGATTCATTCTCGATCTATTACGACATTTCTTCTGGTGTCTAGATAATCCGTTTTGGTGTAATCCATAATGCTCGACACCCTTGTCTTTCATCTGAGTTATAACTGTAGGTGTGGGGTCGACTAGATTTATGTTTGTCCCCTCGGATATAATATTAGTAGTTTTCCTGTCTACCATTTGTTCCTTAAGTTGCATAATGATGAAGGTCTTAGTGTTTCCTTTATTCCCTCGTTTTATTGCCATCATGCAGGAAATGGAATCGTTCCTAATGCATATGGCGTTAGCAAAAAGAAAAGGAAAGGCCTTTACCTTATCGAAGAAATCCATGCCAAGTATAATTCGGAAGTCATCCACTGGCTCTACGAACAAATCTACCAGGCCATCCAATTCTCCCATAGTTACTTGAACTCCCTTTGTTATGCCATAGATTGGTTTTGTAAAGTCTAATATTGTGTTGGCTTTATTCTTTTGACAAAAACACATTTGCTTGTAAGTTATTTGTGTCTCGTTCGAGATTACATCTAAAGAATTAAAAGCAAGCCAAGATATCGAAGCGGTGTATTGAAATATTACATAAAGATAAATGCGGTGAGTATTGGCATTTGAATTTGATTCTTCCTAAGGTGGTTGTTTTTATAAAAGCTAATTCAAAGTATTTTCGAATTAACTTCATAAGTTTTTAAAATTTTAAAAAAGTTTTTAAAAAGCCCAAATCGGATCAGTACATGTTTTGGTTATTGGACCAGTCTAGCATTTAAAGATTTTCCAGGAATTTGGTTCCTATCTATTCAGACCAGTACACATTTTTGTTACTGGATCAATTCGTCACTTAACCTGGGTAGCGAATTTTTTATTGCAAATTTCTTTTTTAAAAACAAGTTTCCTATTTTAAAAAGTATTTTGACTTATACTTTTAGTTATAAATAAAACCTTTTCCAAAATTGAGTTGGTCTATATACTTTTATATAAAAAGACTCATAGGGTAAAGGACTTTAACAAATATTTTTACACAATTAAGTTTTGAGAGAGTTTTTTAAAGCTTAGAGAGAGATTAAAACCTCAAACCATAAAATTCACCTTACAATTTTTAATTCATACCAAACTCTAAAGCATGGATACTTCAGTTAGGGTTAGAGTATCGGTATCGGATACGCTGTAACACCCCAGCCTTAATTAGTGGGATAACACCTGTAATTAAGACCTGGAGCGTTACTAACTCACCTTAGACGAGCTAAAGTAGGTCTAAAATAAGTAATGAAACAATAAATTCAAGAAAATCATATCGCATGGAACAAACAATCATGATACTCATGCTGTAGGCGATAATATATACTGTGGGATATAATATAAAACATGAGTGTAATATACATCTATACACCTACATGTAATCCGAGAGGCATACACATCATGTCAACATTTATTACAAAGCAAACAATAACTCAGGCTAGCCGTGGCTTGCCATATATATACAACAAAAATGAGTTGGTATCAGAGTTTCTCTACTTCGTTCCCTACCCAGTAGCTTCTTCTGTCTTATCCGTCTCCTGGATACCTGAATTTGTCTACATAAAATGGGGTAAGCTCACAGCTCAGTAGGGGGGATATAACATGCAATATTACGTATAAAACGTAATTAACTGTTTAATCATAAATCATAACTCAACCGATAAAACAATGCATGCATGTGCATATGCATGTTACCTCCCTTGTGTCAACCATTACACCGAGAGAATACCGAGGCCGAACCGAATCATAATAATGATAATAACTATGGGCCTGACCGCTCCCAAGAGATACCGAAGCTAGGCCTAACTATAATCATAAGAATAAGAACGGGCCTGACTGCCTCAGAAAATATATTGAACATAATCACGATATAACATCATCCGGCCCATAAATAAAAATCATCATCATCATATCATAATATAATTGGACCACATGTTCATCCATATCATATCACAGAAATCTCAAAGAAATCCTCTCTTGCCACCATACTAGCCAACCACCCGAATGGCATCACTAAGAACTCATAATGACCATATCTAGTACAAAACGCCGTTTTTGAAATATCTTCTTCACGGACCAACATCTGATGTTAGCCCGATCGAAGATCTATCTTGAAAAATCTAACGGCACCTTGTAGCTGATCAAATAGATCATCTATTCGGGGCAACGAAAACTTATTCTTGACAGTGACACGGCTCAACTGACGATAGTCTATACACAACCGTAACGACCCATCCTAATTCTAAGCAAAAAGTATAGGTGCACCCCAAAGAAACCCACTAGGTCCAATAAACCCTTTTCGCAACAACTCTTCAATTTGAACTTTCAGTTCTTTCAGCTTTGCAGGAGCCATACAATACGGTGCTAACGATATAGGAGCAATACCCGGAATAAGGTCAACAGAAAAGTCTACCGCCCGATGTGGGGGAAGACCCAAAAGATCATTAGAAAACACATCTGAAAATTCCTTAACCATTGGAAGATTAGAAGGATAAGCACTACGCTCCTCTTGTGCCACCATACTAGCCAACCACCCAAAGAAATCCCATTATTCCTTGGGTCTTAAATACGTACATGGTATGTGACTTAAATTTACAATGGAAGATCAACATCTCACTATTAAGCACTAATCTCCTTTAGTGCCACCATTCTAGCCAACTACCTAAAGAAATCCCGTTGTTCCTTGGGTCTCAAATACATACACGGCGTATGTGACTTAGACTTACAATGGAATATCAACATCTCATTATTAGGCAATGGAATTGATATTCGATGTTTAGAACAATCAATTATCACATGAAAAGTAGCTAACCAATCCATTCCTAAAATAAGATCATAGACCTCCATATCCACCATAATAAGATCAAACTTTATCGAGGATTCTCCAACACTCAAGGAATAATTTCTACAAATATAACTTAACTGTATATCACTCCCCAAAGGCGAACCAACACATATCGGTGTATCTAAACGTTCAACATTCAATCCTAATTTACTGACTAAAGCCAACGAAATAAATGAATGAGAAGCACCGGTATCAAACAAAACTTTAACCCAAAAGCTAAATAATAGAATGGTACCTTCCATTACTTCAGCTTCGGGTTGTTCCACTTGACTCAGAGTATACATTCGACCCGAAGCCCTATTGTCTTTTTAAAAATACGAATTTCCACCCCCACGGGACTGACTCTAACCCCAGCCTTGACTACTAGAGAAAGATTGGCCCATTCCACTAGTACGACTCGAGCCCTGAGTTTGAGACTGGCTGTAGGGAGGTTGAGACGGCTGTTTCTCCAGACTCACACTTGGACAAT
Source organism: Lonicera japonica (assembly GCA_021464415.1). Classification (NCBI taxonomy): domain Eukaryota; kingdom Viridiplantae; phylum Streptophyta; class Magnoliopsida; order Dipsacales; family Caprifoliaceae; genus Lonicera; species Lonicera japonica. The sequence continues at coordinate 39,465,218 of CM038469.1, read as the reverse complement.
CCCTACGAATATGCCCCGGTTGACTGCACCCATAACAAACCCTATCTCTCTATCCCTGGTACTAGCTATTGCTCTCCGAAAAACAGCCTCTACCAACACTGCCACTGGAAGACCCTAAATCATTTCTAAACTTTTTTCCCTGATTACCCGACTTCTTTCCCTTATTACCCCTTTTTTCTTTCTAAGAATCTACTGGCATTGGTTCTTTTTTGCTCTACTTTCATGGCCACTCTCACAATTTCAGTCACAATACTATAGTTCAAGTGATACACCTTTTCTCTTATTGAAGGCTTCAACTCTTTTAGAAACAAACGTATCTTCTCCTCAAGATCACTATCTAAACCTTTCTCAAAATGGCTCAAACTTTTGAACTTTGCCTTATACTCCGTCACGGATATATTCCCTTGGATAAAGGAACGTAACTCATCCCTCTTGATACTACGATAGACCGGTGAGAAATAACGCTTTAAAAATAACTTGGTGAACTGCTCCCAGGTAGTAGGAGCATCAGCTCTCCTCGACGCGATCTTTCACCAGACACTCGCTTGATCAATCAACTGTAGGTACCAAGGCTGAGTTTCAAATCATTTAGTAAGTGCATGACATCAAATGCTCTCTCTATCTGATCGAGCCACGACTCTACAGTATCGAGACCGGACATGCCATTAAAAACAGGAAGAGATCACTTTTTAAACTTTTCGAGGGCCACCATAGCCCGATTCTCCTAAACTCTCTCTCGAGGTTGTTCAGTATGAACCAACACATTGGCCAACTCCTGAGCTATTGCAAGCATAGCATCTACAGACTCTCCTCTAGAGGAAGAACTCTCATGAGTGGCATGGTTCTCCCTATCATCTAGTGGGGTCTCCATTCACTATACGAAAACAAGAATAATATCATGATAACTTGATATACACATATTCACAAAAATACAGTTCATCTCATACTCTACATATTTCGTCCCACAACCCAAATAAATCACAAATCTATTATCTGATACTAATTTGTAACACCCCACCTTAATTAGTAGGATAACACCTATAATTAAGACTTAGAGCGTTACTAACCCACCTTAGACGAGCTAAACTAGGTTTAAATTAAGTAATGAAATAATAAATTCAAGAAAATCACATCGCATGGAACAAACAATCCTGATACTCATGCAGTGGGCGATAATATAAAACATGAGTGTAATATACATCTATACACCTACATATAATCCGAGAGGCATACACACCATGTCAACATGTATTACAAAGCAAATAACAACTCAGGTTAGCCGTGACTTGCCATATATATACAACAAAAATAAGTCGGTATCAGAGTTTCTCTACTTCGTTCCCGACCCAGTAGCTTCTTATGTCTTATCCGTCTCCTGGATACCTGAATTTGTCTACATAAAATAGGGTAAGCTCATAGCTCAGTAGGGGGGATATAACAGGCAATATTACATACAAAACGTAATTAACTGTTTAATCATAAATCATGGCTCAACCGATAAAACAATGCATGCATGTGCATATGCAGGTTACCTCCCTTGTGTCAACCATTACACAAAGAGAATACCGAGGCCGAACCGAATCATAATAATGATAATAACAATGGGCCTGACTGCCCCCAAGAGATACTGAAGTTGGGCCGAACCATAATCATAATAATAAGAACGAGCCTAACCGCCCCAGAAAATATATCGAACATAATCACGATATAACATCATCCGGCCCATAAATAAAAATCATCATCATTATATCATAATATAATTGGACTATATGTTCATCCATATCGTATCACAAAATCACAAGTGCTTTTTCGAGGCCTAGATTTTCGGGCTACTCACCGCTGGCTCTAGACAGTCGACCTCAATGCCGTCCTCTGGGGGTTTAGGGATTTTCAATCCAAGGGCACTAGGCCCTACTTATTTTCACATCATAAAGCACTAGTCAATACTTATTTCCTTCATCATTAAAGGGCCACAATAACAATTATAATCGAATCCATCACATGACCATATCAAGTCCTAGAATGATACAACATATATTAGAAGATTTTGGCATCATAGATATAAGATATATGCCGACAAGATAGGCCATAAGAGTAGTCAAAACTTGCAAAAAGATCTCCAAGAATCCGGTTGACACAATAATGATGCACAATATGCATAACATGCTAACAAATGAACATTTGAAACAATTTATCATATATAATTATAAAAAATCTCTATACATGTCCCTTGATGTATATAATTTATCAATTAATTAATTTCATAAATATACAACATCTATACATCTAAGGAATATCTCATGTATGTCAAATAATACATATATATCAAGTATAATGGCATATCTTGCTTCAAATCACATACACACTTTATAAATCATAAAACATCATCATCCTTATCAAAAATAAGACAATTAATATATGATGATTTATATAGAATAAAATCATATTATTGGATTTTAAAAATAATTAAACATCTACCTCAAAATATTTAGCCCCAAATAATGAAATTTGAGTTGATACCTGAACCCCGGCTAGCACAACTCTAAAATTCTCATATCCCTGCGTAGCACTCGACGTATAGAACAAGTTTTCCTTAAGGCTCGACTTGATTCAGCGGAATTTTGATTACCAATTTATAAAGAGTAAGCTTAATACCTATATTTGTTTTTCTTTCTGTCTCGACTACAATGGAGAAATTAAAGAAAAATGAACAAGGAATAATGAAGATTAAAAGTAAAGTGGAGCAAGTCGGTTGATTTTTTTTCAAAGTTTTGGCTTAATTACGGCATTTAACCTTGAAGTTTCATAACTTTATTATTTTAACCCTGAACTTTTACAACTTTACAATTTGGTCCAAGCTCAACCAAGATTCCTAAACTCTTCAAAAAATTCACTTATTCAACATTAATATTTGCTTAATTTACACTAATTATATTACGGGGTATTACATACGCCACTGATATGGTGGGATACGGCAAGGATACTTATGGATACGGGGAGGGATACAAAAGGGTAAGTTTTGTAATTTTTTTTATTGGGATCACTTTAAAAATAACAAATAATTCATTTAATATAGAAACCTCCCAAAGAGACTTGGGCTTTCCCTTTATAATTTACTGAATAAGTAAACCCTTTTAATATAAGATGAAACGATCAACCAAAATGTTCTATCCTTCATCTACAATCATCGTTGTTCGATCTATATCCTTCTTCTGATATTCAAGTCAGAATATTATATCTACTTTCAAGTTATTATGCAATTAAATTGCTCGGTTGTTTGCTTTAATTTTATGAATATTAATGATATTGTTCATAAATTTATAAAATTCTTATAACTGAATAATTAAATATATGTAATAGATCTAATTGGTAGCAATTTAAAAAATCATTACCACAAAAAACTGCAAAAAAGTTGAATATGGAAAGTGCTAAATGAGTAAAATTATGTTACCATTTTTTGCCATCTAGACTAAAAAGATCATCAAAATTGGTGTCACAACCAAATCTAATGCCTTTCAATATATATATATATATATATATAATTTTGTAGTTAAAATGGATATTATTTTATAGATCTTGATGAGTACATGCATTTTAAATACATAAATTTTAGCAATTTTAATATTGCATTTAAAGTCTGTGTTTTATTTTGAAAAAAAAGTTTAATGAGAGAGAAAGAGAGATTCACTTTTAAATTTGATGTTTTTAATTATTAATTTAATGATGTGATGTTCTTGTCCCTTATAATATAAACTAGGGTATACTCGTGCCATCTGATATAGTGGAATAAATAAGATCTGATAATAGGATAAAAAAGAATAGCATGTGACGAATTTAAATAGACAAATATTAATCAGTTTATTTTGAGCGTTGTCTAGCATAGTCTAACGTTTTGAACAATCGAAAGGTATGTTCAATATATCTACATTCTGAAAAATCATATTTTTTGATCTTATTTTGATCATGACAAAATATTTTTTTAACAAATTAAACTCAATGCCAAATATGAAAATAATCCAACCACGTATGTCAATATAATTTGAAAATAGTCCAAAACTTGAACTGATGCACCGTGAACACTATTAAAAATGACAGAATGAGATGACCCATAATGTACGAATACATAAAAAATGTCCTTAAATGTTTATCAATAATTTTTCTTGATTTTTTTACATAATTCAATAGTCATGATAGATCTTATTTAATTGTTCTTAATTAGTATATTTTAAAAATTAATTTTTTATTAAATTTTGAAATTTTTATTTAAGTTATGGTATTTTTAATATAGACAAAATTATTGATGTGTAAGAGTTTACTGTGTATATATTATTGGTGTGAGTGTTTTAATTTTGATGTGACATCTTGATGTATGTATAAAACTCATCTAAAGATGTAGAACTAATACATACCATAACATGTATATGTAGGTCGGAAAATACCCTAGAGGGGGGGGGGGGTGAATAGGGTTTTTAAAACTTAATCGGATTTTTAAAAATGATTTAAAAATATTTGATGTCTATATTTATCAAGCAATCAAGAACAAAGTTAATTCCAAACACAATGAATAAATAGCACAATATAATAGAGCAAGAGATAGAAAGATTGAACCGATCGAAGTCGAAGATTTTTTGTCCACACAGTTCGGCTTGTTGCCCTACTCCGCGCTCGGTTAGTTCCCCGAGAATTTCCACTATAACCAATCTCCTTCCGGGTGAAGATCAAACCTCTACAAGTGTATTCTTCTCACACACTCTTACAAGTATTAAAACACCCTCAATACTCTCACAAGAAATCCCTCTTGCTATTCTATGAGATACACCTATCACAAATATGATTTGAATAAATTTTGGTGTCTAACACCAATGTAAAATATCTCTCTTGTGTATAACAAAATACAAATGAAGCTCACACTAAGAGATATCAAAATTGATCAAAGTATATAGCTCAAAAATGAAAGATTGATAAAAATGTGTTCTTGAATCTTTGTATATTTGAATATATGAATAATAGAGTATTAGAATGATTCAAGGTATGTTAAAACATGTCTAGGACCTCATATTTATAGCTTGCAAAACCATATGGCCGTTGGGGATAATTAAGAGAGGTTTTGGCTCCAAGGTATACATTTTCAAATTTTCCAACAGCTAGTTTTGACAAAAAATTCAAATTAGTTTTGTTAATTTCTCCCAATTTAACCGTTGGATCATACTCAAATTTTAGTAAAAATTGATAGGAGATGTTTTCTAACTACTGTAAAAATTTCAAAATGATCGGAGTTCGGGAAGGCCTCCATCTTACCGTTAGATCAAAACTGGGCAAAAATTGAGCGAATTTTAAATGTAAAAAAAAATATTTTTGCAATTTAACAATTTAGTTCCAAATAAGATTCTAATGATTTTTGAACCTCAAAGATATGTTTCTAAGATACCTATTTTTATTATAGCTTAAAATATGATCATTTAAAATTAATATGAATTGAAACTCGGTTTTTGTAAAATGATGTTTTTCAAATAAATTCAATTTCAAGCTAGTTTGAATCAATCTTTAAAAGATGCAAGAATATGTTTGAGCTATAGGGATTTGATCAATAAAGTATCTTTACATAAAATCAAAGCACTCACTCCATTTAATGATAATTCGAGTCTTTGTGATGCTTGATTTTCTTGTGCGTATCTTTACTTGTTTGATATTCTTGATCCTTTCTTGGTTTTGATAACTTGTAGAACATGTGGAGATCATTCTTGTGCATATCTTCACTTGCTTGATGATCTAGATATTTTATTGGCTTTGTATAGCACATGTATATCACTTGAGTTCATTTCTTGTGAGTAGATGCGTTTGTAAAGCTTGTGTGAGATTTGCTTCGGTTTGAAGTTACACTTGGTCAGAAGATATATCGGTTAAAATGGCTATCATCATTGGAACAACCGAGTTAAATAACACTTTATTAACTTATTGTAATTATCAAAATAAGATTAATTGACTTTAAGGTCAACAATCTCCCCCTTTTTGATGATGACAATAGAGTTAATGTGTGTTTATAAAAAGATAATAATTTTAGGAATATGAATAATATGCTCCCCCTAAATAGGTGCATAGATAAAAATATACAAGCAATTATTAAAATAAAAAATACTTGCATAGATAAGATAAGTTGAAACAACTTAATCGAAAGCATAAGTTCGAAAAGTACTTAAACAAATAGACAAACTAGTAGTTCTTGATCAAGCATAGCATAATAAAATAAACGATAAAATAAACGAGTGTGTACCATTATCACTCATGACACACACACATAACACACATACTTTCTCCCCCTTTTTCTTCATCAAAAAGGAGGGAATCAGTAATTATCAATCTAAAGCTGCAAAAATACTTGTTAATACTCATAATAATGTGTACATTAATGCAAGCAAATTTTACATAAAATAAAAATAAAAGAAAATTAAACATAATTAAATAATGTATGCTCAAAATTAAACATTATCAATCCCTTTTATGAACTTTTTGGAATAAACTAGATATCACAAGCTCTAGTCATACCGAGTTCACGTCGAATAGTACAAAAACGATCTTCAGAAAGCAGTTTAGTGAATATATCCGCAAATTACGATTCGGTGCCAACGAATTCAATATCAACATCACCTTTTTGCACATGATCACGAATAAAATGATATATTATCTTAATGTGCTTAGTACGTGAATGTTGTATGGGGTTCTTGGTCAAACTTATGGCACTTGTGTTGTCACATTTTATGGGAATGTGACTAAGACTAATTCCAAAGTCCTCTAGTTGTTGTTTAATGTACAAAGTTTGTGCACAATAACTTTCGGCCGCCACATATTCGACTTCGGCCGTTGAAAGGGCCACCGAATTTTGTTTCTTACTTGACCAAGATACTAGTGCGTGTCATAGAAAGTGACATGTGCCACTAGTACTTTTCCTATCGATTTTACAACCCGCAAAATCCGCATCGGAATAACTTATTAGGTCAAATATATTCTCTCTTGAATACTACAAACCCAAAGAACTAGTGCTGGAAAGATAACGGAATATACGTTTTACGGCGTGTAAGTAGGATTCTTTTGGATTCGCTTGGAATCGTGCGCATAAACAAACACTAAACATGATGTCCGGCCTAGAAGCCGTCAAATAAAGTAAGCTACCGATCATACCTCGATACTTCTTTATGTCGACACTCTTACCACTTTCGTCTTTGTCAAGTTTCAACGTTGAACTCATATGCGTACTCATTGATTTTGCGCCTTCCATGTCGAATTTCTTTAAAAGCTCCTTCACATACTTCTCTTGATTAATGAAGATGCCTTATTTGCATTGTTTCACTTGTAATCCAAGGAAGTAGTTCATTTCTCCCATCATGCTCATTTCAAATTCCTTTTGCATATAAGTAAAAAATTCTTTGCAAAGATTGTCGTTAATAGAACCAAATATAATATCATCAACATAGATTTGTACAAGTAGCATGTCATTGTCATGATTTTTGATAAATAAGGTAGTATCAATTTTACCTCTAACAAACCCATTGTTAATCAAAAATGAACTTAATCTATCATACCATGCTCTAGGTGCTTGTTTTAAACCATACAAAGCTTTAGATAATTTAAATACATAATCCGGATAAATATGATTTTCAAAACCGGGAGGTTGTTTCACATAAACTTCCTCTTCAATAAAACCATTCAAGAAAGCACTTTTCACATCCATTTGATATAATTTAAAATTCTTAAAACATGAATAAGCAAGTAGCATGCGAATTGCTTCTAAACGAGCTACGGGTGCATATGTTTCTTCATAATCAATGCCTTCCTCTTGATTGTATCCTTGGGCAACAAGTCTAGCTTTATTTCTAACAATAACACAATTTTCATCCTTTTTATTTCGAAATACCCATTTAGTGCCTATAATAGTATGATCATTTGGTTTAGGAACAAGTGTCCACACTTTATTTCTCTCAAATTGATTGAGCTCCTCTTGCATAGCCATCATCCAAGATTCATCTTGTTCGGCTTCAATTATGTTTTTAGGCTCATATTGAGAAACAAATGCCACATTATTGCAAACATTTCTTAAGGATGATCTAGTCATGACCTTATTAAATGGATCTCCAATAATTTGATCAATAGAGTGGTTGGACACAAATTTCCAACTCTTAGGCAAATCATTCGAGTTTTGCTTGGTTGTATTTTCTAACTCCTTAGGAGGAGCTTGAGCACTCGAAGTTTCTTCCTTAGATGTATCATAAATTTGAATATCCGAAACCTTTTGGATAATTTCAACATCTTCATCGGAACATACTATGGGTGAGAAAGGATTTGTCTCATCAAATACAACATGCATAGATTCTTGTACTACTAAACTTTTCTTGTTATAAACTCTATATGCTTTACTATTAATGGCATACCCAAGAAAAATTCCTTCATCGGATTTAGCATCAAATTTTCCCAAGTGATCACGATCATTCAAAATAAAACATTTGTAACCAAAAACTTTAAAATATGCAATATTTGGTTTCTTGTCATTCCATAATTCATAGGGTGTCTTATCTAACTTTTTACGAAGGATAGTGCGATTAATCACATAGCATGCGGTGTTAACGGCTTCCGCCCAGAAATATTCCGGTAAAGAATGTTCATGTAACATGGTTCTAGACATCTCTTGAAGAGATCTATTTTTTCTTTCAACCACACCATTTTGTTGAGGAGTTTTAGGTGCCGAAAAGTTATGATTAATACCATGCTCATCACAAAAATTCTCAATATCAATATTATCAAATTCTCTACCTCTATCACTTCTAACATGTATAATAGAAGCACCCTTTTCATTTTGAACTTTTCTACAGAATTTAGCAAATACATAAGGTGTTTCACTTTTATGTGCAAGAAAGAATACCCAAGTAAATCTAGAAAAATCATCAACAATCACAAAGGCATATAATTTACCACCTAAACTAGCAACCGAATTAGGCCCAAATAAATCTAAATGTAACATATCAAGAGGTCTAGTTGTAGTAATGTCCTTCTTAGATTTAAATGAAGATTTATGTTGTTTACCAAGTTGACATGCATCACAAATTTTATCTTTAACAAATTTGGTCTTAGGCAATCCTTTAACTAGCTATTTCTTAGACAATTTATGAATTAAATCCATATTAGCATGTCCTAGTCTTTTATGCCATAACCAAGATACATCATTAATAGCAGATAAACATTTAACATCTTGTTGTGATAAATCATCAAGTTCAAGAGTATACACATTGTTAGTTCTATATGCAATAAGTAAAATTGAATCATCACTAACATTCTTAACAATGCAACGATCGGATTTAAAAATCACTTCATAACCTTTATCACATAGTTGACTAATGCTAAGTAAATTATGCTTTAAACCATCAACTAATAGAACATTGTCAATACAAGTAGAATGCTTACCAACCTTACCTATACCGATGAATTTACCCTTGGCGTTGTCCCCAAAAGTCACATTCCCTCCTTGCTTGGGAATAAGACTTAAGAAATTGTTCTTATCTCCCATCATGTGCTTTGAGCAACCACTATCCAAGAACCACTTAGTTTTGCTACCTTTGGCTTTCAAGCACACCTACACCATAACCTTAAGTAACTTCTCATTTGGTACCCAAAATGTATTGGGTCCCTTTGGGTTAGCAAACATAATGGTTCTTTTTGGAACCCAAGCAAGCTTTCTTTTAGGAAAATTTTCATTCCTATAGTAACAATGATCCACGTAATGAGTATTTCTACCACAATATGAGCAAAGATGAGTGGGATCATGAGGTGTGTATGTTTTAAAAAAGTTTTTGTAATCTTTTTGGTTGCCAATTTGGTTATAGCCCAAACCGGCTTTGTCGAATACACACCTTTGCATTCCTAATAGTTTATCCAAGTTATCCTTTCCTTTGGTGAACTTGGCTAGACAATTAGTTAAATCGTCCACTTGATCTTTCAATTTGATATTTTCTATTACAAGTGTGTTTGGAGTTTCTTTCTCCTTTCCTTTCTTTAAAGTTTTGATTTCATCTTTCAAAAATATGTTTTCTTTCTCAAAACTTTCACACTTGCTAGAAACCATCAAATTTTTCTTTTTGAGGCTTGCATATTCTTTAGACAATTTATTAAACTTGCTATGCAATTCTTCAAACATATCATATAATTCATCATAGTCATTCTCATCATGTCCATCATTATTTATAGAGACATTATCATCACTAAATGAATCATAAGTAGAGCATACCTCATCGTCTCTTGCCATAAGGCAAATGTTAGCCGTTTCCTCGTCGCTAGAGTTGGCATCGGACTCGCCTTCTTCGGAATCACTCCAAGTGCCTTTGAGGGCGTGTCTTACTTGTTTGAAGGCTTTGTCTCTTTTATCTCTTCTTTCCTTTATTCTAACCGGGCAATTTATTTTGAAATGCTCTAGTTCATGACAATGGAAACACTTTTTTTCTTCTTCGTTTTCAACTCTTGGTTGAATAGATCGATCATTGTTCCTTCTTGATGAAGAATCAAAGTTGTTTCCTTTTCCTTGAAACTTCTTCTTCTTAGCTAGAAATTTTATGAATTTTCTAGAAAGAAGATCCATATCCTCATCTCCTACCATCAACTCCTCATCATCCTTTAGTTGATTTGCTTTGAGAGCATTCTTCTCTTTCCAATTCTTTCTCATGGGTTTTGAGAGACCCCAAGAGTTCATCCATGCTTAGTGTCTTGAGATTCTTGGCTTCTTGAATAGCCGTCACTTTAGGTCTCCATTTCTTGGGAAGAGTTCTAAGAATTTTTCGAATCTTGTCCTCATTTGAATATTCCTTTCCAAGAAAATCTAAAGCATTAGTGATAATAGAGAATCTACTATACATAGAAGCAAGTGATTTATTAGGTTCCATTTTAAAAAGTTCATAATCATGAACGAGCATATTAATATTATCATCCTTAACTTGTGAGGTTCCTTCATAGGCAACTTCTAATTTGTCCCAAATTTCTTTGGCGGTTTTACAAATAGAAATTTTGTTGTATTCATCTATAGTTAACGCGCAATGTAGGGCATTCAAGGCTTTAGCGTTAAATTGGATTTTCTTAATATCATGCTCATCATATTCGGAAATGGATTTAGGAGTGACTTTACCATTTTCATCGGTTTTGGTAATCTCATAGGGTCCAATGAGTGTAACCTTCCATTGTTCAAAATCACTAGCTTGAAGAAAAGTACATATACGACTTTTTCAATAACTATAATTTTTGCCATCAAATAGAGGTGGTCTAGTGGTGGAAGAACCTTCGTTAATTTCGGTTCCTTGATAGATAGACATGATCGTAAACTCTAAGATTGTAAAATCAAAACAAGAGTACAACCTCTGATACCAATTGTAGGTCGGAAAATACCCTAGAGGGGGGGTGAATAGGGTTTTTAAAACTTAATCAGATTTTTAAAAATATTTGATGTCTATATTTATCAAGCAATCAAGAACAAAGTTAATTCCAAACACAATGAATAAATAGCACAATATAATAGAGCAAGAGACAGAAAGATTAAACCAATCGAAGTCGAAGATTTTTTGTCCACACAGTTCGGCTTATTCCCCTACTCCGCGCTCGGTTAGTTCCCCGAGAATTTCCACTATAACCGATCTCCTTCCGGGTGAAGATCAAACCTCTACAAGTGTATTCTTCTCACACACTCTTACAAGTATTGAAACACCTCAATACTCTCACAAGAAATCCCTCTTGCTATTCTATGAGATACACCTCTCACAAATATGATTTGAATAAGTTTTGGTGTCTAACACCAATGTAAAATATCTCTCTTGTGTATAACAAAATACAAATGAAGCTCACACTAAGAGATATCAAAATTGATCAAAGTATATAGCTCAAAAATGAAAGATTGATCAAAATGTGTTCTTGAATCTTTGTATATTTGAATATATGAATAATAGAGTATTAGAATGATTCAAGGTATGTTAAAACATGTCTAGGACCTCATATTTATAGTTTGCAAAACCATATGGCTGTTGGGGATGATTAAGAGAGGTTTTGGCTCCAAGGTATACATTTTAAATTTTCCAACAGCTAGTTTTGACAAAAAATTCAAATTAGTTTTGTTAATTTCTCCTAATTTGACCGTTGGATCATACTCAAATTTTAGTCAAAATTGCCAGAAGATGTTGTCTAACTACTGTAAAAATTTTAAAATGATCGGAGTTCAGGAAGGCCTCCATCTTACCGTAAGATCAAAACTGGGCAAAAATTGAGCGAATTTTAAATGTAAAGAAAATATTTTTGCAATTTAACAATTTAGTTCCAAATAAGATTCTAATGATTTTTTAACCTCAAAGATATGTTTCTAAGATACCTATTTTTATTATAGCTTAAAATATGATCATTTAAAATTAATATGAATTGAAACTCGGTTTTTGTAAAATGATGTTTTTCAAATAAATTCAATTTCAAGCTAGTTTGAATCAATCTTTAAAAGATGCAAGAATATGTTTGAGCTACAGGGATTTGATCAATAAAGTATCTTTACATAAAATCAAAGCACTCACTCCATTTAATGATAATTTGAGTCTTCGTGATGCTTGATTTTCTTGTGCGTATCTTTACTTGTTTGATATTCTTGATCCTTTCTTGGTTTTGATAACTTGTAGAACATGTAGAGATCATTCTTGTGCATATCTTCACTTTCTTGATGATCTAGATATTTTATTGGCTTTGTATAGCACATGTATATCACTTGAGTTCATTTCTTGTGAGTAGAGGCGTTTGTAAAGCTTGTGTGAGATTTGCTTCGGTTTGAAGTTACACTTGGTCGGAAGATATATCGGTTAAAATGGCTATCATCATTAGAACAACCGAGTTAAATAACACTTTATTAACTTATTGTAATTATCAAAATAAGATTAATTGACTTTAAGGTCAACAATATATTTTTAACCATTAGATTTTAATACTTTTTAGAAAAAATTTTAGTCAAAAATGATATTTTATAATATAGATATTAAGCGCTAAACGCACATGCCGTTTATACTTTATTCTTTGGTCTAATATTCATCCTTAATTTGTATGATCAATTTTAACTTTTGCGAAAATTAGCCATCAGCCAATATAATAGAAGTGAAAATATGTTGTTAACTATAATTCAAAAAATTATTTGATTGGGAAGATCAAATGGAAAGAATCTTGATTGATAATCAAGAGATGTCGATTGATATTTTTGGCCATCACTACACGTCTACCCCTCTCCCTTCTGCTAGGATTAAACCTTATATACGTGCAGTCTTGCCACTTGAATAATAAATAAGTAGACTAAAAATATCATATCCGCACCATTATTCATTGTTTTTTTCTTCTTTTAAATTTGTTTTTTTGTTTGCTTTTCCCGAGATTTCTTTACAACAGATGGGGTGGGGGTAGGACGAATCCCCACTTCCAGATCGTCACATGGGGTGGGGGTAGGACGAATCCCCGCCTCCAGATGGTCACTAGCCACAAAGATTTCATACGGTTTGAGGTTTGAATTTAGGATGTGTAGGATTCATCCCAACTTTTACCTAGTAGCGGACAAGGGACTAAACCTATCTTGTCTTGCTTTGTTCTTGAAAGCCCAATTGAGTCTTAACAAGCTAGACTGCATATTTAATGGCTCATACCACTAACTACTGGACCCAGTGGGCTAGTTAAATACAAGCCCAATAATGTACAGAACAATGCTTTTTTTTTTTTCTTTTATTTATTTATTTATTTGAGAGAGGGCACAACGCTTTATTATATAAACTTAATTTTAACGATCTGTATTGTGTAACAATTACATGCATATGAAACTTCGTGTGTATCCCTCGTCAAACAAATCTGTTACCAAAAATAAAGATGTGGTTATAAATACTCTAATTAAATACTCTAAAATTTCATCACAAACATAGGTAATGTGGTCCAAAAAACATTTGCAGTATTTCACTAAAGATCACATATATACATATCAAGTACCGTAGATTGAGGATTTTTTCAGTCTCTAATTATGTGAAGTGAACAACCAGCTATTTCAATTGCTATTAAAATTCTGTTATAACGTAAAGTAAGCTGGTGTGAAATAACTTCACCTTCTCAATTCTACTCTGACGAAATGTATTTCCCAACAAAATGATAAGGTTTTGGTGTTTCCATTGATGGGGATCGGAAATCATTTTTATTCATTATATTTATATTAGAATCTTTTATTTTAAATAATGTATATTCAGATAATATATGTACGAATGGAAAACTAGTTTCAAATACAGTTAACTTACTAATTTACCCTTATATTTTAATTTATTTATTTATTTTGAAAATCTTTACCGATACAATTTTTTTCTTATTTTCTTTTGTGCTACATAATTTCGTCCCAAACGCAGAGACCATTGAATTTTACAGTTCTTTTTTAAAAGAATAGCTAATTTTAACAAAATAAATCGTAAAAAAATAATAATTTTGTATTGTGAAATGTAATACATTGATTATGATCTAAACGCAAACTAGAATTTTTTTTTATTGGGACTTCAAAAAGAGAATAATGAACTTTTAATTATGACAAAAAAAAAAAGAAAAAAGAAAAGAGAGTAACATTTTAAAAAGCGATCAACATATGTGTAGATCTAGGATCTTGGTCTTGTAGAAAATTAGTGAGTGTATTATGTATAGAGCCAAGATTCCACAAAACAAATACATATCTTATTGCAAATGAATTTCACACATCCTTAACAGATCTCACACCAAGCTAGCCAAAGGCCATGCACAATGCTTATTTGACTCATAAAACAAGTACTTTTTTTCCCCTTCTAAATACATTCGAATACAAAATTCCGATCCGCAAATAATTAAACAGAGAAAACATAATTAAATTCAATAACTGGCCGCGACTTTTCTTTAACTAATTAAGCCAATTAATTCTTCTTGAACAAACTTGAATTCATTAATTTGTGTGAACTTCAAGCTTAATTAACAAGGATTCAAGTAAGTAGGGGGGTTCCTCATTTTTGAGAGTTTGTGCTTCCCATCCTTCACAATTAACACAGTTTCCATACCCCAACTTGAATGTCTTTCGAAGTGACAATGCATGAACCACACCCCTAAAAGAAGAAAAGAAAAGGATTAATTAATGCCCGCTGAATTGCTAGTTTAAATTAATTTTACTTTTAAATACTCTTCAAGATTAATTAAAGGAAAATAAAAAGATTACCTGGATTATCAGCTTTGAATCTTACGGCGGCCCATCCATTCCTAGGGACAGCAACGGTATTCATTTCCGGTGGATCGACCAAATTATATGTGCTAGGGCTAGTCACATTATTGAAATTTCCATCACCGTACCCGACCACGTAAAAACTATACCCATGCAAATGCAAAGGATGGTTCTCCGCCGAATTCAGCACATTAGTCCCTTGAAAAACAATCTCCACGCTGGAATTGAAATTGATAACCTTAACTTTTGTCGCACTTTCTGGTGCCACTGCGTTACGTGGGGTTCTATCAGCCGTAAAATTGAACGCTGTTGGCTCGAGTGGAAAATCGGTCTCAAAAATCCCCGGAATTTTCCTATAATACGCTTGCAATAAATCGATACTAGGGGCGTGGAAGCTAATGTTGCTCAAGCTAGCGGACAAACGGGTGTTGTTGCCATTGGGACCCAGTGTGCACGTATTATTTGGGCATGGGGCAATGTTCAACGAGATTGTGATAAGTAGACGCTTATCGACCATTTGTGGTACATTTACGGGATGCTCAGTACTTGCCAATGCCCTAATTCGGTTAACAAAATTTTGGGCCGCAGCATGGTCCGTGTAATTTGGGAGATTGGGGAACGGGATGGTAGACGGAACCGAGTAATTTCCTTTGTATTTGAAAATCGCAGTTGTTGTTGTTTCATCGTATTCGACCCCAGCATAAGCTCGTGAAGCCATGTAATAGTGGCTCGGTGGTTGGTTAGCGGTGATTAAAACGTCCATTGTTTGGCCCGGGGTGGTCATAATGTAATTTGTGTTTATCGGTTTGACATAGGCTCCATCTAATCCCACAACCGTAAGGTTGTGATTAGCCACCTCCAAGAACATATTTTCGTTCATCACTCCATTTACGATACGGAGAAGATAGGTTTTTCCAAACTCCACAGTAAATTTCGAGGTTCCTGTTTAGAATAAAAAACCTAAGTATTTAAATATTAAATTAACAATGAATAATCCCGAATGGAATTGATAAGTGCCGCAAAAGCTGATGTGGTGGCACTTTATATCATTTTTGGGATATTTTAATTTTAGAGAGACACATAAACATTTTAATTTACGGGATATAGTGTAGTATTATTTATACATTAGTCAAGTAATTAAATTTATTATAACTGAATTATTGCTGTATTTTCAAATTGTGTCATCATAAAATTAGTTTTTAATTTTATTGTACAAAATATATAGTTATACCATTGCTCGAACATGGATAGAGATCTCCTGGTTGACCGTTGATGGTGAAGGCATTTGAGGTATTGGGCCGACCTCCGCTTGCAAGTGTGTCTTCAATCAACTGCTGAACATCTACCTTAAACCATGAACCTTCAACATGAAATAATATTGAAAAATTAGGACCTCAACACTTCAATTCTCCAAAAAAAAAGGGAGAGAATATATATATATATATAAGAAATTCGTAAATTTAAATAAATATAAAAAAAGGTCGGTACAGTACATATTTATATATGCACAAGTGCCTGTTAATTTGTAGTATACACACCTAAGAAAAGGGGGAACTCTTTGGCAGGTTTGGGAAAAGGATAAGTGGTTCCTTTAGCTGGGTAAATAATAAGGTGACCGTGGACCGTGGCTCGGCTCCAATCACTATGGGCGTGCCACCATAGGGTACCTATTTCGTTTGAGAGCACAATTTCGTAAGTGAAATTATTCCCCGGTTGAATTGGGCACTGTGTGATATATTCTGGACCATCGGACCATGGGTTCCTTGGTTGTTTCACTCCATGCCTGTATAAAAAATTAAAGTAAATTAAACATTACGATTAATATTTAATTTGTTAGAATAAGTATTTTCGAGAGAGAGAGAGAGAGAGGGAGAGGGAGAGGGAGGGAGGGAGCAAGGGAGGGGGAAAGAGAGAGAGTGAGCTATACCAGTGGATGGTGACATTATGGCCACCTTGATTTAGAATATTTACTTTCACAGTTTCACCTCTGTGTGCATGTAAAGTTGGCCCCGGATACAATCCATTTATTGTTAATATACTCTTTGTTTCGCACAACCTAGTATAGTTTGCTTCCATTAACTGCGTGAAATTTAAACAAAAAAATTAAATTAAATTAAGAAACTATCAAAAAGGAAATATTGACTATAACAGTTATGACGATGAAGCGATTGTGGCCTCTCGGGAGAATCGATGACCGCCTCTTTGATGCACTGCTAATACATCTAAGAATTCTTAATTGAATTAATAGTTGTAAATATTTCCAGGGAAATGGAACGTACAACGGAAAAAAAAAAAACAACGCAGCTAGAATAGTAATTAAGTACTTACAACCCAATTGATGGTACGAATTTTGGTCTTTGCCATAGAAAGGATAAATACATTCAGTAGCAAAAACCCTAACAACTGCAACCTAAAGCTTCTATTTAACTCCATATTGTTTTCTTGGTGATGAAAATATGATGAGACTTTCTTCTTAATTTTGTTTTAGAACACTTGCTTATGCTTCAAGGCCCTTTGCACATTCATATATATAGAAGGCTTAGAGCTTCACCTAACTGATGAAATATATTAATTTCATATTTTATACATTTAGCACATGCATTTCAAATTTATTTGACAAAGTGTGGTTAGCGACTACCCTCTAACTTTCTCTCTCTTGGTAGCCGCCAGCTATACATCTACTTATTTGGCTTTTACATAAAAAATGAATAGTGACTTCATTCCAACGAATATTAGTTATAATTAATTAAAATGTAATACTTCTTTACCCATATCAACAATTTTTACAACATTGTATTTTATTCAGCTGTTTTAGCCGGAGCATGTATATATAGTTTATTGCGAGTCCACTTGAGTTCTTAATTAAGAATTACAACATTTTTTTGTTTAAATGACAAAATGCCTAGCCAACTCATACTGATCATTTTTCAAAGAACTTAATTGTCTAACAACCAGGAGAAATTTACTTGCGCTTTATCCTTAGGAACATTTTTACAATTTTGTATTTTAGTTAGAGGCTTTATAGCTGGAGCATGTATGGTTATTGTCCGCGTACTATACAATTTGGTAAATTTAATGGCACAATTTTGTTACAATTGTCCTGCTAAACTCATAATTACCTTAATAATAACAGTAATTTTGAATTCTTTGAACTTTTTAACTGTCATTTCTACTACTATTGTGCCACTAAAAGTCCGTGGTGAGACAGAAATTGATTGGACGTTCAAAATGTTTAACAATAGGAGATATCTCCGTCATTTGGTGGAAGGGAATTTTGGGTAAAAAAATTGTGCGTTCTCTTTAAATGTTACCTTTCTTAATTTAGTGATTAAACGAACCATTTTAACCGAATCTATTTCAATGAAAACTCTTGTCATTTTTCAACTACAAAATTATGCATCAATTTATGAATTGTTCGAACATTAAATCATGACTAGTTACAAGGGGGTGCATGCATTTTTATGGAGTACATTTTTGTTGTTATATGCTTAGGATTAGCTAGCCTTTTTTTAATATCTATTACAACGTATTTCAACGAGGGAATGTTTAGAATTCAACCAATATATTTATGACAAGTGGAAAGTAGGAGCCAATCAAGGACTAGGTCTCCATGTTATTCAAAATATATCTCATAAAGTGGTCTTAAAGTTTGGTTGAAATAATAAATAAATACATATTTAGACTAACAATAAAATTCGAAATGAATGAAGAATTTTTAACATTATAAAAATCATACTTTACTTTGTCTAATAATGCAGTCTTATTTAGTCTTTGTTACCGTGTTCTCAATTTGCCTGGTTTCCACTTTGCTAATGATTCGTCAAATGTCAACCGTTGTAAATAATTAATAATTTTAGTTGTTAGGAAATTAATAAATTCTATGTGAGGAAATTCTGAAGTTCTGTAAAAGATTTTGGACTAGTTGGTATCAGATACAAATGGAAATTTCGAAGACTAAAATATAACACGTAAATAAACTAAAAAAAAAACTACAATATAACCGGTAAACTAATTAAATAAAATTGACACACGAAAATTTTCTTTTGGGTGAATTTTTTTTTTTCCAGCTCATCATATCTGAGCAGTGGTAGGAGAAAAGGGATAAAAGATGGCAAACACTGCTGTTGCAGGGGTTTGAAACTTTGCACAAGTGGAGCCGAGAGAGACTTGGTACAACTTGAGCTCTCTGCTTGAACTCGTGTCTAAAATATTTCACACGATATCCTACCACGTTTGTGCCCCATATGCATTTGGGTGCTGGTAAAAGCACCTTGGTATTTTAATTTAAGCATCCTTTTTATGAAAAAGAGTAATTTATATAGTTAGGATATGTGTTTTGAAGGCACCCTAATATCTCAATTCAACCCAGCCACAACTTTCTCTATTTGCTTCATTGACATCTTCTTGTGTCTCTTTTTCGTCAATTCAACACGACTTCAAGGTAAGACAAGACATTCTTTTTTACTTTTTTACATTATATATGTGTGTGTGTGTTGTTGTTATGTACATATTCATGGTATTATGTATTTTCTGTTATCTCATAGATTCTAAAAGGTGTTTGATCAATTGTCCCAACCAACTTAAATTGCAGAGATTTTATAGCAGCAAATTGTTGTCCATGTTTCAAAATTTCAGTTGTCAGGGGAACAGAAGTATAAAATGTTAAGTGTTCATGACTTCATGTAGCTTAGGATATACCTACACCAAAGGGGATGGGAACAATTGCCCCAAAATTACCGTCTCTAGATTGAATGTTACCATATCTGCTATTACCGTTTAAATTGAATTTTTAGGGTGTTTTTACCATCACCCTATGCATTTTGGCTTAAAATTATAGTGCTAGTGATATCTAAAATGTTTTATTCATATAATTTTATTGCAAATGATGGGATTAATTAATTACTTAAAACAGATGATTGCTAATACACTTTATCGCGCATGCTGTGGTTGACTATACTTTTATGGCCTAGGATTTATATTGTATAGCTATTGCTAATGTAAAGGAGACAATGCACTAATTACCAAAAATGATACAATACATTAATCTAGTACATCATGTACTTTGGTATAAATCATAATTGATTTACTCCTGTCCGGGATGTTAGAATAGTGAAAATGGAGAGTTTCTCCGCTCTTCATTCAAGTTCGATCCACATGAATTCAGTTTTCTTCCCTCTTCCTCCCGTGGACAACCACCACATTTATCAGTCTACTGTTTGTATCGGAAAGAACAAAAAGAATTAAAATTGATTTGACAATATCAATTTGGAAAAATTAGCAATCACCCTATACGCCAGTGGAGACGTGCAAACGAAGGGGAAATTGCATCCCCCCTTAAATTTTCCAAAAACGTAATTTTACTCTTATATTTATTTTTAAAAATTGCATGTATATATGCATATTATTTAAGTTTTCTCCTAGCTTTAATTTTTAAAAATTATTAATAGTACTAATCTTGCCTCCTTAGTCTTGAACAAATAAAATTAATACTAGATTTTGTTTTTAAATTTATAAAAAGTGATAAAAGTATTAAACTAACTCCCGTTACAAAAGTTCTTAGCTCCCCCCTTGACCCTATAAATACACACGCATGCATATGTTCAGTAGACTGTCAGCTTGTGGATCAAGCGTAGCTTCTAACCACTTTTTTACGTCGTGCATTGTGAGAATGTGTATTGGTGATTGAAAACCATCGCTAAAAGCATAGTCTGCAAGCAACCGGTCCACTTTAAATATGGAATTATATATGTACAGACATATAATGTATATATATATAATGTATGAATATATGTACATAGTAGGGAATTACTCGTCAGTTTTCTTTCTTGCCGGCCATGACGAATATGATTACACATGTTGGCTTTATTGCCGGCCTGCTCGCGTTGCTTCCCCTCTTACATTTTTGGACCATCTTATTATGAAACTCTAAAATGGTAAAGTTGTTATTTTTTCCCTAATTAATAACAAAAAGTGATGCATGAATAAATTTAAGAATAGGATTACATTATTAATTTATTGCATATAAGAACATTATTAGATCACGTTTCTTGGCTCCTACCTGGCAACATGAACCTTTTCCAATCTTAAAGATCGCAAACTTAATTTATATATAAGGTTCATCTCTAGTACTGACCATCCATATGAACTAGGCTTTTAGCAACGTATTTTTGCTGTCAATAGATTTACAGATTCATTTTGCAAGTGAAAATTGTCACTAAAAGTTCGGTTTGCGTACTGATAGTCCACATAAGAGACTAACTGAGTATATATATGTGTGTAATTATGATTTTTTAAGAAATAATTTGTTTACTAAAAATACATTATCGTAGAAATGAAAGGGCCGAGGAACGTTCCCCTCTAATTATTTTCGAGAGATCTGAGAAATCAAATCTAACTATAAAAAATATTTTCTGAACGTTATTGATTATTCATTACAGAATTATGATAGAAAATGATAACATTTAACATTGATACATTTTGGGTTTAAACTTTTAGATAAATATACAAAATATGAAACCTTTTGAACAACTACTATCTCTTTGCGACTTTCCATGTTATTACAAATTATTTTACTTGGCCATATTTTAGCGACTTTAGGCATTTAGCGAAGTCATCCATAAATTATTTCTTAAATCACAATTAAGTGGACAAACAATATGCCAGCTACTTGGATTAACAACTTCATTAATTAATTTGAAGGCTTTTTCAAGAAAATAATAATAAAGAAAACTAAAACGGTTGTTGAAAATAAAGAATTGAAAAGAATCTATTTATGAAACGTGGAAGAATGTTATGACAATTAAAGGAGAGAGATTATATAGATAATCAACTTGCATGATTTTTAAACTCCAAGTATGTATATACCTGTCCTTTCCATATGGAATGTCAGACAACATAATATTTATATATATTATAAATATAATTAAAATATATAGGAAATTATAATAATTAATAGGTGCAATTATAGTAAACTACTTAATGGATTCGTCTTACATTCCGAACGTTCTGTTGAAACTTTTTTTAATTTTTGTACTATATATCACCTGAATATGGATTAGTAAATTAATTTTTTTGGGTGCCAATTTCCCACAATAAGTAGTAATTATTTAGCAAAGCATTTTAAAAGTAAATAAATAACTGATATAATTGGACTTTTTGCTCATCGCCGTGCAAACGTTGTAATATGTGCTTCCTCCGTCTCTCTCAAAAATAACAAAAAAAGTTCTCATTCTGTCTCAAATAAATAGTCACGTTTTGACGTTTTGCATTTTCTTTCTATAAAATAAATATAAATTTCATTGTAATGGTGAGAAACAAAACTGATAATTATGTTGCTGGAAAAAAAAAGCAACAACAAAAACAACTAGGCTCCTACTCGTTTAAGTGCATATAAACAACGTATGACTAACAAAAAACAAGATTAAAAGTTACAATCATAGCTAGGGTAGTTGGAATATTCTAGTGTCAATGTAGATAATTGGATATCATTAGTATCACTCTATAAATATATTTGGTCCACTAATATTATGACCCAAAACACAAAGGCTTCTACATAAAAAAAAAAGGGAATAATTCATTATACATATATTAACATATATTTTTAATACAAGTTGGAAAACTTTAAGCTATTTTGGGACCGTGTACATTTGTACACATGGGTGTTCTGTAGTTATATATGTGATTTATATATATATATAGAGAGCCTATATATATGCATGTGAAACCATATGTAGCAGGTGTAGCACAAAACCATGAACTATCCTTTTGACATTTTATGTTAAATTAATGAGAAACACCGGAATATAGACCTTCCCTATTGGCCGGCTTTAATTAATTTATTATTGTCTTTTTCGTTTCTTTTCTTTCTTTGTTAGGTAAAGAGAAGTTTCTATTGAAATGTGATAGAACAATGCAAAGCGCGCTAAATGTGGATTAATTACTAAAACTTAACATAGAGTTGAAATTTTCTATAAATTAAGGTGAATTTGAGATGGCCATGGTGCATGTACAAGTTTTAATGTAATGATAATTAATTATTTTGGTTATATATGGAGTTCTAGAAATTCAACAGAGCGATAATGAAGTGCCACGTAATACCATCATATGGATCTCGTGGAGTTTCATCATAAGCTCTGATGTACAATCACCAAGTATAAACAATGAAAAACTAGAGAAATTTCGTTATGATGTCGCTGTTTTTTCATTTTTTTTTTTAAATCTCAAGTTCGCTAGAATATGCGGCTCTAGAGAGTTTTTTTTTTTTAATGAGAAGGAGATTTTAAAAACCCGAAATCAGTGACTTGCATGAAAAGATGTAGGAAAATCATGCATCAGTTCAAAACTGAATCCAGCTCTAAGTAATTAAGAAAAGCAGACTAAAAGTTAAAATAATGTAACTATTTGACCGAGAGTAGTAAAAGGAATAGAGTTAAACCTTTCTTTTAAAAAAAATAAAATGGAAGGGCTGGCCCAAAATGAAAAATTGAAGGAAATGATAAACGGAACAAAGGGGCCATAAGAGAAATTAATTGAGTTGTACCTTTGAGTATGAGTTGTACCTTCTGCTTGATCTATGTGCAACATATGAGATTATACGTGTAGTGTACATTCCACAATGAATCAAAAGATAATTGAAATTTTATGGTGAGATTGGAGTTAGATGAGTGGTACATTCACATGCTTCTTATATAGCTGACAAACATGGATTTGTACAATGGTTACGATTTGCCTAGATAATGGATACACTTCACCTGCCTAAAGCTTGAACAATAAATGATAATGATAATTGCGAGACATATTTATTGTAATCACTGAATTGTACAAAAAAAATTTTGGCTCTATGTTAAAGGACATTCGATTATTTAATATGTGACAAAGGAGTGAATTGATGAATCACTTAATAGTGTAGTTCACATTAAAAAAAAGTGTAATATTTATTCTACAAATTTGAACTTTCTTAAATTGTTTTTAGTTTATTATGCCCCACATCATAATTCAGGACAATTTTTTCTAGGGGAAAATGCAAGATAAACCTTGAAGTTTAGGGTCCTTTGCAAAATAAACCTCGATGTTTCAATTTTAGCAAGATGAACCTTAAAGTACAATTATGGCTTCAATTCAAACCCTCCGTCCAAATCCGTTTGAAATATTGGACGGGGTGCTGACCTGGATTTTTTGATATTTTTTTGTTACTTTCCAACGTGGATAATGGATGAATATAAACAAGAAATGGATACCAAAGCACTAAAACAAGAGCACTACATACAATTCCATTTATAATAAAAGGCCAAAAACACTACTTCCACAATTACAAAACAAAACCCCATTGTTTCAACAAACTAATAATTCCACCTACTGTTTACTGAACAAGAAAACAATAATGACCCAGCAAAAACCATAGCTTTTTCTCTCTTCCTTTTTTTGCCTCTGAACCTCGATTTCCCACTTGTTGGCTCTACCAACTAAACAAAAAATTATTTGTCCCGCTAGGTCACATATAAGAGGATCAACCCACATAAAAATCCACAACTGCCAATACTTTGCATTTAGAAAGGAATAAAAGATTAAAAGGAAAGAAGAGCATGAAGAACTGTTACCACTATTTAGAAATAATTATTTACCACAAATTATTTGCATCCTCTAAAGCTTCTTCCCGGATTTACAGCCGTCCATGACCTTCGAACCACAGCGTTGAGACCACAAAAGCATGTTCCCGCATCTATGAAATTGGGGTTCTTTGGTCTCCAACTCACCTCTTATGTTTTATGGAATTAGGGTTAAAAAGGAATTTTGGAATTTTATTGGGGAGATTGATGCAAAGGGGATGATTTTCGCGCCATTTTTACGGTCTACTCATCATTAGAGTCCAACTCATCGTGTATGTTGGCAGTCCACGCAACATTCCGTCCAATAGTTCAAATAGATTTGGATGGAAGGTTTGAATTGAAGTCATAATTGTACTTTAGGGTTTGTCTTACCAAAATTGAAATATCAAGGTTTGACTTGCAAAGGACCCCAAACTACAGGGTTTTTCTTGCATTTTTCCCTTTTTTCTATATACAACTCAATCACATTGACAAATGAAGTATTGAAAATAGTACCCATTGCAAACCATAAAGTTTTGTCATCATTAATTTCATGAATGAAGTAGTTACAAGTATTTGGAGTCACAAACATTAGACATGTACAGAAAATCTTTAACGTCGACGGTGAGCGGTCAGCATGCATAATAGAATAAATAATTTATACTAATTCTGAGTAGGTAATACCTTCATTTAAGATAATGCCTCTTTTGTGCTGAATATCGTAACTATAACCATGCTCTCCGTTAATAATATGTCCGCCCCACTATAAAAAGGTAAAAACTTGTCGACTTGCCATTATTCACCTTCAACACAATTAATCAAATTTATCACTAGTTGATAATAAATAATATATTTTCAATTGTCAAGATGTACAATATATGATAATAAAATAAATACATATATACATTCTTTAACATACTTGAATAATTATTCAAAATAGAAAATTATGCATTAAGCCATACGGCATATGATAATAAATAATATACTTATAATTGCCAAAATGTACAATAAATGATGATGAAGACATCCTTTAACATAAAATTCATTTCTCATTAAAATAAATACATATATACAATATTCAACATACTTAAATAATTATTCAAAATAAAATATTAAGCATTAAGCTATACGAAATATGATAATAAATAATATACTTAAAATTGCCAAGACATAAAATATATGATGATAAACATTTTTTTAATATAAAGCCCTACGAAATATGATATTAAATAATTTATTCAAAAATTGTAAATCATTTGTTACATAAATTTTTTTAATTATAATGTAATATATTTAGGAAAAAATGGAGGTTTTGGGACACTTTTGTCCCATAGGAAAAAATTGTAAATCATTTGTTCCACTTTTGTCTTAAGGCACTCCACTTTCATTTTTAAGGACATATATATATATATATATCTTTTGGGACACTTTTTATGTAACTAAAAATGAGAATGAAGTGTCTTAGGATAAGCATGGAATGCTAATATCATTTTCCTATATTTATAATAACAAATACATTCTTTAAAATTATAAAATAAAGGGAAAAAAAAAAGAAAACCCTGAAGTTTGGGGGTATTTGCAATCTCGACCCCGAAATTTGAAACTTTGCAATTGTACCTCCAAACCAATTTTTCATTGCCAATTAGACCCTCCGTCTAACTCTCCCGTTAAAGCTAACGGGGAAGCTGACGTGGCACCCAAACTTCCCCTTTTTTTTTTTTGAAACTTCTCATTTTCTATTAAAATGAAAAAATATGTAGGCAATGAAAACACATAAAAAAGGCAAAAAAAAGTACCTAAAATTTCTATTGCTTCGCAAAAATGACGTAAAAAAAATACTACTAATTTTTTAACTAAAAAGGCAAAATAAATTTTTTTTTACTAAATCTACATGCTTCTAACTAACACAATCACTTAAAAAAAATTAAGTATTATTTAAAGAAGGTTCAAATTCGTGGCTTCCTTGCATGTATTTATTTATTGTGTTATTTGAGAATTGTTTTATTAGGTTTTGAAATTCAAATTGCATAAAATATCTATATTACTCTTATTACATATAAAAATATTGAATTTTTGTGGAGTGCTTATAAACGATTTTGTCGCAATTTTTTTTTTTCGCTCCCACGTTGATATTAAGAGTTATTTTAAAAAAAATTAAAAATAAACATAATAATACATTTAATGGTGAGAACATCCATTTATATTATAAAATGTGTTCTTTATTTTTTGGATTTACTTTTAAAATGTGTTCTTTATGTATAAATATGCTTCCAAAAAATAAAGAATACATTTTATATTAATAAAATGTATACGTTAATGCAATATTTTTATAAGCACACCACAAAAATCTAATATTTTAATATGTAATATGAGTAATATAGATATTTTTTGCAATTTGAATTTCAAAACCTAATAAAACAATTCTCAAATAACACAATGAATAAATACATGCAAGGAAGTTATGAATTTGAACCCTCTTTAAAAAATACTTAATTTTTTTTAAGTGATTGTGTTAGTTAGAAGCATGTAGATTTAGTAAAAAAAACATTTATTTTGCCTTTTTAGTTAGAAAATTAGTAGTATTTTTTTATGTCATTTTTGCGAAGCAATAGAAATTTTAGGTACTTTTTTTTTTGCCTTTTTGATGTGTTTTCATTGCCTACATATTTTCTCATTTTAATAGAACATTTTAACAGAAAATGAGAAGTTAAAAAAAAAAAAAAACCGGAAGTTTGGGTGCCACGTCAGCTTCCCGTTAGCTTTATCGGGAGAGTTAGATGGATGGTCTAATTTGTAATTAAAAATTACTTTGGAGGCACGATTGCAAAGTTTCAAATTTCGGGGTCGAGATTGCAAATACCCCCAAACTTCAGGGTTTTCTTTGTTTTTTTCCCTAAAATAAATTTGTCAAAAAAACAAATATTGAACATCCATACATACATTCCACAAATCTATATCGTAAATCCACATATATACATTACAATCAAACAAATTCCTTTCCCATTATAACTTGATAATATGTGAAATATAATAATATATAGTAAAATATTAACTTTGTAATAAACTAACCTTCTTCTTTTCAAGTGAATGAATGGAGGTAGTAGAAGAATTTGTAGACTTGAAATTATAAAGATGAGGAGGAAAGGAGGAAAATTTAAGTTTCGGGCGGCTACTTTTGCTATATGATTTAAGTTGCTTATTGTTAGGTTAAAAGGAGTGAAAAATGGTCGACTTACAAACGTTGGATAGACTAGTGTTTTTAAGCGTAAAAACGTTGGATAGGATGGTGTTTTTTCGCATAAAAACACTGCCTTCTGTGGCATTTTTAATTTAATTTTTTTTAAGTCGTCATTTTCACCAATATTTTTAAGGCAAAAAACGCGCCTTTGACCAACGTTTTTAAAGAAAAAAACGTGTCTTTGACCAATATTTTTAAAACCACCATATGTCTACAAATATGTTCAAAACCACCTTATTCTCCTAAACATATTTCAAAAGAAGCATACTTAAAAAAAGAACTCCAAAACATGCAATTTAAAGTTAAATTCAAATCCAAGAGCTTATGAATATTAATTATTAATCTAGATTGCGGCTATAGAGAATTTCAATGAAGTACTGGCATAGGTGAAGTAGTACAATGACATCACTAAAGTACAACTCGAAGCAACTATATCCATGGTACTTTAAATAAGAGTGACTGGATTTAATTAATAATAACTCTTTTTTAGGCTCATATTAATTTCAATACAACAAATTGTAGAATTCAAAAAACATATTTTAATTAGGATTTGAAAATTAACACTCTAAATCGATCGATCTTTTACGTTTTCAAAAGATTCTTTAATTCATTAAAGTGGCCAACAAAGTGTATATAAAATATTACTAAAAATAATTTAGAGTTATAGAGTATTATTTTTGTTGTGTTTGGCTTGTAATCAATGCAAGCAGGTATGGTGCAAAACAGTTTTTGCACCAAAACAATGCATGTGGATTGGGTGCAAAAGGTCTTTTGCACCAAAACAGTGTACTCGGCGGAGGTGCAAAACATGTTTTGCACCAAAACAGTGTACTCGGCGGAGGTGCAAAAAGTGTTTTGCACCAAGTCAGTGTACTCGAGAATGGGTGCAAAATGTGTTTTGCACCTGGGCGGGTAAAAGGAAATTGTCTTGTTTTTTCACTTGGTATAAATAGAAAGGCTTATTTCTATTTTAAAGAGACTTGCAAGAGAGTTGCTTTGTGAGAGTGAAAGAGAGAAAGACTTGTGCTTAGCTAGGGTTTAGCTAAGGTGAGAGGTGATCTTTGGAGGTTTGTTCCATTGATCTAGAGTAAGGATTATTGTGAGAGAATTCTTGTAAGTTCTTGGTTATCAATAAAAGTTGCTCCCTCTTGGTGGAAGACCCAAAGGGTTCCACAAAATACGGTGTGTTCTTTCTTGCTTTGTTTTGCTCTTGTTTGTCATTGCTATTTATCTTCCATCTATATTTGCTTGAGCTTGTGTTGGTCATACTTGGTTTGAACTAAGATCCTATTGCTTGACGGTTTCCGCCCGCCAAGTGTTTGTGGAAATTCCCGAAAGGGATTTCTCGAGTTTATTGGTGGATTTGGGAATTGGTTATTGTTCCCACATTCACAACAAGTGGTATCAGAGGATTTGGTTGGTGCCTAGTGTTTGGTATCAAGGTTTGGCTATTGGGTGCAAGGTTTGTGCGTCAAGTGTTCGATAAATGGCCGAAGTGACTCAAACCGGAGTTGTTGCAACACAAGCTAGTTCTTCTACCATTGTAGGTGTTGGAAGCACTATGGAGGTTAAGATAAAGCCTTATGACGAGGTTATCAATTTCGGTATTTGGCAAAGGCGGATGCGGGGGGTACTCGTCCAATCGAATTTGCAAGTTGCATTGCTTGGACTTGAGAAAAAGCCGCAAGATATGTCCGAAGACCAATGGAATGAGATTGATAAGAAAGCTATGTCCGCTATAGAGATGCATGTGACCGACGAAGTGTTGAGAAACTTGATGTCGGAGAAGAATGCAAAGGATATGTGGACTAGGATGGAGGAGATGTACATAGGGAAGTCTATGTCCAACAAGTTGAACCTCAAGAAGCAACTTTTCAAGTTGGAAATGAAGGAGGGGCAAGATTTGAACAAGCACATCAATGTCTTCAAGGCAATAGTGCATGACCTTGAGAGAATTGATGTTGTATTTGATGAGGAGGACCGCGCCTTATTGTTGCTTGCTTCATTGCCGGACTCCTATGATCACTTTGTTACCACATTGATATTTGGCAAGACAACGCTCAAGTTTAATGAGGTTGTCAAGGACCTCCAATCGCACGTGGCCATGAAAAAGGGAGGTAGCGGGGCAAGTTCTTCATCAAGTGAGGGCTTGGTTGCCAAGAGTGGTGGTGGTGAACGAAGTGGGCGGTCAAGGTCACGGGGTGCCAAGAATAGAGGCACGGGTCGGTCTCAATCACGAGATCGAAGTAATTGGGAGTGTTTTAAGTGTCACAAGGTAGGCCACATCAAGAAGAATTGCCCGGAGCTAAAAGGTAAGAAGGCGGACGCGCCAAGGGAGGTTGCGGGAGTTGCGACCCAAGAGGTGGACCAAGAGGTTAACACCGATATTCTTACTTGTTTTTTAGCGGATCAAAGTAGTGGGTGGATTCTTGATTCCGGATGCTCCTATCACATGTGCCCGAATCGTAATTGGTTCGTTGACTATACGGAATGCGATGGAGGGGAAATCTTCATGGGCAATGATGCTACATGCAAAGTTGTCGGTATAGGCACGGTGAAAATAAAGATGTGGGATGGCGTGACCCGCACGCTAAGTGATGTTAGACACGTACCCTCTCTCAAGAAGAATTTGATCTCCTTAGGCACGCTCGACTCAAAAGGGTGTGTGATTCATGCCGAAGACGGGGCTATGAAGGTGAAGAAGGGATCAATGGTGATTTTGCGCGGCACAAAGTCATCGAACAACCTTTATAGGTTGAAAGGAACCACGGTGGTTGGTGGAGCGGCGGTTTCCACGGAAGCAGAAAGGGATGAGCTTTTGTTATGGCATATGAGGCTTGGCCACATGAGCCAACGGGCATGGAGGAGCTTCATCGACGAAAATTGTTGAAGGGGGTCCATGGGTGCAAGCTCGATTTCTGCAAGTATTGTGTGTTGGGCAAGCAAACTAGAGTTCGATTTGATACCGCGGAACACAAAAGCCGAGGTATGCTTAATTATATTCACTCCGATGTGTGTGGCCCTTTAGAGGTAGTTTCTTTGGGCGGTTTCAAATATTTTATGACTTTTGTTGATGATTTTTCACGTCGAGTTTGGGTCTACTACTTGAGGGAAAAATCCGAGGTTTTCGGAAAATTCAAGGAGTGGAAGGCTATGGTGGAAAACCAAACGGGTCGGAAAGTAAAGTATTTGAGAAGTGACAACGGAGGGGAGTATAAGGATGGAGAATTCGTGAAGTTTTGTAAGAATGCCGGCATCAAAAGGCACTTTACCGTGAAAAAAACTCCACAACAAAATGGAGTTGCGGAGAGAATGAACCGTACCATTATGGATAGGGCGAGAAGTATGAGGATTCATGCGGGTTTGCCGAAAACATTTTGGGCGGCTTGTGTTGATCATGCCGTATACTTGGTCAATAGGTCACCGAATGTGAATCTTGGTTTAAAATGTCCGGAAGAAGTATGGTCGGGGTGAGAAGTGGACTACTCTAAGTTAAGAGTGTTCGGGTGCCCGGTATATGCTCATATTCCTAGCGACGAGAGATCAAAGAATGACCCGAAGGCTCACCGGTGTATCTTTCTCGGTTTTGGGGGAGAGGTGAAAGGGTTCAAGCTTTGGGATCCAGTAGCGAGAAAGCTTTTATTTAGCCGGGATGTGACATTTGATGAAGGGGCTATGCTTAAGGAACGGGAATACCAAGAGATCAATAATAACGGTGGGGTTAATACGATCAAGATTCCAATTCTAGTTCCAAGTCCGTCGGTTACCGGAAGTGGTGGAGCATCTTCAAGCGGTAGTAGAGATGATTCTCATGAAATTCAACCGAATGACGACGCGGTTGAGGTGGAGCTAGAGGAAGAGGAATCCGAGGAAAGACCAGGTGAGGTGGAGCCAGAACCATCGATAGCACGAGATAGACCACGACGGGCAATCAAACCACCCTCAAGGTTTGGTTGGGAAGACGAGGTCAACTATGCCCTTATTACAAATGAGGGTGATCCAACTAGTTATAAGGAAGCCATCAGTGTCGAAGACAAGGATAGTTGGATGGGTGCTATGGTAGAGGAGATGGAGGCTTTACGAATGAATTCCGTTTGGGATTTGGTTCCTAGGCCCAAGGACCGGAGCATTATCGGTTCTAAATGGGTATTTAGGAAGAAAGAAGCAATCAATAAAGATGAAGCACCGAAATTCAAGGCACGGTTAGTAGCGAAGGGGTTTGCTCAAAAGGAAGGGGTTGATTATGATGAGATTTTTTCCCCGTTGTGAGACACACTTCGATACGGGTTTTGCTTGCTATGGTAGCTCAATTTGATTTGGAGCTTGAGCAAATGGATGTAAAAACGGCTTTTCTTCATGGTGATTTGAAGGAGACGATTTACATGGCGCAACTGGAAGGGTTCAAGGAAGTAGGTAAGGAAAAATTTGTTTGTCGGCTCAAGAAGTCATTGTATGGACTAAAGCAGTCGCCAAGGCAATGGTACCTACGGTTTGATTCATTTATGTTGTGGATTGGTTATCGTCGGTGTGATGGTGATCATTGTGCCTATGTTCGGAACTTTGATGATGGCTCATTTATCTTGTTAATGCTTTATGTGGATGATATGCTTATAGCGTGTCGAGATATGTCAAAGGTGAAGGAGCTCAAGATGCAATTGGGCCAGGAATTTGACATGAAGGATCTTGGGGCCGCACAAAAGATCCTTGGTATGGAGATTCGGAAAGATAGAAAGGTTGGCAAGTTGTGGCTTTCGCAAAAGAAATATATTTCTCATGTCATTGAGAAATTCAATATGTCGAATGCGAAACCGGTTTCTACTCCGTTAGCTCCTCATTTTGCTTTGTCCGCAAAGCAATGTCCTTCCTCTCTTGATGAGTGTGCCGAGATGTCGACAACACCGTATGCTTGCGCGGTTGGTTGTCTAATGTATGCCATGGTGTGTACAAGGCCGGATCTAGCTCACGCGGTTGGAATGGTTAGTAGGTATATGTCGAATCCGGGTAAAGAGCATTGGAATGCGGTTAAATGGGTTCTTCGATATCTACAGGGTACCAAGTCCTTGGGAATAGTGTTTGAGCGAAAAGATGGGGCTGAGAGTGTTGCGGGATTTGTAGACTCCGATTATGCGGGGGACCTTGATAAAAGAAGGTCAACCACGGGTTATGTGTTCACTTTGGCAAGTGGGCCGGTTTCGTGGAGATCTATGTTACAAGCAACAAGCGCTTTGTCTACTACAGAGGCAGAGTATATGGCACTCACGGAGGCGTCGAAGGAGGCGGTATGGTTGAAAGGCTTAGTGAGCGAGTTGTGTTTGAAGCATGAGAGTATTTTTCTACGGTGTGATAGTCAAAGTGCGCTTTACTTGGCAAAGAATCAAGTGTATCATGCTCGCACGAAGCACATAGATGTGCGGTATCACCGAGTTCGGGATTGGGTTAATTCCGGGGAAGTCGTCCTAGAAAAGGTGAATACGGATGAGAATGCGGCCGATATGCTCACAAAACCGATAACCGCGGAGAAGTTTAGGCATTGCCTAAAGCTTCTTAATCTCACTTCATGTTGAAGGAGGATGGTGTGACCTTGGAGGTGTCGGGATAATCTCTAAGGGGATGCATGGTTCTTATCCCGAGGTGCAGCAATCGAAGTTGGCTTGTGATTACTCGCCAAGGTGGAGATTGTTGTGTTTGGCTTGTAATCAATGCAAGCAGGTATGGTGCAAAACAGTTTTTGCACCAAAACAGTGCATGTGGATTGGGTGCAAAAGGTCTTTTGCACCAAAACAGTGTACTCGGCGGAGGTGCAAAAAGTGTTTTGCACCAAGTCAGTGTACTCGAGAATGGGTGCAAAATGTGTTTTGCACCTGGGCGGGTAAAAGGAAATTGTCTTGTTTTTTCACTTGGTATAAATAGAAAGGCTTATTTCTATTTTAAAGAGACTTGCAAGAGAGTTGCTTTGTGAGAGTGAAAGAGAGAAAGACTTGTGCTTAGCTAGGGTTTAGCTAAGGTGAGAGGTGATCTTTGGAGGTTTGTTCCATTGATCTAGAGTAAGGATTATTGTGAGAGAATTCTTGTAAGTTCTTGGTTATCAATAAAAGTTGCTCCCTCTTGGTGGAAGACCCAAAGGGTTCCACAAAATACGGTGTGTTCTTTCTTGCTTTGTTTTGCTCTTGTTTGTCATTGCTATTTATCTTCCATCTATATTTGCTTGAGCTTGTGTTGGTCATACTTGGTTTGAACTAAGATCCTATTGCTTGACGGTTTCCGCCCGCCAAGTGTTTGTGGAAATTCCCGAAAGGGATTTCTCGAGTTTATTGGTGGATTTGGGAATTGGTTATTGTTCCCACATTCACAACAATTTTGAGTGTTAATAGTATTACTCTTTAAATCTTTAACTATTGTATTTTAGCCAGGAAAAAAAATTAGGAATTCTGGAAATAGGTAAAAACCTCCCTCCTTGAGAATATTTTTAAGAAAAATTCAGTAAATAATATATTTTTTTTTAAAATAAGGGCCTATTTTTAAAAAATTTATAGAGTAGAATCTCTTATTATAAATTGTGTTTTAAAACAAGAATTTTTGAAAAAAAAAAAAAGAAAACTGTGCAAATTTAACTTTGTACAAAATTGTATTTCGTGCAAATTAATTTAACTTTGCAATTAAAAAAATCTAATGTAAATTTGTTTTGCATGATGTGATTTTATTTTTTAACTAGTATATTCTTATGTGCCACTCATGTAACTATAAAAAATGTTAAATAAACCCCAATATATAGTAATGTATTAAGAAATAATGACTAAAAACTTAAATTTGCATAACCCAAACAAATTGTCATGTGTATTTTTATCAATAAATGGGTTAAAATTTGTAACTTGTTGAAATAACTCTAAAGCATAGTCAATTACACACTTAAATATAGTAATATACTAAAAAGATGCATTGCAAATTTAATTTTGCATGATACCAAATAATTACAATCCGAAAATCTTATGCAAAGTTAATGCTTCTCTCATGTTGGAGTTTGATCAAATGTAGGCTCTTAATTTAAAAAGTATTATTTTCTAGTTCTTTTGTAAAAAATTTTTTTTTTAAAACAAATCCCATTTTCTAACATTCCGTCAAAATTTTATATCGTCTCCCAATGAAGACATAGCTTTTAATATAGAGTTGAAACAATATTATTTAGAGTGTTAAAATTAGGGTTTTACTTTTGTAATTTAAACAAAGATGAAAGATGAATTTTGAGACCAGCCCTTTAATTTGGTTGATCCTCGAAACTCGAATTGGGCCGTTTCTAATTTCAAATAATTAACGAATTTATTATATTTTTGTCAACTACAAAAATAGTAATTCAAGTTACATATGTTTTTACTGTTTAGGTTATTGGGTGAATTTGTTAAAAAACCAGCTTACACCAGGAAATCAAATATTGCAAAAGAACAGATCATGGAGTTACTAGATCTATTACTGATTGATTTTGCATTGGATGCTTTATCCAAACCCTAATATATATGGTATTAGATTATGAAAGAGATAGTCCTAGGACTTTCATGATTTATTTGTACTTGGAATCTTTGCTTTTTCATTAATAAGTTTATTTGATTTTACTTTATATTCTCTAATAAATAATATATATATATATATATATATATATATATATATATATTAATACTAGTTTATTAATCATGACTTGATTGTGGGATGCTAGTAATGTTATAATAATATTATTAGATTCCCTAACATGTTCAATAATCTAGGTCAATTGAATAATGATTAGATATGGGTCAGCGTGACTATGTTCCCAGTCATGATATGGAGATACAGCTGAACACACTGATACTTGTTAGGGAACAAAGTTTGGACCGACCCGCTTTGGGGACATGCGAGAGTGTTATATAATGTCATCAGTGATGTTCTCATTAGTGAATCGTATTATCCTCAGACCTAGATCGTCATGTTACCAAAAGGGATTAGCAGTCAGGCATCATCAAACATTGCTTTACAAGTAATTTAAAGATGATGTCAAGCATACTTAAACTATGTAGAGGTAAGTGATGATCAAATGGGATTTGTCACTCTCATATAATGAGAGAGAATCTTTGGGCCCCTTGATAAGTATAATTAATATTTGATGGCCATGCATAAATGAGGTGCATTTGTATAAGATTAATTATATTTAGAGATCCGAAATAAAGATTGAACTATGCAAGAATGACACTTGCCTAGTCTTTGTTCAATCTAGATATCGGTTGACAAAAGGAGTTAATATGTGGTATATCAATTTAAGGTTGTGTCGTTTTGACTTTTATACCTTTTTGGGTAAATAATGTTTTACTAGAAACCGCTTACTATTTGTTAATAAAACGGGCTTTTAATTACTGCCAAAAGTATAACCTACAGGGTCGCACACCAAAACGAGTTGGATTAAAAACGAATTGAAAACGGGCCAAGTTGGACTTGGGCCTATTCGTTTGTGCCTAAGGTTCTCACTATGGTTCCCCTTTAAAAGGGAACCTTTGTTCTTCTTGACCGTTGACGAAAGTATGGAGGCTTCGGAATTTTCCAGAATCTTACGGAACGTTATGGGGCTTACGGAATTTTCCAGAACTACGGAACGTTATGGAGGCTTACAGAATTTTCTAGAACCTTACGGAACGTTTGGGACTTACGGAATTTTCTAAACCTTTGAATTATGGAAAAAGGCTCCAACCTTCTAGAGTATTCTAGAAGATCTAGATTAGAACTTTCTAGAATACCTAGTTGTAAATAATCTTGGTAGATTATTCTAAGTATCTAGTTAGAGATATTTGTATAAAAAAATATTGCAAAAGAACAGATCATGGAGTTACTAGATCTATCACTGACTGATTTTGCATTGGATGCTTTATCCAAACTCTAATATATATGGTATTAGATTATAGTCATTCACTTTTGTACTAGGCCCAATGTCCGTACCACTTCATACCACCCAATATATATATTTGTTATATATGTTTGACTCAAAATTATCTCACACATGAGAAGATATATGTGTTAGGATTAAGGCCACATCTGGAAAACAAAACCTCTTTTCAAACTAATATATAATTAGATTCATTTGCTAGCTAATTAATGTTAAGTTGGATACTTTAAGTTTTAATAAAGCTGAAGTCATTTATAAAAAAGCTAAAGTCATTTATAAAAACAAGTTTGTGCTTGCAAGTACATGTATATATATGAGAGTAGTGAGACTGAGAGTGAGAGGGACAGTGTATGTGTATGTGTGTGTGTGTGAGAGAGAGACCTGTAAAGTGCTTGTAAAGATCAAATGCAAAGTGAGAAAGCAACTGAGTTCGACGAGGCCAGCAACGAGCGTCCGAGAGATCTTAAGAGTGTGCCTATGTGTTTGTGTGGTAGAGATGAAGAGAACTGTAAAATCCCCAATTAAAGAATTTAGGGATTCTATTGAGAAACAAAGTACAGTAAGGCCTCGTTTGGTTCACGGAAAGGAAATTAGTTCCCCTATCTTTCTCATAGAGGTGGGAAATTAAGTAAATTTCCTGTCAAATTTTCTTTCTTGTGTTTGGTAAACCATGGAAAGTATTTAGGTAAGAATATTATTATCTAAAATTTGTGTAATAAATGCTTGGAAATCAATGGGAAAATCAATCCCATGTGTTTTGGGAGGGTTTTACCCCCTACTTTCCCCTCTTCGGGAAAGTGTTTCCGGAATTTGTGCTTACCAAACA
Source organism: Lonicera japonica (assembly GCA_021464415.1). Taxonomy (NCBI): domain Eukaryota; kingdom Viridiplantae; phylum Streptophyta; class Magnoliopsida; order Dipsacales; family Caprifoliaceae; genus Lonicera; species Lonicera japonica. The sequence goes on along the minus strand of CM038469.1, from coordinate 39,427,424 downwards.
AAGGAAAAGAACGACTTTCCTTTCCCGAGTACTAAAATTCGTGAACCAAACGAGTCCTAAGACCCTCTTTCGCCAAAAATACCCGAGCTCATTTTTTCACTTTGGCTTAAAAGAAGCGGGTTTTTGAAATATTTTTTTATGGCCAAGTGTTTCGCACTTTCGCCAATGAAACTGAATTATTTGCCATGGAAATTATTTTCTTAATTTTTTTTTTTCAAATAGGCAAAGCTTGAATAGTTTTGGGTTATATACTACTGATCGAAAATACGATAAGTTACCAAGTTCGGCCAATTAATATTATCTATAACTGTATAATATGATATATGTACATACATATAGGTGTCAGGGGCGGAGCTAAGAATTAATGTTTGGAGGGATGAAAATATATGTCAATCGTATTGTAAAAAAATTGATTTTTTTTGGAATATTTTGTGCCAACGGCGAATTTTTTTTGCTCCCATATATATATATATATGTAGATGCCCATTCTCTGAAGGACCGTCCTTAAATTAACTAACATAAGGATCGCCTATTTCGAGGGAGTAAATGGATGAATTTTTTCATTAAACTTAATGGAAATTATATTTATAATGAGTAAATCATCTCGATCAAATTTTATTAAAAAAAAACTCAATCAAAAAGTGGGTTAACTATAAAATTGATAAATATATATGTGCATTTATGGACGTTAAAATTTTAGATTTTTAATTAACTCACTTCCTATTTGAGTTTTTTTTTTTTATAAAATTTGGTGGACATTATCTACTCATTATAGAGATCATTTTCACCAAATTTCTTGAAAAAAATTCATCAATTTACCTTTCAAAATGGATAATCCTTAAGTTACTAAAGAACGGTCCTTATAAGAATGAGACTGATGTAGAAGTTTTATGTTTTACAAATGTATTTGTCAATTCAAAGTGGACTTTTTTTTAACTTATTTTTAAAATTCATTTTTTCTTATTATCCAAATTGAGATTATAATAAGGGTGTTTTTGGTTTCAATCGAGCTCAATGTTGAGATACTAAACCCAAACCAATTTTAGAAGTTTAGTTTCAATTCAAATATAAATCTTTCAACTCGATCGATTGGAACCAAACATGCAAATTCATGATAGCACAAATAGATGGGTTTTCACTAGAGCATGTAAATTTTAGGAACATAAAATTTTAGATTATGAAGGGCTATTATTTTCAAGTAATATCTGCAATGATTCAAAAGGAGTTCGGTTTTCCATTAGCACACGCAAAATCAAGAACAAACATGTTTGGTTTTAGTTTTTAACGGATTTGTATAGTACAAATGTTTGCCTTTTGGATTCTCCACAACAACCTTGTCTTATAATATTGACATATAATAATAGGTATATAAACAAATTTTCTATTATATATGTTCTTAATTAGTAATAATGAGTCCTATTGGACAATTCGTTAAACTTCAAAATAGTAACACCCAAAACATGATAAAAACCGTCACGAATACAGCCCATACCAATTCAATGCCCCATCAAAATGTATTAAAAAGGAATGTTATATTATTAAGTTCACCTTCTCAAGGATATAATTATTTATCAAAAAGGAGTGTTACACAAATAAATTATTTAATAGGTTAATTATAATACCAAGTGCAGTTAACCGTGACACATATTATTTTATGTTCAAGAAACAAATGGTAATTTAATTTTTAGACTAATTTGACAACGGATCAAATTTTACATATAATATTGATAAAAACAAAAGTTCATAAATTAAAGTAAGAATTTTGTCAAACATCATGGAAGTGAAGCATAATACCTATTGTAACATGGTTCAAAGTTGCAGTTTTAGAGGCTGACTCGGCTATTCGATTTTCAATTTGAATATCGGTATCAGTTTCGGTGATACGCACCGATTTGCTATTTAAAAGGCTTAAAAAATTACAAAAAAAAGAAAAGAAAAATTATAAAGTATGAAATTAATAAGATGGATCAATCAAATAAGCATAATACCATTATCTAGTATGAATTACATAGTTTATATTGAAATACTAATATATGTCGAACTTAGAAATACAATTTAAAATCATAACTCAATAAATAGATAACAATACAATTTTTTATGAGGTATAAATATCTCAAATATAAGTTAATTAGCCTAAAATAACGATATGGATTATACTTAGCATCATTACTCCAAGACTCCAATGATGAGGAATGAGGATATAAAGGAGGTTGAGAATTAGCGCTTGTGGTGTAAAGATGAGTTGAATAGTTAAATGACTCACAAAGATTAAGCTAATTTAATTAAGCAAATATTAACAAATTACTTTGAAGCAAATCAACATTTTTTTTCAATAGTTGCCGATTTAATTAAGTAAAGATTAACAAATTATTCTTAGAAAAAATCAATATGTTTTTTTTTCAATAGTACCAAGTCAACTTAGTGAAATATCAATGAAATATCACAAAATATCGATGAGGGACTTTGTGTGGTTTCGGTGAAATATCACCGATTCAATAAAATACCGATATTTACACATATCATGTTACGACTACCTCCATTTTAACTCGATATCGGTCATATTGGATCAATATCGGCCGATACTTTGAACCATGTATTGCAACTTCCATGTGGCACTTAATTATATTTCAGTTTCAGTATATAGATGGTATCATTAACATCTAAATATTTTCTCACCTTACAAGAATTAATTGCCACTAAAAGTTAGTCTTATACTGAAAACTGAAATTCGCTTTACTTAAGTAAAAAATTATTGGCAATTTAAACGAGGTAGAGTTTTTTTAGTGGAAACACTAGTGACTGAAAAAATAAAATTATCACGTGCACCAAAAATATATTTTACCACCTATATAAACAATTTAATTAAAAATGGAAATTTTTAGACATATTAACTAACTAAAGCTGCAAGATTCAAAATTTCCCATCAAATTAAGGCGATAATAACATAACATGTATTCCCAAACAAATAAATGAAAAAAATTATCCATATACAAGATGAAAAACACACACAAAAAGAAAAAATATATTAACGTACAGATATCGATCACACAAAGCAGAATCAAGTCACTATACCTCATCCTTCATTTTATTCAGACTTTTGATTAATAGTTTAACCTAATTTTTGCTATACTACACTTACATTAATTGAATTTATTAGAAATCAAAGTTCATTTTCAATAAACTATAATTTTGATTAATTAATGGTCTAACAAGGATTCAAGTAACTTGGAGGCTGTCTCATACTACTTGTCAGATTCTTCCCATTCTTCACAATTAGCACTGTTTCCATACCCCAACTTGCATGCCTTTCCAAGTGACAATGCATGAACCACACCCCTGAAAAAAATTACAATTTATTAGTTTTTATTAGATTCTATTCTATTTCATAAGTAATACATAAGGACACTGTCCTATAGAGATGGGGTCCATATGCGGACCACGCTTTTAATTGTGTTGTCGCTAATTGTATAGCCAAATGTATAGGATACAAAAAGGCGCCGTTGCTAAAAGTCAAGTCTATATAAGGACACTCCGTACAATACATGGACTCTATGAAAATACATACATATATATATGGACTCAATGCAAATATATATATCTAAACGTACCTGGATTATCAGCTTTGAATCTAACCGCTGCCCATCCATTCCTAGGGACAGGGACGGTATTCATTTCCGGAGGGTCAACCAAATTATACCCACTAGGGTCCGTCACATTGTTGAAATTCCCAAACCCGTACCCGACTACGTAGAAATTATACCCATGCAAATGCAACGGATGATTCTCGGCTGAACCCAACACATTTGTCCCCTGAAAAACAATCTCCACATTTGTATCGAAATCTAAAACCCTAGCTTTCGTTGCTTTCAATGGTACCAACGCATTAGGTGGGGTCCGGTCTGCCTGTATAATTGAACACTTCAGGCGGCTCAAGTGGAAAATCCGTCTCAAAAATACCTTGAATGTTTCTATAATAAGCTTGCAATATATCGATACTTGGAGCCTCAAAGCTCACGTTGTTCAAACTTGAGGACAAACGTGACCCATTAGGTCCTTGGCATGTATTGTTTGGGCACGGGTAAGTGTTCAACGAGACTGTTATAATGAGACGTTTATCGACCATTTGCGGTACATTTACGGGATATTGCCTGCTCGCCAAGGCTCTGATTGCACTAAGGAAACTTGTGACCGAAGCAATGTCGGTAAAATTTGGGAGATTCGGGAGCAAAGGCGTAGACGGAGCCGTGTAATTACCATTGTACTTGAAAATCGCAGTGGTTGTGGTGTTAGCGAATTCAACACCGGCATAGGCTCTAGCAGCCATGTAATAGTGACTAGGAGATTGATTCGCGGTGATCAAAACGTCCATTGTTTGGCCCGGGCTGATCATGATGTATTTTGTATTTTGAGGTTTGACATAGGCCCCGTCTAGTCCGACGAGAGTAAGGTTGTGATTAGCCACCTCAAAGAACATTTCTTCGTTCATTATCCCATTGATGATACGGAGAAGATAGGTTTTCCCAAAGTCTACCGTTATTTTGGTCGTGTCTGTAATGTTCGAAACAAAATATATATATATATATATCAAAAACGTGTTCGAATTAATTATTAAGGGTTTGATAAAAAAAATTTGAAAAGTGACTAAAAATACTACCATATAAATTTTATGAGATGAGTGATGAAAAACGTCTCAACAAATCATATATTTTCTTTTTCTAACTTATGAATTATGATAGAAATTGATAGTGTTTTCAATTATTTTACAACTTTTTATCAAACAAACCTAGAAAAATGACAAAATACCAAGAGGCGCATAACTTCGTATTTTTTTATAACACAAAATTTTATGGTACGAAAAAGTGCTTATCGCAATTAAGATATATATGAAACATATATGTATATACCGTTTTTGGAGCATGCATAAAGGTCTCCAGGTTGGCCGTTGATGGTGAAGGCGTCCGATAGATTAGTCCTGCCCCCATTTTTAAGTGCGTATTCGATCAACTCCATCACATCTCCCTTGAACCATGACGCTTTAAAATGAAATATTGTAGGATAAAATTAATTAAGAGATCAATAATTACATCTTATCAACATAAATCATATCATCATATAGGATACAAGTAAAATGCTTTCTTTCAAAAAGAGCATGCCATGTGTCCATTATTTATTACCTTTATTCATTTATGTGTTCTCAATTTCTTTCTCTTCATAACTTTTAAACTCTTCTTTGTCTTTTGGATAACCTATTCTTTTCCTAATGTATTTAGTTAATTAGCGGAGAAAAATATATTTAAAGCTATTAATTATATTATTTATTATTATTTTTACCTCTTTTGATAAAAACACCTGATTCATAGGTTTAAAAAAAAATTAGCCTTCAAATGTTCGGGTTCATAAGTTTAAATGAACGTAGGAGAGTTCTCTTCCACTAAACATGTAAGAAAATATTTCAAATATATTATATATATATATATATATATATTGTACCTATCCATCTTCAAAGACAACATGGACTTTTGTGTTTATAGAGCCTTTGTTTACTTAATCTTGAAAAATTAACATAATTTTTCTTATGATTATCCATAATAATATTTTTTGTACTATATTTTTTTTACAATTAACCTATCGATATTAAAAATTAAACGTTACGCATCGCGCAAGTAGTATACTTGTATGAGCATATAACATGCTTCCAACTAAAAAAGAGAATAATAATTATATAAAACAATTAATAATGTGCCGTCGTAAAAGAGAAAAAAAAAGAGTAAGTAATGCCACATTTGGTGAATCAAGCTGTTGTAGATCTAGACACGAGGTTATGACTATATATTGGAATGATAGTATTTACTGAAAGACGAGTTAAATCAAAATATAGTTAGTGAAACTGTTCAGAATTCCTTTTCCTATTTATACATATTTTTTTAATTTTCAATTGACGAATCAAATTATAATTTTCGCTAGATTTTGCAGGGAGCAAAATATTGCTATAATAATTCATTTAGTAAAGCACAATATTGGTTGTTTGGCTATACGGTTCAAAATAAAATGGGTGCCACGGTTCTTATTTGTTGATCACGGTTCACAAAAGTCAAAATTTTACTTTTATTGTAATTTTAATAAACTAAGAAACTTTCCAAATCTTTTAAAATCAGGCAAAGTCAAAATGTTTGTCAAAACTGGCTATATGGACCTCCACTATCATCATTATTGATGGTGATTTACGTCAGATCTTGTCAACTTGAATGTGATTCTATATGATTTTACTTTATTATAGAATTAATTTAGAATTTGAGGAATCAACCCTAAGTTCAATTGTATATATAAAAGTTTGGAGATATATCCAACTCAAAAATTAATTGATAATGAGTAGAATAAACACTTTATTTTAATATTAATTTGCGAGGCTTTGAACTCCGGATGTAAAATCCAAAATGAACCTCTATACATGGGATTTATAGTCTCAATAATTTGTAATATTTAATATGTTTTATATATCAAATTATATTAAATCCATCTAAGAGTTAAATTTAATTATAAATGTTATTTAAAATACTTTGTTTTTATATATAAAGTGCCCCAACTCGATCTTGGAAGTTTTAAATTTAAGTCTCACCTGTACTTTGTTAGGAACTTCAATGGAGTAGTATAGGTTTGCGTTATACAACTTAATAAGATAAGTAATTAATCCTAATTCTTTTATAAACACAGAATATAAGGCTGGGTTAGGTAATAGAGCTAGCTTATTTCCCAAGCAATCACTCATACTAAAAAGACCCAATTATGCTCAAAATCGCGTCAACGATGTGAGACGACATTTTCTAATTATAGTTGATTCTTTTCAACAAATAAATGGATTATAAGCCTTATGAATAAAAAGAGGATGGTTGATGCATAACCAATCACTGTAAAGTCAATATGTATAGGGTCGGAATTTAGTATGGACCACTTCATTAACGATAAATTTTTTGTTGTAAAAAATTGAGAAATGTTTCCTATAAAACAAATTCGTCCCTTAACATATCCTGGCTTATATTTTCTATTGATCTTCTCTAAATAGCTCAATTTGTTGATCTTTTAGTTCTAAATCAATTGTTAATACGATATTTTCTACATAGCTCTATCTATAGGTTCTCAAACCGGACAGGAGTACCACTTCTATACTTGCTTTATCAAAGAATTTTTTTTATGTTAAATGTGGGTCCGTACACACACATGTTTATTATTAGTATCTCTCTGAATATGCTTATGTTTTATATATATTTTTACCTAGAAAAATTGGGAACTCCGCAGCAGGCGTAGGAAATGGATAATTGGATCCAGGTTTCGGGTATACAAAAATGGGACCATGGACTGTGGCTCGGCTCCAGTCACTGTGGGCGTGCCACCATAGGGTTCCTTCTTCATTAGAGAGCACAATTTCATAAGTGAAATTATTCCCTGGCTGAATTGGGCATTGTGTAATATACTCGGGACCATCTGACCATGGATTCCTTGGTTGTTTCACTCCATGCCTATACAAAAAATTCAAAATAAATAAATAAATTTCAAACCTTTTTATTATTATTATTTTTATTGAAATAAATATTAGAGAGCGTGCGAGTTATACCAGTGGATGGTGACATTATATTTCCCTTGGTTTTGAACATTCACTCTTATAGTATCACCTTTATTGGCACTCAAAGCTGGCCCCGGAAACATTCCATTTACGGTTAATATGCTCTTTGTGCTGCACAACCGTGTATAATTTGTTTCCATGAGCTACAAAAATCAAAATTTAACATTAATTGTCAGATGACTAAGAAAATATTGAGTATAACGGTTATAATAGATACCGAACACATTACTCGAATTATGAATACTTACAACCCAATTAATAGTAGAGATGTTCCCTTGTGCCATGCAAAGGGCAAATGCATTCAATAGCAAAAGCCCTAAATACTCAAACTTTAAGTTTATCTTTAACTCCATAATATTTCACACTTTTGAAAACTATATATTAGACTCGTATTATTCCTTAACGATGCACTCTTGCTTGTCTTTCAAAGCCCTTAAAACATATGTGTATTTATAGGAGCTTGGAGGTACTTCATGGGTGAAAATGGTGGCGAGTTTCATTGTTTATTCATTTAAGAACATTTCAAAACTCTTTCATGGAGTAGCACCTATGGACTAATATGAACAGAACTCAAGTTGATAGAATGAGGTAAGGACTTGCTCTCCACGTTATTCAAAATCCATTTGATGGTATTGTAATACAACTTGAGAGAGTTTAATGACGTATGGCAGGGCAAACTCAGAATTTTAATTATGAAGATGTAGACTGAATGAATTAAAACAAATGAGTTTCTTGTTCATGCGTAATTATTTATGATATTTTCATTGCGTTGGGTTAAAATCTGCTCTGTATGAATTCTTTTTTATTGAACTGGGCTGGGTTTTGATCTACAAGAATATGTAAAATAAATAATATAATATTTAATGTATAATAATGTACATTTTTTTTATTCAATAAATTGAAGTCTACTCCGTTAATTCTCAATTCTGGGTCTGGCCAATGGTTTATTTAAGTTGGGAGGATTAGATATATAAACGAGGTCAAAAAGAATGAAGAATATTCAATCTTATATATAGAACATTATATTTAAAAAAGAAAAGAAGGCGGCAAGATATGATTATATGTCTAATAATTTAGATTACCGTGTCGTCTGCTTTGATGAGAGCCTGCTAATCATTAAAATGTCAACGATGTTAGTTTGTTACCTAACAAATATTTTTTCACGTGCGAAATTCTATGTTAAATTTGTACCTTAAACTAGATTTTGGTTCATTCAGCCTTTGACATTTGGTTTATGTGCATATTACTCAATGTTCTTGTATATATATATATAGAGTCATCTACGTGTGAGAACTAATTTTGTCGCATTTGTGCTCCACATGAAAAAATATAATTAATTTAATTGCCACATAATTCAAAAACCCCACACACCAAGATATGTGTTTTAAATATTTCCACTGTACCAAAAGAAATAAAATTAGAGAGTATCTTTATTATACTACAGAAATGGAAGTAGACAATTTATGGCCTACTCCATGAAAGAAATTAATAATTTTTTTTTCTTTCCTTAAAATGAAAAACCCTTTGAATTTATAAGGTAAAAAAGAAATAAAATTAAACGGGGACAAAAAAATTACATTGACAAAAACGGATGAGAAGGGAATAGGAGACGGGAAACATACATGTGTGGGGGGTATAATGGTGTTATAGCTTGGTGATGGCTATGGGTTAACGACTTTTACTCACCGCCAATTTTTTTTTTATTGAATAATCCAATGAGGTAATTAGAGCAAGTTAATTATTTCATTCATGTTCATGTTAAGCTCAACAGCCACACATAGGCTCCACGTATAACTCCTAACTTGTTTGCTCAAATTAGCTAGGCTACATTTAAATGATTTATAATCTCACATCATTAAAAAAAAAAACCCACCATTTTTGCATGCCACATAATTAGATGTTCGATTCATTATTTTCTCAACATGATCAAACACATCCCAAATGAAACTTCAGAAAAATAAAAAGCATTAGACATTTATTTTTTTGATAAAATATATGAAAAGGTTAAATGAAAAATGTGGTGGTTGTTATATGGTTACATTGAAATGTGAATATAACCCAATGCCTTTTAAGACTACACACAACAATCAAGTCTTTGTTCCCAAGAACCTAACACCAACCGCTCTTACACTTGCCGCAGTCACACGATTTTAATTTGTAGAACTTTCCTTCCAGAGTTATTTACTCTTTACACCCACAGAATTTGACTGTATTTTCACTTTGGTCCATGATCCATTTTTACTAGTCTCATGCATAGAGTTCAAAAATCCCATCAGCACTTTAGTCTAGAATCCAAACTGCTATTTGTATTTTGGATGGAATAAAAAAGGGCGTGTCGCTCACGTATCAACCATTTTACGTACCCTTTACCTGTAGGCCAGGAGGTTTTATTTTTTGACAAAGAAACCAACTGCAGGTTCACTTATGGACTGAAATGATAATAAGGATCAAACTTTATAGATGGGACTAGCAAAATTAAAATGGTACTTCATACACCAAAGTGAAAATACTACCAAACTTTAAGGCTTCGTTTGATTCAGGTATTAGGGTAAGTGGGATTAATAATACCAGTATTAATAGTATTGGACTATTAATCCTGGTATTAATTTAATACTAATACCCTGTTTGATTCATGTAATATTAATACTGAGATATCTCAGCCTGATGTTAATACCATGTTTGATTCTATAACTCATATACGAGATTATATTTTGGACTAACAAAATAAAAAAAAAATTTAAAAGAAAAAAAAAGTTAAAAAACAAATTTTTTAAAAAAAATATTTTAAAAAAATTTTAAAAAATGTTTTTTTTTAAAAAACAAATATTTTTAAAAAAATTAAAATAATAATAATAATATAGTAGTAGTAGTAGTAGTAGTAGTGGCATTTTTGAAAATATATGGTTCATTTTTCTTAATCCTGGATAAACAATAACACCTCCCCCCTGGTATTAAATTATACGACAAAGAGTGGTATTAAGTTAGTACCGGTATTAGTAATCCCAGCACATTTGTGCGAATCAAACAAGGTATTATAAAAAAAGTGGTATTAACAATCCCATCCCACTTTTTAATACCCGAATTAAACGAGGCCTAAGGGTGTAAATAACTAATATCTACGTATATTTAACTTGGGTCTTTTAATATCTGGTCCCTGTCTTAAGATTTATTTTTTTTTGATGCAATCTCCTAATTAACTTTTTTTTTTAAGCTTGCGGTCACTCAGGTATGCTATCTAACTCTAACGAGAACTCAAATAAACAAATACAACAATTGAGATCTGTAATTTCTCGATCACATGTATGGTATTTGTGACCAAAAAATCTCGGTTTAATGGTCACAAATACAGTGCATTAAACCGAGAACTTAATCTCGGATCATGGATACCATACCTATGATTGATGAATTCCAGACACCAAACGCAAGGACAGCTTCCTTAAAAAAGAAAGGACTGCATTTTTTTTATATAAAAATAAAAATAAACAAAGATGGTATCCACAAAATGTTTAAGAACATGGACCGGATCCTAATTTATTTATTTTTCATTTAACTTTAGATTAACAATATTTCAAAAGGATTTTATAATTACAATTAATGTGGGGATTTTATAACGACAAAGTTTGAAAGTCGTCACTTTTATTTATTTTACAAAAAAACAATTGAAACGTGAAGGCGTTTATAACTACAATTGGTTTGGGGTTTTTATAGACAACTTGCATGCCATTGCAAATGATGGAATGTCCACGTCATTGAACAATTAGTTTTGTATTTTGTGTATGTCATAAATACTGAGTATAAAAATTAAAAACAAAATGTAGTAAGAATTTGGTGCTATGAACAAGTGAGCTAGCTTGATTAGTAATGCATTCATCTAACTTCAGAAGAGATTACTGTTCGAGTTTCATCGATCTTTAGATTTTTGTTATTACTATAGTAAAAAGAAGAGATTCGGACATTCATTTTTAGAAGAAAATAAAATATATTGACACTATTATTTGGATCTCTCAAAAGAAGTGTAATAATTCAAGTTTCTAGGTTTTCTTTTTCCCGTCAAATTTCCCAATGATTAATTATAAACGCATGTCCTATAACCATATGTTGATCTTATATATGTTCATCTGCTGCACCAATAAAATATTTATTAAATTTCCTTTTTCTGTTGAAATTTCAAGTTATCAAATTGTTACCTTAATAAATAAACAAAAAAAAAAAAAAATTGGGGCATTACAAGTTTGATCCGTTCAATTATGTGAATTAACACTCTGGTGTTGATAGCAAAAGGGTATTGGAGACTGAGCATTTGAAGCGGAAATTTAGGAGAAATGAAATATGCTCTTCCTTTTTCTTTTTCTTTTTTAAGCTAATTAATAATCGTGGGTCAAACAATAATTCAGTCCAGAGTCTACAAATTGTGCAAGAACAAAAATTGTATATATAAATACGAATTGTACGTACACAAGTTGATATTAGTTATATATGCGGAAACAAATACAGAGTGAAATCATGAAAGCTACGCACTAGATGACTAGAAGAAAGCTATATATCAACACGCATTAACCACGTCAATTATTAGCTCAAATTTCAGACTCAACTCATCCGGCGGCTGCTGATCGAGCTTTCTTTCATAAAGTTTACCATAATTGCTCTTGACTAGAGTTCAAAAATTTTGGACCGTCTGTAGTTATTGGCTTCATCAATTGAATGATCAGCCATTATTTTCATTATTTTTGGGGGCTAAATTAATGAATTTTTTCATGAAATTTGGTAGAGATAATCTCTATGATCAGTAGATCATTTTTACAAAATTTTATTGGAAGATTCAATTTAGAAGTGACTGAAATGATCATCTAAAATTTTAATCGTTGAAAATGAGCATATGTATCAAATTTTTACTACGCTTACTTTCGGTTTGAATTTCTAAATGAAATTTTGTGGAGATGATCTACTAATTATAGAGATCATAACCATAAAGTCTCATGAAAAAAATTATCCATTTAGCCCTTGAACTAGATTCCATTGGACGGAATTAAACTGAAAGAATAATACAGAGGAATCAAGTCAGATTATTACTATCATGTTCAACAAAGAATTGTATATTTTCTAATTGCAACCTATTAATGCAGCCGGTCTTAATTACTATCGGGTTGATGAAACTGATAAATATATCTTACTTTATTTTACGTTTATATTTTGAATTCTCATTAAAAAGAATAAACTTTTTTTTTGAACGAGAACTTCTGTAAATAAAAGAATTATTAGTTAACACCTAAATTATATCATCTAATTTTATGATATAAAAACTTCGAGTTATCCCAAACAATAAGACTAATTCCTATACTTCAAAATTTTAATGGCCATTTGGCTTATCTATACTATAGGAGGATAAGAGCTTACGTGTGAAAATTCATCACACGTATAAAGTGAGGGAAAAAAACAAAAAAAAAAAAGCATAAGCTCTGACTTTTTACCTTAATTGAGAATATAAGACTTAGCTATCACCTTTTTTTTTTTTTGAACAAAGACTTAGCTATCACCTTGTCGGACAGATTTTAAACAGTTCAGGATGAAATTGAAAATAGGCCAAAAAAAATATAAAGAAAAAGTATATATAAAAAAATTCACAGGGTATTTAAATCATATAGTCTTGTATAAAAATATGATTAAGAAAACAAGTATTTACTAATTTGCCTTCAATTTATTTTATATTCACAAATTAGCTAGGGAATATTGAAAACAATATATGAAGGAACCAAAAACTTAAAAGATCATCTGATTATGGTGAATTGTACCTCTGGAAATAATTTGTATCTTCGTGATGCTGTTTTTTGTTTTTTGATATGGAGCAATGATGAAATACGGTGGTTCTTCAGGGGAAGAGGAAAAAAAGGGTCTGAGCTCGAATCTTAGTTGCTTGACACTCTTAACCGCTGGGCCAAGCGACTAGTGTTTTGATTGTACCATCACATGCATAAAGAGTGAACTTCCATCTTGTTCTAGAAAATAATTTTGTAGAAATCAAATAGCTTTTCAGTAGCACACTGCCAAACTATTTAAATTAAGATACACCATTTCAAATAAAATGGCCCTTAATTTTATATATGGGGTCATAAATCTAGTACAGAGTACTACAAGGCTTTGTACTACATGGTTAGCACTAAAAGTACAACGTACCATATCTAAGCAATGATTTTCGATAAATATGCTTTAGATATAGTTCTTTAATTAAGGTTGAATGTGATTCCAAAAAAAATAAAAATAAAAATTAAGGTTGAATGTTTCAACCATATTGTGGTTGAGAGCGTCTCCTCGAGCGTAAGTGCAAGTGTGACGCTGATGCATCACATAGGTGTAAGTGCTAAAAGTACACATTCATATATATATATATATATATATATATATTTCTTTAATTTTGTACAGAAAAAAATTATGTAGAAGAAAATCTACGGTATATAATCATCCACAAGTTATAATTATCCAAGGGTATGAGATTTAATCGTTCCGGTACAAACTAAACAAAAAATTGTGAAAGTCAAACTTGAATTAAGTGTTTTCAAATTTTCAGTCACATGATGTTTTAAGTTCATTAAATTACTAAAAGTAAATTTATTTTTTAGTGATAAATAATTTTTTGCAAATAATAAAAAAAAAATATAAGATAAAATGAACTTATTATTATATTCCCTTGCTCTCCTTCTTAAGCTTTTATTTTGGTCTGCTCTCCTTAATTAGAATATATAAGGCATTTTAAAACGCACGGATGCTAGTAAAATTAGAAAGGAGGGTGGATTTTTGAACCCTCTGCTGCAATTTCAATTTTTCGGAACCCCAGTTCCCTTTGTATGTAAAGAAAATGAGAAGTTTTCGGAGTTGAGAAAATTATGAATTTCTCAATTTGGTGAATGAAAGGCCCATATCTTATCAATTGGGCTGTCCCTTTACTCATTGGGCCTACTTATGAATTCACATGAGATAATTTGATTCTGCAGCGACAATCCAAGATTTTCTAAAAAAAAACATTTTTCGTAGCGTGGGTTTTTATTTATTTCCAGATATGCCGGCTAGCTATATACAATTTGTCATTTTGTTGCATGGTCTCTCTCTCTCTCTCTCATTCAGCTGTTCAAGTTTAGAATAAATAAAAATAAGAAAACAATTTGGTAGAATTGCATATGCCAAGAGAATCTCCATGATTGATGGACTTCAAATTTAAACTTACTTTATTAGTTAATTAGGTTCACTAAGCTCGTTTTCTATTCGTTAAAATTAATTTCACTCGTCGAACATTCTTAGCTAGGCACGTACGTAGAGTCGTTGGTAGAAATTTTATAGATAAACTAATTAAATAATTAAAAGTCACAATTTATTTTTTGTTTATTTGTTTAATTACAATGATGAAATGGAACAACAGGCGGGACCCAAAATTTCGACGAGAAAAGGTTTGAAGGGCTAAAGCTGAATAAATATTTGGCTAAACCATACAAATTCTTTTTCCATACATAGTTAGTAGAAAAATAAAATATTTACTTTGGATTGGAGCCCTCTCTACCGTTGGTCAGCTCCTAAATCGAATACATCTCTTCTCTATTATTAATGTTACTCAGCACTATTTGAAATTCCCGCAATGAATTGTCTTTTTAAAATATAAACCAGCGGTTTACATTTCAAAAGTGTCAAATCCGAATTTTATGAAAAGCTTACTTAATTTTTTAAGATTCTGGAAAACCTTTATAATATTAATGAAATTTATGAACTAAAATAGAAATTAACAATCAATCACAATACAAGAATTTTTTTTACCCGATAAATTCTTAATTAAGAGAAACATTCACGAAGGCACCCTACCTCAGAACAAAAGCCACTAAAAAAAAAAAAATTTACAAGAGTATCCATGGACAAGAGGAAATACAAGGACCCTAATGCACATCCCGTACGACCCAAGAATACAAACTTCCCTCACCAAATCGATCCAATAAACTCAAAACATACAATAGCAGACTTCTGAAATAATTAACCTCACCAACAATAATCAAATATTAACAAATAAGCTTAGCCAATAATATATCAAATCATAAAAACAGTCCTTAAAACAAATTTTCTGGACAGCAACAATAAGGACTTGAAACAGATTTATACAACACAAAAAGAGCTTCAAAAAAACAGCAAAAACAATTTATATACTATTAAAAGTGAAAGAAATTCAATACATATGGGAACAGTGACGGTACATAGCTCGCCAGAAATTTTTACGCATACGTCTGAATAAAATTACTAACTAAGAAGAGTTTTTCTAACTCAATTTCACACCTACCTCGTTCATTTATATATATATATATATATATGTGTGTGTGTATGTTGAAAATTAAAATAAATAACAATAAATAAACATTATTTGTGCATATATCATATATTGTCACGAATCACGATCTAAACTTTTGTGACATTTGTGCTTTTAGTTATTCCAACACGATCTAACGTTGTGCTTCTTTAGAATGACGAGAGTGTAATAAATTTGGATTATTAATTTAAAATTTAATGCTTCAAATTTGGACATATATAGTTACGTAATGTGTTAATAAGATCTTGCCATCTAAGTCGGAAAACATGCCAAGTACTTCTATTATAAGTAATTAGTAAGGTTTTAAAAGGCGTTAGACGGATGTAGGGCGCTAACCTAGCGTCTAGTCTGGACCTAAGCGGCTAGGGGCCAAGCAATTTTTTTTAATTATATTTTTAATTTTTAAATATATCTAAAATTATATATACAAAATAAAATATTGAAAAATTATCAAATCAAATATAGTATTCAAATAAACATAAAATAAATTCAAATTTTCAATTAAGAAATAAACCACTAAACTAGGAATATCAAAATTCAATCCTATTAATTAAGAATTGCAAAGAAAAAAAAACAAAGAAAAGATTCAAACCCTAATTGTATAAAAAAAATCAAAGAGAAGAAAAATTGTGAGGCTACTGCTGAATGGGGTCTTAGACAATTTACGGTTTCATACATTTAGTCTTTCATTTTTATTTTATTTAAAAAAAAAAACCACAAGCCATATAAAAAGACGTCGTTTTGGTCCAAATTTAATTTTTAAAAAAAAAAACTCGCACTGCCCAGCTTCACCTAGCTCCGCCTAGGCCCGCCTAATGAACAACCCCCTCCTAACCCTTATTTCCAACAGAGAGGCACCCCTAGAACGGCGGCCGCCTTTTAAAACAATGATAATGAGTTCATCGATGAGGTGGGGTAGCTAGGAGTACAAGCAAATTTAGAATTTTTATGCATAATCCTAAGTTATATACAATGAAAAATATGATGCAAATTGATCCAAATACGTCACGCTAAATATATACAAAAGAATTAGGTTATAAAAATAGTTCATATTTGAACAAGTGAATTAGTCCAGTTGAAAGGTACTCAGTTGACCTAAGAGAGGGTTTTAAGAGAATTTTTTTCATTATTAAAGAAAGAGAGATTTATACCTCCATTTTTTTTTAAAATGCATATTAAATATTTAACTAGAAAAAAGGCTTTACATTAAATAATATTTACTTAGACGTACGTATCCTCAAACATATGTACCACCTTTTCGTTGTTGTAATAAGATAGATTGCATTTGTTGCGGTGTAATTGCCTCATGAATGCACTCGAAAACGATAAAAATTCAACTAATATACAAATGCAAAATTTCAAAGTTAATAAAAGCAAAGTGGATCGAAACATAGAATATTCACTAGTGACTGTCAATTTAACACGGATGAGAAAATTAAGAAGATTAATTTGCTAATGTCACCTACCCCCGCCCCCCCCTCTCTCTCTCTCTCTCTCACACACACACACAGTACCTAGTACGTACAAAAAAAATTCATTAAACATATTTGTATTTAAATTTATTATTTTAAAAATTTAATACAATTCGATATTTTTTTCTTTCATTTTAAATTAATAACTTATTTTGAGTTTAGTACTTTCAACAAAAACTCCTATTACATTTATAGAGTTGCAATTTTGATTTGGGGTGTTTTCAATTTCAGTCATGGTAGAATTTAGGGAGATCCAAACCCAAACTGAATTTGCAATTTTGTTTTAATTCGATTCAGTTTCGGTTTCTAAATCTTTTAAAAACCGAATCCCAGACCAATTTTTTTTGTTCCATTTTATGCAATTTTTGTATATTTTGTTTTAATTTTAAGTTAACAATTATTTTGGTCAGAAAAATAAAATAACTCAATAATTGCCCATATTTATTTTGATCATAATTTTTTTGACTATTACATTTATATTGCGCAAATATTCAAGATAATTCAAAGAGCTGTGTTCTCATTAGAACTTGTAAATTTTAGTAACACAAAATCTTAGATAGTGAAATAATAATATTTTTGAGTCATATATGCAATAGCTCCGTTTGATTTAGTTTTAGACTAGCACACCCCAAACTTAAATCAAACCTATGCGGTTTCTTTGTTTCATTTTTTTTGGGTTCGATTTTTTAAGAATATGTTAAGTCGTTTGATTTTCAAATTCAATCGCCACAATACCTCTAATCTTTGCGACCATTATTTAACTACGTTACCCAGTAACACCTGTGAAAATTTATGTGGAATTTGTACTCTAGCAATAATACAATACTGATAAAATATAAATAGTTAGGGCTTGCCCTCGGGAAGTCAATTTATCGTTCAATAAATATTAGGGAAGTGGCGCTAGACAAAAAAAAAGTACATTAATGAAAAATTAGTGAATTAATATTTAAACCATTAAAAGCAAATGCCGCATGATTTTTAGAGTAACATTTTTTTCCCTATCTAATTAACATTACTCAAGATCCAGATTTCTCCCCAGTACTTAAAAATCTTTTACATTACATGAGGAGTTACGATTCAATACTTCTCTTCTCCCCCAAGAGCCGTCGCTTGTATAAAAAAAATAGTATTATTGAGATTAATTAGTTCAACATTCATAAATGGATACTTATTTTTTTTTATCAAAAATATAAAATATAAAACATAAAACTTTCGGCACTTAATTAAATACAAATTTCAAATATCAATTGTATTAAGCAAGTGTATATGATTATGCTTAGTGGGTACGCAAGTTTGGCGAATTCAGGTATCAAATATATATTCAGTCAGACCGACTTTTGTTTAGTTACATCTAAGATATGATGAGATTAATTAAGTTTTATAAAAAAATTATAATACTTTTTTAATTAATGACATATGAGACCGCATTAGCAGACAAAAACACTGATGTTAATTTTTTTATTATCTTATATATAATGATATATGTGGAATTGTGTACTCTATTAAATTCCAGTGCATTCAATCTAAACTAATTGGCGATAGATGGAGTATCCTTTTATTTTGTTATATTGTGTTGAGAGAATGTCATTACCTGATGTAGGATTTACAGTCTTGACACCCCTTCCCTCACACATGCATAACGTAATTTGAGTCTAACAAGTAGACTAATCATATATATATATATATATATATATATCTAAATCAATCCATTAAACAAATAAATAGATGAAATGCTTGAAACGTGTTGAATAATGTAGTCGATCATCAAATTCTTTTTCTTTTCTTTTTTTTTCCCAAATGAAAACCTAAGTTTCTATATAAATATATGCATGTCTACAAGGAGGAAACATAGTTATCTTTAGTGGTGAGAAAATGGAGTATTTAAAGAAAAACTTAAAGTTGGAGTACTATTTAGGATTTTTGGTGTTAAATGCATTTTTACTTTGCATGGCAGTGGCGAACCATCCTGCAATTAAATGGGTTGTAAGTTGTACTATGTGTTTTGTGTTTTCTAGTTATATGTTGTATATTGTTTGTTTTCACTTCTAAAGTCTGAATTCATTCTTCTCAAACGTAATTGTGTTTTGGTTTTAAAGGTGAGTTTGATAATAACATGGAAAGTAATAAGAAAAACTGCTGATTTTTGTGAGAAATTGAAAAATAAGTTAAGGCATGCTGTGAAATGTCTTTTTATTTTTTGAATTTTTCCATAGAAAAAATTTCTTTTGTGGTTGAAGAAGAAAAAAATTTCACAAAAAATTAAAAAGAATGAAGGATATATAGTCATAAAAATGATCATGAATTGAAATGTAGAACATGTCATCACATGCCTCAACTTATTTTTTAATTTCTTACACAAATCAAGTATTTTTCTTTTTATTTTTTATGTTGTTATCAAACGGACACTAAAGGATTAAAATTAAGGTTAAGGGGTATGTACTTAATTACTTCAATCTGTATGGTCCAGAGGTTAATTTTTCTCTTGATGCTTCATAATCTAAATTTTAAGTTGTGGAATAATATTTTAACACTTCTCTCTCTCTCTCTCTCTCTCTCTCTCTCTCTCTTTTCTTTCCTTTTTTTTAAAGGCTAACAAAAGCCGGAATTCTTTCTCAAATTAACAATCTAAATTTCATTTGAGATGCTTCAAATTAAAAATCTTAGAATATGATGCATTTTGTTGTCTGGTGTTCTTTATAGGATTTATTGTTGTAAATTAGTCTCTAAAGTCATCATGTCAAATCATCAAGATATAAATTAAGACAATGAAACCACGTACCTGGATCCATGATAAATGTGGAATATGAGGATCGATCACAATAACAGTATGGATCGAGCGGGTACGTGGTCTTCCTCAACCAAATCGCCTTAGGTTCTAGATGGGAATTTTGATTCTCTTCCAGATGGGGAGAAGGGGGTCGTGTTTTTGATTTGGTGTGTTGGGGACCATAACCCTAATATCAACTTTATATACAAACTAATTAGAGTTCCCATTAAACCCTAATAAGCCCATATGAGGTATCTACACATTTGGCCCACATTTATTAGAATAGTCTTATGGGCTTAACTAATAATTAATTAGACCTCTAAAAATTAGCCCATTAATTAAATAGCAAATATAATTGAAATATTATAATATGTTGCCCACATAAATTAGAAAATATAAATTTTCTAACAATCTCTCACTTGGGCTACATATTACTCCGAAAACAATTATATCACTGAATTCTTTAAGCGCGCATCCGTATGCTATTTATCCTTAGACTTCTCCTTAAACAATCTGGTCTATCTCATGTAAGAGTAATGGAATTACCGCAGCTTTTATCACACTAAGGTCGTGATTAAACCATGATTATCACCATACTAATACACTTAATAACATAGATCAAATGTGGATGAGTAGCATGAAAATTACATGCAATGTGATCTTAGACATGCCTATTTCCAACTGACCCAACTTTAATGAGATCAACATTAACCGTCCAAACTTTATGTTAAACCATAATGGAAGGAAATAAAACAAATATTCAAAGTTAAGACGAAAATAAACCATCTTCTTTATTCTGCAAAAAATATGCGTCTAAATAAAAGAGCATCCAGGATACAAACTCCCACTAAACCATCACTTTATTAGATAACACAAAATCCAAATGAGCAATATACTCATGAAATACCTTATGTGTTAAGCCTTTAGTGAACGGATCCGTAATCATAGAGTTTGTAATTATATGCTCTATAGACACGACAACTCTGAATTCCTTTTTTAACAACAAAAAACTTTAATATATCTATGTGCTTTAGATTTTTAAAAAATTTCTGTTGTTGTCAAATATAGCAAAATCAATTATTGTCACAAAATATCTTTAATGGTCTTTCGACACTATCTACAATTCGCAGCCTAGTGACAAAATTGTGCAGCTATATCCCATCCAAAAATTGAAATCAGAATACCATATGATCTTCAACTGATATAATTTTCGATACGTAAGTATATAATCTTTTTGTTCTCTTTAAATACCGTATAACCCTTTAATTGGCTGTTTTCCGAAGATATATCATAGAGTTACTTAAATATCTACCAAATATCTTTACTATGAACGCTAAACCCAAATGCGTACATACTTTATAATACATCAGACTCCCTACAACTGATGCATAAGGAATCTTTTGCATCTCTTTCTTTTCAACTTTATTTTGGGGCACTTGTTGTGACATAAATTGTCTCATTTAACAATGGGAGTATCTCTTGAATGACAATATTTCATGCCAAATTTGGTAAGAATTCTTTCAATATATCTCTTTCATGAAAACCCTAAAATACCCGACAATAATGTCGATGTATTTGTATTCCTAATACAAAAGAGATATTATCAACATAAAATACCAAGACTACTCCTACTGAACTTATGATATACATAATCATCAACCAGATTAACCTCAAAACCTTACGAGATCATAACTTGATGAAATATATAATACTATTGACGAAAAACTTCCTTAAGGCCATAGATGGATTTCTTTAATTTAACTTCTTCTTGAGATTATTGAGTTTGCTATATAGGAAGTTTTTCAACATTGTCTTGATGATCCTTATTTGCATTTGAAATAATGTCAAAAATTTGATCATAATCATTATCAATAGCAATACTTGAAATTTGAATAAATTCATTTTCAAAGACAATGTTTCTAACTTTATCTTCCCCCTCAAACTCAATAATCTCAAGAAATTTGGCATTTTTCGTTTTAATAAAGGATTTATTCAATGGATCATAAAATTTATAATCTCTCGATCTTTCAGTGTATCTAACAAAGTAGCAGCTTATTATATTGAGTCCAATTTCTTTTCTTTATGGCCTTACCACAGCTGGACAACTTATTTTAGCAACTGCTTTGATATAACACTACTTAAAAAATATGCTGCAGCCTTAAGTGTTTCTTCCTAGAGTCATCATGGTAGAGAAGAATGATAAATCACACTCCTTACCATATCCTTAAGCTTCTGTTTTATATCTCAGCAACACTGTTCATACTAGGTTTGCCTAGCATGGTGTACTGTGAGACGATTCTGCATTTCTCTAGGAATTTCACAAAGGTCCAGAACGTTGTTTACCTTATCCGTTATATCTACCGTAATATTTACCACCACGATCAAATTTCACGGCCTTAACTTTCTTGTCTAGTTGATTTTCAACTCCAACTATGAAAGTCATAACAACGTTTAACATTGTAACTTCTCATTAATTGAATATAGGTATCCTTAATAATTGTTATGAACATAATAAAATATTGTTAACCATTCCAGAAGGCCGTATAGAATAGTTCACAGATATCGTCATGAATTAGTTCTAAGACAATTAAATTCCTTATGGCACCTAGTTTCCTTATGTTTGTCCATTCCCCCTTTACACATTAATTACAGATTTTAAAATTTGTTAAATCAAGGGATTTTAAGAATTTCACAAGTCTCTTAATTCTCTATTTAGAGATTTATCCCAAATGCTTGTGCCATAACATAGAAGAATTCTTATCAGTTAATTTATGATTTGTATCACGTGAATCAATTTACAAGGTCTCATTATATGAGGTGGTTGTATCCGTATATAAGTTATCAATTAAAGAAATAGTAGCAAAATATTTGAATTTTGAAAAAGACTTAACTTTATTATTTTCAAATGAACAATAATAACCGTATTTGTCCAAATAAAAATAGAAATTATGTCTAAATGACAATACCATATAAGTCTCTCTCAAATCCAAAAGTAATTAATCTTTAATGATAACTTAAAATTCCTTAAAACCTCAATTGTAACTGTTTCGCCACTGCCCTGATAGATGAATATTTCAACATCAATTGGCTTTTGGCTCAACATATAACCTTTAAATACACTTAGGTGAGTAGTGTCACTAAAATCTACTCACAAAGTAATCACATGTACATAAGTTAAACTAACTACCGAACAAACCATAATGAGAAGTATATCCTACTTTACACGCTAAATGACGTATTTGAAACATTAATACGTCTATCCTTCTTGCAAAATTAACTGACAAATTCTTTATCATGTTTCTTTTGCAATTACTATAGTGTTGTTCTAACTGCAGCTTCTTGATTTTTATCCTTTATCCTTTCCTTTAGAGGTGTTTACTAGATGAGTAACCGCTGTCTTTTATCGCTAAATCTTTTATGCTTCTTGCACACTGTAAAATATGAACTCATTAAGAAATCATTAATTTATTCTTATGAGTATTGTAACTCATTATAAACTAACTGTATTGTGCGGGAAGAGAAATAAAGAACTTGATACACGAGCAAGTCATTAGACAACCCTAATTTTAGTGTATTTAGTTTGAAAGCGATATCAGACATTTTCATAATGTACTTCCCTTATGTTCCTTTTTCTTATACCTTATTGAAAAAAGATTAATCAGAAGGTTACTTGTTTCAGCCTTTTGTTTTCGCAAAATATTTCTATAATTTCTTTAAGGAATTAAGTAGCATTTTTCTCATAAAGCCCCAAAAAATTCTTGGAATAGAAGCGTTCTATTTCCAATTCTTAAAATTTGTGCCGTTAAGCACTGATACTGAATTTATGTTGGAAGATATAGAAAGCATAACTTAAAATTGAATAGAGAACAAATTATAAAAATTACAAACTTATAATTAATATAAATGTCATAACATATTAACAAACAATATATATGAATGACACAATTATCCAAATTATCAATAGTGGGTCCCCATCACAAGATACCTAGCACAACGTTGATATTTTATCTTTGGACAGAAACATCAACTTGTAATTGGTCATCTCAACGCAGTAATCAAATATAAATAACAAATCCTGTCAAATAATAG
This sequence comes from Lonicera japonica, assembly GCA_021464415.1. Taxonomy (NCBI): domain Eukaryota; kingdom Viridiplantae; phylum Streptophyta; class Magnoliopsida; order Dipsacales; family Caprifoliaceae; genus Lonicera; species Lonicera japonica. The sequence goes on along the minus strand of CM038469.1, from coordinate 39,403,143 downwards.
GACTTCTTTTGGGCCGACGTATTATTCACATGAAAAACTTGATTGTCATATGATATTTATTACCACAAGTGTACATGTTATTCGGCCAAGCAATAACCTTCCTTTGGGCCAATTATTATTCACATAAATAACAATTACACACATCTTAATATTCTAAAATAAATAAATTTACGCGATAGAGATTATTTTAGCAACTTATTGGTTCAATTCATCTATTTCAAAATATCAGACAATTTGTGCTTCGCATCCTTATAATTTAAAAAAAAATAGATTTTCTGTATTAATGAGATTTGCCAAGCATAAACCTTATCTTTCCCACATTGACGCGAACCTCAATTATGGATTACTGGCAGTCTAGCGCTTTCGTGCCTAAACAAGACTGTAATAAGTATTCTCAATACAAGAATAAAATGTTGATAATAATTTATGTCAAACAAAAAGCCTTTCTTTGGACTGACTTATTGCTCACATGAAAACCTGACAATCATCACACATTTATTCTCGCACGTGTGTTTATTATTCTGCCAAATAATAACCTTCCTTTGGACCGATTATTAAATGCATAAATAATAACCACACAAATATCGAAAAAAAAATAATATCTATTATTTAGCCAAATAATAATTTTCTTTTGAGCCAATTATTATTTGCATAAATAATAAATATTAATATTTTAAATAAATAATAAACTTGAGCCAAACCTTTAATCACATTATATACAAAAGTAAAATTCTTTTACAAATAAAAAATATATATATCCTTTGCCGAAGGCTACTATCAAATATATATTAAACAAATCCTTATATATATATATATACCAAATAGAAGTGCTGTTAAATCAACCCATATATATATATATATATCAACCAAACATATAGATATATATAAACCAACAGTAATATATATTCAAAAACACATAACAACCATATATATATATTATATAAATATGAAACCTACCTGTTCTTTAAATCTTTCGTCCTTTTATATATATATATATAAAATTATTTTAGTCAAATCAAACTCACAGATATATGAATAAACTTATATTATGTATATAAAGCCTTCGTGTCCTTTACGGCAACATCCTTTTTTTTAAAATTATAATTCTTACTGCTGCGTCACATCAAATATAAATATATATTAAATCAGCAGCATCTTTACTGCCGAGAAATCACATAACAGATATATATATATATATATATATTAGATCAAACACATCACACACATATGCATATCAAACATTCAAACTTACATACATACATATATATATATATTAAATAAATATCCTAAGCCTTCCTCATCACATCAGTACAATCAACACCACATACATATGTATATATATATATGTATTAAATTACAATAAAGTCGTTGACGGATGGCAGGTGAAAAAGGGTTAATTAAACCACATATGTATATGTATGCAATCGGAAAAGATAACCCACGATGCCTCCGAACCTAAAAAAAAATAACCCACGGCTAAATTTAATTTTAATAAAATTGATGGTACACAAATCAACCAGAATATATATATAAATTTTTAATGATTTAACATGAAGTCGCTCTGATACCACTTGTTGTAAATTAGTCTCTAAAGTCATCATGTCAAATCATCAAGATATAAATTAAGACAATGAAACCGCGTACCTGGATTCATGATAAATGCGGAATATGAGGATCGATCACAATAACAATATGGATCGAGCGGGTACGTGGTCTTCCTCAACCAAATCACCTTAGGTTCTAGATGGGAATTTTGATTCTCTTACAGATGGGGAGAAGGGAGTCGTGTTTTTGATTTGGTGTGTTGGGGACCATAACTCTAATATCAACTTTATATACGAACTAATTAGAGTTCCCATTAAACCCTAATAAGCTCATATGAGGTATCTACACATTTGGCCCACATTTATTAGAGTAGTCTTATGGGCTTAACTAATAATTAATTAGACCACTAAAAATTAGCCCATTAATTAAATAGCAAATATAATTGAAATATTATAATATGTTGCCCACATAAATTAGAAAATATAAATTTTCTAACATTTATCTCTAATGTCCTCACACTTTATCAAGATTTTTATCTTGTCATGTAAGGTTTTTATCATGGTCTCTATTTCTTCAACCTTTGAGAGCATTTTCAATATGGGTGTCGATTGTATTGTCAACTTGCAATGATGAACTGAAATCATTATCTTTATTTTATTTTTTTTACAATTTTGAGACTAGTCCAGAATTCGGAAATAATAACAAAGATAACCAAAGAATTTTAACTAGGGTCTCATTTGAAAGATTAAAGTTTTATAAAATTGTGTTTGTGTGTATATATATATAGGTGAGGGAAACAAATTATACGAGGATGTGCAGCTCAAAGAAGATACTGACAATTAATGGAATGTTTCCTGGGCCACCTTTGTACGTCCACAAAGGTGATACTCTCTTAGTAAATGTTCTAAATCAAGGCAAATATAATCTCACCATTCATCTAGGCAATTCAATTACTTGGAACTTATTTTTTTTCCATGTAAATTCCATTATTGCAATCAAACGCACCCTTAGTAAATGTTCAAAATCAAGGTAAATATAATTTCACCATTCATTGGTATCTCTCTCTCTCTATATATATATGTATGTATATATATATATATATTACCTACACACATACTACATTGATTTATATTTTGCCAATTAACTGTGACAATCTAAAATAAAATAAAATGCGATTCTTACATATTTTAATAAAATATATTAGTGAAAGTAATGGTCAGGAATAAAACTTAATAACTTAGCATTATTTGATTTAATATATTTTCATGAAATAGTAGTTTGGAACGTAATTAATGGGCAAGATTTAAATGAAATTTAGTCAATTAGTTATGTGCCAAAAACTAAATGCTGGGCCAAATTTATACAAGGCCTTGTATAATAAGTGTACATCGGACCCATTTTGTTTTTCGGACATTCAATAAAGTGTGTGTGTATATATATATATATTGGGCCTTAATCTGATATGCTACTTAATATTTTGGGCCCTTATATAAACAATAAATTATACCTATAAAATAGTTAATGCCATGTACGATTACCCACCTTATATACTTCGGAGACAAGTATCACTCGAATATAGCCAATCTTTGAGACTATGCACGGTGGGCAGCTGCATCAATCAGTCTCAAAATTTAAATAATTATCAGTTTTTATAAAATTAAGAGCCAAAGTTCTAACTTTTACTTTTATTTATTAATAATGAAAGGGTCCTAAATTTAAAATTAGAATTAAAAGGACCCGACTAATAAAAGATTTTAAGTTCTACATTAGCCATGCTTTCAAATTTATATCTATTTTTTTTAATCTTTTAAAGATAACTATAACATTTCTACTAGTTTATACTAATGGACTCCCTTACACCTCTCACACTTTCTCTCTCCCGAACTTTTGTTGAATACACAATAATTCTATTGTTTAGAAGAAAAAATAATTCTCTCTCTTCTTTCGTTTTGATTTATTATATTTTATGTTTTTTTTGTTACATTTTTTAAATTTAAAAGAAGTGATATAATTTTTTTTAGTGTTGGTAAAAGTACTCCAAAAAAACAACAACTTTAAAACCCCTTTTTAAAGCACTCAGAGCTCATTTTTAAATTAGACTGGTGTATGATGGTAGAATCAGTAAGGGATATCTAATATATGTTTTGATTGTTAGCACCCTCCAAAAACAAGGTATGTCTGTGTGAGGAACGATTGATGTCCCTTGGCGTTAATCAGCCCACTCTTTGTTGAAATAAAATAAGCAAGTTAGTTGCAATTTGCATGAATTTTATTTTCAAGATTAACAAATCCCATCTCTTTTATCTTGTTCAAATGGAATTAAATAAATATATTCAACTATCTAATCTGGTGAGTCAAAACACACCCTAATAGTATAAGTTTACTCAGGAGAAAAAACAAGTGATGATTTTTTCTTCATAATCAAATTATCGTCTCTAGTTGCTAGTGTGTGAACAAGAGAAAGGTCATATTCTCATTCTTGATTAGAAGGAAGAGGTAGAAAAACACTCCATTTTGCATAAGGGTGCCTTAAGAACCTTATAAATATAACATGTTATTTTTATTTTGTTTTAAAAATGTGTTAAAATTAATTTTTAAGAGCGCTTTTACTAACATCCTAAACTTTTTGATATAATTATTTAAGTGATTAACTAAAAAGAAGCCTCATTTTAAACTTTCACATAAGGCCCACTAAACCATATATAGGACCGGCGTTGTACTTGAAATGGTAATTGATGATACATGAATCAACTTATTTAATTAATTTTTGTAAAACAACTAAAATAGCAAACATGACCGTTACATGAGCCGGCGGGCGTGCCAATCTAATTAGTTCTATAACAATATCACATAAATGAGTTGATCGATCTTTAGAAATTGGTCCGATAAATTAATTAGTGTATTGTTTAATATATGATGATTGAAAGGCACGGAGTGAAGCAACCGAGGAATCCATGGTTAGGTGGACTAGAGTATGTGACTCAATGTCACATTAAACCAGGAGCAAGTTTTACATATGAGATAATATTCTCAACAGAGGAAGGAACCTTGTGGTGGCACGCCCACAGTGATTAGAATAGAGCCACGGTCCATGGTCCCATCACCATTTTCCCCAAGATTGGTACCACTTACCCTTTCCCCAAGCCTCTTGCTGAATTTTCAATTGTCTTGGGTATGTTTCTCTCTCTCTCTCTCTATATATATATATATATATATCCTCTTAATTATTATGGATGTATATTAAGTAATTTCATCACAATTACTGATTTAAAATAAATATATATATTTGATACGTTAACTTTATTTGTGTGAGGTTAAGGTAGCCCATTGGCTTTGGTTACAAGTTAAAATAATTGATAAAGAAAGAGGGAGAAGAAGAACATAGATAAGATAGAGAGAGAAAGTAAAAATTTTTCTTCATTCATCATATCCCCTTCCTTGCTTGATATACACAAAAATGTTCAACCAATTGCACTAGAAGCCGACACATGGCCCAGCAATGAAAAGGAAAGACGAAAGAAATAGAAAAACCCACTTAATTCTAATAAACTAATATTCTCTTTACTAAACGACAAAAATTGTAAAACCCAATTAAAACGACGCCGCTCGAGCTTTGATTATTTCACCACTAGCCGTTACTCCTTTTAGAAAACTAACTTCAATTGAATAAAATCCTAACGTCAATTACTCTGTTACCTAACAGTATCCTACCGAACAAAATGATCCTTGACCTCAAGGATCGAAGTTAGGGAACTGAGACTGCACGCGATCATAGTCCTGCCATGTTGCCTCCTCTGGCGACATGTTGAACCATTGGATTTTCACCTGAACCACGGCAGCATTGCCATGGCGATCCAGTCGACGATCTAAAATTGCGATGGGCTCAACGAGGAATTGACCCTGCGAATCAACAGGTGGAAGAACAGAGGAAGGCACTATTGTGCTACCCAATTTTTTTTTCAACAAAGATACGTGAAAAACAGGGTGAACGCCGGTGGAGGATGGTAATTGAAGACGGTAAGCAACAATGCCCAACTTTTCTAAAATCTTGTAGGGCCGTAGAAGCGAGGCGCTAATTTGTAATCATGCTGCATAGAGAGATGTTTGTTTGTAAGGCTGGAGCCTGAGAAAAACCCAATCACCTATATCAACAAATATTTTAGATCGGTTTTTATTAGCATAAGTTTTCATTCATTATTGGGCTTCATGAAGTCGAGCTAGAATGCATTGTATAGTTACCTTACGATTCTGGAGAAACTGTTGAACGTCCATTGTTGTGGTAGACTCCAATTAGGGAATGTGTAAATTGGGCGGTGGGTAGCCGTATAGAACTTTGAAAGTGGTGAGCTGAAGGGATGAATGGTAAGTAGTGTTTTACCACCACTCAGCCAATGGCAGCCACTTCGACCATTGCTTAGGCTTATCCGAACTCATACAACGCAAGAATGTTTTAAGGCATTGGTTGACCCTCTCCGTTTGACCATCTGTTTGAGGGTGGTTGGAAGTGGAATGACATAACTGAGTGCCTAATAACTTAAACAAATGAGTCCAGAACTGGCTAAAAAATAGGAAGTCTCTATCACTGACAATGGTAGAAGGTAGCCTATGCAACTTATGTATATTAGTGAAGAACAATGAAGCTATTTGTTGAGTAGTGTATAGGTGTGAGAAAGGGAAAAAATGGGCATACTTTAAGAATCGATCGACCACCACCCATATAGAAGTTTTGTGGTCTAAAATCGGCAAGCCATCAATAAAATCCATAGCAATATCCTTCCAAGGTCGAGTAGGCACAGGAAGTGGCTGCAGCAACCCAGGGTAAGGCACATGTTCATGCTTGTTTCTTTGACAAATTAGGCATTCTTTGACTGCCATGGTAATGGTTGTAGCCATATTTGGCCAATAAAAAAACTGCTCAACGCGTTTAAGGGTTGTTTTAGGACCTGAATGACCCCTAGAGCCAAAACTGTGCAGTTCATGTATGATTTTTTTGTGTTAGATCCCCTTGAGAACCAATGTAAAGCTTGCCATTATACCTGAGTCTATCACTGTGGAAATTATATCCTTGCACCTCTTCAGAACTAGCAATTAATTTAGCTACGATGGTTTGTACCATTTCATCTCCAACCCAACTGTTTGTTGTTTCGGTTAACCAAGTTGAATACAATGCTATCAGTGCCTTACACTGGGTTTCTCTGTCTGTTAGATCTGTTTTCCTTCTCGAGAGAACATCTACCACTTTGTTCTCACTGCCTTGCTTATAAACAATACTATAATCATGCCCTATCATTATCAACTTGGTAAGCCATTTCTGCTGGAGCATAGAAGTTACCCTTTGTTTAAGTAGGAATTTTAAACTTTGATGATCTGTTTTAATGACAAAATAGCGGCCAAAGAGAAAAGTCCTCCATGTGTGAACTGTATAGATTAAAACCCATAATTCCCTCTTATATGTTGATAAAGACTTCTTTCGAGGTGGCAAAGCTTTGCTTATGAATGCTATTGGCCTCCCTTCTTGCATCAATACAGCTCCTATCCCATCTTGTGAGGCATCGATTTCCACAATGAATGACTTAGAGAAATATTGTAATGCTAAGACCATAGTGGTTGTGACTGCTTACTTGAGAGCTTTGAAGGCCTATGTGGCTTCTAAAGTCTAATAAAATTGGTTCTTTTTTAATAATTGAGTGAGTGGTCTAGAGATCAAACCATAATTTCTCACAAACTTCCTGTAGTAACCAGTTAAACGTAAGAACCCCTTTAATGCTTTCACATTTTTTGGTATTAGCTAGTTAACCATGGCAGCCACCTTAGATTCATCTGCTGCCACTCCTTCTTGGGAGATGATATGCCATAGATACTCCAGTCGGGTTTGAGCAAAACTGGATTTTGATAACTTAACAAACGGTTTATGATGTTTAAGTAGCTGAAAAGTAATCTATAAGTGCTTTAAGTGCTCAACCATGCTCTTGCTATAGATCAAAATATCATCGAAGAAAACTAGTATAAATTTTCAGAGATGAGGTTTGAAAACCTGGTTCATCAAGGCTTGAAAGGAGGCCGGAGCATTTGTAAGGCCAAACAGGATGTCACTGCTGTTCACCCGAATTTGATGATACCCTGATCGAAGGTTCAGCTTTGAAAAGTATACAGCCCCGTGTAACTCATCTAGCAACTCGTTTATGACAGGGATTAGGAATTTATCCTTGATAGGGGGGCTATTTAGTTCTCTATAATCGATGCACAAACGCCAACTACCATCTTTCTTTTTTTACTAATAACACTGGTGAGGCAAAGGGACTAGTGGAGGGTTTGATGATGCCATTTTTTAGCATTTCTTTCACTATTTTCTCGATCTCATTCTTCTGTATATGTGGATACCTGTAGGGCCGAATGGACAAGGGTACATCCCCTAGTTTGAGAGGAATCTGATGGTCATGTAGTCTTGGAGGTGGCAGTCCTTTTGGCTCCTCAAAAAGTTCACTGTAATCAATTAGCAACTGAGACACTTCACTTAGTGTTACCATGTTACTCTTTACTTTCTCCGCTACGAAATTCAGTTGGCAGATGAAATTACACTATTGAGTTATGCACAAACTGTAGAGTGAACTGCCAAAAACAATTTTAAACTCCCTAATTGCATTAGTACTCCCTTGCAAAAGTCACTACTCTTGTGCCCTTCTTCACATTCATGGATAAGTTGTTCAAATTTAAGGTAATTGGCTCAAATTTCTTTAACCAGTCTACTCCAAGTAGCATGTTGTGCCTGCCCAATGGAAGTATTCGTATATTGGTTATGAACTCCTCACCTTGTACATACCATTTAAAATTAGGACAGTAAGCTTGGTTGCTAGTTTGACTGCCATCAACTGTAGTTACCATCAATTTTGTAGTGGGGATTAGTTTACAACCCATTTGCTTGGCCGCGTGGGGGTCTAAGAAACTGTGAGTGCTACCAGAGCCAACCAAAATGCTTAATGGTACTTTTTTGCATTGACTCTTAAAAATCAAAGTCTAGCATGGTGTTCCTCACGTAATGGCATGCATTGAAATCCCCAAACTATCATCAGCAGCTTGTTCTTGTGGGAATTCTATCGTCTCAGCCTTAGGTTGAGTTTCCCCAACACTTTCTCCCATTTCCTCTTCCTCACTAATGAGATAAATTTGGAATTTCTTACATCTATGGCCATAAGTGTATGGCTCATCGCAATTGTAGCATAAATCCTTCTCTCTTCTTGCTTGCATCTCAGCTGGTGATATTTTTTTATGGGTAAGGTTGCATTGGGAGTGGTCGTTTTGTTGGTTAAGGCTAATCTTTTTTATTCTAGTTTAGGGGTGGGGTTAATTGAGGTGGAGGGAGGTTTGTATGATTGGGAATTGCTGGTAGGATGTGAGGTCATTGGATAGTTTTTGTAGTTAGGTGTGGAGCTGATGATAGTTTTGGAAGTGGTTGGTGTTTTAGCCTTTGCCAATAATGAGTTAAATCCTCCTTCCTACAGTCTTGCCAATGTAATTGCATCATCTAGAGAGTTTGGTTTAAGCATATATACAAAGTTTCTCAGTTCTACCTACAAGCCTCCAATGAAACCCAATATAAAGTAGGACTCGGTCATGTTTGGTTCCTTCTCAAGCACTTGAATTTTCAATTCTTCGAACCTATTTTGGTACTCCTCAATGCTACCGGTTTGCCTTAACTTATGTATTTCTGCCACAACATTGTAATAACCCTATTTAGAAAACCTTTTGATGGTTTCACTTTTGAAAAGATCCCAATTCACATTAACTAAGGATTTAAACCTTATGAATAGTAACTTTTTGGCCTTCCCACTGAGGTATAACGAGGTTAATAACACCCTCTAATTTATAAGTACAGGATTAATAAAAAAACAATTGCATTGTTAAAGCCAATCGATTACATCCTCATCACCATCATAGCATGGAAATTCATACTTTGGTACTTTGTAATTGTTAGAGAACTAATTGCTTCCCACTATGACTGCTGCTTCCTGCCTCCTTATTCCCACCCACACTTATCATTGGTAGTACTGGCTGAAGGAATGCCTTTTGGTTGGTACATCAATGGAGTTTCCCACCCACACTTATCAATCCATTTTTCTCTCAATTAAGATCTAACATCTGCCTGATCCACGCAAATTGGGTATTGAAGGTGGTTTGAAGAGCAGTGACTAAGTTTTGCACTGACCCTATCTTTGTATCTAGCTCATCTTGCCTTGCTCCTAACAGATCTTGCTTAATTTCGATATTTTTCATTGAATTCTCAACAGCCACTTGATTTGCTTCCACCTGCTCCTTGAGTTGATTAACCCCTCCACCGGCCATGGCAGCAACGCAAGCTTGTCAGAGAACCACTGATCTGATACCAATATTGAGGTTAAGGTAGCCGATTGGCTTTAGTTACAAGTTAAAATAATTGATAAAGAAAGAGGGAGAAGAAGAATAGAAATAAGATAGAGATATAAGAGAATTTAGAGAGAAAAAGTAAAAAAATTACTTCATTCATCATATCCCCTTCCTTGCTCAATACACACAGCAATGCTTAACCAATTGCACTAGAAGCCGACACATGGCCCAGTAATAAAAAGGAAAGAAGAAAGAAATAGAAAAACCCACTTAATTCTAACAAACTAATATTCTCTCTACTAAGCGACAAAAATTGTAAAACCCAATTAAAACATCACCGTTTGAGCTTTGATTATTTCACCACTACCCGTTACTCCTTTTAGAAAACTAACTTCAATTAAATAAAATCTTAACTTCAATTACTCTATTACCTGACAATTTATAAAAAAAAGGATTTTATAATTTATGACAGGGGAAGTATATGCACATATATTTCTATTTTATATATGTTACACCTTGTATAGTAAAAAACAGGATGCGTCATTTATATGAGTACTAATGTTTTTGTTTATTCTTGCATGTTTAAGCCTCATGGTTTAAGGGTGATGTGATGGAAATAATCAACAACGCACTTGCAAACGGAGGGGAAACCAATAGATCAAATGGATTCACCATTAACGGTCAACCAGAAGACTTATATCGATGTTCTAAACCAGGTAAAATAACGTAGACATTTATATTTCTCACAAGTAAATAACAAAATAATATAGTATAAATCACATTACTAGTCGCATGAAGTCAAACTTCAAGACTTCACATTCCAATATACAAGATATTTTTATCAATTGTGTACAATATATCCTTTTATCAGCTAATTATTTCTGACTAACATATATATATCGTAGGAACTTTTAAAATATTGATCGAATATGGTAATACATATCTTATTCGGATCATTAATGCAATCATGAACGAAGAAATGTTATTTTCATTGGCTAATCACACCTTCACCATAGTTTGAATGAATGGTGCCTACATTAAGCCCATCAAAACCAACTACATCATGATCACCCCAGGTCAAACAATGGACCTCATCACCGCAAATCAACGGCCAAGCCACTACTACCTAGCATCAAGAGCCTATGCCGACCCCACCAACCCCACCACAACAACCGTTTTAAAATACAAAGGAAATTACACGGCCCCACCAACCCCTTTATTCCTGAACCTATCGAACTACACAGAGATACTGATTCTGTAACAAATTTTACAAACAAAATTCGCGCCCTAGCAAGCAAGGACCATCCGATTAATGTTCCAAAATCATTTTTGCGTTATAATTATAACAATTTCAATGAACACGTTAACCTGTCCCAATAATAATTCCTGTATCGAACCAAATGTGACCTGCCTAGCGTCAAGCCTGAACAACGGGAGCTTCGAGTTGCCGAAAATTGATGTGTTATAAGCTTATTATAATGGTATTAATGGGATATATGAGACGGATTTTCCAAATGAACCACCTGTCATAGTTAATTATACGACGAATAATTTATCATCTAGTCTATTGAGGTCTGAAATTGGAACAAATGCTCGGGTCATAAAGTATAATTCTAATGTGGAGATTGTGTTCCAAGGGACCAATTTGTTGAATTCCGGTGATAATCATCCATTGCACTTACATGGGTTTAGCTTTTATGTGGTTGGATTGGGTTTTCGGAACTTTGATAATTAATGTGACGGATCTGAATGGGTATAATTTGGTCAATCCACACGAAATGAATATCATTTGGGGTACCCAAGAATGGATGGGATGTAATCAGATTTAAAGCTGATAATCCAGGTATTTTTCTTTTGTTATATATGCTTTGTTATTACTAATATATAGTATTTCAAAAGGTGGTTCTAACAAACAATTAATTGTGAATATTTTGTTTTCGAAAAAGCAAAAACAAGAATAATAAGACGACTTCATTATAATTTTTTGAACAAATGTTCAGCCATTTCTACTAAAATTCGAATCGTCATTGTGATTGTAAAATATGCAAAATTTGTTAAAACTGGGACTAAATATATTACTGCTTAACGTGGTAATTTAACATGAAATAAATTAAATATACACCACACGTAAGCTCAATACATGCAGACCTGAGAAATGCAAATTGTAAATGGGTTGTGTATTTTGAGCTAATTTATACAAAGTATAACATATATACTCATTTTTAAACATTTAATTAAGTAGATGAAAAAATTACTGACCCTAATTAATTGTGGGAAGTAATCTTGATTGATTGTATTTGTAGGGGTGTGGTTTATGCATTGTCACTTGGAAAGACATACTAGTTAGGGCTTGGACATAGTGTTCATTGTGAAGAATGGAGCCACCTTGGCTACTAGTATCCGCAAACCCCCTCTTTATTTGAATCCTTGTTGAGTTGATTCACTGCTAAATTAATATGATCTCTAGGGCCCGGATTTAGTAAGGATTGATCTTTAACAATTTTTTGTTGCTAAAACTATTGATCTTTTAATAATTTAGCTGTGAAAATTCGTTGATAAAAGGTCAATCTGTAGAAATACTATACTCTATTAGGCTCTCAAGAGAAATTCCATGTATCAAACAACACTTGATCAAGTACTCTTTTTATTATTTAGAACAATAAGAAACAAGCGGGACAAATTTAGGTTGGCGTGTTATATTTGTTAAGTCATGGTCTTATCACAAATATTTCCTTGTAATTTGTTTGGTGGGGGCTATTATAGATGTAATATTTTCATTTTATCTTTTAATACAATTATTATGCTATTCAAATTTGAGTTCCACCAATATATTGTCGATCTCTATCACATGTCTATCTACATCTACATGTACACTAGTTAATAAGCGCATAATATTGTCATGCATAACCTCCTTTTCGGAGCCACTTGATGCGTTTATTGTTCTAATTTTGCTGAATTATCCACTTATCTTGAAATTAGACCTTAGGGAGTTTTGTATCTAATGTGGCCTAAGTTGGTGTATATTTTGTAGTATTCTATGTGTTTGTAAGAATGGGATACAATGGCATTGCATAGATTAATCAAGAGTACACTTGGAGGCTTGCAAAGTACTGAATGAAGAACTCCCAGAACCATGATCGATTATGGGACCAAATTCCTGCAGGCAGTGCACTTTCATGATTGATCATGGGCCTAGCGAGGACATTAACTACCTCCTCCCTTTTACCTGATTTGGGGATTAATATTCCTAGATATTTTTTCTTATATTATTTTATTATTTCTTAGATATCTTTGGCTAGCTTTAGGCTTATGAATTATCTAGAGATAAGGGATCTTAGTTTGTAAGCACAAGTTCTAGAGAGAAGGGAAAGCTCAAGTTGTAACTTTTCTTCATTTTTTTTGTAAGTTCTTAATTTGTAACAATGATTTTTTCTTCTATAATATTTGTTTATGCATTGATAATGAGTAATCTATTACTAAGGTTATGGACGTTAATAGCGATATGATTTTCGGTGATTATTACCTCAATCCATGTTTAAAGTTTGATAAATATTTGTGAATCTTTTTCTTCTTCAATATTTTCATCTTACAAGCTTTTTAGGTATTTTCATCTAAAGATTAGACTTTATATGCCTTGTATATTTAGTTCTTGTTTTTTTAATGATAATACAACATATTTATATGGTTCTAAAAAGCTTGTAGTCCTTTTCCCCCATTTATGGATCATTTTTCCTTTTTGTAGAGATTATGGAGAGTTTTTAAAAATTTCATAGATGGTTTATAATTTTGCTTAGCTTATCTTTGAATCATTTAATGATATTTTAAGTGCTTCTTACACTATATTTGTTATTTAGACTCCTTATTGTCTATCTTAAGTGATAATCGATGAGTTGATGATTTTATTCCTTAAACTTTGGTTCGTTTCATAGTAAAGATTCACTATTTAATTTTCATTCTTTTAAACCATGAGATTTTATACTCATGCTTCATGTTAAACATTTTTACAATGAAATTATCATTTATATTTCGGATTAGCTATATCGGGAATGTGGTGTTTTACTTCACACCCGTTGCTAAGAAATAAACTCAATAATTTCATATTTGGTAGAACTTGGTTATTTTCCTTCTTGATATAGCTTAAGCCGGTGAATGAGTTGCTTTGCTTCGCACCCCTTTGCTATTAAGGAAAAATATCAATTTCCCCACGTTTTAGAAAAGTGTATGAATATCTTTGTATGAACTAGTAAACTCTGTCTATTGTATCACAAACACCTTCTAAATACCTTGGTGCTTTCTTATTTCTTTTCACAAGCAATTTACATTTCCGTTGTTTCATAATCAATCCTTCACAAAATCCAAAAATCGTAAAATCTGTAATCCATTCCATTCCTTTCCAATTATCCCTGTAGATCGATACTTGGTCTTCCGAGACTATACTATAACTTGACGGGCCTACACTTAGGCTACCACAACGCACTATTCTAGCGGCGTCACTAGTTATGCTCTAATTAATAAACAAACAACTTTTCTCCATTTTAGATTTAGTACTTATAATGTTAGAACATCATATTCAAAACCAATTGTAAAGACTGTAATATTATCATGATCTTACGATCAAGTTTTTTATGTGAGATTTTAATTTATTCATTAAATAAACTTTGTTATTTATAATTTTTGTGTCAAATACATGTCTGGATCAAAGAATTATACTGGGTGATGTAGATTAGGTACAACAATTGAACATGTATCAGGATGATTTGAATAGCCTAAATACCTAATACCTTATTATAATATTCAATTCAAGACTAATTGGTGATGAATGCATTAATTAATTATGTCTTGAGAATTTCCTAGTGAAGCATTAAAAGGATAATGTCCAAGTTAAACACTAAAATATTAGAAAAATAAAAACACCACATTGTCATTGGTCTTTGGCATTGTCATTTCCCAAAATTACACTCCTATCAATTTGATGTGAACTCTACTAATCTTGAGTACAATATTATTGTGATTGGTTCTCAATAATCTCGGCATAAAGATGCATCGTTGGGTTAGGTGAGGTTTCACTTGATTTGAAATAGCTAGACACGTGAATCAATGTTACTTAATTGTCTTGATTTGATTTTATATGCGGGTGTTTTAGTCTACATATAATAGTATATTCTACTTAATTGACAATTTTGTCAAAATTTTACACAAATATTTATTTCGTTTAGAGACATCTACATATATTAGTTAGATTATTTATATAGTATTAGTCACGCATTTGGTACGTATCTCAACAAATTTAATAAACTAGTTTTTTATAGTGATTATATTAATGATTTATATATTTTAAAAATATATGATTATATTAATGATTTATATATTTTAAAAATATATAATTATCTTATGAGTTAATTACCAAAATAATCGACGTATTTTGCCCCTTTTTACATTTTAGTTAATATACAAAATTTTCAACTTTAAAAATAGCATATTTTTTATGTGTTTATAAATTGGTCATTCTGTAACCGGGCATTAGTAACGGTAGTAAGGAAATATTAATGTGGCTTTATCACTTGCCCCATCAGCACAAACTTATTTCCACCTCAACACACACATATATCCACAACAACATGCATTAAAAAAATAGTAATTGTTTCCTTCTTTTCCGGTCACCCGATTTCCCTCTTACCACCGGCCTTTTTTCTCTGGGTATTTTTACTCGGCCACAAAAAATCAAGCACCCTAACCGCAAAATCAAACCCAAAATCAAGCAAACTCACCAAATCGCCAGCAACTTTCTCTCTCTGGAATTGGAGGTCACCTCCACCCTCGTAATCTCTGCTCCGGCGTCAAACTTAAGAAGTGGAATTATAGATCATTTTTGGTTAATAGCCTAGTTGTAGAGATCTAGATTTATCTCTATCCCCGGAGACCACCATCGAGGGTGGTTGCAGCAGTGTGCAGGTTGATAAATCTAGAGAAAGAGAGAAATAATATTTGTTCTGTATTATTATCTTGTTGTAGCATTACAAGAATAGAGTTGTTATATATAGAAGAACATTACAGAGATAAAGAGAATTTACAAGCTAAATTATAGCCTAGATTATAGGAAAAGTAACATAGAAAAGAGAATAAACTTTTGGAATGTAATAAAGGAAAAATAAAGAACATAGAGAGGGAATAAGAGCATAGAAGAGGAATAATCCTTTTAACACCCCCTCAAGCTCAGGATGGCTTGGAAAGCATGCGGAGCTTGGATACTAGAAATTGGAAGCGAGCAATCACATGTGATTTGGTGAAGAGATCAGCCGGTTGAAGAACGGAAGAGATGTGTGGTAACTGAATGTGTCCTTGGGATAGATGATGACTAGTAAAGTGACAATCCACTTCAATATGCTTGGTGCGCTCATGAAAAATATCGTTATGGGCTATTTGAATAGCACTTTGATTGTCACAAAAGAGGGGTGTGGGATCCGAAATGAAGATGCCCATATCTTGGAGGAGCCAGTGAGGCCAAACAATTTCCGCGGTAGTATGAGCGAGAGCACGATATTCAGCTTCAGCACTGGATCGAGCAACAACAGTTTGCTTCTTGTTTTTCCACAAAATAAGAGAGTTGCCCAGAAAAATACAGAAGTCGGTGGTGGATTGCCGATCAGTAATATCACCTGCCTAATTAGAATCAGAGTACCCTTGTAGTGTAAGACTAGAGTCTGACGAGAAATGTAGGCCTTGGTATATCGTCCCTTTTATGTAGCGTATGATACGAAGAACAGCAGCAAAGTGGACAGAGCGAGGTGCAGACATGAATTGACTCACAATGTGGACAGCATAACTGATATTCGGCCTGGTGATAGTGAGATAGTTAAGACTACCCACAAGCTGTCGGTATAATGTAGGATTAGCCAGAGGAGTACTATCAAAAGGATAAAACTTGACATTCATTTCAAACGGAGTATCTGCAACCTTGTTATCTGTCAGGCCAGCACGATTAACATATCATAAGCATATTTCACCTGAGAGAGGAAGTATCCGGTAGAGGAATGATCAACCTCAATGCCCAAGAAGTAGCGAAGAGTACCTAAATCTTTCATTTCAAAACATGAACACAGATAGTTTTTGAGTCGCGGTATACCATCCAAATCATCCCCACTAATAATCATATCATCAACATATTTCAGAAGAATAACAATGCCCAGTGATGATGAAGAGGTGAACATAACTGAATCATGTGTACTCTGAGAGAATCCATGGTCAAGGACAGCAGTAGAGAATTTTTCAAACCAGGCTCGGGGTGCTTGTTTGAGACCATAGAGAGCACGTCATAGTTTGCATACTTGCCCAGGGGATTGACGAAGGCTGGGAGAAGGTTGCATATAAACCACTTCAGATGGATCACCATGGAGAAAAGCGTTCTTGACATCTATTTGATGAATCCTCCATTGTTTGATAGAGGCAACTGAAATTAGAGTGCGAACAGTAGTCATACGAGCGACAAGAGCAAAAGTTTCCTCATAATCAATGCCATATTCTTGAGTAAAGCCCTTGGCAACAAGACGAGCTTTGTATCGATCGACATAACCATCAGCCTTAGTTTTAATTTTGTAAACCCATTTACAACCAACAATAGAATGACCTTTAGGTAAGGTGGTAAGATCCCATGTATTGGTCTATTGGAGAGCATTGAGTTCCTCAGTCATAGCCTGTTGCCAAAGAAGATCTGAAAAAGCAGTACGGTAGGACGTGGGTTCATGGAGAGATAACATGGTAGAGAGAAAACAATGATAATCTGATAACTTAGCTGGTGGGCGACGATCACGAGTCCGTCATGGTACAGAACCGTCGAGGAGATATACAGAGTCAGGACAGGACGTAGGGTCATCAGTGGCAGGAGCATGTAAGGATGTAGGGGCAGGTATGGGGAGAGGAGTGGGTGGAGGAATGGAGGAATCGGTGGAAGGGAAGTCAGGAAATAGATCAACCGGTAGAGAGGGCTTAGTGGAAGACACAGAATCCTTAAACAAGGTGTAGTGTGGGGTATTTTCCCAGAAGGTGACATGTCGAGAAATACGAAATCTTTTTGTGATATGATTATAACAACGATAACCCTTTTGTTGAACGCCATACCCTAAGAAGACGCACATAGCCGTTTTTTGTGTGAATTTTGTGCATTCTCGTGTAGGAAGAAGCACAAAATCGGTGGCTCCAAAAACACGAATATAGGAATAATCAGGTCTAGTACCAAAGAGAAGTTTAAAAGGAGAGATACTACTGGTAACCACGAAAGGAATTCGATTAATGAGGAATGCAGATGTATGGATGGCTTCCCCCCAGAAAACGGAAGGGACAGATGACGAGACAAGTAAAGTTCGAGTTGTTTTAACAAGATGGAGGTGTTTACGTTCGGCAATCCCATTTTGTTGAGGGGTGTCGGGGCAAGAAAGTTGAGAAAAGGTCCATTGAGATTTAAGAAAGTCAAGAAAGGATTTGGATAGATATTCACCTCCAGAGTCGGATCGAAAAACTTTAATGGTTTTTAAAATTTGAGTTTTAATAATAGTGGCAAATTCAATGTAAACTTTTAAAAAATATGAACGGGAACGAAGTAAATAAGTCCAGGTATAACGGGAATAATCATCAATGAACACAACATAATATAAGGCTCCACCCATAGATGTAACCGGGGCTTTACCCCAGACATCAGAATGCACAAGGTCAAATGGAGAGTCTGAAATAGTAGTGCTATTATTAAAAGGAAGAGATAGTTGTTTAGCCAGTTTACAAGCAACACATGAGGGATCTTTGTCTAATGTAGCTGGTCCTAACAACCCTTTTACTAACCATAAATTAAAGACGAGAAAAAGAAACATGACCTAATCTAGAATGCCAGGAAATAAAAGAGGGGGGATTGGGGGTAAATGTCGCGAAGGAAGAGCCACTGGGAGAAGGAATCTGTAATATATATGTCACGTATAGGCGTCCAACTCTATGGCCTGTCCCAACTGATGTCCCCGTCGAACAGTCCTGCACAACAAAACCAGATGAATTAAATGAAATGATTAGCCCAAGGTCACATAATTAACCAATAGATAAAAGTTGCATAGATAGTTGAGGGACAAGAAGAACATCAGGAACATACAAACCGTTGATGGTATTGATGGAACGAATGTGGCTAGCAGAGATAGTGGACCCATTAGCTGTATGAATCGGGGGAAATGAGTGCATTGGACTAGAAGTGGCAAAGTACGTAGAGTCAAATATCATGTGATTTGAAGCTCCAGAATCGAGGAACCATGGAGAGGCGGGTGTGCCAGTAGGAGCAGAGAAGGCAGATGCAACAGTATAACTGAGCCGGAAAGGGTTGGTGGAGTCCTCAGAAGTGGTGGGCGAACAAAAAACAGGTGGATGTGGATAACTAATGCTTGATGGATCGGATGATGTGAATGCAGCAGCAGAGTGGGAGGAGTTTTATAGGCCTCGCATGTAACGAGAAGTGGGAGAGGGGCAGTACTTAACTGTGTGACCAAATTCCTTGCAGTAGTTACATTTGACCTGTGACAGACCTCTGGTTGGCCTGGGAGAAGGCTGTTGGGAATATGTTGAGGTATAAGGAGGGCGCGGGGAAGGGTGATATGTGGGAGGTCTGTAAGATTGTTGCTGAGGGCGAGGGGTCGCAATGAATACTGAGGACAGAGGTGAATAGATGCCTCGGTGGGTTTCTTCAGTAATTAATTTAATTAAAGCCACTTCTATAGTAGGCAGAGGTTTATGGTGGAGCATGGCAGCCCGTAGTGGTTCAACTTTTCTCTGAGAGCCATAAAAAACTGGACAAGGCGAGTCTCATCACTAAAAGTTTCCCATAATTGCATATCAGTAGTCCACTGTGGTTCCATAAGTTCCAACTGATCTCAGATAAGAGACATGCTAGAGTGAAAATCAGAAACAGATTGTCCCGCTTGTTGCTGTAGGGCCCGTATATCCTATTCAAGCTTGTACTTTTTGGCAAAATTAGTTTGAATATATCGGTTTGCCAAAAAATCCCAAGCTTTCTGTGCAGTATCACATTTGCCGAGCTGTATGCTAATAGATGATATTACGGTATTTGCAATCCAGGTCAAGATTTTGTTATTATTAATATCCCATTCAGAAAATTTGGGATCAGTATCAGCAGGGCATTTTTCTTTGCCAGAAACATAATTCCAGAGACCTTTTCCTTTAGAAAATTGTGAAATAGCATTGACCAATGACTATAATTGTTCCCATCAAGTTTAATGGTGATAGGTATTTCAGAATTGGAAGACATGGTAAAAAAAAGAAAATGAAGAATTGATTTAGCAAAGAAAGGAAAATATGAGAATATAAGATACGAAACCTGCTACCGGTGCTTAGAGACGAAATTAGCCAAAACAGAGGTCGCGGTTGGACCCGGAAGGCTGACAAACCCTAGAAACAAGTAGTTTTTTTTTGAACAGTAACCTAATGGCGTTAGAAGTGACGGCGTTAAGTAACGGCGGTTAAAGTTAACGGAGGTTAAAGTTAACGGAGTTAGCTAACGGCTGTTAAAATTGACGGCGTCAGGAGAAGACGCGTGATGCGCGTGGGCTGTTGCACGTGGACAGTGCATGAGGCGCGTAAGGAGTGGCTTTAGAGTGCGTGAGGGCGCGTGAACGCGCGTGAGAGCGTGTGAGATCTGCGACAAATATGGGCTTCACTGTTTTGGAGCGTGACGGCGCGTGGGACCAGTTTTCGAGGTGTAGTTTGCGGCGTTGGATTCATCTCGTCAGGACGATTATAATGGTGGTGGAGTACAACGTTTTGAAGGCGATTTGGGTAGATTACGAAGGTTTTGAAGGATCCTAGATAATGGTTTGGGTAACAGTTGAGTAGCTTGGTCAGTTTGGGTGGTGGATCTGTGTAGTGGGGAGCTGGTAGCGGGTTAGGCAGTGGTGATGAGAAGATTAAAATAACCTCGCTTTGATACCATGATAAATCTAGAGAAAGAGAGAAAGAATATTTGTTATGTATTATTATCTTGTTTTAGCATTACAAGAATAGAGTTGTTATATATAGAAGAACACTACAGAGATAAAGAGAATTTACAAGCTAAATTATAGCCTAGATTATAGGAAAAGTAACATAGAAAAGAGAATAAACTTTTGGAATGTAATAAAGGAAAAATAAAGAACATAGAGAGGGAATAAGAGCATAGAAGAGGAATAATCCTTTTAACACAGGGTTTGGTGATTTCACACACAAACGTGTATATACATAAGACATACATCACTAATTAATCCGATCAGTTGCTGGGTGAGTTTGGTGCAATTTCTCCAGCAGTTTCAGGTTTGGTCGCGGGAATGTAAGTGGTTGTGTTACGAGATGAAATGAGTAAACTATGGATGAAACTTCGTCATTTAGGTTGGAATTTATTGAAAGGCATTTGATGAATGAAATGCGGAGAGAATCAGCGACTGATGTGGAGTTTCAAGCCAAGCGAGTGCAGGTGGTTTTCCCGGAAATAGTGTATATACTAATGTGGAAATAATGTGTGATGATGTGGAAATACTGTATGTGATTATGTAGAAATAATGTGGGAAGTGTTAAAGTCACGAAGGATTCCGTTAACACTGCACTAACGTTCTGTTGTGGAGTAACCAATTTGTAAACGAACAGAAAGTATGTTATTATTAAAGTCGAAAAAATTTATATTAACAAAATGTAAAAACAGGCAAAGTAGGTTAATTATTTGGGTAATTAACCCTTATTGGTAAAACAAGTAATAGTGTCTTTTTCGCATATGTCCATTTGGTTAGAATTGTATTAGGATCCAGTAATTTTATTAAAAAGAAAAAAAATTAAATTTATATTTCATATATTTTCTTAATGGCATACATTCATATATTTTCTTTCACAAGAACTGTATATGTTTTGTTAATTTGAAAAAAATAATAAATATCGAATGCAACTGTTATAATGACGAGACAAATGGTGTCCCGTACGCAATTGTACAAAAATAGTCTAATCAACATTTTTTTCATTCTTTCAGAAGGAGCTTAATTAATTTAATTTAATGGTTTTATCATGCCATCGCTATAATTTAATTTAATGGTTTTATTATGCACGTCTTTGATTTGCTGAATTAATTTAATTTAGGGGCTTTTTTTTAAAAGACAAAGATCACTCTCTCTTTCCAACCAAGGACATCCTTTTTATTTCATTTATTTAAAGGACAACTTAAGAAAAAAGGACAAGATATTAATTATTTTTATTATTTGAATTAATTAAGTTGGATACCAATATTACCATTTTTAAAGATAAATACAAGGAAATAAAAAATACAATTTAATTGGGAATTTTAAACAGGAAAAATAAATTCAAACAAATTAGACTACAATTCAAATACATATCACAAGAAGATAAACACAAATTCAAACCAATTTAAACAATCCAATTCAAACACATATCACAAGAAGATAAACAAAAAAGTTACTTGTTTTTTAAACAATTATTCAAAACAATTATTCAAAACAAAAAAATTATTCAAAAAATTCAAAACATGTAAGTATCTCAAACTAGCAAACAGACATATTAAGTTACTTGTTTTTTAATTAATTTTTTGGAAGACATATTAAGTTGCGCTAATCTAATTAATTTTCTGTCAGATATATTATGCTGCGTCTTTTCAATTTTTGACAGACATATTAAGCTGCATCTTTTTAATTTTTTGTCAGGCATATTAAGTTACATCTTTTCAATTTTCTACTAGACATATTAAATTACACTATTATTTCAATTTTTTGGCAAATATATTGAGTTACATTATTTTTTTAATTTTTTTGACAGACATAATATAAAATAAGAAGACATATTAAATTACATTTATTCACTAAATGGTATAGATAAATTCATCGTTTTTTTGTTGTGGTACAAATTACACCTATGATGTCGTTCTAAGTACATCTATAAAGATAAAATCATCGTTTTCACAATTCCTCATATCGTATTATATATATAGCCTCTACAGCTATATAAACACCGACTAAAATTAAATGGAAGTTTTAATGGCTATTCTTTCAAGAACCAGAAAAGCCATATCAAGAAGCAACACAAATTCATTGGAAACTTACTTTTAAAATAACATTAATAATAATAATCTTGAAAAAAGGAAGAAACCACATACTACTCGGAGGTACTTGAAGTAATATTGCCAGTGGAACAAATCCCCATCTCACTCTCTCAAGAAATTTATGAAGACAAACAAATGATGTAGCTTTATTGAGGGTAGTTGTTGATTTAAGAAGATTTTGATCAAACATGTGGATTTGAAGGCCCTTTGTTTATGCACTCTGTTTGTTTTAGCTTTACAAGAAATTTATCCCGCATGGTATTATATCGCATTCCAGAAGAATTTTAAATCCATTTATGGGACAAAGCCAAAACCAATTTGAATTCAAATTAATTATATAGGGATAAACAATCAAGATAACATGTAAAAATACATAGGGACAAAAAAGTTAAAAAACTAATTTAACAAAATAATTAATAAGTAATTAAAATAACGCCAATTTGTCCTTTATTAAAAACTTGTCCTTTAAACTAAGTCTAAAAATAAAATGTCCTTCGTTAAAACTACTAATATACTAATGTCCTTAATTATTATTTTATATTTAATTTAATGGTTTTATCATGCCATCGCTATAATAATCAAATGCAACTATATAGAGGAAGGATCTAAAGAGGACCATTTATTTGGTCCTCAAATGCGGACCAATCGTTTTGAGAGAATAAATGGATGAATTTTCTTATGAAACTTGGTAAGGACGATCTCCATGATTAGTAGATCATCTCCACCAAATTTCATCAAAAAATTCAACTAGGAAGTGGGTTAACTAAACATCTTAAATTTTAACGGCTAGAAATGCACATATATATCAATTTTTTAGTAAACCCTCTTTCCGATTGATTTTTTTGATGAAATTTGGTGAAGGTGATCTATTAATCATGAAGATCATCTTCACCAAGTTTCATCAAAAAATTCATTTATTTACCCCCTCAAAATGATTGGTCCGCATTTAAGGACCAAAAGATTGGTCCTCTTAAGATCCTTCTCCTATATATATATATTTATAATTATATATATATGTTTAAAATTTTCTCACTCCTCAAATGGCATTTTCTTTTTGTTCAACGATAAGGATTGTCTGCACCGACTTATGTGTACTTTGATTAATCCCATTCCTTAAACAACTTGATAACCACAAAAAAATAATTCCCAGAAGGACACCAAGAAATAGAAGTTGACATTTTACCTACAAATTAACTTTTATAGTAATTTGATTAAAACTACGCTTTGTTTTCTGCGTGTGTTTTAGTTTACCTTAGTGGCAATTAATATATATATAGCTTTGAAAAAGACATGGTATTATTGTTAGACTAATCAACATGATTCATTTGCCTCAATGATTGTCTTCTAGCTAAATTAATTAATAGCATATAACTCGTAGTTGGCTTGTTGAAAGAAAGATTCATGTACGTATTACAGAAAAAACAAAAAAACTCGACTTTTAATTTGAAACGGAGACAACAATTATAAGCCCTCTTGCATATATATGTGCTGAAAATTGAATGCAACGTCATCTGTAATTTTTTCATTGGGAAAAATCAATAAGATAAACTACGCCGAAAGCAAAAAAATAATCTATAAACAACACTATGATTCAACAATTTTCTATGTTAACTTATAGGCAGGGTCAGAGGCACGTGAGGTCCAGGTGGGGCCCCCACCTAGACTTAAAAAAATATTATAGAGTATAGGGGTCAGCGTGTGAGAAGGAAAAATATAGGGACCATTGTGTAAGTGGAGTAAGGTTCTGGGTGAAGAGGTTGGATGCGATTAAATGAATAAGTTCAGGGGGGTATTGTCTTACAGACTAGAATAGTAAAGCTAGGTGATTTTTCTGGGCGGGAGTGCATCGTGCAAGTAGTTGTAGAAGTTCAAAGTGTGAGTTTGTAATATAGATTTAGGTTTTAATGTTCATCGGTCCACCCCTTTCTGCCCTTTCTTCTTCTTCAGTAGCTCTTCTTTCCATTTTCATTCTTTATTTGTTCTGAGATTTTAGGTTAGATTTCTTTTTTATAATTTTATACATTTTGTTTTAAAATTTTGAATATTAAGAATTATGTGTTTTAATGTTAATTTGTATCTTAGATTGTTAAATATTGATATTAAATTTGATTATTGAGGTTAATTTTCTTATTAGATTATTATTTGATAAATTAATATTTAGATTAATATATGTGTTTGTTGCTTATAGTATGTTGAATATTGAGTTAATAAAGATATTTCAAAATATATAATTAATTTTAGTATATCATTTGTAACTTTTCTGAAATAACGAAACATAATGGAGAAGTATTTTAGTAAAAAATTGGCGACTTGTCGACTTAGTTGGCTTCTGGCTAAGTTTATTAATGCGATCTTAATGTTTAGTAGTCAATGTTTACTAAGAATTAAAAGGACTACATTTTAAATTATGAGGTGTAGTTTTCATAGTAAAATATAGGGAAATGAATTTTTTATTTATAAATCGTACTACATATTCTTATCGAATGCATTAAATGAGTTGTACCATAACTTATTATATCTTGTGAATGTACAACTCATATAATACACCTAGTAAAAATATATTGTAAAATGTATAAATAAGTGTAACATTACTCTAAAATATATATTTTTTAAAATGAATGCAGGTAAAAGATTAATTCCATATACTCCCTCCATTCATATATAGGGTCTAATTAATTCAGTTTTCCTCTCAACACATCGGTTGCCCCGACAATGCCAAATTTGTCTTGGTGTTAGTATTTCTCATTTCCAACATTGACTAAAAGTAAAAACTAGTAGTTACCACTAGTGTAGCCAGAAAATCCAACTATTGGTGTCATTCAGTTGTAGAATATTTCTATCTCCAATGACAGTGAATTAATAATAGTATATTTCTCAAAGTTTTAATATATAGTGGATAAAAAAATAATGTATAGGAAAATAAAAGCACAAAATGATCTCACCCGTTGACTTGTACTGTTGCAAACCACTTTTACTTGATATTAAAATTTGTTTATAATTAATGACTGAAAAATTATAAACTAAAATTATAGGCTAGAATCGTCTCACAATTGAGAAAAAAATTGTATGGTTGATTGTTGATTATGTTGATTAGTTTGAAATTAATATTTTGTTACAAAATACTAAAATCAAAGTAAGATTACTAATTTGACCTTACAAGAGTATGTGTGTGTTTAATTTTATTTGACCCTTCTATTAAGTAGTCTCTTTAAATTAAAGTCATGTCAAATATAAACATTGATTCAAATATCCCCAAATATTAAGGGCTGATTTGGTTGCATAAATTATCTCATTTATAATTATTTTATTGTAAATTAACAAATTATAATTTTTTTTTATTTTAACAAAAAATTGTGTGGTGTGATTTTTTTCTTTATGAACTTGTATGATTTTTATAAGTTACATAATTTCAACTATATTTTTACGTTTTCTTATTTAATATCTTAAGTATTACCATAAGTTTATAACTTTATATAATAATTTATTTTTGCAACCAAACTTTCAAATTAGATAATTTACAAAATAAACAATTTTAAATTACTTAATTCATAAATTGAAGGACAATTAAACGGGTTCTAAATATATTCAAATGCAATTCTTCAAGGCCAAGCTGGGTCATTGATCTAACCCGCAGCAATTAAGTGGCTATATAAGCTCCTGCTTAAGTCCGATCGAGCTCCTTCATTTTTCTCAATGGACTTGTAACTTAGAGCGAGTATTACTATATCGGGAGCATTTCCCATAAGGATTATTATTCACGAACTTTATTTACAGATTTTCTCTTTTGGCACGCTTTCCGATATAATTTTTTTATGAAATTTGGTGGGAATGTTCTTCATCATGTGTAGAACATCTCCACCAAATTTCGTCAAAAAATTCAACCGGGAAGTGGGTTAACTACATGATTGAAAAATATAGGTCTAAAAATAGATATATAAAATCCAATATTTTTCAATCATGTAGTTAACCCACTTTCCGGTTGAATTTTTTGACGAAATTTGGTGGATTTGTTCTACACACAATGAAGAACATTCTCACCAAATTTCATCAAAAAATTCCATCAAGAAGTGTGCCAAAAAGGCAAATCCGTAAATAAGGTTTGTGAATAATAATCCTTATGGGAAATGCTCCAATATCGGGAGAACACAAGAATCATATAGCATTTATATTCACAACATAAGATGGTTAAAAATATTCATATTAGTTAAAAATTGTGTCAATTTTCAGTGATGGTTAATTGAAACGGGTATTGACTTTATATTTGTTCATCTTATTTATTATATTATAATATATATATATATATATATATATGCGCGGAATTAATGATGTTCTTATGCTATAATCATCTTAAAATTAGGTAGAAGCTCCAACAGATTACCTTAGAATGACTCTAAATTGCATGATTACGAGGATAAATGTCAAATTCCTGTTACAGCCAAATGTGTCAGATTTTTGCATTCATTAATTAATGTAGAGTAAATTATAATAATTCATGCATTACAATAAAAACTAACTTGTATCCCAGCGAATTATTATTTAATTGTTTTATAAATTATTATTAAGCCAAAATAAAAAAAAATATATTACTATATTCAAACTATATATGAATATTCAATTTGATTTATTCCAGAGAAATAGAATAAATATTAATTATCCTAAAAACTTATTATAAATGTCTTGTTTTTATGTTTGAAAAAAAAATACATTTAAAAAATAAAACAATTTTATTTTCATTTTAAGTGAAGAAATGAGAGAGACATTTGTAAGAATGGAAGAAAAACCACATTTCTCTTCCAATAAGCTTTCACCCATAAAAAAAGAGAAAGAATTGAACAAACAAAAGGAAGCAACATAATATGCGTAGAAGAGTAAAATATATATTTTTAATATTTGATAAAATTAGGAGATTTTCCTATTCCCTAGAAGAAGTAAATAACTAAATTGTTGTGTATAGTCATAGATGGAAATTATAATCGTATAATTTGAACCTATTTGATGCATAAGTCAGGATAAATTATACAATTTGCTGCAAATAACAATAGGACATATATATGAGATTAATAGGATTTTAAACTTTTCATATTAGTTTGAATTTTCTATGACTACCCAATATTTTATTACTAATAGTTAAAGTATGTAAACAATTAAGCATAGTTTCGCATTGAAACGCTAAACACTTGCAAAACTAAACGCAATAAAAGATCTGCAAAAACAAACAAAGAGGAAAGTATAGCATTTATTAGAAGGAGGCTAGTAGGAGAGATCAAAAAGAAAGATATATTTATGTAGTTTTAATAGTAAAAATGAATGGAGAGAGTCTGCGAGAATGAAAATGGAATTCAATTATAAGTTTGGTTGAGACTTATTAGTAAATATGTGTAGAAAAGTAGATGACCTTCAGAATAAAGGAGAGCAGAGAACTAAAAATCTAAAAATAGCATAAACTATATTATTTAGTTCTCTACTATTATTATTCTTACTCAATCTGTAATGATTCTTGAATTTTCTTAATCTATTTCCTTGGACAAGAAAGTCCATATGCACAAATCTGGAACATATCAATAACTTCCATAGCCACAAACATGAGAATACAATATAAAACATCCATAGAGAAGTAGGCACTAATCAAAAAAAAAATTAAAATTAAAATCGTTTTCTTCTATTATTGGAAAACAGTTATAAAGATGGAGAGAGACTCTACACTCATAAAGAAGAACATAATACGTTGCATTGTTAATGGTGACTCTAGAAAATAAATAAGCAATGTTAAGAGAAATCGAAGAATCTAATAGTAATATTATAAAACGCTAGGAGTGAGAGTGAATTTCCGTGGGATTGCCATGTGTCGTTAACAAATACAATATACGCCTCTAATTACAACATTTTGGGGCTCTATTCCGTCCCAGGTTTTAATTAGGATTTCAATTGTGTTTTGTTCATTTTCTCACCACTTCGTTCTTTGGTATGCTGGCTATTGATCTTCTTGCATTTCTCTTCATTCTCTACCATCTAATATTTTTTTTCGTTTTCATCTTACATGTCGTGTACGTTGTCTTCCTCTCTCTGAGCCCTAATTTGGTGTCCTTCCCTTCATCATCTCTTAGAAATCATGGAAGATGTATGATCATGTTCCAGACAAGTTTCTCTCTCTATCTCTCTAAATTATTTTTTCCAATAATATTACACAATAATTGATACCTAACCTTCTCTAAAAATAGTATTTTTTTTCTTTTCTACTATATGTTTACACCATGGTGCAAATCACAAAGAACAGGAGTAATATAAATTAGGTATATTTTAGTTTTTAGTTCTCTTTAACCCTAATAAGTACATCTACTCATCCAAACCTATTACTAACTCATGGAGGACTAGAAAAGTTCAAGTTGAGTTGAACAATGGAGGACATCTCAAATATGGGTCGTAGTTGGTAGTACAATATATCGAAAATTGCAAATCTAACACTGTTTTGAACAATGGCACTTTGTTCCTAATATATGTATGTGTGAAATAATGTTGACAGATAAATCATAGATTTCTTTTAGTTTTTCAGTTCAACCAATCTGCACAAACTGTTTAGTATTTCCTAATCCATGTCAATCAATTAAATTTTTTCCCTAAGTAGTTGACTCTTTTTTTTGGCAATTATATTTGAGTTTTTCGGTTGTTGTTTTACAATTTCAGTTTTTCTAATTCCTTTTTGCTTAAGCACACCAAAAAATCTATAAAGTTCAGTCATGGGCTCATCACCATTACCAAACCCTCAATTGATTAATAACCTGGTGAAATCTGAATCATTGCAAATCTGCATGAGTATGCTTTTATATCCTTGCTCTGTTTTGTTTTAAAGACATTATAATTGAATAATGATTTTATTTAAATTTTTTTGTTCACAAATATTGGTACTTGGTACTCCAAATGGGCGATAAAAAATTGGGTTTAGAAGAAATTCTATTGGCATAGAACTTGTGTAGAAAAATTTGAAAGCTTTGATTTCAAAGGTAACTTTTTGGTAAAATTGCTATATAATAAAGTTTTGGTCTTACTAAGATTATATTTGAAATTTATAATGTATGTACCTATTTGATGCTTAATAGGTGTTTAACAGAATGTGCTAAAGAACGTCTCTCCTTTTCTTTTTGCGTCCATTTATATTTATAGTGTACAAGGAATTAGCTGCATCATTTTCTCATGTCTTAAAAGTTAGTCCAAGGCGTCTTCCTCCTTAACACTCTCTTTTGATCTGATTTCTTAAAGGAAATTGTTTTAAATACATTGGGAACTTTGCGAATCACTTGGTTGAAGAAGATATTTAGGAAAAAGAGGATGGCAATATTTTTTCCAAGAATGCAAGTTATCGGAGCCCAAATGTATTTCTGATTATTTACTATATTGGTATTGATCAAGTTTAATTCTTTAGCTTTATTTCTAATCTTTTGAATGAATTTTTAAAATTTTCTTTCTTTAGTTCCATTGTAGTGTGAATCTATACTGACATGTTTTTACCAAATTACTCTTTTTCCCGCTGTACTTTCTTTACTCTTTGTAGTGAACAAACATAATGATTTCAATATGATGATTCCCTAGGATAATGTTTTGCCTGTATGTATACATAGCATTTGACTAATTTTCTAGCTAGAAATAGCAATGACTTAAATCTTTTATATGTTAGCATTGGATGATAATTTATTTGTAGATTTATATGGTTTAATTTTCATTTTGTATCTTGCCAAAAATAGCTTTAATAGTGTACATGGGTTTCCATTTGTGCAACTGACAATATGTTAACTTATATAATGCACTTGCTTTTTTCTTATTGTGTAAAATTTGTTTCGTTAGATAGATGGTGTTAATAATGTGTTAGGGTATTTTGTTGAGTAAATTTTAGATGTGATTAAGATATATGGTATGTCGGTTTAATTAAGGGAAAACGACCCATACATACAATCTCTAGCCTCCCTTTCCCCATTAACTCTTAGCAGCTATTTTTTTTTACTATTAACTACAGTAGTTTTACCCTTCTTTTTCAAAATAGCACACCTCTTGTATATTTGAAATATTCATGCTAGTTTTACCCTTCTAAGTAAAGAGGATCTTTTATTTTAATTTCCATTCATGCTCAACACGAGTGAGGGTTGAAAAACGAGATAGAAAATGGATTTTTGAAAAGCTATAGAGAGAGAAAATGAATTTTTAAAAAGCTAGAGAGAGTGAGAACGAGAGAGATAGAGAGCTTGATTGTATCTGCGATTAGGGCCGGCAATATTTGACACGACACGCTAACTCGACACGAACTCGACACGGAGTTAACGGGTTTGGGTCAAGCATAAACGGGTTCGGGTCAATTTCGAGTCAGACACGCTTAACCCGCAAACTAAACGGGTCGTGTTCGGGTTAACCCGCTAACTCGAAATTGACCCGTAATTAACACGATTATTATTTTTATTTTCTTTTATAGCTATATATATATATTTTATTTTGCCATCTTTCTTGAACAATTATATTCTTATTTGGAGTATTGGTAGTAGATGATAGTTATTATGTTTTTAATGATGGATAAAGTACTAATTTTTTATGTTTATGCTTCGGTGATGGAATGTTATATATTTTGACTCTAGGTTATTAATATTGAATTTTGGTATTGGGTGATACTTATTATTACTTATTAAAAATTTAAAACTATTATAAAACAAGTTAATTTTTTTTACATGAGACTTAATTGTCATTATAATCTTAAAAGGTTAATCGTGTCGTGTCGAGTGCAGATTTAACATGATCTATTTATTAAACGGGTTAGTCGGGTCATGTCGTGTAACCTGTAAAATAAACAGGTCGTGTTCGAGTTAATATAAATGACACGATTAGTTAAACGGGTCGTGTTCGGGTTGACACTAATACTGTAATACTGGTGTGTTGACACGACCCGAACACGACACGCGAACCCAAATTGCCAGCCCTATCTGCGATATCCATTGCAAAAAAGAGAGCTTGATTGTATCTGCGATATCCATTGCGAAAAAGATAATCATTTTCGGTTTCACCATCGTTCGTGATTCTGTAGTTTGATCATCTCCGGTTTCATCATCGTTTGTGATTCTGTAATTTGATCTTCTGTATTTTTGGATTTGCAAGATAGACGATAATGGAGTTTCACTATTATATCGGTTTGTTTTTGAGATCCTCTTTTTTAATGTTTATTATTTTGTATGTCAAATTTCGATTTGTTGTTGGCACTAGTTAGGTTTTAATGGAACTAGTTCAATTACTGGGTCTAGTAATTCGGTTACTGGATTAGTAGGTCCAGTAATCCAGTTTAGCAACCTTGATTTCGATCTAGTGAGTGATAACTCCCAGTAATCCAAATTACTTCATTGTTGTAATAGTTTATCAGATTATCAAATTACTGGGGCCAGTAATTCAAATTGTTTAGGCAGTAATGGATTAGTGGGGTTAGTAATCCTAATTACTGTGTACAGTAATCCATTACTGGGGCTAGTAATTAGTTTTACTAGCCCTAGTAATCCAAATTACTGAAGATTATTGGTGACAGTAATCCAAGTTGCTTGGGAAGTAATGAATTACTAGGGCCAGTAATCCATATTATTGGGGCCAATAATCTATTACTGGATGTAGTAATTTGGATTACTGACCCTAGTAATCTGGATCCGGTAATCTGGATTACTGACCCCAGTAATCTTGATCCGGTAATCTGGATTATTGACCCCAGTAATACAAATTACTAGATCCAATAATCCATATTTCTAGAGATTACTGGAATCGATAATTTGGATTACTGGCTCTAGTACTTTAGATTACTTGCTCTAGTAATCCAAATTACTGGAGATTACTGGGGTCAATAATTCAGATTACTTAGGGTAGTAATCCAGATTACTGGAGATTACTTGGGTCAGTAATCTGGATTATTGTGGACAGCAATCCGGTTTACTTGCTTTATTTACCAATAGGTGGTAATCGTTTTCTCATGACGAATTTGAATTTTATTGGAATGGTGAATCATATCCTTGCTTGTTAGAATTAATTAGAATGGCCAGGGTTTTTTGTTTCCATTGAATTCTAGTACGCGATATAGTTTGTTATGCGAGAAAGTATGTCGTCGATATAATTTCCGTCGAAATAAGACCATTCAGCTAAAATACTCACTACCATGTTGTGATGTGTGCTTTTTGGATAGTGAAGTCGATTTTCAGATGCTTTTTTCTAGGGCTAAGATATATAAACTGAATCGTGTTCAGATTTCAATTTCAAAAGATAATGAAAACTTAAGCATTACAACCACTAGTTTCGGGCATGGTAGCTGCTCTATCTAGGAAGAGGATTTTTTGGGTTTGTGGTACAGGTCTGAATGTGAGAAGCCGTTTTTATTTGATGAGTGGTGTCATTATATTGAGTATGTTGGTCAGAAGTTTAGTGGTGGTGTAACTAATTTTCGAGATAAACTAAAAATGTACACCCTGGCAATTGGGTTTAAGTACGCTTTATACAAGAATGATGGTGTTCGCGTCCATGCAATATGTGAGAACGTTGGAAGAGTCAAGGGTACAAAAATGTGTAACTGGTACATTAAAGGGGCTGAATCTCTTTGGAATGGATTTTTTTTTATATTAACGAGATGGATCTTGCGCACACCTGCACATGTGTTATTCGCAAACAAAAGCATTCGCCATTGGACTCCAACATGGTATCTCGATTTATTGAGTCAAACATTATGTATAATATGTCGATGCCACCGAAGAAAATAATGAGCAAGTTCAAGTTGACTTACGAATTCGATACACCTACAAGGTTGCCTTGAAGGAAAAGGAAAAGGAAAAGGCAAGGAATAGGTTCTATGGTAACGATATTGATTCTTTCAACAAGTTAACTTGGTATAAGGAAGCTGTCTTGGAGACAAATCCGGGGTCTTATTTTGAGCTAGAAGTTGATCTATCCACGAGTCGGTTTAAGAGGCTATTTTTAGCTTACGGAGGCTACGTCAATGGGTTCGAGTTCTATCTCCCTATGCTATATGTTGATGGGACTTTTGGCAAAAGCGTATAAAAGGTCAAGTTCTCGCTGCAAGCGGAAGGAATGGGAACAAAGGTAAATTATTGCACCCAGTAATCAATATTACCTACACCATGAATTTGATATTTTTTTCATCAATGTTTTGATTTGTGCAAGCATGTTTCCACTTGCCATTTGTATGTGTGATTCCGAAAGTGAAGATAATTGGTACTTCCTTTTTTGGAACTTAAGGAATGTGCTCGAACGTCATCGAATAGTCATTATATTCATCAGCGATCGTGGTGTTGGACTGTTGAGTGCATTCAACAAAGTTGTCCTCGGTAATCCTAATTTGTATTGTTACAAGCATCTGACATTTAACTTTGCCAAAAGGTACGCGGGTCGAGGGAATTAGTGAAAAAGAATATCGGTTTAACCTTAGATTGTTAAGAGAGGAGGGTCACGTTGAGATTATCGATTAATTTCTTTCTAAAATTCCCGTTGAACATTGGTGCCGTGAATTCTTCAAGGGATGCCGGTTTGGGATAGTGGCGAATGGTATCGCCGAGTCATTCAATAGTTGGATTAGTGTTGAGCAATTGATGCCAGTATATTGTCTGCTGGAATAGACGAGGTTAAAACGAATGGAGATGAACTGTAAGATGAGAGCTGAGTCTGTATTGTGGACAACCAAACTCACACCGAAAATGAAGGAAAACCTGAAAATAGATATGAAAAAGTCTCGTAGATTCATGCTTTCACTGCCATACAGAAATATCCGAATGGGGATGTTTACAAGTTTGTTGATTACGTATTTCCTGCTGATTCATTCAGGAAGTTGTACAGTTTCCCCATTCATCCAATTAGCAATATGGATGAGTCTACCTCAGAGGCTACAACCAGCTATATCTTTCCTTTCACTGCAAAGATGACACCGGGCAAGCGTAGGAGTAAGATGATGAAGTCAAACGGAGAGTACGAGAAAGAACTCTATATATATGGTTATACAAAGGATATAAACGAGGAAGTAAATCATCCTTGGTATGTACACAATAAATGCTACGAGTTAAATAAGGATACATACAAAAGTCAACTCTAGAGAATATTATAATAATATTCTAACATAGATAAGACATATTTTGAATATATTTGAGCTCTTGTGTATAGTTGATACAATTTATATATATATATATATATATTAAAATATGTGGGTTAAACTTATTTTCATGAAAAATGCTATTAAAACAAAACATCTACATCCCAAAAATTGTTCCTCAAATGCACTGAGCTGATAAGGATTGCTCATTTCTCAATTCTTCAATTGTTAATTTAATTGGTGCAACTAGATTGGTAATATACATAATCAAGTGACTCATTGGCTAATTTTTTGACTACGCTACTGACCACTTCCACAATCATTTATACTTGTAACAAACTTTCATATTTTGTGTACCAGACACCGAAACGAAGGTAATAAATGTAAAATACATTTTTTTAATACTAATACATCTAGCAATCTAAAATAGAAAAATGCAACAAAAAACTTATGGTGGCAAAAATTTGACCATGCCCAAAAGAAATAGAATCAGCCCAAATCGGTAGAACCAGCAACCATATGTATCAAAGGTGGAGAGGATGAACAGTAAATTTGCAGTAATGGAGATGAGATTTTGTTTGAGGGGTAAGTTTCTCCTGTGGCTGTTATACTTAATTCGACAATACATCCTCCCTAGTATATATGTGATTGTGTTCTTTACTTGGCTCAAATGGCCTGGTTGAGGGTGATTACATTAACAATGGATATACGGTTAGAGAGAAAAAGTGTAGGAGTGAGTGTTGCATAATAAAAGTTGGAGGGGGTCCCTCCTAAATGAGCTCTCCCTTTTTATTTATACGTATAAAATTAGCATCACAATGCTCATTAGGTTAACAGTAAATAGACTATAAAGGGTATAACTTAATCACTACTCCAAGATCACATATATCCTTAACTCTGTTCACATTAACCGAAGTGATTATTTCTCATTGTCTATCCTCCAGCTTAGCTACTTTGCGTCAATAATTTGACGACGGATGAACATCTCACAATTCAGTAGTCCGACTAACATAGCAGAGGGTATTGATTAGCTTGAAAATAACTCTCGTGGTGTCATGGGCCTTGATTAAATCCCATGTCCAAAATTCACCTCCCACGAAACTTTGTCCACCAAGATCATGGCCGGGTTCAACCATATCAATAATTCAAACTTGTTAGAAATGAAAAATTGATAGAGCAAAATTGAATATGAAATCTAGAAATTAGGTAGAAGGTCTTACTACACATTGATTTTTACCAAAACTCCAATGAATAATATTTTTTTGAATGAAGGGCCTATTTTTAATTGGTAATTAGTGTAAGAGGCCTATTTTGTTTTATATTTTAAATGAAGGTATTTGAATAAATTTAAATATCATTTAATTAATAAAAACATGTTATATATTACCTAAATTACCCCCTCTTTATGAAATTTGCACAAAAATTATGGATATTGCAGTGAAATATGGACTGCAGTATGAACTTTGCATTAGAAATATGGACTGCAAAGTTCACATTGCAGTAAAATATGGACTGCAATATGAACTTTGCACCAAAAATATGGACTGCAAAGTTCATATTGCAATAAAATATGAACTGCAAAGTTCATATTGCAGTAAAATATAGACTGTAAAGGTGATATTGCAATCCATATTTTAATGCATATTGGCATTTTTTAGTTTATTTTAAGGGTTGGGATGTCATTTTATAATGAAAAAAAAACCACATGTCATATTATCAATAAAATAAAAAACAGGCCCTTTATTTACAAAAAAATTATTCATTGGTTTTAGTGTGAAAATCTTTCTCTAATAAGACCTTTTTTTTAATTGTCCCATATGAAATGTGGTTGCATTTTTTTTTTTTTAAAACTGAGTTGCGCTCGCTTTTATTTAATATATATTACCGAATTAGTATTTGCTGATTCAAGATAAAAAGTACTACTTGCGGTGAAGATCACAGAGTCTCCGTCATAATTTATAAACATAAACATCTTAATCAGCAAATCAACCAAACGACAATGGGTTATTAAAATTTAATTTTTACTTATAATTATTATTGTAATAATTGTATAAAAAATTATTCTTTAGGTGATTAGATTTACATTTTCGGAGTCTATATATATATTAGGTTGATCAAATTCTATGAATTATCACTTGAAAAGACAACTTAACTCACTCGATCTCCAAGTCTTTTTCTTTATTTGTTATCAAAAAAAAAAAAAGAAGTCTCTTTTTCTTTATTTAGATCTTAACGTCACTTGGCTGCCCTCGTGCCAAAAATATGTAAAGGAAATTTTCTTTTGGATGTGGGAAAAATATATATACATATCTTTGACCGTCATTAAGAAATGATTTAAACATTTTAACTATGATAAATTGAACACGAAATGTCCTTGGTGTAAAAAGTAATTTGAAACTAGTGGTGAAGCCCGATTTAACAGCAAGGGGGACAATTTTTATTTATTTTTGTTTCTTTCTGTATTATATGTGACTTTCTTTTAATACTCGAATGTTTTAATAAAATAAAAGCTTTAAAAGAGTCAAAAGAATGTTATACAATATTAGTTTTAAAGTGTAAAATTATTAAGATAGAAGTCTATATATACTTATTGTGGGTGCCTGAAAATTTGTCTCTCCACTGGTGATGTAAGTTAAGCACAATTCAGTGAGTGCAAGAGGAATAAAGAGTGAATGAGACTGAGATTTGGGTTGTAGGTAGGCTCTTACGATAGTGCTTATGATAGTTATTCTAGTTGTACGTCCTCCTTTGTGTGTATGTTTGTATATTTAATTTGCTCAAAGGCAACAAATTTAGAAATAATACAAGTTACCAGCTTTTTCTCTTAAAATTATTCAACTAAAATTCAGAAGGATACCGGTAAAAGCACCCTGATATTCCAATTTAAACACCCTTTTTATACAAAAAAAATATAATGTATATAATTAGGTCATGTGTTTTGAAGGCACCCTAGTCTCTCAAATTCAACCCACGACTTTTTTTTCCCTTCAGAGTTGCGTCTCTTTTTCGTGGTCTTTTAGCTTCATCGTTGTCTCTTTTTCATCGTCGTCAATTCAACATGACTTCAAGGTAAGGTAAGATATTCTTCTTTACTTCTTTACATTATATACATCCGTGGCTATTGTCTTGTATATATTCATAGTGTTATGTATTTTCTATTATCTCATAGACTTCAAAAGGTGTTTGATCAATTACCCAACCAACTTAAGTGTATCTATTTGTGTTGGATTTTGCTATTGGGTTTGGTTATGCATTGGTGGTATTTTTGTTATGATAATATAGTATTCATGAGCATATAATAAATGAACATAAGGTGTTTGATTAATTACCCAAACCAATTTAAATGTAGCTGTTTGAGTTTGAGTTTGATTTTGTTGTTGGATTTGGTTGTGCATTAGTATAACCACTTCTAATGTTAAATTTTATTAGCTTGGACTAGCAACAGAGCATTGATAACAATAATGTTAATTATTGGAAGGTCCCCTGGCACCCTCAATTAAATGCATTGATGACAATAATGTTAATTGGCTTAGACTAGCAACAGAGCTTTCCCTTTTCATTGAATGAATTAATATAATAATTAAGTAGAAACCCACCCAAGCTAGTTACACAATTATGATCCCTTACGTACCCAAACTAAGCAGATATTTGTGAACGTGGGGAAATAATGTCCAAAGCATCTATTACATATAAATAATACAATATGGAGGAAGTTTCTCTATTAATATATAATTAATACTTTTTTACTTCATGCTATTTATCTAATACAATGTATTTAACTCTTAATCAAATACATTGTTTAACCTTTCTTATTCAATTTCAACATTTTATCTTCCTATGCAGCTCTTTTAATTGATCTTCCCTCTTTCAATGTTCATAGTATTTAATTTAATATAATTGATGGGCAAAATCATAAATTGCTTGAGTTATTTTTACTGTTCTTTTTAAACTTCCATCTTTCATTCTTATTCATCCAATATTTCTCTATTCTTACCGGTACTCCATTGTAAAAAATTTAGTTAATTTTAGCATTCTGCAGCAATACTTCGGAATGAAGCACAAAGTTGAAGGAGATATAATTAATTGTAAGTAATTCCACAATCAATTATTGCCTTCACACATTCTACTTTCTTAATTTTCAATTGCTCATTAATTCTTTACATTAGTATAGTACAGTAGCACATAGTTTCGATATACCGCCCAAACGTACTCAGTATTTTAATCACTTGCATAATGTTTCTTTTAGGAAATTTCAAATTGATAGTCCTTTTTTTTCTTTTTTTATTGATTACTATTTCTTTAGAATCAAAGTGGGGCAAGAGTACATATATAATTATTCCATGCTGTCAATTTTCTTAAAAGTGCCTTGGAGTATTAGTACAATGTTATTAAGATTATTTTTGGTAAGTATAGAGTACTAGACATAACCAAAGAAGATTAAATTCACAATCCTGCATCTTATGTAAGAAGATTAAATTTCAATAAGATCTTCAATTTCCTAGCTGTATCTTATAAGATTGAGTGTTTGACATGAGGTACACAACATTAAAAATTTCGAGCATGAAAATAATATAACTATTTATTGCTACCTCTCCTACCCTTTCTCTTGGCTGAACATCACAAAAGATCGATAAAGATATAAGTATATTCTTTTGGGATAGTTATATAAACACAAGTTTTTTTTTTTTAACTAACTAGCCTTTTTTTTACAACAAAAATTACTAATTACTATGTGGTATTTTCTATCCTACAAGAATTTGTATTTATCCACTCTCTTCTCATGAGCCTTTATTTAGTATGATGTTGTAAGCAAAATAAAAGGAATACAAAGGTAACTTTTGGATTAATTTTAATGTACTAGTTAAAGTATTAAAATTCGTTTATTTGATGTAAATCATTTTGTGTACTATTAAACTTTATGTAAAATTCTGTTTGTTATTTAATTCGATAAATTATTATTTTTAAAAAAACTTGACTGTAACTTCATGTCCTTAATTCCATAGTTGCTACGCATTATTGAATGCCTAAGTGAGTGTGTGAGAGAAAGGGACCCATGCATACGACTTCAGGCACATACATTTATTTATAAAAAGAGAGTTTTTTTTTCTATCTAATCAAATATTGCATAAGAAGTTGTTATTTTACAATAATAATTATGTTTATTCTTTTTGAATATGGATTTTTAGGAAATAAGCATGGGTTTAGACAATAGTAATGAGGAGTTATCCATGTGTGATTTAAGAATCGAAGATGTTGAAAATTATTTGGCACCACCATCAAAAGCAATCGAAAAACAATATATTAGTGTCGATTTAACTGCACATTCCGTACCAGATAAGGTGAATATATTTTAGACTTAAAGTTTCTTGTTACATTAATGTTAATTATTTGTAAATTAACATTTACGGTTAATTTCGATTGTCATTTCTTGTGTATTTCATCTTATTTTCATAATTAATCAGTTATATTATATTTAATATATTTACTTTTCTCATGTGCAAATTATAAGCTTCAAATGATGACTTCTTAAAGGATTATCAACCAAGTTAAAATTGTGAACAATTGAGAAGAACTTTATGCATTTTAGAGAGGAGTTTCGTGGATATTTCAACATTTAATATGTTATTTATTTTGAAAAAAAATTTACTTTAAATATGATTTGATGGTGCTTTTAGCTATTTAGTCAAGTATTATGATGGATTTTTAAGAGTAGAATTGAACTATAATACACCTTTTTTTAGTGTTAATCTATTAGATCGATAAATGGTGCTTCATTAAATTTCATTTTTCAGATTCAATTTTTTGACATTTGATTTTGAAAATTTTAGTATTAAATAGGATTCTTTTGAAAACCAAAACCGGTCTATTCGTATTGGAATGGATTGGCCAAACATTTTGATTTGGATTAGATATTAAATTTCAAAACCAACATCAAATCATGTTAGATTCGCTCACCGAATTGGAATCGACGAACACCCCTACTACATGGATATTTAGTTACTAGTGATTTTAAATTATAATAACATTTCGCTATTGACAGTGCATTAAAATATACATTAATATTTTAAATCACAAAAATTAAGAAGTATGAAAAAACTGTTAGTTTGAGTTATATTGAAAATAATTGTGAGACAAAAATGAAATAAAAATCAAGTATTAATTTATTAATTCTAGTGACATTTTTGCATTCAACTATAATTTTAGAAAAGGAAAAATGACCAAAAATAACAACGAATTTTACCCCGACTTTCACTTAGGTCATTGAACTTTTTTTCGTATCAATCATAACAACAAACTTTTGGTCGTTTATCAGTTACATCCAAAATGTAACTTCCGTCCGTTAAATCTTAATGGAGTGCTTATATGGCTAACGGAGTGCTTATATGTACAACAAAATCTGATGTGGCTTATTAAAATAAAAATAAAAATAACACATAAAAAAATAGACATTCCTCTCTCTCTCTCTCCCCCCTTCCTCCTTCCTCCCCTCCCTCTACCTTTCCAACCCCGTCAAACCCACCACACCTCCACCTTCTGTCTCGTTGATCATTGAAAACCCCAATCACCACCTACATATGAAGAGAGTGTTCGGTGTTAAGAAAAATAAAGAGCCCCCTCCCTCCCTTAATGATGCCTCTAATCGCATGCATAATCTCCTTTCTCTATATATATATATATGTATATGTCTATGTATATTTGTATCAGCATCAATTTTTGTGCCTAGATTATTTTATTTTATGCTTTATTTGTTTCAATTACTTCTATTGTTGCAACATTGGATGGATGATTTGATTGCCTTTGCTTTATTATTTTTAGTGTTTGAATTTGGGGGGGTTATATCAAATTTCTGCTACTGTAGCTGAGTTCAATGGCTGATTTGATTGCCATAATTTGTTTTTTTTTCTCGAATTTTGTATAAAGATCACAGACCCACCACACCTTCTCTCTCCGCCATTCTCTCCACCTCGATGTTTCTCTCACACCGGAAAACTTTGTAACCGAAAAAACAGAGTATTCGGTTAATGACTCTCCGGAGAACCCACTTTACTGTCGTATTCTGCCTTTACCTATTAGCCCCATCTCAATCTCTTGAATTCTACAAATGCAAACACAAAATTGATATTCCCATCAAAAACACCTCCGACCTTACCTCGCCGAAAAACTTTGTAACCGAAAAAACAGAGCATTTGGTTAGTGTGGGACTGAGATAAGAAGATGGGAGAGAGAAAGGGGCGTTTATGTATTATTTTTTTTAAGAAGCCACGTTAGGTTTTTTTTGTCCAAATAAGCACTCTGTTAGCCACATAAGCACTCCGTTAAGACTTAACGGACGGAAGTTACATTTTGGATGTAACTGATAAACAGCTAAAAGTTTGTTGTTATGATTGATACGAAAAAAAGTTCAATGATCTAAGTGAAAGTCGGGGTAAAGTTCGTTGTTATTTTAAGTCATTTTGCCTTTAGAAAAAGATTAATTTTTAGTGGCAGAATTTTAGTGACAAACTGTTTGTCTCAAATATAATGTTTTGTTTTAAGCATATATTTATCATTAGGGTGCCAAAATTGTACGTGTGCTCTTACAAATTTAAAATTAAAATATGGGTGCCTAGAAAATGAGTGTTTAAATTGAATTTATATGGTGCTTTTAGCAGCACCCAATTCGTAATTCTTGTAATGAGCTTCTCCAATTCTATTTATAGTCATAGAATTAGGGTTATAATACTCCATTAAGGTAAATAGTAAAAGACTAAAAGAGACAAAAATTGGATATTACTCCAACACTTTACAAGTAGCTCTATCATTATCTTGGGTACAAAAAATGCACTTTCCACGTCCTCATGACCATCTAGGCCAACACGATCGATCGTCTCAGCAGCAACACTATGTTAGCAGGACCATTACGACCGCAAATCCCTTCCTCGACGTAATGCATCACCTCGGCTAGTGCCCAACTTTTCCATCTCTAACTTGGACTAAATTTGGTGCTGCCTCATGGCTGGTGAATGCATTGGACTTTCCAGGTCATATTTAATTTTATAAAAAAATTATATTAAAAGTAAACACATTTTAAAATTTAAGATTGACATTTGCTTACCTTACTCTTTAAGTGGCCTTGCCATGTTTGAAACAATTACATACACCGAGGATTTGGGGTTCGATTCGTAGTGAAAAGATTGATAAAATTGAATCAAACACCTCTTTTTCAAGAAAAAATTTACAATTTGAACTACAAAACAAGCATATATACATATAAGAAATACTTTTAATATTATATATTTTTTATTTTTTTTTGAGAGACTTTGATAGTAGAAATTTAAACAACACAACCTTAACTCTGGTTCTCACATTCTTTTTTTGATTATGTAGACAACGGATAAATTCGGATCGTGAATGAAGGGGTCTAGACACACCAATCTGTGACCCCGGCAAAAACCCTAAGAAGGCCAGAAAAACACACTTTTTGTAAGTCATGGTCTCACCTACACACTAGAAACTACTCCAAGAGGTTTGTCGTCTAAGCAAACCCATCCAAAGGATGATTTGTCGCACGACAAAGCAATTTGTCGCGCGAAACCCCATATATCTCGCGACATGTTCCCTAATCATTCTCCAGCACGTCATTGTGTCTGGAACAACACTGTCGTCTCCCAAACAAGGGATTGTGGAACGACATTTTCCCACTAGTGGGCCATATGTCGCGCGTCATTCCCCTATTTTAGGGACATGTCACGCAACAATAATATCACTCTCGAAGCAGTATAAATAAACCAACTCCCCTAAGGTTTTAAGGACAATAACAAAACAACAATTGGAAAGCCAAAATTGTTTATATTCTCTCCATTTAAAGTCTTATCAGGTGTAATCTATAATTGTCCGATTTATGAGGAATCACCGAATCCACTCTCGGCACTCGAAGTGTTAAATACTGGAGTCGAACTCTTAGAAATCTTTTGAGAAGAAAATATAATATTGCCAGAACATTTTATGTCATATTATATTCTATCTCTCTCTCTCTCTCTCTCTCTTTATATATATATCGTCGGGAAGATAACGAAAGTTTCTCCTAGTATTTAAATTATATATTTGTGTACTTGTTTTCATTTTTATACATGTTAGTTTGTCCATTTTCTAGTTGGATAAACTTGTTGCCAAGTTATTGATATCTTGTTATTTTCAAACAAAATAACTTCATAAAACCCTGATAAAAATCATTTTCAAAATAAGAAGATGTAAGTTTATATATTATCAGGATAAAATTATGTTTTCAAAACCCGAACTGATATAGTTTACGTAGGAATTAAACTTAGATATATTCTGTATTCCATATCAACTATAACTTATTTGATACACCATCCTCAAGAATTAAATTCCATAGCAAATCAATTCCGATAATATCCCATCTTTTTTAAATTAATCAG
This sequence comes from Lonicera japonica, assembly GCA_021464415.1. NCBI lineage: Eukaryota > Viridiplantae > Streptophyta > Magnoliopsida > Dipsacales > Caprifoliaceae > Lonicera > Lonicera japonica. The sequence goes on along the minus strand of CM038469.1, from coordinate 39,358,610 downwards.
ATGAGATAATCAACATTGTTATCTAAGGAAATATTAACGATTCTCTCTTATTTCAAAAATAGGCAAGATAAACTTTTGTCACTAAATAATCAAATTTCGACAAAACCAAAACACCAGATCACGGAATACAAGGTTTTCATCCCTTTTCCCATTTTCCCCAAAATAAGGTTTTCATAAGGTATTTCTAGAAAGTGGTAGGATATTAGTAAAAGCATCCAAGTGTTTTAACATAGAATAAATATATAAGACTTCTAGAGACCGAAAAGGCGGAACGGGTGCTTAACATCTTCCCATTTTTTTGTCTGTTTTATCGTAAAATGTACTAGCGACTCTGAAATGAACCCCTTTGCATCTAGAATAAGATAGAGGGGCATACAGTATGAATTATCATCACATAGAAGCAAATGAAATGGCGGAATCCTTTATGATATTTCAGACCCTTAGCCAAAGAGTTTAAGACCCCGGGGGTCGAATTTTGCGGGTTCTCACAAGGGGCTGGGAGGGGCGAAATTTGAATGAATACTTACATTTCAACCAGTTAAACTCAAGTCCGGATCTTAACTATGGTCCTAATGTTGTAAACACAAAAATTACCACAAGCATAAATACCAAAATATATCGTATGGATATATGCCTATTCATGAATCAAAAATGTATATTTAAATTAATCTTCCATAAAAGCCTGAATCATCATATCCTCTTAAAAGTTTAGATTTTTTTTTCCTATTCACCGGTAATAATTCTTGAAGATTTCATTTTAATTTTCATTAATGAAAACAAGACCAAATAAACCTAATATTCAAATTGCAAGTATAACAAAAATTAAACCAATAGTGATTATAAATAACAATGGTAATAATCGAAAATACTAAATATACCGATGAAAAAATTTGATTAGGTATTTTAGTTTTACCTCTTTTTTTGAAAAAAATCAAGTTTTACGTTTTCAAAAACCAAAAAATTTTGAAGTAAACGCAAAATAGAAAGACCAAAAAGGTCAAACGCTAACAATCTAAACCGATCCGAACCTTCGCCCTATACGTTACGTCATTACATTGAGAAAACGTAATCATAAATTCATAATTATAACTCCCAATAATTTCGACATAAATATTTTAACAAATTCATACTTGCATTTATTGTATTTAACACATATGTATCTTGATCGTTAAAGGTTTTGGGGCCGACGCGTTCTTTAATTATTAGATAAAATTAATTTTGAAACTCAAATCCAAGGACGACCATCCAAGCACGAGTTGTAATCCAGTTCAATTTCTTCTTCCATTTTTCGAAGCAATATATAATTTTTTAATTATAGTCTAGTCCAACTATTAGTCCATCACTCAAAAAAAATAAAATGCCTCTAGTCAAATTCAGAGGCAAAACCAGCACTAGGTTGGAGAGGGCCATGCACCTCCTCCCCCCCAAGAATTTTACAATTACTTTTATTACTTTTATATATAGCCCCTCCATAATTTAATTCAAACCCTTTTGTTGATCAAATAAAAATAATTTAATATTTTAACAAATTTTATTTTATTTAAATTAAGTCAAATAAAACATTAATAATATGGGGATAAAATCGAAATACATCCGCCAAATAAACTTGATATGTCTAAATTTGTTATTTTGGAAGCTTACCTCACTTTATAGGCAGAACAAACATGATAATTAGTGAACAAAAATCACTCCCTATTTTATCATGTTCGCGCGGTATTTTTTTTCCAGTAAATTTACGTCTCTTTACAAAATTAAATCTTGGTTAATTTCAACCCTGATCATTTTTTGAAAATGCAATATATTATTAAAACAAATGTACCGCAAGCGTATAAAAAATAGTAATTTGGTTAAACTACTCTGTCAAGCTAAAGAAGGATTCTCACGCACCTTTGGCTATTCTTTGACATAAAAAATACATGGGAACAGAGGTATGCAGATTGCAGACAAGTCGATCAAATCTCCCGTTTCTTTAGACGTAATAAATGAACCCAACATTAACATCCTTCCATTATATATATTTTCTTCCTTCATTAAATGTCAACACACGCCTCTCTCTCTCTCTCTCTCTCTCTCTCTCTGCGCCTCTCCGCCGCCGTCCCCCCCCCCCCCCCCCCCCCCCCAAGCGTCACTTATATAAACTCCAACAATTACCCCTCAATGAGATGCCAAAGAAGTTTTATATATAGCTATATAGTGCTAGAAGAAAATTTAAGGCTTTTAATATTTACATAGAAATGTGGTCTAACAACAAGAAGCTCATCTTAGTTGTTCTATTTGCATTTTCACTTTCTAAATCCTTCCTCCATTGCCAAGCTAATCGGGGTATTCGCAACTACAATTTTGTTGTAAGTAACACACACATTCATACAAACATATATAGAGGGAATCCAGTCTGTATATATAAGAACCATCTGTGTAGGAAACAGATCGTGTATATATAAATGCTACTATATATGAATGCGTGTATAGGAGAAGAGAGTATATGTGACTCTCTTCTCTCCCTACGCATATACAATCGCAATGCATCTCAAATATGAATTAGTTCATTCGCGGACTGGTTTTTAGCAACAAAAAAAGTTGTGGACATTTTTTTGTTATTGGCTATGCATTTAGTGACAAAAGTTTTGTTGCTAAAGCCGATTAACCAGCAAACGGTCTGTTTGAGAGTATTGTCCATGAGCATGAGTGCAACTTAAGTAACATTTTTTTTTGGTTTTAGGTGAATGAAGCAACCTATGAAAGACTCTGCGAGACCAAGAAGATATTAACAGTTAATGGACAATTTCCGGGGCAAGCATTGTATGCTCGTAAAGGAGATACAATCATTGTTAATGTCATCAACAATGGAGTATACAACATCACCATTCACTGGTAAATATACACGCATCACACAAATCTAAAAAAAATAAATAATGATCACCTCATTTCTTTTGTAAGAATTAATGGTACGGTTTACGTCTCATTATCGAATTAATTGATCGTTCGATATTTACATAGATCTCACGGACATAATTGACAGCTCAATTAATTAAATTAGTCAAACAAAAAGTAGGTTCACCTTAGAAGAATAAATGATAATTTCTTATTCTGTTAGGGGTATTTTAGTCATTATAAATTTAATATTATTTAATTTTTTTTTCATCACAGGCATGGAGTGAATTTGCCGAGAAACCCATGGTCAGATGGGCCTGAATATGTAACACAGTGCCCAATACAACCAGGAAATAAATTTAGCCAAAAAGTTATATTTTCGATAGAGGAAGGAACACTTTGGTGGCATGCTCATAGTGACTGGTCACGTGCCACGGTCCATGGGGCTATTATCATTTTCCCCAAACAAGGAACTGACTACCCGTTTCCAAAGCCTGATGTCGAAGTGCCCATCATATTAGGTATATTAACAATGGATTAAGATTTAGTGTAAACCTTCTGTGTACTGACTATTTTTTAACGATGAAGTATGTATCTGATCCAATTTATTGGCAGCAAAACACTCAAAATGAAACAGTTACCTATTTTTATAATCTGTACAAGTTGGACGGCGCAACCACTAAACCACACACACATATATATATATATATGGAAAATATACAACCATATATGAAATAAGAACTTTTAGACAAACTTAGTACGTAATTCAAGTCACTTAGTTGATTTATTTTTTTACCCGAATCATTTATTCCTTTTAAGAAGTTCGGAAATAATAGTTAACTGCAAAAATTGAATTGTTTAAAGCTATATATGTTTTTCTGTTTGCTACTTTTCTATTTATAAAGTAAATTATTTCTAAAAGCCTTCCAACTATAACCCTTATTTCAATTTGATCCTTAAACTGAATTTTGTGTAAATTGAGCCCTTAATATCTAAATTGTGCATCACTACCATCCAAATTGAATGTTAAACTCCTAACAAACTAAAGCAGCCTCAAGTTATGCATGTGCGTGCATTGTGTGTGGTTCTTATCTGATAGTTTTAACGAGTAATTGGGATGGAAAGGCTTAGCGTGCACAATTTTTATATAGTTTAAGGGCCCAGTTAACTAATACAAAACTGAATTTAGGAGCTAAATTGGAACACAATTTATATATAGTTTGAGGGGTTCTAGTATATTTAAGGGAACATAACGAGTGTTACCACTAGAGTATTTATGGTAATTTGCCTTCAATTTTCAATGTATTAGTGCGGACTTAGATATAAAAATAAAACTTGTCTTTGAATTAATCAATAATAATAGAATGATGTTGAATAAAATTAATTATATTGGCATCAGGAGAGTGGTGGAAGGCAGATGTGATGGAGGTGCTAAGGGAAGCAGTGGCAACAGGAGGAGCCCCTAATGTTTCTGATGCTTTCACCATTAATGGTCAGCCTGGTGATCTTTACCCATGTTCCCAGCCTGGTTGGTACTACTTCCCTATCAATGATCACACACATATATATATAGATACAATCTGGATCTACACGTATGGACTAGTTTTTAGCGACAAATTTTTATATGTTAAAATAAGGGAATATATTTTTTAATGATAAAATTTATTGCTAAATGCTAGTCCGTATACCAACCGGCCCATACATACAAGATCCCCTATATATATATCTATATTTATATATAACTATTTTTTTTTTGTTCAAATATTTTTAGCAGTGTGATACAATTACAAGGCACAGTGACATGCTATCAATACGTTAGTCGGTTAATTCAACTAATTATAACTGAATATTCTATAAGTTTAACCGTGAACCAATACATATATGTGTGACAGGTCATTGTATGTTCAAAATGTGTCTTGAAACTGTGTCATCTTTAAATATTTGTTTTCCTTTTATTTAAATATTTTTAAATATATTAGCTTAAGTGAGGAACTTAATTGGTTTTCGTGCACCACACCTAGCTAGCTGTGACCTATTTGAGAGTTGATCGAGTCCAAGACTTGAATTTGTTATCGATGTATGATTAAGAGTGATGCACAAGAAGTTTAAGGGTACATAATTCGTCCACATAAACTTACATTTATAAAAAAATTAATATCTCTATTATCAAAATAATTAACAGATTTCTTGTAGAAGTTAGTCTTATTTGATTCGACCATATATAAAGAGTTTTGAAAGATTCTTGTTCAAAAACACGTGCATATATTTATATATGGTCGAAGTATTAAATAATTAATTAATTAATTAGCTATTTATGACCTCAATGATTTGAGCAAATAATATATTGCGAATCTCTGTCTTCAAGTAGATGTATGCTTTTCATTAAATCGAAGAGACTTAGTCTAATACGCCTAAACTGGTCAAAAATACCTTCTATCTCAATAAAAGCATAGCCAGTAAAAAGAGAATTAATAACTAACCACACACATCAAGGCCTTTACATTTTTGGATCCTTCTACCTAAATCTTAGATTATAGTACTTTCCTTGGATTTTATTTATTTATTTCTACTTATAATAGATATTAACTTAACGTGTTTAATTATAAAAAAAATTAACGTGTTGACAAAACCAACATGTGAATTTAAATGATTTAACTTAATTATAGAATCTCCCTATTTTTTATTTTTATTTTTAAGTAATTCCTTCAAAAGAGGGTTAATTAGACATGTTAGAATATCTCTAATATTAGTATAAATTTTTGTTTTGTGTAAAATATATAAAAGTTGTAAAAAAAAATTTCTCAAGCAGTCTTATAAGATACTTGAACATGTAAGATTTGTGTAAAAGTATAATGTAAAATGCACAACTTATTTACACAGTCATGTCAGGTTCTCTCTCTACAAGCTTTTTTATAAAACTTAATAATTTTTAATACAATCTATGGATTTTAATAAAATTTATATATTTGAAATCTACTTCTCAAAATGAATTCAACGAGATCATTATGATCGTAAAATTATTTATAAAAAAATTATAAAAATTATGGAAAATTATATCAAATGGCATAAAATATATGCCACTATCTTATTGGTCTTTTCAATTTTTTACACAAGATTTACAAATGTATCATTGGAGCATAGTTTTTTTAGACTTTACCTTTTATATAAAAATAAATTAACACATATAATTTACACGTTATTTTATACACTACCATTGAAAATTTTCTTATACAGTAACTTCCTCAAAGTAGTCTCCTAGATCGAGATGATAAGAATCAATACATCTAATTATTGCAAAACATTCCTTTAGATGATATTTTTGTTATCTTTTGAGTTTTTATCAAATTTTATAATATGTTTTTCTTTTTAAGAGAAAGTCCCTCAAAATCATAAATTATTTTAAATTTTACCTATATTAAAAAAAATTGTACCTATATTAAAAAAAATTGAAGGGACCTAATAAAGTGTAATATATTTATACATATAACAACTAATATTATTACTTACTCTCCTAATGAACATGGTGTCAGGGTCGGATATAGTCAAAACTATTTTGGCAATGAAAATATGTATTTTAGAATCACATAACTTTGATTAATGCACGTATTTTTATGAAGTTTGATATATTTAAAATCACTTGCTTAATATGTACAAAAAAAACAAAACAAAACTAATATATGGCAATTTAGATGTCACGATATAATAATATTTCGACAACGAAGATTAAAAAGCAACCACAAAGAAAGAAAAAAGGAAAAGAAGAAGAAGAAATCGTCATAATTTTACATAATTCGATCATATTACAGAAAATTAGTAAATTAATAAAAGACATCATGTGAGTAACGTCTTTTACTTCAACAAGAATGTTTCAAATTACAAAATTAAGTGAATCCCATGGAGCAAATCTATATGGTAGGGATTTACTGTAAATTGTTACTACTTACGGTTGTCAAAAAAAATATTACAAATTAGTAAATCCCTACCATATGGTATTTAAATTGAGTGTAATTTAAAATATATATATATACCATATGGTAGGAATTTACTGTAAATTGTTACTACTTACGGTTGTCATTAAATTCATTAACTAATTAAATATTTAATCGTTTATAAATAAAATCCAATTATAGTTAACTGTCTTTAGGGCTGGCAATTCGAGTTCGTGTGTTGTGTTCGGGTCGTGTCAACACACAAGTATTACAGTATTAGTGTCAACCCGAATACAACCCGTTTAATTAATCGTGTCATTTGTATTAACTCGAACACGACCTATTTATTTTACAAGTTACACGACATGACCTGACTAACTCGTTTAATAAATAGGTCGTGTTAAATCTGCAATTCGACACGACGTGATTAACTTTTTAAGATTATAATGACAATTAAGTCTCATGTGAAAAAAATTAACTTGTTTTATAATAGTTTTAAAATTTTAATAAATAATAATAAGTATCACCCAATACCAAAATTTAATATTAATAATCTACAGTCAAAATATATAACATTCCATCATCGAGGCATAAATATAAAAAATTAGTAGTTTATCCATCATCAAAAACATAACAACTATCATCTACCATCTACTACCAATAATCAAAATAAGAATGTAATTGTTCATGCAAGATGGCAAAATAATATATATATAGCTGCAAAAGAAAATAAAAATAATAATCGTGTTAATTGCAAGTCAATTTCGAGTTAGCGGGTTAACTCGAACATGACATGTTTAGTTTGAGGGTTAAGCGTGCCTGACCCGAAATTGATCTGAACCTGTTTATACTTGACCCAAACCCACTAACTCTGTGTCGAATTCGTATCGGGTTAGAGTGTCGTGTCAAATATTGCCGGGCCTAACTGTCTTGAGAACAAACAAGAAACATATTTAATTAACTAGTCATCGTCTGAGTGTTTGCTATTTTTTTTTATCGTATACATGTTCAAATCTATAAATAAAATAAAAAGACAAGGTTCTAACTAGATTAATCAGCAGAGCCGGCCTTGGGGTAGGGCTGGCAGGACGACCACCTAGAGCCCAAAATTTTAAAGGGGCACAAATATTTTTACATATATATATATTAAAAAAACAAAAGTTTTTAATTAATAACGAAACTTTCTGAGAAAAAACTTTAAGCTTTCAAAGTTCTAATTATGTGTAGGAATACAATTCTTTAATTCTTCTTTGATCTTTCTTCTCATATTCAATTTCAATCTTCTCATGCTACTAGATAAAATTAGAGGGGCACCAATATTTTTTCTTTCATTCTTATTGATTGTAAAATAATAAAAGAGAATTTGATATTTAAGTGTAAGGTATTTTGTAGGATTTTTTACAATTGTAATGTATTTTTTGTGCCATATAAATTCTTATCAGTGAAATAAAATTATTTGTTTAATATATAAAAAATAATTTATCTACTTATAAGAGGGTATTTTTTTGGATTTTGCCCAGGACCTACAAATGGTCAGGACCGGCTCTGTCAATCAGATGAACTATAATTAGATTTATTTATTTTTTTCATGTATATATTATTATAAATTCATGTTATTTTTCTACAAAGTACATGACATGACAAAATGTTTTATGTTTCGACTCAATCGGATTAAGCATAGCATGACAAAGAAAATTAATCGCACTAATTTTCAGGGACATTCAAGTTAAATGTGGACTTTGGCAAGACATATCTTCTCAGAATAGTGAATGCAGCAATGAACGATATCCTATTTTTCGCGATCGCTAATCACAAACTCAGGGTCGTTGGAGCTGATGGCAGCTACACCAAACCACTAACATCGGACTATGTCGTAATATCACCGGGACAATCCCTGGACTGCCTCTTATATGCCAACCAACCCCCCAAGAGATATTACATGGCCGCTAGAGCATACTCCAGCAGCAACGTAATTGCTTTCGACAATACCACCACCACCGGCATACTGCAGTACAGTGGATATTATTATGTTTCCCCTTCACTCCCCTTACCTTACCTCCCTTCCTACAATGACACAAATGCAGCATTCGAATTTCTCGGTAACCTTCGAAGCCTAGCCATTAACATTAATCAACCGATTCCAATGACCCCCAACACCGCAATTATATCCACAATTTCAATCAACACCTTTCCGTGCCCAAATAACACCTGCGCGGGCCCCAATGGGACAAGACTGGGAGCTAGCATGAACAATATCAGCTTTGTCAACCCGCCTATCGACATATTAGAGGCTTATTATAACAACATTAACGGCATATTTGATGACAGATTCCCTAGTTTTCCACCGTTGATTTTCAATTTCACGGCCGATTATTTGCCCGTGAGCCTACAGGTGCCGGAGAGAGGTACGGTGGTGAAAGTGTTGGAGTATAATACGACGGTTGAGTTTGTTTTTCAGGGGACAAATTTGGTGTCTGGGATAGATCATCCTATGCATTTACATGGGCATAGTTTTTACGTTGTTGGACGTGGTTTTGGTAATTTTGACAAAACTAAGGACCCTTTAAATTATAATATTGTTGATCCACCTTTTCGGAATACCGTTGTTGTCCCAAGAAATGGTTGGGCTGCCATCAGATTTACGGCCAATAATCCAGGTACGTACCAGTGCCACTACTACCTTAACTAAGAATAATTTGATATTTATAATTAAAGAAGTTTGATTTTAATTTTTTTTATATCTGTGTTATTTAATAAATGAAGAATTAACTAAACTAAACTATTATAAAATGGAGAAAGCGCACAAGAAGTTGACACATGGCCGGTAGTATTAAATGCCATAATTTATGTGCTTTATTATGTAATAATTTTTTTCACTTGTTTATTCTCCTTTATTTTATATGCGTTTTTTTATACATGTTTTCTTTACATTTTTTATACATATTTCTTTTTTATTTTTTTTTCGTTTTATTTTTGTAATGCACTTATTATTAAAGCATTGTAAATTTATTTTTTTAATAAAACGCCTGTGCATCGCACAGGTTGTAGGGCTAGTATGTAATAGTAACTGTTGATAGTGGGTAGATATTTAAAGGTATGTAATGCTATTTAATTGAGTGGTTAAGATATTAAATTTTATACAAAAGTTCATTAATTCTGTTTTTATTTCAACAGCTATTTATACTTTTAAATTAAGGTAAAATTTTATAATTTTAGGTGAACATGGAAAGTACGGCAAAATATCTCCTCCTCATACTTAATTATATCAATTAATAGATAATAATTTCAGATTTTAACTTGATACTGTTTCTGAAGGCATTGCTTCAAGAAAATTTTCCAGACATAAGATAATTTAATAACGAATTAATAAATTTCTCATTCTTATTATGTTCTAAAAACCCATTTTTTATTTGTTTTTAACTTTATTTTACAATGCTGAAAAATATAACAAGTCATTGTGACACAATAATTTAAACAAATTTGTCAAATATCCGATCCTACAAATTCTAGGTCAATTCGATCATCATCTGAAACCTTATAATAACTATCCATCATCTTTGATCTGAAACCGTATTGCTTACATTAAAAAAAATAACATAAGTGTCTTAGGCTAATTAACCTTATAATAACTATCCATCATCTTTGTTTTTCTTTTTCTTTTTTTCTTATGTGTAGGAGTTTGGTTTATGCATTGCCATTTGGAGCGTCACTTAACCTGGGGAATGGATACAGCACTTCTAGTGCTAAATGGGCCTTCTGAAGCTGATAGTTTGCTACCACCACCACCAGACATGCCCCCTTGTTAATTTTCTTTATTTTACTTGGAAATTATTAATTAATAGTACTTTGATAATTAAAATTAGTTTTGGACTGAGCTTTTCGATCTACACATATGTATGGGTCGAAATATATAGGTATCAGGCCCGCTCTAATTAAAAGGATGGGCCTCAATATTGTAAGAAAAGGAATTGAAGCTCAGTTCATTTCAAGAAATAAATCGATGAATTTTATCAATAAATTCAACTTAAAAGTAGTTGTATTGAAAAATTGATATATATCTATATGTTCATTTTCGACTTTTAAGATTTTCTATGAGCATTTCATTTACTTTTAGATTGAATTTTTTTTATGAAATAGCATGGATGATTCTTTACTGTCTAGATAAAGTAAAAACCGTTTTCCTTTAGTTTTTCTACTTAAATCTCTTTAAATATATTAAGCAATTCGAGAAATTCGGTTCATGTTTCACCTATTCGTTAGAGGTGACAATAAAAATATCGAAGACTTCAATTTATTAACGAAATGATTGAAGGGAATACGATCCATGTTCAGATGCACATAATTAGTCAACGCAAAATTACACACATATATATATAAAGATTTTATGTCGATCTCTATTATCAAAGTAAGGAACACTTTTTTCTAAAAGAAAATTAAAAGAATGCTAAAATAGGTTTAGATGTCTCCATTGTCAAAGTAATGAACACTAAAATTAAAAGAAAAATTAATAAACACTAAAATATATCTTTACGCACATCTAAAGAAGCACAAAGTCACAATAATATATAATACGAACTTAATTACTCATATATTAAAATCCTTTTTCCGCAAACTTACACTCCATTATTATATATTGACATTCCCTATGTTTCCTTATGTAACTAATTAGGTCCTCTTCCAAAATGACTACATAGTGCAAGGTGTAATTTGGGTTTCTTGAACCCGAACATAAGCCAATAAGGATTTTTCTATTACACTACTTAAAATATAATTCGTTACATAATTTCTTTTGATATCATCCCCTCAAAAGAATTCTTGCATACGTCCCTAATTAAGAGATGATAAACAAATATGAGGTCTTATTTAACACACACGTACACAAACTTTTGAGACCTATAAAATATCTATATATAATTGACAATTGGATCAATTATTATTCAAGTGAGGAGGTGCCCACATGTAATCAATCATATTCGATCCAACCATAAAAGTGCGTCCCACCTTCGTCTCCATTAATATTGTCAAGTAAATTCGAACATTGCATGGAGAAATCAAAAATTATCAAGATCTCCCAATCAAATGAAGAAACAGTACTTGGTGAGCCAAGTGATGAAGAAAGTCAGAACCTTCAGCGAACTCTTTATCAAGTGAAAAGCTTTGATGGCATAAAATTAGCCTTTTATGAGGGTTTACGGGTTATTCCAAGTGAAATGAAGACCATACTCTCCTTTCAAACCCATTTCAAAGCCCACGACACTGATGTTATAGTACCATCCTCACTAAAATCAGGTACCAATTAGTTAAAGGCACTCATTTTTAGCATTATTAATCGCACCAAATACTCTCTCTGTGAGAGTCGCTTGCTCACTGCCAACCTACATAAGCTTGTTTCTAATTTTTCTTGAGGGTAAAAGAAAGATTTGTTATTAACTTAATAATAATGATATAAGATAGTCCTATTTATAGGATTATGTAAACAATGAGATACATAATGAAAAAAGGAAACCTACTAATATAAGGAATACTAAATAATATATTCTAACACTCCACCTCAAGTTGGCTAGTAGATATCGAACATGCCCAACTTGCTGATTAATTGGAAAAGATTTTGTTGGAAACAACATTAGTAAGTACATCAGCTAATTGATCTTCTGAGCGTATATGAGGCACTGCAATTATGTTTTCCTCTAATTTTTCTTTAATGAAGAATTTATCTACATCCACATGTTTTGTTCTATCATGTTGAACTAGATTTTGAGCAATATCGCACGCTGCCTTATTATCACAGTGTAACATTATAGGTTCTCTTGGCGGATAACCTATATCAGTTAATAGAAACTTTAGCCACAGTAATTCTTGGACTCCCACTGCCATTCCTCGATATTCCGCTTCAGCGCTCGAACAAGAAATGACATTTTATTTCTTACTTTGCCAGGTGACAAGATTCCCACCAACGAATGTGAGATATCCTGATATGGACCGCCTGTCACAAATATTTCCAGTCCAATCAGCATCAGTATGCCCTTAAACTTTCAAGAAATCCCTGTTCTTTGTAAATAAAATCCCTTTTCCAGGAACTGCCTTTAGATAATTAAGAATCATCATCACAGCCTGCATATGCTTCTCTCCAAGATTATGCATGAATTGACTAACTGTACTCAATGCATAAGAAATATCGGGCCTAGTATATGCTAATTACATTACTCTTCCTACTAATCTCTGGTAACGCCCTTTATCAACAGGCACTTGATCATCTTCAATTTCTAATTTCAATCATTCTTCCATGGGAGTATTTAACGGTTAACAGGCAGACATTCCAGTTTCACTTAGTAGATCCAATTCATACTTTCTCTGAGAGAGAAATATGCCTTTTGAAGATCTAGACACCTCAATCCCTAAAAAAACAATTTAGCTCGCCAAGATATTTCATCTTGAACTCTTGAGATAGATATTTCTTAAGCGCTTTTGTTCATGTGGGTCATCCCCGGTGACAACCATGTCACCAACATAGACAATAAGTGCTGTGATTTTTTCATGGCACATTTTCAAGAATAACGTATAATCTGAATTGCTCTGGTTGTAACCGAACTTCCTCATTGATCTGGCGAATCTCCCAAACAAGCTCCTGGAGACTGTTTTAAACCATACAAAGACTTTCTCAATTTGCATACTTTGTTTATGTGCTCTACCAGAACATTGTGATCCGGTGGGAACTCCATGTATACCTCCTTCTTCTAAATCTCCATGCAGAAATGCATTCTTTACATCAAATTGTTACAATGGCCAATCCAGATTTACCGCTAAAGAAAGTAAAACACGAACAGTGTTGATTTTTGTCACTGGTGTAAATGTTTTCAAATAATCGATCCCATGTGTTTGAGTGTAGCCTTTTGCTATAAGTCTTGCTTTGAATCTTTCGATGGTTCCGTCTGCTTTATGTTTCATTGTGTACACCCATTTGCAACCAATACATTTCTTCCCCATTGGTAATTCAACTATATCCCATGTACCATTCCTTTTTAGGGAATTTATCTCCTCGTCCATTGCTGCTTTCCATTTTGGATCACCTAAGGCTTCCTGCACAATGTTGGGAATAGATACAGAGGATAATTGATTTGCAAATGACTTATTTGATTCGGACAGCTTATTGTAAGACACATAGTTGCTCATGGGATATTTGGCCTTACTAGCAAGATCAGGTTCATATGTTGGTTTATGCACACCTCTATTGATTTGATTAGAAAGTTGTTTTCGTAGAGGTTCAGAAGAAGATATCTGAGGATCAGGAGGAAGAACTTGATATTCATATTTAGATGTGTCTGAAGGAGATAATTGGTTATTTGTATCAGGCGATGGCAAGCTTGAGGGTTGGGGAAAATTTCAGTAGTGAACTCGGTGAGCTTGATTGTGGTGAATTTGGCGGTGAACTTGGTGGATTTGGTGGCGAATTTGGCGGTGAACTTGGTAGATTCGGTAGATGTAAGGTTGACTATGGGGATACCTTCAAGTTGAATAATCTTATTCTCATCTCTACCAACAAAATCAAAAGTTTGAACTTCACTATGATTCTCCTCTTGAAGTTCAACCTAATGAAAAAATATATCTTCTTCATGGAAGACTACATCCATTGTCACATTTACTTTTCGAGTGTGAGGATGATAATACTTATACCTTTTCTGAAAGGATGAATAACCCACAAAAATATATTTGAGAACACGAGACTCTAATTTGTTTTATTATTCTTTTGGCAAATGAACATATGCAACACATCCAAATATATGAGTGGGAAAATTCGGTACCGGATGAGCCAATACAGCTTTGTAAAAGACATTAAATGGTGCTTGAAAGTCAAGGATTGCTGATGAAACACGATTCATCAGATAGACGACGGGGCAAATGCTTCGCCCCAATAAGATGTTGGAGCATTGGCCCTAATTAGTAACGCACATACGACATCTAGTAAGTGCCTGTTTTTCTTTTCTGCAACCCCATTTTGTTGAGGTGTACAAGGGCATGTTGTTTGATGAATAATTCCATAATGCTTAAAATACTCCTGTAATTCGGTACTCATGTATTCACCTCCATTATCACTTCGAAGAACCTGAATAGTGGCTTTGTACTGTGTACTGACTTGTTTATATAATCTCTAAAATAAAGAACTTACTTCACTTTTAGATTTCATCGAACATACACATGTCATTCTTGTGTGCAATCATTAATGAAAATAATAAACCAACTAGCACCATTTAAAGACGGAGTATGAAAAGGCCCCCATATATCTAAGTGAATCATCGTGAAAGGAACTGGGCATTTATTTAGTGATGGTAGAAAGGAGGTACGATGGCTCTTTGCAAGTTCACAAGTTTCGCAGCGAAAAGCAGAGAGTTCAACATTCCTAAAAGTTTTAAGAAATAACCTCTTTAAATAACTAAATGATGCATAACCTAATCGGCGATACCATAGTAAAATCTCATCCTCGGCCTTCTTTTCTTGAGTCATAGCTGTTTGTAGGGCTTGACATAATTGATTCATGCTTTTCAATGCCAAATCCAAGTAGTACAAGTTTCCTCGCTTAACACCATAACCAATTGTCTTCCTTGTCTGAATGTCCTTAAAGACACAATGAGAAGGCCAAAAATAACAATACAATTTAAAACATTTGTAATCTGAGCAGCAGATAATAAGTTATTTTTTTAGTGAGGGGACTACGAGCACATAATTTAAGTTCAGGGAATCTGATAAATGAACCAATCATTCTCCAATAACAAGGACTGGATCACCATTAGCTGTGGAAATAAAAAATTTTGATGAGGTGTTAAGAGGGGTGACTTGTCTAAAATCGAATATCATATGATCTGTAGCACCAGAATCAATTATCCATGTATTATTCAAAACAGATGCAGAATTTAATGACTTACCATGTGTCCTAGTAGTTGTAAGCAATCCTGAATACCTTTTATCATTACTTTGATTTGAACGACAACTCCGATAATCCAACAGCCCGGATAACCAATTACTTCATAGCACCCCTTCTTTGAATGCCCAATTTTTTCACATACTGAACAAGGCATATACTTTGAATGAGAATGATTCTGAAATACGTGGCTTGTAAACATGAGGAAGATTATGAAAAAAGATAGAAATCCCTTCTTCTTCTTATTATTTCTTTCCCTTTTTATTTTTTATTTTTTTGGATCAAAAAATAAAATCACTGAAACTTCTGGGGTCAAACTGCAAATTACAAAAACTTCTGGGGTCAAACTGTAAATAAGTAAAAACTTTTGGGTTGACGCCATCGAAACTAACGGTAACGACCGTTAACTTTAACAGTAACAGTTAGCGGCGTTAGTTAACGGCGTCACTGAAGGAACCTAACGGTGTTACTAACGGAGATTAACGGTGTCAATCACTGCGCGTGTGATTTTGTGGCGAGAGTGGTTTGACGCACTTGGCGCGTGTGGGCGTTTGTGAGGGTATTTTTGGACGATTCTTTCATAGTTGTGGTCCTCTGTCTAAGACGATTAAATTGGTGGATTTGTTTGGTTGATTTGGATGGGATATGGAGGTGGTTTTTAATAATATTAAAGAGTGATTAAGGTTAAAGTCTTATAAATGATCAAATCCTCTGATACCATCTTGAGAGTAAAAGAAAAAGATTTGTTATTAACTTAATAATAATGATACAAGAGAGTCCTATTTATAGGATTATGTAAACAATAAGATACCTAATGAAAAAAGGAAACCTACTAATATCCTACTAATATAAGGAACACTAAATAATATATTCTAACAATTTTGATATTGCAAAGTTCCAAATCAAGCTAAATCTTGAGGATATTGCTTCTCCTAGACTTCTATTGAACCATCTGCCCTTTAATGTCCTCCCTCAGTCCATTGTAAACTCCAAGTGTCGTATTTTGTATATTTGTCATAACCCTTCGGACCAGTTCATCTCTTATTGGCATTTCATGCTAAAAATCCAGCACATTAAACGTGCTATGGAGATGCCACCTTACAATTGATGAAGCTTTCGAGTTCTTCTGTGGAACTAGCATCCACATTTTTGGACCCTTTTGGGATCATGAGATGGGGTATTGGAGAGCAAGCATCAAAAGCCCTTATAAGGTGTTGTTTCTCAAATACTAGGATTTGAAGGAAGACATCAACTATTATATAAAGAAAATAGCTGAGTTTTTGGGGTTCCCTTTTTCGATAGAGGAAGAAAAAAAAAGGGTTCGGTTGAACAAATATCAAGCATGCGTAGCGTCCAAAATCTGAAAAATCTTCAAATAAACAAGGAGGGGATACGGTCTTCTATGGTACCAAACAGATTATACTTAAGAAATGGGCAAGTTGGGGAATGGGTAAATTTTCTCTCTACTTCCCAAGCTAAGCATCCGGAGGAAATCACAAAAGACAAATTGAGTGGTTAATTAGCTCTAGATTAACACATAAATATTTTTTTCTAGCTATACCGGTTAAGTGAATTGATATTCTAATTCTATCTTGGATTTGTTTTCGACATACGTTATGCTGTTATAATTACAAGAATTGATATTTAATACTCTCTATTTACAAAAAAATAAATTATGTTATATGTGGTCTGTTGAAAATTCAATACAGTAAAAACTATTTCTAATGTATATAATTTCTCATGTAAATTAAATAATTTGTACTTGTTTAGTTGGTATCACAAATGACAAAATTAAAAATTGCACTATTTTTAGCGTGCAATCAAAATGTAGAATACAGTACATGTAAAAGTATAATCACAGCCTTTTTGTTATGCAATGTGAATTCTAATTCTAAAATGACTAATAATTGTTATAGGACAATAAATGTAAAAACAAATGTCCAACAGCTATATAGTTGCATAAAATATATATTACATAAGTTTAATTTACAAAAGCACATTAAAAATTACAGTGCAAAACATCCCAATATTATTTCTGCGACTTGAATTTCTTTATATAAATTTATATTCACAATTGATCTTATTCTATAGATATTAATTAATAGATTTCATAAAAATAAATTTTACTAAAATTCATTTTTGAATTTGAAGTTGTGACAATTTAAAGATTTTTTATAAAGTTGATGAGAATGAAAGCGTGCAAGAAGAGTCGTGTGTTGGGTATATATTTTATGTGTGAAGTATTATATCATTAAAAAAATTAACAAAAATATTTTGGAGACTAAGGGAGCATCATGCAATTGCACTCTTAATTAGAGAATGAGGGATTACTTTTTACAGAAATTTAAAGTTTAATTAACAATTGTGAATTAGACCCTCATTTGCATTGCATATTTCGTCATTTGATATATGAAGCATATAAAACTTACAACCACCATGTTAATAAACACAGTAAGTCTTAAAAAGTACTCTCTATATTTCACATTGATAGTTCCACTTTTTTTTGGGACATCTCAAAAAACATTAGAGTGAGACTATAATTTGAGACAAAGCTATATATGTATAAGAAAAAAAAATCATTTTAATTTCCTTAATATATATATATATATATTTTTTCTTAAGCATTTAATAAGACCAGGTTCAAGTTATTACTCGTAGCACGTATGAGGAGTTCGTTAAAATAACTTTCGCAAAGCTTGAGGTATATCAAGATCCCTAACCAAAATGGAAAGTAACAGAACCCAAAAAGAGGAAGTTAGTAGAATCAAGACAGAAGCATGTTCATTTTTGGAAACAGGAACAAGAAAGAACAAATAGAGAGAAACTAATAACCCCTCAGGAAAGAAATTCCTTCTAAGTCCGCCAGCAGATCGTCCACTAATTCCATAGTCAGAACGAGCATTTTCACGAGTCTTTCAGTATGGGCTATTCCTATCCTCGTCATTTTGTCAACACACCTATTCGCTTCCCTCAAAGCGTGTTGTATATTGGGTTGCATTTCTCTTTTGAGGTTTTTACAGTCCTCAATCAGCGTACGGCATGGATGATCTCTAGCTTTTTCCTCCTCGTCAATTAGATTGACTGCGTCCTGGCAGTCACTCTCAATTAGGATGCCATTCCAACCGTCTCTTTTGTCAGCCTGAGAGCTTGTCTGAGGCCCCAAAGTTCCGCCTTAAGGGAGGTGGCTGCTCCTATGAAGCCACAAAAACCTTCGATCCACTTTCCCTGCTCACTCTGAACTAACCCTCCAAAGCTTCCACAAGTTGGGTTGTAATTGAAACAGCTTCCATCCGTGTTAATTTTCATGATACCTGGAGGGGGAAATTCCAATGAATTAGGGGTTGTTCATTATGTAAACTAGCCAAGTTGTTTATTTTAAATGCATCATTCATGCATTTGGCGAAGTTGATGCATTTAATAGCAACTTGGTTGGCCGTTTAATTGTTACCATTGAACTGGTAGTCATTCCTAGACTTCCAAATATGCCAAATTGTAACAGCAAAGGTAGTGCTCCATGGAATGGAAATGTTGGAGTTTGAGTCCTTTTTGTTAAAATTTACATCCAACTAAGAGGAAAACTCAACCTTCTCAGCATTACGCAGCACACTAGTGGATAAAAGGTTCCAAACTTGTCTAAAACGGTCACAGTGGCAAAAAATGTGATCAATACTTTTAGTATGACTGCATTTCTTACAGCTGCTATCATGGGTAATGCATCTAATCATGCAAGATTGGTTAGTTAAAATCTTTCCTTGTCTGAGAAACCATATGAATGATGACACGCATAAGAAGCTTCAATTTCCAAATCCAATTCCAATCCTAATCATTCGTTCTATCAACCCAATTGTTCCTCAAGATTAAAGAGTAGCAATTGCCCACCGTAAACTTGGCCGAACCACTGCCCATCCAAACGGGTTTATCATTCAAAACTGTTAAGTTGGGCAGCGGTGTATTCAGAATATCCAACGCGATATCAGCAAGGAAAAGCTGGTTGATCACGTTGGCATTCCAATCTCCACCATCATCGATAAGGTTGTTCACCTTCATATCCGGGATGTTCTAACTATTCCAACCCATACGAGTTAGAAGGTTAACATTCCCAACCCACCTATCTTTCAAAATGTCAACTTTTTCGCCATTACCCACCGTCCATCGGATACCCTTAATCAGGGTGTCCTTTGAACTATAGATTCTTTTCCAAATGGGGGAGGGGGATTTTTTTTTCTTGGACCATCGGAGAAGCATGTTCATAATTTAGTGCTTTTAGATAAGCATTTATGCGGAGCATATTCCATACGAACTGGTGCGCACCAGTCCCGCTCACAGCAATTGAGGAAAGCAACCACATTTACGTTAACTTCTCCTTCAGCCTAGTGCAGTTTTTTTTGTTTTTTTCTGTTTTTTTTTTTTTAAAAAAAAAAAAAAATTAAGGGAGGTCTAAGTCTCTCCCTTAATCCTACAAATAAAGAAAAACCCTCCCCTCCCATCCCATGAGTCGAACCCTTGACCTCAAGGCAAGGGTGGAGGTTGCCTACCACCGGGCCAACCCCTCTCCTCAGCCTAGTGCAGTTTTTTAGACAAGCAAATGACTGAATTTTCTCATATTTTCTCGGTCAATAGGCCATTTCTCTCAAGCACCGGTTGGTATGGGATATGCCCCAGGCATATATGTATGTGTTGAAATATATGTATTGTCGGCTCTAATTAAAGAGAGTATTTATCCCTTTAAGAAAAAGAAGATTTGTCTATTTTAAAAGATGGATGAACATTTTCACAAAAGTTGGTAGGGTAATCTTCATAATAAGTATATTATATGTATAAAATTTTATCAAAAATGTCAACCTAAAAGTAGGTGTAATGCACATTTGATATGTATGTTTATTTTTTTTATTGTCACTTCACCTACTTCTAAATTAATTTTTTTAATGAAATGGCATGAATGATTCTTTGCAATCTAGCTAAATAAAGATTTATTTACACTTTAAAGGTTTTCAATTGTGTATATTTTATAACGGACTAAAAAAATAAGATTATCAACACCCATTTGACCTCTTAATCATTTGTAGTTTTGTTCAAATAAATATAAAAATTTTATTTGATCTAAATTTAGATTGAGATAAAACCACGTACAAATCCCTCAACGATATGAGCTGCTAAATCCGTGCTATGGCAAAAGCTTTTCAAGTAAAAATTGTTGAATGCATTTACATGTCAGGTATGGATATTTAGTTGTTACTTTAATAGTCATTAACGTGTGTCGGGTTCATTGATACTAATACAATAAATAATGTTCTCCTTTAATTAATTTTTCTATTCAAACCTCTTTAAATATATTAATTTGTTAAATAAATTATATGTAGTGTGCTATCGTCTAGATAGAATATGTATTAAGAATTTTTTATGTAAATTATGTATTATGAGTCTTATTGGACTTCCTTGTTAACCTTATATACTATTGTATTTATGCCCTATTTAAAAGGGTTATCTAATCAAAGAGATAAGAGAGTACGTTATTCCCACAACACATCATCAGCACGCTCAAAGCTAATAATTCTAACCCTAAGAAAACCCTAACCGTCGATCGCACAACACGTTCTCCTCTCTCGTCACCCAACCTTCAAGGTATGTATGAAACCATCCTACAGCTTTCGACTAATTATAATTGATTGCTTAAGTTTACATATATATATACACACACGGTTTATAAGATATATATCAATATATATATAACTAAGAATTGTATTTACGATATATTTATTAAAAAAATATAAAAAAAAGAGTGGAGGACACTCTTGCTTTTTAGCAGTGTATATATATGTAATCATATTAAGCCTTAGAAATTTCTCCCCTTCTGTCTCGTTTCAAAGGATTATTGTGCATATTTTGGCTATGTATATCTCGGATTTGTGCTGCTGTGCAATACGATCTGTGCTGTGATTTTCGGATTTGTTTTGCAAATTTGTTTTTTCTTCTTTTCTTCTTCTTAAGTTGGGGTATTATCATTCTTAATCCTTCTTAATTTGTTTCTATAGCTGCGCATCTATCTCTTTTACTGAATCTGTTTTTTGCTTGGTGAATTGGCTACTCTTTACACATGAAATTATTGCTTAGATAAGGATTGATATTAATTCATCTATAATTTGTTTTTTGAAGAGCTTATTGCGCAAATTAAGTTCTTTCAAATTCTTCAATTATTTGATTTTGGGGGATGAATTTGATTATACGCTGTATGTTTATATATATATGCCATTTTAATGTTGCAATCTTCATGTAAAGTGAAAACCAGTTTAGATTAATTTGTTTTAATTCACCCAAATCTATTTATTTAATATACACGTGCCAACCAAATCTCTCTTTGGTATCTACTTTATTGCTTTGCTTAAATATTTGTTTTGGTTTTATTTGGTTTGCTTTGGTTTTATTTTTATTTATTTTTATTATAGTTAAGCATTATATATATAAATTATTTATATATGAATCTACTGTTACGAAGCATTCCATTTATATATATAATTACTATGAAGAGCCTTATATTTGTTCACATTTTGCTTATCTACAAATATAAATTTTGGGATATTAGTTTTTCGTTTGTTCACTAACATTACGCTTATCTTCTTCTTTTTTTTAACATTCTTCCCCCACTATTTTCTTTTTCCATTGAAAAGTCAAATTAATTTATATTTAATTATCAACCAAATTACTTTCTATTTTTGAACAATTTTCTCTCCAAGGTCTTTTTAATTAGTAGTACTTATTTATTAATTATTTTAGTTACTGCTTTATTCTTAAATTATATGACGCATTTTTAATTGCTGAATATTATATTTTATTGTTGAATAATATTATACATTATTTTATTAATAACCATAATAATTTTAATAATATTACTCTAGTCTTTGGATCCTTGGATGGCGGGACAAATTATTTTTAGAATTTTGTGGTTGGAAAAGAAGTCAATTGTATGTACATCCTTCAGTTTTTGATATACAGTTGTTCCAAAGTCACAAAATAATACTATTTTTCATTTAGTCAAATTAGAATAGACAGTGAATGGGCCGTAATCAAGCTAGGGATTATTTAATTAGTAGCTTATCTTTTGTTTTAAATTGAATCACAAATCTTTCCCTCCTTTCTTTCAAATTGAATATATGTATATATACTATTTCGAAGATATATGTGTTTTTTCATGTTTGGATTTTGTTTTTTTTAGATGTTTTGGATTTCTCTTTGGTAAGCTGTTGTTCTTTCTTACCTACTTCTCTTTCTTTGCATAGTACTAGACATTTTGTTTTATTTATACATATTTTTTTTAGATGTATTAATTAAATTTATAATTATAATAATTGTGGTACATTAGCATGCTAAGAAATTTTAAATAGTACTTATATTAATTGTTTTATTTAGTATGTCATAAATTTGAAAGTTGCCATGACAATGAAAGTTTTTGCACATTAAAATTACTATGATAAAGTATATTCATATAGTATTGAAAAATGTGACTATTATGGATCTTGGTTTTGAAATCTAATTCATATTCCTAAAAAATAATTAACATGGATGTACTCATAATTGTATAATATTTTCTCTATTGTTTATTAAGATGGCTGACCTAACTCGACCCGAATTTGACATTTTGAACTCAGAAGGACTTAAGTACTATCAGTGGGTTACTGATGTAGAAACCTCTTTTGTCGCCAAAGAATACTCTACCACATTTGATGAACCGAAAGATCCCACAGACAAAGGACCATTTGACAAGGTGAAAGCAATTGCATTAATGTTTTTAAGGGGACATATTGATCCCAGCCTACGCTAGGAGTACCTTCAGTTGAAAACACCTAAAGAACGATAGGATACCCTTAAGTCGTTTTGGGAACATTCATGATACTTTTCTCCCAGAATTAACCGTTCAGTAGAATAAAATCCGCTTATTTGACTATAAAAGTGTTAACAACTTCAACAAGTACATGTTGCGCCTAAAGGCACGTCTCAATTTCTGTGGTCAAAGAATACTCTACCACATTTGCTGACCCCAAAGATCCTACAGACAAAGGATCGTTCTGACAAGGTGAAAAGCAATTGCATTAATGTTTTTAATGGGACATATTGATCCCAGCCTACGTTGGGAGTACCATCAGTTAAAGACACCTAAAAGAACTATGGGATATCCTTAAGAGTCGTTTTGGGAACATTCATGATACTTTTCTCCCAGAATTAACTATTCAGTAGAATAAAATCCATTTATTTGATTATAAAAGTGTTAACAACTTCAACAAGTACATGTTGCGCCTAAAGGCACGTCTCAACTTCTATGGAAAGGATCTCACAGAACATGATATGATTCAGAAGACTCTTTCCACTTTCCCTACTTCAGCATTTATACTTGCAAACTAGTATAGACTCGAGTATGATAACAAAAGAATCATAACATTCAATAAGCTGATCAACCTACTGCAAAGTGGCTGAAAGGCATAATGAGGTTCTTTTGAATAACAATGCCAGGCCCGTTGGGACAAAGAGAATTCCTGAGGCTAACTACAGTAAGATGAACAGTGGAAAGAACCCCAATGTAAAAAAGGTTGGACACATTGATCCCTACCTACGTGGCAACAATGCATAATGTGGAAAGGGATATGGGAGTCACAGTGCGGGTTATGTGGAGGCTCTTCCAAAATATGGAGAAGAAATGGTTCTATTGGACCTAGTGGTCAAGGAAACAAGATGAAAAATGCACCTAAGAACCCTCCGGTCAAAAAAGAAAGAATTGATGATGAGCCATGCTACAAGTATGGAGTTGCTGGGCACTAGTACAAGAACTGCCCTGCAAACACTAAAGTAGTAGCCAGTTACAAGAGATATCGAGAGTCTTAAGAACAAGAATCTCATTTTATGAATGAAGAAAACAATGACACTGATGTCAACCTCACAATCACATACTTTAGTAGCATGAAGGACTTTGCTCAGTCAATGGATGTACCCAATTTTGACTGATCTAATTTATTCATTTTATTCTCTAGAGATAGTTGAATAAGCATATTGCCTAATTTTTAATTATACTATGGTTTTGTCTTAAATTTATGTTGATTTGATGGATTATATTTTTGAACAAGATATTAGATTGATTTCGTTGGTTTTATTAAATAAATTTCGAATTTTATTCGAATATATTTGATTTGTTCGATTTCTTTTATACATGGTTCAGATTTTATACTCGATTTCATTACTATGGGAATGAATCGAGAATAACTTTAATAATTGGTTAATAGTCGGAACACCATAACCATTCAATAAAACAAGCAATTAATCAACTATGATACTTATGTGACTATAATGATTAAATTATCATAAGAACAAAGAACTGCTCAACCATTTTGTTGCTAAAATGGTGTTTAAAGTCAATCATTAATGATATTCGTACCAATAATAATCATACAATAATCAAATCAAATGTAAGAATAGAACAAAAATATATTTATTTTACCTCTAAACAAAAGTGCAAATAAATGCATTTTAAAGAAATTTATGAGTCATTCTAGTGGAATGTACCCCACTATAATAAGGATTGTCGAATCCTATGTTGTCACCAACGATGTACTATGGGACATTGACTCATACAGGCTTTGGCATGCTTTCCTAGTACACCCTGGTCATGATGATCCATGTGTTAAAGTACTTACACGGACATCCCCTCTTTTAAGTGACAAATATATGGGACAAAAATCCAACACATTGTAATGTGTTGATACTAGTAATGCTCAAAAGCAATCCTTGATTTTCAAAATACTAAAAACAATATCCCCTTCCCATTATGCCTCAAGGACACCCAATTTTTCAAAGCCTACTCTTTAGAAAAAAAAAAATAGGATCGAGACCTTCCTATGCTAAAGACACAAAATAAAATATACCATTGTTACAAAGAATATAATGACATATTTGTGGATTAATCCATCCAGAATGCGAAACCATTCAAAGTACTTTATGAATCTGGTAGACAATTCGACATTTTGGTCACACGTCGAATAATTGTCTACAAGAAATGCTGCATTTATGAATCTCTTAGCACGTATTATACGGTTAAGGGCTCACCACCCTAGTAACTGTATCATGTCTATAAGACTCGATAAAGCTAAAGAGTTTACATCAAAAGTACTTGATAATTATTGCATAAAATCAAAGTAAAGAATCTCGTTCTCCATGTGCATACGCAAAAAGGTCTTACAAAAGCAACCATCAAAAATATATAGACGCTAGATAGGGCATTGGTTATTCGCACCATATTGCCTATATATGGCCGGAGTTTATGCAATATTACAAGAAGCTTTACTTAGTTATTTCAAGGCCCAGTATTAAATAACTATTATATGTGTGCCAGTTGGTAATTGAATCTTAGCCTGATATTTTACGCATATGTACCGATTGCGCCCCCATAACAAACTAAATTGGGCCTGCTAACACAATTAAGTATTAACGATGGATATGAATACTCAACGATAATCCTCCATTTGGAATCCATTATCAGGCGATCTTTTTACCACTAAGAATTACGGATTGTCACTTTGATGAGACAGTTTTTCTGTCGTTAGGGGGAAATAGGAAAACAAATTTCAAGGAAACAATAGGAATTTTCGTGGTCCCCACTTAGTTTCATATTGATCCCCACACACATCACAATGTACAGTGAAGTGAAAAAAATAATCGATCTTTAAAATGTAACAGATTCGATGCCTGATACATTTACTGATATCGAAAAATGATGAGATCAAACATACCAGCTGCAATATGCATACAAGGTTGGAAATCTCCAACAAAGGGCACAATGTCACAAAAAGAGACATTGTAACCACACTTAGTGGAGGTGTGGTTGAGGCCATGGCTCCTTAAAAGAATAAAGGAAGGCCACTTGGTTCGACAAATACTCACACAAAAGAAAAGGTGGAATAAGGCACAAATTAATTAATTAATCGTTAATGTAAAATCCTATTTCATGATATTATCTTTGATTATACTTATGTTCATGAACCAATACTGAGGGATGCTCCAAAGTTATAAATGATTCCAAAGAATAGGGATCCGGCTCTCTATATATAGATCTAAAGTTTTAAATATGAACAATTGATTTTAAATTAAACAATTAAGATTTTGATTCCTCAGCAAATGAAATGTATTCTTGTAACAAAAACTCAATTAAATAGGAGTTAATCTGAATTGTTGGACTTGAATATAATAAATTATTCATATATATATATATATATATAACTTGTTTCTAAAGTGATAAAAATTATTATAGAATGCTCGGATCCGAGATTTACCCTATTTAAGAGACTTAGTTAAGAAATGATCAACAAATACTAGGTCTCAATTAACACATGTACACAAACTTTTAAGACCTATAAAATATCTATATATATATAATTTGATAAAGCAATCAATTATTTCAAATGATGGCCCACATGTAATCCACTAATATTGCAACCATAATGAAAGCTAGCTCATCTTCATCTTCATCTTCATCTCCATTAATATAATCCTGTTAATTAGATCATTACATGGAGAAATCAAAAACTTTCTAGATCTCCCAAGTGATGAAAAAAATTCAAGAGCTTTTAAAAATTCAGCTTCCTCAAGTTAGAAACTTTCATAGCTTAAATTATCCTTTTATGATGGCTTTTGGGTTGTTTCAAGTTACATGGGGGGCAAAATCTCCTTTCAGTCTCACTTCAAACCCCACGACACTAATTTAATAATAGCATCTTCACTAAAATCAAGTATCACTTGGTTGAAGGCACTCACTTTTAGCATCGTAAATCGCACCAAATAATCTTGTGAGAGTCCCTTGCCTCATCGCCAACCCGCATGAGCTTGTTCCTAATTTAGAGTTTAATTTGTATGGCAAAGCTAAAAATCTAAATCTCGACGATATTCCTTTTCCTGGACTTTTTTTGATCCACGTACCTTTTAATGCCTCATTCAATCCATTGTAAACTCCAAGTGTCGTATTTTGTATATTTGTTAGAATCCTTTGGACAAAATTCATCTCTTATTGGCTTTTCAAGCTCAAAATCCAGAATGATGGAACATGATATGGAGACATCGCCTTCGATTGATGAAGCTTTTGGGTTGTTCTGTAGAGGCGTCCACAATTATGGACCCTTTTAGGATCATGAGATAGGGTACTGGAAAGCAAGCATTGAAAGTCCAGATAAAGTGTTATTCTCAAATATTAAGATTTGAAGGAAGACATTAACTATTGTATAAGGAAAATAGCTGAGTTTTTAGGGTTCCCTTTTTCGATAGAGGAAGAAAAACTAGGGTTGGTTGAACAAATATCAAGCATGTGTAGCCTTTAAAATCTAAAAAATCTCCGAGTTAATAAGGAGGAGAGATGGATTCCTTTTTTACCAAATAGTTTGTTCTTTAGGAATGGAAAAGTTGATGATTGGGCAAATTTTCTCTCTGCTTCCCAAGCCAAGTGTTTGGAGAAAATCACAAAAGATAAATTGAGTGGCTCTGGAATAACACTTAAATATTTTTTCTAGCTAATTAAGCAGTTATATGAATTGATATTCTCCTTATATATATATATATATATATCATGGACTTGTTCTCCACGTAATGCTTTTAATTATGAGTATTAGAGTACTGTTTATAAAATAATTGTTTCTTGAAGTCGATTTTATTTCATCTTCGTAAGAGATTAGAGGATTCGGTGTTCCACTTGTAAGTATGGATATTTGATTGTCTGTCTTAGTAATAATTATGTTATGTGGTTCATTAAAAACCCAGTAAAACTATTTTCAATGTACAAAGTTTTCCATGATAATTAAAGACTTTGTGTTTGTTTAGTTGCTATTGCAAATGATCAAAAAATTATACCATTTTCTAGTGTGCAGTCACTATGTAAAAATCAATATGTGTGGCACAACAATTCTTGACTTCTGCAAGAACCCTAAAAGTTCTCGGAAAGTACACTTTGAGTCCGGACTCATCCACACACTAGAAACTATTTCATGGGTGTTTGTGGCATAACAAATAGGCCCACTGAAAGGGTTTGTCGCACGATAAACCCAATTTGTCCCATGACAAATGCAACCAAACACAAAGTAACCACTTTCTGACGCATCAATTTGTCAGAACCATCACTTCAGCCATTTGTCATATGACATACGGGCATTTGTTACACGATAATTCCCTTCCAGCACTATATATAAGCCTGTACCCCCATAGGTTAAAGAAAAGGATTTTGACCTTAAAAATTCTATTATTCTTATTATTTTTTTTATTTTCAAGGTATTTCAAGTTCACTTTTATATTGGTCTTTTTATTAATGGTATTGAAGCCTTGATCCTTGTGAAACAAATCTCCTTTATTTGATTGATTAAATGAGTACACTTTCCTTTATTTTAAAAGAGTATATATATATATATTATCTTTCTTTATTTGCTGTTGGATTGAATCAATCGTGGCCTTTAGTTGAGTTAGTATATTGTAACACCCTGTGTTTTTATTCATGTAAATTATGTTTGGTTCAGTGTGTTTAGTGTGAAAATGGTTGTTAAATGGTTTTAGTTCATTTCAAATAAGTTTTTTATAGTTTTTGGTGCAATAGGCGCCTGTTGTGTGAAACATGGACTGTTTGAGATGGTCCTGGATTTATTTTTCCTCGCTGTTGGAGAGGTGCTTGTTATGGGCCTAACAGGCGTTTGTTGGGGCCAAAAGTCGACTGTTTATCAGTCGGTTGCATAATTTTTAAGGCTTCTAGAGCCTTTTCTTCATTCTTTTACTATTTTGGTCCCAAAATGGCAGAGCAAGCTTATTTATTCTTTCTATCTCTAGATTTCACATATATTTAACTTTCGAAATTCGATTCAGCTTTAGGAGAAATTGTTCTATGCAACGTGAAGATCGCGGTGACGTAGGAATTTTGGGATTTCACCGAATAGGATTTCGGTCTTTATCTTTTTCTCTTTCCTTTGGCTTAATGTTTGAGGTAGGGGTTTAATTATTTTTTAAAACTCGACAATATGGTTTTATTTTATGTGAATCATCATGTTTTAATTGAATTTGTTTCAAGAATTATTACATAATAAAGATGATGATGTTTTATGATTTATAAAGCCATGAACATGTGATTTAAAGTAAGATATGCTATTTATACTTATTATACATGTGTTATTTGACATACATGAGATATCATTTGGATGTATAAATATTGTATATTGATGAAATTGATTAATTGATGAATTATATACATCAAGGGACATGTATAGAGATTTGTTAGAGTAATATGGCATATATAAGTTATTTCAAATGTTCATTTGTTAGCATGTTATGCATATTGTGCATCATTATTGTGTCAACCGAATTCTTGAAGATCTTTAAGCAAGATCGGACTATTCTTGTGGCCTATTATGAGGGTGTATATCTTGTATCTATGATGTCGAAAGCTTTTTATGATTGTTGTGACATTTTGGGATGTGATATGATCCCATAATAGATCCGATTATGATTCTACTATAGCCCTTTGATGATGAAAGGAATGGGTATTAATTGGTGCTTACCGGTGTGAAAATAAATGGCATTTAGTGCCCTTGGGTTGAAATTCCTAAGCTTTCGGAGGGTAGCAACGCGTCGGCTGTCTAGGGCCACCTATGTGTAACTCGAAATCTAGACAATGGCAAAGCAATTTTGATTTTGTTTATATGATATTGATCGACATGTGGTCAAATTCTATTATGATATGATGATAATATTTCATAGGCCATATGATGTTATATTGTGATCATGTTCAGTTTATTGTCTGGGGCGATCAGGCCCATTCTTATTCTTGTGATTATGATTTGTCCCAACTTCGGTATTCTATCAGTATGATGATTGACACTAAGGAGGTAACCTGCATATACACATGCATGCATTGTCTTATCGCTTAAGCCATAATTTATTATTAAGATGCTAATTACGTTTTGTACATAATATATCATGTTATTTCCCCCTACTGGGCTGTGAGCTCGACCCGTTTTTATGTAACAAATTTAAGTATCTAGGAGACGAATAAGACTGAGGAAGCGTCGGAGTCGGGAACAAAATAAAAGCCTCTTATACGAGTTTATTTTGTTGTGTATATGTTCATATGGCCAGCCACGGCTAGCCTAAGTTAATATATATGTTAATATACAAGTTAACATGGTTTGTATGTCTTTTGAATTACATGTATGCATGTATTTGTATATTACACTCTTGTCTTATGTTATCGCCACAGCATGAGTATCATGTTTGCTCGTTCCATGTTTTGTGATGTACTTGGATTTATTACTTCTTTATTTACATTAGACCCATTTTAGATATCCTAAGGTGGGTTAGTAGCACCTCAGGCCTTAATTGCAAGTGTTATCCTACTAATTAAAGCGGAGGTGTTACATATATATTCACCTCTTTCTTCACTTTCGTAGCAGACACCCACTCATATTGAACCCTAGAAATATTTTTTTCCTTTCTCTGTCTCACATTCGTCTCTTTCTAAAAATTTGAAAAACAAAAGTTCTCTTTAGGTTCTCTTGTGTATTAATCTAGTGATTAGTGTGGTTTTCACTTTGAATTTTTTTTATCTTACCTTAAGAGAGATTTTATTAGTTTTATACTTTAAATTTTGGGGTTTTCTAAAGTCAAAATCGAAGGTATTTTAATTAGTGGCTGTTGTGGTACTGTATACATTATTTTTCGAATGTGTTATGAGTATTTTTTTTTTTTTGCTACACCATGTTTGGATTTGTGAGGGTTATTCGGTAGTATACATGGTGGTGTTTAGACTTAGTTTTGTACTATTGTATACGAGTTGTTACTGTGGTGTTAAATACTTGGATCTGTGCTATGTATATTTTGATATTGTTGTGTATTTAGGATATGTGGTGTTGTGGACTACTGTGTGTCAATCTTCGAATCTGTGTACTCAGTGGAGCCATGAATTTTAAGCTCCATTCTTCTGAAACTTTGTGGTTGCTTTCTTGCTATAATTCGTGTATTATCTTTCTAAGAACTATATCTTATTGCTCTTAATTTTATAGAACTATTCTTGTTATTTTGCACTTGAGATCTGCATAATTTGTTGTTATTTTTGCTGCATTACTGTTGATTTTGTAGTTTCTTTGCTGATAATTATTGCTACAAAATAGTTGAGAAAATTCTTAATTGGAATCTTGATAATTACTGTGTAAAATTGTGTTGAATTTGTTTTATTTTGTTACTCTATTGCTATTAATTTTGTTGCTTCGTAAATTTGATCTGAACTTGTTATTATTGCTGTTAATTGTTGTTGTGAAGAATGTGAAAAAACTGAGTCCGAATTTGTTAATATCTGAATTGTGAATTTGTTATTACTAAGAATCTATTTTGGATAAATTCTTTCAGTGAAATCTGAATGTGTTGTTATTCTGACATTCTGTTAAGCGTTGTTTTTCTTGAGTAAAGCAACCTATATCTCGGGTTATATGATTGATTGTATGCATGTTTGTTTTTTATTCTTTCTTGTATTCTTTAATTCATATAGTGGGTTTGGGTTGTGAGGTTGGGAGCCTCTGTGGATTTTTCCTATCCTTCGGTTGGATAGGTTTTTACCACGTAAATATTGTGTTCTTATGTTGTAACACCCTATGTTTGTATTAATGTAAATTATGTTTTAATAAGTGCATTTAGTGTGGAAGTTGTTTATGAATGGTTTTTGTACTTGACAGATTAAATTTTGCAATTTTAAGTGAAATAGTCGCCTTTTATAGGGGATCATGTGACTATTTGAGATGATTTAGATTAAGAATGCCTCGGCGAGAAAGAAGCACCTATTGAGGATAAACAAGCGCCTGTTAGGGCCAACAGTCGCCTGTTGTTGAGTTGGTTGCACAATTTTTAAGGGTTCCAGAGCATTTCTTCATTACTTTTTCACCATTTTTCACATCTGAAAAACAAAGCTAGCCTCTCTACACTTTTCTCTATATTTCTCTATATTTAGCTTCCGGAATTCAATTCGGTTTTAAGAGATGGCAGTGACGTAGGAATTTTGAGATTTCACTGAACGGGGTTTCGATCACCATCTTTTTATCTTTTTACCGGCTTGATAATTTGTGGTAGGGGGTTTAAATGTTTTAAAACCTGCTTATACAACTTTATTGTATGATAATCATCATGTTTTAATTTATAATTGTTCTAATACAACATGATGAAGATAATGATATTTCGTGAACTGTAAAGCCATGAACATGTGAGTTTCAGCAAAATATGCTACATATGTGTTGTTTGATTCATGTGGGATATCCCTTGGGTGTATGTATGTTGTATATTGATGAAATTAATAAATTATGTATACCAAAGAATATGAATAGAGACTTGTTGAAGTCTATATGGCATAAGTTGTTTCAAAAGTTCATTCATTAACATGTTATGCATTTTGTGCAGCATTACTTCTTTAATCGGAATCTTAAAAATCTCTCTGCAAGCTCGGTATATCCTTATGGCATATTATATGGATATATATCTTTTATCTATGATAGTGGGAGTTTCTTATATTGGTTGTGACATTCTAGGATGTAATATGATCTCGTGGCGGATCCGATTATGATTCTATTATGGCCCTTCAATGATGAAGGGAATGTGTATTGTTTTGTGCTTGTTTGTGTGAAAATAAATGGGGCCTAGTACCCTTAGGTTGAAAATTCCCAAATCTCCAGAGGGTAACAAAGCGTCAATGGTCTAGAGCCAGCGATGGGTAACCCTAAAATCTAGATAACGGCAATACACTTGTGTTATATTAATATGAAATCGACAGACGTGTGGTCTAATTCTATTATGATGTGATAATGATCTTCCCTGAGCTAGAAGACATTCTATTTTTATCATGTTTGGATGATTCTGTAGAGCGATCAAGCCCATTCTTATTCTTATGATTCAGTTCGGCCCCGGTATTTTCTTGGCAATATGGTATAATGGATAACACACGAGAGGTAACTTGTATAAGCATGTGCATGAATTAATTTACAAGTTGACAACTTTAAATTGAATAAATGATTAAAGTATGAAATGGTATAAAACTCATATTATGTTTTGAACATGCTATTCCCTGTTATATCCTCCTACTGAGCTGTGAGCTCACCCCGTTTTTATGAAACAAATTCAGGTATCCAGAAGATGGATGAGACTAAGGAAGTGACTAGGTCGGGAACGAAGTAGATGACTCTAATACGAACTCATTTTGTTGTGTATATGTTCATATGGCAAGCCACGGCTAGCCTAACTTATGATGTATGTTAATCTACATGTTAATACAACTTTGTATATCTCCTGAATACATATATGCATGTTGTGCCTTTATTTTACATTATCGTCCACTACATGAGTATCATGATGGTTTGTTCCATGTTATGTGATTTACCTTGATTCATTATTTCATTATTCATATTAGACCTACTTTAGATAGTATAAGGTGGTTAGTGACACTCCAGACTTTAATTACGGATGTTATCCTGTTAATTACCCTATCTAATTCTAGACATCAAAGTGTTAAAACATATTTAGCACCATTTTTATCCAAAGTAACTAATCACATGGTGCCAAAATATAGTTTTAGCAACAATTGTCCAATACTAAAATTGTGCCATATCTTTGATTTAGGGTTAGTAAAAAACAAAAGAGTTGCGATCAGATTTTTTTTCAAATCCCGCTGGGCTGTCGAAATTGGTCTATTTCGATAGCAAAAAGACCTCTGATCGTCTTATTTTTTGCGTAATTATAGTAACTTTGTCTTAGGAACAACATATCTAAAATCATCACAATCCAACGATTCAATCAAAAATTACATATCTTTGATTTAGGGTTCGTCAAAAAAAAAGAGTTACAATTAGATTTTTTTTTCAAATCCCGTTGGGCTTTCAAAATTAGTCAATTTCGATAGCAAAACGATATCTAATCGTCTTTATTTTTTGCATAATTATTGTAACTTTGTCTCCCCAGCAACATATCCAAAAATCAGCCCGATCCAACAGTTCGATCAAAAGTTATATCTATTTTACGATTGCACTTGCAAATTATTTTTTTTGAAGAAGACGAGAATGGCACTCC
Organism: Lonicera japonica; assembly: GCA_021464415.1. Classification (NCBI taxonomy): domain Eukaryota; kingdom Viridiplantae; phylum Streptophyta; class Magnoliopsida; order Dipsacales; family Caprifoliaceae; genus Lonicera; species Lonicera japonica. The sequence goes on along the minus strand of CM038469.1, from coordinate 39,323,798 downwards.
TCTCAGCGATACGATCAAAGAGTCAGGTTGTGGGTGGTGAGGGTGGTGGTGGAAGATGTGAGATCGTTGGTTAGGAGGTCGGAGAAAGAAATGGTGGACAGATTTAGGACCAATATAGTTAAATTTGGTATAATACAACTGTTTAGGGGCTGAGAGGGAGAGAATGGCACTGTTTGGGGTATTTTTGTTCATCAACATTTATTATTTTTCTTAAAATAAGTTAATATTATGAAAAGTGTCCTTATTGTAAAATCAAAGTTATAAAATTAGTACTACTTAATTCCCTTATTAAACATGAGTCCATCCTTAGAGTTATAAAACATTATGGAACGAGTATCTATAACCCATTATCTCTAAATTCGATACATACAAATTTGTGATTTTGTAAGCTCACCTCTATAATAAACGTGATAATTAGTGAATATAAACCACTTCCTATATTATCGTGTTCAGTAAATTTTTTTCCAGTAAATTTACGTCTCTCTACAAAATTAAATTTTAGTTTCGACCTTGATCATCTTTTTTTAAATGTAATAGATAATTAAAACAAATGTACCGCAAGCGTATAAAAAATAGTAATTTGGTTAAACTACTCTCGCAAGCTAAAGAAGGATTCTCACCTTTGGCTATTGCTTTGACAAAAAAAAAAAAAAAATTTAAATACATGGGAACAGAGGTATGCAGATTGCAGACAAGTCAAATTTACATCCTTCCATTATATATATTTTCTTCCTTCACTAAATGTTAACACCTCTCTCTCTCTCTCTCTCTCTCTCTCTCTCTCTCTCTCTCTCTCTCTCTCCCCTCCAACTAATTTTTTGATTCCACTCTTATATATAAACTCCAACAATTATCCCCCTCAATGAAATGTCAAAGACGCTTTATATATAGCTATATAGTACTATAAGAAAATTTAAGGCTTTCAATATTTACCTAGAAATGTGGTCTAACAAGAAGATGCTCATCTTAGTTGTTGTATTTGCATTTTCACTTTCTAAATCCTTCCTCCATTGTCAAGCTAATCGGGGAATTCGCAACTACAATTTTGTTGTAAGTAATACACACATTCACACAAACATATATAGAGGGAATCCACTATGTGGACAATCTGTATATATAAGAACCATCCGTGTAGAAAACAGATCGTGTATATATAAATGCTACTATATTTGAATGCGCGTATAGGAATGCGTCTCAAAAATGAATTAGTTCATTTGCGGACTGGTTTTTAGCAACAAAAAGAGTTGTGAACATTTTTTGTTGTTGGCTATGCATTTAGTGACAACAGTTTTGTTGCTAAAGCCGATTAACCAACAAACGGTCTGTTTGAGAGTATGCATTTACTAACATTTTTTTTATTTTTATTTTTTGGTTTCAGGTGAATGAAGCAACCTATGAAAGACTCTGCACGGCCAAGAAGATATTAACAGTTAATGGACAATTTCCGGGGCAAACATTGTATGCTCATAAAGGAGATACAATCATTGTCAATGTCATCAACAATGGAGTAAACAACATCACCATTCACTGGTAAATATACGCATCACACAAATCTAAAAAATAAATAAATAATTGATCACCTCAATTATTTTGTAAGAATTAATGGTGTCTCATGATCGAATTAATTGATCATTCAATATTTACATAGATCTCACGGACAGAACAATGCTCTTTAATTTGACAGCTCAATTAATTAAATTGTTAAATTAGTCAAACAAAAAGTAGGTTCACCTTAGAAAAATAAATGATAATTTGTTATTCTGTCATTATAAATTTAATATTATTTAATTTTTTTTCATCACAGGCATGGAGTGAAACTGCCAAGGTACCCATGGTCAGATGGGCCTGAATATGTAACACAGTGCCCAATACAGCCAGGAGATCGGTTTAGCCAAAAAGTTATATTTTCGGAAGAGGAAGGAACCCTTTGGTGGCATGCTCATGGTGACTGGTCACGTGCCACGGTCCATGGTGCTATTATCATTTTCCCCAATTATGGAACTGACTACCCTTTTCCAAAGCCTGATGCTGAAGTGCCCATCATATTAGGTATATTAATAATGGATTAAGATTTGGTGTAAACCGTTTCAATACAGACCAATAGATCGTTAGAAACATTTGCCAATATTTTAACAATGAACTATGTATCAGATCCAGTTTATTGGCAGCAAAACATTCAGAATGAAACAGTAACCTATTTTCATAATCTGTACAAGTTGAATTAAGGACGCAACTACTAACCATATATATATATATGGAAAATATACAATTATATATATGAAACAATAACTTTTAGACAAACTTTAATTTGTAATTCACGTCACTTTGTTGATTTTATATTTTTTAAGAAGTTTGGAAAAAACAGTTAAATGTAAAAATTGAATTGTTTAAAGCTATATATGTTTTTCTGTTTGCTACTTTTCTATTTATAGAGTAAATTATTTCTAAAAGCCTTCCAACTATAACCCTTATTTCAATTTGACCCTTAAACTGAATTTTGCGGCAACTGAACCCTTAATATACAAATTGTGCATCACTACCCTTCTGTCCAAATTGAATGTTAACTCCTAACAAACTAAAGTAGCCTCAAGTTATGCATGCACGTGCATTGCGCGTGGTTCTTATCTGATAGTTTTAACGAGTAATTTGGATGGAAAGGTTTACCGTGCACAATTTTTATATAGTTTAAGGGCCCAATTAACTAATATAAAACTGAATTTAGGAGCTTTGGAACACAATTTATAGTTTGAGGGGTTCTAGTATATTTAAGGGAACATAACGAGTGTTACCACTAGAGTATTTATGGTAATTTGCCTTCAATTTTCAATGTATTAGTGCGGACTTAGATATAAAAATAAAAGTTGTCTTTGAATTAATCAATAATAATAGAATGACGTTGAATAAAATTAATTATACTGGCATCAGGAGAGTGGTGGAAGGCAGATGTGACGGAGGTGCTAAGGGAAGCAGTGGCAACAGGAGGAGACCCTAATGTCTCTGATGCTTTCACCATCAATGGTCAGCCTGGTGATCTTTACCCATGTTCCCAGCCTGGTTCGTACTATTTCCCTATCACTTATCACATATATATATATAGATACATTCTAGATCTATACGTATGCACTAGTTTTAAACGACAAATTTTTGTATGTTAAAACAAGGGAATATATTTTTCAATGACAAAATTTATTTCTAAAGGTTAGTCAGTATACAAACTGGCCCATACGAGATCCCTTATATATATATAATTGTTTTTTTTATGTTCAAATATTTTTAACAATGAGATACAATTACAAGACACAATGACATACCATCAATACATTAGTCGGTTAATTTAATTAGCTTATTACAACTGAATATTGTATATGTTTAACCATGAACCAATACATGCATATATGTGCGACATGTCACTATATGTTCAAAATGTATCTTGAAATTGTGTCATCTTCAAATGTTTGTTTTCCTTTTATTTAAATATTTTTACATACATTAGCTTAAGTGAGGAAAGGAACTTAATTGGTTCACGTCCACGCCAAGCTAGCGCTGTGACCTATTTGAGAGTTGATCGAGTCCAAGACTTGAATTTGTTATCGATGTATGATTGAGAGTGATGCACAAGCTAGAAGTTTAAGGATACATAATTCGTCCACGTAAACTTACATTTAAAAAAAAATAAAAATTAATATCTCTATTATCAAAATAATTAACAGATTTCTTGTAGAAGTTAGTCTTATTTGATTCGACCATATATAGAGAGTTTTGAAAGATTCTTGTTCAAAAACACGTTCATATATTGCGAATCTCCTTGTCTTCAAGTAGATGTATGCTTTTCATTAAATTAATCGAAGAGATTTAGTCTAATACGCCTAAACTGGTCAAAAGTACCTTCCATCTCAATAAAAGGGAAAAAAAAAGTAGGAAAAAGTATAGCTGGGAAAAAAAGAATCAGTAAGCAACAACACACTTCGAGGCCTTTACATTTTTTGGATCCTTTTACCTAAATCTTATACTACAGTACTTTCCTTGGATTTTATTTATTTATTCATTTCTACTTATATATATTAACTTAACGTATTCAATTATAAAAATAAAATAAAAAATTTATCGAATTGACAAAACCAACATGTGAATTTAAATGATTTAACTTAATTATAGAATCTCCCTATTTTTTTTTATGTAATTCCTTCAAAAGAGGATTAATTAGACATATTATAATATCTCTAACAGTAGTTAAAAAAAATTGTTTTGTGTAAAATATATAAAAATTGTAAAAAAAAAAATAGTCTCGAGTAGTCTTTTAAAATACTTGAACATGTAGGATTTGTGTAAAAGTATAATGTAAAATACACAGTCATGTCAACTTTCTCTCTCTACAATCTTTTTATAAAACTTTAAATGTAATAATTTTTAATACAATATATGGATTTTAATAAAAATTATATATTTGAAATCTACTTCTCAAAGTGAATTCAACAAGATTCATTATGATTGTAAAATTATTTAAAAAAAATAAATAAAAATTATGGAAAATTATATCAAATGGCATAAAATATATGCCACTGTCTTATTGGTCTTTTCAATTTTTTACACAAGATTTACAAAATGTATCATTGGAGCATATTTTTTTAAAACTTTACCTTTTGTGTAAAAATAAATTAACACATATAATTTACACGTTATTTATACACTATCATTGAAGATTTTCTTAGACAGTAACTTCCTCAAAGTAGTCTCCTAGAGATGATAAGAATCTGTACATCTAATTATTGCAAATTATTCCTTTAGATGATATTTTTGTTATCTTTTGAGTTTTTATCAAATTTTATAATATGTTTTTCTTTTTAAGAGAAAGTCCCTCAAAATCATAAATTATTTTAAATTTTACCTATATGAAAAGAAATTTGAAGGGAGAATAAAGTGTAATATATTTATACATATAACAACTAATATTATTACTTAATCTGCTAATGAACACGGTGTGATGGTCGGATATAGTAAAAATTATTATGGCAATGAAAATATGTGTTTTAGAATCACATAACTTTGATTAATGTACGTATTTTTGTGATGTTTGATATATTTAAATCACTTGCTTAATACGTACAAAAAAAAAACTAATATATGGCAATTTAGATGTGACGATATAATAATATTTGGACAACGAAGATTAAAAAGCATCCACAAAGAAAGAAAAGAAGAAGAGGTTATCATAATTTTACATAATTCGATCATATTACAGAAAATTAGTGAATTAATAAAAGACATCATGTGAGTAACGTCTTTTACTTCAACAAGAATGTTTCAAATTACAAAATTATTAAGTGAATCCCATGGAGCAAGCTAGTCAATTTAAATACCATATGGTAGGGATTAACTGTAAATTGTTACTACCTACGGTTTTCATTAAATTCATTAACTCATTAAATATTTAATCGTTTATTAACAAAATCCAATTATAATTAACTGTCTTAAGAACAAACAAGAAACATATTTAATTAACTAGTCATCATCTGAGTGTTTGCTATTATTTTTAATCGTATACATGTTCAAATCTATAAATAAAATAAAAAGACAAGGTTACGTTCTAACTAGATCAATCAGATGAAATATAATTAGATGTTTTGTTTTTCATGGATATATTATTATAAATTCATGTTATTTTTCTACATATAAATGAAAAACAAAATGTTTTATGTTTCAACTCGTATATATATATATATTAAGCATAGTATGACAAAGAAAATTAATCGCACTAATTTTCAGGGACATTCAAGTTGAATGTGGACTATGGCAAGACATATCTTCTCAGAATAGTGAATGCAGCAATGAACGATATCCTATTTTTCGCAATCGCTAAACACAAACTCAGGGTCGTTGGAGCTGACGGCAGCTACACCAAACCACTAACATCGGACTATGTCGTAATAGCACCGGGCCAAACCCTGGACTGCCTCTTATATGCCAACCAACCCCCCAATAGATATTACATGGCCGCTAGAGCATACTCCAGTAGCAATGTAATTGCTTTCGACAATACCACCACCACCGGCATACTGCAGTACAGTGGACATTACTATTTTTCCCCTTCACTCCCCTTACCTTACCTCCCTTCCTACAATGACACAAATGCAGCATTCAAATTTTTCGGCAACGTTCGAAGCCTAGCCATTAACATTAATCATCCGATTCCAATGACCCCCAACACCGCAATTATATCCACAATTTCGATCAACACCTTTCCATGCCCAAATAGCACCTGCGCGGGTCCCATTGGTACCAGACTGGCAGCTAGCATGAACAATATCAGCTTTGTCAGGCCGCCTGTTGACATATTAGAGGCTTATTATAACAACATTAAAGGCATATTTGACGACAGATTCCCTAGTTTACCACCGTTGATTTTCGATTTCACGGCCGATTATTTGCCGGTCAGCCTACAGCTGCCGGAAAGGGGTACGGTGGTGAAAGTGTTGGAGTATAATGCGACGGTTGAGATTGTTTTTCAAGGGACAAATTTGGTGTCTGGGATAGATCATCCTATCCATTTACATGGGTATAGTTTTTACGTTGTTGGATATGGTTTTGGTAATTTTGACAAAAATAAGGACCCTTTAAATTATAATATTGTCGACCCACCTTTACAAAATACCGTTGTTGTCCCTAGAAATGGTTGGGCTACCATCAGATTTACGGCCAATAATCCAGGTACGTAGCACTGTCACTACTACCTTAACTAAGAATAATTTAATATTTATAAAGAAGTTTGATTTTGATTTTAATTTTTTTATATCTGTTTTATTTAATAAATAAAGAATTAACTAAACTAAACTATCTGAATACTATATATTATAAAATGGAGAAAGTGCACGACACATGGCCGGCAGTATTAAATGCCATAATTTATGTGCTTTATTATGTAATTTTTTTTTTCACTCGTTTATTTTCCTCTATTTTATATACGTTTTTTATACATATTTTCTTTACATTTTTTATACATATTTGTTTTTGATTGTTTTTCATTTTATTCTTGTAATACAAGTATTATTAAAGCATTGTAAAAAAAAAAAAAAAAAAACGTCCATTTCATAGGTTGTAAGGCTAGTATTAATAGTAACGGTCGATAGTAGGTAGATATTTGAAAGTACGGCTACGTAAATTCTCCTCATGCTTAATTATATAAATTAACAGATGATAAATGTAGATTCTAACTTGATTCTGTTTCTAAAGGCATTGTTTCAAGAAAGTTAATTTATCCGAACGTATGACAATTTAACAACAAATTAGTAAATTTCTCATTCTTATTATGTTCTGAAAACCACCCGTTTTTTATTTGTCTGTTACTTTTTTTTACAAAGCTTATAGATTTAACAAGTCTAAAAATCCTGCTTGTGACACAATAATTTAAACAAATTTGTCAAATATCCGGTCCTACAAATTCTAGGTCAATGCGATCGAACGATGTCTTTGATCTGAAAACGTATTCCATACATTAAAAGAAATAACATAAGTGTCTTAGGCTAATTAATTAACCTTATTATAACTATCCATCATCTTTGTTTTTCTTTTTCTTTTTTTCTTATGTGTAGGAGTTTGGTTTATGCATTGCCATTTGGAGCGTCACTTAACCTGGGGAATGGATACAGCACTTCTAGTGCTAAATGGGCCTTCTGAAGCTGATAGTTTGCTACCACCACCACCAGACATGCCCCCTTGTTAATTTTCTTTATTTTACTTGGAAATTATTAATTAATAGTACTTTGATAATTAAAATTAGTTTTGGACTGAGCTTTTCGATCTACACATATGTATGGGTCGAAATATATAGGTATCAGGCCCGCTCTAATTAAAAGGATGGGCCTCAATATTGTAAGAAAAGGAATTGAAGCTCAGTTCATTTCAAGAAATAAATCGATGAATTTTATCAATAAATTCAACTTAAAAGTAGTTGTATTGAAAAATTGATATATATCTATATGTTCATTTTCGACTTTTAAGATTTTCTATGAGCATTTCATTTACTTTTAGATTGAATTTTTTTTATGAAATAGCATGGATGATTCTTTACTGTCTAGATAGAGTAAAAACCGTTTTCCTTTAGTTTTTCTACTTAAATCTCTTTAAATATATTAAGCAATTCGAGAAATTCGGTTCATGTTTCACCTATTCGTTAGAGGTGACAATAAAAATATCGAAGACTTCAATTTATTAACGAAATGATTGAAGGGAATACGATCCAAGTTCAGATGCACATAATTAGTCAACGCAAAATTACACACATATTGATGATGCCTAAAAATGGATGAGCTCCACGCTGGCGTGGATGGAGTGAGTAGGCATCAAAGAACACATAAACATGAACAGTAAAGAGAGATGTGTATGAAATATGCAGAATCGAAATGAGACAAGTATTTATGAGTGGTTTGCCTCGGAGAGAGGACTACGTCCACACGGGGAAATATGGTCTGAGCTATATTATTATGCAAGGATACATGGTGGCCATCGTTGGTATTTTCTTATGATTTTTCCTCTCTGCAACTAGTATTCTTAAGGAAGAAGAAGACTTTCTCTCTCTACAGTAATATTTTTTTGAGGTTTTTCTTGGATCCCTTTTCAACGAGGCCGACCCCTCTATTTATATAAAACATAGAGGGGACAGCAGTACAATAGTGAGTGGAGGGGATCCCGTACTACAGTGAGTGGCGGTGTGGTCCAGAGAGCATATACTCTCTGAACCAATGAGACGCTTTCTTCGTACAAGGTCGTTATGCCACGTATGAGAGAGGAGACAAGCGCCGGTACGTGCCGACGATTCGTCCTTGGCTGTACGGAAGATACTATTCACCTTTTGCAGTATTGTGTCGCGGTGGGCCGAGGTAGGTTAATTCGCTCTCAGATCAAGCCAAGCTGGTCTTTAGGCCAAGGTGTGATCACTTGGGCCTAGCTCATTTTAGGCCAGAGTAGTCACTCGGGCCTGGCTCATTTAGGCCAGAGTGATCACTAAGGCCTGGCTCATTTAAGGCCAAAGTGATCACTTGGGCCTGGCTCATTTAGGCTAGAGTGATCACTTGGGCCTGGCTCATTTAAGGCCGGAGTGATCACTTGGGCCTGGCTCATTTAGGCCAGAGTGATCACTTGGGCCTGGCTCATTTAGGCCAGAGTGATCACTAGGGCCTGGCTCATTTTAGGCCAAAGTGATTACTTAGGCCTGTCTTATTTAAACCAAAGCGAACTTTTCACATCTTGGAGTCGGACTGTCTGTCTCCGGCCCAACGCTTTACCCTCAATGCCCGTCTTTGCCACATCGGTCATTTTATTAGGCGGGCTCGGTCAATCAATCGCTGCCACCTTAATATACCATCTCGATGTGTCTCGGTGATGAAATAGCCCCACATCAGTTGCCCCCTATTCTCATGGCTGAACCGACTTTCTTGGTTCTGGCGTGAAGAATAATCCATTATTTCCATCCGTGGCCGAGGTGACTCTTCATGGACGAAAAGTTACTTCGCTATTACCCCAGTTGTTGTCTCTTTATATCAAGGGACTGTGCTAAAAAAAGAAAATAAAAAAAAATTTATAGTGAAAGATGAGCTAGCTCTCCTCCAACTAACTGTCTAGGGCAGCGTGGAGAGAAAAGAAGAGAAGAAAAGAATTTTATTTTTTTTTTTCGAGGTGTACAATGAGGCATGGAAGGGGTAATTATTCAAAAACCTTCTAGCCACTCTTTTTACCATTCTCATATATCTAGGCATTTTCTCTCTCTAAAGAAAAAACCCATTTCCACCATTGTTAAAGAGCCTCTTTGCTTGGAGCTTGGAGCTTGAAATTCTTCATCTTGATCGACATTCCGGGCGTCCTTTCGTCATCCGGGTAATAACCTAAGCTTGATCTTGATTTTTACATCAATTTAGATGCACCATTTTGTTTGATTTAGTTGTATTTTTGTATACTCTCACTTTGTTTGTTTGTGTGTATATATATATATAAGAACACCCAAAGCCCCATTTTGATCCTTCTTTTTAATCTACAAGACTTGTCAATATGTTTACCATCCTCCTTAGATTATTCCACCCATCAAAGATAAAGAGATTTTTTTTTTGGCTCGCTAATAATATTAAAATAAACTTTTTACAGGGCGTCCGGGGTCCGATTGACGATGGACGGTACGCCCAACGATACCATTGACGCTTTCTCAGATCGGCCCAATTTATTACAAGAAATTCAGACTGGCTCTTGGTTTGGCATTTTGGCGCCTCCCAGGAGCTCGTCTAATATTTCCAGCGAGGTCCCACGATTAGGCTCGGTTATTCCGGAAGGCGAACTTCTGGTAGACAGACCGGCCATTTTAGAGGGCCAGGGCACGCTAGTGAGACAGGCAGATTCCGATAGCGAGGTTGCACGAACGAGCACATCCCACCTTACAAAAAAATCACGCCCTGCCCCCAAAAAGAAGAAGGCCATTTCATCAGAGTTAGTCGAAATCGTCGAGGCTGGCCCTTTAGAATTATCGAAGACAAATGCTCACAAGGTGTAAAGTGTCATTACGGAGAAAGTATTAGGACAGATATTGGGGAGATATTGTACTCTGGGTGTTGAGCTCCGTTGTGCTGGGAGCGCGGAACGCGTATACGCTGAATCTGAGCATGAGATTGGATTCTTCCTTGGAGCTTTTGAAGCTGGCTTTAGATTTCCTTTCAGATACGCGATCCGGGATATCCTTCAATGACTTGGGGTTGCTCCGGCCCAACTTCACCCCAACGCTTGGAGGATTATTTTGGGTTCCATGATTATCTGGTAATTAGCTAATGGGGATGATCACCCACTGTCCACTACTGAATTTATGTCGATCTATCAGCTCAAAGAACAAGACGGAGCCGATTTTTGTTATTTGAGCAATCGCCGTACTGGGGAGGCTTTGGTCTTGAATACCCCCGCCAAAGTTAAAGATTGGAAGGATAAATTTTTCTTTGTGGGGGGATTCAACTGGGAATTTGAGCAAGGTGAGACGGAGGAGATGAGACAGGTTGTAATCTTGCGCAAATGGAACCGGCCAAGCATTGAGGGTAACCATCATGATTTACATACATATATTTTTTGCCTTGACTTGTCCCTACCCTTACCTTTTTCTTTTTCTTTTTTTTTTTTTTTTTTTTTTAGGTAAAAGGCCGCCTCCCTTGAATGAAGAGCAGGAAGGGCGTCGTAAAAGGGCGTTTGACCTCCCTCCTTCAACGAGAGACTGGAAAGCATTGCTTACCCGAGAGAACATGGGGAGGATTGGTTATCCCCAATGGGCCAGTCATTCTGGGATAAAGAAGAGAAAACATAGTTCCATCCATGAGCTCGCCTTTTTACCTGATCCAGGTATATGTTGTTTTCAAGCTCCCCATACTTAAGCATTTCATTTAATTCACAGGATTTCTTTAGTGATCTTTTCATTGGTATGTCAGTTACCCGAGTCGTTTGTGGCGATGTGGACCGGGACATTCTAGCCAATGTCGTTCAGGGCCTGGGTGGTACTACGAATCCACCAGTCGCTGAGGGCATCGCCACTCGTCAGCACATAAGAATTAAGAAGGCTGCACGAAAGCCCTCTGAACGTCGCGTGGTGGTTTTCGATGCAGAGGATTCTCCCCGTGCGGAGAGCCAATCAGACTAGTTAATGACTTTGAAGGGGGGCCTGTGTCTGACAAGGGAAAAGAGCATGAGTCCGTCCCTAACATAGATGATGATGAGGTGACTGAGATTTCTCCCTCGACTTTATGCCTTGGAGGCCGGACTCCTTCATCTTCAGCCGGGGTAAGCTCTATTTTTTGTGTCCGTCTCTTTTACAACTGTGATTTTGCCATGTTGTGCATTTCTCACTTCCTTTTCCCTTTTATAGCTTGGTGGGACGAGGAGAGCCCATGGCCTTGTAAGTGGCCATCATTCCACATCTGCTCCTCTAATTTCATCGCAAAAGGCTGGAGATGCGAGTGGGCGCGAGTCTTCCCCTTTGATTAGCGAGGGTGACGAGGACAGGGTGATGACGGACCCTTATGGAAATCCCGTACATCCCATATCTCGGCTATACATGGGTTTTACTACCGGAGGAATTCGTGATGTCGACCTGCTTAAGGTGCCCTCCTTGACTGGTCCGGACTCCCCATATGTAGACGCGAACCTCAGTATTGCAAGAATTCAAAAAATGGCATACTGGCCCGATGTAGAAGAGATAGCTAAATGGACCACGCCACAAATTGGCACTGACGTGTTCCATAATCATTTCAAGGTACATCACGTTGTTCTAAATGGCTTTTCTCATTTTCTTATGAGTCTTTCTTTTGGTATAGGCTTCTCTTTACTGAGGTTTCGCCGACTTAGGCTAGGCTGCTTATTTGAGCCCTGCTGGGCTTGCCTAACTGACTCAAGCCAAGGTGACCACCTGGGCTTGTCTGACTTGAGTTTGGCTGATCTAGGCCTGAGTGATCATTCAAGCCTGGGTGAGCTAGGCCAGAGTGGTCACTGAGGCTTAGTTGGTCTAGGCCGAAGTGAGCTCTTCGTTTTCTTTAAGTCGGATTATTTGATCCCGGTCTAGTACTGACGCTTTTAAATTTATTTGTTCATTTTTACCGTATGCAGTTGATGGAAGGCAATATTGCTCTACTTAATCATGCGATATCGGCGGAGACAAGAGCTTCAATGCGCATAGGCCGTTTGAGGGATGAACATCACGAAGAGCGGGCAAAGTTGGCTAGGGAGATAGGGTCTGCCCGGACCGAGGTGTTATCCTTGATGGAGGAAAAGCAAAATTTAGAGGAGCGACTCCGAGTCTCCCACGAGGAGCTTATTACGGTTAAATCCGAACTTGAGGTACTAAAGACTGAGAAAATACAATGGGATAGCTCATCTTCATCTTTTAATGCCGAAATCGGGAGACTCAAGGATGTCAATTCTCATCTTATAGCTGAGGTTTCTCGCCTTGAATCATCAAACACTTCCCTTGAGGCGACTATGGTCAACTTGGAGAAGGCAAGGGATGCCTCCGACTTGCTAGCATCTGGGTGTCTGGCTGAATTAAAGAAACTGAAATAGACTATCCCCTCCCAAGTGTCTGCTGCCCTCGAGGGGTATAAGGTGTCCCGCGAGCACAAGGTGGCCCTGGGACAATTCTTTGCCAAGGGTTATGCCGAGATGAAACTTCGCATTATGGAGGCTACCGAGGACCCCGTTCTACTAGAGAAGGTCAGGTCGTGGGAGCCATATGATGAGACGGCACGTAGATTGGGCAGGCTTTATACTGGCTCTACTTCGAAGGCCCATGTCGATGGGGGTGTTGGTGATGAAGATGACGCAACTACTGGGTCGTCTGAATCGGGAGATTTTGAGGGTGATGGCACCGACGACGAAGATATGGTAGATGATGGTCAAGGCATCAAGGACCATGGAGATGATGGAGAGAGCGAAGGAACTGATGATGGTGAGGGCCTAGGTGATACTTAGATAGCTGCCCCACCTTAGCCCCCCCTCCCTTTTTTTTGTTGCACCTAGGAAGTTGTATATTCCCAGTTATTTTTTTCTTTTTACAGCTTCATGTAATAGGGTGCTAGGTACTCACTTTTGAGCTCTTATTAATGTACCTCCACTTTTGCCAATGGGATCTATTTCTGTATTTTCTCCTGAATATGCTTGAGTGCTACTATTGCTATTTTGGATGCTTTTCTTTATTTATGTGCTTTCTCCATGCTTGGATATTTTATGGGCCTGGATCATGAAAGGGCACTATTTGTGGCCCTGGGTGATTTTGGCCAGACTCATGCGTACGGACCGGTGCGGTCACTTCCTCGCTTTGGCCTCAAATGATCCAGGCTAGGCTCCAGTATCTGGGTTGGGGCGATCGCTCCAATTCCTAGGTTCGAAAATATTTTTTCTTTTTTTTTTTTTTTTTTTGAAATGTCATAACCTGTCATGAACTTTGGAGTTTATAGGACAACCTTAGTTGCGTATGCCCCGAAGCTTTATTAGGAGCCTGTCTGTGGAGGTGGTTCTCCGTCGGGCCTAACCTCTTTTAATATATATATATTTTTTGATGAGGTTAGGCGCCTCCATCCAGGATGTGCGATACCAAGCAACCGATCCATAGATTCCCCAATGATTTTCAGGTTCGGGTGTTGTTCCCCGTCTTAATCAGTTGGGACCTGCCCCGGGCACCTAGGGTAGAGGTAAACTTGGTGAGACCTACCTAGGGCCGAGCTTAGGGCAGGATTTGGCTATCTATTTAGCCTTTGCCCCTAGTTTATCCGAAGTGTCTTCGGCCACGTATGACCTATCCTTGGACAGAAACTGGGGGCTGTCTACAGGTGCTTGGCCTGTCTGTGGAGGTGGTTCTCCGTCGGGCCTAACCTCTTTATATATATTTTTTTTTGATGAGGTTAGGTGCCTCCATCCAGGATGTGCGATACCAAGCAACCGATCCATGGATTCCCCGATAATTTTCAGGTTCGGGTGTTGTTCCCCGTCTTAATCAGTTGGGACCTGCCCCGGGCGCCTAGGGTAGAGGTAAACTTGGTGAGACCTATCTAGGGCCGAGCTTAGGGCAGGATTTGGCTATCTATTTAGCCTTTGCCCCCTAGTTTATCCGAAGTGTCTTCGGCCACGTATGACCTATCCTTGGACAGAAACTGGGGGCTGTCTACAGGTGCTTGGCCTGTCTCACCTAAGTGCCTGGGTTAGACGACCACTTAGGCCTACCCTGGGCGGCACTTAGGCCGAAGTCATTGTTTAAATGACGTAGGGGGAGAGTTGAAGATACAATAGTATAAAAAACATCTGAATTAAAACTCATTTCATCAAGTACATATTTTTCTCAAGACTATTACCATAATCAAACTACTGATAATATTTTCTTAAGTGATCTGCATTCCAAGGGTTCTTCAACGGCTTTCCACCCAGAGTCTCGAGTCTGTAGGCTCCTGGCCTAACTATCTTGCTAACTTTGTAGGGCCCTTCCCAGTTGGGTCCTAGCTTGCCATGACGAGGGTCTTTGGTATTTTGAATGACTTTTTTGAGTACTAAGTCACCCTCTCTGAATTGCTTGTGCTTCACTCTACCGTTGTGATATCTAGCAGCTCTTTGCTGGTATGCTGCTAACTTGATCTGGGCGCTCTCCCTTTTTTCTTCTAGAAGGTCTAGGTTGACTCTCAGTTCCTCTTCATTGAGTTCGTCGTGGTGATGAGCTATCCTGAACGTTGGGAGGCCGATCTCAGTTGGGACCACTGCCGCAGTCCCAAAGGCCAGCGAGAATGGAGTTTCGCCTGTTGGGGTCGAGCTGTTGTTCTGTAGGCCCATAAGATGTGAGGGAGTTCATCAACCCATAGGCCTTTTTCATTTTCTAATTTCTTCCTTATGCCTTGCTTGATTGTTCGGTTTGTGACTTTAGTCTGTCCGTTAGATTGGGGATGTGCTACACTCGCATAATAATTTTTTATTCCCAACTTACTGCAGTATTCTTTAAAAGGAGCACAGTCAAATTGCGTGCCATGGTCAGACACCAGAGCCTTAGGAATTCCGAATCAACAACATATATTTTTCATGACAAAGTCCTGGCACTTTTTTTCGGTCATGGCTGTTAACGGCTCAGCTTCAACCCACTTTGTGAAATAATCCACTGCTACGATGATATACTTGTATTTATGCTTTCCTTCGGGGAAGGGTCCAGCCAGATCGAGTCCCCATTGAGAGAAAGGCCAGGCCACTGTAATGCTGGTGAGGTCTTCAGATGGCCTCCTGTCAATGTTAGCATGCCTCTGACACTTATCACACTTTTTGACAAAGGCCTTGGTGTCTTCCTTCATCGTTGGCCAATAGTATCCTTCAGATAGAGCTCGCCTAACCAGCGCTCTTCCCCCAACATGACTTCCACATATACCTTCATGAATTTCCCTCATTACATAGTCGGCCTCATTCGGGTGAAGGCACCTCAGGTAAGGGAGCAAGTATCCTCTTTTATAGAGGACATCATCAATGACCGCATATTGGGCCGCTCTATATCTCATCTTCTTAGCTTCATTTTTTTCTGACGGGAGTTTTCCTTCTTTTATGTATTCCATGACGGGGTCCATCCAACAGGGGGAGACATCAAGTTCCATAACCTCTTCGGCTATCACTATATTTGGTTCCATCAGTACTTCTACTGGGATGGTCCTTTTGAGATCATAGCTAGGAGCAGAGGCCAGCCTGGCCAAAGAATCAGCATGGGCATTTTCAGCCTGAGGTATTTGGGTGAGGACCCAGCTTTTAAATTGGCCTCCTATCCTTTCACCTGATTGAGATATGCTGCCATCTTTTCATCCCGAGCTTCATATTCCCCTCGGACTTGATTCACAATTAGCTTGGAGTCACTGAAGGCCCTTAGCTGTTGGGCTCCCATGGACTTTGCTAAACGAAGGCCTGCTATAAGGGCCTCGTATTCCGCCTCATTATTGGATGCTTTGAAGTTAAAACGCAAGGCATACTCTACACCCACCAGGTCCGGAAGAGGTTAGAATGAGACCGGCTCCGCTCCCAGTTGAGTTGGAGGTAACCGTCAACATGAAGAGTCCAAACGGGGAGAGCGGGGTCAAAGCCAGGTTGGACGGTCCTCTCTAGAGGGGTCGCCTCTTTCTGCAATGTCGGGCTCTGTGGTTGTGCTTGGTTTTCTGAGACTTCTTCGACATTAGTGAATTCTGCAATGAAGTCTGCAAGTGCTTGACCCTTAACGGCGGTCCTGGGTCTATATTCAATTTCAAACTCGCTTAACTCCACTGCCCATGCCATGAGCCTGCCCGACTTTTCTGGCTTGAACAACACCTGCCTGAGTGGTTGGTCAGTCCGTACTATGATGCTATGAGCTTGGAAATATGGCTTTAGCCTTCTTGCCGAAGTGATTAAAGCACGAGAAAGCATTTCCAAAATGGGGTATCTAGACTCTGCCCCTTGGTACGCTTTGCTCACGTAGTACACGGGTCTTTGCACTCCAGCCTCTTCCCTGATCAGGGCCGAGCTGACCGCTGACTCTGAGACTGCAAGATAGATAAACAAAATTTCTCCTACAAGTGGTCTAGATAGGAGAGAGGGAGAGCCGAGGTAGGCCTTAAGCTGTTGAAAGGCTTCCTCACATTCCATCGTCCATTCGAAAGCTTTTTTAAGAACCTTAAAGAATGGGAGACACTTGTCGGTCGCTTTAGAGACAAATCTGTTTAGTGCGGCCACTCTGCCAGTTAGGCGTTGTACATCTTTAATACCCTTTGGAGAATGCATTTCGAGGAGGGCTCTGATCTTTTCGGAATTGGCTTCTATACCCCTCTGATTTACCATGAATCCCAGAAATTTGCCGGCTGTTACCCCAAAAACACATTTGTTAGGATTAAGCCTCATGTTGTAAAGCTTCAGTGTTGAAAATGTCTTGCCTAGGTCTCTGATATGATCCCTAGCCTTAAGGCTCTTTGTCAACATGTCATTGACATACACCTCCATCGTATCCCCAATTTGCCCTTTGAAAATCCGGTTTACCAAGCGTTGGTAGGTGGCTCCGGCATTCTTTAGTCCGAATGGCATGACATCATAGCAGTAAGTGCCTTTGTCAGTTATGAACGAAGTTTTTTCCCTGTCCGGGCTAAACATGGAAATTTGATTGTATCTTGAGTAGGCATCCATGAAAGTGAGGAGTTCGTGCCCTGCCGTGGCGTCCACCATCTGGTCTATTTTTGGGAGGGGGAAGAAGTCCTTAGGGCATGCTTTATTCAAATCTTTGAAATCAATACACATTCTCCACTGACCATTAGATTTGGGGACCATGACTACATTTGCCAGCCACTCAGGATAATGGACATCACTTATGAACTTTGCTTTGAGGAGCTTGTCCACCTCTTGTTCTACCGCCTTGTTAATTTGAGGAGCAAAATTTCGCCTTTTTTGCTTGACTGGCTTGAAGCTATGATCAACATTCAATCGGTGACACATGACTTTTGGGTCAATGCCTGGCATATCTTCATGGGACCACGCGAACACTTCTTTGTTTGCCCTTAAAAATTTTACCAGCTCCTCCTTTAGTTCAGGGTCCAGGCAGGCCCCTATTTTCACAACCCTGTCTGGACAGCCTTCCTCTAAGGCAACCGAGATAATTTCTTCAGCGGAATCTCCTCTTTTGAGCTTGGACTCATCTCTGGGATCAAGGGTGTCGATGTTCAATGTCTCTTGACTCGCATGGCCAAGAGGCTGTGCACTGAGGTTCTTAGGCACTTGGCCGGCGTCACTTGCATGTACTTGGACGAGATGATTAACCATTATTCGGACAGGGCCTTCATATTGGACGGGCTGGACAGGTTGGCCAAAGTGACAAATTTGCTGAGAAGACTCATTGGGCCATTCTTTCAAGGGGTAGCCACTCGAGAGGTGGTCTTCTCTCTGGTTATGGGTGCATGTGTTGACTTGTCCAGTCCTAAAAGACACGGGAGAGTCTTCCTCCATAGTGCCAAGTGTGAGACACGGTCCTTCAACTTTCTTTTTTCCTCGGTTCCCTGCCAAGGCAGGCAAGGAGTCTTTACCAATCTTAATTGCTGCAAGATTACAACTTCGGGCCACTCCTTGGTCACCTCGAACTTCACCCACTCCTTTCTTTGTTGGAAATTTCATGACTTGATGATACGTGGATGGTACCGCCTTGAGTTGGGCCAAACCACTTCGGCCAAGGATAATGTTGTATGACGAGGGTGCGTTGACGACCACAAAGTCGAGGGTTACTGTAACTTGCCTTGGCCATTCTCCAGTTGTAACTTGGAGTGCAATGATCCCCAGGGGGTAAGACTTTTCTCCCGAAAACCCAATCAGAGGAGATGGGTAGGGCCTGAGTCTTGATATTGGAATTCCTAACTCACTGAAGCAATGCAAAAACATGACATCGGCTGAACTACCGCCATCAACCAATATGCGATGAATAAGGCAATTAGCTATCAGGAGCTCGACCACTAGAGGGTCATCGTGTGGCATTATAACTCCGGATCAAGTCATCATCGGAGAAAGAGATGGTCGGAACTTCTGACTTGGGAGCTTTACAAGGACGTATGTGGTTGATTTCAGGCAAAAGATCGTCTAAAGACTTTCTAACCCGAGCTTCTCGGACATAAGCTTTCCTTGAGGAGTTGGACTCACCTGCTAGGGTAGGCCCTCCCGCTATCATTGCGATTTCTTTGACATGCTGTTTTTTCTGCTCTGGGACGGGCTCTTCGTCATCCTCATCATCCTCTCCATTCACCCTCTTAGGAAAGTCATTTCGGTCTCTTTTTCCCAAACGGTCTTTAACCTGCCCCGGTTGGTCATTCGCACGAGTTTCGCCATTTTTGACATACTGGCCGTAGTACCCTCTTTGGACAAGGTCCTCTATTTCTGCTCGGAGAGCCCGACAAGTATTGGTGGTATGACCATGGTCTTTATGGAATGCACACCATTTACTCCTGTCCCTTGAGTCAGGTGAGGATTTGAGCTTGGGCGGTCTCTTCAGCTTGGGGTCGGACTCATTCTCCTTCAAAATTTGGTAAATTGGTTTGTTGAGAGGGGTAAACTCCGGCCTCTGTTTCCCCTCGTTCCTTCCCTTCTTGAAGTTTTCTCCTCCACCTTTGTTTTTGTGAGAGCTGAGTTCGATTCGGCCCTTGCCGTGTTCGGATGACCCCAGTCTGGCAAACACTGTCTCTTCACCATTGATGTGTTTCTGAGCTTTCCAGAGGAGCTCGTTCATTGTTGTTGGGATGGCCTTAGATAGGGAAAAAATCAGCTTCTCTGACCTCAGCCCTCTTATGAATGCTGCTATGGTGACTTTCTCATCGTAGTCTTCCACTTGCAATTTCTCCTCATTGAACCTGGCCAAGTAACTCTTAACTGATTCTCCTTTTTCTTGAATGACATTGAACAAATGTGTGGAGGCCTTCTTTGGTCTCATACCCCCCACAAAACTAGCAACAAAGCGCTCAGAGAGCTCGGCAAAGTCTTGGATTGTGCCCTTTGGGAGTTGGCTAAACCAGGCATGGGCCGACCCGGTGAGAGTACTAGAGAAAGCTCTGCACATCATCTCATCTGGTGTGGCATAGATTTGGGCCAGAGACTTGTATTTTTCTATGTGTTGGACCGGGTCTGTATTGCCATCATACGAGCTCATCGAAGGAGGTTTAAACTTAGCTGGGGTTGGGAAGACATCTATTCTCGGAACGAATGGAGAGCCAGTGGCTAGAGCTAACCTCATTTTGTAATCCGATGTCTTATTGTTCAGTAGTGCAGTAACTTGTGCCTGAAGGGCTTAGAGTTGGAGGTCAACCTGATGTTGAGGGGGGAGGCCTTGATGGTCTGGCTGTTGGTTTTGAATGGATGTTGACTTGGCCACCCCCACATTGGTGGTGCGTGAAGGAATGGTGGGAGTGTAAGATTCATCTTCGGACTCATCTTCGTCAGATTGCTCGCCCATAACTTCGATCGGTCTGTCCTGTGCGCCATTCGACACTTCTACAAATTGAGGGGGAGGAGCCCGGCCTCCCGCTAATGTGATGCCCTCAGCCATTGGTCTAGGCCAGGCTCTCGTGCCATGGACTCTTGCCTCATTCCGTGCAGGGGTCTTGGGGTCTGTGACTCGGGTCTTTTGAGTCATTTGCATGGCCATATCAGCGACTTGCTTTTGTAAGGCATCTTGGTTTTTGGTGAGTTGGAGGATGACTTGGAGGATCTGGTCTGAAGCACTTGGTTGGGCTGAACTAGTAGGATCTGTTGGAGGTTCCATAATGGACAGGGCGAGGTGGTGTAAATCTGGGTTAAAGGTATTTGAGAGGTGTGAGGGCAGGAATTTGGTTTTTGGTTTTAAGGTTTTCTTAGTTTCCAAACAACACAGCCAGAGTACAATGAAGATTGGAAAATGTTTTATGGGAAAGGATGATTGTTTGGGTGCAAGAATCTGGGCAGGATGATTTTCTCGAGAAACATGATGAGTTTTCCACGAAAATGTCAAGAACTATGTGGATGGGTTTTCTGGGCGAGGTGATTTTCTAGAGAAACGTGACAAGGTTTTTCCAGCAAAAGCAAAAACAGGGTGATTTTCTAGGAAAATAAAAACATTTTCTCGGGAAACATGAAAGGGAACCCAGAAACTTAGAACCCAGAAACTTAGAAAATATGATGGTCTCACCAAAACCTCAAATAGAAGGAACTCGAGTTTGGAAAAGAGCACAAACTTCGTTTCCCACAGACGGCGCCAAACTGATGATGCCTAAAAATGGATGAGCTCCACGCAGGCGTGGATGGAGTGAGTAGGCATCAAAGAACACATAAACATGAACAGTAAAGAGAGATGTGTATGAAATATGCAGAATCGAAATGAGACAAGTATTTATGAGTGGTTTGCCTCGGAGAGAGGACTATGTCCACACGGGGAAATATGGTCTGAGCTATATTATTATGCAAGGATACATGGTCCCATCGTTGGTATTTTCTTATGATTTTTCCTCTCTGCAACTAGTATTCTTAAGGAAGAAGAAGACTTTCTCTCTCTACAGTAATATTTTTTTGAGGTTTTTCTTGGATCCCTTTTTAACGAGGCCGACCCCTCTATTTATATAAAACATAGAGGGGACAGCAGTACAATAGTGAATGGAGGGGATCCCGTACTATAGTGAGTGGCGGTGTGGTCTAGAGAGCATATACTCTCTGAACCAATGAGACGCTTTCTTCGTACAAGGTCGTTATGCCACGTATGAGAGAGGAGACAAGCGCCGGTACGTGCCGACGATTCGTCCTTGGCTGTACGGAAGATACTATTCACCTTTTGCAGTATTGTGTCGCAGTGGGCCGAGGTAGGTTAATTCGCTCTCAGATCAAGCCAAGCTAGTCTTTAGGCCAAGGTGTGATCACTTGGGCCTAGATCATTTTAGGCCAGAGTAGTCACTCGGGCGTGGCTCATTTAGGCCAGAGTGATCACTAAGGCCTGGCTCATTTAAGGCCGGAGTGATTACTTGGGCCTGGCTCACTTAAGGCCGGAGTGATCACTTGGGCCTGGCTCATTTAGGCCGGAGTGATCACTTGGGCCTGGCTCATTTAAGGCCAGAGTGATCACTTGGGCCTGGCTCATTTAGGCCAGAGTGATCACTAGGGCCTGGCTCTTTTAGGCCAAAGTGATTACTTAGGCCTGTCTTATTTAAACCGAAGCGAACTTTTCACATCTTGGAGTCGGACTGTCTGTCTCCGGCCCAACGCTTTATCCTCAATGCCTGTCTTTGCCACATCGGTCATTTTATTAGGCGGGCTCGGTCAATCAATCGCTGCCACCTTAATATACCATCTCGACGTGTCTCGGTGATGAAATAACCCCACATCACATATATATATAAAGATTTTATGTCGATCTCTATTATCAAAGTAAGGAACACTTTTTTCTAAAAGAAAATTAAAAGATTGCGAAAATAGGTTTAGATTTCTCCATTGTCAAAGTAATGAACACTAAAATTAAAAGAAAAATTAATAAACACTAAAATATATCTTTACGCACATCTAAAGAAGCACAAAGTCACAATAATATATAATACGAACTTAATTACTCATATATTAAAATCCTTTTTCCGCAAACTTACACTCCATTATTATATATCGACATTCCCTATGTTTCCTTATGTAACTAATTAGGTCCTCTTCCAAAATGACTACATAGTGCAAGGTGTAATTTGGGTTTCTTGAACCCGAATATAGGCCAATAAGGATTTTTCTATTACACTACTTAAAATATAATTCGTTACATAATTTCTTTTGATATCATCCCCTCAAAAGAATTCTTGCATATGTCCCTAATTTAGAGATGATAAACAAATATGAGGTCTTATTTAACACACACGTACATAAACTTTTGAGACCTATAAAATATCTATATATAATTGACAATTGGATCAATTATTATTCAAGTGAGGAGGTGCCCACATGTAATCAATCATATTCGATCCAACCATAAAAGTGCGTCCCACCTTCGTCTCCATTAATATTATCAAGTAAATTCGAACATTGCATGGAGAAATCAAAAATTATCAAGATCTCCCAATCAAATGAAGAAACAGTACTTGGTGAGCCAAGTGATGAAGAAAGTCAAAACCTTCAACGAACTCTTTATCAAGTGAAAAGCTTTGATGGCATAAAATTAGCCTTTTATGAGGGTTTACGGGTTATTCCAAGTGAAATGAAGACCATACTCTCCTTTCAAACCCATTTCAAAGCCCACGACACTGATGTTATAGTATCATCCTCACTAAAATCAGGTACCAATTAGTTAAAGGCACTCATTTTTAGCATTATTAATCGCACCAAATACTCTCTCTGTGAGAGTCGCTTGCTCACTGCCAACCTACATAAGCTTGTTTCTAATTTTTCTTGAGGGTAAAAGAAAGATTTGTTATTAACTTAATAATAATGATATAAGATAGTCCTATTTATAGGATTATGTAAACAATGAAATACATAATGAAAAAAGGAAACCTACTAATATAAGGAATACTAAATAATATATTATAACACTCCTCCTCAAGTTGGCTAGTAGATATCGAACATGCCCAACTTGCTGATTAATTGGAAAAGATTTTGTTGGAAATAGCATTAGTAAGTACATCAGCTAATTGATCTTCTGAGCGTATATGAGGCACTGCAATTATGTTTTCCTCTATTTTTTCTTTAATGAAGAATCTATCTACATCCACATGTTTTGTTCTATCATGTTGAACTGGATTTTGAGAAATATCGCACGCTGCCTTATTATCACAATGTAACATCATAGGTTCTCTTGGCGGATAACCTATATCAGTCAATAGAAACTTTAGCCACAGTAATTCTTGGACTCCCACTGCCATTCCGCGATATTCCGCTTCAGCACTTTTAGTGCGAAATGGGCCTTCTGAAGCTAATAGTATGCTACCACCACCACCAGACATGCCCCCTTGTTAATTTTCTCTATTGACTTTAGAATTTAATAATTAATAGTACTTTGATAATTAAAATTATTTTTGGACTGAGCTTTTCGATATACACATGTATGGGTTGAAATATGTAGGTATCAGGCCCGCCCTAATTAAAAGGATATTATAAGAAAAAGAATTGAAAGTCAGTTCATTTCAAGAAATAAATTGATGGGCTTTTAATTTATCAATAAATTGATGAATTTTTAAAAGTGGGTGTACAGAAAAATTGATATATATGTTTGTATACACTTTAATTTGTGACCCCTGCTAGAACTCTAAAAAAACCCTCTAAAAGCACCTTTTGAGTCTAGAACTCACCCAAAAAAATATTAAAAACTGCTCCGGGAAGTTTGTAACACAACAGACCTATTTTCAGAAGGATTTGTCGTGCGACAAATCCATTTTTTTATGCTTTTGTCGTGCGACAAACCATATTGTCGCACAACAAACCTTCAGATGTCGCACGACAAACCCCTCTGACCCAAACTATCTACTCCCTGGCACATCAGTCTGTCAAGGGACATCACTTCAGCCGTTTGTCGCTCGACATTGGTTCAAATGTCGCTCAACATTTCTGCTTTTGTGGGAAATGTCACACCACAAACTTTCCCAAGCAGTATAAATAGGCCAACACCGCAAGGGTTTGAGGAATGGGAACCCCAAGAAAAAGGACTATTATCTCTCCAAAAAATCTGATTTTCTAAAAAGTTCAACTTATCAAGTTTTCGGGGAATCTTTGAGTTTTCGATACTCGACGTCTCGAATTTCAAAGTCGAATTCTCGACTGTATAAGAAAAGTCTATATTTGCGAGATTATCTTCAGTCGTATTATATTTTTTCTCTTTCATTCTTATATATATCGTCGAGAAAGTAATTAAAGTCTCTTATAGTAATCAAATAATATATCTGCATACTTGTTTTTATTGTACTTTATTTAGTAATTATAGATTTGTTTAATTCTTAATTAAGTTTATGATACATACTTGCTTAATTTTTCGGAAGTACTATAAATGAGTAGGGAGTTGGCTTGCTTGGGCCATTATAAACTAAAAGCATTTACTTTCACCCTCTTCATTTTAATTAAGTTTATTATTTATAGACTCTTTATATCTGTTGTTATGTCCACTTTCTAGCTGGATAAACTTATTGTTAAGTTATCGATGTTTTATTATTTTCAAAACAACTTGATAAAACCCTAATAAAATCATTTGTAAAACCAGAAGAATTAATGCCATTATCATCCGGATAAAACCAAATTTTCAAAATTCGGACTGATAAAGTTTACTTAGAAATTAAACTCTGATATATTATGTCTTCCATGTAAACTGTAATGTATCTGACACAATCGCCTCAAAAGTTAAATTCTATATCAAATCAATTCTGATAAATATTCGATCTTTTCTAAATTGACCAAACTAGATAATTAATATTGTTATCTGATAAAACAATACCGAATCATTCTCATTTAAAAAAAAAGATACACATTTGTCACTAATAATCAGACTTTGACAAAACAAAAATATCGAATCAGGGAATACAAGATTTTCACCCCTTTCCCTGTTTTTCCCAAAATTAGGTTTTTACAAGATATTTTCAGAAAGTTGAACAATATAAGTAAAAGTATCAAAGTTTTCCAACATAGAATAAGCATATAAGACTTCTAGATACCAAAAGGGTAGAATGGGTGATTAACACCTTCTCAATTCGTAATATAGTTCCTGAACCCTATATAATCCTGGTTTTATAGACAAATGTGTAAAGAAAAGGCTTATATGTAGCCTTTTTCCCTTACACAACTCTTTTGTCCGTTTTCTCATAAAACGTATTGGCGATTCTGAATGAACCCTCTTGCATCTAGAATATGATAGAGGGACTCACGATATGAATCATCACTATATAGAAGCAAATGGAACAACGAAATCCTTTTTGATGTTTTAGATCCTTATACTAGAGGTTGATACCTGAGATTCGCATTTGCAGATTCTCACAGTGGCGACTCTGCTGGGGACTAAGAGAACTAGGCTCTTATATGTGGACTATGTCTTTTTCTTTGATTATATGTATGCCTTTACTACTCTTCTACTCATATCTATTTATTATTAATTACTTGTAAAGAAATATTTTTTGAAAATAAAAAATGAGAATTTCAAAAAGCATACGCTGAAAGATAAAATATTTGTAAATTAAACCTTTCAAAATTTTCACATACATCACTATTCATGCATGTTATACGAGTGTCATTTCACCCCAAACTCTCGGAAGTACTATAAGTGAATAAGGAGTTGGCTTGCTTGAGCTAACATAAACTGAAAGCATTTACTTCCACTCTCCTTGGCCAAGTACGCCCCCGAGATATATTGAGTAACGAGAACACTCACGTACCCAGGAAGTATATCAAAAGGCTCTCGCACGTATCCGACCTTGGGGTATATCGCGAGGCCTTGCCAAATAGGAGGGAGCCTAAAGCCTTAACCATGTGTTCACCTGTGTTGCATATAAGATTGAGTCCAAGTAAAACACATGTCAAAAGTCAGCCCTGGGGGATATACCATCCCACGGCTTATTTTATTCGCCATTTTTTATAAAAACCAAGGCCTGTCTCGTGGTCATTTTCAAGTACTTCTTTTGGCAAAAAAAGAGTCACTCTGAAGTCTACTTCATACTCAACTCGTAGCTTCTCTAAAGACCTCAATATGGAAGGTTGGGCCAGACAAAATCATACAGGAAGATTAGTGAGACCAAGCACGCCAGTTATATTGAACACTTTAAAAATCCAAGATGAGGAACAAAGCCTAGCCGAGGCTGAAAGAGCCCAGCCTACGATGGAAGAGATGCATCATTTAGTTTTGTAGTTAGTAAGAGTTTGGCAGGTACCACTACGGAGCAGCAGAACACCCAAGTTTATTTAGAAGAGATGTTCAGCCGAACGGACTATACCGCCAGAGTTTGAACCTCTACTTCCGAATCGAGATCAAGGGCAGACTTCGTGTCATCAAGTGCCAAATCCCCACCACAGTCAAAAAGTACCACCAGTCATCCCCAGAAACACTATCCAACCAATAGGCTTTAATCCCCTGACACCCAACCAAACCAATAACCAAGTCGAATGGACCCCAGATTCTGGATCCACTTACCAGCAATAAGAACCACCAATTGTATGGCCCCAACCCCAAGGCCAACCAAGCTTCGAAGCTCAGTACCAACAGTGGCCACAGATCCCTTTAAGGCATGCCCTAGTTACAGCCCTACTTAACGAATTTTTAGATATAAACATCCTCCAAGCAACCTATGCAGAATCAGTAATAGCTCGAGAGCAGTCCGAAGAATTTCCAAAAGAAAGTGAAGAACTAAAAAAGTTGAAAAAGCAAATGAAAATCCTACAAAAAGGAATCTCTCAGATGAAAGGGGCCGATGGGATCACATATATGAATGCCTTCTCCCTCTACCTCGAGGTAAGAATGCCTCAATGGTTTAAACTTCTCCTAATCACCAAATTTACCATCACTACTCCTCCAAAAACACATTTCCAATCTTACATACAATCCATGCAAGTATCTGGTTGCAGGGAACCTGAATTGGCCCAAGCTTTTCACCTGACTCTCACGGGAGTTGCGCGGAAATGATTCTTTGATTTAGAGTTGCATCAAACGAAGACATGGGGGGATATTGTTAAAGAGTTTATGAGCAAGCATGGGTCGAACAAAGACTTAAAAATCACCCGAAAACACCTAGAGATGACAAAACAAGGAGAAAAAGAAAGTTTCAGCGACTTTGTCACTAATTAGAGAAAAATGGCTTCCCAGATGTCAAAACGACCCGATGACGAATAGCAGTTAGAGATTATACAGAAGAATTTTATCCTGGCAATTATGAATTGCATGGAAAAACACGTCTTCCCACACTTTTGAGCTTTATTAAGCATGGGTTCGCAAGTAGATAACGAATTGGTCAGAAAAGCAGAGACAGAAACCAAAAAAGCAGCATACTCCGAAAAAATTATGGCTACTCCAGCCGTAAATCAATTGAGCACCTACCAATACCAACAAAACCCTTTCTAACCACAACACACGCCATCAATGAATTGACATGTACAAACAGAATCATCAAATACCAAGGCAAAGAAAAAGAGGAATTTATGTACCCTCCCCACCACTTTAACCAAAAGCTTGGAGTTACTCAGAAACGCCTGGCTTATCACCCCACTAAATCCTTTCCCCCCACCAAACACTATTCTGAGTACCTGGAAGATAAACGAAAATTATTTCTACCATCAACCTGCTGGCCAAGATATCGACTGTTGTTTGGCTCTTAGGCACTGCATCTAAGATTTGATAGAAGCCAGAACCATACCTACACTTGGTGGGCCCAATGTCACTCATAACCCACTCCCCAACCATGCTCTAATAGTCACAATCAATATGTTGACTACAAATGAAGAAGGGTTTGATCATATGTGTCTCATTCAAAATGATCTAACCTATCCTAGAGCCGAGATAGAATCTGGTGTCACCAACCAAGTTGAAGCCGTCTATATGAAAGGAAAAAATTTGAAAAAAAATTCGATGACCAAATCCCCGAGTATAACCCGAGTGGTACCAGGCCTTAATCTGATCACTGATCAGTGGATGGCAAAGATGAACTTCATACCCGGACATAGCCGCGGAAAAACAAACTAGGGAATGCCGCAACCACTCATTCTTATAACTAATCTTGAAAAATTAGGGTTATGATGGTCCCAAAGCAAGGCAAAATAGCCATGAAAATCCCGAGGCCTGAAGAATTCGAACAAACATGAAACAATATGTATAGCAGAGACCTCCCCCACTACCTTCAGTTCGTCCGTAAGAACAGATCAATCGGCCAACCCAGATTCAGCTGCTTCATGGGTCCAACAAATCACCCGGTCAGGGAGGGTTTATCAGCCACCGCCCAGAGAAAATAGAGAAACAGATTCCCCCTAAGGATATAGGGGATGATTGAGTCTTGGAACAATTAAATAAGACTCAAGCTCATATTACCATTTGGGGACTCTTGGTTTCCTCTAAACCCTATCGAGTTGCTTTCATCAAAATGTTAAATAAGGCAGTTATATCTCCCGACTCCATTCCCGAACAAATACCGAGATGATCAGATCACTTTCTATACAAAGGAGCTTGTCCTTTTCTAATGAGGACTTGTCACCCTGGGAAAAAGCACATTATG
The DNA here is from genome assembly GCA_021464415.1 of Lonicera japonica. Taxonomy (NCBI): domain Eukaryota; kingdom Viridiplantae; phylum Streptophyta; class Magnoliopsida; order Dipsacales; family Caprifoliaceae; genus Lonicera; species Lonicera japonica. Next base: position 39,294,618 of record CM038469.1, on the reverse strand, counting down.
GCACTGCATATTAGGGTCCGAACCCGGGGAAAAATCGTTCCCCAAGTGCTCATTGATAATGGATCCACCATAAACGTTGTGAACACCCTAATTCATAACTCTCGTGTGAATCTGGTTTTTATACAAAACGAGCATTTTGCATCAAGTCTTGAGTCATCATGCATATAGAAAACTATTAGAAAATACCCCAATTTTGAATCCGTTGAGATTCTGCCATGACCAATGTTGCCACTTCACTTTTTAGGACGGGATCGACCTATTAGAAAAATTGAGATTTTTAAAAACCAGCCGCACGCCCCCAACAGCACGCCCCACGATTGGCATTTTTTCGAAACCCCTTTTCCACAATGGGTTTCACGTATTTTCCACAATAGAAATTTTTTGAATTCCTTAAGATAAGAATTCTTTGCATTCCCCATGATAGGAATTTTTTTTTGAAATAACACTTTCCACGTATTTCCCACGATGGGAATTTTTTAAATTCCTCAAGATATGAATTCTTCGCATTATCCACGATGAAAATTTTTTCCGAAACAATTTTCCCCACGATGGAAAAATAATCTTTTTTACGTATTCCCCACGATGGAAATTTCCCGAATTCTTCATGAAAGGAATTCTTCGCATTCCCCACGATAGGAATTACTCTTTCCATACATTCCCCATGATGGGAATCTTTTTTCACATTCCCCAAGATGGGAATTTTCATTCTTTACACAAATCCCCACGAAGGGAATTATTCATAATACAAAAAAACGAGAATCATTTTCACTCCTTCCCAAAAATGGGAAATATTCTCTAAAACACATTTCTCACAATAATCATTGGGATTTTATAGAATATCGAAACTCCCCACATGAATAGTCGAAAATCCTATCAAGAGAGATACGCCGAGGGTAGAAAGGCGCCTCTGAGGGTAGACAAAAGAAAAGATCGATGTATCGTGTAACCTAGCCGAGAGAAAGGATGGTCGTGGATTACATCACCTACGGCATAATGAAATTCCCATGCCATGAGAGTATGTTTTGATTCAAGTATCAATAAGCTAAAATTCACGCAAGAGTCATGAATTGTTGTCTTCTTATCGTCCCAAAATTCCTACAAGTAAGAATCCTGGGACTAAAGGGTCTGCGAACACCCCAATTTAGGACTCCCATGTGAATATGATTTTCGTACAAAATGAGCATTCTGCATCAAGTCTTAAGTCATCATCCATATAGAAGACTATTAGAAAGGAACAAATTTTGAATCCGTTGGGAGTCTTCCATAACTAATGTTGTCACTTCGTTTACTAGGACGGGGATCGACCTGTTAGAAAAATTACGATTTTCAAGAGCCAGCCGCACGCCCCCAACCGCATGGCTACCTCCCAACCGTACGATTAGGCCCTAGCCGTACGCCCCACGATGGGCAATTTTTTGAAACCCTTTTTCCCACGATGAAAAATAACACTTTTTACGTATTCCCCATGATGAGAATTTTTTAAATTCCTCAAGATAGGAATTAGGAATTCTTCGCATTCCTCACGATGAAATTTTTTGTTGAAACCACTTTTCTTACAATGGGAAATAACACTTTCCACGTATTTCCCACGATGGGAATTTTTCGAATTTCTCAAGATAGGAATTATTCGCATTCTCTACGATGGGAATTTTTTTTGAAACAACTTTCCCCATGATGGAAAATAACCTTTTCCATGTATTCCCTACAATAGGAATTCCCCGAATTCCTCATAAAAGAAATTCTTCGCATTCCTCAGGATGGGAATTTTTTCGAAATCACATTCCCCACGATGGGAATTACCCTTTCCATACATTCCCCACAATGGGAATCTTTTTTCACATTCCCCAAGATGGGAATTTTCATTCCTTACACAAATCCCTATGAAAGGAATTATTCATATCACAAAAAAACGAGAATCATTTTCACTCCTTCCCAAAAATAGGAAATCTTCTCTAAAACACATTTCTCACAATAATCATTGGGATTTTATAGAATATCAAATCTCCCTAAATAAATAGCCAAAAATCCTATCAAGAGAGATACGCTAAGGGTAAAAAGGCGCCTCTGGGGGTAGACGAAAGGAAAGATCAATTTATCGTGTATCCTAGCCGAGAGAAGGGACGGTCGGGGATTGCATTGCCTAAGGCACAATGAAATTCTCATGCTAGATCAATGTGCGTCTCCTAAAATGAACCTTAGGCACTGTACATAGATCAATATGCATCTCATAAAATGAACCTTAGGCGACGTACATAGGTTAATGTACGTCGTCTAAGTTGAACTCTTAGGAGTCATACATTGATCTATGTACGTCTCCTAAGATGGACTTTTAAGAGACGTACATTGACCAATGTACGTCGCTTAAAGGTATCACTTAGGAGACGCAAAGTTTGTTCTTCATGTTTTGATCATATCTTGTATGTTCGGTATTTATCTTTTGATTAATATGATAAATTTACTCTTAATTAGTATGCTCTGTGTCTGCCACACTAGATTGATTGTCTTGATTAGTATGCTCTATGACTGCCACTTATGTGGATCTCTCATATCAGAAAACTAGACATCAATCCCGTGGATCTCTCACAACAAAAAATCTGAAGTAAATTTATGCAGAACACGAAGATAAATCTTCAGAAGTTTCATTTTAATTCTGTGCTTCTAGTATGGACCTTGAGCATGTGTGGACCTTTGAAGGCCAAGTGCCGTGTGTGAGTCCTTTAGCTCGGTGATCTAGAAGGCTTGAGTTAAAATAAAATTCTTCTGCAGGGTGCCATTCTCAGTGATTATTTAAAGGATCAGTGTGTGTTTGAAGAATTAATTTTGACAATCTGAAATTTCTTTGGAACAGAAGTCTATCTCTCACAAATCTATGTCTCACTTTCTTAAGCCTCCTACTTCTCGTTCTCAAATCCTTAAGTCTAATTCTATGTTTTCTTCTTTTAGTCTTTTAGATAATGATAAAATTTCCTCGTTACAAGAAATCGCTTATCTTCCTGAAAACCAAAAAATCCAAGAGACAGATCTTCCAATGATGAATCCCTATCATGTATTTGGCAAACCCTCTTCTCAAAAATTCACCACTTCCATCAGAAGTTTGTTAGGATCCAAATCCTCCAAACTACCTATATGAGAGTTTGTTAAGTCATCCACTTTTACAGATATCACTGTTCCCTCTGGACAAAAGGAACACATGTTCCCTTTGTACATCCCTAAAGACTTCCCCAGAGTTGTTTTACAATAGGGATACACTCATCTCCATTTTGGAGCTGTCCGTATTGCTGTTACGTTCCATGGTCAACAAGGTCTCCCAGTCACTGCTATGGTTGCCTTAGTTGATTCTCGTTTCCCTGATTATCAACAAGCATGCCTTGGCACTGCTCAAGTCACTTTAAATGCTGGTTCAGTGTTTATCACAATTATCCCTAATTTCAATATGCGTTTGACGGAACCTTTCCTTTTAGATGCTCTTAAGTTGCAGATACAAGTTACCGGTGCTTCAATGGTAGAAGGCACAGCTGCCACTACAGTCCATCATCAAATGATTTATCGATTGCAAGATCATGCATTTGATCTTTCTATTCCTAATTCATTTGAATCTGAAGCTTTGTTTTTGGATGTAACCTCCAATAGTGCGCCTCATGTAACTTCTATCCCAAGACAGCTTTCTCGAGAAGAATTGATTAAGTTACTCCCAGACAAATGGATCACTATCTATGAACAACTTCATGCTCAAGAGAATCCAAGTTATCTTTCTTCTACAGGTGTTGAATATCTTCGCAAGCCTGACAAGACTGTTGAAGTCAAATTTAACAGATCCAGTACTGTTCCCAGGAACCCAAGTCCTTTTGTCACACCCATAATGGCTTTTGAAGAAGTTCCTCAGTCACCTGATGATCCTGTACTGCAGCAACCACCTATTCCTATTCTCTGATTCGACAAAGATGGTACTCCATGTTATGAAGGCAAAAGTTCTACTGGTCATATTTGGTATGATGTCTGTTCATGTGCTGATTGTGTAAAGCGTGAATATGATGATGAGGAAGATGATCGTCCCTCTCGCAGAAAGAAAAAATCTTCTCAAGAGCAACTTCGCCAATGTTATGAAAATAATGACCCTTCTGTAGGTTTGCTTGGAGAACCCTCAGGCAAGTTTAACTACTATGTGATATAAATGGTAGTTCACTTGTACAGTCTTCCCCTGAAATTTCCACATGTTCACCAGCCACATCTCCCCATCAGCCATCTCATATATTACCACCATATTACCAAAAGGCCCTTAAAGCTCTTGCTAAAGAAAACCTTTCTCCCTTGTCACCACCACAAAGCCAGTCTCCAAATATTTCCCCAAAACCATCACCAGAGCCAATCCTAGTCTATATGTTTGAAAAAGTAGGTTCAAACTATGATTCCCAATTTCCACCTTTGGATGAGTTTGAAAATATCCACCAAAATACCCGCCATCAGTGAAAAATCAGAAATCCAACTACTGTCACTCCCACAGGTGAAACCCATCAGGTAAATGCTGCAGAAGCTGCTTTGAATTGGCAAGCAGAAAATGCTATTGCTTAAAACCGTATTCTTCATAAGATTGCTGCTTCTCAGACTCGCTTAGAATCCAGAATGGTTTCTTTTGATACAATGGATGCTGTAATTACTAATTTGAAGAATCGAATCCAAGTTCTACATGAGCAATTGCTATACATCGCAACTTCTGTCCATGATATTGCTCAATCCTCAGAGTTGTTTCGCCAAAAGCAACAAGAAAAGAAGTCACTGGAGAATCAATTAGCTTCTCTCCAGAAGTCTATGCCCCCCATGACTACAGACGCTACATCTGTCCTATGTGACATAACTCTTTGGAAAAAGCCTGATCCGCCTATGTTGTTGAATTCCTGGACTTATGCCCAGAATTACAACCAGACCACTGTTATCACTCCCACGTACACTTTTGAGCCTCCTTTACTCACAGATATAAGCTCATGTGATGTTTGGCCAGCAGATCCTACTCCCAGAAGAGTTTTACCCCAAACCCTTCATCGATGGCCAACTCCTGCCACTAAAAGTCTTAGCACTTTCGAAGTCCTCCCCAAAATAAACAAAAAAGCCCCTTTGTTTATTCCAAGCCTAAACCTCACCAAATCTCAGATAAACCACCTGGTCCCTTGCGTATCAGCCAACCACCTTCGCCACCTTCGCCCTATATATCTTCCCAATCTCCCTATTATACCCAACATACCATTGTTGCCTCTACAAAACCTCCCTCTGAAAGTTATTTCTTTCAAGTCCCAGAAAATGAACCTTCAAACCACATATCCTCTTTCCTCAAAAACCTCGCCTTGGATGAAAACCCAGTTCAAATTAGTGATGATCCTTTTGCTGTTCCTACAGATGATGAGTATGTGCTGCTTTTGAAAATATCTACTCCGCTCAGGCTGTTCCGCCTAACCAGTCACAACAGACCGGTACCTCTCAACAACAGCAGACTCCTCCAAATCAACAGCAAGGCCAAGCCTCAGATCAAGAAACCTTTGAAGATCCAATGGTTGAAGATCCTGTCAATGATGTTGAAGAAGTTTCAGTCAAGGATGTTGTGCGTATTCCTCATCTAAATCATGAACATCATCAAGTTTTCACCTTTGAAAACACTCCTCCGGATAAATGGCATGAATTAATGATCTCTTGGAATGCATGGCTTCATTCAGACAGACAGTTTTATAAGCTTCCAATAGTTCTTCTTCGATTTATCACAAGAATGGAAGGTAGACTCTAAGCCTAGTACGAAAGTCTTGGTGAATATTGTCAGATCCAACTTCAGAGAAGTCCATCTATCGATGCTTTTATTGCCATTATATACCCCCAATTCTTAGGTCATGTTGGTAGAGCTGCAGATATTGCTCGTGAAGAATTTGTGCAAATGAAATGTTGCTCTTTGAAAAATAAAGATCTGTAAAAGCATTACAACCGTATGTCTTAAAGATACTTCCAGATCGGTGGTATTGACGATGACAACATCCGCTAAATCTTCCTGAATTCTTTCCCATAAACTTTGGTCACTAAAGTCAACAAATTAATGAAACTCTAGAAGCTTAAAATTAATGATGTCACAATTGCTCAGATTTATGATTTTGTCAATGATTCTATTGACAGTTTGTGCAATCAGAAGAAGTTTTTCTATGATATTGAAAAGGCATGAAGAATGTTGAAAGAATCATGTAACAAGGATAAATTCCAGATCAAGTGTAAGCATAGCTCCACTTCTTGTGACTGCAAGACAAAGAAGAAACAACATTTCAGGCGTAGTTCTTTTCCTAAAAAGAAGAGCTCTTTTCCTCAATCATTACACAAGACCAAGAGGTTTTCTAAGCCTTTCCAAAAGAAGCGCAAGTGGAAATATGTTAAGCGAAAGCCCCTCAGAGGAAAAAAGACTGATACTTGCTTTATTTGTCACAAGCCAGGTCACTTTGCAAAAAATTGCCCGAATGCTTCAAAGAAAACTCAGTTTATGGGTTGTCTTCAAAAGATTGATCCAAGTATTGATGAATCAAATCTTGAATCAGTTTTATCCCTTGAACATGGAGCAACAGCTCAAACAATCATGTCCGTGTCCTATACAGACTCAGAAGACGAAAATGAAATTTCTGCTGATGATGACACAGATGAAAATGAAGAAGCTCCCTTGCTTCTTTATAGTTTTGAGCAGATCAATGCAATTGAACCCACAATTCCTTCTCCCAATGCCAAAGTCAAGCTGATCATTGAACCTTATGGCAATCCAATCCATTTACTCACCTATTTCGACACAGGTGCACAAATAACATTGTTGAAGACCCATTTACTCCCTCCAAGTCATTGGACCCCATGTTCTGTCCTCTTCAGAGCTACCAATGGTAATATTTTTACTGTCAAAAAATGCAGTAAAATGATTACTTTCCAGTTTTTCCCCAGCTTTTCAATTAAACACCAAGTATTTGGTACTGAAGTTATAGATCGTGCCTTGTTCCTTGGTTTTGATGTCATCGGACAATTAAATGAGATCCGTTGGTCCTTTGAAGGCTTACGATTCAAAAAGTACTTTCTTCCTTGGACGCCAACTCAGCAGGTTTTCTCTGTCAATCCTGTTTTGCTTCCCGATCCTGTTAATGAAGAATATTTAGCTGCCCAGATATCTTCGTTATCACCTGCACTTGCTAATTTGAAGAAAAAGTTAATTAATCATTCTTGTGCTGAATCTCACACAGAATTTCTATCCAAATGCATTGCTCCTTTGTGGAAGAACCTGCAATTCTTCATTTCGCTTCCTTTTAAGAAAAATGAGGATGCCAATTATACTCGTGCCACTCATTCTGGCATGAACCCTGAGCATTTGGCCTTAGCACTCAAGGAAATTCGTACACTTCAACAACAAGGCTTGATAGAAGAAACTTCCTCTCCCTAGGCATGTGAAGCATTTTATGTCAACAAAAGATCTGAACAAGTCAGAGGAAAACTCATATTGGTAATCAATTACCAACCTCTCAACCATTTTCTGGCCAGTGATAAGTTCCCTTTGCCGCAAAAACACTCCCTATTTGGTCAACTCTCTAATGCAAAGATTTTTTCCAAGTTTAACCTCAAAGCTGGTTTTTGGCAAATCGGTATCAAACCTGAAGATAGAGAGAAAACAGCATTTTGCATTCCTGATCACCATTTCCAATGGACAGTAATGCCCTTTGGTCTCAAAAATGCCCCAGCTGTTTTCCAAAAAGCCATAGTCAGAATTTTTGAACCTTTGTTGCCACATGTGTTGATCTATATTGATGATATCCTTCTTTTCTCCAAAGATAAAGAGTCTCACATACAGTTACTTCAGCAATTCACCAAACTCGTTTCTAATTATGGTGTCATATTATCGGAGAAAAATATGGTTATTGGCGTGAATGATATTGAATTTCTTGGAATGCGAATTTTTGATGGAAAATTCCAATTACAGCCCCATATCTCCAGAGATCTTTTGAAAGTCCCTGATCGATTGACCTCTGTGCTCCAGGTCCAACAATTCCTTGGACCAGTAAACTATATGGCAAATTTCATTCCGAAAGTTGCTCGGTTTACTTCCCCTCTGTCTGCTTTACTCAAGAAAAACCCACCTCCGTGGTCTACTACCCAGACTCAATGTGTTCAGAACCTCAAAAAATTAACTCAGAGTCTCCCTCCTTTACAGATCCCTTATGGTGGAAAACGCATTTTTCAGACAGATGCAAGTAATGAATTTTGGGCTGCAATACTCCTTGAAGAAATTGATAAAAAAAGAAATGTTTGTGGATACAAAAGTAGAAAATTCAAGACATGAAACTCCATTACCACTCTACGTACAAAGAAATTTTAGCAGTCAAACGTGGTATTGAGAAGTTCCAGTTTCATCTTATTGGTCATCATTTTCTTATTGAAATGGATATGAAAGCTTTTCCTAGAATGATCAATTTCAACAAAAAAATGATCCCAAATTCCCAATTACTCAAATGGTGTCAATGGTTTGCTCAATGGTCATTTAATGTTGTGCATATCAAAGGAAAAAATAATGTCATAGCTGATTTCTTTTCTAGACATCCTCAACCTCCATGCCACATCGCTGGTATAATCCCTCATGTCTCTCCCCTTGGCCTATATAAACCAATCCAAAATATCCTTCAAACCATTCTTTCCATGTACCCCCTCACTTACCTTGGTGTCACTGACGTCTTTCCTACCCATCCAAGAAGGTACGCCCCAAATAGAATAAATTCCAACCAAGCCTCTTCCTCCACCACAGTTCTCGTCATTTCGTCAGACCCTCATCCTTTCAACGGTAAGCCTATCCTTGAAATCTGTTCCATTCTCCCTATTGACGTCAATGAGAAAATTGGTAATCACACAATTGCTCAGCGAAACAAACATATGATATATGAATATCTCGCTCTTACCATTCAAAAATATGGTATTGTGTTTCGTGGTCTAAAAATGCAACCTGATTACCCATATTGATATCTCCTCCACATACATAGACCCTCTCGTGTTCCCAAATAGACCTTAGTATTACTATGGTATCTCACCACAGTATATACTATCCCCTTCATTTTTTATGCCCCAGTCCTCTTAGCCTACCTCAGAATGGCAGAATCTAATACCATCTGTTGGAGGTAAATCCACAATTGCGCTCCTCTCCATGGTGAATCCGAAGGGTATATTTGGTGTGTAGGTTATCTAATGCCATGGCGCTCTAATGGTCGTTGGGTACAAGGAAATAAAGTTGCGCCTTCGCTAACAGCTATAGCTTTTGGCGCAGTGGTAAGCGCTTGATCATCACAATTGGTATCAGAGCAGGTCACGGGTTCGATACCTGGGGCGCGTCATTGTAGGGGGGATTGTTGGAGGTAAATCCATAATTGCGCTCCTCTTCATGGTGAATCCAGAGGGTATATCCGGTGTGCAGGTTATCTAATGCCATGGCGCTCTAATGGTCGATGGGTACGAGGAAATAAAGTTGCGCCTTCGCTAACAGCTATAGCTTTTGGTGCAGTGGTAAGTGCTTGATCCTCACACCATCTACCACAGTGAAAGCTATGATATTGGTCACCCCGGATCCAAAAATCTCCTCAAGTTCTTACTTTGGTTCAAACATCTTGATAAATGGAAAACTGAGCTCTACACCCATCACCATCGCTATGTCTTGATTACTTTCCATGGACCTCAACGTCGTACTGCATGTCTTCCAGATCCAAATCCCCCTACCGCAATCATTCAGCAGTGGTATTCGTACAATCTTGCAGAAGTTTCCCGAGAACCATATAATTTAGATTATATCTATTTTCTAAATTATATCTGTTATATGAATAATGTTGATGTCAACCAGATCCCTGAACATATCAAATATGGTCGAGATCCTTGGTATAATATTGATGATTGTGTTAGCAATGAACTTGTTAACTATTTGTTCAACTATGCCGAAGATCATTTTTGGCACACTGGTTCTCAGAGTTCCGACACTGATATGTTCATTGGTCAAGATAGTAGTGACGATGATCCTGTTCACAATGATCATTATGACAACCACTAGAATCCTGACTCCGGCAACGAAACAGATTGAACAGCTGAGTCATCCCGAATGATATTTTTTTGTCGGCAGATAGCTCTATCCTAGTTAACTCAAAGATTCCACCAGCTATGTGATGTGTGAACACCTCATTTTGCGACCCCCGCAAGAATCTTAATTTTTAAAGAAATGAACACACATGCATGCACGAGCATTATTAGATGCACACATACTATGTATATGTGATACAGGTCAAAGAAGAAAGCCGAAAGGACCCCAGATGAGGAGTTATAGAATTATCGAAAATTGTCGGAATCGAAAACCGTCGAAACTCCTGAAAACTTGTGAAAGGAGAGTTACGCATTTTGGATCATCCTCAAAATTTGAGAGTTATTATACATTATCATGAGGAGTAGCATACTCGAAAATCAGCTCAATCCGACAGTCGGATCTCCGGAAATTCAGAAAATCATGAGTTTATTTCGGGTGATCAAATGGAGGTCTTTTCGAAGTTAAAATGGTTTGAAGTTTGGTAAGTAGATAGGACTTATTGTGGGGAAGAACATATTCAAAATTCAGCTTTGTCGGACATGGGACCCTCAAGAAACAATTTGTCTATCGTGCAATTCTAGTTAAAATGTCCTTCGTAGCAAATTAAAATAAATAGTGGCCTTCCCGAATTGTGATTGACCTCAAATTTGGACACAAGTTAGAAAACATTTGGAGGGAAAACATATCAAAAACTCAGCATAATCCAACGGTTGAAAGTTCAGTTGTCGAGATTGTTGTACGCAAGTACGTTTCATACGCGGGAACAAACTCTTTGTACCAAGCCAAAGAGACCGAGTCCTTCCCGAACTCCGATCGTCTCCAAATTTTTACATAGTATATAAGACTTATATTGGAAATACATATCTAAAATTCAGCATGATCCAATGGTTAGAACCCGACTTGTCGTTCAAACAAGGGACCTTGTCTACAACAAGTACCTTTCCTACGCGGACACAAACGTTTCGTACCAATCAGAACGAAAGGGAACCTTCCCGAAATCTGATCGACCTGAAATTTTTACACAATCTAAAAGAGTTCTATTACCAACACATATCTAAAAATCAGGATGATCCAACGGTGGGAAAGTTTTGCGATAATTTCCAAGAGTCCTAGTTGCAGTCTCTTTTCTTGCTCTCCAAGTATTTTGACAACTATAAATAGACCCCCCCCCCTCCATTCATTATTTTCATCAACAATCAAGGGGATTTCGTGGTACACACCAAGAGATCCTTATTCTCTCCCTCCAAGGAGGCTCAGGTATAATTTTCTCTCTTCTTTTATTTATTCGTCAGTCTTATAATCCATACTCTTGTTTGCATAATTTCTATCACTTGATAGCTTTTCAAAACCCCTTTCCAAATTGTTTTTCAAAACCAAAGGTGTATAATAAACCATAATCCAATTCCAAAATAGTATTATTACTTTCTTACTTTTTCAAAAGCTCAGATTAGCGGTATTGTTATACGAAGGAATCGATAATCGCTATATATCCAATCTAACTCATAGATTACGGTGTGTATGTGATAAATACTCGATTATGAAAGCATTATTGCCATCTATACTGGTTTAATTAATAAACTATGGTATACGATCGGTCAACTCGCCTCATATTATATCGAATATAAGATTCCACATTGAATCAGTTTCCGAAAAGCCCAATACTTTACAAAATCACTTGTTTCATTGCATTTATTATTCTCAAATTCTCTTTTTTTTCAAATCACACACACACTTATTTTTAAATCATGGACGAACTAGAAAACACATCGTTTTCATCCCAACCCCAAAATCCCAATTTCTAAGGCAAGTACGAAAAGCTGTAAAGTAATAGCAATACCATGTAAGAACTGAATTATAATACACGCATATCCTACTCAAGAGACCGAAAGGGCGAATTGGGTGCCTAACACCTTTCCGATTCGTAACTTAATTCCCGAACCTTCGAATCAACTGGTTTCACATATATTGTGTATAAGATGATATTTAGTTCATAAATACGTCTCTTTTACACAAACCTTTTTTGTTTGTTAGTAAAACAAACTGGAGACTCTTATTCTTTTCAAAACCGATTTTCAAAGCAACAACGAAATCGCCGCCCACGAGGACCCTCGGGCGTCGAGAACGCGGGTTCTCTCATGATGTGATATAAAGTAGAAGTTAGGTACAATAATTTTGAGTCTTTTTCTTTCTTTATGTCATTTTCAGCTGTAAAGTAGCTTTATGTAAAGTAGCTTTATAAAGTAGCTTTATGTAAAGTAGTTTTAAGAAAAGTAGCTTTATGTAAAGTAGATTCCTTGTAATCTTTGACGAAGATATTTTGTAAAAGTTTGTCGGCCACCTGTTTAGGCCATTGCTTTTCCCCTCCTATATATATGGAGTTCAATTGTATTGTTTTAGGCAGAGTGAGTAAAGTTTCTGGAGTGGTGTAAGGCATCTAGAGTTGTGAGTTGTAGTCAGGTTGATAAGCTGCATGCTTATTGTAATTTCCCTCTTCTCATAAATAAAGATGCTATTTTAATAGTAATACAGTCTCTATTTCTTGTTCATAGATCCTTGTGTCAAAGTTTTATTTATGTAATTATTTTGATGAGTCAATGTACGTCTCCTAAGTGAATTTTAAAATTTTCAAATATTTAAAATTTTGTTGAAAATTGAGGAGGAAAAATAGCTTTAGGAGACGTACATTAGTCAATGTATGTCGCTAAATGTATACCTTAGGAGACGTACATTGGTCAATGTATGTCTTCTAAGTGAATTTTAAATTTCCCTATTATTTGAAATTTTGTTAAAAATTGAAGAGGTAAAATAGCTTTAGGAGACGTACATTGGTCAATGTACGTCTCCTAAGAATTATTTTAAATTTCCCAAATATTTGAAATTTTATTGATAATTGAGAAAGGAAAATATCTTTAGGAGACAGATGGTAATGTTCGTCACCTAACAGCCCTGGTCAACGTCCTTTAACTAGTTTAACATGTGACCTTTAGGCCACGTACCTTAACCAGTGCGTCTCTTAAACCTAAACTTTAGGGGACGTACAATGGTCAAAGTGCGTCGCCTACGGTGGAGGTTTATGAGACGTACATAGATCATAATGCGTCGCCTAAAGAGCCCTGGTCAATCGACTTTGACTAGTTTAAAATCTAACCTTTAGGCAACGTACCTTAATTAGTGCGTCTCTTGAAGTGCAGGTTTAGGAGACATACATCATTGTGCGTCGTCTAACATGACTCTTAGGAGACGTACATTAACATGCATCGCCTAAGATCAATCTTAAGCGACGCACAACTATCTACGTCTACTAAGAGTCATCTTAAGCGACATACCCTATTAGTGTGCGTCGCCTAAACCCCTTCTTGGCATAGTGTAAAGTGATAAAAATTATTATAGAAGAGCAGGATCCGAGATTTACCCTATTTAAGAGACCTAGTTAATAAATGATCAACAAATACTAGGTCTCCGTTAACATAGGTACACAAACTTTTGAGACCTATAAAATATCTATGTATATAATTGATAAAGCAATCAATTATTTCAAATGATGGCCCACATGTAATCCACTAATATTGCAACGATAATGAAAGCTAGCCCTCTTTATATGCATTAATATTATCCAGTTAATTCAATCATTAAATGGAGAAATCAAAAACTTTCCAGATCTCCCAATCAAATGACGAAACGCCTCGTGAGCCAAGTGATGAAGAAATTCAAGAGCTTTCGAAAACTCAGCTTCCTCAGGTTAGAAGCTTTGATGGTCGTAAATTATCCTTTTATGACGGTTTTTGGGTTATTTCAAGTTACACGGGGAGCATAATCTCCTTTCAGTCTCACTTCAAAGCACACAACACTGATTTAATACTAGCATCTTCACTAAAATCAGGTACCACTTGGTTGAAGGCACTCACTTTTAGCATCGTAAATCGCACCAAATACTCTCTCTTTGAGAGTCCCTTGCTCACCGCCAACCCGCATGAGCTTGTTCCTAATTTAGAGATTAATTTGTATGGCAAAGCTAAAAATCCAAATCTCAATGACATTCCTTGTCCTAGACTTTTTTCGACCCACGTACCTTTTAGTGCCCTCCCTCAATCCATTGTGAACTCCAAGTGTCGCATTTTGTATATTTGTCGGAATCCTGTGGACCAATTCATCTCTTATTGGCATTTCAAGCTCAAAATCCAGCATGATGAACATGATACGGAGAGACCGCCTTCGATTGATGAAGCTTTTGAGGAGTTCTGTAGAGGCTTCCACACTTATGGACCCTTTTGGGATCATGAGATGGGGTACTGGAAAGCAAGCATCGAAAGTCCAGATAAGGTGTTGTTTCTCAAATATGAAAATTTGAAGGAAGACATCAACTATTGTATAAAGAAAATAGCTGAGTTTTTGGGGTTCCCTTTCTCGATAGAGGAAGAAAAACTAGGGTTGGTTGAACAAATATCAAGCATGTGTAGCCTTCAAAATCTAAAAAATCTCCGAGTTAACAAGGAGGGGAGATGGTTTCCTTTTATACCGAACAGTTCATTCTTTAGGAATGGAAAAGTTGGTGATTGGGCAAATTTTCTATCTGCTTCCCAAGCCGAGCGTCTGGAGAAAATCACAAAAGATAAATTGAGTGGCTCTGGATTAACACTTAAATATTTTTTCTAGCTAATTAAATAGTTAAGTGAATTGGTATTATCCTTTTATATATATATATATATATATCATGGATTTGTTCTCCACGTAATGCTTTTAATTATAGTGTTGTCCGTAATATAATTGTTTCATGAAGTCAGTTTCATTTCGTGTTGTAAGAGATTAGAGGATTATGCGTTCCGCTTGTACGCATGGATATTTAATTGTTGGTCTTCGTAATAATTATGTTATGTGTGGTTCATTAGAAACTCAGTAAAAGCATTTTCAGTGTACAAAGTTTTCCATCATAATTGAAGACTATGTTTGTTTAATTGCTATCGCAAATGATGAAAAAATTACACCATTTTCAAGTGTGCAGTCAATGTAAAAATCAATACGTGTAAAGGTAAAATCCAGTCTTTTCATTATGCAATGTGAATTGTAATTCCTTTTTAGGTGAAACCAGCCATAGAGAAATTAAGACAAAGCCCAAATATAAATATATATATATATATATATACATATCAACAAGCAGCGAAACAACAACAAAAAATTAAGGTACGGATCACGTACATTTTTAGGTGTTATTTGATTTGATTTTAAAAAATATTGTGGGTTTTTTTTTTATTTAAAAAAAATTCGTGTCTAGTTCACCCATTTAAAAAACTTCGTTGAAGTAAAAAGGATATTTTTTTTTGTATTTTAGAAAAACTTTAAGAAATGAATAAAAACAAAGATTATATTTATTTATTTTTTGTAAAATTTTAAAAATAATGTACCATATACAAACTGAATTGAAAAATAGTTTTAAAGAATTATACTAAAAATTAAATTTTGAATTAAACATTTAAAAACTCTAACCAAACAAAACCTTAGGCTCCATTTCATAGTAATATAAAAGATGATAAGAAAAACAACTAATTTTACTAAGCAAATAAAAAAAATGAAAAAAAAATTCATGGAAAAAGTTATTTTTCAATTTCATGGAAAACATTATTTTCCAATTTCATGGAAAACATTATTTTTCAACTTCATGAAAAAAAGTTCAGAGAGAGGGGGGGAGAGGGGGATAAGTTTTAAATTGCTTACATTATCCTCAAGAAAGTAAGATTTGTATGTCTCCCATTGATTGGGTGTAAAGTGGCCAAAAATACCTTTACCTATCTAAAGAAAAGGAAAGGCTAGCTAGTAATAATGCAAAACTGTGAAATAGAAAAGGAAAAGGAAAAAGGGCTTTTAGCATGATTTTATTTATGCGTTATTTCATAGGAAATTTCATTTTTTTAAGAAAAACGTATATTTTCTCTGAATAAGCCCCTTTACATTTACTTTTATTTAAATTATTTTCATAGTCTAAAAATCCAAAAACAAAATGTTTAATTTTAAATCCAGTCTATTTTAGCTTCATTAATATTTTCATCCACTTCCTTCTTTGCTGTGAATTTGATCTCTTACTCTCCTATCTAGATTATTAATTAACTATAGTATAGTAAAAATAAGGTTTTATATTTAGTATTTTTTTTTTCTTATGACGGAAAAATACTCACACTTTTCTAAAGAGCGTCACTATAACCTTCACGTACATCAACTTCATTATAAGATGCGAAGGTCAAGATAGGGATCCGGCTCTCTATATATAGATCTAAAATTTAAATATGAATAATTGATTTTAAATTGAACAATTCAGATTAACTTCTATTTAATTGAGTTTTTGCTATAGGAATACATTTCATCTGCCGAGAAATCAAAATCTACTTCTATTTAATTGCGTTTTTGCTAGAGGAATACATTTCATCTGCCGAGGAATCAAAATCTTAATTGTTGAATTTGAATATAATCAATTGTTCAGATATATATATATATATATATATAAGTTGTTTCTAAAGTGATAAAAATTATTATAGAAGAGCAGGATTAAGAAATGATCAACAAATACTAGAACTTTCACGTACATCCACTTCATTAATTATATGATGTAAAGGTCAAGATACGGATTGAGCTCTCTATATAAAGATGTAAAATTTTAAATATGAACAATTGATTTTAAATTGAACAATTAAGATTTTGACCCCTCGGTAGATGAAATATATATATTCCTCTAGCAAAAATTCAGTTAAATAGAAGTTAATCTGAATTGTTGAATTTGAATATAATCAATTGTTCATATATATATAACTTGTTTCTAAAGTGATAAAAAAATATTATAGAAGAGCAGGATCCAAGATTTACCCTATTTAAGAGATCTAGTTAAGAAATAATCAACAAATACTAGGTCTCAGTTAACACACGTACACAAACTTTTGAGACCTATAAAATATCTATATATATAAAATTGACAATGCACTCAATTATTTCAAATGATGGCCCACATGTAATCCGCTAATATTGCAACCATAATGAAAGCTAGCTCATCTTCATCTCCATTAATATTCTCCAATTAATTCAATCATTACATGGAGAAATCAAAAACTTTCCAGATCTCCCAATCAAATGAAGAAACGCCTAGTGAGCCAAGTGATGAAGAAATTCAAGAGCTTTCGAAAACTCAGCTTCCTCAGGTTAGAAGCTTTGATGGCCGTAAATTATCATTTTATGATGGCTTTTGGGTTGTTTCAAGTGAAATGGAGGCCATACTCTCCTTTCAGTCTCACTTCAAAGCTCACGACACTGATCTAATACTAGCATCTTCACTAAAATCAGGTACCACTTGGTTGAAGGCACTCACTTTTAGCATCTTAAATCGCACCAAATACTCTCTCTGTAAGAGTCCCTTGCTCACAGCCAACCCACATGAGCTTATTCCTAATTTAGAATTTTATTTGTATGGAAAAGTTAAAAAGCTAAATCTCGACAATATTCCTTGTCCTAGACTTTTTTCGACCCACATACCTTTTAGTGCCCTTCCTCAAACCATTGTGAACTCCAAGTGTCGTATTTTGTATATTTGTCGGAATCCTTTGGACCAATTCATCTCTTATTGGCATTTCATGCTCAAAATCCAGCACAATGAATATGATATGGAGACGCCTCCTTCAATTGACGAAGCTTTTGAGCTATTCTGTAGAGGCATCCACATTTATGGACCCTTTTGGGATCATGAGATGGGGTACTGGAAAGCAAGCATCAAAAGTCCAGATAAGGTGTTGTTTCTCAAATATGAAGATTTGAAGGAAGACATCAACTATTGTATAAAGAAAATAGCTGAGTTCTTGGGATTCCCTTTTTCGATAGAGGAAGAAAAACTAAGGTTGGTTGAACAAATATCAAGCATGTGTAGCCTTCAAAATCTAAAAAATCTCCGAGTTAACAAGGAGGGGAGATGGATTCCTTTTATACCGAACAGTTTGTTCTTTAGGAATGGAAAAGTTGGTGATTGGGAAAATTTTCTATCTGCTTCCCAAGCTGAGCGTCTGGAGAAAATCACAAAAGATAAATTGAGTGGCTCTGGATTAACACTTAAATATTTTTTCTAGCTAATTAAGCGGTTAAGTGATTTGGTATTCTCCTTATATATATCATGGATTTGTTCTCCCCATAATGCTTGTAATTATAAGTACTAGAGTGTTGTCCATAAAATAATTGTTTCTTGAAGTCAGTTTTATTTCATCTTGTAAAAGATTAGAGGATTTTGTGTTCCGCTTGTAAGCATGGATATTTAATCGTTGGTCTTTGTAATAATTATGTGTTGTGTTATGTGGTTCATAAAAAACTCAGTAAAACTATTTTCAATGTACAAAGTTTTCCATGATAATTAAAGACTTTGTGTTTGTTTAGTTGCTATACCAAATGATTAACAAATTCCACAATTTTCTAGTCTGCAGTCAAAATGTTAAAATCAATATGTATGGCACAACAATTCTTGAACCCGCAAGAACCCTAAAAATTCTCGTACGAACTCACCCACACACTAGAAACTATTTCAGGGCAATTTGTGGCACAACAAATTGGCCCATTAAAAGGGTTTGTTGCACTATAAACCTAATTTGTCCCAAATGCAACCAAACACAAACCAACCATTTTCTAATGCATCAATCTATCAGAATCATCACTTCAGCCATTTGTCGTATGACATATGGGTATTTGGCGCACGACAAATGGCACATTGTTGCAGTTTGTCACACGATAATCCCCTCCCAGCATTATATATAGACCTGCACCCCTATAGATTCAAGGAGAGGATTTTTGCCTTAAAAAATCTATTATTCTTACTATTTTTCTGATTTTCAAGGTACCTATATCAAGTTAACTTTATATATTCATCTGATTTCTAGAGAATTCTCGAGTCCACTATTGCCACTCGAAGTTTTATATTTTGGAATCGAATCGCCGGAAATATTTGGAGAAGAAAAGATGATATTCATCAGAGGTTTTCTCTGCCTTATTATATTTTCTCTATTTTATTCTTATATATATCGTTAGGAAGGTAATCAAGGTCTCTTCTAGAAATCAAATTTAATATCTGAATATCTATTTTATCTTAATTGTTTAAATTAATATAGACTTTTGATACCAATTGTTTTGTCCACTTTCTAGTTGGATAAACTTATTGTCATGTTAATGTTAGTTTACCGTTTTCAAACAATATTACTTGTCAAAACCCTGATAAAAATAGTTTGTAAATTTAAACCAGAAGAAGTAAAGTCATTATCGTCCGGATAAAACCAAGTTTTCAAAACTTGGACTAATAAAGCTTACTTAGGAATTAAACTCGGATATATTATGTCTTCCATATAGATTCACTACACCAAAAAGGCCAAATTAACCTTTGTGACTGCTAATGGCATGCTTGTGACTGTCAATAACTATCACAAAGGTCTAGAAGACATATGTGCATCAAATTATCACTGCTAATAGCAGTGATAATATTTCAAACCTTTTATCACTGCCATAAGCAGTAATAAATTATTAAATAGTCATAAGTGTAAGGCTCAATTTCAGACTTTGGTTTATGACTATCAAAGATAACCACAATTTATAATCAAAATGACGATGTTGGCTACAAATGATAT
Source organism: Lonicera japonica (assembly GCA_021464415.1). Taxonomy (NCBI): domain Eukaryota; kingdom Viridiplantae; phylum Streptophyta; class Magnoliopsida; order Dipsacales; family Caprifoliaceae; genus Lonicera; species Lonicera japonica. Next base: position 39,274,890 of record CM038469.1, on the reverse strand, counting down.
ATACAAACTCTTAAACCTTAAATCCTAACTACTATCATTATCAGCACTATCACTCTAACTAAAAACGGTGATGCTCCTCTCCCTCATCGTCTCGTCTCACTCACCTTGTTCACCCACTCTCATATACCTACTCTCCCTCGTCATCGCCATCATACAATCCTACCAGTGACGCCCAATCGCCGCGCTGCTCCTTCCACATTGCGCCGCTATTGAACACCACCTGTGAAATCTCTCTTCACTGTAAGTTTTATTTTTCTTTTTTCTTTTTCGATTTTGGTTTAAAACTCAAACCCAAATGCTCAAATCTATTATTCTTCAAATTTATTGAGATCCTTAATTTTTAGATCTAGTGTTTCTTTGCTTGAGATTTGGTGTTTGTCTGAGATCCCTTTTTCTAAATTCTTTTTTCTTATTCAAATCTATCAAAAATCCTTAACTTTTTAGAACTAGGTCGAAAACCCTCAAGTTTTTAGATCTAAGTCGAAAAATATATTGATCCATGTTCAAAACATAAGAAAGCTTTGGAAAAATCCCCATGATACTAAACATGTACGTTGAAATCCATGCATCTACCTAATTTTATCTAGATTACTCAAGATAGTAAATATGAACTCAATATTTTCTAGTAGTTAGGAAAGGTGCCACCATGCTTACTCATATTTTTGTTTTGAACATAAATCAGTATACTTTTCGATCTGGGTCTAAAAGTTAAGGGTGCCACCATGCTTACACATTTTCTGAAAATCCTTATTTATTTTTGTTTTGTTTATATGTTCAGAACATTATGCCCGTGATTTTATAGTCGTGTTTTTCCATTTACATAAATAAATTACAACTCATATTCAATTTTCAAAAAGTAGAGTTAATTATGAATTAAAAATCTATATATGAACAACTGAGATTCTTAATAATAGGCCAGCCAAGACACATGTATTTACCCTATTTTATTGTTTTCGCATGTTATACTAAAAGGGCTTAGCAATACTTTATGCTTCAAAAATTGAAATATACAAGGGAAGACTTATTTATATGTTGTGTTTGTAATTTTTAAAGATGTGTCATTCATTTTCTATCAATGCAAAAAAACCTAGTTCAATTACAGCATTTAAAGATAGATTCAGCTTTTGTATATTTTTACAAGCAAAACTTTTCCTTTAAAGGGGATTTTCTTCTTTGACAGCTTGAATTTGTACATGATAAATATGTTGTTTAAAAGGCCACTGAATACGCTAATTCATATGTTGGTATTTTAAGCGACATAAAATAATTTCATGACAACTGGCATATTGAGTGTGGATTACAGGGTTAATATGTTAAGTTTGGGGAAATTTTTTTCTTTTTTGTTGTTGTACATCTTTGTTTGAGTGACAATATCAGTTTCGTCTTCTATAAAAAAAAAAGTATACTGAGTGTGGATTGCTAACTTGCTTATGTATATCTATAATACAAATAAAGTAAATACTTGACTACTAACTTTTTTGATCCAAATGCTACAATTGCTTAGAGAAAATCCAAAGGCTACAATGGCTACAATTTTATATACTCTTTTAGATTTATCCATCTTTTATATTTTTTTAGTCAAATGCAGAAGAGAGGGGGGAGGGAGAGAGAGGGGTGACAAAGGGTAGGTTTTGTTTTGACAGGTTTAGTGAGATATTTTAGATTTAAGAGAACAAAACTATTTATATCTTTTAGTATTATTTCTCTCTCTCTCTCTCTCCCTTTTAGGTTCTGACCGGTGGTTTTTTAAATTGACCCAAGTCTACTTTAATGTTATTTAATTTTTTTATTATTTAAATTGATCTAAGTCTACTTTAATGTTATTTAAGCCCTATTAATACACATTTTTTTGTTCAAAAAAATCCTATTTTTGTTCAAGATGAATGGAATTTTATTTTGATGTTGTTTCTAATATCTACAAAATGAGGAATGACTTTTTTTTTATTTCTAATATTGTTGAAGAGGAATGGATTTTTACGGTCACGAAATGTTATTGAAGAGGAATGATATTTTTTTATTATTATTAAATATGAAATGACATCACAATGTGGTTTCCTTTACAAAAGTTTTTTGGCTGAGCATTTTTTCAATGGAAATGACATCACAAAAGGAATGCTAGATATGATTTTGGTGTGAGATGTGGCTAAAAATGTCTTTACTCATTTTTTAGTAATTCACTGCACTTCAATTTTTCAAAATTTAAATGAAACATAAATAAATAAATAAATAAGAATGCTAGATATGATTTTAACATGAAACCAAAAATATCAAATTTCTTTGAGGTGAATCTATCAACATGTAATCGTATTAATTGTTAAAAATAAAATTAACTATATATAAAAATAAATAAATAAGAATGCTAGATATGATTTTAACATGAAACCAAAAATATCAAATTTCTTTGAGGTGAATATATCAACATGTATATAAAAAAATGAAATTGGTGAAAACCAAAACTATACCAAACTAAAAATAAAATTATCTATAATACAAATTAAGGATTACACTATTCACTGATTTGACCACTAAATTTTATAATCCAAAAGTCATAAATCAATTCAACAATCTAATGGTTAAGATTGATTCTTGACATAACGAACCTGCATATGATAAATATTGCCACCTAATTTAATACATTTAGAATATTAATTGATTTAGTTATGTTTTGGAATAGAAAGAAAAACTCATAATTTAAAATTAACAAGGTAATTTACTATTTTGATACAAGAGCTAAAAATGATATATTTTATTTGAAACTCTTAATTTTAGATATAAGAAAAAAAAATGAGACTTAATTTGTGACAAAAAAAAAGTAATACAAATGTAAATTGATTAGTTGTAAAATAAGTAACATGTTTTCTATTGTGTGAAATATATCCAACACAATCTTTTCCTTAATTAATTGATCTTTTCACTAAACATTCAATAGTTGATTTGGATCATGTTCATATGGTATTTTATCAAATTTTAGGTGTTATCGTTTCGGATTTAAATGAATGACTTTTTTTTTCTTGGAGAACAAATAATAATATTCAAACTATATTTGTTATTTTAACAAATAATTTGAGATAACCTAGTTGAATACGATTGAATACGCAACCATTGCCAAACCTACTGATGTTGACATTGGAATACGAATACGATTTATTGATTTGTGTTAATTTTAAACTTATCATGATGGATTTGATTGGAAGGTGATTGATAATATAATATTATTTTGTTGCTCGCGATAAGTGAATAAGGTTTACTATTGGTGGACAATGAGAAATTTTCGTTTTTAATATTTTGAATAAAAAATGTTAGAAATTAAAATTATCAAAAAAAATTAAAAATAAGTTCAGAGTTTATTACAATTTTATGTTAGAAAAAAAAAAGTAAAAATCGAGATTTTACTACCAGTGAATTATCATGCCAAAGGTACAGTAAATAAAAATAAATAAACATTTGTTTATTCCACTATGTTGGATTGTACATATTTAAAAAAATATATTAAAAATAATTTTTATAGTCCATAAACATAGATTTAATTTTTTCGCTATTTCGTGCCCTCGGGCACGGGCATTCCCTAGTTCCTTTCATTTCAGCCTTTTCGACTTTGGCTTAAACAGATATTGGTGTACAGACCTTGTAAATCTTAAGATTTCATGTTCTTATGAACATTGACTGAACTTTATATTTTTCTCTTGTAAACCTCTTATTCGACACATTAATAAAATATTTAAAGTATTTATTCTAAGAGTCTACTGGAGCAAATGATATATTTGAATTTGGATATTGTTGAGAAGATATAAAGTCATTGGTTAAACCGCATTCTCCATGCATTTGTACTAAAATTTCTTCCTCTATTACTTTTTTTTTCCTTTATTTGTTTCTAAAATGTTTGATTTAATTTGTGGCAAGCTAGTCCATGAAATTGCGGTTTGTATTCTTTCACAAGGATGTGTTTGGCTGTGATGGGAAGGATAAATTATAGATACTCGTATTATTTTTTTATGCGTGGATGTGCTTATGCATGGGAATAATTTTAATGAAGATAATTATTTTTGTATAGGTGAGGAGTTATGATTCAAGCAAGCGCCATTACCTCTTGCTTTTCATTGACTTAGCTCAGTTCCTACTTTTCATTTGGCTGGGTAACATAACTGTACACGGGCTCTTTTAAGTTCTTATTTATTCATTTGTTTGTTTTTGTTTAAGAGTTTTATTTTTTGTTTTGTATATGACATTTTTGCAAATAATGTGTTATTGGAAATTTGTTATATTTGTTCAAATATAATGAATTTGCTATAAATGTTTTTAGTGGTACGAACTTGCAATGTTTGATTGCTGGAATCATGGATGGTAATTAAATTAAAATTTCAGCAGGAAAAAAAAATAGATTTTGGCATTTTAAAATCTTTTTTTTAAAACAATTTCACTGCCAAAAATAGTGATAAACAATATTTTATTTTATTTTTATAACTCCACTACTACTATTGCAAAATTATAACTGTTGTCGTAAGTGACAATTTTAATAATTTATGACTACTAATGATAGTCATAATTTCTAAAATTGTGACTGTCATTAGCTATGGTAATAGTCATAATTGTCACTGTAAATGATAGTCACAAAGCAGTCACAATTCAATCTTTGATGACCATTTCAAACCATTCTTGGAGATAGAGACAAAGAACAATTATGACAATTTTTGACGATCACTAAAAAACTTATCATAATGAAAATTACGACGGCCAAAAACAGTCATAAATGGCCTTTATGACTATTTTTGGCAGTCTCAAATCACTAATTCTGGCGTAGTGACTGTAATGTATTTAATAAAGGATAATTTTATTTCTATCCGCAAATTTTTGCAGTTAATCCACCCTTGATTTATGTTAATATTGAAATAAACTTCTCAAAACTTCTTTATAAAAATTGAGAAGTATATCCACCAATTAATAATTCTTTTAAATGTATTTACTTTTAAAATTAGTTTCCTAATTAGAATAAACTTTCTTACTTTTAAAATTAGTTTCCTAATTAGAATATACTTCTTTAATAATATATTTTCTTAATTTGTTAAAAGGTATATTGATACAAGGACTATAGATTTATTATTCATCAAAAATAAACAATACTATCAAACTTGGTAGAATTAATTTATATTATTACATCATAATACTAACGAATAATTTTTTTCAACAAATGAGTTTACTATTTTTTTTCTTTTTTCTATACAATGAGGGCTCTAAATAAATAAAAATAAAGCAAAATTAGAACTTAAGAAACTAATTAAGAATTATTGGCCGGAGGCAACAAATATTGTTTCCTTCAATCTCAATCCTTTCAAGTCAAAGAAAGAATATTCAACTATAATATATGTTTGTTTTCTTGTTTGCCATGATAAATATGTAATTAAAGTTATAATTTTAATTTACTTCTAGGTAGGAACTAAATTTTGTAGACGTATTACAAATGTTTCAAACTATACTTACTGTTTAATTAGTATTCCAAGACTAACGTGAATTATTGTATAATCTCAATTCTGAAAACAAATGTGAATCATAGACTATAGTCTAATCTTATAGTCTAATCTCGAGTCTGGAAAGTGGAAATAATTAACAATAAATTATATATATTAGAAATACCATTTTATTATACAATTTATGTTTACTTTTTGATATATTATATGAAGGTGGATAGAAGTAAAAAATTAGTGGATAATTTACAATTGAATTAAAAAGAATCATTATTTTATAAAAATTATGCCAATATTGATTTTTGTAAGTTTATCCAACAACGTGGTTAAACTTAGTGGGCAATACAGATTATCTCAGTAAAACCCAAAAAGATGAATAGATTGACAAATTTCGCTGATAGAAATAAAATCACCCTTGTTAATTACTAATCAAATTGATTAGGTTGTTTAAATTTTTTTTGATTGTCAAAATTTAAATTTTGAATTATTTGATTTTCTATAATTTAGTAATTGATTAAGTTGTTAGAAGTTATTTGATTGTTTAAATTTAAATTTTGAATTTGATTTTATAGATATTAGTTTCTAGCAAGATTTTAAAGTTTAGATTAGTTTAATAATCAATTAGATGATAGTGAGATTATAGGAATAACAATAATATAAATTAGTTTTGTAACTATATTAATTTAATTTTAATTATTTATCCATAAAAGTTTGTATTTTAAACAAAACTTTGGACCTTAAAGTATTGGTATAAAAGTTGTGTCCTTAAATAGATAGAGAAATGAATATTTGTCCTTAAAACTAATTGTCCCTATTTTTATTTATTTAATTAAAGTGGATGTACTTATTAATCTAGTGGATTTTTCAATATTAAATCATTAATAAAATAATATTTATAAAATTAAATCAATAATATTTTTTGTCAGTCTATCCACATTCGTGGATTAATTTAGTAGGCAACGCGGATTAACTTAATAACGCTGATTAACTGCAAGATATCATGGATAGAAATAAAATCACCCTTAATAAACTCTTCTAAAGAGTTTAGTCCCATATTAAATAAATTCCGTTAAAATTCGATCTTTCATAATTTAACCAAATGAGATTATTTATATTGTTATCTTAGAAAACAATACTAAATCACTCTTATAATTTTAAAACATATATTAGGTAAACTTTTCTCAATATTAATCAGACTTTGATAAAATCAAATATCGGATCACGGAATACAAGATTTTCATCCATTTTTCCGTTTTTCCCTAAATTTGTTTTTCATGAAATATTTCTAGAAAGTAATAGAACTTTAGTAAAAATATCCAAGTTTTCTAACATATAATAAACATATAAAACCATTAAAGATCGAAAGGCGAAACAGGTACTTAACACCTTCCCAATCCGTAATATAGCTATCACCCCATAAAATCCTGATTTTGTACACAAATATGTAAAGGAAGAGGCTTATCTATATTTTTTTCCTTTACACAACTATTTTGTCCGTTTTCTCTTAACATGTACTGTCGACTCTGAACGAACCCTCCTACATCTAGAATAGGATAAAGGAACACACGATACAAATTATCACCATATAGAAGCAAATGAATTGATGGAACTTCTTCCAACGTTTCAGACTTCCAAACTAGAGGTTAGGACCCGAAGGTCGCATTTGCAAATTCTCACAATATGCAATGTGAATTGCAATTCCTTTTTAGGTGAAACCAGCCATAACCCCTAGGGTCACTCTTAATTTTTTTGTTAAAATTGAACCAAACAGGGGCTAAGCTTTGTCATTATAGGCCCATCCATATATTTAGCATTTAAATTAAACAAGCCCAGATGCCTTCAATTCTAAAAAGATGGGCCAAGCTAATTGCCCATTTGTGCATCAAATTAGCCAGCAAAGCCCATTTAACATATCAAATCCCTAAAGCCATCCTTGTCAATTATTTAAGAAGCAACCAATAGCAATAGCAGGGGAGTACCGAGTCTTTTTCTTCCTAGTTATTTTTAAAAAAAAAATTGTTTTCTTATTTTTTTTAGTTTGAAGACCTGAAGATTGAAGGTTTATTTTTATTATTCAATTAAATTAATGCCAAGTAAGTTTACTTTAATTTTAATATTTTCTATTTATTTAATTTTATTCATGCTAGCATAAATTTGTGCAAGTGATGCCGATAAAATATTACATTGTGGTAGCCCAAGTGCAAGCACGTCAAGTTGTAATATAGTCTCGAAAGTCTGAGTGTCGAACCACAAAGATAGTTGAAAAAAAATGGAATGGATTACATATTTTTACGATTTTCTGGTTTTGTAAGAGGGTGGCTGGTAACAAACAATGTAAATTAAATTGGTTGCGAAAAGTATTAAGAAAGCATTAAGGTATTTGGAAGTTGCTCTCAATATAAGAATGTCAATTACAATCTCATACACATATTCCAATACAATATTCTCCAGAATGGGCAATGTTATCATATCTCTCAATAACAAAGGGTGTGAAACTGGGCAACTCATTCCCGAGTTGAAGCTATATCAAGAGAGGATACAACAAAATTTCACCAAAGATGAAGCTATCATATCTATCTCTTAGCTACAGGTGTGAAGCAAGGCAACCCATTCCCGATAAAGTTAATCCGAGTTAAAGATGATAAACTCATCGTAAATAGGTTTTATATAAAGCATGTATGTGAAATCCCATGGTTTAAAATAATAAAAATTAGATGGTGAATCATTACAATGAAAGGAAACGAAGTTTATGAAATAGATTCATTAACTAATCGATTAGCACTTAAGAAAGACAATAATGAGTCTAAATATCACATGAAGTGTATGAAGCACTCAAAATATCATTTAAGTAAATCAAAGATTAGTTTAAAAAAATTATGGCTCATCTATGGAGTTTTAAGAACTCTTTATAATCTCCACAAAGAGAAAAAATGCCCATAGATAGGGAGAAAGGGGCTACAAGTTTTCTAGAACCATACAAGGATGTTATATTATCATTTATGCTCAAGAACTAAACATAAAAGGCATGTAAAGTCTAATCATCTTATGAAAATACCTAAAATGCTTATAGAATGGTTGGTTTGTAAAGGAAAATGATTCATAAGTATTTATCAAACTTTGAACATGGATTAAGAAATTAATTACTGAAAATCGTATCGCGATTCACTTCCGTAACCTTAGTAAAAGACTACTACATAATAAATGTGAAAACAAGAATTATAGAAGAAGAATTCATTTCTTAAAATCAAAGTACTTACAACAGAAAGAAGAAAAGTTACAAGGCTTGAGCTCTCATTTCTCTTTAAAACTTGTTTGTAAGAAACTAAGATAATGATCTCTAGATCATCGTATAAGCCTAAAACTATACAAAGATATATAAGCAATAATAAAATAATGCCAAGAAAAATATCTATGAACAAAATTCCCAAAATCAGGCTAAAAGTAGTAAGTAGTTGGTGTCCTCGCCAGACCATGATTGATCATGGGAATCCCATGATCGATCATGAAGTGCAATGCCTGATGGTTTTTGTACCATGATCGATCATGGGTCTGGAATTTCTTCAATCAACACATTTGCATGCCTCCGAGCATGCTTTCGATCAATCTTTTGAAGGCCGATGATTCGTACACCTACAAGTACTTAGAATACTACAAAATATATATCAACTTGGGCCACATTAAATACAAAACTCACTGAGGCACTAATTTCAAGATAAGTGGATAATTAGACAAAATTAGTACAACAAACGCATTAAGCGGCTCCGGAAAAAATCTTATGCATGACAATATTATGCGTTCATCAGCTAGGGTTATAATGAGTATATTTAATTGATTTCATTGCACGTGTCCATATCAATTAACTCTACCAATAATGCTTTAACATTAAATAAAATTCTTCCTATTGTATGCCTATTTTAATTGATAAAAATAAAGTTGGATTTTCATTATTTTTTGTTGGATTCACTTTATGATTTGTTGAGAGCGGATATAAGGTGTGTTTTAATGGATATAGTGAGTGTTTTGACCATATACATAAGTTTGGCTGTGAAAGAATTATAATTGAATTTTATAAAATAATTAAACTTGAATGATTTTATTTTTCGAAAATAGAGTCGAGAGACTAAATTATCGCAAGACAAGAGTAAAGTTTAAGCCATAAATACTGAGGAAGATGATATTAAATATATGATTCCAAAATCCTAGTCAATTAATTCATTAATTTTGTTATCTTGCTTTATATTATTTAATTTAGTTTCATTACTTTAGTTTACTTGCTTTGCTTTGTTTTATTTAATTTTCTTTATTTTATTTGTTTGATTCTCATAAAATTTCTTAGCTAGATTAGGAATTTAGTGAAAACTTAAAAAGATAATTATAAAAAACATACTGTTTGAATCCTTCTTGGTTCGACCTCGCACTTGTCTTAGTTATACTATATATTGATTCGTGCGAGTATTTAAAATTTATCACAACACTTCCTAACCGATCAAATAGAGGTGTGTACCTAAACCAACATATGATCTATATTTCACAAGTAAAGTCAAAAACTCGATGAGTAACTATGTGTCTTACAACCGGTTAACTGCACCTAACAAATCTTTTGTGAATCAGTTATCTTCTGTATCTATTCTTAACAGTGTGCATGAAGCCTTAATTAATCCCAAATGGAAATCAGTGATGGTCGAGAAAATGAAATCTTTACTAAAAAATGATTCGTGGGAATTGGCTGAACTCCCAGCAATAAAGAAAAAAATGGGTTGTAAATGGGTATACACTGTGAAGTTTAAAATGGGTGGAACAATTCAAAAAATTCAAAGCAAGACTGGATGTAAAAGGTTACACACAAATACAAGGAATTGATTATCTTGAGACATTCACACCCGTAACTAAGATTAACACCGTGCGAGTATTACTCTCATTAGCAGCAAACTTGGATTGGCCTTTGCAATAGTTCGATGTAAAGAATATGGTTGTGTTTGGTTGCTCACTATTTTTTTCCCCAAAATTTTAAAAACTCAACTCAAAACCAACTCTACTTTCACACTTCCCAAAATTTATTTCACTATACTTTCTCTCTCTAAATTTTTTTTAAGACGCCATAACTTTAAATCCAAAAATCAAAAAATAATAAAAAAATATATTTGAAACCTACTCATCGAGATCTATAAAATAAGATCCATTGTGACTATTTTTCGAAAAATTTTATGCGTTTTTTTCATTGGTTAAAAAAAAGTCAAACAAAACCAAATTCACTTTTCAACATAAAAACTCTAACTCAAAACATTCAACCAAACACCAAATTTTTAAAAACTTATCTAGAAAATTTGTCTAGAAACATTAACCAAACACAGCCTATATATTTATACATGGTGAGCTAGAAGAAGATGTGTATATGAAGTTTTCACTTGCGTATAAAATTCCTATTGAGCATACAAACAAAGTTTACAAGTTGAAGAAGACCTTGTATGGTCTGAAACAATCTCCAAGATCCTGGTTTGAGAAATTTACGAGATCGATGCGAAAGTTTGGTTACAACCAAAGCAATTCTGATCATACTTTGTTATTGAAAAAAAATCATGAGAAGATCACAACACTTATTATCTACATAGACGACATGGTGGCCATAGGAAATGACCCTCGTGAACAAGAAGTATTGAAGGAGTACTTATCTCGGGAGTTTGAGACAAAAGACCTTGGGGGTTAAAATATTTTATGAGAATCGAGGTGTCCAAATCTCCGAACGGCATCTTCTTATCTCAGATAAGGTATGCCCTAGATTTGTTGAGTGAAACTAGAATGTCTGCTTGCCATCCATCAAATACCCTCATGGAGGAAGGATTGAAGTTATAAATTTAAGCAAATTAAGTGCCAGTTGATAAAGGGCGCTATCAAAGATTAGTGAAAAAAATGATGTATATAGCGCACAAGGCTTGACATATAGTATGAATTGAGTATACAGTTATTCAATTCATGCACAATCCTAAAGAAAAACATATGCAAGCAGTTATAATGATTATCAGTTATCTTAAGGCAACTGCTAGAAAATGGATCTTACTTTAGAAAAATTAGGACTTCCTGAAGATTAAATGATGTACTGATGCTGATTGGGCAAGCAATATAGGCAACAGAAAATCTAAATCGGGATACTTCACGTTTGTAGGTGAAAACCTTGTCGTTTTGAGGAGTAAGAAACATAACGTTATATATCAATCAAGTGCAGAAATAGAATATCGAGGAATAACAGTCGAAATTCAAGAGTTATTGTGGTTAAAGTTGTTACTAAAAAATCTAGATTATCCTCCAAAAGAACCTATTATGCTATACTATGATAACAAATCAACATGCGATATTGCACATAATCCTGTTCAACATGATATGACAAAACATTTTGAAATAAATAGATTCTTCATCAAAGAGAAATTGGAATAGAAAGACGTTTCTATTCCACAAGTACGCTCTGAAGACCAGCTGGCTAACTTACTCACCAAAGCAGTGACAAGAAAGATATTCGCCAAGTTGACTAGTAAGTTAGGCATATTCGATATATGTGCGCCAACTTGATGGGGAGTGTTAGAATATTACTAAAATATTCTCTAGAGTTGACTTTCGTATCTGTCCTTACTTAGCTCCTAACATTTTTTGTATTTATACCAAAGATGATTTATTTACTTATTTGTATCACTTCGACAACTCTATATATAGGGTTCTGTCTCTTGTATTATTTATACAATTTAATACAATTCATATTCTATCATCTCTCTCTATACAACAATAAGAAAAACTTTAAGAAATGAATAAAAACAAAGATTATATTTTTTGTAAAATTTTAAAAATAGTGTACCATATACCAATCAAATTGAAAAATAGTTTTAAAGAACTATACTAAAAAGTAAATTTTGAGTTAAACATTTAAAAATTCCAACCAAACATAACTTTGGGCTCCATTTGATTACAATATGAAAAATTATAAGAAAAATGACTAATTTTAATTTGTTGAGAAGATGGAAAATAAGTTTAGTGATGTAGTGAGATACACTCCATCTCATGCTCATTTTTTAAGTATGTGTCATCTATCATTCTTATGTTTTGTGAATAAATTTCTTAACTACTACCTAAAGAAAAATTCGATGAAAAAAGTTAAAAAAATAAGAGTTAATCGCACCATATTTCTCAACTTATTTTTTAATTTTTTACAAAAATATATTATTTTTTTTTACTATTTTTTATCTTGTTATCAAATGAAGTTTTAAACCAAAAATAAATCTTGCCTTTGCACCCACGAATTTCTCATAAAAATAAATGTTTTAGAAAGAATGACCAAAAGTGCATCAGCCTAAGATTTGTCAGTCTCCGTATCCTATACACCACTAATCCACCCTATTCTATTTAATTATTTTATTCTTCACTATGTCGTGTCAAATATTTCTTAGCCTGCTAGTCAACTTAAATTAATCTTTTTATTGTTCTGTTTAATTGAATGCTTATTTAATTAAAAGTCACTTTTCAAGATTAGTCAAGTTATGGAAATTTTGCGGCCGACTTAATTGAGTGTGTTGATCAAGAACATTTCAAAGGTCAATCAAGAAAACTGTGTCACCAATCTTTTATGGAAAGTTTTGTTGGGAATGTAACAGCATATCTTGTTAATTTTTGTTTGGTAAACAAGAAGAATAAAAAATAAGATATGGTTCGGATATTTTAAAGCAAATATAGTGGACCCTAATCCAGCTTCAGTGTGTACCTTGTCCATTTTTTCCCCCTTTTTTTCTTGTTTTTTCTTTTTTTTCTTTTTGGGTCCACTGGAATAATAGTATTAATTAGATAGGCCGGGGATAAAGATCAGATTAAGATACGAGTTCGAATTCTAGTCAAATACTAAATGAATTAGTCTCATACCAACTAGTCAATTTTTTATCGTGTGCTTCTTGTCCAATATATAAGTTTTTCTGTTTTTCAAGACAATTACCTGAAGGGTTACTTGTTAGAATTTGCTTTCTGTCACAAGGATATTTAAATATTATATCTAGTAAATGCAGGATTTCTTCATAAATTTACTCTATATACGATGAAATTCTGCAATGTATATTCATAAAAAGAACGCATAATTTGTTTTCAATGGTGAGTTGTACTATTCTTAAACATTTTTATTTTCTTCTCGAAGTGCCCGATGTGGTTGTTAGATTTCATCAATCATTAGACACCGCAAATGGGTGTGCCGGAGATTCGACATTAGGCACTAGTTAAATGTATTATTTTCAAATAAGATGAGTTATTTTAAATAAAAGAAAAATAAGTATCTTTATTTTGTGAAAAAAAATATAAATTGTTCTTCTCTTTACTTTAATTTCCAAATAAGCCCATTCGCCTAGTCGCTTCTTTTGGTCATCATTATATATCTCTCTCACGCATATCAACACACATAAAGGGACTGAGAAATTGTGTACTTGTGAAAATTTTTGTGGCGGATGTAAACTTAACGTACTAATTAATTTGATTACTCTGTAACAAGAGTTGGGGCATGTAAAAGCCTGTAAGTAATATTTAATAATCTTTAAGTATCACCAATAGCCTTTGTAGTATAATACTAACTGCTAGTCAAAATATGAGAAGAGTGAAAAGGAGTTACGGGTTCGAATTATATCTATATAATTTATTTATAGAGATATATGTTGTAATTATGATGCACATTTTGAAGAGTAAATAGATTATTTTTTTTATAAAAAATTGTAAAGATAGTCGATATAGTGAGTAGATCGCCTTCACTAAATTTTGTAAAAAAATTCAACCTAAACGTAAGTATATTGAAAAATTGATAAATTCATGCATTTTTGACCGTTGATATTTTTAATGATCATATCAATTAGGTTGAAGTTTGTAAAATATTATCCTTCATTCCACCACCTTCACCATTAAATATTGCTAGTTCGGGCCTCATGAGTGGCTGTTGGTTGCCAAGTTTCTTAAGGGGTATTTTAGGCAGGGGCGGAGAGAACATAGGACCTGTGGGGGCTTAAGTAGCCCCACTTGGATTTGAAAATATTTCATAGTAGGTGTGGTAATTTTATATTCTATAAGGGCTTTTCTATAAAATTTAAAATTATGAAATTTCTTCCTGTAAACTGTTTACTAACTTTGGAGTTTAATTTATTAGAGAAAGGTTGATCTTCACACCTTTGACCTCTTAATTATACAAAAAATTGATATTGACCTTCAAAATTTTAAATATTGTATATTTGCCCCTCATATAAGATTTTGTCATTTAACAGTGAAACAAAAAATTAAATATTTAGACTACTATATATTTTTAGATCAAAAGAACACATAGACCCATGTTATATTTTTAAACATATCTTATCTTCAATTCTTTCATCCTACTTATTTTTAACTAAATAAGAGGAATGTATTTGTTTCTTTCTTCTATCTATGAACGACAAAAATCTCTCAAACTCTCTAGTCAAAATGCATGAAATATATATATATATATATATGAAAATATGTGAAATTGTCTTAAAAAAAACTCTTAACATTGAGAAAGTTTTATAATAAGAGACTGGAAATGAAGATATTTCAATATTTTCATTAAAGTTTCAAAAAAGATTTTCATAACTTGTGTTTTATATATATGTGTGCGTGTGTGTGTAATATACATTTAATATACATTTTTATTTTTTTTGCATTATTACTCCTTTTAATTCAAAAAACTTAGTGTTAATTAAATCCCCGCTAAGTTTGAATCTTGGCTCTGTCACTGATTTTAGGTAAGAAAACAAAAAATTCAGTGTTCTTATATTTTAAAGAATATATCTTAGGTCGTGCTCCCGTTTGCATTGGGTAGGGATTAAATCAAGAAACTCTTAATAATTAAATTATTTATTATTTATGTAGAAATCGCGCACACATTGCATGCCGACAAAATATAAGTAAACATGAAAAGAGATTTACGTATATGAAGTTATTTTATTATATTCCACATGTAATATAATTAAATTTTTTCCTTGTGAGAACGGATCCTATATGAACCCATGATGAGCGTGATTTGTGATTTGGTACCTTTAGAGAAGATCTACCAATCCAAAATATATATGAGATCTACTTTTCCAACAATTTTATTTTAATAAGGGCACTGCTATTAATATACTCTAATTTTCTTTTAACACTTTAATATTAGTTCAATGTACATGCATTGAATTTCTGCACATTTACTTGGTGCATGTGCACCGAATGAATGAACACATACTTGGTGCATATGCACTGAGTATGTATAAACCCATTCATTTAGTGCACATGCACAAAGTAAATGGAATGAAATATTAAAGACTATTTTAGTGTGTAATTAGTGCTATCTTTTTATTAATAAATCCACACACACACACATATATATATATATTCTATTATATTAAGTGTCACAAAGAGATGGTGTACATGCTTCAAATTATCAAATTACAACCTTTTATACAAGTACGCACATACTATAACTTAACACTTCAACTAACTTAATATGTTGTGATGAAATTTATTAAAAACTTACATATATAAAATTATAACGTATAACATTGTACACTGTGACAGGCAGGGCGAAAATGAACGAAAAGCGACATGAACATTCTATTTGTAAATCGATTGATATATAGATAGCCCGATTTTAGTGTATATATATATATATTCCTTTTTTCGGTAGTTAAAATATCCATATATTTGGGCACGAACAAAATATCTTACTACATACTGCCATCCCACAACATTTTATTCTTTCATCCAACAAAGAGAGCATTGCAAACTCCATGCACAAATACTCTACTAATTAAACCCTAAAACAAAAACATAATTCATTAATTATTAGATGATTAAATAAGCATAACCCTTTAAAGAACTAAGCCACCGTTTCTTGGAACAGCCACAGCTGAGAGAGGCTTCTTCATCTCACAAGAAAGCTTCAACACCTCACCAAGTTCAATCGGCCTAGCCGCATCTTGAACCCACTCGAAATGGTGCACCAACTTAGCCACCCAGAGGCTCACTGTCACGAGCCCTAGGTTCTTACCGGGGCATACCCGACGGCCTGCCCCAAACGGTGCAAGCCTAAGGTCACCACCCCTAACGTCCACATCAGCACCACCTTCGTGCTCTAAAAACCTCTCCGGTTTGAACTCCAGTGGGTCCGCCCACAGATTAGGGTCGTGTGTGATGGCCCACATGTTGACCATGGCTGTTGTGTTGGCGGGGATTACCATCCCGTTGCTGAGGTGGACATCTGATGTGGATAGACGGGCCCACGAGAGGAGGGGTCCAGGTGGATGTACACGTAAGGTTTCCTTAACCACGGCTTGAAGGTAGGGTAACTTAGCAATGTCGCTATCGGTGACAATACCTTTGCGGCCTACTGTAGTATCTAGTTCGTTTCGAAGCGTGGCTTGAATATCAGAATGGAGGACTAACTCGGCCATGATCCATTCAGTTAGAAGAGCAGTAGTATCGGTACCACGAAATATCATTTCCTGCATGCGTTAAAGCAGCGAGACTTCAAAAATTATTGTAATACTATACTAGCCAACTTATTTAATATTCTTATTAATTTGAACAAATGTTTTGTCAAAATATATATATATATATACATATAATAGTACTACTCTATCTCCAAAAGGTAGTTTTAAGGAAGCACGTAATTTCAACGTATCGATTACAATCACTACATATTTACTGATTAAAAAGATGCATGGTACATGCAGAGAGAATACATGATTAATAATATCATGCATAAAATGGAAGTTAGCAAGTAGCCAGGTGTAACTACCTAGAAGTCCCAAAAAAAAAAAAAAGTAGAACTACCAACCGCACGTACACACTATACAAATATATCATGCCAGTTGGCAAACGCTGTAGTACAAAATATTTAAATTTGCATGCAAACTTTACGGTAAACAAAAAATTGAAAAACACATAATTTAGTAATTTATAAGAAGTATAACGTATATAAATATATATACAAGTATAAGAACTAACCCATAAGACAGCCACCATATCATCATCATTGAGCTTATCATCACCATCCAAAGACAGCAAAACATCAACAAAATCCGATTCATTCGAAACCTCCAATTTTCCCTTACTTCGATGTTCCTCAATAATTTTTTTCACCATTTTCCTAACTCTAGAATTCAGAGCTAAGCACCGTTTTTCGATACCAAAAGGGTCATAAAAAAACTGGCTCAACCAAGGCAAATGGTCACACCAATTAAACCCTCCCAATAACTCAAACCCTTCTCTCACCATTTCACCCAACTCACTACCCTCCTCACTAAGCTGAGCAGGGTCGTACCGTTTACCAAACACAATCTCCATTATGTTATTTAAAGAAGCAAATTGCAAGTGCTTTCTAACGGTAACAAAGCCGTTAAGATCTTGTTCTTTAGAGATGGAATCCAAGAGGGCGGCGCATGTTAGCTGACGAGTAGGCTCGTGTGCTAAAATGCGCCTGGGTGCAAAGAGGTGAGTTGAGGCGATTTTTCTTAAGAACCGCCAGTAGTGTCCATTTGGGGCAAAGCCGATGGCGCGGCTAAACATTAGCTGCTTAGCCGAGAGCTTGATTGGACGGTTGGCGAAATGGGGTGAGGTCAAGATCTCGCGGGCAGTTTGCGGTTCTGAGGCCACCACAGCTCGGGTCGAGCCGAGGCTGAAAGCCATGAGCTGGGTGGCGGCTCGAGCCGAAGCCGCTGAAGCAAGTGTTCGGTGTGCCAAGCCCCAGCTCAAGCTGAGTAGGGATCCCAAAATGGGTAGGCCTCTGAGCCCGGGGATTTTGACCCGGCCCATTTGGGTTTTTGTCCAGGCTGGCCCACCAGTGGAAAAAGCCCATGTCATGAGGGTAAAAATGGAAATTGCCAAGAAGATAGAGGGCAAAATAAATTTGTTACAAAATAAATTTTGGGTATCAAGAATTGCTGGTAGAGTAAATACCCACCAATTCAAGTCCTCAGATATTATGCCAAGATCCATCTCGAGGGAAAGTAATTTTAGAGAGAGAAAAAAAAAAAAAATATATATATATATATATATAGAGAGAGAGAGAGGGGGGGAGGGTGTGTGGGTGGTGATTAAGGAGAGCGGATGGGTGTTTAAATAGGAGGCATGTCTTCAACTAGGAAGCATTTGATGGTACTTAAAAAAATATTAATTAAGCTTCTTAGGTTACGTAGAAAAAGGGTTTACCATTAATTTATTTTAAAATAAATAAATAAAGGTCTTCATGGAAGTTGTGCATTACATCTCAGTTTTAGTTACTATCTAAAGATGTTTATCGTTGTGCATTTGTTAAGTTACTAATGATATATATGTGTGTACTGTATATATATCAGATTTTTAACAATGAAATTTTGTCGTTAATAGTCCAATCCAGATATTACAAATAGAAATTGACTTTATCTATCATATAAAAGTAGAGCTCTTGAAACTTCAGACGCTAGTGCATGTGAACCGTTTAATATTTGTATATATATTTCTTATAGACATAATGTTTAATCCAATGGATGCCAATTGACTTTATGTTGATCGATTTTTTATTTCATTAAAGGTGCATATCATGTCTTAAGAAATCCTAAATCAGCATGATTTCACTTTTTATTGGGTCTAATTAATCAGTACCTAGTCACTTTTTAGTTCAAATGTTCGTTGAGTGACGATTGAAATGCTTAGGGTTTTCCCCAAGTAACATATCTCTTTGTAATCGTACGTACCTCTTGGGTACAAAAAATGAAAATAAATAATTGAGCCATTATTCTTATTCTTTTTGTACAATGTTAATAACGTTGAGCCATTGACAGCTCTATCCTATTCATGGACCTTAGGAAATGTACAAATTTAATTTGGTGCTATGAATATGACTTTGTTTAATTAACTAGTCTTTTTCTCATCCTCTTGATTGCATCAATTGGTAGCATATATAATTAATCTCTACCATACATTTAATTCATAATCGATCTTGTCTTCCTTTTTTTTTATCTTTGCTACAAGCATCTTCTCTTCCATATCTAGGATTAACGCAATTAACAAATCCAGTTATACATTTTTTGTGGGACGATATATATATACACTACTTGTTTGTCTAAATTTTGCAAGAGCGAATGATTTTCCCCATAATTTGGAAAAGAATAGTTTCTCGTAGTATTCATAATTCTCAATACAGAATATGTAATATATTTCATTGTTTCTTTTCAATCATTTCCTTCTCGTGAGAAAGAGAGTGAAAAATATTTTATCAAATCACTCGTCTTCTTTAGCATTTTAGGAAAAATTAGTTGGTTTTTAATTAACGAGGCTACATCTATTGTACGTAAAAATAATTATACATGACTTTGCTGCATAGCATTAATTGCTTTTAGAAATTATATGTACTATATTTTTAAAGTTATTCTTTGCTCCATCAATAGCCATGTTATAATTGTTTTAATTTGACACCAACATCCCACTATTAGAGTAAGAATAAATTTAAGAATCACAAACATAAAATGAATATAAATGTGTGGACCCATTTAATTAATTAGTTTGCTAGGAAAGTTCATTTTAGTGATTCCTTTTTGTGGGGTTGGGTTTTTCTTGTACACGAGCCCTTGTTGGGGAGAGTACAGTCGGTTGAGAGGGACGTATTTAGCATGTCCGAAATTAGTAGATACTTCTTCATCAAGTACCTTAATTTTTAATGTAAGTCTTATGAAAATAAACGCATGCAATGTCTTTGTTTAAGAGTTAATGCAAATATTAGAATTAAAAAAAGGGTACGTTATTCAACTCTATTTTTACATTATTAACATGTCAAAATAAAAAAAAATCTAATTCAGCGCACACTACATCCAACAAACAAGTTTTGTTCTTAGCTTATACAGTATATTTTTGAAAAAATGTAAAAGTTAATATGAACTCTCAATTTAAATGAAATGGAGTAACCAGTCCCGTATTTAGCTATATTTTTTAAAATAAACTTTATCCCAAACAAATCTCTTATATTTTCATTTTTTCTAATTTGTAACTTGTATACTTAATTTATTTTTTTTACAGAAAAGTTGTATTATTAGAACACGTGAGAAGGGCAATAAATTAAAGGTGAGAAATATTGAAACAATTCACAAGCTTTTAATTAAATTTTTCAAAAAAAAAATTTATAGAAATTAAATACCTTTAATGTGGGATATAGAAACTCTTTTGTCCTTTAATTATTAAAAAATTACCTGCCGCCAAGTGCACTCACTAAAATATGATCGATCGAAGAGAGAGAGAGAGAGAGAGAGAGAGAGATTGTTTAATTATCTATCTTCAAAAGTATTATTATTGGTGAACAAGCTAGCTGCCGACTCTTGTATTGAATTATTATTATTTATGTCATATGTCAATAATAACCTACCAATTTGGATTATAATCCTAACTAATAACTCGAGTTTTGAGCTAAATAATGTTGGAGCCTTGAATAACTAACAAAATATCAAGCTAACTAGCTAGACTAATTGACCTTTGACCTTCTTCAGATAAAAATCTAAAATTAATACGTTTCAACATTTAATTAGGTGCCTCTTAAAAAAATATTAGGCTAGTGTAACTGCACAAAATAAAACGAAGATGTGTTAAAATCGACCACAGCAATATGATCCATTTATTAGTTGTGTTATGCTGGTTCGTGTTATATCATCAATTTGACCTGCAAATTTTTCTTCACCTTTGTTCTTATACTAATTAAGCATCCTTAGTTTAATGTACTCTTAGTACATATGTTTAAATTACTATATATAATATTGTCATAACTGGGTCACCATATACACAGGTTTAGGTACGTATAAGATACACTTGGTTGATACGTTTAGGTCATTTTCAATGAATAGTATAAAAGTCTGTAATGTGTATAAAACTGCACTAGTGAAAGATAAAAATGCCTCTCACAACACATGCATGATATGTCGAGAGAAAAATGAAGGAGCCAAGAACTAATGCAACGGCTAATTAAATTTTAAAAAAATTTACCTTGGCACAACATATGATGTGTCGGCCAAGTCCGGCCATGGCATCTGACGACACGTACACTATGTACGTGTTGGGGGAATTCAAAATTCTTTGATGGCCCGACACATCATGTGTCATGGAAGGGTCTCAATCTTACCCTGATACATGATATATTGGGTACTGTAAAAATTGTCGATAGGTCTTTTTAGCTTTGGTTTACCTTTTATCTTACTTTTTTGGCATATTCCATGGCACGGTGGGGTAGCAAAAAAGGATATTTACTCTATTAATTTATGGGGTGGAGATAGCCCTATTAATTAAACGGATAACTTCCTAAACAAAATTTTATTTATTAATCGTGTCAAGTGGGTTGCTAGAATACTTGAGCTTTGACACAAACTCGTTTGAACTTATCAACCATAATTTTTAATAGAAAATTAGGATATAACCTCTAGGATTCAAACAAACTAGGGCTAAGGACTACTTCAATTCAGATGTAAAATTAGTAACACATTTCTAGATTGAAATTTTGACCAAAAATAACTTTATACCTATAGTTATAAATTTAGATCATAATTTTATTTTTATTTTTTTGAGGAAAAATTTAGATCATAATGAACCAAACCTTTTCACGCAGTTGCTGGTTTTTCAAGCAGATAGTAAATAATTAAAAATCTGATAAAATAATTGGGAACTAAACTCGAGATTATAAGTTAGGTCCCCAATAATATTGGCAATTCTAAAATTCCTCCTTCAATTGAAAGCATAAGCTAAGGGCGCACGAGCACCGCCCAAATCCCAAAGACACACAAATTAAAGCTCTATCATTGTAATAACCCCCTAGCTACTACTTTCGAATCCCAAAGTTGGATCAATATTACAAACTTACATTTGAAAGAAAATTTACTTAAAAAAGTAATTAGTCTCCTACGGCGAGAAACTAGGGAACGGCTTGGCCACGAGGCCTTTCTCTCACCTTCACATTTAACTTTCAAATTAAGCTTTTCAATCACCAATATTATTACTTTCAATTGTTTTGACAAACATGTATACATTAATTGTAATGTTTTAAAGAGATGTTATCCAATTGTTCTGAAAAACATGCGTACAACTCTTTTATATATATATACATAGCAATTACCCATGGGTCCGGTAGTTCCTAAATCTTAACTTTATAGCTAAGTTTCAAAACACTCGGGGCGGGATTTGACTTTTTCTAAAAATAAAAAGTGAAGTCTAAATCTCAACTACAAATAATGAGAACTCACTTTTAACTCTCTTTAATGAGACTCGAAGTTGTGATCTCTCTCACGTCTAAGTGGGTGCCATTTATGTTTATCATGCTTTAGAAGAAACCATCAATATATTATATGTTGGCAAAATAATTGGTGACAAAAATACATACACCTTAAGATATAGATCGAGTTTGGTGTATGTAAATGTTTTATATATGAATGTTTGTTTTTCTAGGGATGATTTGAATACTTAACTATGCTTAAAATCCTTTGAAATCCACTAACACACCCATCTATGCCACATAGTAAATGGAAGAGCCACTAACCCCAGTAATACAAGCTAGTCACATATATACATCAATGTCACAATCTTTAAGGCAATTTACGCCAAGTCATGATGGAATCAATTCAATAAAGATTTTAATTCACCAACATCGATAAGCAACAATAATTTGCAGCTACTGAATTAGTTTGAAAGGTATTTAACTTTATATTAATGTGTGTTTTAAGGAGATATATATCAGTATTTCAGTATCATATATATATGATATTGATCGATTAAGACTTTGTTTTTTCATTGTCTTTAACATGGAGTTTTAAATCTTGCTGAAAAAGAAAATATTTTGCAAATAAAAGAATAATTAATTTATTTTTTCATTAATTCTCCCCGACAGTTTCCTTTAAATCTCATTGAAAAAGGAAAATATTTAGCATACAAAAAAGAACAATTATCAATTGAGGGTGTTATTTGCAAGTTTAGAGAAAATATTTGTTAGCCAAGCATAAGTACATACGTATAAGGTACACAAGATTTTTTTTTAGAAATTAAAGCTCATCCATTTGATAGCAAGATAGAAAATTGTGGGAAAAATAATAACGTATTTTTGTGAAAAATTGAAAAATAAGTTGAAGGATGTGGTGAGATATTCTCTTCCTTTTTTTCTTGTCCCATGAAAAAAAATTATGAGCGATGGTGAAGAAAAAAACTTCACAAAAAATAAATGTGGATGGAAAACATCTACTAATAAAAATGAGTACGAGATTGAGAGGATGTCACCACATCCGTCAACTTAATTTTTATTTTCTCACATAAATCAATTAGTTTACTATCATTTTGCATCTTGTTATTTTGAAAAAGACTATTCTGTTTTATATATACTACAGTTTATTCATCCTTCCTTTTTATATGTTACAGTTTATATAATATCTTCAACGATGCAAAATGATAGGTAAAAAAAAATAGTAATTCACTAGGTTCCTATGAAGGACGATCTATTTAGTAGGAGATAATGTACTCGAATTCCTTAAAGTACAGTTGCTCAAAAAAAATTTAATATCTTTGACAACAACATAAATTGTTTAGACGACAACATCATAATTTTAAGCAATTTATGTCACTGGATTTAGGTAAAAAAATCCTTCTATGAGAATTTTTTTGAGAAAAATTTAGGAAATAATATTTTTCATAAATATTGGTCTATTTTGTAATCTTATTACTGTAGAGTCCCTATTTATCAATTATGTTTTAACATGAGGGATTTGACCAAAATTGTGTTTTGTGCAAACTTAACTTTATTATCCAAAAAATTTATTGCATATTTGTTTTGCATGATATGTTTTTATTTTTTAACAAGTATATTTTTATGTGTTACTAGTGTAATTATAAAGCAATTGTCAAATAAACCACAATACATGATAATGTATTGAAAAAATAAGGGCCAGAAACATAGTTTTACACCCACCAAATTATGCTTTTCACCCCTATTTGAAAAAACTTTCTTCTCACCCCACCAATTTTTTAAAAGACTTTCAACTCACCCCTTAGGTGGGGTGAGTTTATTAAACCATTTATGATAACAGATGAGGAACATTTAGTGACCAAAAATTTCATCGCTAATAAAAATAATTATAACAAACCTTTTAGTTTTTAATCACAAAAATAATTCATTTATAATATGCATGAAACTTTTTTTTTTTTATATAGAAGTTATAATAAAAGGATATTTATCAAAAAAGTAGTATATTACAGCATGTTTTGTATTTTGATTTTGTGATTCGCTTTTGGCATTGCAAAATCTACGGAGGAAGTTATATTTTAGCATCAAAAGTAATTGAACACTACAATAATGTTAGTTTTTGAAATGAAACTAAGATTATAAAATATTTTTTTGGAACAACTTGTAAGCTACCAACCAAAATAATAACTCACATGAATAATAATGATTGTAAATATATTTTGAGGGACGGTCTTAACGTGACAAATTAAAGCTTGCAAAACCGTTTAGGTAAATCTTAATTTTGCGTCACGAAATTAGTTTCATTAAAAAGGTACATTTAAAATGCCATACGAATTTGTCTATGTTCACAAAAGTTAATTTTGATTCAATTCAATTCTATTAAAACTGGATTTTAGATTAAAATTTTAAAACAAAATATAAATTTGTAAGAATTATTTATATTAAAATTAAGTAAATTTATTAACTAATTCAGTAATTTGCATAAAATTTAGGGAACCACTTTGACTGTAATATATCTTTAAAATATTGATCTCAAGTCTTAGCATAGTCTATCGATCAATGATGCAACTTATTTATCATTGTGAGATTTACATTAATTATATCCTAAAAAATTAGATCATTTACTTTGAGACATATTATAGATCAGATGGAAAATAAGAATTTTAGAAGAAAAAAAATACATTTTGTGTTTTAAATCTGCAACCAAGCAATTGACTAAATGTCAAATTCATTGGTAAAGCAAAGAAGTGATTGAGAGGGGGGGAAATGATATTGAAAGATGGAAATTAGATACAGTGACCAAAAGGGAGTGAAGGATGGTGGGGGTGAGTTTACAGATTTTATTTAACTTTTTTAGGGTTAAAATTATTAAGGTAAAACTTTTAAGTAGGGTGAAAAGATTAACTAGGTAGGTGTATTTAAAATCAACCAAAAATTATCATGTGCATTTTTATCAATAAATATATTTAAACTTGTAGTTTGTTGAAATAATTCAAAAGCACTATTAGTTGAACACTTAGAAATAGTAATCTACTAAAAAACATGTAGTGCAAACTTAATTTTGCACAATAATATAAAAAATTACAATCTGAAAATCTACTACAAAATTAATGTTACACTCCTTTCGGAATTTGATCAAATATAAGCTCTTAATTTATCAAAATATTATTTTCCGATTCTTTTGCATAAAACTTTTTCAAACAAACCACATTTTGTAATATACTGTTTATTTAATTAATTTGTGTTAAAACATAGAGTAAAGTTCATATTTCACCCCTTTCTACACCTAAAAAACCCTAGCCGCCTCTGTCACTCATTTTTCTGCTTTCTTCCTTCCCTTTCTCCTCATATAGAAGGAGGAGAGGGACTCATTTCTCCCTAAAATATCTCTAAAGCATCTTTAGAAAATGTTTTAGATTTACGATATTATTGTCTCTCTTTTAATGAGAGTTTTTGTCCTCCTTCTTTTAGTATATGGAGTTGTGCATCGAGTTGCATGAATTAGAATGCAAATGAGCATATATGCTCTTTTGTAGATCTAACTCACAGGTACAACGATTTGTACTTGCTCATTGTTTTTATTTTGGCTAGTGTCTCAGCATCGATGAAGACGCTTTCTAGATAGCTTCTCATGGTTGTATTCTTATGTTTTGAGGTCTATTTTATGAATATTTATCTTTAATGTCTCCCACTTTTTAAATTTGTTCCTTGTTTTATAAGATCATTTGATGTAGTCAAGATAACGACTATCTTTGTAAGCTCTTTAAAGATTTTCTTTAACACTGTTATAATATTTTTATATTATTATTAATGATACTATCTTATTTTTTCTCAAAAAAAAAATTAGAATTTCACCCAATTGTAATAAAAGAAATTAAAAAGAGAGAGAGGGGGACAAACATAATAAGGAGACAGGTGTCAAAAAGGCCAATGATCCTATAAAGTGGAAATTGAGAATAATAAGGATGAGTGGTTGAGACTACCAATAAAAACTGCACGTTGATGTAGATGGAAAAATGGTAAAATCCAGTTAGGTCAACTTTCAATCTTAAATGATGGTTAAGTCTCATTAGTCCTTGAGATAATAAATTTTAAACCCCAAAAGTGTTATGTTTTGAGTTAGTACCAACTACCAAGCGTCCCTATATATAATGTATATTTAACTAGATTCAATTAACTTTATAGTTACACTTGTTAAACCAAAACAAAGATCACAAAATCTTGAAATAAAATTATCCCTAAATTTTATTTTTATTTTTTCTCAAGATAACTTTCATTTCTTCAAGTTTTTGGATACACTACTTCCGATGTAATGGAAGTGGAATTGGCCTTGGCAATATAAACGGATATGAAGAATAAAAGTCCAATTATATATGGTATCTTGAATTAAGGAAAAAGTTGAGTTTTGTTGTGTTTTTTTACCTTTCGAGTTTCATTATATATTTCTTCCGAGAAATGAGATAATAAAACAATAATGATAGATGGATCAATTTTTATAAGTTTATTATATTAATTGATCAGATAATTTAGTGCATGTATCACTAAATAATTATGTTAACTTGGTTAAGACAGAACAGACAAAGTATTCTATGGTTCATTATTTATTTATTTTTTGAATATGCTACCTGTAATTCGTAAAAGTTTAGTATTATATTTGTCATATATTTCTTCTCAATTTCTCCACATATGAGTTGATAATTATAACAAAACAATTAACCCTATAATAATTAATAATCATGAGAGATAATTGTGAAAAAAACAGAAAAAGGGTAAATAATTGAGGGACCAAAAAAACGAATGTAAATTAACCCTCTAATAATTAATAATCATGGGCGATGAAAAGAATATTAACTACTACAATTATGAAAAAATTCAAAACAAACTTAGCATACTGCATATTTCCAATTAAACATTAAAACTCTATTTGATAACAATATGAAAAATAATAAGAAAAATTTGGCATGTGATAAGATTCTCTCCATCTCATATTTATTTTTTTTAATAAATATCTTCCATCTTTCATTATTTTTTGTTTAAAAGAAAATCCCAAATCATCAAAGAAAATTTTTCATTAGAAAAGTCACAAAGTAAGAAGATATCTTATGGCATGTATCAACTTATTTTTTAACTTCTTACAAAAATCATCTATTTTTATTTTCATCTAATTATTAAACAAACCTTCAATGATAGGTTGAAGCACATGGGGAGCAGTTTGGTACCCACAGGCCACGATCCAATTGAGTTAGTCAAGCCCAATTCGTATAGTTCCTCTTTCATCTAATAGTCGGATCCTTTAGGGGGACAGCCCAATTACCAACCAATGAATACAAAAACTCCAAAGATTTGCTCAACAAATTCTGGAATTTGACCCACATGAATGTTATTGTCGAATTTTTTATTACATTCAACCATCTTAATAGTGATACTGTAATTATGGCTTGCATTAAAACAAGAAAAAGAAGGAACAAACTCCAAAGATTTAATTTGTCTTTATTCTTTTTCGTTTGTATTTCCTCTATCCCATTTTAACTTTCACAAGTTTCGAATCACACTAATTTTAACATAATCAA
Source organism: Lonicera japonica (assembly GCA_021464415.1). NCBI lineage: Eukaryota > Viridiplantae > Streptophyta > Magnoliopsida > Dipsacales > Caprifoliaceae > Lonicera > Lonicera japonica. Next base: position 39,246,631 of record CM038469.1, on the reverse strand, counting down.
AGTTGACAATACAACATCTTATTTGATTTCACTCACCGATTTTTTATATCAATAATGTATCAAAAAGAAAAGTGGATGGTTAATTTAAAAAAATACATAGAAATCTTCACAAATAGATGGGGGTTTACTATTAAAAAACTCACAAGTCTGGGGCGGTCACTATAATTTTCCAAATACAGCAGGGATGAAATAAACCCAAAAGGCCAAAATTAGGAGGTCGGATCACTTAACCTAAAATTTGATCAATTTCATTGTACCACCACCATCATCTTAAAAGCTCCAAACTAAAATTTCTAGCACTACCAATTTTTCAAAGTTCCAGCTATTATGGCAATACCTATGAAGTATAGACCCGACACGCAACACGCAATTTTTTCAAAATGTAGGACACGACACGTGGGAGGAACACGTTCTTAATTAATTATATATATATATGCAATAAACATTATAAATATTTAAGAATTCAATAAAATAAAACTAGATTGCATTAATAACCTAAATACTCAAAACATGATTACTAAATTGTTCCATGACTAAAGCATCAAAAAGCATACATAGATTAAATTGTTCTGATAAAAAACAAAAGGGGAATATAAAAAGTGGCTTAGTTGCCTCATCCTCAATTGATGTTGTAGTGAAGAAACATTAGTAGTGGTAGTAGCCATCTAAATCAATTATCAAATATTAGATACTATAATTAAATCCAAGTGTTAGAGAATGTCCAACAAGTATAGGCCCAACACGTGGCCTCCAAAAAAGTGTTTGTGCTTTATAGGGCCATCAGCATGAAATTAAGCAATGTCCCCTTGAGCTCATTCTAGTCGGAAATGACTATATAAATGAATACTAGAACTCATGGCATTGTCCATGAGTATGTAATATCAAAACCTGCTAATACACTCAAGTCGTATTATAAGAGTTTGTCAACATAGAATAATATGTATACTTGATTCTTAAATCTTTATTATTATTATTATTGATGGTGCAAATTAGTAATTCAATTTACCCCGCCAACCTCGAGCTGACACGTGGCCGTCTACGTCAGCTACCGTGCCTGTTTCTGTACAAGGAGGTTGGACAAGACCTATTATGACTTTGTAATAAGAATGGAGTTCCTCAAGAGCCAGGTACCCACTCAAGGGTCAATTACGTACGGTAAATTGTGAGGCTTGAGCTCCGGAACTCTTTCGACTAGCTCCAAAGTGCTCTCTCTCTTTCTCCTCTCACCCAGCCACTCTGCCAGAGTGGTTAGCAAAAGCATGGACGACTGTCACCTACTTTGCAGAACGCGTAGAACTCTCCCAACCGCATTTAATGCACCGAAATTCATGGAGAAGCAAGGTCAGAGTTGGTACTGATAAAAGTATGGCTCCAGACCTGCTCTGGAAGCTCTGGCCACACGTTTCCTCCAGTCATTTATATACAAGAAGTATTTACTTCTCCCAACAACCAAGTAATCATCAAGTTTCGACTGAGAAGAATTGGAGAGAAACAAAAAAAAAACCACAAACAAGCACAAAAAGACCTAAGCAAGGCTCGATAGTTGGCTTCAGAGCTCCTTTATTAGGGAGACTAAACTATTGTTAGCTCAGCTATCCTCTTATTATAATATTGAGAAAATAGAATGGCTAGAGAGACCTTTATGAGTTTGTAATACTTGTTAATTTATTATTAATACAAGACAAATCGAGCTCTAGTTCCATTCCACTAGGAATGATTAACCCGTATCTTCATACGAGGACAACCTCTTCTATAAATCATTGACTCTCTTAAATTCAGCACCTTTACCTTTAGTGCTCTAATTATTTGATATAATCATTTGGCTGTATGGTCTAAAATACCCTTCTAATTTTTAGCACCAATAATAACAATAATAATAATAATAATAATATAATAATATATATTTTGAGCTCATGCTCTAAAGCGTCCATTTGGTTTGCTGTAAAATAATATTTCACAAACGTGAAATGGAAAATTGGGATATGTATTTCCACCAATAGGCCCAATGAACTTTATTTACTGTGTTTCTTCTAAAGTTTGTCTAAATATAATGTATGCATTTATTCATAATTGTGAACAAACGAACAATATAATCGAAATATGTGAAAATACTAATTACCATTTTATATGTTTACCGGGCAAAAAATATTTCACTTTGGTAACCTTTTTAAAAAACACCTAGTTAAACCTAATCAATGGTTAAAAATATAACTTATCTTTTAATGTGAGATTTGGTATGTCAATTATGTCCCAAAAAAGGAAATGGGACTATAAACTCGAGACATCTCAAAAAAGAAAATAAGAGGTATATAGTTATAATGTCCCTCGGACAGTCTTCTCACAGTCAGGCAGGCTTTCAGCGACGAGAAATTTTATTTGCTGAATGCAGTGGAGACGCTGGTTTCTGCCAATAGATTTAACGGCTGAAAATATTTGTCGCTAGAAACATATACTCAGTACGGGGAACGTTACTTAGTCCAGTACACAGTGAGGCGGGCGTAGGCTTAGTTGGAAAGCTATTTTTGGTGGCGATTCATTTAGAAACATATACTCGGGTCATTTTCAATACATGTATGTAAATATTATAATAGAATCTCGATATTTCTGAAATAGTAACTATATCTGTCATTATATATGAAAGAATACATCTCTTTTGATACGTCTACGCAAGTTATAATTGGGGGTCACTAAAGTTACTGTTTTGGATTGCTGATGTACACCATTTGAAGTCGGCACACACCCAATTCACAGTACGTAACGGTGTCCATGAATTAGAGACAACACTGCATCAGACTTGGACTCCAACATTTCCTGCTGAGGAACAAAACTCACAACTGTGTAATTCGGTATTATTTTCCCTCATGCATCTTACATTCTTACCCGCTATTCGACAGAATTCTAATGGAAATAGAGGTATAAAAATATAACACATAATTTGTAAGAAAATAAAACATCATAAAGGGCTAAATAGGCGCAATATAAGTACTAGCAATAGAGGCAACATATCTTGGGTTCAAAAGAGGTTCAAAGGCCGAAAGAAAACTACGAGCAATAGTAGCATACTAGCATTTATCTAATTACACTAGCAATTTAACATTCACATGACAGACACTTCAAAAGCAATAAATAACTAGTTACTTGGATGGGGAGCTCCAACGTCCAAATAGATGGTTTTCCCTTCAAATATTCCCCGGAAAAGTTTACCAAACATCCTCGCCATTTTTCACCTTTCGCCACGAGACAATGGTGTTGACATGAGGGAAACTAAGGCCATAACCAGGTTCAAATCCCTTTTCCATCTCGATTTTTTTCACAAATTTTAATTGGATATCATAAGCATACAAAAACCCCTTATCATCCTTGAAAACTATCTCCCCATTAAATCTAGCATAAAGAGGAACCATACGCTTCACCCAACCCGATGTGATACTGTACCTCTTTGTCCAATCTTCCCCGTGCAATTCCTTCAAGACCCACACATCAATTTGGTTCCTTTTTTCACGGGTCAGAAAACTAAGAAGCCCACCCATTTCAAGAATCGTATCATTGGGTCTATCACTTGTAGGGAGCAGTGTCTTGTGAAACTTTTCTTCATCCATTGCCAGGGAAACTACATAATTATTATTACCAATGCGAGGAATCCAATGCAATGCCCCGAGTGCGAAAACTGGGTGAAAACAGAACTGCTGAAAGAGACCCATGGAGGGTCCATCTATTGCCCTCCAAGATCGGGTTCCAAGTGTTAGAATCTCACAACCAACAAAGCGCATCTCATCCTGAAACAAGTGAACCAGCTTATATTCTCTGGTACGTCTGCAATAAGCTAACCCATATGATTCGAAGTGCGGTGGGAATATAGTACCCGGAGGAAGCCCACATAATTCCTTAGTCACAGGGTTCATCACGATCAATCCCCCTTTCTTCATCTTATCATCAAGAAGAATTAGGCCGTTGCAAGTCGCTCTGATTTTTCCCAAACAAGTAACATTGAACTCTCCTACATCGATCTTGCCGTCTTTAACTGCCAAGAATTTTAAAATGAAGTTTGATGACGGCTGTACTACGGGTTGGGGAAATATGTTTAAAGATCCCTTCTGCAAAAGCTTAGCTTCAACAGAGAAAGTGTTTGGCTTTTCTTGTGAAGATTCGTTTCCAACTGAAGTTTGAAAGATTAAGACGGGCTCTGTTTGGCGGAGATGGGTGTCAATGAAATCGTGAGTGAGTGTAATTTTATGCCATGCCTTGCAAACAAACCTTAAACTTTGAAGAGTTTCAGGAGGAAGTCGAAGGAGAATATCGGAGACGATTTCTTTTGGAAAATAAGGTACAAGATCGAACCGCTGCTTCTTTGACAATGCTCTTTCCGCTACTAACCTTATTAACTCTGTTTTTTTGTCTGCCTTTGGTTTCTCCATCATTTTTTCTCAATGAATTCTGAGAGACAAATGTGAGATGACATCCAAAAAATAATTGTTATAGTTACTATTTCGGAAAGCAATCTAAAAGTATCATAACATGTGCAAGAAGATTAAAAAAACATATATGCACAATGTTGGTACTATACTACTATATACTTATAATGCAGTTTTTGAACAAATTTCCGGATATAATATTACACCCAAAACTTGAATTCGACCAAAAATATCATAGATAGGTTCTTTCCATTACTCGAACCGACACAAGGGCAATGCTGCAAACTTAAGATTGAACCAAGAACCACCACAAAGATTTTCTAACTAAAATACACAGTTTTCAGCGCAGATCATGTGAACAAGTAGGAGGACTAGCTGTCGTGTTCTCATTTTACCAGATTTTTAAGTCCTTGCAATTGGTTTTATAAGTTTAGGGTTAATGTTAACCATAAAACTGAACACAGGATAAAGGAGAGCCACAGGGTACCATTTTAATCTGAACTCCAAATTATTCTTGTTCATTTGACATGCATCAAACACTGAAGTATTACCCTCCCAAGTGTAAAATGTGTAGGTACCTCAAAAATTTTAGTTACATTACCATATCTAAACACCCCCAAGAAAAGGAAAAGGGGGTACCTTCCAATAAACCCTCTAGATATATTGCTCATTTTCACCCCTTCCTCCACCCATACACAAGTGTTCAAGTTTTACTCTTAACAACATTAGGGGGTTTTGGACAAATTTGATGAATTCATTCACTTTATGACTAAAAAAATTAACTTTTTTATGCTAACCGTGTCAGTTTTTTTGACTGATTTTGTACTACAAAAAAGGAAGCCATTTTTTGAGCAATACCAGAGGGGAGGGGTAAAGTAGTAACGCTGCATTTGCAGCTGGTGAGCCTCTAACCTGGAATTTACAGGTTTGGCTGGGGAACTTCACCACTCAAACAAACCCACATACTCAAACAACAAAGGCATGAGAGCAAAAATATATCCAATGGCAATGTAGCTTAATGACGTGCACGAACAAGGGGGTCATGAGTTTAATCCTCAAATAATGCTATCAACCCTTTGACAGTGGTGGCAGCCAAGGGATTGATGTGTGCTCAAAACCCCCCTTTCCCCACCCAATACAATGTATCCAAGAAAAACCAAAAAAGGCCCAAAATTGATACATTTTGCTATGGTTTACCGTTTACCCCAAAATAAAATAATGTTTTTACTCCCCCCTCGCGCTCTACGGCTGATTTCTGGGAAAACAAACGAGCAATTGGCATTCATAACAACATCAACTACAATAGATCCTCACATTTGTAAACCATGACCTTACGACAACTTAAGCAAGCACAATCACATGTTTTTAAAGTACTTATCAAGTTTAATATTGCACATTCATCGCGTATGCTGCAATTATAGTAACTATAACAAATGATATATAGTGAAACACGCTAGCCAAGAAGATCATGCCCCTGCATACTATCACGAAGAGATATTAAAGAACATGATTAATTACACAAAATATAATTGTTTATTTCTATATATTACTATTACACATGTAATTGGCAAGACTATGGGGAATTATGTTAGTAAAAAGTATGAATTATTCTAGGGTTCACCTAATTAGAAGAGAGGCAAAGCTTTAGTTCCATAATTCAGCCCATTTCAAGTAGATCATCACGATTCTTCTCGTTTCCGATATTCTTGTCCGATCTTGTTTCTGTTACCGTCAGTTTACACGGCCGCGGCCGCTGAGGAGAGTAGTCCGATGGGTTAGTGTTTGATCGGGGAAAGTATAGCCAGTTTAGGAATTGTGGAATGAGTAAAGGTTTTTTTTTGGTCTACGAATGAATAAAGTGAGTCGAATGAGTAAAGTGAGTTTCACAATGATTTGTGGGTACTACCGTACTATTAGGGGTAGAGCAATTATGTTGCAATTTTAAAACTATATAATATAATTTTTTAATGAAATACTATGCGCAGATAATTGTATGTCTACTCGAGTGTTAGTTTAGAGTGATTTTATTTTTTATTTTTAATAATATTTAGTTTTATTTTTATTTTTTATTCAGTTTTTCAATTCCAAGAAATAGTTTTTTATTTTGTTTTTGAGAGTCACTAAGCCGATAATGTATTATTCGATTTAGGATTTTAAAAATTTAATTACATACCCTTATTAGATACTCAAGAATCACATAAAAGATGAAAGTAAAACCAAATATTATAAGAAGATCAATTATTTTTCTGAGGGTGAAAAGGGTGACATTACTTTTTCAAGAGAGAATGGTAAGAGTTACTCATTTGAGAGTGAGAGGAATAATTGTTACTCTTTCAAGGGTAAAAAATTCTCACTTGAGAATGGTAAGACTTAAACTTTGGACTTGAGAAGAGTAAACATATGTTTCTATAGTTTACAATTACACCTTACAGTATATATGTGGTACAATTGGTTTAAAAAAATATAAAAATATATATGTGATAGTCCAAAATTCGTGTCAATCATTTAGTGTCAAAAAGTATACATTGTTTCAATAATTTGTTACCGTTTATGTAACTATAATTTGGCAAGACGTGACCGTTTATTGTCAATATCTCTTTTTCAAAATACATTGTTATATTGATTACATCTCGTCAACAATAGTAGACCAAATTGGCAACATATAACAAAAAGAATGCAAAACAATCATCACTGTTACAAGTAGCTCGTAGTATGCATAAGTAAATTAATAAAATTTGTAGTGTTAAAAATAATAGGGGTATTTGACATAAAAGCAAGAGGTGCCTTTATCAAGCCCCCATTTTTAATAATAGGTTGAAAATGTGAATATATATTTATACACCATAAACAAATCCCCGCATCCCCATCTATATATCTCAATAATAGTAATAATGATAATAATTAGTCCGTATGTAGAGAACATATATTAAGTGTAGATTAAACTTACTTAATTTTTGTTGCAATTTTTTTATGCAATCGAGTATAGCACTAATCAAATAAAGAAAAAGATAAACATAGGAGCACACTTAAATAGGGGTGTTTTCGGTTTTAGCTGGGACAAAAATTAAGAGACCCAACCCAAATCAAATTTGAAAGTTCAGTTTCAGTTTCTAAATCTTTCAAACTAAAATCTGAACCAAACTTTTTGGTTTAGTTTTATTTGGTTTTCATATATATATTTTTTAAATAAATAAATTGTAAGACAACACTTATTTTTGTCAAAAAAAAGAATAACTCTATATTTGCTTCTATTTATTTTTGAATAGAAAAAATATTAACTCTTAAGTTTATAATATAGCTCAAATAGTCATAATAGTCATAAGATTGTTTTCTTGTTGGACCTTATAAATTTTAAGAATATAAAATTTTAGATAATGAAATAATATTATTTTTAAGTCATATATACAATGATTCTGTTCAATTCGGTTTTGCAATGTCACGCTCCAAACCCGAATCAAATATATTCGTTTTCAGTTCGATATATTTGTTTTGGTTTCAGATTTTTTTTTCTTTTTTAGTTCGGCTCGATACGATTTGGTTATTCGATTTTTTGAGTTTGCCACAACACCCCTAATTGCAAGTAGGCACATCATGAATCGTTTGGTTCCTACGAGTAGACACATAAGAGTACATGTGACATAGAAATATTGTCACTTAACATTGTAAATTGGGAAGAACAAAATTTATTTAACATAATCCATTTATTATGTGCCAAAAATAAAATTATAATGTTAATTTGAGACATTGCAAGAGTAATAGAATATTTTAAATTGGGCAAGCTTCAAGTTATATTAGTATAAAACTATAGAAGTTTATAACTTTTTCTTATATTCATAATTCATTAATTATAATTAACTATTTTTATTGTATTTATTAATTACACAAAGTTTTGAATCAACTAGATATATGAAAACATTTAAATAGTTTTGCTTTTACTTAAATTTTAAAAATCTTATAATTTAATACATAATATGATTATGATGATAGACTTTTACAACTCTAATTAATTTAATTTTTTACGCAAAACTTTGTTATATAATAATAATTTAATCTAACAAATAAATTAATGAATTATAGATTGGAAAAAAAATTATTAATGGATGTAAAAAAAATTTAGTTTGCGCCCGATATGTTTGAGAATGGGACGATAACTGTGGCCGGTACAATTAAAAGAAGTCAAGGAAATATATTTAGGGAAACATAAATAAATATCCTTATTTTGAACTTCTCAAAAAAAAAATATATATCCTCATCTTGAAATAGCCATATAAATTGTCTTTCTCTTGGATATAATTCAAAACACGACCCTTTTTCCCCAAAGTTACTTTATTTGACTGCATGATTTTCAAAGGACCCATTTTATGTGCTGCAACTAATTTTACACTATTTTTTTTCTCAATTTTCATGTAATTCATAACCTACCATTCCCAAAGTTTTTGTGTGTGAAATTTCGTCCTTCAATCATTCACTTAAGCTTTGAGATCCAGATAAAAAAAAAGTTTCACTTGAGCGGCGTATAATTTGCCTCTCACGTGCGTAAATAGAACCCAAATACTGTTCTTCTTTTTTCTTTTATCTCTCACAAAGTGTCCTTACGCTACTTTGAATGTAGGACTGATCCCAACTTGCAGAATTGCGCCCGCAGCAATTACCATTTTATCGCCTGCCAAAACATTAAGACTAGCAACAACATTACTGCAGCGGAAAATGAAACCATTCTTCTTCACAGATATAGCACCCAATTGCAATGTGAAAATCCCTTGGACTCAGGCTCAACAAAGCTCGTTTTTTAGCTCAAAGTTCAATCTTGTTAATGGCTCGTTTTAGTTACTAAAAGAAATTTACGCAAAACTTGCACAAAGTAAAAATGTCAGAAATGGTAGAAGTAGGGGCATACATATCTCATTCCATTCACATTATTACGGACTCAAACTCAATCTCGTTAATTGCTCGAATTTAGTTCCTCCAGTCAAGCTAGAACTGGGCAAAATAGTTACAAAAATTAATCAAAGAGCTTCCACACGGTAAAATTTCTTAAGCGTTTTAAGTAAGATCACATACATATATATCCTTCAATTCATATATAATCACATCCTTGGACAATGAGTTCTGTCGTTCTTTCTACAAAATATATATATATATAACATTCCCATATTGACTTCACAACAAAACAAAAGTAGCTAATTACGTGGAACAACGGCCTTGCATGACAAAATATATAGATGGTACATCGGCCAACTTATCTGACTTATCTGATCAAATGCTTTTGCATTCGCACTCACAGCTGTTGCAGTAGCACCTAATTAATACATTGTACAACCATCGACTCATTCGAGTACAACTGTCAAAGCCCTCGGGTCAGATTTTACAAAATATAGAAAGAGTACTCACCAAATATCCTGACCTTTTTCCTCGGCCCGCCACGAGACAAGGCTGTTGACATGAGGAAAAAAACAGCCATCGGCATAAAAACAGCCCTTTCCAATGTCAACCCTCCTCATAACTTGTAATTCAAAATCATAAGAATAAAGCGTACCGTCTTTGTCCTTAAGAACCATTTCGCCATTAAATCTTGAACAATAAAGAGGAACCATATCTCTTATGCAACCGACCTTGATGGTATAGTTCTTTGTCCAATCATCCCCACACAAATTCTTCAAGATCCACACATCAATTTGGTTCATCTCTTCATGAGCCACATAGCAAAGAAACCCGCCCATTTCAACGATTCTTTCGTTGTATCGAGTGTTCTTCGGAAGCGGGATCTTGATAAACTTCTCATCATCGACTCCCATAGAAACTAAGTAGTCGTAATGATCAATCTCCGGGGACCAATGTAAACCCCCGATTGCAAAAACCGGGTCATACCCAAACCAATTAAAGAGCCCAAAAGATGGCCCGTCCACCGGAATCCAATATCTTGTTCCAAGCTTTAGAATCTCACACCCAACGAACTGCATTTCATCTCGAAATAAGTGAACGACTTTATATTCTCTTGTGGATTCGCAAAATGCTAATCCGTAAGATTCATCATGGGAAGGATATATACTTCCAAGAGGAAGCGGATCAAACTCCTTAGTCACCGGATTCATAACAATTAGTCCTCCTTTCTTCATCTTGTTATCAAGAAGAATTAGGCCATTGCAAGTTGCTCTTATTCTACCCAAACAAGTCGCATTGAATTCGCCAATCTTGCTCTTCCCATCTTTAATTTCCATGTACTTCAGATGGAACTTTGATGATGGGCTTATGACCGGTTGGTTAAATACATGCACATTTTGCCTTTGAAAGAGCTTTGCTTCAAGTGAAAAGGTGTTGGGTTTTTCTTTTGGGAGTGATTTTGTAGAATAACGGTGAAAAAATTGAAGTGAATCTAGAAAGATAAAGACATTTTCGGCGCGATGGAGATGGGTATCAATGAAAGTACGAGTATTGACAATTTTATGCCATGGCTTACAAACAAACCTTGACCTGTGAAGAGATTCGATAGGAAGTCGAATAAGGATGTTGGAGATGCAATCTTTAGGAAGATAAGGTACAAGATTCACTACTTGCTTCTTTTTCTCTTCCTCAAGCTGCTTCTTTGATAATGCTCTCTCTTCCACCAACCTTAAAAAGGCAGTGCCTTCCTCTGCCATCAGCTTTGACATCATTTCATCTCAATGAGATCTGTAATTAATTATTGCAAATTCAGAAAAGGACGTCAAAACAATTTAATTGTACTAATAGTCATATATATACATGCAGTTAGAAAACTTAAAACTTCTATTTTCTTCTAAGTTATTTATGTCGGATTGAGCATTAAAGAGTTGATAGAATGATAGGATCCGCATTTCAGTTTAAGATATGTTTGGTAGGAGGGTTGTAATTTGGAGACATAGAACAATCGAAATATACATAAAAGAAATCACACTTCTAAAATAAAACATGCAAATAAGTGGGGTTTTAATTGCATTATTTGCAATAGCCTTATAGTATAATGATAGTAATACTGCTGGCCGGTATCAGGAACCAGGAGAAGAGGAGTTAAGGTTCAATTCTCATCGCTGTAAAATCAAAACTATTGATATAGCTATAAATATTTGCATAACATAAGAAACCCAACAAACCCATTCAAAAATATAAATAAATCCAATTGTAAACAAAACCATAAATAATCAAAAGGGAAACACCATAATCTTTTTTAACATTAAACGTAAATCATGCAAGCAACAAATCTTAAATGACCTAAAGTACAGGTTTAGGTTGACTTTTTGTTCACTATGTGATAGTGAAATCCAGAATTTCGCATGAATGATATGTGAATTAACTAATTTAAGATTCTAATAAGCAAAAAAACTTGAACCAAACAAGGGTTTAAAAGATCATTACCATCACCCATGACCTAACAAAGAAACATAGTAGTTAGCAAAAAAATAGTCAACTTCATCAGTAGAAGTAGAAACCCAAAATCTTCATCTGTTCATCATCTACTGTATATAAGGTGAATTATTCCATATCCAAATTTCAGCAAAATTATAGGGAAACAAAAATAGAACTGATTTAAAGAGTAATATATGAAATACAAAGAAGAAGATTAAAAATGAAAAAATGAAGACTTACTTTTTTCTTCTTTCACTTGTTGGTGTTTGGGAAACTTGGTGTATAAAAGAAGGATTGGGCGGTTGTTTTTTGTCGTTGTAATTTCTTGGGATTGTTCGTGGAAAGAGAGGAAGAGATCGATGAACCCTAGGTCTTAGGTAAAAGAAATCCTACAGGGAGAGTATTGAATCAAGTCAATCGTCAGTGACTTTTTCAAACAGCTACAGTATTTCTATTGCTTGCCGTATAAAAAAAAAGTATATCAAATGCCAGACAAGAAACTTTGGCCTCTAATTGTCCGTCATTTTCGGATGTCATGTCAAGCGTAAATTTTGGGGTTGATTTTTTCAACTCACAAGAGTAAGATATATATATACTAGGGTATACCCGTGCCGTCCGGCACGATAAAAAAATAAAAAATAATAATTAGATAAAATATAATTACGTGAAAAATGTGAGGATTGAAAATGTGTTTAAAATTCTATTATTAGTGATTGCAAATTCTACATGCAGGGTATTAGCCAATGTAGCGTGTGTTTCGTGCGTAGATCAGCGAATAGTGTGGCTCACGAGTTAGCTCGTGCTACTCTCTCCATGTCTGGTCGGGCCTGGTGGGATTTGTCACCTCCCAGTTTTATTTCGAATTTTTTGTATGCGGATTTGAATTGATCTATTGAAGTTTTCTCATTTCAAAAAAGAAAATGTGTATGATTGTATATTACTTAGGAATGAAAACAGATAATTAAGGTATCGCAAAAACGAAACATATTTAACTAAAAATATAACCATCCTCACTCGAGATGTGTTTTACTTGTCCAATTAGACCTGAAATCGCATCGACCGTTTTATAATGTAATGATGTTATGAGTGTATTTAAAAGAGAAAAAAATATTATATTCGAGGCAGATCAAATTGTAATATAAAAAATTATCGCCCTAAAATTGCTTTGATCCTTTTATATTGTAATGGTGTTCTTAGTATATTTAAAAGAAAAAATATTATATTTGAGGTAAGTTGGACACTAATATAAAAAAAATTCACCCCATATTCGAGGTAGGTTGGACACTTATTTTAAAGTTATAGCATTCGAAAATAATTTAAAATTTGATGAGAGAGAAATATATATTTTCAATAACTAATGAGTTAGAAATAGTTTAAGTATACTATTATATTTGTAATGTTTTATAAGTTTTATATGCATAATTTTGTTTTCAATAACTAATGAGTTAGAAATAGTTCAATAACTTTTTCTTGAATTTTTTTATACATAATTTAATAATCACAATGGATCTTGTTTTGTAGGTGTTGATAAACATATTTCAAATATATAAATTTTATTAAAGTTGAATTTGTAAATTTAAAGTTATGGCATTTAAAAGTTTTTTAAAAATTTGATGAGAGGAATTTTTTTATACATAATTTAATAATCACAATGGGTCTTGTTTTGTAGGTGTTGATAAACATATTTCAAATATATAAATTTTATTAAAGTTGAATTTGTAAATTTAAAGTTATGGCATTTAAAAGCTTTTTAAAAATTTGATGAGAGAGAAATGTTGTAGAAAAGTAGAGAGATGTAAGAGTTATATTTGTGTATATGTTTAGTGTGTGAGTAAATGTTAAGTTGATTTGACATCTTGTTGTGAGGTATAAAAATGATCCAATGGTCTAAAAGTGTTAACACCATTACAAATGAATATGAGACGTTGAATTGATTTATTATTTTATTGTAAAAAATCCTTGTTTTATAATATAGATATGTTTGGATTCTTAAGGATTAAATATAAATTTATATATTTAATGTTTGGAATTTAAATAAAGGATCCTTATTAAAATTATACTTAATTTTTAAATATTAAATAACATGTCACTTTTATCTACTTTTTGCCTCACAAAAACTAAAATTTAACTCAACCTCTTAGTCTAATAATACAAATTTTTATAAGGACATAATTACTCTCTAATTCGATTCATAAAATTATTAAAATAATATTTAACACGTAAATTTACTCATAAATAATATCTAGAGCAAAAGTTAACTTAAACATTTTGTGACTTTGTATATCGAGTTTGGCCCGTTGGCATGTAGACTTGACAGTTGACACGGGTAGCTTTCCAAAACTTTTCTATTCTCATGACCTTGAGCAGAAAGCATAAATCAACATTTACAAAATTAAATGCTCCGCTTCAATAAATAACAGTTGTTGGTGGAACTGGTGAACTGCGCGTCAACAGTAAATTTGTTGATACATAATTTTTTATTTTTTCATATTAATATATAATATATTGTGAAAGATAATTTGTACGCGTTAATTTGAGGTAAGCAGAGTATTGATCTTTTTATTTATTTTTTCACATGCCATGACTGTTGTTAGTATAGGCCCATAGGATCCCTATATAATTTGACTTTTAAATTAGTGGTTTTACTAAATTAAGACAAAATTATTTATTATTAATATTTTTGCCTCTTATTTACATTTTCCGTTTTACAAATTAGGGTTTCATTACCGAAACAAAAGGGTTAATACAAAATATTTAATGTGTTATTTGTTTTAATAGAAGCCAAAATTGCTCCAATAATATTACAACGGTAAGAAAATATTATTATTTTGACAAGAGTCGAAGTTTGAGAATTATTGTTTACTTAATCCTTTGTTTATCTTTTCGATAAAAGATTACGAAACATGGTTATCTTCCTCCTCTCATTTTTTGGTTAATCTCCAATTTCATTCGGAAATGATAAAGGGCTGTTATTAACTAGTATGTGTAGAAGGATAAATCTCTATCCCGATCCTTCAACAGCGGAAAAACCATTGTTGCGTTCCATTTGGTGAATTTCATGCTAGATTGCAACTATTCAGTAGCTGTACTCAAAGGTGATGCTTTATCAATGTTAAATATTATAAAGAGGAACAATAACAATCTTATTCTATTCAGCCATATTATTCAAGATACAGAAGCCTTTGATATTTCTATTGCGTTGTATTGAATGGAGGAGGCACCTAATTTCCTGTTACCTCTTCCAAGTTGATTATGTTATTCAATAAAGTTCATTTATTTTTCCTCTCAAAAAAAAAAGTTACCTCCTTTCTAATTTATGATTAATGATTGGTAATCATGCTTGGATTTAAGGTAATAAAATGATAACAAAAATAATTGATTTAAGAAAACAAATTCATGAGATCAACATTCAACAAGAACCTTAACCTCCCAATGCAGGGCCGGGTTAGGTCAGAAGTGCAAAGAGCAATGAGATATGCTTGCAAAGTTGCAATCGCGCTCAACACAATTGCTTTACAAACAAACAAGAGAGGAAGAGGCAATCACGGATAACACAAGATCAGACAAGCCAACACTTGCGCTCAATTCTATCTTCAATAAACATTTTTTTCAATTTCGTAGCAGAGCCGGGGAGATTGTGAACTGGTTCTGAATATCTCGATCAGTGCATTTCACATGATTCTTTAATTACAATACAATTTTTCCCTAAGACCTCTTTTTTGTCATAAAGGAAAAAATCATATTCACCATTTCCCCTAAAGACAGCTTGAGAAATTTATATATTAGTTGTCATTGTATAGCGTACAGTGAATCAGAAGGGAAATTATTCTCAATTGGTCAACTTAGGTCTTTCTCTATTCCAAATAGTGAAATTTCTCCGTTTGCTAACAGAGATTCACCCGTAATAAGGTCACGGATTCAATCCACATGGACATAGTATCAAACCTTTTGTCCTCCCACTGTGGTGGTTATATAGTTCACCCTATGTTGTTCTGGTGGTAGTAAAATTGAATAAAATCGAAAAAGTTGTATTCCTGATGTATAATTGAATAATCGCTTGTATAAAAAAATACAAAGAAAATAACCTGAATTTTGAGAGGAGAACTATGTGCTTTGTTCACTCAACAGTCCAATGTTATCCTAAACACAATATTCTCAGTACACAGAAACAATCTGATAAGATGAAATAGCAAGTATATTGTATAGAATTAACAAGGAGGATGTGGAAATAGTGAGAAATCCAGATTGAAAATGAATATGCAGTGTCTTAAAGGTGAGTAACTGTGTAAACATTGAGGTCGATTAATAACATAAAAAATATGGAGGATTTCTCCCACAGCGCACAAATATCTGCGAGTTCTTGGAAATGGCATTGATCTTCCAAAGACAAAACCTATCTTGTTATATAGAATTAACAAGGAGGATGTGGAAATAGTGAGAAATACAGATTGAAAATGAATATGCAGTGTCCTAAAGGTGAGTAATTGCATAAACATGAGGTCGATTAGTAACATAAAAAAAATGGAGGATTTCTCCCACAGCGCACAAATATCTGCAGGTTCTTGGAAAAGGCATTGATCTTCCAAAGATGAAACCTATCCACTATATAGAACTATAGTCCAGAAAACATGAAACCTCAAACCGTAAAAAATTCTTTCTTTGGAAAAACATTAAAATTGTCAAAAAATAAAGTGTTTGTACCCTACACCTGAACTAGAGCTTTATAGCAGTGTGGGACTCAGAGGGAACGGAAGGATGTTGCGGATCATTCCCATAAACCTTATCTGCAATACACAACACATTTCATTCCAAGTCAATAAATAAAAAAAGACCTCTCTCTCTCTATATATATAACCTAACTACAGTGTCGTATTGTGGGCTTACAAAAATTAATACATGAATCCAGTGTGATCTGGACAATCTGACTCAATTAGCCAAATGTGTCTTTCTCCTCTTCTAATTAGTTCTCATATTAGTACCCTGATTTCCATTCACTCTAATACTACTGTAAGCTACAACTCATGTGGATGGATAGTGGTAATGGATTGCTGCTGCTGCTTCCAGAAATCAGTGGCTTTTGGCTTTGTCATAAATGTTTACTTGAAATGTTTTGATTTGATTATTATGTGTCACAACTCACAACTAAACATGGAATGATATTTGCTAAGTGTTTTATCATGATAATGCAAAATAAAAAGTAATAATTTATTCACATCCCTAGGAAAAGGTTTGGGGTCGACAATGGAGAGATGGAGAATCATATTTGAAGTAAAAAAACAGAGTAATTCCAGTAGAACAAGGCCAAGATGATTCCTGAATCGAGAACATATAGCAAGATTGTCATCATTAAGAGAACTTATCTCGTTCATCATATGATGGGAAATTTACCCAAGTAATAAACGCTCAGGGAGGTTGAACATTGAGTCTGTTTTAAAGAACTTAAATTTCCAACTGACACAGAGCATTGAATATCAATGATAAAATGTGTTCAATATAAATTTGCTATCATCTATAATAAAAGTAATGGCAGCTTAAAAACAAATCATCTACTAACAATTCACAGCACACAATGACGAAGTGTAATACATGGACAATACACAAGTAGTGTTTCTTTTGTAAAAAAACAGAAAGTAGTGTTTCTTTTGTAAGAAAACAGAAGGTAAAACTATCTTCCTGCCTGCTCAGAAAACCTAATAAAGAAACAAGTTTCATTTCCATGATAAGTAGCACAAACTGAAATCTACCAAATAATAATGTAGACAATTCACCTGAAACTCATCAGAATATCACTAGCAGAGAAAACAGCATGTAAATCAAGAAACAGGCGTAAGCGATCAACCCGCGATGCTCATCTCCACAAGAAGCCAACTCCACCAAAAGCCTAGTGCAAACTCTCGTAGACCAAATCACAAACACCCCAGCTATAACAAAAATCGCAGCCCCGCCTTGAGGAACAAACAGCGAAATGGCCGACAAAATCACAATCGGCAACATACAGTACCCAATCAAGCTTAAACACCGATACAAATCCAAATTCCCATTTCTCCCCGCCAACATATTGAACACGACATACAAAAACATCGCGGATACAGTAACCCATCCCAATATAATCCCAAAATGTAGCTTCCCAGCAAGTAATTGAAACAAACCAAATGCCATCAAGAACAAAAATGGACCTGATAAATCAGCATCCTCATGTAGATCTACTTTTACTCTAAACGGATTCAAAATTGACACTGTTTTGTTCCAAATTTGCTTAGTGTTTATACCTAGCTCTTCGAGAAGTGGCGGCTCATCCTCGAATCCAGAGCCACCGGCACTAATGTTGTTGCCACCAAACTGCGGGGTGGAGAATGATGTGGAAGCTGCAGCAGAGCCGATGTCGAAGGACATGAAAGGGATACCTGTAAGAATTAATCATTAATACTGTGTGGACACTGCCCGCATGATTAATCATATTTCATACTTCTATTAAAATGTGATTTAACCCATTTGATTGTACTTCAAATTGTGAAACTAGATAATTCACAATTTGACAATTCACTATTTTTACAAGTTGATTCATGTAAACTCAAATTAAGGCGATGGTTATTCGTGAAGCTGTTATTTTTTGTTTGAAGGCGGGCATTCATGGAATTATTTGCAAAATGCACAAACTTACAATTCATTACTTGAACGTGAACTAATTTCAAGATTAGGCAATTTATGCAACTAAACAGGCACTAAATAAATTAGATTTAACAACGTCTCTTTAAATTAGGAGTAAAAGAAGAAAACTGCAAATTGATGTGGAGCGAGGTTAGTGCACCTAATTTTATACAATGGCTCGTGTATATAAAATCATGATCAGTCCAAAGATCCTATTCATTAATGTATGTAGATTTATTCATGCTATCCACAAATTTATGTTTAGACCTAAAATACACAAATATACAAAACATTTACAATACCGGGATTTGCAGAGCGTGGGGGTTGAAACGGCGCCGTTGGGAGTCGCCGTTGTTGGGGGCCGGTATTGGGATTGCCGCCAGAGGGGAAAACTACAGGTGGGACGTTAAATTCTTTCGCCATGATTGAATGATGTGTATGTACAACGAGGTGGTCTGATTGGGGGAGGGATTTTTAGGGCAAGAACATGATGGAATTGATTGGGAATTTGGCGCTGGTTAAATGGGAGATATTTTTAGGGCTAACGAGAGTGAGAGAATTCGAACATTGGGAGGATTTGTGAGGAAGAGTGGAGAGGGATTTTGGGTGTACTTCGTGGGTAGTACGTGAGGGGATTAGGTAACACCGTAACAGTGTAATAGGTGCAGAGCTGCAAAAAGAGCAAAAATAAAAAAAAATATATATATATATATATATATTTTAAAAGAGAAAGGTTTAATTATTTCACTAGACTGTAATACCGAAAATCCTTTCGCACTCGAATTCAGAAGTTTTTTAAAATGTTGATCGGCTGTTTTGTTAAGAGTTGTTTATTTACCGCTTAACTTATTACTTAAATCTAAAAATTTAAAATTTTTAAATTTAATTAGTTTAAAAAGTTTTTCAATTACTCAAAAAATTAAGGGCCCGTTTGGTTGCGTAAATTATCTAATTTTAGAATTAGTTAATTTCCGATTGAAGAATTGTGAATTTGCTCATTTATGAATAATTCAATTCTAATTCAAGTAGTGTTTGGAAAAGTTAAACAAGAAATCCTGATTATTAGAATAAAAATATGTTCTCTATTGTTATATGTTATTTAAAAGTTTGTCTAGATGCATCAATATCACGGGTAGAAACTAGATCTTCTCAAAAAATAGAGTTGAAATGAATTATCTAATTCTAGAATTAGGCAATTTCAAGTTTTATTTGAAATGACTTAATTTGAGTTTTTGTGAATCAACTTGAATTATCATATTTATAATTGTTCAATTTACACAACCAAACACTAATAAATGAAAATTTTGTAAATTATTTAATTATAAATTATCTAATTCGCAATTTGAAGGACAACCAAACGGTAATTGATCACTTAATTTTTACCACTTAATTTTAAAGGGTGTATTGTCTATTTTACCTTCTTTCTTTTAAGGTGATCTCTCTCTCTCTCTCTCTCACTCACTCTCTCATACACACCCATATGTATGCTTAGTTCTGCACCAATTTGCTTGGTAATTCCTCCAACCTCACCTTCCTGAACATTAGTGTCTCGGATACAATCAAGCAGTTTGGTCTTACTGGTATCAACGTGACCCATAATATAACAAATAGGGGAATGGAGATTACTCCCATCTGCTGCTTTAGGTGCTTCTTTTTTCCCTGTAACATCTTTTGACTAATTTTTCTCACCGTGCTCACCCGTGGTGCTTTTCTTACTATCCATGTCCTGGGATTTGAGTGGAACATGAATGACTTTTTGAGTACGAATTGCAAAAATGACATAAAATGTCCATTATTATTATAAGGACAAAATTGTCATATTAAAAAAATTTCAGTTTTCAAATACGTTATATTCAAACAAACAACATTTTTTTATATACAATTTTCAGAACTAAACAAATAACTTTTTCAGTTTTTAGTTTTCAGTTTTAAATTTTCAATTTTTAGTTATTTTACTAAATGCCACCTAAGTTAACTGATTTGTTTTAACTTGTGAAAATAGTTAAATCTCATATATTTGTAAAGTGGCACTCGATGCATGTATAAAATTACACATAATAATTTTTAATATTGTGTATAAATTTATAAAATACAAAATAAACCTTAATTAAGTGGTTGACATTTTGTTTTTACTATGTTTAAATTATAAGTTGGAAAATTGTTTTATTGCAATATTTAAAAAAATGTGAAGGGTACTTTAGAGTGCATCACATCAGATTTGAAATGAAACATATATTATGGTTTGTTCATCATCTAATTTAAGATGAAACACATGTTATGGGTTTGCTCAAGGGTTCCTTCTCTTCAACTTAAAGGTTTATAGTTTAAGTCTTGCTAATTATTATTATTTTTTATTTAAAAATAAAACAAATGTAAAGGTAAAATTAGAAATACCAAATTTTGTAATAGTATAGATACTCTTAAATTTTCTTTTTTTAGAAAAAAAAAAGGTTTTTAATTTTATTTTTATTTGACTCTCAACACAAATACATCATATTTTATAAGTTTATCCTAGTTAATACTTGGTTAATGAAAACAATAAGGATATTAATTAAATTAAGAATTCAACGCATGACTTATATCCTAAATGACTTATACCCTAAATGCTAATTGACTTTAAGAAGTGAGAAAATAAAAAAATACTTTTATCTATTAATGCCAGGTAGACTACTATTTAACATTAAGATGAAAAAGCAAACGCCACCTTACAACATGTACGTCCATTCAAAAAGGTATATACATGTATATACATTATTGTTTCTAAACATGCATCAGAACTTAATACGATTGTAACTTGTACGGTACAAATTTTTTAATGCAAAAAACAATTGTCAATCCAATCTTAGATAATTAATAGTTGTTTGTCTAAAGGTATCAAACAAGTAACTAGCGGTTATCCCGTATAGTAAAAATTACTCGACTCATATATGTGAGAAGAGTAATAATTATTGTCTCACATGAGACATTTACCATATACTCATTCCATATTAATCACCTCAATTTCCATCGCCTAGATGCGTAAGAGTTTGACATCTCACATGAAAAAGCAATATCTCGTCCCGTATGGGATGGGTAGACCTTCTTCACCCGGGTTTACCATATGCGATGCACCTTGTTTACAACTTCTATGACCATTATTTAAACTTATGCGCTAAGAATACTCTTAATTCATAAGAAAATTGTAAAATATTAGTACTCATTTTCACCAAATTATGTATTTTCTATTTGAACATTTTAGAAAAGGCATCCTCCAATCTTCTTTTTTTAATGTTGTATACACATCTCAACCCTTGAAAAATTATATATCCCATTTTAGTCTTGAAATCTTTTTTTTTTTTTGGTTCTAATTTTTGAGATCCAAAAACTATTCCAGGTTGTTGTATAGATTGTTTTAGTGTTTTGTTGTAAATAAAATGATGTCTTGTACTTTCACAACATGTTTGGAAATAGGGAGTTTTACTGAGAAAAGGAAAATAAAAAGAAAAAATGTTTTTTTTTCTTTTGTTTGGAAGTGCTAGATAGGAGGGACAGTTATATATCCCATTTTAGTCTTGAAATCTTTTTTTTTTTTGGTTCTAATTTTTGAGATCCAAAAACTATTCCAGGTTGTTGTATAGATTGTTTTAGTGTTTTGTTGTAAATAAAATGATGTCTTGTACTTTCACAACATGTTTGGAAATAGGGAGTTTTACTGAGAAAAGGAAAATAAAAAGAAAAAATGTTTTTTTTTTCTTTTGTTTGGAAGTGCTAGATAGGAGGAGGGACAGTTATCTTTTGTTTTTCTTTATTTGCGAGTTGGAAATGGAGGAGGAGAATAAATTATGCTTTTAAATTTTGTGATGCATTTAGTGGGTAAACGATTCATACATATTTAAAAAAACTTTAACTTTCTTTTCTCTCGTTTCTTTTCCAATCTAGAGTGACCAATCTTCTTCTTTATGTTCTCTATAAATTAAACTCCAGGAAAGCATTTAGGTAGCGTTCTTTTGATGAGATTTACAAATCATGGAAATTGATAAATCAAATGATTTTAAAATTTCATGATTTTTAATTTATTTGTTTTTCAGACTTTTTTTATTTTAGATTTTTTTTAAAGAACAAATGTCACACTCTTTTTCTATTAAAGAACAGCCGTTTGATGTATTTGTAACTAGTTAAAGCGAGCTATTCTTGAATGTTTTTTAGTGATTCTAGTTGTTCGATAGAGCTTCGTTTCAATTGGAGAAATAAAAGATGAATTTACTTATGATGGTTGATAGATTGTATCCATTTTTTAAAATGATAATTTTTAAACAAAAAGAAAAATAGGCAGCTCTTTAACAATAAGAAAAAAAAAAGTCTATCCGCCTAGACCAGCCCAGCCCACCTAGGAACCCGCCTAATTTATTCCAGCGCCTAATCACTCGCCTAGGCATTAATCGAGGCGCCCAGGCACCGCATATGCCGTCTTTTAGAACACTGTCTTATAGACATATATTTTTCTTGACATATGATTCCAATTTCCTAAATATAAAGACATTTTGATATTTGGTAAGGTTAAAAATGAACACATTTAAAAATAGTATAGATATAAACAAATTATCTAGAATGATAGAAAATTAGTAATGAAAAAGAGAAAGAAAAATATATGGGGCATATATCAAACAATGATAATACGGGTCATGTACGAAAAAATCACCACTATGTTGACCCTATTATGTTTTCGCAAACAATTCTTCTTCCATTCATCCTTTCTATCTCTTCCATTAAATCTTCATTGTGTCTATCTACACATGCTTATTTGTCATGCGTTCTTGTTCATTCCATTTATCTACCCATTAACATTTTTCCAAATTTATATACTCTATCTATCTTAAAATGATGGTCACACTTGTTTTTTTGAGATGTCTTAAATTAATAGTTCCATTTTTTTGGGAGGACATAGCAAATCTCACAATTCGGAAATAAGTCGTATTCTTACCTATTGATTACGTTGAAATTAATATTCCCTTAAAAAAAATTACCAAAATCAAAGTGGAACTCTCAATTTAACTTATTTGTTAGTTATAAAACCATCGTTAGTGTAACCAACCAAAAGTACATTTTAGTATACAAGTTGCTCAAGGGGGCCTATTAAAACAAAAATCATCACCTTTTTTTCCTCTGAACAAGTGGCTCTAATGCTTGAACTAGACTAGGTTTGACAGTGCAACAAATACACCCATTAGCCGGCTCAACCCATCCTTTCCAAAGGGCTCCTCCACCTTCCCCTTCATTGATCATTGCCCTTTCCACCCCAATCTCTTCCCCAAAATCATTTAACATAACAACTATCTTCTTTCCATGTTACCCATTTATTATATAATAACTAGCTGCCAAAGTTCATCGTCCAAACATGAATTTTTATTAGTGAATATACACAAAGAATGAAACAAATTAAATGTTGATAAAAAGTGATGACTGTGAATTATTGTACATACAGTGGATTTTTCGGAGTCGAGATAGCCAATGATGACGGTTACGCCGACGAATGAAGCTATAAGGTTTTCACGGCATTGAAGGGATGAATTTGATGTGTGATTGTCATTTGATTGATTTCAATTGCAAGTGATGGGCCTTAGTCTTATTTCTCCACTGTATAACCTTTCTTTGTGTCAAAGATTTTCAAGCGATTCTTATTAACGCCAACCTTTTTACTAAAAAGGATTCAACAAGGAAAAGAGCTAGTTTAAGGCCTTTGCAAGAATTCAATTTTGATTTCAGTATGTAAAGATTGTGGAGTTTACAATTTGAAGGTTAATTTTAAATGACATAAATAAGGAGAGTGAGCTTTCTTCTCTTTTGTAAAATTTGATTTCATTCAATTTGAGTTCAATCAACTTCTTAAGAGAAAAAGGAAAAAAATAAAAAATAATATTTACAATTTAATTTCAAATTAATTACAAAAAATGTAACCTCAAGCAACGTGTAAAGGAGAAAAATTGCAAGGGAACAAAATCGACAAATTATCCATAAAATAAAAGTAAAAGGCGATTAATCAAAATAATTTTTTTTGTTCTTGATTAAAAATTTGTTCTTAAAACTAATGTTTGAAAACTATTGTCTTTTATTATAATGAGGGGCTAGATAGTGTCCTTATTATTATTTTTTAAATATAAAAAATCGTAGAATTTATTTTAAGTAGGTTTCTTATCTATTAGTGTATTTGATTCGGAAATAAGTGTTGATCGGTGAAATTGGAGGAAAGAGAAAAAAATATAGTTTTACTTAAGTTAGACTATTTAATTCTATATAAGATTTTTCAAATCAAAATAATTTTATGGGATTTTAAAATACCACCATTGGCAAGATATCAAAATCTCACACAATTCTGAAATCTCGTACAAAATCCAAAAGAACACTTCTGAATGTATATAAATCACATAAATCTTCAAATCCCAACCCTAAAATCTCATGAAAAGAGTATAGCCTTACTTTTTTTTTCATCTCTCCTTTTTTTTCCGATTTTTAAACTCTTAAATATAATGTTAGACTTTTTAAACTCTCTATTATAATTATAAAAAGTAAAATGATTAAATTAGTATTCCAGGAGATTAACTATGATAGCTAACAAAAATATAGAATTTCATTTGGCTTTTCAAATTTAGTTAGCCTCTTTAGCTCTCTACTTAATAAATTAATCATATATTTGTGGTTCATATTTTTTCTCATATAATTTTGCTTCTCTATATAATTTTATTGAAAAGGAAAAAAACAATAAAAAATTAGTAAAATATTACAAGTAAAGAGTGATTTTGGAGTTGGTAACTAAATTGTGCATTTATTTTAGAGATTATGTTCTCTAAAATAAAGAGCATTATCATTTATCAAAGATACTCTTACAAATTGTTTGGTTCACGAATTTTAGTACTCGGAAAAGGAAAGTCGTTCCTTTCCTTTATTTGGTAAGTACAAATTTCGGAAATACTTTTTCGAGAGAGGGGAAAGTAGGAGGTAAAAGCATTCCTCTCAAAACACATGGAATCGATTTTTCCATGTGATTTTCAAGCATTTGTTCGAAAAAATTTAGACAGTAATACCCTTACTTAAATATTTTCTATGCTTTACTAAACACAAGAAAGAAAAATTGTCAGAAAAATTAGTTTTCCACCTCCATAGAAAAGTTAAGGGAATTGATTTCATTTCCGTGAATTAAACGAGGCCTTAAGCCAACGCAAATCATTTACTTGCTAAAAACTATTTTAACCAACCAATTAAACAAGCACTTTAACATTAGGTAAAAATAAGTCATTATATTGAGGCCTTGTATGGTTTACGGATTTTAGTATAATCGACCAAATTCTGAAAAAGAAAGAGTTGTTACTTACCATAATTGGAAAATATTTTCCGCACCATACCACTAGATTTGGTAAATCCGTGCGGTTTTGTATTCCAAACATGCAATTCATGCCCAAACGCATCATTGTCGTGATACAAAATTCAAATTAAATTTCACAGTTCACAATTTAATTAATCTCTTCTCCTCCAATTTGCCACTTGGCATCGTCCTCTCCATGAAAAATTCAATCTATCCCATCCCAAGATAATAATAATAAAACTAAAACTGATGGATAAAATAGAAACAGAGCATTGCTATAATCACAACAGATTTATTTATCCCATCAATAAATAAATTCCCACCACAACGCACTTCCAATGACCCTACTGTTACCACCACCATCTCCGCCGCTATTCCACCGTACTTCCGATTCCAGCCTCATCCCCGGCCACTTTCACTCACGGCGAAGCCCCGCTACCCTTCTCCGTCACCGTCGATCTGAGAAACCTCCGCCAGTGGCCTCCGGTGGTTCCGGAGTGGATGCTTTCACTGAGTATTCGGGATATTTATTTGAGCTCGGTGCTTCGGAGGCGGATTCTCCGACGGGGTATAATATTTCGAACATTGGTGCGATTTATCGAAGAAATCCGTCTGTTCTTCTTCGTAGGCTTGTTCAAATTGGTACTACGCTTGGGAAATGGTTCACAATTAGATATATTGATGGAATCACGGAGCGTTCGGATTTGATGTTTGAGGTTAGGGCTTGAACTTGGAGCTGTTTGTTTTTTATTCCTCCAAATGCTCAACACATAACTCTAGGAATGCTTAAGGCTGAACTATGGAAAAACTTACTCAATTTTCGTACAAAGTTTTTATACAACTCAAAAAAAAAAAAGAATAGTAAATCATACCTTAAATATGTGGACTAGTAATTCATTTGAATAGTAGCATATTAGAAAAAGTTTGTACAAAATTTAGTAAACCATGAACGTTGAATTCAATGCATTTTATAATTTTACTCATATGAGAGCATCTCCAATGCTAACATGGATTGGATGTACCAAAAATATGGACATGTAAGCATATTTAAATACATGGTTCCTATGTGGCACTAAAAGTATTGTTCATGGTCAAGTTCTAAAAAAATCATCTCCAATGGTGTTGTCTATAAAATTGCTATTGACATAATTCGTCAAATTTTTTAATAAAAAAATATAGAGTATATGGATTTTGTTTGATAGATCTTGGAGAATATTTTTTAACAATATAAATTTTATTGAATATAGAATTGTAAATTAAAAGTTAAAATAATTTAAAATTTTAAAAATAAATTATTAAGGTAAAAATGATGACGTGGCATCTAGACATCGTCTAGAAGACCCTCTAGATGTAGAGGGTCACCCTCACAATGTCCTCCCCTCTTTTTGACACATCACCTTCATGGTCATTATACATGGTTGCATTGGAGATGGGTTTTTTAACTCATTGTCTATATATCCTATGTAGCACTCTATTTTTCTCCAATTCATGGTTGCATTGGAGATGCTCTGATAGACAACAATACGTAATGAATAAAAAAAATAGGGCAGAATTGGAATAAAATATCATTAAAACTAAATTACCTTGCCTCCGAGTCAGCGTTAAGAGTAAAAAATAAATAAAAAAAATCTGGGGCTTGAGCTTGAGCTTTTTGCATTCTAAACTTTTTCATTTTCTAGCTAGGTGTAATGCTATCTATCAGCATTAAAAGGTCCACTTGCATTTGCGTTCAACCATTAGAATATGGGAACTCTTCAAAACTTGAAGAACTGTTCCAATTAACCTAAAACATACAGAAACATACATGGTGGTACATTAATTTCTAACTTTTTTAAATGTAAATTCATACTGGGAAAGAAAATTGCTGTAAATTGCTGTAGGATGAGGGAAGTCTTTTAAATTGGATGATTGTGAATATGGCAGGAAAAACTAACCACAAAAACAATATTTCTGTGTTTATCAATCCAAAATTTGACAAACATAGATAAAAGTGATCTTCAAAGCAGAAAGGAGCGAAAAACTCATCCATGCTGTCTGGAGTGACTTGCTTGTCTAGGTGGCCATAGGCAGGGATGTTTAGAACATCGATCTCCAATGGCCTAATTAAATCTAAAGAATTGCTAATTTTGACATTTTTGACTAAAAAACTCTATCTGATGGTATAACCAAAATTTTACTATTTTATGAATCCTTATCCCAATAATCAATATTGAGTCTTTCAACACCCATTTTAAATAACCAAAACGTTGGTTCACACTAGTTTTATGCTAAAAGGGACAAAAACTAATTGCACGATATGTGCTGCCTGTCTTCACATATTCATTCTATTCTCCTCGTCTTTTGGCAGGAAGTTTGTATTTCATTTTTTTTGTCCAATTACAATGGAGAATCCCACACTTATGGATTGAACTAGACTTCTTCACATGATGATAGTCTTTTAACTTTTTAAGGGTAGTACCAATGGTTGGCCTTTCATCTTGTCTAGCCATTACTCTGTATGAACCCGTGATCAAGGGATCTTACATCTATGACCTAAATCTCCACAATAATACTAATCTAAAGATACAAATCTATTAATTTATTATTTTGATATCCTTTCACTGTTTCAGGTTAGAGCTGCGGAGTTACGAAAGATATTAGTACAACTTGGACCAGTATGTCTTTGTTCTCTTCTACTCTACATAAAGTACTTGATCAACTTTTATCTTATAAAATATGTACCGTCAAATAGTGTCTCCTTAGAGCATCACTATTTATATGGTAAACTTATGCACAAATTTTATTTTTACCATTCAAGTTTTGAGAAAACAACATTGCATATACTAAATAATTTTTGGTTCTATATTGCCGACTTATTGTGGCATTTTTCATTAATATATCCCGATCTTTCCTCATTTATGTTTCCAGGCTTATATCAAAATAGCCCAGGCTATCTCATCTCGAGCTGTAAGTTCAAAATTTCTTTCCACAACTACTTTCACTTCACTTTACTTTTTCATTATAAGTTGACTGAACCATGCATCAAACTTGCTTATGTTTTCTATTTTTGAAGTGTTTGATTTGTTTTGTGGGATTATTGGTAGTAAGTCTATGCTAGAATCTAGATACACAAAATGCATCCAAAAAGTTAGGACATGTTAAACATTTCGGTGATTCAATTGGTTATTTTGAATTTTGATGAGGTAGGACCCAGTACTTGCATGTAGAACCCAACCACTTCCAGATCAATCAAATTCCTGCACGTCACTTTGCGGACAACTTTTTGTATTTTGCATAGTTGGGAAGCTTGAGATAGGCGAAGCTACAAAATTATATCTTATACTCCCTCCATCCATAATTAAGAGTCCATGTTTGACTTTCACATTTTTTAAGAATGCACTAATTTCATTACAATCAATGGCTTCTAACAAAACTTTTCTCCTATTATGATCTTTGATACTTTGATTATGTTCTGAAAAGAAAAGCTGATGGGCTCTTAATTTGGGATATCCCAAAAGGAATAGTGGGCTCTTAATTTGGAAGCTGATTTCATAATCAATCTTGTAATTAACATTCAAATGGACTCCCCGTTACCTTTTACGAACTGTCAATACCCCTTCTATTTCCTCAATTGAATCTCTAATTTATGGGTGTATTTAACAATCTGACTTATTCTATGCTGCATATTGAATATAAGCATTGTCTTTTTTGTAGGATTTAGTACCGCCCTCATATCTGGATGAGCTCTCATTGCTGCAAGATCGAATAGCACCATTTCCTACTGATATTGCTTTTAAAACAATAGAAAAAGAACTTGGGTTACCAATCGATGAGCTTTTCTCCGAGATATCACCAGAGCCTGTGGCAGCAGCCTCCCTTGGACAGGTCTGTAATTTGGATGCCTTAGATAAAAAAAAGTTGGACAATGATTTAAAACACTACCAATTTGTGTAAGTTGTTGGAAAAAGAGACATGTGATTTGATGAAATGTTCAATGACTTTTTGGGTTTTTCATGGAATAAAATTATTTGGGTAGTGGGTAAGTAGATTTTTCTATGGAAAGTATTAAAAAGATGGAGAACTTCTCACCAAATCACTCATCTATTTTCCTACTTCTCATAGAAAATTCTAGTATTCTCAATCATTTTCCAACCTTTATCAAACGGATCCTTACTTGTTTATGATTTGGGAGTTGTGACTTTAACTTATATTAGTGTTTTGATGTCTTCACTGAAAATTATATCTCGCATCAACTAATTGTTTTGATTCTCTTTTGTATAGGTCTACCAAGCAAGACTTCGGACTAGTGGACAGGTTGTTGCTGTCAAAGTTCAGAGGCCAGGAGTTCAAGCTGCCATATCCTTGGACATATTAATCCTGCGTTATCTTGCAAGATTGGTTAGGAGGGCTGGGAAATTTAATACTGACCTGCAGGTGATGTTGTAGTGAGTAATTTACTGGGGAAGAAAAAAAGTTTGTCAGTTCAACAATTTTATAACTGGGGTTAGACAATGCTTATAATGTTTTTAGTTGGTTCACTGGGTCTCGAGATATGTAAGTGCCAAGGGAAGTAATTGTAAAAATATTCTGTGAAGATTTCGGTGAAAAATGAGGATGATAATGAAAAGAAACATGATAATTCAATGCGATATATAAAAAAACAGTATTTTTTTTTGAAAAAAAAAATAATGTGTTTTATTCCTAGCCAATTGATTTTTTTTTCTTGTCAAAGAGGAGGCAAAAGCCCCTAAATTTTATTATTAAATCTCCCAATCATTCCCCAACTTACACAGTATTCAAGTTAATTGAAATGAAAGAAGAAAAACTTATTGTATTGTAAATCCAAGCCTTGTGTTTCACACAATCTCCTTGAGACAATTTTGTTCGCTCTATGGTGCTCAAAGATGATGAACTATTCCTTGGATAGAACATATTTCAAAAAGGAACCAGCAAAAGCAGCATTGTGTCTTTTTCAAAACGACTCATCCATTTGAACAAGTTAGAGACACGTCTCTTTCCAAAACACACCTTCACTCTAAGGGCGCGTCCCCGTAAAAGGCACCTCCTAAGCCTAAGCACATGTTTTTTCCTGAAATATTAAAATTTCACCCACGTTTTAAATTATTGATAATTCTGACAGTAAGAGGGAACAAGTATTATATTTTGTTTCTAATCTTAAGTTTATTTAAAATTATAATGATGTATGGATCTTAATTTGCAGGCAGTTGTTGATGAATGGGCAACAAGTCTTTTCCGGGTATGTCGCAATTAGAATACTTTGTTCTTTAACCAGCTACCATGTACTGGCATTTTCAGCAAGTGATCATTTTGGATAACTGATGATCGGGAGAAATAGTCTCTTGGAGTAAAGTACGGCTATAACTGGCAATCCAATTTCTGATTTCTTTTGCATATTAGATCTAAAGTATGTGGTTGCCATTAGTTTTCGTATTTTTAATTTTTTCTTATAGAAGCAGATCCTCTAATTCAAACTCGATCGGTTGTTTTCTAAATGTTGTTTCTCTCTCTCTTTTTTTCCCAATGAATCTTCTGCTTCTACAACCCAAAGGTGTACATGGTTTGTACATATTGCATTATTGCTCGTAGAGCACATTGAATATCTCTCTCTCTCTCTCTCTGACACACACACACAGAGGCACACTGCAGGATGAATCTTCTTAGTGATTTATATTGAATACAGGTAATAACATTGAATGCAGGAGATGGATTACAAGAATGAAGCGAAGAACGGAATAAGGTTCAGGTAAGAGATAAGTTTTTTAAAATAATAATCATGTGTAAGATGTACCTTGTTCTTATTGGTAGTGAGTGATTGAAATTGTGATTTAGGCTCTCTAATTTTGGTGATGCTTAGCCCCGTTGTCTACTCTTAATTAACTTCTGTCGACATATGATGGTTCTGTATGTTGATTAGACTGGGCGACTGAAAATATTTTGTTTCTTTATTTGGCGTATAAATCTAGTTTAGGTAATTCTGCTAATAACCTCCACGGTTCGTAAACCTTACATATAAATGGGGAGATTAAGGAATGTTGGACAAGCGTAGGGGCTTAGATCAATATTTATAGCTTACTAGAAAATCTAATTTCTAGTAGGCTTGATTAATTAATACCCCAAGTAATTAAACCCAGAAAAACCTACATGACTAAAATCTCCAGTGAAATATTTTGATAATATATCTAAATTCACTCCTTGATTGAAAAGAATTCCTAAAAACAAAAAAAATTCATGCACATCTTCTCGTTACTGCCTTTTACATCACCAATTTTGAGAAAGATTTAAGTATTATTATCCTTTCTTACTTTTCCTTTTCTCTTACCAACTACTTTTTGGATCCTTCAGTTGTCCAAGTTTTCTATTTAATGGAAATGATAAATTCTAGGGGCCATTGCTTGGCACAATGCTAAAAGCATTGGTTCTGGGGCAAAAGGAATTTTTTTAGACTTTATAACACATGGTGCAAAATTGTTGCAGTAACTTAACTCATTAAGGCCGAGCAACTCAGATTTTATACACCTCCAAATGCTTATTCATAAACTTGGTGCAGACCTAAAACTAAAATGCAAAAACAGATCAATTGGAGATTTTACAAAAAAAGTTAGCGACATCCTGTCTACTTACATAAAGTCACGAGAATAGTGAGTCCAGATTACTTTGAGATTTTAGAATGCAAGGTTAAACTGGTTTTTATGATTCCTTCTTACCAAAACAATTTGTAGTTTCCACCATTGATCATATTTTGGGTGTTCTACTTATCAAACACACAAGTATCAATCTGGTGGTTTACTAAATTATAGTACTAGCAACCACTTACGTTATAACTTTATATGCTCTAATTAGGCATGCATTATTTGCTTGCAGACAGCTATATGGTGGTCTAAAAGATGTTCTTGTTCCAGAAATATATGAGGAGCAAACCACTCGTAGGGTCCTTACTATGCAATGGGTGGAGGTACTTTTTTTTTTTCCTCTCTGTTTTTATGTTTGGCTTTATTTTGCTTAGTGTTGAGTTTGACTAGCTTAATTGGCAGTCTTAGGAAAATTTCTCCTCAGTAACATTCCACATTGTCATCTAGGAGTTGAACTGTGACGTGACTAAGGGGACCAGAAGCCTAGGAAATTAAATTTCACTTTAAGGAGTTATATTGGGTGAGGCAATTTTCCCCCCTTCTCTTCTGAAGGGGTATGAAGTCCATTAAACTTGATCATGGAATTATCCCTAAGGTCAATTTTATTTGAAGATATTTCAAAAGAACTCTCTCTGTGTCTCTGCCTTGACCGACCAAAAATTTAATTTTTGCCCCTTACTTAGGAGACCCTATTACGCATGCACACTGATTTAGGAAATCCTGACAAAGTCCACTAAAGCATAGAGCAATAGACCAAGAAACTGTAGAGTCAAAAAATCATTCATAGTGGACTATGGACCTAGCTGTTGCAAGAAAACTAATTTATATGCCTGAAAGTTATCCTACTCAAAGTGTCCCCTTGACAAGTTTACCATTTATAAGATAAAAATTATAAGGGAAGAATGAACATTAGCAAATCATGTAAATTACTGTGATTATCATTGCAATCAAAGAAATTCCAGTATTATGCGCTTTCACATTTTAAATTTCATTTTCTTCAAACGTGCGTAACACCCCCCCTTATTCATTAGGGCTTTATTGTATTTGCCCACATTTTATGCGCAAAATTAGACTTAACCAAACCCCTCTTTCCCCCTCAAAAAAAAAAAAGAAAACCTCCCCGTTTTCAGAATTGTTTAGACCTTTTCCCCTTGCATGCTGAGGAATCTTAAAGAATTACGTAAAAACGGGGGGGGGGGGGGGGGGGGGGGGGGGATTGTTGGGGTTGAGTCAGAGGATTACATTAAAGAAATTAGACATTGCCCCCTATTTTTACATAATACTTTGAGATTTCTCCACATGCAGGGAGCAAAGTCTAATGATATGAAAACCGGGATGGGGGTGACTAAGTCTAGATTCATATTAAAAATACAGGGAAAGTCTAATGATATGAAAACCAGGAGGGGTGGGTAAGTCTAGTTTCAGACTTTCAGATTAAAAATAGAGGGCAAAGTCAAAAAGGCCCTATTTATTAACTGTAAAATCATGCTCATGGCCTCTGTATTTGTGGTGTGTAGGGCCAGAAGTTGTCTGATATGAAGGATCTTTACATGGTGGAGGTCAAGTTGTGAAACTATTTGCTGTAATGTTGTTTGAATTAAAAGCATATACTATAGCTTTGCTTCATGGTGTTGCACATTGGCAGATGTCTATTTCTTTGTTTTCTCCTACAGGTAGGAGTGTACTGCTCGTTTAATCAGCTTCTGGAATGTGGATTTTATCATGCTGATCCCCATCCTGGAAACCTTTTGCGTACAGACGACGGAAAACTAGCTTATTTAGGTACACTTTTCATTATTTCATTATATGTGCATCTGATTTGGTATCTAAAGGGAGCATATCTGTTGTTTCATATTACATTCTTTGGGCTTTTTGTGTTTCTTTTTTAAGGGAATTTTTGGCTTTGCCTGCGAAATTAGACTTATCATTGTTTTGACAATAGTTGGACCTTGTGGCGGAATCTCAAAGAATTACATAGAAATAGGGGTTTAAGTCAAAGGATAATGTTAAAAAATATTAGACATTGCCCCCCATTTTGACGTAATTCTTTGAGATTCCCCCACATGCATTGGGTAAAGTCTGTTGATTATGAAAACAGGGGTAACTCGAATTTTGCATTAAGCGCAGTGGAATGGTCACATGCTAATGACTCATTAGATATCCAGACAAATTGATGATTTAACCTTTCCATCTCAGCATATGAATACTAAAGGCCTCTCCGAGCCTTTGTTTCTTGAATTCTTGGCACCAATCTCCTTTGGAAATTAGTAAGGGTTTGAGTGGACTCATTTGTGTTATCTATGGAAATTAGTAAGAGTATTGAGCTAATCCATCACACAAATCAAGGACAATGGATTCCTCACTTGCAAACCTCGCTTTTCGAGAAACAGTGTCTCTGTTCTCTCTGCCAGTGTTTGTGATCAATCGGTTAAACCACACTTCTCTCCCACTTGTCATTTGAGTGCTTGTATCATGCAATTATGTAGTATATTATCAAGCTAAAGTAACTGATATCGTTAAACCGCAGATTTCGGTATGATGGGTGAATTTAAACAAGAGCTCCGTGATGGGTTTATTGAAGCTTGTCTTCATCTTGTAAATCGTAATTTTGATGCATTGGCAAAGGACTTTGTCACTCTTGGGTACCAAAATAATCTTCCTTAAATTTTAAAAAATTATTCTTTTTAATGTCGAATTTTTAGAAGGATTTTTGCTTAATAAACTCTACAGGTTTATTCCTGCAACAGCTGACAAGGATGCTGTTACAAAGGCATTAACAGGTTTTGCTCTTTTGTTTCAACGGAGATGCAATTTTTTTCCTCTTTATGTAGGATGTTTATAAATTAAAGTCTCATTGTTTTTGAATACTTCAATTTTCTTTTCTTTGTACTACTGATATAGGCATGTTCTTTCTTTAGGTGTTTTCCAGAATGCTGTCGCTAAAGGAGTCCGAAATATTAGTTTTGGAGATCTTTTAGGAAATTTGGGAACCACCATGTAAGGTGTTGATATCCTTGCTAACTGAAGTAATAATTTACAAGAAAAACTAGTAATTACTATTTACTTGGTTGATGTTAGTCAACTAAACCCCATTGATGAATTGAATAAATAAACTAAGAACTAGACATAGGTTTGTTATCCTATGAAGTTTAGTCAACCATCAACAATAATTATACATGATATTATCAGTTAAGATTTTTATGACACATTCATCAAACCCAAAATGCTTCATTTTTAAGGTTGGTAAATCAACAAAACCAAAACTACAATGGGGCATATATTTTTTGGCTTTATCACTACCCTAAAGCAACTAATATGACTTTCACATTTTTTTAAAATGCACTAATTTCAACCTTATCAAAGATTAAGAACAAAACTTCAACCATCATGAGGTTTGGTACATTGATTATGTCCTAAAAAGAACTATGGACTCTTAATTTGGAACATCCGGAGAAGGAATAGGGAATTCTTAATTTCGATTTCTCTTGTTTTTCTCTACATTGGCAGTATTTGTTGCTTTTGTGATAATCCTCCATGTTTAACTGATGCCTTTTGTTCTACTTTCAGGTACAAATTTAAATTTCAAATACCTTCATATTTTTCTCTTGTCATTAGGAGGTAGTCATACCCTGACCTGGTGCACATATATACTGGTTGAGATCATTATTGATTTTTTCCAAGACTTTTAAGTTTTCTTTTTCTATTATTATTATTATTGTTATTGTATCTAGTCTTGCTGTTTTGGAGGGAGTTGCAATTGGTATTAAACCAGATTATAAGGTTCTGGGAAGTACATACCCATGGATTGCCAGAAAAGTACTAACCAACCCTTCACCCCAACTTAAGTCTTCTTTGCAAGCTCTTCTTTATGAGGTATACATAATATATATTTGCAGAAAATATATATGTATATATATACATGTTAATCACCTGAAGTTGTTCCATATGCATTTGTTAATGGGACTGAAAATCTATCAAGTATTATGTGCTCTATCCAACTATAACTCTGATTGTGTTTATTTTATTAGGATGGTGTTTTCAGGGTCGATCGTTTGGAGTCTTTGCTATCAGAGGTATGATATATTATTCCCTCCATCTTAGATTAACTGTCCCATTTCAACTTGAGTAGTTAATAGAACATTTATTTCAACCTAATCAATGGTCAAGAATACAACTTAGTTTCCTGTTGTGAGATTTGTCCATCGGTTATATCCCCAAAAGGAAAGTGGGACTATTAACTTGATCCAACAATAGATTTGGCCAAGGTCTTCCACCATCTCATTTTGGAATTGTCGATTTGGTATTTATCATATTAGTTTCTATAAAGTACCTTCATCTGCATACTTTTATCTTAATATTGTCTTTGACCAGAAGACAATGGTAGATGTTATCAATTTTTCTAGAAACTTTCTCAAAAATGTATTTAGGTTATTAAAAAATGTAGCTCCTATAACGATTGACGTCTCTTTTCGAACTGTGTTTCTTTTATTTTACTTCTCCAGTTCGACCAGCTAATTTTACTCAGAACCTGAAAAATACTCTTATGGCAGTCCCTTCGTGCCAGAACAGAGAAGGCCTTGGTTAAAAGTCAAACAGAAGACGGTGATGATTCGAAGGTGATTTTCAAACAAATCCTTTCATTCACCTTAACTGAAAAGGTATGCACGAACTTGAACGTTTTCTCTCACTCTTGCTGTTAACAAGACTATATCATGAAAGTACAGCCTAAAAAATCATATTGAAAATTAAAAATCGAATTTTGCAGGGTGCCTTTGTCAGGGAAATACTTCTTCAAGAATTGGCTAAGGTATGAAATTCAGGCATTTATGGTGATCACCTAGGGCTGAATCACAAAACCAAAAAACCAAACCGAGCCGGCCCAAACTGATCTAGTTTTAATGTGGTTGGTTCATTTCGGTTTGAAAATGTAGAACCGAGGAGGGTGGTTTGGTTTTCGGTTTTAGCGTGTATAACTGCCTAAAACCGAACAGAACCGACATCTACTTGTGTCCTCTTTCTAGTCATGTAGAGAATTTACATGATATGAAGTAATGAACAAATTTTTTTCTTTTAAAAATAATAAGTATTTAAGCAAAATTGAAACCCTAATTGTCTGTATTTTACTATTTTCCATAGTCCAACAAGTCTGCTCAAATCCAACGAACCGACCAAAACTTACCAACCGAACCGACCCTGGTTGGTTTTAGTCAATCCTTCGGTTGTGTGCGAGCGCATACTAAAAAAAAAAAACACGGTCGGTTCGGTTGAAACTTGCCCAAAACCGAAACCAAACCGTGAAACAATTGGATGTATTTTCATAATCTATTTAAAGATCATTTTTCCCCTTTTTATCCTTTTCTTATAGTCTTTTTTGTAAATGAATTTTCATAGTTTATGTAATTATTCAATTTATGTGCGAAATTATAGGGTCTGGATGCGCTTGGGCTGGCAACCCTGGATTCAATAACATCTTCAGCAACTTCAAACCTACCCTTTGGGAACTCCATTACTTTCTCTTCAATGACTGAAGAAGATATCATTAACTTGAGAAGCTTGAATCGCATTGTCCAACTTTTATCAGGGCATCAAAACGATGAAACCCCGATTGTGGTAACAGCCTCTCCTCATTTCATTGGATAAAGTAAATTGTTACACGCGAGTTTCCGATGAAAGCTGAAGAAGTTTCTTAGTAATTTTGTTTTGTATATGATAAGAGTGTCTCCTAGTTATGCAGGACTTGGTACATTTCTTTACTTACAAAAAATACGAAACTTAATTTAATATTGCTGCTCTTGTAAAATGGCTGAATTATTTGTCTTGCAGGAAGTAGCAGCAGTTACGGCTTACACAAATCAAAGAACATATTCAACGGAGGCTTCTTTAGTCCTTAACCAATTTGCACCTGTTCAGGAAATACTACCCCTACTTTCCGTTATTCCTGAGGTGAGAATCCAATCAAAGCTCAAATTTTGTTGTCATCAACAATGAAGAAATTAAGGGTGTGTTGATTGCACTTCTCCATGAAAAATGCCAAGATAGATTCATTATTTTCATCTTAAAAGTGATCTTCAATTGCACTAAATTTCCAAATATAAAATTTATATGTTACAACTTGCTTTAGCCTAATTTCCATGGAATAATAACCACTGCCCCACAAAGTTTCTGTCTTGTTTAGAAAATTACTCCATTATGAAACAATTATAAGGAAATGCATTTGTCTTCAATATAAACCCAATCAAACACACCATAGCTTATTAGTGCTGGAGCTCTTCAGTGCTTGTGTATACTGACTTTGCACATTCCATATATATAATTTTACAGCTCCCTCCAGATTTGCAACAACAGTTACTCCGTTTGCCAGCCGATTTAGCCGGAAAATTTGTTTCCCGTGTTGCTGCAAGGACTATACGAAGATTCTTCTTATGAAAGCTGTGAAGTTGTTAAGTTACTATAGAAACAGAAAACCTAAACCTTAAAACACAAAAATCTCACAAAAGTAGATACGGATCTCTTGCCGATGTTTCTGTTCATTCAGTAGTTTTCTCGGGTCCAATGATTGAACCTTACTGACCTGAAACATGGATGATATGGATGATAGAAGGACCACAATATACTTAGGCGACACTGAATTTGAGAAGGCGCTATGTTAAAGTGCCATGAATATATATGTCGACAAAATTGCCATTTTTTGTGTCTCTTTACCACAAGTAGAAATGAGGAAGTGTAAACCGGGGCAAAATTGTTCAGAAAATGTAAAATACTGT
The DNA here is from genome assembly GCA_021464415.1 of Lonicera japonica. Taxonomy (NCBI): domain Eukaryota; kingdom Viridiplantae; phylum Streptophyta; class Magnoliopsida; order Dipsacales; family Caprifoliaceae; genus Lonicera; species Lonicera japonica. Next base: position 39,207,480 of record CM038469.1, on the reverse strand, counting down.
TAAGTGAAACATTCTTAAGACATGAAATTTCATTGAGGTACTGCAATACTATTTGATTATCGGTGAAAATCTTGATTATGGAAGTTTGATAGAATGCTTTTTGTTCGGTTTTTTCCCTAGTAACGCTAGAGGGGTAGGGTACAAGTTAGTTTAACAGCGCATATTGGTTTAACTCTCACGCTGTCAAAAAAAAATGTATTCTTGAAGATGAATAAAACAACACTAAAGGTGATAAATTTGGAGTAAATTGGTGAAATTCATTAATATATTCTTTTCTTTTTTTCATTGAAGAAAGTTGGTGTACGGAACTCCATTCTATGCATGAAAAAAACTTGTGTTGCATTCAAATTGAATTGTTAGGCTTCATTTAAAAACATGAAAAATGATAAGAAGAACAACTAATCTAAAAAAAAACATTGTGAGTATATATCTTTCATCTTTTATGTTTTGTGAAAATAAATTCCTTACTGTTATCTAAAGAAAATTTTTCCATGGAAGAAGTCAAAAAGCAAAAGTTAATTTTCCTTTCAACTTATTGTTCAACTTCTCACAAAAATACATTTTTTTTCTTACTATTTTTCATCTTGTTATCAAACGGAACTTTATATGTTTTTTTCTTCTTTATGGCACATTGAATTGTTAATGTTTCCTAGTCGTATACTAAGTTAAATTATGAGATAATGGGTTATAAGGTCTCGCTCCGTAATGTGTTATAACTCTAAGGACGGATTCATGTTTAATAAAGGGAAGTAGTACTAATTTCATAATTTGGTTTTACAATAATGACACTTTTCATAATATTAATTTATTTTAAGGAAAATGATAAATGTTGATGGACAAAACTACCCTACTATATCATTTATTTTAATTATACAAAAGACATATTATTCTCTCTTACATACACATAGTTTAGAGAGAAAAAACAAAAAACAAGAGAAAAGAGAAGTTGTCTCACCACCACCTTACTCTCCGATCGTATCTCCGAGAGGATCATCGTTCTCATCATCATCATCATCTTCTTATTCTTCTTCTTTTTTTTAGATCTGCAATCGTAAAACATATATAACTTTTGATCGAACCGTTGGATTTGGCTGATTTTTGGATATGTTGTTCGGAAGACAAAGTTACTATTATTGCGCGAAAAATTAAGACGATCAAAAGTCGTTTTGCTATCAAAATCGATCAATTTTGATAGCCCAACGGAATTTGAAAAAAAATATGATTGTAACTCTTTTTTTTTTATTTTTTTACGAACCCTACGTCGATCCATATCTATATACATATAAATAAATTGAGTGGATGTTCATCTCATCAATTTTGTTGTTCTCTATTTTGTAATGGTGCTAAAATTATTTTAGCACCTTCTGATTTGTTGTTCAAGTGGTGTTATCTTATGGTTGTTGTTCAGAAGGTGCTAAATGCATTTAGCACCTTCTGGTTGTTGTCTAGATGGTGCTAAATGCATGTAGCACCCTTTGGTTACTGTCCAGAGGGTGCTAAATGCATTTAGCACCTTCTGGTTGTGGTGCTTAATGTATTTAGCACCTTCTTATTGCTGTCCAGAAGGTGTTAAATGCATTTAGCACCTTCTGGTTGCTCTCTAGGGAGTGCTAAATGCATTTAGGACCTTTTGGTTGTGGCGCTAAATGCATTTAGCACCTTATTGTTGCTGTCTAGCGGGTGCTAAATGCATTTAGCGCCACAACCAAAAGGTCATAAATGCATTTAGCACTCCCTAGAGAGCAACCAGAAGGTGCTAAATGCATTTAACACCTTCTGGACAGCAATAAGAATGTGCTAAATGCATTAAGCACCACAACCAGAAGGTGCTAAATTCATTTAGCACCCTCTGGACAGTAACCAAAGGGTGCTACATGCATTTAGCACCATCTAGACAACAACCAGAAGGTGCTAAATGCATGGGTGCTAAATGCATTTAGCACCTTATTGTTGCTGTCTAGCTGGTGCTAAATGCATTTAGCACCCTCTGGTTGCTGTCCAGGGGGTGATAAATGCATTTAGCACCTTCTGGTTGCTGTCTAGCTTGTGCTAAATGCATTTAGCACCTTCTGGTTGCTGTCCAAGGGGGTGCTAAACGCATTTAGCACCTTCTGGTTGCTGTCCAGAGGGTGCTAAATGCATTTAGCACCTTCTGGTACCTTTTGGTTGTAGTGCTAAATGCATTTAGCACCCTCTGGTTGCTGTGCAGGGGTGTTAAATACATTTAGCACCTTCTGATTGCTGTTGGTGTTATAATGAGACGATATTATAAGGAAGGGGTATTAGTGTCTTTTTTGTATAGTGTCCTTAATTTACACAGCTAATTTTTAAATGTCCTTTATAATTATATTATTATTATAATGAGCCCTTATACCTAATTGCCTCTTAAATTATAGAAAAATAAATAATTTCTCTAGATTGATTAATTCTTATATGAAGTCTCATAATTCACGTTAATTGTCTGAAAACTAGAAAGTAATAACCAATTTTATTGCTAAAGATCAAACTTGATGTGAAATTAGTAAATCATGTTCTACAAAAAGACAAATTCCACAAAATAAATAAAAGGCAAGAGAAGGATGTATGATTGAAGCTATTTTCCTCTGGAAAAGGATATTGGTTTTCTACCACCAGTAAAAAACCATGAAGTTTACTTTATTTCACCTCGTCTCATGCAGAGAACCATACAAGTTCAGTATAAATAATTGATGCACAAACCAAAAAAAAAAAAAAAAAGACTAATGTGAAATGGAAGCCAATAGCCCAATATTGCAGGAAACATACTTTCAACTCTATAATAAATAAAATACCCAAAATTTATCTCCTCTCTCTCTCTCTAAACAACCCCAATATTCTTACCGTTACATGAATGTATGATTCTCTTGATCCTGATTACATTCTTCTGTAAACAATCATTTTACAACTGTTTGTGAAAGACCCAAAGTACTAACTGGAGCGTCCCCAAAAGATGGGGGAAGAAAGTTAGCCTTTGGCAACTTCAGCCCCTCTGCTTCTTCGACTTGTTTAGTGCAATCGCGTGTTAACTTGGATGAACTTTTTCCGTCCGACTAATTTAAGAAGGCTGTCGAAGCATCTGCTGGAGCTGAATGACTTGTTGCTGCTGATCCGGAGGCAACGAACTTAACTGCTCTGGTGTTAGATTCAACACTTGTTGCAGCAACGCATTCTCCACGTCTGGAGGAAGCTGTTAACAACAATACAAGGGACAAAAGGGTCATTTCACATCAATAAGACACAGCCACAATGTTATTCTTTCATTACTTGTGACTTAGCTATGGGAAACAAACAATTATTCTTCGAACAAACAGTTTCAGGACATCTTTTGAGGACACAAGAATGTCACCTTTGCATTGGTAAACAGACTTTGTTTAAATTATACTCTTGATGTACCCAGTTAAATGACCAGCATTGCCGTATTGGTAAACACATTTATCATGTCCCATGAATGTGTCCCCAACGTATGCCCCATAGAAGTACTCAAAAAAGAAAGTTTTGAACTCGCAAATAGGATCAAATTATTCTGATAAATTTAAACACGATTTCTATGCATGTGTAACAATAATATTATTTTGATAAATATCAATAAACGAAAGATAGAAAACGATCAATCCAAAATGGAAAGGTAGAAACTTTTAGGGTGTGTTTGATGAAAAAAAAAATTTGAAAAATGATTGAAAATGCTGCTAATTTTTATGAGAAGTTGAAAAAGAAACTAGCGATTTGGTGAGATAATCTCTTACTTCTTTTTCTTCCCATGGTATCAAAATATATGAGGGATGAGCAAGTTTCCATGAAAAAAGAGGAAAAAGATGGAGAACATCTCACCAAATCCTCGTGTCTTTTTCAAGTTCTCATAAAACTTTACTTTCTATTAGACCGACAATGTCACAAAAAAGATTAAATTACCTGAGAAACTTGTTTCTCGGAATTTGAGGCTGCCTCTGCCTTTGGAATCTGGTTTCCAGACATGCCAAATGCTTGGGATGATACAGGTGCAGAAGTAGACGCACGGGCATTCCCCTCTAAGAAAGGGGTACCCCTTCCTCCGTCATCCAATTTCACCATTTTGGAAGGTTGATTGATAGGATCCAGATTTTCACGGGACATGCTTTCTTTCTTAGATAACCCTGAAGGCAAGCTTTGACTAGTCCGAGTCCAAGCTGGATCATTACTAGTAACTTGTGGAAGCCTATCAGAATTCTTGTTCATGTTATTTGGAAAACCGGACATTATCGAGGTGCTCTGTTGACAGAAAAGTAATGGATATACAATGTTGTTTAATATTGTATTATAACCATCATAAATGAAAATTCTCAAAAAATGCTTAGCTATCAAATGCGCAATATTATGTCTGAGTAGCAAAACTATAAATATCAAATGATGCCTTTTCAGCCATAAGAGTTTTTTTCTTGGGATAAAAAAAAGTAAGTGTTGAATTGCAATGTGATTTCAGATTACCAAATATTAGTTTACATTATATCTGGGACGCTTCCTCATTCCATTTTAAGCTCTCATTTGTCAACTAAGGGTGTGTTAAAAAACAATAAATTGAAAATGATTAACCAAAAGCACTACTAATTTTTATGCAAAGTTGGAAAAAAGAAAAGTGATTTGGAGAAATCTTCTATTACTTCTCGGATTTTCCATGGAATACAATTCTCTGGATGGTGGGTAAGAAAAGTATTCCATGGAAAATAAGCAAAAGATGGAGAACATCTCACCAAATCACTAATCTTTGTTTTGCAACTTCTCATAAAAATGGAGTAGTGTTCTCAATCATTTTCCTAACTTTTTATCAAATGGACCCTAAGATGAAGATCAATTCTTCAAGTTTGTTTTCCAACTTCTCATAAAAATCAGTATTGTTCTCAATCATTTTCCTAAATTCTATCAAATGGACCCTAAGATGAAGATCAATTCTTCAAGTAAACGTAAATATTGCTTAAGCAATACCATCTCTCCTATATTGCATACAGTATCTTTATATAAGGTGAGGACAGATTTCAATTGCTTTTGAGGCTCCGTGATACTTTTGATTTCCAATTTTACGTCTACAATCTTTCTTTCCGTTACGTTTGCAACAAGATTTGAACCCTTGAGACCAAGAAATTTAAACATACATCTAACCACTAGAGTAATTATTATTTTTGTTAATTATATACTTCTAAATGAAATATATACGAGTTGAACTTGCATCGCTCGTGCAAGATAACCTAGTTTATAGTAGAAGTACAATTCAGTACCTGAAATCCATGATCCATCAATGGTGGACGAATCAAAAGAGGAGGTTGAACGGTTGCATTTGGACCAATCATCTGAGACTCAGATTTCTGCCCCAAATTTGAAGATCCAACCTGGCTCGGTTGTTGTATCATAGGAGGTTGCACTTGCTGAACCGGCGGTCCAACGCTCACATTGGCCAACTGCTGAGAGTGCAATGGTGGACGAACTGAAACCGCAGACTGCCCTGGTAATGTACCTTGTTGTAGGATCGGGTTCTGAAATCGAGGCTGTGCAGGAAACTGCGAGGGTGCGTACTGATTATGAACCAAAGAATTCAGATGACCGGCAGGCACTTGAGCTTGTTGTGGTTGGGGTGGCAACCCAAAGTGCACCTTATTCTGTGGAGGTAGCCCGGGAAAAGTTTGAACAGCAGGCTGCTGACCCGGTTGACCATCTTGCAAAAAAGGCTGTGTGAGGGGACCAGAGGCCTGCCGAATATTTGGCATCTGCAACTGCTGAGTAGCGGGAGAGACAGAGTCAATATCTTCCCGTTACAAATAAATGTATAGGACCATAAATAATGTGTATAGCAAGTAAAGAAACGAACCATTTGTGGAGAAACCACTCCTAGGATTATCTGCGCCTGCAATCGAAAGTCAAAACACTAACTTGTAAGACGTTACACAAGACATTGCCATGTGTAACCACAAAGGCCCTAATACTAGTGATTACTAAAATAACCCAAATACCCAATTTCCTAGGTTACATCAAGTCATCAATTACTGCCAAATTGACCCAAAAAAAGAAAAGAATTAATTCCTAAAGAACAACCGATACTGTTTTCTATAGATCCCTGATGACTATCAGTGTGTGCATTGATAAACCAATTTAGAAGAGCATCAGGGGTAAATAATAACCTGGAAAATAGCTTTTGGCAACTGTGGGGTTGCAAGTAAAAGCTGCCGAGCTAGTTCCTTGTTTTGCATAGCCATTACCTGTAATCAGAATATTAATAAACCACACCATATTCAAATATATATTCATAAGAGGCCAACTAAAATTTATATGAAATACTTTACCTTTATCTCGGACAAAATCTCAGTAAGCTGGTTCCTTGACATTTTGGCCAGTTGAAGAGTCAAAGGATCGGTCCCCAATACTGGCTGATGACTTTGCAAACTGTTTTCACTAAAGTTGCTTATAGCAGTCTGAGCACCTCCAAGAGCTCTGGCCATAGTGGCTGCTGCCTCCATAGCTACTTGGAGACCAACTGGCTGGTGCGGACCAGAATCCCCGTGGACCGCAGGGCCCCCATACTGTTTTTGTGTGTCTACATTGCAACCATTGAAAGAAGACGATCAGTTTAGGATATGTAGAATGAGAAAAACCTATGAAGCACGGATACTTATCAGAGGGCCAAGAATCTGTATCCGAAACACATTTTAGAGTACCCTGGTTTTTCTTTTACTTTTTGAAATTCAGATTTGTGGGGATATGGATGGGATACATTTGGGATACATCGGAGGTTAACTTCTAATTTAAACCCTGAAATTATAGGGTAAATTTGTACTTTTAGATAATAGGGAGGCCAACATAAGACATTAAAAAACTTTGTATACTTATCGACATGGAAATAATATCATGGGATCATCAAGTTTTCCAAATATCAAACTCTCTCACAAGTTTTTTTTTTGCAAAACACCTAAGAGGCATGCATTTGGGCTACCTACGAAATAATAATAAAGCTGACGTACACGTCATTCCGTTATTTTTGTGTACCATTATGCATGTATATAAAAGATTCAACACATCCCCAAAAGTACCCGTACCCTACTTTTTACAAAAATTTGTATTGCCATATCCATATCATATTGTATCAGTATTGCATATCTTTACCCATGCTCCTAAGGAGATAACAATAAGGTTCCCAATGTAGAGAGTAAACTAACCAGTATTAGCGGCCATACCAGGTCCACCACGACCCTGTGAAGAAGCACAACAATTTGCGGTATTAAGCTTGTGACAAACTTATATTCTAAAAAATAATGATATTTTCAAAGCCTTGTGACTCGATGAAACTAGTAGGAAAAATGATATGACATGAAAGAACAAACACCTAAAAGCAATTGTTGTGACGACCACTAATATATTCACGTTACTCAGTCCAAATATTCAACACAGAAAGCCCCAAAATATGCAAGCAAATTGCCCAATAACTCCAACAATATATTATTACATTTCACAATATGAAATGGCAACAAGAAGAAAATGAAATGTCTCACTAGAGATTCAAAGATACCTGATCCCGGGTTCTATCATTGTTCTTGTCATTTTCAGCAAAATCAACTCGCAATTGCCGACCATTGATCTCGTATCCCTGAAGATTACGACGAGCACTTAAGGCAGTTTCTTCGTCCTTATATTCACAGAATCCATAACCTTTCGGCTTCCCAGTTTCTCTATCAATAACTAATCTGTAAGAGAGGGAACACACACAATCAGATGTGCATATGACGGTTTTATCGAAAATGCAAAATAGAAGCCGATTCTTATGTACGAAAAGGCAAAAGGGTTAATTTTATGTCATGATTTTATTTTATTTTTGCTAATTAAAGGGCTATCTCACAATCCACACCCCGAAACCATTAGCTAATCTTTCCAGTTTCCTTCCATCAACATTAATCCCATCCACTTCACTCTTACGCATGTTCCTTTAAGCCCCGAAATTTTCCCAACAATATGTACCACATTCACCAAAGACCAAAAAAATATATATATTAAAATTCACTCTCACCCCAGAAGTCCAGAACACAGGAACACGAAATCATCAACAAATTGTAAAACATGAAATCATCAACAATTTGTAACAGTCTATTTTCTGCCTTTAAATCTCAAAATCTTACACTACCTAATAATGACAAACCCTAGCTACAAGTATATTCAACAAATCTGCTGCCAAGAGGACCAAAAAAAGGGAAACAGGATATTAGCATAGACTACAAATTCCTCAACTTGCAATTTTTCCAAAAAATACAGGACAGAAACTGCCCTCTTTTCCATCAACTTCTCATTCAATCTATAGCTTCCTCCCTATTTAGCCTGAAAGTCTTCCGTTGATTATTCTCGATTTAGACTTATTACATTCACAAATACTAGGGCTTACATCTTCTCATCAATAAATCGTTCAAAAAGCCTCCTTTAAAACCCTTGGAAATTTGGGGATGAAGATGCAGGTTCACTCCAAAAGGCAAAATGTTTACTTGTGCCCTACGGGCACATGTTAAAAACAATGTGAATAGAAAGAATAACCCTCTGTCAAATTCTGTGCCCTATTTAATGTGTACTAAAGCTTTGTTTCTTACTATAAACAAGTTGTCAATATGTGCCCTTGAGGCACACGTTAAATGACCCATGAAAAGAATTAGAAAAAGACGCTGATAGTGCTAGGAGGCAAGATTCTAGGGCTTCCAATTGTTGCTAAAAGACTAACCTGAAAGATACAACAGGACCAACCTCCTCACAAATTTGTATAAGCTGCTCTTCAGTGGCATCATACGGTATGTTCCCAACTATATCACAACAAAATCAAACAGATATCACAAATCAAATCCATCTATAAACATAAACAAAATATCTATTTTAGGGACAAATTAGGGTCCAGCGTAGCAAAAGAACACAAATTTTCAAATAAATGGATCCAATTTAGAACTTTCTAGATAGAACTAAGAGACAAGAATTACAGACTAACCGAAAACACAACTAATCACAACAAATCAAACAAAATAGGTATCAAAAATCAAAGCCACTCATTAAAATAACAAAGCTGATTAGCAAAAAAAAGAAAAAGAAAAAACATATCTAAGGAGATAATAAAAACTCAAAATTTGGGACAAATTAGGGTTCGGCGTAGCAAAATAACATAAATTTTCAAACAAGCGGAACAAATTTTGAGCTTTTTAGATAGAATTAAGATATAAGATTTAGAAACTAACCGAAGACGCAACCAATCACAACAAATAATAAAAAGAAACTCAAAATTTAGGACAAACTAGGGTTCGGAGTATAAAAATAACACAAATTATCACACAAACAGATCGAATTTCAAACTTTCTAGATAGAATTAAGAGATTAAATTTGAAGACTAACCGAAAACGCAACGGTGCTGAGAATTGGCCATTCAATTAACAGAAGAAGGTGAAGCTCGAGTGCTTCATCTTCCTCCACCGGATCATCCTTTTTCCTCACTTCATAACTTCGTATCTATATACATATAATATATATTACTTTGTATATTTGATTATGTGAAGAAACTTCTGTGAATTGAAAATTGTTTTTTTTTTTTTTAAATAGAGAAATTGGGGGCAAATATATATATATATGATATATGATAAGAGAGATCAAAAGAGTTATGGACGCATGAGAAGTATGATTTTTATTTTGCTAGGGTTTTAGTCAGAAACTTGTTTCTTCAGTACTACAACCACTACTACCAATCGATCGAGGATTATATTATCATAAAAGGACATGAAAGAAGAAAAATTTTACCAAGCCGTTTGGGTGTCGAGAAAATCAGTCATCCGAAAATTACACGGATTATTTTTTTGACCCATAATCAATCCTAGTGGGACTAGAATTAAAATGATATTGCATAGTAGTGTATATTGGCCAGTGATCCGGTGGTCCTTTGTTTATTTAGAGTTAAAAGAAGTTTTAATATTTAATTACGATCAGTTTAAACGAAAAAGAATGGATGTAAAAAGAACCGTTAATTATAAGTGAAATGAATGGAATATAATTAAAATAAATAAGTTTAATTTTGTTATTATTTGAATAGTTAAGAACAAAAAGAATGAAACCAAAATAAATTTAATTTTAATAAAAAAAATGAAAATAATGTAATTTAATATATTGTTAATAAATTATGGTCAATTTAAAATAAAGTAAATAATTCATTAAAAACTTTTGATTTCCCTCCCAATCTTTTCAATGTTAGACGGAAGCATATTAAAAAAATAGTGATGATTGATATTCCTGTTCATTTCCTCTGTTCCTGTACACTCCTTCTTATAAATACTCCATCTGTCCCAATTTAATTGTCACACTTTAAAAAATTAAAAATTAAGGAGACATGATGATTACTCAAAGAAAAAATACTTATTTTCAAAAATATCATTTACTTTTCTTCTTATAAAAAAGGTGGTGAGATCCAAAATAAAAAAAGTACGGGAAGTTTAAAGGGTAATATTGAAAATAAAAAAAAATTGTTATAATTAATGACATACTAAATGTGTAAAGTGAACAACTATTTTGAAACATCCATTAATGAAATAGTGGACAATTAAATTGGGCCGGAGGGAGTATATCTAAATCTAATGTTAGAAAAAAACAAAATAAAGGAACAATGAGGATTGACATTCCCTCTCACAAATATATTCAAATGAGTGATATGTAATCATTCTTCCTTTTTTTTTTCCTTTCATTTTCTTTTCATTCCCTCAATTTGAATGGAATGTTAATCGCTTTAAAATTTAGACTTGTTAATTTAATTTGTGTTTCAAAAAATAAATGTCACATCTTTCTTTTAACACTAAACACTTGGTCATTTTTATAAAATAAAAAGATAACGGCAAATTTACCTAACTACATTTATTTAACATATGGATGTGATTTGTTTAAACAAATAACACATATTCAAATGTAACATTCAAAAATCATCCAAATAGACTTTTAGAATTAGCATTCAAACTTCAGAATTAGTCTTTAGTCTTCAAATTCGCTATTTAAATTCAAATACGTAAACAAATGTTCATTATCAGAGTAATGTACAACTTTAAAACGATACAATACAATTTTTTAAATATTATTATACTCAAACAAAAAAATAACTTTTTTTGCTTTAGAAATATGAGTACTCTTTTTTAATTTAAATAATACTTCTTTCACATATATTTTGTGAAAAATCTTAAAAAAAATTAACTTAGTGTACAATCAAAATAAGCTGCACAAGTTTGGTTACTCATAAAATCATCATTTTCTTTAAGTACAAAAAAAAACCATTCTGTAATCCAGCACTGTTTATCTAAATAATTCCAATAATCGTACTTGTTTTAGTTATTTAATTTTAATTATGCCATTTGAGATTTTTTAAAAATATAAGTCGCGTCTCTTTTTTTTTTTATTTTTTTGGTAAAATGCCAAACAATTTTTTTTCAATGATAATTTTGCTAAAAACTTGTGTTAGTACAATGGATTATACCATCCTAAGCTTCTAATAGGGTAAGTAGGGTGGGGGAGAGCCGCTATTTAGTTAAGTGAATTACTTTTGGTACTGCTTCAATTTCAATTTCACCTACGACATTGGAAGAAAATACTCCCTTTATCTCAAAATTGTAGACCATTAATTTAAAATAGAGGAATACCTTTCTTCTGTCGAATTACTACTGTGAGGATTAAATCCCTACCCTTCCCTTTCATAATACCAGCTAAACTAATCATGTATTACAAAAATACGGCAACAAGGTTATTTCAAATTTCTCGTAACAATGCACGCCGAAATATTAGTGTAAACGATAGTTTGATTGCAAGTAAAAAATTTACATAGAAAAAAAATAAATTACAAACAATTGAGTTGTCTAAAATTGAATTGCATAAAAAATGTCAATTAAATGTATTTAATTGCCTTAATTTTCTACCAAAAATATATTAGTTATATTATGGCATTTTTAATGTAAAAAAAATTATAGATATTTTTTTTTACATAATTCTATAGTCATTATGAATCTTGTTTAATTAATCTTGATTAGTAGATTTTAAATATTAAATATTGAATTTTAAGTTATATCATTTTTAATGTAGAAAATGGGTAAAATTTTATCTCAAAAAATGTACAATTGCCTAAAAAAAAAATACAAGCCCCCCAATAGAAAATGTTTTCATTATTTTGATAAAAGTGTAAACATGTGAGCAAAAGTGAAAAAATATTTTTCTTTAAAAAAAAAAAAAAAACTAATCAGACACCTTAAATTATCAAATCAAATAAAAAATTGATATTTACCATGAAAAAAAAAAAGCCAATCAAACACACTCTTACTGAAAATTCGATGCAAGACAAAGTTTGTTATAATTATTTGAATCTACAAATGAAAATTATTTTAAAACTACAATCACTGAAAAAATATTTAATTTCTCTTTTTAGAATGTCTCAAATTAATATTCTATTTTATCTCTCGAACATAATTAATTAATATACTATTCATATATAAAAATTAGTGTGTTCCTTATACTAAAGTTGCAGGGCAACTATCAATCGAAACTCAATCTGAGACGTAGGAATAACAAAAATCCAACAAGTAGGCAGGCAAGACAAAGACGCCCATACCAAAAGGCCTTGTTATCTTTCCTTAATCGATTACGCGTTAATAAGTTACAACCTTAACATGTGTACTATAAAAACATGTTAACATTCACCTAATAGTTTCCAAAATGAGCATGGCTACTGCCCAAGTAAATTACCAACATATGATTTACCAAAAAAAAAGGTGGCTGGCCCTTTTCATTAATTAAACACAATAACTTCCCATCTACGTACATATATATATATATATATAATCATGAAGAAATGTATCTCCCCGACACACCCGCAGATGTTCCTATCAACATCCACAAAATAGCACATAATACTCCAAGAATCGAAAAACATAAAAGGACACACTTGGATCCTCCCTTCGCTGTGTTACCTGAAGAAGGGTGGCTGCTCGTGCTTATGACATTCATTCTCACCCTACCAAAGCTTGACATACGCTCAAAGGCCTTATTTACGAGAGTACCCTCCGAAGCTGAAGCAGGGGTAGTTGGTATCGAATCCACAAAGCCCCACAGTGCAGAAGTGAACCATGAGTTTCTACCATTATTGTCCTCATTGCCTTGCCTATTTATGGAATTACCATCACACGTCACACCTAAACACGGCCAAAAAAAAACTCAGCTTATATTAGCAAATAAGATTTGTTACTACTAATTTGTTCGCAGAACCGCATTCAAGCTCTCTGAACCTGTGGCTCAAACTCCCCTTTTCCCACTTGGGCTCGAGAGTTCTTGCCATTTGGAGGAAGATGACATGGTCTGGCCAAACCATCCATCTGACCAAGAGCTCAGTAAATGTTAGCCAATGCACAAGAAGTAATTTTTTCCTATGTTGGGAAGTAAAATCATAACCACACATGTCACCATGTATATGGGTTACCTATGAAATTTGAAGCAATTAATCTACCTGAATTTAGTGGAGGATTAGCCATTTGATTTGGTTCTGCTAGAGCAGAGGCCCATTGTTGATCGTCGGTCCACATCTGATAACCGGCCTGATTTGCATCATCTGTGTAGAGTTGAACCTGGTGATTTAATGGCCCATTATCTATATTGCTTACAAGATTTGACATTCCATTCTCGAGATTATTCATATATGGTTGTGAAATTTGCTCCGGTTCAAGGGGCTGCTCACGAAGGAATGCATCAACATCGTAGTACTGGTCAAATTCACTTGACCCATCGAACTCATCAAGCTGAAAGCTCTCTACTGGTTTCTCACAATTCTGCACAGTAGGTTCTGGACCTATGAGATCGTCCATTTCAAGAAAATCTTCTTCAACCACCAGAGGCTCTTGCCCATATATGTTTGGAGCCGATGTGACCTCGGGTCCCTCATACAGTTGTAAGTGGGACCCGGTTGACTGAGTCAAATCAATGCTTCCCTGCACATTATATTGCACCTGGTCACCTAAATGAACTCCCCTCGAGGATTGGTCCACCAAGGTACTTCGGGTTTCTTCTTCACCAACAAGCTGATCTAGTGCATAATTGTTATCAAACGCAAGTGATGGAATAAGCTCCAACTCATCTCGGTTCAGTAGTTCCTCTAGATCATTTAGAAGTGACTGTTGTTGACCATTATCTTTGATATTATTAAAACATACTCCATTAACATCCTTTATATTCTCACGGTCAACAAAGCCATTAAAATCAAAGCACTCATCATCATCAGCCCACTCCTCTTCTTTAAAGGGCGCACCGTACTGCTCACCGTTTTTCGGACCAGGTCCACTCTTCTTGAAGACCTTGTACAATGCATAATAATTCTTCACAAACTGGCACCGCTTTAGCTCCTCTTCATCTAGGGTATATTCATGCATCACCCAGTCTGTGCGTTCACCAGAAGGAGCACGGCCTTTGTAGAAAACGAGGGTTTTCTTATTCCCAACTGAGCGAGAATTACATGTAATTGTGCGGTCCTTTCCAGTTGCTTTCCAGTAACCGTGCATGGTTGCCCTATTCGATCTTGCTCCATTTGGATACTTTCTATCTCTGTGGCTAAAGAAGAACCATTGCCTGTCCCCAGTTCTTAACTTAGATAGTCCTGAAGTTCCATTTTTTGAAAGAAAAGAAAGGTTAGTATTAATCATACGCCTACAGCATGAAAAATCCTACCACCAATATTCCAATTTTTCAGTAACCAAGAATCTTTAAGTCTCAACAAACTTCAAACAACAAAATTGAATTCTAAAACAAAGTATAATGAAAAGAAAATGAACCAATCAAGTTAACATCAATGTATATAATTAACTCATATAACGACAAAAACAATAATAATTAGAGCACCATTAACAAAATAAAATCCAACCGCGAATTTGATATGACAAATACTGATATGGAACTCGATCCAAAAAAGTTGCCAAATGAGAAAACCTCATTTGAAGAAGTCATCACATGAACATATGAGATACTGCAAGAATACAGAGATTGTCAAAGTCAACAAACAAAAACTGCACAAATCAAACGCCATATAAAACCATTGTCTCAGATTGTCAATTTCCGTACAGAATTTGTAACTCCAGCTTTCGATAGATTACAAAATTAAACACAAAGAAACCATCAACCACACTATCAAAGATTCAAACTAGTGTTCCCAAACAATGTAACAACTAACTAAATAACAGAACGGTTTGCATATTCGTATATGACCAATCAAATAACCTAAAGCAAGCAAATCAATCCCATATAAACCATGAGTCACCGACCATCCAATAAAGAAATTAAAAAAAATAAATTAGAATCCGTCCCTCACAAAAAGTGTCTCACAGGTAAAGTGACCATGTGACAGCGTAAACTGAGACAGATACCACAGAGTAAAAAAGTCAATAGGATCACATTCGTTTCAGAGACCCGAATCCTAAAAGCGCCTAAAAATAGCATAGAATCTAAAGAATAAAGTATTAGTAGTTACCAGGCAAATCCTCTGGATCCCACTTATATACATCAGTTTCAGCGACAATATCAAGCTTTAGCCTTTTACCACAGATCTTCCTCTTCAGATAGTACAGAACAAGCTCCTCGTCCGTCGGATGGAACCGAAAGCCCGGTGGAAAGAATTTTGCGTCGCTAAAACACGACGAAGAATCGGAAACCTTCATTGATTCAGATAATCCTAAATAATTAGTGTTCGTAATTGAAATAATGAAAACTTAATCTGCAAAAATTGTTTTGATCGTGAGGGAGAGGAAACCCTAACAGACGAGAGGGATTTTCAGAGTCACAAATGAGGAGGGTTAGGGTTGAGAATTTTGGGGTTTGAGACCCCAGAGGGATGGTGGACAAATGAGAGTAGTTTAGTCAAAGAAGTAATATAAAGAGGAGAGAGGTGCGGACGCGAAGGTTCTTCGAATGTGGATAACTTTCACTTTGTGCCCCCTGTTTTATTTCGTAATTTTAATTTGTATCCTATATTTTATTTTCTTTAAATTTTCACCATAATCGTAAGAGTACCACCAATAACCACTCAACTATTAGCAAATTTTACTAATAGTTATCATACTTTAATTTATTACACCCCAACCATTAAATTTTTAAAAATTACTGACAGTGGTCATTTCATCAAATACTTTTTTAGTTTTTGGCGAAAAGCATGTCATGTGTAATATGTTAATGGCATTTAAATTGTTTTGCTTATATTTTCCCTTTTCTTTTTCTTCTTCTTATTTCTTCTTCCACAATGGTGTATGGCTTCATTTACAACCGCTGGCCTTCTTTCTCCGATTTTATCACACACTCCTCATATATACATGTATTCACGAGAGACACGTGTGTGATGTATGAATATATATATATATAGAGAGAGGGAGAATTTGTTGACAATTGGACAAGCTCCGCTTCACAATTCCAATGTTCGGCATCATTCTCCACATCATCAACACCAGCTTCAACATCCGTAATATGGTTAATTGCTTCTGTTTTTATTAACTTTTGATTCATTTCAATTTGGGATTTTTGTACTCGTTTGAGAAATTGCCATTTGGCTTAATTAATTCGGGTATTAATTTGGTGGATTTTGTTGTTTTGTTGCAGAATTTGGTTTTAAATCGAAAGAATTGAAGTGCTTTGAGGGTTAAGGTTAGGGTTTTGTGTAAGACAATTTTAAGGGTTTCATACTTCAATAGTTGATGGTGTAAATTAATAATCTAATTTACCCAGCCAACCACGAGCTGACACGTGGTCACCAATGTCAGCAACAGGTTCTGCCACAGCAAGAAGAGATCAGAGGAGCTCTATTCGGATAGTAAAAACACGGACCCAGAGGCATAAACGAAAAAATTTGGCTGAAAAGTGACGCGCATCATCGCCAAAGGCGGTGACTTAAATTCTCTGGGCCGTTTCGGGTCAAAATAGCCAGGTCCCATACAATTCTAGACAGTCTGAAAAGGGGAGCTCGGAAGCTCTACTTGAAGACCACCTGAAGGCTAGAACTCCAATGGATATGGGTGTCCGACCTAGACGCTCGTTTCTACACTATAATCTATAGAGCTTGAATATCGGAACTCTCCTAATGAGCTCTGGAGCTCCCATGTTAACCACTGTGTCAAAGAAAACATGAGCGGTATTGACGACTATTACCAACTCCACTGACACAGCAGAGCCTCCCTCAACTTCGTTAAATATTTACTCGTTACATGCAAAATACCGAAATTCATGGAGAAGCAATGTCAAAAGTGGTGATGATCAGGGGATGGCCACAACCTGCTCCCAAAGCTCTTTAACACGTTTTCCTCTCAGTCATATAGATAAAAACAGCATTTGACTTCTAAAGATGAGGATAGAATACACTCCAACAACCAAGAACAATCAAGCATTTACTACAAGTGTGAGATACAGAAAGATAGAGCTACATAGTCTGTTTCAGAGCTCCTAAGTTATAAAGATTAAACTCTGGGTGGCTTAACCTTCTTCTTATTGTAATATTGTGAGGATAGAATAGCTAGAGAAAATTTGTAAGCTTGTAACACGAACTCAGTCATTATAATACAAAGCTACTCGAACTCCCGATTCTATTTCACAGAGGAGGATTAACCCATATCTCCATATGAAGCGAACACCATCTCTATATCTTTGTCTCGTTCAATATTGTTTATCATTCAGTATTTGTCATTACTTCATTCTTGTTTTGTTCTACACAAGCCATAATCACCCTAATTATTTGACTGTGTGGCCGGGAATAGACTTGCTCTATATTTTAGCACCAACAATGGTCAATTGGTATTTGACTAAAATACCCTTAATTGGGTCATGTGATAGTCACATTATCACACTATTCTTAGGCTCTAACGATGAGAATTGACGGAGTGACCACTAGTACTTTTTAAAAGTTTAATGGGTTGGGTGTAACAAAATGAAGTATAGTAATTACTGGTAGAATTTTTCGATAATTTAGTAGTTATTTGTGTTAAAAACTAGAAAGGGTATTTTAAACCATACAGTCAATGATCGGATCAAATGATTGGGATAATAAATACCACAAACTAACAAATCAAACATGTAAAAGGATGTTGGTTTCGTATGAAAATACGGGTTAGTCTTCCTCTGTGGAATAGAGCTAGGAGCTCGATTTTGCCTTGCTATTGATATAATCAAGTAACTATTATAAATTTAAAGTGATATCTCTCACAATATTACAATAAGAGTATATCTTTGGCTACACAAGTTTTAGCTTCTCTGTATCTAGAGCTCTAACCGTGTGCTAAATATCTATATCTCTCTTTAAGCTTTCCTCTCTCTGTTGTTCTTGGTTATTCGGCAATAATTATTTCTTGTTCAGTTAATTCTTAGGTTGTTAAGAGAAGCAAATGATTCTTCTATGTATATGACTGAGAAGAAACATGTGTAAAAGCTCCTAGAGCAAGTCTGGAGCCATGCCTTGATCATCACCAACCCTGACCTTGATTCTCCATGAGTTCTAGTACATTAAATAAAATTTATGTGTATTTAATAAGGGTAAAAAAAAGTTATGTGCGTTCTGCAGAGCATGTGGCAGTCGCCCATACCTCTATCAACTACTCTAACATAATAGTTAGGTAAGAGGGAGCTTCAGAACTTGCCAAAAAAGCTTTGGAATCTGAGCTCCACAATTTGCTATACGTAATTAACTCTTGAGTGGTATTCCAACTCATGAGGGACTCTACACTTCTTGTGGTGACCTAACAGGGCTCTTACGAGCTCCTCCCACTAGGGTAGACCTGATTGCTGACGTGAACGGCCACGTATCAACTCGTGGTTAGCGGGGCAGGTTGAATTACTAATTTGCACCATCAGTAGTTGATTATGAGCAAAAAGTGCGAAGTATTATACCCAAGTGCAGGCGGTCAAGTTATAGTATACTTGAGAAAGTCCAAAGTTGAACCACAGGGAATGTAAGTAATCTATTTCTTCTAGGTATCTCTCTCAGGGGGAAGAAGGGAAAAGAAAATAAAAGATGATTGAAATAGGGAATAAAGAAAGAAATAAAAACTAAATTAAAATTACTAACTAATTAAGCTAAAACTAAAGAAAAATAAAATCCTACGGTGTAAAAATAAAGGGATTCTATAAGCCCAAGTTTTCTACCTAAAAGATTTCCTAAATGTACTAAGGGAAGATGTAAATGAACTAAAAATAAATTAATTAATTAAAATAGCACATTAATTAAATAAAATAAATTATTAAATCAACTAAAAACAAACATTAGCAGTATCCATAGTTAGGGAGTACGAAATTAGTCCAATCGGGTGATCTAAATCTAATTTTAAACAAGATTTTTCTCTAAAGTTCAGCTCATAAACCTTCTAACCATCCAATTATATTAATACTAGAAGTATATGATATCTCATGCATGACAAAGATTATATAAACTAACTTTGAGTAATAAAATTCGACAATGAAACTGTTTGACTTTGAAAAAGTGTAATTTAGAACATAGTATTACTAGTTCGTGACAAAAACAATCCAATTTGAATAAACTTCTCAAAAATTAGTATCTTAACACTTTTATAAGGTTTGACTAAGTTTGAACATGATTCAAAGCAAATTCGTCTTAAAAAGAATGCTAAAAATTAAAACTAGCATTTTTTCGGTACTTATGTGAATAAATACCAAAACAACGCCAAATCAACCAATTCACTTAAGAAACTAACCCAACTAATTAAAGGATAAAGACCGTCCTCAAATCAAACACGTTATGATTTTAGTGCAAAAATTCATGAATTGACGTTTTTACGGTTCTTAATCAAATGGAATTTCTGGGCTAACTTATGAAAACATATTTTTA
This sequence comes from Lonicera japonica, assembly GCA_021464415.1. Classification (NCBI taxonomy): domain Eukaryota; kingdom Viridiplantae; phylum Streptophyta; class Magnoliopsida; order Dipsacales; family Caprifoliaceae; genus Lonicera; species Lonicera japonica. The sequence goes on along the minus strand of CM038469.1, from coordinate 39,187,613 downwards.
ACATATGCAAAAATAAGAAAATACTCATGCATTCAGTAGGTAATCTATAACCAATGAAAAAATCAGATTCAAACCTAAATTAGATTACATTTAATGATTAATTACGCATCTTTCACTATAGACCCCTAACAAACATTTTAGCTAGACATAATCAAACCAAACAAGAAAATAAGCTTATAAATCATTAAAAATAGTAGAAATATACATAATAATTTATAAAATCAGATTTAAAAACTTTTGGCCAAACAAAGATTTTATGGCTAAAACAGGAAACAAACTCAAAACCGACATAAACTGAAGAAATTCAATTAAAACCCTAAAAATTTTGGAAAATCAGATTAATAATGAATAAAAATGTATCACACATGAATATCATGGAATAACTATAAACTTTTTAAATATAAAGCAAGAATCAAGTATAAATCGACGAAAAATCAAAAAATTGACAAAATAAACCTTTAAACCCTAAAACCAACCCCTAAAATGAGGGTTTAAGGTTGATTAAAGAATATATATGATATTAAACAACTAATCTATGAATAGAAAAGCAAACGAATAATTAAAAGCAATTAAATTGAAATAAAACAAAAAACTAGATTTTACCCGGCACGTAATTGAAACTGAATTGAATGATGAATGAATGTTGATTACACTGATGTTCCAACGTCAAAATAATACGAAAAAACTAACTTAATAATTGTTTTAAATAAAGAAACTCTTAATGTTTGATCTTCAGACAAGCGTAAAAGCTCCCAGAAAGTTACGGTGCTAGTTAATCGATTTTAAATTGTGTCGTACCCTAAAATATGATATATGACATTTTATATGTTCCACAAGTGTCTCTAGTCGTGGGTTGCATAATCTTTGAAGAAACGGGCCGAAAAAAGCTATAAATCGAAAACGGGCAAAAATTTGAAGTGGGGATCGATCCTTATGTATTTTTTTCCTTTTGCTTGCCTTTTCTTTTCTTTACAAATTTTTGTTCCAAACTCCAATTAATGCACCGTTTTCTCTTATGCGTAGGTAATTTAAATATCTATAACTTCTATTTATGTATATTTCTTTAAATTCCAATGTAGAAACACTTTGATCAGTTACAATTTTGGACTTTTTACGATAGTTCTCGGTTTTGCTCGGAAACTTCCGTAATTGATTCAATTGGGCTTCTTTCCTCTTAGAATCACTCTTGGACACTTGCATTCACTTCATTCATGCTTGAAGACTTTCTTTTCTCTTCTTGCTAGTACTTTGAGGCTAGTTTGTGGAGTTTTCCTCGCTCAAACCTCGGAATGGATATTGACTTTTTTTCAGGCCTTCTTTTTGTACTTTTTCGCTTTCATCCTTCTATCTTGCATCCAACCTTAGTTGCTTAACCACTTTAGGCCTGCAAAATGGCTTAGTAACACATAAATACAATGCAGTGCTTTCTTTTCATGCTTAAACTGAATTTACATGCAATTTCTTGTTTTAGACGGTAACTAAAAGTTAATTTAGCCTTGTTTAAGGGATTAGAAATGCAATTTCTGGGCTCAGTCAGTAGTTATTGGTTGTATTTACTATTCTTGGTAGTTGTATTACGGGCATTGCTATTAGCATTCCAAGTTAGTCCTTTAATAAATTAAAATTCATTACAAAGTTAAATAAAGTGCTCTTAGGTGCTCGTTTTATTCGTTCCTGGAATCTAAAATATAAAAAACCTCTGTTGTAAATTTACCAATTAAAATTTTAAGAACGAACATAAAATTTAATCAAATGAACACTAAAAGTACAAATATAATGTCACTAAAAATTATATTGAAATGCTAGAAAATTTACTTAAAAAGCCGATAGCCATGCTCGCTTCAATAACTATACTCATTATATATATATATATGTGTGTGTGTGTGTGCACAAAATATGATAATTAGTACATAAGTTGCACTTTTTTATTTTCAATTACTTTGCATTTGTGCCCTATTTTTTTTAAAATATGCACGTTCTTCAATTAAATGATAATTTAACCTCAACAAATCTAAATTCTTTTAACTAAATGAAATTTTCAACTAAGCAAAATGCATAAATTAGAATAAGAAATTTTAAACATATATATATATATATACAAATTGATACATCAAATACGTTATATTCAAATCATCATAATATTAATAACAGACTCTTTTCACTATATTGCACCATGTGTGGATACCTCTTTTTTTACTGTATTGTGCCATGTGTGGATACCTCTTTTTTCACTGTATTGTGCCATGTGTGGATACCTCTTTTTTCACTGTATTGTGCCATGTGTGGATACCGCATTCCATGACCCTTACAATTCCGGTGAAGAAACCTTCGGGGAAAAGCTTTTGAAAAACGATTTCGGAGACAGGAGGAACAGAAGGACTAAAGTCCCAGGAAAGCAGAGCAGTGGAAACGGTTTATCGGATTGATTATACGGGTTATCTCATTAACCGTACGGGTTATCTAATTATGGCAGACATCCAACTAAAGTAGCGCTAAATGGGGAATATTTGGTCAGTGAAACGGATAATATATTATCCGTACGGGCAATCTGTTTTCAAAGGCAAATCCCTCGGCTATATAAGCTAGTAGAGAGCTCAAGGCAAATGCTCGAATTTTTAGTCTCAAGAGTAGAGAAAAAAAAGATAGAGAAGAACGAAATATTGTATTCTAAAGGAGAGATTTGTACTTAAACTTTGTTTGATTAGTGAAAGAATATTGTAATAAACCCTCATATTTAGAATCAAAGTTCTGTATTTTTGAAAAAAAGGTATATACAAACTTCACCCTCATCATGTAGTCTTTCCATTTTTAATACCGTTTTAATACTATTATACATATATTTGTAAATATTGTATACATCCAAACCATCGCCTATGTAGAGCCTACGCTGCATTATATGAATCGAATTTAAATGTAAAAGTGTAGCAATCATGAAATCAGATCAGAGCCCCTGCATGAACTAAATGTATGTTGAATCATTAATTGCCATGCTTTGAATGGACGTTTAATTCCTAATATGATTTTTTTATATAAAAACTCCTCTGCATGCCTTGTAAACACTTCTGTATGTTTTTGCCCTTTTATAGTTGTCTGGAATTTGTCAAAATTCAGATTGACCGTACGGGCAATGAATTAACCGTACGGACAATCTGATCACCCATATGGGTTTTTATTTTACAGAGCCCCCTTTTTGGCCCGAAAACAGTAAGATTGTATGATGAGCATTTAGCAACCCATAAATGTGATTTGTTTGGCTATATTGATATAAAAAGATTAAAAATGACAACAAGCATGTCCATTTAGAAGCTGTAAGAGCGGCGCAGATGTCTATTACCTTCTCACGCCGTAACATAGTTTTTCGAACCCTAATTTGGTTGCGCAGACGGCATTATACTCCCATAAAGGGTACAAAGCACACTTTTGTCCGTTTTCTCGAAAAACGTACTAGCGACTCTTAACCGGTTCAAACGCCTAGCCACTAGGGGTGTTTTCGGTTTCGGTCGGAGTAGAGATTGTGATACCCCAAACCCTCCCCAAACTTCATAATTCGGTTCGGTTCGGTTTCGATTTTGATACCTATGGAACCCAAACCCTCCCCAAATTATTCGGTTTCAGTCCGATTCGGTCGGTTTGGGTTTTTTTTTATATCATTAAAACTTTAGTTAAAAGTTGAAGAATATGCATTTACTACTTTCCATCTGTTTCAATTTCTAGAATTGTCAATGCACATAAGGATGATAATTTTTAAACCATTATAATCAATTCTGTGAAATGCACAAATCAGATGCATTTCTTTCTTTTATGATTTGTCTTTTACACTCCTCATCCTTTTATAAATATATTACATTATGCACACATGTTTGGGCTAAGTAGCTCTTTGCTATCTGCTTACGCAGTACCCAATCTACGATATCTCCACCTGGGCCTAATGCCTTATAAAATAGAGGGAATAAACCAACAGATAATCAATAACACGTGATAAACCAAATACATAATCATGGAATTATCCAAGTACTGAACTTCTGATACTAAGTTCCAATTTGATTAAATGAAATATATATATTTCCTTCTCTGTCTACACTTACCTGCTCTCTCTCTACATATATATATATATATATATTTCAATGGTTCAAACACAGCATCAATGATCAAACGAAATATATACACAGATCTACGCATTTTACTTTCAACTACGAGGGCATTAATTATTAAGAAATAGATTTGTATTGATGGTCTAACTGACTCTGCAACGTCTCGACGAATATCTTCGGGGACAAAATCAAGCACAGGAGGATAAGCAAAGCTCATTCTGATCTATATTTGACCTCTTAGCCGGCTTTCCTTTCCATGTCTATCTGGGTTCAACGCTCCATCAACACCAAGGGATAAATGAGATGGCTTGAGAATTTCATCTATCCTTTGAAGATCCCATCTTATCTGCATAAAATATATATATACACGCGCATAAAAACATATAATCTTAAGCTCCAAAACAGAGTCCATCAGCGACAGTTATCTATGAAAAACTTAAAATCTTAAGCTCCAAAACCTTGGAGATATCACAAGGGACTCCAACAGGTGTGCGACGCAAATAGGGGAGGGTATGAGAGAATTAGGTATTTTTTTAACCTTTAGTCTATTAAAGTTTAAATCCCTCACTGCCTGAGTAATGACTAATGAGGAAGCCCCACTTTTTTTTCCAATAGTTTCGGGCCAATTCGATCCAACTCGGTTGACCCGAAAAACGAACCGAACCGACCCGAATCACTCGGTTTCGGTTTTTGATTTCGATTTCGGTTTTTTTTCGATTCGGGTAATTTCAGATTATGACGGATCGGTTCAGTTCGTTCGTTCGGTTTTTGGATTTCTGACAACACCCCTACGAGCCACGCGCCGAACGGCGTCGGGTGGGGATCCCGTCAGAATTATCACACCATGTGTCACCCTTATTTCAACAAGCACTCTTATTTCTGTTTTCATTCTACAATTGGTTTCCTTCGAAACTTCTCCCAATTTTCTCTCTCAACACGTCTTTTTAGGATTGTCTGAGATAACCATCCCTCTCTCCCTTCTACGTCATCCTGATATTCTTTTCGCGTGCAGTAATTTCACATCCCCTCTCAGTGTCTCTCTTCTGGCAGTAATCCTACATCCCCTTCTCAATGTCTCTCTTTCCACAGCATTCCCACAATATTAATTTTGCTGCTCTATTAATAGATATATATATATATATATATACTCATGTATTATTATTTTTTTAATTTCACTTAAACCCCAATTCTTCTTTCATGTACTTTTTGTTGTTATTTTTTTATTTTCTCTTAAACCCCAATTCTTCTTATATAATTTTTGTTGTTCTGATTCCTTTGTTTTATTACTACTGCATCACATATTAAATTTTGTCAATTGTAAACTTGACAGGTACCAATTTTTTCACTTCATTCTTTTAGTGAACTATGAATTTTATGTTCTTCCTTTGTTGATTTTCTTCCTTTCCATTCTTTTAGGGAACATGTTCAAGCATCACACTGTATCCATTGATATTTTATAATCCTCTATTCTCTTTTTTACTAACTCTATATCAACTGTGGTGTCCCTTATAAAAATTGTGTAAATTAAGGGAGAGAGAAAAGATATTGAGGAGAGGCCCAGTTTTGACTTTCATTTGTATCAAAATTTAGGGTTTTCCTTTATCCTTTTGTTAGATACTTTCCAAGTTTTAGCGAGCAATTCTCTTGAAGCAGTTTTCTTCATGTCCGCCTACATTTACTTCTATCAATTACTTTCCCACTGCATATATCAAGTTGTTTGTATATGTGTATGTGTTAGTAAATATGAAATGCAGAATTAACATAGACAAGGTAGAGAGTACACCGGGTTGAGTTGCGGACTAAGTCGCTCTCTTTAAGACGTTTCGCGGCTCTGCCCGGAATTGTGCTAGCAGTTCTGATTATGCCACGCCGTCCCCAGGATGAAACAGCCCAGAAACTCTCTGTACGATCGATTTGCACTTTTTCGATTGCTCGACAATAACACTCTTTTTTAATTGCTCGGGATCAGAAAATATTTTACTGCCGGAGGCTAAAAATTTTTCTGCCGGAAAAATATTTTTGTTGATTGATCTCTCTCTTATTTCTTGGTCCTATCTTTTGAAAATATTTAGATCCGTTTAAAGGGGAAAGTGTGAGACCAAAAAAAAGCTTTCCGGAAAATTCGCAAGAAAACACGGAGGGAATAATGGAGCGTGTTGGAGGAAATTGCGGAGGAAAATGAGGGAGCATTGTCTCCCTTGTATTTTTATTTAATAAATAAAATTCTTTAAATGTATTTTGTATAAAAAGATAATACACTACGCAAGACAAGCCCAAAGACCGAGACCGGACCGGACCGGACCAGACCGGGTCGGTCGGCGCGTGGAGAACCACATTCATCCAAGTCCTCACTCAATAGCACAAAAGTGTAATGCCCAAAGGGCTCAAGCCCTTAAGCAAATTCTTCCATATAAAAACCCATGAAAGGTTTTATATCTCTCCTAAGTGGGACTTGGGATAACATCACATTTCATTAAATCTCCTTATCTTGATTTTATTTTTCTTTAAATACACAAAACTCCAACAGTATGTTTACAAATATTTGTCAAATTATATTGTTCGTGCATCTGTGATATTTTCTCAAAATTTATGAAACAGTTGATTCCATTCATTTGAATTTCACAAGTATGATGAGAATTGCTTGAATTTCTGATTCTCTCTATTTGATTTGGATTTGTTTTTGAATACGTTCATGTGTTGCAATGAATTGGATATTTGCATCATTGTGAATACACGTTCCTTGAACCAGTGAAATTTTCTAAAATTTCATTATCTATATATGGTGAATTTTTGGGCTCATAATATTTTTTTGTAATTTGCTCGATGATATGGGAATTTTATGTCCATTGGTTACTTTATAAAAAATATTTTTTACAACCCTTAAACTCTGTGGACCAAGATAATTTGGCAACGAATTGGTTTCCTCAAGTTTTATAATGTCCATAGCCTTCTTTAAGAAAAATCATTTAAAATTGATATTTATTTGGAACTTTGTATTGATTTAGATTTGATTCTAAGTGGATATGTATATAATTGTATAAATTCTGTGTGTTTCTTTTCGAAGGGAAAGATTTTTTGATTCCTTTTGCAATACACAAGAAGTTGAAGATCTTTTCAAAAATCTTATTTCAAAAGGAATAATTAATTTTAGTTAGTTATAATTCAACTTTAAAATATCATATTTTATGTATAAGAACTATTTTAGAGATATGTTAATTTATAAACAATAATTATAAACCGCCCGCGCATCGCACAAGATTACAAACTGGTTAGATTAAAGATAACCTTTTTCGGTTAAACCAAATTGGCACCCATAAACTAAATCAAGTATCAAAGACAACATAAAATGTGTAATCATAATATTTACTTGATCAAGGTTTAAATAGATCGCATCATTCTGTTAGGTTCCTATTATCTTTGATCATGTATACCAACTTGATACGTCTCAATCTACAAACTTAAAATGGCATTGACTCATAAATGATGTTACAATAAATAACTATATGGACTTTTAGATCATCCACGAGACTTATAAGTAACCTTGATGATAATTAAGTTTATAATTTTTATTAACTAAATCAATTTATGGAATGATGAAAAGAATTTGGTGTTAACTAACCGAATCCACTAATGGCCATATGCAAACTCAAAGAAATTTTAACATATTAGGAGTTAACTTGTACCTATTATACTTAAAATCGGTCGTATACCTTAGACAACCTAACCACTTGCCTAGAGGACCGTAATATAGGAGCCCCACTTTTTTTTTTTTATCATACTTTATATATAAATTTACGTATATGTGATTTTAATTTTGCGTGAGTGCGTATATTTTAAACATTGTAAATTCTGAAGAAGTGCAAAAAACTGTTAGCATTAATTGTTACCTAGAAATCTGCTAAATTTTAAATATTTAATTAGCAATTTAAATTGTCTACTGTCTCCCCCTACTATAGACACCTTCCTACTTACAAGATATTCACCTCCTTCTTCTTCTTTCTTTTTTTAATAAAATATTACTTGCGATTCTCTCAACTTTTTCTTATTATATATATATATATATCTTTTTTTACTTCATCAATTTTATTATTATTTCACACTTTGTCTCTCTCGTTCTCTCTGTCTGTTATTTCTGCAAAATTTTAACTCTTACACTTTAAATTGATTCGTCCTACCCTTCCCCCTCGAGATAAAATTTTAATTTCATTTGGTGTTACTTATTTTTTTTATTATTGTTAATATGTTTATATTAACTTTTTATTAATATTTTTTTTAATTCATTTGTGTAGATTGCATCATCATTTTGGGTTGTAGATCTTTGCCACTAAGTTTAATTGTTCCCTTTTTATATATTATTATTTGTAGTTTTAATTTAATAGTATAATAGGCATGTCTATTAGAAAATATGAACCTGACTTCAAGAATCATGAAGAAAAAAAAAAAAAAAAAAAAGAAAGTTAGACGGATTTATTCAATCTCAAAAAGGTGCTATAGATAATTTTTTTATAGATAATAAGAAGAAAGACGATTCTTATGAAAATTCATTACGTGAAATTTTAGAGAATTTGTCTAAACTCAAATTAAAATAAAAATGATCATGGCGAAAAAACTAGTGTAGATGTCGAAAATATTTCAAATGTTGATATTATTGATGCCATACAAGACAATGATGAGAAAAATGAGAACGATAAGTCCTTTGAAGAATTTTATACTAATTTTAATGAACTTTAATTCTACGATTTTAAATATTTTTGATCCATGAAATGGGAAAATATTGATACTAATTTAAGAGATTTATTGGTGAAAAAAGGACCTATAAGAAAAAAAAGACTTGGTTTATCCTCTTAATAAAAGTTCAAGAAAATTTTCGAACACCTATTATACAAGAGTATTGTCAAATGGGGAAAATATTGATAGGAAATGGTCGGTATATTTCAAAGATGGTGATAAAGTCTTTTGCTTTTGTTGTTAATTATTTAATTCAAAATCTAAAACAAATCAATTAAGCAATGTGGGAACTAAATATTGGAAAGATAATGGTTATAAGCTAAAAAGTCATGAGATCTCAAATGACACATAACTAGTATGAAACTTTGGATTGATCTTGAAAAAGGATTAAAAATGAATAAGACGATTGATAATACTTTACAAGAAAAAATTAAAAAAGAAAATGAACACTGGAAGAATGTATTAGTAAGAATTATTGTTGTTGTTAAAACACTAGCTAAAACTAACATGCATTTCGTGGGAGTAAGGAAAAATCGTATCAAAATAATATTGTTAACTTAAGGTCTTAATCTTATTTTGATAATAACAATAAATTAATTATGTGTAATTTAACATGTTTCTTGATATAAGTATACAGTTCATTTACTTGAAAAATTCAAGAAAAACATGACAATGATCACTCTTTCACTATTCGATCATTGGACAAGACAAGGAAGATTAAATTTCTCAATGCAAGTCATGAAGTACAAATGATCAAAAGACTATATGAAAAGCTTCAAGGAAAAAGTTTCAAATGAAGATCAATCTGAATAAACAAATCAAAGTATTAGAAGACTCATTAATTTAATAATTGAGTGAGTGCTTAATATTTATGTAAAGTTATTTTATTGATCAAATTATTATAGCTCAAATGTATTCATACATATTTTAAAGATTGATTCAAACAAGCTTGAAATTGAATTTATTTGAAAAACATCATTTTACAAAGACCGAGTTTCAAAATAAATTCATATTAATTTTAGATGATCATATTTTAAGCTCTAATAAAAATAGACATCTTAGAAACATATCTTTTAGGTTCAAAAATCATTAGAATTTTATTTGGAACTAAATTGTTAAATTTCAAAAATGTTTTTATTTCATATTTAAAATTCGCTCAATTTTCGCCCAGTTTTGATCTAACGGTAAGATGGAGGCCTTCCCGAACTCCGATCATTTTGAAATTTTTACAGTAGTTAAAAACATCTCCTAGCACTTTTGACTAAAATTTAAGCATGATCCAACGGTCAAATTAGGAGAAATTATCAAAACAAATTTTAATTTTTTGTCAAAATTAGCTGTTGAAAAGTTTGAAAATGTATACATTTGACCTAAAACCTCTCTTAATCATCCCCAACGGCCATATGATTTTTCAAGCTATATATATGAAGTCCTAGACATGTTTTAACACACTTGAATCATTCTACAAACTCATTTTACATATATACAAAATTATTCAAGTATTCAATTCATTTCATTGATCAATCTTTCATCTTTTGAGCTATATATTTTGATCAATCTTGATAACTCTAGTGTGAGCTTCATTTGTAATCTTCAAATACACTTGAGAGTTATTGTATTGGTGTTTATCACCATAAACAATTCATTTTTCATTTCAAAAGAGAGTTTGTCTCTTTGTAAAGTAAGAGAGCATATCTTGTGAGAAGTGTAGTGGGTATAGCTACATTGTGAGTGTTGTGTGCATAACAACATTTGTATTGAGGTTTGATCTTCACCCGAAGAAGATTGAATAATGAAAGTTCTCGGGCAACTAACCGAGCGCGAACGTATGGTTGAAGAAATCGAACCGTGGGGACAAAAAGCCTTGAACTTCAAATTGGTTTAATCTTTCTTACTAAATCTCTTTATTTATTTGTTATATTGATTGATTGAAGTTGCTCATATTGTTGTTTATTCTTGGGATTGATTGTTTGATTGATTGTTTTCCTTGATAAACTTATTTAACTAAATTGTTTTACTTAAACATTTTGAAAAAGTTTTTAATTCCGCATTAAAGTTTTTAAAACCCTATTCACCCCCCCTCTAGGGTTGTTTCCGACCAACAAATATGATATGATATGAAAATGAATTCTTTTTAATCTTAATTGAAATGATTGCTGAATTCGATCTAGTAATGCAAGAACGTGTTCATCATATAAAAAGTGGTGAGCTAAAAAAGCATTATCTTGAATATAAAATACAAAATGAATTAATACAATTGTTAGCATTGGAAATAAAGGATACAATTTTGAAATGGATTAAAAAATCAAGATATTTTTCAGTGATATTTAATTGTACTCCAAATATAAGTCATCAAGAACAAACGAATCTTGTGTTACAATGTGTAAATGTTTCAACAACTTCGGTAAGTGTTGTTGAATACTTTATAGAATTTATAAAAGTAGATAACACGACAGGATAAGGACTTTTTATTGAACTTTTGAATATTATTAAAAAATTAAAACTTAGTATTAGGGTGCGTTTGATTGCAAGCATGGAAAGAAAATAAGTTACGGGCAATTGAATTGCCTAGAATTGAGTTGCATGGAAAATGTAGTACAGTGTGTTTGATTGCCTTAGTTTTCTACCTGGAAAATATTTGTTGTATTATAGCATTTTTAATGTAGAAAAAATTATTGGTATTTTTTTTTACATAATTATATAGTCATGACGGATCTTGTTTAATTGATCTTGATTAGTAGATTTTAAATATTAAATTTTTATATTATTTTGAATTTTATATTTTAAGTTATGGCATTTTTAATGTAGAAAATGGTAAAAATCTTGTCTCGTGAACCGTGCCCAAGCATGGAAAACAAAAACCACCTCCCCCCCCAAAGAAAACATTTTTCTCAATTGCCTTGAAAATGCACATGTGTGAGGCAAAAGTGGGAATTGAATTGCCTAGAAAAAAAATGCAATTAAACACCTTAAGTTGTCAAATCAAGTGGAAAATGCTCATTTTCCATGGAAAATGTTGCCAATCAAACACGCCCTTAGTGTTCAAGGACAAGGATATGATAATGAGTCCAATATGAAAGGTAAGCATCAAGGTGTGCAAAAACGATTATTAGATATAAATCCTAGAGCATTTCACACACCATGTATATCATTGTCTTAATTTAGTAATTTCCGATATGGCAATTTCTTGTTCAAAAGTTAAATATACTTTTTGGTGTGGTACAATGTATACATTGTTTTTTTTTCCTCTTCACCAAAACGATGTACACTTTTATTAAATCACATATCTTCTTTAAATATTAAATTTTTATCTCAAACCCGTTAGGAGAGCCACGTTATTAAAGCAATAAGAAAACAGGCTCAACGATTAAATGATGCTTTGTACGAGCTAGTAAATTTTGAAGACAGAGATCCAAAAATAAAAAGTGATGCTGATGGTTTAGCAAAACATGAACTAGAAAATTATGATATATTAGCTACTGCTAATGTAATTAGTAAGAATTTACAAAAAAAAAAAGAAGACGACGACTTGCCTATTGACAAAGCTATTGATCGATCAATTAAGAGGACTTATTAATTTTTTTAAAAAAGTATAGAATTGAAGGATATGAATCAGGTGTAACCTCATCTAAGGAGCTTGCACATTAAGCAGGAATAGAACCTGTATTCCCTAAAAAACGAGTAATCTATGAAAATAAAAAGTTTGATGAAAATGCAAATAATGAATTTCACCAATCACCTCAAGAGACTTTTAGAAATGGTTATTTTATATTTTTAATAGACCAAGCACTTTCCTCTTTAAATAGTAGATTTGAACAATTAAAAATGTATGAAGAAAATTTTGGATTTTTCTAAATAAACTAAAATGTTTAAATGATACTTTGAAAAACAAGTGCCTAAATCTTGAAAATGTCTTAAAATATGGTGAGCTTTGTGATATTGATGGTCTAGATTTGTTTTCCGAGTTAAAAATTTTAATAGAATTTTTGAAGTATGATGTGAAAACAATTGAATTACTAGTTTATTTAAAGCGTGCTAATTCTTTTCCTAATGCATATATAGCTTATAGGATATTATTTACAATACCTGTAATCTTGGATTAGCTACAATATCTATCAAATATGGGATATTAGAAAATATGGATTTAAAAAAATTAATTTGTAATTTTGCTTCTAAAAAAGCGAGAAAGATTAACTTCAACAAAGAATATTTTAATATTAATCATATAGCATTTTTTTAATATAAAAAGGACCCACATAAATATCTTTGCCTAAGGTCCCATTAATCTTGGGTCGTCTTTGACAACACTACAATATAATTTGTAAAATGAAATTCAAAAGATTTTGCTGAACAGAAACACGCCCATGAATATCTTTTTCAGACAACGGTAACATGATATATGCCAATGGTATTCAACTCCTTGCATACTTAGGAAAAAATGGAAACAATTTAGTTGTGCACATAGCTTCCATGAGGCAAATGTTCGCCGGTAATGGGATATAATAAGCATTGCTCACTGATATTTACATGAGCTTCAACCTTTTGAATATAAACTGTTACCTCCTTGATTCAAAGGGAAATGTTGAATAAATTCACCTGCCAATGAAATGGTAGAAGTGTAAAGTAATTTTGAAGTAAAATAAGGAGAACAAATAAAATCCCAACTTGCATCACATCTCGGTTTGATTCAGAGAAGCAGGAATGATTCCAATTTTCTGCACACCAAAACATCATATGCTAGCAATTTCGAATAACTGGGTTATGTTTGACATGCATGATAAGAAGACGGGAAAGGATAAAGTTATCATATCCCATGTTTGGTGTTAGTATTAGATGTGGGGGAGGATTATTCAAAGCTTTCTTACCCATTGGGAGAGGGTTTAAATAATCCTAGTGACCTTTTTATCCGACACGTCAATGGTTGGTTGGTTAACTGGCATCAGGGTATGGAAGGGACATGGAGAAGGGCTCAATTCGTATGATTGTAACTACAGAGAGATAGACAGAGAGAGTGTGTCAAATAATTTTACTGATACAAACAAGACCACATAACTTGAAGATACTAAACTACTTACTGTGTGATGCAGGCTCAAACCCAAAGCAAGTCTTCGGATAATAGCTTGAAGGTGGCAGTAATGCAAACTCTCGAGAGGGGGCATTTCAAAAATCCCTTAAAGGGACAGTTTGATTGGGGAGGACTATTTCCATTTGTGTAGCTCATTACAATTTTTTAATAGAATTTTAGCAAAAAAATAAATAAATACTAACTGTGTGAATGCGAAGTTATGTTTTTATTCAGTCTAGCAAAATAAACCAAAGGTGTAGATCTGAATGTGACCGAGAATACTTCATTAGCAAAAGTAGAGTAAAAGAGCAAGAATCTCAACAACACACCTGCAATAAATAAGTCATCAATTTTAATTGATCCTATACATAACTATTTCATTTTTCTTCTACTTGCTCAATTTAACTTAAGAGGTAAAAGTTGGGGACATTGGCATACCACAAGTCACTCGATTTAAGTATCTTGGATCCATTATACAAGAAGATGGGGAGATAGAGGGGGATGTAAACCACCGGATTCAAGCAGGGTGGTTGAAATGGAGGAAAGCTTCGGGTGTGTTATGTAATAAAAAGGTACCACTCAAGTTAAAAGGAAAATTCTATCGTACTGCAGTTAGACTAGTGATGTTGTATGGGACTGAATGTTGGGCGGTCAAAAGCCAACACGAGAATAAACTAAATGTAGCGGAGATGAGAATGTTGAGATGGATGAGTGGCAAGAATAGGAAAGATAGGATCAGAAATGATACCATCAGAGAGGGAGTTGGGGTGGCACCTATTACAGAAAAGATGGTTGAATCTCGACTTAGATGGTTTGGGCATGTATGGAGGAGACCGGTGGATGCCGTGGTTAGGAGAGTTGATCATATGGAGAAAAATCTAGTTGTTAGAGGTAGAGGAAGATCGAGAAAAACTATAGGTGAAACTATTAAGAAGGATTTAGAGGCAAATGGTTTCACTATAGATATGATTCATGACAGGCCACTATGGCGTCGTTTGATCCATGTAGCCGACCCCATCTAGTGGGATAAAGGCTGGTTGTTGTTGTTGTTGTTGCTCAGTTTAAATAAAAGACTTATTTCAGCACCTTACAGTTCAACATCAACCACTGCATTTTTGTAACAATATTATGTTAGATTCAATACCAAATTATTAGTCTCAATTTACTCTTCGGGAGATATAGTCAATGAACCGTTTATCAAGTGCTTAAGTTTAAATTGCTTTTCGTTTATTAAAGTACATCGTTCAAGGAGGAACACTTCATTTAAGATGGAAGAAGTATAATTTACCTAACCATGCATTTGTTTTATTATTCCTAGCAATGCTAAGTTCGCATAAATTTAAATTTCCGCCAAGAAAAAACATAGAAGATCAGATTATGGCAGCACTTCAAATTCAGAAACTCTATTTGCACAAACACAAGAATTAACACACACCTCCCAGAGTTTATCTTAGCCCATATTGTTGTTAGGCGTCAAAAGAGCATATAATTGAAGCACTTCTGTGGAAAATTTGTAATAGCCATAGAAATTAACTCACTTCATAGATGCAGATAATGTTGTTGGGCAGTCTAAGTTGACTTAGACATTCCCTTTTAAAAAAATGTAGTGAAACAAAATAACAAAGCTCGGAGCCTCTAATCAACAAAAACAGAATCGCAGACTTATGAAATACAAAGGATTTCTGCACATAAATTTTGTTTATCCTTTGTGAACTCTATTCACAAAGGTAATCCTAAGTCCTAAACATGATCTCCTAATGTGATAACCACGGGTTTTTACTTCTAATAACCATGGGTATCGGGCCCCACCCCCACCAATCCCATGAGGCCCTGGTTGCTCGACTGGGGGACGACCCCAGTGGCCCAAGAAAGGTTTCACGCAGCGGGAAATCGAACCTGAGACCGTGCGCCCACACAGTCCCAAGTTTGCCTTTACCGCTATGGCAACCCTTTGGGTTACCACGGGTTTTTATTGTTTAACTTGAAATTAAAAAATATAGATATAAGAGCTGCATCGACTGAGAATCTAGATTATGTAATTTAAAAGGAGAAGAAAAGGCTATAAGAGCGCTTCTAAATAGAATCAAATCCATTATGCATAAAGACCACAGAGAGAATGAAAGAAGCATCTTTCTGTTAGAAACAAAATGTAAAGATAGTTGGGTCTTTATTGTTTAACTCGAAATTAAAAATCAAGATGACAATTCAAAAGCAAGCATCCATAATGAAACTAAGTTAGAGTAATAAAATTGAAAAACCTTAGCTATAGAAAAAATCCTAAAACTTCCATTGATGAAAGAAAACTCTGTAATTAAGTAGTTACAGATGGGGTTTAACTCAAATAATGATTCAAAATGTGGGATATTTCCCTTCGATGTTGGGGGGCAAGTGTTGGAGACATGTTTATGTATTCATTAATTAATGTGTTGCCAATACATTAATTGGTAAACTAGGTCAATTCTGAGTAAAGTTTACCCGATTTAGATGAATGCAAATGATCTGTTGGTGTACATTTTGCCACAAGTATGAATTCATGTCATTAGCTTTCAAGTCACTTCTTGTCAAATGATCTGTTGTAACATTTTACTAAAAACAAAAGAAGATAAATTCACCAGTAATCTCTGCAAGAACAAGACCCATCTTTAAACCTATGAAACCTCGTCCGATCCCGCACAATTATCTCCCTTTTATAAATCTTTGAAATAAACTTAATCACCACATGACAATCCCCACAAATCCTCAAATTCTTATTCACATGAATTGGCCTCTCATCACCAATACTGATCAAACCAAAAGCCACAGCCAATTTCTCGCTGTGATAACACAAAGCATTCTCTTTCTCCTCCTGGCCAATATCATGCAACACATAATTAGTCTCAGCCACATAGCCATGTTCTTTAACCCTATACCTAATTTCGTCAAGCTTCCTATAAATCTCCCTCCAATTTGAATGGCTTCGATCACCATTAATAAACTTGTGTATAACTCCATCCGATTCAATGTAGCTAAACCCGGGAACCTTTTTCACGTCACTGTTTTTCATCGCGTCTCTCACCCTCCCCACGTCTTTCCACCTCTCGTGAGCGGCATAAACATTCGATAATAACACAAAGTCTCCACAAGAATTCGACCCCATTTCCACAAGCTTTCTTGATGCTTTCTCTGCCATATCCACATTCCCGTAAGTCTTGCTTGCTCCTAGCAAAGTTTGCCAAAGAACTATGTCCGGTACCATAGGCATCATGTCTATGATTTTATACGCCTCCTCTAGCCGCCCGGCTCTACCCAACAAATCAACAACACTACCATAATGTTTCACATTAGGACTCACTCCGCATTGAGACATTTTGTCAAACAACTTAACCCCATCCTCCACCTTACCGGCATGGTTGCAAGCGCATAGTACTGCAAGATAGCTCACACTATCCGGGCGGACACCGGATCCACCCATTCGTTCAAAAACCTCGAGGGCTTTAACACCATCCCCTTGCATAGCCAATGCCATGATCACTGTATTCCAAGTAACTAGACTCCGTTTACAACTCATGTTGTTGAAAACCCAATAAGCTTTATCTACAAGTCCACATTTTGCATACATGTCAATCACCGCATTACAAACTTGCACATTGTGATCCAATTTCTCATTTCTAATGTAACCAAAAACCTTCTCTCCCTCTGCTGTGGCGCCCAATTGAGAGCAGGCAGAGAGAGCACCGAGTACTGTGACTTCATTCGGCTTTAGACCCTTTTCGCCCATTCTCTTGAAAAGCTCTAAAGCTTCACTGGGTCTGCTCCCTTGAGCCAACCCAGCAATTAAAGCGTTCCAACTAGCAATATCCCTCAATGACATTTCATCGAACAACTGGCAGGCATTGTCCAAATCACCCGATTTAGCATACACATCCAACAGAGTAGTCTGCAACAACACATCGGCTACGAACCCAAACCGAACCACCTGCGAGTAGAGAGCTGCAATTCTAAAAATTATTCGAGAACTCGCAACGGAAACGAAACAAAATTTTATATAAGAGAAATGATGTTCACAAAAAAATTCACAAAGATATACTCTACAGATACAATTAGCATTGATGATTTGATCCGGTACCCACCATTAACTAGATGACTATATCCAAATGAGTGCCAAACTGGATTAACTTTCTCCGAAAGTTTGTGTGCGTTTAACATTTTACTTGGAACAAATCTTTGAGTCTAGAGATTTTTTAACACACTCTAGTCCAAATTTTGGAAAGAATAAAAAAAAATCGAATTGCAATGTCACGCAAACCTGCGAGTGAATTTGTACGGCCTCGGCGCGAGCCAAGGCACGTGCACAGGCCTTAAGGACGAAGGAGCACGTGAGGGCATCGGGCTTGCAGGGAGCACGTGACATGGAGAGGTAGCACGTGAGGGCGGAGGTGGGTTGGTGGCTCTGGGCATGGCCGCGGATGAGGGCGTTCCAGTCGTTGGTGGCGGGGATAGGGATGTGAGAGAAGACGGCGACGGCGTAGGTGAGCGTGCCGGCAGCGGGGGAGATGGCGCAGAAATCGAGGAGCTTGGAGCTGGAGGAGGGGTAGAAATGGAAAAATCCGGTGGTTATGAGGTGAGATTGGAGTTGTTTGATGTGTGAAAGAGAGTTGCACTTTTGTAATAATGAGTCTATGAAGGCCATGCCATTGTGAATCACTTTGTTCCTTCTCTTCTTAGTTCTTAATCTAAAAATAAAGACCTTGTTCGGTGTTTTTCAAATGCACCAGAAATCAAGGGTATCGCTATTTCCCAATTAGCACTTGACATTCATAATGGTGCATTTGGCGCGTCAGATAAAGAAATAAAATTTAATAAGATAAAAGTCGGATAAGATAAGAGTCTGAATTAGTCTGATAAAAATTACGTGAAATAAGATATGAAAGGAATCAGTCGTATAAAGATTTAATAAACTTTGCATTTGATGGAGTTTCGAATTACAAGTTCAGATATTATATAATACAACTTGTTTTTTTTTTAAAAATATGTGCAATTTTAATTGTTATCTACAATATTTTTAACTAATACGATTTTTCGATTTATAAATTAGTTTCATAAAAAACTCTCTCAGAAGAAAAGTTCTATATCACATATAATATTTACGAATTGGGCATTAAGCACAATTTCAAATTCTAATGTTATTATTTTTTCTAAAATTAAATTTTTTTATAAATACCTTCATTTAATAAAAAAAAAATACTATATTACAAAGAAATAAATTTTAATAGTTGAGTTACTGTGATTTTGGGTTATTAAAAATTTTCATTAATAAATTTAATTATTTAAAAAAGTGTAAAGAAAAAGATTAAAATAAAAAAATAAAAATTTATATTCATTTTGTTATTCGGCAATCATGGGATAAAATAATACCACCTATAAGGGTGATATATATTTATCCGATTTTAAAGGAATAAAATGATAATTAATCACGAGTGCAATCTAGTCCCGAGTTGCATCAAATGCGGGATATGATTAAAATATCCTATCCACCATTGCACCAAACATGGGATAGGATTTATTTAGGGGGCCATTATTTACACCCCCATTTATGTCACTAACACCACCATTGTCACAAACACCCCCCTCATGCTAATTTTTAGTCACAAACACCCACCACCCAATTAAAAGTTAATACAAACCTTAATTAAAAATAAAAAGATAGAGAGAGAAAATTTCTCACCTTTTCCTGCTCGTCTCTCACCTAATGACAGGTGAGTGAATTCATACATACTCACTCCACATTAGGTGAATGAGTTACAAGTGAGTCACTTAATATAAAGCAATGGAGTACAGAGTGTACTGGAGTATTTTTAAATTAGACTCATCTAATGACAGGTGAGTGGATTCACACACACTCACCCCACATTAGGTGAATGTGTTATAAGTAATTCGCCTAATAGCACAAACTCACCTCACATGGGGTGAGTGTCTCTGTACACACTCGCCTTATTTAAGGAGAGTTGTAACAAAATTACTCTCCTTATATAAAGTGAGTCAAGCCTGGACAGAACCCGTTTTATACTCTGTTTTGGGGATTACATCTTTGTTTCAATTTGAATGTTGTAGAATGATATATGATAGCTAATATACACATTAATACATTAATAATAATTATTATAATACATCTTTGGCTTCATTTTAGAGTGAAATTTCATCACCAACTTTGTTTTGAACTTCTTCTTTCTCCACCATCTCATGAATATTGCTTCTTATTTATCATAATCCAGGCTTCAAACTTCCCACCAATAATGTTTGTGCTTTGATTTGATTGTGATTTCTTGATTTTGAGAGCTCAAATGATAAAGAAGTGAGTCTCTTCTTTCTCTATCTTTTTACTTGAAGCAATGCAATGTAATTGTGAATGGGGGGAAATGAGAGATATATGTTTAATTATTTGGGTTAATGTTTGATTAGTTTATTAAAAAATGAATAAATAGATAGGTTAATGTTTTAAGCATTGAATAAATAAGTTAAGTAATGCTTAAATGAGAGGGTGTTTGTGACAAAAAAATGGAGTGTTGAAAAATAAGTTTTATCAAATTAAAGATGGTGATGTTTGTGACAAAATTGAGGGGTGTAAATAATAGCACCCTTTATTTATCCTATCTTTTCCAACACCAAACACCGGATATGATTAATTAATCTTATCATGTTTCTAATCTAACACGACAAACACATCCTAAGAGTATTTTATTACTTCAAAAAGTATTTTAAAAAATACATAAAAAAAATATTACTAATGGTAATTTTAAAGTGTTAGAGTATGTAAAGTGCTATATAAATATTATGGGAGAGCAAGATTCAATCCAAACCAACGATCCAATACAATTTTTCCGGATTTAAGGTTTGATCGGATAGAATTGGATTTACTTTTTGAAAACTGAAAAATATTGGATTAATTTTGAATTTGAGGATTATGTAAACCGATGTAATTAGTATACATTTTTTTTAGTTAAAGTTACACATATCTTTGCGTTATTGATTCTCATGGTAATCTATTTATCATGCTACTCTTTTTTTGTAATTTAATACTAAATTATTTGGTTTAATTTTGTCAATTTGTCACATTTGCCTTTGCAATTTTTGAAAAAATTTAAATTTTTTCGATAAGTATATTGCCAAGACTCCATTTTTTGCTTATTCAATTAGATAGTACTAAAACCGATCCAACATTTTTTTGAATTAGATTGGTAGGATGTGTCGGATCGAGTTAAATGTGGATAGTCTAAAAGCCACCGGATTAGATCGGATGCCCAAGCCTAATAAATATTTGAAATTAATTAGAAAAATGACAAGGAAACCCCTAAAGTTTGGGGTTTTTTTTAATTTTTACCTTTATGTTCGAACAATGATGTTTCCCCTTAAGGGCTCGTTTGGTTTGAGTTTTGGGAATAGAATGGGTATACTTGATTTCTGAAAAGTTTTTTTTCTGGCATCTAGGATGCCATGCCGATGTTTGGTTCAACCGGGAATAGGAATAGAATAAAATATCAATTACAAAAATATTCTTCTTTTTATAAGATCGGAAGACATCTCCTACTAATTTTTCAAAAGGGACAATTACTATAATAAATTACAAAAATTACACATGCCTAACTAATAACTATACTACAAAAATTACAATTTTTGTAATTAAAAAAAAAAAATTTACAACAAGAAAAAAGTTCCAATTTTTTTTTTCATTTTTGTGCAATAACGAAACTAAAAAAAATGTTCCAAACAATATTTTCATACACGGATGGAAAAAGAATTATTTATTCATAAGGAAGAGAGTTATTTTAGTCATAACATGAAAAATTAAAAAAAATGCCCATTGGTAATGGTTTATTTGTTATGATTTAAATGGGAGAACTTGGGGGGGAATATTTGTTCATGTAATCATTTATTCCGAACTTAAAACTTGAACTAAATGAGAGAATTGTTTTAAAATGAAATTTAGCATTCTTGAAATGGTTTAAATCTTAAACCAAACGGGCCATAAGTATGATTAGTGTTTCAATTTAGGCCGCAGCTAGCCCTGGCGGCATCCAAAAAAAATAAACGGGGATTTGACGTGGCTGACAATGTGGATATATCCCTTTTATACGGTGGAAATTTTAATGGCGCCAAAATTGTCAAACGAGACACGCATGAATTTAAAGGTTTGACATAGAGAATGTTTTAAGGCTTTTCACTCATTACAAGTATATTAGGGTTTTAATTAAGAAGAACATCCATCATGTGCTCAGTGGTGCGGTAACTCGTGATGCGGCAGTGATTCTGAAAGTTTGGGATATGGTTAGTTGCAATGGGTTTTTTCTATTTGTGCATATGCATGCATAAATATCAATCTCCATTGTTGGTTTTCCTTTTTTCGTTCCCTTTAATTGTCCCCTCTTTCTTTATGTCAAAACTATGCTTTGTCTCACACGTATATATGTATATATTTTCCACTTGATGATTTGAGTAGGAATGGGAAAGGAAGAATGGAATTTTTTTTTTCGTTCCCTTTGTCTCTCTATACTCTATTGTGTTTCAAGCATATATATATATATATATGCTTGTAACCTATATATTTCTTTCACTTGATGATTTGAGTGGAAAATGAGAAACGAAGAAAGATTTTATATACCCATTAAAAATGCCCACGGTGTAAAAAGATATCCATGTTGGCAATCACGTCAAATTTACATTTTTTTTGGTTGGATGCTGTTAGGGTCATGGTCTAAATGGAAAGACTACTCATACTATACGAGAAACATTGTTGAGAAAACATTGTTGAAACTGGGACATCGATGATAAATTGAGATTAAACGACAAACTTCAAGGTTTTTCTTGTGGTTTTTCTAAATTAATTTGAAAATAATTTATAAATATTTTAAATGAGACACAAATAATATACAAAAAGTATATAAAACATATTTAATTGGTGAAAAATAATTGTTGATCAATTCACTAATTGACAAATCATTTTATATACTCTTTTAATACATAGTGCATGCTATTGTAGCTTTAATAATATGTGTGAGTGCGTTTCAAATTATAAATTTTGTGTTCTTTAAACATTTTTGAATTTTTTAGCTTTAAAACATGTGATATATTGAATACCTTACAAGTGGTAAACAACGCATCCAAACATAAAAATCTCGAGTTCAAGTGTCGCTTTTAGATGATGTCAAATTTATCATTCAAAATTGCAAACAATTGAGTTACACCACTAATGCCTCAAAAAAAATATCACTTACAAAATTTAAGAATCTCTTAACCAAAATTCACATTGTGAATAATAAAAACCAACATTATTCCTCTGTGATGAAGTTGTGACTAACTACCCAATAACGATTCAATCCTTCCATCTCTGCCCCTTCTCAACAACATTTCCAAAGGGAATTATAAAAGTTTTAATGGCCCCATGTTTAACCAAACTTTTTGGTCCAGTGGCACTCGGCATTATTAAAATAATGCTTGACCAGCGGCAGCCAATTACAATGAGCAGGGATTAGTCGAAGTGCGCGAAAGCTGGCCCGAACACCTTGTAAGGAACCAAAAAAAAAAAAATGGCCCCATGTTTGGAAACCAACTTAATATGGTGATTAATGATGGACCGTGATGTATTCATGTCAAGTGTGAATGACCTTGTCTTTTTTAAACAACAATCTCGCTTTTTATTAATTATTATATTACTTTTATTTAATTACGTGTTGGTAAGTAAAAAATGCTCCAACAAAAAAGAGTAAAATATTGTCCCTCAAAGCAAACAATCTATTAGGACTAGTATATATAGCTATGGCCAATGGCCAAAACTAGCTCGAACACTTCATCCTGTGACATAGATTGTTTGTGATTGATTTTAGTGAAGCTTAATTATAAATAAACGAGCTGCCAATCAATGAGAAATTTTATTTGACCGCAAATTCATGTGCAAGCCTACTGTGTTTATTAGTCCAACTCGAGAGTTAGTAGGTCAAATTTTTTAACACGATCTTAATTGAACGCTAACCACGAGTCTACGTACGACTCATCATTCTTTTTTCTTTACACAATAAAATAAATTCACAAATGGTTACAAAGTTCAAAGATCACATTTTCCCTATTTCAGTATGAATTTAAATTTTTTATCACGATATCTTTAATCGCACAATAAAAACCTATGCAAGCATTAACCATTTTTTATTTTTTTGAATGTGGATACTGGATACACCTACGCGGCTACACACAAAAGCAAGTGGGAAACTACACAAATGTGTATTAATTTTCTTAAGAATTAAAACGTATCATGTTTTTTATAAGAAAAAATAATCACTTGATAGAAAGAAAAACTTTTTTGCTTCTTCAAAATTGCTGGCGATAATGAATTTGTAAGTGTTTCAAGAATGAAAGAATATATACCACACATATACATACATGGATTTATTTCTACATTGCATATTAAGCACAAGCAAAGAGTTTCTGGTATGTTTATAGAAAATTATCAAATTACTCCTTTTGCGTATTAAATTAGTATAAAATAATGCTATAAAAAGGATTTAAACTCATAACATTTAACATGGAAACACCTTTAATTACTACTAGAACAAATGTCATTATACATTCATAGTTTGAAAAAACTTAAAGTATCTTATTGCATACACACATGGAGTGCCCCTACGCTAGTGTGTGTATATTTATATGAAAATACTCTTGTAAATATATACTTTACTATAAAAATAATAAAGATAGTCCATTTCAAGCACTAGACGAATGATTTTTTTCATGAATTTTGGTGGAAATGATTTCTATAATAATTATATTATCCCTCCAAATTTTCATCAAAAAGTTCAAATAGAAGTGGGTGTAAAGAAAATGTGATTATATATATATATATATATATATATATATTTCGTGCATTAAAATTTTATATGATCATATTATTGACTTTTAAATTGACCTTTCTTTTTATGAAATCATTTCCACCAAGTTTAATGAGAAAATTCGTTCTTTTATCCCTCAAAATGGGTAGTATTTATTGTTCTTAAAGTATTCACTTACAAGAGCATTTATATATACATATATAGATAATTTTATTTTAATACAAATATAATATCATATAATTACAAACAAGATGTGTTGAGTTTTTCAAAACAAAACTCACTAAATATAGTAGAACCTTGATAATTTAATACCTAAAAAATAAATATATAACTTTGCTTAAATAATATTTACTCGACAGTCTTGACTTGGAGATAACGTGTTAAAATAGTAATCGGCTAAATTCAAAAGGTAATAGATTTTAAAATTTGTCTTTATTGAATTCTATATGTCCCAAATATTTCATAAATTAATTAATTAGTTAGAAAGTACATAATTAATTAACTACGATATTTTCTTAAAATATGAATAAAGAGTCGCTTATCTTTTCTTAAAATTGAAAGTTAGTTGGTCTGCATGTAGGGAATTAGGGCAGTAATCATGCATCGCATACACTAATTTACGCACTAATCTTAAACCCTAGGATTCATGCTGTTCAATAAAATCGACAGAAGACATACCTTATGTGTGATTCGATGTTACTAAAACGAACCGGATGGATCGAATCCTTCTGTTGTTGTCGTCCTTAGCGTAGAAATTACGACGCCTCTACGGTATGCATACACGAACGGGATGAGATCCTTGCTTGGTGTACTAGCGCCTTCTAGGGTTCTCTCTCTGGCCTCTCTGAGTTTGCTTGACGGCCAAGATGAATAAAAGTTCCCTTTTATAAGAGAACCCTAGTGAGAACCCCAAGCAACAAACGAACTGGGCCCAAGTCTAACTTGGGCCGTTTTAATTCGTTTTGATCCAACTCGTTTTGGTGTGCGACCCTGTAGGTTTTACACTCTTTGGCAGTATAAATAAAAGCCTATTTTATTATACGAATAGTAAGCGGTCTCTAGTAAAACATTACTATTATCCAAAGGGTATAAAGGTCAAAAACGACACAACCTTAAATTGATATTCCAAATATTAACTCCTTTTGTCAATCGATATCTAGATTGAACACAAGACTAGGCAAGTGTCATTCTTGTATAGTTCAATCTTTATTTCTTGATCTCTAAGTATAATTAATCTAAAACAAATGACATCTCATTTGTGCATGGCCATGCGAATATTAATTACACTTATCAAGGGGCCCAACGATATCTCTCTCAATATACGAGAGTGACAAATCCCATCTTGATCAACCACATACCTCTACATAGTTCATAGTATGCTCGGTCATCATCTTTATAATTACTCGATCAAGAGCAACGTTTGATAATGCCTGACATGCTAATCCCTATGTTGGTAACCATGGCGATCTCAGGTCTAAGGATAATACGATATCACAAATGGGGAACATCACTGATGACATTATGTAACACTCCTCGCAGTGTCCCCAAAGCGGGTCAGTCCAATACCTTGTTCCCTAACAAGTATCAGTATGTTCAGCTTGATATTTCCATATCCATGACTTGTGGAACATAATCATCAGCTGACCCATACTCTAATCATTATATCAATGTGATCCTAGGTTATTGACATATGATTAGGGACATCTAAATAATATTATTATAACATTACTAGCATCCCACAATCAAGTCACGTACTTGATGAACTAGTATTAATATATATTATTTACAAGAGAATATAAAGTATAATAAATAAACTTTATAAATAACAATAAGCATAAAATATCCAAGTACAAATCATAATCTATGAATAGTCCTAGGACATATCTCTTTCACTGCAATGAGCTCAAAAGTCCAAGATTGTATTCTCGTACCGTAACAAGAAGTTTTGTCGTGCCATTGATTCTTATTATGCTTCACTGCGTGAAATCGGTACCAAAGCTAGATTATACATTATCATCAGTTTCTTCATCTTGAGGATGTTATGCCATGTTGTTAATGATTGATTAGTTACAATATGAGTAAAACAAACAAATTCGTATGGAGCAATTACAACGTTAAAAACTGCAATATAAAACAACAAATACTTCGTTTATAAGGCTAAAGTTCGAATCATGCTGCCAACATGCAGTTCATTTTGGTGGACAATTTGTAAGAATTGTCGTAAACACTCGTTAAGCTTTTTCGTATGTCTTGGCCTTGGACTGGAGTAACCTTTTCTCACCTAAATTTTCTTTTAAACCAAATAGAAAAAAGAAGCTTTTTGTTATAGGGAAAATTTTGGGTAAGGACCGGTCCTTACTAGAAATACTCTGATTTGTTATATACATATCAAACAAAGCTAAATGGATATAATCTTATGAGTTATGACCCGACATAACCAAATTTTATTGATAAACAAACTTTTTTAGAAGGAAAAAAATAATGTTCGAAGATTCAACAAAACAAGATAACAAAACCTTTTTTCAAAAGAAAAATAACATAAAATCTGTAGATCTACTAAATTTAGGCAGTAAATTCAACCGCCTTAATATGTGTAAAACTTTTGTAATTCTTATTTTAACTCTATAGTATTTTTTAAAAATTTTGCTACCATCAAGAATTGTACAGTCAACTTTTAACAAGCTAACTCACTTTCTAATCACTAAACAATCTTTCTTTTTTTTGTTAATATTACTCTTTAAATTACATATATATATATATAAGTAACATATATATCGTATGTACATGTAGTCTAGTATTTGTATATACATATATGAAGAACTTTACTTCTTTGTCACCACCACGTTTTTGCTTTTTGGAGCTTGAGTACAGTCACTTTTTTTTGGGTGATTTTGTTTCTATCCACTATATCTTGCAGTTAATCTGCACTATTAAGTTTATTCGCATTACCTATTAAGTTAATCCGAGAACGTAGATAAACTGACAAAAATATATTATGAATTTAATTTTATAAATATTATTTTGAATAATAATTTAATACTAAAATACCCACTAAATTAATAAGTACCACCACTTTATAAATTTAGGTTCTAAGGATAAATCTTAATTAACTTTAAAGTAAAAATAATACAAACAAAAATTAGCCCCGGCCTCCTTCTTTCTCACATACACCGTCCCTCTTCCACCCCATCCCCTTCTCTCTCTCTCTCTATATATATATATATTACTGTTGTTGAATAAAACTTGCTCATAATTCCTTTCGCAATAACACATGATATAATTTCAGCCATCGATTTTCTTGAATTAGCTTAATTAATTAATTAATTATTGGAACTCGATTGATCCAACAAGAAAGAATTAGTACGTTGATCCTCACAGTTTTGTTTGATTTATTGATTCGACAAAAGAAATATGACAACAACCCATTCTATTCTTGAATTTCCCTTTTCTTTTTAAAATGAAAAAATGAAAGCTTTTTTGTTGTACTGCACTACAAATGTAAAGCAAAGGAGCGGCCATTGTTAATTTCTACTCGGAGGATCCCAACAAAAATCAGCTCTTTTCAATCATTTTTAATTCAATTTGTAATAAACTGTCATAGAGAGAACACTATTAATATCTTATTAAATTAAAAGTATTTTTTGTACAATGTTATTGTCGCTATCCAAAATTATAGACCGTAAAATAGACGTAAATCTATTTTTGATTTGATAAACTTTTGATCCATTTATTTTTGTGTATATGACATATGTGTTGTATATATATACACACATAAATATATACCAAAGTAAGAGCAGATAGCTAGGTAATTTGTGGGAGTTGGATGG
Organism: Lonicera japonica; assembly: GCA_021464415.1. NCBI lineage: Eukaryota > Viridiplantae > Streptophyta > Magnoliopsida > Dipsacales > Caprifoliaceae > Lonicera > Lonicera japonica. Next base: position 39,159,049 of record CM038469.1, on the reverse strand, counting down.
TAGAATCAAAAAGAAGAAGAAGAAGAAGAAAATAAGAACAAAACGTGAGCATAAATCTTTACAAATGTGCATTACGGAGTAATAAAAAAATAATTAAAAAGAATGTATGAGGCCTTTGCAAGTAACCCATGAGGTTTATTAATTTGAGAGCATATAAAGAATGTACATGATTTTTCATTCATCTACGCACATTGATTTGAAACCCTAACCCTAATATTGTTAAATTTTGTTGAAAGATAAATATGAAATAAATAAAAAAGGAATTACATTTGAATTAGAAATCTTAATTAAAATAGAATCTAAATTGATATAATTATAATTTAATTTTAATTGGTGGGTCTACTTATCAATTTTAAAAATGGTAACATTGTGAAAATAAAATCATCCTGGCAGAGAGAAAAATGGTTTTTGTTTTGATCTTATGCTATATTTAATTAAGATAAAACAGGAAGGTTAACTTGTTTTTTAATTTCATGCATGGGAAGGAATTCAATTACCATAATATGGAGTGTAATTGAATTCACCTATTTAAGTGGATTTGATTCCAATCAATTTTCAACGAACATGATCTAAAATAGAATAAATATTAAGGATGGTGGGGAATGAGAAATAAATTCTGATTCCTTACTTTTATTCTCGCTAAACAAACGTGGCATATGTGGATAGATGGATGTGGGGGAATAGAAAGGAAAGGGAATTAGAGGGATCGTCAATCTCTTGACTTCTTGTGGTATTTCCTTTTAATATTGAAAGTATTAGGAGAGAAGAGAAAGATTTTAATGAAATATTAATTATATTCTAAATTTAACCTTAATTTATTACTTTATTAGCTATAAACTAAATTACATATTTTTCCTTTCTTTTCTTATTTCTATCTAATAAAAGTTATTTTATTTCTTTATTTCTCATATCTAGCTATCTAAACAATAATAAAATTAAATTCCTTAAATTCAAATAGATGCCTTATCAATTATGTTAGCACACTTAATTACTAGCATTTTAAACTATAATTATTAGCATTTAATTCAAGTAAGTCTTCTATCATAATTACTTTTTAGCGAATATGTTTTTCGAATACAATTATAAAACTTACTTATATAATTTTATTTTATTTTTATTACAAAGTAATAGTTTTATATGTATATATACTAAATCTTCATCTGTGATAAATGTACAAATTAGCCATTTAAAATAGATTTTAAATTTCAAGTCACAATTTTTATCCCTTATATATATTTAAAATTCAAAAATTATTATTCCTTATTATATATATATATATATATATATATTGGTAATACTTTCACATATATATATAATAGATCACATGTACACGCAATAAATATATCTAATTCAAATTAAAATATAAAATAAAAAATTAAATAGTTTAGTAGTTAAGTAGTAGATTATTTTATTAAATATCTAACATTCAAACCCTTTTGTAAGCATTTTTTTTTGTGACTACGGCACTTTGATATAATGGTTAATTTGAGTGGTCCGATCTTGAACCATCTTGTAAGCATATACTTTGATGTAAGGGTTAATTTGAGTGATCCAATCTTGAACTCTCTTGTAAGCATATTTTTTTTGTACCTACAACACTTCGATGTAAGGGTTAATTTAAGTGGTTCGATGCTTGAGATTATGTGTAAAGGTTAATTTGATATTTTAACTAAAAATCACATAATAATTAAGTGATTCTACCTTTAAGATAATGTCTGTAAAGTAATTTAAAATTTGAACTAAAAATTATATATCCACTGTTTAAATTAAAATATTCAATTTGAATTTTATAAAATTTTATCCTTTATATATTTTTTTCGTTTCTAATTAATTATGTAGATATTTGATGAAATATTTTAATATTGAGATAAGGTCGCAGAATGAAGCATCTAGACATTTCCCATCCCTTCTAATTTTCTTATTTTCATTCGAAAACCTTTTGCCCCCTCTACAATATATATACTGTACACCCCCCCAAGGTGCCCACACAAACTCAGCCAAAAAAGAGACGCTGCACAAAATCAATCTGCCTCTGTATATCGCGAGGAAGAAGATGATGTACTCTCTCTCTCTCTCTATATTCCACACATCTATGTGTTTCCTGTTTATAATTGATGATGATGTTGTTGATTTTTTATTAGTAGCATTTTCTCTTTTATTATTGTGGAATATGCTCATTAGAAACCCTAGGGTTTATGCATTTCGGAGGATCTAGTTAGTGATTTTTTTTTTAATTTATTCTTCTCTAGTCTATGTGTTTATACTTGATGATGTTGTTGTTTATTTCGTTATTACTCATTTTCTCTTTTATTATTGTTGAAATGCTGACTAGAACCGAAGGGTTTATGCTTTTTGGAGGATTTAGTTGTTGATTTTGTTGATGAATTCGTCACTAGTAGCTGTGCTGAAGGTAGTAGGCGGAACGCCTAGGGTTTTTGTTGTTTGCCTGAAATTTAGTTTTATTAGGAGTTAGCTCCATAGACTATATCTTTGTTGGTTTGCTTGTAGTGTAGTTTGTTGGTGGATTTTGTAGATATCTTCTGTTTCATATGATGGCTCGGTTACACTAAACTAATGTTGCGAATTTATAATCCTGCCTAGATCACGTGTTTAGTGTTGGTACGCAAAGTACGTAAGATCTCATATTTGCTTTGAAAATCGAAGCAAGTGCACTGTGTGATGATCTTAATTGAAGAGGAAGAGGGGGGAGGAGGTCCTTATGTGGAGAAAAAGGTAGAGAGTGTTTTTGTTGCTCGGTTAGCTGTTTGGCTTAAATTTATGTGTGTGAAAAAATATAGTTAGGGTTAGTTAATCTTCGTTGAGGCAATTATTTAGGAAACGAGGGAAGCACTTTTCAAGAATAAGTAAATCATATTTTAAATTAGTCATTTGAAGATTTTTGTATTACTTCATGTATTACATTAGTGTTATTTTATGTTTACCGTCAAATAGGAATCAGCTATTGGTGAATGGAAGATTCATTTTATTCCCTCTGTTGCAAACTGATAGTACCACTTTTTTTTTCCCTTTCTTTTCAGGTTGTCTCAAATTGATAATCCATTTCATTTTTTGGACACAATCAATGTACCAAATCTCACACTAGAAAAATTAAGTTGTACTATTAACCACTGATTAGGTTGAAAATAGTGTTTCTTAACAAGTACCAACATAAAAGTGGTACTATCAATTTGAGATTAAGGGATTTTCTCTTACGAAAAAAGGATGGACTTAATTACGTGGTTTGGTTGACAGTTGCATATAGTGTATCAGTGAATATACACTCATCTTGTCAGAAATGGCAATACAATTGAACTGTACTTGAATTGTTTCTAGATGACTAGTGAACTATTGTAAGTAATTAATTTTGTTAACTTGGTTGACTGACATATTATTGGGTGCTGGGCGGCTTTAAGTAATCTCAACCTGTATCCAATTTGACCCCCATTCACTTCTTAAATGCTTGATTTTAACTGACGTTATAGCCCAGGTCATGTTTAAATCTTTAATCTCGAATCTTGATAATTATATAAATTCATGTTCGGTTAGTTGGTAGCTCATCATTAGTTTGTTGCTTCCCCTATAGAGGCAAGAATAGCTCCAAGAGGCTCTCCAATACGCTTCACAAATTGAAGAGAAACTTTTGGCTCTTCAAATATGAAGAGTGAAGCTAGCTCTTCAACTTGTTGGGAAATGTGAGAAATAATATTATTATTCGTACTCAAGTGTTCACCTCCTCTCTCTCTACCAACTTTTGAAATTAAAACGATAAAATATAAAATTTGAAGAGCCTCTTGGAGTGACAATTATATACATAGCAAAATGGACTCCTCAAAATTGCCACATAGGTCTGCATAGTACATTTTTGCAGAAAAAATTTACTACTTATCTTGGAGAGGCTCTAATATGGATTTCTCCTTATTTTTGATCTACATTTCTCACAAGTCACGAGTAATCCGAAGATACAGTAGTGATTTTAGTCATGGAATCAAATGGTCATGAGGGGGAAACTCAATACAGAAATTCCTTCATATCTTCCCTCCTTTGTGTTGGTGTGTTCATTTGTATTTTGGATGGAGGTTGATGCGTGTGAGAGGACTGCACCTGGAAGCGCAGAGTTCTCTGCTCAAGCTAACCTGGTGTTTTAACCCACTTGGGGTAGCCAAGTTGGCTACCATGTCTCTCAACCAGCGAGAGGTCATGGGTTTTACTCTTGACGAAGGTGTGGTGGGAATAAATTTGTGGTGGTGCATCAAGAAAGATTGTACTTTAGTGCCACTTGGGCAGTTGGAGACTCGTCCCCGCCCCTGTAGAAGTAGGATAACATCATAGATTAATACTCGAAAAATGGAAAAAGAGAACCCTGTGTGTTTCATATGCCATATGTTCTTTGTGGTTGGAGTTTGACACCTGCCGACCAACACAATATTAGACTTTTTTTTTTGGTCTGCACACAATATTAGACTATCTAGTTGGAAGTTTATGTAGCTCCCTGTTGATCCACCTGTAGCTTATTTATCATATGTAACCTACACAATATTAGACTATCTAGTTGGAAGTTTATGTAGCTCCCTGTTGATCAACCTGTAGCTTATATATCATATGTATGCAGTCTCTCGTGTAGATTATGATCATCAAAAAGACTGACTGAAGGTCTTTACAATGTTGTGAATTTGTAGATTCTCGATCTGCTATTAGAAAATATTTATCCTTAAGCGTTATTTCTGAATGCTGAGTATTATAACATTGTTTATTCTTGATTTATGTGATCTAATTTCCTTCATGTATATTCTGCACTCAGCCGACATCCGACTCTAAAATGGGCTCAGAGGTCCGATGTACTCTTCATGACTATTGAGTTACCAGATGCTAAGGATGTGAAGCTTAAACTGGAGCCAGAGGGGAAATTCTTCTTCTCTGCTGCTAGTGGACCTGAAAATATACCTTATGAAATAGACATTGATCTTTATGACAAGGTTGATGTAAATGTAAGTGCAACACACATGCATATCCTCCTCTTGGATAGTCTCTTACAACCATAAATGTAAATAATGTGCACATATGATATGACAAATTACAGGAGAGCAAGTCGAGTATCGGCTTGAGAAATATTGTTTACCTCATAAAGAAGGCAGAACCTAAATGGTGGACCAGACTGATTAAGCAGGAGGGAAAGCCTCCCCTTTTTCTGAAAGTTGATTGGGATAAATGGGTTGACGAAGATGATAAGGATGAGAAAGGCGAGCTCTCTTCTTTTTCTTCTTAAATTTCTTTTAAGATCTTTTCTGTTGTTTTTTGCTGAATTTTTGTCAACATATTGGGTCTAAATATGCTTGCATTTTTCTGTCTTCTCAGTTGGATCAGATATGGACTTCGGTGATGTTGACTTTTCGGTGAGTAATACATTCATTAAGAGTGCATTTAATGGTGAAAGTTTTGGATATACCAATCCTAGAAATCCAAATTTTTGGCAATCAAATGCACCTTAAAGTATTATTGTGTATCCAAAATGGTGGGGAATCATACTAATACATTTCTTTGTTTTTCTTTCAGAAACTTAACATGGGTGATGGAGGTGATTTTGATGATGATGCTGATGACAAGGATGAGGGTAAGTTTTCTTAGACATGCCCGTGCAAAAGATAAAGCATGCCAATTTATCTGTCATGTTAAATGACCATGATTTTAGCCAAAAACCACGTGTTTGCATGATGAGCTGATTATTATGTAAATGATTGAATGTGCATTGTCCTGCTACTTGCAGGATATGATGACAGTGACACCGAAGAGGAGGACAAGGACAAAGAGGAAGCAGCACCTGCTACCTCTAGTAGCGAACCTGCTGGGTCCAAAAAGGAGTGAGTTGACTATGATGGTTTCTTGAATTTTTAGTCTGCTCTAGTGTCGAATCTAATCAGAAGAAAAAGGAGAGTTATTATTAGGTTTTGCATTGTGAAATAGGGATTTAAGAAAGTGGGGTTTGCTTTTGATTTGTGGATAATATTAAGTATGCCTTTAGTATATTCTATGATAGTGCCTGTGTAGTTGCGCATGGCTTTCCCGGAGTTTGGTTTGTTTTGGTTTGTTTGGTTGAATGAGGGATCAAAAGGTGTTTTCGTCTATATACTGCTAAATAGATAATAGCCGAGTCTCGTGTTATTAATTTTTCTAGTAAGTGATACATTGAGCAACATATTTGGCTGCCTTATCCATCTGAGCTTGCCAACATTTGTAGAAAGTAATTTGGCAGCTGTGCATCTTTGCTACGCCAAGGGCTACAAAAATTGGTTCAAACTTTGGTTAGTTTTGTGTCCTCGTATGATGAGGTATTTTCTATGCAGGCCTCTTTGTTGAATGGAGCTGATTTTTAATTTTCACATTGTTTACTTAGCTTTTAATGCACTCGAGAATATGTTGCTGAGTAGTGCGACACAAATGAGTACATAAAATATAAGTACACAGGTTATTTGGTTAACTGTCTATTCAGTAACTCGTATTATTTTGTGTATTAATTTTGTATAAATTTGCTTCATATGTTTATTTTGTATGAATCTTAATTCTTTAGACATGGGAAAAAAAATCTTCTTTAGAAATAAGAAAAATATGAACTTTTATTTCCCAAAATCACTTTTAACTTTATTTTTTCTACTCTGCATAAAATTAATTATTTTTGAGAATAATTTATTAATTGTCCAATCAAATGGATTCCGAGGAGATTTCAACGGATCGCATATGGTAACGAGGTTTCGGTTGTTATCAAGAACAACATTTAATACCAATATATGGAAAATATTTCTTACAAGGTATTTTTACTGGGTGCTTTACGGGTTGAACTTTCTGAAATGGAATATTTTAGAAAATAACAAATCCTGAACTTGATGTGTGTAATTGTTCAAGGCACTGAAAAAATTATCCTTGCATCAGATGCACTGTTTTTCAGACTTTAACGTAAAACAATGCTAAACGTTGTTGTGTTACATTTTTTATTTTATCTTTATACATCTTCAGTTGCTTACAATTTGAAAAGTTTGTCAAGTTCTTAACTGTCAAGGCATTAAGATATTTAAGTATTGTAAGAGTGTAATACAATCGTTTTAGTGAAGATATGATATAACAAATTGAATAATAACCTTTTTAGATAATAAAATCAAAGATTCGAATTCCTTCAATCACTCTCGTAAATACAAAGCCTTTGTGTGCTGAGAAATTCAAGTTCCAACTTTACAAATTCAACAACCAATAACAAATTTAATATGCCACATCATCATTACAACTATTTAGCAAATATGAATAACAAATTTTTATAATGAATATGGATAATGAGGCATACTAGAAAAAAAAAATTTAAAAGAAAACCCCGAAAGTAATATCACAAAAAATTTGATAAAAGGAGAAAAAACAAACGAGCATTGTGCATGAGTTATAACAAACAGGGTATCATCCCTCAGATCTTTCTGTTTTCAGGCAATTCTTCAGGCAAGAGCTCACGAGGCGGACGCAAAATGCAGACCATCTCTTTTGTTTTCCCGAAATAAACCTGCAATTCAAGTATCTCTATCTTATTATTAATATTGGGGGAAAAAAAGGAAAAATATTTTTTTTTCGAGCTGGGTATATAAAAATATTAATAAGGTTAATAAAACAACTATAAGCGCCCCTTTGGTTTGAAAGCGAGTGGGTGAGGTGCCCACCCAGATTCGAGAGGTCCCGGGACAGAAGGGTTTCTTTGTTATTTGAGTGAATGGAAGATATTTTGACCTTCCTGTTTCTTTTAAAAAAGCGCGCCTTTGTTTGGTTTGTTCTTTTCAGGCTTATGGAATCTTAAATCCCTTTTAACCTATAATTCTAACATTTTTGTTAGAATGTTGAAAGGGAGTCGAGGGATAATTCACACGAAGAGAGAATTCTCCGACTTGAAAGAATCACTCCCATGGGAGGAGAATTTCTCAAAATTTAAATGGGTAGAAAGGTAAAAGGATATTTTCCCACTTTAACAAACATGAATATGATTACCATCATTTTATAATATATCCTATATGTATGAAAAATTAAAATATTACTCTCTCAAATTAAGAGTAACTTTTTGATCATTTGTTTAAAGAGAACTAATTTGAACCTAATCAATGGTAAAAAAAATACAACTTATTTTTCTATTGTCAGATTTAATACATTACTTATGTCCTATAAAGGGAATGGAGCCCTTAAATTGACACATATGGAAAGGGAGTGAGACTCTTAATTTGAGGTGAACATGGTACATGTCATTTATACATTTTACTCCATATCAAATTACCACCTCAACTTCTGTTCTTTATGCAAACAATAATTTCAACATAATCTATGATCAAGAATTCAACTTATTTTCCAATGCAAGATTATAGACATTGCTTTTATTCCAAAAGAGAAATGGGACTTCTAATTTGAGATGGATCAAAAAAAAAGTGGGTTTCTTAATATGAGACGGTGTAAAATTACATGCTTCTGTAGAAGGTGAAACCTCTGTGAAACGCTATTGTAAGGTATTGGTTAATTATTTCAATATTTCTTTTCTGTTTGAACTAAACATAGATATTTCAATGTCTTCTTGTTTGAACTGAACACATTTTTCACTGATAGAAGCAAAAGTGACAAATTGAATAACTCAGAAGAGTAAAAGCTAGCATACCTGATCTAGCGAATTTCTCAGCTTACCCTCCATTTCTTCAATCATCTTGCCCATGTTACATAAATGACCATCTGTCATTGCCAGGTTCATATTCATCTATTTCAAAAGAAAAGGAGAAGAGAAAAAGAAAAACAAAGAAGATGAATTTGAGTTGAGTTGAGCTTCAATTACTGGAAATAGAAAAGGGTGTTCATAAAATTACAGCTGATAAATTACTATATATAGATGCTACCCAACTAATCGACTTAATGAACAAAAAGATGCAAGTATGCAACAACCCCATACAGTTGCAGGTTATACAAAAGTATATCGAAGACTCGTAATGCATTGGTCAAATCCTATAAAATTGAAAAAAGGGTGAATAGTAAAAGATAGGCTTACAGAAATTCTCGTAATGTATATCGTGGAATTCCAATTTGTGTTTAATTTTAGAAGTTGCGGCCAACCTTTAACACCTCAACCGCCCAAGAGGGGCCATTATGCAAAATTTTCAAAACATTCTACAAATATCATTGTTAATAAGGTACAAGCCGCACCAAGGCGCCAGGATCTAGCTAGAAGTACTAAGGACCTAGGCAACTTGTAAAATACAAGCAAAAATGTTGGATATAGTATTCAGAAGACATTATTATCCAAGCTTAAAATATATGCTATAAATTACAATTAGACGCTATTATAAAGAGGCATATAAGAAGATATAACAAATAATCCAGCATTCCAGCTATCAACTAGTCTACAATAGCAAAAGCATCCTAATATTCTAGACAACCAGTCTAGTGCTTTGGTAGTACCATATTAATGTGCTCAACAAGAACAAAGGCACAACACACTTTTGCCTTTGCAATTGATCACATTTGCGCCCATGCCATTATCTTTATTAGTGTTGAGCACGGGCATTTGGTGCCCTGCAAGTATGACACTAAACAATACAAGTACATTCTTAGAAAAGATGAAAGTCAAACATGAACTCCTAATTAGGGATGGAGGGATTATTAATTTGTCGTTGCACTCTCAAGTTACTCAGCCCCTTTTGCCTTTCTTTCTTCCGTAGTGTGCAAGAGAGAAAATTTAAATTTTATGAAGTAAAAAACAAACGCTATTTCGTAAACTATAACCTATAAATACGATAATTTAAGCAAGTATCAAATATAAAATACCTGTCTTCGGATTGATCCTGACAAACTGAAAGTGCCTGATGACTCATTATTAGTTGTAAGTGAAAGCATCACTGTACTTGTCAAACAGTAGTTGGTTGTTCCGTTCTCCTCAGGCCCCACCTGTATAAGATAGCGAGAATTAGGGTGTGATAGAAACAATGAATATTACACATCTATACTATTATATAAAGTGTGCACCCATTTCAACCACCGCACGAAGCTGTGTTATATTTTTGAAAGGCCTATTTCACCCCCTGAAAGGCTGAAATCTTCATTTTTCATAAAAAAATTGCTTGCAACAAGATTCAAGGCATAACCACTCAATAAGTTTAAATCACACTTAATCACTATAACATTTATCATTTATACTTAGCTTTTCCCATTATATTACAGATATGAGAGTTACGCTCCCATCACCTCTGAGCTAGTATTATTGTAAAACCAACATATATATGACATCAGATATATTATTTTACTGTCGTACCCTTGCATATCCAAAGCCTTTTATACTCTTTGTACTGCCATGTTGTAATATGGTACTGGTTTACCATATCTGTATCCGTGCAACATAACCCTACCATCCACTTTTTTTTTTCCTTTTGCAAATTAAGTCTACCTGAATAACGTGTATGGCTTCCCAAGCTCCTTCCTGCAGATAACCTCGTCTACCATGTCCAGACCTGGAACCATCTGCATCCTCAACATTCATCATAAATTAGTTGAGATACAAAAGGGCAAAAAAGACTATCTAACTAGTTCTGGCGAAGCTTCTACCTTTCTTAATCAAAAAACAAGCTACAAAACCATCGGTCAAATCTTCCCAAATATAGACAGATGAAATCCCACCTTCGTAATAGCTATCAATATATTGGTCAACAGAGTTGCATTAGTTCCAGAAATCAAAAGCATCACTGCAAAAGTCATTTTTCACCCTTCATAATAGTTAGTTAAACTTGCTCTCTTGAAGAAGAAAAATCCATTAAAGTTCAACAATGGAAGTGTTTACCATCTAAAGAGGTAAGTAAAGAACCTCACTGGTCACGATAAACTCCAAATATATCATTTGCTTCAACTTCAAGTTTCCTCAACTCTGGAGATGGAAGACACCCGTCTTCCAATGGTGGATGATACTTATTTGACCAAGGTGATCTAGAAGCAAAAATAAAACATAAAATTATTTAATCAAATTAATTTCAATGTAAAAAGAGAAACAGAAGTACCAATGCTGCCATGAGAAGCCCAATGAAAAGTCAATAATAGGATAAGCATTAAACAATTGTTAACTAACGCCGCTACTAACTTGCCAACTGCATATGAAGCTAAACACGAACTATGGAAAATGTGAGAGAATAATTTGCACGAGCAATGAAATTTATTTGAATATTTAATTGGGTTTAGTTACCAACCCCGCTTGGGCAGATAATGGTATCTTCTCATACACATCAAACACATAGGAGCAAAAGCTATTGAGTATTTTTACCTATAAGAGTCAGCATCTCTGTTGTATTCACACAATATGAACTCCCTCCCATTGTCCACATCACATAAGACCTATTTCCAATCCATAAAGTCCCAACTTATTCAGCATAAGCTATGATATAAAGGCAATATAACATCTGAAATATTTCATCACTAACGTAAACAAAGATTACAAAGATTACATTATAAACACTATAACAGTTCCCATATTTGTGTTGACTTCAATGTACCCTCAAAACTATTTCCAAATTAAACCAGAGCCAAGATATTTTCTATCAGCCAAACCATGGGAAGATCCTAGCAATGCAATTATTTATGGTATTATCATATTAAATAAACCGTCGCAGCATAGTATATATAACATAATGAACCTGAACTCAGGTTGAATGTTTTGTGTGGAGTACATTAGCAACCAAAACACTAGAGGTATTAGATAATTTTAGGGTTTGTTCAATCTGTATTCATGGAAAAGAATTGAATTGCTTGCAATGTTCTAAAAGTCGCTAGGCCTTCTTAGGGCGGTGGGGGTGGGGGGGACTACTAGCGCCTAGGTATTAATCAGAATAACAAAGATTTTTACACTCATAAACTCATTAATTATTTAGAAGAACATAATACAAATAAAATCTAACTTTACTTAAAAAATGACACGAGCTTGTTAAACAAACATTCCAATAATTCAAACATGAATAAAGGTGTTTTTAGAACAAAAAGGAACGAAATACTCCATTATTCTTGCCAAATCGCCATCCCGCAAGCTAGGCGGCTGCCTAGCTACACTAAGCGGCAGACCACCACTTAGCGCCCAGGTGGGGATTTTAAAACACTATTGCTTGGATTAGTTCAAAAAACTTAGCAGGATGAATGCTACACTTGCTGCTGGTCAGATTCAAACCTGGGGCACAAACATTCAGGCTGGAGGTTTTTTTTTCAAGTATATGGAAAAGTAGAAAATTAGGCTTGCCCAAATTGTTCCATGGAATTTGATTCCATAAACAATAATCCAATCAAACACCACTAAAGATGAATAATGTGGAAATCTTGAACATTTTCCATGGAATAGTGATGTAAAACACATGTTTAATACTTTGGAACCAAAGTAATGTAAAAAGGACGGTAATTACAGAAAGGAGGAAACACGCCATTAAAAGGTTAAAGAATATTTTTTCAAATGATTAAACATTTAGAATTAAGAAGTATCAACCCTGGTGAATGCTTAATGCTAAATTTGAACAATTATTTTAAACAAACATTAATATTGAGAAAACAAACAAACATTAAATATATCATATATATATATATATATATGTCCCTCTAGAATTAAAAGAAGACATAAAGGTGTACGAAACAAACCTGAAGAGGTTGATCGACTTGAGAGAGGAGATCGGTGGCGTGGTCAGGCAAGAGGCCTAAGAGAGCGGAGAGGGCCGTCTCTATGTGCTTCGGTGGTATTCTTCTCATTAATCCCATTGCTGCCTCCATTACCTTTCCTTTCCTTTGCTATTTAGTATTATTACTATTTTACTTTTACGCCAATATCTATCTGATTATTCTTTCACTAGTGTACATATATTACTTTAATGAAGAGATCGAGAGAGGACTTGGTTTGGTTGATCCGACTTTCTCTCGCGGGAAGCGTACACTTTATGAAATGATTTTTATTTAATATTTATTTATTTATATACGGATACATACCGTGAGAAAAGGAATTTTTTAGATAACCATGGTTGTTTTTAAATTTATTTTGTAAAATAGGACACTTTTTAATTTTTTTGTAAAAATAGGGTAGTTTTAAAATTGATGGTCAAAGTAGTGTTTTTGATCTAAAAACCGCAAATCAAAATAGCGTTTTTACGGTTAAATTTTTTTTTTGTGTGTTAAAAATGCTATTTATTACTGCGTTTTTACACTTAAAATCGATACCCGCAATCGCGTTTTTACACTTAAAATTGATACTTGTAGTCGCGTTTTTAATGGTAAAATCGATACTCAAGGTCGCGATTTTAAAGCAAATTTTTTTTCCTAAAATCTTTATTCGTGGTCGCGTTTTTTTTTACCTAAAACCGTTATTCGTAACTGCGTCTTTTAATTTATATATTTTTACCACACCTAAACCTAAGCTGAGTAATTTCTAAGTTGTTCTTCCGCCGTTTCTACTGTTGTTGCTTCTTCTTCTTGATCTTCTTCTTCTTCTTCTTCTTCTTCTGCTGCTTTTTCTCTTCATTTTCTTCATAGTTTAAAATTTGAAAAAAAGAAAAGCTGAGAAGACCATTCACTCATAATAATTTTTCTCTACTTCAATAAAAAAAAAGGTATGTCCATTTATGGTATTTTGATTATTTATAGATCTATACTTTTTGTTTATTTGTAGATCTATATATTTTGATCATTTGTAGATCTATATATTTTGATCATTTGTAGATCTATGTTTACATAATAATTATATGAATGAAGCTCTCATTGAAAAGGAGAGGAGGGCACATGAAAATAAATCAGTATCACTTATATTAATGAAGCTCTCATTCAATTATATTCTTGATTAATCAAAGTTTTAGTTTGACAGATAATTGCTTTTCTGACTATTAATTATTTATTTGGACATGGAAGTCTCTGGTTCTTGTAGCTTTCATAAATGTCAGACTTTAATTTTCGTCTATCAATAACTTTACAAACACAATTACCATTAAAGTAAGCAGAATTTTTTACGCACACAATCAGTCACAGTCACACACACAGAGTCACATATATATACACACAGTTAGTCCCAGTCACACATACGGCATGGATATGCAAATAGGGTACTTTGCATTTCCAGTTTCGTGTTTAAAGCTATCTACTACTATACTCTTATATTAATATACCATATATCTCACAATAGAAACTAAGTTATATCTTTCAATGGATCTTATTTTCTAAATCTCGATGAGAAGGTTTTAAATTTTTAAATTTTATTAAATTTCGAATTTTAGAAGAAAATGGATCTTCTAATTTTATTAAATTAAAAGAAAATTTTGACTTTTTGTTCCTTATAATATAGATTAAACCATTAATTAAGTATGCATTAAAATTTTGTAATTCACCATTTGAGATATTAAATATTCATTACAAGTTTGCATTAAACTTTTTTAATTACAAAGTAACCTTCTTGTTTAAAAGTAATATGAAACTATATTTACGTTTTATGTTTTTTTTTAGTATATGTATATGTTTGGAACTTGGCTAATTAATTATATATGGATGCTAAATTAGTTATTGCCCATGCAATATGTAATGCGATATTATAATGCAATTTTTTTTGATAATGAATGGATGTGTATTACATTATGCAGTTTGTTAAGTTATGTACACATAATGTACGCGTGAATATGCATTGTTTATTCTTTTATATCTATTTAACACATACATGAATAGGTTTATGTATGGTAAACGGCAGAAGAACAACAGCAGAAACGACGGAAGAACAACTTAGAAATTACTCAGCTTAGGTTTAGGTGAGGTAAAAAATTTTAAATTAAAAAACGCAGTTACAAATAGCGGTTTTACGTAAAAAAAAAGCGACCACAAATAGCGATTTTAGAAAAAAAAATTCGCTTTAAAACAGCGACCTTGGGTATCAATTTTACCATTAAAAACGCGACTGTGGGTATCGATTTTAAGTGTAAAAACGCGATTGCGGATATCAATTTTAAGTGTAAAAACGCGGTAATGAATAGCGTTTTTAACACAAAAAAATTTTAACCGTAAAAACACTATTTTGACTTGCAGTTTTTAGATCAAAAGCGCTACTTTGACCACCGATTTTAAAACTACCCTATTCTCACAAATAAGTTGAAAAATCCCATATTTTACAAAATAAATTTAAAAACAACCATAATTATAAAAAAAAGTCTGAGAAAAGTCTGGACAACCTTCGGAATATCGTCCCATCCTTTTTTTGATAAAAAAAAAAAAAAAAAAAAACATATTGTATCAAGGAAAAAGGAGTAAACCATCAACTGTGGGAAGTTGCTTAACGTATTATTGCCTGGCCTCAATTTATATTATCATTGCAACAATATTATTATATCATCATCTAAGGCAGATTTTAGCTTTTTATGGGATGATTTAGTCTATTAACTTAATTTTTTGACATTTGAAGTTGAGATGACTTAATAATTTTATTTTATTTTTGAATTTTAAAAATATTTAACGTATAAAATAAATCGAATGTTTGAGATAAATTGCCAAGATAATATTTTGGCACGGATTCTCAAATATATCCTATTTTAGTGGTTGGGCAGTATTGTTTTGTGCATGAACCATAAACACACAAAGTGTTGTTTTGTTGATAAACATTCTAAAGCTGTGAGTCATTTCAAACTCATTTTGTAAAACCCACAAGAAAAACATTCTTGCTTAACCTTAAATGGACTTCAATGCAGTAAACAAATCTTCCACTCTCCACCAACCATAAAATGATGATTTAATGTGTGAATTAGCCAACCAAACTTTATTTTAGAGAGTTTGATGATCATTTTCTATTACAACATTATCTATTATTGGAAATATAAAAGTTCTCGTTACAAAATTACAAAATTGGAGGAAGCTAAAACTAAAATTTCAAATCTTTGTTGAACAAATATTTTGGCAATCCATCAAGCTTATGTAGTATCCTTATAACTACTTTATTTATTTAGAATTTATGTACCTTCTACCTATTTTATTTATTTAAAATTTGGGGTAAATTGCAAGGAAAACCCTGAAGTTTGGGGTCAATTTCAATGTCGACATCGAAGTTTTAATTGTTCCAAATTAAACCCCAAGGTACAATTAATGATCCAATTAAAACCTTTTACTGACTTCCATTTAAAACACCAAATGGCGATCCACGTTGGCGCTCTACATAGGACGTGATTGGGATAATTTTGGCGCCATTGTCTAATCTTCTTTCCCTCCTTTTTATTCCAAAAGTAAAACAATAGGGTTAAAAATGAAATAATCAACTCTTATATATATACAACACCATTAAACAATAAAAAAACAGAGCTTTAACAAATACCACCAAAATGGACCATCGTTTTGCTTTTGTGGACTTCCAACTGTGATAAAAACATCATGGACTGATTCCAACCCTGGTAGAAGGTTTTGAGGTTGTCCAAATTATGAGGTAAGGTCATCATAAGCTTAGGGTTTTTGTTCAGATATTTGTTCCACAGCTGAGTTATTTTTACTAACTTAGGGTTCTTGAATTGCAGACTCAATTTGGTTGTAATTTTTTTGATTGGTATGATCCACCAATGTGCCTTAGATCAAAGCAAATTATACCCGGATTACTAAGGAGGATTTTTGAATTGGAGAAGGTTTAAAGGAAGGAAAAGAAGCTGTATTGTATGCTATTTGTTTCTTGGGTTATAATATTGTTCTTATTTTGTAATAGCTCAAGAAAATAGTGGGAAGAAATAGCCCCTAGGGAAATCATGTAATGAATGAATATGATTATGTAATGGCTAAGCCACTAAGAAATGAAAATGCTCTGTTTTTTGTGGCTGAACTAAATGCGTAAATGTAAGTGAATGAGCAAATGAAACTCAATACAATTGACTAAAAACAAATAATCCGAACACCAAGCACTTAAACAAAGAAACGTTAAACTTAATTCAAACATGTATTTCATTCCATATCATATATACCAAGTGAGCTCCACAAAAAATATAAGTTATTAATAAAAAAAGACCTTTCTCTACAAGCAAACCAAAAAAAAAAAAACCACTTCCACAACAGAAAATGAACTTTCTATACATGCTGGAGGAACACAAAAAGTTAACTTTCTAGCTTTATAAGTTAACCTAACAAAAAGCAATTAATCTTCACAAAAAGTGTTCCACAAATTAAGGTGAACACAAATAAGAAAAATGAACCTGGTTCATTGCATTTAGATACCATGTCCATGTCTCTTCTTCAATGCTTAATTATACTTGTGTGATGATTTTTCCTTTGTTTGACTAATTGTTGTGGATTGGACTTGACTTGATTGAGATGGAATGTTCAATTGTGATGATCCATTATTGCCCATGCATGCCACATTTGTATATTTTTTTCTCTTAACCTGAGATTTTGTATATTAGTTTAGTAAGTAAATATAATCAAATGAACATAAATTACAACAAAATTAATAACAAGAAAAGAATAAAGTATAAAAAACTTACAGAGAGTTTGGAATTCTATGTGGCTTGAACTGCTGCTGTTCCACTGCTTGCTACTCCACTACCTGGTGCTGTTGTTGTTCCACTTGGCTTTGCTTTCCTTGGTCTACCTGCGTTGCCTTTACTCTTTGATGCACTTGTACTTGCACCTTCAGTCTTGCAACTCCTCTGATTATGCCCTGACTTCCCACACTTGCCACACTTAAGAAAGTTTTGATACTTCTTCCCTAATTTTGTAGCATTACTCTCTTTCTCATCTTGAATGCCCAACCTTTTCTTTTTCCTCCCAACTTGAGCACTATAAATAAGAGGTATAATTGCAGGTAAACCTGTTTTTTCCCATAAGTGTGGCCCATTCAAAGGCGCAATGAAATTCCCATAACACTTCAAGTAGGTCTCCCTATGATGGTATCTATTTACAAACTCTTCAGGTTCAAGGCCACCATTTCTCATTGCTGTTACCCCATGCATACAAGGTATACCAGTAAGATCCCACCTCCTACATGCACATGTCATAGCCTCTAAGTCACAAACAAAAATGCCACCTGGACCTTGCACCTGGAACTTAGAACTCCCTGCCCAATCTGCTGTGCAATGTGAAGCCTTCTCCTTAGTCTTCTCTAGTATCTCTTGAATTTTACGACACAAGAGACCAGTTTGTTTTGACATCTTAGAAAAGTTTACATGCATCCTCTTCATCAATGCGAGCCTAATTTTTTCAAGCATAGTAACAATAGGTTTGTCTCTAGCATCTAGAATCAGAGCATTAAAGCTCTCACATAAGTTATTTAACAACATATCAACATATCAGACTTGGGCCATGTTCTGAAATGGCTTTTAGACCACTGACTTGGTGGCCTTTTTGAAAGCCACTTAAATGCTTTCTCATCAGTGTTCATCATGTCCAACATCCCATCCTCAAACTGTGGCATTGTTGTTGCTTTGGCACACCTATACAACTTATCTTTCAATAAAAGCCCCTTGTTGTGGATCTGCCATTTCATTATTTTTGTTGAATTCTACACATTTCTTCTTCTTGCTCATTCCATCTTCCCCCTCCCCATTTAATGAATTGCAACTACTAAGTTCATCATTTGATTGTTCATCATCAGGGATATAATCCCCATTTAAATCACATTCTTGCTCTCCTAACCCACCCCACTCTACCTTCTTGTCAATGTTATCATCAAATAACTGGTCATCTCTCTCATACTCACTAGCATTGAATGACTCGAGTGTAGTGGATGCATCACTATCACTATCGCTAGACTCTTTCCCCTATCAACCATTGATGTTTCCCCTAGAAAAGATGACTCAGTAGGTTTAACATGGTTAGGAATTACAGGTTCTTCAACTTGGTTAAGTAGTACAATAGGTTCAACTACTTTAAGGTGTTTATGATTAATATAAATACAGAGAAGTTGTTTTTTGCCCTTATTGTTTAACATTCTTATGAGTTCTTTATCACTCTCAACCCTAACTCATCTATCTCTGTCTTTACAATAATACTAAAAATTAGAAGGAAAATAATGCCTTAGTTTCTCCACCATATCATGTACTTCAATCATAGACATTAACTCAATATTACAATAATCAAAATAATGTATCCCCCCCACCCCCACCCACAAATAAAACATAACAGGGCCAAACACAAAGTGACCATTATGGAAGAACCTTATGGTAAAATAGGCATCAAAATCACCTGTAAAATAAAATTACACAACAAACAAATACAAATGCCAAAAAGATTGTTTTAGAATACTAATAAAGTTAACTAAACAAAATTGTCAATCTCAAGTATATTTAATCCCAAATCCAAGACAAACACAAAACAATATAATGCATGTTTCAACATTTATAAACAAACACAAATCCCAACAATAATTTAATGAGTCTTGGCATTAACACCTAACACCAACCCCACCCATCTCCAATACAAGCAATAATATATACACTTTCAAACCAAAAGAGCATTATATATACAAAGTCCACCAGTAAAAAAAATTACTCACGGGACCACACATGGACAAAACCATGAATACCCAACCCAACACGTGTGATTCTTCAACAGCACAAAAATAATTAAACACAATAAATAAATGGCTGGAAAGTAAGATTCTTCAACAAATATATAGTATTTTATACAATAAAGTTAAACTAGGGTTTAAAAAAAGGTTTTTTTACATCGAAATCATACAAAACTAACCATAATCCAGATGAACTTTCTCATTTGGTGGCCTCAGACGACAAATCTCCGTACACATTGCAAGCTTTTTCTCTGATCACCAACTGTTCTGTCTTTATTGCTCTCTCTCTTTCTGGTTTCTCTCTAAGGTAATTAAGTTTAACCATAGATTAGAGGGTATTCTCTCCCAAATCAAACCACGCATTATGCACATGATGCTTTCAGTGAGATCTCCATGTAATCTCCAACTCAACACCAACGTGGATCGCCGTTTGGTGTTTTAAACCGAAGTCAGTAAAAGGTTTTAATTTGATCACTAATTGTACCTCGGGGTTTAATTTGAAACAATTAAAACTTCGAGGTCAACATTGAAATTAACCCTAAACTTCATGGTTTTCCTTGCAATTTACCATAAAATTTGTTTTATTTAGAATATGTCATTTAATTGTTTTATGTTGTATTCTTGAACATAAAAAATTTAAATTAAATACATACAAAATTTGCCGGTTTCAGTCCCGCTAAATGATACATGACATGAATGTAAAATGCTTGATACACAACCATATCGACCGTATAAATAAGGACATTATCAAGATAATACATCTAAAATAATTTAAATAAATGATGTGATAAATGCACTGCTTCAAATAATGATCACTGTTTATCTAGAAGTGGAGCTTTTCTTCCCAAGTTGGTACATAAAATAAATAATCAAAATGGGTATATCATGATATGCATTACAACAAAATGGCGACAGAATTGTACGTCCTATGTTACGAACAATCCAGTTCCTGATGGATAATGGATATTATTTTTGTGTTCCCGTGGCATTCAGTTTTGTCCGCCGCTCCTCATAGGATGCTGCAAAAAGTTGCAAGAATTAGCATGCAGTACTATATAGCATCAAAATATATCTGAGAAGATAAAAATAACAAATCAAGGGGGCAGATTGAAGATCAAAACTCGGAAAAATGCACGAGTTCTGTTTGGTTTCTAATGCTTGAGCCCAATGCAACTTGCTAACTTAATGTGCCTAAGAGTAAAATAATTACATGGTGTGATGATGTGCCACTATGATCATTATTCTTTCCAGATCACTCCCACTGTCCAAAGATAAAAGAGTATACTATTCTTTAAAACATGTCAAAGTCAAACTGGATTCTTTATTTGGGATACAGCGAGCAGCAAACTATGTGAAGGATGAGTGGACTCACGTTCAGTTGGTCGAGACATGAGGGGAACATGAGAAGCTGCTTTCTTTTTCGTTCCGAAACTCAATGCGCTGTCATCTGTAAAATTTGAATTTTCTCTCAGCAATACAGAAATAGGCAAAGAAATACAAGATTTAACAAAATTATTTACACACCATTTTCGATAAGCGAACAACTTAACAGAGCCTCATGAAAAATTGCAGTTTGGAGCTTGTAATTTCGACATTCCTTCTTGAAGTGCAATTGCAGAGCTTGTCTGGCATCTACATGCAAAATCCGTATTAACGTTCAAGAGTAATTTATCAGTGGATACAAGAATGTCCATCAACTCAGCAAAAAAGAACACTAAAACCATTAACAAAAGGACTAGAACTCGTGGCACACTCGATGCATGTGCAATATTATACCTAGTCATTATTGATATTATGTAGATTTTAAAGCAAAATAAAAGCATGCGATGGTGTATAGTGAAGAGGTGATAATGTATGTTCCTCATAAATGAGGTCATGTGCTCAAAGCCCAATTCAAGTACTAATTATTTTTCTTAAGCAAGATGGGTATTTTAGTAAGTTGCGGACCGAAAAATAACTGCCAAGTCCTTATCATACTTAACAGTTTATGCAATAGAAGATAACGAAGGCAACTGAAGTATATTATTAATGCAAGATATGTTAAAAGCTAGAGATGCAAGGAGGGTAAAGACTAAAGAGGGAGAGCTCAGCATTGACGTACCTGAGGAACACATAAATTTGAGACCTTCAAATTCACAGGTTTGAAGAACCAGTGGAATCTCGGGAGCCATTTTGTATTGAGGCTTTCTTTGCGTCTTGTCAATGTCAAGTAATGCGTCTATCACCTAAAAATTTGAACAATTTATCTCAGTTCCTATAAAGCACATATAAGATAATTTTTCTTTTAAAATTAGAAATCATTTCCCCAAGTGCTTCAGAATCCATCGCAATTATACACAAAGTGTCACAAAAGATATATAGGAAGTGTCACTAAAGATCATATTGGTGTGTAAGAGTACTT
Source organism: Lonicera japonica (assembly GCA_021464415.1). Classification (NCBI taxonomy): domain Eukaryota; kingdom Viridiplantae; phylum Streptophyta; class Magnoliopsida; order Dipsacales; family Caprifoliaceae; genus Lonicera; species Lonicera japonica. The sequence goes on along the minus strand of CM038469.1, from coordinate 39,137,141 downwards.
ATTAGGAGTGCTGATAGATATACCCCAACTGAAAACATGCTCTTATTTGTTTGTTTAATTCTTTCCTTGGCTAATACATACGAAGAAAGAAGTCATTTAATAAGAAATGAATCCAATCAATTTTGAGGACATCAAGTACGCACATTAGGGGATTCAAGACCTTCACCAATGAAAAATAGTACAGCAACCATGCACCGAACTTGATGCCACAGGAAAGCACTACCTTTGATTTTCATTGCCCACAGGTGATCACCTTCAAAGCTGCACAATAATAAGTTTATATTCAAGACTCGTGTAGTTAGGGGCAAACTGTACTTCACCTAGGTAAAAAGTAAAATGGTCAAAACTATTTTCACCATTTCCCAGTAAAACTTTAGTTCATATAAAATAATTATTAATAAATGCGCTATGACTATAAATTTTTAATCAAAAATAATGAACGAAACTTTAGTCTGAGTAGGTGGAAATCTAGGAAGCCCTGACACTTATCTGGAGGTGAATTGGATAAGCAAGGGACAAGGATGGGACACACAAGAGACATGTAACGAACACGGCTATGGCTGAATATGCTTTTAAATTGTAAAATATAGGAAATTATCTATTAAAATTACTTAACTTTTTATATTTTCTTTTGTTAGTATTGGGAAAAGGCATTCGCTAAAGCTTATTTCATCTACTATTTTGAGATTGTACTTCTCATCTAGGTGAAAATTATTTCACCTCAAACCAAACAGGCTCTAAAGCTTAAAACTTCATTGCACAAGTGTAAACAAACTCGAAAGAATAAACACCAAGAGAAATAAACAAACTTTCCCTATCGGCTTTAGGTTTCTACTTATAATGATCTTATGAATCATGAGATTTTTGTGATAAAAGAAAAATCATGAGGCCTTATTAAAAACCAAGAGGGTAAACAAAGATTATTTAGCAGCATGTGAGAAGTAAGAACAAGACTTAAAGTGTAGCTAAAGGAAAGGTGAAAAGAAAACATAGCATGCATAAGGTCAGAAGACCCTAGGGTAGTATTTTAAACCTTTCACTGCAAGGACAGATTTCGAACAATGTAATATGTCGCCTATAGTTGCGCACATTAGCTGCATCCATCTTACAGAAGTTTCTAAAATCATGTTCACCGACCAATTTCTTACCAGCACTCTCCATTGCCTGGAGAAAGCAAGTACCACAAGTTGGAGAAAAAAACAGTTTATGAGCAGTTATGGATCACATATAATTTACAGAACAAAAAGCGAAATAGGCGCACCGTTGTGTTCAGATTCTCTCTCCAAAATAAGTACTTGTACTCTCTACTCAAACAGCTAAACCTGAAATCATAAGCATACACCAAGAAACCATGTAAACGCAAAAGAATCATCAAGATCAATCGTAATACTATCCCGGTGGAAGAAAAAGATACAAATCTTCTTTGCAGGACACACAAAGAATGGCAAGAATGGACCAGAGAATTAGCTGGGTATTTAGAAATAAGAAAAAGGGGTTTGTTCTATTAGTAAGAAAGGGGCAGGATGTAACAGATCTTCAAAAATGAAAAGTTTAAATATAGCTCCATAATTCTCCATTAAATCAAGAACCACAAGCTAGTAGACTTCGAATGCTAATTCACTAGATCTGGTATATATAATAAGCTATCCCCTTGGGATAAGAGCCTTTTTCTATTATATATAAATATGAGAAAGAAGAATTCAAGGAAAGAGCGACCACAATAAAGCGCGACAGAAATTTTCCCAAAAAGAACCAGACAAAAATGTCTACAAACGCAAAATAATAAGATGTCCCAAAAATCCTCTGCAGCTATATCAGCATTTGGGTAAGACTCCACACAAAATGAAGCAATGCCAACTTCCCATCCTCAAAACTTCTTTTAAGTTGTAAATTTAACAGTACATCAAGATCATGGGATGCCTCTGCAAGTGTGCAACTCCATGCTTAACAGCTATGAAGCACGGACACTCTCTTGGAGGCCACGTGTCAGGCCCGACACCTGTCGGACACTCCAACACTCTCCGACACTTGAATTTAGTTATAGTCTCTAATACTTGATAATTGATTTAGATGGCTACTACTCCTAATGTTTCTTCATTGCAACATCAACTAAGGATGAGGCAAATAAGCCACTTTTATATTCCCCTTCTGTTTTCTATCATTCTATGGAACAATTTAGTCTATGTATGCTTTTTGATGCTTTAATTATGGAACAATTTAGTGATCATGTTTTGAGTATTTGGGTTATTAATGCAATCTAGTTTCATTTTATTGAATTAATAAATATTTACAATGTTTATTGCATATATAATTAATTAAATAATTAATTAAGAACATGCCCCCCCAAAAAAAAAAACACGTGTCGTGTCCTACATTTTGGAAAAATTGTGTGTCACGTGTTGTGTCAAAACGTGTGTAGCGTGTCGAGTCTATGCTTCATAGCTTAGCAGTGAATTAACTCTCAAGTCACTAACTGCTACTAGTATGAACTGTTATGTTGGTTATGTTATTGTTTTATTGTCTTTGGTCAGAAGTCAAAATAAAGCAACACCATAGATAGGGGATTTTATTAATTGAGTCAATCCTTAATTATATATTTCCCTTTTTCTTTCCCTTCCTATATTGTTACCGTATGGTTTTGTGTCCTATTTATACCCAGCTTGCGAATTTTGTAATCACACAATTATTATAACATCAATACAATTTCATATTTTGAAATTCCACTTGAATAAATCAGCCAGTCTCATGAAGAAATTGAAACCCTATTTCCTATATTCGTGTAAAGATTGTCACAAATGAACCATATATAAAACATACTGAGAAATCGCTTCATTTCCTTTTCACCTTGTAACAAATAGCCTCCAGAAAATTATAATTCTTCTGCACTTGACAGCAAAATTGAAGTACAACATGTTCAAGTAGGAAGACATGAGAGGTTCTATATTTGACAGCATATACTGTAAAAAGAAACAAATTTTCATGAAACATGCTTAAGAAACACAAAGCATGTAAGAGGCTTATAATACGCACTCAGAAAGAATAAGAGGTCTCATCTTTAAAATATGAACCGACAAATTAAACAATGATATAAAATTTCATCTCTATAAGAATATAAATTATAGTGCAGTACAAGATTTGAAAAGATAGACAAACCTAGCACTGAAATCGATCGGAGCAGGAGACCAGCCTATAACTCGAATATCATTAGGAAGGACTCTATTCAGTAATCTCACGTAATCTAATTCTCCTTCTGTGAAGTAAAATTAAACAGACCAAGAACGAGCAAACATGTTATTGTAATACTTTGAAAATATGTGCACAAACTGAAAATACTGCTAACACATGTTCATGTGTTTTTATCACTATTATATTCCACATTGGTCATTATAATTGCACCTCTTTAAAAATGAAAATGAAAATTGTCAAGCAAAATGACATTTTCCACCACCTTTATCAGAGGTGAATCCAACTATTGGATGGCATAAAAATCATGATCTGCATCCTGTGCCAACATTGTGCCATAATAACCCATTGAGGCATGATTCTCATTAAGTTCATAAAGAAGATGATACCCTTTAAAATAAACTAATTAAGCTCCCAAATGAATAGCCGCGATGAGGAATTTTAGATTTATATTTCAAAATAAATTTGATAGCAAGAAGAGATTAGCAAACCATAAGACTCTTCACCAACGAATTCTCCTCTTTCCTTATGGTTTGATCGTAAAAACAGAGAAATCACCTGCACCATATTCCCCATATTTCAAGTAAATTAACAAATATGAGACAAGTAGTGCTGCATAAGTTGGTTCTAGATACAAATGGAGGAAAATAGAAGATAACTTGGGAATTATTCTTTTTCAGAAAAAAAAAAGAGTTCATATACAATGCAACAAAGAATGTTATCACTAGACTAAAATAAACAAAAATTAGTTCTATGCCCATCTTGTATGTGTTTGAGATAATCAAAGTACGAATTTTAAACTACAGATTTATGCCTAGACAAAGGATGCCAGACAATATGTGTCACTATAAACTTGACAGGGCAAAGAATACAGTTTAAGCAAACTGCACAAAGCCCTAATCTAACTACAGTACCTACCAATTTTACTCTTTGAATCCATATCCGAAGAGATTCAAAATAAATTAGTTCTTCAGACACTAACTTCACTTGAATTGGCTTTGCAAATTCAAAAACTCTCGAGTTTAAACAACCAGATAGCTATAAATGCCAATGCAATTGGTGAACCAGCACTGCTATCAACTCACTTGCCCAACAGAGGAAACTCCCTTGTCTGTTCTACCACATCTCGAGTACTGCAACTTCTTTTTGTCACCCTCTATAAGCCTTGTTTTCTCTAGAGCTTTGAAAATTTCAGACTGCAGAAAATCCAGACATCTGTAAGAAGAATCACCTTCTACTAATTGATTTAATATGAGCAACTTGAGCATAAGTATTTAGTAGTTAGTACAATCAAATATGATGTCAATAATTCTTCTACAGTGTAATCTTGTGATTTCCTTTAAATGTTCTCAAAAGCCAGAAAGATGCCAACCGTAATTTCTTCCGATCCACATTAATTTGTGTAGAAACTGAAAGTTCACAAGAAAAGTCAAAGCCTTCTATTGATGTGAGAACATAAGGAGACATGGTCCATGTGAGACCAGTTAATGCCATTTCTACAATCTTTATGTGATTGATGAGGATAGAAAATCATTAATTCATATACCAACCTTTACAGAGTCAACCTTTAAGTGACAAAACAATGGGATTAGCTTCCTTCTGATAAAAGTATTGAAGAAAACTAATTGGAACATACCAATGTTAAATAGCAGATAGCATAAAGTGAGGCGTTTCCACCCTTACTGAGGGAGGCTTAGGTTATCTGAGCTTCAACGTTTTTCATTTAAAATATATGCAAGAATATGGAAAGTGGTAGAAAATATCCACGTCAAACCTACGAAAGAGATATATATCCATGTCTAAATTTTAAGTAAGGACTACTGATTATAAGTCTCATTAGTAACTGCCCAAAAATGTTAGCATTATATATGAGCTGGATTCTAGAACTTTTCCTCAAAATTCATTCGACCATGATATATAGAATTTGGACAACCTTACGTTAAAAGTTCACCTACAACAGTCGGCAGGAATTAAATAGAACACTAAAGGAGAGATCACACTAGGTTTTTCTCATCCTTGCAGAAAACAGGAGAGATCTAGATCTTTGCAGTGGACAGAAATGGGCAGAAGTGAGTTTTCATGTTTATAAAAATAAGCCTAAAACACAGAGGTGAAAAACAACATGCCTTTTGCACCCAAGGCAATGCTAAGGCCACCGAGGTGGTGATTTTAAGAATATGTTTTGGTACTCTGGAAGAGAAGTTGCCACTTGAGATAGGGCAGAAAGCTCACAACATAGCAAAAATATGAACAGTTGTGTTAGTGGGAAAGGGAACAAGACTTGGATTATGCTACATCTAATCATTTTTCACATACTGAATGTAACATAAAAAATGGGGTTTAAGAAACTGGAAAATGTGAAATAGCACACCTCAACAGTTGGATCCATTTGAGCCTCTGATGCAAAACCATAAAACCTGTCAAGTAGCATGGCGATAACGGTCATGAATTCTTTTAGCAAGTAATATAGCAGATATTAAATCAGACTTTTGACAAATGAACATGGTGTGTGAAGTAGGAAGCACAAACTCAACTGTATAACAAAATTGGAAGGAGAAACACCATTTACTGAAGAGTAAAACAGTTAACAAGTCTTCTCCTAATATAACTGGTAACATAAATCTTCCTTCGCATTCCACTAATTGAGAGCAACCAGTAATCACTATATGATTTTCCAAATGAATCAAATGATAAAGGAGAAATAACCCCTATATTGCTAAATAAATACGCCGCTGCAAGTAGTGACTGTATTACTTGCAATCACAAGGCTTATGAACATATTTTACTGCACAACTGAAGATATTAGCAAACACTGCCTTATTATTTCTTTGCCTCTTTACTCTCTTTAGTGTTATTACATGGTCCAGAATTTGAATAGGAACTAAAAATAAGAACAATAATCTGTTAACTTGACAACCATGGCAATAATTCATACCTCTGACCAAAATACATAACTTTTAGAGCAACATATCTTCTTGAGGAATGATACAAGGTCCTTGTGTCACAACCTGTGTGAGTTGCAACTATAATTAAATTACTAGTATCTTTGAATAACAATAATAGAGATTCAGCCGAGCAAAATGCAGCTTCATCAGAATGAAACTAATTTATTAAAAGAAAATAATAACATCCACTCAGGAAAATAGAAAAGTAGCTATATTAACCCACCATGCCAACTGAGTTTATTGGCCTAGAACAAAGTAAGCTATGCCACAATGTGCGATTGTAAAATATTAGTAGCTAACTCCAACACCAGCTTAATTACTACTTTTTCTGGGCAAAGGAAAATGTTACTTTCAAAAATGATGTTATTAGTACATTTCCATTGTTACCAGCACACAGAGGAAAAGGTAGTTGCCCATGGAAGAATTCGTAGGACAGCACCTTTTTCCCCTGTCAGATTAAAATGCATTCAGGACAAAAGATCAGGATAGAAAGAAAATAAACTTCTGCTTGTCTCATAAACCAATACTACAGTTCAAAACAACTGCAGGAACCCATCTTGTGCATAATTTTTCATGATAATGATGGATAACAGAGAACTTAAGATGAGAGCAAGTGGGTTAGCCTAGTTGGGGAGGTATCAACCCGGACTAGGGAGAGATCTCAGGTTCGAATCTCACCCCCGGGGCGTTGGGGGGAATTTCGTTATTTCTAGTTAAAGGGAGAGACTTGCCTCCTTTTTTTAAAGGAGAGAGAAACAGAGAGAGAGAGAGAGAGAGAGAGCTTTAAGATGGCTCCATTTCCTTGACATTCTTGTTACCTTTAAAGAAGTTCGGTGTCTGTCGACTTAAAAATATTTGCTATTACAAAAAAAAACCAAATACCAAATGAGAGGGGGAAATAAGGTAAAAATAACATTCAATACATTACGGACATAAATGGAATATATTTATTCCTTCATTCTAGCGTTCTGTGCAGAGAAAGAAACAAAAATAATTCAAATATCAATTCTAATGATGCTTCAAGAACTAATATAAGAAAGGGAAAAACCTGGCACTCTTTCCTTTGAATTATTCTTCCTCCTCCCATCATTTCTTCCCAACTTTAGTTTACCCATTTCCTCAACCTCACCAGCGCTGTATACACCATTAGCATTGACATTATCCTCCATCTGCGTACTACTATAAATCAAATTCCCACCATAATTTCCCTATAGCAAAATCCGCTATCATTTCAACACAATATGGAAGTAATTACATATTTTGGATCTGTGGACCTGAATAAAAATGACTTTCTATATAATATGTTAGGTCAACAAATCTTGAGGCAAGAAGTGTTGCTCACACACAAAACTTGTACGCAGTAAGTGTAAGAAAATAAGCAGGAAGAACACACGGAATTTTTGGTAAGTGTGGTTCTCTCAGCCAATAGATGATAGGTCTATTTTGCGTCCACCTTCTGGTGAAGATGTTGATATTTTATTGATGCTGTTGGTGATTACAAGGTGGAGAGAATATGATTCGATGATAGACTATACTTCGTTGATTTTCTGATGATTTGAATTGCTAAGGGCTAGTTCCTTTTATAAGTGCAAGGAACTAGTTGTTGCAATGTGATAGATACCACTCTCCATGTTTGGAGGGAGTGGAGATAATGGTGTGTTGTTTGTTGAGTAGTGGCTGAGTGGTTGTTAATTGTGGGGCGTGCTAGTCACGTTCCATTCTGCTACTGTCACATGTTAGGCCTTAGATGGTTCCAGAAAGCTTCTGTACCAAGCTCGGCCACAGGCCTAGAGCTCGGCACTTGCACTAGTCGGACCTCGGATCACATATTTTTATCCCCTTTATAATATAACCCGATCCACCCTTATGTGGATGTGTATTTACTACTTTCTAACAAATAACAACATTAATATCATATATCCCAGTCATATCAGTTCAAAATTAATCAAATCAGCAATATTCTAATAAAACTATAGTAACAGGCTCCCCTGGAGTGATTGAATTAATCTGGCTGGTTAGTTTAAAGTTACATTGTTCATATTTTGAAAGGTAGGTTCTATCTAAATGAGTTCTAGCCAGAAACAAACACTACTAATAAAACTATATGACGCAATTTTATTTAAATCGTTCACGCTTATACTTTCAAAAATCAAAGTAGGGATGGCCTTGTAACCCCTATCGGTCTACAGCAGGTGCGGAGCCACACTAGTAAGCCCCCACCATAAATTTTAAAACAGTAAAATACATGTATACATATATCATATATGTATATACGGTTTTAGTGAATAAAGGTTATTAAATGTTAATCAATTCCAAGTTATCCTCAATTGGAGAGGCGGTCAAATGCTTGGTTTTAAGACTTTTTGAAGGAATCAGTGTTCCATGGTTCAAGTTTTGCAGCTAGCACAATTTTGCACTGCTACTTGCTCCTTTAAAAGTTTTGTGCCAAAATTGTTTCTTTTAAGGCTCTGTTTGATAACAAGATAGAAAATGATAAGCAAAACAAACGTATATTTGTGAAAAGTTGGAAAATAAGTTGTTTCGATCTCATGCTCAACCTTATAAGTAGATGTCTTCCATCCTCCTTCTATCTTTTGTATAAAAATTCTCTTCGCCACCACCCAAAGAAATTTTTTACACGGTAAACAACAAAAATGCATCTCACCACATCCTCAACTTATTTTCCAACTTCTTAAACAATCAATTGGTTTTGCTAACATTTTTCATCTTGTTATCACACAGACCCTTAATTTTCCTTACATGAATAAATTATAATATTATCATGTTTTTTTAACTTCATTTCTGTTCATGATAATGAAGCCCCCGCTAACCAAAATTTCTGCCTCCGCCACTGCTCCGCGGTGTGTTTGTATATATAAGTGTGCATATGTACACAACGTATTTGCGCTTTTGCGCCTGTGAATATCCAATTATTAGTACAGGTAACTAACCTTGTGGCAACTGCAATTTGAAAGCAAAGCGGATAGTTTGGCATTCTGAGTTTCGAATTCCTGTGTTCAAATACAAGGAATGAATGAATATTAGAGAGACAAAACCTAATTTGTTAAAGTTGGAAGTGGAATTAGTAATAATAATAGGAGAAGGAGTAGATTGAACAGAACAAAAAGGGGAAAGGAAGATAGCGTTAATAAAGAGTGATGATGACCTTGACTCTATTTCGGAGAGAGTCGAGCTGAGAGTGTAGGTCTTTGATGAGCTCCGATTCCATCGTCGCAGAGTCCGAAACGCTGGAGCTCTCATAATCCATCACTCCAATCTTCTACCCCGCAAGCAGGGGAGGATTCAGCATTTTAATCCAGTCTTAACAGTTACTAAAAAAAAAACGTATTCACAAACTAAATTTTTAGTATAGATCAAAACTAATAAATGCTAGTTAGGGTAAAGTTTTGTTATTGAAGCTACAGCTTTATTGGCGTTCTAAAAAAAATGAGTCTGTGGCTTTCTTACAAAACATGTAAAAGTTGCTAGTATGAGATTTAAAATTTCAGAGCATCTCCAATTATTTTGTATAAATTTTGAGTAAAAGTGAGATTTACAAAAAAAAAATAATAAAAAATTTGTTTTATACTCTCAACACTCTGTTTTAGACTTTTGTATAAATATTAAACTAACAATTAGATACACACAAGTGAAACTTATCCTATATTTATTCCCTTACTTTTCAAATCCTAGAAACGGGATGGGAGAAAATAGACCCGAGATTATCTGACGTAGTTGTGTAAATTGGGTTTATATTTTACGCAACGTTTTTACACAAATCCTAAGTGTCGAAGTTTCTTAAAAAACTGCTGTAGAGACCTTTTTTTCTTCTTTTTTTTTTACAAAACGTTATAAATTTTACACAAATCAAAATTATACATTACAGTTAGAGATGCTCTTAATTTTGGTGTTAACCGAATAGGTTAAAGATGCATATCATGCGTTTGGGATAGACATGATATAATAAAGTTTTTCTATCCTTTTTTGGTACAAGATTATTACAGGGTAAAAGTTACAAAAGATCCGATATAACCATCGCACCACAGTGGTGAGAATTCCTTGCGAGATTAAAAGCTGCCATTTTTTATTTTTAATTAGATTTTCTCCGTGTGCCATCTTTAAATAATTAACCCGTTGATTCGGTTTTAATTAAGAAAATAAATTATAAAGAAACACTTATTATGAACAAAAAAATAATAAATATATGCATGCTCCTACTTATTTTGAACAAAAAAAAATATTAACTCTTACATTTATAATATAACTTCGATATTTATGATAACCCAAATAGTTGGGTTCTCACTAGATTTTATAAATTTCAAGAACATAAAATTTTAGATAGTGAAATCATATTATTTTTGAATAATATATATAATGATTCGGTTTCGTTCAGTTCGTTCGATTTTGCCCTTGCACACCCCAAACTCAAACCGAATATATTTGATTCCGGTTTCTATTTTTGTTTCTATTTAGCTTTTAACGGATTGATATATACAATTTAACTTTTTTTCATTCTCGACATTATAATTATCAATTTTTATAAACAAACCAATACAATTTAAAATTTTGTTTCGTATGGACCATAATGACAATTTATAAATGACTGTGATTATTGCACCACAAAAACATAATGCTTACGTAAATAGTCATTTGTAGTGCTAGTAGTCATGGACTTTGAAAAATTGATTAAAAGTAGTGATGTTGAATTATTCACAAAATTTACATTAATTTATTATATATTATCCGGTCTTTTAGTCCAGGCCGGCACCAAATGCAAACTGATCCTCGACTGATTATTTTTCTTCATATTAGATTATTTTTTTATCATATCATACTTTCTTATCTGATGTACCAAACGCAAACTTATTGGATCACATGTCACCATGTATGTTTTAAATGTCAAGAATTATTAAGTGTGTCCCTACTCCCTAAGCTAATTACATATTTATAATACATTAAATTATGAAATTGAAATATATTTTTGAAATAAACGGCTATATAACAAGGTGAAAAAATAAGTCGAGTGAGTTGTTGAAATGTTGATATTAGTTTTTCAATTTTTCATTATATCTAATTCTTAAGGCGACTATTTGATGAAATATTAAAAAATATCTCACCAAATTAAATTACTGATTATTTTTAACTTTCTTATAAAATTAATAATAATTTTAATCATTGTTCAAATTACAACCAAACTAACACTGCCTCATTTTGTTTAATTAAAAACTCAGTCACAGTATTCTTTTATCTAAAATTCAACCAATTAACGTTATTTAAGACGCATTGTAAAATTTAATAAATAGCCCAAATAGTTGAATAGTGATATTCACACATAGTGCTAAGATTCCAATCATGTATCCTATCCATTTCAATCCCCAGATCAAATCCATTGAGTCAACCAATTCGCACCAATAAAACAAATTGCGTTTTTCAAATCAAAGTTTTGCTTGGAGCTTAGTAACATATTAAAATAGTTACACTACTAGATAAATCAGTGCGTGCAACAGCTAAAATCAGTGAGGCAGAGGACAATTATTTTTCTTTTTTTTTTTTAAAAGCTGCTAAACATGTGAGTAGATGAAATTTAAAATATCAAGGGACACAAAGTCAACTGCCCAATCTGAAACAATTAAAGAATCCCAACTCTTCTAAGAACAAAACGAAAATGCGTAAATTAGCTTATGTTTTAGGCCAAAAATTAAAAGAAGTTTTCAGTTTTTACGGTTAATCTATATATACATACATCTTGGGTTCTTAATTTTGATCTTTGTAGTTATTTTAATAAATTTGTTTCCAAGCCAAGTTATAGAAACTTCATTAATAGATGGGATTCAATATCTATCAATATCAAAAGCATTTGCAAAATTTAATTTCAATGCTCTGATTGATTCAATGCTATGAAAACGTAAAAATTGTTTCCATATGGAACCTAAATTTTACAAAAGATCGGATTGTCTAAATTTAGATCTGTCTAGTTGAATTTTTTCAATAGAGAATATATAATTTATAAATGAGAATAGTTGTTTTTATTTTGAACTATTTATTGAAAAGAAAGAAAGAATTGAATTTGGAAAATCTGTTGTGGTGATTAAAATAAATACTATAATTATAAATTTGAACTTCTTCATTGTCTAAATACGCAGCACATAATTTTATTGGATCGTAGACACTATTACATGTTCAAGCTAAATAATTTTGATAATTATCGGATAACAAAAGTGGTGATTGTGCACGATTTGGGCCTCTTGGAACACATCTCTTCGAGTCATACTTTGGAATCTTTTACCAAAGGTTCTTCTGAATTCGGTCCATTTTGGAACTTTAATTTTCTTTTCGATTCAAAAGCCAAAGGTGAAGGTGGAGACTCTTCTGGATTCGGTCCTGTTGGAACTTTTCTTTTGGATCCAAAAGCCGAAGGTGAAGGTGGAGACTCTTCTGGATTCGGTCCTGTTGGAACTTTTCTTTTGGATCCAAAAGCCGAAGGTGAAGGTGGAGACTCTTCTGGATTCGGTCCTGTTGGAACTTTTCTTTTGGATCCAAAAGCCGAAGGTGAAGGTGGAGACTCTTCTGGATTCGGTCCTGTTGGAACTTTTCTTTTGGATCCAAAAGCCGAAGGTGAAGGTCGAGACTCTTCTGGATTCGGTCCTGTTGGAACTTTTCTTTTGGATCCAAAAGCCGAAGGTGAAGGTGGAGACTCTTCTGGATTCGGTCCTGTTGGAACTTTTCTTTTGGATCCAAAAGCCGAAGGTGAAGGTGGAGACTCTTCTGGATTCGGTCCTGTTGGAACTTTTCTTTTGGATCCAAAAGCCGAAGGTGAAGGTGGAGACTCTTCTGGATTCGGTCCTGTAGGAACTTTTCTTTTGGATCCAAAAGCCAAAAGTGAAGGTGGAGTCCCCAGAGACTCTTCTGGATTCGGGCCAATAGGAACTTCTTGTTTAGACACAAAAACTTGCTTATCAATCTGCGTTGAAAAACAATGGCTTGGAACAAAAGAGAATAACAATAATAGAGCTAGAGAGATTGTAAAAGACAATTTCTCAAACTCCATTTTTTATGTTGTTTTCCTGAATTTCACTTCAACTTTATTGTGGTGATTCAATTGCACAAACTCCCATTATATACTAATGGTTCTTGTGCAATACAAGGAAAGTAGACTTAATTGTAAAACGAATTTCCCTAGTAATTTTCTCCCCTGTTTAAATGCTAATTAGAATCCCTTACGTCAGGCTAAAATTCCATATGAGTAGCTCTAATTTGGCAAAAAAGTAAATTCTCAATTTCATACACTTTCAAGGCAATATCCCTATTGATATGATATACGTTTTACTTTGTATTAATAAATAATCATATGAAATAAAAAAAATTAATAATATTTCTTTTCCAATTATTTATCTCTCTTTCCATTTCATTGAACAATTAATATTTTTGCAGGGAAAAAAACAAAATAAGAACAAAAAAATAAAAACACCTCCAAGTTCAGGAGGATCCATTTCCTACTTTTGACATCCTACTTGCTCATATATTATGCAATGTTTGCTCATATAATTTCAAATAATCGCAATAGCTATTTTGAATCAATTTATGTGGAAAATAGAAATTACTGCTGACCAAATTTATCATTTGTATAGGTTATTTTAAATCTGAAAATTTTAATTTTCTGAGCATATATATGGAATTTGTGTATAGAGAAAAAAATGTTTTAATCACAAGAATCAAGTTAAAAGTTAAGCGTGATGGAAAGAATCATGTTAAATTTGTCTGGTTGCTAGAATCGTGTACATTTGTATGAAATCTTAATGGAGAAAGAAATAACTTATTTCTTTGGATATATATATATATATAGCAAAGATTTTGTATATAGAGTTTTTTTTTTTTCCTTTTTTAAAATAATATATATTCAAATTGTATACGTATCATGTGTATATATTAAGCTAATACATTGGAAGCACGGATACGAATACGCGTATCTAATATGACATAGCACGAACACGGCATATATAATAAAAAAATAGAATACGATACGATACGGCTAGGATACGCTCCAAAAAACTATTATGTATTCGGTATTCCATTCTTAGACATAAAAGTTAGTAATTTTACAAAATTTATGAAGACTAAAGTCGATATTCTTAAATACATAAATCTGATAATCAATTTTATAAAACATGAAATAGCAAATTAGTTATTTAGTTTTAATTAGTTCCAAATATTTCACACACCCCGTCAAAAGAATGATCATGTCTGCATGTCCTATCCTTAATGTATCTGTGGTGTATCCTAGCGGCATTCAAGAAGTATCTGAAAAATAATAAATGCAGGAAATTCCGATAGGTATCCGGGCGTATTGACAAGTATCAGAAAGATACATATGGGATATGGGTACAAAGATCCCATATGAAATATCCGTACTTTAGAGCCAATAACTATAAAATGTTGGTACACGTTTATGTGACCCGTTTTAGAATTATATAGCAACATAAAGTGATTAACACGAGCTTTCATTTAGATTGATAAATACATATTCAAAACAACACTGACCCAACTAAGGATATTGAAAAATGGGTTTTTTTCAAAAACGTTTTCTGCAAAAGAACCAGAAAATAATATTTTTATAAATTAAGAGTCTATATTTGACAAAATTCTAAAATAAGTACAAAGTTAATCTTGCAGTAAATTTTTAAATTGTAATTTTTTATGGAATTATGCAAAATTAAATTTGCACTTTATAATTTTTTAGCATATCTATTTTATATATATATTTTATATATAGTAAAATACTCACTTTCTCTATGGGCTTGACACGTGTCATCATTACTCTCCTAATTAATTCTTATATTTTCGTTTCTTTAAATAACTCTCCCAATTCTAATTATTTCTGTTTTAATTTTATTCCTTATTAATAGCGCCCATAATTATTTCCATTTTCCCCTATTTTCTCCCCTATTTTCGAAATTTGGAACTTAAATTCTAATTATTTCCTTTATAATTTAAATCCTTATTAATTGCTCCTATAATTATTTATGTTTCCCCTTATTTTCTCCCTTATTTTCAAAATTTGGAGCTTAACTTTCTTTGTGCGCTTGACAAGTGTCATCATTACTCTCCTAATTAATTCTTATTTTTTCCTTTCTTTAAATAACTCTCTTAATTCTAATTATTTTCGTTTTTAATTTTAATCCTTATTAATAGCTCCCATAATTATTTCCGTTTTTCCCTATTTTCTCCACTATTTTTGAAATTTGGAACTTAAATTCTAATTATTTCCTTTATAATTTAAATCCTTATTAATTGCTCCTATAATTATTTATGTTTCCCCCTATTTTCTCCCCTATTTTCAAAATTTGGAACTTAACTTAATTGTGCCGTAAATAAGCATAAATTGAAAACTTGCATAATATTGTTACTATTTTCTCTTTCTAACTTTCTTTAAATAACTCTCTCAATTCTAATTATTTCCGTTTTTAATTTTAATCCTTATTAATAGCTCCCATAATTATTTCCGTTTCCCCCTATTTCCTCCCCTATTTTCAAAATTTGGAACTTAAATTCTAATTATTTTCGTTTATAATTTTAATCCTTATTAATTGCTCCTACAATTATTACTCTCTATTTTCTTGCTTTTTTAAAATGACTCTCCTAATTCTAATTGTTTCCGTTTATAATTTTAATCCTTATTAATACCATACCATTTTAAAATAGGTTTAGTATTAAATTAATTTTTTAATTAAACTTGATTCAATATTATTTTTCAATAATGCCTACAACTTCACGGGAGCGGCTCCTCTAGAGTGGGGCTTCCCACTCTAGAGGTAAAGTTGCATTAATTGAGACCGTCGGATTTTATTTAACGCTCCAGATTTTATCTCAAAAAATTACTTGTTTTAAAACTTAAATACTGTGTCGTTTAATTTTGTTAGGGGTTTAACGCCGTTTGAAAAATAAAATCAACGCTCTTGGGTAAACAAGCTAGCAGAAGGGAAAATCTTGGGTACACCCAACACGATCAAAAGAATTATCTGAGGAATAGAAGGAAAAGAATTATCTAAGGAATAGAATTAACTTGTGATTTACTAATTTTTTTTTAATGAGAGATATCGATATATATTGTTTGATACAACAAATCCATCAATTTTTAGTTTGATGGAGAAACTGATTCCTCAATCAAGAACACTAGCATTGAAATTTTGGTTATCAAAATTTTCCCTCACTCTTCATTGAGATTTAACTTATGCAATTTTGAAGAACTGAAAAATAGAGAATGGTATTACATTAACTCAACAAAAATAAATAATGGTATTGAAAAATAAAGCTGCTACATATACACGCACTAAACAAAAATATTAATTAGGAAGAAAAGCCCCACTCAATTAATGCCACTTTACCTCTAGAGTGGGAAGCCCCACTCTAGAGGAGCCGCTCCCCAATTTCACACAAAATTACAGACAAACTAAACCTCTCAGTTGATCCCTTTAGACTTTTTTCTTTGGTAAATTGATCATTTGTAAACAAACTTCTACCATTTTAATATAATTATAAATTTGAATTTGAATTATGTATAGTTTCTACCATTACAAATTTGAATTGACCAAGAAAACTGTTAAATTTGAATTATGAAAAATATAATTATAAATAAAATAGAATGAATGAAGAAGAGGAAGACATGGCGAACTAAATCACCACTAAAATCCTATTAAAATTACTATTATTATTGCTTAGTATTTAATGACATTTATTCCAGTAACCATATAAAAATGGATCTCCAAAATCCTAATTCGCTGCATATTATTTTTCGATCAGAAGCTCCTCAAGGTAATACTATATTTCAATTTAAGTTAAACAATTTAGTTTTGTTCTTCCTTCCAATTGTATCCTCATAATTTCTTTCCCTTATGAATGTTTTTGAAGTGTTCAGTGTATTCATCAAAAATTATTTTCTTCCACTCCATCGACAATTTTTTGTTTCAAGGTTAGTTATATCTACTTATTTTCCTCTTTCATAACTAGCTCCATCTTCCATGTGATATTGGTTTATGTATAATAAAGAGTTGGTTCTGTCTTTTCAAGCCTCTTTATTTGTGTTCAACTAAAAGTGCTTTGATATAAATGATCATATTTGTTAATGTAACATAGTTTTGCATTAATTTATTTTTAAATTTTGTGAAAAAACTAAAAATATTGTTTTGAGATTTGTCAACTATTGTTGTAAACCTATAAATTTGTAATATTGAGATTTTATTTTATTTTCTTTTTTTAAAATGCAACAGTAGAAAATATTATGAATAAATAAATAAAAGTAATTTAGCAATACGCCCGTGCATCGCACGGGTTTGCAAACTAGTTAATATAAATAAGTGTTTAATTGACGGCGCTTTAGAATAATTTCAAAAAATTACATATTTAAAACTTATCTATTAATAAAATACACATGATAATTTTTTCGGGATTATGCAAAGTTAGTTTGAACTCATTGTTTTCTAAAACGTTGCTATGTATTTGGATTTATTTAACGTTGTTTTAGAATTTTATGAGTGAAATATAAGAATATACTTGTTAAAAATATATATACATCATGCAAAACAAATTTGTATTAATTTTTTTAGATTGCAAAGTTAAGTTTGCATAAAACATAATTTTGTACAAAGTTAACTTTGCACAAAATACAATTTTGATCAAAATCCTCATTTTAAAACACAATTAATAAATAGGCACTTATATTACAAAAATAATAAAAATTAGACCTTTATTTCTAAAAAAAATTATTTACTGGATTTTTTGCGAATATCATTTGTAACAAAAGACCTTTTACCGCATTTCTAGTAATTTATATTTGTTCACTATTCAGAGTCATCAACTGGGCCAAGCCGGATCAAACAAGTCGAGCTTTTTTACCATTGTGCCAACATCCAATTTTGTTAATTTTTATTATTCTGAATGTGGCATGCATGAAATGAAATAAAAATGAAATAAGTCGCACATGCGCATCCCTTCTGCGTTTATTAGAAAAATTAGAAAATTTAGAGCTCACCCTCATTCAATTTAACTCATTTTAAAGCTAATTTAGAAAATACGATGCGAATCCAATTTCTAGATGTAACTAGAAAAAAAGTTATAGTATTGTGTACTTTATTCATATGCATTTGTAAGAAATAAATGTCTTGATGTCTTGATTATTAACAAAATATTTTAATTCTCTACCTAATTAATAATACACTAGGAATCAGAACCAAATATTGCAAAGATATAAACTCAAAGTGCATCAGAGTTAGTAAAAAGGTTCGCCGGTGTCTTTCTAATATAGTTTGATTCTTAAAAATCTCAGTTTTTTTTTCCCAAAAATAAATACCGAATGTATTTATGTACCAAGTGTATAAAAAAAATTGCATGTTACAAGAACACCAATAATGCACGCACACACACATATATATTATTGAACTTTATGTTTAATGAAAAGATCCACACTAATTGTGCCATTCTTATTTAGGAATTGGAGTCACATTTTAACCCCAAAACCCTTTAAGCTGAACTTCTTGTTAGGTAGCAAACTACCCATATGAGATAGTCGGGTACTTAGGCCACTAGGAGGAATAAACTTATATTTTTTTTGAGGAAACATATTTCATTTTTGGAGGCGATACGTGATTTCCTTAGGCGTAAAGATTGTCAAAATTTAGATTTGTCTAGTTGAAATTTCTCAATAGAGAATAAAATTTTATAAATGAGAATAGTTGTTTTTGTTTAGTACTATTTATTGAAAATAAATAAATAACTGAATTTGGAAAACCTGTTGTGGTGCTCAAAATAAATACTTCAATTATAAAATTGAAATTCTTTATTGTCTCCATTTGCATTTGTAATACACAGCACATAATTTTATTGGATTGTAGACACTAACATGTTCAAGCTAAATAACCTTGGTCATTATCGGATAACAAAGGACGTGATTGTGCCTCTTGGACCACCTCTCTTCGAGTCATACTTTGGAATCTTTCATTGAAGGTTCTTCTGGATTCGGTCATGTTAGGACTTTTCTTTTAAATCCAAAAAACAAAGGAGGAGAGTCTCCGGGATTTGGGCCTCTTAAAACACTTCTCTTCAAGTCATACTCAGAATCTATTGCAAGAGGTTCTTCTGGATTCGGTCTTGTTGGGACTTTTCTTTTTGGAGGCGATTTGTGATTTCCTTTAGGATTTGGCCCACTAGGAATTTCGAGTTTGGATTCAAATTCTCTTGACAAGTCCGTCTTTTGAGGCAATTTCGCATTTCCTTGGGGATTCGGACCACTAGGAACTTCGTGTTTGAATTCAAAATCTCTTGACAAGTCCACCTTGTGAGATAGTTTTGGATTTCCAATGGGATTCAGACCTGAAGGAACTTCGTGTTTGGATTCTAAATCTTTTGACAAGTCCACCTTGTGAGGCAGTTTCGGATTTCCAATGGGATTCGGACCTGAAGGAACGTCGTGTTTGGATTCAAAATCTCTTGACAAGTCCACCTTGTGAGGCAGTTTCGGATTTCCAATGGGATTCGGACCTGAAGGAACGTCGTGTTTCGATTCAAAATCTCTTGATAAGTCCACCTTGTGAGGTAGTTTCGGATTTCCAATGGGATTTGGACCTGAAGGAACGTCGTGTTTCGATTCAAAATCTCTTGATAAGTCCACCTTGTGAGGTAGTTTCGGATTTCCAATGGGATTTGGACCTGAAGGAACGTCATGTTTCGATTCAAAATCTCTTGACAAGTCCACCTTGTGAGGCAGTTTCGGATTTCCAATGGGATTCGGACCTGAAGGAACTTCGCGTTTAGACTGAAATTTTGTCGAACTAAATTTTCTCAGACCAAATAGCACTGGAGACTCTTCTGAATTCGGACTTGTTGGAACGGGTTTTTTCGAACCAAAACTTCTTGAATTTGAAATTGTTAATCGCTTTAGTATTGCAAGGGGAGACTGTTCTTGGTTTGGATTAGAAGAAACAAGAAGCGCATCAACCTCATATTTGATTAAGATACAATGGCGTGGAACAAAAGAGAGCAATAACATAGAGATAAAGATAATACCAAGCAAGTGCATATTAGAAAACTCCATGTTCAAAGAAGTTTTATAACGATTAAAAGATGGATTTTCTTGTAGAGACTCAGTTGCTCATCCTCCTTTTGCAGGGTTTGAGAAAATATAATATTTATTATTTTATTAATCTTTTAACTAATTTGGAAGTTTCAAAATATTAAATCCTATCATATTATATCCATTAAATTGCTATTTATTTTTTATAACCTTTATTTTATCGACTCATTTATTTTGGTATTTTATGGAGATTAATGGAGTGAATTTATTTTGATTTATTATTATGATATATTTTAATGAGAGTTTTAATGGTGATATATGTTTTTAGATATATGTTGGGAAATGAAAAAGAAAATGATGATTTATTATTCTTTTACAAAATAATTATTTATTCATCTCAATACAAAAAAAAATCATTTTTCTCTCAAAGAATTTTCATATACCAAATATACTTTCACCTCCTCTTTAAAAAATTAGTTTTGAATATAAGACTAGTGGTCTCAAAATTTCACTTTTAATTTTGAAAGATAAGAAACATATTTTGTTACATTCGACCAGAGCATACGAGAAACTTTCTTATTTTTTCTCCACTTTCTTATGTACATTCGACCAAAGGATAAGAGAAACTTTCTCATAATACAAGAACTTTGTATTATAAGCAAGTTGTTGAACCTATATGTGTATTACTGGCATTTCTTCGGCGTAAATAGGGTTGAGATAGAAGGTGAATTTTTGGACTACTTTATCTTACCTTCAAAATAACATGATGAACTACTTGCACAAAGAGGATAGAGTTGTGAAATACCTTAAAGGGAGCTACATATATAGTCCGCAACTCAATCCAAGAAATTCGTCAACTAAAATTTGACATTATTTTCCTTCTGCTTCTCATTTGCGGTAGATTTGTGGTAAAATTGTTTTGGGTGCTAAGTGCTAACAAAAATAATAATAGTTTTGTATTTTGACATTACTATTTTTTAGTTCAGATTATTATTATTTTAGACTAATAAAATTATATTTTTACGGCACTAATTTTTTAGTTTCCCCAACAACACTATTTACGTCTACATTCGTATGTATTCAACTTATATATAATGAGAATTTCCTAGTAAAATAAAATTTAAATATCAAGTTCACTAGCGATTTCGTATAAAACGTATATATTGAACTTAATTATATATATTGACATAACGCACTTAATAACTTGCGTGTAATGAATTACTTGAGCGTTACTTACAACTACTT
Source organism: Lonicera japonica (assembly GCA_021464415.1). NCBI lineage: Eukaryota > Viridiplantae > Streptophyta > Magnoliopsida > Dipsacales > Caprifoliaceae > Lonicera > Lonicera japonica. Next base: position 39,115,706 of record CM038469.1, on the reverse strand, counting down.
ATGAAATTCTACTGGTAAAAACAAAGTTGTGTCTGCAACATACAATTTATAAATTATATTATGTTTTCATAGGCAAGTTAAGAAACTATTTTTTAAGATTTTGTCAAATTAATATAAGTAAATCAAAAAATATTTTTTTTATATTATACTAATTCTCATTACACACTCAGATGCGTATGAATAATATGCCTTGTACTTTGTCAAATTTTAGTACACTTTAAAATTTTGTGGTATAATACAATACATATAAATTTATTTAAATAAATAATGTGGCTGCTATTCATTTGGCACAGACCGTATTGATAAATATGTGTTTATATAGACAATAATTTCCGTCTTAACGTTTTGTTGAAAGCAAACGTGTTTATCTAATAATATAATAATTAATATATCTAATAGAGTCCTCTTACCAGAAGCTGACATTTGTGAATTTCTCCTTTTTTCCTCTTTTTTTTTTCCTTTTGAAATCTAATAACTAATATATATATATATATAATAGAGTCCTCATACCAGAAGCTGACATTTGTCAATTTCTCCATTTTCCTTTTTTTTTTTGCTCTTTCGCCCTTTGAGATTTGAAGAAAAAAACTGCCATCTCTTTATATACATGTTGGTTTCTATCCACACATTAAATTTTGTTTTCAGTTTGACGATTCAATTCTCTCTATTTCAGTGAGTGCGTTTGATTGCAAGCATGGAATTTGCATGGAAAGAAAATAAGTTACAGGCAATTGAATTGCCCAGAATTGAGTTGCATGAAAAATGTAGTGTAGTATATTTGGTTACTTTAATTTTTTATCCGAAAAATATTGGTTGTATTATGCCATTTTTAATATAGAAAAAATTATTGGTATTTTTTTTTAACATAATTATATAGTTATGATGGATTTTGTTTAATTGATCTTGATTAATAGATTTTAAATATTAAATTTTTATATTATTTTGAAATTTATATTTTAAGTTATGGCATTTTTAATGTAGAAAATGGTAAAAACCTTATCTCGTGAACCATGCCCAAGCATGGAAAACAATCCCCCCCCCCCCCCCCCCAAACAAAAAGAAAACATTTTTCTTAATTGCCTTGAAAATGCACATGTGTGAGCCAAAAGTTAGAATTAAATTGTCTGGAAAAAAAAAAGCCAATCAAATATCAAGTGGAAAATTCTCATTTTCCATGAAAAACTTTGCCAATCAAACACACTCGGTGCTTGTTTTGTTTTCCTTTTACCTTTTTGTTCTCCATTTTGGTCTTTGGTTTTTGGTGGTGTTGTCTTAATCTTGGGTTTCTTGAACAATCATTGGTTGAAATTTCAAAGTTTCCCCGCTCTTTCGATTATTTGGGGCCTTTGCAATAGCAGTTATGTTAATTTAGAGCAATTTTATCCCATGGCTTCTTAATCTTGACAGAAGAAAGCACAAGCAAAATGTATATTGTGCCTATATCTACATTTGGTTTGGGAGGTTTTGGTTTTTGCCTACATAATTCGTAATTTTCCTCCAAAATTTAGTACTCCCCTGATCCTGTTTTTAAGGTTACTCTAATTACAACATAATCAATTTCTTTCCATTCGCGACTTACTTTTTATAAAAGAAAATTGTAGCAAATTTTCCACGAAACAATTTCTTTTCATTTATAGTTTTATTTCTTTTAGTATAATAGAACATAAATTATTGGCTCTGTATGACTGTATATATTATCAAATCCATTTATAGGCTTATTATAAATTCATGCTTCAGTTTCTTTCCATTCGTGACTTACTTTTCATAAAAGAAAATTATGGCAAACTTGCCATGAAACAATTTCCAGCCATTTATAGTTTTATTTCCTTTAGTATAATAGAATAGAGGCATTTTGGGCCGTTTCCTTTTCCTATCGATCAGGCCCTAAAGATTGCAGATGGAAATGATCCGTACTTTTAATTTTAGAAGGATGTTAAATATAGATATGCAAATTGTTGAATAATCCATTATTCAAAACCGACCGATGGAGGTTCTACTATATTAAAATTTTTGTAGATTTACATTTTGATTCGTCAAAATACCGAAACAATTATTTATATATAGAGACCAACAAGAGATGTAAATATACTATTATTTATTTTATATTATGAGCAGAGAAGTGAGGATAGTTATAAAAAAAAAAAAAAGGAATCCACACAACAAGCCTTCCCTCTATTACAGTAAGTGCTTCTTTTCTTTTCTTTTTCCTTTTTCCTTTTTCTTCTCCATTTTCTTTTCTGTTTCAATATATTGAACATGGTTAAGTTCTTCTATGAATGAAATTCAGCCATAAATTTCCATTACTATTGAGTAAAAATATGAAATTCCTATCTTCCCTAGCCCTATTTTGTAGAATGAAGTGAATATAATTGTTATAAATAGTTATATATAAATGAAGGTATTAGTTTATGGATCCAAAACGTATGTTTGTGAATTTTTTTTATGTTACAGAATTCACACAAAAACGAATATTTATTAATCAGAGATTAAACGGAATATACCTTTCTGCTGGTTGTAGAAAGAAAATGGGGAAAATTAAGTGAGAGAATGTCGCTAACGCGATATTTTTATCTTCTTCCCATGCGGGGTGTAATAAGGTGTTACAAGAGAATTACATTGGAATTCCAAATTGCTGATATATATATATATATATATATATATCTATTTAGTGGAGTTTTTCTTATTTTTCTGGCGAAAACATTATTTATCTCCATGCCTTTTTAGTCTCTTTGTTTGGTTTTGTTCAAAATGATGTTACCTGAAATCTACAGTCTTTATTTAATAGTTATTTGCTTTTTCATTTATCATGAGCCGCAGCACTGGTTTATGTTTCTATTGGAATCAAATGGAATATCAGAGTAAGAGAAAAAAATTCACTTCATTCCTTCTTTTTTCGTTTTTTTTTGGTTTTAGTGTGTTCAGGGCAGAATCTTTCATTTATATTGGAACCACCCCCAAAAGTAGAACATTGTTAAAAAAAAGAAAAAAAAAATTGATATACATTTGACAAATACTTACAATAGATTTTGAGGATGCGGATAACATTGAGATTGCATTTGTCTCAAATTAAGAGTACAATATCAATATATAAGTAAAAAAAAGAAGAAAAGGCATCTTAAAAAAATATATAAATTTTTACATTTAATACCATAAGCGTACATACATGCATATATACACGTTAAATTCCCAGTTTCGATTTGTGTTATGTGATGGTTTTGTAATACAAATTTTAATAATAGTTTTGTTATTTTAGTTTGCGGATGTAATTTCGACATTCTGTCCTACAATTTTAATTTAATGTATTGCATATAAATTATTTTTTAAGGTGTCCCGCTGAAGACAAAAGGAGTAACTCTTAGGTATGGAAGGTTTTCCTTTTCTATACTCTCACATATCCTCATGTTATACAAAGATTTTGGATTCATTTTTTTTTTTATTAAGTGTGAGTTTGTGATCATTTTTCATGATATTGTCCACTTTGCCTCATAAGTTGGTGTTATTTGTTTTTCCTCTTAATTGTCATAGCATACCTTATTATTTGTTGAGTTCTATGTTTCTTTTCTAGATTGTTTTTTGAAAATCAAATTATTATTCTATTGCTATTATTAAAAAACAATACACATTTTTAAAATACAATATGTATAAACTACTTGCGGATCGCGCAGGTTATAAAACTAGGGTATATTTAATGCACTGCATTTTTTTTTAAAAGGAGAGGATATTAAAAAATGAGTTTGTTTGAAAAAAAAATTCTGTAAAAGAATCGTAAAATAATATTTTTGTAAATTAAGGGCTTATATTTGAACAAAATCTAAAAGTAGTACAAAGTTAACTTTACAATAGATTTTTAAATTGGAATTTTTTATGGAATGGTGCGAAATTAAGTTTGAATTACATGTTTTTTAGCATATTATTATAAATAAGTATTTAATTGATAGTTCATTAGAATGATTTCAACAAATTACATATTTAAAACTCATTTATTAATAAAATACACATGATAATTTTTCTGAGATTATGCAAAGTTAAGTTTGCACTCATTGTTTTGTAAAACATTACTATGTAATCGGATTTAATTATTTGACGTTGTTTTAGAGTTTTATAAGGAACATAAGAATAAACTTGTTAAAAAATACAAACACATCATGTAAAACAAATTTGCATTAAATTTTTTGGATTACAAAGTTAAATTTACACAAAACACAATTTCGTGCAAAGTTAAGTTTGTATAAAATACAATTTTGGTCAAAACCCTCATTTTAAAACACAATTAATAAATAGGTCCTTATTTTATCAAAATAATAAAAACTAGGCTCTTATTTCCAAAAAATACCATTCGTTAGATTTTTCGCAAAAAATATTGTCACACAATACTTTTTATCCTATTTTCAAGAAAAAGAAAAGAAAAAAAATGTTTATGTAATGCATTAATGCATGTGTATTTGGTACATTCGTGATTTAAAATAAAAATAAATCAAGAGTCGGTTTGATTGCAAAGATGGAAAAAGAAAATAAATTTAGTTAATTTGTGTGAAAATATTAAAAATAAAATGAGAAATGTTACTTATTTTATAAGTAGATATCCTCCGTCCTGCTATATTTTTGGTAAAAAAAAATTCTTTACTACTAAGCAAAGAAAATTTATTTATGAAAAAACTTAAAAATCAAGTGGATATAACCCCTATCACTCAATTTATTTTCCATCTTTTTACCAAAACTAATTCAGTTTATTTTTTCCTTTCCAACTTACAATCAAACAAACGGTAAAAGATTAAAAGTATCTTAAGAAAAATAGGGTGGAGTCTAGGCTCCATTTGAGATCAACATGAAAAATGGTAGAAAAAACAAATAATTAATTTGCGAAAGAAGTTAGAAAATAAGTTGAAGTACGTGATGGATTAACTCTTAAGTTCCGTTTTATAACAAGACAAGAGATGATAAAAGAAACTGTTGACTTTTGTTAGAAGCTAAAAAATAAGTTAAGTGATATGGTGATATGTTCTCAAGTTTTTGTGAGTAAATATCTTCCATCATGCTTTCTTTAATTTTGTGTAAAAGTATTTATTCGCTACTACTCGAAGAATTTTTTTTCCATGAAAAATGTCGAAAAGGAAGAGAACATATCATCACACGATCCCTAAACTTATTTTTCAACTTCTCACACAAATCAATTGTTTTTTCTATCTTTTTCTATTTTGTTACCAAATGGATTCTTACTTTTTAACTTTTCCTAATGAAACTTTTTCTTTAAAGATGAGGAAGATAATTTGTGTAGAAAAAATAAAGAATGATCGATGGAGGACATATAGAGTATGAGATGAAAAACATCTCGCTACGTGTCTCTAATTATTTTCGAACTTCTCAAGCAAATGATTTTTTTTTTGTTATCAAACGAAACCTTGAATTTTTATATTTTCCATGGAAAGAGAAACATTGAGATTTTATTTTTTGATCAACATCATTGAGTTAAAATGAAAAAAATGAAAAATAATTTTTTTTAGGGTAATTAATATTATATATATATAATTTTTCTAAAAAAAATTTCCACGAAATTTCGTCCCTACCCACATTGGATGTAAGATTCTCAAAGAAATTTGTACATGGGGGATATGAATATAAGATCTTCGACTAGATGGACCGATCCCCCACAAAAAATTAGTGGTGGACAATTCAATGGACCAACCCTATGGATTATTATAAATTGATTCGTCATCTATGTTATATTGTAAAAGAAGTCGTATTGTTAAAATATGTATTTTATCTCTACAAATTTTATTTATTATTTATTTTTTTAACTTTTATAAAAAGCTGGTTTGGGATAATAATTGAACCCTTAGCACTAAGCAATTTGCACTCATAATTAATCACTAGTAAATTATATTAGCCTATTATTGATTGTTGCGGAAAATTCGTAATAGCCACATAGAAATTAACCAAACCTTATAGATGCAGGTATTAGTTGGGCAGTACACAAATTGGTAAAATGTCAACCTGGCAATAGAAAAATTAAAGAAAACAAACATAACAGAGTGGATTATTTATCTACTAAGGGTAACTTGCGCCTGCAGCATTTCAATATAATTGAGTGATCCGGTCTTTGGAATAGTGTCTAAGAGAAAAGTAATAAAAGTGAGAAAAAATATATATATTTATTTATAGTTGAAAGAGAATGACAGTTAATTTAAAATTTGAACCAAAAATCATATATTTACCGTTTAAGTTAGAATACTCAATCTAATCTCTACAAAATTTTATCCGTCATATATTTTTTAAGAAAATATACACATGCGAAAGGCACACATATCACATGTATGATAGTCTAGCAAGATAATATATGTTCACAAGTTCAGACATTTATACTACATCATTGTTTTCCTGAAGTTCAATTAATTCTTAATTTATTCATATTTAGCACTCAAGGCACGCTCTTTAGTCTTTACTATGCGGTATGTGGAATTTTAAAATATTTTAAAGATATGATAGATTTGACTGAGCGGTAAAAATAAGTCTTATTCACTGTTAAAGTTTATAAGAGCGAATCTTTGCGCATGTTTCAATTTATTTTTTGAATTAAGAATGAAATGTATTATGGTAATTTCATACCTACATGAAGTCTTCCTAGTGTGCTTAATATAATAGGTACATTGATATGGTGCATAGTTATATATATAATATCAAACTTATACTATAAACGTATCACCAATAATTTTATGGTCTTTTAACGTATTACTTATTCACATAATTAAAAGATCTTGTGTTGAATTTATTTATTAGCGATAAGTCGATAACAATGCGTGTAAATAAGATAATATTAAGGGTTATGTTATTTACACCCTATAAATTTGTCACAATGACTCTCTTTCAATATTTAATTAAAAACACAATTTAACACCATCTTATTTATCATAAACACCTCATTCATTGCTTGATATTAGATGAGTGCTTAGCAACACACTCGTGTAAGTTGAGTTTACGTAAGTGTACTCACCTCTCATTAGGCGGGTATTATTTGAAAAATCCTATAGTAATTCATTGTCTAATATTAGACGAGTTATTATAAATAACTATTTCTAAGTGGGGTAAGTGTGTTCATCTGCACTCACCGCTCATTAGGCAAATCTTAAAAAGTATTAATGATTAAAAATTTACCTTTAAATAGTGTTTGTGACAAAAAAATATATTTGTGATAGATATAAGAGATATATAATGCTACACAAGTTCCAATTTCATTTTATGTAAAAATAAAAAATTTCTTTTGTGCAGAAAAGAAAAACAAATAAAGGTTTCCAATTACCACGTCATCCAGACAAACAGCTCTGGTCCCACTTTTCAAGATGTCATCAACATGGCCTCACCTCCGTAAACTATATAAACCCAACTCCCCCCAACCATACCGTAAAAAATGGGGACAGAGAACCACACCACCGGCGAGATCGAAGAAAACGCCGGCAATGTTTCTGATGAGTCGTCCCGCTTGTTAACGGACACGAATACTAACCAAAATACTACTCGATCAGTCCGGACCAAGGTACCAGAGGTTGAGATCCATTTATTAAGATGCGGTGAAGGTCCAATTGATGTATTCAAATCGAGCCTCAGTGGTTGGGATCAGGACCAGCTGGAAGTTAAACAGATCCTTGATAAGTATGGATTGAAAATGGTGTATGGATATAATGCTGTGACCGGCCGGGGTGTTCCGATTAGGTTTAATCCCAGAAATGGACGGTCCATTCTTCCTTACAGGGATGGAGCGGTGATTTATATCGACGGGGAGCCTAAGGTAATTCAAATGCATGTTTAGACCTAATATTTGTTGATAACTGAATGGGATTGCACATATTTCAGATATATGATGTGTTTGGTTTGTTGAAAACTTGTTGAGGTGGAAACATTTGTTGATGTAAAGAGTCTTTAATGCAAACGAAACACTATACGCCTATTTGGTAGTATTAAAAATGATGGAAATCAATTGCATTACTTTTTTCCGTGGAATTGGTTTGCATAAAAATGAGGATGAAATTACATTACTTTTATTTACAATGCCATTTAAACACAGTCTCAGGTTCCCTGTAATATTTACATGTAATTAAACACAGCCTAAAATTCAATGGATTTCCCTTTGCTAGATTACCGAATCTATAAATTTGGCCAAAATGCCCGTAAAAACCTCTTAAAATGATGCATATCTATGGAATTCTTGGCGCAGTTTTGTACTAAATTTGGTGGGGTACAAAACTTAAGAAGTTGGAGGGAGTTTACACTTTACCCTTCGATTCTATACTTCAAGGGGCCGACGGCCTTGTTGCCTGATATTATCCCAGAAGTAGGATCATCACTTGTATAAAAGAAAAAGGGAAAAAAATTCTATACTTCCAAGGGAAGCAGTGAGAATGTCCTATATTACTTAGGAGATATGAAATCCACCCTTTTTTAGTGGTTATTAGGATTTGATAATGAAGTTGTACAGTTATGAACTTGTTTAGGTTGAATTGTTCGTTAATGTCTCTTGATATAAGGATAATTTTCATTCTTATTATTATATGAACTCACTTGGGAAAGGAGAATAAACTCACTTAGGAATGAAATTTGCATATGGCAATTATGACCGAAACTCAAATGTTGTTACAGAGATTAAAATGCTGTATTTGTTGCTTTACAAAGCTCTTGATCAGGATTTATATACTTCACATAATTCCTTAGAAGAGGTTTCGCACATGAGCTTCTAGCTTAATCATAAGTGCACCCCTCCCATAAGTGAGAGTTGCGGGTTTAAAATTGAGAAAAAAGCTTGAGGGCAGTGAAGATGCAGGCTCAAAACCCTCAAAGAGACAATTTACAAGGCAGGGTTATTTCCACTATTACCATTTCCTAATAAAATTTCATTCGCCTACACTGGAGTTTTCAAATTTGATATGGGATAAATTATTAAGTTTGGCAGAAGACTTGAGTCCTCTCTGAAGACTAAGGGGGTTCGAGCCTGCATCTCCGCTGACCTTGAGTCCTCCTTGAAGACTTGCTTTTGCTCTAGATGCGCCATAGCTCCTGTGGAATACTCCATTTAATTGAAGTGGTGACAGTGGCCTCCTCAGTTTTGAACCCTCTGCCTCCCATTTACAAGAAAGATGCACTTACCATTCGGGAAGACGCTCGTGTGCAAGAATTGAAGGTGGTTCAAACTGTATTTTTTCCTTTTACAAGTAACATATATTAAAACCAAGGTGTGCAAAATCCCTGGTTTAGCTACTTGTTCTTCTCAGTTTGACAGTTTCGGTATGCGTCTTGTCTGGCTGTGAATTACAAATAGGAACCACCGAACCATTCCACTTTCAAAAGAATAAGGCAAATTTACACACTCTGAAAGTCATCTCTCCGCAAATATGTTCAGTTTCTTTTAAAATTACTTGGGAAATAAGAACCAATTAAGTAACATCACTCCTCTAGAGTAGAACTCTTGAACCATTACTATTAAATACTAAAAATTTATAAACTACATAATAAGACTAGGAATAGGCATGGTAACATAAAAATCAATAGACTCGACAACTACCCTTTTGAATTGGAGTGTATTGGCTTTTCATTGTTATGGGTCCATATGAACCTCAGCCTTCGGCATACATAGGCTTCGAGAACATGTGAAATTTGTTCTATTAATTGATAGATATGGAATCACCTGCTTTTATATTTGGTTGGTGTAAATTTAGTTTAGTTGAAGTTGAACAATAGAAAAATTACACATTTTTGGGCCCTTTGCCTTAATGTTACATTTATGCCCCGCATCCCCATGAACGTGAAGAAAAGTTTTTGTGTATGTTTCCGTGTTCAACTTACTTAAATTTATTTCAGTCTGACTTACCTTTTTCTCGGCATTATCCCCTAAGCTGCTTGCAACACCGAGCACATACAATATCTTACTGGATTAAATCGGCACGTGGGACTAGAGTTCAAGAGTTGGAAAAGTTTGTGGTGTCTTCTTAGATATGCATATGATGCTATGCATTACACTTACTATTTAATTATGTGATGTAATGAATTTTTACAAATTACATACATTTAACTTTGCATCCCTGTTGTTTTCTCAAATTTCAGGATTCTATAATCAACCCCATAACCAGGATAGTAATATGGGTTGCATTTTTAACGCTTCTCTTAGTACTGGTTATGAATGATACTCCTCAGTGGGCGAAGAATATGAACTTATCATTCCAGACCATCCCACCGTGGGCTCTAACTTGTGCGGTTATTGTTTTCGCTCGCATGAGGAAGAGAACTCGGACCTTTCTGAAAACGCTAGGTTGGTGAACTTATCGTGTTCGTGTTTGCTTAGAGATCAATGAAGTTTTCCTCAAATGTTTACATGTTCCATTTAGATCTTCTCTTTTTTGAATCACAGAAATGTAAGTTTAGAGCGTATTGGATTCACTTTTGATGGTAAATCTTTGTTCATTAGATGTTTTTATTAAATGTAGCTTTACTAATAACATCAAAAGGGAGTTTGGACAAAACATATGCAACCATTGTTGGTCTTTATTTTATTCTACTTGATCACCAACTTAAACCGTTATCGAAATTGAAACTCACTTCAGGCATGCCTCCTGAAGCTTGGACTGTATTGGTAGATTCTAAAGGGGCTTGTTGATCAGAGTGGCCTATTCGTGAATCGTCTCCTTCCTGAGCAAATAGTCCCTCCAATATTTCTCGTAGTTAGAAAATTTTAATAAAATAACTTTTGAGAGAGGTTTCAATCAGGCCGATAGAGATGTAGGCTCGAATTCGTTGCTTTTCTTTTAAATCATGGATAGGGCCATACAGCGGAAATGTGGCAAAAAGTTGAGACTTCCAGCGAAGCCACATGGACTATGGTCCAACTTGAAATTATGCCAATTGAATTTTGATAAGAATGATATCCAACTACATTATCGAAACCAACAGTGAAGTTAGTTGACTAAATGTACTTATGTCACATTGATTTCTTATTTTCTAGAAGTATCTGTTGTTTGATTGACCGACTGATGGTAGATACTTATCTTTTCTGGCGGCAAATACAAAAAATAATAATTATATCTTTACAAGAAATATTGTATCTTTTTTTTAAAAAAAAATAAGAGATTGAATCTTAAAAAAATTTAGAGTTAGAAAATGAATTTTTACTTTCACTAGTTAGAAACTGGTGCGATGCATAGGATGATATTTAAATTATTGTTAAAAAAAATTATATGATAACAAAAAAAATATTTAAATATCAATAAAAATCTATGTAACATAGTCCTAACTATAAAATAAAACACACAATTAATTCAAATAATAAAAACATTGATCGATCAAAATAACGCAGGTAAACTGATGCATTTTTTCTAAAAAAATTAGTATCTTAAAAAAATGATTTAAAAAATTAAAAATAAACATAAAAATAGAAAAGAAACTTTAAAGAGTACAATAAATAGGACAACTTCTTCTTCTTCTTTCCATACTATTGATATAATATATTAAGTATAGATATAAATATAAAAACATGAAAGAGTTTAAAAAATAAGTAAATAAAAGTTTCTAATTAAAAAATATTTATTATTATAATTATTACACTTCTTTCATTTTACTATTATAATAAAATAATTATAATAAAAAATATAGATTATTAGGGTAATTATTATAACAATTAATAAGAGAGAAAGGTACTACTTCTTCTAATATTAAGTCTGTTATTATTACGGCAATTATTATAACAATTAATAAAAAAGAGTATTAATTTTTTTATAATACTATTATAATATATGATATATAATAAATTAAGCAAACTGTGGGAGCATAGTTTTGAACATTTTGCTTTTGGGCCGAATTAGTTCCAATGTCCCCTCATGGGACAAATATATAAAACGGGGCCCGAATATCCTAAAAAATGAAAAAGATCACAAATGAAACCCAATAGCAGAAAGGAACTGGATGGGTTGTCGTCGAGCAAAAAAAGGGATCGGCCGATCATAAGGAAGTCTCGCCGAATAAAAGTGATATGTTTATGAGTAACTTCGGGTATGTGGATAAGGTGTACGTGCAAGCTAGCTCATCGATAAGAAAAGGACATCTACGGATGATACCCCACGATGAAGGATTATCGTACTAACGAATAGCTAATCAACACGTGTAAAGTGAAGGAAGGTTAGTTATAATATTTGTCTCCCTGACAGATGGAGGAAAGGAATGGTGCCACATAAACCCTTAAAGATGCCCCGGATGGTAATTTCACTGGTGACCTAATCCATCTTGGGAAACACGAAATGTAAAGCTATAAATAGAAAAGGATGTTTACAAAACGGAGGGGGGCAGAAAAAGGAGAGAAACAAGAGGAAGGAGAGGAAAAGAGTCCAGTGATTGTTCTTTCCAGTCTGAGCCGGACTTACTCTGGGACACCAAAGCATCACCTACACAAACAAAGCAACTCGTGCAAATAAAATAAATGCACCGCAATGCTATAACAAATATGCAAAATTACTATTGCACTTAAGTTGGGTACATAAATCTTGTATGCCCTACATAAAAGTTGAACATTACGTTAAACTAAATAAATATCTTGAAATAGACTGTGTTATAGTGGTGAACTAATTTTACCTCATCTATAGAACATATTTCGTTTTAGAAAAAGTAAAGTAAGGCCATAACTAAAAAAGTTTACTAAGACACCAAAAAATATATATATATATATAGTTCTTAATTTCAAATTATAGTTAATTTATTTCAATAAGAAAATTTATGTACATAACTTTAATTATCTATTTTGTGAAATAAACTAAATTATAAAAGAGTGTGCTTTCTTTACTTTTTTTTTTATCTACAAACAGTTGGATAGTTTTGAGTGGCTTGAGGTAAGCATGACCGGCTTTAAAATGACATTTTATTACATGTACATTTATCATATATAAAAATTGATATTTTGGTTCGTTGATTACTTGTTAATATCGTATGAATTTCATATTTTAATTAATACACAAGCACTATTTTTTTAATTAATAAACACAAGCACCATGTGACATGTCAATTTTTTTTAGAAAGATATGTCAATATATATATTTTTCATCAATTCTATATGTCTCTAAATATGTACAAGAATATTCATACGTTCAACCACTTTAATTTAATTTTGCATTATACTTATTTTATCCTAATTATAACTCTATATATAAATTATTCCTATTAGTACTAGGGGTAACGATTTGAAAAATGATATGAAAACATGTCATGAAATAAAACTAAATTGGCACGAAATTGACATGAGAATTTATGTTCGTGTTGTTTTGAGTTTAGATTTTTTAACACGATTTCATATCATGTTATGTTTGTGTCTAAATGTTGAAACAGAATTGATACGAAATTATATTTATGTCGTATTAATTGTGTCTAAATAAAAGATAAATTTTTATTACCACTTGTATTAGAATGTATTTATTAAAATAAAAAATTATAATTATATCTATCAGATCTTCAAGTGTTACCTAAAGATCACAAAACTTCATCTCATATTTTGTTCGTATTTTTACTTTTTTTTGATCGTGTCAGACAAAAACATGACCAAAAACTTCAAAGTGCTACGCCTAACTGCCTAAGTACTTCTACTTAAAATATGTGATTAAATTAAATCCTATTTGTACCTGTATAAAACCATGCCCAATTCCATATTGGAAAACAAACTAGAATTTGGCGATTGTATCAAGGAAAAGGATTCCACTTTCCGAATTACAATTGAACTTTGGCTTTTGATCATCGAAAAGGGGATTTGCAATTCTTGCATAAAGATTTATTATACATTCAAGAAGAGAGAGAGTAAATAATAAGATCGTAATTGGCGCGGCTTTTGTATACGTGTTTCTCTCTACAATTCAACACACACAGAACTCTCAGATTTGAACAAAATTTTATTTTTTTTATCAAAGAGCGAAAAATTCTCCAATTTCAAATTTTGTTTGTTCAAATTCTCGTCATGTCCTTGCGTAGGCGAACCTTGCTTAAGGTCATTGTTCTCGGTGACAGTGGGTACGTATCAATCTTTTTCTCCTCTCTCTCTTCGTCGTAATTTTTATATTCATCATTCTAGGGTTCGTTTCCAAGTTTGCTTGATTTGTTTACTATGTTACGTTAATTTCAACTGTTTTTTTGAATTTTTGTTGTCATTGTTAGGGTTGGTAAAACGTCATTGATGAACCAGTATCCTTCAACTAACCTATCATTGATCTTTGATGTTTATTATATATATATATATATTTATTATATACTATATTATACTGTACATAAAGCGCGATAAAGGCTTTTATTAGGTTTGTGAAATTACGAAATTACAATAAGAGTAATGCTTAAATAGAAACATTGAACTCATGATGTTAAACCTAAAGAATACATTTAATGACCACTTGACCAAATACAATTTGATCACTTATTTTGTGAGAAATTATTATATATTATGTCGCACACGCGTCGTGTGTGCTACTATTCTAGTATTATATAATACTCCAGTGTGAATAATTGATAGTTATTGACTCTTGAATGGTTGGAGACTGCAGTTTATTCTGTTTTCAGTTAATTTTGGATCTTGAAACTGATTATATTTTGACTTTTATTGCTAAGTTTCTTCTTCTATGTTTATTTTTTATATTATAAGTTGTTCTTAAGGATTAGGTTCTTTTTGTGTTTGATACAATACACAACTGTTTAGATAGGGAGTACTTCTAGAAGGGTACATGATGAGGACATCAATACATTGGTAAGTAATTACGCTTACTACAACTGGATTCTATATAAGCTCCACTGTGAACCAATACATGAGTGACTCATCACATTGTCCTCAAACTGTGTCATTCTATATTTATTGTTAGATAGCAATGCCAAATCACCCTATTTGATTTAGGAGTGAAATTTGTTTACTGTGACATTCATAGTATGTACTTGTAAATACCAAATTACCAACCAAAACTAAAGTAAGATAATCTGCTTATAATTATTAGTGAGTACTGTTTCTTTGGATTATTATGTTATAACTTGTATTGAGGATTCTCTGTCTTCAGTTAATTTTCGAATGTGGAAACTGGATTATCTTTCAAATCTACTGCTAAAATTTATCTTTCTTTTTTTGTATTTTTTATGAGTTGTTCTTAAGGATTAGTTTTTTTTGTATTTGATACGATAGGAAACTGTTTTGATAAGCCAAATCACCATATTTGCTTTCGAGTGAATACCAAATTACCAACCATAACTAATGTATAAAATCAGTGGTGATTATTGTTTATTTGGATTAGTATGTGTGGGTCTTTAACTGGTTATGCAGATATGTACATAAGAAGTTCAGTCAGCAATATAAAGCTACAATTGGGGCTGATTTTGTCACGAAGGAGTTACAAATTGATGACAGGCTCGTCACACTACAAGTGCGTTCTCATTTTCACTAATTTCCTTTGCTCTGTCTATGTTTGGGGAATTCTAATGCTTATGTTTACTTTCTAGTTTCTACCCACTGGATTATACATAATTTGGTAGATATGGGACACTGCTGGGCAGGAGAGATTTCAGAGTTTAGGTGTTGCATTTTATAGAGGAGCAGATTGCTGTGTTTTAGCGTATGATGTTAATGTAATGAAATCTTTCGATACTCTTGACAATTGGCACGAAGAATTTCTCAGACAGGTATGTCTCATTGGTGAGTGTAGGAACGTAGTAGTAAATTCATTTATTTTCAAACTGACCCATTTAGCAACCCATATACATTTAATTTGAAAATTTTAAGTAACACAATGACAAGTGGCCTAGTGGTTAGTCATAGGTGTAACATTCTCAATAGCGAGAGGTGGAATCATGTTGCAAGCACAGTTTTTATGAAAAAAAGACAGCAGGGTTTAAATTGGAATAAAGTATGACACAACCTCAAGACGGTTGATATGCATGCTTGCTTTATATAATAGTAAATATAGATGATCAGAAGAATGGCTAAACTTTTAAATAAAAAGGGTACTTACTAGTTTACGAGACTCCTATTATTGCATGGGGAGCATTAAATATACATAGCTTTACCTTATTTACAGAAGTGCTGTTCCCATGATTCCAGATAATGGAGCAACCTTACCTTTGCGATAATGCCTAACTTTGATGACTGCACTCAAGTGTATCATTAAATTGATTGTTGAAATTTGGATTAAATTACCTGTTATGTCGAACTTAAAATTACCTCTTTCATTCTTTCAAATAAAAGAGGCAGATTGGTGCCCACCCTTATCGGGTTTGGGAAAGGTTACTTGTACCGATAGTTATTTAATAGTTATGTGACACAAACCTTTGACTTTGATCATAATGGTAGCCTAGTGTTATA
Organism: Lonicera japonica; assembly: GCA_021464415.1. Lineage (NCBI taxonomy): Eukaryota > Viridiplantae > Streptophyta > Magnoliopsida > Dipsacales > Caprifoliaceae > Lonicera > Lonicera japonica. The sequence continues at coordinate 39,099,367 of CM038469.1, read as the reverse complement.
CTTATGCCAAGGCCTATTCTTAAAGTCTAAACATTTAGATGCAGCAAATTGAGATAATTTTTAGAGCTGTGGATGTTTATTGTGTCTGTCAGTTGGATTGAATTCAAGGTTTGAAGCAATCATCTTTGCTTTTGTTGAATGCCATGAAATAATCAATAAATCCTATACACCGACATGATCGCTCATTTGACTTCAATTGGCTAATATGATCAAATGTGTGCTTTGTTAATATTGATTACCACGTTCTTTTTCATGTTACATTAATTAGATTGTTTTGTTTAAAACCCAATGGATAGCCTAGCGACATGCCCTCTTACTCACCACTTGGAACCAAAACCGTGAGTTAGAAAAACATAAATAATTATGCTCCCTTTTTTTGGGAATTAGAGATAATATTGGCAGAAATATTTTCAATGAAAACTAGCACTGATAATATTAAGCTGAATTATTTGCAATGAATATTGTTCCACTTTATTGATAAGTGGCATGCCAAATTACGCAGACTCCAAATCCAGTGGGTTAAATGAAAACCATTGATAATTAGATTATTGATAACTCTTTATTAGGTTCATGACAAGGCTGTATCATTTTGAAAATTATGTAATTTGATGAAGAATGGTCTTACTGTGCCTGTTTGAGATCATATTTGCCGAGTACGTTTACTAGCTATATTGTTAACTTTATTCATCTTATTGCAGGCAAATCCACCTGATCCCAAGACATTTCCTTTTATATTACTTGGGAACAAGATTGATATAGATGGTGGAAATAGCCGAGTGGTATGTTTTACAGTTACGATGCTCTGTCTAAATTTCAATTTTTCCTATTTTGGTGCAAATAATAAGCCTGGGGGTACAGGTTTCTGAGAAGAAGGCGAAAGACTGGTGTGCTTCAAAAGGGAACATACCTTACTTTGAGACTTCTGCGAAAGAGGACTACAATGTCGATGCTGCATTCCTGTGTATTGCAAAATCTGCTCTGGCCAATGAGCACGAGCAGGACATGTAAGTTCATACTGAGGACTTTGAATAAATACCACTTCTTACTGCGAGTGTATGTATATATATACTACTCTATATTAAGTGAGAGGAGCACATTTGATACATACTTAAAACTTTGAAATTACCCTTAATTTATAAAAATAAACAATAGTTCTAACAAGATTTAAACATGTGACCTTAAATTCTAACAACATGCAACTTAACCACTTCACCAAACATGATCACACTGCCTCAAGATTATAAGAACGTTTCTACTGTAAAGAATTACCAGTATAATGTTGCACATGCATCGAGTGTGCCACATGATCTAGTATATATATTTATCCTGCAATTTGTCATGTATGATTTGTGCAATGAAATAAATCTGTTATTATTATCTTGTTGTATATGCGAATGTTTATACCAGATAAGAAACTAGGTTGATTTGTTGTATAGAGTGTTGTACAGAGCGAGTAAAATGTTGATATTGATTACTATATAATGGTTCACATATATGGTGTCTGGAGATATTGATAGATACGAGAAGATTTGAAAATGCTTTGAAAAAGTGATGGAAAGTAATAGCAGCTTGGGAATTTTTAAAAGAACTTTGGGACATGATGATGTAGATTGAAAATGTTGCAGAAACATACAATATATGTCTGGATATATACGTGTTCAGTATTCCTTTTTGTGATGTCCCAAATTATGATCCCAAGTTCTTTTGCATAACATAATCAACGTACCAGAACTCATGATAGGAAACAAGTTTTCTTCTGGACCATTGGTTGTGATGAAATTAGTGCATTCTAAAAAAACTGCGAAGTCAAACATGGACTCTTAATTAGGGGCAAAGGGTGTATTTTTATAAGTTGGGCAATGGTTGAGGAAAAGGAATGTGTTTTAGGAACTAGAATTGGATGACAGGATCCAGCTCATAGAGCCATCTTTGATTGCCGAAAGGATATGAGCTTTTATCGCAAGCGCGAAGAGTTTTGACTTATGTTGGAGGATTTAGATTGGAACCCAATTTCACAATGTAAGGAACCTATGGTTTAGATTGCCCTTTTGAGATAGAGGAGGTTAAGGAAGTAGTTTTTATACTGGATATAGATTATTAGGTTGTGGGTTGTTCTCCTTGGGTTTTATCGACTTGTGTCATTATGTCGAAGTATTAGCCTGATTACAAGCATACAAAAGATTCATATAAGGTTCTGTCAAATGTGGTCGTAGTGGATAGAGTCTCTGCTCTCAGATGCATTTCTTGGGGGTGGTAGGCACCCTTGGTAGCTAATGAATTGGTGGAGGATTATAAAAGATGTTGGAGAAAGGGTTTGCTCATAAAGTTAGGAGTTCGTAAGGCTTTTGAAATAGTTGGTATATTTTTTTCTTTTTCTTTTCCTTTTTTTTTTTGGAGAGATTCGTGTTTGAAGGGGACAGGGATGGCGTTGGGGGAATCTAATCTTGGTCCCTATAGAGATATCTTACGTTCAACCTTATTTTCTGCCCGTGACCACTTCTCCAAACTTAAAACTTAGTTATTGATTAGGCAATTAAAATAGAGCTCGTCTTCATATATACACTATTAAGAAGCTGGGATTTTCCATTGGTGTCGACCTTCCCTCACTTGTAAGCTGTGTTCTGCATGATGTTTCAGTGACTTCCTTGAGAGCATTTGGGCTGGGGTGTCATGGAAGTTTTGATTTTCATTTAGGAATAAATGATGGCGAAACTGATCTCATTTCCCTATTCACCTCTTTCACATTTACTTCATAGTCCATTGGAAGGATCTGAAAAGCACCTTTTCTTGCAAGTCCTTTTTCATATTCTTTACTCATGCACTTATCACTACTTCCTTCCCCTTGGACTCTTCCATTTGTAAGGGGAAAACTCCCCTAAGTTCGCTTAAGTGTAGTCTATGGTTCCCAATAGATTCAGCACTAATAAGATATGTCTAGGTGCGAAGACCATATAGGGACAGAGTACATTTTTGGGCTTCAATGGTGGGTACCTCTACTGTTCTGGTACTAATCCTTCGAAAGTAAGCTAGTGTATGAGGCAGGCTATATTTGCTCATTTCGGTGAACTTGGATTATAAGTTATGTGCTTAAAGTTCTTCATTAATGGTGGGTCTCTTATTTCCATATTTCAAAGTAGAAGATTTGGGAAATTGATTGTTTACCGATACACGAATTTCAGTTTTCCATCAATTGAATCTTCAGTTCCCAAGTCTATCTCTGTATTTTTTTGCTGCTTATAAAAGATATTAACTACTACTACTACCTTTTTTTTTTTTTGGCATATCAATTGTTTTACATTTTTATTCACAGATACTTCCAAGGCATTCCTGAGGCTGTTTCGGAAACAGAACAACGAAGCGGTTGTGCATGTTAAAGTGGAGATTACAACATTGTCTGATCGTCAACTTTTTTGGGTCATTTTTTGTTTACTTACTATACCCATTTTTTGCTTTTCTACGTTTTGGTTTTCCTTTTAGTATCCGTTGTATAATACTAAAGTTCTCGCGACATAGACATATCTGCTTATTTTTTCCATTGCCATTTGAGAAACTGAGTAGGTTGGTTTATTCTTTCTTTTCTTTGCCAAACTTAAAGAGAGTGACTAGACTGTAAAGACATTTTTGATTGATTACAACTAGTTTTTCTCAGCTTTGACTGTAGACTTATTTATTATGTGATGAGAGGCATAAGTTGTATTTCTGCAGTTCTCTCTCTATATATATACGAGTATTTAAGATGGGAAAAGATTATGAAAATGTTACTTGTGTGGGTTAGCTCCTTTTTTTTTTTTGAACATAGACAAACCAAAGAAAACTAACAGGGCAACAAAACAGCTAACTCGCGTGGAGGGGCAGAAACCCAGTTTGGAGGAAGAGAGCCCATAGATACGGATTTGGCCACCCAATGTGGAGCTTCTAGGGACGAAAACCCACTCTCAATTTTTCCCCTGAGCTAAAAACCAAATTTCAACTTTAACGGTTGCAATCTCCCAAGGGGGCTCGAGGTCTGAAAATAAATTAACAATTTTAAAAAATATGAAAGTCGAACTTTGGACTTTTAATTAGTAATGGTAGTCTTAATCTTTTAACTAAGTTACAACTCTCAACGGCTTTATAGCCTAATTCTCGTTCTAGGTGACAAAGAGTATATGAGTTTGATTGTTCAAAGTGTGCTCGAAAGCCCCTCCTTTCCCGCGTACTTTAAAATAAAATAAATCATCACTTGTATCAGAACAAAAAGTTTGTATTAGGAAGTACTTGAAATTGGTACATGTCATTAGTTTCATCAGGATCAACTTAAATTAAGGGTACTTCCTATTGCCAGCTCAATTAAACCTTTGCCATATTATATTACTATTTTGACAAGTTGTATTGTATGCTTATAATATAATGACTATAATTACTTCGATTATGGTATGGGCCCTAAAATGTTAATGACCATAATTATTTTGATTACAGTATGACCCTAAATTAATTATTAAAGAATTCTAGATATCCTCTCTGCGTTGGAACTTATTTTTAATGCAATTTAATTTTGTTCGTATTTTTTAAATAGGCCTTTTTATAGGCGATTGAACCAAACTACATTTTATCTTGTAATTTGTTATATTTCTGATTTTGGATGGTGAAAATGTCACATAAGAGGAAATTCGGTTACAAATGGTCGGAGGATAAAATTTAGAACGATTAAGACTGAGCTTAATTTATGTGTATTATGAAATAATTTTAATACAACTAAGTTCGTAACTTGTGCCAAAAACACTATTAACCATTTATAAAAGTATCTTTAATTTCCGGTCACACAATTATTTATCTTTTATATATATATTTTATTAAGATTCAAATAGATGATGTTTCTTAGGCTATATTTAGAGCATCTTCAATGTAAAAATGAATTGGAAAGCTTTAAATCATGAGCATGTAAGTATTATCTTTTTTATGTGCACAATTTTGTTTATTAATAGACAAGTCTTGAAAAAAATATCTCCAAAATAATTCTCCAAAAAATTGTCGATTAGTAAATTCATGAAAATAAAATTAATAACTTTATACTTGTTTAATAGATATTGATTCATATTTTTTAAAAAATAAATTTTATAAAAAAATAATTCATAAAATAAAAGTTAAAATATTCAAAACTTGAATAATTAAAGTAGGTGACAAAAAAGATGGTGTGGCATTAAAATATTATTTAAGAGCCCTTCTAAAAGTAAATGATCATCTTCACAACGTTTATTCTCATTTTTATTATATAAACTTAATGGTCATTATTAACAATTGCATTAAAGTGTATATTTTTAGAATTTTGTCTATTTATCATATATATATATAGTATCTCAAATTTTTTTAATCGATGATTGCATTAAAGATACTAATTAACGTAACTCCAAATATATTAACTATTTAATGGGGTATTCTATATCTTATGCCATATTCTTATGCTGCACGCTAAACATAATATAAATAGTATTATTATTAGGGTGTATTTGTCGTGCGGGATTAGAAGCAGGATTGTATTAATTAGTTTTATCCGGTATTTGTTGTCGGAATGATAGGATAAATAAACCCTATCATGTATTTAGTGCAAAGGTGGATAGGATATTCTAATCCTATCCCGCTTTTGGTGCAACACGGAATTAGATTGCACTCTGAATTAATTATCATTTGATCCCTTTAGAACCTGGATAAATATGTACCACCCGGTATTATTTTGTCCTATGGTTGTCGGATAACAAAATAAATATAGAAAATAATATTTAATTTTTTTTATTTTGATCTTTTTCTTTACGCTTTTTAAATAATCAAATTTATTAATGAAAATTTTCAACCGCCCAAAATCACAGTAACTCAACTAATAAAATTCATTTATAGTATAATATGATATTTTTATTTATATTTTATTAAATGAAGGTATTTATAAAAAAAATTAATCTAAAAAAAATGATAATGTTATAATTTGAAACTGTATTTAATGCCTAATTCGTAAATATTGTACCTCCTCTGTCCCACAAAGATAGTCCATTATTCTTTTTTCGTCTGTCCCAAATTATAGTCCACTTACCTTTTAAAAAATGCACAATATTGGGGGGATTGGGAAGGAAAGGAAACATTTTTAATAAACAATTTACATTTTTAATAAATTACATTCTTTTTCTTCCTTTCCTTCTTTCTATTCAAACGGAGTTATTTTCATTACCTTCATTTCTCTCTATGCTATCAAAACAATAATAAAATTAAGAGATAATGGAAGGGAAAGGAAAAGAGGAGGAGGGATTGCATTTTCTTTGTTTGGATAGAATATTTAAAAAGAGAATGGAATGCCCCTCCATCACTCATCAAATCTCCTTCCTCCACCTCCTTCCCTCTCATCATCAAACGCTGCCACTCCCTCCGCAATCTCTCCGCCGCCTGCTCTTTCTTTACCGGAAAACCCTAAGGGACATGCGCTCTACAATGGAGTGTCTATATCTAGTGGTAATTGACTCTATTATTCCCTTACTTTCTTTCCTTCCTAGGTCATATTAGGGGGATTGGGAAGAAATTCTTGCATTTAACACCTTATGGTTGTGGAAAGCATAAATGCATTTAACCTTCTGGTTGGTGCTAAATGCATTTAGCACCTTCTGGTTGTGGTTTAGCACTTTCTGGTTGGTGCTAAATGCATTTAGCACCTTCTGGTTGGTGCTAAATGCATTTAGCACCTTCTGGCTGTGGTTTAGCACATTCTGATTGTAGTTTAGCACCTTTCTGGTTGGTGCTAAATGCATTTAGCATATTCTGGTTGGTACTAAATGCATTTAGCACCTTCTGGCTGTGGTTTATCACCTTTCTGGTTGGTGCTAAATGTATTTAGCACCTTCTGGTTATGGTTTAACACATTCTGGTTGGTGCTAAATGCATTTAGCACCTTTTGGTTGCTGTCCAGAAGGTGCTAAATGCATTTAGCACCTTTTGGACGCCCAGAAAGTGCTAAATGCATTTAGCACCTTCTAGTTGCTATTAGTGTAATAATGAGCGTGAGACTCTTTTTTGTATAGGGTCCTTAATATGGCTTATTTTTAATATAATTACATTATTATTAGAATAAGCCCTTATATCTAATTGCCTCTAAAATTAAACTTATTCCATTCATTTCATTTCATTTCCTTTCTTCGTGACTAATCATTTCCTTTCCACTCTCTCCTTTCAATCCAAACAGACAGTAAAATTTTCTTTTTCCTAATGTACCCTTATTTAATTACATTGTTATCAACTCCAAAATAATTAACTTTACCTAATAACATACCCATCTCTCATAGAAAAGATAAAAAAGTATATGTTCATCTTCTAATCTAATATATTTATTATAGTAGAATAAATGAGGGTATAATAGAAAAAATGTGAAAAAAAATTATAGTTCCAATTACATTAAATGAAGTTTCTTAATTCTATGTGAAAAAAAAATGGGCCTATCTTTGTGGGACGGAGGGAGTATGTAATATATAATTTTTCTTCCAAAAGAGTTTTTTTAGGAAACTTATTTATAAATAGGAGAATTGCATTAGTTAAAAAAAAATTATGGACAATAATTAAAATTGCATATACTTTAAAAAAAAAATAAATTATATTATATAATATCTAAACTTATAATCTAAAACTTCATAAAATACAAAATTTATTAAATATTTATCCTAATTAATTCTTTATCCTTATTCACTCTCGCTTGACTCTTATCCAAATTTTAAATATATATTATCCAATCTTTATTTGATCGTATTCTACCTCTTTATCCTCCGCACTAAAGCACCTTGCCTTGCTATTTATCCATATTTATAAGTTGAGTCGGTCGGGGCTGAATGGTTCACTAGGTGTAGTACTAAAGGACGTGGACTGTTCCCATTCCCACATTTTCCCAGACACTAGTATCTCTCTTCTTCTTCTTCTTCTTCTTCTTCTCTGACACGCAAATAAACATATAAAAATTGCAGCAATATCTCTCTCTCATAAATATAGAAGCAAATTGCAGAATTAATTAATTAATGGCAGTATCGGCGGTTGCAATTTGTGTAAGAAGTCTCTTCATGGCACTGGGATGTGTGATGGTAGCTACTCTTATTTACACCATCTCCATCGATGGCCTTCCTTTCCGTATAGACCTCCTCACTCCGTAAGTCTCTCCGTCTCATATATATCCCAATTCAATCACAACTAAATAATCAATGCAAAATTTCCACATATTTTCAGTTTGGTACAATTTAAGTATCCCTATAAAATGATGCTAAAATTGGATAGATGAGCACGTTTAATTATCACTAGACTAGACCAAATGTCATTATTTATATATATTTAGATTTTGTTTGATAATAATATGAAAAAATAATTAATTTGAGTGAGTAGATGAAAAATAAGTTGAAATAATTAATTATCACTCTCGCTTTTTTTTTTTTGGGAAATTTTTCCATATAACATAAAGAAGGAAGGATGGAGGATATATAATTGAAACAAGAATATGAGATGGAGATATCTCACGAGACGTTCCTCAACTTATTTTTCATGTTGACACTCAAATTTGTTATTTTTGTTTTTATTTTTCATGTTGCTGTACGGATCCTTAATGTAAAAAATTTATCCTGGTAGTGATATTTAGTGTTCCCGCTGTGTATTGGTTGGAACATGGGGTCTACATCATGTGTCTGTATAAAAGGACTCCAATCTGCAAGGTGGCTATGATTTTTTTTTTACTTCTTCAGCTTGTTTACTTCAAATTTTTGGAAGATCATATTTAAAGGTTTCATATATCCATGCCAATGTGGCTATAATATACTGTCACTTGATTTTCGACTTAATTTGGAATAAGCTCTATCTCAATTCCAACTTAAGAGTGCATGCTTGACTTTTGCCCATTTTAAGAATTCACCAATTTCTACATAATCAATTGTTAAGAAACAAAAATTGTGAACTATCGTGAGATTTGTTGGTAAATTGATTGCGTCCAAAAAAGGACAATGGACTCTTTATCTGGGATGGAGGGAGTATTGTGTTTGACAGTTTTTACCTTGTGGAATTTTTTGCAGGTGGATGACAGCAACTTTGATTGATTTCTATATCAATGTTATAGCTATAGGGGTATGACAACAAACCCATTTTCTTTTATTGCTAAATTGGTTATTAGTTCTTGAATGCTTTATTGCGATGCTATCCTAAGTAATTTATGTGGAATTTTGCAAAAATAGCCAACTTTTGCTTATTGAAAACCTATTTAATTAAATCTTTGTGATGCCTTGGACTTCACAACTCTTCCCTTCGGTATTAGGGGTTTCGTTTTTTGATTTAACTTTGAAGCTAATGATTATCCAATTTTTGAAATAACTCAAGAGGAGAGTTGGAGAATCTGGACCACTGGTTTTAAAGTGGCTGGTTTAGATTTTGACACCACAACAAAAGCTGGTTGACAAATCTGTGCCATCGACTGTATGTTCAAACCAATGGTCCTGATTTACTACTCTATTCATCACTCTAGAGGAGCTAGATCCCAAATAACTGACTATCAATGTTGATGCAAACTCTCTGATCATATCAAGTGCACATGCATCGTATATGTTCCGTGTCCTGGTGCCTGTGGATTGAAGGGTCTAAATCCACAGTTTAGGGATTAGATAGATGTTCTAAGACCCTGAGTTATACAATTATATAGAATGATTGTTAATTGATTAATCTAAGATGTGTACAATACAGTATGACATACTTCCAAATCACAGTTTATTTTCCTAACCGTGGCCAATAATTATTTCATCTTTCTTTCGAGAGAAAGTGATCTTAAATGTTACTGTATACTTGATTTCATACCAGGCTTGGATTTTATACAAGGAATCAAGCTGGGTTAGTACAATACTATGGGCGATTCTGCTTGTATGTTTTGGAAGGTTTGATTCTTTTTATTCTTACAAGCATGTTTATTACTCCATTTCCTTTATATATGTGGCTAACTTTCAAATATCTTGTCTTACTATGTCTTTTCCATCTAATTTCGTTAAAATGCTCTCAAGAGTTGTTCATGTTGGCAAAATTGTAATTTCTTATGAATCATTTAACCCTTTTTAACTTTGTGCCTCTAATGTTATTTATTTCTATATTGGAGGCGATTTTTGGAAAAAAATTACTATTTTTGCAATTAAGAAAATATAATTAGATCATTAAAGATCCTTTATAAAATGTTATAATGGCAGGTATGGTCTTATTTGGCAGGCTCAAAGATGTGTTAATGTATTAAAGTATATCAAATACATGTATAAAGTCTTTAAATGCATTCGTGTATTATTTTTTTCCCATTTTGCAGCATTACCACATGCATCTACATCGTCTTGCAATTCTTGAAGCTGACACCTCAAGAGTCCTTACAAGATCCAATTTACTTCGTCTTGCTGCAGCATAAAACAAAGTAGGTACATAAAACACTTGTGATACACGGTCAATGTGTATTCAAGTGCTAGGTTATTCTCTATTCAAGTAATGAGTTGAAGTATGCTGATTTTTTCTTTTTTAATTCACCTGCGCTTATAATCTGAAATATGATGTAGACTATAGTATCTTTAAGGGGGTGTATCGATCTATGTGGTGACTTATGATTGGCTAATATCTTGCCATTTGCTCGGTCTGCTGTAGGATATAAAGAACAAATGAGATTTGATTTGATTTTTTTTTTCAGTTTTATGACAAATCATATATTGGGTACATCCGTACATATGATGCGTAAAGTCTCTAAACTAAGCATTGTTAGATCACAATCTCACTAGTTTCTTAACGGGTTCTTTCGAGTTTGCTGTTTGCCCCCATGTTTTTAATGCGCAATTAGACCTACTCGTTGTTTTCATAATCAATTAGACTCTGTCCCTACACGATGGGGAATATCAAAGAATTATGTAAAAATTGGGGGCAATGTTAACTTTTTTAATGTAATCCTTCGACGTAACCCCCTGTTTCTAATGCAAGTTCAAAGTTGCATTTTTTCTAATTGTTTCTTATGTCAAAGTTGCTGCATTTGATTAATTTCCTTTGCGTAATGTAATATGGGAAACCATGCTTTGCTTTTCTTCTATCATATTTTATTCCTACAAACCCCTTTGGATGGTTATGTTTATTTATTAATTTTTTATTTTTTTTTGATAACCATGGGTATCGGGGCCCCTCCCCTACTAATCCCATGAGGCCTTGGTTGCTCGATCGGGAGACGCCCCCAGGGGCTCAAGAAAGGTTTCACACAGTGGGGAATCGAACCTAAGGCTATGCGCCCACCCACACAGTCCCAAGTTCGCCCTTACTGATGTAGCAACCCCTTGGGTTGGTTGGTTATGTTTATGGAATGAAACAATCCAATGAATTTTTAAATGAACAAAGGGATGTTGGACAATATAATTATTATTATTTCTCCTTTATGTTCTAATGTAATGTTGAATCCTATGTCTATGTTATGAACTTATTCTTTAATATTAGGCACTTACATGTTATGTAAATCGTCATTTAGGGGAGAAGCAGAAGAAAAGAGGAGGTTTTCTGTTATAAGCGCAAGAGTTCTCTTCGGTACTTTGGGTTGTTTGATGTTGGGAACTTTGATTTACACTCTCGTTACAGATGGTTCTCCATTTCGCACACAGCTCTTGACCCCGTAAGTTGTGCCCTTCTGAGTTTGCATCTATTACAGATTTTCATTTTTTAAGAAAAGAATCTAGTATAATTAGTCTTACAACTTTTGATAAGCCATAAATGTTAAAAATTTCGATAAACCTAAATTTAAAAGGCATTCTGCCACCTCTCTCTCTCTCTCGTGTGTTTCCATGAGCATGCTTGTGTCCCATGGACCTGCCTTTCAAAATCTATCTTTTTTTTTTGCTACCGCATTTTTAGTTATAATGTTAGTTTAACTAGCTATGATGTTGTAGGTGGATGACTGCAACACTAATTGATTTCTATATCAATGTTGTCGCTCTCTCAGTACGTCTCATCTCTCAAGTGATTCATGGTTGCACTTTCTTTTCCACACAATAATACAACAGAGAAATTGCATTTGATTGATAAAGATTGGAGACAAATTCAACAAATTCTTTAAGTTAATATTTTTAGATAATTCACTTTTACAAAGATAACAGGAAAGGAAATAGTTGCCATTTGCGCAAGTCATAGAATTCATCATTATTTACTTTTTAATTTTATGATGGAGCTTATGAAATTATGAAGTCTAAAACCCCAAATTGCTTTCTTGTGAGCAGATTCTGATACAGAATTAAAGTATCTAAAGTCAAATAATTTATTTTTTTGGGGTTTTTGACTTTGCCCCCTGTTCTTAATGCGGAATTAGACTTACTCTTTGTCTCAATAATTGTTAGACTTCCCCCCACCCCCCACATGCAGAGGCATCTCAAAGAATTACATGAAAGAGGGGGGGCAATCTCTAATTGTTTAGCATAATCCTTTGACTTAACCCCCATATTTATTTTGTTCTTTGAGATTTCCCGGCAAAGTCTAACAATTATGAAAACAAGGAGATTGTCTAATTTCACGTATAAAATCGGGGGGCAAAGTAAAAAAAAGCCCACATATTTTATCATGACAATATAGAACATTGGCATCATTAAAAAGTTTGTAATGTCTTTGGTTGATTATGTATGTTACCTTTCTTGCCTTTTTGCGTGTGTTATCAGGTTTGGGTGGTCTACAAAGAATCAAGTTGGATAAGTTCATTCTTTTGGATAGTTCTATTGATATGTTTTGGCAGGTAACAACTACTCTATCTCAGGTTAAAACTTATAAGTCTCACTTTGAATTTGGTACTTTTTCAGAAAAAAATAGTCTCATCCTAATCAATGCTCAAGAATACAACTTATTTTCTATTGTGAGATTTAATAAATTGATTATGTCCCTAAAAAGAAACGGGATTTGAGACACCCAAAAAGGTAATTGGGAGTTTGGGACTATTAATTGGAAACCGATGCGTTTTATTATAGAAATTGTTGAATATAATTTGTTCAAATTTAAATCATATGATATAATTTTGTTAAACTTTTTTATACCTTTTAGTGTGTTTTTGTTAAACTTTCATGTCATTTTAATATTTCTGAACTTTTATGTAATAAATATAATTTTCTATAGGCGATTTACTTTTTTCTGGAACTTCACTTAGATTAGCTGCCAATCTAGTACTAGTGGTCGGTTGACCTTCAATTCTCTAGTTTAGGTCTAAAAGAGCCACAGCAAATGATATGGTAAACAAGCAGAGCCATTTTAATTCGTGCAATTGACACGAATAAAGAAGGCTCTGTTTCTGTTTTGTTACTTTGAAAATTTTCTTTTTCTTTTACTAAAGGTACGAGTAACTGCAGTATGATTAGAAATTAGATTTCAAAGCTTACTTTGTTATTCAATATTTTATTAAACTAATTTCTTTCGAGACATTCACTCGTTCTTGATTTTTTATTTTTTTTACTCTTCCTCAGCATCACTACATGTGCATACATAGTCCGACAGCTTTTCACTCTCTCATCTCAAGATCCTGTTTACTTTGTTCTTTTCACTAGCAGCAACAGGCCAGTATACTAGTACTATTTGAATTATCTGTAAGTTATTTCCACATTTGAGGGTTTTTTTTTGACATCCTATTGTGGATTTGTAAAATGACTGAAGTGTCTATATTTATGAGAAACATTGAACTTTATCTTGGATTTAATATAATCTGGGAGGTGCGCCTCCTATGTTAATTATGGTGTACTACAGGATACAATAGGATGGCAAGGAGCCCAATTCATTACTTTTAAGAAAGAAAGGTAGAGGTGGTTTGTTAATAGATGATTTCATGATAATTATACATTGACTATCGGAGGATCTTTAGCTTTTCAATATTGCTTGAGGTGCCTACGTACAATTCGCCCTTTCTATTCATGTTTTCTTTTCCGCTCTTTTTTTGAAAACTAAACTACATCCTCAAGATAAACCTGGGTGCTAGCTTGATAGTTAAGCTCCAGCCCCTGTATGGAACAGGTCACAGGTTAAAGATTCTCAACCCCTCTCTCCCCTTTCCCTTCAACTTGAAAAACTTGAACCTCGGATCTATCAATGCGCACTGTTTGTTTACTTGCTGACAAATAAAAAATATACCCCACACATAACCACCTTGGTCCAAGATATGTTGGGTATCCATGAGCATAGATTACAACCATCCTTTGGGTTTTCTCTAGTATGCTAAATGAACTGAACCTACCTACTGGTTTTGGAAGTTTTGGACCACAGGCCTACTTACAGTTTTGGGTCTTTTACCCTCTCCTTTACTTCATTTAGTCTTTTACCTTTTCTTTTAAAAGAATGGTTCACTCTTTTACTTTTTTAGTATATTGTTCCTTCGAATAAGGCCTTATGTACATGCTTTACCCCAACAGAAAGGGGACAAGTGTATATTTTGGTTTGGTTTTAGGCTGTTCCATATGAGTTTAAACTGAAAACTGAATAGGCCTCCTCGGTTCTTCATTTTGCCAACCAAACTGAACCGCTCACCTTAGGAAACCGATTGGCTCAGTTTGTTGTTTTTTTTGGTTTTGTGCTCACACCAAAGCAGAGGCTCTGAGTAACCCAACGGGTTGCCATAGCTGTAAGGGCAAACTTGGGACTGTGTGGGTAGGCGCATGGTCTCAGGTTCAATTCCCCGCTGCGTGAAACCTTTCTTGGGCCATTGGGGGTGTCTCCTGGTCGAACAACCAGGGCCTCATGGGATTAGTGGGGGTGGCACCCCGATACCCATGGTTATCAAAATAAAGAAAAGAAGCAGAGGCTCTGAGTGTTTCTGCAACTTCGGAAGAAAAGACATTGTGATTTGTGCTAGTTGAAGCATCAATCTTCGTATTTCTTTCATATACTCCTCAAGTTTCAAATTAAAAGTCTTGCTTTACCTTTTAGGGATGTCTCAAATTAAGAGTCATTTCTAAATTAGGCTATAAATTGTTCTGATGTACCAAAACTAACCTTTCACTCTTAGGGCTAAAAACTAAAGCTAATGTAATTCTATCTCCCTTTAGATTAAGCGTAACTATGAAAGTTCACCATTTCTCATTATCTATTAATATGTTTCGACTTTCATACTGGTACTCATAATCTAAGTTGTTAGATTAATGCCATTGGAGATTATATCATGCTAATGATTTGTATAGACAATATTTTTGTGATATTCACATATCTGTATCATTTCTCCTATCTCTTGTACTCCATAATCGAAGGCATGTTATTGTATTTATGATGGGCAGAAAACAGGTATGAGAGAACATTACAGCGAGACGCCACTGCTTAGCCGAGAAGAAAGTTATATCTTTCCTAAAAAAGAAGAGCAAGAAAGTTATGAGCCAATCTGATGAGCATTGGAATAAAAATACAGAGATGGTTTTTGTCATATAATCAAATTGCGTGGTGGAGAAATTGGATTTGTAGATTATTGTATGTATGTATAGATTTTTCGTAAACACAGTCTAGGAATGTAAACTGAAAAAATTCTCTGTAAGGGTATTTCTGTCCAGTGGTAGATGTTATTATAGACAAAAATAGTACACATTTTCAGGCTATTTGCCCTAATGAATTGAAGCTTACGCATCACTGCTGTTGTGGAAATGAATGAACAGAAACAGTTGTGTGGTAAAAGAAAATGTGTAAATCTTATGTGTCGGACCATTTTGTACAAAACTTGAAAAAAAAGCTCGCGGCAATGTTTCATTTGTAGGCTTGAGTTCAGATTTGTTTAGTTTCTTCCTAGAGAAGGGTGACTATGACTTGAGCATTTTATTAGAAATGCGACAAAAGATATAGGCCTACCGCAACTGTTGTGTCATTGTTTTCTGTCATCAAATGAAGTGTTAGGGTGGTGGTGATCTGGGCACCAAATCTGAACGTGTAATATTTAAACGAATCTACATTATTATATAACAAATAGAGGAAATCGCCATGTATGATTTTTAATAATTTTTTCTTGAACTTTACGCATTTTTAGTGTTGCAATAAACTTTGTTTTAGAATCTACATTATATAACACGTAGGTTTTAAATATATATTTTGATGTATATCTCATAAAATATTAGATTATGTTTGATAATAAGATTAAAAATAGTATTTTTACAAAAATGGTAAAGTTTCACGTTGTGTTTACAAAATTAATAGGACTTTTTGCTAAATTACAACATACAATATATACTAACTAATTACAAAAGTTGTAAAACTATTTACTATTGGCTTTGGCGCAATTACTTTTCTCTTCTCTTGCAAAATTACCACAATGTCCTTATGTGTGTCATTTTCTTTCTCTCTCTTGAGCTTTCCTTTACTTAGTCTATCCATCGATGAACTTCACCACACTAGCACGCACCAATCATCTTCTTTCCCATTTCATTGATAAATTTACCCCCTCTCTCTGTCTAAAACTAATAAAAATCTCATCTTTCAAAAATAAAATGAGACTCGTAAGAATATTTTCCTCTATTCTCTCCAGCAAGAGGATTCTTAACTTCCGGCGCCTCAGTTTCACTGTTGGTTTGTTAAGCTCATTCATATCTACATTTTAAATTTGAAAATCTTTATATCCACACATAGGGATGTCTACCTTACTAAACAAGACAAACATGTGCAAGTTTAATGAATGGTGAAATGGTCATTTATCAAGAGAGGGAAAGGGTAATCATGCTAAATCATTAAATGAAACTGTGATTTTTTGTCACTTTTGTAATTAGTTTTACTCAATTGCAATATGTTGTAATTTAGCAGAAAGTTATGTTAGTTTTGTAAATAATACATAAAACTCCTGTAATTTTGTAATTGTGCCATAAAAAATAATATGAAAAATAATTGGTTTGCATTTGAAGTTGAAAAATAAATCGAGAAATGTGGTGAGATGCTCTCCAATTTTTATGAGTACATCTTCTCCATTTTTTATTTTTTGTCGAAAAAAATTTCCACCTGACTATCTATTGAATTTTTTTCATAGAAATATCAAAAAAATAAGAAAATATCTCACAACATGACAACTTGTTCTAAACTCTCACAAAAATTATTTGTTTTTGTTATTATTTTTCATCTTATTATTAAACAAAGTCTTAAAATTAAAAAAAAGGAAAAAAGAAAAGAATTGAAGATGCAAAAGGTTGATATAAGATTGTAAAATGAGCAGTATTTTACACAGATCATTTTTGCATAACCACTGCAACATTATATTTTTTAGGCAATGTGTAAATTTTTTACACACAAAAAAAATATTACTAAGGCCCGCCTATATAGATCATTGGTTTTCCACTTTTTCCATTTGATCAACATGGGCTGGGCCGGAGCCCATATCATTCATTCGACGTCGTTTCAATCGAAGTTACCTTGCTTGCCATCTCGTTTGCATTTTCGCAAACGCTGACCCCATCAGTTTCTTCAGGTCTGTCTCTCTCAAACACAGCAAAAATAGAATCATCGAATAGCTCTTCGATCGAATTATTCATCGAAAATCACATCCACAACAATGGCGTTCGCGTCTCGTTTCCTCTCCAGATCCACTCGACAAGTAACCTCTCCTGTTCACCTTTTACTCTTCGTCTTATTGAACTTTTTCATCTAATTGTCATTTATTGATCGGTCAGTTTATAGATCAACATCTTGCTTGCTTTGATTGCTATTCATGTTCTAGGTTTTAATTATACTAATTTCTCTTTCCGAGTATGTTTTCAGTTTAGTTTTGTGTTAGTGTAGATATTGCATCTTCATTTATCTGATAATAGTAAGAATAATAATGTGACAATGACAAATGGCCGGATAATACTAGAAATGTCAATTCGATTTTCGTATTAGATATTTGTGGTCGTGTTTGTTATTTTTGTAATGTCATGGTAAGTAAGGGACGATTTGGTTATACCTAATTTTAAAATTAGTTAACTTTCAATTATAATGAATTGTAAATTTGTGCGTTTATAAATAATCCAATTCAAATTCATGGAGTGTTTGGAAGAGTTAAATGATAATCCCACTTGTTAGAATAATAACTTGTTCTAAATTTCGGTGTTATTTAACATTTTCTCTAGAGGCACCAACTTCAAGTGTACACACTAGATTTCCTTGAAGTATAGAGTTGGAGTGATTCCTGGTCCTGGAATTAGGAAATTTCAAGTTTTACTTGAAATGACTTAATTTGAGTTTCCACGAATCAACTTGAATTATAATATTTATGATTGTTTCAACTTTCACAACCAAACACAATTAAGTATAAAAATCGTAAGTTACTTAATTGTAAGTTGTGTAATTCTCAATTTGAGGGACAGGTTTAATTAGATGCTATTTAATTTGTACAATGTGACACAATGGTTTTTGAAAATATCTCTGGTGGTTTATTTTCGGCCAACTTTTAAGTCATCATGTCCCACTTTTATTTATAAAGGAGAAAAGTTGGTGCATTCATCTCTCAAATTTTCAACATCTTCTTTGACATTTTGGAAAAGTCATTTGTTATGTGATGATATGATTTACCTTCTGATATTAAGTGTCTAGATTTCCATAGTATCTATGTTTCATATAGAGTTGTTTGAGAATTTTGGGATGAGACTGGTTATCATAATAATTTTTTTGAAGTAGATAAAAATCATTTATTTTGAAATTGTGTTACGCCAAAAGTATCTGGTACATAATCAATGTTCTCACAATGGATGTCTCAAATTACTAGTCCCATTTCCTTTTGGGACATAATCAATGTTCTCACAATGGAAAGTGAAGTTTTATGTTTGACCACTGATTAGGTTGAAGTTAGTGTATTCTTAAAATGTACTAAAGTCAAAGTGGGCTTTCTTGAGACTGAGGGAGTAGCGGAGATACTTTAGAATTAAACGAAGAAAAGACTAATACGAAGCCATGAGTGGCAGGAAGTAAGAATGTAAGATAAAAATAAAAAGTAATATTTCAGAAGAGCGAGAAATTGAGCGATACAAGCTGGATGGTTGGTTTTTATGCAACAATAATTTGTGATGCTATTTGGGGGGGGGGGGGGGGGGGGGGATGGTTTTGATTGAAAGTTCTCGAGGGTTGGACCAAAGGTTCAAGAGTTGGGAGTTCAAGGGAAGTAGGGGACTCATTGCCTAATGTCTCAAGAAGAGGAACTATTGAATGGAGTGGAAAAAACAAGATCATGTGCAACCTCAAATGTCATGGACGAACATGTTACCTGTTGGTAGGGGTGTTTACGGGCCGGTTGACTGGCTTGTTGACCAAAAAATTGGACCAAACCGAATGTTCAGTCAAGACCGGGCCGTATGTATTTTAACGGATTGGTTTCGCTCGGTCCTAATCGGTCCGCGAGAAACAGCGACGGCCGGGATGATGGGAGATGTGATCTTACTTCTGCTACTAAAATTAGGAAGGGCTCTTAAAAATCTTCATAGTAATAATTTACTCGATTCTAATCTTCAACCACAGCCATGGAAGGACTTGAAGACAACAATACTAGAAAGAAAAAAAAACAGAGAACAATCAATTTTAAAAACTCTTAGAGAAGAAACGGTGATGGTGATGGCTGGGGTGAGGAAAAATGGTGACGACGACGAACATGGTGTGAGGAGAGGGCATAAACGGAAGAAGATGGCAAAGTGAGAAACGGTGAGAACTTTAAAGAAGAGGGCACAGTGAGAAACAGTGAGAACTGAGAAGAAGAGGAGAAAGTGAAACGGTGTCTTTGTTTGATTAGTGGAGAGAGGAATTAGGGTTAGGGAGATGTCTTTCAAATTAAAGTAGGGATTTACTAATGTCACATGTTGGTTACTACGAGGTGAAACACAAATAACATCTGATTAATTATATTTTTATATATATACACAATAGGTCTGCTTCTGCTTTATAGGATTTTTTTGTCACATAAGACTGAGGACCGAACTGATAAATCTGGGTCAACTCAATACTAGACTGGAACAAACTGAACCAATTAAAAAAACTGATAAAACCCGTGCAGTTCATTTCAATTTTTGCACACCCCTACCTGTTGGAGTAATTGAGTATATATAAAGCGGTTTGGAGAAGACATGGCTTATTTTTGCTCAGCAAACATTTGTGGTCCTCTTTGTGATGAGTATATGACCAACATGATGTATTTATATTTCAAAATTTACTTGATTAGTGATTTGTCCGTCCCTTTTCCACAGTTCCCGTATCGTTTTCATGAACTTGCAGCCTTATGTGAACCAACATTACCTAATTTATCAACATATTTTGCTCCACTTTCTGTAGACAAGAAACTGCTTTTCTTGTAAGAAAAATATAGGATACACACGCAGTTGATAATGTGAACATGAAGTGGAGAGGTTCATATGCATTCGTTGACCCAATAGCCTCATATAAAAGTTAGTCCATAAGCTCTTCGCTGCAACAAATCCTATTTCAAAGATGAAACACTCATACCCATATATCACCTTTTGGATCAACTTTTTGTTTTGAAGATTCTTGCTTTGTTTTTCAATTTCCTGAGGAACTTTGGTCCAAGTTTTATTCTGAGCATGTAACCACATACAAGAGGATTAGTAATATGATGACAATGGCATTCAGAGTGTGAAAATTCTAGTTTGATATCTCTGTGCTACTTACCTTTGCATGCCGTTACATTCAACAGGATGTTTTTAGCAGAGAACGAGTTGTGTATTAAATATGGATTCTTGATGTTTTACAGCTATATAGTGGTCAGATTATCCTACAACCAGAGCGTGCAGTTCCAGCCCGTTTCTTTGCCAAAGAAGCTGCTCCACAAGTGCTAAAGGGAGATGGTGAGTTGAATCCAGAAAAAAAAAAATTCTCTTTTCCAGATACTTGTGTATACAACAGTGGGGTCTTATCCTTTTTAACTGCATTTGGCATTGCTAATAGAAAAGATTTGGCTAAACTTCAGGCCAATATATGCTTTGAATTTGAGGCTCTATCCAAAGAGCTTGATGCGTTGCAGCATCACTCTAAGTTGAGAGTTTGTATGCTTAACATTTTAACCTTGCTAGTTTATTTTCCAATGCATTCAAGGTTTTCATATCCTTCTACACTTGCGTACTATTTGTCAAATTATTTTTAAACTTTGTTTCTCTAACGTACTTACCAAAGGTGGTTGAGTCTTTTTTTGGATAAGAAACAAGATTTCATTAATAAATAAAAAAAGTACAAACTGAGAGGGGACAAGGAGCCACCAACAAATCTTATAACCCAAGAAAAAGAAAAATAAATAGCCAAAAAACAGTCAACAACACATCCCTAGAACAGATTATACAACGGAACACTATTCAAAAATCCAAGCTCTCCAATTGTTCTTGATGTCTTCCACTCAATAGTTTTCGAAAGGCTTGGTGCTGGAAGCCCACAATGAAGCCATGAATTTGACTCTTTCCCACAGCCACACTCCTTTTCTTCTACCTTTCCCTCGAAAATTCCACAATTCCTCTCCATCCACAATAACCAAGCAACTTTGGGTATAGCCTCAATTTTTTTTCATCTGGAGGATTTTATCAACCAACTCCACAATGCATCTTGCTTTAAAAGAATTATTTATGCCTAGAAATTTTCTTAATGTTGATGATTGTATTAATGTTGACAATTGCATATGATCTCAAGAGATGTTGAAGAACATTTTTCTCGAGGTGAAGAAAAAATTCGAGACTGCCATGGGGATACTTCGAAAGGAGAAGATCACAATAGATCCTAATGATCCCGCTGCCGTGGCTCAGTATGCGAAGGTCATGAAGTCTGTTAGGGAAAAGTAAGATGTCTGAGCTGTTTGCAGTGACTCTCTCTCTCTCTCTCTCTCTCCATGTCTATATGCTCATCCCTTCTGCAAATTTAGACCTCTAAGTTGTTATTTCCACAATTGCAGGGCAGATCTGTTCTCAGAGTCTCAGAGGATCCAATACACCATTCAAACACGAACACAAGGTATTCCAGATGCTCGAACATATTTGTTGACGCTGAAGGAGATAAGGATCAAGTACGTACTATTGTATTTTGTGTGTTACTTTCGATTTCCTAGGGTTCCTGAATTATCTTAGCATCAGTTTGCTTGGCGGTGAAACAGGTGAAAGATATTTTCACCTATTTGGCAGCGAACTTGGTTGGCCGTTTTTGTTTAAAGTTGCATAAACAAGCTTGTGCATTTATTTATAATTTTTTTACTTGCCAGTTCCTTTTTGCCCCGAAGTAGGAAAATAGTAGTACTTTTCACATTGTTACCTAGTAAAACCTAAAAGGTATTTCACCTGACTATTTCAACAATGAGTCCTCACTCCTCAATAGACCATATACCTAACCTGAATATTCTAAAATGAAGAGTTTATAGAAAAATTTCTTCGTATGGATAATATCATTTGATATCTTGTAGCATACAAATTGTCTTTCAGTTGCCTTAGCCTTATTATTTCTTCACTTTTTCTTTGAAATCTTCATATTTGGACCATCTAATTGAAACTACATAGTGTTGCGGTATCCCACATAATTGCAAATGCATAGGCCAGTTTTTGCCTTCGAACTTATTTTCCTTATTCTGAATCTTGTTGGGCAGGAGGGGTCTCACTGATGAGCTGGGTGCGGAGGCTATGATGATGGATGCGTTAGAGAAAGTGGAGAAAGAACTGAAGAAGCCACTTATGAGGGATGACAAGAAAGGAATGGCTCTCCTTATGTCGGAGTTTGAGAAGGTCAACCAAAAGTAAGAGTCACTTTATAATTCTATAATTCTAGTGGCATTCAGAATTGCGACTAAGAAAAGCGACTCTGATGATGTGTCTTGAGTGCATTTTGATCGCTTGGAATGATAAGGGCCCCACCACCAACCAATGAATTGACTGTATGCCAAATCATCTGAGTCATCTTTCAGAGCCAACCTAAATTACTCTTTCAGATTTAGAGGACAAAAGTAAGGGAAGATAAAGTATGGGTGAACGTGTGGGCATTTTCGGGATTTTTTTTGGTCAAGTAAACCTCCGCATCCCCACCAAATCACGACGTCAGTTGCAAACAGCCCCTTGAATTATTTACTGTGCAAAAGAGACCCGAATTTATTTCTTCCACTTGCTATTTCTCCCTTGGGTCTTGCCAATAAGGGTTTTTACAACAACAACAACAACAACAACAACAAGCCTTTATCCCACTAGGTGGGGTCGGCTACATGGATCAAACGACGCCATAGTGGCCTGTCGTGAATCATATCTATAGTGAAACCATTTGCCTCTAAATCTTTCTTAATAGTTTCACCTATAGTTTTTCTCGGTCTTCCTCTGCCTCTAACAATTAGGCTTCCCTCCATAAGATCAACTTTCCTTACCACGGCATCTACTAGTCTCCTCCCTACATGCCCAAACCATCTAAGTCGAGATTCAACCATCTTTTCTGTAATAGGTGCCACCCCAACTCCCTCTCTGATGGTATCATTCCTGATCCTATCTTTCCTATTTTTGCCACTCATCCATCTCAACATTCTCATCTCAGCTACATTAAGTTTATTCTCACGTTGGCTTTTGACCGCCCAACACTCAGTCCCATACAACATCGCTGGTCTAACCGCAGTACGATAGAATTTTCCTTTTTCCTTGGTTTATAGTTATTTGCAATGGTGGGGAACTATCATGAACCAGCTCCTAAGTGAGGATGTTTTTGTCTAGTACTCCCGCTGTCCTAAATTGAGAGGCTAGTTTCCAGGAACATAATCTATGTACCTTGTGATAATAAACAGTTATGGTTATATAATTAGTGCATCCTTAAAATGTATGAAATTCACACTAGAATCTTACTGGGGCGGCTTTTCAAAAAAAAAAATCTTACTGGGGCGGAGGCAGCATGATGTTAGAATAGGTTATTCATCACCCTTGACCACCCAAATCTTTTCATATCACCAATCTAAAATGGTGGAAGATGGACTGTGATTACTAGTATCAGTAGACCTTGATAATCTTGGTTTTGTTTTATTTTTCTGTCCCTAAGAATTTGGTATTATCTTCAAAACGATATACATCTACATGTTTGTATCATTATTAGGCTTGGTATTCGTAAAGAAGACCTACCGAAATATGAAGAACAATTGGAACTAAAAATTGCGAAAGCACAATTGGAAGAGCTTAAGAAAGACGCATTTGAAGCAATGGAAACTCAGAAGAAGAGGTACATTTTTAATCCGCCCATGTCTTTAACTTGACTCATGATCCGAACATTGAGTACGCGTACACGTGTGTGACCCATTCATTATATATAATCTTTTTATTTACTAATTTTTTGCACCTTATTTAATATTTTCTAGGGAGGAGTTCAAGGATGAAGAAATGGTTGATGTGAAGTCCTTGGATATTCGAAACTTCATTTGAGAAGAAGATTTGCTTGAATAATTATTTCTTCCTTTTTTCGGGGCATAATTTTGTTATATAGCAGTTTTCTTGCTATATTTCAAGATGAGAGATTGTACTGCCTCTAAATTTGAGCAGTTACAGAAAAAAAAAAAAAAAAAAAAAAAAAAAAAGATAACATGTAAGAGTCTGATTTATTGCTCATGAATAAAAAAGTATTGCGTTGCTGCATTTTTTTTTTCTTTGACAGCGAGAATTACATTAATATTCCCTCTTATGTTTTTTTGTGTACTTAGTGTGACCTCTTGACTTCTAATAAATTGTAGCCACATCCTTCTGTATTTGCCATTTTTGATTCATTTTTAAATTAATTTTGATGCTCTCTACTTTTTCTACATATTTTAAATTATTAGTGTCACTTAGTTTTTGGGATGGAATTAATATACCAGATCCCAGAATCCCCCAATAAAAAATTTTAATTCTCCTGTCAATGTAAGATTATCAATTTGAGCCTTTGAGGTATAGATTGAGTAATTTATTTGCATGTCTGAAATACAAACTAGTCAGTGCGGTGGATCGGGTTTGGGGTTGGCGCAAATAGTCCATTTGATACATTCCCAATATAATAATGTGATTGTTTAAACATCTTTCCAATGATATATAATTACAACGGTTTAAGATTTGCTAAGGCTGGCCGAGTTGACTCAAATACCAGCATAGAAACTCCATTTCTGAAGGAAGAATACTCGATCATGGTGGAATTCTCCTATCTGAGTGATAATAGAACAAGTAGTTTTTTAAAGTAAACATGCTTCGGTAAATTGAACATGTCAAGGCTCGGTGCACATAATAAACAAAGCAAGTTCGAATTTTTCAAAGTAAACCTGGTTTGGTCGGGTCGGAAATTGCATTGATTGAATTACATATTTATATTGGATTTTGACAGAACAAAAGTGGTAAGTGATTAAAATACATTTATATTTACAAAGTTGTGCTTTTGAGATTTTTTAGAAATTATGAACATTGCTTGAATTCGAAAACCGCATGTTGTCATCCTCTCCGATCTTAATTCCCGCTGCACATTAGACCTAATAAAATTACACGTTACATGATAATATAACATAATTGACACAAATTTAAAAGTTAACTAGTGAATTCTTAACAAATTCGAGTGATTTTTAGGTTCACTCATTTAACATGAAATGATAATGAATCGAATACAAGTTCACCCTTAATTTAA
Source organism: Lonicera japonica (assembly GCA_021464415.1). NCBI lineage: Eukaryota > Viridiplantae > Streptophyta > Magnoliopsida > Dipsacales > Caprifoliaceae > Lonicera > Lonicera japonica. The sequence goes on along the minus strand of CM038469.1, from coordinate 39,073,813 downwards.
TGAATTTGGGTGACCCGTTAGACTTGTTATTTTTATTTTACTTTATAGTTTTGTATCTATTTTAAAATTTATGAATATTTATCCCTATTTTTTTTTTTGGAAATTTAATTATTTACTCATTTTATTTCTAGGTAGTATCAAATTGGGTTGAGTCATAGCATATCACCTAATAATAAATTAAATCATACAGAAATACGCAAAATGCTATTCGATAACTTATCTTGTCATGCTTAAATAGAAATAAAAATAACCATCATTTATTAAGACCCCACATCTATATCTATATTTATATAAAAGTGGGCTAGTATGACAAAAAAAATTGACTAAATTTTCGGCCTAATTTTTTTTCTGTACCTTTTTTTTAAAGTTTGCATACATGTGAACATATTAAAAATATCGATGGAGTTAATGCAGTTCATGAATAATTGAATAAGGTAATTTAAATATTATGGCTTTTTAAAAAAAATTGCTTGTGAATTCTACTATTAATTATTACGGGAATATGTATAGTTATGCATAGAAAATCAAATCTTAACCTGATTTTTTCTTGTGAAATGGTAATTTGAATATTGTGGCTTTTCAAAAAATATTATTTTTAATGATATATTGTTATCCGATTTCTCCTTTACTTTTTGTGATGCATGTTGATCTGATTTTTACATTTTTTTTGTATTCTTCATTTATTCATAAATGTTCTTTGCTATATTTATTCGTTTAGCAAATTTTTCGATTTTGGATTCCGTCTTTAAGTATTTTTTAAGAAATTTAAATGTTGTTCATATTATCGTACATATAATTTTAGTGATTTGATGACTATTTGGTTTGTCAAGTATTGTTTTAATTACCCGTAAATGTAAATACTTTATCCTTTTCTTTGATATTCTTTGTAATTTATGTTTTGCAGATTTTTAATCTTAAATGAAATTGTCTACCAATTTTTTTCTAAGTAGTTTTAATTTTCCTATCTCCACATCTTTAAGTATTTTTTTTAATTTAATACATATTATTATAAATTTAATTTTTTAGTTTAGTTTGGTTTTAATTTATTGTTTCATTTTTATTATATCTAATTTTTTTATTTTCTACTTTATCATTGTGATATTTATTTGTTCAATTATTAATTTTTATTATAATAATATTATTCATATTATATTACACATAAAATGCATGAATGATATACTAATAAAATTAAAATGGACCTTCTGCATGAATGATATACTAACAAACAAGACTTGCATTGCGGGTATCGAGTATGGACAGGGATAAGGCTGTTACGAAACGAGGCCGCCCTAGGCTTTCCTTAGCACTAACGAAAAGCGTAAATACTAAATATAAAAAATACCAACAAAATGCCAACTCACTAACACCCCACTCACACGTGCTCTTTCCTAATGGCCGCCTTTTGTAACAGTCCCCAACTTCCCCCCTCTCTCTACCCGTCACATATATACTCACTCTTCTCTTCTCCTTCACACTTGCACCCCCCCCCCCTTCTCTCTCTCCACCCGTCACTCTTCTCCTACACACTCCTCTTCTTCTGCATACATTCCTAAAACCCTAGCATTCACCTTCATTACTTTTTTTTTTCTTTCATTTCCTTTTTGTTTAATCGGTTTTAATGGCGACGGCGGTTCAGGCTCCGTCAGCGATTCCTCAGGCGACTCCACCGCCGACTCCTCCCTCATCTGCTTCCGGAGTGCCAGGATTCGGCAATGTATCACTCTACGTCGGCGATCTCGATTCCACCGTCAACGACAGCCAACTCTACGATCTCTTCAACCAGGTCGCTCAAGTCGTCTCCGTGAGGGTTTGTAGGGATCAGACTAGGCGAACTTCTCTAGGTTATGCCTATGTCAATTTCAGTAATCCTCAAGACGGTCAGCTTCTCCCTCCTTGATCTCCGCATTTTTTTTTGTCAGATAAATATGTCCCGTAGAATAACGCATTTTTAATAAGAATTCTAGTGATATAAAATCTGACATATAGTGTGATCATGTGGGGTCTGTATCTAATTCACCTTATCTACGGTTGAGTAATCACCAGATTGATATCTCATATGATTATGCCTATGTTTTTTTAATTGCATATAATTGTGATTTGATTCATCAATGTACCATTCTGATCCTCGGTTTTTCTGCATATAATGGCTAGTATATATATTTATATTCATGTGCACAGTGTTTCTCGTAATTCAATTGGTTGATTAGGTTTATTAACGGCGGCGGAGCCATAATTTAATGTTTAGGGGCAAAATATTGACTTTTTTGTACAATTATATTCACACTCGTTTGATATTCTATCATTTCAATATAAAATATCCTTTATATATCATAGTACATCAATTGAAATTGGTAAAACACCAATATAAAATTGATTTATCATTCTACTGCTTTCTAAGTATATATATATATATATATATTTCCGAAACAATTAACAAAATCAAACACTTTAAAAATTAAGGTAGGCATTTGCCTACCTTAAGCCTAAGGTTGCCCCACCCCTGTTTATTTATGTAGTAGTGGGAACCCTTGCCAACTCAACCATACAAACTTTGATCCCTCATACATCTTCAAGATTCAAAAATCATTATCCCTTATTATATAGATTTGTCTATTTTGATCAATACTACTCTTGACATGCAAATGTTTGTTTTGTTGATTTTGTGAATTTGCAGAGTTTATCTTGTCACTATGAGTTATGCGAAGTAAATATTTGTTTTGGATGATGTGTTGGAAATATACTCATTGGGTGCAGAGTTTGGTGTAGTGACTAGCGAGTAGAGGTTTTCTGGTCTTCTTCATAGTGTATCAATTTTGTATTTTTCAGATAGCTAATTTGTTTATATGTTTCACTTGGTAGTTAAAGCTGTAGCACTATTGCTTTCTTAATAGTGGCATTTCTAGTTTCTTGAGATTTTATTTTCTTGTTTTAGTTATTTATAGGATAGCTTTGGGGCTCATTGTTTGGTATTACATGTTGAGAAAAGGTACATTTGAGGCTTTTTTCAAATGAATAAATAGTTTAACCATGAATATGTATTATGCTGCAAGTTGTTCATGAGGTGGATGCTTATGATTTCTGAACTCTATACGGTTAAAATATTTATCATTGTCATTTGCATAAGGAAATCGGTAAATCTGTGCTTCATTAGTTAGCATATACCATTATTAATGCAACATGAAACCATTTTCTGTGAGTTTGAGATCAAGTCTAATAATAGAAATACATAATAGTTACTTAAAATATAATGCTTAATTTGTTGTTTATGGTCTGTTTGATAAAAATGCACAATCAATTTTTATGAGTAGTTGGAAAAAGAGATGAGTGACTTGGAGAGATGCTCTCCATCTTTTCCTAATTTTTCATGGAAAAATATTCTTACACATCACCTAAAGAATTTTATTATAGGGAAAACCCAAAAAGTTAAAGAACATCTCACCAAATAACCAACTCTTTTTTCCAACTTTCACAGAAATTAGTAGTGTTTTCAAGCATTTTCCAACCCTTTTATCAAACACACTCGCAGAGTTTATTTTATTTCTGAGTAATCACTGAAGCATATGCACACTGCAGCAGCTCATGCCAGGGAGCTTTTGAATTTCACACCAATCAATGGAAAACCTATCAGGATTATGTTTTCTCATCGAGATCCAAGTATAAGAAAAAGTGGAACAGCTAACATATTCATTAAGAACTTGGACTCTTCAATAGATAACAAGGGCTTGCATGACACTTTTGCTGCCTTTGGGACCGTGCTTTCTTGTAAGGTAGCTGTTGATGGCAATGGTCAATCGAAAGGGTACGGATTTGTACAGTTTGATCAGGAGGAAGCTGCTGCAAACGCAATCAGTCGTTTAAACGGCATGCTATTGAACGATAGAAAAGTTTACGTGGGCCTTTTTGTTCGTCAACAAGAAAGGAATCAAGCAAATGGATCACCCAAATTCACTAATGTTTATGTGAAAAATCTTTCCGAAACAACTACAGATGAGGACCTTAACGATATCTTTGGCAAGTATGGTTTTATTACCAGTGCAGTTGTTATGAAAGATGCAAATGGGAAGTCAAGATGTTTTGGGTTTGTGAATTTTGAGGACCCAGATGCTGCAGCTGCTGCAGTTGAGAACTTGAATGGGACCTCCAACAGTGACAAGGTTTTGTTTGTTGGAAAGGCTCAAAGGAAAGGCGAAAGGGAAGCAGAATTGAGAGCCAAATTTGAGCAGGAAAGAATTAGTAGATTTGAAAAATTACAAGGTGCAAATTTATATCTGAAAAATCTTGATGACAGCATAGATGATGAAAAGCTGAAGGAGTTATTCTCAGAATTTGGCACTGTGACATCATGCAAGGTATACGTATTTTAAATCAAATTTTAGGCTGCCATTTGGATTGATCTTATTACTTTATTTTCTTCCTAATACTATGTCTAAAATTTATGTAGGTCATGCTTGATCCTCAAGGGGTGAGCAAAGGCTCTGGCTTTGTGGCCTTCTCTAACCCAGAGGAAGCTACCCTAGCTGTAAGTCACCTTTTTTATTTTTCAACCTTTTGTTTCCAAATAAAAATTCCCTTTCTTCTTGCTTGTTCCTTCGTATATGTGGCTCATGCATGTTGGCTCATGCATGTTAAAATTGTGCTATATGATAAAAAAATTTGGTCAGCTGAATGAAATGAACGGAAAGATGATTGGGCGGAAACCCTTGTATGTTGCTGTGGCACAGCGCAAGGAAGAAAGAAGAGCCCGACTACAGGTGTTTTTCTTGTCTGCATCGTTTTATTGCTCATATGCATATATATATATATATCTACATATATAGGAAAATGATAACTTGTGCCCTAAGGGCACATGTTAAGCACACTATGAATAGAAAGAAAAATTCCATGTGTGAGAATTTGTGCCCTATTAAATGTGTATTTAAGTTTTTTTTTTCTTGCTATAAGTGGGTTGTTAACACGTGCCCTTAGGGCACACGTTAACATGACCCATATATATGTTAGATATATATATATATATATTCTCTTGTGTCTTGTGGAAACGAATGGATGATATGAAAATCAGATTCTTAGGTAAATTGTTTTCCAGTGGGACAAAGCATTGAACCCTGAACATAGCTGCTGTTAGTAAACTTGTTATTTATCAACTCTTTTAGATCTAGCTGGGCTTCAGAATACAGATGCTGCTGATAAACCTTTGTATCTGTCAGTTCTTAAGGAGTAGTTACCCCTCAGTTTTTAAGTTAGTTTTCTTTTTTATTGGATTATTACACAATAAATGGAGACCTTTGTGCCTAGTGTACCTTCCCTTGCACCATGGGTTAATGGAACTAGCACCACTTGATGGCCATTTATATAAGAGTCATCTTTATTTTTGTAAAGGGATCAACTCGCACTCATGGTTTGATGAAGGATAAAGAAATGTATTGGAATTTGGACATGTAATGGAACACTAATTTTTAGTATATTTTAATATATTGTAATTATATAAAAAATTAAAATATTAGGTCAAACTGCAAAAAATCTCTTTCAACTATCACTATTTACCAATTTTTGCCTAAAATAAAAATTGTCAACGAACACATAGGCTTTATACTATTAATGTTTGCAACCACAACTTTTAATATTATGTAATTCAGTGGATGTAGCAAGTCTCGGTTGGGCTGGTTTAATGATAGTTTTTGCATGTAGAATTTAATGGGTCCACATCCCCCCCACCTCCCAACCAACAACAACAAAACAAATAAAAGAAAATGCCACAATTGCACTTGACCAATTACCTAAATACTGGTGTGAGTGGGTAAGCCTAGTGGTAAAGGCGCCCATCCGGATCCAAAGAGATCCAAGGTTCGAGCCACACATAGGGTGGGGTTGTTTGTAGTGAAGAAGGTAGAGACTTGACCTTCTTCTTCTTTCTTTTCTTTTCTTTTTTTAAAAAGTACCTAAATTCCAATTGTTTTTATAAAAAAACATAACCATGTAGCAAAAAACTCCAATAGAAATAGCAACAAACCCAATCTAATTATCAAACAACCCCTCTATCGTTTCCCTTTTCTTACTGTTTCGTTTCTGGGTCCAATAGCAGCTATTACCTGAAGCCATGGTTCCAAGATCAGACCACGTTAGTGTTTCTCTTTCTGATCCAATCGGTCAAATTGGGAGTGAGGAATTGAAAGACAGAAATTGCACCTCGGCTGAATCCTTGATCGACACTTGATGATACCTTTTCAGCAAATTGAAGGAGGACTTCAGTTTCACTCTTGGAAGATGACATTGCCACTGGGTTTGTGAAGTGGGAATTATGCATGCATATGGATACAGATCTAAATATGTATAATGTCAGTGTAATAAAATGGGTTGAGCTTTAGGACGCTAGTGTGTTGTTGGGGGTTGGGGTAGCTTTTAGGTGAACTTTAAGTTAGGGTTTTAGAACATTGAAATTGATGAATTTTAAACATGTCCATTTGAAGTCGTCGTCCTACAACATAAAGAAACTGTTTATTTAGCAGTAACATAAAACTATCCAAGACTTGATGTTCACTTGTTGCTATTAAATTTTTTTAGCTATTTGTTGGGTGTTTATCTCATTCTCTAATGATAGATTAAGTTTGTATGTACAATTATGGTCTCATTCAATTGATTCAAGCATAAATTAATCTAGTTTTGTTTGGTGTTTATTTTTCAGGCACAGTTTGCTCAAGTCCGAGCACCTGGTGCAATTACACCTTTGCCCACAGGAATACCAGGGTTCCACCCTGGGGCACCTAGGCTTGCCCCTCAGCAAATATATTTTGGTCAAGGTACTCCCGGTCTGATACCACCTCAGCCTGCTGGCTACGGCTTCCAGCAGCAACTATTACCTGGTATTCGACCCGGCGTTGCCCCAAATTTCATTATGCCATACCAGCTTCAAAGGCCAGGTCAACCCGGACAGCGGTTTGGTGCTAGGAGAGGTGCAAATGTTCAACAAATGCAGCAGCAGCAGGTATTAATTTCCTTCTTTTCCCAGTTTCTGTTTTATCTCATCTCAAGCTTTTCCCTTTTTAGTTCCAGATTGATATTGAACTCTAATAAAATGCTGCACCTACTGTCTGTATATATATCTATATCTGTGTATACCTATACAGATAAATTTATATAATGTGCATAAAAGGATATATATATATATATGTATACACAATTTGTTACAAAGAAATGTAGAGGAAAAGACAAACTTGCCATTATTTTAGTGGTATCTGAAATGCGCATGTCATTTCTCTTGGTTTAATGGTAGAAATGGAAGGGCTGTTTTGGTAACTTCATGTACTTCAGAGGCCGAAGTGCTACTAGTAATAGTTTTTAAGGCCCTTCAGCGCCACCCAACCCCCTCCCACCCCCAACTCCAGCCACCCCAACCCACACTCTTTTTTATATACAAAAGCACACATCTACATGTACAAACTTCTATTTTGGGGCACAAACATATCTAGATTTCCAACTTGAGTCCGAAAGCATGGTATTCCAAATCTAATTTGTCACGGTCAGACTTGCTTGTTGAACTAGTCAAAGTGATCGGCTCTCTGTGAATTGTGTTAATGCTGGACTTTGAAATCTGCAGACTGGAAAGAAGTTTGCTCTTTAACCATTTAGGTTCTGTATTGTAAGACAGTCCTACTGACGATACTACCTTCTGACCATATATTCTTTTTCGTATTCTTTAGTGGAATAAAATAACGAAGGAGAAAGTTGTTCTTAGATAAAGGGAAGTACGAGTTGCAAGCACTAGTGCGATCACCGCAATGGTGATTATTTATTAATGGTGATGAATTTGTTGTTTATTTAAAACTTAGATGATGAATCGCAACTCCAGCCAAAGTTTCGGCAGATATGTAGCGAATGGGAGAAATAGCATGGATCCATCATCAATGGTTCCTCAAGCTCTGATGGGTCCAATGATGCCTTTACCGTTTGATGTTTCGGCATCTCCGACTGCTGATATCCAGCGCTCTGGCCCAGTGCCCACGTCTACACTCGCTTCTGCTTTGGCTTCTGCTACTCCAGAAACTCAGCGCATGGTATGTTATTGCCCCTTTTTCTGTGTTTCTCTCTTAATTGTGATAACAAATTGAGCGTATCTCATTTTAGGAAATGATTTCTTGACACCTCTCCCCGTACAAACAAAAAAAAAAAAAACCAAAAAGGGACAAAAACCCACTCTCTATCTTTTCCTACTAGAATGACCTGCTACCCCGACATAAACACGACAATGAGTTAGCTGTGTTTTAACACTCTTAAACAAATGGTTGTAATCAACCCATAAGCTGAACATGGCACAAAACTAAATGTGCACTGACTCTTTGTTGGGTAGTCGTAGTTCAGCAGGGTTTATCATGATTCTCAATTCTAATATGATGCTGCTCGGCATAATCCATTGTCAAGGCAAGTTTAGCACCCCCAAACACATGCAGGGGTGTTACGCACGTGGAGCTTCACCATTGGAAAAGGTGTACCACGTGGTCATACATAAGGTGCAATGTAGGCTGGTAATTTGGGTTTTGGTCTGACGCAACACTAGGTTGTGCTGTGTAACTTCTCGACATGAAATTGACTTCTCATGTTGAGTTCGTTCATTTCATTTTGTGCTATTGTGTCGTTTTTTAAATTTAATAATCTTATTGTAAATTATGATCCTAATAAACAAAGTTACAATGATTTTGTCTCCAAATTTCAGATGCTGGGAGAACAACTATTTCCGCTTGTGGAGCGACTCGAGCGCGAGCATGCAGGAAAAGTGACAGGCATGTTACTGGAGATGGACCAAACAGAGGTTCTTCATCTCATTGAATCTCCAGATGCTCTGAAGAAGAAAGTCGGCGAGGCCATGGACGTTCTTCGTATAGCTACAACAGGTTCTGACGTAGGTGACCAGCTCGGCTCGTTGTCCCTCAACGAATAAGGCAGGCCTGCACGGTACCGGTACATAAATATTTATGCGCCTTTGTGGGGCCAATTTTTTTTAATATAGCGCTGGTGAGCTGTGAATGTTCTAGGGTTGGTTTCTTTTATTGGTGAGATTTTTTATTTTTTCTATCTGGCAGGTTGATTTGATGAAATTCTTTTTAGGGTTCTTAGTAGAATGGAGGGAATTTTGGGAATTCTATGGGGTTTTAGTAGAGGGTAATTTTTTCTTATTTTCCAGTTTGTTTAGACCCAACAAGACCTGGGATTTGAACTAGGACTATTTATTATTTTGATTTTCAGTATGTTTGGAGTTTACATTTTTTGAGTTATTAAGGTTCAGATTTGATTGTTTTGAGTAATTGACCTCAACTTACCCTTTCTAAAACTCTCCTTGTATTGCTGCATGTTTTTGGGTTCAGTAAGTATCCTTTTTTAAAGTTAGGTTTTCTTGATAAATTACTCACCCTTTTGTATTCTTGATCATTGATTTGAAATTAGTTTTTTTTTGGTTCTTGTTGTAACATATCAGAGATCATTAAGAATATCAATTTGAGACGAAATGTACATTTTATTTATTGAGTAATCAGTAGTGAGTTTGTCAACCTGCTTATCTGCTACCGGTTATGACTTTTATTTTCTGAAATATTGTTGCTTTGGAATTAGAAAAGGGCAAACAAAGGAAAAAATTCATCCTCAAGATTTGAATGTCAGAAGTTTGAATTGATGCTAAAATTTATTGTTTGGGGTAGACCTTTTTTTTTTGGCTGTCATTTTTGTTCTTAGAAGACAGAAATTAAAATTTGAACCTTAGATTCAAAATATACTAGATAATGGCACACATAATGCATCTGAAGTTGTGAACGTATAATGGGCGCATGGTATGTAGTTTAGAATGATGGAAAGAAGGAAAAGTAAGTGGCGGCTTGGTTACATAAATACTTCTTCTATTTTTGACACCAGGCAAATTTGAGAATCAAAAATCAGTTTCATACAGTTATTCACTTATCACACTATTTTAACGAAAAGTGAAAATTATATGTATTAGGAATTGAGTTTCTTGTGGAAACAAAATAAGTGTACTCATTTTTATTTTTAAGTACTGACTATTTTTATTTTTAAAAAGTTTTGAAGGTACATCGGAATTTTAAGGGTGAATAGAGAGAATAAATAGTAGATAAGGCACGTGGATTTCTAGTCAAATTTAAAAGTGCCGGTGTCTAGTCTTTAAGTTGTAGCCGTTGGCGTTGACAAATTCTATATGAGTTTTCACTTTAAAAATGATGCATTAGAACCGAGTCTCTTGATCCAATGGCTGCCATTCGGATAACTTGGGATCAACTTGAAACTCCATAGGTCAATTTTCGGCATTTTTAAAATAATGCTTGGCCAGCAGCAGCCACACACTGCGAGCGGGAATTAGTCAAAGTGTGCGAAAGCTGGCCGGGACATTCCGTGGAGAACCAAAAAAAATAAAAATGATGCACTAGATAAGTTGTTCAGTGAGTGAGATTGCAGTGGCATCTGAAAAAGATAAAAAAAAAATTATTAACAATTCAAATGTTATTATTTTAACTAAGAAAAAAATATAGGTAGACTTGATGCTTTAAATACACTGGAATTAGCACTGAATTTGATTAGGAGCTATTCAAGTTAAATCTTAGCAGTTGTAAAAAGAATTAATGGTTAACGGCTGGCTATTGTTTTACGAACAAAGATTAATCAAGCTGCGCGAAATCTAACCCGAAAACCTTGTAATACTAAAATATATCTAGAAAAAAAAAAGACTTGATTACTTATAAAGTTTCGCGGCAATAAGGTATTTTACTTCCTCGTAATGTGATAAAATTAAGTGGGGATGAAATATGCAAACGAGCTTTATAGTGTTTAAAGCTTGTTAGCTAAAATTAAGTGAGCTTAATTGAGTTTAACCCAATTGGAAGAGTCATGTTGGAGCTAAGTTGAACAACATCTTAATTTCACTCAAACTATGTAAATAAGCAAACCTTTTAAAAGTAATTATAATTGTATACACATACAATCCCACTCTGCCCGTAAAAACAGTAATGTTATTTCATCCAAAAAAAATAATTCTATTCATTCAAGAATAAAAATATTTTTTACCACGAAATATTTGCGCATAAGATTAGGCCTCGTTTGATTCACGGAAAGGAAATTAGTTCCCCTATCTTTCCCATGGAGGTGGGAAAGTAAATTTCCTATCAAATTTCCTTTCTTGTGTTTGGTAAACCATGGAAAGTATTTAGGTAAGAGTATTATTGTCTAAAATTTGTGTAATAAATGCTTGAAAATCACATGGGAAAATCAATCCCATGTGTTTTGGGAGGAATGATTTTACCCCCTACTTTCCCCTCTCTCGGGAAAGTGTTTCCGGAATTTGTGCTTACCAAACAAAGGAAAGGAACAACTTTCCTTTCCCGAGTACTAAAATTCGTGAACCAAACGAGGCTTAGTGTGGGGTTAATACCAGCTCAAAAAACTGAGACTATCTTTGAACAATGCTATCCCCCAAAATCAATTATCATAGTTTAATTATCACAGTGTGAGGTATAGTTATTTGATGGGAAATTCTAATTACACTGTTAACATAACTTAAAATCACCAAAAGTTAAAAAAATACAAAAATAAGCTAACACACATCACATTTTTTTTGTGGTAAAATTAAAAAAGGAGTGTGGCATTTGAAGTAAAAAAATATAATACTTAATTTGCGGTAAAATTAATAAATTTTTGTGGCGTAAAAAAAATTACCATCACAATCTTCTCGCACAAATACTTTCGTAGAAACTCGGCTCGAAAATTTCTTTTCACGGAACCAACGAATTTATCATGTAACTGATTATTCATTCATGAGTTTAGTTGTGTTGGTCGAAAATCAACTCTAGAGGGGGTTGAATAGGGTTTTTTAAAACTTAACGCGGAATTTGAAAAGTTTTCTAAAAATGTTTAAGTAAAACAATTTAACTAAACAAGTGTATCAAGGAAAATAAGCAAATCAAACAATCAATCAAACAAAACTCAAGAGCAATTAATAAATGCCAATCTCAATTAATAATATAGCAATAAAATAAATAGCTAGAGATAAAGAGATTAAGTTTAGAAATATTAAACCGATTGAAACCCAAGATGTTTTGTTCTCACGGTTTGGTTGTCTAAACCATACATCCGCGCTCGGATAGTACTCCCCAGAATTTTCACTAAAATCGATTTTCTTCCGGGTGAAAATCAAACTGCTACAAGTATTGTTGTCTCACTACACTATTGCTCTACCACAATACTTACACAAGAAACACTCTTGCTAACTTATGAGATTTACCTCTCACAATACTCAACAAGAATTTACTTCTTGTTATCTTATGAGATTAACCTCTCATAAATGAATATTTTTAATTATTTGGTGATACACACTAATAAACAATAACTATCTCGAGTGTTTAATAGATACAATTTAAAGCTCATACTAAGTTATCTTGTTTGATCAAGATTTATAACTCAAAGAATGAATGATTGATCAAAACAAATTCTTGAATTTTTGAATGATGAAATAGATGAAAAATATATTTTTATATTGATTCAAGCTTGCCAGAATGTGTTTTAGATGTCCAATATATAATCCTAAAGAAGATATAGCCGATTTAGAGGTTTGGTACAAAAATGGTAAAAAAAAATTAGAAGTCCAACGGCTATATTCTGAGGCATCAGTCGACTGAGCAAAATCCATTAATCGACTGAGTCACAATCCATCAGTTCAAAATCCCAATTTTTAGACTTTTATAATTTAGCTCCAAAATCAATTCTAATACTTTGAAGACCTCAAAAATATGTTCATCCACCTATTTTCGGGAAAACTCAAAAAATGATCGTTTAAAATTAATATGAATTTATTTCAAAACTGATTTTTGTAAGAATGATATTTTCAAAGAAATTCAATTCCAAGCTTGTTTGATACAATCTCTAAATGATGCATGAACATGTTTGAGCTATAAAATCAACCAAGAAACTTTACATAAATCCTAAGCACTCACTCAATTGTCGAATTAACGAGTTTTCGAATGCTTTAATTTGTTTATTCAATTTAATCTACTCTTGAACTTTGATTTTGACCTTTAATGGATTGTGTATATCAATGCTCCTTGATCAAAAATGTTGAGTAAGGCAATCCAATGTGATTTGAATGCTTGTAGAGGAATGATCTCGGTTTGAATTGATCGATTTTGGTCCACGTATGATGATCATCGAAATGTGTTTATAATTACTTTAAAGCACATATTAAATTACAAATGATTAATTTATTATCATTATTATCAAAATAAGATTAAAACATTTTAGGTCAACAGGTTGTTTATCATTATATATCCATTTTTTATACTAAAAGTACATTCATATATTTATTTTGTTCAAAAAAAGTTTGAGCAAGATAATAAATTTGGAGATTATCTAAAGCACTCAAATATCTACATCAATAATGAAGCATTGTGCATTGAGATATGTGTATATATATGCATCATTTGATTTCCTTCCTTCAAAACTTGTAAAAATGAGTTCCATTTCATAAAATGAAATATCGTTATCGGCCACACAAAGCCAAGAAAATAATACTTGTTCGGCAATGCGTTTTCAAGAATAAAACAATACTCAAGTACTAAACTATCGAATAACATGTAACATACTCGTTGTTTGATTGTCGATTTATACTTTCATTCTTGGCAATGTGTTGCCGAGTATTTCTTTAAAGTTTATATTTTCTTAAATATTATATCATAGATTGTAGGGTTTAGATTTTGTGTTAAATTCATTCAATGATACCTAATAAATTAATACCGATGCTCTATTTCCAATTGAAGTTGATCATGTTTTTATTAAAGTTGATTATGTTCCGATAGAAGTTGATCATATTTCAAGGTTTTTCATTATCTCGGCTACAAATTATAGGATTAATCTTGGAGAGATTAATTAGATTATTTCTCAAAATTTCGCAAGTTACTTCTTAACAGACAAAGTAAGTATATTTTCCCCTACCATTTTAGATTTTGCTATAAGTTTTTGACAAAATTACTAAATGTTTATTATCATTCTTATAGGTATTTGAGTTGTTCGATTAGTGTCAATGCATTGCCCAAAGTTTGAACACAACTATTATCACATTGACGTTGGTGAAAAAAACCGAGGCTGGAAATCCTGATGTATTCATCAGTGAAGCAAATTATGATATTTTTGTTTTTTTGTGTATGTAAACATGGCTTGCATGTTATATAATTTTTTTTGTAACATTATATTGTTTACAGTGACTTTTAATGGAAATGAAGTTCCTAGTTAACCAACTAATTATCTTGATTTCTTATATGAAGTTCTTAATTAACAATGTATAAATATGAGCTGTTTTATGAAATTAAGGCACATATATTCCTTTAGCCTAAAGTTATAAATTTTTGGTGATCGGCAATCCATAACCAAATATAAGTAAAAAGGTCAACAATTTACAACCGAGATTTGATAACAATATCTGTCAAACATGGCCTAATAATAGTAAGATAATACTAAAACATGTTAAATTGGTATCATTGTGTCGAAATTAACTTATGTTTTCGATGATGTCTTGCTGAATAAATCCTATATAATTCGGTAAACTATATCTTGCTGAACAGAGTATTTAAGCAAACATTTTGGTTGTCTGGACAATGCCGAGTTTTAAGAATCGGCAACTAACTGCCGAGTTCAATATATTTTTTCGGTAATAATGTGCCGAGGTTGATTGAAAACTTCAGTAAAAGTTAACCGTTTTTTCACACTTTCCAAAATTTTGTTATAAATCACAAAGTTCCAAAATAAATCAGCATTCTAAACAAAACCAATATCCCAATTTTATGCAAATCAAGTTAATGTATTACCACAAGATTGGTATAGAATCTTGTCCATTAAAAAAAAGCAACTAACAACATGCATACGTAAACTCAAAATCTAATTAAACTATAATTTAAGCGCTTGTACCTAATATAAAATTTAGGTACCCAAAAAATATTACCGTTATTTTTACCAAGTAAAAAACTAATTAAACCATAATTTAAGCACCAAATTCTATAAAAAAAATATTCCCATTGTTTTTACCAAATATAAAAACAAATTTTACTAACATATCCAAATGTTTACATGCAATGTCGCTTCTTTATGTTGAGACGTGACTTTTACACTTTTTAAGCCATATGGACTGTGTTGTCTGTGCTGCAACTTCATGTTCTTCAATTCTTGTCTCTGTGACTTCTTCTTGATGCTTATCTTTGCCTGTTATCTTTGCCGCTTCATGTTCATTTTCACTAGCTTCTTGATTACTTTCTTCTCCATTGTGATCATCTCCACTGCCTTGTTGATTACTTTGTTTTCCATAATGGCCTTCTTCATCTTTAACCATAGCCTTGCCGTTCTCTTTGTATAGTTGGCATTTTGCAAGTGGTAGTCATCTTTAGGATCTGACCTATAATTGAAGACTTTGCACAAGTTAAAAACATGTGATAAGCGCATTATATGAAATATGAGAATACGCTTTTGTAAGCATTATAATGCTCTTATATGGCTAAACACACTAATTAAACCTCAGATTATGACTTGTTGGCTCATAGAAAATTAATGTGCTAACAAGTTATTGCAAACCGTTTTTTGTCGTTAAAAGGGCTCATTCAAAGGTTCAAACAAGAATGAAAAGATTACGTTATTGATGCGGATAAAACTACATGGGCTTAAACTAATTGGAATAATTTGGAAGCTTTATTTTAAGTAATTTTAATTATAAGAATTATTTTATTTTGTTTTAAAATTAGTATTTTTGACTAGTACTTGTTAATGTCATCGCATACATCATATATCACTAATGTCATTATTTACATCATGCATCGATGATGTCATGGCTTACATAAGTATTTACTGATGTCATGGCTTACATTACTTGTAGTAGGTGAGAATAAATGTCAGTCCTTAGATCGTGGTTGGTGGTATTAAATGTAGATCATTTGATGTATTTTGTAACAACTATATATACACCCCCACCCCATTCCATTAGGGACATGAAAAGAATTGGAGAGGAAAAAATCTTATTGTAATAAAGAGAGAAAAATAAAGTAAAATATTCTTCTTCTTCTTCTTCTTATATTCTCAATCACTTGTAATAGACTTCATTTCATATCTATTAATACAAGTGTTTTGTTAATTCTCCTTCATTATTATTATCATGTATTCATCTATGGAGGGGTGAATCACCTAGCCAAGGCTAGGAGGTGAGTTTGTTTTAAAAGGGAAACATGGTTAAGTTTCTAATTCTTCGAAAGCTCTGTGCATAGTGTTGTTAAATAATTATGCTTGTCATCTTTTGATTATGTTTCATAATTCTGAATGGTTTCAAACACCTATAAAGAATATGAAACTCCCATTTAAATTCCCTTTGCTTCTTTATGC
This sequence comes from Lonicera japonica, assembly GCA_021464415.1. Lineage (NCBI taxonomy): Eukaryota > Viridiplantae > Streptophyta > Magnoliopsida > Dipsacales > Caprifoliaceae > Lonicera > Lonicera japonica. Next base: position 39,057,418 of record CM038469.1, on the reverse strand, counting down.
TAAGTATACGAAATTCTTTGGTAATTAATGGATATGTTTAGTATATAAATGATCCTTAGACTCTTCATGCCTTGTATGATGAGTAATAATTGGATTATTAATATACAAACAAAGTATTTCAAATAAGTATATATTATTCTACAATCAACATTATAAATGGATGGCTATACTTTTCATATAAAATTAGAGATGTTCATTTCAGATATGGTCACATTTTGTGGTTGAGTGTGAAGTATTATTTTATTTTTCCTTATTACCTACATCACTTAAACACACTTTGTGCCTATATTATAGGACTTTTTAATTGCTTATATTGTTCCCTTAAATATGGTGTTTGTCTTCCTTCATAAGGTAGTCTAGTAAAGTTAGATTGGTTGTATTTTCTCGAAATCTTTTACCACCAACATTTAAATAAAAAGTACAATATGCAACACAATAAGGAGAATGAATGAGCCGAATTGAATTCATAAACCATGGTTCCCAATAAATAACAAATAAACCCCCAAAGCCTTCGCTTTTCTTTAAAACAAGAATATTATCAAAACTTTAAGTTTTGTTTTACTCATTTTTTCACAAAGCAATTCATAACAATTTTAATCAATCAATAATCACTATATAAACACGTGATCTACAAAAGCTTTAGTCCCCTCCCTGTTGTTCGACACTTGTACTTCCATAAGTCTATACTATAACTTGATCGACTACACTTGGGTGTATACGATTGCACTATTCCACGCGCGTCAACATGCATCAAGATTCTTTAGAATAAAACTTATATGAGACTTAAAAGTACAAATAAATTTATATCTACTCATCAATACATATAAATCAAGTCCAATTGTAACTATAAAAGAATAAAAACTAATAAAAATTTTGTTTAAATTGATATTTAACATGTGCTAGAATCTTATTGATTATTTTAAATTTTACAGAAGACCTTGCAAAAGTATCATGTTTCAACAAACCCACATCCAAAAAGTTATACTTGAAATTTTTACAAACACCTTATGCGCAAAAATTATCCCTTCAAATAAATCCCACAATGTCAATCCAATATTATTAAGAATTGCAAGGAATGACTAACATATCAAAAACAAGAGAAACCCATTAAGGAAAACAGAAGGGTTTAAGCTATGTTATAATTATAGCAATTTTTACTTAAAACAGAGGAACAAAATTCACAAAATACCTAAAAATTCTTTTATTTTTTTCGACAACCAAACAGAGGAACAAGTAAAGGCATGAGATAGATACCAATGTGAAAAATGAGCGGCGGGAGAAAGAGATAGACGTACCTGAGAGATGGTAGAGAGCAATGTAAGGAATCAACAAGTTTCTAAGGCGGAGGAGGAATGAGAGATGAAAAGAGACTAATGTGAAAGAACACGCGGTGGAGGAATGAGAGATGAAAAGAGACTAATGTGAAAGAACACGCGGTGAAAGAACGAGCAGAGTGGTGATTGGAGTGTGAAAGAGAGAACAACTGGAGCTTACTTTTGTGAATGTAGAAAACAAAGAGAAATAAGAGAAATTGTTTTTTAAAAAATAATTACTTTAATTATTTTTAGTGGTGTTTAAGAAATCTTATGTATTTTTTAGGGCATTGTTATTTATACCTGCTATTTTTGTTACAAACACCCCCACTGTCACAAACACACCCTTAAAAGTAAATTTTTAATCACTGAGACCCTCTAAGACTTGCCTAATGAGAGGTGAGTGTAAATGCACACACTCGCCTCATTTGAAGAGAGTTTGTTTGTAATAACTCATTTAATATCAGGTAATGGATGACTGTAGTGTTTTTCAAATACAACTCGCCTAATGAGAGATGAGTACACTTACATAAATTCGATTCATATGAGGAGAGTGTGTTGCTAAGCACTCACCTAACATCACGCAATGGAAGGAGTGTTTGTGACAAATAAGGTGGTGTTAAAATATGTTTTTAATTAAATTTTGGATGGTGGATATTTGTGACAGAAATGGAGGGTGTAAATAATACCGTCCATTTTTCATGGTAAAATTTAGTATATAAATGTGTGTATGTAATAGTATTTTAAAAAATTTTACTTACTTTTATGATAATTTTAAAAAACTTTAATGGTGTAATTAAAATTACTCTTTGATAAAATTTTTTTGAACAATTTATATTTAAAAAAATTCGAATATAGAATCTTTTTTTAAACAATTTACACTTAAAAAAATTCAAATACAAGACCTCACAAATTGATGGATCCCTCGTAAGGGCACGGTGGTTCACTCTTGAGTCCTGATACCTCGGGGCACCTAAATATTGACTATTCTAGTATGTTATCATCTTTGTCACTAACTCTCCCTCCATTTCTCTACCTCCCTCTCTCTACATTTTATAAAAAAAAAAAAATAGACGGCCATGGCTATAGACGATGATATAGAGAGGATTCTATATACGGAAGATCAAATCTCTCAACGAGTATCTCAACTCGCCTCTCAAATCACCATTGACTTCAACCAAAAACCTCACTACTCTTCTCCCGTCTTCGTCGGCGTTGCCACTGGAGCTTTCCTATTCCTCGCCGACCTTGTTCGTAAAATCAAATTACCGGTTACCGTCGACTTCATTCGTTCCGATTCCTACGGTTCCGGTACCGTATCCAATGGTTCTCCCAAAATTTCTCTCAATTTGAAAGTCGATGTTCAAGGAAAGCACGTTATTCTGGTATGCAAATTTCTATCCTCAATTATATCAAATTTTTTTTAATTTTTTTTTGAAAAAAATTAGTATCCCGCTCCCTGAATGACTAATCAATATTTCAGTATTAATTTAGTGTGTTTTATCTAGAGGACCGCGTCAAAAAGTTATGGACAACATACTATAATCTCATGGTTGTTTTTGCGTGTAATGTTTATTACTGTGAATTTTGCAATGAGTTGTGGATTAACAGACACTTGATTATATGAACTTTTTTTTGAATGTAATCGTTAATACTGTGGATTTTGCAATAAGTTGTGGATTAATAGTTTAGTTCATGTTGTTTGATTGCTTCAAATTGACGCTGTAAAAATGGAATTGAAGGAAAGCTAGTTCAGAATTTGAATCAATTTCTCGTCAATTGACATTATCAGGCATTAAATTATATGAATTTCTTATAGTTTTTGTATAATTCATTACTGCTGTTTGAAGGAAAGCTAGTTTATAATTAGAATCAATTTCTCATAAATTTCAACTATGAGGTGTTAAATTATGATCTTTTTTCTTTTTTGTGTGTGTGTAATTCATTACTTCTGTGAAGTTTACATTGAGTTTGTGGATTAGTTTCAGTTTATATTGTTTGATAGCTTTAAATTCACGCCTTGAAACTGAATTCGAAGGAAAGCTAGTTTAAAATTAGTCATCAATTTCAATTACAAGGTGCTCAATGCTGCGTAATTGTATTTCATTGATGATCAATATCTATATATTACATTCTTTTTGGTGTATGCTTGTTGTCTTTCTTTGTAGCTGAATATGATTCTGATGTGCTAACAATGGACTTCTGTGGTAGAAATTAGTGGGACTATGCTCCTTTACTTTTTGCTTCAATATTTATTGAACGCTTCATTAATAATGCTTCTTATAAAAAGTATATATCATATGAGTCATCAGAAGTTGAGAATATAATTAAAAAACAGTAGCTAATGCACCCATCATAGACCAAGTAAACATAATTTTATTCTAAAAAGTACTTTTCAAAAGTTGCAAAAACTTAAAAAATGGCCTAATTGTATTAGAGCCTATAAATTACTGGCCCCTTGCATGCAAGTATAACACCTTACTGAGAAGGGGTCTTGTACAGGTGCACATCTTGTGTACTCTCATGACTGCTGGAGAGGAAAGAGCCATTTTGACTAGGTTGATAAGTTACCATATTAGCTAGTCGTTTGGCATGAAAAATATTAGAGTGAGAAAGTGAGTGTTTGTGTAGTTTCTATTGTTATAGTAATTAGTTAGTGAAGTTCTTTTCTATAAAATTTGGGTTATTTACCACCTCAACCTTCTTTTTCTTTCACATGTAATATGAGCGTCTAAAATGTTAATTGACGAGAAGAGAAGTGGAGGAACAGTTAATCTATCAGACTATATCACAAGTATGTGGCTGTGCAAGTGCAATTTTGGTTTTCTCATAATTTGTGTCTTATAGTATGAACTACAAGGGTTTCTCGAAATCAAAGTGGTAATGTTTATTATTATTTGACTCTCAAGGAACTTTTTGTCTGGTATTCATAAATCAGATATATGACTCAGGTTGAGGACATTCGTAGATACTGGGAATACAATATCCAGTCTCATTGCTTTGTTGAAATCTAAAGGAGCATCCTCTATTTCTGTGTGCACTCTCCTTGATAAACCAGCAAGACGAACTGTTAACTTTGAGCTTGTCGGTACAGGAAAATTCTATTGTGGCTTTGAGGTGCTCTCTCTCTCTCTCTCTAGAGCTCTAGGCATTCAATTCCATGGTGTGGCTTTCATTGATGGATAATTGTCTTTAGATGTTTATTTTTGTTGTCTTTGTAAGTTATATGATATAATTCAAGAAATTTCTGGTACCGCCAAATACATCCCCTTAACTAGTTATTGCTTAATTTACAAAAATTGTATCAAACTTAATTACTTTATTTTAAGGTTACAGTTTCTCAATATTCTATTGTGGATGTAGACATTTTGCCTCTATCTTTGTATGTTAATATGTTAATGTTGTACTTAGAGGGAATTTGTTTTATTTGCTTTGTTGAAAGGGTGCGTTTGTCCTTTATCCGGTGTTTGTTTTGGAAAGGAAGGATAAATAAATCCTTCATGTGTTTCCAAGTTTGGCGCAACACGGGACTTGATTCATTTGGGATTAATTATCATTTTATCCCTTTAGAACCGGATAAATATATACCACCTATATAGGTGGTATTATTTTATCCCATGAGTGCCGGATAACAAAATTAATATAAAAATTATTTTTTTTAATCTTTTTCTTTACATCTCTTAGATAATCAAATTTATTAATGAAAATTTTCAGCCACCCAAACTCACAGTAACTCAACTAATAAAATTCATTTATTTTATTGTATGGCATTTTTTTTTATTAAATGAAGGTATTTATAACAAACTTTGATTTTAGAAAAAATGGTAACATTAGAATTTGAAATTGTACTTAATACCTAATTCGTAAATATTGTATGTGATATAGAGCTTTTCTCCCGCAAGAGTTTTTTGCGAAATTTATTTATAAATAGAAGAATCGCATTAGTTAAAAAAAATTTGTGCAAAACAATTAAAATTGCATATATTTTTAAAAGAAAAAAAAGTTGTATTATATAATATCTGGACTTGTAATCCGGAACTCCATCAAATGCACAGTTTATTAAATCTTTATTCGACTAGTCCTGATCATGTCCGATCCTGCTTAATCCTTATCCGACTAATCCATTTCCTATCCTATCCCACATAATTCCTATCCGACTAATTCTGACTCTTATCCTATCCGGCCTTTATCCTATCATATCTTACCTCCTTATCCGACGCGCCAAACGCACCCTAATAGTCACAGCGGAAGCTAAAATTGTCTGCAAGAATAACTATATATATTAAGGTTCCGTTTGATTACAAAGATGGAAAAGGAAAATAAATTTAGTTAGTTACTTAGTTTGTGTGAAAAAATAGAAAATAAGGTGAGAGAAGTTGCTCATTTTATGAGTAGATGTCCTCTATCATTCTATATTTTTGGTGGAAATTTTTTCCTCACCACCAAGCAAAGAAAATTTATAAATGGAAAAACTTAAAAATCAAGAGGATATCACCCCCTATTACTCAACTTATTTTTCCATCTTTTCACCAAAACTAACTCAATTTATTTTCCTTTTTCACCTTGCAATCAAATGGAGCCCAAGTGTTCCCTTTTTTGCTTGTGGAGTTTCTCTTTCTATGATATCACCACTTGACATAATTCATGGAGCTGTATATTCCTATTTTGATGCCTTTTCTCTGTTTTTTTAAGAATTACTTATCCAAGCTGAAATCATTGAGGGTGTGTTTGGACTATGGAAATGGAATTGACACTGATATTGGTAAATCTAGTGCTCCCTCCATTCCTAGTTAAGAGCCATGTTCGACTTTCACCTTTTTTAAGAATGCTCTAATTTCGTCACAGTCAATGGTTTTGAACAAAATTGTGAGTTTTGGTAAGTACAGTGATTATTTTCTGAAATGGAAATTGGACTCTTAATTTGGGCGCCCCAAAAGAGAATAGTGGACTCTTAGTTTAGGACGGAAGGAATATTTGGAAAATTAAACATTTGGCTTACACTGATTTGAGAATTTTCTGTTTGTATTATCATATAGCAATGGAGGAGACACTTTCACAAGTTCTGCTCATTTTGGATTTAGAAAAATATTCCCCTCCCACTAAGATTCAAAATGAGTTACTGTATCAATTAGCTGCTAAATTTAGGATTTTGGTCAAGTTGCAAAATCCTTATTCCTTCTTGTTCTTTTATCACAACAAAACATTTGGATTTGAGAATCCGTACTCTCAAATTTATTGGAACAAAGAATAACACGTTTATATTATTGTGACGCCAGTGCCCGGATTATTTCGTAGTGGGATATGGACTGGACTTTGCGGAACTATACAGGAACTTGCCTTATGTTGGAATCTTGAAGCCTCAAGTGTACGAGTGATGATACCTTTCTATCACAAACTTTGAAGCATATATAGCTGTTTGGTTTCACGTATTCAAGTATGAACGGGATGATCATTATCTGGTACAACAATTTGAAGTGTTCATAATCGCTGTTCGAGTTTTTATCTTGTTAACTTTATTTCTGTAATCTACACGACGAGTGGAAATGGAATTATATTTATCAAAGTGGATCTTACAATCATTAATTGAGATTATATTTTTCATTTATTTCCTTGTTGAAATTTTATGTTTGGAGCTTCATATGAATGTTTCTGCTCTTTCTTGGTTTGTTGGCCCAGCAAAGAAGAAAAGATGATGACAGGTTAGCCAAGTTGAAGACCTTCTTCACCTGCTTCTAAAAAAAAAAAAAACTGCTCTAAAAAAAGTTGAAGACCTTCACCAAATGTATTTGCCAAATCAATTTGGAAGATCTAAAAAAAAATGTGTTTTCATGTATTTCATGTCAATAAATTTGCACAATGAACGCAAATAGCAAAAAATTTGTTACGTTGTTGTATGGATGAATGGTGTTGTGGATTAAAGTGAAGTGTATTCGTAAAAACAACAGTGGAAAATTGTACCTGCTTGCAGGAGTGTTAGATAATCATAACAATAATTATAACAAAATTATCTGTATAATTTAAATTTTAGATTTCATTATTTCGTAATTGTCGTTCAATTTGTTAGATTATGCCGTCCATAAAATGATAATATCAACATTTTCTTAAAATGTCAACATGTTCGGAGTACGCATGAATGGATAGTCCTAAATTTCCCACTTCAAAAAATTAACAATAAAAATTGATGGATAGTACCAAAGTTTAATCCAAAGAGGACGAAGGGAGATGTTTGGATATTAGAGTGGACATAAATCTTGTGAGAATAATTGAATTTTAAAAGACTAATTGAATACTATAAAATTTTATTTTATTTTTTAAAATCTCAATTGAATATTTATAAACTTTCAAAATTCAAAACAATCCTATAAAATTTAAATTAAATACAGACCTCCTGAAACTAAAATATTGGGGTACGTTCATGTAATACGGTAAACATTGGGAATGTGTAATAAAAACGTACAGGGAAAAATAGTGTAATTATCTATTCTACTAATGACTGTTAAATCAGTCGAATGAAAAATCCTCATCATCTGCATGTGCATCCCCATTTTTGCCTAACAGTAACTAGAAAACCAAAGCAGTAGAACAAGAAACAGAAATAGAGCCAAAGCCAAATGGGAACAACAGGAAGAACACTTCTAACCCTATCTCTCTCCTCTTCAACATCAACTCGTTTCTCTTTCTCTCTCCTCTCTCCTCCCACTCGTCTCTCCCTCCTCAAAAAACCCATCTTTCCGCTCCACCCACCTAGGGTTTTACTAGGGTTTAGGCCGCTCTGCTCCGCCGCCACCACCACAGTAGATGAAGCAATACAACCCATTAAGCACTCAATCCTCCTCGAGAGGCTCAGAATCAGACACCTCAAAGACTCTTCCACAATCCCACCACAACCCAAATCCTCAGCATCATTGTTGGGACGTGAAAATAATGATGGGTCCAAGATCAAGAAGAAGGAAAGTGGGAAATTGGCTTTGAGTTTTGAGGAATTAGGGTTGAGTGAGGAGGTAATGGGGGCTTTGGTGGAGATGGGTATTAGTGTTCCTACTGAGATTCAGAGTATTGGGGTGCCTAATGTGCTTCAAGGGAAGAGTTTGGTGTTGGGTTCTCATACTGGGTCTGGGAAAACACTTGCTTACATGTTGCCTCTTGTTCAGGTTCTACCAATCTTTCTTCATTCATTTTCATTTTGGAGCCTAATCTTCCCCAATTTTCATGGAATCCAAAAACGCCTTGTTTGTAAGTTAGGAAAAGTTTCAATTTAAACCAATTCTTAGGAAATAAGTCTGTTCCCTTGTAAACCAATCAAATGCACCCTTAGTTATGTACTTGCGTTGATTTGTTTGATAGGACGAAGGAAAAAAAGTTATTGAAATTGCAACAGTGTTATGCTAGATACAAAAGATATGATAAAGAAAGAGTACCAATTTGAGAATTATCCTTCTTATGGTAAGGAGAGCTTATTTGGATATGAGACTGGGGTTGGGCACTTTTAGCAAGAGACATATCAAAGAGTTAGTGCTGGGGTAGCCCCAGTGTAGTTAAATTGTGACAGGTGTTATGCTAGATTTAATAGATATGATAAAGAAAGAGTAACAGTTTGTTGATTTTGCAGTTGTTAAGGAATGATGAGACATTGTACGGTAAGCTAATGAAGCCTAGACGTCCTCGAGCTGTCGTGCTATGCCCTACAAGGGAGCTATCTGAGCAGGTTCGAAATTATACTTTAAATTCTCGTAGCTTACTTAAATTAGGAGTGACTTCTCTAATTAAAATCCAGATGGCCTCTGCAGGTATTTCGTGTGGCAAAGTCAGTTAGCCATCATGCGCGATTTAGGTGTACCATGGTTAGCGGTGGTGGCCGTCTAAGGCCCCAAGAGGATTCACTGAATACACCAATTGACATGGTTGTTGGGACACCTGGTAGAGTTCTTCAACATATTGAGGAGGGAAACTTGGTTTATGGTGACATCAGATACTTGGTATGATCTGTACCAGGCCCTCTAGAGTGATGATAATCATTCTAAAGTAGAGTTGAAAAAATCTGGACCTTTAGTTTAAAAGTAGATGGTTCAGATATTCGCAGGTAGTGTTTGTCTAAAATGAGTCTGAGCAAACACTATATGTCAAAATCTAAGTCATCCAATTTTTAAGTGAAAGGTCCAGATTTACTACTCAACTCTAGAATGATTGAAAATGCTATCCATTTTGTTTTCTTTTTCTAGGGCCTTCTTTTCTTGATAAGTTACTTTCTTCGATGCATTCATTGTTTTAGGAGTGTTAAATATTTCAAGGGTTTGTTTTTTTGGTACACTTAATGATTTTGCAAATATCTACTAGGTGTTGGATGAGGCAGACACTATGTTCGATCGTGGGTTTGGTCCCGATATTCGCAAGTTTATTGCCCCATTGAAAAACCGGGCATCTAAACCTGATGGTTTAGGGTTTCAAACTGTTTTGGTTACTGCAACAATGACAACAGTATGGTGGCTCCTTTGTTTTTAAGCCAAGTTCTCTCCCCCCCACCCCCCAAAAAAAAAAAAAAAACAAAAAAAAACCACACTGTGAAAATCTGACATATGTGAGATTTCTGCAGGCAGTGCAAAAGTTGGTTGACGAGGAGTTTAAAGGGATTGTACATTTGCGCACTTCATCTTTGCATAAGAAGATTGCAAATGCTCGCCACGATTTTATCAAATTATCAGGTTCTGAAAACAAGCTGGAGGCATTGCTGCAGGTCTACTTTTGTTGGGTTTTCAATATCTATTTTAATTGTTGGGTGTAATTTTTTAAGTTTGTATAGGACACATTTTCTTGATGTCAATAAATAACGGTTTTCTGTATTATGTTGATAATGGTGTTTCTCACAATGGACTAATATGGTAAATGTGAATAATGTAGGTTCTGGAACCAAGTTTAGCAAAGGGAAACAGAGTGATGGTGTTCTGTAATACATTGAATTCTAGTCGTGCTGTGGATCACTTTCTTAATGAAAACCAACTCTCTACCGTTAATTACCATGGAGAGGTACCCGCAGAACAAAGGTGAGTGAGACATGTATTTGCTTTTCATATTCCTTCCCCTGTCTCAAATTGATAAACCCACTTCAACTAAGGTAATTTTTAAGGAAATGCTAACTCAACCTAATCAAGGATCAAGAGTACTACTTATTTTCTAATGTGATTTTCTGTTGTGATATTTGGTAACAATGATTATGCCCCGAAAAGGAAATGGGACTATCAATTTTAGACGTCCCGAAAAGGAAATTGGGAATATATTTTTGAGGAGGGAGTGAATTTCCATTGTTCATGTGCCAATTCTCTAGTAGTCTATTGCTATATTTATTGCAATTTGGAACAAATTTGTACTATCCAAACTGATCGTTAGAAGAATAACATATTTAACATGCTGAGCCAGACCTGTGAAAACTTTGTTCAATTTCAACCCTGGTTATCATTGAACCCTGAATTACCCCCCACCACCACCAAAACACACACAAGAAAAAAAGAAGAAGAATAAAACCCAACACAAACACTTCTCTTCAAGTAGAAGGAAAAAGAAAGAGACTACCTATGAAGCATAGACTTGACACATGACACGCAATTTTTCCAAAATGTTGGACACAACACCTGGGGGGGGGGGGGGGGGGACACATTCTTAATTAATTAATTATATATGCAATAAACATTGTAAATATTTAAGAATTCAATAACATGAAACTAGATTGTATTAATAACCCAAATACTCAAAACATGATAACTAAATTGTTCCATAATTAAAGCATCAAAAAGCATACATAGACTAAATTGTTCCATAGAATGATAGAAAAGAAAAGGGGAATATAAAAAGTGGCTTAGTTGCCTCATCCTCAGTTGATATTGCAATGAAGAAACACTGGGAGTAGTAGCCATCTAAATCAATTATCAAGTATTAGAAACTATAACTAAATTCAAGTGTCGGAGAGTGTCGGAGTATCCGACAAGTGTCTGGCCCGACACGTGGCCTCCAAGAGAGTGTCCGTGCTTCATAGGAGACTACACTCTTGGAATTATTCCCTTTGAATTATGAGCTCTCTTGTCTCTAAGGGTGAATTTGTTAAAAGAGTTGGAAAATTATTGAAAATAATATTAATTTTATCAGAAATTCGAAAAATAGATGAGTGATTTGGTGTGATATTCCTACTTTTCGGGTATTCCATGGACTTCAATTCTTTGGCTGACAGATAAGAAAATTTCCAATGGAAAGAAAGAAAAAAGATGGAGAACAACTCATCAAATCACTCATCTTGTTTTTGAACTTTTTTATTTTTTTAATCAAACGGACTGTTATAGTACACTATTTTTCCATATTGTAGGGTTGAGAACCTGAAGAGGTTCAAGAGCAATGATGGAGATTGCCCTACACTCGTCTGCACTGACTTGGCCGCTAGGGGATTGGACTTGGACGTCGATCATGTTATCATGTTTGACTTCCCCTTGAACTCTGTAAGCCATTAATTTACCATCAAAATTATGAGCTTTATTTCGACTTTTCAACTTTTTATCATTTTTCTCTTTTTCTACGTTAAAAAGTTACGAGGTTTCTTTCCCTTGACCTTTTAGATTGACTACCTGCATCGCACTGGAAGAACTGCTCGCATGGGTGCAAAAGGTATGTATATGTAATTCACCACATTGCGGACTTTCTGAAGTGACCTTATTTTTTTCTGTTTTGCGTCTTTTTGTCTTTTTTAAAACTCTTGTGGGGCTCCAAAATTATATTTAGATACTGGACAAACTAATGGATAATTGGAAATTTAAACACTAAGAACCACTTCTTTTAGTCATATAGTGAGATTTGGTACATTGATTTGCAAAATATGGCTCTTAATATGAGATGTCCATAAAAGGGACTGAAGATTGGTGCAGCCTTTCTACCGTATTATGGTTCAGGTGTACTCTTTTCACATGACTTGCCTGAGTTAAGGTTTATATCCTTTTCATTTGCACTCAAGGGGTTTCCCCAAGTTTCGTTTACAATATGAGGACACCAAACTCTTCTGTTACACGTGGAGGACATTCTTGTAATATCTTATAGAGAGGAGATTTTGCAGTAGGTGGCAGTGGTTAAATGTATTTTCTTTAATAAGATGATGGAAGGGTGTTTTAGGCAAACAAAAATGGAAATGTAATGTGTCCGCTTTAGTTTGAATTCTAAGAGAATCCACAGCAGGTCCAAATCTGTAGGATAAGTTTGTCCTATAATACATCCTCCTGTATAACAGGTGAATGATAAACTTTAAGTTCGGTGAAGTTTGTTATCATACAGACAACAGATGTCTGTTAAGTTCTAAACGAACAAAAGGTGTCCGTTTGGGACTCCAATGGATATTAGGTATTCATTCCAAATTAGACGGACATCAGGTCTGTTTGGAACTATTATATGGATATCTATTTTCCGTTTGGAACCTATTATACAGATGTCTTTTGTTTGTTTGGAACCTAACGGACAAGAGATGTCTATCTTGATGCTCAACCATTATCCGGACATCTCTTCTCCGTTTGTCTCCTTATACGACTTACCATACACAAATGAGACTGCTGTGGATGGTCTAATGGAGCCCTTTTTTCCTCATTGATCCTCTTATTTGTTGGTATATAAGTCTGTTTCTGGTACGGAAACATCTGGATGTTTTTACGACGAAAAAACGTCATAAAAAGGCCGGTCTGTACGGACTGGTTTGCACCTGAAAATTCCGTATGTATATATGTGTATATTTATTTTTCATTTACGGGACCCTCTTCAATTTACAGGTAAGGTAACGAGTCTGGTTGCCAGGAAAGACATGATGTTGGCAACACGGATCGAGGAGGCCATAACAAAGAACGAGAGCTTGGATTCACTAACTGTAGATAATGTCAGAAGAGACAATGCCAGGTCCCGTATAACTGAGCAAAAGGATAGGAATACAAAGTTAGTCAAATCTATGAGTCACAGAAACATGACCAAAACCGCCCCGATGAAATCATCTGCTGTCCGAGGCAAGCCCGTACCTAGTAAAAGTAGGTATGCAACAAAATCCGAACCTAGCAGAAAGACTTCTGGATCAAAATCAGGTAAAACATTTGCCCTATCCAAACCTAGAAAGACAGCAGTAAAGGTATCAACACCGTTTAAAAAATCCTCAAGTGCCGATGGGTCCAAAAAACCAAAGTCCAGTGGGAAAAAACCAACCGAAAATAAAAAGTCCGGTGCTGCAAAATCTCCTTCGAAACTGGATGTTGTTGGGTTCCGCGGACGGAGTTCTTCATCTAACAAACCTGTTGGGGTGAGGTGATCTCGGTCTCAATTTGGAATGATCTAATTTACTTTCAAATGCGCATAAGTTTAAGCTCGTGTGTAAGTTTTGTTTTCTTTGTTTTATGTTTCTTCCCTATATAGGATTGTTGATTATCAAGTTAATGTCATGTTAGTTTCTTGTTACTTTAGCTCATAAAAAATGATTACAACAGTGTATATTGAACTCTTGGAAACAGAACAAAGTGTAAATTGCAGTATTATTGTGATGGAGCATATGTAAGCTTTGAATCCAGCCATCAAGGGACCTAACTCATTAATTCAAATACAGACGCGTTACTTGTAAACACACGTATATCATATGTGATTTAAAGAGGGCTCCCTTCTTTTGAGCTACCTACATACCTGCCCTTTTCGTCCATAGATGTTTGGTTTTTTTGATAAAATTTGATAGAGATGATTTCATGTTGATTATATCATCTCAATGAAATTTTATGCAAAAATCCAATCATCTAGCACGGTTAGTGTATGATCTGAAGTTTCAAACAGCTGAAAACGTGCATATATTTATATATATTTTGATCATGCGTTACACTCTCTTTGAAATTGATTTTATCCCCCTAAATTTCTCCACCAAATTCATCAAAAAAATTCAACCATTACCCTTACAAAAGAGGTCCGGAAACGCCTTAAAAGAAAGGTGTCCTTTTAAGAGACAGTTGCGTGAGTTTGTGCGCGCGTTTGTATTCTTGGTCATTTCCATGGAAGAGCATGTGGACCTTTGGCTGGCGGTACAATATTTCCGGCAGAGTCGTAGATTATAACGCCAGAGAAGTCGGGTAGCTGGCATTTTCCACCCATTATTATGTTCTTCTGCCAAACTGAAACTTCTCCTCCGCTATAAGTACTTGGATCCCCATTCTCGAATTGAAACCCTTGGACCATCATCTCTTCATTATTGAGTTGTATAACCGGATCTCGATTGCGATAGACATAGTAAGCTCGCCAGCGGCGCCACTTGCGTGAGTGAGAAGCGCACATGAACAGTGCAAGGGCGCACAGGAAAAGCGTGCCAATGGCAAAGCTGGCTTGGGACGCAATTGCTGCCCGGTTGTGGAAGGGAAGTAGCCGAGCCATTGGGGTTTGATGGTGGTGGGTTGGTTTGTTCTGAGATTGAGTGTGTTTATATATGAACTCATTTGTGCGATAATTGGAGTGGTTGGGTTTGGAGGATTTGTTAAGGTTTGGGTTGGGGTTTGACTTGGTTTCTGGAACTGTTTTACTAGTGTTTTGTGGTTTTGGTGACCTTAAACTTCTATTGTTTTTAGCCTAGGTCATTTTTTGTACACGGATCCGTCCCATCCAAATTGAGAGTTATTTTTGACTTCATGTATTTGCAAAGAAAATATTAATTTTGAAGTAATCAATGTTAAGGAGAAAATTATTTATTAATTCCTTTGTTGCAAATTACCATTTTTTTAGAACATAATCACGATGTCATAATAGAAATTTAATTATGTTCTTGACCATTAATCATATTAAAATCAATAATTTTTTAAAAAATACTAAAATTAATGTGGAGACTCTTAATATTACATGGAGGGTGTATTATGGTCCATTGTTTATTATATCCTACAAACAAGAAAAGTGATTAAAAAGAAAACATAACTCTTAATCAGTCTTAAGCAAAGTTTTATCATAATTGTTAGCCGGTCGAAAAATATTTCATCTCTACTCAAGAGTGTATGTTTGATTTAAGAATGTAATAATTTTATTACAATCAATAGTCTTAAAACAAAATTATTTCCTATAAAAAAATTTGGCATGTATCATGAGATTCTCCATTACTAAAATGAAGGAAAATTCAATTAAATGTTGAGATACTTGTTATCAAACTTTTCAAGAAAAAAGTATTTTACAAAAAGTAATATAATTCGTTAACCAAAACCATGCGTCAGTATTTCAAACAGGGAAAAAAAAACGTGTTAGTAGTATGCATTTCACAATATTATCAAACTAAACAAATGTGCACAAATAATAATAATAATATATTATTATTATTTATTTATTATTTTACCTTTTTTGAATAAATTATTAAAATAACTATTCAACTATATACCGAGTTTCAATTTACTTACTCATTTTTTCTTCTTTTAATTTATCACTCAAACTTATGAACTTGTTTCAATCTCATAATTCCATCCAAAATGCACCATCAACTTAAAAAAAATATACATGTGTGTTTCACATGCCCTTAAATCAAGGGTAAAAATATTATTTTAGCAATGCCCGCCTTTCCCCAAATGACATTTTACATTGCTAAAATGTAGGGGTGGCTTTGGTACAATACCGTACCATACCGAATATACTGTGTACTGTATCGAAAATTTGGTACACCGAAATCTATTACCATTGCCATACCAAATTTTCGTTATATCAAAATATCGATATGGTACAATATGATACAATACATTACCAAAAAATCAATCATTAAAAAAAATTTGAAACTAGATAGTCAAAAGTTAGCATTTTTTGCTAAAATAAAATAATTAAATTACTTTTACTTGCCTTTAATTAAGTTTGAGCAGTCGATATTCCAAGAACACTAAACCATGTATAAATATTATTTCATTATAAATTATAATCAACACATATACATCTATCAAATACTTGGAAGTCGAAGGATTAAAGTTTCATATGATTAGGAAAAAATGAAGATAAATATTTGATAGATTAGTTTAAACTAACAAAATATAAAAATGAAGATAAATATTTGATATTTGAAGTTTAATATAATTAGCCTTTGATTGATTAAAGAAAGTCGAATAATTGGCGGATATGTAATTTATTTGGCCATTGCAAACTGCTAATTCATCATTATGGATTTGTAGATATAGTTAAAAAAAAGAAGAAGAAAGAAATGAAAGTAAATAATAAGAAATATCGCAAATATTTGATATATATGAATGTATAATTAATGAAAGAGAGAATATGAGTGAGAGATATAATTAATCTCAAATAAAGGAGAGCCTTGAAATGGGTTCAGTAGAATTGGAAAGAGGAGGGGCAAATGAAATTATTAAAATTTGATATTGTGTATGGTGGTAGTGTAAAAGTAAGTATGTAGCGGTTTCATATTTAAAAAAAATAAGAAAGGAAGATGAGTAGAAGAGAGAGGGGCGGCGTGTTTGTGAGTGAGGCTGTGAAACCCTAAGTTATTATAGAAGTGAAACCTTGGTAGTTCGAATTTGGACACTTAATCTAAATGTTATTGGTAAATATTGGGGTAAAATTGGTAATATTTTTGTATTTGGCATAATGGTATAATTGGTAATAGTATGGTACGATACAGTAATATCATAGTAATATCAATATTTTGGTACAGTAAGGTATACTATTGGTAATAATTTTGAATACTACTACCATGTCAAAAAAATTTGGTACACTACAATACCTACTAAATTTTGGTACATTTTGACAATCATACAATATAGTACGGTTTGGTATGATATATTTGGTACAATTTCTCATCGCTACTAAAATGAGCTTTTTGCCCCTTATTTGAGGGTATGTGAAACGCGAATGTAACTTTTTTTAAGTTAATAGTGCAATTTGGATGGAATCATGAAATTGAAACAAACTAGTGAGTCTGAACCATGGTTCAAAGTATTAGCCGAAACCGATCCGAGATGGCTGATACCGAGTTAGAATAGATGGTGCTGAACTGCTATTATGACCCGATATGATTAAAATCGCGGTATTTCGAAATATCATCGATATCTTACCGAAATTATACCGAGTCGCCGATATTTCACTGATATTTCGCCGATATTTCATTCCATATTGAATAATTGAATAAAGTGACTAAAGTTAAAAAAAAAAGTTACTCCATGTTGGACTTTAGAGACTTGAAGTGTAAATTGATATTTATTGAAAAAAAGATGTTGATTTATTCCAAAATAATTTGTTAATCTTTGTTTAATTAAATTAGCAACTATTAAAAAAAATATTGATATGTTTAATTGTTCCAAAATAATGTATTAATCTTTACTTAATTAAATTGACTTAATCCTAAAAAAGAGAATATTAAAAGAAAGAAGAAAAATAAACGGAAAATAAGTAAGAAAAAAAATAAAGTAAAAGAAGCGTATGCATTTAGCAGATCTAACTAGGTTCCCTAGTTATGATAAGTATTCTAGTGGTTATGATCATCATTCACAAAGTTATCGACGCATTGATGATCAACCGCAGAGTTTAAACTTAGGCCAACATTATTACAGTGAACATGGATACGACTATGATTATAATAGTTGTAGACATAGCATCTACGAATGCGAAATATCTAGTTATGGTTTTGGCACTGGTTATGAAAGTTTTACATAAGATTATGCTAGTAGTGGGGGATCAAATAATAGTATTGCTGCTCGTGGTGGTTATTATGGAAGTAGTCGTGGAACGTATCATGATGGATCTTCAAGTAGCAGCGATTGTTGGAGATTTGGGTACTATCATCACCATGGCCGACCAAATTTTCTTGATTATGGGTCATGTCCAATTCTCAACATCTTTTATATCCTTATTCCTCATCACTGAAGTTCTTGAATAATGATGATAATGATAATCTATATCATTATTCTAGTCCTAACTGAATTTATATTTAAGATATTTGTATTTTATAAGATTGTATTGTTATATATTTATTGAATTATGATGTAATATTTTATTTTCAAGTTCTATAGATAATGATATTAATGTAGGATATATAATTTGTATTAGATAATGTTATTATACTTATTTAATTGATCCATCTTATTAATTTCATACTTTCGAATTTTTTTATATTTTTTTTAATTTTTTGAACCTTTTAAATAATAAATTAATCCATATCACTAAAATTGAAACTGATTTCAATATTCGAGTTAAAAATTAAATGCCCAAGTTAACTTCTGAAATCGCTACTTTTAACCATGGTTTGAACGATAAATTTAGAGAAAAAAAGTTGAGTCAGTAAAGCGAAACTTGGTTCGGTAATTTACTCCCACATCCACCAGAACAAGGGTTTCAGTTTTCACTTTTCTCTCTGATTTCACTCCGCGCTTTCAAAATGCATCAACGTTCCCAAATCTCCCTCTGCAAATTCCTTTCCAGATACCCATTTCAGAGATCTTCAAAACCCACATCTCCATTTTTCTCGAAATCACTCTCAACTCTCTCAAATAAATGGATTTCAAATTCTCCCAAGAAAATCACCCCGAATTTTCTTCACCCAAAAACCTCATTTTCTTTCACCAATTCCACAATCTTCCAAAATAACCGGGAATACTGTGCTGATACGAACAAAGTAGTGGATGAAATCAACTTCAAATTCGCCGAAGCAAGAGAGGAGATTGAGATGGCATTGGAATCCAAAGAAACTGTTTATTTTGATGAAGAAGCAGAGTCTGCTAGGGCTGCGGTTAAAGAAGTTCTTGATTTATTTGAGGGATTGTTGGCGAAGTTACCGGAGAGTGAGAAGGGGGTTTTACAGAGATCTATGGGGCTTAAGATTGAGCAATTGAAGGCTGAGCTTGCTCAATTGAATGAGTAGTGAGGTTTGTTTGATTATTGAATTTTCTTGATTTTGTTCTTGTTTTTCTTAGTTGCTTATTTGAATGATGTAATTCGTCAATGTTGATGATAAATTTGGGCTATTTTTGGTATTAGAGGTGATAATTAATGATAATATATTTGACTGATTTTGATGTTATTATGTTGGGAATTGTTTCTTGGAGTGGCAAATTGTTTGGGTATTTTGCTTTGAAGTATTTAATTTGTATGCCCTATAAAGTTTAAATATTAGTCGCAAGTTAAGCTAAAACCTATTGGCCAAGCGATTGTTTCAGTTTGAATACCTCAGTCGGAGATACTCTTAGGTGCTTGAGTGCAAAGATGGTTTTTTTTTTCAAAATTTTTGAAGAGTTCTAAGAGATTTAAACAGCTGAACTACTAGATAACAAGAAACAGGAAAAAAAGAAGGGAATAAATACACAAACTTAAGTTATCCTTTAATTCTATGGAAGTAGATTGATGAACTTGCCAAGCAAATTATATGATCTATTTGGATTTACTTTACGTTTATGGTGTCCCACGAAATAGGTAGCATTGGTTTGACCTATGCCAGTAGATAGAGAAAATCACTAGACCGTTCAATCAAGACAAAAGGATGGGTTGGTGCATATTCAGATTTAAGAGGGTTGAGAGATTCTAAGCGTGAAATGTACTTCACTTATTTGGAATTGAATTTTCTTCACTATCCTTGTTTAAGGTTGCATAATTATAGCATCGGCATGTAGGCATAATTTTATCTGAACTTTAGATTTTACTCAAAATGGGCAAAAGATATTTCAGCCTGAACCAAATGGCCACTTTATGTGCATAGTCTTTTTTGATGTAACAATGTTTAAATATCTTTCCAGGAAAGCACAACATATCTTGTTGTTGTCGAAGAAAATATAGAGGATAGCTTATCTATCTGGTGGGGGTTTTATAGAGGTGGTGAAATGGCAGGTTTTTGGTTAACCAATCCGTCCCCTAAAAACCCAACACAACCTGTTTAGCTTATTGGGTTTAGGATGTTATTGGGTTACCCAATAAGAAGTTAAGAACCCATTGTTATCAGGTTGCCTATTAGCCCGTTAACAAAACCAATCTGGAATGAAAATGGGTTAGACAAACTTGAGTAAAAATGGATCAACTATGGGGTGAGCCAATCTTGAATTACTCGATTTAGACGCAACACGACCCAATGTAGCCCTAGGTAGAATAGACTTGCAAAATCTTAACATGATCCATTAACCCATCACGCATGTCTCGAATAAAAATTATATGAGGAAAACACTGTTCAAACAACTCTTGACATGAATCCAATGAGAAATTCTAGGGAAACTAAATAAACTGACTAAGTGATGTGGCATGAATGCGTTGGTTGGGAGTTAGATTCACACATACAAGATCACAGAACAACCAACGCATTTACGTCACGATTTACTTTTTGGTGTCCCTGTAGAATGACTCAAATCCAATATGATATGAAACATGGTTACACCAAAAATTTTAATAGAAGGGTACAAATTGAGTAACTTTTAGTACAAACTCATTGTAACGCGACACGACTGGTCACCAAGTCTAACTAAATGGTGAGGAAACATATGGCATGTCAATAGATTTTGATTTTTGACAAAAAAATGAATTGAGTGGATTTGGGAGCATGATAATTTATGCTTTAGACAAAGTATACATGCACAAGGATTCTTCTAAAGTTATTTGTCTCCTATATCAATTTTATCCTCTTATAATGTCTGTTCTTTGTATGTGTCAAGATCCATGCAATTTTTTTCCCTTTTGCGTAATAGCCTTAGATTTTCTTGTTGACCGAAAAATTTATTCTCAATAGCAACAAGAAAAATGAATGGACAAGTTTTAAGTTTGGGGAGGCATGTGGGAAGGAGGTATGGCCTTGTTGTTATCTGTCTCCTTTTACCCATGCAGCAATGGGCCTACATATATGTGTAGTGTTTTGAATTGGGGATGGGGCTTCTTTCGTTTTATCCGCTAAGCTTCATAACCACAATGTTGTTGAGGTTTATGAATAACTTTTAAGGTGTTTTTGTGAGGAAAATGCTAGCGTCAAAGCACTTTTGTGATATTACATTATGCAATAGGATTAACATGTTTTGGCGAAAACAAAAAGTGCTTTGGTATTGACATTTTTCATTTTTACATATGGTGTGACTTGTGTGAAACTTTTGCTAATAGTGAATGGTATTTGTTTTTTCACAAATGACAGTTAACGTTTAATAATATATCGCTTTGCCCAACGTATATAGTTAGTTTCATCCCTCTTAATACTGTTACAGAAGATATTTTGCTTTTCGCAGTTGAATCGTGAATCTGCTACTAGCTGTGTTGCATCAATTTGTTTAACAATCAAGGCACTTCTAGTATTCAGTGCTATATTGGTTCACGTCGTGACTTATGATATTAGAATGGTATTATTCTCTTTCCTGCTAAGCCAAAAAAAAAAAAAAAATTCCTATCGGCTAATATCAACATTTTGCCATCACTATTGCGAATATTGTTATGTTTCATGCTCCTATTTAAATATGGTCGTCCTCGTTTCCCCTTACTTTTGGTTTAATTTTTTTAGGCAGACCTATTGCAACCGAGGGATTGATGTTGCAATCTCAGATACTGAGACCGAATTTTGTTGACTAAACTTATTAATTTTGTTGTATTTTTCATCAAAATAAGTGTGTAATTTTACCTTTTGTCCTTCTGTAATACTATAAGCAAATAGTTTGTTTAGAAAGAAGAAGAATGATAATAAAGAGGAAATAAAAAGAAAAGGGGAAGCCATTTCTTATTTTTGTTATTTATTTATTCAAGAAAATCTTGGATAGGATAGAAGGAATTCAGCCCATAAGTGGGAAGAAAACATGGGCATTGATTGAGTGAAAACCAAAACCCTAAAGTCTACCTGAAATTTTGATTTATTGTTGGGAGTAGGTGGTAGATTAGCAATTGTTGCATAAGCACAACTGTACTTTTGGATCTTTTTTGTTTGATTTTAACAAAATTTTGAAGAATCTGTTTCCATTTAAATACTTTTAGAAGATCAGAAGACTGATGTGTCTGTTCTGAAGTTAAATGAAATGAAAAATGAGTCCCAAAAATGTAAATGGGTTGGTGGGTGATATTGGGAAATGAAAAAAATAAAAACTTAAAAGAGTGTTTGATTGTCAAAGTTTTTCAACAAAAGATAAAAAATGTATGCTTTTTCATTCTTTTGTAGTGTTTGATCGCCTAATTTTCTAGGCAATTTTAAATTTATAATTTCTTCCAGTTTCATGATACAAGTGAATGGTGCATACAACTAGTATCTTACATTCCTAACTTCCCCTTAAGAAAATAAGTTTTAGGTAAGGTAGAACATAATTCCAAGGCAAATGTATTCAATTTTAGGTAAAAATGCGCAATTAAACACTAAAAATTGGAAAATGTCTCATTATTGTATGGAATAAGTACATATTTTTCACCTAGAAAATAATTACAATCAAACACCTTTAAATAGTTTTTCATAGAATGAAAAAAAAAATACCTAGAATTCAAACATTTTGTACTCGTAATTCTATGCTTGCTATTGAACACCCTAGTTCAGTCCTAATATCCCAAAAAAACCCTACTTGCTAATAACATTTTTAATATTGAGTTTTCATAATATAATTAGGACCTAAATAAACTTTATATATGATTTTCCAATTTAAAATAAGACAAATTTTGAATTCATTTCGGGGAACCAAATAGTCTTGAAAGTTTTAAGAATTAAGAAAGAACAAAACCAAACCATTATGCAAATCCACTACATCAAAGTTTTCATTGATTAAGTTAAAAAAAAAAAGAAAACCTAAAATAGATATTTCTAAAACTGTACAAAGAAGTCCCCAAGATCATTATCCAACAAAGCCAAGAATATCACCGCCCAAATCTCCCCTCTTTTCTCACATCAACAACACCAAACTCAAAAGAAAATCACCCACCAAAAAGAAAAAAGAAATTTAAATTCAGCTCTGATTTGATGACTGTTTTATCAGAGGCTGAGAAGTTTTTCCCCATTCTTCAGGTGAACTCTTCACTTCCATCAACAATGCCACCACTTCCTTCATCGTCGGCCTCTCAGCTGGCGATGAGTTCACACAAAACATTGCAATCCCAAGTGTTTGTAAAATCTCTTGCACCATTTGGTCGGGCAGCCCTTGTAGCTTCACATCCAGAATTGTTATTGCGGGCTCAAAGCTCCCCATTTTCTTCTTCACCCACTCCACAATGTGTTGTCCGTCCCCCAAACGTGTCTCCACTGCGCTTCGCCCAGTCAATATCTCTAGCAAAACCACTCCGTAGCTATAAACATCGCTCTTCTCTGTTATGTTCATTGTGTAACCATATTCTGAAGATGGAGGAAAATTTTCATGGTTAGCAATACAAACAGGGTTACTCCACTGCCAAAATATACAACTATGAAAGCATATAGTACAATTCCATATACTAAAATGGTTCATAGTTAAAGATATGAACAAGATGGTTCTATTGCCAACGCAATGTACAACTATAAAAACACATGTTACAACTTTTCACAACAATACTATGCTCTAACAAAGCCATAATTGCTTTCCCAACAAGTATAACAGAAGAATATAGAATTATATAAATGAAGACCTGTCAATAGTTTTAATTTTAAAGAACTACCGTACTACATTGCATGAGCATACATTGTTAATGCCAGATCAATGTGCAACTATGAAAGCATATAGTACAACTTTCCACAATATTACTCTGCTCCAGCAATATAATTGCTTTACCAATAGGTATATGATATATCAGAAGAGTGCCATATTATATAAATGAAGACCCGTCATACTTTTAGTTTTGATGCCCTTCGACATTGTATTCATAATGACTTATATTTTCGTCCTGAAAAATCAATCTTCTCACATGTTAACCTCTTTTTTAAATCTTACATTTGTCCAAGTAATCCTAGAGGTACTCACTTTGGGGATAAATGACCAATGTGAATCGCTAAAATTGCAATAGACTAAAGAAGTAATTTTCTTCTGTTCTCTAAGCTTGATTCAAGCACCTGTTTATTTCAAAGTACTGTAATTAGTGGGAAATATTTTAAGCATTGTCCGGTGCATGGTTGCATTTCCTCAAATGTAAAATAATCTTAAGCAAGAAAAAGAAAAGTTGAGAGGAACTTGCCTGGGGCAATGTAACCATAAGATCCAGCAACTCTAGACATAGCATGGTGGTAACTCGGTGAGTTCATTAACTTTGCCAGTCCAAAATCCGCCAGATAAGCCTCGAACTTCGAATCCAACAGGATGTTATTGCACTTCACATCTCTATGAAGGATTGTCGGCACACAATCATGATGAAGATAAGCAAGTCCCTGAGCTGATCCAACCGCGATTTTGTACCTAATTTCCCAATCCAAGTTCCTATTATTCAGCAACAACTGTTGAAGATTTCCATTTGAAATGT
The DNA here is from genome assembly GCA_021464415.1 of Lonicera japonica. Lineage (NCBI taxonomy): Eukaryota > Viridiplantae > Streptophyta > Magnoliopsida > Dipsacales > Caprifoliaceae > Lonicera > Lonicera japonica. Next base: position 39,032,759 of record CM038469.1, on the reverse strand, counting down.
AGTTGTAGAGCAGCAACTTAACACTTTTGTTGGAACAGTACCCGACGAGCTTCACTATGTTTCTATGCCGAATGTGGCCAAGGATTTGGATTTCCGCAGCGAAGGAATCCACCGGGTCTTCGTCTTTCTTTGTTTTCCATAGCTTTTTAACTGCAACCACTTCACCGTTAGGCATTTCTGCCTTGTAAACAACTCCAGAGCAGCCTTTTCCAAGGATATTCTCGTCTTTCAAGCAATCCAAGATGTTGTCAACGGTGAAACCGAGCTTTTGGAAGGGAATGAAAGTCCACGGATAAGAAAAATCCTCCCCGGTGGAAACGGAACCTGATGTGCCCAAAGATTTTTCCACCATGTAGTTGTGGTTTCGAGTAACGATAATCCACGTGGCAATAATGGCCATTGACACAGAAATGAGAATCACGGCAACCAATGCTATTGTTTTCGCAGATTTCAAGGCGTTTTTTCGAGCTAGACGTGAAGAACAAGTGAACCCATCAACAGACTGACACAAATTCGGGTTTTCGATGAATGAATTTGACGATAGAGTTCTGAAAAAAGGTGTAACCGGAATGGGACCTGAGAAATTATTGTATGAAACATTCAAGGAAGTGAGGCTAGTAAGTGAACCAAGAATCGTAATCTTTCCATAAAGCGAATTATGAGAAAGATCCAGCGACTGTAATTGAGTCAAACTGGAGATTGACTCTGGGATTTCACCAGCAAACGCGTTTGAGCTTAAATCAAGACTAATAGTCAAGCTTGTAACATAACCAATCTCAGGCAAAATTGCACCAGAGAGACTATTGAAGCTCAAATCAAGCAAAGTTAGTTTCTGCAAATTTTGAAAAGATTTTGGAATTGAACCGATAAGCAGATTATTATTGAGAATGAGTTTGTTTAGGTAACTCAAATTACCAAAACTCCAAGGGATCGAACCACTAAAGCTGTTTCTGCTAAGATCAAGTTGCTCTAAATTCACAAGCTCCCCTAATTCAGCCGGTATTTCGCCCGTTAAATGGTTATTATGAATATCAAACAACTCAAGAACCGATATATTACTGATCTCCAAAGGCAAAACACCAGAGAAATGGTTCATGTACAAATCAAGAAACACGAGGTTCGATAATTGGCCAATCTCCTTAGGAATCTGACCAGAGAGCTGGTTTTCGCCAAGCCGTAGTCTCACCAAAGACTGGCATTTGGCAACACTCTTAGGCAATCTGCCCGATAATGAATTCCCAAGCAGTAACAGTTTGCTCAGCTTCTTCAAACTGAAAATCTCCTCCGGCATTGAGCCCGTGAGCTTGTTCCTCGAGAGGTCAAGCGCATATAATTCAGTACAGTTCCCAAATGAGGACGGTATAGTACCCGAAACCAAATTACCCCACAAGAAGAAACTCTGCAAGAACTTCAAATTACCAACTTGCCACGGGATTTGACCCGATAACTGGTTCTTGTCGAGCTGAAGAGCCGTTAAACTCGTACAGTTACTTAACTGAAAAGGGATTGAACCCGTGAGCAAATTATCAGATAAATGGAGCTGTTCAAGAACAACCAACTTGCCAAAATCAAGAGGAATCTCCCCTGTTATATCATTCGCTGATACATCTAGAACCACAAGTGAAGAACAATTCGAAAGCTCGGCTGGGATTGGGCCAGTGATGGAATTGCCCCAAAGAAGCAAGCTAGTTAGCTTTTGCAGTTTACCCAGTTGAGGAGGGATTGAACCGGTGAGCTTGTTCATGTGGAGATACAAGTTTCTAAGCTCAGAGCACAACCCAAGTTCAGGGGGGATTGAACCAAACACCTCAGTGTCATAAATTGCAAGTGTCTGAAGATTAATCAAGTTCCCAAATGTGGGTGGTATAACACCAGAAAGCCCAGTTGCGGCAGCCCCAAATGTTGTAAGATTCGTGAGAAACCCTAATTGTGGGGGGATTTCACCTGTTAAAAAAGGGTTTCCCCCAATTCTTAGCTGTTGAAGGGACACTAATGAGCCAAACTGCGAAGGAATTGACCCATTTATAAGATTATCTTGAACACAGAACACTTGTAGTGATGAAAGATTAGCCAACTCTTTTGGGATTTTCCCTGACAACTGATTTGAATTCAGGAAAAGGAATTGGAGGGAACTGAGTTTTCCTAGCTCAGGGGGAATTAGGCCTACCAGGGAATTTGAGGAAAGGTCCAAAAGGCGAAGATGGGTCAGTGAGCCAAACGAAGGGGGAATAGTACCAGACACATTAGTGGAAGAAAGATTGAGGAGTTGAAGAGAGGAAAGAGAGGAAATTTGTGAAGGAATTGAAGAAAGATTGAGGAAAGTGTTTGGGAGTGAGAGTGAGATAACCCTTTCTTGGGGAGAACAAGTGATTCCTTCCCAAGAACAGGGTGTTTGGCTAGATGGGTTCCAAGAGGAAAGAACTTTAGAGGAGGATTTGGATTCTGGGTCGGAAGAGGAAAGTAGAGAGAGAAGGGCTTGTCCATCACTAGAGAGAGAAACTACTGCTGTCACTGTTGCATTCAAGATTACCAAGAACATGATCAAGAACAATGGGGTAACATAAAAATGGCTACTTTTCTCCATTCTTGGGCCTTGAAAATTGAATTGAAAGTTTGAAAGTGAAGGTTTTGAGAAAAGGGGTTTGAAGGAATTTGGGAGGTGAAACTGAAAGTCCACTCTTAGGGGACAAAATGCATGTGAGAGAGGGTTTTATGGTGTGATGGGGAATGCTTAAATTTCACACTATTGTTGCTGTGTTGTTGAAATACACATGCATGTGAGCAAAAAGTTTAAAGAACCTTGTATTGTCTTTAATGGAAGAATACTACAACTGGATTTTTCATTTAATGAAAATTAATCTTACCGTGAAAAAAGCTCCGCCTTGCACGGCGGTGCTGCCTCAGGGGATGGTGGTGGTGAAAATGGCTACTTTATGATATTTTCAAAGTGTTTTTGGAGGTTGTTGCTACCATTTGCATTTGGGTTCTTCACTGGCCATTAGTTTGGTGGGTGGTGGAATGGTGGTGATGGTGGTGGTGGTGGAGGAATGATGGATTGATGGTGACGGTGACGGTGATGGTGACGGTGGTTGTGGTAGTGATAGTGGTAGTGGAGGCGGTGGAGATTTCAGTAGTGGAAGTTTTGGTGTGTTAATGGTATTTTGTTCAATGGAGTTTTGTTTTGTGGGAGCAAAGTTTGATTTTAAATAGCATGGTGTTATTTTATTATTTGCGCGGATAATAAGAGCGCCTCTAGTCTAGTGTTAGGGCCCTCCGGGTAAATTGAAAATTCATAATTGGGAGCTTGAAAGTAGATTAAGATAAATTGTTTGGTCTTTTTTGTATTTGATCTATTAAGAAACAGAATAATTTTGTAGATGTTGTTTACCTCTAAAAACTCCAAGACTTTTTTTTTATATTCGAAACTGATTATTTTGTATCATAAAAAGAATGAGATTAAGGTATGTGTATTGTTTAATAACGTATGTTGAGACATTGTTCTTTTTATTTTTTAAAAGTATATATTGTGCACTCTGTTTTTGTAATGAAATTATTTTAATGATTGTATTGAAACTGAAGATTTTGTAGGAAATGATGAGGGGTATTGCGCAATCTTTCTACAAGTTTTTTTATTGTCAGCATAGAGGTTGCTGAATATTTGGTTCGAGTTTTAAAATATTTATAAAATGCTCAATTTTTCTAAAAAAAATATATTTTAAAATTCGAACCAAATAAATACTTAACAATTACATAAATTCTTTGTGTGACTGGTTCGCAAAGGTGGGTTAGTGTTGAAGTGGAATTTGATGCTTTTGAATGCTGTTGACGCTATTAACTCGGGTTTTCGTTATTTGCCAAGAATTAGTTTATGTTTTTCTAGACATTGTTGATGTCAAATATAGTATTTCTTCTAAATTTGTTTATGTTTCTAGAGATACTAATGAAGTCGCTCATAATTTAACCCGTTCGTTTAAAACATTTAAAAATTGTTTTTAAAAACCCAAATATTGTGTATGTTTCTAGAGATACTAACCCATGTTAAGAAATAAAAAAATAAACAAAAATTATATTTTAATTTTTTTTTAAAAAAATAGTTATCATACACAAAATCGAGTTAAAAAATAATTTTAAAAAAACTATATTTAAAAATAATTTTAAAACTCCAACTAAACATAATCTTAAATCGTAGAAATTGATTCCACGAGAGTTTTCGAATTTAGTTGTAGCAGACATTGACTCCTAATAGTTTCGTACAAAAAATTGTAAAATAAAATAAATAAAGCACAGCAAGTATTTAACATGAACTCTAAAAATTAACATGCGTGCCTTATCTAAATAAAAATAAGGACCAAAGTTTTCAGAGTCCATTTTCATTTCCATTGTGTGCTTGGAGAGAGGGAGAGAGTGCATAGGGAAGAGAAAAGAGTTTGATGATGAGAGAGAGAGAGGGGGCAAATCTCTCTCTACTTGGGAGATTGTGAAAGCTTAAAAAGAAGGCTTGGATTGAAGCAACCCAATTCAATGTCTTTTTCTTTACATAATAATATAACAAACAATACTTATGTACGTATTTATTTATTAATTACATGCTTATCTTTCATTAAACCATAACGTGGATTCTCATAATTTAACTTAACTATATTTAATTCATTTTTATATATGGCAAGGGATTAATTAAGGGCGTGCAAATAGAGGAATTTTAATTGGAGCATCTGTTTCCCAAGGGATTAGTTGGTATAGTAATTCTTCTTTATTAATATATATATATATATACTTTTGTAATTACTGTCGTGTGGTAAAATTTAAGGGGGGTAATTTTGGTTACCGAGGAAAGCACTAGTGGGTTTGTTTTGGGAGTTGGAGTTAGATATATACAATCACAAGATACATATAGCGGCACATTTTGCGATTAGGGTTTTATTAGGGTTTTAGGTTTTGACTATTAGATGAATACTGTTCATTCACAAGTGACATTTTACCTATTTATGTTACTAAATTTGAGGGTCTTGTACTTGTTTTAGGGTTGCACAATCGGAAATTGATTTGGGTGAAAAAAGTTTTTTAGCCCTAGAGTTAGATGTTTGAAGAACTAAACTACAGGGTGGCCTATGGGCTTATTCATTATTGAATTTTTGTGGTAATCAATTCATTTAGCAAAATGTCTTGTGTTAGATTTTCAATATGTACAAATTTTTTTGTGGCAATAGATTCAAATATACAAGTGGAGATTAGTCTTACATTTAATATAATATAGCGATACCTCATGAGAAATAAAAATAAAAAAGCTAAAAGATGTATAATATATATGAAAAATACTTACTCTCTTTGGTCTTGAAGATTTCATAAATAAAAAGAATAAAGAGTAATCATATTTCACAATAAATATATACAAAATGAGATGTCACGTTATTGTCGCTTTTATTAAAAAATGAAGTGTCACTTTATTATTAGGGAATGATGGCTCAACTTCAACTCTTTATCAAATCATAAGGTGGCACATCATGTTATACACATGTAAATAAATATATAAACTTATTCAAGAATAAAATACTTCTTAAAGTACTAGTGTCATAACTAATTTAATTTGGACTAGTTATAAAAATATTGGTGTATTCATTTAATTAGTTAATACACTTTATGTTAATGCGCATGTACTCTAAATACTTAGTATCATTTGATTCATCACATACACTTTACGCAAATGTGTCACTCTAAATAAAAGAATTTGCACATTTAAAATCAATCTAATCTTTTGATTCACTTCGATTCAGCTCTCTCCCCTCCTTCTATAAATATGGTACACTCTAGGGGTTCGTTTGGTTCGAGTTTTAGGAATGGAATTGGCATTTTAGATGCTAGGAAACCTTTATTCCTGGCATCCTTTAATGGATTCCATTAATGCTCGTTTGGTTGGAGTTTTAGGAATTAACTCGGCAAATTATTTTTTTCATTTTCTGGGGAAAAATATTTTTTTTCATTTTTAGGGAAAAAATAATTTTTTTCATTTTCTGGAAAAAAAATATTTTTTTCCACTTTCTGGGAAAAAATATTTTTTTTTCTTTTTCTGGGAAAAAATAATATTTTTAATTTTCTGGGAAATTTGTTTTTTTTTTCATTTTCTGGAAAAAAAATAATTTTTTCACTTTCTGGGGGAAAAATAATATTTTTAATTTTCTGGGAAAAAAATAAATTTTTTCATTTTCTGGAATTTTTTTTTTCACTTTTTGGGAAAAAAATATTTTTGAAAATTTTCTGGAATTTTTTTTCATTTTCTAAAAAAAAAAACAATTTTTGGACAAAAAAAAGGATTCCTCAAATTGGGAATCCAAGATTCCTCCCAATTTAGAAGGGAATAGATTTTGGCAAAATGGGGGAATTTAGGATTCCTAGGAATCCTAAATTCCTAGCTAAAACTCCAACCAAACAAAATAATCCTCATGGAATGGAATTTAGGATTCCAGGAATCCTCAAAAACTCCAACCAAACGAGCCCTAGATGTAATCCTTTAACAACAAATTCAGTTTTAAATAATGAAATAAATTACAGCAAATAAGATGGATTTTGCCCTAGTGATTCAGATCCTTAAAAAAAATCTTGCAATCGGTCATCTCAATCTATTTAAGTTAAATATTTGGCATGCATCAAGGTGGGTTACCGTACACAGAAGAATTAAGATATTTATATATAATTTATGTAGTCATTGGATTCAACTCAGTTAATTCTCTCTTCCCTCCTTTTATAATTGTGGTAAATTGATCTGTGTCTGTGATACTATAACAGTACAACAACTAATTATTAGAATCAATACTAATTATATAATTAACTCAATTAAAGGCAATAAGATAGTTTTTGCCCTCATGGTTAATTAAGTATGCCTTGTCACAACCAATATTTAAATTTCCTCACCTCAACAAATCCTGCCCGAGTTGAATCTAAACATCGTATATGTATCAACAAAAAAATGAAGATGATTTTTTTTCCTATTTATTATTATTTTTTAATTTTTTTTTTACAATCGGAAGAAACAATCCCAGTTATTATACAAACAAAACTCACAATAACCATACATTTGTGTGGTAATGTGTCTAGATTCGTTCTAATATTATGTATAACTCTTTTAAGTTCATTAAACTCACGTATAAGTTAAGAACCTCCAATTATACTAGTAAGTATGTTAATTATGACATATTGCCAAGCAATTTAATGAAATGGTTCCTAATCACGTACTAAACAACTTTTTTTCTTTTTCCCCTTATTTCTTTTAATTTAAAATCATAAATGAACCCGCTTCATCCTTTTCTTATGGCCATCTCTTTGATTGGTTAATCATGAACCATTTTTTTTTTCAATGTAAAACTTACATCAAGCAGTATGTCCATAAATATGGTTAATGGTGGAGTCTATTGCACTCTAGACAATCGAAAACACAACTCGATCAATTAAACAAACTTTAGTCAAACTTTCGACTAATAATTCATATATATATATATATATATATCATGCACTATATAAGTTTTGAATCAAGTAATATATATATGTGTGTGTAACACTTGGTTAATTTGCATATCTTAAAGTTAACGTATCATTTATTCATGCATTAATACTATAGATCTTATGAAATATATATGAGATATGTTGGTACACTACAAGTATCAAGTGGTATACATATAATTATCACCTCTTTAGATAATCTTGAATCCCAAATATTAATCTAATATGAGTTAACAACCAGTTTTCATTCACAAAATCATGTTACACTACACCAAAACAGGTGTTTAGTAACATGCTTTTTGTGTTACTAAAAATTTTAGTAACGCAAAAAATCCGTTACTATTTAGGCGTGGCAATTTGACTAGTAACGGATAATAAGCGTTACTGAAAATATAGATTATCCGTTACTATAATTACTTCTGTAACGGATAAAACCGTTACAGACCTTATTTTAGTCACGCTTTTTACCCATTACTACGATAAAAAGACTGTTACTATTTTCATTAAATTTTTATTTAAATTTATCATTGTAACACTTTTTAAGCGTTACTAACACCAATAACACAACAACAATGGTAACCGTTACTGATACTAGTAACGGTTTTTGACCGTTACTACCACCATATATGAAAAAAAATAAAAAAAAATTTGTTTCTATTTCATTTCCCTGTAGCTAGAATCAAATACTTAGCTATTGCAAATCCCTTTAAGGGCTTAGTGTATCTATTACCCAACGCAATTGAACATCAGTCCAAATGTATACAATCCATCAAAATAATCTAATGTGCGCAAGAAGAGCTAACAATTATATTCAACTACTTTTACAGTCTTGTTACCTACTAATACATATAAATTTATATAACCAATGAGAGACCATCTTGAACAATAGTAGCATAATTGATAAAATCTTCCAATATATCAATCTTACAATAATGATCTTGCAAAAATAGTCTTACTGCATACAAAGTAATTTTGTTCTACTTATTTCCTTTGTTGATTTTCAACTAATCGACCCCCATCACCACGGCACCTAAGTTGCTCAACTCATTTATTGCAATGTTGCAATGCAGGCCACTCCTGCACCTGCAAATTTCAGAGCAGCCAAGTCAACAAATTTTTTTTTAATGTCATGATAATTATTACCCTTTTTAAAAAAAAAAACAATGAGGTCTAAATCTATCTCTTTAACTACAAACAAAGAAAACCCCGCCCCTAACTTTCTTGGTGAAACTTGAACCTGAAATCTCTTCCAAGTCTAAGTGGGTGCCTTCTTATCTTTATTGTTACTACCATTATCTCAAATTGGCGGCCCCGCTTCTTATTCAGGACATATTCAATGTACCAAATCTCACAAGAAAAATTAAGTCGTATTGATGATCTTTAATATTAATGTCTACTTAAAAAGTAGCAAAATCAAAGTCTGGCTACTAATTTAAATATGGAGGGAGTATAATAATTATAGTTTAAACTCCAACCAATGGGGTGTCACTGAGGGCTCTCAATAACTTATAACGATAATATAACTGCTAGACTACAAGATGAAGAATACCTTTGAAAGAATGCAAATCACCAAGCTTCATTCTTGTAGACAATTCCCACATGTACACCAGTCCATCACATACACCAATGATTCCATAATCAGTTGAGGTGCCAATCGCAATGGCCCTTAATGGTATTTTTTGTAATTTAGAACTTAATATCATATACACGAGCTAGGCTTTAAAGAATGATCCAATCACTTTAACAAAAAAAAAAGGATGTTCATTCGGAGGGATAAATAGATTTTTTAATTTTTTTCAATGAAATTTTTAGATATGATCTATGAGGTGAAGGGTAAATAGACTAAAAATTTCATCTTGCCTTTTTCTTTGAAGGAATAACAAATCTGCTAAACATAATTTGTAAACGACAATTAAAGAGAGGTATAAGCAAAATATTTTGTTTTATTATGTTAATTTTATTTTTTGGGAAAAATATAACTTAACTAAGATTTATATTGATCCAATGGATTAGCAGAATTCAACCCGCAAAGCAGTACAACCCTATACACATTTTAATAAGCAAGTGTTATAGAACAATAGCCATGTTTACATAATATATTTGGTTCTTTGTTAAAATTAAGAAGGAATTTCATCATCACACCATGTGAATTTTATAAAGGACCTTTGTAAGGACTATGGAGACTAAAAAGGTATAAGCAAGATGCGACCAAAGGTGTAAATGAGATAAATATACACAAAACATGAGTGAGGGAGGATGTTTGTGAATGGGCGAGTAAAAAGAAGTAGCAAGAGATAAGGTTTGTTTGGCTGGGAAACATGTAAGCATATAAACTCTATATAAAAACTTTAAAATTGGAGGGGTGAGTAGAGTAAATATGAAGGTGCAATTAAGATCACCCAATAATTTTTATATTTTTTCACAATGCTTGAATATATTAATGTGCACAGCGAAAACATATAAATTGTAAACATAATTAAACAAGAAGGAGAAATTGAAAAGGTAGAAACGATGGTTGATAAAGTTAAAAACCCACCGAATTTGCATGTTATCAAAGCCCAGTGGGTTAGTCTAAATTTGAAATACCAAGGACGATATCTTTAGCTAACACAGCTAAAGAATAACATAGTAAATAGATCACAATCACTTCAAGTTTGTATAATTATCTGGAAATACATAAAGTACAAAAAGGTAAATGATCAAGATAGGTGGAAGCAAAAAGAATGGTACCCACAATTTTTTGCATACAAAGCTACCAAGAAATGTGTAAATGTGTGTGCATACAAGTAGATCTAATTCAGGTCGTAAATGGGTTTTGGTGAAGCCTCCTTAATAAATTTGGGTAATAAATAGGTTGACCCACTAGAAATATTAAGAAATGGGACTTTTGCTAAGAATATATGTCATAGGTATAATAACTTTTTTCAATTAAATAAAAGTATATAGGAATATTATGAGTTTAAGATATAATTTATCCAATCAAGATCTATAAGACTCTAGAAGATAAAAGGTAGATTGACAACCTTGCTACACTTGCAGTTATAGGACTAAAACATTTTGCTACCAAACTATGAAAATCCAAGCAAGTATATAAATTTTGTGCTTAAACTTTACACTGAGAAGGACAAGTAGAATGATACATATACAAATAAAGATAAGATAACACTTTATTTTAAGAAAAAAAAAATTCACCTCGAACTTAAAAAATTGGGAATCATAGAACAAGAAAATCTGGACATAGGATCCCCCCAGTCTCTCTTCTATATATGCCTTTTTAGAATCATGATGCTCCTTGTAATAATGCCAAGAAAATTTCCAAATATGTTTAATCTTGTAAAGTCCTTTAGAAGGTGTTTGCCATTATAATGAAAGATAAGAAACTAACGTTCAATAGCAAGGATTAGAAGAAAGCCAATGCACTTAATAGAACTCTATCATTCAAAGTCAAGATTGCTTCATTGATGCCCGGGCCTAAACGAAGCTCAAGGATCTAATTATGTCAGCAACAAAACACGGCCAACACAATTGATTGTCTCATGATCATTACTTGTTTAATAGATATATATTATATGAATGTCAAAGTTTAACTAAATTAAGCTAACCAATAATAAACTACTTGTTCTTAAACACACAAGCACATACTGAATCCAAGCACAATTAACTAAATCTATGAAAAGCGAAACCCTATGAAAGAGAAATACAAAGTTCAATATGTACCTTGACGAAAAATGCTTCTCAAAAAGTTGCTGAGAATAAAGTCGGTGAAGCAGAACACTTTGAGCCTAGTTTCTGCAAAATAAAATCTTGAAAGAAATATTTAAAAAAAACATAAATACATTAGTTTCATCCAATCTAAAAATGATAGACCAGAGTAAAGTATAAAATTAATATATATATATATATAACATATTATTGTTTTTGTTAAGATTGAATAATTAATCAAAATTAAGAGAACAAATTCTAAAACTTGACAAAATTAATCGATTACCACATTACAGAGAGAGCATCGGTTCAGAGCTGAATATTCTATTTAAGAAAAGGATCAAGCAGTAAGGAATCTATATTAGAATTTGTTCATAGAAAAAAAATCATGAGCTGGTAAGATAATAGTTAGGTCCTTCTCATTGTCACACACATATATAATTATATTATATAACTACCTTAAATCATTAATAACTAAGAATCATACAGAACAAAAGTGACAAAAGGATCGGTTAAAATATAAGGAAAGAACTAACTTTAGTGTTTGTTCTAGCTCATGCACCCAACCTTTAGTATTTGTTTCAGTTAAGGTAGAAAAGAAAAGGAATAACATAGCATGATTAGAACTCTCTTGTATTACCAAAATCATCAATTTGTCAGCTTCTTAATCAGCAACTATAATGGAACCGAATTTATCGAATTTATATTGATTAAATTTAACATAAATAGCGATTTTCTAAAGATTGAAGAAGAAGAAATTAAGTAGGGCAAAAAAAAAACCCAAATCTAACATAAATAGGGGTTAAAGAAGAAGAAAAATTGGGGCAAAAAACCCTAAATCTAACATAAATAGGAGTTTTCTATAAATTTAAGAAGGAGGAGGAGGTACCTTCAGCGGGACCACCGACGACCAGTGACAGTGACAGCGACAAGCACTGGTGGGCAGACTTCGGCGAGAGTGAAAGGGTTTCCGCGAGAGAGACCAAGAGTGGGAGAGTTGTATCTGAATAAGAGGGGAATGAAATAAATAGGGTTGAAGAAAAAGAAAACCCCAAATCTAACATAAATAGGGGTTGAAGAAGAAGAAGAAGAAAAAGAAAAAGAAAAAATGAGACAAAAAACCCTAAATCTAACATAAATAAGAGTTTTCTATAGATTGAAGAAGGAAGAGGAGGTACCTTCAACAAGACCACCGACGATCAGTGACAGGGACGAGCACCGGCGGGCTGACTTCGGTGAGAGTGAAAGGGTTTCGGCGAGAGAGACCAAGAGCTGGAGAGTTGTATCTGAGTAGGAGGGGAATGAAAATTTGGCTAAAGTGTTTTTTTTTCTTATATTCAATCTATTTTTTAATGAGAAGAAATTTTAATTTATTGTATTTTTATAATAAAAGTTTATAGGTCACATGTAAAGACCGTTACTACTTAATTTTATGTCCGTTACAGATTTAAAAATATATTCGGAAATAGTTAATTGGATATAGTAACGGTTGTTTTTTATTCTGTAACGAAATTTCTACGTTACAGGCTAGTAACGGACATAAACCGTTACAGATGAAAAAAAGTGACCGTTACTAATTCCCTGTTTTGGTGTAGTGTTAGCTAGGTAGCTTGTTAATTGACGTTTAACAAAATTGATAAAAACCTGATATAATATGGTTTAAGAGATCTTTTGAGGGGAGCATACTAACCGGAGATAAAAATTAAGAGTTCTATTTTATTATGGCGGATCATTTAATTTATTGGTTGAAATATAGTGCAATAGAGTTGCTTAGTATATAGGCCTCACATTCTAACCTTTAAATTATTTTTCAAATTAAATATGTCACTTTTGTATGTAAAAAATATACTTACATGTAGAATTATTATTATTATTTAATTACCTTTCAATGAGGAAAAATGTTACACTCTTTTTTTGTACAAATTAACTGGTGTGATACAAGGCAGTAAGTTTGTAAAGATATACATAATACATCTAATAATTTATTTATTTTTTATTTAATTAAATCTATATTAATTTTATAATAAAATAAATTAAAAAAAAAGATATTAGCATTAAATTTTATATGCTATGAATTTATAAAATGCTAATATAAGGTAGGTCCAGACAATTCCCCACAGAGGGTACCGGACTCATATGAGAAGGGTTCAAATATAAAAGAATTCGTAAAAGCGCCGCTACATCTATCTGATTTTCATATTTTATCTGAATCTTAGACCTTAATTATTACTATTTTGAAAATAGGAAAATAAAATATGTTTATGTGGGATAAGAACACGAAAAATCCTAAAATTTGAGTTTAGTTGCAATATTGCCCTTGATATTTAAAAACTTGCAATTCTTCTCATAAAGTTCCGATTTGGTTATACTATCCATGTAGCTAAGAGCATCTCCATCGAATAAGGTAAACAGATAAATTTATCCTATCCCTTTCCACAGCGGAAAAATTTAGATGGACAAAATTTAGCTTGTAAGGTAGAGACCGACTAAATTTACTATTCTCTTAAATTTGATCCTATACAGATATGGATCAATCGTATGAAGTATATGAGTGTGCCAGAGTCGTATCAAACTAAAAAAAACACCATACGAGTTTCGCTCACTCGAATGGGAATTTCCTGAGTATATATATATATATTGTTCTCTAAACCCATAAGGGTATGGGTCATTCGTATGGCTTTTCTATTTTTTTTAACTCATATGTGTGAGTGACAAAACTTAAAATAATAATAATAATAAATTTACAAAAGAAGCCATATGAGGGTGGCAACCTCGTAAGGTTGAAAAGTGTTTTTTTTTTTAAAACTCATATGAGTCACAAACCTTAAAAAATGCCAAAACAAACCATACGGTTGTTCCTTGATCATATGACATTAACTTTTAATTTTTCTTTTAAAAAAAAAACTCATACGAGTGTGGGATGTCCATATGAGTAAAAAAATTTACCATTTTCGCTGCGTGCAGGCTTTGAAATTTAGGAAGTAATTGCTAAATTTACCCTAAATTTTAGAGTATCCAGTGTGATGCTCTAACAGAAGTAACGAAAAGTTGAATTGGCAGCTCTTTGATGGATTTGGCAGCTGGCAGCTTTCTCTCTCTTCAACTTTTTTTTTTTTAAAAAAAGTTTTAAAATATAATAACTTTTAATATAAAATACGGATTCAAATAAAAATTATATATTTGGAATCTAATTATCAAGATGAATAAAACGAGATATGTTGTGATAACAAAATTATCAAAAAAAAAATATCTATTATTAATATATATTTATTTTATTAGTACAAAGAGAAATATGATTAAAAAATATTTGTTAATATTCAAATTTAGTTATTACAAACATTTTTTAAAATATTAAAATACTTAAAATACTAATAAGGATTTATGCTAAAATGTTAAACATTTATACTACTCTAAATTGACATTTCGATGTATTTATTAGGAAATTTATGCATGTTTGTAATAAATTTATTACAAATAGACCAAAAATTTTAGGAGTATAGACCAAAAGTTATAACATTATAACAATAAATATCCACCGTACAAAAAAAAACACATATACACACAATCTATGTTGCTGCTGTACTATAATTATTATACGTGTCTAACAAATGTTAGATGCTTTTTTTTTTGTTAATGAAAATGTTAGATGCAATCTATATAATGTTATAACTTTTGGTCTATTATACCTCCAAAATTTATTTCAAATATGCATAAATTTCTTAATAAATACATTCGAAATGCCAATTTAGAGTAATATAAACGTTTAACATTTTAGAATAAATGCTTATTAGTATTTTTAATATTTTCAAAAATGTTTGTAATAACTAAATATGAATAAATTTTAATATTAAAATATATTTTTTAATTATATTTCTCTTTGTATTAACTAAAATAAATATATATTAATAATATATAAAAAATTAATAACTTTGCTATCACATGAGATCTCATTTTATTCGGCTTGATAATTAGATTCCAAATATATAATTTTTATTTGAATCCATATTTTTTTTATTAAAAGTTATAAAATTTTAAAACTTTTTTTTTAAAAAAAAAGATGAAGAGAGAAAGCTGGCAATGCATGTCATGTCAGCTACCAAATTAGCTTTTCGTTACCTCCGCTAGCTATAGGGGCATTATTATAATCAAATCGCAACTTTAAAGAAAAGATTGCAAGTTTTTAAACATCAAGAATAACATTACAAGCAAACTCAAACTTCAAGATTTTTCATGTTTTAACCCATATTTATTCGCATATTATGAATCTCGATCACAAATAAAAAGAAAAGATTCTACATAAATATTAGTACAAGAATTGAGACTTGTCAAAACATATGCGCCTTAAATTTAAATTCTTAACATATATATCTCGTATGGCATGTTCTAATATGACAATCCTTATGAAAATTGATGCTAAACAAATTAATAGTAGTATATTAAATACTATTAAGAGCATCTCTAATAGGCATGTGTAAACCATGCCACATAAAATTTGTGTAAAATTTACTTATTGTGTATAATTTTTGGTGCTCCAATAATGTTGTGTATAAAATATGCCGCATCATCTTTTGTGTAAAATGGGTGTGGATTTCACACATCCACCTAATCATTTTCTCTCTCCAACTTTTTACAAAAACTTCAAAATAGTATAATTAAAATTTTAAATATATTTTATAATAAAACTTGCATATTTGAATTCTACTCATCAAGATCTTTAAATCAATACCTACTTTGACTATTTAATTATAAATAAAAAAATATTTATAAAATTATATATTTTCCATGTGTTTCCAAATAATTAGTGCATCATAATTTTACGCAAGATTATAAGTATAAACCATTGGAGCAAAAATGAGAATGTGTATAATTTATGTGTAAAACAACTTTTTATCAACCAAATGTCAATTATTTATTAATCCACATGTTTTTACACATTACTATTGGAGATGCTCTAAATACTTTTGATTGAGGAATCAAAACCTACTTACAAGTAGTTGAATTCATTTAACTATTAACCAATTCAATAAATGACATATCATCTTTGCATTTATTTTTTACGCATTCCCCGAAGATTAAGAATGCATTTATATATGTTTGATTTTCACAAAATTAACTTTATAGATACAATAATTTTTAACATGACAAATCAACATAAAGACTACTTATTTATTTTTATTATTACATTTAGTAACTTGATTACGTACGCATTACAAAACTGGATTTTCATTTAAAACATTTTTTTAAATGTAAAATTTTAATATTTTGAAAAGGAAGTATATAATATCATATCTCTAGCCAGTGAACAAGAGGGATCAATGAGTGCAAGTGAGAGGCTACTCCACTGGGGACGTAGAATGCTAATGATTAATATTGAAACTAGCTAATTATCTTATCTTTTATATATATATATGTGTGTGTATGTATAAATGTGATTTGCTTTCCCATATGGACTTAATTATATACTATAGCTACTCAATATATCCACTATGGAACCTAAAGCCAACAAACATGGATATAGTTGTACACTTCACAAACACCCACAGATAGGGAACATACTATTATATATATATATATACTAGATACAAAAATACATGTGAAGCGTGTGCACGTTATCTTGTTAGACATGTAAATATCAAAAATAAAGTAAAAATATTTTTACGATTTAAACAATGGCTTAACCGTAACATATCTACTTTTCAACATAGAGATTGTGAATTTAAATATCACAAAATACATTTTTCAATAAAAAAAATAACTAGAGCAAAAGAGGCAATTCACGCTAAATCGCTTTTAGTTTATAATAATATAGATATACTGATTTTTTTTTGGGCCACAGATACACTGATTTGACAATGATGATAATAATAATAACAATAACAATAATAATAATATACGAATTCAAATTCTGAGCTTCATCTTACTCTACTTTGTTTGGATTGAAGAGATGACAGTTTCAATTCTCATTATTGTGTAATGGTGATTATCTTATTTATTTCTATAAGGAAGAGGTTTGCCTTCCTCATGCATATTTCTATCCCTAAGATATCCGACTTAATTGATCATGGATAATTATTAGATTGAATCACCTTTATGGTTTAGAACCCCATTGTAATCATCAACAAAAATGTGCTAAAAATTATATACATGTAAACGTACATTTAGGCTCTGATTGATAATAACATAAAAAATAATAAGAAAAACACTTAATTTGTGTACGTTATAAAAAAAGTTGAGAAATGTGATGAAATATTTTCCATTTCATACTTATTTTTATGAATAGATGTCTTCCATAGTACTTCATTATTGTTTGCAGAAATTTTTTCTTCCTCAACTACCAAAGAAAGTTATTACATTAAAAAAGTCACAAAGTAAGAAAATATCTCACCACGTGTCAACTTATTTTTTAATTTCTCACAAAAATCAACTATTTTTAATTTTCTTTTCCATACTGTTATCAAATGAACCCTTAGTTCTTAATTTTTTTGATAACCAGCCTCTGAGAAATTTGTTTGACATGAAAAGAATTGAAGATGTTCGCTTCTTTAAATATCGTATATTCATAAGAGGAAATAACGAGAGGTTGAAGTAAAACAAATGCCTTTTAAATCTTCCTCGGCCAAGTTGCTGGGGTAAAATAGCAAAATAAGTACCAAGTTTAGTAGCATGACAACCAAATGCATTTCTTGTCAGACTACCTCTCTTGTCAAAAAATCAAAATAAGAAAATTTTGAAGCAAAAAGCGTTGGGTTGAAGTAGTCGTATGTATCATTGCACTGAAATATAGTACATTTTCCATTAACAATAGTAATACTTCACACTATAAGTATGAAAAAGTATCAAGTTAGATCCTCATAGATGCAATGCATTGCGCACATAGTTCATGCTATTTATGTATCATCGAATCCCCACAGCCATTCTCCTACCCCCACCCAACAAGGAGTAACGACTAAAACTAGATTAGGATGGATGAATGGAAAGTCTTCTTTCCTCGCAAATTAATAGTAAAGAAAATACTTTATTCACAATGTTCCACTCAAAAGGACTATCAATTTTTAAGTAGTGCTTGATGGCTTGATGCAACTCTTGAACCGTGAATTTCCCACATAAATGGTTTTATCTATCTTTAACCGAATCTACTAATATTTTAAAACCCCGCGAGAGGGCAGAAATTAAACCCCACTTGCTCATATAAATCACACATTCATAATAGTAAATAAAGGTGCCATAAACATAAAATGGAGGCAACAAGCCTAAGCTCGTAGGCAAAAACACTGAAGTTTGAAGCATTATAATAAGCTACATATACATTGAGCCCCACCCCAACCCTTATTATAATAGGGCTCTCTCTCTCTCTCTCTCTCACTTGGATTCTCTATCTCTATTTCACGCAAAAAATAATTAATAAACAAACAAGTCATTATTATTGTTAATATGTTATTTGATGAAAGACAAAATGAGGTTCGCCTTTTGTACATATAAGCCGCTGCCCTACTAGTAATTAAATAAATTCAGGGGAAGTATTCCGTCTGCAGGATGAACCTAATTAACTTCTTTTAATAATAATAATAATAATAATAATAATTTTGATTGTAAAACAATGTATTTTAAGATAAATGCTCAAGAAGTATTTTGTCTGTCCTGTATATCTTGAGATTGACCCTGGTAGCCTTGTGGATGAATCATTATATAATCTCTCTCTCTCTCTCTCACGCATACAAATAGGGCTAGGGTTGGTAAGGTCTCATGGTACTCAACTTTCTTTCATGCCAAACAAAGGCTAGAAATAGGCACATTTTCTGGAATCCTGCTTCGAGCCAAGAAAATTATGGACTTTTGCTACCCAAGAACCAATTATATATTTCCTGGAAAATCATTTATGTTTATTATTGTGTTAAGTTCAAGTGAGACCAGTTACCAACTTCATCTTTAATTAACAGGATTTTTTTTGTTCATGTCAAGGATTTGAATTAACTGGGCCAGTTTCTTGACTAGGAACTCTATCAAATTAAAGGCTGACAATCGAACTTCAAAAGAATTAAAGTAACTTCAAAATAATCATAAAAACCGTGACACATAATATTATCATTCACTTATTTTAACCACCTTTAATTTTATGTTACTATTTCTATCAAAAAAAAAAAACTTTACCACTATACTTGAGATGAAAGTATACCTTTAATGAAAAACTATTGTTAAAGCAGAATTGACCGGTGTAATGCGCATTAAGTAGTTGTACGTTATACTTTCAACAAGGACATGAATCAACAAAAATGTCCTTTCTTAAAGAAATTAACAAACTAAAATTTAGGCCAAACCAATGGCATCACATTTCAAGAATTTATAGATCACTAACTCAATTTGTACTATGTAACAATTTAATGAACTAATACACGAACATTCGATGACTTACAGACACAAAATACATGACATAATTTACGAGAAAATAAATGACAACATATTCGTGATATTGTACATCAAGCTACAAAACTTTTACCAAGGATCATAAAAACACAACGAAACCCGCATTTGAGAATATTCTTCTTCATTTAATGTGAATCCGCTATGGGAAAGAGGAGTTGAATT
The DNA here is from genome assembly GCA_021464415.1 of Lonicera japonica. Lineage (NCBI taxonomy): Eukaryota > Viridiplantae > Streptophyta > Magnoliopsida > Dipsacales > Caprifoliaceae > Lonicera > Lonicera japonica. The sequence continues at coordinate 39,012,983 of CM038469.1, read as the reverse complement.
GGAAAACGCTCAATTGCCCCTCTTTTTTCAAAATTGTTTTTCCTTTCTTCTTTTTCCAATTGCAAAAGTCATGGAGATATTAGTTTAAGTAGGTTACTTTTGTTCATTATTCCTTTCGAATATGAACCATTTCCAATTTGAATACAAGTTCGATTCGTCTTCGTAAGATAAGGCATTGTTTGGAACGGGTTCTAACTTAGTGGTTGATGCTGAAACAGCAGGTAGCTTCTGCCTGTACTTCTTGGCCATTTCTTCGGCTTCGGAAAATACTCTCTGCCAAGAATATTGGAAACAACGTACCAAAATATTACACAACCGTTAAGGCCAATGCTTTAAAATAAGAACCATAACACCCCCCCCCCCCCCCCCCCCCCCCCCCCCCCCCTCTTTTTGTGTGTGTAAAACAAGGGAGAATGTTTTTGAATATTCCCTTTATTAAAAATAACTAAGAAACCATCCCCGCCCCGGGTGAGATTCGAACCCCAGATCTCCTAGATCCCGGTAGGCGCTTCTACCACTAAGCTATACATTTTTAGAATTCAAAAACAATTCTCCCTTGTTGTAAAGCGACCACCCGGATCGAGGAGATCTGGGGTTCGAGTCTCACCCGACGCGGGGAGGGTTTCTTAGTTATTTTTAATAAAGGGAATAGAATTAGACTTAGAATTCAAAAACATTCTCCCTTGTTTTATATACACACACACAGAGAGATGCTTTTCTAACATTTAACAGTGTCTTTGGTATGGGTTCCGACTTGTATATCTATATCTAAACAAATAATAAATAGATTCATAGATATTCCCCAAAGATGGACTAGCCCTTCCGCTGACCAGCTTAGCAATGTATTTTCACTAAATGCATCTCTGAAGGAATTTAGAGATGGAATAGCTTCTGTTCTTGTTGGGGTGACCTCATGCTCATGCCCCAGGGTGGGTTGGCAAATGATACTCACACTCCCTGCCAAGGGATGGCAAAAAGGCCCAACCTAGTAGGTTTTCGTCCCAACCCAAATTGAACCTAATGGGGCTGGTTTTTAATTATTAATTTTTTTGGAAATGGGGCGGCTTTGGGTTTTAAATTAGAAATTCCGACCTAGGTTTAGGTTCACGTAAATGTAGCCATTTGACTAGTCCCAACCTGAATATAATGTTTTTTCTTTAAATACCCTTGTAATAGCACATAATTACAAATGGTAGGGGTGGATTCGAGCTCATGCAAATAATAGTGGGACGGGTTAGGGGTTTTCAAACCCTACCCATTGCCATCGCCAACCAAAGGGTATAATGGTCCAAGCACCTCTTGGTCTCACAGAAACCATAATAATCTCTTGCTAAAACAAAACATGCCAAATGGATGATGCAAGGATGAAAGAAAATATAGAAGTACCTCTTTGTTTGACATAAATAAGCCAGGCTCACTTTCAAGCTCTGCAATACTGCATCCCGCAAGTCCATAAAAGTCTTTAGCACCAACTTTTGTAACCAGGGTCATTAATATATAAATATACATCCCCAACACATATAGACTTTTTACTACATCAGATTTTCACATAACAGTCCAAATATCTAATCTAGGAACCCATATCTACTGATAACGTTAAATTTTTTAGCTTACCTGAGAGAGATTTTATCCGGAAACATCGACTTTATAACCAAAACTTTAACCTTCTCATCAACTGCCAACAAGTCACTGACAGAAGTAACCCGGGCTCTAGTTATGTTTGAGATATGCAGCAACCCACTGGAGAAAAATAAATTTACAAGAATGTTAAAGGCTTCACCAATATAAGAGAAACAAAATATGACCAAAACTCTGTATAATAAACAAATGTCCCTACTTTTCTTTTTCATAATTTTGTATAGATTATTTCTTTCTCACTGTTAAAAGAAATAAGATGATCTACTTCCATGTTCCAATTTTATGTTGCAACTTCATTACAACTCACCTTCTGTTACTTTCGCCTATTCTTATTTGAGCACCATATGGATAAAGTTTCTTTACTGTTCCTTCCAAAAGTGTTCCCACCGTAAGGTGTCTCAAACTCTGTAAACATTAAATGGTGAAGTCAGCATGCTTACAGACATAATTAAATCCAAAGGAATGGCAATTTATATTTCCATTTCAAGTATCGACACTCATTTTTCTATACCTACAATACCTCTCCATTCCTTTATTTTATTTTATTTAAAATAAAAATACTTTTAACCACCACCACCATGGCATTACCACTGTCGGACTGCCGCAGGAGCACCAGTAGAAGGTCGCCGGGTGGCTGCTGCTGAGGCCTAGTGACCACCATAGGTGAGAAGGTATAAAAAATGTTTGGCAAGGGTAAAGTTGACTGTTGTTGAAAGGGGTGTCCTTTTGATGCTCAAACATGGGAGATGTATATATAACATTATAAGAGCATCTCCAACAATGCTCTCTATTTTAGAGAGCAATTTTTTCAAAATAGAGAGCATTGTTTGAAATGAAGAGTGTTGTTTGAAGTGTGTCTCCAACAATGCTCTCCATTTACACTTCTATGAAGACACATGTCGCAATTTAATTGGGTGTAACAAATAAAGGAAAAAATTGGAGATTTTTTTAATGCAAAAGTATAAAATAGAGAGCCAAGGAGACTCTAAATCTAGAGAGCCAAACTAGGCTCTCTACTCTAAATCTCTATTTTAGCTATGTTGTTGGAGTCTCAATTGTTAGTGTTGGCTAGCCATTATAAAGAGGATTAGTATAATAAAGAGTCTCTTAGAGATGCTCTAACAACACAATATATATATATATATGTATATGTCCCTTGAAAAAGAGAGAAGCACATGATGCCAAGTAAAAGACAAACCCAAGCTTCTTTCTCGCTAAGAATTAAGTCATTGGTGGTTTCTTCTATTCTAGTAATCTGCACATATAACCGCCTTCCCACCTACACCGTCAAGAAACTAACTGTTAAGATGGAGAATAGAACAGATACAACAAAGCTTACCCAATGCATGGGTTTTTTAAATAAAAAACCACAAAGCAGGATGTTTTCAGAATTACGGAAAGAATTGTTAAAACATCAGTACGCTATACCTTAGACTTGCCAATTGTATCCCCTCTTGCCCATTTTAAGTTCTAGGCTCTACTAGTAGCTAACCATCTGATACTACACTATCTTGCTCAATTAAACTAAATTTTATTTGGGTATTAACATTTTCTTTAAAATATGTCTGAACTAGGTATAACCTGTACAACCCGACACAGTTAAACGTTCACATTACAAATGACCCGTGCCTACAGAACTATTCATGCTTATAGTTAATTATTCGTGCATGTGGCACTATATGAAGAACATACCAAGCCACTCGGGAAAGGGCTCAACTGCACTATAATTTGTTCTCTAATGAAGTGAGAATGAGATTTTACATACTATATAGTTTTGTTAACTTTGTTTTCCCTTCTACAAATAGAATAACTCAATAGGCTTTACATTGTACTGTATAAAACATATGGCTGATAGTCTTTTCTATGGAAAGATGTCCTAGATTCCGTATTTTTCATATAAAATGGTGATTGATAGCATTGATTTCAAGGAATCAATTTCCACGGAAGAACTTGTGTTACCCTCTTTTCCATGGAATCCAAAACTGAGCTCCCCCGTGTATTTGTTTTCAACTAAAAAGATTCGAATGAGCATGTGGAAGTTTTTCTTAATCAGCAACTTTTCTTTTTCATGCATCAAGTTTTAGCTCCAAGGCTACAAAATCACTACATATTTTGACAATCTAAAATGCTCAAGTAAATTCTAGCTGACAGGCTAAAGGTGTCAGTTAGGCTCGAATACTATACAATTTCATCTCCAAATACATTATTCAATTAAGAAGCACGGTCAAACACCATTACACCAGACAAAGAAAAGGTCCCAACTTACATTTTCTTTTAGCTCCGTGAAGCTGTTAACTCTATTTATCAACTCAGCTTTTGGAAGAAAAGCTCGTAAACCCTGCAAAACCGAATTCCAAATACAAATTTCAGCCTAAGTCCATTTGTGGGTGTGTGGGTTTTTTTTTTTTTTTTTTGGGGGTGGGGGGGAAGTGGGGAGAGCAAACAACCTCAATTCTTGTAAGAAGACCTCCAGTATTCCACTCTGTAATTTTAACTTCTAAAGGTTCATTGAGCTGCTTAATCTGCAGAAGTATGACAAGTTTTATAAAAAAAAAACAAAGAAGAATGAAAGTAATACTTTTCACAGTTTCACAAGTACACCTACTAACGGAAAGTGTGAAATTCGGTTTACAATATATTACAATCTTTAAACTGTGAGCTAAGGAAAAGAAGTAGAAAAGTAAGTTCAGAGTCTGGCAAAGATCCCATGTTAGAGCCTTCAAAGGCTACTAGTTTCCAACACCCCGAGCAAACTTAAACTCAAGTCCTTCTCTTCATTTTGTAATGGTTTGAAGTTTGAACCATGCCTAAGCATATGTAGTAAGGCCATTATCAGCAGTATATGGTAAACTACATTGGTGGTTTCATATGATCTCTGAATGTGTTTTTTAGTTAAATTGTTTCACTGCTCCATAATATCAATTGAGTTTCGTCTTTTTTTTAACCTTGGCATTAGTCAAATGGATAAATTTGGAAGATTATTTTGTTACATATGCTGCTCAACCAGCTCTAAAGGCAAAAAAGCAACTTTTGTGATTCAAATATTTTCCTAAAGTATAATTCATCTTCCTGTTGGAAAAGAAAAAATTGTGCATGAGTTGAAGTATGCTACTTGACAAACTAAAGCAGAAATGCAGAACAATAAACTACTTTCAAAAAAAAAAAACGAAAAGATAGTTACGGTTTCTAATTATTTAAAAAATATATATTGATGATGTCAATATCCCCATTTCAAAATAATAATTACTTTTCCCAATCAAGAAATAATAATTCTAGAGCGATGTACATAGGACATAAAAACTGATCGATCTAGGGTGGTCAACATATACTAGTTGCAATGTGGTTTCGTATCAAACTCCACCTTATCATAATCCAACGTAACAAATAAGTAATTGCTAGTTTGGAATTCCACTTTTTTTGTGTCAGATAAATAAGTTCATGTAGAAGGACTCGCCAAGAAAACATGTTGTAAACAAGCTTATGCATAATTTCAAATCTAAAGCATATCAACAACTCCACAACAATAAAAACGCATATATAAATCCCACATAATCATCAGCAAGAACATCATCAAATTCACACAGTATAAGGAAAAGAAAGAATCAAGATAAGAACCTGCCTCACTCGATGCCAAGCTAACCGACGAAAGAACCGTCTCGTAGAGATCAACGGCCTCCCACTAAGCGTTCTTCCAAGAACCTCAGCAAATAATACAGTCCCAGGCTCCACCACAGGCCTACCTGGCACTGCTTGTCCACTCATAATCCCCTCCTCATTCCTCACAATTCCCATCTTCCCTTTTACCATGAACTCCTCAGCATCCTTTTCTCTATCACACAACAAATAGTCCATCTCTTTCTCATACAAAGGAAGCACTTCTTTGGTCAACATTGTCCCCAACAAATCTGCCCCAATATTCACATCAAGTTTATTGTCATTGCCCGAAACCACTACCCCGATGACAAAATCGCCTGGTTTAGGATCATAGTACTCAACCAAAACCTTCTTAGCCCTAATCACTTCATTAATTGAACTTTGTTCATCAACTAATTGTTCTGAATCACTTGATTGTTCTATTGAGTCTTCTCTAAAGAACTTCAAGAAGGGCTCTAAAACCTCCTCTTTATTGGGCTTTTTTTGTTCAACCTCTTCATCTACCACAGACACATTGTTAGTTACTTTCTTTGGAGAGGGCTTAACCCTCAATTCAAGCTCTTCAACTTCTTGAACCCTCTCATTTTCATGCTCTTGTGGCAAATAGGTATTTGTAAATTCAGCAAGAACATCATTCTTTGAGCATAAAAACACATGGGTATTTCTCAAAATTGAATATTTCTTATCAAGAAACAGGTTTCCACAATACCCAGAAAATGAAACTGAACTACAACTTGGGGTTTTAGCATGCGGGGATTTGGGGGTTCTTGAAATAGCTCTGTTCTGATTAGGGCTGGTAATAATGAAATTGTTTGTGGGTATTATGGATGAATTGAGGAGAGAGAAGAGAGACTTACTGGGATGAAGAAAAGTGGGCATTGTCTTCTTATCCTTCACTCTCACATGAGAGAGCTTTGAGAATCACAAACCACTGGCTCTATTTTGCCGGTTATTTTACGTGTGAACTGGGTCTGGGGTTTTGGTTTTGCTAATCTTCCTTTAAAATGGGTCGGGTTGAAGAGTGCAATACTATATTGGGCTTTTGAAATAAAGAAGCCCAAGTACTCCTACTGGATCTGTCGGCACATCTAATATGATATTTAAGTACAATAAAAGAAGGTCGTGGCCAATTTTATCAATAAAAGGAAGTTTTAATTTATTGATAAATTATGGATACTGTAGGTCGGATTATAACCCTACGAAGGGTGAATAGGGATTTTAGCGAATAATGCAAAATTATAGACACTTTTGAAAATTGTTGAAGTAAATAATGAATGGCTAAATGTCAAGGAGATAATCAAGTAATGAAAATTCAATGTAAAGCAATAAAGAAAAGTAAGAAGCTTGGATTTAGAAAGATAAAACTATAGTACACAAAGTTATTTTGTTTACGCGATTCGATTGTTATAGATCATACGTCTGTACTTGAGTAATTCACCCGAGAAATTTCACTAACCAATTTTTTTACGAGTGAAAATCAAACATTTTTACAAATGTAATCCTTTATCACTACATTCACATAAGTTACACTCTTACTCAAACAATGAGAAATCCTCTCATAAAAGAATAAATATGATTTGTTTAGTGATGCATACCAATATATAATAAATTTAAAGCGTATACAAAGATGTAAAATGAAACTCACATTAGAGTTATCAAATTTGATCTAGGTTTATTTTATAACTCAAGATAAAATGAGTTAAACAAAGACTTGAATCTTTTAAAAATAAGTATTAGAAGGATAATAAGTTGAAATAGTGATTCAAAAGAGTTTAAATGTGTATTGGATGTCCAATATATAGTTCTGAAGAATATATAGCCGTTTTAAAGTTTAAGCGATGTAGTTACCTCAAAATGGGATAAAAATAAAAAATTCAACAGCTATATTCTGAAGCATTAGTCGACTGATAACCCTCAGTCAACTAAGGCAGAGCCCATCAGTCGATTGATGGCTTCTGTCCATCAGGTCATTTTCCCAAAAAAATTGACTTATACAATTTTGATCTAAAATTCATTTTAATGCTTGAAAATATTCTTGACATGTTTTTAAAAGACACCTAATTTTGTTTTTCATCAAATATTATTAGTATGATTTTATTTCGAAAGCCGATTTATGAAAATGATATTTTCAAAGAAATTCAATTTCAAGTTTGCTTGAATCAATCTCGAAGTGATGCATGACTATATTTGAGCTACTAGATTAATTAAATGAGAAACTTTACAAATAACCTAAGCACTCACACAATTTTAGATTTTACAAGTCTTCGAATACTTAATTCGTTTCCTCGGTTCTTCACTTATTCTATGACTTTGATCTTCAATAAAATGTATATTTTACTACTGTTTAATGGTGTCATGTAAAAAGAGCTTGTGTGAGTTGTGTACTTGTGGTAGGGTATTAATCTAGGTTTAAATTGTCAGTTTCGATAATTTGCATTTCACGAATGATCAAAATATAATGATATGGATTTTTTTGCTATAATCAATTCAACATACATGTTAAATCATACAAGACTAAAGTATTGTTATTATCAAAACAAGATTAATGACATTTTAGGTCAATATATATAAATCTGCATATACACATATACGTACATATACATACATATAGATATATATAGTGGCATATTAGGAAATGAGGCTTATCTGAAAAGGTTATATGAGTTTTTGACACTTTAGTCTCTTGATGATTGCCCCAACTGTCACTTTTGTCCCTAAACTTCATTTTCTGAGTTTCCACACCCTCCAATGTTTTCGCCGCGCTTTCACTTTAGTCCTTCGCTCCACTTTCCGTTAAATAAATGGACGGAGCATGTTATGTTTGATGAGTATTTTGGTCCATTTGCCATTAATTTTTCCCTCCAAAATGAATATGTTTGCTCCTTAAAAAACTCAACCTAAGATAAAATTTTAAACTAAATATTTAAGAACTCCAACCAAATGGACCATTTATTTAATTAAAGTGTTTATTTGAGATCTAGTAATTAATTAAAAAGAACAAATTGGCATATATGCTCTTTGATTAATATCGGCCTCAAGCTGAGCTTGCGTGACAATATAGATTAATGAATTGATGTGTCAAAATTGTACAAGTTCCTCTCTTTAAAATTGATAGTCCATTTATTTTTGTTTATACTTTCAATTATTAGTCACGTTAATTAGAAATTATTTTTCTATTTTTTATTTTAATAAAATAACTCTTTAGGAGTTTCAAATTTTTTAATGAAATTACTATTTTTTTATTTTCACAAAAGATGAACTGATAATTATATGACTTACTAATTAATATACATGTCATAAAATTTTTGGTTTTTTTTTTGCTCAAATTCCCTTATCCAACCCATTTTTCTACTTTTTCGTTTCCCATCCAACCCAATCTTTCCTCCTCAACCTCCTCTCTGCTTTTGCCTTCTCTTCGGTCCTCTTATTCTCTTTCAATCTCCTTTTCATTTGCTTGTTCTTCTCTTCAAAAGCCCCACTTTCCAGTGGTGAAAAATTTAAGAAAATGGCTAATTCTAGGAGTGGATGTTGGGTACAGGCATACAGCAATAAGAGATGCATATGATGGAAAATATGATAAGTATGGGGTAGAAACATGGACTAGGAGGAGTAGATATAGAGGGCAATATAGGCAGGGTCTTAGGCATAGATTTGGTGTGTACAGATTTTACACTGGTGATGTTTATGCTTGTCAATGGGCTAATGGACAGAGCCACGGGTGTGGAGTTCATACGTGCGAAGATGGTATATAAGTTATGGCTCAATGAGTTAAGGCTTTACGGGTTTGGGTCAAATGGGCAAAAAAGCCAAAAATTTTTATGACATGTATATTAATTAGTAAGTCATATGATTATCAGATCATCTTTTGTGAAAATAAAAAAAAAATAGCAATTTCATCAAAATTTCTTAAACTCCTAGAGAGTTATTTTATTAAAATAAAAAATAGAAAAATAATTTCTAATTAACGTGACTAATAATTGAAAGTATAAACAAAAATAAATGAAATATTAATTTTAAAGATAGGAACTTGTACAATTTTGACAAATCAGTTCATGAATCTATTTTGTTACGCAAGCTTAGCTCGAGGCCGATATTAATCAAAGAGCATATATGCTAATTTATTCTTTTTAATTAATTGCTAGATCTTAAATAAACACTTCAATTAAATAAATGGTCCATTTGGTTGGAGTTCTTAAATATTTAGTTTAAAGTTTTATCTTAAGTTGAGTTTTTTAAGGATCAAACATATTCATTTTGGAGGAAAAAATTAAAGAGCAAACATATTCATTTTGGAGGGAAAAATTAATGGCAGATGGACCAAAATACCCATCTAACATAACATGCTCCGTCCGTTTATTCAACAGAAAGTGGATCGAAGGATTAAAGTGATGCGAGGTGGAAACATTGGGGCGTGGAAACTTGAAAAATGAAGTTTAGGGACGAAAGTGACAATTGGGACAAACTTCAAGGGACAAAAGTGTCGAAAACTCAAGTTATATACAAAAGAAGTATAAAATAATATTTTTGTAAATTAAGGACCTATATATTAACCAAAGTGCAAAAGTAGTGCAACTTTAACTTGATAAATAGATTTTTGAATTATAATATTTTATGATATCATGCAAAATAAAGTTTGCACTGCATGGTTTTTTTCGCAAATTGATATGTTTAAGTGTTTAATTGATAGTGCTTTAGAGTTATTTCAACAAGTTATAAATTTAAACACATTTATTAATAAAAACACATGATATATATATTTTTTAGTTACGCAAAATTAAATTTACACTCATTGTTTTCAAATACATTACTATGTATCGGGGTTTATTTGACATTACTTTAGAATTACCTGAGTGACACATAAAAATATATTTGTTAAAAAATATAAAAAATCATGCAAAATAAATATGAATTAAAAATTTTGGATTGCAAAGTTAAATTTGCACAAAACACAATTTTGTATAATATTAAGTTTGCGCAAAATATATTTTTTTGTCAAAAACCCTTATTTTAAAACACAATTGATAAAAAAGCTTTTATTTCCTGAATTTTTTGCAAAAAATATTGTCCCACAAAAACTTTTGCCTCATTTTCAGTATATAAAATCATTTTTTAGAAAAAAATAATATGAATATCCTTTTTATAGAGGTATTACATAAAACATTTCCCGTCACTTTGCATAATGGAGAAACTATTCAACATGACAAATAACATAAACTATACACACATACATATATATATATTTATAAGATTAATTAATTCAGATTTAGTAATGATCTATATTTTGATCTAGATTCTATAATCGATAATGTTTGATCTTAAAATATTTTAGGGACGCACTGAGCCATGATTTTACTTTTTGGGGAGAGAAAATATATGTAATTCATAGTAAAAAAAAAAAAGGTTTTAGCTGGCAATTTTTTTATTGCATCCGGATCTCTATTAAATATTCAATGATAAAGAGTATTGATGCTACTATTTTATAACATAATTGCTTATTTTTAGAGAAAATATTTGTTCTTCTCCAACACATTTTGCCACAAAAATATTCTTTTTATTGCCATAATTAATATTTATACCAAAACTTTGGCTATACATATGGTAATACTTATTATTTATATTTGTTGGATGATACTTAATTTTTTTAAAAAAACAAAAATTGTGGGGCAGGTGAGGAACAATCCTTATAATTGTAAGAATTTCATAGCTAAGCACTAGTATAATAGTAGCTAGATCCATCCTTAAAACATTTTTGTTCATGAAATATCCAATTCAAATTTGTGTGGGATATAATTAATACTCTAAATGAGGATTTATAATTAAAAGAATTGTAAGTCCAAAAAATTCAAAGAATTTGCAACCCTCATAAAATGGAATTCTTTAATTAGCTAGAGCAGCTTTGACTTTGAAACAAACACACACATATATATGACAAAATTAAATAAATTTAAGTGCACGAAGCCAAGTATGGATGAAAGTTTGGAAGTTGAAACTACCCCCCAATTCCAGTCTCATTCGTAAGAATTTATGGAGTTATGGCACATACATATGCAAGTACGTGATGTGGTTTCAGCTTCCAAACGAATTCAACACTCAAAATTACCAATGTTTTCCACGGCCCAAACATAATTTTTCTTTCTTTTTTTCTTTTATGCAAAGTAATAATTTTAAAATATAACTTCTTTTTTTTAATTATAAAAACTATGAATCTACAATCATTATAATAAAAGTGGACCAAAGGTTCGATAAATATGTATATGTGGATTGAACTCAGAACCACCTTATTACAATGATAAGAAGGATGCTAACTGATTACAATATTACCTATTGGCAACGTTAATTATACTAAGTTATCCTGCTCACGTAATATATGTATGTCTTGCATGTATAAACTATGGAAGAAAAACTTTAACAAAATGATGGACCGCTTGGTGGTTAATCATAATCATAAATTATTTAGAAGTAAGAGATACGATATATGACTTAAATCTTGTTATAACCATCTTTTTTATGTAGTAAACTAGAAGTCGAATTGTACCTATATATATATATATAATCTAAACCTTAAAATACTTTGAAAATATGTATTTGTGTTTGATGAAGTAGTAAAAAAATAATTTTTGTATATTTATGGTCATGCATTCGAATTCCCACATCCTAAATAAGTTTTATTTGTTTTCTAACATATGAAATGTATTAGGTAACTTAATAAATATTATATATATATACCAAAAATCTGGCATCCGTTTAATTAATAGTTAAACAATTATGTACATAATAAATAATTTTCACACGTGCATCTCATGGATTACCGCTAGTATATGCATGTGCACAATATCATATAATTACGAGCACAAATTTTCTTTTCTTCTTAGGTAAAAGCAATAGCAAGAATATATTTTGTGTTAGGATTGAAGAGATTCTGCATGGATGACGGACTCACACTTCAGACCATAAATTTATTTAAAATAATTTTTCCTAACATAAACTAAATATATACGAAATAAATTTTCACACAATTTTCAATAATAATACAAGACATATGTAATGTTTTTAGTTATGTGGGCATGCTATTTTGATAGAAGGAAACGTGTTCACGTGAATTGGTTGAAGATTACATTAATTTATTTTGTGCGTTTATAGAATTTAATTAGAGATTAAAATATTACATAGAACAATCGGAATTAGTAGATTTCAAAAATAACTATTTGGGTCAAGTGTTTCTTCTCCTAAAATTGTATGATATATATAAAATATTTCTATTTATGCATAAACTTTGGTATCATACAATTTCATTAATTAGAAAATTAAGTCAGAAAAAATATTTTTTCAACTAAAATTCTATTAAGTTATATCCTTCCTATAGCTATAAAATTGGTTTGGTCCAAAATTTATTATTATATAGAGGTATATATTCTCTATTGGTTACGTACTACATTGAAAATACTACGGATATAGGGACATAGTTAATACATTAAATTTTAAGATTAAAAAAATAATAGTATTATTGATAATTGATCATGTAAAAATTATAGGTTTCACCATATGTAAGAGACAAATATTATCTATTTATTATCAGTTTCAAAGTAAAAGTTTACGGTCAACTTTCACGTTTTTTACACACAATCAATGTTTGAAGTTTGAGATGCTTGTATCTCCACCGCACTTGAGCCTTCGTTGTAATTTGTAATTTTTTATTTTTGGGATCTGTAATTGGCCCTGCAGATTACTAGATTTTTAATCACATGCGCATGCACAATGAAACTCATCTTCTCAATTTTAAAGCTGCAACCTTTCGCTTACGAGAGAAAGTATTTAATTATCGTTGTGCTCGAAGCTCATATAAAGAACAACACATATCTACCATTGTTATTACTAGATTGATTATTTCAAAAGCAATGTGTACATCTATATAATAAATGAAAATGATTTTGAAATCTTAAAACTATATATGAAATGAAAGACCCGATGATTAAGAGTAGAAGATATTATTTCTAGTTACAATAGAGTTGAAATTTGTTCATCATTTTCTAATTAACGAAGATCATATAGGTGGTCCTTGCGCTTGATTGTTCATGACTGCAATAATAATAATAATAATAATAATAATAATAATAATAATAAATAAATAAATAAATAAATAAATAAATTTGTGCCCTATCCCTCATTTTTATTGCATGCACTAATCAAAAGCAGAAGTCATCATAGCTCTTATTAAAAGAGAGTCACCAAAATCTAATTCATTAAGAATTTTTTTTTTAAAAGCAAAAAACCAACTCACGTCATTAATGATCAGAGAATGAATCTGATCTGAAAACAATAAATCCCAACTTTTCGAATATGAAATAGAAGAAGTATAATACACTAGCATATGAGTCACGTTATTAACTGTTCAAGGAATATATATATGGAATTAAACACAAAATTACATCCTCTTTCTTTTAAAAACCATCTTTATGCAACCACCTAATAAGCTAAATTTAGCAATTGAGGTATATGCATTGCATAGGCTAAAAGGCTAATAGAGTAGCAAAAATGATAAAAGAAAGGTAAATTTGGCAGCCAACAAATTCTTCTCTCACATGATATACTATGTATTGTATGAGGTGCTACGATACAATAATGTATATCATGCAAATGATAATTTTTGATAAACCTCACCCCACGATAAACTTTCTATATATCCAGTTTCCTTGTGATCACACGTACCATATACGAAAGTAAATGAATTATAAAAAAAATAAAATTAATAGAAATATGATGAATCCCACCCAAGCTTCTCACCTTAAACCTAATATATAAACAATTATATATACCCTACTATATATATATATATATATATTTAATTAATTTTGTATACCCTATTATAATACAATCTATCCTTTTGCAATATATGGTTTTTTAAATTAATAGACTAAATACTTCATATTAACCTACCATATTACAATTTGCAATAAAAATGGTGTAAGGGATTGGTTAATGCCACAAAATAGGAGATTAGACATCATATATATAAATCTATCTAACCAGTACAAAAAAGGTGACCCAAAACGGAACCCAACACTGATTATTGCTATAATATAATTGATTTCATGTAGGTGTAACTACTTCCACTTTAGAAGACTTCACAAAATACAAGGATCTATAAACAAGTGGCCGGAAAGTCTCTTTTTGATTAAACTCAAGAGGTCGCTGTTAATAAAAGTACAATTCTCTATACATTCGGCCACACTTCTAATTCAAATGTAACACTTGCTTTTAATTTTGTTGATTGAATCATAACTCACAATTCTAAATATCTTGTATGGTATTATTATAATTTGTACGTGCATATTTATCTTCTACCGTTATATATATATATATATATATAGATACTTAGGTTCTGTTCAATAATAATATGAAAATAAAAATAAATTTATGTGAAAAATTAAAATTAAAATTAAAAATATTTGATGATATGCTCTCTATTTAACAGTTAGTTATCTTCCATCATTAATTATTTTTTGTGAAAAAAATTTCTTCCTTCAACCCCGAAAAAAAAATTAGGAAAAAAGTTAAAAAAATAAAAAGATATATCATTATATGCATCTAGTTAATTTTAATCTGTCACATAATTTAAATATTTTTATTTTTTATATTGTTATTAAACAAAACTTTAACAAATAAATGACATAAGTCGATATTGTTATTAGAAATTACTCAGAATTAATTAACACGGGAGGTTTCTAGTTCGATATTGTTCGTAATTCGTAGAATCTCTTGAAAAGATTATATTTAATTAGTTGAATGTCTGCACAAAATGATTAAAAACTAATAAAAAAATTGTTAAAAAAAAATGGAAGAACCTTCCAGCTGTAGCTTTTATACTCCCAATGTTTCCAAATTGCTCATAATACCACCATTAAAATCTTTTTTTTTTTAAATAAAAAAAAATAAAAATAAAAAATACCACCATTGAAATCTTACTCTGAAAAAAGTGGTAGTGAGCGAAAGAGAGGTACGTAGAGAGGGAACCAACCGCCCACGACAAAGACATTAGTATCAAGTTGATTCGTCAAAGCGACCCAGCTGTTAAAAATATTAAATGCAAATGCACCCACCATCCATATTTATTTTGACTTTTAAATCCTCTCTCTCTCTCTCTATATATATATATAATATGCCCCCCGAATCCATAATTCCATTTGTGGTTAATTTTTGGTCATCTCCGCTGCCCATGCAGTCTACGTACTCTCCCAAAATAAGCTTTTTTTAATGTTTATCCTAAATATTATTATATACCTATTTTGGTAACAAACATTACCGGTACTTAAAAACATTGAAGGCTCTATTATTACTTAATTTCAACCTCCATATATCTTTTGACAAATTACACAATAATATTATATATCTAATAATTTATTACAATATAAAACTATCATTAGAAAAAATTTTAAGATCGACTTGATACTCTTAAAATCAATTTTTAATATTGTTAAAATAATCCTTGATCAGTGACAATTATAACTGCGAGCAAAGAGTAATCGAGATGCATGAAAATTAGCTAAGGCACTCCGTAAAATAACCCTTAAACCAAAAAAATATATACATTTTCAAAATACAATAAACACATATAATTAATGACAAGTCTAGTAGTGATACCACGGTATAATTTTGAATTACTTAGTTTTTACAATGACTAAGAATATAAATGATAGTGATAGATCATCTAATTGGTGAATGTGATCACCTTTGTGCTTTTACATACAGCTTCATCCCACCCCCCCCCCCCCCCCCGGCCCTCTCTCTCATTACCATCATGAGAACCATGGCAGTACGAGGGTATAACGAAAAATGCGGTTATCTTCATGTTCCAAAATTTTGAACCTTTTAAGAGGTTTAAATTTTTTATGTTCGTGTATATATATTGTGCTATGCAAAATATAAAAGTAAGCTTATATATGTGTTTTAAAAGTCAAATATTTATAGGCAAAAGTCAACTCAAGGAATAAAAATCTACACGTATTAACTCTTTTAACAAGTGAAATAACAAATTACTTTAATTTTTATATTTATAGTGTTAATGTAATTCATTTTTAAATTTTGCCTCAGGTCCCTGAAACTTTTTCACCGGCCCTGTGAGAACTTATCTATTGATTTAATTTACTGAAGAAAAAAAAAACACTAAACTCTTAGAATTGAAAAAAAAAATTTATCATACAGTTCCAATCCATTTCTTTAGATGGAAATCATACAATGTTATATCTTCATGCAAATGAGAAGAAGTGTGTTCTAACTTCTTTTCTTTTCTTTATTTGTTTCTTCCTTTCTTTTTCTTTTCTAAACATATACTGTATCATTCAAGTCATTTATTTATTTATTTTAAATTTTAAACAATAGATTTTGAATTAATTCCCCCCAGCTGCCCCCCTCCACCTTCCTATCTTCTTCTCTCCCTCCTATATATAAATATATGCATGTGTATCTATTATCTATCTATATATATAAACCCAACTCCTTTCCCATTACATTACACTACTTACTTTCAAGCAAAAAACATAACGGGAAAAAATATTAAAGATGGTGAAGCCATTACCACCCATCAAACTCCTCCAAATCTCGTTCTTAGCTCTCTTATCCTTCGCCCTCCTCCTCCACACCACCTTATCTTACACCACCCTCCTCTCTTCCCACCTCCCCCTCATTCTATCCTGTGCACTATGCGCACTCATCCTCCTCCTCCTCCACCGCCCCCGCCCCCGCCCCGTCTTCCTCCTCAACTACTCCTGCTACAAGCCCCCACATCACCGCCAATGCACCCTCGATGTGTGCGAGTCCTTCCTGCACAAGAATGCGCACTTCACCCAACCCTCCCTCGACTTCATGCGCAATATCTACCTCAAGTCCGGCCTCGGCAATCAAACCTACGCACCCCCGTTCATCTTTACCCCCGAACAGAAGCCCACGCTAAAATGCGCCATCCAAGAGGCTGAAGAGGGCATGTTTACCTCCATCGACTCCCTACTTTCCAAATCCCTAATTGATCCACACCGTATTACCATTCTAATCGTCACATGCGGTAGTTTCTCACCGTCGCCTTCTCTCACCTCTCTCATCGTTAATCATTACAATCTCAGTCACGAAATCAAGACCTACAACCTCAGCGGCATGGGCTGCAGCTCTGGCTTAATCGCTATTGATTTAGCTGCGAAAATATTACAATCCACGAAAAAAGATGAAATCGCCCTCGTGGTCATCTCCGAGAACATCACATTAAACTGGTACCCTGGCGAAAATCGGTCAATGCTCGTGACGAACTGCATCTTCCGCGTTGGATGCACGGCAGCGATTCTCACCAACGATGGCCGCAGCCGGCGGACCGCGAAGATGGAACTCGCTCACTCCCTCCGGACTCACCACGGCGCGGACAACGCGGCTTACGGTGCAGCCTTCCAAGAGGAAGATTCTGATGGAATCACAGGAATTTCCCTCACGAAAGATCTAATCCGAGTTGCAGCAGTGAATCTCCGGCAACACATCAAAATTCTCGCGCCGAAAGTACTTCCGCTGAGTCAGTTGATTCAGTATCTGTACTTGGCTGCAAAATCTATATATTCTGGTGAGTCGAAGTCTCCAGTCCCGGATTTTACGACCGCGTTCGAACATATGTGTATACATACAGGCGGAAAGGCAGTGATTGAGCAAGTAGGGCGAGTTTTGCGACTCGATGAGCAGGTGAGTGAACCGGCGAGAATGACGTTGAACCGGTTCGGGAATACTTCTAGTAGTCTGGTTTTTTATGAGTTGGCTTATTTTGAGGCCAAAATGAGAGTGAAGAGAAATGACAGGATGTGGATGATTGCGTTTGGTACCGGGTTTAAGGTGGGTAGCTTGGTCTGGAAGTGGATAGCAGATTCGAGTTTGGAATTGGATAATCCGTGGATTGATTGCATTGATGAATATCCTTTAAAGGTTTGGTGAAACTTGTAAACTTGCCTAATAATTTGACATAACTTGGTCTGGAAGTGGATAGCAGATTCGAGTTTGGTCTCAATTAATTTTTTTTTTTCACATATATATATATATATCATATAAATAGGATAAATAGCAAATTATGTGTGCTATGACATAACTTTATTGTGATTCGGTTTGTTAGCAGTAATTGTCTAACATAGACGAGTTTGATGTTACAAGTTTGAACCCTCCGATCCAACTCTCTTTATTTTTCTTGTCTTCTTCCTTCAATTTATGTATTCAGCAATTTAAACTATTTGATTTAATGCATGCATAAATTATTTGTTATCAGTGTTTATATTAATAAATGGTATTGGATAGTTCGAATTTATTTTTCATGTCTTCTTCAAGGTTTAGTTATTCTTCAATTTACGTATTGAGCAACTTAAACTATTTTATTTAATATATGCATAAATTATTTGTTATCAGTGCTTGGTTGCAAAACTTAGTTCATATATATTAATAAATGGCATTCGATATTAACACTCCAATATAGTTTTGATACTTTATTTTTGAGTTATTAATAATTTACCTCAAATTTTACTTGTTTTTGCAGTTTTATCCATAAAGTTCATTTTATAACGTTCATTCTTAAAGTTTGTTCTTGTTTTCACTTTAGTCCAATACTCCACACTCTGTTAAGTTTTTGGATGAAAAAGAATATGTGCTTTGCACGTGGGCACTTGTGAGAATCCGAGTACGCGACCCTCCCTCTCGGAATCCTATTTCTCTTTTCTTTTTGTTTTAAAGGAAAACTTGTTTCGTAAAGTCGCCAGTTTGTTTTACAAGAAAACAAACCAAAGATCGTATAAAAGATATTCGGTAATGAACTATCTTTCATACGTTTAAAACCAGAGATTGATTGACAACCTATTTTGCTAGGGTTCGGGAATTACGTTACGAATTTGGAAGGTATTAGGCACCCAATTCGCCCTTTTGGTTTCTTAATGGATCACGTATTTAATTCATATTTTAGATATCTTGAAAGTAGTTTGAATTGTTTTCAGAATAGTCCTTTCCGGATAAATTTAGTTTAAAATGATATTTTAAAATCAAACTCGAGCTTTGCGAGTGCCTACGTATTCATTCGTAGAATGAAATCAGAGTCTCGTAGTTTCGTTTGTCTGAAAACTGTTTTTGTATTTTTGTTTTGTTTTGAAAACGTGTCAAAACAGATTTTAGTTTTCTTGTAAAACTTAAAAAAGATTGATTTTGAAAATAGTGAACTTCTTTGCAAGTTATCTAATTTTTTGTATTAAAACTTGTATTTAAATGCAGTATTGAAATTTAGGAGAGTTATAGAAAAAATATACCTGATGTGCTTGAAGAAGAACGAAGATCGCTTGCTTACTCCTTTCTCTTTCTGGAACCTTTTTCTCTTTAGAACTTTCTCTCTTTGGAAATTCTTTCTCTAAAACTTTATCTCTTTAGAAATTCTTTCTCTAAAACTTTCTAAAAATTCTATAAAAAGATTCTCTAACAATTTGGACAGAGTTTCTCCTTTTTAAAAACTCTATTTTGTCTCCCCCTCTCAATGAGAACCCAAGGGTCTTATTTGTAGCAAAATTTTCGCCAAAAGTGCTCCAAAAGAGGCCAGTCGCAGGGGGTAACCGCATGGGGTGCGGCTGGCAGGCTGCGGTTAGGGAACTCAGTCTTACGTTGGCCGGTAACCATGCGATTGGGAGGCTGCGGTTGGGGGGCCCAGCCGTACGGTTGGCAGGTAGCCGTGCAGTTGGGGGGCTGCGGCTGGCATTACAAAAAAGCCTCGAAATACCTAAAAAAAATATTTTTTTCTAACGAGGCGCTGCCCCGCACCATGCGACCTGACCAAGCAGGTTGATCCCCGTCCTAATAAGCGAAGTGGCAACATTGGTCGTATCAGACTCCCGGCAATCCAAAGTCAGAGTCTTTCCTAACAATCTTCTATATGCATGATGACTCAAGACCTAATGTAAAATGCTTGTTTTATAAAAATCAGTGTTCACACGAGAGTCGTGGATATTCAGAGCACTGTGGTGGGATAAAATGGATAAACCATTCTGATACTCTAATATATGTTTATCTCAAGACCAAATTAGGGCAAAATCAAAGCGTGGAATAAAAAAAATAGCAGAGAGAAAAAATGAACAAATTAAAGCATTTTCATTCCATTGAAGGCTCTAATTAGGTCAAAATGAGTTGAAAATTGGATCATTATAGTGTCTTAATGGTTATACCCCGCTATAGTGCCCATGTGCAACATACATGGTATTTTTCAT
Source organism: Lonicera japonica (assembly GCA_021464415.1). Taxonomy (NCBI): domain Eukaryota; kingdom Viridiplantae; phylum Streptophyta; class Magnoliopsida; order Dipsacales; family Caprifoliaceae; genus Lonicera; species Lonicera japonica. The sequence continues at coordinate 38,992,443 of CM038469.1, read as the reverse complement.
CCAAAAACCAAACGACAAGTGGAGTTTCAGACTAAAGTAAAAAATGAGAGCAAACTTTAATGACGAGTGTTATGCAAAATAAACTTCATAGACGAAAATGCAAAAATGGATAAACTTTAAGGGGAGAAATTTTTAATAACTCATTTTTTTTTCATGGGATAAGTTATTCACTTTCATGATAGATTTTGAAATGCAAAATAAATTATTTGGAATGTCAATTAATAGTCATAATTTAAATAAAAAACTATAAAATTAATTTAATTTGTAATATATTTAATAAGATAACTAGACTTTGATTTTATTTATATATCTTAAATTTAAATTCTTCTTTTCAAAATGAAATTCCGTAAATGTCCCCTCTGGCAAAAAATTATGGATTCACCATTGATTATTGGTACTTACCAAAGATTTAACAAATATTTTTATTACATGAAAATGTAAAGTCTAAGTTTATGTTGATTTTATTCCTTCAACAAAAACACGTTTGCTCATAAAGTGTTTAAGTCGTTCGATATTACATTTGAAGAAATACAAGCAAGTTATCCGCTATAGTTATTTCGTACCCCCCTTTTTCTTTTCGTATAATTTTGTTTACTATACCCGCTGCTGTAGCATTATAAACTGTATTGTTACTTTTGCTCCCGTCGGGATAAATCTGACCCCTTCCCCTGTTTCCGCCTACATATATAGGATATTTTAAGAAGTGAACATCTTTCTTAGTAACTGGGTCCGGGGAAAGGATAGGAAAGGTGATTTCACTATATTTCTGACCAGGAACAGGGCCTATCACAAGAATATTTTTTTTATTGGGGAGGTAACTCTAAAAAGAAGATTGCCCTAGCTTTTATTTCAACTTGGGAGAAATATGATTAGGATGGGCTAATTCAAACCCCTCCAGTAAAATAAGAACATCACCCACATTTAAAGCCCCTATTTTACCATTAGCAAGAATCTTTTTCAGTTGTATATCATAAAGAATTTGAAGAACCACTTCAAATACAGTATTAAGAAGCATTGCTTGTGGAACCTCAATATCCACGGGCTTATTAGCTAAATGGAAAATGGCACATACAATACGCCCCGTCGCTTTGCGTGGATTTTCATAACCTTGCTGTGCAAAAATGGGATATGCACTTGAAATCTGAGTTATGATATATATCATAAGCAATACGAAAATGGATCGAGTAATCTGTTCCTTTATCCAAGAAAAAGAAGCTACCAAAGCTATGTACTGAAGATTACATCAAGAGAGATTTGGTAAGCATCGGCATTTGAATTTGATTCTTCCTAAAGTAGTTGTTTTCATAAAAGCTAAATTCAAAGTGTTTTTAAATTAAGTTCTTAAGTTTCAAAAAAGTTTTCAAAGAGTTTTGGAAAAAGTCCAATTCGAGTAGGTACATATTTTCTATGTTGGATCGGTTCCAGGAGTCCAATCTCACTATTTCAGACCAGTATAAGGTCTGTTGGTGGACCGGCTAGGCAATAAAATGTTCCAGTAGTTTTCTTGAAAGAGTTAATTAATTTGTTTCCGCACGCGCATGCTCTACTTTTTTCAGAAAATAGATTCTACATTAACATAAGTTTCACTTCATTGATGAATTTTCAGTAAGGGATAAACCAGGAGTCTTGTAATGGATGGCTATCAAAAAGGGATGTGAGAAAATTTAATTAAAAGAGGCCTTCAAAAAAAAAGAAAATTTAATTAAAAGAGTAAATTGTAGAGAAGGGAATAGAGGATTAAAAAAAGAATGAAGAAAGTAAAATCTCAAAATAACACAGAGAATAGGAAAGGGTGGGAGAGAGGGGTTATATACAAACTCATGACCACTCTGCCTTAATATACAATACTTTCACCGGCCACTTGAACTATAAACTAATTATATATGTTTTGACAATCCTCGATTATTCAACTAATATTTTACATTCTACCCCCCTCACCCACCCAAAAAAAAAAAAATCCGTCTTCTGCAAACTATATACGCGATGCTAACTTAGTTGCGCTTATCCTTTTGCACAATATACAAGAATTTTTCATTAACTTTGGAGTACTTATTAGTAGTATTGCACATTAAATATATGTACGTTTATTGAAAAAACTATTTACCGATGTTTTTAAGTACTATAATATTACACGGATCAGTTTATTTAATTAAAAAAATGGCACGTGACAGTAAAATTTAGTGGAAGAAGGAAGTTGCTTGGTTGTTGATCCCAAAAAGTGAGACTTTGGAGTGTGTGATAATTAAAAAGCAGGTTAAAGGATATGCATACGTATGGTCTGGTAAAAAATTGCAGAACTTGAAAGAAAATAATGTTATAAATTAAGAGACAGAGCTAGCTGATCGTTTTATCCCACATTCATGTCACTCGTTGGTAGTGGGCGACCCAATGCAATTGGGTTTGAGCATCCTACTAAAATGGGGCACTAAAACTTTTATATATGCATACGGGTCAGGATCCATCTTGAGAGAATTATAAAAATATTTGATAATCAGCAGTTAGTTATTATTTTACTAATACTAATATTTAATAATTTAACTCGAACAACTTGTAGTACTAAAAAAAATTTGAACTGAAAAAAATTTATATAATTTTTAAAATAAGTTCAATGTTATGAACATTCTAATTAAAGGCTTAAAATATAACTTCTATACGGTAAAATAAGTTCTTTTTTAACTTTTGAACATGGCTTATCTCAAGGTCGGTCCTGTTGACATTTTAATATGTGTGAGATAACATATATATATAGGTAAGTTAAATAAGAAATTAGAAAATGGATATGTGCCCACTAGGCATAATTGCAATCTTCTTGTTTACATTGTATATATGCTTATTTTCTCTGGAAAAATTAGGATTAAATTTAATTTTTAGAATATAGTTTACAATATTTTTTAAAGAATACAATTTCCAGGAGATACATTATCTTCTGATTTTGTAACCGGTGTTTTCCGGCGACGACCAGTATCTCCCTACTTCGATCATATCTCCTGGTTATACAACTGGTATCTATCAATTTTGCAATTGGCCATAATATCTTTTAATTTTAATTTTCTTTAGAGACTATTTGAAAAGATGCAAAATCTTTCATAGAAGCATTCTTTAAAAAAAATAAATTTCAAAGTCTGCTAACTTGATCGATCTTAAATGTCCCATTTCTTTTTTCTTTGCTTTTTGAACAAGAAGAGTAGAGACTATAATAAAGATAAAAATAAAAAATAAAAAAATGTGAGAAAATATATATATATATATATTGTGGTGGTTGAAACGAGAGATGGACTTGTCTTTATTATGCGGAGAAATGTATTTAATTATGTATGTATTTAAAAGAGATTAATATTGCAGTGCTTTCCCATTTGTGGCCACGTGAACTTTACTCAGCCTGAACAGGTTGCATGATGGCTTGTTATTGTCAACTTCAATGGTTACTGATGATGCCAATTTGACATGCATGCCCATCTCTCTCTCTCTCTCTCTCTCTCTCTCTCTCTCTCTCTCAAAGACACACGAACATACTATATATCACGAATAGACCTAGTGTTAAAACCAAGTAGAAATAAGAAGAAGAGGACGGGAAAGCTATATATAATTCAAACTTGTTTTAAATCAATTAGTCAACAAGCATTCGAAGAATTCCGCAATTTTTCCCTCCTCTAGTTCTCTTGTTCATGCTTATTGCATAAAAATTAGAAAATGTTTTCTTATTTTTAGCACTACTCTTACGGACGTTTGAAATTTGAGTTTAAAACACTATACAACTATCTATGTATAAAAACCCTCTCAAAAAGAAAAGAAAAGTATCTATGTGAAATTTTTGGTTGGGCTGAGTGGGTGATAAGTTTTTGGTTGAGAACAAAAAGATCTTGAGTTTGAGTTTTCTAGCACTAGCCAATATATCCCCCCTCCCCCCTTAATTGAACACAAGGTGTACCTATTACCACTTGTACTAGGAAGATTTTTTTTTTAGAGAAGGCGTAAGTCTCTTCCTTTAATCATCTTCGGTAGAGAAGAATTGAACCCGCAACCTCCGAAGATGAAAGTTTAAGTTGGTACCACTTGAACTAAAGCTCTCGAATTTGAGAAAAAAAGGGATATCTATGTATGAAGATTATAATTTTTGTTACAAACGTTTGCTGAGATGGTCCTTAATTACTCCTTAGGAACATCCATTTCAAAAAGTAAATGACTATTTTTTTCATAAAATTTAATGGAGATGGTATATACTCATTAATCATTATAGAGATAATTTCTACAAAATTCAATTCAAAAATGGGTGTGATGAAAAATAGATATATCTGTTTAGTTTCGGCCATTGAAATTAATTTTAGATGATAATCTCAATTACTTTTAAATTGAATCTTTTGTTGAAATTTAGTGGAAATGATCTATTCATTATAAAGATCACACTTTATAAAAAAAAAGTATCCATTTACCTCTTAGACGATCCTTTTTTTTCTTATTATTTTAAATTATTATTTTTCAAAGAGAAGAACATCTATTACAGAGCGGGATATTGCTCTACAAATTTTGTTATGAACCAAGTAATTATTAATTTTTTTCACTATTCGCCGTTGTTCAGTCTTTGGAATGTATGTTTTTTTTTTAATCATTTTCTGAAGTATTTAATGTTGACGATTAGAGAGAAAGATGAGAGAATTAATTGATATTGTTGTATTGATGAATGAGTACAAAGGTCCCTTAAATAGGGATTGAATGAGCTTTACATAGAAACAATAATAATATCCCATGATTCTAGGAATCATGGTGGTAGTCAACTATGCCATTTATACATATACCATATCTAAATATACTACCATATCTAAATATTCTACCATATTCTAATACTCCCCCTCAAGTTGGCACACATATATCGAACATGCCCAACTTGCTAATTAGCTTGGTGAATATTTTCTTTGTCACGGCCTTGGTGAGAATGTCAGCTAACTGATCTTCGGAGCGAACATGAGGGACAGAAATAACTTTCTCTTCTAACTTCTCTTTGATGAAGAATCTATCCACTTCAACATGCTTTGTTCTATCATGTTGAACTGGATTGTGTGCGATATCACACGCTGCCTTGTTGTCGCAATATAGTACCATGGGTTCTGTTGGAGGAAAGCCGAGATCTGTCAGTAGCAGTTTTAACCACAATAACTCTTGTATACCAACTGCCATTCCTCGATATTCTGCTTCTGCGCTTGATCGGGATACTACATTTTGCTTCTTACTTCTCCAAGTAACTAAGTTTCCTCCTACAAATGTGAAGTACCCTGAAGTAGATCTCCTGTCACATATATTACCTGCCTAATCAGCATCAATGTATCCTTCAACCTTCAGAATATCCTCATTTTTCTGGAATATAATTCCTTTTCCAGGAGCTGCTTTAAGATAACTGATAATCCTCATAACTGCCTGCATGTGCTTCTCCCCTAGATTATGCAAGAATTGACTGACGATACTCAATGCATATGATATATCAGGCCTTGTATGTGCGAGGTACATTAATCTTCCTACCAATCTCTGATAGCGCCCTCTATCCACGGGTACTTGATTCGGTTCGACCTCTAATTTCAACCCTTCCTCCATTGGAGTCTCTGATGGTTGACAGGCAGACATCCCAGTTTCATTCAGTAAATCTAGAGCATACTTTCTCTGAGATAGAAAGATGCCTTTTGATGATCTAGACACCTCGATCCCCAGAAAATACTTTAAGTTTCCAAGATCTTTCATCTCAAACTCCTGAGATAAGAGCTTCTTTAATGCCTGTTGTTCTTGAGGGTCGTTTCCTGTGAGCACCATATCATCTACATAAACAATAAGAGCCGTAAGCTTCCCATGGCTTCTTTTCAAAAATAAAGTATGATCAGAGTTACTCTGGTTGTACCCAAACTTTCGCATTGATCTTGCGAATCTCCCAAACCAAGCTCTAGGGGATTGTTTTAACCCATATAAAGATTTCTTCAACTTGCAGACTTTGTTTGTATGCTCAACCGGAATCTTATATCCAGGTGGGAACTCCATATATACTTCCTCCTCTAAATCCCCATGTAAAAAGGCATTCTTCACATCAAACTGTTGTAGAGGCCAGTCCAAATTCGCAGCTAATGAGAGTAACACTCGCACTGTATTGATTTTTGCGACTGGCGCAAATGTCTCCAGATAATCAATCCCATGTGTTTGTGTGTAGCCTTTTGCAACTAGTCTCGCCTTGAATCTTTCAATTGTACCATCTGCTTTAAATTTCATAGTGTACACCCACTTGCAACCCACCTTCTTCTTTCCTACTAGTAATTCGGTTAACTCCCATGTGTCATTTTTCAACAAGGATTTCATCTCCTCATCCATTGCCAATTTCCACTGAGAATCACATAAGGCTTCCTGCACACTGTTAGGAATAGATACAGAAGATAATTGATTTACAAAAGATTTGTTCGATGCAGTTAACTGATCATACGACACATAATTACTCATGGGGTATTTGGCTTTACTGGTAAAATCTGGGTCATATGTGGGTTTAGGTACACCTCTATTTTTTCGGTTAGGAAGTTTCTTTATAGGAATAGAAGGAGATACCTGGGAGACCTCAGTTTCTGGGATATTTGAAGTGGACGATTGGTTGTTTGCGTTATGCAGAGACGGAGACGACTCAACTTCATTTGAAAGAATTTCTGCTGTTTCTGTTATCTCGGCGGTTAATGGTGGTACTACCGTTATTGAGCTTGTCTCTTCCTCATTGACATTCCCAAATGACTGAACTTCCTTATAGTGCCCCCCCTGAAGTTTAGTCCTGTCAAAGTACATAGTTTCTTCATGAAACGTAACATCCATGGTGACGTACAGTTTCTGTGTAGGAGGATGATAACACCGATACCCTTTCTGAGAAGACGCATACCCGACAAAGACGCACTTGAGAGCGCGAGGTTCAAGCTTATGTCGTTGTTCCTTTGGTAAGTGGACAAATGTGACACACCCAAACACCCGTGGAGGAAGATTGGACACGGCAGGGGCCGAGACAAACTTAGCTAGAACTTCAAAGGGTGTCTGAAAATCAAGTGTAGCGGAGGGAATGCGATTTACCAAATAGGTAGCCGAGGACAGCGCTTCGCCCCAATATGAGGTTGGTGTGTGAGCGCCAATCAATGATGCCCGAACTATTTCCAACAGATGACGATTTTTCCGTTCGGCAACCCCATTCTGTTGACGTGTATAAGGACATGTAGTTTGGTGAATGATCCCATTGAGTTTGAAGAAGTCCTGTAACTCTGTACTCATATATTCACCACCATTGTCACTGCGGAGAATTTGAATAGTAGCGTTATACTGTGTACGGATCTGTGTATGAAATTCTTGGAACAGACGACTAACTTCACTTTTGGATTTCATGGGACAAACCCACGTCATTCGAGTGCAATCATCAATAAATGTGACAAACCATCGTATACCACTTAAAGAGCAAATGTGAGATGGACCCCATACATCAGAATGAATAATCATAAATGGAACTGAACTTTTATGTAATGAAGGTTTAAATGAAGTACGATGGCTCTTAGCCAGTTCACAAGGCTTACAATGAAAAACCGAAGAACTAACTTTATTAGTTAAGCTGGGAAATAATTTTTTTAAGTAACTAAACGATGCGTGTCCTAACCGACGGTGCCATAACCAAAGTTCATCGACAATCTTCTTTTCAGATGTACTAGTGCTCAAGGCTTTGTGCAAACGATCTGTACTGTTCAACTCCAAGTCCAGGTAGTACAATTTTTCGCGTCTAACGCCACAACCAATCGTCTGCTTCGTCTGAATGTCCTTAAAAACACAATGAGAAGGCCAAAATATGACAATACAGTGTAGGGCATTAGTTATTTGAGCAACAGATAATAGATTATAATCGAGGGATGGTACTACTAGGACAAAGCTTAGGTTCATGGTGTCTGATAGATTGATTGATCCTTTTCCTATTACAGGAACTGGAGCACCATTGGCTGTGGAAACAAAGGTCTGAGGTGATGGAATTAAGGGAGCAATCATGTTTGAATTAGATGTCATATGATCAGTGGCACCAGAATCAATGACCCATGTATTATTCAAAACAGAGACAGAATTTAAAGCCATACCTGATGTACCTGTGGTGGTGAGTAAGCCTGAGGCCTGTTTGTTACCTCCCTCTGTGTTTGGACCGGTTTTACGATTGCGAGTATCCTTCCACCAATCAGGATAGCCAACGATTTCATAGCAGGCCTTTTTTGAGTGTCCGGTAAGTCCACAGAGCATGGAGGGTATTTGGAATTGGAGCCCCGAGAGTCATTTGGCCGGTTACCAGATCGCTTCTCTGAATTTCGCCAATTGGAATTGGAAGGGGCTTGATTACGGGCTACCATAGCCACAGTATCTGTTGCTGGGCGCATTGTTTATCGTCGAAGAACTTCACGACGAACCAGAGCATAGACCTCTTCTAGTTCTGGAATTGGATCCTTTCGCAAAATCTCACCCCGGATCTGTTCGAGTTCATTATCTAACCCGGCAAGAAAAATGTGGACTCTCAAGCGTTGAACTGACTTCCTGTACGACTCTACATCAGTAGGACTTTCCATAATTACCTTATCACGATGGTCCAACTCGCTGAATATTTCTGTCAGCTCCCCATAAAATTCAGATATTGGTCGCCCACCCTGTTTGGCGGAAAAGGCCTGTTGGTTCAGAGAAAAAACCTGTAGTTCATCAACCCCATCATGAAATGCCGTAGACAATGATTTTCAGATTTCTCGTGCTGTAGGAATGCGAATGTAGCGTTTCATGATTTCTGGTCTCATGGACATTAAGAGCCAGCGTTTGACTCGTTGATTATCGGGGTACCATTTATCGAACTCTGGTGTTCCTTCTTTCGGAATTGAGGCTGAACTTTGAATAAAGGAGAATTTTTGTTTCTCCGCAATGTGCATTTCCATGAGTTGAGACCATATATCATAATTAGTCTCATCTAGTAGTAGGCCGATATTGAATGAGGAGCCCTCAGTTTGAATGATGAGAGGGGAATCCTTTGTGGATGAAGTGGTGTTGGAATCCATTGAAGTAAGACAGAGTACCTAGTGATCGGGGTTGAATCTGAAAATTCTGAGGCCGCGGCTGTGTTCAGGACGTCGAAAAATGCCAGAAAGGGTTCTGTTGGTCAACGGTCAACGGTCAGCAGTCAAGGTGACGTGGCTGATGACGTGTCCGTAGGGCTGACGTGGCAAGGTGACGTGGCAGTAGGGCTGACGTGGCCAGGTGACGTGGCGCTAGGGCTGACGTGGTAGCGGGTGCAGTGACTGGGCGCGTGGACGAAGCGCTGCGGAGATCTGGTTAGCGGTGGCGGCGCGTGAGGGCACGTGCAGGGGCGTATGGAGGTGATTCAAACGGATTCTGAATCGTCTATTGAAGACGAGGACGTAGGTGTGATTTTTGGTTTGAATGGGTGTCTGTAGGCGATGGACGAATGCACAGAAGTGTGATCCGGTTGTGTGTGGGTGGCTGTGGGCGTTGTAGGATAGGTTTAGGGTTTAGGATGGTGTTGTAAGGTGATATGTGGGTTGTTTGCGTGGTGGTGGTGGTGGGGCGGCTAGGGTTTTGTGGTTGTGTTTCCCTCTGATACCATGTTGATGATTAGAGAGAAAGATGAGAGAATTAATTTATATTGTTGTATTGATGAATGAGTACAAAGGTCCCTTAAATAGGGATTGAATGAGCTTTACATAGAAACAATAATAATATCCCATGATTCTAGGAATCATGGTGGTAGTCAACTATGCCATTTATACATATACCATATCTAAATATACTACCATATCTAAATATTCTACCATATTCTAATATTTAATATGTTAATAAATTCAGTTAGCAAATTTTAATTTATCAATTGGTGAGTTGTGAGTTTTCAATTTATCATAGTAAAGTTCTCATTTGTCATAATTAGTCTTTGATACTTTAGCTCGATCTCCCTCTTAAATTAAGAGTTCACTACACTTATTTGAATGTTCTAAATTAAGTGAACTCTTTTATTTTCAGAACATAATCAATGTGTTATACTATAAAACAATAAACAAATTTCATTCTTAACCAAGTGAAATTCAATTAATCTCAATGTTTATTTTGGGACAAATGGAATATTTTGAGTACAACGATAATTTTTGAACTCAAGACCTCTTCCCCTTTCCCAAATACCTGCCCGCCAACACTTGCCACATTCAAAATTATATGTTTGTTTCCCCGTTTTCGATTTAATTCGTTACACCATATTTTTATCGTTCGCATCCTCCTGAAAGTGAGGCTGGACTAATCCAAGTTATTCTTCAATTATCTTCTAATTTTGATTATAATTTTGTGTTCGTGTTCAGATATTGTAATCAGACTGCTGTGCATGTTTTAGCGCTCAATGTGCTAATCTAGGAAGTTTGTAACTGTTGGGTATGGCGATGTCTCCGTTTGGCTTAAAGTGACTTTAACATCAGATTTTTCGGGTTAATTTGATGATTTTCCTTATTTTGCTCTTAAAAAAAATGTAAAAATAAATGAACCTAGCTTAAATCTCGTTCAGTTTGAGAAAATGAGTTTCCTCCTACTGCTTATTATAAAAAGCCCATGTTCATTGGATGTTGGAAGCATAATTATGGGCTTTTGTTTAGTAAGCCCAATCCAAAGCATAATAGATTGTAGATGTTTTAATTTGGCAAAGCATACCCAATTATTTTGTAATTTTTTCAAACAAGGCATGATTTCACATTGCAAATTTTTTTAATAAGACATGAATTCACAACCACAAGCGTGAACATACAATCACTACACTAACAAAAACACAACAAAGGTTTTGATAACCATGTTGATGCGGATCAAATGCGATATCTTCTTGTTATGACGATAAGAAGGATAAACATATCATCACCTTATATTTAACTATAATAAAATAAAATTTATATTTCATCCAATTTACTATTGAGTCTATTGTTCTTTTAATTTGTTATATATGCCTTGAGCTATGGCCGCCACGGGAATATGCCTCTTGTTAGGTTATGATTGGTGTAACGAATTATAATGTAAGATATCTATATTGTACTTAAAAGAGCCTGCATTTGATTTTTAAAAATTTGGAATATAAAAATAATATTTTAGCATACATAATAAACGGTAAGTTTAAAACATTTTTATGATATTACTAAAAAAATGATGCATTAATTATGTTCTAAAAAAAGACTAAAAATAGACAATAAAATTCTTAATTTGAGTATAAAATTTAAAGCACTAATTTATCTAGCTTCTTGAGGCATTTAGAATTCATTCTTTCAGTTTGAAATTTTTAGGATTGTAGTCCATAAGTTTAAGTATGACCTCCGGCAATTATTCAATATCTGAAGATATTGTACCGTAGAGTTCGGTGTACAAAAACTATTAGACTGTGTAGATATAATTTTGATAGAACATTTTCGAGAATCGCATCTTTAAAAAATATTTGTGTATTACATTCTAAAAATTTTAAAAACTCGAACAGCTGATCTAATTTTTTTGTATTTTGTTTTATAACTTGAGAAAAGGACAAATGGATAATCTTTACTCATTTATGATGTAATGTTTACCTATAAAGTTGTAAACAATGTATGACTTGATTGCCTCGGCAATTCATTGTTTATATTTATTTTTATTTTTATTTTTGTCTGAGATGGTATGTCATGTCAATGTCTTGCTTCAAGTTCATGTTCATATTTAATTCGTACCTCTTTTTGGAATTCTTGTACTCTAATTTTACTTGAAATGTCCGGCAAAGAATATATGGTGGTGGTTGATTTGTTTCTTTTCTTCCCTCTTTTTGGCACTCTGAATTTTGGATCTTGCCGACAATAATTTTATTCCAATTATCACCTTCTCTTGGGATTGATTGTGTTAAAGTGAAATTTTTAAGGACGCGTCAAAAGTTTGAAGATAAAAAGAAATAAAGTTTTGTACGAATATCATCATATCTTTACAAATTTGATGTTTATCGAATTTATGTCTTTTCTCCTAATTTATTGATTGTTGATCGTTAACACGATTCTTCTTTATTTATAAACAAATTTTTATTGTTATTTCTGGCTTTAACTTAGCAGGATATGGCAATAAGTTTAGAAGTTCAAATTTCATTTTGGTTAAGTTCTTGTTTTATCAAGGTAGATTTAGATTCTATAAATGATAGCTTTTAAATGGGTTGAGATAGAATTATTTTATCAATGCAAATTTAATAGGATTTTTTTTTGACCCAAAGTGAGAATTTTATTACACAACTTTTTTTCTCGACAATACAACTATTTTTCATACAAACTATATTCACAACCACCATAGTAAGAGTGGACAAACAAAAAATTTAACAATCACGTCTACGTGAGTCGAACCTGTAACTTCTATTTAAGTGAATTTATTTATTTTTATTAATTAAGTTGTCTTGAGACTTGCTGTGCTAGCTAAGCTCAGTTATGTCCCTTAATCTTTAAGCTAATAATATGTACATACGAGCTCTAAAAACTAATAATCAATCTAAAGTTACTTATAAACCTCACCTCTTGTGATCCGACAACTGGTTGAATAATTTTTTCTATTAGAATTTAGTTTTAGTGATTTCAATAATTACAATATCATATCTATTGAATTTTATCAAAAAATAATTAGAAGTTGGTATGTGCAGTATAAAATGAATATATATATATATATATATAGTATATATACACACATATGTTGCATGTGTATACCTTAAAAACATGACTTTCTTTTCAAAGTCTACTTGTGTACACTTCTATTATGTAAGTAAATAATATTATAATACGTATTTTACCTCAAGTATACTTCATTTTATATAGCAACCCAGTTCAAATCTCATCACCTCCTCTTGATCGATCACTTGAATATACCCAAGGCATTATAAATATATAAATAAATAAATAAATGCTTAATATATTGTGTAATACTTCAAATCTCTTGAAGCTGGTAAAGAAAGTGGACAGGTGGAATATTTTGCTATGTATATGATAATGTAATGTTGATGGGATAAGTGTCAATTTTCTTGGAAACTTGTAGCCACATGCGTGGCATGTGGCAATGAGATATAGTGTTAAAATTTGAGTACTAAATAAATTGCAATATACGTCATCCTGTTTGTCAATTTTGCAAATCATTAAAAATAATAATAAGAAAAACATATGTGTCAATTTTGCGGTGTACAAGTACATCACATCTTATTTTTAAAAAAAAAAAGTACATCACATCTTGGTATCCAACATTGCCCCCATCATTTGAAAGTGTCTTGGCCGGTTTCTTCGCTCCTACCGGATAATTTTTTGGTTCAATTCTTTTTTGATAGGGTTTATTTTAAAAATTCAATAGATGAATTTTTTTTTAATATAAAATTTAATGAATATAATTTTTGAGATGAATAGATTATCTCCATAAAATTTCAACAAAAATTCAAATCGAAAATACTTGGTCTATCAAAATTTATATATATATATATATATATATATTCATTTTTATATGTCCATTGAAATTTTAAACAACAATCCTACCATTTTTTACGTTAAATCTTCTGATAAAATTTTATGAAGATAATTCAGCATCATTTTCATTAAAAAAATAATTTATTTCACTCTCGATAGGTGGATTCACTGGCATGGTTGAATTCGATCATCAACTCCTTTCCTTCAAATCTTAGATTTATTAATGGTTGTTATGGATTTATAAAAATGGTTACAAGAAAATATTGTGTGAGTGGTTTATCATAGTAGTAAATGATCTAACATAGCATAAGGATACGGTGCGGGAGGGCATACAAAAAATCAAAACATATTTTTGCTACAAGTGAATTATACTAATCTAAATAATGTCATTTTTCTTTTTCACTATTAATTGTGATTAAATCAAAAAAATAAAAATAAATAAGAAGTGGACAAAGTAATAGTAAAATGATTACGTGAATATGAATTATTACGAAAAAAATTAACATGACAATGTTGCAAACGGTCGTTGAATAATTATTAGTATATGATACAAGTTGACTTCATTTCATTTGTCATTTTAAGTTTGAAGTTAATAATGCTAATCATGTGTATATAATAGTTGTGCTTGGTGCATGCCACTCGGCATGAATTTAGGTAGAGTAAATTTTAAAAATTGAGTTATCATTAGCTTGGGACCTCGTATTAAAATCAATGGAACATTAATCATAATCTCGCCATATGTTAAATTACATTTATTTAGCTAAGAAAAAAAGTTTATTTATCCTTTTAGGCTGACAGCCTTGAAGAATAACAATTAATAAATTTTTGGAAGAAATAGCAATTAACAATATTTTTTGGAAGAAAACGTGTTATTTGTATATTGGCCACTAGTAAATTTTGTATAAAATTTATTCATTGTGAACTCAGTTCATTGATTATTATTATTATTATTATTATATAAAAAATAAGTGAAAGAAGTTATCTTAGTTTGTGGTGGAAACATGCAAGGAGGCTCTGCAAACGTTTACAATAATTTTTACAAATTGTGATGTAATGAAAATAAAGACTACATTATTATTTTATTTTTATTAATTAGGAGAAATAATTTCCATATTTATAGTCTTTTTTTTTTTGAATTTTAAATCAAATATTTAGTTAATTAAGGTGGGTCTAGAACTTTTAGATTACAAATAAATAGTTATTTATCATTGTAGGTAACTAACCATTTGTGCACTAATAAAATATTGTTACAAATTTCATTTATTCTTAAAAAAATCGATAAATTCTCGTTCCTTCTTATGAAATAAAAAATGATGTTCTTTTTCATTCTCGCCCGTTCCGTTTCTACATCAAATTGCCTATTAAAAAAGAGCTTTGATAGTGAAAAAAATCATTATTATACGTGTTCCAAATACATGTGCCGGTGGTTGTACACGTAGAATGAGAAATGAGAAAAAGAAAGATCCGCCCCTTGGAATAGGACAAGAAACAGCTTTCAGAGTATTTTTTATTGTTCAGTTAGAATCAAACTATATATTAAGTTAGTGATTATTTTTTATTTGTTCAGTTAGAATCAAACTATATATTAAGTTAGTGATTATGTGGAACATAAAAGAAACCTAATTTTTTATCTAGAAAAATTTGTAAGTTTGACTTTGATTCAATTGAGCTATAAAAAAGGTTTATCTGTTGATGTAATTAAGGATTAAAAATAGTAGTATTATATATACCTAATAATAAACTTTGTAACATGATAATAGTACAAGCTTACATTAAGAATTGAGAAGGAAGAATTAAAAACTCAACACGTACTCACCGTTGAATCTCAAAACGAATAATACTAACATTGTAATCCTAAAGATAAGTTCATTGCATAATTAAGTAGTATTGTTCTATCTCTATCACCTATTAATTAGTTTCTCCTTCCACAATTTCAATGTAAATGTGTGAGTTAAATGTATTTTGAATGAATGACATTTCTCTAAGCATAAAATTTATGTAATTATGTACTATGTTGAGATGCGATATTTACGTCTTAATTAAAGTGAAGTGCGATTATTAATTTAAGGTATTTTAAAAAATAAAGTAAAATTCTTAATAGTAGCAGGAGTGTAAATATACTCTGTGTATACAATTAACGTTATTAAAATAATATAATATTCATTCCAATTTGTAATATATATATATATATATATATACTAGTATTAATCCGTGTAATCCGTCCTAAGTACGTGCAGTATAATTTTGTTTTAATCATTTCAACTCTTAGGATCATATGTTTCATCAAAGTTTTCTAATTTTTCATTTGTTATGTCTTAATTTCAACCAATTCCAAAAGGCATATATTGTAACACATGAGTGCTAGCATATTAGAAATATGGTGAATTTCCCCACCTCACGCCTATGTTTGAGTTACAAGAATCCCGTTTTCCTCCCTTCTACCCCGTAGTCAGACACGTACCATAGGAATCCGTGTACCGCTTGTTTTAAAAAAAGGGTATATTTGAATTATGAAAGCCTTCAAAACTTATGTCATAGTTTAATTTTGGGATAGAAAAAACCTTAGGGTGTGTTTGGCGCGCCGGATAAAGAGGTAGGATATGATAGGATAAAGGCCGGATAGGATAAGAGCCGGACTTAGTCGGATAGGAATTATGTGGGACAGGATAGCAAATGAATCAGTCGGATAAGGATTAAGTGGGATCGGACAGGATAAGGATTAGTCGGATAAAGATTTAATAAACTTTGCATTTGATGGAGTTCTGGATTACAAGTCCAGATATTATATAATACAACTTGCTTTTTTTAAAAAAATATATGCAATTTTAATTGTTGTGCAATTTTTTTTAACTAATACGATTCTTCTATTTATAAATAAATTTCGTAAAAACCTCTTTTGGGAGAAAAGTTCTATATCACGTACAATATTTACGAATTAGGCTTTAAGTACAATTTCAAATCCTAATGTTACCATTTTTTCTAAAATTAAAGTTTCTTATAAATATCTTCATTTAATAAAAAAATATGCAATATTATAAAAGAATTAAATTTTATTAGTTGAGTTACTGTGATTTTTGGTAATTGAAATTTTTTATTAATAAATTTGATTATCTAAAAGGTGTAAAGAAAAAGATTAAAAAAGATTAATTTTTATATTTATTTTAATATCCGGCAATCATGGGATAAAATAATACCACCTATAGGGGTGGTATATATTTATCCGGTTCTAAAGGGATAAAATCATAATTAATCCCAAATACAATCCAATCCCGTGTTGTGCCAAACGTGGGATAGGATTAAAATATCCTATCCACTCTCGCGCCAAACACATGATAAGATTTATTTATCTTATCCTTTCCGACAACAAACACCGGATAGGATTAATTAATCATATCCTGTTTCTAATCTCGCACGACAAACACACCCTTATAGTAGAGATATATTATAGTAAAAACTCTATAAATTAATAAGGTCGGGGTTGGCCAATTTTATTAATTAATCAAGGCTTTAATTTCTCGATAAATTAATCAATAAGTTATTAATTTATCAAAAGATTTATGTTTTCAATATTGTTCTATTGATCTTCCTTAGATTTTATTTCCTATAAACTTAGTTAAGTAATTTGTATTATCATTTGATACATAATTCGAAAGATTTATGTTTCCAATATATGTTGTGATATTGGTCTTCCCTAAATTTTTATTTTTCTAGAAACTTAATTAAGCAATTATATTATACTTTGGTCTTCTAAAATTAAGTACTCTCTAGCTATATATACCATATGTCTTCTTCTTCTTACATGACAAAAATTATAGTATTTTTCATACTTTAATTCCAATGGCTTCCCATCTCAAAGGTATCGAAAAAAGTAACGATGAGTGAAGAAATGCACACTTGACATAATTAGGGAATTATAGAAAGTTATGGATGAAGTTCAAACAAATATAAATTTCAGCAAAAAAGCAAACAACATTATACTCATACTTTGGTAAAGTATGATAGTAGATCTAAAAAAGCGGATTATTAATTTATGTAAACGATGTGTCTAAAGGGCCTTATAAAAATGATTATCTTATAAATTTAGTGAAAATATTAATTTAGCTCTTGTGCCCGAGTCAAGACCAGCAAAATTTATTAACTTAGCAAGATTATTATTTTATCGAGTTTTTACTGTATAAATAATTCTCGCTGCAAACTATTTATTTGTATAAAATAATTATATATTCATATATGCAATACTCTTTATAATTACGGAGGAAACCCTTTTAATACATTAATGCCTCATTTACAGGCCATTCGGTGATAAATTATTAATATGTATGGATTTTGATAAGAAAGATATGATACAAACATTTTTAACCAAAACTCATTTCTTGCCAAATCCACATTATTATGGACAAAAATGGCCATTTAACATTATTTTTAATTTTCAAATTTTAAAATCCAATAAGGTGATATTTATTACACCTTTATTAACGAAAAAAAAAGAGGCAATTAGATATAAGGGCTCATTCTAATAATAATGTAATTATAAAGGACACTTAAAAATAAGCCATGTAAATTAAGGACACTATACAAAAAAGACACTAATACCCCTTCTTAAAATGTCTCAGCTCATTATTACACTAACACAACTAGAAGGTGCAAATGCATTTAGCACCTTTAACTTCAGAAGGTGCTAAAGATTTAGCACCACCCTGGACAGCAACCAGAAGGTGCTAAATGCATTTAGCACCTTTGGACAGCAACCAAAAGGTCTAAATGCATTTAGCACCTTTGAACAACAACCAGAAAGTGCTAAATGCACAACTAGAAGGTGCTAAATGCATTTAGCACCACCTGGACAGCAACCAAAAGGTGCTAAATCATTTAGCACCACCTGGACAATAACCAGAAGGTGCTAAAACATTTAGCACCTTTATAAATGCACAACCAGAAGGTGCTAAATGCATTTAGCACCACCTGGAAATAACCAGAATTATAGCATGAACAACCATTCATATATGCAATGCACAACTCTAAATTATAATTACGGAGGAAACAGTGAGCTTTTAATACAATTCTGTCTATATGAAATGAAAATTAATGCCTCATTTACAGGCCATATATAGATTCGGTCAAAGATAAATTATGATAATATGTATGGATTTTGATAAAAAGTTTATTAAAAGACAATCAATGACTTTATGGAACAAACATTTCCTTATGGCACCAGAATAAAACTCACCTCGTTCAACCTTCTTGCCAAATCGGAATGTCATCCTCATTATTAGAGATGGACAAAATTGTATCAGTACTCAGCTGATTCTTGTGAATATGAAACCTTAACGGCTACAACGGGGAACGGGAAGAAGAGGATAGGGCGTTGATCCATGAAGATTTAGGTTGTGAGGAAGTGAGGGTTTACAGAAGATAGGACAAGCCGATTACAATAGGAAGTGATGACGAGAATACAGGTGAACATTGCACATTTTTAATGGGGTAATTTCCAACAATATTAAATTTTCCTTAAAATAAATTAATATCATGAAAAGGTCCTTATTGTAAAAATAAATATGAAATTAGTACTACTTTTCTTTATTAAATATGAATCCGTCCTTAAAACTATAAAACATTACGAAATGAGGTCCTAGAACCTATTATCTCAAAAAAAAACCCCTTACCTAGAGTACAACATACAAATCTTTTTGAGAATTCTTGTAAACTTGTATATTTATAATAACTATGGAAATAAAAATTAGGAAATAATTGACCACTGTATTTTTCATATATTCATATTTTTGCAAATAAGCTCATAATTTTCGCTACAATTCATATTTTTGCCATTAAACTTGTAAATTTCACTACTATATTTTTTGAAAACTTGAATTTTGACATAAAGTTTCTCCTTTTTTTTTTGCAAATTTGTATTGAAGTTCGAAATTTTTTTATAAAAAAATTCTTGCAAATTTATGGTGAAATTTATAAATTTCACTTCAAATTTTGCAATGAAACTTGTAAATCTCACTTCAAGTTTGCAATGAGACTTACAGACTTCTATTCAAATGTTGTAACAAAATTTGAAGGAAAAAAAAATATAATTTTGTAGAGAAACTTGGTGTTACCTAATGAATCTAATAAAGACAAATAAAAATGTCATTAGCAAATTAGAAAACAAGTTATGGTAGAAATTAATTTATATCTACAATATATATATGTTATAATATATATTGAAATGGGTATATATATCAAATTTTATGTAATTAATTTTAGTTTTTCCATTATTATTAATTATAGTAATAAAATGCATCATTATCATATTAAAATATCTTATCTTATACATTCCATAAAAATATGAACAAATAAAGAATTTTTCACCATTTTTGATTGACAAATTACGTGTATTTGTTCACCTTTATAAACAACTAGTCTAGTGTTCTGTATATAAGACTATGACCATATTCTCGTCTTTCAAAAATTATTATTCATATTTAATTGTACTTAAATAATTAGACAGGTTTTTATTTAGGATATTCTTTGTTTATTTTATATTTTTGGTTTTTAAAAATAATTTGTGAGACGATAACTAACAACACTCATCGGCCTTTTCTTATCTTTAACATTGATTGTAGTTAAATAGATTTCCCGTAGCTTTTGCCAAAGAAAATATATATTTGGGGCCCTTACTATATATCTTTCAGATATGGTATAGCATATAATGGGATATAGTCCACTTACACTTCGTTTGAAAGGATGAAGTATTAGGCCTATTAATAATTTTTGTTAAATTCATAGTTTATTAATTCATCCGTAAATTTGGTAATTATTGTATGTTTAAAATGCATGTATAAAATCAATTTAATCAGAAATTTAAAAGTTTCTGATCAGTGCTGTCATACTTTAAACTAAATCATGTGTTTTATATGTTCAAAAATTTGGCGTAGTAATCGGATGGTTATAAATACTTGATTGATATGAAATTTTACATGTTTGATAAACGAAATAAAAATATTTTACATAATTTAAAACATAAAGTAAAAATCTAATAAAAAAAAAATGAAAAGGTATAAAACTTTTTAATCTTATTAGTACAACTTCAATCTCGCTGTGTGAGAAGTAACTTAAAACAAAGATTGTTAAGAATGGTGACAAACAATAATATCAATTCACAAAGTTAAAACAACGCTGTTTCGTACCTCCAAATTAATTGACTATGGAAACTTTAGATCATGTGTTTATAACAAAAAGGTAATTACACTGTAATTGTTTATATGATATGATTGTCATAAACTATATATGATTATGACATATGATATGACAAAAATATATAGACATAAAAAGTACTCATTCTCAAGTTGGAAATTTTGCCTTTTTAAATTAATGCATAAAATAACTACACTAATTACATAAATATTTAATCTTAACCACTAATTACTTAAATATATTTTTTTAGTGCTTAACAACTCCTTAGATTG
This sequence comes from Lonicera japonica, assembly GCA_021464415.1. NCBI lineage: Eukaryota > Viridiplantae > Streptophyta > Magnoliopsida > Dipsacales > Caprifoliaceae > Lonicera > Lonicera japonica. The sequence continues at coordinate 38,971,505 of CM038469.1, read as the reverse complement.
AAAAAGAATGACCACCTTTTTTTTTTTTTGGTGTTCATTGTGATATCTGCATCACGCACCACATTGTTGTGTTACAATAATAATAATAATAATAATAATAATAATAATATTCCAACCCAATGACTTGAATCCATTGACAACTTAATGTTAGTGACTGTATATCCACTAATCCAATTCTTTTGTCCAACAGCTCAACAAGAGTTGGAGTAAACAATTTATTAATAAATCACAAAAGAATTATTTATATCTTTAATTGACGGTTCAAATTTATTTTTACCGGTGATTCAGGGCATGTTGATAATTTACGGGATTAGTATGGCTATAAATATATCACACTAGTTTTGGAAATATTTCAAAGATATCAAAATTCCAATTGTTTCTATATTGATATTTAAATTTATCCTCGGGCCGAATTTTCTCTACTAATTTTTTTCTACTATGGCTATAAATATATCACACTAATTAATAACTTAAAAAATGTTATAATATAGCCCGGACCAATTATTTTTTTCAATTGACCTCTAAATGGACCATTTTTTTTAAATCCACATGAAGGGCCTCTCTTACAATTTTAATACTAAACAAATTTATATACATTTTATGGACTTCAATTAATAAAAACATTCTTTTTTTTACCATCTTGACACGATTTGAGTATTATATATTTTTTAAAAGAGTAAATACCATGAATGGCCATTTAACTATTGTAAAAGTTTTAAAATGGTCACTGGACTATAATTCGTTCTATTTAACCCACTCAACTATATTAGTAGTTCAATTTTGGTCACTCCGTCAAAAAATTCCGTCAGCCACTAACGGATTCAAGGGCATATTCGTCCAAACACTAAAAAAAAAGAATAAGAAACTGTTCCTCCATCTTCTTCAACTCCGGCCGCCGCCGGCACCTCCTCCGGCGACAACAGCAAGGGCCAAACGGCGGTGCCGCCACCCCCATAGCCATAGCTCTGAGCCTCTGATTAACGGAACCGATATATATAATATATATATATATATATATATATATATATATTCTTGCATCAACAACATTTGGATTAATAAATAGAAGTATAAAATCAAACACATGTTTCAAAGGTTCCGTTCAGCATCAAATCGATATATATATCTCCTATTCTCTTCAACGTCGGTGAGTCCTCTTTATGTCTATACATAAACTTACATCTATATATAATGTTAATTTTTATTTTTATGTTCTATATTGTAAGCCCTAGTTCATAAAGGCACTGGTTCTGTTATGGTGGTGCATAGCATAAAAAAACTCCAGATTACACTTGATATTCTCATATTGCATCCATTAATTGATTGATTTATAGATATTCGAGTACAATGGAAGTGCCCTAGTAGCTATGGTTGGCAAGAACTGCTTCGCCAGTGACCGCCGCCTCGGCGTTCAGCTACAGACCATCACCACTGATTTCCGCTGTTTGGCCCTTACTGTTGTCGCCGGAGGAGGTGCCGGCGGCGGCCGGAGTTGAAGAAGATGGAGGAACAGTTTCTTCTTCTTTTTTTTTTGGTGTTTGGACGAATATGCCCTTGAATCCGTTAGTGGCTGACGGAATTTTTTGACGGAGTGACCAAAATTGAACTACTAATATAGTTGAGTGGGTTAAATGGAACGAATTATAGTCCAGTGACCATTTTAAAACTTTTACAATAGTTAAATGGCCATTCATGGTATTTACTCTTTTTTAAAATATGATTATAATATCAAATAATTACTACGTATAGGTTATGTCGGGGCAGGACGAACTGAGTTGGAGGGGAATATGAATTCTAGAAGTTCGCGTCAAGCATAAATTCGCATAATTATAATTTTTTTCTCTTTTTGAAAAACTTTTGACCTTTTTAATCGATAAGGGGAGTCATTTAATTATGAGAAGTTTGGGCATCATTATATTGCACATTATAGTTAAACATCATAATGAATTTTAGTGCAAAGGATACTGTTTCGTCATGTATAGATCGTGCTTGACATGGCATGCAGAATATGATAGTATCTTCAATGAATTTTATGGGGGTCATAGAAATTATAAGATTTGTTTGGCGTTTGTCAATTTCTTAGTCCTAACCCATTTTTGTGGCCAAATTTAATTTAGTTGGTATATAAGGACTAATTTTTGGCATCTCTTGACTTTGGTGCATTAATATATATAGGATTATGTTATGATATACAACCTCCACTCTTATCTTGAGGTCAAGAGTTCGACTCATGGGGTGGGATGGAAGGGTTTTTCTTTATTTGTAAGATTAAGGGATAGACTTAAACCTTCCTTAATTTAAAAAAAATAAAAATAAAATGTTATGGTATGAATCAACATTTTAATATGAATTTTTGTCAACAATACATTAATAGATATTATCAATAGCGAACACTCGTCATTAGAGATATTAACAATACATTAAAGATATTATCAATAACGATCCGTACTATATCTTTTTTGTATATATATTTGTAATTCACTTTCATTGGAGTTGTATTGGTACTCGTATTATGACGCTCAATTTGTTTTTTTCTTTTTAGAGCATCTCCAATTGTAAATGTGTAAATTGATTGTGTAAAAATATGTGGACCAATAAAAAATAGACATTTGGAGGATAAAAATTAATTTTACACAAATATTTTACACATTCTCATTTGTACTCCAATGGTACACTTTAAGATTGTTGTGTAAAATTTGAATGAACCAATGATATTGTACCACATGGAATATATATATATTCACATGTAATATTCAATATTTTTTATAAATATTTTTTTTATAATTTAATACTCAATATGGGTATCATTTTAAAGCTTTTGATGAGTAGAATTCAAATATAAAAATATCATAATAAAATCATATTTTGATTTTACTTATATTACATTTAATATTTTGTAAAAAGTTGGATAGAGAAAATGATGATGTGGATGTGTAAAATACACACCCATTTTAGAGCATCTCCAATAGTGAATGTGTAAATTGATTGTGTAAAAATATGTGGACCAATAAAAAATAAACATTTGGAGGATAAAAATTTATTTTACACAAATATTTTACACGTTCTCATTTGTGCTCCAATAGTACATTTTAAGATTGTTGTGTAAAATTTGAATGAACCAATGATATTGTACCACATGGAATCTATATATTCACATGTAATATTCAATATTTTTTATGAATATTTTTTATTTATAATTTAATAGTCAATATGGGTATTATTTTAAAACTTTTGATGAGTATAATTCAAATATAAAAATATCATAATAAAATCATATTTTAATTTTTACTTATATTACTTTTAATATTTTGTAAAAAGTTGGAGAGAGAAAATGATAATGTGGATGTGTAAAATGGATGTGTAAAATACACACCAATTTTACACAAATGATGATGTGGCATGTTTTACACAACACCATTGAAGCACCAAAAATTATACGCATTGTGTAAATTTTACACAAAACCTATGTGTCATAGTTTACACATACCCATTGGACATGCTCGTACACAAGTGATGATATAGCATGTTTTACACAACATCATTGGAACATCAAAAATTATACACATTGTGTAAATTTAACACAAATCTTATATGTCATAATTTACACATACCCGTTGGAGATGCTCTAAGAATAAGTGATTCACATTCAACGCATTCATTCGCTTTAGTCAACCCTTCGAACTTTTAAATATTTTAAATTTTACTATTCATATAGTCTTACATACTCGCTCGAGTGCTCGATCAACTACTCACTTAAGTATTAACCTCATGCATTTTCAAGACTTCAATAATCCTCACGTCTAAATTGGTCGGCCTCCTCGGTTTATATATTAACCAATTTAAAATTCATTTTCAAAGTTGCAACAGGAAATGAGTGATTATGTTAGATTTCTCCTTGTTTTATTAAAAAAAACAAATCCTTTGCCCAAAATTTTATTGGTTATAAAGTGCTTATACTTTATTGCACTCTATTATAATCAATGAATAATTAACATATTAATGTATTAAATTTTTATGTCAAATATTTATATTCGTGCAAGAGTTTTCGAAGTTTTTAATTATATCTATTATAATAATAAATCTTTATAGTAAAGCTATATCTCCATATCATAATCAGAGGAGGAAGGAGGATGAGAAAGAAGAAGACAACATATTCACATCATTATTATTTTTGTGTTTTTATTATAATATCCATAAATTCGTTTATACAATTATGACATATTTGAACATAACTGTATATCACTGCATCTAATATTAAATTAAAAATCTACTCAGTTTTTTGTTTTTTCAAAAAATCCAATAAACTCTGCTAAGGTCAATGTTGTAATTACATCTACTTTTTTATATAATAATAATAATAATAATACTACAAACAGTACACAGATACACATGGTGATCAGACACTACAAGAGAGTGAAAAAAACAGGATTTTATTGACTTGAGTCTGATCGTGAGGATCATCTATATATTTCCACCATATATGCTAGCACCCATGTGTGTGCATATATACAAAATATTATAGGGGGCTTTGTGCTTTATTACTTAAAATGGAGAGGCAAGTGTAATTTACTTTTTTATTTAAAAAAAATAAAAATAAAATTCTTCGTTACTCATTAATTGTAATGATTTTCAATGTTAGGTCGCTTTAAGGATCTGTTTATTTTACTTATTTTTATTTAAGAAAAGAAAGGCAAAAATCCTCATTATTCATGATGAACTTGAATGTTAGGTGCCTTTAAAAATACGTTGTTTTGAACCTCTGAATAGTACTAATTTTAAAATTCATTGTTAAGAAGTAATTAATATTATTTGTTGGGCAAAAAATAGAGATAAAACATAAAAGATTTATAAATCGGCCTCATTAAGTGATAATAATACTTGTAAATGGGCACAAAACTTTCCTCATGGACAATTGGACATTAAAATTCCAAAATAAGCCTAGTAAGGATCAAACTTTAAATGCGCAAAAAAAGGTTAAATAGTCAAATAACACATTTAAAATTGATTCAAATGTGGCATTCATACAGATACAAAAAAAACACCTTTTCATATTCACGTTTCAGTATTTATATTAAGCCTCAGACTTTAGATTTAGATTTCAGATATAGAAAAAAAAATGTCACCTAAGATATACAATCTTTAGGAATTAGACTTGGGTGCGACGCAATTGATAAAAGGGTGATTTTGTTTCTATACACCTATTAAATTAATCCATGAACGTGGATAGATTGAAAAAACATATTATTAATTTAATTTTATAAATATTATTTTGAATAATAATTTAATACCTAAATATCCACTAAATTAATAAGTACAACCATTTTAAAATTTTAGATTATAATATTATTAAACAATAGGTAAATCTTAATTAACTTGAGGTAAAATTTCAAAAACAAAAATTAAACCCTTTTGCTCCTTTCAGTTCAACATCACCGTGCTCCTTTCCCCCTAGCCTCCTTCTTCTTCATTTGCTCCTCCCGGGTTAATATCACCGTAACCCATTCCTCCTAACCTCCTCCTTCTTAACTAGACTATTATCTCACGTATAATAATATATTTACAATTCAATTTCTTTTCAATTGTATATATGGATGTAATTTTCTTTATTTCAAATCATGCCCTATAAATTCGTGTTGCTAAAATTTAATAATATATCCCTCTCAATCTTATTTGGGGAGTATACTTCTTATAATTGAATGTAATATATATATATATATATATAATTCTAGCTTCTATGCGAATGCACCTTGTAGATGTAAAGTCTTTTTAAATATTATTGACAATTTAATTTGTGTACATGTATGTGTGTATAGTTAAAGTCTTGTGTAAACTATAGATTAATTGTGGGGTATTTCAATTAAAGTGCAAGGGGACTAATAAGTAACCTTAAATAAGTGTAGCTTATTATGTTAATTTTGATGGTAATAACAGGCTGGGAATTAATGGTGATATATATATATATATGATCGATGAACCATTAACCAAGAGGATATATATATATATATATAGTCCATTTTAGGTACGGACCAATCCGTACAGATTGGCCCGCACCTGATCATTCCCGTATATATATATATACTCTATACAGCCTCCCTTCCAATTTAAGGTTTGTATTTTTCTTCAAAAAAATACGTATAGATATTTTCAAATCAATCAATCCACGTGCAACTATAAACTCCAACCCTAAATCGTTTGAATTTTTTGAAAGGTTGACATGAAAGAAATTAAAATGAAAATATATTTGAATTAGAAATCTTAATTAAAATAAAATATAAATTTATACAATTATAAAATATAATTATTAATTTTAAAAATAATAATAATAGATTAACTACAAAATACGGTAAAAAAAACAAAATCACCTTTCCTTATTGTACTATTGAGTACCTGTTTTATTTATGTACAGCGTGTGAAAAAAATGTTAATAGGAAATGATTATGTGCTGATTGTGTGTTGTACTTTCCGGTATTTATAGAGGAAGAGACAAATTTATGTTAATACAGAACAGATGGCAAAAATGAAAATAAATCTAAGGAAAAGTAAAGAAAAAGGAAAATATATAAATGAGTGATGAGGTGGAATTGGATACCACCTGGCACAATCAGAATTGACAAGATTAGCATAAATTGACATAACGCCAACTGTCTTGACAATTTCTCACTTTCTTTAGTTCTCACACATCCACAGAGAGAGAGAGAGAGAGTGAAGCTTTTTCCTTCTTTCTGGCAACGACAAAGCAAAGAAAGCTAAATCTTCTTGCAGCAGAGTGGGAAAGCAAAGCTAAATCTTCTTGCAGCAGTGCGGGAAGGTACGTCCTTTCACTGAAAACTTGTATCGAAAATTGCTTATACCAACTCATCTTTAATTATATTTTTTTGTCCACGTTGAAAAGAAAACATCTTTTTAACATTTTACACTCTTGGGTATTTCACATCTACTACCTCGACTCTATTTACTTTCGATATTGACCAAATAAAAGCATTGATTTAATTGTATACTTAGCAATTAGAATAGATCCAATTATGCCCAAGAAACTTGATATTAATATATTATTATACATAAACATGTATGTAAATTGAGAGAGATAATTGAGGCTTATGTAATTAAACGTAACATTAGTATTTCAGTCTTGAGCTCTTATAATCGGTTCCTTTTTTTTAAAATAAATAAACTAAAGAAGAGGTTTAAATTTCTCCTTTCAATTACGGACAACTCAAACTCCCTCTTAGTCAAACTTGAATCTGAATTTCTACCAAATCTAAATAAATACTTACCCAACTAAATGAACTCACTTGCTAATATCTTACAATCAATTTAGGCCATCTGAAATCTGAATCCTCATTTCTGCTTTTGAGGTAAACTCGCATTTGGGCTAGAACAGAGTATAAAGCTAATTCATATATGATTGGTCAACTTTTTAATCCACTAAAAAAATTCGGAAAAAGAAAAATGGTGTGTTCACATTGGATAATTAAGCTTCAAGTTGTTGGTGTGTTACATTTCTTTTGGTCCAAACTTTATTAAAATTCGGATATTTAACTCAAAATCAATTAATAATCGGGGATATAAAGTGGATATAACTGTTTGACATAACATCTAAGTAAGAATCCAACCTTTCTTTGTAAGTGGCTTCCTCATATAAAGTTAAATAGGGTCCCATCTATTTGGCGTATAGAGTGGGGCTCTATAGGCTGACCTCCAAGCTAGGGATGGATTTAGGGTAATATTCCCTATTTGATAATTGCATTCCACAATGATTTATTTTGATAATCTTTATAATATTTTTAGTTATGCATATTTTAAATTTATAGGATTTTTTTAAAGTATCACTTGAATTACTTTATGTATATCTCAATATATTTAATATAATTACAAAAAAAGAAGAAGTAATGGTATTTAATAGGGGTGTGCATCGGTTCAAAACTAATATATTTATTACAATTCACCAACCAATCTAATCTAACATGATTTTATATTTTAGAATTCAATCCAATCCGACTTGGTTTCGAAATCCAGTCTAATCTAATCCAATTTGACATTGAATTGGATTTGTTAGAAATCAATGATTTTTGTGTAAGGGTTATTTAAGTTTCAATAACATCAAAAATAAATCCAATCAACTTTAAAGGGACCAAGACAATATAAATAAAAAGTTCCTTTCATTACTAAAATAAAAATCTAAATTAAGTCAATCCATATTAAAGTACTGTAATTCATTGGTAAAATAAAAGAAAAGTAAATTAGGGTTTACTTTTTAGATTCTTTTATATACGCAACAATAATAAGGTGTAGCGCGGTCTATATTAATATCTTAGTGTATAATAACAACCAATTCCGTAGGGACAAGTGTCATTTTTAATTGACGTTGGATTTGATCAATTTGACATTGGTTTCGCCAATGACCAAGGTGACAACCAAATCAATCCAATATTTAGTTGGTTTTCTAAAATGCAAACCAATTCAATCCAATAGTTTCACTTAATACAATCAAAATTGGATTTGATTGGATTGTGCACACTCCTAATATTTAATACCATAAGTCACATTCAATAACTAAATCTTTAAAAACAAATAAGCTAGTACGTGAATGCAATTATGTTAGAAAATAATACAAATAAATGTTTTTCGACGCCGAATGCTCCATTATGCAAAATAAATCTTTAATTATGACATAGGTGTAAAAAAAGTTGTCGCTAAATTAATTTATTGTCACAAAATATAACCACAAAAATCTCAATTTTTTTCTGAAGTACGAATAACGTATTTTACAAATTTATATAATTATAGAGAGCTCATGTACAAGTTAATAAAATTTAATTTTTTTCTTAGCACATCAGCTCTATATATTAAATATATAGCTAGTCATTTATTTGGCTGGCTATATATCATAGAGAGCCTTATTCTACTCTTTTGACCCAGAGAACCCAATATATTGGCGCTCTATTTTTTTTATTATTGCTAAAATAATGTCTATATATATATATATATATATTTCAACAACCATATTTTAATGGCCATATACTTCTTCCCTATCTTCTTTTTTTTTAATACAAAAATCTCATGCTAGAGGATGTTTTATCAATGATAAATATTAATTTAAAAATAATAAAAAATTAATTATATGGAAGGAGACTACTAGTAAACTAGGGTTTTTTCAGTATACAACTTCCAATTTAATTTTGGTTTTTTTTTGCTTAATTTTATTTAATTTATTTAAATTTTAACTACATTAATTCAATTTGATTATATTTGGAAATAGTTGATACAATAATGAAAAGAGATAATAAAAATAGGAAAACAATGTGAAAATAATAATAGCAACAGACAGCATTGTTGAACTAACTTTCCGATTGAACAAGATTCTGTTTCAAAAGATGATTTTTAAACATGAGATTATTGTTAGAGATGCACTATGTTATAACCACACCCCCAATTTTTATTTTTATTTTGATAATTTCGACTCTCTATTAATATTTAATTATGTGTATTTTAAAGTTATAAGAATTCGTCCCGTAATTTTATTTTATTTTACTTTTAAAATAAATTATTGTCTAAGGATTCGTTTGATAACAATATGAAAAAGAAAAATAAAAATAGTTGATTTTTGTGATAAGTTAAAAAATAAGTTGAGACATGTGAAGAGATATTTCTTACTTTGTTACTTTTTCCATGAAAAAATTTTCTTTGGTGGTTGAAGAATAAAAAACTTTCACAAAAAATTATGAAGGATGTAGGACATTTACTCATAAAATGAGCATGAGATAGAGAGTATGTCATTACATGACAACTTATTTTTCAACTTCTTACCCAAATCAAGTGTTTTTATTTTCGTTTTCTACGTTGTTATCAAATGGAGACCAAGTGTATAATGAGAATCACCTTACATATATCTCAAAATATTTAATACTAATGATAGAAGGAAAATAGCGATATTTAATACACTAAGTCACATTTAATAGTGAAATATTTAGAAACAAATAAATAAGTCGAGTGCAATTATGTTATAAAATAATACAAATATATATATGTTTTAACCTTGTGGTTCTTGTTTTTTGGTATATGCCTCTAATAAGAAATATTGTATTTGTGCCATTTCTTGGTCAATGGTATTGTACCCGTAGTAACAATCAGAGATACTTATGTACATTATGTGACTGTGTATCTGAGTTCGCAAGAAGTCAATGTCAAAAAATAAGGATCACAAACTTTAAAAAAATAATAGAAACCATATCTTAATAATAATAATTATTATTATTATTTTAACAGAGGCCGGATCCTATATAAAAGCTCCTTTTAAATTCAGTCTAGTTATAAATATTGGCAAAATTAATATGACTCTGTCAACACAACGTATAGTTCTGGAAAATTTGGACAATATATGCTACTTCCAAAATTGGATATTATTCACACAAAAATCTATATTAACTTTTTGAGAATAAAGTCACCACTAAAATAAAGCGACTCCATCGGGGGCCACTTTGGGACCCGTTATCCATATACAACGTTCTAAACGAACGGGCGGGGATAAAGAATCAAGAAGGCGGTCCATGTGCAAGATAAAGTTAACGGTAAAATGAGCATAAGATCCTTATTTATGTTTAAGCAGCAGATATATATATATATATATTTTAAATAAAAATACAATATTATTAATAATAAGGTGATGATTCAAAGAGTTTAAAAATATCGTAAAAATATAAATCATATCAATTAAAGATCTTATAATACAAGAAAAAATCTTTAAAAAATAGGGAAACATTAAAGATAAATACCCATAAAACGTGACCCGAAACATAAAAATATGACTTAAAGAAGCCTTTCAAAAAGATTCTTCATCTACATCGAAATGTTACCGAATGAGCAAATACAAATTTTTGTGACTTTGAGTTAGATCTTCACCTAAAAGAGTAGATTTGCTCATTTCCACTAAAATCTATATTACTCGAGACATACTTTCATATATAATAAGAAAAAAGACAAAAACTCTCACAAAATGAGAGATGAAAACCGCATAGAACTGAAAAAAATGTCCAAAGACATTTAAATTTAAAAGTATTATTATATATAATATAAAAATTGTAAGAACAGATTGATTCCTCCCCTTTTTCATAAGGGTCCGTTTGGTTCGAACTTTTGATAATTCCTGTAATCCTAGATTCCATTTTAGATAGGATTCCGGTGTTTGGTTGGAGTTTTTGAAGGGAAGGGAGCTTTTCTATGAAAGCAAGATTCCTCCATTTCATTTATTTTTATTCCCTCCAAATTTGGAAGGAAAGCTTAGGATTCCAAGGGAATTCTCTTCTTTTTATTTTCATAAAATAAAAATAAAAAATTCCAGAAAAAGAAAAAAAAAATATTTTTTTCCAGAAAACAAAAAAAATATTTTTTCCAAAAAACGAAAATTTTTTTCCCCAGAAAATGAAAAAGATTATATTTTTTCCCAAAAAACGAAAATATTATTTTTTTTCCCAAAAAGTGAAAAAAAAAATTATTTTTTGCCAATTTCATTCCTAAAACTCCAACCAAACAAGCACTTAATGGATTGGAATAAGGATGCCAGTAATAAAGGTTTTCTGGCATCTAGAATGCTAATTTCATTCCAAAAGTTCGAACCAAACGAGCCCTAGAGGGAGAAGAGCGACTAGGTTTTATTTAGAACTAGATCAGATTTTTTTCCCTTTTTAATTTTTTTTTACACAAGAATAGTTAATTAGTTATAGAACAGTTGTAGTACTGGCATAAATTCAAAAGTAAAATTCATAATTATATGTAATATTTTCATTGATTCGTAAGCAGCGTCCATACGCTTACTATTTAATTTTACTCATTCACTAATTACAGTTGAGTATATTGAAAACAAGTTATCTATAAGAAGCCAATACTAAACTAAATTTATAAGAAGCCAATACTAGTGGACAACAGTCATAATTATTATACAAACAAATTTATAAGATGCCAATACTAAACTATTTTTTTCTAGATATTTATTTAAAGGACGTCTCTCTTATTTCAACATCAAAATTATCTTTAAAAAATAAAATAAAAATCAAAGTTAGATTCTTATGTGTTGGAAAATAGCTAGAATCCTATATATTTATACAAGTCCATTGTGTTGCCCAACACGTGTCCAAAAAAAGACAATAAAATAGAGTTTACGTTGCTCTAACATAGACAGATAAAACAAAGTTAAACCACTCACGTATTTAAAACAATTCTCTATTATTGCTAAGTTCTTGGCCATATTCTGTGCGGTTGGTCTTTCAATCCAGTCTCTCGGAATAGAAATATTTTGATTATTATAACATAAACAATTTTTTTTTTAATTGTTTAGGCTAAAGTCGTATATGGCTTATAGCATGAGACGATTGAATCGAATTCTATCTCATATATATATATTTAATAGCTAGATAGATGTTAGGTTACAATTGACTTATTTATATTGAATTGATCATAAGAGTGTTTAGTTGAGTTTTTCTATTATTAGGTTTATCGTGTACGACGATTTGTGTTGTGCTAGCTTTCATCAAGTTTGTGTTATTTCTTATTAAATAATTGCCTGACGTGCCTAATAATTTCACTCCCAGTCCAGACCATTGAACATGTCTGGTGACAGAGTGGCTTGTTTCAAGATATAATTCTTAAGTTTTGAATTCAACATTTGGTTTTTGTCAATTTTTTTTTTCAACATTTGGTTATGTTCAAAAATTGATACACTGAGCGGTGGAAACTCTATGTAACGCTTCTATAAAAAAAATATAAATTATTCATCAAGAAATAAATCCGTTCAAATGAAAATAGAAAGTTTTCGAAAACTCTATCTTTATAAGAAATTGTTCGATCCATGGCTCAAATTAGAGAGAAAATACAGTTGAGTTCGAATGTGAGATCTGCCATCTGGAAATTCTAATCGAGTTAGTATAGACACATACTTCCTGTATTGTTATCTTACGGCAATGTTTAAAATAAAGTATTTATATTAACAAAATAATTATCTTTTTATTAGACTATAGTATAACTTTGTGAGATTATAATATATACATTTAAAATTGTATATTACTATAATAATAAGTATACTTGTTTTGACAATAATACCAACCTTAAAATATTAATGACTTTATACGTTATATATAGTCATTGTATTATCCTGCAAACCATTTTTTTATGTTCTCAAATTTAATAAGATATTTTTGTGCGCATCCTACACACCATCAAAATCGGACTTAGCCTGCCTTTGGTTTGATTTGCACTCAATTTTACTTTTTTACTTTTTTGCTGTATTATCTTTTTGTTCATATTAATTTGGTGTTCAAAAAGTGGAATTATCTAGTTATAGGTTAAATATAGTAGCAATATACGTCATAATAATTTGGGTCTTTAGTCCATAAATCCCTTAACATTATAATTTTTTTAGATAAGGAGATGACCAATTTTAATTCTTTTTTTTGAAAATCTTTTTTGCCAATTTAACAAAATTTTGAACAAAAATACCCATTGTATATTAAACTACGCTATGATTCTAATTATCATTTTTTCCTTTTTAATTTTACTAGAATTATTTTTTGACTGCTTCATCCAAATTTATAAATAATATACCGTTAAATTTTTTGAAAATGTATCACAATGAAATTGTTGAGAAAATTTTTTTGTGGTTGTTTTCTTCAAATTTTGTTAAGAAATATTTGGAGAAATTTATTTAAAAATTCATGCAACTTTTAGCAAGGAGAGCCAATAAAAGTTCTACATAATTTTCGTAGTGAAAGTTTTCAAATTGTGCAACAAAATAACAGGGAAATTTATAAATAATTTTATCAAGATGTTTAAAATTCATAATTTTTCTGTAAAATTGAAGATAAATTTATAAATTATACTAACTTGTAGAAAATTTTCAATAAACTTACAAATTCACTGCAAAGTTGCCGTGAAATTTCTCAGTTACAAATTAATATCAATTGAAAACAAAAGGAAGAGAGAATATGAGAGAGATGAGTAAAAATAGAAAAATGAATAGAGTTTGGGCGTAGACGTGTTCACATAAAGTAGCTTCCGATTGGTTTCTGACTGTTAGAAATGATTATATTCTCCAACATCATTAGCATTATTCTTTGTAATTATAGCTTAGCATTATTCTTCTTTCCTCTTCTTTTCCTTTATTCCCTCCTCCATGTTTCCCTCCTTGTCTCCTCCTTTCTTCCTCATTTTAAGGCTTCTTGTTTCCTTCTTTACTTGTATATATATACATGCCATTTCCCATTGTAATACATAACATTAATAGATACAAACATTCATTTTCTCTCACTCTCTCTCTAAGTCTTTCATGGTATCAGAGGGATTGTGATCCTACTCAAAATTATTCTCCATCTAAGCCTTCTAAATCAAAAAAAAAAAAAAAAAAAAATTGCCACGTCATCACCCAGCACAGTCATCTGCCACGTATCAGCCACATCATCTTTGACCGGCCACATCATCGCTGACTGCCAAGTAAGCAAATTTTTCTTATTATTTTTATATTCACCCCAAAACTTTCTGATATTTTTATATTCACCCCAGAACTTTCTGTTATTCCCATATTCACCCCAGAACTTTCTGTTATTTCCATATTTGCCCCAGAACTTTCTGTTATTCTCATATTCACCCTCGAACCTTCTGTTAATTCCAAATTAATCCAAAATCTATCCAAATTGCCCCAAATCTCCAAAATCAATCCCAAATACTTTTATGGATCGTCCCGAAATCTCTCGACCTATTTCCATCACTCTCAATGGACCCAACTACATCCACTGGGCCCAGGCCATGACTAGTTTCCTACAAGCTCGAAGGGTGTGGCGTCTTATCACTGGAGAGGTTACTAAACCATGTCAAAAGGAAGATGAGTCAGATGAAAAATTTTCCGTCAGGCAAGATGACTGGATCGCTAACAATGGTGATATCATTACATGGTGCCGCAATTCTTCTATTTCCTCCATTGATGATCACACTCGATTTACTTGGATATATCTTATGAAAAATCGTTCCGAATTACCACAGATATATTACAATTTTGCCAAAATGATTCAAACCCAATTTTCTAAACCAATTAAAATATTTCGTGCTGATAATGCCATGGAATATAAAGAATCCAACTTTCTAAATTTTTTGCGTCAGCAAGGAACTATCTCTCAATATTCTTGTCCTGGCACTTCTCAACAAAATGGACGAGCTGAACGCAAACATCGTCACATTTTAGATACAGTTCGAACCCTTCTCATATCTAGTGGATGTCCTGAAAGTTTTTGGGGCGAAGCAGCTCTTACTTCGGTCTATACCATTAATCGTCATCCTATTCCATCTTTTCAAATCAATCGCCTTATGAAAGGTTGTATGGTCATTCACCAAATTATAACCTTTTAAAAGTTTTTGGTTGCGTTTGCTTTGTCCTCCTTCAGCCTCATGAACATTCCAAACTGGAACCTCGTTCTCGCCTTTGTTGCTTCCTCGGGTATGGGATAGAACATAAGGGTTATCGGTGTTGGGATCCAATCTCAAAACGACTTCGCATTTCACGTCATGTCATTTTTTGGGAACACAAAATGTTTTCATCAATCTCTAAATTTCATATCACCACCGAAACCTCTCTCCCGTTCTTCACTAGCTCTACTGCCGATTTATACCCATCCGTCTCCTCTACACCGTCGCCGGTTATTAACGAAATTCATGAACCACCTGCTGACACTCCGCCCACAGAGTTGAACCCATCTATCACTACCACTGATCCATCTAATGACTCGTCTCCTGTACCAACAACGGACTATTCTGATGATGCTGGTTCGTCCAACGATTCTGAGCATCAAACACCTCAACCTCGTCAGTCTAATCGGGTAAGACAGTTACCTCATCATCTTCGTGACTATCACTGTTATTCTACCATATTTTCACATCATGAACCCACATCTTATAAAGAGGCTAGTTCTAATCCTATGTGGCAGCAAGCTATGTCTGAAGAATTACAGGCTTTAGATAAAGCCCAAACTTGGGAGTTGGTCACTCTTCCACCGGGAAAGATAGTAGTCGGATGCAAATGGGTTTATAAAATCAAAACAAAATCAGATGGATCTATTGATCGATACAAAGCTCGACTTGTAGCTAAAGGTTTTAATCAAGAATATGGTATCGATTATGAAGAAACATTTGCTCCCGTTGCTCGTTTAACCACTGTCAGAAGCCTTCTCGCAGTTGCTGCTGTTCGTAAATGGCAACTTTCTCAGATGGATGTAAAGAATGCCTTTTTAAATGGTGATCTTTCTGAAGAAGTCTACATGAAACCACCTCCAGGGGTTCCACATTCCATCTCTCAAGTTTGCAAGCTTCGTCGAGCTTTATATGGCCTTAAGCAAGCTCCTCGTGCCTGGTTTGAAAAGTTCAGCTCTACCATTCGAGAACTAGGTTTTATTTCTAGTTCATATGACTATGGCCTTTTTATTCGAAAAAGGGAGACTGGTATCACACTTCTTATTCTCTACGTAGATGACATGATTATCACTGGGGATGATGTTACTGGTATCTCTGATCTTAAACAATCTCCCAGTCAACATTTTGAGATGAAAGATCTTGGCCGTCTGAATTACTTCTTGGGGCTTGAAGTTCTCTCTGATTCTGCTGGTTATTACCTCTCTCAGGCCAAATATGCTTCTGATATTCTTGCCCGGGCTGGTCTCACTGATTGTAAAACCGTTGCTACTCCACAAGAAGCAGGTCTTCGTCTCACTCCTCTTGATGGTACTCCTCTTGATGATGCAACTCTATATCGTCAGATCGTTGGCAACTTAGTCTATCTCACCGTTACTCGTCCAGATATTGCATATGCTGTTCATATTGTCAGTCAATTTATGTCAGCTCCGCGATCTACCCACTATGCTGCAGTTCTTCGCATTCTTAGATATATTAAAGGGACTTTATTCCATGGTCTACATTTTTCATCCACATCATCTCTTGAGATTCGCGCATACTCTGATTCAGACTGGGCTGGTGACCCTACTGATAGACGTTCCACTACAGGATATTGCATTTTCTTGGGGGATTCACTTATATCTTGGCGCAGTAAGAAACAGTCACTTGTCTCTCGCTCGAGTACTGAGGCAGAATATCGTGCTCTTGCAGACACTACTCAGGAACTCATTTGGCTACGCTGGCTCCTTTCAGACATGGGAGTTTCTCATCGTCTTCCAACTGTCATTGGGTGTGATAATCGGAGTGCTATTCAAATTGCCCACAATGATGTCTTTCACGAACGAACAAAACATATCGAGATTGACTGTCATTTTGTTCGTCAGCATGTGTCCAGCAATTCTATCCGCCTTATTTCCATCTCATCCATAGATCAACCCGGACATATTCACTAAAGTTCATCCCACAGGTCGCTTTCAGAATTTGCTTTCCAAACTCAAGCTGGCCTCCCATTTGCCACCTTGAGTTTGAAGGGGGTGTTAGAAATGATTATATTCTCCAACATCATTAGCATTATTCTTTGTAATTATTAAAGCTTAGCATTATTCTTCTTTCCTCTTCTTTTCCTTTATTCCCTCCTCCATGTTTCCCTCCTTGTCTCCTCCTTTCTTCCTCATTTTAAGGCTTCTTGTTTCCTTCTTTACTTGTATATATATACATGCCATTTCCCATTGTAATACATAACATTAATAGATACAAACATTCATTTTCTCTCACTCTCTCTCTCTAAGTCTTTCACTGACAATTGTACGAAGAATTGTTTTGATAATGTCACATGCCATAAGTAAAGGTGTAATGTGATATCGGAAGAATCTTTTTAGAATTTAGGTCTAATAAATATTATAGCTATCGATTTTGTCTAATTGTAAATATAAAAAAGAAAGTGAAAAGATAAAAAATAAGATGAGAGATATTGTTTCATTTTATGAATAAATATCTTCATATATTTATATTTTTGATGAAAAAAATTTATTCACTACTAAATAAAGAAATTTTTTTAATGAAAAAACTTAAAAATTTAGAAGATATCACCCTTATCATTTAACTTATTTTTTTATTAAAATTAACTCAATTTATTTTTCTTTTTCATCTTTCCAATAATCAAACAGAAGTCTTAACGCTAAGAAGTTTTCTCTTCTTAAACTCTTGATAGGATAAATGATCGATCTTGTAAAAGATTTATCACGTATTATCTCTAATAATTTTGTCTAGATTTAAAAAGCAATAATAAACATGGAAAATTTAGACATTTGGTACGTACCCTCTCATAATACTCGGTATGAGTTCAATCATCGATGGCTACCCCATTCTCCAACAAGCCCACTTTGCTGCTTGTTTGACCAGCCGACTTCTTTTATTATTTCTCTTTCCTTCCCCAAATTTCGTTCAAACTGGCCACCGGCACACTCGATAGTCGGTCCGTGTTTGACAATGATACAATGTAATTTTTACATATACACATATTTTAAATTAAAATAATCACATCTAATTATATTAACGACTCGTGTTTCTTATATATGTTATGTTCAAATTCTTATCTTAGCATTAACTATTATTATAATTTTCAAAGAGCGAAGAGTAATTAATTTTTTTTTCTTTGAAATAGAATTTCACACATCCTAGAATTAATGCATAAAAAATTTCTACTTATTTAATATTATTTTTCATCAATATATAAAACAGCCCCAAAAAACTTTTTTAGTATTGAAATCACCAGTGGAACAGCCTGCCACCCTCAACCCCTACCTCTCGTTGTCAAGTTTATGTTAAAACTAAAAAACAAATTAAAAGTAGAAACGCAACAATAATTATAATAACATGCAATAATAATGGATTGAGCTTATTTCTTTTGGTTAGAAGGAAACAACGAAACAACACAGAGACTTGTGCCTCAACCCCTACCTCTCGTTACCAAGTGAACGTTTAAAACAAATTAAAATTCGAAACAACAATATTTATAATAACAATAATAATGGATTAAGCTTACTTCTTTTGGGTTACACGATGACCCCGACTAAGTCGGGAAAGAATGGTTGCTCGACTTTAAAAGGAGATTATGCACAAAACTTACTCTTGATCGAATTCCACTGATATTTGTCATTTTGTTGGCGCGAAAGTTTATTTTTATGATAAAATGTTGAATGCTTCCTCCAAAATACTCTATGATTTTACAACATTACTCAATTACGTAACACTCCATACGATGGCTTAACGGATTGAGCACTTCAGTAAAACCAATATGTGTGCCACAAGTCACTTGTAGCACCACGACTCAATGCTTCACTCATTTTTCCCTAGTTTCACCTGCACAAGTTATATATTTGGACTTAGATATATCTAAATTGAAGAAAAATTATTTTGTTGAAATATTCAACTATGCACAGTTTAGTTGAAGCTTGCTTAATTTTATTCAAATTAAAGCACAATCAAATCCAATATAATGTGCTCTAATTAAAATGAAATAATATATATAAAAAATTTGTGCCCCGTCCATCGTAAGTATACACAATTATTGTTCTATTGATCCTATCAATCTAGACCTTATTGATTACGTTTGTTTCATATATATATATATATATATCGATTTTATTGAAATGAGGTAATTTTCTCGTTTAACTCTGTGATCAAAGTTTGTACGTACATCTTGGTATGTTCATGTGACATTTTGAAATAAGATCAAAGAATAATATAGCTAGAACTAGAATAGCCATGGAGATGAAACTATAATGTGGCACAATCCTTCATATTATACTGCAACATTTGCACTACATATTCTTTCTAACAGACATGTTATTTATATTTTCAGTATTAGATTATTGAACATGCACACGATATGAGAAACTCCTTTAATAGAATATAACATAGGAATTGAAAATTAATATTCTTCCCACTCTACTTTCACACAAATATTTTTTGTACAAATTAACATAACACCAATCAAATGAAATTTATAAGACTTCATATTTATTGCTTCCTATATCTTTTTTTTCTAATTGATCAGTGCCGCAACTAGTTTATTACAAAAAAATGCTCTAGAGTAGAGTCCATTAAGTATTACTCAAAATTCAGTTTAGACTACCAGTGCAAGTAATTAATTCTAAACTTCAAATGCAGCAACATTGTGCATTCAATATAACTTATGTTATATAATCATTGAGCTAGCTAGTTTTAATACTAATCATCAGTAGTACGTAACAATAGATATGAGAAAGCGACTACTACGTACCGAATAATCCTCCATTCATAAATTAAATAGTGAAGTGACTCCTCCTATATACGAAAATCCCTGTAAAGTTGAGTAACAGAATTCGCATAATTGAGTTAAAAAATATAAATGAATAATCGATTCGTTATTGTTTTGTGTTAAAGGAACGAAATCTTATAAATTCTTATTATGTGTTGTGATTCTAACAAGTTTAGTTAAAACACAATAGCATTTGAATATTTGGCAAATAATGTATTGACTATTTGAAGAACTCATTATTTAAACAAAAAGTCATTCGTAAAAATCTCTGTCATTAAATTTAGGTGCAATACGTCAAAATTGGTAAGTGTGGAGTCTCCTAAAAAACAAAGAAGTCTTTATTAGGTAGAGTATGGAGGGAATATATCAGCATCACAAAAGTGAAATACTGTATATGAGAGCGATCGCACTGAAGATAGAATTGAATTATAACAATATACCTCTGTATTCAACTATGTATTATAATAATATATACACTGTATATCATTACCACCATTAACTTTACCGTTAATTTACCCCCAAAAAAGGTGATGGTACAACACCAAAACCGCCGACCCACACCCCCACCCCCACCCCTTCTTCTTCTTCCTAAGAAGAAAACCTCCATCATTTCCTCCTTACAATCTTTTTGTCTTCTTGTTTTCGCACATTTTCTCACAGCAGCTTTTCCTCTGATCCAAACATGAAGAAGAATTCGTCCTCGCTTACGGAATAATCATAATACTACTAATCAACCACAGGTACCTAGCTATTACTCCCTCTCTTTCCTTCTCTCTCCCCATCTCTCTCTCTCTTTGTATATATTGTATGCTTTTCTCTCTAGCTTTCGATGACTCGAGAGGAAACTTGCAGAGAAATTGAGCTGATTTTTGTCTCGGTTGCAATTGCCTGCAGCTCTTCTGGCCAAGGCTCGTAATGCGCAAATGGCTCAACATCACTGCTAAGGAATCAGACTATAGTGCCGATTCTGATGACGATGATGAAGATGACAGTGATACCGATCAGTTTGATACTGAAGGTCAGATATATCTACTCCGGATCCCGAGATCAACATTTTTGATACAGTCCACAAATTATTTTTTTCTTTTTTTTTGTAAAGATGCCGTCCTGATACTGTATCACAGTATCTGCCTCACGTTATCAATCTCCTGAGAAGATACCGTATAATTTGAGGCAGATATTGAGAGATACTATGAAATGGACTACTTGTGAGAGGCAAAAATATAGATGATACCAGCAGAGATAGTATGAGCTTTTGAGGCATTATCTACATGCACAGCATCTTTTGAAAATAAAAATAAAAATGAAGTTGTGGACAATATTCTTTAAAACATTATCTTAGGATCCTAAAAGCCTTATTTTTTTTAATAAAAAAGTTCAGTTTATTGTATTATAATTTTGAACGCGAAGATTCTTCTAAGGTTTGAGATTGATGCTTTTGTTATCATTTTGTGCAGAATTTTGTGAATGGCCGAGTGAATTGCCGTTTAAGGATCAGAAAGGAGGTGCCTTTCAGATTGATCCAATTGGTAATGTGTTTTTGTTTGTGTAGACTTCAAATTTCCAATTTGTTCAGTTGTAATGCCATTTGATTTGATTTGATTTGATTTGGTTTACTTGCCTTCTAATGTAATTTGGTTTTGTTTTTCTGTGCTCAAAGAAAATTGTATTTTGGTTATTATAATATAATATGACAAGAGAGTTGCATTTATAGCCACATAATTGAACACCCAAACCCTATCCTGGTAGTTGGTAGATGGTCATTTAGTATGGATATTCTGAAAATGACTTCACTTCTGAATTGAATAAAACTAGAAAAGTTGGGTACATGATCATAAGCTCTGCTTTCTTCATCCACTTGGACAAATTCTTCAAGTTTTGGACATTGACCTTTTCTACTTGAACAGGTTTAATGTTAGGATGGTTGATGGTATTATGAAAATTTTAGAAGTAGAATATACGCTATCAATATTAACCTGGAGGCTGGAGTTTTTTCTATAACTTTTTTGCAAACAAGTTAGTTAGTTAGTTACGTCAAGTGTGCCTTTGATTTATCGATCCTTTGGAAGTTTTACATGAATTTATTTCCATGGAAAACAAAACTTGGGTGGAGGTAGCTTTACTTTCCACAAAAAAGGGTCGAATTTTGCTAAACCAAGTTGTGAAATGGAATTGATTCCTTGAAAAACTTGTGGAGTAGAACATAACCAAAGGCCGAAATATATCATCTCCGGCATTTTCCATAGAAGAAGTGCAATCACACACACCGTAATATTAAAAAAAATAAAATTCACTCTACTCGGGAACCCATTTTTGTTGTGCTTTTTTTTCTTCTTCGGACAATATGAACCCCAAAATTGAATCATTTCACCCACATGAAGTTACCAAACAACCCGTATTTGATGTCTCATTGTCATACCTTCTGAAACTGGTCTTTGCTGATTCAGATTGAATTATTTTCTAAAATTTCAGTTTTTGTTTCATTTAGTGTTTAAACATTGGAGTCGAAACTACTAAACTGTTTGCATCATATAATTCAACTTACTAAAATGGTTTATATTTCTTCTTTGGATCTCAGACGTTCTTCCCAGGTCAAGAAGAAGAAAGTCAGAAACATTCAGGACCCAGTATATTAAAGCAAAAGAACTCAAGTATGTATCTACCTTAAATGTATTAATCACATAAGCTAATTTCTACTAATATGCACCGGTTCTATCAACAATGCCTTTACTATGCTCTCTTGTTACTAGAGTATCTGTTGGCACATGGAATGTTGGAGGAAAACTTCCACCAGATGACCTAGATATCGAAGATTTGCTAGATATCAATGACCCTTCTGACATATATGTGATCGGGTAAGTGTTGGAAATAGGAATCCTTTTCCTTTCTTTGCTTTATGCTACTTTCCAAACCACAATAAGGTTGAGCACCATCCTTTCTTTCTGTAGTGCATCCACAAGTCATACTTTGTGCTTTTCACTTGGGTTGAGCATGAAAAGATAATTCAAACGGTGAATAGATGTCGGGCTGATTTGAAACATATACTTGGTTTCCGTTCAGGATTCAGTTAGATACCACTGATATACACCAAACGGACACTGATATCCATTTGGGATTCAATGGACACCAGGTATCCGTTTGACGGTTTGAGTCATAAATGGACATGACTTGCCCATATGACAAGGAACTTAACCAAACTTAACTTTATCCTTCACATAATAAACAAAACTGAGAGATTTATCATATTTATCCTACAGTTATACACTGCTGTGGATGCTTTTACTAACGAATCCTTCCTTTACGTGCTCGGCTATCTATGCAGACGGAGTGTTTATCGTTCAATATTTGTTTATTGTAAGAGAAATATCCCTCCTAAATTTGCACTCTTATAGAGTTTGACATAATATTTAGTTTGTGACAGGGTAACATGATGGTTGTTAGCATTTTATCTTCATATTTGCAAATGTGTCTTATTTGTTATCTTTTCTAAATTTTAACTAGCAGCATTTATTGTCATTATGTTCAAGAAAGAGATCAACGTAAAATAACTGCATCTGTATTTACAGTATTCAGGAGATGATACCATTAAATGCCGGCAACATCTTTGGCGCTGAAGATAATCGCCCCGTTCCAAAATGGGAAAACATTATACGCCAAACTCTTAATAAAACTCAACCTTCAAAGACCAAATTTAAATCCTACAGTAATCCTCCTTCTCCATCAAGATTTAAGCCAACCGATGATTCTCCAGATCTAGATGACGAGATATTACTCGAAACTGATAGCGATGGTGAGGAGGAAGTTTACCCACTAAACGAAGAAGATGAAGTCAACGATAGACTATTCAACGGACAAAATGTGAGTATCAGTGCTGATGGATCAGTTGAAAAGGAGATGCAGAAACAATTTTCTTCTCCAAAGAAACTTGATAGATTGAATTGTATGAGGACAGAAGATTCTGAAGGAAATGCAGAAGTACCAGTACCCACACTCGCTAGTAAATTAACTAAAACACTTAGTGTGACAGAAAGGATCGGTTTAAGTTGGCCCGAGCCACCGCTGGATCTTCTTGGTCAGTGTGTTTTGGAAGGACCCAAGCCCTTTAGATCCTATAAATCATTCAAAACTTCTAAGTCCTTCAAAACGTATAATTCTTTGAAGTTAACGGTTAATGCCGGTAATAACGTGCAACCGGAGGCAGCTTTGCTTCAAGAAGTTGACCTTGAATTGCTTATGACCCGCAAGAGAAGATCCTCTTATGTAAGGATAGTGAGCAAGCAAATGGTTGGGATTTTTCTTACCATATGGGTTCGAAGAAGCTTGCGAAGGCATATTCAGAACGTAAATGTATCTACCGTTGGTGTCGGTGTTATGGGCTACATAGGTAACAAGGTTCGTTTCTTTTCTATTGTCAGCTCTCATTTTGGTGATTCATTCTAAGTAGCCAGGCTCTAGAAAGGGCTTATGTTTTTCAGTTAACAATGCGGACTTCCCCTTTGAGAGGGCAAATGGTTGAAAGTTTTTGATGAAATTTTGTAGGGATTTATCTCCATTTCATAAAAAAAAAATTCATCCTGGAAATGGTTGAACAGAAAAATTGACATATATGTGTGTTTTTGACCGTTGAAATTTTAGAAGTTTAGTAACCCACTTCCCATTTGAATTTTGATTAAATGTAGTGGAGATGATCTTCTCATCATGTGAATTTCATCAAGAATTTCAACCATTTACCACTTCAAAAAGGGGAATCTGTTTCTTAACTAAAGAGTGGAAGCCCTTTATGGAGCCTGACTGTAATTCTGAGTGCTCTTTCTAAATTTCAGCTGTATCCCATATAAAACTGCTGCATGATCCTTGAATTTTGAAATGAACTAATGGTGCCAACAATGTATCAACTCCTTCAGTTTCAATTTACATTTTCCCTCTGTGAGGAACTGGTTGACAAAATATCATGCCCTTTTAGATTTTGGTGTGAGCAAATTCTTGTTATAGTTTTTAGGGGGTTCAATCCTTATTATATATGGGGTGTCTATGGTCAAATACTTATTTTTGTGCTTTACACATAAACATCTACTAATATATTTACATTTGTTAGACAGTCCAAGGCATGTAAGGCTTAACCTTAAAGTTAGTCTTAATGGGAGAAAACAATTCCTCTCAACCTTGTGCTTTGGTTCCCTAAAAGAGCCAAACGTAATCCACATCTAGAATAAGTTTTTCCTATCAAACTGAAATCCACCTGACCTCTCAGCTGCTAGTTGAAAATTAAAAATATTGCCAGTTCTTATACAATCATGGTGCTGAATTGTTGGATACAAGGGTATTGCTGTTACGTGTTGGTTAAAAATTATGCAAGTTCTTAAACAATCATGCTTGTGTTGTTTTGGATTTAGAACCAATTTTAAGCCTTATTTGTAGCATAAAGAGAATGCGTGCCCATAAAAGTGACCTCTAAGACTTGGAATTGTTAGTCTCGATTAGTGTTTTGGTGTTTATTATGGGGTTTGGGAAGTTTCTACAACAACCGGAAAAGTTCAACCAAATGTTTTTCAAATTTTTTTTTTCTTTTCTGGATGGTTAGTAACTTGGTATTAATACAAATATTGTTTAACCGTTGGTTTCTTTTAATTCTCGAAATTGTATTGTTTCCAATTCTCTCTTGCAATCTTCCAGGGATCAGTATCAGTCAGCATGTCAATATACCAGACGCTTTTCTGTTTTATATGCACTCACCTGACGTCCGGTGAAAAAGAAGCGGACGCAGTTAAAAGAAACGCTGATGTGCATGAAATACATCGGAGAACTCATTTTAATTCACTTTCAAGCACTAGACTTCCCAAAAGCATCCATGACCATGAGTGAGTATTGTGCATCATCTACTTGGCCTCCCAATTCTCATTTTTTCTTGGTTTACCAGGTTATAACCTCTATTTTTCTGTAATCTCTCTCTCCAGATATATTCTCACTGTCCTCTTCTTTAAAATGAACGAATTTAAGAATAACATTTATAACGTTGCAGGAAAATTATCTGGCTGGGTGATCTAAATTACCGCATCAATTTGTCATATGATAAAACACGAGAGCTGATCTCCGAAAAGAACTGGTCCAAGTTAGTTGAGAGTGATCAGGTAGGTTGCCCATAATACTATCTTTATTCTTCTTGGCATGGTTCAAAGGGACATTTTATCAGCATTATTTAGTATTAAGGGTCCGTTTGATAGAAAAAATTAGAAAATTATTAAAAACATTGTTAAATTTATAAGAAGTTGAAAAAAAAAATTAATAATTTGGTAAAATGTTCTACATAATTTTTTTCTCTTATATTACGACAAAAAATTCATTGATCATCTCACCGACACTTATCTTTTTTATAAAAGTTATATTGCACACCAATTTGGATGGCTAGCTGTTCTTCACTCACTCTGAATGTATTAGAATGTGAACGTGAACCACTTCATAAGTTTAGACTTTTAGGGTCTGAGAAGAGTCAGAAGACCCACATAACTTTTGACTTTTAGGGTCTGAAATCTGAAGACCCATGATAGATTTGTGGGTGTAAAATAAGATGAATTGCGCTTAGATTTTTCTACTGGTCCCAAATTACTTAGTTTTGTGTGCTTTATTTCACGACATTACCCATTTACTGGGTCCGTGACTAGTGACCCGTTCCACTATCTTTATTTCCTTTAAGTTCATCAAATTATGTGCCAAATTAAAGCTGGGATCATTTAGGGTCCAAATTAACTACAAGTCTACGATCATATAAAAATAAAGAGGCTAACTGGCCAAGTTCAATATATATGATATCTACAACTAGACATAGTAAGTCTTGGGCAATTGATATTTTACACCCTTAAAATTTGCAAGATTTCTCTCTTCGGTCCTCAAAGTTCCATTTGTCCCATTTTAGTCTTAAAGTTTGAACCGCATCTCACTTTCATCTAAAATTAGATTCCCCATCAATATTTTGGATGGAAAATCCATTTTTTCAGACGGAATATCTATAAGTACATCCAAAAAATTAATGGGAATCCAGTTGGAGATGAAAGTAAAAAGCAACTCAAATTTTGAGTACCAATATGAGACAAACTCATAAATGAGAAAACAGACAAACTTCAAGGGTATAAAAGGTTGAGGCTGCAACGTTTGAATTTTTCCGCAAAATAAGGAGGGTAAAACTTTGTATTTATTACTATCAAGAAATACATTTAATACAAGTACAAACGCACACGTACGCCAAAAAAAACTATATGCATGAAGTTCAACAATACTGCAGGCGGTGGCGGATCTACCTAGGGGAATGGTGGGGTATGTGCTCCACCCAAAAGAAGAGAAATATGAACTTTAGCTGTACATATTTTGTTTGTATTTACTTAATTAAATGCCCCATGTTCTGTTATTGGTTTTAGATTTTGCTCGATTTTTTTAACCATTGTTCTTTTAGTGCCCCGTGAGAACAAAATTTTAATCAAATCTTTCACTTATTCCTATGACATTATTTGTGCATATGTCATATACATCACATAGACTGAGTTTAATGGGAAATTAATTGTATATATGGGCCATATGACAGTTATTTGTGCTTAGGACACTGATGACGCAGAAAGCAAATTTTTGATCTTTCGAGAACATATATAATATTAAATTGTT
The DNA here is from genome assembly GCA_021464415.1 of Lonicera japonica. Lineage (NCBI taxonomy): Eukaryota > Viridiplantae > Streptophyta > Magnoliopsida > Dipsacales > Caprifoliaceae > Lonicera > Lonicera japonica. The sequence continues at coordinate 38,943,634 of CM038469.1, read as the reverse complement.
ATATGTGCAATTGCTTTCTCCAAATGCCTCACCTAAAATAATTTGCTTGCTCTGCCGCTGACCATAGGAGTGGGCAACTTCTGGCTTAAACTTTACACCTGTGAAGTAAAGTTAAAACTTATTTCTCATTGCATAATACATTAAAATCTTCTATCTTGGCAGCTTACAAGAGAGCTAAGAAAAGGTGGTGCATTTGACGGATGGTCCGAAGGTACCTTAAATTTTCCACCAACTTATAAGTACGAGTTAAATTCATCGAAATACCGCGGTGAGGATCCAAAGGTTGGGAGGCGTACTCCGTCCTGGTACGTATCTAAAAATCATTTTGCTAATCCATTGCTTTCGATTCTACATCTGCAACTCACTTATTATAGTTCATTTTTTTCTCTCTTTGTTCCAAATTAAGAGTTGTATTTTAATTTTTGTACTTCGTAAGAAAGCATTACTTTCAATCTAATTAATGATCAAGAATACAACTTGTAAGATTTGCTACATTAATTATGTATCAAAAAGGAAATTGGTCTCTAAATTTTAGATGAAGGAAGCATTTTTTTTATAGCATATATTATATGTCAGATTTGGTTTCTTTGCTGTGCATATTCTCTTTCCCTTAATGTTGCGCTGTTCACTAATCATTAGTAACATTTGCATGGTTATGAAATATCTTAAGATGCATTATTTTATACTAGATCACATTAAAAATATGATGCGTGTGCTATTTAGATATGTCTAGTTCAAATCAAAATATAAAACAAAGATGCTAAATAGTCTAGTAGTTAAACAGTAGATTATTTTGTCAAAGGTCCAAGGTAGAACCTTATTGCTAGCATATTTTTTAATTAAAAAAAAAAGAGTTCATAGGGGTAAAGTAGGCAATTTAAAATTTTGATACGGCTTCATGGCAATTGGTACCGGCTTTATATAATAGTCTAGATGTTTGGTTGATGAACAAAATTCATATCATACAAGAGTGCTATTTGCGCGATGCGCAACGTTTTAATTTTTAATATCAATAGCTTAATCGTAAAAAAATGTACATGAAATATTATTATGGATAATAATAAGAAAAATTGTGTTCATTTCTCAAAATTAAGTAAACAAAGACTCTATAAGCACAAAAGTTCATGTTGTCTTTGAAGATGGATAGGTAGAATATATATATATATATATTTGCATATATTTAAAATATATTCTTTCATGTTTAATGGAAGAGAACTCTCCTATATTCATTTAAACTTATGAACCCGACCATTTGAAGGCTAATTTTTTTTTTAAACCTATGAATTGGGTGTTTTTATCAAAAGAGGTAAAAATAATTACAAATAATATGATTAATAGTTTTAAATATATTTTTCTCCACTAACTAAATACATTAGAGAAATAATAGGCAACCCAAAGGACAAAGAAAAGTTTAAAAGCTATGAAGAGAAAGAAATTAAGAGTACATAAATGAATAAATGTAATAAATAATGGACACATGGCTTTCTCTTTGAAAGAGAGCATTTTACTTATATATATAATATATATATATTATATGATATGATAAGGATTAAGTAGCATTTTTCATGGATGTGAAAATGATCTTTTTCTTTTAGTCGGTTTTTAAAAAGTATTCTAGACGCGTGTTCATTTTCTAAGGTGCGACCGTATTCTTCGCTGTGGGAATGGAATGAGACTATTGTCCTATAAGAGGATTGAATATTGGCTTTCTGATCATCGGCCCGTGACTGCTTCGTACATGATAGAGGTTGAGGAGTTTTCTCCGAGGAAGTTACAGAAGGCGCTCACATTCACTGATGCAGAGATTGAAGAGGAGGAAGCTTTTGCCAACATGGGTGTTGATGGCCGGTTTAGCCGATTAAATTTTGGTGAGGTTATTACTCTTTGTGGAAGCAATTTCATACTAGGTTCATTGACGAGAATGTACACCTCATCAATGTACTTGGTATGAAAAGCTGATTGATGAAGCGCCATTAAACGTCAAAAGAATATGGGGTATTCTCTCAATACCAATAAAATGCAACCGGATTAACTATGAGTTGTCCATGAGAACATGTATGTATAAAACTTAGTCTCTAAAAACTAGTCATTTTTGTTGGGCCCCTATATTTTAAGAAAAAATATATTCTTACCAGCTTTAATTATTTATACCGGGTGCATTGACAATTTGCATATTCCAGGAATTTACAATCCATCAGTGTTTCTGGTATGAACAATTAATTGATAAAGCGGCGATAAGTTTAGCATTTCTGTAGTTTTTGTCGTCTCGAATTTGCAACTAACTGTTTCAATTTCCTGTGTGTTTGAATATTTATTTTTATTGTTTTTGTTAATGCAGGATACATCTGACTGGGAGCGATAATTAACCTTATATAACAAAAATTGAAGCTAAAAGGAAGGAAGGCAGAGGGAGGCTATGATTGAGAGTTCCCATATGACTAGTGGAACTCACCTCATTGCTACTCTTATACGTTTTGTATTTTTATAATCCTTTTGTTTTATAATTCATATTATTTAGTGATAGGGGTTGTGAATTGCACTTAGTGTACAAATGTCTCTGTTTTTTACATAATTTTATTTTTTTGACCCACAAAATAGCCTTTGGAGGAACTTAATTAGCTTCCAAGGTTTTACAGAGTATATATCATAATGTAATAAGAACCCTTTGGCGGCCTCTTTTTTCCGGTGGTGGTTGTATACTCTCACTAAATTAATGGAAAATTTTAATTTACATGCATTAGTAAGAATCAAATTTATATACAATGTTGTCAAATTTTTTTATGGGTTAACAATGCAGATAATAATTGGCGTACAGTTGTCAAAATTCATATTAAAAAAAAAAAAAATAATAAAAAAATAAAAAAAAAAACCAACTTTTTTAATATCTAAGAACACGAAAAAGAATGATTTGTAATCATTAATTACTTTCCAAAAAAATGCTGGAAATTCTCCTAAGATGCAGAGTTTGCTTATGGTCTTTCTGTGAGAATCCGCAAATGCGACCCCCGGGTCTCAATCCCTGGTTTGGGAGTCTGAAATATCGGAAAGGATTCCGTTGTTTCATTTGCTTCTAATGTGTTGATAATTCATATCGGGTGTCCCTCTATCCTATTTCTAGATGCAAGAGGGTTCGTTCAGAGTCGCCAGTACGTTTTACGAGAAAACGGACAAAATGATTGTGTAAGAGGGAATGCTACAGATAAGCCTTTCTTTACACGTTTGTCTACGAAATCAGGATTCTATAGGGTTCGGGAACTATATTACGGTTTGGGAAGGTGTTAAGCACCCATTCCGCCCTTTCGGTCTCTAGTGGTTTTATATGTTTATTATATGTTGGAAAACTTGGATGCTTTTACTGATATTCTACTGCTTTCTGGAAATAACTAATGAAAACCTATTTTTCGAGCGCGTTAGGAATCTACCACAACTATGTCGCCACTTCGCTTACTAGGACGGGGATCGACCTGCCCGGTCAGGTCGCGAGGTGCGGGGCAGCGCCCCGTTAGAAAAAATCGAGTTTTAAACAAGTCTACAATAAAACTAATATACAAATATCTTATTTAATTACTATAAGAGACTTTAGTTACCTTCCCGACGATATATATAAGAATAAGAGAGAGAAAATATAATACGGCAAAGAAGACCTCCGGCGAATATTAGCTTTTCCTCTTAGAAATATTTCCAGCGGCCTGACTCTAGAAGGTGGCACTCCGGGTGCCAAGATTAGATCCGAGACTCTTGCGGAAATAAATGTTATCGCAGATGCTTCCGGAGAAGACTTAAAGATTAGAAAATATGAGAGAGAATAAGGAATTTTAGTATAGAAATTGTAGCGAGAAGTTGCCGTCTAGAACCCTTGGGGGTGTTGGCCTATTTATAGTGCTCGGGAGAGATTGTCGCGCGACATTCCCCCAGAAAGGGCAAGTGTCGCGCGACATTTCTCTTTGTCGCGGGACAATCCATTTCACTGTACCTGTTTGTCGCGCGAGATATCTGTTTGTCGCGCGACAAACGGCTGAAGTGATGGGTTCTGACACTGTGATGTATCAGAAAGTGGTTGGTCGGGTGCAGAGGGGTTTGTCGCGCGATATAGGAATGATTGTCGCGCGAAAAACGGCTGAAATGATGGTTCTGACACTGTGATGTGTCAAAAAGTGGTTGGTCGGGTGCAGAGGGGTTTGTCGCGCGACATAGGAGTGATTGTCACGCGACAATGTGATATGTCGTGTGACAATCTCTCTAAAAAACATGTTTGTTGCCCAACAAACCCTCCTAGGATAGTTTCGGGTGCTCGGGTGGGTCCCGAACCCCAAAAACAGTAGTTCTCGAAGGTCGTTAGGGTTCTTGCGGGGGTCACGGATCTGGATGTCTACACTTTCAATCCACACTACATAGGAAATTCATTCAAGATTTGATTGATTTCTTCTCCTCTTTGCACACAAACTTGAATCTTAGACGAAGTTATAATCATAGGATCCTCTCCCTCGTATCCTCTCCGTCCATTTTAAATTTAATTCAGGAGAGCAGCAGTATGCTAGCATGAAATTATACACCAAAAGTATGCTAGCATGCAATAGTAAAAACTATTATGGTATTGCTATTTACAATTGATAGAAACACAATTTGTACTATATTTTAATAAAAAAATAAATTTGTACATTAATCATCATCATAATCACCTATTTATGCTATGCGATAAACATAAATATTGAACTTACTTGCATATATAGTATCACAAACACAAAATTTTGTAATGAGCTTAGGTTATGTTGGAGTAACGTGTAACTTAATGTAGACATCAGTGTCATAGACATAAATATATAAACTATGTATATCCTAGTATCCCGCATTTGGGGATGTTATTAGTGGATTGGGGCGCATGCCGCCGCCCCCCACCCCGCCCCCCGGCGCATTAACAAAGGTTCGGCAATGAGTTAACACTTCTCAATGTGCTACACGATATTTACCATAGCTTGTAGTTTGTAGTAAAAAAAGAAGGCAATTTTTCGTCATCGAGTCACTACTTGCCATTGGCCCTCACTTCCAACACAAGGGATTGTGGATTTGATTTTCCTCGTCGATTTGTAGTATTTTCAAAATAAAGAGATTTAAATCTTTCTTTAAATTTATATATATATATATCAATATTCCTTTAGTTTGAAATTTTTGTTCGTTTCTCAAATTTTAAAATAATAAATTTAAGGTGTTTTAAATTGTTTATGTCCGCGCGCAATATTGTACTCTATTACACAAATTGCTTGCGCTATTGCTAGTGTGGCAATTGAAGTTTAGTAAATTGCGCGCAAAACACGCAAAAGACGTTATTCTGTACGTGGTTTGAGAATTAAAAAAATAAAAGAAAACAAGGCGGCGCTAAAAAGAGTCAAAAATTTTAGAGAGAGAATTTGAGAGAATGTATTGTATTTAATAATTAACATAATATAGAAAACCCTTTATACAGGGCTTATATAAATGAGATACGAAAAGGAAACTAATAAATCCTAATCTAAATATGGGCACAATCATACAAAAGGCAACTATACAATATGAACACAATATTCTTTAATATTTTTTAAAATAGACTCACGTTAACAAAAAGAGATAGGAATAATAGGATTAAGAAGTGAGAGAATATAACTGCCTCATTTAGTCCTTTTCCTTCTTTGGAAATGGCAAAGTCCTAACGTCAAGTCATGATTAACCAATCATTTCAATGGCCTTGTAATCCATTGGTATCATCCATATCTTCGTTAAGGTTGATACAAATGTATTTTTATGCCAAACGCCAAGATACTTGCACGATATTATTAGTGTACTTTTATTCCATAACTAAAACGCGACGTGACACACCATCGCAATTTAAAACGTTGGTAAATTTAGTTTTCCATAAGTAAAACGCAAAAGTTCAAAATTAAGGTTGATATAAACGAACTTTTACACTAGATGCAATGTTACTTACACAATGTTATTCTATAACTAAAATGTGACACACCATCGCAATTTTAGACACTGATAAATTCTTACAAAAATAATTTCTTATGAATTAAGTAAAGTGGTTAAATCATAAATCGATGAGTTTCAAAATTTTCATTTAAAATTACTTTTTCAAATCGTTTAAAAATATTTTCAAACCGAATGATTGCTCGACAAAATGTAACATGGAAACTGGTAATCATTACAGTCCGTTTGGATTGAAGGGGAGGGATGAAAAGGAAATAGTTAATTAGGAGGGGAAGGAATGTAATAGAATGGAAAGAAATGAGTTTAATTTTATTGTTGTTTGGATAGCTAAGGATGAAAAAGAATGGAATGAAAATAAAATTTGTTTGGATAGAAAGAAGAAAAGAAAGAAAAGAAATGTGATTTAATATATTATTAACAAATTAGGGTTAAACTTGGAAAAACATAAAAAAAATCATTAAAAACTTTTTCTTTCCCTCCCAATCCTCCAAATATTGGAAGGAAACAAAATAAAGGAATAGAGGGGATTAGCATTCCTTCTTAATCCCTCCGTTTCCTCTACACTTCCTCTTATAAATTTATCCAAACGAGTAAAATACAATCTTTCCTCCTCTTTTCCTTTCACTTCCTTCCAATTCCTTCAATCCAAACGGACTCTTAAAATTAGTTCAATTGTTACCGTCCTAGGTTTAGTTTTGTGGCTGACTAAGAGCTCTTAGGTCAAATCAAGTCTCGGTCACTATAAAACTTGTGTGGCTAACAATGGACTAGATTGTGAAAGAAGATTAATAGCGGTGTTAAAAAGATATAGCCCGAATACGGGATGGGTATGAAACAAGAAAATGGTAAGACCGGTAGGATTAGCGGTTACGTGGAAGGCGACAAGCCTCGAGTACAGAATACTATTCTACATCTACTCCTCTTCTCTAGAGCGAGAGAGAGAGAGAGAGAGCGAGAGAGAGAGCACCCAAAAATGGAAGATGCAACCAAAGATTACTAAAAGTACAACATTGCAAATTCATGTCCATATCTCCATTATACCACTAGCTATGTTCCTTCTCAAGGTAAAATAAAACCCCCCAACTTTTCTTTCTCTCATTGTGTATATATATATATACAAACTTACTGCTCGTAACTCGTATCAATTCACTATTAACTATTAAACAAATATTTTGGATATGAACTACACATTTCTTTGTCACTTATATATTTTTAGAATTCAACCATATATATATATATATATTAATCTGAATTGCCTTTTGTGTTTGATCTTTGAGCATAGACATGGCGATCAACAGCGTTTGGTCTTTATGGGTATCTCAATTTCACCAAATCTGGTTTCATGTAAGTCCCCAACTCAATTATGGGTATTTATCTATTTTTCGTCTAAAAACCTTTTGCTTATGAACTTAAAACATACATCACAGGTGAACTAAAGAAACTGTGTGTGATTGTTTACATCTGTTGTTGCTCTGTTTATACATATGATTGTGGAGATGGGCTTTCAATTTTTTTATATTTAGTGTGCTGATTTTCACTTGTAAAGTTATGGGTTGAGTGATTATAAATGGGCAAATGCAGGAGGTGTTGGATTTTTTAGGATTTCAATAATTAATTGTTGTATAAATTATGTATTTGGCTATGAACCTCCACATTCATTATGGGTAGTTATCTTTTTTCATCTTTAAGGAGCTTTTGCTTATGAAGATAAAACATACAAGTGAACTAAAGAAATTATTTGTATTTGTTTATATTTGCGTTGCTCTGTTCATACTTCCAATTATGGAATTGGGTTTTCAATTTTTTCATATAATGTGTAAATTTTCACTTGGAAAGTTATGGGTTGAGTATGATCATGAATGGAAATGCTGATGTTGTCCGTGAATTGTTGTGCATTGGGCCTCAATATTTCAACAAATTGATATAACAGCCTCCTCATTCATAAAGAATTGAATAAATTAGGGTTTATTGTTATTTGTATGGAAATGCAGAGAACACTCAAAGAAGTTCAATCCAGAAGATATGAAAACACAAATAGAAGGGAAGAATTGCATAGTTACGGGTGCTAATTCTGGCATTGGATATGCTACTGCTGAGGGTCTCGCTTTGCGGTATCTAATTTTGTTCATTATTTCAGTTTTTGGCATGAGATAAACCTTTTGTAATTATATCTCTAATTAATCTTTATACCATAATTTTTTCCTCAGTGGGGCAAATGTGTATATGGTATGTCGTAATAAGGAAAGGGGAGAAGCTGCTCTTTCTGAAATTCAGTCAAAAACTGGCAGCCAAAATCTTCATTTGGAGGTAGTTTGGCTTCTGGTTTCTAAACTCAATAGCTTTTAATTGACCCCTTTATATAGCCCATTTTGCAAATTTTTTTTGTTGTTGTTGTTATTGTTGTTTTAGAGTTTTAAGTTGTACGAATTTTTAATTTGAAAATGGCCGTGATTATGTTTGCTTCATCTTCATTTCTCAAGTCACTTATTAGTTCCAGTTTGCAGGTCTGTGATCTTTCATCTGTTGGTGAAATCAAGTCATTTGCGTCGAGATTTTCTTCGAAGGATGTTCCTGTTCACGTGCTGGTATTCCTCCCCCCTCAAAGATGATAAAAAAGCCCAAATGTGTAACGAAGTATAAAGAAATATTTCGTATGTAGGGTATGTTTGATAATAAATTTGGAAATCACTGGAAACACCATTAATTTTGATATGAAGTTACAAAGATGAGTAATTTGGTGAAATGTTCTATTACTTTTTGGGTTTCTCATGGAATCCAATTCTTTGACTAGTGGGTAAGAGAATTAAGAAAAAAAATTCTGTGAAAAATAAGGAAAAGATAGAGAACATCTTGCAAAATCACTCGATCCTTTTTTCCAACTTCTTATAATAATTAGTAGTGCCTTTAACCATTTTCCTTTTTAGAATTCTGTGTTTTTGATTGGATAACATTCCGATTTTCATTTTGCAATTTTTTGCAATCTTCTCTCCAAATGTATATTTAGGAATGTATAGTACCACTTTTCTTTACAATTTTCATCCTCAATCTTTTGTAAAATGTATGTAATAAATGTATATATAGAATTCTCTTATTTCTTTTCTTCAGTTCATTGATTATTTACTGAAAAATCTGATAGAGATAACTTGATTTCCCTAGGTCAACAATGCTGGTTTGCTTGAGCACAATCGGACCACTACCTCAGAAGGGTACATCACTTTCTTACTCTTAAGACAAGATTTAATGTGCCTGTTTCATTTTCATACATGCCGATTAATTGATACAATGCCTGTCTCTCTCACATGAAACCAGATACGAGTTGAATTTTGCTGTAAATGTGCTAGGCACTTATGCCATTACAGAATGGATGTTGCCATTGTTGGAGAAAGCTGCACCTGATGCTCGTGTTATTACAGTTTCCTCCGGTGGAATGTATACAGCACCCTTGACCGAAGATTTGCAGGTGAAAATGAATTGGAGTTTTTCATATTTGTGTTCATTTAATTTTCAGAATTGCAGGCGATATTTACAGATTTTCTGATCTTTTTCTATTATGCAGTTTAGTCAAGGCAACTTAGATGGGGTTGAACAGTATGCTCGGAACAAACGAGTTCAGGTATATACCTGAACAAATATATATATATATATATTCTCGAATCATTTGAATTTTTTTTATGAAATACTTGTTTTTGCTCATGATTTTCCTTCTACCTTCTCTTTATGTCTTTCTATTATTAATGAATTAGTTTATTTCTGTTAAAAAAAAAGTACTCCCTCAATCGCAAATTGATTGTCTCATTTTGACTTTGGTACTTAGGGAAACACTAATTTTAACATAATCGATGACCGCGAATATAAGTATTTTTCTACTATGAGATTGGGTACATTGGGTTTGTCTCAAAAGGAAATGGAACTATCAATTTGAGATTCCCAGAAAGGAAAAGTGGAGCTTTCATTTTGAGGTAGAGGGAGTAGTAACTATTAGCACTTGCTGTTTTTACTCTATGACGCTAAAATTATTTTAGTGACCCTCTTTATGAGGGTTTTTGTGGCAATTTTAGTCTCTCTAGAGAAATTTTGGAATGTCAAATGTAACAAAGCCAATAACTAATAGCCATACCTCTAGATATAGAAAGTAGAATACTAACAGCCATACCTTAGAAAACACCTCTTTATATATTGGTGATGTTATAGTTTTTTTTTAAATAAATCTCTAACCCCGTTTAGGGTTAAAGAGCTATGTATTACCAAACCAAAAAGTTACTAGGTGGAAGGTGTGTTAATGCCCACCCCAAAACTGTACAAAAGGGCCCTAATGACCAAATTAGAGAATATATCCAGTAGAAAGTAGAAACTCGATATAATAATAACTTCGCTAAATTAATAATTTTTGCCAGTCTTGACTCGGGCCCAAGAGCTAAATTAATATTTGCGGTAAATTTATAAGATAATACTTTTTTGTAACGTCACCTTAAGCCCATCAGTTACATAAATTAATAAATCACCTTTTCAATCATGCCTCATCAAAATATGAATACAATGCTATTTGCTTTTGGCTGAAATTTATATTTGCCTAAATTTCATCCATAACTTTTTGTAATGCCCTAAGAAGCATGTCAAGTGTGCATTTCTCATCCTGTAAGAGGAAATTATCTAGCGTCATTATTGCTTTGATGGCTTCTTTTCGAGAAACATGCCCCCTAGCAAAACTATCATCCTCATCTTCGTCTTCTTGATTATTTTTTGTGACATTATCAATAATCTCTTCGTCAATTAAAATTTTCATGCTCTCTTCTTGTTCACCCGGATAGTTCAATAATTAGTCAACATCCATTTGAGTACGATAGTGTAGCTCTTTAATTATTGGCCCCAACTCTCGAATGCTTTCGTCATAAAGACGACTTAATTTTGGAAGACTAAAGGATAATATAATTGCTTAATTAAGTTTCTAGGGAATAAAAATTTAGGGAAGACCAATATCACAATATTGGAAACATAAACTTTCAAATAATTTATCAAAGGATAATATAATTTACTTAATTAAGTTTATAGGAAATAAAATCTAAGGAAGATCAAAAGAGAGCGAGAGTGCCTTGATCATTTGTTCGTTCACTGCTTATTTGTACACTTCATTTGGTGCAACATTCGCAGAGAGTTAGGTAGTCTGATTACAACTTTTCCAAATTCTTGGTATAGTCTACTCTCAACAAAGTGGTATTTCAAGGGTAACAAAAAGAAGACTAAAATGTTATGGACAAATAGTTGTGTGGCAGTTTTATGGTGTGTGGAGGGAAAGGAATTCAAGAGTGTTTGATGACAAGGAGGCTAATAATGAGGTAGTTTGGCTGAGGGTCAAGACCACGGCCTCGTTGTGGGCATATTCTTCAAAAGTGTGTGGTGCTCTTTCTTTGTCAAATATTGCCAGATATTGGACAGCTGCAGTGCTATAGGACGAGTGTAGTTTATAGTAGTTAGTGTTCAGTGTTGATTGTTTGTTTTGGCAGGGTTTTTATGTTTTAGGCTAGATATTAGGCTGGTAGTAGTTTGATGGGCTAAAGTGTATATTTTTGCTTTCTGTCTTTGTTTTGTGGGCTGGTGGTGGACTTCTGATTCGCTTTCAGTTCTTTTTCTGCTTGTATCTGATTTTCTTTGATCAATATAAGCTTTGTTTCTGATAAAAAAAAAATCTGGACTTCTCATTCGCTTTCAGTTCTTTTTCTGCTTGTATCTGATTTTCTTTAATCAATATAAGCTTTGTTTTTGATAAAAAAAATCTAAGGAAGATCAAGAGAACAATATTGGAAACACAAATATTTTGGCAAATTAATAAATTATTAACTTATCGATAAATTAATAATTATTAAATTATCAATGAATTAAAACATCGCTTAATTAATAAAATTGGCCGGCTCCAACCTTATTAATTTATAGAGTTTTTACTGTACAACCAAATGAGGATTGCTAATTGGTCTAAGAGAGAAACCTAAGGGGTTGCCATAGTGGTCAAGGCGAACTTGGGAGTGTGTAGTTAGGCGCACGGTCTCGAGTTTGAATCCCTGCTGCGCAAAACCTTTCTTGAGCCACTGGGAGCGTCTCTTGTTCTAGCAACCAGGCCTCATGGGATTAGTGGGGGTGGGGCCCCCGATACCCATGGTTATCAAAAAAAAAAAAAATTTGGTGTAAGAGAGAACTTAGCAATGCAGCAAAAGAGAGAAGGTAGGCCGCATCGTGAGCAGTGAGGGGACCTATATCTTGTGGTTGAGAATCCACCATGGGATTGTGGGGTGGAGAATACCCATATTGGAGAGTTTGTCTGTAACTTGAATGTGTAAGATGAACATTCTTGTTTTACTATGGTAATTCCTCTGTGAACTTTAAGGCTCCTTTTGATTGGTATATACTTGCTATGGAAAAGGAATTGAACTCCTTGGAATTGCTTTATGTAGGACAGTTTTCCTTGGAAACAAAAGCATTGGGAGTGGCGGTTTGAATTCCACAGAAAAGGGAAAAATAAGGCTTGAACAAGTCGTAGCATGAAAATGTGTTCCTCAGAAAGTTGAAGCAGTCAAACCCCAAAAAAAAATTGGAAAATGTCGTATCTTGGACATTTTCGATGGAAAAGAATTGCCATGAAACAAATCCTTAAAGAAATATGTTGTACATTCTTCATATCTGAAATTCTGAATATGATCTGTCACAATAGCATGCATCTGTGTGTTTTGTGTATGTGGTGATGGTAGGGATAGTATTTGTTTTCTTTTTCATATCAACATTTAAGCTGAGGAAAGAGCTTCAGATTATCTTCTAAACACATGATTGTCTATGGCAGGTGGCATTGACAGAAAAATGGGCCGAAATGTACCAAAAAAAGGGAATTGGATTCTACTCGATGCACCCTGGTTGGGTTGAGACACCCGGAGTTGCCAAGAGTCTTCCTAGCTTCTCCGAAAAGTAATGGATTTCTCACTTCAATCTCCCTTTACATGCACTCCATTATTTATGCTACGCAAATTGGTATAACCCATTCATCATTTGTCTTTAAACAATCCATTTTCTCAAGGAACCCCAATTCTCTCTTGTGCTAGGTTTGTGTTTGATTACTCCTCTTTTGCATGTAGAAATGCTCGAAATTTCATGTCTTTCCGTCTTAAGTGGTGTTTCATTGCATAATTTTCCTTGGAATGGTACAACTTACGTCAGCTTATTTTCTCACTTTCCCTGTAATTCAAAAACACTTTCACCTGGTGTCTATGTTTTCCATGGAAATAAAATACACCCACATAAAATCCAATTTTTTTCCATGTAAACCAACCGAACATACCCTACTGATAGCAAGTATGGAACTAAGGTAGTAGGTGGAATATATTTACTTTTTCCATGCAATGATGACACATTTCCAACCAACTAGTGTCTGATTGTGCACGTTTTGCCTTTGGGCTCTTTTCCACTTTGCCCATAATTCCTTTTCCATGGAGAAGGGTAGGAAATCAAATTCCTAGAATTGTATTGTTTACTTTTTACCATGGAATTAGTTGGAAATAGAATTGCCGAGAAATTAGGCAATCAAACACTGCCAACAGATGGAAACTTGCGTATCTTCCGAGTTTTCCACATAAAATTTTGCTAATCAAAAAGCACCCTTAACGTGATTTGAATTTCCAGGTTTGCAGGAAAACTAAGAACGAGCGAAGAAGGTGCAGACACGATCATTTGGTTGGCTTTGCAGCCGAAGGAAAGATTGGTATCAGGCACTTTTTATTTCGACAGAGCCGAAGCACCAAAACATCTGATGTTCTCGGCCACAAGAAGCTCTCATGCTGTTATTGACTCCATCGTAGACCGTCTTCGTTCCTTTTCTGCGCTTTCTTCATGAATATAGAAAAATTTCATGTAATGTGTATGTTCAAACTTGTTTTCTGTAGTGTTGAGATTAGCTTTCGGAGACTTCTAAAGTATATCATGATATAGTTTCATTTAAAACATATACAAGGATCTATATTTATCTCTATATCTATACTATATATGAAAACCATGAATATGCTCAATTATTTTTCCCTACCCTCTGTTGTTTGGATGGGAAAAAAAAACAAACTCAAAATTTGAGTAAAAGTCGGGAATTGGGGATCCGGAAAAGCCAAAGTTCGTTGTTTGGGATAATAAGCAGGAGAAAATAGAATTTTACGTGCAGTAATTTTGAGGGATTTTGCATTTTGGCAATCAAAATTTCTGCATTTAAATTACGTATGTTTAGGCGTAATTCTCCGATTCTTGTTTTGACGGAAATCTTTATTTTATGCGCGCGAAATTGCCCGCCAAATCATCTCGATAAATACTCGACTTCTCACCAGAATCATTCATTTTCAATTTCAAAAACCTTAGTTCTACCAAGCTTATTCCAGCTCTTCGAGCAGATCCAATGCTTAATCCGAAAGGTACATTTTATATATGTTTTATACTGCAATTAACCCCCCAAGGAATTAAAAACCTTTTACAAGAATAGACTGAACTGAAATAATAATAAAAAAAAACATATTAACATTTATCCCAATTCCTATAAAATGTGAATAGGCTAAGTTTTAATATTATGAATTATATCTCGGTGGGTATAAGTTTTAGCTTTTTCTCCATTATTCTAGTTTTTTCCAATTTGGGCTATTTTGAAGGCTAAGCAAAAGATTTTTTTTTTAATGAAATAGGTGAAGATAATCTATATTATAAGTAGATTATCTATACAAAATTTTATAAATAATAAGTTTTTGATTACGTTTAAGTATTTTTTTTTTATTTATTTTGCTGGAATAAGACTTTAATTTAGTTCGATCCTTCAAATGCTTGAATAAATTCTAATTATGTTGAATTTAAGGTGGGTTTTTTTTTATCTTTCCTTTTTTTTTACAATGGAATAAGTTTTGATTATATTGAAATAATTCTTTTGTTATGCTTGAACAAAGTTTTCACTATATTGAAGTGATTTTTTTTAATTAAACTAGAGTAAGTACTTTTTTATGTGCTTCAAATTAAATTCTATGACTATGCAAACAAGTGAAATAATGATTCACGTTATTTTCAAAATTCTACACGTATGACATCCAAACATGAAAAATTGCAATTACAAAAATTTTAAATTCTATCATTTACAATTTCTACGAATTTTTATTATGAATAGATCATCCATACAAAATTTTATCAAGAATAAGTTTTTTGATTACGTTGAAGTAATTTTTTTATTTATTTTGTTGGAATAAGACTTTAATTTAGTTCCAACCTTCAAATGCTAGAATAAATTCTAATTATGTTGAATTTAAGGTATTATTATTATTATAATTATGGAATAAGTTTTGATTATATTGAAATCATTCTTACAATCAAAACTTATTCCAACATAATAATAATAATAATAATAATAATAATAATAATAATAATAATAATAATAATAAAACCCTTAAATTCAATAAGACAGTAAAACATGTTGAATGTTCTTTTATGCAATTTTTAATTATTTTTTCTTGAATTTTGTTTTTATATAATATAATAACAATGGATCTTAATTTATTGGTCTTAATGATTAGATTTTAGATATATATATATCAGAGCATTTCTGGTAAGGTCCAGACCTTACGGATTGGGGCTTTTTACAACACTTTTGTGCCGTAAAAACACTTGGGGGTGAGTTTTTACGACGCAAAAGCGTCGTAAAAAGGACCAATCCGTGAAGTCTGGTCCTTACTTGAAATTTTTCCTATATATATATAAATATATATTTTGTAGTAAAAGTTATGACATTTTAATGTTTTATAAAAAAATGGGAAAAGAAAAGGCTAACGTGGCAATGTAAGCATGGGTGTATATTTTACATAAAAGTTAAATTTAAAAGACTGTGATCGAGATTACATAAATTTTACAATTGTTGTATATTTTACACAAAAATAATGTTGGAGATACTCTAAGTTATTATAAATAGTATTAGGGATGGCAAAAATACCCGTGGGTATGGCAACGAGTAATCAGGTGTAGGTTTCAATTGCAAATTTTTAAAATTAGGCAAGTTCATACTTATCCCGATATACTTAATTTTGTAAGTTTCTTACTTTGTACTTATATATTTGTGTGTATACATGAATATAAAATTAGTTCATTGTGTATATATCTATATATGTATATCTATAATATAAGGGAAAGAAATATCACATTACTAATTTATCAAATCAATTGCTCACATTTAATTATAATAAACAAGATAATTTTTGGGCTATTAGACATGTTTTTAAAACATTAAATCAAAGAAGTCAACAAATTTTTTTTCCTCTCTTTCCACCAATCTATTATCTCTCACACTTTTTTTCTCATTAACTTCTTTTTAAAATTTTAAATACATTAACTTTAAATACAAAAATTAAAAATTATTAAAATTTGCATATTTGAAATTTACTTATCGATACCTATAAAATAAGATCTATTATTATTATAAAATTATGTGTAAAAAAAATTCAAGAAAATCTATTGTAACCCACTTTTCTCTTTTTAAACATATTTTGTTCATATAACTTGCACTCGATTACTTTACAAAATTTATTTGTTTCAGATCCAGTTCCAACCTAATTCTTCATTTAGTTTAAAAATTGTAAAAATATATATGTTTTTATTTAAAATTTTACAAACTTAAATGGTTTGTTTTTTTTTTTAGTAAAAAAAAAAGCACATTACTTTTGTAAACCAATGTTACTACCAATGGTATCATATATTTACGATTAAAATTTGGAAGTATGTAATTTTATTATATGGTGAATGATTAGGGATAGAAAATGGCACAACCCTTTATTTAGTTTTTTTAAAAAAATAAGTTTAATCTTTTACAAATTTAAATAGTATTTAAAAAAAACACATTACTTTTGTAAACCAGTGTTACTACCACTGGTACCATCTAATTGTAATTAAAATTTTAAAAATATATAATATCATTGTAATAATAATGGGATACATTAATTTTTCAAAATAAATTTTTTTTGAACAAAATTTTTCAAAATTTTTATTTTTTTATATATGTGTATAATTAGGAATGACAACCGACCTTAATGAGGTGCGAAAACGGTTTCGAATTTAAGTATGTCATAAACGAGGGCAAATTCGAGTTTTTTAATTAAAAATCATTTCAATCTGGTTGGGTCAAATATATTTTTTGGTATCTCAAATTCGGATTTAACAACCTCTCCTCCTTGACAGTTAGATTAATTGTTATCTCTATTTATGAGAGCTTATTTATGTGGGTTCAGAAATATGGGTGGTGTAAATCTGACCAAGCCCAGAAAAGATATAATCGACCCAAATCGATAGAGTTAGCAATCAAATTTAGCAAATGTGGCAATAAGGAACAGTGAAATAACATTAATAAGAACGGGATTTTTGTTGGTATGAGTAGATTCCTTCGGTGGCTTTTGTACCCAATCCGGCAATACGCCCTCCTAAGTGTGTGTTGGTATTCTTTACTAAGTTCTAATGGCTGAAAATACAATTTAGAGGGAGAGAATACAAGGAGAATGTTATGTAAAGATAAAAATGGCTGATCCCTTATTATGGGCTTATTTTGTCATATTTATACAATATGGATAAGGTTTGGTGAGATTGAAAATTACTATAAAGGGTAAACTTGATCACTATTTCAAGGTTATAGGTATTCATAACCCTATTCACACTAATGGAAGTAGTTATTTCCCACTTAGCTACCTCTTATCCATAACTCGTCAATTAGGATATGGCTCCCATACAAGCCCACAGCCTACATGCTGGGCTTAGCCAAAGTACAAAATTATCCTCCCACAAGAAAAAAACTTGACTTATTATAGCGTGATTTGTTTTGTATACAATTTTTTAATATATATTTTGGGTTGTAAGTTGTTTATATATTATGTTTTTTTGTTCAATCTCACTATTTTTTAACTGTTAGTGTTTTTTTTTTCGTCGCCGTGTCGTTCAGCACAGGCAATACCTAGTATATTATATAATTTTTAACTTCCCTCTTCTTGTTTTATTTTTATCTTTTTTTAAAAAAAAATGTTAAGGAATCCCCGCAAGGACCTGTTATTCGACAAGGATGGGGATGGGGACTACCCGATACCCCGAATCGGGGACATAGGTGAGGATGGGGATGGTTTTGATAACAGGGGCAGAGATGAAAATCGTCAAACTCAACCAGTTGCCATCCCTAATAGGATAATGAAAAGAAACTAGATTGTCTCATATCTCAATAATAAAAAACCTCCAACAAATTTAAAGGACCTCACCCGTTGGGATTGTAGGCGACCGACCTCCATAAGAGTTAAACAAAACTCCCTATATTCTCGGCAAAATATTCCACTTAAACTACATTTGAATTTAAATAGAATCCTTGAACACTAAAACTACTCCTAACCACCTACTAATTCCTAAAGAACCTCCACTAATAATTTACTGCAAAACTTTATACTAATAATAGTAAATACATAAAAATAAAACTAAGGAGACAGGTTGGAACGTAACATTCCCCGCCCCGCCCCGTGGAGACAAGGATTGATTTCACAGGATGCTGGTCCTTTTTTTTACTTTCTATTTTGGAAGCCTCAAGGTTTTAGTTTTTATTGTACATGGCTGCCCCCAATAATCCACCGGGATCCCAAACCAAGTTGTCTTCTTTCTTTTTCAAGAAAAAAATAATTCTTCTTCGATAAATGTAACAAGATAACCACATGCTTGTGACTTAGTGATTTGACCACAACTAGATTTGAATTGATCGATTGGGAGTTTTTAGGTCGATTTCCCGTAGCAATAAAACAATTGTGGATAGTAGCAAATTAGATTTGGGAGTGGAGATTAGTCAAAACGGGTGAAAGTTGGTACGCCGCATGACATAGGAAAAAAAAAGCATCAAGATGAGTTGAATTGTGACCCTTCGAAAATTTTGAAGCAGTTGTTCTTTGCGCATAGAAAAACCTAGGATGCATTTTGACGTGTGATATTGGGAACCTTTTGAGGTGACCTCCTTCGAGGTAAAGGACAACTTCACTTTTTTTCACCACGAGGCCGAGTAATGCGAGTCCAAATAATTCTTTTTAGTGGGAAGAATTTGCGGGTGAATCATTTTCTTTTGGCACAATATTCTCTGTCGATGCAAAAAGCCTATGGCGAGTCAGCAAAACAATGGGTCATTTTGTTTGCACTCTAGCTATTTGGTACGGTGATGATATTTCAGGACCTATTACTTCCACCATAGTAACGCTGTTGAGCATTCTTGAGCTTGTTTATGACCTGTACAGTCGCATCTATATATTCAAGCATGCACACTTCAAAATTTTTAAAATCTTCATGCATTGCTTCGAGGAGGGCGAAAACATCCAAAAGTGTTTCAATTTGAGGAGAAACCGACCTTCAGAAAAGTTAAACAAAGCTCCACTCCCTTAATTAAAAAGTAAACTACATTTAAATAGAATTCTTGAACACTAACTAATCCCTAAAGAACCTCCACTAGTAATAAACTGCAAAACTTTATCTTAATAATAGTAAATACATAAAAATAAAACTAACCAAATATGCCGGAACATAACAGTATCCATATCCAATTTTTTATATCAAAAGGGTTGACGTATTCGGATAAACGGATTAGAGATTCTTTAATGTATCTGACTAGTCGGACCGAATTCAAGTAGAAATTCACTCCATTAACAAACCTAAGTTCTAGCATTATCTCCTTCTAGCATTGTATGCATTGCCTAGCGAGAAAGAAAATGAATATTATATAAAACCAATTTTAGAAATAAAGCATTAATGAATCTTCAATTAGTTTAATTCTTTAATTTTAATATATTACTAAAGCATCAAATTGGTTAAATACTCAATTGGATTCAATTGATCAATAATTTTTACTTGGATCAATTTTTTTGTTTGGGAAATTTTGAGACGAGATATACATACATAAAGATTCTACCCCTACACAAAAAAAGAAACAAGTAGCAAACAGATTCCTAAACCAGCATCAACGCATCCCCTGTCGCTCTTTACATAACATCCAACTCTCATAATCTCATTTCACCGCATCATCATCACCAACAGCAATGTAGGTAAATTTTTCTGAATAACTTGTACGTAGATCAATTGAAAAAGATGCTGGAAATTGCCATTCCCCATTAACCACAAAATCACTCAATTTAGCAGCCCCTTTCCTACTAGCACAATCATATATAAGCCTCTCCCAAACCTCTTGACAAGAGGACCCATAGAATGCCATGAATCATACCACACTCCCATTTTTACTTTGATGCAGCAGTTGAAAAATCATTAATTTAACCACAGATCCTTATCATAACTGATAAATCATTATTATATTATCAATATGGGGCTTGTGGAAAACCCTTCGTCTGACTTGATTAATTGCCCTTTGTTATTCAAAAAGAAAAAATTTTGTTTTTGTCATTTTCTAATTAGTTCTAGAATTTTATACTTAATTCTCGTAATTCTTATCTAAGTTATTATAAACTGGTTATTGCAAGTAATCTTTATACAATCTTTGAAAAAATTATTAATGAAATTTTTTGCTTTGATTAATTTTTTTAAAAGAAAAGTCCTACTAATAAATCACTATTTATTTCTTTTCGTATTTAAATAATTCAGCAAAGAGGTGAACAAAATAAAAATGAAAATCTAGCTGATGGATATATGAGTTTGGTTTAAACAAAATATCTTTTCCCTTACAGTTGTTATTTTCGGTCGGCAAGTCTCCCGGCTTCGCGCTGTTCCCGTTTTGCCCGCGATATTTCAACACCCCATTTCGTCATCGCCACCGCCACGTGTCTCATTTTCATAGGCATTTAACACCTTCTTACGCGCTTCAATGCGTGTGCCTACCTTCACGAATCCCCAAGGTCTAAAAGGTAGGTCCCTCCTCTGGATTCTCTTCGCATTTTGCATTTCAAATACAAAAACCCCAAAAATAAAAGCAGATTCTTTATTTATTTGGGTCTTAAATCATCTATATATATACGTCCAATTTGTAACTTAGTTGTGCTCAATTATTCAAACTCCCTCAATTCATCAATTCCGTTTATTGACATTATTATTATTATTATTGAAGTTAACACAAAAGGGTCTTCTACTTTTATAAGTTTCCTGCAAATTTATTGGACGGTTCTTCTTAATTGGGTAAGTTCTTCAATTTCTTCATGTTAGTTCATTTGGGTTTTTTTTTTGTTCTTTCAATTATTGAAGTTTTGTTTCATCTGGGTTTATCATATTTGTATTTGTATATAGATTTAGTTATATGTTTATGTTTCCTCTGTTCCTGCAAATATTTTTGGATCATCGTTGTGGTTTAATTCTTTCTTTTTAGTTCTTTTGGTTTTTTCAATTATTGAAATTTTGGTTCATCTGGGTTTATCATATTTGTGTTTGTATATGCATATATGCTTGTGTTTGCTCTGTGTACCTGCAAATATTTTGGATCATACTTCCTCAAAAGTTAAAAAAATTAATCAAAATAGCCTTTTTCTTTTGGGTTTTTCTAAGTTTGACTTTTCTTACAGCTGTTTTTTTTAATATTATTTGTTTTTATACATATATGTGTCTGTATGTTGGAATTGAGGAAGCTTAGGTTGATTAAACAATAAGGGTTATGTAAAGCATCTATTTTGTTGAAATTTGGCGGTTTTAAAGACTAATTGATTGATTATCACGCTTTATGTTGATCTAATTGATGTGTCTTTTGAAGATATTACTACTGAAATTGTGCGTTAAACTCTAAAGTATAAACCTTCTTAATTTCATCTATTAAGGTGGAGCGTCTTTGTAAAATGGCGGTAAAGACCAAGGGATTCACAGAAGGTAGCTTGCCGGAGGAGTTGATGAAGCTGCTATTATTATTGGCAACGAAGTGGGGAGATGTGATTGATATGAATAGGTTGAAAGTGGTCCATTTAAGTGGCGCAATGACTAATGAAGTTTACCGGATTAGCTGGCCAACAAAGGTG
This sequence comes from Lonicera japonica, assembly GCA_021464415.1. Classification (NCBI taxonomy): domain Eukaryota; kingdom Viridiplantae; phylum Streptophyta; class Magnoliopsida; order Dipsacales; family Caprifoliaceae; genus Lonicera; species Lonicera japonica. Next base: position 38,921,687 of record CM038469.1, on the reverse strand, counting down.
GAAAATGTCGTTCGAACCGTTTTGGTTCGAATTTATGGTGAGGGCGTTGACATTTTCTTTAACCGTGATGAAGAAATTCAGACTTTTGAGAGTTTGTCGATTCACGGACACGGTCCTCGGCTTCTTGGGCATTTTTCTGGTGGCCGAGTTGAGGAATTCATCCATGCTAGGGTATGTCAAAATTCACACCTTTTTATTTAATTATTATTTTTATTATTTTGGGAAATATGCCCCTTTGGTGCTTGCTAATTATTAAATTGGACTTTGAACTTACCTAATCTCTTTGTTTTTATCACTACAAGAATGGGCGACTGCACATGCCCTTGTTATAATAAATGCTTTTAGGACTTATGTAGGGGACCAATATTGTAAACACTCCCAAAGAGTATTTCTTATATGGGAAATAGGCTCCTTTTTTCAACTAATATGACTTGTGTAGGATCAATACTGTAAACACTGCATTGCCCAAAGATTTCCTATTTGAAAATTTGCCCTTTGTTTCAATTTTTGCACAGGGCCCTGTATATCTCAGAAATGACCCTACCTAGGTCTAAAATAAATTAAGGTGGTATCTAAGTTAATTTTAGATCATTAAACGATGTCCACAAGTTGAAATAATCCTTTTTCTGTTGCTTTGTTATGATCTTTGCCTCAATGATTATAACTTAGAATAATAAGTGTTAGTTACACTGTTACAGATAGGATTTATGAAATTTAATCACTATAATTGATGATATTTTATATTCTAAAAAAGGTATAATATGTGTTTGATTCCCAACAAAGTTTGTCCTTTTATGGACCAGATTGATGATTTTTTTTTTATGTGGAAGTCTGTGTATGTCTGTTCCACCCACTTTGCCCATCATTGTATAGTTGAAAACCAATGTATAACTAACATTCCACTTTAATAAAGTCTCTAAAGCATCTTACAAAGTAGTATTATTGGTGCAAGTCCATCAATTAAACAAAGATAATTGGTTCTTTAAGAGGAAGGTATTCAATGATGACCCTTAAACATAGAAGAGAATAAAGAAGAAGAAAAAGAACATAATTTTTTTTGTCGCCTTATAATATTCATTATTTGTTACATTAATTTAAGAAATGCGACTTTTAATTTGGGATTGAATAGTTATTCATGAAAATTGACTGTATATAATGATATTAGTTGTTAATAACTGTATTAATTTTTTTTCCTCTATTTACAGACGCTATCCGCCGTTGATCTTCGTAATCCTGAAGTATCTGCTATGATAGCAACTACATTGAGGGAATTTCATAATCTGGACATGCCTGGTACAAAGAACGTAGTTCTTTGGGATCGAATGAGGTACTATTGATTTGCTACCAATAGTGGAACGTTGCCCTTTATGCTTGAAAACAGTTTTAATAAATGAAATATATTTCTGCAGAAACTGGGTTGTTAAGGCCAGGAATTTGTGCTCTCCTGAACATGCAAAGGAATTTTGCTTGGATAATTTAGAGGAGGAACTCAGCACGCTGGAAAAGGAGTTCTCACAGGATTTCCAAGAAGTTGGGTTTTGTCACAATGACTTGCAATACGGCAACATCATGATTGATGAAAAGACGAGGTCCATCACTATAATTGTGAGTTTTGTTCTTGATATCCATATTGATAAATTATGTTGCTTTTAAAAGTAGAACGACCTTTTTTTATTCTATGTATATATATATGCATGTGTATGGGCATGCGTGTAGACACTAGATATGGAGAAAAAAGCTGACAGAAGAAAAACTAACGCGTATAAATATAATCAGAAAAGCATTATAGGAATATAGGATAGAGGATCTTTGTCAAAAGAGATTAACATCATGGACGTTCTTCAACCAACAACTCTCTATTCGAGGCAAAAAAATGTCCGTCAACTCAGAGGGAGAAGCAAGTAGTAGTTACTTTGGTTAAAAGGAAAATTTAAAATTCAACTAAGGTCGCAGTGGACTAAAGAGAAATTAAAGAAAGTACATGCGATGGCTTTACTGTATAAACTTGTGTATGATCGAGGGATATATTAGGAAGAGAGTTCTAATTTTACGTATGTTGTTTAGTTTGAATTTTGGGAATGATTTATATGTATTTTGGCTCAATTTGGTAATCAATGTGATTGTATTTTAAAGACTTATTTAATTTCTTCGCCGTACAAAACTTATTTCATTTTTCAAGGAAAAGAATCGTAGGTTAGAATATCAATTTGCATTGTGCAGGGGAGCATATGGTGGTTTAGAAACTATGTAGTTACGTATTGTGTTTATATCAAATGTTGCTCTTAAAGACACACAGTTTTGTTAATACCTATAATGGTATTGACAGGCTATATTGCACAAACCATAAATAATTGAAGGGATCGATGAAGCCGTTTTCGGAACTACTATCGCTAAGGTACCAGAGTTCTCTGTTTGTGGCCATCCAATGTCTCTGGTTCATTTCTTCACGAATTGGCATTCATCTTAGGGCGCGTTTGGCTGTCCCAAAAATATTCGATGATTGTAATTTTCTTACTCTAAAATGGTGCTTAGACTATGTATTAGTTTTACTTTCTGACCTTTTTATGAATTTAGTCTTTTATTGGAATCTGTTACTTTAAAAATATATGCCTAATACGTTGTTTAACTGAGAGAAAAACATGATCATTGCATTTTCTGGGACAACCAAACGCCCTCCAGGTATGTGGGCATATAAGATTTAAATTGTTTCCTTGGAATTCTAGGATCCACCTTATGCCCTCATTTTTTGGCAAGACTGAGGCTAATATGTGGACAAATTATACCAGGTGACGTGGAGCACGTATTGATAAGAAAATGTTAGATATTCTTGGAACATTGCCATGTGGTACTCCAAACCTAATAGTGAAGCACCACATAAGCCCATCACCTGGTCTTTGGACCTTCCCCTCACCCTCCCCCGACACCCCCAACACCCCCTCCACCCCTTCTTTTCCCCTTTTCCAGGCACAAATGGTGGCACTCCTTTGGAGCATCACCATTGGCCTATAGTACAGCCACTTTAACGACCCTACTGTTGTGGGTCGCCTATGGTGGCACTCCAAAGCTTAGGCCCAAAATAGACCATATCTTACAAGGCTGGACTAGTTATTGTACCGCTTTAAACCTTAGTGGTCCCCTATCTCTTAAAACACCACTTTCATATTTTTACACTTTTTGCCTATGTGTCTGCTGAAAGGTAATTACTACTATGAATTTATTTTCCCCTTGAAGCTTATAGTTTTTGTATATAAATTTACAGGATTACGAGTATGCGAGTTACAATCCTATTGCCTATGACCTTGCAAATCACTTTTGCGAAATGGCAGCAAATTATCACTCGGAGACACCTCATATTTTAGACTATAGTATCTACCCAGGTAATTAAGCAGCACCTGATATCTTCACAACCTTAATTTGCACCTTAAAACTAATCCCTTTACTCTTTGGTGTTGAATATGGCAGATTTGCAGGAGCGTCAAAGATTTGTACGTGCATATCTTAGTTCTACAGGTTAGCCCATCTTGTTCCATGCTCATTTTTATTTCGGTGATTGAAGAATTTGGATCGTTAAATCAAGTTCTTAAAACTATAATACTAATAGTTATAGTTTGATGTGAAGAATTTGATTTCGACTAATGTGATGCTTTTATATACCTAACGTTCTTACACAGACGCGATTGACCAATTCTTTTATAATGATCTAGTCATTGAAGTATAAGACAAAATGTTAAATCTCCTAGTAGATTACACATGCATGTATATTGTTTTTAGAAGTAGGATGTTCTTTTTCTTAGTAGTTAGTTGATGAGAAGTAATAAATTCCTACTAAGTTAGGTTTATGCCTACCAACACAATTTTTCTATTCTATGCCATATATTTCTACCAAATAAAGGTCATGCTTGACCAATTTGCCATACATTTTGACTTTCTCTGCAACGAAAAAATCATATTCTCCGAGTGAGTTCTTTTTTTTTTTTTCCTAAAAAATATTATCAAGAATCAGATTCAGAGTCTTCTATCCTTATCCCATAATTAGCTTTTTGTCCGAGTCTAATGAATTGACTGAAAACAACCCTTTAAAGTTGAAAGTCCATAACAATGAAAACAAGTTCATTTTATAATTTCAGGATCTTTAGCAATTAAAAAAAAAAGTAAAAAATTCACTGATACATATTGTCAAATTTCATAATCTGGATTTTTTTTTTGGGGGGTTCAGGCAATGAACCAAGTGACAGTGAGGTAGAGTTGCTTGCGAATAATGCAGAAAAGTACACTCTTGCAAACCATATATTTTGGGGCCTATGGGGAATAATCTCGGTAAGCATTTCTGCTGATGCTTTTTTTTTTTTTTTTTGCCTTAAATTTCACTTGGACAGTCTACATTTTTTATTTATTTGTTTCTAAATATGCAGGCATATGTGAATAATATTGAGTTTGATTATACGGAGTATGCTAGGCAGAGGTTTCAACAGTACTGGTTGAGAAAGCCACAACTCTTGGGTGCCACAGGAGCTTACCCCCAGAAATGATGGTGTACAACTTGTTTTGCAGGATGTGCTGCATGAAATTAGCTCTTCCTCTTTATCAATAGATTTGTGTAATTCCATGTAGAAATGCAACAATAAATATTAATGCCACAGGCGGTTGGTGTCCCCTCATTGTCCTTTTACGTACAGCCAGACTCTAAGGCCAGATCCTTTCAAAAAGGATGAGCATTACCGATGAAATTGCTAAATGCAATCCTGAATGCATCTAGCGACAGATTTTTGCTGAAGGCCGGACCATGAGACTACAAATTTGCTTAGAGCTAGGCTATATACATATATGAATATATATATATATACACACACACGTAAAGGATGATGTGGGTGTAATATTTAAAATAACAAGGGGTTGTTTCTAATTATGTCTAGCATAAGGGGGAAAAATGTATTTTTCTCATGTATGTGTGCGAGATATGAAGAATTTAGAGTGGAATAGTGTATATGTATTGTTTGATTATGTCAACTTTTTTATTAGAAAAAAATAATAGTAAATACAGGATCGATTTGTGTTTAATTATTCGAATTAAAATGAAAAAAAAAAAAAAAAACTATGAGAATTAGTTGACTTTATGCTCCTTTTGTGTTTATTTTTGATGTTAGATTCATTGTATGTACTTTTAATGATGGATTCGTAACTAAAGGAGTGGTGGTCTTGTAAAGATTATTAATGATGGATTCACAAAAAAAAGGAGTGGTGTTCTTGTAAAGAAAGGTTCTAATTTGATGGTCTAGATTCTGGAAAGAAAGAATGAAGACCGAAAAACCTATCCTTTCGAAGAGGCATTGCTTTTATGCTGAGTGAGTTGACTGATTGACGTACACTGAGTTGACTGATTGATGTACACTCACTATTTTACGTCAGTTAATGCGATGTATTTATCTGATATAAAAAACTAATATTTTATTTATTTATTACTTATTGTATTAAATAGATTTGAAGGAAGATAAATATGATATAAATATCGCAATTTAACTAATACGTGCATATTGATCGTACTAAATTTATTAAATTTTATGTTTGGTAATAAGTCGTTTGAAATTATTGCCACAATGTGATACGTATGAGGTTCGGGGGTGGACTTAGTAAGACAAGAAAAAAATTTGAAAAATTTACTAATACTTATAAAAAGTTAAAAAGAAATAGTTTAAACTCACATTTTTACTAAGTTTTAACCCACTTCTTAACTCATTTTAAATGTATATTAGTTAGAGTTTATAATAGATAAATTCAAATTATTAAAAACTCGTCGAGCTCAACTTTATTAAATATTTGTCATTATATATGAATTCAAATATTTAAATTATACTATTAAATTTTTTTTTTTACTATATAATTATATTTTCGATATTATTTTTTATGATATGTTTTGTCTGTTACTATTAGTCTACCCTTTGAAAAATTCATGGGTTCGCATCTGATGGGGTTAGGAATATTTTCAACAGGAAATATTCAATCTTTGGAACAGAAGTGGTAACTCATTAATAGAGAAAATGGAACAAAGTCTTTTGACTCAGTGGTATAATGTTATGAGTAAATACCATCAATGGCCACTCAACTATTGTCAAATTTTACCAGTAGTCACCATACTTTATTTTGTTACAAACGCATCATTAAACTTTTAAAACGTATCACCATTGGCCACTCCGTCAAATCCCACCGTTAGTTTTTAACGGAGGCTATTTTCACCTAAAATGTTAGGGGCATTTAGGTCTTTTTACCTTTTTTTTTTTTTTTTTTTTCTATTTTCTCTTTTCTTTTCTTCCCCTTCCGTCATTCTTCTTCTTCTTCCTTCCGCCATTTTTCTTTTTCCCTTTCCTCCAATCTTCTTCTTCTTCCTCCTAGAATTTCTTCCCATTTATTCTTCTTCTTCTTCTTCTTCCCGGAACCCACATATCGAGCCCTTCTTAAACCGTTTAAAATCACTGTTCTGCGCCAAATATTTCCACCTCCGGCCGTTGATCTCCTCATAGCACACCAAACTCGAGCTCGAATCAATGAATCGCTCCTCAACCAATCCATAGCTCGCATTACCGGACCTCAATCCGCCAATCTCCTGCCCCGTCAACGGAGGAGCGGAGGCGAGGTTGGCGCTGAAATTCGGGCTTCTTCTTCTTCCTCCAAATTTCTTCCTTCCCCTTTCTTCTTCCTCCGAATTTTTGCTTCCCATTTTTTCTTCCTCCCACTTCTGATTTCTTCTTCCTCCGACTTGTGATTTCTTCTTCAATTTTTATACTTGTTTAAGAAATTGCCATTTGATTTGATTAATTTAGGCAATTGATTTGATTTGGTGTATTTTGTTGTTCTTTGATTTTGTCAAAGAGGCCATTGGTAGAGAAGAAGAATGGCGAAGAAGGTAATGGCAGAAGGAAGAAAAAAGAAAAGAAAAGGGAAAAGAGAAAAGAGAAAAAAAAAAAAAGAAAGGAAAAAGACCAAAATACCCTTATCATTTCAAGTAATAACGATTTCCGCCAAAAACTAACGGTGGGATTTGACGGAGTGGCCAATGGTGATACGTTTTAAAAGTTTAATGATGCGTTTGTAACAAAATAAAGTATGGTGACTACTGATAAAATTTGCCAATAGTTGAGTGGCCATTGATGATATTTACTCTAATGTTATCATTGGGACAACCTCGGGACTTGGCCAGCGACAGCGATGCACGGTGAGAAAGGATTAGTCGAGGTGCGCGAAAACTGACCCGGGCGCCTCGTGGAGAACCAAACAAAAAGAAGAGAAAATGGAGTTAAATAATCATTACAAAATATGTAGTTAGTTTGCAAAGAAAATTATAGATCTCATTAAATTGTCCTAGTGTTTGAATGCTCTTCAAAAAGGAAACTGATAAACATTGAAATATTTTCAAGATGCATCTCCAATTGTTCTAGTCGTTTATTTATTCAACAGCTTTCCTTTATATAGGGCCGGCAATATTTTGCACGACACACTAACTCGACACGAATTAGACACACAATTAGCGGGTTCGGGTCAAGCATAAACGGGTTCGGGTCAATTTCGGGTTAGATATGCTTAACCCTCAAACTAAACAGGTTGTGTTCGGGTTAACCCGCTAACTCGAAATTGACCTGCAATTGACATGATTATTATTTTTATTTTCTTTTGCAGCTATATATATATATATTATTTTGCCATCTTGCTTGAACAATTTATATTCTTATTTTGAGTATTTATATAGATGATAGTTATTATGTTTTTGATGATAGATAAAGTACTAATTTCTTATGTTTATGCTTCGGTGATGGAATGTTATATATTTTGGCTTTAGATTATTAATATTGAATTTTGGTATTGGGTGATACTTATTATTACTTATTAAAAATTTAAAACTATTATAAAACAAGTTAATTTTGTTCACATGAGACTTAATTGTCATTATAATATTAAAATGTTAATCGTATCGTGTCGAGTTACAGATTTAACACGACTTATTTATTAAACGGGTTAGTCGGGTCGTATCATATAGCCTGTAAAATAAACATGTCGTATTCGAGTTAATATAAATGACACGATTAGTTAAACGAGTCGTGTTCGGGTTGACACTAATATTGTAATACTTGTATGTCGACACGACCCGAACACAACACGCGAACCCGAATTGCCGGCCCTACCTTTATATACGGAATCTCAAAATTGAACGATCTAGGAAAATTAAGTAGAAATTAATCACACCAGATTCCTTAAGTATCTGGTTTTAAATATTTTTTTTATTTTTATATTTGAAAAAATTGTCCCAAACTACACGTTTCTATTCATTAAAACCCTAATCTCTATAGTGGGTGAGAATTGTTGTATGTTTATTATTTTTAGTACCCATTTTCTTTAAAGATAAATTGTTGATCTATTTATACTTTCAGTTCCTATGGTAGTGGCGGTTGTTTTATTTTATTTTAGTCTTTTTTTTCCATATCTTTATTCCTTATAAAATCGAGCCTAAAATCTAAAACTTTCGTTGGCCATCCTTTTTTTTTTCTTTTTCCAATTTCGACATTCTTCTACTATTTGTTATGACTTATGAAAACAGGGAGATTCCGTGTTTGATCCCTCCAAAATATAAAATTCTCTATGGGCTAGCAGTAGACTTAAATTCGCAGACAGGAATTAGCCATATGTTAAGTAGAGTGAGAGCAGAGCTATTCTTTTTAGCAAATTTACACTGTTACAATGAAGAAAAAAATAATGCTACGCATGCAATAAAATTTGAATAAAAAAAAAACTGACATTTAAATACAAAAAACTATTTAAAAGTTTTGTTTTGGCCCTTTGGTTGAAACCTTTTGATGCAGTAACCGCAATAACTCATCTAAGAGCCAAAGCAAAATTTTTGTAATAGATTACAAACTAATTCTAATCATACCAATATCAAATAATCAAACAGAGTTTCAGTATTGCAAAGCGCATTAAAAGCTTAACTTACAAGGCTTCTTTATTTATTGCTTTAATTCTTCAAAATACACGAGTAGAATATATATATTTCTTGCTCAACACCTAAAATAAAACTTGCGGTTTTCCATATATATCTACGATCTTGATAGAGTCAAATTATTGAGACATAATTCTACAACGCTTACAACAGAAATTAAACCAAAAACATAAATGCGAAAACAAGTGCAACGAGTCTTCACACTGAATTAATATTTTTAGTACTTGCGATGCATGAGACTTTCAAACGCCACTACAAGAAAAAAGGTTTATTATGTCATTTTTTAAGTGACATTTATCGCTCTTTATGTCATTTTTTTACGACTCATAAAGCGACATAATTGCTAGTGTCATATATGTTCAAAAAACCGACATAAATGTAACCTTAAGTATGAAGATTCCACACAAAAGCGTCATATTTTTAAAAATATTATTATATTATATATTATACGTTTTACACAAAATAAAAAATATATTTCTTAATTTATTTTCGTTGTTTTTCTTTCTTCCTTTTTTAAATAAGTGTTGTGGAAAGGATTCTAACCTTGGTACTCAGGGTTATAACACTGGTGTTCTACCAGTTAGGCTAAGACACTTATATGATAAATTTATTTCTTTAAAGTATAAGATGTACCATTCCCTTATATAATTTAACAAATATATCTCCAATGTTATTTATGAACATATAAAACCAAACCTTTATATTCTCAACATCCATACACGAATTAATCTCACATCTAGCAACAAAAAATATATTTAATTTCAACAAAAAGCACTCAAAATTACTAACCCAAGTATAATATTGTATATTTTTGCTGAGATTAAATGTCTTCCATGTATAGTAATTGTGTGTTTTATTTAGGATTTTTGGTTTTATTACGGTTTTAGGAAAATTTTAAAATGTTTAGGATTTTGAAAGGTTGCATACGCATTTCAGATTTTGTATAGGAATTAAAAATAAGTTTTATTATGCCGCTTTTTTAAATGACCATCATATATTGTTATAAGTAAGTAAGTCCCTTAAAAACCGACATATTTAGTCCGTATTAATGTCGATTGCTGTAAAACAAACATAATAACTACATACTTCTAAAAAACGTCATAAGGTGCATGAATTATAATGAGCTTATTGTGCCGCTTTACATAATAATAGTCGTATATTGTCATAAATAAATATGTCACTTAAAAACTAACATAATTATTCATTATTTATGTCGGTTTCAACTGAACTGACACAATAGCTATAAACTCTTAAAAAGCGACACAAATGTGGTATTATTTAATCTTTTATGTCATTCTTGACTTGACTAATATATTTTAAATAATAAAAGCGACATATTAAGCCCTTTTTCTTGTAGTGCACTCTTGTCTTGAGAAGATTTCCTGTGGTGAAAGAAGGAAAAATTTATAGAAAAGTTTAAATGGAAATTTAATATTCTACCTTTGTGTAGTCTTGAAAGACATCAGTTCCCATCCTTTGCAATCATTCTTTGTAAATGTTTAACAATCACTGAAACAACCATTACAATCCAAGCTTTCACATTTTTCAAGAATCTGAAGTAGGAATCTCTCCAGGACTTTTTGATCACCAAACTACCACAAAGAGTACAAAATCCAACGATGAATCCCAATGCGATGCTAACAAAGAGCCCAAAATTTTCATATTTGTCTTCGCTATTTTCTTCATCGAGACCTAATTGGTGAACTCCATATTCTTTAACAGTAGGTGCTTTGTATTTGGTTGGCAACGGACTTCCACAAAGTCCTTGATTACCCTCATAGATGGATTCATCAGAAGTAAGGAACTGGTTGCCTGATGGAATTGGACCAGACAAATTGTTAAGTAACAGGTTCAAATGGCTTAGAAATGTCATTGAAAACCTGCCCGAAGGAATTTGACCAGAAAAATGGTTGGATGATAAGTTGAGTGTTTCCAAATTTTTCATGTCTTCAATTTTCTGAGGTGTTATTCATGTCAAGTGGTTGTTGGATAAATTTAAGGTATCCACTTAAAGTGTTACTCAAAAGGTCAATGATTTTAATAAGCGAAAGCATATTAAGGTCATTCATGAATTTGCTTCCTTTTAAAACTAACTCCATATTTAAACTCATGCTTTCAACATGGCTTCTAGACTTCATTGCATTTAAGTTGCTCAAGCATGCCAGGATGGAACCTAATAAATTATTTCAAGTAAGGTCCAAGACGTGGAGTTCTTGAAGATGACAAAGTTGTTTACTATTTTCGCTGAATAGGTTACCTCGCAGGCAAAGTTCCTGTATTGATGAAAGAATTACTCAGATCCATTTCAGTATGCTCCCCTAGAATCTACTCTCTCCTAGATCTAGCAAGGTCAATTTTTTGCAATTTGTTAAGGAAAGAGAAAATCCCCGAAAAACCTATTCTTGCTCAATTTCAATTGAAGAAAATTAGGTAAATAACATAACGATGCAGGAAAGCTACTAAATAAATTGTTCTTGGATAAATCTATTGCCTCGATATTTTCACCCATCCATTGATCATGAATTTTTCCAGATAAATGGTTATTTAATAGATGGAGAATACGCAAACTGTTTATCTTGCCTATCGAAGAAGGGATACTACCATTGAGTAAGTTACTGGAAAGATAAAGATGTGTCAATCTAGACATTGTTTAGCCAATATTTATAGGTATCGTTCTTAAAAATGAGTTGTTCGCCAAATTGAAATACGATACATTAAGCCAAAGTGGGAGAGGGCCATCTATCTATGTTTTTGAAGGAAATACTAGTGACCTAGGAATAGTTCCTCCTATTTGGTTATGAGAAACATCCAACAAATGAATATAAGGAAACATTTTCCAAAACCAGTTGGGTATTGTTTCTGAAATGCCAACATTTTGAAGAACTATGGCTTCAAGATATGTTTGAGTTTGAAGCCAATTTAGGAATTTCGGGCCTAACTTATATATAATCCATGATAACCATCATTATCAAGCTAAATGGAGGGACCCAATCATTGATCAGATTGAAAACAAACTATTTTTTCGAGAAGATATTGTCAAAAATTTTAATTTCGAGAGGCCTTAGAAGTAATCTTCTGATAAGACGCCTTCCTAATCATTTTGTAAAAGGTCTAAAATTTTTAGTTCCTAAGTCTTCCAAGGCTTTCGGGGATAGAGCTATTCATTTTATTTGAAGGTAGGTATAAATTTTCTAATTTTGACAACTCACCAATGGATGTTGGCAGTGGTCCTGATATTGAGTTTGAGCAAGGGCTAGGCGTCCTTAAAGATTTAAGGTGTCCCAATGAATTTGGAAGCTGACCACTTAATTGATTATCTGACAAAAACAACTCCTCCAAGCTATTATTATCGCATCGAGACAAACTCCCTTCTACTAATTCATTTATCCCAACAGTAAATTCATTTATCGATAGATCCAAATGATGCATATTACAAAAACTGAAACCCCGTGCTATACTAGAAATGGGACCACTGAAATGACAACCATAAAGTATGAGCTCCACAATGCTACTAATGTTAAACAACCATTAAGGTGGTTGAGAGCTAAAGTTGTTATAACTTAGATCAAGGAACAAAAACTAAGTGAAATTCAAATGTGGTAGAAATAAAGGACTGGTGTAAAGATCAGCCAACTGCAACTCCAACTAAGAAAGAAGCATTTTGATGAGTTGTAACCAGTGACTTATGGCTAAACTAAGGTCCACATAAGACAGGTCAAGGACTTGCAAAGAAGAGAGACCCATGAGCTAGTTTAAATTAGACACTCAGTTATTATTTGCAATGGAATTGTGGTCAAGAAAGTTCAAGTTTGATAAATTTCTGAAATCAGGAGTAATCATCCCATGAAAAGAGTTGTAAGAGAGATCAAAGTAATTCAAATGTTCTAGTTCATTTAAAGGACTTAACTTACCACCCATGTAATACCCCATAATGTAATTAGTGTAAATTAGATACATATTAATCTCGACTAAGTAAAATTTTTGAAGAGTTTAGGAATCTTGGTTGAGTATGGACTAAATTGTAAAGTTGCAAAAGTTCAGGGTTAAAATAATAAAGTTATGAAACTTCAGGGTTAAATGCCGTAATTAAGCCAAAACTTGATTTATTTATTTTTTTCATTAACCACTGACTTGCCTCGTCCCAATAAATGGCTTCACCTTCTCCACTTTCTTCATTTCATTTTTATGGCCGAGAACGAGACGGTGAGAAAATAAATATAGGTATAAAGTTTACTTCTTATAAATTGGTCATCAAAACTCCGCCAAATCGAGTCAGGCCTTAAGGAAAAGTTGTTCTATATGACGGGCTACGCAACAGTATAATAATTTTAGAGTTGTGCTGGTCAAGGTTCGAGTATCAACTTAAATTTCATTATTTGTGGCTAAATATTTTGAGGTAGAGGTTTAATTATTTTTAAAACCTGATAATATGATTTTGACATACATGAGATATCCCTTGGATGTATAGATGTTGTATATTGATGAAATTAATTAATTGATGAATTATATACATCAAGGGACATGTATAGAGATTTGTTGTAGTTAGATGGTATAAGTTGTTTCAAATATTCATTTATTAGTATGTTATGCATACTGTGCATCATTATTGTGTCAACTGAATTCTTGGAGATCTTTTGGCAAGTTCGAATTATTCTTATGGCCTATCTTGTGGACATATATCTTGTATCTATGGTGTCGAAAGCTTCTTATGTCTATTATATTATTCTAGGACGTGATATGATCCCGTGACGAATCTGATTATGATTTTTATTATGGTCCTTCGATGATGAATGGAATATGTATTGACTAGTGCTTACCAACGTGAAAATAAGTAGGGCTCAGTGCCTTTGGGTTAAAAATCCTTAAAACCCTGGGAGACAGCAATAAGGTCGGCTGTCTAGAGCCGGCGGCGAGTAGCCCAAAAATCTAGACCTCGGTAAAGCACTTAGGATTATGTGATACGAAATGGATGGACATGTGGTCTAATTATATTATGATATGACGGTGATGATTTTTATTTATGTGTCGGATGATGTTATATCATGATCATGTCTAATTTATTCTCTAGGACGGTCAGGTCCGTTCTTATTCTTATGATTATAGTTCGGCCTAGTTTCGGTATCTATTGGGGGCGGTCAGGCCCATTGTTATTATTATTATTATTATTATTCGGTTTGGCTTCGGTATTTTCTCAGTATAATGGTTGACACAAGAGAGGTAACCTGCATATGCACATGCATGCATTGTTTTATCGGTTAAGTCATGATTTATGATTAAATAGTTAATTATATTTTGTACGAAATATTACCTGTTATATCCTTCTTACTGAGCTGTGAGCTAACCCCGTTTTATGTAAACAAATTCAGTTATCCATGAGACGGATAAGACAGAAGAAGCTACTGGGTCGAGAACGAAGTAGATGAGCTCTGATACCGACTCATTTTTATTGTGTAGGTGTGTACATGGCAAGCCATGGCTAGCCTGAGTTGTTGTTTACTTTGTAATACATGTTGACATAATGTGTATGCCTCTCTGATTCCATGTATATGTATAGATGTATATTACACTCATGTTTTATATTATCGCCCACAGTATGAGTATCAAGGTTGTTTATTCCAGGCTATGTGATTTTCTTAGATTTATTGTTTCATTATTTATTTTAGACCTACTTTAGCTCGTCTAATGTGGGTTAGTAACGCTTCAAATCTTAATTACAAGTGTTATCCTATTAATTAAGGCGGGGGTGTTACAACCCAAACATGATGAGTTACTATGGTACGGATCACTAAGATCAAATTCCATGGAACAATAGGTGTTCCTGAGATCAAGAAAAACGACTTCACCTCCCAGGTAACGGCAGCCAACACCAATCCATGAATAACAATCATGACCAACGAAGGAAAAAAGAAAACCATAAAGGATCATCCAGACCCTCCTTGAATTTGAGAAGGGCCCCCTTTTCCTTTTCAATGCACCGCACCACATTGAAATTGCTAACATTCGCGTACAATGTAATAGTTTGAAGGGAAACAAAGTAGTTTGCAATGGAAAATATGAGAAGAGCTGCAACTTTGAGCAAGGCTTTCATAGCTGCTATTGTCTTAAAATTTTAAATTTTGTATGTGTTTTGGGGTTAGTCATTGCATCTTTGCAGAGGACTACTATATATAATTTCATTCATGCACCTATCATTAGCTTTGGGTAAGACCCATACATCTTGACTCGTAGACTAAAAACCTCGAAGTCTTAGATGATTTTCTACAAGTTACCCTATGATCCAAGTTAAATGAAACTAAATAATTAATGTTGGTGGACCCAAAATGCAAGATGGAAATGTCTCTGTACTCTAAATTATTTATAAGAGCTTAAAATACACGTAAAAGATTAAGTTATATACTTTCACTATCTTAAAATTAATAATTATAATTAATTTTCAATATTTTTTATTTAAAATTAAGAATTCATTTTTTTTAGTTATTATAATTAAATGTTTTCTTTCGTGAAACATAATTAATGTTATGAATCTCACATACCGTAAGAAACAAATTTTGTTTTCAATCATTATTTATTTATAAATTTTTGTTCTACTAAAGAAATTGCACTTTTAATTTGTGATGAAGTGGTTACCACTAATTTAAAAATAATAAATATTATAAAATGAAAACTTGTTTTTTACTTTGAGATTTGATACATTAATTATGTTATAAATAAACGAGGCTAAAAAATCAAGAAAGATGAAGTACTTGAAATGTCAATTATAAAATATGAATGTAGTATATATTAGATATGGACTATAAATTAGATGTTAGAAAAAAACCGTAGCGATCTACATATTAAAGTATGCGTACATTGTAAGAATTAACTATTTAATTTTTGTGTGGCCCACATAATTAGCTCATTTTATTATTTGATGATTTATTAAATAAATAAATAAATTATTAAAATTGACCAAGTCTTAAACTTTACGGTTAGTTGAGAATAATTACCTATAGTATAGTTAAAGATAAATGTCTATTAGTTAGAGATTAACCACTATCCTACTTTGATGGTAAGTAGGAGTCATAGACAAATAGAAAATTAGGTCCTTTCTCTACTTATAACAATACGTAATATTCCATCAATTACATATTCAAAATTATGATACAACACAAAAACGTATAGGCCAGGAGGGAGAAAATTGTTCCTAGTGTTTGAGTTCTGCTTTAAAAAACTATGAATGGAGTTATCACCTCGGTTTGACTATGAACCGAGGTTAGTGAATCTTTCCTATTAAATTATATACGTATAGTCATATTAGTCCAAGATCCGTATAGTGATTTGTATATATGTATGAATGTCATTCACAATTATGTTTATTTAAAGATCTATGCAAAATTATTTGCATGTGGTATCAGAGTAGAGTTTGAGGACTAACATAATTCTCGTATTATTTAATAAATAAGTTTTGTTTTATTTGAATCAAGTTGTGTTACTGCCATACTATCCCATAATTTTAATTTATACGTATCCCATAATTTCATAATTTACAGTTTATTTGATTGATATGTATATGTATCAGAAAACGTATATATATATTGAATGGGATAATTAATATATATTGAAATAATTAATGTGTTTTTATTTATGTGGAATAATTATGATAATCAATGATTACTGTTATTATAACGCCATAACTTTACTGTTAATTAATGGGTACTCAAATGACACTATAATTTTACTGATAATTGGGTATTTATACATAATAATTATATATATTGTTCCTTATTTGGATACGTAATAATTAATGGGTACTGTACGTACTGTTATTTGTACAGAATAATTATGTGTATATGTATATTGTTTGTTTTATAAGTTGTTCCCAAAAGCACGTTATTTAGTTATGCATGTTTACTAAGTTGTTCTAAAAAACATTACATATGTTTACGGACTGAGTTGTTCTCAAAAGCGCTTTACTTATGTTTACTTACTAAGTTGTTCCCAAAAACATTACGTATGTTTACTGACTGAGTTGTTCTCAAAAGCGCTTTACGTATGTTTACTTACTAAGTTGTTCCCAAAAACATTATGTATGTGTACTGACTGAGTTGTTCTCAAAAGTGCTTTACGTATGTTTACTTTCTTGAATAATAGTATATAAAATTATGTTTTGTCTTCACATGATTAATATTCATATTATGATTAATTTGGTAACTATCAAGGATGGTAGTCTAAATGTAAGTTGATGAATATTAATAAAATAATGTATGATTATTTATTAAGTATCTTGAATAATAGTATTAATATTCATATTATGATTAATTTGGTAATTACCAAAGTAGTCTAAATGTAAGTTAATGAATATTAATAAAATAATATATCATTATTTATTTAATAAGTCATATTACGATTAGTTTGGTAACCACCAAAGTGGTCCAACTAGTATAGTGACTTTTAAATTAAATAATGAACTAATTGGCAATAAAAATTGCATTTACCTATTTATGGACTCTCCCTTTCTGAATGAATGGTGGAGATTAATCCTAATTAAAGGCCTAGATTAAATCTATTTTAGAATATTTAGAATATTTTATTTTTGTATTATTAAGTATGTATAATAATTATTCTATTTGCACAAATTAGTTTTAATTGTGCTTGTCAGTTAATGTAAGGGATAAATTATGACCAAACAATTGATTATTCATATTATGATCAGTTTGGGAGATACCAAAGTAGTCCAACTATAATGGCTTGTGAATATTAAATTTAATAATAGACCGGGGATTATAACTCGTGAATTGATGATTTTTATACTTGTAATAATTGATTTATGAGTTCATTTATTTTATTTAGTTATTGAAAAATTATTGTTCCCTAAAAGTGATCAATCAAATTTCAGCGACTTAATAAATGTTAAAGGGTTAGAAAATTTTCTCCTATGAAGAAAAATCTATTGACCAATATGTTTGATTACATAAATATACTATTTGCATGAATAATAATATCAAGAATTGTTGGTAGACGCCAAAGTGTCCAACTATAATGTTTAAATGTTTAATGACTATTATAGTAAATCCTACGCGAATAATTCAGAAATTACAAATAATCCTTATGATTGTAATGTTTCTCGCAAATTTAATGTACATATTATTTAATTTAGTAGTCATATTATGATTAGTTCGGTAGCCTCCAAATTGGCCCAACTATATAATGACTAATAAATTCAATAATAAACTTATTAACAATAACACAAGAATAAAAATGAATAAAGATGCTTATAATTTGTAATAAAATATTCATTGTGTTATTGTATTTATTTATTCATCTAAAATTCATTCTCCAAAGAGAATGGTTTTAATGATTAAATAAATATTAAGGAGTTTAGTGTATTATTTGGTTAAATGGGTATAAGATATCCAAAGATATTGTATATATCTATCTAATTAATTAATATACAATTCATTAAATTCAAATATAAATATAGCTAGGTATTATAATTTGTATTTTATGGTTACTACCAGGGGCGGAGGCACCTTGAGGATGGCCCCACCTGGACTGTTCTGTAAATTTTTTTGAGTAGAGGGGTTTATCTGTGGCAGCATAGAAAGTTAGGGGTTAGTGGTGTATGACCCCATCCGGATTGGTTTGTAAATTTTGTTGAGTAGGGGGGCTTGTACGCGGTAGCATAGAAAGTTAGTGGTTAGTGGTATAATAAAAGAGAAACTTGTGGGAGAGGGACGAGGGGCCTTTGTGTGTCGTACATTGTAAGTTTTGGGGTCAGTGATTGTAATTAGTGCTTAATGTTTAGGGTTCTTCTTATAATTTGATTGCCCTCTTTGCCTTCTTTTTTTTTTTTAATATTAAGATTTAAGTGTTTTAATATTGATTTGCTTCTTAAATTGTTAACATATTTGTTTGTTGGTTATTATTTATTAATGTTGATTTGCTTCTTAGATTGTTAAATATTGATATTAATGTTGATATTTACTTTTAGGTGTTTATTAATATATTTGTTTGTTGGTTATTATTTATTAATGTTGATTTGTTTATTAAATTGTTAAATATTGATAATAAATTTTGTTATTGAGGTTGATTTGCTTAAAAGACATCTGGATAAAGATTAAACTCCCGATGAAATCTTTTTTCACTCACTCTAGCAGTCGAAAAGAACCAAAACAATTTCGCCGAAGCGCAAACCTCCTCGAAGCAAAAACATAAGCACAAGCCCTCGCCAGAGGCAAAAGTACTCACAAAAGCCCTCCCAGAGGCAATTTTCTTTCTTTCTACAGATCGAAAGCCCTCCCAGAGAGGCAAAGTGTAGCAATGGTAGTCCTCCCACATGAGGCGAGAAGATCGAAAGCCTTCCCGGAGAGGCAAAGTGGAGCAATGGTAGTCCTCCCACATGAGGCGAGAAGATCGAAAGCCCTCCCAGAGAGGCTGAGTGGAGCAATGGTAGCCCTCTCGTCTGAGGCAAATAGAGCAAATAAAAGCCCTCGAAAGAGGCAATGAGGTAACAAAAGCCCTCTCCAGAGGCACAAACCAAACACAAAGCCCTCTCTGGAGGCATTCACAAACACTTTTTACGTACACACAATTTCTTAGAGTTCTTGCGGGAGCTATGGACCACGGTCTCTTCTAGTCGTCTCAATTCCTTGCAAGCAAGGAGTTTGAGTCGAAAGGGTCTGTAGACACCCCGATCCATGACCCCCGCAAAAACCCTAACGACCATCGAGAAGTACAATTCTTGGAGCCCGGGACTTACCCAAGCACCCGAAACTTCCCCGAGAAGGTTTGTTGGCCAAACAAACTTATTTTGAAAGAGAATTATCGCGCGACAAACTAGTATGTCGCGCGACAATATCTTTTGTGTCGCACGACAAACCCCTCTAACCCAGACCATCCACTATCTGACACATCAGTCTGTCAAAGACATCACTTTAGCCGTTTGTCGTGCGACATTGTCCAACATGTCGCGCGACACTTGACCTTTCTAGAGAAATGTCACGCAATAATCCTCCCCGAGCACTATAAATAGACCAACACCCCCAAGGGTTCAAGGACAGCAATTTGGGATCCAAAAATTATTAGTTTGATAGCTAATTTTCTGGTCTTTTTATCAAGTATTTTTTACAATTATCTTATTTCTGAAGAATCATCGAATATATTCTCGACACTCGACGTGTCCGGCTTCTAGAGTTAAATTCTCAAAAATATCTGGAGAAGGAATAGATTATTATCGCCGAAGATTTCTCTGTCGTATTATATTTTCTTTATTGTTATCATTCTCGTCGGAAAGGTAAAGAAAGTCTCTTATAGTATTTAAAATCAAAATATTTGTGTACTTGTTTTGTTTATGTTGTCCACGTTTTATTTAAATAAACTTATTGCCAAGTTATAAAATAGTCTACTGTTTTTGAAAACAAAAGACCCTGATAAAATCATTTACAAAACCAGAAAAGTAAGTACATTATCATCCGGATGAAATTTTGTTTTCAAGACCCGGACTGATAAAACTTACTTAGGAATTAAAGTCCGGCATATCCTGTCTTTTTCGTAGACTATGGCGTGCCCGATAAAACTCCTCTCAAAAGTTCTAAATTTCACATTAAATTAGTTCCGATACAAGATCCGAAATTTTTCCAAAGTAAGCAAAACACGAGAAAACCGTCATTGTCTGAAGAAATAATACGGGAAAATCTCTCTTAAATAAAAAGGCTTTTGACACTAGTATTTACATCTTTCCAAAACAAAACATCAGATCTTGGAACACAAAATGTTTTCATCCCTTTTCATGTTTTCCCCGAAATTAGTGTTTTTATTCGGAAAGTAGTAGACTGTCAGTAAAAGCATCCAAGTTTTTCAATATAAAATAAACATATAAAAGACCACTAGAGACCGAAAGGGCGGAATGGGTGCTTGACACCTTCCCAATCCGTAACATAGTTTTCGAACCTTATAGAAACCTGGTTTCGCAGACAAACGTATAAAGAAAGGCTTGTCTATAGCCTTTCCTCTTACACGACCCCTTTTGTCCGTTTTCTCGTAAAATGTACTGGTGACTCTGAACGAACCCTCTTGCATTTAGAAATAGGACAGAGGGACACACGATATAAATTATCAACGCAAATAGAAGCAAATGGAACAACAGAATCCCTTCCGATGTTTCAGACGCCCAAGCACGGGAACGAGACCTGGGGGGTCGCATTTGCGGATTCTCACAGTGGCGACTCTGCTAGGGACACTAGAAAACTAGACTCTTATATGTGGACTTTTACTGCTTTCCCTACTTTCCTTTTATGTTAATTGATTGAGAATAAACCTTTTTTTAAAAATGAAAGTTTTCCAAAAATACGTAATAAAGATAATGATATTTGTAAACCCAACCTTTCGAGCTTTGCACGCACTTTCACAAATTCTGCATTGGTTCTACGAATGTGAATTTATCCCAAACCCTCGGAAGTATTATAAGTGAGTAGGGAGTTGGCTTGCTTAGGCCAACATAAATCGAAAGCATTTACTTCCATTCTCCTTGGCCAAGTACACCCCCGAGGTGTATCGAGTGATGAGAACACTCACGTACCCGGGAAGTATATTAAAAGATTCTTGCATGTACCCGCCCCTGGGGTATATCGCAAGGTCTTGCCAAATATAAGGGAGCCTGGAGCCTTAACCGTTTGTACACCTGCGCTGCATATACGATCGAGTCATCTAAAAACACCTGTCAAATAGCCGTAGGGGATGTACCACCTTACGGCTTCCTTTACACCACTCATTTAAAACCCGAGTCCTTTCTCGGTGATATTATTTTTAGTGGTTCTTTTGGCAAAAATTGAGTCGCACCATAGTCTTCGTTCATCTTCGCCACATGGTTTCATCTACAGCCGTAAAATGACGACAGTCTGGAAGGTTGGGCCGGTCGAGATCATACCGAAAGATTAGTAAGACCAAGCATATCCATGATGGCTGACGGACGTGAGAATCAAGAAATAAATCAGAGCCTAACCGAGGCGTCAGCAGTTCAGCCAACCCTAGGTGAGATGCATCGTTTATTTATGACCGTTAGTAAAAATCTAGCAAACCTCACGATCGAGCAACAGGGTACCCGAATTTGATTAGAAGAGTTGTCAGCCGAACGGACTGCACCACTAGAGTTTGAACGACTACCACCGAATCGAGATCCGAATCAAGGGCAATCATCACAAGTACTTTTCCCAATCCAAGAAACCAACCCACCATAAACGGGTCCCATCATAGCCGGTCCTGTTCAAACTGATCCCAACAATTAGAATCAATGGGCCCCAGATTCAAGCCCTACTTATCATCAACAAGAGCCGCCCATCGTTTGGCCACAACCCCAAGTCCAGCAGGGTTTTGATCTTCAGTACCAACCATGGCCACAGATACCGACAAGGCCTATTCCACCACCAGCCCTAGTAGCCCCTCCCAATGAATACCCAGATATCAACCGACTCCGGGTAGTATATGCAGAATCAGTTATAGCTCGGGAACAACCTGACGAGGTGTCAAGAGAGAGTGAAGAAATGAAGAAACAAAAAAGAACGGATGAGGGTCCTGCAGAAGGGAGTTTTCCTAATAAAAGGAGCAGATGAGATTACAGATATGAATGCCTTCTCCCTCTACCCAGAAGCAAAATTGTCCCAGGGATTTAAGCTCCCTTCTATCACCAAGTTTACTGGAATCACACCCCCGAAAACTCACATCCAATCCTACATCAGATCCATGCAAATATTCGATTGTAGAGAACCCGAGTTGGCTCAGGCCTTTCACATGACTCTCACGGGGGCCGCCCTAAGATGGTTTTACGATCTAGAGAGGCACCACCCGAAGACTTGAGGAGATATCGTCAAGGAGTTTATGACTAAGTACGGGTCTAACGAGAATTTAAAAATTACCCGTAAACACCTGGAAATGGCCAAGCAATGCGAGAAGGAAAGTTTCAGTGACTTTGTCACACGCTGGAGAGAAATGGCCTCCCAAACGTCCAAACGGCCCGATGAAGAGGAGCAGTTGGAGATCATAAAGAAGAATTTCACTCCGGATGTATTAAGTTGCATGGTAAAGCATGTCTTCCCACACTTTAGAGCCCTGTTAAGCATGGGATCGCAAGTAGAAGAAGAACTGGCCAAGAAAACAGAGGCCGATACCAAGAAAGCCTCATACACCGGAAAAAAGACAGCCACTCCAACTATAAATCAACTAAGCTCATACCCATATCAACAAAACCCATTTCAACAGCCACAATAAACACCCCTGATGAGTTGGCCTACATAAGGAGACTCTTTGAGCACCGAGGTCAAAAAGAGAAGGAATTTCTGCACCCTTCCCACTACCCTGGTCAAAAGTCTAAAATTACTCCGAAAGGCCGGACTAATCACTCCACTCAACCCACGCCCACCACCAAGCCCTATTTCCAGCACATGGAGAATGAATGAAAATTTTGCATACCATCAAGCCGCTGGCTATGACACGGAATGCTGTTTGAATCTTCACCACCGTATCCAAGACCTAATCGAGGCTGAAACCATCCCCGCACCCGGCGGGCCCAATGTTACCAACAACCCCTTTCCCTACCATGCTCCACCTGCGGGAATTAATGCTTTGACCACTAATGAAAAAGGTTTTGATCCCATAGGACTCATCCAAGACGACCCAGCTTACAAGTCACCCGTTGTGCCACTTGAAAGAACCCAAGTTATCCCAGGCCTCAATCCAATAATTGATTAATGGATGGTTAAAATGAACCTTCTACTCGGGCAAGATTTAGGAAAGGCAAATCAGAGAATCTTCCACCCACTTACAATCAAGACCAATCCCAAAAAATCTGGGATATGATGGACCCAGGACAAGAAGAAACAACTATGGAGGCCCCGAGGCCCTCCCAATGAGACAATGTGTATGACAGAGACCTCTCCTAAGACTTTCAGTTGGTCGGCAGAACTCGACTCACCAGAAACCTCAGAGGGACCAGACCCAGCATCCCTTTGGATACAACAAATTATCCGTTCAAGGAGGGTATATCAGCCACCACCAATGGATACCGAGAAATTACCTCCTCCTAAGGAAATAAGAGATGATGGGATCCTGAAACAGTTGAAGAAAATCCAGACACACATCACCATTTGGGGCCTCACAGGACCGCCTTCATCAAATTCCTAGATGAGGCCGTCATATCACCAGATTCCACGCCAGAACAACTGCCAAGCATGATTGGGTCGCATACAGTTCAAAGAAGTCTGTCATTCTCAGATGAAGACTTGTCTCCACTGGGAAAGAAACAAAATTTAGCAGTCCATATTACCGTCAAGACTTGAGGAAAAATCCTGTCACGGGTTCTCATCGACAACGGGTCAACCATAAATGTTTGCCCTCTGAAAATCGCCAGATGTCTGAATATTTCAGATACAAAGCTTTATCCGTCAGCTGTAACCGTTAGAGCCCATGACAACACTAGAAAGGCCGTTATGGGCTTTCTGAAGCTTAATCTCCTGGTCAGTCCCGAAAACTTCTCGACCGACTTTTAAATCATAGATATTCCTTTAGTTTTAACCTCTTGTTAGGAAGAGCATGACTACACGACATAGGAGCACTCCCCTCCTCCTTACACTAGAAGATCAAAATACCGTTCGAAGGAAAAATAATCACCATCCAAGGAGATCTTAAAAGGACCTTGGCAGATCTAGAATTACCCGTCTTGGGCATCGGGAGCCAAAGCATACAGCTGGGAGGCTTTTCTTACGAGCCTTAAGTGCATGCCCTCACCACCCAGAGAATCGAGTATCTTCCCCCTGATAATATCCTCGGTCTCAATGCCAAGATCACAAATATGCTGAGAATGATGAAATACTTGCCTGGAGCCAGTCTAAAAACGGGGCAGCAATGATTACTTCAAGCCTTAGAGCCAGTAATGAGATACGAAAGAGAAGGTTTAGGGTACCGACACAACAACGACAATAGTCAAGAGAAAAAGGTTCGAGGGCATCATTATCCAAGTTTTAGCTCACTAAATGGGTTTTTCGTCAAGGAAGGAGAGGACTTCCCCTTTTGCGGCTTTCAGGAGCCTTGGAGAAACAGTGATGGAGATAATTTGCCAGAATGGGAAATCTTCTATGAGAAAGACCTTTACCTCAAAAGGAATGTCATACACACCTTCTTCAATAAATTGACGATCGGGCTGAGAGAAGAAGGTGAAGATGAGGAAGATAAAGAGGAAGAGATGATCGGAGATCTCTTTGACATCACGGCCCTAAAGAACGATGAACCAACAAATGATCATGTACATTTAATTCACGCCGATCCAGATCACCAGGAAAAAGGGGAAAATAGTGAAATTATAAGGGTGGGTGATAAGAAGAAAAATGAGGGTAGGGCTAGGGATGAGTCACTATTAGATTTACTTTTTAAACTTGTACCTGCAAGCACTGTTATCAATGAAAAAGATTCTATTTTACGGTATCTTGTTAGTTTTTATTATGTAATTGCCTATATGGAAATAGAAAGACTTAACGAGAACCCTGAGTGGGAGGAACAACGTATATAAAGTGAGGAGGGAGACACTCTTGTGATTAATCTCGGAACAAAAGAAGAAAGAAAAGAGGTTCGTATTAGGGCGAATCTAAACGAGACTGAAAGACAGGAGTTCACACAAACTCTGAATGAGTACGTGAATGTCTTTGCCTGGTCCTATGCTGATATGCCAGGTTTAAACAACCAGATAGTCATGCACGAGATGCACACCAAGCCGAAGTTCAAGCCCGTCAAACAGAAATTAAGAAAATTTATGCCGGAATGGTCCCTAAAAGTAAAAGAAGAAGTGATGAAGCAACTGAGTGTGGAGTTTTTGCGAGTGATCGAATACCCCTCGTGGTTAGCTAACATTGTGCCTATTCCAAAGGCAAATGGGAAGGTCCGCATGTGTGTAGATTACCGAGATCTCAATAAAGCTTGCCCGAAAGATGATTTTTCATTACCCAACATTGATTTAATAGTGGATAATACCGCTAACCATGCCTTGAAGTCATTTGTGGACGGTTTTGTCGGGTATAATCAGAATAAGATGCACCCAAATTACCAAGAAAAATAGCATTCATCACACCGTGGGGAACATATTGGTACACCGTCATGCCATTCGAGTTGAAAAATGCCGGGGCAATGTATCAAAGAGTGGCTACGACTATCTTCCACGACATGATCCATAAAGAAGTAGAAGTATATGTGGACGATATGATTATCAAGTCGAAAGAGATGGAAGGCCATGTCCCAACCTTACGGGCCTTTTTTGACCGACTCCGCCAATACCAGATGAGACTCAATCCGTAGAAGTGTGTGTTCGGGGTAACCAAAGGAAGACTCCTGGGCTATGTCGTCAGTAAGAAAAGAATCAAGGTAGACCCTGCCAAGGTCAAAGCTATCCGAGATATGCCCAAACCTCATACCGAGAAAGAAGTTCGGGAATTTTTGGGTAATTTACAGTACATCAGCATGTTCATCTCCCAACTCACTCAGACGTGCAAACCCATCTTCAAACTCCTAAGGAAGTCTTCACCAAGAGAATGAGAGAATCAGTGCCAGGAGGCTTTTGACAAAATCAAAGATTACCTCTCCAACCCCCCAGTATTGGCCCCACCACAAATCGAGCTGCCATTAATCCTATACCTAACAGTCATCGATACAGCTGTAGGAGCCATGCTAGCCCAACATCTGACCGATATGCGAAAGGAGAAGGTCATTTACTACGTTAGCAAGAAACTGTCACCACTTGAGATAACCTACACACCATTGGAGAAAGCATGCACTGCTCTTGTCTGGGTAACGTAAAAATTATGGCATTACAAGCTGGTTTTTTTTATCATCCTGGCATTATGAATTGATCCACTTTAATACCTCTTCGAGAAACTGGCTCTCTCAAACTGTATGGAAAAAGGCAAGATCATAGCTGACTATCTAGCCCACAATCTAATATTGGGGGACATGCTGAAAGAAGCTGAGTTCCCAGATGAAACTATCATGAATGTCGAGATCGATGAAGACTGGAAATTGTACTTCGATGGGGTTGTCAACCGAAATGAGAACGGGATAGGCATCCTGTTAGTCTCCTCGAATCAAACTCATTCCCCGGTATCCTATCGTCTAGACTTATTTTGCACCAATAACATGGCCGAGTATGAAGCTTGTATAGTTGGATTAGAGATTGCGCTCCAAAGGGGTATAAAGAGAATACAAGTGTACGGAGATTCGGCATTAGTGGTCCACCAAGTTCTAGAGGAATATAAGGTCAGAGATGAAAAATTAATCCCATACCTCGCCCGGCTGGAGGATGTCGCAGGAAGATTTGAGCACTCAGAATTTTATTATGTTCCAAGGTCACAAAACAGTTTTGCTGACGAGCAACTCTGGCATCCATAATCGATAATCCGAAGGGGATGGAAGAAATCACTCTTACAGTACAAACAAGATTAGGACCAGCCTATTGCATGGCCCTTGAGGTAGAGAATGAAGAGAACGGGGATACACCCACTTAGTTTTATGACATCTGGAACTTGTTGAAGAACCACCAGTATCCCGAGCAAACAGACAAGAGAACACGGGTTACGCGCAAAAGATTAGCGTCAAGATTCATACTTTGCGCCGGAAGGCTATATAAGAGGAATGACGACGGGACTCATCTACAATGTCTCACTGAAAAAGAGTTTATCAAAATGATGAATTAGATACACGGGGGGGGGGGGACTGTGGACCCATATGAGCGGTCATACACTGGCCCGCAAAATCATCAGACAAGATTATTACTGGTCTACCCTGCAAAACGACTGCGTTAACCGTGTACGCCGTTGTCACAAATGTCAAATCTATGCCAAGTCTTAGAAGCTTCCTCCAAAAGAGTTGTACAACATGCCTGCTCCCTGGCCTTTTGCAACCTGGAAAATTGATATCATTGGAAAGATTTCGCTCAAAGCCAGTAACGGCCACGAATTCATACTAGTAGCCATCGACTACTTCACCAAGTGGGTGGAGGTTGAGTCTTTCCAGATCCTTGATACCAGAAAAATTGCCCGATACATTAGACAGAATATAATCTGCCGGTATGGGGTCCCACATGAAATCATCTCGGACAACGACACCCACTTCGAAGGAGAGGCTAACACAGTCATGGAAGAATACGGCATCACCAGGCACAGATCTTCGCCATATAGACCACAAACCAATGGGGCAGTGGAGGCCGCCAACAAGAACCTCCTAAGCAAGATGACCGACACCTGCCGGGACTGGCCAGAGAAATTACCATATGCATTGTGGGGATACCACACCACCGAGAAAGTTTCTACCGAAAAATCCCATTTTTCTTAACATATGGGATGTAATCAGTCCTCTCTGTTGAATTAGAAGTCCCCTCCCTCAGAGTAATGCTCAAGAACCAAGTTAATGAGCTGGAATGGGTCCAGGCACGTTATAACAAGCTAGCCCTACTAGATGAGAAGAGATTGAAAGTGGCGTATCACTACTAAGGGTATCAAAAGAGAATCACTCGGGCATTTAACCAGAAAGTAAAGAGTCGAGGCATTAATGAGAACGACATCGTGTTGAAAGAAATTCGAGAACCAGCTAGAGACCTAAGGGGAAAGTTCGGGCAGAAGTGGACGGGGCCGTATATTGTCAAAGAGATTGATACAGGGGGTGCCGCCATACTCACTGACTTAGACAGACAATTACTGCATTCACCGGGCAACATGAATCGTTTGAAAAAGTATTACCAATAGATATAACATGTATAGATAAGAACTACGTAAACCTGAGCCCCAACTCAACTTTTGTTTTTTTTAAATCAAACGGGGAACGTAGGCAACCTGAGAAGTGACTTCAGGCCCAGTTTAAAAATTATAAAGAAAATTATGTCCCACAAACAGTCCCTCGTATATTATTAAGGTGGTTTAGAATACCAGAGACTACAAGGAAGATTATTAAACATACAAGAAAACCTAACCCCTAGGGGTTGGCCAAACAGGGTCCTCAATGGCCAAATCAATTCGAGCCTCGCCCAGGATCTGGTACACAAAGACAGTGTTATCCTCAGTAGCCCCCATACCCATGAATCAGAACCACTCCATTTGGAAAGGGTCATCGATCAGCTCCTCTTTTAGAGACTGCCAGTAAGAGCGGATAATGTCAGCTCAGGGGGGCTGGGTAATACCAAAACGACCATAGTTGAATTGTCGAGTCATTCGAGCTCACCACATCCTCTCCACCAATAGGGAGACATGCGAGGTTACAAACTTGAACTCAAAAGAGAAGTTGTTCAGACCAAGGGGAATGTTCTGAGGTACGTTGAATTGCTGAAGAAGACGTCCTAGGAGATAAAAGGAGGTAAACCAGAGTCCTCGGAGCCGAACGTAGTTCTGACCTCCTGTATTAAGCACTATCGCCCTCAGCTTCCACCAGAGAATGTTCCACCGGATAGCGCAAATTTTTTTGAGAACCACACCGTCCAGTCAGAGGAAGACATGGTCAAAGCATTGAAGAGGGGATGATGGAAGAAGTGTGTCAGATTGTCTAGTCGAACCCCGTTGAAACCCACCGATCGAAAACGCTCCAATAACCACATATATAGCAAATGCGGACTCCCCCTGAAGAAGGGTGAAACCCCCCTTTGGAGATCATCTAGCCCATTCAGAGTCTCCGCAAGAATGATATGCACTATAGACTTCCCATTTCTAGCCTGATAGATCAAACTCAAAATAGTCGGATCAACACGGGAAGAGCCCGTCACCAGAAACAGAGAAGGCCAAAAACAAGACAGATTAAGGCCGCTGCAGTATGCCTCACGCTATAAGAGGCTCTGTCCTCATAACAATGAAAAAATCTCACTATTTTGTAGAGGTCAAGAAGCCCGTCAATAATAAAACCGTCACATGCCGCTTGAGGAATGGCTAACAAAGCAATTAACATATCTTGGGGATCGAGTTCCTCTATGGGGAGAGCCATGGGAGACGGGTATCAGAGCGCAGCAGCCAGAAAAACTCCTCGTAAGTCAGACAAAGCTCATCTAATCCGAAACAAAAAAGATGATCCGCGGAACTCCAAAAATATGAAACACCTAACAAAAAGGAAAAATCTACAGGACGGTGACGCTATGCCGCTAAAGGGCTGAATGCGCCAAAATTGAAACCATTCTCAAAAGATACCAGAGCATCTCGGGCTTCGATATAAGAAAAATCAAAATTTGTGCAGTAAGAAGACATTTGGGAAAGGTGTGGGGATGAAGGAAGGAATATAAGTGTATTTATAGCAAAAAGAAGGTTCCTGCACCTATTTGTCGCATGACAAACCCACATCCAGGGGGGATTGTCGCGCGACAAACCTATTTGGTGTCCCTTATTTTTAACATTTCTTTACACATAGAAGTTATTTTTGCCAAAAGAACCACTACTATATGCATTATGCTCACTCTGTTCTTTTATAGGGATCCTAAGTACCACCGCATCACACGGTATGATTCCTAAAACTTACCGATTCATGTATATATATTATTAAATCTTTTGTCACGAACACATATAAAGAGTAAATAATTATATACCACCATCACAAATAAAGAGTTTCATAAATCAAAAACAGTTTTCAAAATTAAGAAACTAATAAAAATTTCTATCTATTTGTCTATAAAACTACATATTTGTTTGAAACTAACAGTACAATGCAGAAAAAATAAAACTAATCTACCTGAGCGCGCTTCAACACGCTCCCACTATCATCCGAGCCATCCTCGGGAGTAAGATCAACCACTGGGACGTCCGAACGAGGAGGAACTGCTGCCTGAGAATGCCCCGTCATTGAACAGGAGTCGTAGGACGAATCACCGATGACTGTGAGCACCTGGAGGTCTGGCAATTGCTTTTTTGAGACTCCGTCCGGGCCCGAAAAGAGGAAAGGGGGTCATCCGTCCATAGAGAAACATCGATTGCCCTCTAGTAGTCACGCATATAGGTCGTGGGATCTCGATCGACCAACTGGAGAAGGTTCTAACTGTAGAGGTACTGGGCATGGAGGGCTCTCAGGTCTGCTGTGCGAACACTCACCCGCTGTGAAAGACATAAGAGAGAGAATTAACACATTTTAAGATAAACAGATATGAAAGAGCATCAGGAAATATGATAAAGAATATACCTCATCACCGACGCGACTGCCTAAGTAATCGAAAGTATCCTCAGGCAGAGGGTACTCGGGCACTGTATAACGATAGAAACCAGCACCGACATAAGTAATGTCCCGAGGAAGTGATGGAATATCGACCAGAGAAGTAGATGAACCCGCCGATACCGCCGTAAAAGTAGACCCACTCTCTTTGCGGATCGAGAACAAGGGAGGCCGAGAAGAAGAGCCATCAAGACCAGAAGATCGAGCCGGAGGGCCCATGACAGTCAATGGAAGAGGGGTCAATGTGGCATAAGTACGAACACCCGGAAGATCCGCAATATCCGTCGCTCTCAGTAGGAAACTCAAAACCCTCGACACGCTGCTCCTCCATGGGTGTCGTCTGAGGCAGCTGCTCTGGAGCTGCCGTCGTCTTACCTCCCTCACCCCCTGGTCTATCGCCCCCAGCAGCAGATGAACCCCCTCTCCCCCTCGGAGTCCTCGTCATCAGAATTCGGAATGTTGTCCCTTTGATCGGGAATATGTGGCAGATGATCGGGGACCGTCCTAGCTAAATAGGTCTGTCCTCGTATGTAGTTAGGATCGCCTCCCAACGCTCGGTACTGCTCGTAGAAGAACCGTCCCTGAGTCTCCTTCCGCTCTCTTATTAAGTAACGGGCGACGAAAGCAGCGTAGTCTCCCTCCTCTACAAACGTCTGAAACTCGAAGCCGTCCACCAGAGCTTGCACTGTCACCGGGTCAATCTCACCCGTCCGCCTCATCAGAACTGGTGGAAACAGCGGACCCGAGGCCACTGGGCCAGTGTGTGCTGGCAGATAACTCTCTCGCCCAAATAAAAATGGAGGTCGTACTCATCCCTAATCAGCCGCCTGGTCCTCAAGGCGGTCAAAGCATGGCCATACCCGAAGTAGAGACCCAGATCACCCAGGGGGCCCACTCAACCTGAAAAAAAAATCCCATTTAATTATTTATATTTATCATTATCATTATTATTATTATTATTATTATTATTATTATTATTATTATTATTATTATTATTATTATTATTATTATTTTCTTTAAAAATTCTAAAGTACTTACATTCTCCTCTAATAGGTTGTGGACTGCAGCAGCTCCTGTCTCCCGGGTTCGATATACACAAGGAGCCCTATAGTTCCCCGCAATGAATCGGTAGACAAAGGAAAACTGATCCTCGTTCTCCACAAGGAGATCCACCTGGGCACGACCCAGACGAATGTAGGCCATAAACCAACTCTAAAAAAAGAAAAAGATAAAAGAATGTTAGCAACAATCAGCAGATAAAATGTAAGGACTAAAGTAAATATAAGGGACATAAATGTATACTTCCCACAGCAAAGAGAAGCCCTTGAGGTTCAGGACTAAATGACGAGAGACCTGGTCTATAGCATCATATAAGACGGCTATAATGAAGCCCCCCTAGTCATAATCATACATGATGCTAAAGTCTCGGAGATAGGACAACCACCAGAGATGGGCTGTGTTCCCCCCACGGGCCTCGAACAAATCATGGAGCGTCAGTAAAAGAATGACACGGGCATACTGGCGCAGCTCCTGTCGGGTCATCGGCGCTCCTGAAGTGACTAGCCGGGCTCTCTCTGTCGCCAAACGCGTAACCAAAACCGCCCGGGGTATCGTATCACTGGAACTCTGTCGCTCTAAAAACCATCCTCATGCGTCGACGATACCCTCTACCGTTAGACGCAAGGGGACATCAATCTGGATAGGGACCCCCTGAAGGAATCCCGGTCAGAGCAAACAGGTCTAGGGGGTCATCGTCATCTCTCCCCAGCTCCAATGGAAAGTACAAGTGGTGTCCCACCAGTGAGAGGCCAGCGCTGACACCAATATCGCTGCCCTAGATACCCGCTCCAATAGAGCGTCAAAAAGAGGACCAAAAGGAGTCGCAAGGAGCAGCTCCTGAATAGGGGTCGATGCCTGTCGCCACTCTAAAGAAATGGCATTGGGAGAACCCCAACCTCGGTCAATCCACTACAGGCAAATAGAGACATATATATGAGTATAGGGTTATAAAGGTAAATTATGTAATTTTTAAACCTGAGGGTATTTTTGTGTAATTATGAGAGTTATAGGGCTATAAGGGTAAATTATGTAATTTTTCAAACCTGAGAGTATTTTTGTGTAATTATGAGAGTTATAGGGCTATAAGGGTAAATTATATAATTTTTTAAAACCTTAGGGTATTTTTGTGTAATTATGAGAGTTATAGGGCTATAAGGGTAAATTATGTAATTTTTTAAACCTGAGGGTATTTTTTTGTAATTATGAGAGTTATAGGGCTATAAGGGTAAATTATGTAATTTTTCAAACCTGAGAGTATTTTTGTGTAATTATGAGAGTTATAGGACTATAAGGGTAAATTATGTAATTTTTTAAACTTGAGGGTATTTTTGTCTAATTATTAGAGTTATAGGGCTATAAGGGTAAATTATGTAATTTTTTAAACCTGAGGGTATTTTTGTGTAATTATGAGAGTTATAGGGCTATAAGGGTAAAACTATGTAATTTTTCAAACCTGAGGGTATTTTGGTGTAATTATGAGGGTTATAGGGCTACAGGAATAAAAGTATGTAATTTTCCAAACTTGAGGGTATTTTTGTGTAAATATGAGAGTTATAGGGTTATAGGGGTAAATTATGCAATTTTTCAAAACCTGAGGGTATTTTGGTATATTTACGAGAGTTATATGACTATAGGGGTAAAATTTTGTAAAAATCCTAAGGGTATCACAAGTAAAGTATGTTTTCTCTAAATCAGACATTATTTTCAGGCAGGCATACATACTCACATAAGAATTGTTTAAAAATATGCAGGAAACAACATAAGTAATAAAACAAATAAATATAAATACACAGACGGAAGGATTTTTAAGAAAATACTAGAGACCGACGACGAATCTCATGCGAGACAGACTCCATCAAGAGCCAAGGGACATCCGGGACTGGAGCAGCCCGGGTAACGTCTCAGTTGACCATAGCACGACCGCAGTCCACCTCGCCCTCGCCATACCAGTCGAGGTCCGCCCAATCATCGTGATGAGGGCTGTAGCGAAGAACTCCCTGAGCGTCGGTAAAGGTAACCTCATCCTGGTCACCCTCAAGCCAATCTGGCTATGCGGGATCCATATGTATATAGGTAAAGTAGCAAAAAGGTCGAAAAAGTCGATAAAGCGGCAGGGCTTCCGCGCTAGAGAGAAGAGAGAAAGAGGGCTAGAGAGAGAAAGAGAAAGGAGAGAATGAGGTGGAATGAGCTCAGCAAAGGGTTTATATACTGGTCATGTTTGTCGCGCGACAAATGACCAATTTGTCACGCGACAAACGTCTCCAGACCGAGGTGTCGCGCGACAGCTTGTTATTTTTCCTATTTTTTTGACCTTTTGTTTTATCTTTTCTCCTACAGGAACACTTCAGAGAAACAGTTTTCGAAGCCTTTCTAATATACTACACACTCATGATAAATCCATGGAAAAGACTTCCAAGTCATCTCTCCAAAAATCGCGAGAACAAAATACATCGGTTAAAGGAATCTCTGATATCCCAAAAAGACCGAGGCTTTTAATAAGAACAAGAAAAATATCAGAATGAGACGGGAATAAAAAATTAAAAGAGTAGAAAAGAGAAAATCCCGCGTAAAAGCGAGCGAGAGAAACAGAAACATAGAGTGACAGGGAGAGCCACACCAAAAGTGACAGCTAGGCTAAAACTCGCTCAAGGCTTCGTTTTGGGTGAGTAAGGCTCCTAATCAAGACTGATGTGCCAAGAAATTAATACATTATAACCCATTAATTTATACTTTGGAGAGCATATATTTTTATATTTTTTGTATTTTTAGTGTTTTTCAGGTGTTTAGAATTAAATTGGAAGATTTCGAAGCAAGAAGAGATTGGCTGCGCACATCACCTATATTCAAGAAATTTCTGGCATTAATCCGTACAGAATTTGAAGAAAACTCCAGAGACAAAAGTTTGAGATCTTTGAGTTATCTACGCGTGGGAGAAAACCTTGCATCAATTGGAATTCAGAGCATAAAGTTATGGCCGAAATACAATCAGTACGCCAAAATATTAATTCCAGCGAGCCCATCTAATTAATTAGAGAATTGGCCCACTTGCAGTCCATCAAAGCCCACTCGCCCAGCCTGTTACCTAGCTCCCAATCCCACCTGCAAGTCAACCCAATGCAACCAAATAAATGGACCAAGTCTCACTTGCAACAGCCCACTCATTAAGTACACAAGCCCAGAAGCCTCACCTAATTAAACCCAAGGCCACATGGCCCAGCCTTGTCCCTGGTCCCTGAATCCAAGCCCAAGCCCAGCAGTTTATCTCAACAATCAAAATAACCCTAAGCCACCAACCATCCAAAATTCTAAGACATTCTCTTCATTATAAATAGAATCACCTGAAGCAATTAAGGGGGACAGAGAGAGGCACAATTACACAAACAGGAGCAGCCGAGCACTTTTCTCATTATTTTTTCTTTCTTCTGTTCTTTTCCTTTCTGTCTTCAATTTTTGCCAGAACCTTTATTTTTATTGTTGCTTGGATGCTTGTAGACTATTGCAATTAATTCAGAATTATTTTCTTCTTCCTCAATTTATTTGCGCATACTCAAGTAAATATTTAATTTATTTATTTGTGTATTATTTAATTATATTTTGTGTTTTAATTGCAAGCATGCTAGGCTAGATTATTATCTAGGGTAGAGGATGACTATATTTGATTGATTCCCTTACACATATTCATGCCAATTAATTCTACCCATTTAATGCTTTAATGTTAAAAAAATAATTCTTCCTATTGAATGCCTATTTTAATTGATATAAAAATAAAATTGGATTCTCATTATAATTTGTTGGATTCATTTTATAATTTGTTAAAAGCGGATATAAATTGCGTTTTGACGGATATAGTGAGTGTTTTGATTTTATATATATAAGTTTGGCTATGGAAGAATTAATAATCAAACTTTAAAAATTAATTGGGCTTAAATGATTTTATTTTCCGCATCTAATAGAGTCGAGAAACCAAATTAATGCGAGACAAAAAGTAGAATTTATTAGGCATGAATATTAGGAATATGATATCAAATATATGATTTCTCCACCATAGTATTTTATAAATTGATTATTTTTCTAATATTTTATTAATTGATTATTTAGTTAATATTTTATAAATTAAATATTTTATTCGTGTTTTTAGTTGATAATTCACAATCTCCCAATTTCTAAACTAGATTAGGAATTAATCAAAATTAGTAAGTGGTAAAAATATCAAGTCCCTTGGGTTCGACCTCGCACTTGCATAAACTATACTATATACCGATTCGTGCGCTTGCGAGTAAATAAAACAAGTTTTTGACGCAACAAGTTTGTGGCGCCGTTGCCGGGGACTTGATAAGTCATCCCACCATTTTACTAATTTAGATTATTTCTTTCTACTAGTACATTTTTATTTTATTTTATTTTATTAAAAAAAAACCTTAGCAGTAGTGTAATGTATAAGCATTGTTTGGAAGCGTGGTATTAAGAGATTGAATAGGATAGAAAACCTAGAAGTTAATCCTTTGTTTGAGATAGGAACAATGGCTGATGAACAGGAAGAAACGAAGACTTTAAGGGAGCTTTTCTCTCCTATCACTACCAACCCACTTTCATGTATAGTTTTACATTCCACCACCGCAAATCATTTCCAGCTTAAACCGCAAGTAATGCAACTTCTTCCTATTTTTCATGGAATTGATCAAGAAGATCCTTATCTCCATATTAAGGATTTTTTAGAAATTTGCGCTACCTTTAAGTTTTAAAATTTTTCAGATGAGTCAGTTCGTTTACGTTTATTTCCTTGTTCCCTGAAAGGAAAAGAAAAGGTGTGGCTCAATTCATTACCTTCTAGGTCCATTAATAATTGGGAAACTTTGGTTTCCAAATTTATTACTAAATTTTTCCCCATGTCAAAAACGAATGAACTTCGAAGACAGATATCAGATTTTTGTCAAGAAAATCATGAAAAATTCTTTGTGTCTTGGGAAAGATTTAAAGACCTACTTCTCAGATGTCCCCACCACGGTTTTGAGACATGGAGATTAGTACAATTCTTTTACAATGGATTGACTTAAACTAATCGAAATATGATTGAGTTAATGAACAATAGTACTTTTCTTAGTCTCACTGAAGATCAAGCTTATAATTTCCTCGAGAATCTTTCTGAGAGCTCTCAGTAATGGAATTTCTCTTCTCGAAGAAATTCTTCATCTCAAAACAAGAAGAGGGAAGGCATCTATGAATTGACCGAAGGTGTAGAGACGAGAAGGCAGTTAGATAGTCTCTCAAAGAAATTTGAAGCGCTAACAATACGGCTAGATGGTAATTCCGTTAACCAAGTTCAAGCTGAAGGATGTTCTGTGTGTGCTAACCCTATGCACACATCGCAAACTTGCCCTTCTATGGTAGGATTCTCTGAATTTGCGCCACAACAAGTAAATGCGATGAATGACTATAAGAACCAATTCAATAGTCCATTCATAGATACATACAATCCAGGTTGGAGAAACCATCCAAATTTTTCGTGGTCACAAGGTCAGCCCATGTCCAATACGGGTTCTTCATCATCTAATGTACCACGACAGCAGCCACCCCCTAGTTTTCGTCCTCATGGAAATTCCTATCCACCATTCCAACCTACTCCACCTGCTCCATCATCCTATGTCACTCCAATACAATTCTCATCTTTGGAGGACACTCTCAAACAATTTATCCAAGTGACAACCCAAAACAATCAGACTTTAAGCCAGCTTTTGCAAGAAGTCAAAAATAATGGCCTTATGAACACTCAAGCCATCATCAGGCTACATAATCAAATGGGTCAAATGGCGAGTCAACTGGGTGAAAGAGAGAAAGGAAAATTTCCAAGTCAACCAATCTCGAACCCTAAAGGTGTTTCTTCGAGTGGGTCAGCTTCTAACCCACCAAATGCACAAACACATGGGCAAGTCCAAGCCATTACCACACTTAGATCAGGAAAGGTGGTTGATAATAAAGTGAGTTTGCCAAATAGCAAGGAGGAAGAGAAAGAAGAAGAGCAAATTCCAGCTGAGGTTGCTCCTACACCTCAAGTTATGAACCAAGCTCCTCCTGCTAAGTAAGTAATTGAAGATACCTCGAGTAGGACTGTTGTTCCTAAAGCCCCATGTCCTCATAGGCTTAAAGACAATAAGAAAGGTACACAATTTGAAGAAATTTTGGAGGTGTTTAAACAAGTCCAGATAAACATCCCATTACTTGATGCAATAAAGCAAGTACCTTCTTATGCTAAGTTCCTTAAAGACTTAGTCACTCAAAAGAGGAGAACAAATGTTCCGAAAAAGGCATTCTTGGCCGAACAAGTGAGCTTCATAATTCAATACAGAATCCCTGTCAAGTATAAGGACCCTGGCTGTCCAACAATCTCCTGCAAGATTGGGGATAATCATATTAAGCGAGCTTTGGTAGATTTGGGGGCTAGTGTGAATTTACTGCCATATTCTGTTTATGTGCAGTTGCATTTAGGAGAGTTGAAGCCTACACCAATGACAATCCAACTTGTTGATTGATCAGTAAAAATTCTAAGGGGAGTCATTGAAGATGTTCTGATAAAGGTAGACACTTTCTACTTTCCAGTGGACTTTGTTGTCCTTGACACTGAGCTTGTTCAAAACATAAGAGGCCAGATTCCTGTGATTTTAGGGCGACCATTCCTTGCTACTTCTAACGCCCTAATCAATTGCAGAAATGGAGTAATGAAAATTTCTTTTGGGAACCTCACCGCTGAGCTGAATGTATTTGACATTAGCAAAACCTCTATAGACACTGATGATGATGATGTTGGTCAAGTTCACTTGATTAATAGTCTAGTAGAGGAATCTTTTTTGCAAATGTACAAAGAGGACCCATCAGAGACTTGTTTGTCTCATTTTGGTTGCGATTTCGACATAAATGAATCAATAGAGCAAGTCAATATTCTCTTAGATTCAGTACCTATCATAGGTACACAATCTTTTCAACCAAAACAAGAGCCTCTCAATCTTTCATCAACTCCTCGACATTCTTCCGTCGATGAACCACCAAAGCTGGACCTGAAGCCTTTACCTAATAATCTGAAATATGCCTTTCTAGGTCCAGAAGAATCTTTGCTTGTTATCATAGCTTCTAATCTCGATAATGCTCAAGAAAAGAAATTGCTTGAAGTCCTTCACGAGCATAAAGAAGCTATAGGGTGGTCAATCGCAAATTTAAAAGGGATCAGCCCGTTAGTTGTAATGCACAAGATTCACTTAGAGGAGAACTCAAAACCCTCTCGTGAACCACAAAGAAGGCTGATGGGGTTAAATACTAATTTTATCATTGGCCTACAAAGGTAATTCAACATTTTTACCTCCAGTAAAATCCTATTTTTACCTCCAGTAAAATACTATTTTTACCTATGTGACCTAAGCATACACATCATGTATATTCTAGAATACATGTGACCTAAGCATACACATTATGTATATTCTAGAATACATGT
This sequence comes from Lonicera japonica, assembly GCA_021464415.1. Classification (NCBI taxonomy): domain Eukaryota; kingdom Viridiplantae; phylum Streptophyta; class Magnoliopsida; order Dipsacales; family Caprifoliaceae; genus Lonicera; species Lonicera japonica. Next base: position 38,881,983 of record CM038469.1, on the reverse strand, counting down.
GACCTAAGCATACACATCATGTACATTCTAGAATACATGTGACCTAAGCATACACATCATGTACATTCTAGAATACATGTGACCTAAGCATACACATCATGTACATTCTAGAATACATGTGACTAGAATACATGTGACCTAAGCATACACATCATCTACATTCTAGAATACATGTGACCTAAGCATACACATCATATACATTACACAAATTTACCTTTTTGCCCTTCATTTTATACCTATAAATACCCCCCTCATTCATTCATTCAAACCACACCAAAAAACATCTCTTCCTTCTCTCCCAATATCCATCCATCTCTCTTAAGAGATATAAAGCCATTGGTAATATAAATACAAGCCAATTTTTGAGGGTCTTATACTCTCTCTTTTCATACCCCAAAAAAAATACAAATCCTTATACGCTCTCTCTCCTACACAGTTTATTATTTATTCTGTTGAAATATTTGTAATCCTAATTCTATACTTATAAATAGAATTAAGGAAATTTTAGAAAGAGAGAGATTGGTAGCTTGTATTATCATCCAAATTGATTGCCTTTGAGCTAATACAAAGCAAGCACACACAAAAGGAGGACGTACTGCCGGACTAGCATAAGCGCTACCGGGGGAACCTACCTTAACAAAAAATGTCTCGTATTCATCTTCATTTTTAATCAGTTTCTGCCGGCACTGTTCACATATACGGTGGTACTGTTCACAATTACTGTTCACATATACAGTGGTACTGTTCACAATCACTGTTCACATATACGGTGATACTGTTCACAATCACTGTTCACAGTTACAATCCATTATTAAACCTCTAATTCACCATTATTCATTGATTGGTCGGTCGTCAATTATCTGTTCTAGATTTTGACACCATCAAAGGCTGAATCCGGTAATGCAAGAAGTAGTTAGGACCGAGGTACTCAAGCTTTTAGACGCGGGTATTATCTACCCGATATCTGATAGGGAATGGGTAAGCCCTGTGCAAGTAGTTCCCAAAAAATAGGGAATTATAGTGGTAGCAAATGAGCATAATGAGTTAGTTCCATCTAGTGTTCAGACGGGATGACGTGTTTATATTGACTACCGAAAATTGAACTCGATGACTAGGAAGGATCACTTTTCCCTTTCTTACATTGATCAAATGTTGGAACGGTTAGTCGGTCATGCTTACTATTTTCTTTTTGGATGGTTACTCCGGCTATAACCAGATTCTAGTTGATCAAGAAAAGACAACATTCACGTGTCCTTTTGGTACATTCGCCTACCGACGCATGCCTTTCGGGCTATGCAATGCACCTACCACTTTTCAGCGGTGTATGATCTCTATCTTTTCTGACATGGTAGAGCGATTCCTAGAGGTCTTCATGGATGATTTTTCTATCTTTGGGTCTTCTTTCGAAAAATGCTTGGAACACCTGGCTCTAGTTTTAGAGAGGTGTAAAGAGAAGAATCTCGTACTTAACTGGGAAAAATGCCATTTCATGGTACAAAGAGGAATTATTCTTGGGCACATCATATCTGAAAAGGGAATTGAAGTGGACAAGGCTAAAGTTGATTTAATCTCTAACCTACTGCCCCCGCGGACGGTTAAAGATATTCGTTCATTTTTAGGCCATGCTGAATTTTACAGGCATTTTATCAAGGATTTTAGTAAGATTGCTAGACCCCTGTGCAATCTTCTTGCTAAAGATGCCCCATTTGTGTTTGATGAAGCATGCTTAAAAGCCTCTGAAGCTTTAAAATCTGTTCTGACCTCCGCACCTATCATTCGGTCCCCTGACTGGAATCTTCCATTCGAGATCATGTGTGATGCATCTAATTATGCGGTTGGGGCTGTTTTAGGTCAGAGAATTGATAAAGTCCCTCACGTAATTTACTATGCAAGCAGGACTTTGAACGATGCTCAACTCCATTATTCCACCACAGATAATGAGTTGTTAGCAGTCGTTTTTGCTCTAGACAAGTTTAGATCCTATCTCTTGGGATCTAAAGCCCTTGTCTATTCAGATCACGCCGTTTTGAAATACTTGCTTTCTAAGAAAGATGCAAAGTCACGGTTGATTAGGTGGGTCTTGTTGCTACAAGAGTTTGATTTGGAGGTTAAAGATAAGAAAGGAGCTGAAAATGTTGTAGCATACCACCTGTCCAAGCTCATAGTTGAATTATCTAGTGATTCAGTGCCCATAGCTGAAACATTTCCCGATGAGCAGCTAATGCAAATTTCTCAGTCACCTTGGTATGCGGACATGGTAAACTATCTTGTCACTCGTGAAATACCAAATCATTGGTCAAAGCAAGATAAGTACAATTTTTTGTCCGAGGTGAAGTACTTTTATTGGGATAATCCCTATCTCTTCAAGTACTGTCCAGATCAGGTAATTAGGAAATGTATTCATGAGGAAGAAATGAAAATTCTCTCTTTTTGGCATGATCAGCCATGTGGAGGCCATTTTAGTGGAAAAAAAAACAGCTGTTAAGATTTTGCAGTGTGGATTTTATTGGCCTTCATTGTTTCGAGATGCACATGCCTATTGTGTAGCCTGTGAGAGATGTCAGAAGTTAGGAAGTCTTACAAACCAAAGTTTGATGCCCCTTAATCCTATTTTGATAATGGAAATCTTTGATGTGTAGGGGATAGATTTTATGGGACCCTTTCCTAACTCATTTGGCAATCTCTACATCTTGGTAGCCATTGACTATGTCTCAAAATGGGTCGAGGCTACTGCGTGCCGAACAAATGACCACAAAGTGGTGGTTCGATTTTTGAAAGAACATATTCTTGCACGTTTTGGTACACCTCGCGCTATCATTAATGATGGGGGTCACACTTTTGCAATAGACCATTTAAAAGTCTAATGAAAAAGTACGGAGTGATGCATAAAGTGTCGACTGCGTACCATCCACAAACTAGTGGACAGGCTGAAATTTCAAATAGGGAGATCAATCATATTTTTGAAAAGACAGTAAATCCTAATAGAAAAAATTGGCCAGTTCGACTGACAGATGCTTTGTGGGCATACCGTACTGCATACAAAACTCCCATTGGAATGTCTCCCTACCGCTTAGTTTATGGCAAGGCATGTCACCTGCCTGTTGAGTTGGAACATAGAGCTTTTTGGGCTGATAGACAGCTTAATTTTGATATTGACCAGGCACGAACCCATAGGAAGCTCCAAGTGGCTGAGCTAGAAGAGATAAGGAATGATGCTTATGATTGCGCCAAGTCATTCAAAGAAAGGATGAAAAGGGTACATGGTTAGAAGATTCTTCGGAAATCATTTCACCCTGGCCAGAAAGTCCTTCTTTATAATTCTCGTTTGCATTTGTTCCATGTAAGTTGAAATCTAAATGGTCTGGTCCATTCATAGTCCAGCAGGTTTATCCTCATGGGGCCATTGAGATTCAGAATCCAAAAGATGGTAGTGTGTTTAAAATGAATGGCCATCGTTTAAAACCATTTTTGGAGTTTGAAAACCCAGAAGTTGAAGTTATACTTCTGGAGAATCCTGTTTATTGGGATTGATTTTTGAGGCCATGATTATTGTATATTATTATGTATAATATTATATTTGAATTTCTATTTTGCTTTTCTTTGTTCTCTCTCTAACAAAAGTGCAGGTTTATCTTTCTCATTGCGCTTCATTGTCACCAGGTGATATCTTACCCTTTTTTATTTACTTGTCTTTATACATTGAGGACAATGTAAAATTTAAGTTGGGAGGAGGATTTATTTGCCTTATCATTCCATGCACTTCACATGTTACACTTTGTTAGAAATTGAACAAAATTTTTCAATTTTTTTCTTTTCTTAAAAAAATCAAAAAATAGAGAAAAATTAAAAAAATCAAAAAAATAAATAAACAAATGCAATGGTTCTTGGATTGATTTGAAGTTTCCCTTTGTATAACCAGTGTGCTAACGATGACGCATTTGTCTTAATACTTTACATGTGCATGCCTAGTTCTCCTACTATCATTATTAAGAGAAATTTCATGATTTTCAATCATCATTATATTTGAGGACATATGACAACTTATGCATGACTAGATGGAAGAGTGAGCATAACTAAAAATTCCTGAAAAACATAAATGTGGAGACTAAATAACCCGTGAGTACTTGAGCCAATCTTATTATTTGAGGGTTTTTACATCAACTCTTAATTTTTGAAAAGCGTATCTCGTTGAGTAGTCTCATTATTTTTTGTTTTTATTGGACACTAGAAAGGTATGTCTATGAAATGCAATTTCTCTTAAGGATTCTTAATATTATTTGAACTGAAGAACTATAAACCTTAGGAAGTGATTTAGGCCATCTTTGACAGCCTACATTTAGCCTAATCCCACTTTGAAATATATACCACTAGTCAACCCTTTTGAGCCTTATATATAAGCCTTTCTTTCATAGCCCGTTATCCTTACCCTACTCCAAATAGGAGTATAAATCATATTTATATAGCCTACCCTTTATCTAAGAATGTTTGAGATGTTATTTCTATGTTTAGGCAATAGCAAAAAGTGAGCTAAAAAAATATAAAAAATAAAATAAAATTTATGTGATGAGAAAAAGGAAAGACTGAAAAAAAAGCTCAAATAAAATCAAGTTTAGCCTGAAATTTTAATTTTATACATCTCAATATGTTTCTTAGATCTTTGAATTCTTTTATACCACTTCATTTAATTAGCCATCACCCTAAGCCTTAAATTACAACTCGAAAAAGTCCTAAAGATCCTTTGGAATATGATTTTGATGTGAGAGTGGTGGAGAGAATCCAATTATGCATTTCACCTTTCTAGTGGGATTTATCCTTTCATGAGACTCTTGTTCTTTCATTTATAGCGTTTTTTCATATATATACATGTGAGATGCATTTGAATTTGAATACATTTACTCTTTATAGTCCACATGTAATGAGGGCATGTACACCATATTCTCGAGTGTTTCATTTGTGGATTGTATACCATGTGAGGAGTTGAGTCAAAGCATAGTTTGGATGGGATTTGAAAGTTTTGCCTACTTAGATATCAATGATGTTATGTTGTTGTTAATTCACACACACATAATGAGATTAGAGAGAAAGAAATATTCTTATTAATCATGCTAGTTTGAGAACTTTGATATTGCATGTGTATCGCATTGCTTAGCATACAGGTGTTTTGATATCTTCGTTGAGTTATTTACATTTGGTGAAAAAAGGGGAATAAATTTTAATGAGAATCGTTGCATTCGAATTTTGTTAGTATATTCACTGCAAACCATCACGAGACTTCGCTCGTCCTCTTGGGGGAACCATGGGGTTTAAAAGGCTTGTTGCACGTGCCAAGTGCAATCGCGACTCCGTGAAACAGAGCTAGGATTAGTTATTTTAATTTCTTAGATTTTTATTAGCTTTGCTCGAGGACTAGCAAAGTATAAGTTAGGGGAAATTTGATGTGCCAAGAAATTAGTACATTATAACCCACTAATTTATACTTTGGAGAGCATATATTTTTATATTTGTTGTATTTTTAGTGTTTTTCAAGTGTTTAGAATTAAATTGGAAGATTTCGAAGCAAGAAGAGATTGGCTGCGCACATCACCTATATTCAAGACATTTCTGGCATTAATCTGTACAGAATTTGAAGAAAACTCCAGAGACAAAAGTTTGAGATCTTTGAGTTAGCTACGCGTGGGTGAAAACCTTGCATCAATTGGAATTCATAGCAGAAAGTTATGGCCGAAATACAATTAGTGCGCCAAAATATTAATTCCAGCGAGCCCGTCTAATTAATTAGAGAATTGGCCCACTTGCAGTCCATCAAAGCCCACTCGCCCAGCCTGTTACCTAGCTCCCAAGCCCACCTGCCAGTCAACCAAGTGCAACCAAATAAATGGACAAAGTCTCACTTGCAGCAGCCCACTCATTAAGTATACAAGCCTAGAAGCCTCACCTAATTAAACCCAAGGCCACATGGCCCAGCCTTGTCCCTAGTCCCTGAATGCAAGACCAAGCCCAGCAGTCTATCTCAATAATCAAAATAACCCTAAGCCACCAACCATCCAAAACCCTAAGCCATTCTCTTCATTATAAATAGAATCACCTGAAGCAATTAAGGGGGACAGAGAGAGGCACAATTACACAAACAGGAGCAGCCGAGCACTTCTTTCATTATTTTTCCTTTCTTCTGTTCTTTTCCTTTCTGTCTTCAATTTTTGCCGGAACCTTTATTTTTATTGTTGCTTGGATGCTTGTAGACTATTGCAATTAATTCAAAATTATTTTCTTATTTCTCAATTTATTTGCGTGTACTCAAGTAAGTATTTAATTTATTTATTTGTGTATTATTTAATTATATTTTGTGTTTTAATTGCAAGCATGCTAGGCTAGATTATTATCTAGGGTAGATGATGACTATATTTGATCGATTCCCTTACACATATTCATGCCAATTAATTCTACCCATTTAATGCTTTAATGTTAAAAAAATAATTCTTCCTATTGAATGCCTATTTTAATTGATAAAAAAATAAAATTGGATTCTCATTATAATTTGTTGGATTCATTTTATAATTTGTTAAAAGCGGATATAAATTGTGTTTTGACGGATATAGTGAGTGTTTTGATTATATATATATAAGTTTGGCTATGGAAGAATTAATAATCAAACTTTAAAAATTAATTGGGCTTAAATGATTTTATTTTTCACATCTAATAGAGTCGAGAGACCAAATTAATGCGAGACAAAAAGTAGAATTTATTAAGCATGAATATTAGGAACATGATATCAAATATATGATTTCTCCACCCTAGTATTTTATAAATTGATTATTTTTCTAATATTTTACTAATTGATTATTTAGTTAGTATTTTATAAATTAAATATTTTATTCGTGTTTTTAGTTGTTAATTCACAATCTCCCAATTTCTAAACTAGATGAGGATTTAATCAAAATTAGTAAGTGGTAAAAATATCAAGTCCCTTGGGTTCGACCTCGCACTTGCATAAACTATACTATATACCGATTCGTGCGCTTGCGAGTAAATAAAATAAATTTTTAACTCAACAAAGACAAAGGGATAAAAAGACTCTTGGTCAAAAACAGAGAGAATGCCAGAAAAAGTCTTTCCCAAAAGAGGGAGATATAAGGGCATCGAAAAATAGGAAGCGATGTGGGCCCACAAAATGAAAAATACGAGAATAAAAGGGGTCGAAGATCAGGGATCAGAGATTGCCCTTTCAAATAAATTTTCTTTTCAGTACAATACAAAAGAGATGAGTTAGAAGTAAACCCTCGAATCATCACTCTGCGAAGAACAGAAAAGATCCGAAAACTGCTTTCTAAAAGAAGTGTTCTTACTCGACAAAAATATAAGAGTAAAATTTCAAAAAGATATAGGAAAATAAAAGACATCTAGATAAAGATTAAACTCCCGATGAACTCTTTTTTCACTCACTCTAGCAGTCGAAAAGAACCAAAACAATTTCGCCGAAGCACAAACCTCATGTTATACTGGAAATGGGAGCTTCAAATGGCGTAAATTCTCCGATAGATCTAAATGGCGTAAATTGCAAAAAGTTCCTCCTGTTATACTGGAAATGGGAGCTTCAAAATAGCGCCTTTAATTTCAAGTTAGAGCTCCACAATAGTAGTAATGTTAAACAACCATTGTACTTTGTTATGTTGTGTTATTGTTATTTGTAGTGATAATCTACTCTGCACTAGGCCACTGTCTATATAAGCCAATTATGTCTATCAAATTTTATTTCATTTTTATACCATTATACTTAATTTGTAAATGAAATGCGTGTGCAATTTCATAATAAATCATTTAAACAAAAAATAGATTTTGGGGAGGGGGGGAGAGAGAAATGCCAAGAAACAAGAAATTTGAAATACATGTTAGTTTTATTTGATAGAGATACAAAATTACTGAGAAATAATAGAGCCAATTAACGTGAATTCTGATTCTCTTATATATGCATTGTACACCTACTTTCTCTTGTACACTACTTTCTCCCAAGTCCCAAACCTCTCATTCTCTACAAAATACACGCACAACTCATGTAACTCTCACATTGATTCATGTCATTAATTTCCTCTGAACATTTTCATTATGATATTAATTAAGGTAAGTATAGAAAACTAGTGATCGCAGCATCGGATTAGAAAATCGTGAACGTACGTTGAGGTTATAACTTCTGAAAATTTCATAGAAATATGGTTAATTTTGATTGATTTCTAATGAATTTCCTCTGTGAAATATGTGTGTATGTACGTGTAAGTTCAAATATAAGTTTAGAGTAATTAACTTCAAAACGAGTCTGTCTGCGCGCGCATTTTTAGGGTAGATACATGGGAAAAATTTATTAACCTACAAATAGGTTATATTACTTGGTTTAGCCTTAAACTATCGTATATTATGTGTTTCTTAATGTTAGAAATGATGATATTGAATGATGATATTCTCCAACATAAATTAGCATTATTATTTGTAATTATTAAAGCTTAGAATTATTCTTCTTTTCCTTTATTCCCTCCTCCATGTTTCCCTCCTTGTCTCCTCCTTTCTTCCTCATTTTAGGCTTCTTGTTTCATTCTTTACTTGTATATATATTCATGTCAATTCCATTGTAAATAGATGTGAGATTGTAACAATGTAAACCCCTTGTGGATTTCTTGCTCATTAATATAATTTTCTATTTCTGTGTCTTGTTGTATAATTTAACATGTATCAGAGCGCAACCTCGCCACTAGCACACCCACGACCTCGCCACCTAGCCACCACGACCTCGCCACCAACCCACCACACCACACAACCTCGCCACCAAGCCACCACACCTATCACCATTATCAAACAAATCAAATACGCCTCCAAACACTACTCGAATCAAACTTTACGCAGCAAACCTGTTCAAATAAAACCACGTCCAAATAATTATTATTGAAGCATTCAGCCTGGCTGGCAAGACCATCAGGTAACCACAGCTTAGTGCAAGGTTCGATTCCTACTAATAGCATTTATATTTTTTCCTCTCTTTCCTTACAAACTGCAACTGCCACATCATTAACATCCAGTCAGCGCCACGTGTCCACACACGTGATGCAGTCCAGTCAGACGTGGCATCCATGCCAGCGCCACGTGTGTCAGTGCCACAATGGCATGGCCAGTCAGTCCGCCGTGTCCGCCACGTGACATCCAGTCAGCGCCACGTGGCATCCACGCCAGCGCCACGTGACATCCAGTCAGTGCCACGTGACATCCAGTCAGCGCCACGTGTCCGCCACGTGGCATCCAGTCAGCGCCACGTGTCCGCCACGTGGCATCCAGTCAGCGCCACGTGTCAGTCACGTGTCCGCAGCAGCAGTGCGTCAGCGGTTAACGCCGTTGCTTGCCGTCAGAATTGACAGACATATTCCAGACACCGTCAGATATATTTACAATTTCACCCCTGTACTTTCTGTATGATTTCTATTCTAGCCCCTAAACCTTCTTATTTTCCTATTCTAACATCAAGAGCCGTTGATCTCATTGCACCACTCTCACTCTCACTTTCAACTTCCCGATTCTCTCCTCCGTCAATCCCAAGCAACACCGTCCATTTCCTCAGTCATACCATAACCGACAACCCCTAATCCATACCATAACCGACAACCCGCAAATTCCGTAAACTCCAAACCCTCGCCATCATCAAATGCCGACATCTTTTGCTCTGACCTCGAAATTCGAAATTCAAATTTCGAGATCGGCGCCTTTAACCCTTTCACCAGCTTCTTGCCATTAAAATCAAACACACCATCCTCACATGCAAATCACCCAATAGCACCATCCTCACTGCAAATCTCCCATTCAAATCCAATACAAACAGCCATGTCGATCAGCATCCGCCAGCGAGGTACTCTCCATGTCCTGCCTGCTCTTTTCGCCGCAGAGCTTGTCCTCCTTCTTGTGAATCAGTTAAAATCTTTCCAAATGCGTATCATCGTCGAGATTATCACACAATCTTTTCCGTTTTCGGGGTAAAAAGTGTTGAATTTTTTTACAACACGTACCGGATCACAAACATCGTGAAACTCTCGATTCGTTTCTCTTTGAAGCTAAGGCAAGAATCCTAAATCCTGCTGGTGGATGCGCTGCCCTCCTTACCTCTCTTGATCAAAAGCTTGAGGCTCTGCAGTCACGAATGACGGCGTTGGAGGCTCGACTGGACAGCGAGTCTCCCAGGGTTAATCCGTCATTTTCCTTTGTCCCTCCTGCAAGTTCCTCAAGGGCCAATCCATCCGACTCCCTTGCTCACCCACCAGGCTCCTTCGCTTCTCCATCCGGCTCTGGTCGACGCCGCCACCGTTCGACCGGAAAACTGCCGGAGAAATCTCCAGCCTCCAGGTCATTTGCCTACCCATCAGGCTCCTTTACTCACCCATCCGACTCCTTTGCCTCTCCACCTGGCCCTTTAACCCTCCTGCAAGTTCCTCAAGGGCCAATCCATCCGACTCCCTTGCTCACCCACCAGGCTCCTTCGCTTCTCCATCCGGCTTCTTTACTCACCCATCCGGCTCCTTTGCCTCTCCACCTGGCTCCTTTAACCCTCCTGCAAGTTCCTCAAGGGCCAATCCATCTGACTCCCTTGCTCACCCACCAGGCTCCTTCGCTTCTCCATCGGCTCCTTTACTCACCCATCCGGCTCCTTTGCCTCTCCACCTGGCTCCTTTAACCCTCCTGCAAGTTCCTCAAGGGCCAATCCATCCGACTCCCTTGCTCACCCACCAGGCTCCTTCGCTTCTCCATCTGGCCCCTCAGAGAATCCTCTAGAACCTGGGGTTCTTCCGACCCAGAAAGATTTGTTGGAGCATCCTCACTACAAAAGTTTTTTAAAGCTCCTTTCATCAACCCCTGATATCCATCTACCGACCGTGAATCTTTCAGAACACGGGGATCCTCTGACAGCAGTGGATATGCCGGCATATCCGACTCTGTCAGATTACCAAGTTGCTTTGGATGGTTTCTCAAAGGGGTCTCCTCAAATTAGTTCTGTTGCGGAGGTTGCCGGATTAATGACTCCGGATTGGACTACCTTAGGAAATATAGGATACAATTCGCTCTCTGCTTCTAACTTCACTGATATCTTGAATTTTGGTGCTGATGATTCTCAGAATCCATCGCCTTTCTCTTTTTTATCTCAATAATGTGTGTTCCCTTCCTTCCGCACCACCAACACCCTCGGAAACCTCTCGCCTCTCATATCGAAACTTCAGTTTATCTCTCTAAAACCAAAACCAAAGAAAGGGCCATCATTGACTACTAGCACCACTGCTACTCTTCCACCTCTCTAAAAAAAAAAAAAAAAAAAACATATCTATATATATTCAATCTCTTCAATTTAATATTTCCGGCGGGTCGCCTTTCGCTGTACCTCCAAGTATTCTGATTCAATTTCTTGTTACTGTTATACGTACTGCTCGCGTATTCAGATCAAGTTTTTTCCTCCGGAAATTCTACACCGGACCTCGCCCGTTCCGTCGGCTCCCGTCATCGCCGTTACCGCCGTTCCGTCTGTCGGTCAATCATCGAACATGTCAAAAAAAAAAAAAAAAAAAAAAAAACCAAAACCAAATTCCATTTTCTCGTATCCAAGCTTCGGATCCCTAAGAGCCTCATCAACAACAACAACCGCGCCACTACGCGCATCTCCGAATCCCTCCGGCGCGCCCTCTCGCAGCGCCATCCAGATACCATGCCAGATTTCAGATCTGACAAATACATTTGCTTAATCGCATCTTCTACCTTCGCTGTCTCCGCCACTGCCGCCCCCCCCACCGCCTGAAAATACGACTCAACCGCCGACACCCAAACCCCTTCCGGGTGTCCCCTTATCAACCACCATCCCCTCAGCTCCTTCTTAGCTCTCACCACTCCCTTGTCTTACCCAGATCCATACTTCTCCCTGGATCTCTCATACTTCTTCTTTTCTCTTCTCACACACCACCACTGCCACCGTTGCCCACCGTCGCCGACTAGTGGCGAACCGTCACACTCTACACCGAGTCTTTTCCACCGTCGGTTTCATAGAACCAAACACATTCTCCACCACCGGAGCCGGCGACACATCAATAGCTGTTTGGTAGCTTCCTCACCTCTTCAAACTCAAGTTGGTCTCTTCATACCCCTTGAGTTTGAGGGGGGTGTTAGAAATGATGATATTGAATGATGATATTCTCCAACATAAATTAGCATTATTATTTGTAATTATTAAAGCTTAGAATTATTCTTCTTTTCCTTTATTCCCTCCTCCATGTTTCCCTCCTTGTCTCCTCCTTTCTTCCTCATTTTAGGCTTCTTGTTTCATTCTTTACTTGTATATATATTCATGTCAATTCCATTGTAAATAGATGTGAGATTGTAACAATGTAACCCCTTGTGGATTTCTTGCTCATTAATATAATTTCTCTATTTCTTGTGTTGTATAATTTAACACTTAAAACTTAATTTACAATGAAACAGAATTATTACGCAAATGTCTTTATAATTTTGTGCTTCGTTGAGTTGCTTCTCAATTCCATCCTGATAGTGGGAAAAGAAGTGAACTATATGACTCTATTTGATAACAATATATGAAAAATAAAAACGAATATATATATATATATATATATTTTTGTCAAAAGATTGAAAATAAGTTTAGGCATATGATTAAATGGATACTATATAACCAACTCAAATTAGCGATAAGAACATAAATGAGTATTTATCATGTATATTATTGTTATTATTTTTTTGCCTTTATCAACTATATTATAATTACTATTAAAATTAAAAAAATTAAATTTTCCACTGAACACTTTTTATATAGTTTTTTTTTACTAGTTTTTGTGCACGTGTGATGCACATAATTTTAGTGCTTGATAAAAGTCATTAAGTCTATTAATAAATAATTAGTATGAATTGTGAAATAAAAATAATCATTAGTATCAAGTGTAAAAATCAATTAATAACTATAAGAAAATCATATAATTGGTCTATTATAGAAAAATTTTGCAGATATATGATAAAAAATTGTCGTGCTTAATTCTTTTATTACATAGACACAAACAAACTCTTGATTAGAGACATAAGACTAATATATTTTTACTAAGTTTTAGAATTGGTAGATAGTTAACTCAAATAAAAGTATGTGTGATTATTATGCATAGTACCAAGTAATAATATAAAACTCATATAAATAATAGATTATTAGAATATTAAAATGAAATATATTCATTTTTTATTTTAAATATTAAACATAGTTATAAATAAACAAATACGTTTTAGACTATATAAATTTATAATGTGAAAAGCAATCAAGAGTTTAATATACATACCTTTGTGGTGAATTTTGGAACCAAATTCTAATTGACACTCGGGAGAGCATAAAATTTGGTTAAGATAAATTGAGCCGGCCTAACCTATTTTGGAGCCATCATCCTAAGTTAGACCAATAGGCCATGCATAAATGAAAGGAACAAATAAAGAATGCGCCAAGATACGAACAATCGGATGTGCTGAGACGGGTTAGCCGAGGCCGAGATCAACAAGGAAAAGTGCACGTGCCTTTGCACATGAGAAGTGCATGAGTAGGATCATGCCAAATCGCACGGACCTGTGCAGAATCATACAGATCTCCACTACTCCACTACCAACGTACGAATTCAGAAATTATTAGTTGTGGATAAGGGAATGGATGTTGGAATATTATCCAAGTTTTACCTTTTTAGTCATTTTGCTACCAACCCTAATGAGCAAGTGTAACCTTAATTCGATCTGTATATATGTATAAATAGAATAGGGAGGGCTTATAGAAAGGAGTTGGTTGTTGAGAATTTTGCGCTATTCCATGGCTATTAGCTTACCTTAATCTGTTTAGAGAAGGAAAACTTGTAAAACAATCGATAAATTGCCTTAAGAGCTCAATACAACAGCAACACACACAAACGGAGGACATACTGCCGGATTAGCCTAAACGCTACCAGAGAAACCAACCGTACCCAAAAAAATTATGTTGTTCTTACACACCTTCTTTTCCGCATATACAAACTCATCTCTCGAATTATTTTAGTGGGTTGGGCCTAAAAATTTGCACCATCTACAACACTAAAAGCTTTGTATTTTAATACAATCTATTAAATCGTTTCCATCTCAGGAAGTTCGTTATGAATGTATATAGAAATCTTATACAAAACATCTAATTCACACAAACTCTAATTTGTTTAATTATTTTAGCGAAATAAAGTAAAGTTTAATTTATTTGGAATACTAATAATAATATAAAAATATATGGATTTATACTGTTTGTTTAATGTAAATCTTAAAATCGTGTGTATAAAATCATAGAAGTCTTATACAAAAATATATAATTTAATACAAACTTTAACTTGTTTAATTAATTTAGCTAAATAAAGTAGAGTTTAAATTTATTTGTGATACTAATGTTAATATAAAATATATGAAGTTATACTGTTTTATTTAATATAAATCTTAAAATCTTATTTAATATAAATCTTAAAATCTTATTTTTAATATTATAGAAATCTTATAAGAAATGTCTAATTCAAGAGAAACTCTGACTTGTTTAATTAGTTTGGCTAAATAAAGTAAAGTTTAAATTTATTCGGAATACTTATAAAAATATATAGAGTTATAGTTCTTTTTTAATGTAAATCTTAAAATCTTGTATTTAAAATCAAGAGACATTTTTATCTCCATATATAAAAAAAATAGGAAAAACATTTAAATTATTCGTACTTTTATATACGGATACAGATTTAATATGCCTGCACATTGTGCTCGTTGCACGGATTAAAGGGCCTTATGGTGATTTCCGGTGGCCGATTCATTATGGTCTCTTATACTAATATAAAATTAGAAAAATTTACATTGATTTATAACTTTTTCCCAGATTCATAATTTATAAATTCAACAGTTAGATAAATTATTTTTATTCTATTTATCAAGCATGCAAAATTTTAAACCAATCCGATATTTGTAATCATAAGTTATTTTTGATTATTTTAATTTTTTATATACATATTTCAGATATTATAATTAACTAATTAAATAATTAGATCAATAAATAATGAAATTGAAAAAAAAAATTATTATTAAATATAAAAAAAAAAAATTACACCAAGTATAATTCCAACCTTTCTATATATATACATACTATGGTATACCCATGCCATCCGGCACGGTGAAATAATAGAATAAAAAAGAGTAACATGCTATAAATCTATATAGAAAAACATCATTAGTTTATTTCAACAAACATCAACAAAAAATGTAAAAATAATCCAACAATGTATGGATTCTTAAATGTTACTCAATAATTTTTCTTGATTTTTTTTACATAATTTTATAGTCATGATGGATCTTGTTTAACTGATATTAATTAGTAGATTTTAAAAATTAAATTTTTATTAAATTTTGAATTTTCTATTTCAAGTTATAGCATTTTTAGTATAGACAATATTATTAGTTTGTGAGAGTTTATTGTGTGTTTGTTATTGGTGTGAGTGTTTTAACTTTGATGTGATATCTTGATGTGTGCATAAAACTCATTCAAAGGTGTAGAACTAATGCACACTATAACATATGTATTTTTAACCATTAAATTTTTATATTTTTTAAATCAAACTTAATGTTTTATAATATAGGTATCCAAGTAACTATTTACGAAAGGGATACTTCGTTTCGCAGAAAAAAAGAAAAGAATATGCTGGTTTATAATTAGTCAAAAGGTGAGAATTATTTTAGTCAAAATTGCCGTCTCGGCCCACTTTAGTTGTTATATTCTTCAATTTCCTATAAAGGAATGCGAATCTCTTTCTCTCTACCATAATAATAATAATAAAAATCTCTTGACTTTAGTTAAGTTTAGAGATAATTTGACGTGGAGCAATAAGAATGTGGACCTAATATTTTTATAAATATTTTTTTTTTGGTTTGGGGGCATTGTTTCACGGGGTGTTCGGGTCAGCTTTCGCGCACCTCGATTAATTCCCGCTCACGCGTAGTACCATTTACGCTAGCCACAAACTGATTTGCTGCTGCCGGAAATCGACCTGAGGAGCTCCCAGTCAACCCCAGAGCTTGAACCTGTGGTGGTTAGCCACCAGGCCACATCTTGTGGTTAAACAAGGAGTACAATTAAACATTCAAAAAAAGAAGCATATCATTTTAATGATAAAAATTGAAAATCATCCTTATAATTAAAATAAACTGTCAAATAAATCCTTCATTTAGTATAAAATATAATTATAACTTATGAGCCATTTTTTTAATCATGTAAAAGACCATTCTATAGGAATTTAAGTAACCACGTAGCACTAGCTTTTGTTCATTGCTGGAGCCATGCAGCAATTTTGAGTGGACTAAATTTTCAGAAAATCTTTGTTTTTTAGCAGCATCTGCATCAATACAATCTGATTTTTTTTTGGTGACTATCAATACAATCTGATGGATCACAATTTTTCCGAAGTCTTTTTCAGCTGAAGGGGACTTTATAATAGAGAGTTTCAAAACTTGTCTATTTTTGGGTTGTTTTACCAAAAATATCCTTTTCAATAATAAACAAGTGTCCAAAATGGACCATTTTTAGGGAAGCATCTAATTGTAAATGACTCCAAAATGTGCACCAAAAGGGATAAGACTAGATGAAGATTGAGAATAGACCCCATTACATGCATTCATTTAAGATCAACTCTTCACGCAATCCAAAATTGATACTTTAATTATTGACACCCTCCAAAAATACCACCGAGTCAAAGTAGGCCCGCGGCTTTGAGCAAGTCTATGTCAGAATAACTAGAGAAACTATGGGTGACCGGTTAAAACACCATATTTAATTAAATTTTTTTCTAAAAAGTACAAAAATTTAATAATTAAAAATACACATATTATGATGTGTATTAATTCTATATTATTTGATGAGTTTAATACACACATCAAAATGTTATATCAAAGTTAAAACATTCACACTAATAATATACAGACAATAAATTCTAACATACTAATAATTTTGTCAACATTAAAAATGCCATAACTTAAAATAAAAAAATAAAAATTTAATAAAAATTTAATATTTAAAACCTACTAATCGAGATCAATTAAACAAGATCTATCATGACTATATAATTACGCAAAAAAAAATCAAGAAAAATTATTGTATAACATTTAAAGACGTACATTATGTGTTCATATATTATTAATCATCTCAATCTGTCATTTTTAGGATGTACGTTATGTAATTGGATTATGATTAAGAGACTCTTTAAAAAATAAAAAACAAGTCGGTCAAATCCGGTATATTTTTAGTTTTTTTTAGCATGAAGATATATTGAACTTACGTTCCAATTGTTCACAACGTTAGATTAGACTAGACAATGGGTTCAAAATAGATTAATTAATTTTGTCGATTTAAATTCGTCACACGTTAATTTTTTTTTATTTCACCATGCCAGATGGCACGGGTATACCTTAACATATATACATTCTTCAGTTATTTCACATTATTACTGACGTTGCACACATAGGCGGTGCCACATGAGAGCAAGTGGGGGCGAGCACCCTCACTTGGTTTTGGAATTTTTTTATTGTATATGGGATATTTTTTGAAAAAATATATCTATATATATAAGAACTTATGTGCATAAATTTATAATTGAAAGTAACTAAAGTATAAGAGAACAAAATTATATATATATATATATATATAGGGATCTTATTTTTTTAAAATGTTTATCAAGTTTATAAGAGGCGATCTCTTATAAACCTATCAATTTTTTCACAAAATTTTCATGTGTGACTTACTCGTTTTCATTCCACTTTTCTATTTCAAGTAACTTACTTTGAGTGACAATTTCTCATTCACTCCCATAACCATTTTGAGCAAACAAATATACGATTTTGATGTCCTCACAGAATAAAATATGAATCTATAATAATATTTCACAACCGAGTATGAGGTCCCACTTGAAATTACTCTTAAAATGGCTCTAAAATTGTATTTTTCCAACACTATCAAAATAAATCCTTTTTTTGTATCTACTTTGTAATATTAGGTATAATTAATTTTTTTAATTACTTATATAATATTAGTTATGATTCTTGATTAATTGCATAATATTATTAATATTATTATATTTGCATTATATTATTGTATTTTGTAATTGTTCACATTCTCTATTTGAGTTGTATGAAATATTCTATTGTGTTTACGTTCAAATTTTATTGCTTTAAATATAGTTTTATGTGTTTTAAACTTCGCCCCCACTTAGCCAGATTCCTGGCTCCCCCACTGGTGGCACATACACCAACCGATCATTGAAATATCTTTAATCAAAGTAATCAACACTGACTAAGTGGTTAATCATAGATTTAAAAAAAACAGTTTGACGTTGTTTGTGGTAACATTAGTTTTCCATAATCTTTCCTCTAAAAACAGTATGGAACACAGCAATAAAGGGGGGCAGGTAGACCTCCACTTCATCCCAACCATGGAGCAGGGACTCAACCACGACCATCTGTCTTTGACAGAAACTCCAAGAAGGGATCTAAAGGGGGTGTATTGGATTTAGAATATATAGGACTTTTATGCACTTTTAAAGTTCATAGGTATTCAATTGAGATTTTAAAAAGTCATTTAAAATTATGATGTATTCAATTGAGATTTTAAAAAAGTCTTTTAAAATTTTGATGTATTCAATTAGGATTTTAAAAAATCCATCTAAATCATATGGTATTCAAAAGTCTAATGACTTAGTAGAATTTTAATTATTGCTGAATTTTGGTAGATTGTAAAGCTTTTTTTATATATAAAAATCCATCTTGAAATCTTCTCACTTACCCAGAGATTTCAAATAGATTTCTAATTTCCTTAACAACTTTACTCGACATTCTCTCTTTCTCCCCCCTTTCCCCCTCCCCATCTCTCTCTCAAAATCCAAATTTTTTATTATGTGATGAATGCATTAATTTTTTTCTTCATCCCTATAAAATCGTATTTATTCTCTCTTTTACTAATAATGTGGTTATCAGGCATTAATATAATTTCAAATGGTTAGACTGTTAATTATCGTTCAAATTTTTAAAAACAATTCATGTCAATTTCATTAAAAAATACTAGTCGGGTGAGAAGTCTAATTTTGTTGGTGCATAAAATCGTCCATAGTTAAAGTCGGTTCACAAAAGTAAAATTCGGTTAACTTATTATGTAATAACTGTTAATTTTTTATTATAAGCGAATGATAGGGACATAACATTTTATTTTTTTTGATAATTTATTTCATAGACTAACACAGCATGCATTATTACACTTTTATAATACTCCAGATAGTAATCTAACCAAAATCTCAAAAACTTTAAGTACTCAATTTGGTTCAAACGTGAATTTTAAATTAATAGATATACACTGGAATAATAATGTTATGATTCATATTCACTTTGTAATCAAAATTCTTTTATTATTTATCCTTTAATTTTTTATTATAACTAGTTTTTATGGACGTGATTATAGTACTTGACAAATGCCATTAAATCCATTAATAAATACGTATATATTAAGAATTGAATAATTAGTATGAAATACAAATAATAATAACATATAAACAAAAAATAGTATAAAGTCTAAAATTCAATTAATGACTATAAGAAAATCATAAAAAATTGTCACCTTTAATTTTTTAGATAAATAGGTGGCTATAAAAAATGAGAATGGAAATTAAGATGACAACAATGAGAATTGCTAAACAAAGCCAAGAAAAGATTTAGATCATCAAGCAAGTGAAGATATGCACAAGAATGATCTCCACATGTTCTACAAGTTATCAAAATCAAGAAAGGATCAAGAACATCAAACAAGTGAAGATACGCACAAGAAAATCAAGCATCACGAAGACTCGAATTATCATTAAATGGAGTGAGTGCTTAGATTTTATGTGAAGATACTTTATTGATCAAATTCCTATAGCTCAAACATATTCTTGCATCTTTTAAAGATTGATTCAAACTAGTTTGAAATTGAATTTATTTGAAAAACATCATTTTACAAAAATCAAGTTTCAAAATAAATTCATATTAATTTTAAATGATCATATTTTAAGCTATAATAAAAATGGGTATCTTAGAAACATATATTTGAGGTTCAAAAATTATTAGAATTTTATTTGAAACTAAATTATTAAATTGGAAAAATATTTTTCTTTTTCGTTTAAAATTCGCTCAATTTTTGCCCAGTTTTGATCTAACAGTAAAATGGAGGCCTTCCTGAACTCCGATCATTTTGAAATTTTTATAGTAGTTAGACAACATCTCCTGAAAATTTTGACTAAAATTTGAGCATAATCCAACGGTCTAATTGAGAGAAATTAACAAAACAATTTTGAATTTTTTTGTCAAAACTAGCTGTTGGAAAGTTTGAAAATGTATACCTTGGAGCCAAAACCTCTCTTAATCATCCCCAACGGCCATATGATTTTGTAAGCTATAAATATGATGTCTTAGACATGTTTTAACACACTTGAATCATTCTACAAACTCATTTTACATATATACAAAGTTATTCAAGTATTCAATTCATTTAATTGATCAATCTTTCATTTTTGAGCTATATACTTTGATCAATTTTGATATCTCTTAGTGTGAGCTTCATTTGTATTTTGTTATACACAAGAGAGATATTGTACATTGGTGTTAGCCACCAAAACTTATTCAAATCATATTTGTGAGAGTTGTATCTCATAGGTTAGCAAGATGGTATCTTGTGAGAGTATTGTGGTGTAGCAATACTTGTAGAGTGTGTGAGAAGAATACACTTGTAGTGGTTTGATCTTCACCCGGAAGGAGATCGGTTTTAGTGGAAGTTCTCGGGGAACTAACCGAGCGCGGAGTAGGGGGAACAAGCCGAACCGTGTGGACAAAAAATCTTGAATTTCGATTGGTTTAATCTTTCTAACTCTATCTCTTTATTATTGATTGTTTTGTTATTGCTTACATTCCTTGATATATATTTGTTAAGTAAATTGTTTTACTTAAACTTTTTGAAAAGATTTTTAAATTCCGCGTTTAGTTTTATAAACTCTATTCACCCCCCCCCTCTAGGGTATTTTTCGACCTACAAGAATGAAGAGGGTTATGATAATCATAATGATGGTTGAATGGAGTAGTATGAATTTTTATAAAGTATTTCGTTAATTGTCTTTACATTTTTGATAATGTTACTTTAAACTCGTAATTAATTTATTTTATTGTTTGTCTTTTGTCTTTTGATATTTTATTTTTTTGATAGACTTATTAAAATCTGTAAAAATCCATGGATTTATTAAAATTTGCATAAATCCAAAAGAATCCATGCATTAAAATTTATCAGATTCTATAAGGATTTAAAACAATCGATAAACTTAACATAATCTATAGATTTTTAAAAGTCAGTTAGAATCTTTTAAAATCTAAATTGAATACACCCCCCCTAAAGTTGCACCCACCCCCTTTGAGGAGTTGGAGAAAATTCTTGAGATAGGGATGAAAGTTTAGCCGGTTAAAATGATGGGTCATTCAAGAAGCAGCTTCACTGCCACCCTGATACAAGATTTAACATCTACCTTCGCAAAGCATATTCATACTTGCTATGTTCAAGCACGATTTAAGCTCCCAACCATGATCAAACGCATAATAAAAAAATCACTAAATCACTTTGCCAAATATGATCTCATGTTGTTAAAATGTTTCAAAAAATCAGTTACTATATTCCACACATTTATCATGTGTGCTCCTGATTTCAGAATATATATACATGTATGTCGTGTTATTATTACTTGCAATATTTTTTACTTAGTTCTAATCATGCCCTCACTATAGTGAAATTCTGATTGCACCACTAGCTATAAGGCAATTATGTCAATCTAATATATTTCATTTTTATATTAATGTACTTTGCAAATACAATGTGTGCGCAAATCTGTAATAAATAATTTAAATAAAAAATCAAGAGAAAGATAGATAATTGCCACGTAACAAGAAATTTGAAATACATGCTAGTTTTATATGATAGAGAAGAAAAAATTACTAAGAAATAATAAGCTAGACTATTAAAAATTACAAATCCACGATATTTCATTCATCAACTCTAAAACTTTACATAAACAAGTTTAAATTTATTGACCCTAGGCAAACTAGGATGACCATAACCTTTTTTTGTTTTTGGCTGAAATATTCAAGTCATCTTCGCGTAAGTAATTTTTTTTTAATTAACATCATAAAAGAAAAATTTTAATATAAATAATAATAAATAACATAATAATATAAATAATTTTCTCGGAACTTCTTCGGCATACCCGCCCCTGAAAAATTATAGTCGCCGTTGGTGTCCGCAACTCTTACAGGCAAAATTTTATTAAAACCGGTTGTGGAACCTAAACCTACCAATTGAGGGACTCAATTCTCTCTCTCTCCATTGAACGAACACAAAAAAAAATTGTAGATCTGTAATAAGATAAAAAAAAATTGTAGATCGGTAGCACTATTTCAGTATTTTACCATTATTGACCTTTTTTTTTATCAAGACTTTGGGCCAATCTAATTTTGGGGTGAAGTTTGATAGTGGGAAATGGTGGGGTCAGATCGGACATGTGATGTGTGGCCGCTGGTTTCCAGATAGGTGGCAGTGGGGACTTCGACAGGTTTTTAAGCTTTCCGGCGGCGGGTAGTTGGATTGATAGGAGAAGATGACAGAATTATTTTATTTTATTATTCATTTACATTTTAAGTTATTTTCGTAATAATACTAATAAAAAAACAGGATTTTTTTTATAAAGGATAAATTTCTTACTTTCTTTCTAGTGAAAGACAATATTTTTGAAATTAGTTTGAAGAACAAATTTTTAATAAAAGACAAAGTAATTTAAAAATATTAAAAACTTAAAAATAAACAAATTTTCAATAGTGCCCTTATTCTAAATAAAAAAGATAATTACAAATAAAAAGTTAAAAAAAACATATTTGTCAAAAATTAATATTTTAAACAAAATCTAAATTAACGGAAATTTGAAAGTTAAACTGATTTCATTTTAACAATACGATAACAAACAAACATTCAAATTTGAAGATGTTAACTACCGTCAACTTATTCAAGCATATTGGACTACAACACAAACAGACATATTTACGGAAACAAACAATTTAGGTGAAAGGACCATACACATTGTAAAAACACCAAGATTACAGCACCAGAAAACAATAAAACCCAATCTTATGTGGCCGATAATTTTATGTAAAATGGACCAACGATCTGAAATTGACCTTTTTTGCATTTTACCCTCATGCAAGAGTGAGGGCATTCTATTATTTAACAACATATCTGTAGTTATATAAAAAAATATAGATAAGGTAATTATCTAAATTCGAGGAATCTGATAAGATAAGGATAATAATAGTTGAATCTATTATTCGAAAGGATACGGATAAGGATTTGAATTGCGTATTTAAAAAAGGATAAGGATTATGGATAGTGTAGTATCCGATCCGTATTCCATCTGTTTACACCCCTGATCATGCTATAAACAACAATATCCCTACTTTCCCCCTTGACAAAAAAATATTTCCTTAAAACCCCCTCTTTAACAAACCCATTTTTTTCCAACACCCTTTGTGAAGCCTTATTCTCAATAAATACCAACCCTTCCACCCTATCCAAACATTCCAAATCTTCGAAAACACAACCCATAGCCATCTTCACAGCCTTGGTGGCTACCCCTTTGTTCCAGTACTTCGCACCCACAGCATAACCAATCTCTCCCCGTCGTTGATCTTTCCCTTCCCCTGGCATCACGTATATTGAGCCAATCGGACGGTTGTCAATACAAATGGCTCTATACCAAGGGTGGGAGGAAATGACTTGGTTGAGAAAATCAAGGGCATCATCCCTGCAGGTGTAGGTGTTCCACCTGCAATAGCGGGTCACTTTATCATTTCCAGCAAATTCCATGAAATCGTCCACGTCGGAGGGATTGAAGGGCCTTAGAGTGATTTCTATTGGCTGCGTCATTGTGGTTTCTTAATAAATACTGATTTATTGAGCTAACAAATATAATGTTTTGTAGTTTAAGAGTACTTTCTCAGAATTTGGTGTAGGGAAAAAAGAAATAATAATAGACTTGGGACTTTCTTTATGAAAAAACAAAAAAGGCAAAACTGGGAGGAACACAAGCAGAACAACCAAGTGGTCCAATGCTTATATCACTTCCTCCTAGTGAAACTATTTGATGGACTTATAGCATATCCTCTATATATATATATATATTGATATACGCGAAAGGGGCATGTACAAGCTGTTTTTTTTCGTTTTGCGGAAGAAAAGAAAAAAATAAAAATTTATGGTCTATATATTTAGTCAAAAGGCAGCGGCAATTATTTTAATCAATAATGCCATCTCACCCCACTTTAATTAGGTTTAGGAATGCATTGTTGTCATATTTTTTTTTTATTTTCTTCAAAGAAAGAGTATTATTGAACGCTAAGAAAAAAAGAGAGTATCATTTTAGTAATAAATATTGAAAATTGTCCTTATAATTCAAATAAATTGTATAAAAATTCCTCAGTCAAATATGAAATAAAAAATTATCCTTAACTTAATTATACTTACAACCCATTTTCTCATTCATTTAAAGGCCGTTATATAGGAATTTAAAATGCTATTGTTCATTGGTGAACCAATGTAGTAATTTTGAGTGGACCGAATTTTTAGAAAATCTTTGTTTTTTAGTATTATCGTCATCAATACTTTTTAAAAATCTTTGTTGGATCTCAATTTTTCGGAAGTCATTTTCAACTGAACGAGACTTTATTAATTACTTTTTAATAATAATAATAATAATAATAAACCATCATCCATCCTAAAACTTAATCTCAGTAAATATCGTGGTTAATAGTTTTCTAACATATAATTGATTTTAGACGAAAAGCATTTACTAAAAGGAAGGTCACGAGGTTGGATTATTTACGAAGTTTAAGGTTCAAGCCATCTTACCTTCATCTACCATATGTTTAGCAATTTTTTAAACTTATATACTCTTTACAAGAGGAGGCCGTTGTTAGCATATTTACATTGTGGTGCCACTTCACAATAGTTAAGTTCTAACATAAAACTATTTGCTGGTTTTGTTATTACTTATATTTTAAAATTACAATGTATAATATCATTTGCTAGTTTAAGTTCAATCAACCGGATCAATTTGTCTGCATCAAATTAATATATTATTCATATAAATAAAGAAGTGGGTCAATTAGTTTGCATCAAACAACTATTACTTGATTTAATGCCTCTAGTTATACGTTCACGTGTGGGCATTAAACAATATCACTTTTGGAAAAAAAAAATTCCTTAACAAAGTCATTCAATTTTATGGCATATTTGAAAAATTTTATGTAAAAAAATTAGGAATTAATATTTTTGTAAATTAAGGACCTATAATTGACCACACTCTGAAAGGAGTGTAAAGTTAATTTTGCTGTAGATTTTTTTTTTTTTTTTTATGGAATCATGCAAAATTATATTTGCACTATATGTTTTTTAGCATGTTATTATAAATAAGTATTTAATTAACAATATTTTAGAATAATTTTTACAAATTACATATTCAAAACCTATTTATTAATAAAATGCACATATTAATTTTTTCAGAGTTATCAAAAGAGGATAGGGGTTGACCTAGTGGTAGGTAACCTCCATCCTTGTCTTAAGGTCAAGGGTTCAACTCATGGGGGTGGGTGAGTGGTTTTTCTTTATTTGTATGATTAATGGAGATTTAGACCTCCCTTAATTTAAAAAAAATTAAAAAATTGCACTCCTTATTTTCTAAAATATTACTATGTATTTGTATTTATTTTACGTTATTTTAAAGTTTTATGAAAGAAACATAAGAATATACTTGTTAAAAAATATAAAAACATCATGCAAAACAAATTTGTATTAAATTTTTTTGATTGCAAAGTTAAGTTTGCATTCAATCAAAGCCCTTATTTTAAAGTTTCAAAGTGATAATGATATATAGGCCCTTATTTCTAAAAAATATTATTCGTTAGCTTTTTTGTGAAAAATATTATCATACAAGACCTTTTATTTTATTTCCAGTTTATTAGAATTCTTGCACCTAATTAACAGCGGTAATATAAAATAAATATTAGAATATTATTTTTCTTATTAATGCTTCCTTGTATAAGGATATACATATATGTCTTTGGGTCATTATTCCCAAAAAAAAAATCCGGTACTAAATTTTTTGGTTCATTATTCCAAAAATACAATTTTCAATAATAAAAAAGGGTCTAAAATGGACCATTTTTAGAGAAGCATCTAATTTTGAATGACCCAAAAACGTATACCAAAAGAGATTAGCCTACATGAAGATTGAGAATACGCCACATTACATTCATCTGGGACCAATTCTTCGCTCAATCCAAAATTGACACATTAATTATTGACAATTACACTTCTTCTCATGAAGGATCAAAGCAAGTAAGAGCAGTAAAGGACTGATCCATATATAGCGTTCGGTAAGGTTAACCAAATCATTCATGGTATAAAATATAATAACACGACATGAAATGAAATTATACGAAATTATAAGGTCAATTTTTGAAAGAAAGCCTTGAGCCATAGAAAGCAATCCTAGAGCGAAGTATCATAAACAAAAATATGGGTCTAAGAAACAAGTTCTTTTATTAAAATAAATTACTACCTCGGAATGATTATACCTTGAGATATGCGAGGAACAATTCCTCATTTACAAGAAATTAACGTCGGACAAGTGGCGACACTAGAAGAATCAGTATGAAAGTTATTCAAGAAAAGCCTATTCAATGCTTGTTGCACCCACTTTCACTAGTTTGCCATATTTTAGGAGACCACTTTCTCATATGATAACAGATAGTTCTCTCACCTATACCTATGATCATGAGACCATCATTTATTATTTTGATCATCCTTTATGTGTCTCTAGCCTCTTAAGATCCATCCTTACTTATACCATTAAAGGTACTTTTAAAAAATATATATAAAATCATTTTTAAGTAGAAATAGAAGGTTACCAGAAAGACCTTTGTCTCATAAAAGTAAAATACCTTTATTTAAATACTAGAAAGATGGCTAATAACAGAGATATTATTTTCATATTTGTATACATAAAGGGCTATGGCCTTATTTTGATAATATTCTCAGCCCAACCATCACATTGGAACTAGAAAGTTAGCTAATGATATAGTTGGGCTTGAGATACTTTTGTTTCTCCCTTCTGGGTTATGATATTAATTAGTACGCGTTTTGAATTTTGATACTGTATTTATATTATTTTTAAATAAGAAGTATAGTATAAGTTGCAATACTTAAAACCCTGAATTTCTAGGCTGGAGAAGGAAGGATCTTACCATTAAGCAACTACAATATTTATTATATATTTTTCATTTTAAATTAGAGAATCTGATTGCACAAAAAAAAAGCGTGCAAATGCATCACATGTGTGACATATCTAGTGGAGAGAAAAATAAATCACTTCCTGATTCTAGTACAAGTTATAAAAATAATCTAACTCTTCAAGTTTTAAGAGGCACAACTACTTTTTAAATTTAAGAGTATTTTTTTTATTAAATCCTCTAAGACTAACTTATTGATCGGAACTTACTCTTTATTACTAGAAAATTTTTAATTCAAATAAGAAAGAGGTTATATATATATATATTTTAAAACCTAGTTAAAGTACTTAAAATGAGTGCTTCCAACAACAATCTTCACCCGTTACATTTTTCTCTTGCGAAAAATAAAGATTCCAAAACTTTGGTTCTCATAACGCCCGGACGAGGAAAAATAGATATATGAACCGACTGATAAGCTATAAAGATTCCAAAACTTTGGCTCCCCATAACACCCAGAAGAGGAAAAATAGATATATGAACCGAATGATAAGCTAATAACAAATAATTAAGGGAGTTTTCAACTTCCAAATTAAAAATGTTTGTGTTTGCACTAGTCAATTGAGAAATTAATTAAAATTGGTTGACTAAAAGGCCTTGCTTGAGTCGGTAGATGGCTAATTCACTACTTCAAGTTTATATGAATTTAGAAGGAAAGCACAAACCACAGAAGCAGCGCAGCTCAGCTCAAAAATATGCATAATGGATTTGGAAAGCATCATCATATATTCATACATATTAATAGTCCTTATCAGGAAAATGTTGGAACCGCTAAATTTATGTGAAGTTAGTGAAAAAGGTTATCGACTTACTAAGACATTTTCTATTTTTTTCGTCGAAACTTTTTCTTATCCACCACTTAAAAAATTGGATTCCTTAAAAAAACCGAAAATGTAAATAATCATCTAACTAAATCACTAGCTCATCACTTTTACTAACTTCTCAAAAATTTATTAGTTTTTTTCAAAGAATGTCTTAGATGTTACTAGTGATAAGAGAAATTTTTAATAACTTATTCTTCATGTAGTCGGAATCATCATTTACCAAAATACATAAAGGCGTAAATTTAACAAGTGTTATAATTCTTCACACAAAGTCCATCCTTTCTTGTGGCCCATGGGACTTTTCAAATCCTCCCATCTTTCCCAAGAAAACTCATATAAATAATGGATTATTATTAGAGGGAATATATAATGGTTAAGAGAGAGAGAGAGAGAGAATTCACTTACCCCGATGATATATAACATAAATGTTTTACTGAGTCACATCTATAATATATTCATTTTTTTATTTTAAACATTAAACATAATTATAAATAAATAAATAAGTTTTAGACTATATAAATTAAGATAAATTTATAATGTGAAAAGCAATTAAGAGCTTAATATGCATACCTTTGTGATGAATTTTGGAACCAAATTCTAATTGACACTGAAAGCTTTGTATTTTAATACGATCTATTAAATCGTTTCATTCTCAGGAGGTTTGTTATGAATGTATATAGAAATCTTATACAAAACATCTAATTCAACACAAACTCTAATTTATTTAATTATTTTAGCAAAATAAAGTAGAGTTTAATTTATTTGGAATACTAATAATAATAAAAATATATAGATTTATACTATTTTGTTTAATGTAAATCTTAAAATCGTGTGTATAAAATCATAGAAATCTTATACAAAAATATCTAATTCAATACAAACTTTAACTTGTTTAATTACTTTAGCTAAATAAAGTAGAGTTTAAATTTATTAGGGATACTAATATTAATATAAAATATATGAAGTTATACTTTTTTATTTAATATAAATCTTAAAATCTTATTTTTAAAATTATAGAAATCTTATAAAAAACATCTAATTTAAGACAAACTCTAACTTGTTTAATTAGTTTCGCTAAATAAAGTGGAGTTTAAATTTATTTGGAATAGTAATAATAATATAAAAATATATGGAGTTATACTTCTTTTTTAATGTAAATCTTAAAATCAAGGTACATTTTTATCTCTATATGAAAAAAAGAAAGAAAAAAAAGGGAAGGAAAAACACTTAAATTATTCGTACTTTTATATATGGATATGGATTTAATGTGCCTGCACACCGTGCTCGTTGGACGGATTGAAGGACCTTATGGTGATTTTCGGTGGCCGATTCATTGTGGTCTCTTATACCAGTATAAGATTAAAAAGTTTTAAACCGATATATAACTTTTTCTCACATTCATAATTTATAAATTCAATAGTTAGATAAGTTATTTTTAATTTGTTTATCAAGCATACAAAATTTTAAACCAATCCAATATTTGTAATTATATAATCACTATACTTACTTATATTTAATTTTTGTAAGATTCATAATTTAACATATAACATGATTATGATAAGAGATTTATGCATCTCCGATTACTTTAATTTTTTACATGCATATTTCAGATATTATAATTAACTAATTAAATAATTAAATCGATAAATTATGAAATTGAAAAAAAAATATTAGTAGATATAAAAAAAATATTTTACACCAAGTATAATTCCAACCTTTCTATATATATACATATATCCAAGGAACTATTTACGAAAGGGATACTTCGTTTTGCAGAAGAAAAGAAAAGAATATGCTGGTTTATAATTAGTCAAAAGGTGAGAATTATTTTAGTCAAAATTGCCGTCTCGCCCCACTTTAGTTATTATATTATTCAATTTCCTAAAAAGGAATGCGAATTTCTTTCTCTCTACCATAATAATAATAATAATAATAAAAATATCTCCACTTTAATTAGATTTAGTGATAATTCTACGTAAAGTGATAAGGATGTGGATCTAACATTCTTACAAATGTATTGTTGTCATAATTCAAAATTTTTGAAATAAGCAGTACAATTAAACATTCAAAAAAAAAGTGTATCATTTTAATGTTAAAAATTGAAAATTATCCTTATAACTAAAATAAACTGTAGAATAAATCCTTCATTTAATATAAAATATAATTATAACTTATGAGCCATTTTTTCAATCATGTAAAAGACCATTATATGGGAGTTTAAGTAACTATGTAGCACTAGCTTTAGTTCATTGCTGGACCCATGCAGTAATTTTGTGTGGACTGAATTTTCAGAAAATCTTTGTTTTTAAGCAGCATCTGCATCAATACAATCTGATTTTTTTTGGTGACTATCAATTCAATCTGACGGATCACAATTTTTCCGAAGTCTTCAACTCTTCACGCAATCCAAAATTGACACCTTAATTATTGGCAATTACTCTTCTTATCAGGAAGGATCAAAGCAAGTAGAAGCAGTAGAGGGACTGATCCATATATGGCCTTTGGTAACATTAATCAAATAATTCATTGTATAAAATAGTAAGAAATTTATACATGTTGACGTTATACAATAACTCTAAGCCTTAAAAAGCAAGTCTAAAGCGAAATTATTATAAACAGAAATAAGGGTTTAAAAATTTAAGTACAAACCCGACAGCTAACAAAAGAGTTCAAAAGAAAGGTAGATAAAAAATGAAACAAATTGGAAATTAGGCTAAAAACAAGTCTACAACTTCTCGAGTTAACTGAAGGGACCAAAGGTCAATTTGTCCTGAGCTGACCGAAAGATTTCCCAAGCTCATAATTACCTCAATATGGTATGAGGAACAAATCCCCATTAATTACAAGTAATTGTGAGTTATTCATCCGGTAATAGCTTACTAACTATCCTCTACACCCGCTTTTACTATTTTTCTTTATTTTAAAGGATCACTATTTTATATTATAACAGGTAGACATATCACCTATAAATAAGATTATCCTTTATCATTTTAATAATCATTTAGGTGCTTCCCTCTCCTTAAATCTATCCTTACTTTTACATTGGAAGATATTTTTCCAAAATTTTTTATCTATAAAATCATTTTTAAGTAGAAGTAGAAAGTTGTTAGAAAGGCCTTTGTCTCATAAATGTAAAATACTTTTATTTAAATACTAGAAAGATGGCTAATAACATAGTGAGCCTTGGATATTATTTTCATATTTGTGGACTTAAAGGGCTATGGCCTCATTCATACTAGAAAGATAGCTAATATTCTAATAATACTCTCCCAAAGCCTGGCCCTTTCAAAAGTACCACCGAGTTGAAGTAGGTCTGTAGCTTTGAGCAAGTTTGTGTTAGAATAAGTAGAGAAACTATGGGTGACCGGTTGAACCTCCTATGTAATTATGTTTGTCAGCCTGTATATATACATTCTTAAGTTATTTCACAGTATTACTGACGTGGCACATACACCAACTCATCATTAAAAAATCTTTAATCAAAGTAATCAACGCTGACTCGTAGTTAATCATAGATTTTTAAATCAAACAATTTAATGTTGTATGTGGTAACATTAGTTTTCCATAATCATAGTCGTAGAGGGGGCAGGCAGACCTCCACTTCGTACCAACCACAGAGCAGGGGCTCAACCACAGCCATCTGTTTTTAACAAAAACTCCAAGTAGGGATCTAAAGTTGCACCCACCCCTGTTGAGGAGTTGGAGAAAAGACTTAAGTTAGAGATGAAAGGTTAGCCGGTTAAAATGATGGGTCATTCAAGAACCAGCTCCGCTGCTGCCCTGATAAAAGATTTAGCATCTACCTTCGCAAAGCATATTCATACCTGCTCTGTTCAAGCACGATTTAAGCTCCTAACCATGAACAAACACATAATAAGAAAATCATTAAACCACTTTGCCAAATATAATCACATGTTATTAAAATGTTTCAAAATATCAGTTACTATATTCCACACATGTATCATGTGTGCTACTGATTCCAGAATATATATACATGTATATCGTGTTATTATTACTTGCAATATTTTTTACTTAGTGCTAATCTTGCCCTCACTAAGGTGAAATTCTCACTACACCACTAGTTATGAGACAATTATATCTATCTAATATATTTCATTTTTATATTAATGTACTTTGCAAATACAAGAGTTTATTGTATGAATGGGGTCTTTTTCAAACTTATTTTGGTAAATATGGTTCTTTTGATCTTATTTAGTCAAATAGGATAGTTTTGACTAGGGATCACGTGGACCACTCTTGTTGGACCACTTTGTCTTATATGAGGGGACCACTTGTAATTACAAGTTCTTATCCTAGGCTTTCTTTGATTAATTCTGTCTATCCTTATTGTTTTAAAATAAGGAATCTAGTCCAACCAATCTATGTCGTCTATATCTGAATTTCTATTCTCGTCTGTATTAAAATTATCAGACGAGTCTTCTGCTGGTGAATCGCTATCTGGTTCACTTGGTAATCTTGGTGGAGGAGTGTGAGAATCCGCAAATGCGACCCCCGGGTCTCGTCCCCGTTCGTTGGGCGTCTGAAGCGTCGGAAGGGATTCCGTCGCTCCATTTTGCTTGGAGTTGTTTGATGATTCATATCGGGTGTCCTTATGTCTATTCTAGATGCAAAGGGGTTCGTTCAGAGTCGCTAGTACGTTTTACGAGAAAACGGACAAAAAGGGTTGTGTAAGGGGAAAGGCTAAAGATAAGCCTTTTTTTACACGTTTTGTCTGCGAAACCAGGATTCTATAGGGTTCGGAAACTATATTACGGTTTGGGAAGGTGTTAAGCACCCATTCCGCCCTTTCGGTCTCTAGTGGTCTTATATGTTTATTCTATGTTGAAAAACTTGGATGCTTTTACTGACAGTCTACTACTTTTCAAATGAAAACCCTAATTTCTGGGGGAAGACGGGAAAGGGATGAAAACCTTTGTGTTCCAAGATCCGATTTTTTATTATTGAAAGATGTAAATACAAATGACAAAAACCTTCTATTTTTGAAAGAGTATCCCGTATTATTTCCTCAGATAATGACGGTTTTCTCGTGTTGCGTTTACTTTTGTAAAAGTTCGGATCTATGTCGGGACTGATTTAATATGGAACTAGAACTCTTTGGGGAGAGTTATCAATCACGTCGCAGTCTATAGTGAAGACATGATATGTTTGATTCTAATTCCTAGATAAGTCGTATCAGTCTGGGTTTTGAAAACAGAATTTTATCCGGACGATAACATACTTACTCTTCTGGTTTTGCAAACGATTTTATCAGGGTCTTTTGTTTTGAAGACGGTAGACTATTTATAACTTGGCAATAAGTTTATTCAAATAAAACGTGGATAAAACAACAGAAATAAAACAAGTACACAGATAGACCTGTTTAATTACCAGAAGAAACTTTATTTACCTTCCCGGCGAGAATAATAATAATAAGAAAGAGAATATAATACGGCAGAGAGATCTCCGGCGATAACAATCTTCTCCTTCTTCAGATATTTCCGAGAATTCGATTCCAGAGATGGGACACGTCGAGTGTCGGGAATAGATTCGATAATTCTTTAGAGATGAGATGATAATATAAAATGCTTGATAAAATCATACTAAAGCTCCAGATTTTCCAGATTCAAGTTGCTCTCCGAACCCTTGGGGGTGTTGGCCTATTTATACTGCTCGGGGAAGATTGTCGCGCGACATTTCCCCAAAAAGGGCAAGTGTCGCGCGACATATCTGTTTGTCGCGCGACATTCCTGTATGTCGTGCGACAAACGGCTGAAGTGATGGGTCCTGACACTGTGATGTGTCAGAAAGTGGTTGGTCGGGTGTAGAGAGGGATTGTCGCGCGACATAGTGGGATTGTCGCGCGACATTCCAATGATTGTCGCGCGACAATGTGATATGTCATGCGACAATCCTTCATAAAAATAGGTTTGTCGCACAACAAACGCCCCGGGGTAGTTTCGGGTGCTCGGGTGTGTCCTGGACTCCAAAAATAGTAGTCTCGTAGGTTGTTAGGGTTCTTGCGGGGGTCACGGATCGGGGTGTCTACAGACCCTCTCGACTCAAGCTCCTTGCTTGCAAGGAATTGAGGCGACTGGAAGAGACCATGATCAATGGCTCCCGCATGAACTCTAAAGAAGTGTTTATGCAAAAAGTGTTTGTGAGTGCCTCCGGAGAGGGCTTCGTGTTTGGTTTTGCCTCCGGAGAGGGCTTTTGTTACCTCATTGCCTCTCTCGAGGGCTTTGACTTGTTCCACTTGCCTCAGATGGGAGGACTACCATTGATCTTCTTTGCGCCTCAGATGGGAGGACTACCATTGCGCCTCAGATGGGAGGACTACCGTTGTGCCTCTCTGGGAGGGCTTCGCCTCAGGTGGGAGGACTACCGTTGTGCCTCTCTGGGAGGGCTTCGCCTCAGGTGGGAGGACTACTGTTTGTGCCTCTCTGGGAGGGCTTCGCCTCAGGTGGGAGGACTACCGTTGTGCCTCTCTGGGAGGGCTTCGCCTCAGGTGGGAGGACTACCGTTTGTGCCTCTCTGGGAGGGCTTCGCCTCAGGTGGGAGGACTACCGTTGTGCCTCTCTGGGAGGGCTTCGCCTCAGGTGGGAGGACTACCGTTGTGCCTCTCTGGGAGGGCTTCGCCTCAGGTGGGAGGACTACCGTTTGTGCCTCTCTGGGAGGGCTTCGCCTTAGGTGGGAGGACTACCGTTTGTGCCTCTCTGGGAAGGCTTCTAGACCTGAAAGAAGAAGGAAAAATGCCTCTGGGAGGACTTTCATGAGTAACTCTTGCCTCTGGAGAGGGCTTGTGATTTTGCCTCTAAAGATGGCTTGTGTTTGTGATTTTATAGAATTTTTAATTTGTTTCTCTTTAGACTGCTAGAGTGTGAGAGAAAGAAGCTTTCGTGAGGGTGAAAAGAGCTCCTCGAGGTCAAATCTTATCCGAATGTCCGCTTTCCTGTATCTTTCTTGAATTTTGTTCTCATGTTTTCCTCGAGTGAGGGTACTTTTCTCAGAAGGCAGTCTTCGATTTTCTTTTGCTTTCCGCAGCGTGATGATTCGAGGATTTTCCAAACCATCTCTTCTGTATCGTGCTGAAAAGAAAATTTGTCTAAAAGTCCAATCTCTGATCTCTGTTCTTTTCTCAGTTTCTCTTTTTTTGGTGGGCCCAACATCGTTTTCTGTTTTTCGATGCCCTTATTTCTCCCTCTTTTGGGAAAGACTTTTCCTGGCCCTCTCTGTTTTTGACCAGGAGTCTTTTCATCCTTTTGTCGTGATCAGGAGCCTTACTCACCCTAAAACGAAGCCCTGAGCCGTTTTTTGGCCTAGCTATCACTTTTGGTGTGGCTCTCCCTGTCACTCTACATTTTTGTTTCTCTCGCTTGCTTTGGGCGCTCATGCGGGTTTCTCCTCTTTTCTACTTTTTCAATTTTTTCTATTCCCGTCTTATCTCGCTATTCTGCTTTTTCTTTTTTGATGGCCTCGGTCCTTCTGTGAGATCAGAAACTACTTTTAATCGTGGCATTCTATTCTCGCATTTTTCGGAGAGATGATTTGGAAGTTTTCTCTTTGAAAACTTTATCATGGGTGTGCGGTTTTTAGCAATTTTCTCGAAAACTGCTCCTCGAAAGTCCTCCTGCAGGAGATAAAAATGAGAAAGAGGTCAAAAAAATCAGGGGGGATGGGAGATTGTCGCGCGACACTTCGGTGGGGAGCTCTTTGTCGCGCGACAACGTGGCCATTTGTCGCGCGACAAACTGACCAACTATATAAGCCTCCTGCTGAGCTCATTCCACCTCATTCTCTCCCTTCTCTTTCTCTCTCTAACTCTCTTTCTCTCTTCTTTCTAGCGCGGAAGCTCTGCCGTGTTTCCGACTTTTCCGACCTTTTCACATATTCTACCTATACCGATGGACCCTACTCATCCCGACAGACTGGAGGGTGACCAGGAGGAGGTCACCTTCACTGATGCTCAGGGCGTTCTCCGCTGCAGCCCTCATCATGACGACTGGGCGGACTTGGATTGGTACGATGAGGATGGGATAGACCGCGGTCGAGCGGTGGTCTATCGAGATGCTATCCGAGCTGCTCCAGTCCCGGATGTCCCGTGGCTCTTGATGGAGCCTGTCTCTCACGAGATTCGCCGTCGATCTCTGGTATGTCTTCTTTATCTGTTCTGTTTCTTGTCGTTTCCTGTATTTCATTTTCAATAATGTTAGTATGCATGTCTGCCTAGGAATAACGCCCGATTTAGCGAACACATACTTTTACCTGTGATACCTCTTTAGCTTTTAGGAAAAAAAAACATAATCTACCCCTATAACCCTATAACTCTCATAATTATACCAAAGTACCCTCAGTTTTGGAAAATTACATAATTTACCCCTATAACCCACATCTCTCATAATTACACCAAAGTACCCTCAGGTTTTGGAAAATTACATAATTTACCCCTATAACCCCATATCTCTCATAATTACACCAAAGTACCCTCAGGTTTGAAAAATTACATAATTTGCCCCTATAACCCCATATCTCTCATAATTACACCAAAGTACCCTCAGGTTTGGAAAATTACATAATTTACCCCTATAACCCCATATCTCTCATAATTACACCAAAGTACCCTCAGGTTTGGAAAATTACATAATTTACCCCTATAACCCCATATCTCTCATAATTACACCAAAGTACCCTCAGGTTTGGAAAATTACATAATTTACCCCTATAACCCCATATTCGTTCTCTTGTCTGCAGTGGGTTGGCCGGGGTTGGGGTTCTCCCAACACTATATCTTCGGAGTGGCGACGGGCACCGGCCCCTGTCCAGGAGTTGATTCTTGCGACTCCTTTTGGCTCCCTCTTCGACGCCCTCTCAGAGCGGGTTTCTAGGGCTGTAGTTTTGGTGTCGGCATTGGCTTGCCATTGGTGGGATACTACTCATACCTTCCATTGGAGCTGGGGTGAGATGACGATGACACCCCTTGATCTTTTTGCTTTGACCGGGATTCCTTCAGGGGGTCCCCATTCAGATCGATGTCCCTTTGCGTCTGACGGCAGAGGGTATTGTTAGTGCGCTTGGATGGTTCCCGGAGCGACGGAGTTCCGGTGATACGATTCCTCGGGGTGTCTTGGTTACGCGGCTAGCCACAGAGAGAGCTCGGCTAGTTGCTTCAGGGGTTCCTATGACCCGTCAGGAGGCGCGCCAGTATGCCCGGGTCCTTCTTCTGTTGACACTCCATGATTTATTCGAGGCTCGTGGTGGGGACACGGCTCATCTTTGGTGGTTGCCCTATCTTCGGGACTTCAGCCTCATGTTTGACTATGACTGGGGAGGCTTCATTCTTGCAGTTCTTTATGATGCCATGGACCAGGTCTCTCGCCATTTAGCCCTGAACCTCAAGGGCTTTTCTCTGCTGTGGGAGGTACATACTTTAGTCCTTTTTTTGCTTTAGTTCTTTACATATTACCTGTTGATCATTGCTGATTTCTTTTATCTTTCCTTTTCAGAGTTGGTTTGTTGCTTACACCCG
This sequence comes from Lonicera japonica, assembly GCA_021464415.1. NCBI lineage: Eukaryota > Viridiplantae > Streptophyta > Magnoliopsida > Dipsacales > Caprifoliaceae > Lonicera > Lonicera japonica. Next base: position 38,844,165 of record CM038469.1, on the reverse strand, counting down.
CCTGGGTCGTGCCCAGGTGGATCTCCTCGTTGAGAACGAGGACCAGTTCCCTTTTCTCCGCCGATTCATTGCGGGGAACTACCGGGCTCCCTATGTATACCGGACTCGGGAGACCGGAGCTGCTGCCGTTCACGACCTGTTGGAGGAGCAGGTAAATATTTTAGTTCTCTTGCTCTTTGATAGTTAGATAAAATATATAAATTATTGAGAATAAAAAACTTGTTTTCTTTTCAGGTTGAGTGGGCCCCTTAGGGTGATCTGAGTCCCCATTATGGGTATGGCCGCGCCCTGACCGCCTCGAGGACTAGGCGGCTTATCCGGGATGAGTACGGCCTTCTCTTCTACTTGGGCGAGAGGGTCATTCGCCAGCACACGCCGTCCCAGTGGCCTCGTGTTCCATTATTCCCTCCTGTTCTAATGAGGCGGACGGGCGAGATCGATCCGGTGACGGTGCAGGCCTTGGTCGACGGACTCGGCTTCCAGACGTTCGTCGAGGAGGGAGACTACCCCGTTTTTGCTGCCCGTTATCTGATGAGGAAGCCGAAGGGGACTCGGGGACGGGTCTTCTATGAGAGGTACCGGGCATTGGGAGGTGATCCCAACTACATACGGGGACAGACCCATTTAGCTAGGGCGGTTCCGGGTCACTTGCCACCTGTCCCCGATCAGAGGGACAACATTCCGGATTCTGAGGACGAGGATCCTGAGGGAGAGAGGGATGTTCCTGCTGCGGCCGAGGGCGGTAGTCGGCCAGAGGGTGAGGGAGGTGATGCGACAGCGGTTCCGGAGCCGTCGCCTCAGGCGACACCTGTGAGGGACCAGCGTACTGAGGGTTTCGAGTTTCCCACCGGCCCTTCTGTGTCTCCGGGGGTCCTTTTTGCTGCTGCTGAGGCTGCTGAGGGGAGAGCGGGATTGTCTGAGAGGTCCTGGGAGCCTGCGGACCTTGGGGAAGACTACGAGCAGTTCGGGCGGACTCCTCCAGCTGCGGCGGCTACTCCTTCTAGTGGGGTACTTCCTTTGAGGGTGACGGCCATAGTGGATCCTCCGGGGGTCCGTACTTACGCCACGTTGACTCCTCTTCCGGCAACTGTCATGGGTCCTCCTACCCGATCTCCAGGTTTCGGGGGTTCTTCATCCCGGCCTCCCTTGTTCCCGATCCGTGAGGAGGGCGGGTCCACTTCTGCTGGTGTTCCGGCGGGGTCGTCTATTCCGTGGGTAGATCTACCTCCACTTCCCAGGGACATCTCTTACGTTGGCGCTGGATTACGTCGATATCCCGTCCTGGAGTACCCTCTTCCTGAGGATACTTTTGACTATCTGGGTGGTCGCCCTGATGACGAGGTGCTTTCTTCAACTTCTCTTGGTACCTTTACATCTATATCTATCTATTTTGACTGTGCTGATTCTTTTATCTTGTGTCTTTTTACAGCGGGTGAGTGTTCGGGTGGCAGATCTACGGGCTTGGCACGCCCAGTACCTCTACAACTGGAACATGCTCCAGTATGTCGGTCGAGACCCTCTAGCCTACATGCGTGATTATCAGAGGGCTATCAACATCTCCTTACGGCCGGACGACCCCCTGACTTCCTCTCATGCCCGGACGGATTCTCGGAGGAGCAGTAGTCAGATTTCCAGGCGTTCCCGATCGTCGGTGATCCGTCCTACGGCACCGGTCCAGTCCACGGGGCCTTCTCAGGCGGCAGTTCCTCCTGTTCCCGGCGTCCCAGTTGTTGACCTTACTCTTGAGGAGGGCTCGGGCGATAGTGGGAGCTTGTCAAAACGCGCCCGAGTAGATTAGTTTTCCCTTTCTGCATTTAGCGTTAGTTTTGGACAGATATGTATTTATTTTAGACATGTTTAGACAGATATTTAAAAAACTGTTCTTTTATAGGATTTATAAAATATCTTTATCTGTGTTTGATTATACTTTTATTCTCTGTGTGTGAAAGATATATATATATATATAAGAGTCAGTGATTTAGAAGCCATACCTTGTAGTGTAATGATACTTTTCCTGTAAAAAAAGAGCAAAGTGAGAACAAGAAAGCATCTAAAAAATGATTCTTTTGGCAAAAATGACTGCTATGTGTAAGAAAAAACCAAATTAGGGTGACCCCAAAGGGGTTTGTCGCGCGACAATTCACCCTGTATATGGGTTTGTCGCGCGACAAACAGGTACAGGTCCCTCCTTTTTTGCTATAAATACACCCATCTTCCTTCCTTCATCCCCACACCTTCCAAAAATGTCTTCTCATCGCACAAAATATGATTTTTCTTATGTCAAAGCTAGAGATGCTTTGATATCTTCCGAAAATGGTCTGAACTTTGGTGCCTTTAGTCCTTTAACGGGCTGGTGCTATCGTCCCGTCGATTTTTCCTTTCTATTAGGTGCCTTGTATTTCTGGAGTCCTGCGGACCATCTCTTCCGCTTTGGACTAGATGAGTTCTGCCCGACCTATGAGGAGTTCTCCTGGCTGTTACGTTCTGACGTTCGTCTCCCGATGGCAGTTCTCATAGAAGAAATCGGTCCCCGTGACATGCTAATTGCTCTGTTAGCCATTCCCCAGGCGGCCTGTGATGGTTTCATTGCCGACGGTCTTCTTGACCTTCATAAAATGGTGAGGTTCTTTCATCGTTATGAAGATAGGGCCTCTTATGGCGTGGGGCGTACTGCAGCGGCCCTGATTTGCCTAGTTTCTGATATGCTGCTGGTGACGGGTTCTTCCCGTGTTGATCCGACTATCCTGAGTCTGATTTACCAAGCTAGAAATGGGGAGTCTATAGTGCCGATCATTCTTGCAGAGACCCTGAATGGTCTTGATGATGTTCAACGGGGGGCTTCGCCCTTCTTCCGGGGGAGTCCGCATCTGCTATACATGTGGCTGCTAGAGCGCTTTCGATCGGTGGGTTTCAACGGAGTTCGGCTCGACAATCCGACTCATTTCTTCCATCGGCCTCTCTTTGGTGCTTTGACCATGTCTTCCTCTGATTGGACGGTGTGGTTTTTGGAGAACTTTCGGGCTATCCGGTGGAACATTCCTTGGTGGAAGCTGGGGGCGATGGTACTTAGTACTGGGGGTCAGAACTATGTTCGGCTCCGCAGGCTCTGGTTTACTTCCTTTTATCTCCCTGGGCGTCTTCTTCGGCAGTTTAACATTCCTCAGGAGGTTCCCCTTGGTCTGAACAACTTCTCTTCTGAGTCTAAATTTGTGACCCCACATGTTTCTTTATCGGTAGAGAGGATGTGGCGTGCTCAACTGACTCGTCAGTTCAACTATGCCCGTTTTGGTATTACCCGGCCCCTTCGGGCTGATATCATCCGCTCTTGCTGGCAATCTCTGGAAGGAGAACTGATCGACGACCCCTTTCAAATGGAGTGGTTCCGGTTCATGGATACGGAGGCTACTGATGATAATATTGTCTTTGCATATCAGATCTTGGACGAAGCTCGGATTGACTTGGCTATTGAGGACCCAGTGTGGCCAACCCCTAGGGATTAGTTTCTTTCGTATTTGTTATGTCTCCTTTGTAACCTTCGGTGTTCTGAACCACCTTTTAATAATATATGAGGGACTGCTTGTGGGAAATAAATTTACTTACAAAGTTTAAACCGGGCCCGAAGTCACTTCTCAGGTTGCCTACGTTCCCCTTTTTTTTTTATTTTTACAAAGAACAAAAAGTTTTGAGTTGGGGCTCAGATTTACGTAGTTCTTGTTACATGTCACACCTATTGATAATACTTCTTCAGTCGATCCATGTTGACTGGTGAATGTAGTAACTGCCCATCAGTGAGTATAGCGGCACCTCCTGTATCGATTTCTTTGACGATGTACGGCCCTGTCCACTTCTGCCCGAACTTACCCCTCGGATCTCTGGCCGGTTCTCGAATTTCTTTCAATACAATATCGTTCTCATTGATACCCCGAGTCCTCACTTTCTGGTTAAATGCTCGAGCGATTCTCTTCTGATACCCCTGATGGTGGTATGCGGCTTTCAATCTCTTTTCATCTAGTAGGGCTAGCTCGTTATAACGTGCCTGGACCTATTCCAGTTCATTGACTTGATTTTCTAGTATTACCCTGAGGGAGGGGACTTCTAACTCAACAGGGAGGACTGCTTCCATCCCGTATGTAAGAGAGAACGGGGTTGCCCCGGTGGAGACCCTCTCGGTGGTGCGATATCCCCATAATGCATAAGGTAACTTCTCTGGCCAGTCTCGACAGGTGTCGGTCATTTTGCTTAGGATATTCTTCAGATTTTTGTTGGCAGCTTCAACTGCCCCATTGGTTTGTGGCTTGTATGGCGAAGACCTGTATCTGGTAATACCGTATTCTTCCATGATGGTATTAGCTTCTCCTTCGAAGTGGGTGCCGTTATCTGAGATGATCTCGTGTGGGACCCTATATCGGCAAACAATATTCCTTTTGATGAATCGGGCTACTTTTCTGGCATCCAGGGTCTGGTAAGACTCGGCTTCTACCCATTTGGTGAAGTAGTCGATGGCCACTAGTATGAATTCATGGCCGTTGCTGGCTTTGGGCGAGATCTTCCCAATGACGTCGATTCCCCAGGTTGCGAAAGGCCAGGGAGCAGTCATGGTGTATAACTCTTTTGGAGGAAGCTTCTGGGACTTAGCATAAATTTGGCACTTGTGACAACGGCGTACGTGATTAGCGCAGTCGGTTTACAGAATAGACCAGAAATAACCTTGTCTGATGATCTTGCGGGCAAGTGTATGTCCGCTCATATGAGGTCCGCAATCGCCCCCATGTATCTGATCCATTACTCTGACTGATTCTTCTTCGGTGAGGCATTGAAGATGAGTTCTGTCGTAGTTCCTTTTATACAATCTTCCGGCACAAAGTATGAACCCTGATGCTAATCTTCTGAGCGTGACCCGTGTTTTCTTGTCTGTTTTCTCAGGATACTGATGGTTCTTCAGCAGGTTCCAGATATCGTAAAACCAAGTGGTTGGATCCCCTTCCCCTTCATTCTCTACCACCAAGGCCGTGCAGTGTGCTGGTTCTGACTTTTTTTGTACCGTAAGGGTTATTTCTTCCATCCCCTCCGGGATATCGATCATAGATGCCAGGGTTGCCAGTGCGTCGGCAAAACTGTTCTGAGACCTAGGGAGATAGTAAAATTCTGTATGCTTGAACTTTCCCGCGATATCCTCCAGTCGGGCGAGGTAAGGGACTAATTTCTCATCTCTGATCTTCCATTCTTTCAGAACCTGGTGGACCACTAGTGCTGAATCTCCGTATACCTGTATCCTCTTTATACTCCTTTGAAGAGCGATCTCTAACCCGAGTATGCAGGCTTCATATGCAGCCATGTTGTTGGTGCAGAAGAAGTCCAGACGATATGATACAGGGGAGTGAGTTTGGTCTGGAGAGACTAACAGGATACCTATCCCGTTTCCATTCCGATTGGCGGCCCCGTCAAAGTACAATTTCCAGTCTTCATCGATCTCAACATTCATGATGGTTTCGTCTGAGAACTCGGCTTCTTCTAGCACATCTCCCAATATTGGATTGTGGGCCAGGTAATCAGCTATGATCTTGCCTTTAACTGCCTTCTGGGTCATGTTGGTGATGTCGAATTCGGAGAGTATAAATAGCCATTTTGCCATTCGGTTCGAGAGAGCCGGTTTCTCGAAGAGGTATTTCAACGGATCAATCCGTGATGCCAGGATGACTGAGAAAATTAGCATGTAGTGCCATAGTTTCTGTGTTACCCAGATGAGAGCGGTGCATGATTTCTCCAATGGTGTGTAGTTCATTTCAAACGGGGACAGTTTCTTGCTGAGGAAATAGATGGCCTGCTCTTTCCGGGTATCAGTCAGGTGCTGGGCTAGCATTGCTCCTGCGGCTGAATCAGTGACGGTTAGGTATTAGTCCGGTTTGTGGTGGGGCTAATACTGGGGGGTTGGAGAGATATTCTTTGATCCTATCAAAAGCTTCCTAGCACTGATCGTTCCACTCTCCCGGTGAAGATTTTCTCAAGAGTTTGAAGATGGGCTCGCAAGTCTGAGTGAGCTGAGAGATGAACCTACTGATGTACTGCAGATTACCCAAAAATCCCCGGACTTCTTTCTCAGTACGAGGTTTAGGCATTTCTTGGATATCTTGAACCTTGGCAGGGTCTACCTCGATCCCTCTCTTACTGACAACATAACCTAGGAGTTTTCCCTTGGTCACCCCGAACACACATTTCTGCGGATTGAGCTTCATCTGGTACTGGCGGAGCCGGTCGAAGAAAGTTCGCAGGGCTGGTATGTGACCTTCCCTCTCCTTTGATTTGATTATCATGTCGTCCACATACACCTCTACTTCTTTGTGGATCATATCGTGGAAAATAGCGGTGGCTGCTCTCTGATAGGTTGCCCCGGCGTTTTTCAGCCCAAATGGCATAACGGTGTAGCAGTATGTTCCCCATGGTGTGATGAAAGCCATTTTTTCCTGGTGATCCGGGTGCATTTTAATCTGGTTATACCCGGCAAAATCATCCACAAATGACTTCAGGGCATGGTTGGCAGTGTTATCTATTATCAAATCGATGTTGGGCAATAGGAAATCGTCCTTCGGACAAGCTTTGTTAAGATCCCGGTAATCCACACACATGTGGACCTTCCCATTTGCTTTTGGAACGGGCACAATGTTGGCTAACCATGAAGGGTAATCGATCACCCGTAAAAACCCTACACTCAGTTGTTTCATCACTTCTTCCTTTACCTTTAGGGACCATTCTGGCGTAAGTTTTCTTAACTTTTGATTGACAGGTCTGAACTCCGGCTTGGTATGTATCTCGTGCATGACTATCTGACTGTTCAATCCTGGCATATCCGCATAAGACCAGGCGAAGACATCCACGTACTCTTTCAGAGTTTGTGTGAATTCCTCTTTTTCTGTTTCACTCAGACTTGTCCCAATGCGGACCTCCTTTCTTTCCTCTCCTGTTCCGAGATTAATTTTGAGAGTGTCTCCTTCCTCACTCTGTATACGCTGTTCCTCCCGTTCAGGGTGTTCGTTCAGTCTTTCTAACTCTTTATAAGCTATTACAGAATTACAAATAACAGGATAACGCAAAACGGAGTTTTCTTCATTGATAATAGTGTTTACAGGTACAAGTTTAAAAAGTAAATCTAGGAGTGGCTCTTTCCTAGCCTTACTTTCACTCTCACCTCTCACCCTTACAATTTCACTATTTTCCCCTTCTCTTTGGTAGTCTGGATCAGCGTATATCAGGTGTACGGGGTCATCTCTTGGCTCGTCATCCCCTAGAGCCATGATGTCGAAGAGATCTCCGATCATTTCTTCTTTCTCATCTGTCTTGTCTTCATTTTCTTCTTTCAACCCGATTGTTAATTTGGTGGAGAAACTGTGTTCGATGCTTTCTTTGACATATAGGTCCTCTTCATAGAAGATTTCCCATCCCGGCAGGTTCTCTCCGTCGCTGTTTCTCCAAGGTTCTTAAAAACCGCAAAAGGGGAAGTCCTATCCTTCTTTGACAAAAAACCCGTTCAAAGAGCTGAAACTTGGATACTGATGCCCTCGGCCCCTTTTTTGCTGATCGTCTTCTTCAGTGTGTTGGTACCCCAAACCTTCCCTTTCGTACCTCGTTACTGGTTCCAAGGCTTGAAGTAGTCCTGATTGTCCCATTCCCAGGCCGACTCCAGGTAAGTATTTCATCATTCTTAGCATATTTGTAATCTTGGTGCTGAGACCGGGGATATTGTCAGGGGGAAGATATTCGATTATCTGAGTGCTGAGAGTTTGTACTTGAGGCTCATAAGAAAAGCCTCCTAACTGTATGCTCTGGCTCCCGATTCCCAAAACAGGTAACTCCATATCTGCCAAGGTCCTTTCAGGATCTCCTTGGATGGTAATTATGTTCCCTTCAAACGGTATCTTGATCTTTTGGTGCAAGGAGGAGGGGAGTGCTCCTATGTCGTGTAGCCACGCTCTTCCCAGCAGGAGGTTGAAACTGGAGGGAATGTCTATGATTTGGAAATCGGCCGGAAAACTTCCGGGACCGACCATGAGGTCTAGCTTCAGAGAACCCAGAACAGCCCTTCTGGTATTGTCGTAGGCCCTGACAGTCACGGCGGATGGAGAAAGCTCTGAATCCAAGATACCCAGGCATCTAGCGGTCTTCAAAGGGAAGACGTTTATGGTTGACCCATTGTCGATAAGGACTTGTGGCAAAATCTTCCCTCGGGTTCGGACGGTGATATGGAGAGCCAGGCTGTGTTTCCTCCCCAATGGAGACAGATCCTCATCTGAAAATGACAGACTTCTTTGGACTGTAAGTGACTCGATCATGTTTGGCAGTTGTTCGGGTGTGGAGTCTGGTGATATCACGGCTTCATCCAGAAGTTTGATGAAAGCGGTCCTGTGGGGTTTGGAGGCAACCAAGAGGCCCCAAATGGTGATGTGTGCCTGGGTCTTCTTCAACTGCTCAAGCACTCTATCTTCTCCTATTTCCTTAGGTGGCGGTGTTTTCTTAGCATCCGGTGGTGGTTGGTATACCCTTCCTGAACGGGTGATTTGTTGGATCCAAAGGGATGCCGGGTCTGATTCCTCTGAGACTTCCGGTGATTCTGGTTCTGTCGACCAACTGAAGGCTTTAGGGGAGGTTTTTGTCATACAGATTATCTCCTTGGGAAGGCCTCGGGGCTTCCATGGTTGTTTCTTCTTGTCCTGGGTCCATCCTATCCCAGCTTTTCCGGGATTGGTCTTGATTATGAGTGGTTGTGAGATCCCCTGATTTGTTTTTCCTAAACCCTGCCCGGGTAGGAAGTTCATTTTGGCCATCCATTGGTCGATTATTGGATTGAGGCCTGGGGTAACTTGAGCCTTTGCTGGCAGTACAATGGGTGCCCTGTAGGTTGGGTCATCTCGAATGAGCCCCACGGGATCGAAGCCTTCTTCATCAGTGGTCAAAGCATTAATCCCTGCAGGTAGAGCATGGTTAGGAAGTGGATTGTTAGTAACATTGGGCCCGCCGGGTGCGGGGATGGTTCCGGCTTCAATGAGGTCTTGAATACGATGACGAAGGGCCAAACAACGCTCCGTGTCGTGTCCTGCAGCTTGATGATACGCACAATTCTCATTCATTCTCCAGGTATTTGGAATAGGATTTGGTGGGGGGCGTGGGTTGAGTGGAGTGATTAGTCCGGCCTTTCGGAGCAGCTCCAGACTTTTTACCAGTGTAGTGGGGAGGGTGCAGAAGTTTCTCCTTTTTTTGTCCTCGGTGTTCGAAGGGCCTCCTTGTGTGGGCCAACTCATCGGAGGTGGCTGTTGTGGTTGTTGAAAGGGGTTCTGTTGATAGGGGTATGAGTTTATTTGATTCACGGCTGTAGTGGCTGTCTTTCTCCCAGTGTATGCGACTTTCTTAGTATCGGTTTCAACTTTCTTGGCCAATTCTTCCTCTACTTGTGACCCCATACTCAACAGGGCCCTGAAGTGTGGGAATACATGCTTTCCCATGCAACTCAGTATGGCTGGAGTGAAGTTCTTCTGAATGATTTCCAGCTGTTCTTCTTCATCGGGTCGTTTGGACATTTGGGAGGCCATCTCCCTCCAGTGGGTGACAAAGCCGCTGAAGCTTTCTTTCTCGCCCTGTTTGGCCATTTCCAGGTGTTTACGGGTAATTTCCAAATCCTTGTTGGACCCGTATTTGGTCATAAATTCTTTGACGATATCTCCCCAAGTCTGCGTGTGATGCCTTTCTAGACCAAAGAACCATCTCAGGGCAGCTCTCGTGAGAGTCATGTGAAAGGCTTGTGCTAATTCCGGCTCTCCACAACCGGACACTTGCATGGATCTGATGTAGGATTGTAGTTGGGTTTTAGGGGGCGTGGTTCCAGTGAACTTGGTGATGGAAGGGAGTTTGAATCCCTGGGGTAATCTTGCTTCTGGGTAGAGGGAGAAGGCATTCATATCCGTGATCTCGTCTGCACCTTTTATTAGGGACACCCCCTTCTGTAGGACCCTCATCTGCTCTTTCAGCTTCTTCATTTCCTCACTCTCTCTTGACACCTCGTCGGGCTGTTCCCGTGCTATTACCGATTCTGCATATACTGCCCGAAGTCGGTTGATGTCTGGGTATTCATTAGGGAGGGCTGCTGGGGCCGGTGGTGGAATGGGTCTTGCGGGAACTTGTGGCCATAGTTGGTATTGGGGGTCAAAACCGGGTTGTACTTGGGGTTGCGGCCAGACTATGGGTGGCTATTGCTGTTAGTAAGTGGGGCCTGAATCCGGGGCCCATTGGTTCTGATTGTTGGGGTCGGTTTGAACGGGACCAGCTACGATAGGGCCCGTTTGGGGTGGATTGGTTCCTTGAACTGGGGGGAGTACTTGTGAAGACTGTCCTTGGTTCGGATCTCGATTCGGTGGTAGTCGATCAAACCCCGGTGGTGCAGTTCGTTCGGCTGATAATTCTTCTATTCGGATCCGGGTACCCTGTTGCTCGTTCGTGAGGTTCGCCAGATCCTTGCTGACGGTCATAAGTAAACGGTGCATTTCGGCTAGGGTTGGCTGAGCTGATGATGCCTCGGCTAGGCTCTGATCTGTCTCTCGATTCTCGCGTTCATCGGCCATTTCAGGTGTGCTTGGTCTTACTAGTCTTCCGGTGTGATCACGGCCGGCCCAACCTTCCAGTCTATTTGTTGCTTCACGACTGTAGATGAAACCACGTGGCGAAGATGAAGGAAGACTGTAATGCGACTCGATTTTTGCCAAAAGAACCACTAAAAATTGCCGAGAAGAGCCTCGGATTTTAAAAAGGGTGTCGAAAAGTAAGCCGTAAAGTGGTACATCCCCTACGGCTGTTTGACAAGTGTTTTAACTTGACTCGATCTTATATGCAGCGCATGTGTACGAACGGTTAAGGCTTCAGGCTCCCTCCTTTTTGGCAAGACCTTGCGATATACCCCAGGGGCGGGTACGTGCAAGAGCCTTTTGATATACTTCCCGGGTACGTGAGTGTTCTCGTCACTCGATATACCTCGGGGGCGTACTTGGCCAAGGAGAGTGGAAGTAAATGCTTTCGGTTTATGTTGGCCCAAGCAAGCCAACTCCCTACTCACTTATAATACTTCCGAGAGTTTGGGGTAAATTCACACTCGTAGAACCAATGCATGATTTGTGATAGTGCGTGCGAAAAAGGTTGGGTTTACAAATATCATTATCTTGATTACGTATTTTTGAAAAATTCCCTTTTTCAAAAATAATGTTTTTTCTCAATCAATTAACATAAGTAAGGAAAGCAGAAAAAGCAAGTATTCAACAGATAAACAAAAGTCCACATATAAGAGTCTAGTTTTCTAGTGTCCCCAGCAGAGTCGCCACTGTGAGAATCCGCAAATGCGACCCCCGGGTCTCGTCCCCGTTCGTTGGGCGTCTGAAGCGTCGGAAGGGATTCCGTCGCTCCATTTTGCTTGGAGTTGTTTGATGATTCATATCGGGTGTCCTTACGTCTATTCTAGATGCAATGGGGTTCGTTCAGAGTCGCCAGTACGTTTTACGAGAAAACGGACAAAAAGGGTTGTGTAAGGGAAAAGGCTAAAGATAAGCCTTTTTTTACACGTTTTGTCTGCGAAACCAGGATTCTATAGGGTTCGAAAACTATATTACGGTTAGGGAAGGTGTTAAGCACCCATTCCGCCCTTTCGGTCTCTAGTGGTCTTATATGTTTATTCTATGTTGAAAAACTTGGATGCTTTTACTGACAGTCTACTACTTTTCAAATGAAAACCCTAATTTCTGGGGAAGACGGGAAAGGGATGAAAACCTTTGTGTTCCGAGATCCGATTTTTTATTATTGAAAGATGTAAATACAAATGACAAAAACCTTCTATTTTTGAAAGAGTATCCCGTATTATTTCCTCAGATAATGACGGTTTTCTCGTGTTGCGTTTACTTTTGTAAAAGTTCGGATCTATGTCGGGACTGATTTAATATGGAACTAGAACTCTTTGGGGAGAGTTATCAATCACGTCGCAGTCTATAGTGAAGACATGATATGTTTGATTCTAATTCCTAGATAAGTCGTATCAGTCTGGGTTTTGAAAACAGAATTTTATCCGGACGATAACATACTTACTCTTCTGGTTTTGCAAACGATTTTATCAGGGTCTTTTGTTTTGAAGACGGTAGACTATTTATAACTTGGCAATAAGTTTATTCAAATAAAACGTGGATAAAACAACAGAAATAAAACAAGTACACAGATAGACCTGTTTAATTACCAGAAGAAACTTTATTTACCTTCCCGACGAGAATAATAATAATAAGAAAGAGAATATAATACGGCAGAGAGATCTCCGGCGATAACAATCTTCTCCTTCTTCAGATATTTCCGAGAATTCGATTCCAGAGACGGGACACGTCGAGTGTCGGGAATAGATTCGATAATTCTTTAGAGATGAGATGATAATATAAAATGCTTGATAAAATCAGACTAAAGCTCCAGATTTTCCAGATTCAAGTTGCTCTCCGAACCCTTGGGGGGTGTTGGCCTATTTATACTGCTCGGGGAAGATTGTCGCGCGACATTTCCCCAAAAAGGGCAAGTGTCGCGCGACATATCTGTTTGTCGCGCGACATTCCTGTATGTCGTGCGACAAACGGCTGAAGTGATGGGTCCTGACACTGTGATGTGTCAGAAAGTGGTTGGTCGGGTGCAGAGAGGGATTGTCGCGCGACATTCCAATGATTGTCGCACGACATTCCAATGATTGTCGCGCGACAATGTGATATGTCGTGCGACAATCCTTCATAAAAATAGGTTTGTCGCGCAACAAACCCCCCGGGGTAGTTTCGGGTGCTCGGGTGTGTCCTGGACTCCAAAAATAGTAGTCTCGTAGGTCGTTAGGGTTGTTGCGGGGGTCACGGATCGGGGTGTCTACAAGGAGGCCTGAGCGTTTCATTCCAGTTTAATCCGTATAGACACTGATGGAGTTATGAGGCTGTCAGTGGTCTCCATGGGAAGTCTATTAAGTCTAAAGCTTCTAGCCTATAATCTGGGATATTCCAATTTATATCGTATACAATATCTCTAATGGGAATTAAGATATTGTTTTCTATATACGAATCTAATTCTTGGTCTCCGTAATTGGATAATAACTGTCTATAAGCACGTAAATTGTACGTACTAGCTGTCTCTATAAATCTAAGACGTCTAATTCCTCCGTTTTCACGTAGGAATTCTACAGTCTCTGCAAGTCTTCTTCTCTACACAAACTTTAGTTTTTCTAAAGTTTCTTGCAGTACACGTCTAAGATCATGTATTCCTCCAGTAACGTCTACTAGAGCGTTATCTCGTCCTTGAGGAAGGTCTCTTCGAGGATTGTTTACTTCCTCTTCGTCTATATTTTCTACTAATGCTTGGATATAATTATCCGTAGCGGCTTCTAAATCTGGGAGTTTCCTTACTTCTCTAAATACCCACTTGCAAACGTGGTGTATATAAGGAAAGGTTCTTTCGGATCTAAAATGTGATGTACGCACTAGTCTTTGTTCTTCTGGGTTTATTAGATCTCACCTTAGTATAGGTTGGGTACTTCTAATGTCTGTCTGGTTTATAAAATTCTCGTAATCTCGGTCTATATTGCTCATAAATTAATTATGTGCTGATTTTTTATGTTTTAAATATTTAGCTAACAATAAGTACTCACAAATAGTTCAAACAATAATATACCTGAATAAGATGTATGGTCCACCTTACTTCCGATTGCCTTTCTTGCCTTCTTCTTCCATTTTCGGTCTGTTCTATCTCATTTGCGTTTGTTCTCGCTGTTCATCCACCTGAAAGGATTGGTCGTCCGCTTCCTGCCTACGCCTCAACGCCTAACGCACCCTTGCTAACGGCTACGGCACCTGCTAGCGACAACTCAAAACTGGCCACTTACCGATCTTGTATGAATCAAAGAGAAAGTCCTTATTGGGAACCCGCGTAAAGATAGGTCTAATTTTTGGAAAATTGAAGCATAACTCAGAGATCAATGGAAGTTGTACTGAAGGAGAAACATAATTTTATTCAAGTAAAATTATTATTACAAACTACTTGATTTCCTTTTGCTAACTAAAGGAAGCTTTACTCACTCATGCTCTCTAGAATAAACACTCTAGGCTGCAAATGGAAAACTCGTACTTACAAATGAAACTAAACTCTCCTTATATAGAAGAAATACAAACTTCCTAACCTGCTACCAGCTGCTAAAAGTTATTCGGTTAACTAGGCATACCCCACAGCTTTAAACGCTTTTCGGCGAATAGTGAGTGAAGGAGGCTGTCGACACCGACACTTTAGACAGACAATCACACCTAATAATACACATCGGGTGCTACTATCATGGGCCCCATCGTCATATGCATGTATAGTAGTGTGACAGGCTTTTACAAAGCAAAAGTAAAATTTACAAAAGAAAGATTCGTCTGGTCTATCTTAATAATTACAAGTCTTTAGAGTCGTCATTGCTTACGTTTTTATAAGCCGATGTCTCTGGGTCGTCATTACTTACGATTCTGCATAAGCTGATGTCTCATTTTCTTCACCTTGCGTCACTAGTCATCGGCCGTTACTTTGATGTAGTCGGTTGGGCTGGATGCCCTGCTAGTGATGCCTTGCTGCTGGTATGTCTGGGTGGAGCCTTTAATGGTGCCCCAGTATTCTTCTATGTTGGAAACATTGGAGGTGGTTGCTGGTATTATTACCTCTGTGCCTTTGGTCTGTCCTCTAGTCATCCCCCCTCCAAAGGGTTCTTGTGCTTGGATGATTAAAGCTTCTTCTTGGCACACTGTGTACCATTTTTCTTCGCTTAACAGTTCTTCCATGATCCTTAGAATTCCTAAGGACCTATTAACCTTTAAGGCTGTGGGATTCTGTCTTCCTTCGACGGGCTCGAGTTCTACTGAACATAGTCCTTCTACGTCTAGGCATGGTTCCTCTGAGAACCGAATGAGCTGGAATCCCCCAATCTCATGATTGAACCTGGCTTCGGGTCCGATAGAATAGCCTCTCAAATAGAGAGGAATGTATTCTTTAACTGTGTCAATGTAATTGGCTACCTTTTCGCCAAAATAGTCTGCGTCTGTAGTGTTCTGCACTAGAATTTGTCCAATGAGTCCTTGGCTAGCCAGGAGCTCTACTGGAATGTTTGTCTCTCCCCAAATATTTATCTGAGGCATTTCTTCACAGAATCCCTTGATGAACGAAGCATGCCCTGAAATTGTTCTGTTGAAGAGATAATTACCCATTTCTTTTAGGGTTTCGGCAATGTCTGAGTCTAGATTCATCGTTTTATTATTTTTTACCTCTCTATGCTTTCTCAAAGAGGTAAGAAGATTGATGAAGAATCTCTTTTTCTCGTAAACAAGATCTTTTTTTTCTTTTTTTCCTTTGGTGGCATTATCTGGCCTGTTGCTCTAGCATAGGTCATTTCTTGGGGCCTGGGAGCTTCTATTAAATTTCTGGGAGGAGCTGGATTTATCTAGGAGATAGCAAGCCATTGCATCCTCATAAATCTGGCTGTAGCAACCAAATTCTGTCTGAACTCTATTTTGAGGTTGTTGGAATAGTTCCACCATAGAACATCTATGAGAGTGAGAGTTTTCTTAGTAAATTCTCTTCTGAATTTTACTAAATCTGGAAATCTCTGGTCTGGTCTGTATTCGGGGAAGAATATTCTTCCGATGATCTTGTTTTGCCTGCAAATTTCTTCACTCCTTTTTCCTGGAGGAATGAGCATATCATCTAGATTTTCTAGAATAGGTCTAGGCATCTTTATCTTGTTTCTATCGTCGGTTTAAGTCTGAGGGTCATATGCGCCCCTTAGGTATCTGGTGACTTCAACCTGATCGATAAATCTAGTCTTTCTGCTGGAGCTTCCTCCTGCCTCCATTGGTCTAGTCTGCTTATTTGTAGATATCATGAAACAGATTATTAGATTTTCAGCAAACATTGGTTCTCTTGAAATAATATCAGGAACCGTGTTCTTTTTCCCATTAATGTGGATTATGCTAAAATCATAATCACTAAGAGACTGTTGCCATCAATTAGTCTATTAGTCTTTGATTTATTCAGATTTAGGTCTCTAAATCCTACTGCATAACTAGAGTCTGTATACACCGTAAAGTGTTTAGGTCTTAAAAAGAGTATATATTTTTTTATTGCTCTTACAATAGTGAGAACTTCTTTTTTGTGGGTTGTGTATCTAGTTTCGGGATCAGTGAATGTCCCTGAACTGTACTTACACAACTTCTTTTTCTTAGTCTGATAGTCTAAAGCATAGTAGATCGCGCCCCATTGTTTATCTGAAGCATATATTTCTACTATGAAGAAGTCCTCTGCATTAGGCATCTATAGTCTAGGGATATTTCTGACTTCTTCTTTTAATTTAGTCATTATATCCATGTCGTCTTTAGTCCAAATAAATGGATTAGTCTTTTCGGTACTTTTTAGTTTAGCGGTAAGACTTCTTCTTTTTCCGGCTAAATCCTTAAGGTAGTCTATGGCACAATTAAGCAATCCAAAAAAGCTTTGTAATTGTTTTCTATCATTAATCTTGTGTGGAAAGTCTAAAATCTTTCTAGTAATGTGGTCTAAAGGAGATATTTTTTCATTTCTTATATGGATTCCTATGAAATATATTTCTTCTTGAAATACAAGCATCTTTTTATGTGAAATAATAATACCATGATTATCAAATTCGGTTATTATTATTCTAAGATATTCTATATGGTCTTCTTCTGTATGACTTGCTATTAGTACATCATCAATGTATACTAAGCAAAATTCTGAATACTTTCTGAAAATGCCTATCTATTATTCGTTGGAAGACTTGGGGGGCATTTTTGTATCCAAATGGCATAACTAGCCACTCATACTTTCCTTGTGGTACACTAAAAACTGTCCACGATATGGAGTCTGAATGCATTTTTATTTGCCAGAATCCGGATTTATAATCAAATTTGCTGAATATCTTTCTATTTTCGATAAGACTAATAAGATTATTCTTATCTGGTATTTTGTATGAATCAAACTCACAATTCTTATTGAAAGCTCTATAGTCTAATACCATTCGTCTTTTTCCTCGTTTCTTTTTTGATTCATTTTCAACATAAAAGGCAAGGCTATTATGTCTAATAATGCTTTCTTAAATCATTCCATCCTTAAGTAGACTATCTATTTTTGTTTGGAATTCTTCTCTATCTCTCTGAGAATATCCTTTCTTATAGGTACCTCCATTTATGGTGGCGTCTAGGTTTATGGGTATAATTTTGCAATATGCCTTATCTTTTTTCTATTTTTCTATAGGATTTTCTCCAGTTGTAGGAATTGCTAATTCCTTGATCTTATCATTTTCCACTTCTAAGGATCTAATGTCTATTTTCTTTCCCTTTCTAATTTCTTGGATAGCCAAGAGATATTGTCTAGTTTGATCAATAATTTCTTGTTGGATTAATGTTATCTATTTATAACATTTCTTGTTTGGACAAGTGCATTTGTGTTTAAGAGGGGCGGTAATTTCCACTATTTCACCACAGTTAGCTGTAGAACTCTGAGAGGGGACCCATGAAGGTTTAACTTGCATGAGGTCAAATGCTCGATCTTTAGATATAAGCATAGTCTGAGTATCGAATTTGCTTATATGAGACAATTCTATTTTATGGTCATATTGAGCAAATGGCTGAGTCTTACGAAGGAAATCATTTTCAATTAAAAGATTTCCTGTGAATTTACAAGGTGGATCCATGACATAAAATTCATGGGTAAATTCATTCTTTCCTATTTGAAAATAAATAGGAATAGTCTATAATGGAAGTTCAAAATAATCTCCATTAGCAACTCGTCCGGAGATAAATTGTTTGCTAGGTCTATAATACTCATCTGGAAATGCATTAGATTTGCAGATACTGGTAGTACACCCTGTATCTATTATCGCAGAGAGTAGTCTAGGATAATCTGGATTAAGGATTTTTATTTCAATAAAGCTTATAAAAATTCCTTTAGCTTGGACTCCCGGATTATTCTATTCTCTGATTTCAATTCCTTTTAAGGGATTTAGAATATCAGGGATTGTCTGAGGATGACATTCATCTATTTTTCTTTTTCCTTCCTTTATGTTTCGAAGTTTATTTGTATCAATTTCTTGATAAGATTTATCTATATTTGCGTCTAGGATGTGATCATACTTATTTTCGTACATAGTACGAAATTCTTGTCTCTAACAATCTTTATGGTAATGAAGTTTGCATGTAATGCATACCATGAATAATTCAAGTGATATTGTTGTAAAACAATAATCACAAGTGAAGTCTGCGGGGCTACATTTCATTTCAAATTTACACCTATGGCTTAGATTCGTGTAGCACTGTGGTATCCTAACCATTCTTTCTGGTTGAGAAGGTCGCCATACGTCTATTAAATTACACAGTAAATGGCTTCTTCATAGTCTAGATAAATAGCTTCTTCTATTGGTTCGTCATCATCAATTGTTGTGATAACGAAACATTCTTTGAATTCTTCTTCTTCTTCTTCTTCAGAAGATTCAGTATCTGACTCAGTGGTGCATGCACTATACACATTAGCATTGTCATCTACTTCAAAGTCTGGTAACTCAATATTATATATGAGGTCTAAGTCTTATATGTCAGCTTGGGTAAGCATGACTTCGACAAGTCTAACGCTAGGTTTTATTTCTTTGTTCTCTCTTTGAGAACAATTTCTAGCGAAATGTCCAGTCTTTCCACACACTCAACATTCATTTCTTGAATTGTAGGTTGCTGGTTTCTTATCTTCGCCTTTTCTATAATTAGGCACTTTCTTCCTGGTGTCTAAATTTTTCTTAAAATATCTCCTTCTAGGAAATAATTTATTTCTCTTCTTTGGATTTCTAAAGCTAATCGATTTTTTGAATTTATATTTTTTATTATTTGGGTCTGTATTAATCGTAGCTTTGAAAGTCTGTTTCCAATGTTTCTTCTTATGGCTTTTGGAAGTACTTCTTCTACATCCCCATTGGGTAGGTGCTATGTCTCTTTCATCTTTGATTGAAGGAATATTTTTAAATGTCTCCTTGATCAAAGCGTCTTGTGCTTTCTCGCGTCTTTTAGCTATAATGTAATCTTTGGCAAAATTTATTCTTTTACCAAGAGTGTCTTCCTTAGTATTATTAACTCCAGGCCACTTTCTATATTCATTAATAAGAAGGTGTCCGATAGCTGGGAGTTTTCTAAAATACTCGTCTTTAAGAGTTATGGTGAACTCTTTAATCTGATAATACAATGTTTCATAGTTATTACTATATTCGTTGATCTTGTCTAAACTGTATATACTAAGTAATGATAACTTAGTTTTTGTTACGTCTACTTCTGATTCTTGGGCAAGGTGACTTGCACCAATGAATTCAGCTGTAAAGAGTTGTACATACCCATTTATAGTTCTTTGATCTCTTGTCTCATTGAATCTTGCTAGTTTGGTTATACTAGCTTCGTCTGTTGCTGTTCTTAAACTATCTAAATAGTTTTTTGCAATTCCTTTTAAGGATTGCTCAGGATATCTTCTACATGATTCTGCATCCCAACTTTCGTTAGACGCAAAGCACATGTGCATCTGATCTTGCCATTCTTTTAAGGCATTCTTTCTATCTTGTACATTGTCCAAGTTTAGGTAGATACCTACTGGGTTGATGGCTACTGAAGCCATATTCTTTGTACTTTGAAAGTCTATGGCTGTCGTGAGTAATCCTTTGACATAGTTTAGTTTAGTCTTAATAATATTGTCACTATAAATGGGAATATTTATAGCTGTAGGAGTTTCAAATAAATTAAACCTGCTTCTGGAAGTCTCTCCTGTCTTAACATTGTTTTCTCTTGGGATTGCGTAGCAACTGGAAACACTTGTTGTTCTTCATCTTTTTCCTGGAGTCTTAATTTTCTTAGGAGCTCTTTCGTGTCCTGAGAATTTCTTAAGTCTTTTATGACTTCGCTATATATCATCATGTTGTATCTAGTCGATTTACTTCTTTCAAGATTATTTTTGTATGTGTCTCTTTCTTGTTCTGTTAGGTCATGTCCAAAATTTTGGATTATGGCCTTCTCATACAAAATATCATGATTGTTTATAGAATTTCTAGGTCTATAATTTGAAGCATGTTGTAATATTCTAGCAGTGCTAGCAGTACTACATTCTCCTTCTGAGGAATCATCCATTGCTGAATTTCCTATGTTTCTAAATCTTAATTCCTCAGTTCTAATGCTCTTTGCTTTGAACTTTGGAGGAGCAAACTATATATTAATATTGCATGTGATGTCATCTTGAGCAATAAATAAAGGCTCATTCTGTACAGCCTTTGTCTCTTGGAATTCTGGTAACTGCCAGAGACTCTTATCATGTTCTTTCATAGATCCAGTATTTCTTATACTGTATGTATTATTAAAGTCTGAAGTATTCATTCTAACAATGATTTGTTCATTCACTCTTCCTTGTGGAATACCTGGTTGCATTCCTTCGAATGCTTTCTGGAAAAACTTAACATAGCTTTGATATTCTATGTTAATGTTTGCGTCTGGTAACATGTAATCTTCATAACCCGTGGCATATAAGATTATCTTGAAGTGTTTAGCTGATGGTATAGATATTGTGAATGCCGGAATGACATTGAAATATCCTATATTGTCTGACATTTCTAATTGGGTTATTCCAACTAGACTCTTTTGGAAATCCTTCCATCTTTTGTCAACTAAGCAACAAAGGATGTTGACTCCATTCTGAGGTCTATGAAGTCCTTGGATTCTTGCTTGGAAGAGTCCAAAGGTTAGGAATTGGAAATTCCTATCTGTTCCTCTTGATCTTAACCAGTCTGATTCAAATATTTGAATTTCTGTATAATTCTTTTCGAGGATATGATTTCTACTATAATAAGTCATATTGTAGCTAGGGGTCTTAGGGATAGCTCCTTCTCAGAATAAGTCTATATATCTAACTAGAGGAAGCTGTCCATTACTTATGGATTCTTCTGCATACTTCCAGTCCATTTCTCCCAATTTCTTCCATTGAAGTGGGTGTGAAATGTTTCTTTCTCTCCACTATGTTCTTATGTTGAAGGAAGAGTCTCTTACTCTTTGGATCATCATATTTTGATGTCCAATGCTAGAGGTGAGGCTAGCTATCTTTCTAGTCTTATCTAATCCATCATTTCTAATTCTTCCTGTTGAAGATTCTTCTTTTATTATGACAGATGGAGCTTCTTTGAACTTGCAAGTGGTTTCTTGCTTCTGTTCAATTTTATTCTCAATTCTTTCTAATGATTCTGAATAATCATTTTGTCTTTTAATTTGGCTAATAAGGGTTTCCCTAAGGGCCGACTGGTCTTTATGCAATTTAATGTATAATTCTTCATTAATAGTCTTGGTGTTCTCTTTTAAAGAACTATGTGCCGTTGCAATATATTTTTTTAATTCAAGCACATTTATATTTTTTGAGTCTTGTCTAGAAGCAATTTTTTCTGTAAGTCTAGCATCTAAGGCCTCGAAACTTCTTTCAAGTTTATCGACATACATCAATATATGAGGTGTGTCTAAATCTGCTTGACTTGTCTGACTAGGTTTTCCATAAATGGCTTGTATTCCATTAATGATTTCTTTTAACTGTATTTCTACCTTATCTGAATTTTTTCTAAATTCGTTTATGGTAGCTTTTTGAGTCTTGAAATGGTTCTCCCATTTTTCGTCTAGATAATATGCTAAGTTTTGTTGAAACTTAACAAAATCATTATAAAAGGTTTTTAATCCTTCAGTCTTAGCTTGCAAATCATTTCTTAGATTTTTAGCAAAATTATACTCGCAGTCTTGGGTAGCTACTATAGCTGTAGAGATGAAATTTAGTCTATCTAGAATGCAGATTGTTGCTTTATTAGCACCATTGATTTCTGATTCAATGAATCTGCGAGAGAATCTTTCATCACTCATCTTGTCTATTATCTTTTGATAAAAGTCTGATATATCTTGAGAAATGATTCCTCCTAAAGCTTCTTTCCGGTCTGAGTTAACTATTTTCATATTTTATATTTCTGGAATATAGTTGTGTAGTCTAAGTATAATCTTAGATTGCTTAGAGGATAATTTCTTGAGCTTAATATCTAACTGGCGAATTTGTTTTGTTAATTCGTCAATTCTTGTCTCTAGAGAAAAATTTTGCTATTTGCAAATAATCTTTGTTTCTCTAGTTGTATTGAGAATTTCTCTTAATGTAGTAACAAAATTCGAAGGGATTTGTTGGTCTAAGACTTTAATCTGTCTAGTAATATTTTTGGTCTCTAAATCCAGAAACTGGATGTCTGATATGATCTTTTGGAGATCAATATGAGTCTTTTGCAAAACTAATAATGAATATTGGT
The DNA here is from genome assembly GCA_021464415.1 of Lonicera japonica. NCBI lineage: Eukaryota > Viridiplantae > Streptophyta > Magnoliopsida > Dipsacales > Caprifoliaceae > Lonicera > Lonicera japonica. Next base: position 38,821,760 of record CM038469.1, on the reverse strand, counting down.
TTTGGTCTAATAAGCAATTTGTTGCTCCTGCAATAACCTGCTTGCTTTCTGAGTGTTTTAAAGGTATATGTTCTATATGTGAACAACCTTCAGTCTGAGTTGTTAAACACCCTTCTACTCCGATATGATGGATCGGGATTGGTTGGTAGTCTGAATTTGTTCTAAAAATAGAGGCGTAGATGCAAGGGAATATTCCCAAGGGCATCTATGTAAACAACGTCTATTGTTTGAAGTTTGTGAGGAAAGGAGTTTGGTATAACTCACTACCTCTGATACCAAAATAGAGTTTTTGTCTCTTTCTAAAATCTGAGGGGTTACAAATTAATTTATAACCAAGTGTAAGGACTAAAGTCCAATTTCTGAAAATGTCTAATAAAGACAAAAAGTCTAAATACCTTATTTCTACAAATAAATAGAAAAGTACCTTATTCTTATAAATAAGTTATAAAGTAACCTTAGTCATAAAAAGAACTCCAAATACAATGTGTGCGCAAATCTATAATAAATAATTTAAATAAAAAATCAAGGGAGAGAGAGAGAGATAAGTGCCACGTAACAATAAATTTGAAATACATGTTATTTTTATATGATAAGAGATATAAAATTACCCATATTAAAAATTACTAAGAAATAATAAGCTAGACTAAAAAAAATTACAAATCGACAACATTTTATTAATCAACTCTAAAACTCTACATAAACAAGTTTAAATTTGTTGACCCTGGATAAATTAGGATCACTGTAACCCTTTTTTGTTATTCGCTGAAATATCCGAGTCATCTTCGCATCACTAATTTTTTTTAATTAACATCATAAAAGAAAAATTTTAATATAAATAATAAATAACATAATAATATAAATCTTCATCTTCTCGAAACTTCTTTAGTAAACCCGACCATGAAAAATTATAGTCGCCGTCCGTGTCCGCAACTCTTACCAGCAAAATTTGATTAAAACCTTGAGGGTCCCAATTCCCCCCCCCCCCCCCCCCCCCCCCCCCCCCACCCCCCACACACCACACACACACACCAGAACGAACACAAAAATTTTTTGTAGATCGGTAGCACTATTTCAGTATTACACCATTATTGACCTTTTCTTTGTCAATACTCCAGGCCAAACTAATTTTGGGTTGAAGTTTGATAGTGGGAAATGGTGGGGTCAGATTGGACATCTGATGTGTGGCCGGTGGTTTTCAGATAGGTGGCAGTGAGGAATACCACAAGTTTAGCCATAAGTTATGGGGACTGTCGCATAGGACCTCACCCTTCCATTAAAATATTTGATCTCTATCAAAATTTGGCAAATTTATCGGATAGAAATTTGTAAGATAGGATAAAAATTGGGAAAAAAAAATTACGGTGGCAAAATTAGATGGAATCATGGGTTTCAATAATAAAATGACATATGTTTATTTTTATTTATTTAAATTAAATGAAAAATGAAAAAAAAAATTAATTTTAGATGAGAGTGAACACGTGTTGTTTTATCAGTGGAGATCTCGTGACCTCATCCAATTTTATACCCATCGAAAATGGACCCGATAAAAATTATGTAGAATAAGATATGAAATGAATCAGTCGGATAAAGATTAAGCATGATAAGAATTAGTCGGATAAATATTTCATAAACTTTGCCTTTACTGAAATCTCGGGTTACAAGTCCCAATATTATATAACACAACTCGCTTTTGTTCTAAAAATACATTAAATTTTAATTGTTTTTCCACAAATTTATTTATTTTTTTACTAATGCAATTATCCTATTTATAAATAAGTTTCGTAAAAATTCTTTTGGCAGAAGAGTTATGTATTACATGCAATATTTACGAACTATGCATTAAGTACAGTTTCAAATTCTAATGTAAATTTTACTCTTTTATAAAAAAAAGTTTCTTATAAATAACTTCATTTAATAAAAGAAAATAAAAAATACTATATTATATGATAATTGAATTTTAATAGTTGAGTTACTATGATTTTGGGTGGTCAAAAATTTTCATTAATCAATTTGATTACCTAAAGGGCGTAAAGAAGAAGATTAGAATAAAAATAAATTAATTAAAAATTTATTTTTATTTTCATTTTGTTATCCAGCAACCATGGGTTAAAACAAGACCACCTAAAGGGTGGTGTAATCTTATCTAGTTTTAATGGGATAAAAAGATAATTAATCTTCAGTGCAATCTTATTTTGTGTTACATCAAACCTGAAATAGGATAAAGATATCTATACACCCTTCTACCAAACACAAGATATGATTTGTTTATTATATCTTTTTTGACAACAAATATCGAATATGATTAATTACTCTAATTTTGCATGACAAACACAGTTTAAATAAACCGAGCAGACAATTGAGTAAGCAAAGCAATTAAATATTGAGTCTCAACTACATATTGCTTACGACATTTTCAATAAGTTCTTCAACGAATTAAAATGCAAATTTTTAAAAGAGTCACGTCACTAGAATATATTTTATCTGAGTTTTTTTTTCAACTATGCTACTTTCTAAACTTATTTTGGAGAATAGGATAGTTTTCAACTTATTTGTATAAAAGGGCGACTTTTTAAAAACGCCAAAAATGATGGCGATTTTACATTAAAAAACGCCATTTGTCATGGCGATTTTTGCATTTTAGTAAATTCATAAAATCGCTAGAAGTGATGTTGTTTTTGATGTAAAAAACGCCATCTAATGTGGCGATTTTATTGTGTTCATCTGTGACCAAAAAACGCCACCTTTAATGGCGTTTTTTACGAAAAAAAAATGCCACCTAATGCAGCGTTTTTAAAATGGCTATCCATTCAATGCAACTCCGTAGAGTAAACCCTAAATGACAGAGATATAAATTTTAACAAATTTACAGCCGCCGTAACATTTTCTCATCTGCTTGTTCATGTTTTGAGTTGCAAGATTTCTTTATTTCTTGAGCTGCTTGTTCTTCATTTTCTCGTTGTTTGTTCTTCATTTTCTTCCTGGTTTCTCATCTTAGCTTACTGTTCATCATCATAACAAAAAGAAGGTATGTATAACTATTTATACTATTTTATTTATAATAAATTGTTATATTTCATATATTCTTAACCTATAGGAAGAATAAATGAGGTTTGATTATTTATATTGTTAGATCAATTGTATATATGTAGATCTATATATGCTGAATATATATATTTATGGGTATATGTTAAATTTATGAAAAATGTATATATGTGATTGTGTGATATAGATTTATAATATGTAGAATGTTTGTATGTGCGTTCTTGTATTTATTATCATATTTTTTAAAATAGAAAAATCAGTTGCATAACAATAATTTTTATTTAATTTTAAAAACGCAAACTGTAATAATGCAAATGTTTGTATGTGTATTCATGTAAATTAAAATAATGCAAATTATAATAATTTCTAACTTTTGTATTTAAAGTTAATGTATATCAAATTTTAAAAATATGTTAGTGAGAGAGAAAAGTGGGAGAGAGAGAAAGAATGAAAATTCGGAATTTAATAAAATTTGTAAATTTAAAGCTTACTCATCTACATTTACAAAATAAGATCAAATATGTTTTCTTGTATTTGATATTAATATTTTTAATTCTCAATATCTTTTTAGCAAAATTATATATATATATATATATATGTTAAAAACACATATATGAAAGATCATATTACAAAATAATAAATTAATAGTTTCTAGAGTATATACTTGGTATATTTAACCCTATTATATATTGCCGCATACAAAAATTTAATTGTTATTTAATCTATTATTAGTACTTGACAAAAAGATTTAATTTAAATGTGTTAAATAATTTTTTTCTTATTTCACGAGCCGTCCGGCACTGGCAATACCTAGTATATATATATTTTCTCTTTCTTAAGATTTTCATAGCTAAACACCCATCAAAATAGTAGTACTTTTCTAGTGTTTTTTATGTTTACTCTTTTGAAAAATGTAATATTTGTGGTTTACTCTTCTTTTTTTTTTGTAAAGAACATATATATGTGGGTTTATGTAAGTCATTTTGAATAATGTATATATTGGTGCCCACTTGTTATTAGTAATTACTAATTCATTTAGTTGGAGATCACAACCTTATTTTATGATATGTATATCTAGTTGAGGATCCGATAATTATTTGTTTTAGTGGCAGCCTAACTTAAGAATTTGATATCCATGTATAATATTGTATGCCTTGGCAATTTTAAAGAAATTATTTATAATTAATTGGTGATAAAATTGATTAATTGTGTTGAAGGTGAATAATGCCAACCAGACAAGTTTTTATGCTTCTATATTGGGGCGGTAATATTATTAACGGAGAGCATGGTTGGAGTTATGATATGCAGCATAAAACAGGCATTGTGTTTAAAGAAGATTCTACTTACTTGGAATTAGTTGAAATGATTTATTCAGCTATGGATGTTGACAGCTAGCCATCTACATTAAAGATTTTATGTAGATGTCCAATGTTTATAACAACAAATACATGTAGTTACTTCCTTTACGAAATTAAGGATGACAAAAGTTTACAGTTTGTAATGGGTGCGGTTTTGAATGCTCCTAGTGTGAACGTAATTGAGTTGTATATAGAAAAATTTTACTTGAATTATGATGCCCTCCCAATTGGGGATAACATTCCATTGTCTGGGTTGAACAGCACTCCATCATCGACAGAATGCATTCCTGTTTGTGATTTGCCTTCCAGTTCGCGGCCATCACGAAAGGTCAAATTTGGTGGGAGTAACAGAAATATTTCTAATTCATCTCAACCTATTCCCGAACCCATGTATGAGTTCGAAGATGGCATACAATCTAACGGTACTAGTGGAGATGACACGGACTGGGAATCGAAATTCGACAGTTTGACTGAATTTAGCGACATTGACAGCGATGAATGCGAAGAATCGAACCAGATTAAGCGGGTTGCGAAAGATGTACCGCCATTTTACACACAATTTAATGTTACGTACGTGGATCAAGATGTGGCGATGAATGAGCAATTAGTGGGTGAAAATGATTTGCGAAAGGGGCTGATTTATGAGACTAAAGAAAAGTTGAAGATTGCCGTGAAACAGTTTGTAATTAAGAATTCAAATGAATTTATTGTCGATGAATCAAATGCAGATACATGAGCAATTATGTGTAAATTACATGAAAGAGGGTGCAAATGGCGACTTCGAGCTTGTAGAAGGAAGAAGAAACACGGGCAATTTGAGATAACCAAGTATGATGGTCCTCATACATGCACATTTGACCGGCTGAAACTAACTCACAAACATTTGGATTGCAAATTTATTGCTAGCAAAGTAAAACACTTGATTCAGGTTGATCCTGGTCTTAAGATTTATGTTATCGTCGCTTTTGTCAAGGATCAATATGGTTACAAGATTTCGTATTGGAAGGCATGGAATGCAAAGCAGAAGGCTATTGAAAAATTATTTGGAAATTGGAAAGACTCTTATGTTATTATGCCGACATATTTGGCCGCCATTAAGTACAACAACCCACGTACGATCCACGAGTGTAAATCCAAGCAATATGATGGCCATTATCGAATTTTTGACAAGAACTTTTGGGCCTTTAGTGCGTCCATTGAAGACTTTGGGCATTGTCGGCCTATTATTAGTATAGGCACAACACATCTACATGGCAAGTATAATGGGAAATTATTCGTTACAATGGCAATGGATGCGAGCGAAGGAATATTTCCACTTACGTTTGGATATGGAGATGAGGAATGCCATGATACATGGTATTATTTTCTCATACGGCTTTAGCATTATGTCGTGAAGGGACGAGATGGCATCTGCTTGATATCTGATCGACACAAGGGCATTCTGTCTGTAATAAATTCCCATCCACAATTTCAAGAGCCGATGACGTACCATCGGTTCTGTATGCGACATGTTCGTAGTAACTTCACAAGAAAATATAAAGCAGATGAGACTTTAAGGTTACTAATGTGGAAGGCTGCCATTACTTATTGCTTGTCGAAATTTAATAAGTACATGGCCATGATAAAAGAGTATGATGAACTGCAGGAGAGCGAAGGAAAAAAACCATGGAGGTGGCTAAACAAAATTCCCCGAGAAAAGTGGACTCTTGTTTATGATGGAGGGCAGCGCTATGGAATAATGACGATAAATATTTCAGAGGTTTTCAACGGTGTTTTAATTGGAGCGAGGTCTTTGCCTATTACTGCGTCGGTGAAACTCATTTTTCATCGCCTTGTTATGTATTTTTGCGAAAGAGGTGAGCAAGGAAAAAAGAGGCTTAATAATCCAGAGTTGGAACACACACCATTCATGGCCACAAAATTATTAGAACATATAAAGGATATCGCTAAATATACTATTTTTAGGCATAATAATTCGAAGGGAGTGGCATCCGTCACATCAGCCAAAGGAAATGTGAAGAATGTAAACATCTTGGAAAGCACGTGCAGCTGCGGGAGGTGGACAATTTATAAATATCCTTGTGCACATGTCATTGCGGTGTGTGCGGAACTAAGGGTAGATCCGAAATATTTAATTGATCAATACTTGTTGCTTGAGGCATATGTGGGGACTTATTCTTGTACCCTGTATCCTACTTTGCCAGAAGATTATTGGGAAGCCTATTTACAATCCCCTATTGACGGTATTCTAATCCCTAATCCAAATTTGTTACGTCAAAAAGGTCGTCCATCTAGACGTATTCATAACGAGATGGACGTAATCTATCGTCGAAGGAAAAACCAATGTGGGATTTGTGGAGAGGCGGGACATGATCGTCGTACTTGTCTCCGAAATAAGAAGAAACAGTTGTTACCACCTCATAATTAGATGTGTACTCTAAATTTATTATTTATATTTTTCTAATTTCAAACTTTCAATTATTAGGATCGTTATGTTAACTTATGCTGAATTTGAATTAATATGTTGTTCAGATATTTGTGTTTATCTTATTATATACCTTATTAAAATCTTTATGTTATATTAATTTATTATTGTATTTGTTAAGTATGCTGATGTTGAATTTATTTGTTAAGTATGCGGATGTTTAGTTTATTGTTCCAATGCACGCCTATCCTATGCACAACATTATAAAAAAATTATGAATTTTTTTTTATCTCAGTGTTAGCAAACAATGGCGTTTTCTGGTTCAAACGATAACAAATCTGAACACATCGATGGATTTTCAATGCCTGACGAAATTTTGCCGTATGATGCTTGAAAACTAGTGACGCATGATGGTAAGTGGTGTGAGCGGGATAACCCGCGAACGTGGTAGAAAATGGCAGAAATTTTTAATGCAGCACCTAAAAAGGAAGACTCTTTATGGAAAGACAGGGTTGTGACGCCTGATCAACTTTATCACTTGTGGGCAAAGGTTGAACCGGCGGTGAAAAAATTTAACCGCTTTTATAATGGGAAGGAAATGCCTACTCCTCATCCAAGATGGCAAACTGCCGACCCTGCACGTAGGGGCCATTATCTCGCAAAATTTTACAGCAATATTGAGAGGGAAATGGTAAGAACTTCTTTCAGTAAGTATATTTTAGAAAAATTTAACTGATGTTAATTTTAAGATATTTATTATCTGTGTTTGTCTTTGAATTCCTGCAGAAGGATCATGCATATCTCATGTACTTAGTGAAAGAAGGTGTAAACTTTCCCTATATAATTTACTGGGAGTTCCTTAAGGACTGTCTCAATTAAAATTTGAGACAGTATATAATGTTCACGTTTATGTCTTTAAATGTTTTAATTTCTTTCATGTATGAAGTTGTAATCGGTTGATAGCGTATTGTCTCTGCAACATTAAAAAATGTTGTATTTTAATTTTATTTACAACTTATTTGCAAATTTGGTTTTCGTTTCTTGTATATTGTTTTCTCCGTACATAATTCATCACATTATCTGCGTAATGCATAAAAACAATTGTTAGCAAAACTTGTAATATAATTAATATACAAGAAAAAATATTTATAAAAATTCATGGCTAATTTATACAACTAAGCAATACAAATATCCATGTACAAACCAAGTAAAAACTATCAATCAACCTACTACGTACCACAACTAGGTTTTTTTCTTTTCCTCTTCGCCCTCTCACCCCTCTCTAAAGCTACATAGGTGTCTACTTCTACACCCTCACCTCTGCCCCTCCCCCTACCCTTAGGTCTACCTCTCCCTCGAACTATACCAGTAGATACCAGAGGTACATCTACAATCTCTGGGATGACCAACTGTGTCAAACCCATAGAAGGCTCGGCGGATATAAGTGCAGGTGACTGTGAAGCCATAGGCGGAACCTGCTGCGACACGACAGGTGAAGTAAATGATGAATCTGTAGTTAATATAGTCACATAATGTCACAGGTCATTATCCTCGAATATGGTTGGGAGGGTTGAAAAGTCTGTCACACTGGGTTGGGCTACGTTGGACTCCGGTGGTGAAGATAGCGTAACTGGATGTGATAAGATGGGGTCTGATGGAGAAAAGAATGTATCAGGCTGTGAAAAACTGGAGGGCGATCGGGAAGACAACATGGTAGAAGTATCAGTAGCATCAGCAGTAGCAGTTGTAGTAGCATCATCAGTAGCAATAGTAGTACTAGCACTACCAGTAGCACCACCAGCAGCAGTAGCATCAGTAGCGATGGGTAAGATGGTGGTGGTAGAAGTAGAAATAGCAGTAGCAGTAGCATCATCAGTAGTAGTAGTAGTAGTACTAGTATTACCAGTACCACCACCAGCAGCAGTAGTAGTAGCATCAAGAGCACTAGTAGCGATGGGTAAGATGGTGGTGGCGGTGGTAGTAGTAGCAGCAGCAATAGCAGCATCAGTAGCAGTACTAGTACTACCAGTACCAGCATCAGCAGTCGTAGTAACATCAAAAACAGCAATAGTGGTGGGTAACGTGGTGGTAGTAGCAGTAGGAGCATCAGTAATTGTAGTACTAGCAGTAACAGCAGGAGAAGTATCACCAGGAGCAGCAGTAGCTGCAGCAGTAGTAGTACTCGCATTAGGAGCGGCAGTAGTGGGATGTGATAAGGTAGATGGACTAGCATCCGATGAAGACATGTTATGCTGTGAAGATGGCAAACCCTCAGTCGAACGCCTTTGCCGACGGCACGGAGGTCGAGGGACCGGCTCGGGTATAGGGTTGGGGACTTGTAATGGATCAACAGATAGCCGGAACTCCTGATGCACCCTAACCAGAGCAGTATGTGCCAAGTCAGATATCTCCTCCGATGTGGCATCTCATGTGATCGTTCGCATTGGATGGTTCATTGCTAATGCATATATCTTATCAAGCGCATTACCCTGTAACATGAAAGTATAATATAAATACGTAATTAATATAAAAAAAACTCAAAATTACATATAATTTATGCAAATAAAAAATTATCGGTATCTCCAAAGTGACTCCTACGGGCTCAGGACCGAACTCAGGAGGCAGCTCTGGCGCTGCAAGTATAAAACGTTGAGTAATAGTACGAAACCAAACCATATAGGGGTGGTAGTACTGAATCGGGCCTTCCAACATATCCGCGGTAACTACATGATCCAGTCGGCGGTCCCAAAAATCAATAAACTTGCGGTAATGATGCATCCAATCAACGGGATCTCCTCGCCCCTACCCCTAAGATCTGTATCGTGCAATCCCTTACTTGTGTCAAAATCGACAGGGATGTTTTGTTGTAAACCAAATTGACGCATCACTTTGTCGGGGAGGTGCCACTCCACTATCTCAAAGCATATAAACGATGATCGCGTCTGCCATATAGCATGCCCAACAAAACAGTAGGGAGGCAAGGTTGCCATAATGTGGGCGGTGTAAGGCTGCCAGATCATCTGTAAATTGACATCAAAACAATAATTAAACATAAAAGTAAATTACTAATTTTAAAAAAAATTTGGCAGAGTTTCGTTTGTTTCTATAGCAATCCAAAATTTATATATCAACCTGTTTAACAAGTTTATTTCAAGATACCAAACAAGTTCATCTCTGAATCAACATTCAAGAATTTATATGTAATTGTTGCAAACAGAATCATAAAAACAAATACATTGACTAAAAAATATATCAACTCGCTCCCACACTAATTAATTGATATTAATCATAAATCAAATTCATTGGAATAACCTGCTCTGCTAGCATATGACCTAGCTGGTCCTTGTAATAGGTCAGAACATGTATTGGAGTTCGATCCAATAAAAATCTCGCTCGCCACCTGTATTAAGGTCATATAGGGTGTCAAAATTAACCATATCATATATTGACAACAAAATATGTATATAGCATCATACCTAGCTCCGTGTGGTGGTCTATCAATATAAACAGCCTCCTTTTCGTCAATAACAATGCCGACCCGTCGGGGTCGATTGTGCGAGAACCTCTCCCAACACCATAACTATAAAAAAAGACAAAGACCTATTTGTAAACGAAATAAATTTAAAAAATAAGATTAAAAATCATAACTCTGTCGAGATTAATGTTTACCTGCAACAATAGCAGAGGACCTGCAATCTGCTTTGCTCTTATACGACAGCCCCGGCACATCTCCTTATATAACACTGCTAGTGCGGCGGCCCCCCCAACTATAATGCCCCACCGTATTTAAATCATGAAGCAGTGGAAATAACGAAACCTTGACTTGTCAGCCAAAATATAACCGCCGAGTGACTGAATAATCCATGCCCGTGCATATCGCTCGATAACAACGTCGTTAGCATTGTCGGCAGGTATCTCCCGAAAAGTAGCGGCAATCCAAGACAGCTTCAACTTTAAATTCCTCAGAGCGTGGGCCGGTGGTCGGATGCCTAATACACGCTCACACACCTCGGCCAGAGGGGCATCCAATGGAGGGGCAGTAACAGTAAGGCCATCAATCGGCAAACCAAGCAATACAGTTACATCCTGCAGAGTGATACTGCACTCCCCAACTGGAAAATGAAATGTGTGCGTTTCCTGCCGCTATCGCTTAACCATAGCTGAAATCAACGCGTGGTCGTACTGAATATGACCTACGCGGTACACTCCATAGAAGCCCGCCCGTAATAATATTTGTTGCACTCTTGCAAGCAAGATAATATGTTGTCCATCAACTCGATTAAACTCAGTATCACTCCTACGTGGATCCAACAAGCCAGGGTCATTGCCTGCCCATATAGCAGATGACCTGTGATGGTCCTGTAAATATAAAACACGACGATCATGTGGACCAGGATCCATCTACAAAAGGAAAGTTTCATGTACGTTTTTATTAGATACGAATTAATAAGTATGCATATTTATGAATTGTATATAACAAACAAACCAATAACATATGTGAAAATTTAAATACATCTATACTTAAATATATATATATATATATATAATGTATTTATACTAATCAAGATCAATTAAACAAGATCTATCATGATTATAGAATTATGTAAAAATAAAATAAAATAAAATTATTGACTAATATTTAACACCAATAATATACACAACGTAAACTCTAATACAGTAATAATTTTTTTTCATTAAAAATGCCATAACTTAATATACACAAAATTTAATATTTAAACTTTACTAATCAAGAAATTTAATAAAACTTTAATATTTAAATATACTAATCAAGACCAATTAAACAATATTCATCTTAAAATAAAAAATATATATATATTTAATATTTAAAATATACTAATCAAGAAATTTAATATTTAAATCTAGTAATGAAGATCAATTAAACAATATCCATCATGATTACATAATTATGAATTTAATATTTAAATAAACAAGATTCATCATGATTGTATAACTATGTAAAAAAAAATAAGAAAAATTATTGAATGACATTTAACACCACCAATATAAGTTAATAAATTTTCACACGAACAATATGAGTGGTTATAGATATAAAAAAAAGTAGTAGTAAATATAATTTTAGATAATGAGACTAATTGCCTACAATCGAATCGTGTCATAGGCACGTGTATTGCCAGAAGTATATATATATATACATATATTGTGACTACTAGGCATGTATAGTTAGAATAATAGGTCTATATCACATTAATGTTTTATCATATTTGTTCTAACTAACAAATAATCGCTAGATGAATGTTTAATTTTTATGTTAGATAAATATATTTGAGTAAAAAAAACATCTTCTACCTATGCGCAGCCTTGACTTTTTTGAGTCAGTTTAATAATCGCTTTGATTTTCTTTGGGCTGCTTATAAAGCTCCAAGACCAAGTCACCAACCCATTTCTTTATCAAATTCGTTCCAACAAACACATAATCGTTAAATGAATGTTAATTTTTTTATGTAAGATAAATATGTTGGAGTAAAAAGACTCTGGGTATTTATATGTTATGAATTAATTTAATAATCGCTTTAGTTTTCTTTGGGCTGCTTGTAAGACTCCAAGACCAAAGTCACCAACCCATTTCTTTATTGGGGATGTGAGATTCAAGTTCCTTTCTTTCTTATGATGTATGCAATGGTGTTTGGGCTATTTAGACTTTCTTTTTTTCTCAATTTTAATAAAGTAACTTACTAGGCCCTTGGGTCCAAGATTTCCGAAGAAATTAGTATTTTTGTTATTTTACTATATATCAGTTAACAAGTTTTAAAATAAAATCCTATTAGTTACATTTTTATATGCATATTTTACTAATATATATATATATATGTCCATGCTTATGAACAAATTTTATTGTTTGTCATGGTTACACCTTTTTCTCTTTATAAGTTGAATTCACAATTTAAATTAATAGTTTCTAGAGTGGCTATCAAATATGCTTAAAAAACGTAGCCAAAATTAAAATATTAGAAAAAATGTAGAATGAGGTTCTAACTACAATACAATGAGAGCATTCTAATGGGAGTACGCATGCCCGTGTGTTACTTCATAGAAAAAAAATGAGGGTACTCTGATCACATTATCTTAATAAAATAAAAAAATTATAATTTTGATTATCTTCATTCTATGATTAAATTATGCAAGTTTTCTCTTATTAAGATAATTTTAAATACAATCAAACATTTGAAAAATAAGATAAGAATAACGATAAAAAAAAGTCCATTATTTGAAACAATACTATATATAGGAAGAATAAACAATCAAAATCAACTGATAAGGAGGGGAAAACCATATATGGATGCACTTTAGCTTCAAACATGTACAATTTCAACATCAAGATCATTAAATTACAAAAGTGGAATTGTTGATCTATACAAAAATTATACGTAAAACAAATCCGACCCGACAAATCCGACCCGACAAATCCGACAAACCCGACGATACCCCACCTCGATGATTCATCACAACCAACACAAAACCCATAAACAACTCCACACAAACCCCACAAACACCCTTCAAATCGAGCAAACTGTTAACCCCACAAACATCATTCAAAATCCATATATATACCATCATAACTACTTGGTAAAACATTGATTCGGGCTCATATTACGTACCTCGTTCCGAGCTGATTTGGGAGCACGGTTGGAGTTGAAATTCGGACCTCAACGGCGGAGCTCCACCTCATTCGGAGCTGATTTGGGATTTGGGAACACGGTCGGAGCTGCACGGCGGAGCTCCACCTCGTTCGGAGTTGATTTGGGAGCACGGACGGCAAATTTGGGAGCACTGGTTGTTTGATTTTTTTTTTGTTTCAAGTGTTTGAATGTGGAAAGGAGAGAGAAATCGGTGGGGATGGTGCTCGCTGGAGCCACTGGTTCTTCCTTTTTTCTTTTTTTTTTTTGGTTTCAAGTGTTTGAATGGAAGATAGAGAGTAGGCGGTGAAGCTTAAAAACGGCACAACAGGTGGCGTTTTTTGGGCAAAATCAAAAGGCTAAAATCGCCACATTAGATGGCGTTTTTTAAGTAAAAAACGGCATCACTTCTGGCTATTTTATGAATTTACTAAAATGAAAAAATCGCCATTACAAATGGCGTTTTTTAATGTAAAATCGCCAACATTTTTGGCGTTTTTAAAAAGTACCCCTTTTATACAAATAAGATGAAAACTACCCTATTCTCCAAAATAAGTTTAGAAAGTAGCATAGTTGAAAAAAAAATTCATTTTATCTGGAGCAGTGAATGCGCCTCTTTGTTTTATGGAGTTATTATATCTTTTCAAATTAAAAGAATGACTATTCAAATATTTCTTTTAGTTATTTTATTCTATGCTATCTTACATTAAAATAAAATGTTTTCTCTTTTTTTAAACTACAAGGAATATAAAATATTAAATTGATCAGCTTTGAAAAATTCCATGAAGTGAGTTGGAAGCACAATTGAAAAATTACTCTTCAAAATGTCACACAAGGTCACCAAGTATAACTTAACATTTGAAAAATCTATAGAATATGCTCTTATTTCAACAAGGTTGGATTAATCATGCTTAGGGGTGTAAATGGATGTCTGAAAATCCAAATCCGATCCGTATTTGAATTCGAATTTTGTGGATACTCATCGGAATGGATATTCAAAAAAAAGATTTGGATAATATTTTTAAATATCCGAGAAAATAGATAAGGATATGGATAATGACAGTATTCGACTTGGATAATCCGTATCCAAGATGGATTATCCATATTTGCGGATATCTGTTTTACTGGATATCTATATACACTATAATTTAGTATGTGTTATGTATATATACATATATATATATATATATATATATATTCTCTCACCCTTACAAAAATCGGCCATGTTTAGTTTGGTGTTCATAAACTACCTAAATTCACAAAAGTCTTTTAAACTAAAAAAAAAAGGCTTAGAAAATAATAAAAAAGAAAAAAAATACCTAAATTGTATTTACAACATATATATATATGTGATTTTTAGAATGAAAGGTTTGAGACCATATCAATTTAAATGGTAATAATTTTCAATTTGAATTTTTTATTTACATTTATATTGTGATTATCTTATAATCTAATACGAATCCTAGAATTGGATTATATCATGTCAAAATTTACTATAAAATGTAACCTTTTATTTTAACAAGTTTTGAAATTCTTCGTTTTACTTCTTGAGTTATAATTTGCAAAAGATTTCATCTTAATTAATAAATCAAATAGTTAAATATATTTTTAAGATTGATTTAAATTTGTGCACTAACAAAACCTGGGAGCAGCAATACAATAAGAGAGGAAAAATATAGCATAGTTGTTCAGGAAAGACGTGCTGACTAATCTGATATCACGTTTACCCAATGCCTGACCATAATCTCCAGATCACTGACATTGCATGTAGATTCTCCACTCTATAAAGAGATAGTCAATCTTGATTGGCCGAGAATTTCATGTAAAACGGATCAACGATCTGAAATTGACCTTTTTTACGTTTTTCGTTAATGCAAGAGTGAGGGTAAAGGTAGAATTATATTATTTAACAACATATTTGTAGTTATATAAAAAAAATGGATAGGGTAATTATTCAAATCCGATGAATTCGATAGGATAAGGATAAGAATAATTAAATCTATTATCCGAAGAGATACAGATACGGATAGGGATAGGGATTTGGATAGCCAATTTTAAAAAGATATGGATTATGGATAGTGTGATATCCAGTCTGTATCCCATCCGTTTACACCCCTGATCATGCTATAGGCAACAATATCCCTACTTTCCCCCTTGACAAAAAAATATTTCCTCAAAACCCCCTTTTAATAACAAACCCATTTTTTTCCAAAACCCTTTGTGAAGCCTTATTCTCAATGAATACCAACCCTTCCACCCTATCTAAACATTCCAGATCTTCCAAAACACAACCCATAGCCATCTTTACAACCTTGGTGGATACCCCTTTGTTCTAGTACTTCACATCCACAACATAACCAATCTCTCCCTGCCGTTGATCTTTCCCTTCCCTTGGCATCACGTATATTGAGCCAATCGGAAGGTTGTCAATGCAGATGGCTCTATACCAAGGGTGGGAGGAAATGACTTGGTTGAGAAAATCAAGGGCATCATCCCTGCAGGTGTAGGAGTTCCACCTACAATAGCGGGTCACTTTATCATCTCCAGCAAATTTCATGAAATTGTCCACGTCGGAGGGATTGAAGGGCCTTAGAGTGATTACTATTGGCTGCGTCATTGTGGTTTCTTAATAAATATTGATTTATTGAGCTAACAAATATAATGTTTTGTAGTTTAAGAGTACTTTCTCAGAATTTGGTGCAGGGAAAAAAGAAATAATAATAGACTTGGGACTTTCTTTATGAAAAATTAAAGAAAGGCAAAACTAGGAGGAACACATGCAGAACAACCAAGTGGTCCAATGCTTATATCACTTCCTCCTAGTCAAACTATTTGATGGATTTATAGCATATCCTCTCTCTCTCTCTCCATATATATATATTGATATACGCAAAAGGTGCATGCACAAGTTGTTTTTCTTCGTTTTGCGAAAGAAAAGGAAAAATAAATAAATTATGGTCTATAATTAGTCAAAAGGCAGAGGCAATTATTTTAGTCAATAATGCCATCTCACCCCACTTTAATTAGGTTTAGGAATGCATTGTTGTCATATTTTTTTTATTCTTTTTAAAGAAAGAATATTATTGAACGTTAAAAAAAAAGAGTATCATTTTAGTAATAAATATTGAAAATTGTCCTTATGATTAAAATAAATTGTATAAAAATTCTTCCGTCAAATATGAAATAAAAAATTATCCTTAATTATACTTACAACCCATTTTCTCATTCATTTAAAGGCCGTTATATAAGAATTTAAGCAACTATATATATGTAGCATTAGCTTTTGTTCATTGGTGAACCAATGTAGTAATTTTGAGTGGACTGAATTTTTAGAAAATCTTTGTTTTTTAGTATTATCGTCATCAATACTTTTTAAAAATCTTTATTGGATCACAATTTTTTGGAAGTCTTTTTCAACTGAACGAGACTTTATTAATTACTTTAAAAAAATTTAAAAAAAATACACATCATATGTCCCAAAACTTAATCTCAGTAAATATCGTGCTTAATAGTTTTCTAAGATAGTATTGATTTGAGACGAAAAGCATTTACTAAAAGGAAGGTTACGAGGTCTCTGATTATTTACGAAGTTTAAGATTCAAGTTATTTTACCTTCATCCACCATATGATTCAAACTACTATGACTTGATTTAATGCCTCTAGTTATACGTTCATGTCTGGGCATTAAACAATTTCACTTTTGGAAAAAAAAAACTCCTCAACAAAGTCATTCAATTTTATTTTGCCAGGAAACTCTAGATTAATAATTTTAATATGATCCTTTAAATGAATGGGGTATTGAAAAATAGGGCATATTTGAAAAAGTTTTCTGTAAAAGAATTAGGGAATAATATTTTTTAAAATTAAGGGCCTACATTTGACCAAATTCCAAAAGGAGTGCTAAGTTAACTTTGCTGTACATATTTTTTTTTATGGAATCATGCAAAATTAAATTTGCGCTATATGTTTTTTAGCATGTTATTATAAATAAGTATTTTATTGACAATGCTTTAGAATAATTTTTACAAATTACATATTCAAAACCTATTTATTAATAAAATGCATATTATAATTTTTTTGGAGTTATGCAAAGTTAAGTTTGCACTCCGTATTTTTTAAAATATTATTATGTATTTGTATTTATTTTACGTTGTTTTAAAGTTTTATGAATGAAACATAAGAATATACTTGTTAAAAAATATAAACACATCATGCAAAATAAATTTACATTAAATTTTTTTGATTGCGAAGTTAAGTTTGCACTTAGTCAAATCCCCTATTTTAAAATACAATTGGTAAACAAGCTCTTATTTCTAAAAAATATTTTCTTTGACTTTTTTGTAAAAAACAATGTCATGCAAGATCTTTTATTTTATTTCCAGTTTATTAGAATTTTTGCACCTAATTAATAGCGTTAATATAAAATGAATATTAGAATGTTATTTTTCTTATTTTTGCTTTCTTATATAAGGATATACATATATGTCTTTGGGTCATTATTCCCAAAAAATTTCGGGTACTAAATTTTTTGAGTCATTATTCCAAAAATACAAATTTCAATAATAAAAAAGGGTCTAAAATGGAACATTTTTAGAGAAGCATCTAATTTTGAATGACCCAAAAACATGCACCAAAAGAAATTAGCCTACATGAAGATTGAGAATACGCCACATTACATTCATCTGGGACCAACTCTTTGCCCAATCCAAAATTGACACCTTAATTATTGACAATTACACTTCTTCTCAGGAAGGATCAAAGCAAGTAAGAGCAGTAAAGGACTGATCCATATATAGCCTTCGGTAAGAATAACCAAATCATTCATGGTATAAAATATTGCGAAATACATATATGTTGTAACTAGTGTCGATAGAATCGGACATTATATAATAACACGATATGAATTGACACGAAATTATTAGGTCAATTTTTGAAAGAAAGCCTTGAACTATAGAAAACAGTCCTAGAGCGAAGTATCATAAACAAAAATATAGGTCTAAGGAACAATTCTTTTATTAAAATAAATTACTACTTCGGAATGATTATACCTCAAGATATGCGAAGAACAATTCCTCATTGACAAGAAGTTAACGTGGGTGAAGTGGTAACACCAGAAGAATCAGTATGAAATTAAGTTATTCAAGAAAAGCCTATCCAATGCTTGTTGCACCCATTTTCACTAGTTCGCCATATTTTATGAGACAACTATCTCATATTGTAATAGCTAGTCTTCTTACCTATACATATGACTATGAGACTATCATTTATTATTTTGATCATCCTTTACGTGTCTCTCGCCTCTTAGATGCATCCTTACTTATACCATTAAAGGTACTTTTTTTTAAAAATCTATAAAATCATTTTTAAGTAAAAATAGAAGGTTACTAGAAAGACCTTTGTCTCATAAAAGTAAAATACCTTTATTTAAATACTAGAAAGATGGCTAATAACGGAGATATTATTTTCATATTTGTAGACATAAAGGGCTATGGCCTCATTTTGATAATACTCTCAGCCCAACAACCATCAGATTGGAACTAGAAAGTTAGCTAATGGTGTAGTTGGGCTTGGCACACTTTTGTTCTCCCTTCTGGGTTATGATATTAATTGGTACGCGTTTTGAATTTTGATCTTGTATTCATATTATTTTTAAACTCGTTTTTGTACACGTGCACTTAACTTAATTTTAATATTTAACAAAGGTAATTAATTAGATTCATTAATGAATACATACATATTAAGAATTTAATAATTGGTATGAAATAAAAATAATCACAAATAAATAAATAAAACATAGTCTCAATTGTAAAATTTAATTAATAATTATAAGAAAATTAATAAAAAATCATAAAATCGGTCAATTATATAAAAATGTTATAGATACATGATAAAAATTGATCATGTATATTATAAATTTTTAGAATTGGTAGATAGTTAATTCTATTAAATATATGTGGATTATTATGCATAATATCACAAAATAATATAACACTCGTATAAATAATGGATTGTATAACCTAATGATGTATACGTTAATATTTAATAACTTTGCAATTTTAATACGGTTTATTAAATATACATACTTTTGCAGTTTATTAAATATAAATATACATACTTTAACCAAATAAAGTTTAAATTTATTTAAAATACTAATACTGATATAAAAATATAAAGTTTAACCAAACAAGTAGAGTTTAAATTTATTTGGAATAGTGATAATATAATACAAAAACATATGAAGTTATATAATTTTTTTAATGTAAATCTTAAAATCTTATATTTAAAATCAATGGCATATTTGCCTCTACAAAAAAGGGTACGGATTATTAAATATACATACTTTTGCGGTTTATTAAATATAAATATACATAATTTAACCAAATAAAGTAAAGTTTAAATTTATTTAAAATACTAATGGTGATATAAAAATATATAAAGTTATACACTATTTTAAATACTAATACTAATATAATTGTAACTTGTTTAATTAGTTTAACCAAATAAGTAGAGTTTAAATTAATTTGGAATACTAATACTATAACATATAATGTTTAAAATAAAGGGTATATTTGTCTTTACAAAAAAGAGGAAAAACACTTAAATTATTCATATTTTTATATATAGTATAGATATAGATATAGATATAGATATAGATAGATAAGAAGTACAGTACATGTTGCAATGCTTAAAACCCTGAATTTCTAGACTGGAGAAGTAAGGATCTTACCATTAAGCAACTACAATATTTATTATATATCTTTCATATTAAATTAGACGACCCGATTGCACAAAATAAAAGCATGCAAATGCATCCGTTGTGTGACATATCTAGTTGAGAGAAAAATAACTCAATTTTTGATTCGGGTACAAATTATAAAAATAATCTAACTCTTCAAGTTTTAAGAGGCACAACTACTTTTTGAATTTAAGAGTATTTTTTTATTATTATTAAATCCTCTAAGACTAACTTATTGATCAGAACTTACTCTTTATTACTGGAAAAATTGTAGTTCGAATATCAATTCTCCCAAAAAGAAGTTATATATATATGTATTATTTTATTTTAAACCTGGTCAAAGTACTTAAAATGAGTGCTTCCAACAACAATCTTCACCCATGTTTGTGAAGACCAAAATGCAAAATTTTGTTTCCCTTTATCCGTCTACCTGTTACATTTTTCTCTTGCGAAATATAAAGATTCCAAAACTTCGGTTCCCATAACGACCGGAAGAGGAAAAACAGATATATGAACCGAATGATAAGCTATAAAGATTCCAAAACTTTGGTTCCCCATAACACCCAGAAGAGGAAAAATAGATATATGAACCGAGTGATAAGCTAATAACAAATAATTAAGGGAGTTTTCAATGTCCAAATTAGAAATGTTTGTGTTTGCACTAGTCAATTGTGAAATTAATTAAAATTGGTTGACTAAAAGGCCTTGCTCGAGTCGGTAGATGGCTAATTCAAGACTTTAAGTTTATATGAATTTAGAAGGAAAGCCGGTAGATGGTTAATTCAATACTTCAAGTTTATATGAATTTAGAAGGAAAGCACAAACCACGCAGCTCAGCTCAAAAATATGCATAATGGATTTGGAAAGCATCATATATATTAATAGTCCTTATTAAGAAAACGTTGGAACTGCTAAATTTATGTGAAGTTAAGGAAAAAGGTAAATGACTTACTAAGACATTTTCTATTTTTTGGTTGAAACTTTTTGGATTCCTTGAAAAAAACGAAAATGTAAAGAACCATCTAATTAAATCACTAGCTCATTACTTTTACTAACTTCTCATAAATTTATTAGCTTTTTCAAAAAATGTCTTAGCTAGATGTTATTAGTGATAACAGAAATTTTTAATAGAGGCAATTAGGTATAAGGGCTCATTATACTAATAATATAATTATAAAGGACATTTAAAAATTAGCTGTGTAAATTAAGGACACTATACAAAAAAGACACTAATACCCCTTCCTTATAATATCGTCTCATTATAACACCAACAGCAACTAGACGGTGCTAAATGCATTTAGCACCCTCTGCACAGCAACCAGAGGGTGCTAAATGCATTTAGCACTACAACCAAAAGGTACCAGAATGTGCTAAATGCATTTAGCACCATCTGGACAGCAACCAGAAGGTGCTAAATGCGTTTAGCACCCCCTGAACAGCAACCAGATGGTGCTAAATACGTTTAGCACCGCAACCAGAAGGTGCTAAATACATTTAGCACCCGCTGGACAACAACCAGAAGGTGCTAAATGCATTTAGCACCCCCTGGACAGCAACCAGAGGGTGCTAAATGCATTTAGCACCACAACCAGAAGGTGCTAAATGCATTTAGCACCCGCTAGACAGCAACGATAAGGTGCTAAATGCATTTAGCGCCACAACCAAAAGGTATTAAATGCATTTAGCACCCCCTAGAGAGCAACCAGAAGGTGCTAAATGCATTTAGCACCCTCTGGACAGTAACCAAAGGGTGCTACATGCATTTAGCACCATCTAGACAACAACCAGAAGGTGCTAAATGCATTTAGCACCTTCTGAACAACAACCATAAGATAACACACCACTTGAACAACAAATCAGAAGGTGCTAAAATAATTTTAGCACCATTACAAAATAGAGAACAACAAAATTGATGAGATCAACATCCACTCAATTTATTTATATGTATATAGATATGGATCGACGTAGGGTTCGTAAAAAAATAAAAAAAAGAGTTACAATCATATTTTTTTTCAAATCCCGCTGGGCTGTCAAAATTGATCGATTTCGATAGCAAAACGACTTCTGATCGTCTTAATTTTTCGCGCAATAATAGTAACTTTGTCTTCCGAACAACATATCCAAAAATTAGCCAAATCCAACGGTTCGATCAAAAGTTATATATGTTTTACGATTGCAGATCTAGAAAAAAGAAGAAGAAGATGATGATGATAATGATGTGAACGATGATGATGAGAACGATGATCCTCTCGGAGATACGATCGGAGAGTAAGGTGGTGGTGAGACAACTTCTCTTTTCTCTTGTTTTTTGTTTTCTCTCTCTAAACTATGTGTATGTAAGAGAGAATAATATGTCTTTTGTATAATTAAAATAAATGATATAGTAGGGTAGTTTTGTCCATCAACATTTATCATTTTTCTTAAAATAAATTAATATTATGAAAAGTGTCCTTATTGTAAAACCAAATTATGAAATTAGTACTACTTCCCTTTGTTAAACATGAATCCGTCCTTAGAGTTATAACACATTACGGAGCGAGACCTTATAACCCATTATCTCTTTTTAATAACTGATTTTTCATGTGGCCGGAATCATCATTTACAAAATTATTATCCAAATCACCGTCTTTAAATGTCCATGGTATGTCGAATGAATGCATCTCATCTCTTTTTCATGTAAACTAATTCCTTCTACACCATTATCAAATAATCACACACAATCTTACTATTGGAAAATGCTTAGCAAACACGGGTTTTTTATTTATTGCTTCAGTACGTTCTTCAAAACATAAGTACAATGTTTTACTTAACACCTAAAACACAAATTAAGATGCATTTTCCATATCTACTTTCTTTTTACCCATCTTGATGCAGTCAAATTCCATTGTTGGGAAAAAAAACAACACCACAAATAACAAAAACACAACTAAATACATAAAAGAGTAAATTTAACAAGTGCTAAAATTCTTCACACAAAATCCATCCTTTCTTGTGACCCATGAGACTTTTCAAATCCTCCCATCTTTCCCAAGAAAAAGAAGATACCCTGCAGTGACACAACAACAAAAGTTAAGATGAAGTTAACATAAAAGGCTTAGTGGAGTTTTAGGATTCTACCTTTGTGTAGCATTGAAGGACATCGGTTCTTGCGCCTTGCAATCATTCTTGCAAACGATTCACATTCTCGCAACAAACGCGATGAACCAATCTTTCACTTTGTTCAAAAATCCGAAGTAGGCCTCTCTCCACGTCTTATTGATCACCAAACCACCACAAATACTCCAAAACCCAACGATGAATCCCAGTGCAATGCTAACAAAGAGCCCTACCTTTTCATATTTCTCTTCATCATCTTCGTTGTTGCCTTGGTGATCTCTGTCTTCTTGACCATCAATTGCTTCGCATTTGGTTGATAATGGACTTCCACAAAGTCCTGGATTACCCTCGTAGACCGATTCATCGAATGTAGAGAACTGGTTTCCTGATGGAATTGGACCGGATAAATTGTTGTGCGACAAGTTCAAATGGCTTAAAGATGTCAGAGAAGACATCCTTCGAGGAATTTGACCTGAAAAATTGTTGAATGAGAGGTCGAGTGTTTCCAAATATTTTATGTCTCCAATTCTCTGGGGTATGTTTCCTGACAGGCGATTATTCGAAACATTTAAGGTAGCCAAGCCGGAGAGATTTGTTATCTCTTCCGAAATGTCTCCACTTAAATTGTTGCTCGAAAGATCAATGCTGTTAACAAGCGAGAGCATATTGTGGTCATAGGTATATTTGCCTCCTTTTTGTACCAGCTCCAAATTTAAGCTTGTGTTTTCATAGTGATTTCTCAACTTCATTCCATTTAGGCTGCTCAAGCATGTTGAGATAGGTCCTGATAAATTATTTTGAGCAAGGTCCAAGACATGGAGTTTTGGAAGACGACAAAGTTGTTGAGGAATATTTCCACTGAATAGATTAGCTCGCATGCGTAGCTCTAGCAGTGATAAAAGACCTTCTCCAATCCATTTTGGTATGCTCCCCGAGAATTTATTCTCTCCCAAATCAAGAAAGGTCAACTTTTTGCAATTTCTTAACGACAAAGGCAATTTCCCAGAAAAGCTATTGTTGCTCAATTTTAACTGAACAAAATTAGGTAAAGAACACAACGAACCAGGAAAGTTACCGGATAGATTGTTCACAGAGAAATCTATTGTCATAATATGTACATTCTGCCATTGATCATGAACTTCTCCAGAAAAGTTGTTCTTTGATAAACGGAGACAATATAAAGTTTCCATATTGCCTAAGGAAGGGGGGATGCTGCCATTGAGTAAGTTACCAGAGAGATCAAGATAATACAATTTAGTCATTATCTGGCCAATATTCATAGGGATCGTTCCTGAAAATAAGTTGTTTGCCAAGTCGAGAAATGCTACATTAGGCCAAAGTGGGAGTGGGCCCTCTATGAGATTGAAACTCAAATCGATTTTTGTGTTTGGTCGAAATACTAAAGATGAACTGGGAAGAGTTCCTCTGATTTGGTTATGAGAAAGATATAACCTCCCGATATGAGGAGACATTTTCCAAAGCCAATTGGGTAATGGTTCTGAAATGCTAACATTTTGTAAAAATATGATTTGAAGTTGTGTTTGAGTTTGGAGCCATTTTGGGAATTCGGGACCTAACTTGTTATCATCGATATGTATCTCTCTCAAGCTAAATGGAGGGACCCAATTGCGGCTCAAATTGAGGACAAAATTTATGTTCAGGGATGATATTGAAAAAACTTTCAATTTTGAAAGGCCTTGGAAGTGATCTTGTGATAGGATCCCTTCCCAATCATTACTGTCGAGGAGCAACTCTTTTAGTTCCATAAGTCTTCCGAGGCTTTTCGGGATAGAGCCATTCAATTTATTGAAACGGAGGTCTAACTTCTCTATTTTTGACAACTCTTCAATGGATGTTGGCAGTGGGCCTGAAATTGAGTTTGAAGAAACGGCAAGCGTCCTTAAAGAGTTGTTAAGGTGTCCCCATGAAATTGGAAGCTGCCCACTAAATTGGTTACCTGATATAACCAACTCCTCCAAGCTACGAGCACTGCATCGAGAGAAACTCCCTACTAATAGTTCACTTATATCACTATTAAATTTATTGAATGACAGATCTAAATGGCGTAAATTGCAAAAATTTCCTCCTGTTATACTGGAAATGGGACCTTCAAAATGACAGTATTGAAGTTTGAGCTCCACAATAGTACTAAAGTTAAATAACCATTGAGGTGCCTGAGTGCCCAAAAAATTAGAACTTAGATCAAGAACCAAAAGAGAAGTGAAATTCAAATGAGGTGGAAACAAAGGAATGGTTTGAAGTTTAGTATTAGCCAAGCGCAACTCGAACAGAGAAGGAAGCATGTTGACAGCTTGCAACCAGTGAGTTGATGCTGAACTAAGGTTTACAGATGTCAAGTCAAGGAATTGCAAAGAAGAGAGACGTGAGAGCCAATTCAAATCAGAGACAAGAAAACCATGAACTGAATGGAGGTCAAGAACGTGCAAGTTTGATAGATTTCCAAGATCTGGAGGAATCATTCCATTGAAAGAGTTGTAAGAGAGGTCAAGGACATGCAAGTTTGATAGATTTCCAAGATGGGAAGGAATCATACCATGAAAAGAGTTGTAAGAGAGATTGAGGTAACTCAAGTGTTCTAATTCATTTAGATGACTTAACTTACCACCCAAACATGGCGAGTTAGTATATACAAATTCCATGTAACAACTGGGATTGCTAAGATCAAGCTTTTCAACATCACCTGTCAGGTAGCTACAACCAACACCCTTCCATGAGCAACAATCATGGCCAACCCAGGAAGAAAGAAAGCCAGAAGGATCTTCTAGACCCTTCATGAATTTCAGAAGGGTTGTCCTTTCCTTCTCATTGCACTGCACCCCATGGAAATTGCTCGCATTCGCATACAGCTCAAAAGCTTGAAGGGAAATAAAGTAGTTTGCATTTAAAAAGATGAGAAGAGTTGTGACTTTGAGCAATGCTTTCATGGCTGCCATTGTCTCAATTTTATACAAAATTTAAAGATTTTAGTATACAAAATATACTTTTATGGAGAGTACCATTATATAGAATTTCAATCATGTACTAGGCATCCTGATCGAGCGGGAATTTTCAATCTTAGTTGATTTTTGTATATACAAGTTAAAGAAAATTAATGTTAGTGGACCCGCCGCCAAAAAAGGAAAATTAGATTTTTCGTGTATGCGAGACTTTAGGCCTTATTTGGTTCACGGAAGGGAAGGCAATTCCCTTATCTTTTTCATTGAGGTGGGAAACTAAATTTCTTTTCTTGTGTTTGGTAAACTATGAAAAGTATTTAGGTAAGGGCATCATTGTCTAAAATTTTTGTAATACATGCTTAGAAATCACATGGGAAAATCAATTACATGTGTTTTTAGAGGAATGGTTTTACCCCCTACTTTTCCCTCTCTCGGGAAAGTGTTTTCGGAATTTGTACTTACCAAACAAAGGAAATGAACGACTTTCCTTTCCCGAGTATTAAAATCTATGAACCAAACGAGACCTTAAAGTACATATAAAAGATAAAGATCTAAATTACCTACTTCTTTGGACCCACATGCCTTACTTTCTATTGCCCATGCTTATATAAAGGCCTTCTCTTTATAATGTTTAATATCATCATCAATTTCAATATAATTTTTTCTCTTTTCTTTTTTTTATTCTCTAGTTTAACATCTTAATTTTGGTACTTTCTAGGTTGAAAATTAAAAATTCACTATTCCTTCTTGGAATATTTAAATTAAGAAACCATTTTTTTAATTTTATTTTTGAGAATAATTAATGTACGGATATCACCATACAAGATAAGTTTTGTTTTTAATTATTAATAAATTTAAATTAGTGTTTTTTTAAGATGTACCAAAGCTAAATGGTATGTCTCTCAATTTTGGAGGGAGGGAGGGAGTACTTCTTAAGTTAATACTAACTTAAACATAAAATTAATAGTAAAAGATACTAGCTTATTTTTTTATGCGATTTGATATATAAATTATATATGTTTTAAGGAATTGAGGCTATTAATTTGAGAATGAGTGAGTACTTAAATTGTCCACTATGTATGAACTCTGAATCTAATGTATATGTTAGCTATGGACTCCAAATTACATATCATAAATAAATGGATATCGGTCCATTATGGGTATATTTACCTATCTCAAAAAAGTGGAAAACCAATTATATCCATTCATTTTTATTTTTATTTTTAAATTACAATGATGATATCACACCTTTGAGTTTTAACAATGTATAAAACATAAAAATTTGTATGACTGAAATTTAAAATTTTTTTAAATAATTGATAGTATCTTTTGACACAAGTTCTATATATGTACAAAAAATTTTAAGTGCAGACCGGTCCGTACGGACCGAGCATTTTTATGACATTTTTTCGTCTTAAAAAACATTCCCCAATGTTTCTACAACGAAAAAGCGTCATAAAAAAGTCTGATCGATCTGTACCAAAAACAAACTCATATATATATATATATATAGGGTAGTGTTAACTTGTATCCTAAGAGCACGCAATAAATACTTAAATATAAAAAAAAATAAAAGCCCAACATGTATTTAATGTTACACTGATTTTTATGCAAAATCTTATTTTTTTATATTTAGGAATTTATCATGTGCCCTAAGAGCACATATTAATACTACCCATATATATATATATATATATCAACGTCTTTCTCCCAAATGAAGTCGTACAGCTTGGATTTATCATCCAAATTTGATGTGGAATATATGGCTGAATGCATACCCATTTTTTGTTCTCATGCCTTTTGGTTGCAGGACCACCAACACCAAGTCATCGGTTAAATTAAATGACTTAGCTTCTCACCAAAACATTAAGTTGTTTCAAACAAGAATCACAATAAATGTCATGTTTAATAGTTTTTAACATGGTATTAAAATTTCGTTATTTGCCAATTATAAGGTTCAAGCCTTCTAACTATCATCTCACATCTATCTAGCTAGCTTCTTCTTGAACTATTTGCTCTCCACAAGATAAAGTTGGGTGTTTGCGTGATATACATATATATATATATATATATATATGTATATTGTGGTGTTACTTTCCAATACCTCCAACATATGAATATTTTGAAAAAAGCTCTAACTCTCAAAAAGTTAGCCTAAAGTAAAATATCATAAAAAAAATATGGGTTTGAAAATTAAAATATAAACCAACGGCTAACTAAAGAGTTCAAAAGAAAAGAAAAGAATAAATGAAACAACTTAGAAACTAAGCTAAAAGAAGGTTAGCTCCCACTGTTGAAAATAATCCCTAAAATCAACATTTCAAATCATCAAGATTCTAATTAAAACTCTTAAACCGCGTACTTGGATCCATAATAAAACGAATGTGAAAGTGTGATGATCGATCACAATGAGAGTGCGGATTGAGCGGGTACGTAGTCTTCCTCAACCAAATCGCCTAAGTTTCTTGATGGAAATTTTGGTTCTCTTCCAGATGAGGAGAAGAGAGCCGTATTTTGATTTAGTGTATTGAGGACCATAACCCTAATATTTACTTTATATACAGTCTAGTTAGAGTTTTCATAAAACTCTAACAAACCCATATAAAATATCTACACATTTTGCTCACATTTTAATTAGACCACTAAAAATTAGTCCATTAATTTAAATAGCAAATATAATTGAAATATTAAAATATTTTGCCCACATAAATTAGAAAATATAAATTTTCTAACAATCTCCCACTTGGGCTACATATTATTCTTGAAATAATTATATCATAGAATTCTTTAAGCGCACAACCGTATGCTATTTATCCATAGACTTTTCCTTAAATAATCTGGTATATCTCATTTAACAGCAATGAAATTACCGCAACTTTTATCAAACTAAGGACGTGACTAAACCACAATTATCGCCATACTAATACATTGAATAACATAGATCAAATGTGAATGAATAGCATGAAAATTACATACAATGTGATCTTAGATATGCATATTTCCAACTGGCCAACTTTAATGAGATCAATATTAACCCTCCAAACTTAATGTTAAACTATAATGGAAGGGAAAAACAAACATTAAGAGTTAAAATAAAAATAAATCACCTTCTTTATTCTGTAAAAAATATGCGTCTAAATAAAAGAGTATTCATGATACAAACTCCCACTAAACCAGCACATTATTAGATAGCACAAAACCAATATGAACAATATGCGCATGAAATATCTTATGTGTTAAGCCTTTAGCGAACGGATCCATAATTATGGAGTTTGTGCTTATATACTTTGTAGACACGACAACTCTGAACTCTTCTTTAATAACAAGAAACTTGATATCTATGTGTTTTAGACTTTCATTTATGTTGTTATCGAATATAGTACAACCGATTTATTGTCACAAAATATCTTTAATGGTCTTTCGACACTATCTATAATTTGTAGCCTAGTGACAAAATTTCGCAATTATATCCAATCTTAAAATCGAAATCAAAATACCGAATGATCTCTAACTAGTCTGATTTTCGATACATAAGCATGTGATCATTCTGTTCTCTTTAAATACCTTATAACCTTTAATTGGCCGTTTTTCGAAGATATATCCTATGATTACTTAAATATCTTTCACATATCCTTACTATGAACGCTAAACCCAAATGCGTACATATTTTATGATCATCAAACTCCCTACAACTGATGTATGAGGAGTCTTTTGCATCTCTTTCTTTTCAACCTTATTTTGGGGCACTGGCTAAGACATAAATTGTCTCATTTAGCAATGGGAGTATTTCATGAATGATAGTCTTTTATGTCAAATCTGGTAAGAATTCTTCCAATATATATCTTTTGTGATAACCCTAGGATACTCGACAATAATGTCGATGTATCTGTATTCCTAATAGAAAAGAGATATTATCAACATAAAATACCAGGAAGATAATGTTACTCCCACTGAACTTATGATATATATAATCATCAACCGGATATACCTCAAAATCGTATGAGATACTAACTTGATGAAATTTGTGATACCCTTGACGGAAAACTTCCTGAAGACCATATATAGATTTCTTTAATTTCACTATTTCTTGAGGTTGTTATTTAGAAAGTTTTTCAACATTATCTTGATAATCTTGATTTACATTTGAAACAATGTCAGGAATTTGTTCCTAATTATTGTCAATAACAATACATGGAATTTAAATAGATCCATCCTTAAAGACAATATTTCTAATTTTATCTTCCCCTCAAACTCAATATCCTCAAGAAATTTGGCATTTTTCGTCTTAATAAATGAGTTACTTGAAGGATTGTAAAATTTATAATCTCTCGATCTTTCAGTGTATCTAACAAAGTAACAGATAATTGTTTTTTAATCTAGTTTATTTTCCTTATGCATTGCTACAACTAGACAACATGTTTTAACTACTGCTTTGATATAATACTATTTAGAAAATATGTTACAGTCTTAAATGTTTCTTCCTATAGTCATTATGGTAGAGAAAAATGATTAATCACGCTTATTACTATATCCTTAAGCTTATGTTTCATCTTCCAGCAACACTGTTTATGATAGGTTTGACTGGCATGATGTACAGTGGGACGATTCCGCATTTTTCTAGGAATTTCACGAAGGTTTAGAACATTGTTTACCTTATCCGTTATATCTACCGTAGTATTCACCACCATGATCAAATTTTACGGCCTTAATTTTCTTGCCTAACTGATTTTCAACTTCAGCTGTGAAAGCCATAACAACGTCTAAGGATTGTAACTTCTCATTAATTAAATAAAAGTACCATTAATAATTGTCATAAATATAATAAAATACTGTTAACTATTTCAGA
This sequence comes from Lonicera japonica, assembly GCA_021464415.1. Lineage (NCBI taxonomy): Eukaryota > Viridiplantae > Streptophyta > Magnoliopsida > Dipsacales > Caprifoliaceae > Lonicera > Lonicera japonica. Next base: position 38,790,644 of record CM038469.1, on the reverse strand, counting down.
AAGTTATATTTGTCTATTTTCTTTACACATTCAATACATATTTTAAATATGTTATATCAAGCTGTTTTAAGAATACCACAAGTCTCTTGATTCTCCATTTATAGATTTGTCCCAAATATTTGTGCCATAACATGGAAGAATTCTTATCAGTTAATTTACACTTTGTATCACGTCAATCAATTTACAAGGTTCCATTACATGAAGCAATTGTATCCGTATATAAATTATCAACTAAAGATCTAGTTGTAAAATATTTTGTTAGAGGTAAATCCACAATTGCGCTCCTCTCCGTGGTGAATCCAGAGGGTATATCCGGTGTGCAGGTTATCGAATGTCATGGCGCTCTAATGGGCCTTGCGTATAAGGAAATAAAGTTGCGCCTTTGCTAACAGCTATAGCTTTTGGCGCAATGATAAGCACTTGATCCTCATGTGAGAATCCGCAAATGCGACCCCCGGGTTCTCGTTCCCGTTGGTGGGAGTCTGAAACATCGGAAAGGATTCCGTCGTTCCATTTGCTTCTATGTGTTGATAATTCATATCGGGAGTCCCTCTATCCTATTTCTAGATGCAAGAGGGTTCGTTCAGAGTCGCCAGTACATTTTACGAGAAAACGGACAAAAATGATTGTGTAAGAGGGAAGGCTACAGATAAGCCTTTCTTTACACGTTTGTCTACGAAACCGGGATTCTATAGGTTTCGGGAACTATATTACGGTTTGGGAAGGTGTTAAGCACCCATTCCGCCCTTTCGGTCTCTAGTGGTCTTATATGTTTATTCTATGTTGGAAAACTTGGATGCTTTTACTGATATTCTACTGCTTTCTAGAAATAACTAATGAAAACCTGTTTTTCGAGCGCGTTAGAAATCTACCACAACTATGTCGCCACTTCGCTTACTAGGACGGGTAGATTTCTAACGCGCTCGAAAAACAAGTTTTCATTAGTTATTTCTATAAAGCAGTAGAATATCAGTAAAAGCATCCAAGTTTTCCAACATAGAATAAACATATAAGACCACTAGAGACCGAAAGGGCGGAATGGGTGCTTAACACCTTCCCAAACCGTAATATAGTTCCCAAAACCTATAGAATCCCGGTTTCGTAGACAAACGTGTAAAGAAAGGCTTATCTGTAGCCTTCCCTCTTACACAATCATTTTTGTCCGTTTTCTCGTAAAATGTACTGGCGACTCTGAACGAACCCTCTTGCATCTAGAAATAGGATAGAGGGACTCCCGATATGAATTATCAACACATAGAAGCAAATGGAACGACGGAATCCTTTCCGATGTTTCAGACGCCCACCAACGGGTCGGGTGCAGAGGGGGATTGTAGCGCGACATAGTGGGATTGTCGCGCGACATATCAGTGATTGTCGCGCGACAATGTGCTATGTCGTGCGACAATCCTATATAAAAATAGGTTTGTCGCGCAACAAACCCCTTCGGGGTTGTTTCGGGTGCTCGGGTGGGTCCCGGACTCCAAAAATAGTAGTTCTCGTAGGTCGTTAGGGTTCTTGCGGGGGTCACGGATCGGGGTGTCTACACCTCACAATTGGTATCAGAGCACGTCACGGGTTCGATACCTGGGGCGCGTGTAGACACCCCGATCCGTGACCCCCGCAAGAACCCTAACGACCTTCGAGAACTACTATTTTTGGAGTCCAGGACCCATCCGAGCACCCGAAACTACCCCGAAAGGGTTTGTTGGCCAACAAACCTGTTTTTAAGTGGGTTTGTCGCACGAAATACTGGTATGTCGCGCGACAATCACTCTTATGTCGCGCGACAAACCCCTCTACACCCGACCAACCACTTTCTGACACATCACGGTGTCAGAACCCATCACTTCAGCCGTTTGTCGCGCGACAAACAGATACAATGAAATGGATTGTCGCGCGACAAAGAGAAATGTCGCGCGACACTTGCCCTTTCTGAGGGAATGTCGCCCGACAATCTCCCCCGAGCAGTATAAATAGGCCAACACCCCCATGGGTTCGGGACGGCAACTTCTCGCCACAATTTCTATACTAAAATTCCTTATTCTCTCTCATATTTTCTAATCTTTAAGCCTTCTCCGGAAGCATCTGCGATAACATTTATTTCCGTAAGAGTCTCGGATCTAATCTTGGCACCCGGAGTGCCACCTTCTAGAGTCAGACCGCTGGAAATATTTCTAAGAGGAAAAGCTAATATTCGCCAGAGGTCTTCTCTGCCGTATTATATTTTCTCTCTCTTATTCTTATATATATCGTCGGGAAGGTAACTAAAGTCTCTTCTAGTAATTAAATAAGATATTTGTATATTAGTTTTATTGTAGACTTGTTTAAAACTCGATTTTTCTAACGGGGCGCTGCCCCGCACCTCGCGACCTGACCGAGCAGGTCGATCCCCGTCCTAGTAAGCGAAGTGGCGACATAGTTGTGGTAGATTTCTAACGCGCTCGAAAAACATGTTTTCATTAGTTATTTCCAGAAAGCAGTAGAATATCAGTAAAAGCATCCAAGTTTTCCAACATAGAATAAACATATAAGACCACTAGAGACCGAAAGGGCGGAATGGGTGCTTAACACCTTCCCAAACTGTAATATAGTTCCCGAACCCTATAGAATCCTGGTTTCGTAGACAAACGTGTAAAGAAAGGCTTATCTGTAGTCTTCCCTCTTACACAATCATTTTGTTCGTTTTCTCGTAAAACGTACTGGCGACTCTGAACGAACCCTCTTGCATCTAGAAATAGGATAGAGGGACTCCCGATATGAATTATCAACACATAGAAGCAAATGGAACAACGGAATCCTTTTCGATGTTTCAGACGCCCACCAACGGGAACGAGAACCCGGGGGTCGCATTTGCAGATTCTCACAGCGCGCCATTGTGGGGGAAGATTGTTGGAGGTAAATCCACAATTGCGCTCCTCTCCGTGGTGAATCCGAAGGGTATATCCGGTGTGCAGGTTATCGAATGCCATGGTGAATCCGAAGGGTATATCCGGTGTGCAGGTTATCGAATGCCATGGTGAATCCGAAGGGTATATCCGGTGTGCAGGTTATCGAATGCCATGGCGCTATAATGGGCCTTGCGTATAAGGAAATAAAGTTGCGCCTTCGCTAACAGCTATAACTTTTGGCGCAATGGTAAGCGCTTGATCCTCACATATTTAGATCTTGAAAAATACTAACTTTATTATTTTCAAATGAATAAGAATAACCATATTTATTTAAGTAAAAATAGAAATTATGTCTAAATGACAATACCATATAAGTCTCTCTCAAATCCAAAAAAATAACTAGTCTTTAATGATAACCTAAAAATCCTTATAACCTCGACTATAACTATTTCGCCATCTCCCTGATAATGAATCTTTCAGCATAAATTGATTTTCGACTTCACAGGTAACCTTTAAATACACTTATGTGAGTAATATCATTAGAATTTAGTCACCAAGTAATCACATGTATATAAGTTAAACTAACTACCGAACAAACCCTAATGAGAAGTATATCATCCTTTACAAGTCAAGTAGAGTATTTGAAACATTACTATATTTATCATTCTTGCAAAAGTAACTGACAAATTCTTTATCATATTTCTTTTGCAATTAGTATAGTGTTGTTCCAACTGCAACTTCTTAATCTTTTTCGTTTATCATTTTCTTATCCTTTAGAGGTATTTGCTAGATGAATACTTTCTGTCTTTTATCGCAAAATTTTGTCTTCTTCTTGCACACCGTGAGATATGACCTTATTAAAGGATCATTTATCCTTATGAGTATTGTGACTCACTGTATTATACAGGAAGAGAAATAAAGAACCAAATGCACGAGTAAGTCATTAGACAGCCCTAACTTAAATGCCTTTAGTTTGAAAGTGATATTAGATATTTTCATAATGTACTTCCCTTATGTTCCCTTTTATTTATACCTTATTGAAACAAGACTAGTTTATTTGCTTCAATCTTTTCGTTTTTTAGCAAAACATTTCTTTAATTTCTTTAAGGAACTAAGTAGCAATTTCCTCATAAAGCCCTAAAAAAAATTTAGAATATAACGTTTTATGATTAAAATGTGAAGACAATCATAAAGTTATATTTCCAATTTTTAAAATTTGTGCCGTTCAGCGCCGATACCAAATTTATATTGACAGATATATATATATATATATATGTATAAAGAATAACTAAAAAATTGAATAGAGAACAATTATAAAAATTACAAACTTACAATTAATATACATGTCATAACATATTAACATTAACAAACAATATATATGAATAACAAAATTATCCAAATAATTAATAGTGGGTCTCCATCACAAAATACCCAGTACAACATTGATATTTAGTCTTTGAATATAAACATCAACTTGTAATTGACCCTCTTAATGTAGTAATCAAATATAGATGACAAATTCTGTCAAATAAAAAGACTTCCTTTGGGTCATCATATTATTTACATGAAAAACTTGATAATCATCTTATATTTATTACTACATGTATAAATATTATTCAGCCAAACAATAACCTTCCTTTTAGCGATTATTATTCGCATAAATAATAAATACACACATCTTTATATTTCAAAACAAATAAATTTATGCGATAGAGGTTGCTTTGGTAACTTATCGTTTCAATTCATCTATTTTAAAATATCAGACGATTTATGCTTCACATCCTTATGATCTAAAACTAGATTTTCCGTATTGATGAGACTTGCAAAATACAAACCTTATCTTTCCCACATTGATGCGTACTGCAATTTTTGAATTACTGATAGTCTAGGGGTTTACAAACCCGGCAAGACAGTAATAGGTACTCTCAACACAAGAATCAAATGTTGGTAATAGTTCCTGTCAAACAATAAGCCTTTCCTTGGACTGACTTATTGCTCATATGAAAACCTGATAAATATCACACATTTATTCCTACATGTGTGTTTATTATTTTGCCAATTAATTATCTTCCATATTATTAAAACATAATACATATAAAATTCTTAATGATTCAACATGAAGTTGCTCTAATACCACTTGTTGAAAATAATCCCTAAAATCAACATGTTAAATCATCAAAATCTTAATTAAAACTCTTGAACCGCATACCTACATCCATGATAAAATGAATGCGGAAGTGTGAGGATCGATCACAATGAAAGTGCGAATCAAGCGGGTACGTGGTATTTCTCGACCAAACCGCCTTAGTTTCTTGATGATAATTTTGGTTCTCTTTCAAATGGAGAGAAGAAATCCGTATTTTGATTTGGTGTATTGGGGACCATAACCCTAATATCTACTTTATATACAATCTAGTTACGGCTCCCATAAAATCCTAACAAGCCCATGTAAGTTACCTATACATTTGGCCCACATTTATTTGAATAGTCTTCGGACTTGACCTAAAAATAATTACGCCACTAAAAATTAGCCCATTAATTTAAATAGCAAATATAATTATAATATTAAAATATTTTGCCCACATAAATTAGAAAATATAATTTTTTTAACACCAAAACACTGCAAATAAAAAAATGACAAACTATTTTGTAATTATTAATGAATTGGAATAAGATTGAAAGAAGATCATAAATTTAAAACTAAAAAGTGTTAAGATGAATTTAAAAATAATAAATATTCAAAAATACATGCTTATTTTCTACTGCTATATGTGATACATGCATTAATTATGTTATGAAAAACGAGAACAATAATTCCACAAAAAAAGGAAGTAGTTAGAATGTTCATTATAAAATTGAAAATGAAACATATATGTTAAGTATGGATTCTAAATTAAACGTAAAAAATACCTGTATCGAACTATATATTAAATTATGTGTATATTTGTCTATCCCAAAAAAAAAAAGACAATATATTAAATTATGCATTTTTTTTATTTACAATGACAATATTCATGCATTTATGTAAAATGAAAAAAGTCCAAAGTAATATTCTTTTGATTGCCGGGCTTTTGTTTTCATTGTGGGGCTTTTGTTTGAAATTTGGTGTTGAAGGATAGTATAAGTATAGTCTCTAAAATATAATATACAGATAAATAAATATCTTGTCCCTTTCCCAAAAGAATTAAGGGGCAATTAAAAAAAAGGGCTTATTAGAGAAAGATTTTCACACTAAGGCCAAGGAATAATTTTTTTTTAAATAAAGGGCCTATTTTTTATTTTATTGATAATATGACATGTGTCTTTTTTTTTCATTATAAAATGACATCCCAACCCTTAAAATAAACTAAACAAATATCAATATGCATTAAAATATGGACTGCAATATGAACTTTGCAGTCTATATTTCACTGCAATATGAACTTTGCAGTCGATATTTTTAGTGCAAAGTTCATATTGCAGTCCATATTTTACTGCAATGTGAACTTTGCAGTCCATATTTTTAGTGCAAAGTTCATATTGCAGTACATATTTCACTGCAATATGAACTTTGCAGTTCATATTTTATTGCAATATGAACTTTGCAGTCCATATTTTTTGTGAAAATTTCATAAAAAGGGGTAATTTAGGTAATACATAACATGTTTTTATTAATTAAATGATATTTAAATTTATTCAAATGCATTCATTTAAAATATAAAACAAAATAGGCCTCTTACACTAATTACCAATTAAAAATAGGCCCTTTATTCAAATTACCAATTAAAAATAGGCCCTTCATTCAAAAAAATATTATTCATTGGATTTTTGGTAAAAATCAATGTATAATAAGCCCTTCTACCTAATTTCTAGAAGAATTAAGTCTACACCCTGGACTCTATTATATCATCCAAATTCGATAATGGATATGTGCCATTTTGTATTCTCATGGCTTGTGGTTGCGGATCCTCCAAGACCCAAGTCAATTGCAAAATTACAAAGTTAGAGTCTACTTTAGGTGCATGATTGACGGTGTTTTTGTTTAGACATACGAATTATGAATGACATTCAGATTTCAGAGGTGTTATAAAGTATTTGTTTTATAAAAATATTATAAAATTACCTCTTATTTGTTTCTTAATAATTTAGATGTGCGAGAGTGTATTATAAAATTTAAATGTTATTTACATATTTAAATGTGACATTAAGACAGAAAATAAATATTTTTTAAGATTTATTTTTCAAACTTCAGATCTAATATTTACATTTAACATTTTAAAAAAAGGAAAAAAACTGCCACCTAAAGTTCTATATAATGATCCTTTCTATAAATTAGCAGCAGAAAATTTCCTCATGTATTTAGGTCTCCGCATGGAACCATTCTTAAAATGGCAGGGATTGAGTCTTGTAAAGGGGAAAAGAGCGATAATGGAAAGAAAACAAATTTCTACATGTATTTGGGGATAAGGGACTCATCAGTCCTTGTGAACCAACAAATTAAATTTATTTTTATATTAATATATTATTTATGAATTTGTTAACTATACATTGAAGCATAATATAATAATTGATAAATGTGTTAAACATTATTTTTTACAATTATATAAAATACAATAAAATAAGTATAAACTAAAATAAAATTTTATTTATAATTATAATTATAATATGAATTCCCCATAGGACTCAAAACCTGTCAGGGATATGGGGACTGAGATTCCCCACTTCAATAACCGTGGATAAAATTATTAGAAATAATGAAAATTAAAATTGGGACAAGGATGGGGATCGCATACCCGCACCGTCCCCGCCCAGCCCAATTACCATCCTTAACATAAATGAATTGTGTAACAGGTCACCTATAAACTTTAATTTTTTATTTTAAAATAATATATATATATATGAATATACATACATACACATATATATAGTTTTTCAAATGAATAAAAAAGATTCCTTTAATACGGAAAGTAAGGAATCCTTGAATTACCGTGACAATAATTGAATCTTGGATTTATTCTCTCTTAATCTCTAATGCCGGTCATCACTACACCATGTTTAGGCGAACTTTCAAAATTTTGTCCTATAATGAATTTTAACAGCGAGAGTCCCAAGCGGTCTACTCATGTAGAAAAAGCTATGCACTGGCCTTGGAGATACTATAAAAAAATATTAATAAATTATTTTCAAATAAAATAAGAAAACCTTCTAAAAAGGCCTTTGTCTCATTAAAATAAGAGTTTTGCCATTGACACATATTAAAATATTTTATAATATTCTAATATTGACTTAGCTCTTTAAGTATTGAGTATATGTACATTTATGCGGCCCCAAAGCATCAAATATATATGCACATACTCGGTGCTTAATAATGATTCAACACATAAGTATTGAATATGTGTACATATATTCAATAGAAGTCGAGTAAGTAAGACAAAATATTAAACAATATTTTAGTATATTTCAATAACAGCCCAAAAATAAAATACCATTATGAACTAAAAAGAGAAAAAGGTCCAAATGCCACTTAACTAAAATACTTATACTAGAAAGACAGCCACCAACATGGTAGGCCTGGGAATTACGTGTATATTTGTGGACTTGAAGGCCTATGGCCTCGTTGAGATAATACTCAGGCCAACAGATTTGTAATAAGAAAGATAGTCAAGGGCGAATTCAAGATTTTACCTTGGGGTGGGCTGATAATAAAATAAAACTTTGTAAAAAAATACAAAAAAAATTGGAGTAAATATTAATAACGAATTTTTTTCCCTTTTCCAAGCATAAGAAATTTTGAAATTAATTTTGTGTTTGGCTAAAAAATGTATAGATTAATTTTTCTCCAAATTTCAGTTTTAAAGCCTTAAGATTAAGTTTCAAAATACAACGAAAAATTAATTAAAATATATACGACGGTTAATTAAAAGGCATTGATTTTCGTTTGCTTCCTATATTATCTAGGGAGAGAAGTCTGTATCTAATGTTGTTATTATTCCCTTTTGAATTTTTATTTTAGTGTTGTGGTTACTAGAAGTACTGTTACTACTAACTAGGTTGAGGTATAGTTCCATCAGAATCAAACCCACCCCTTCTTCTCAACATCTTTTAATCCCGCAGAAGTGCCTTGGTTTCAGCAACCATTTTAGTTTGCTGTCCATAAAATTCTGCATAATGGCCTTCTTCTCTACTATTTTATGGACTTCTTTATGTGATGGGTTAATGGGCTGGGCTAAATGGGGCACTACTCTAAACAAATCTGGTTTTTGGGGGTGGGCTGCAGCCCAGCTGGTCCCCCTGTCTACGCCCATGAAGATAGCTAATAATATAATGTGCTTATGAGATTCCAGGTTACGACATTACATTTGGTGTTCCCAATTTCTATATTTATGTGATTTTGGATAAGAAAGATTTCTTATCATTATGCAACTACAAAACAAATTATATATTTCTCATTTTAAATTAGATGATGCACGTAAATAAATAAAAAGTGTTAGTTTAGAGAAAAAGAACCCAGTATTTCATTATGAGATAAAATATAAAAACAATCCAACTTTTCAAGTTTTATGGAACATGGTTTCTCTCTAAATTTAAGAGTGCATTTCTACAAATCATTAGTCCATCTTCTCTGGTGATGATAATAGTGTAATGTAAAAGTAAGTATTTAACCTATCAATTTGATAAAATATACAGCGGCAAAGGGTAAAATTTATACTAGGCGACACACTGTGTGTCACCCAAGGAGCATTGTGTCACCCCAATCATGATTTGTTTTACATGGGACGACAAATTTAAATGGGTCATTTGAGTTTCGAGATCTATAGTTTTGTCATTCTTGAATTAAGGGTCTACAGTTTTCATTTCTTGAGTTTTGGGATCCAAAATGAATGATTTTATTAGTCCACAGATAAAAAATGTTAATCAACAACAAATTTGACCCAAAATTCCTAAAATGGCCCTAATTTTTTCATCTACTTCATTTGCTTGGCCAGAGAAAAAAAAACCAACCACAGTACCACCCTTCTCTCTCCTCATTCATCATCCAACCACGTCTTCAGTTTCATTTTCTGTACACGCATAATATATATATATATATATATGTATGTACATACGCATAACTATTTCACTTCATAGTCAATTCATCAGCTCTGCTACTAAAACCCTACCACTTCAGATCCAAAATTAGTACATCATCAACAACATCAACTTCTTCTTCTTCTTCAACATCTCCCTCGGGTTCACCATCGTCGTCAATTTTCCTCTTCTTTAATGGCTTACTACCACCACCGCCATAGTTCGAAGAAGACGGAGAATCGGTAGGCGCATGAGACTCCCATTGAGTCTGACTCGGAGTCGACTTGGTAGTAGTTGTACCCTATTTTCCTTGACTTGAAATTTAAGTAGCAATTCCAGCTTCTTCTCTTAATTTCCTTGACTTGAAATTTGAGTAGCAACTCTAGCTTCTTCTCTCTCCACTTTTTGTCCTCTTTTTCCTCCTCGTAATCATCCTCCTTGTCGTCAATGTAATCGTCGTAATCGAAGGTGTACTAGACATTCCTCCAGCGTATGCTCTAGCGAAGGCAGGGCGGTTCTCGACGAGCGAGATCTACCTTCGATGGCCTTCCTTTCTTCTTCCTCTTCATGATCTGAGCCATCATTTTCCACTCTGAGCCTTTATCTTTCTCTCACTAAACTTTACTCTCTTCTCCCCTCTCTCTAGAAACACACTCTCTCTCTCTCCTTACACTATTATTATTATTATTATTATTTTCTTGATTGGGACTTTGGCTTCTTTTGAGTCACTTTTGATATCGGATCTTGAGGCTTGGAGGATTTCAATGACTTTTGTTTATCTTTATGTGCATGGAAAGAAAATGAGGAGAGAGGAGGGCTTGGAGGATGTGGTTTGGGTACTTTTTCTTTTTTTGTTCTTTTCTGTCCAATGCAAATGAAAGACTGATAAGAAAGCATTTAGGGGGCATGGTTTAAGGAGCAATTTTTCTGTTCACAATGAGGTCAAGATTTGCTTATTGGACTAACGTTTTTTTATCTGTTGATTAACAAAGCCATTCATTTTGGACCACAAAACTCGAGAAATAAAAATTACGGACTCATAATTCAAGAACGAACAAAACTATAGACCCCCAAAACTAAAAGAACCAATTTAAATTTAAGTTTGAATCTCTCTTCCTTACTACAAAGTAATGGAAGGTTTTAAGTTCGAATATCCCTTCCTTAATCAATATACTAAAAAAAGTGCATTTTGTTTTTGTAGCATGCGCACAGCCGCCTTGAGAACTAATAAGATGGTCAACCTTCTCGCACCCCCTACTAACATCCTCCTTTGTTAGAGTATTTAACCAATTTTCCATTTTAACTATTTATGGCTAGTTGCATCTTAATTTTTATTTTATTTTTTAATACTTCCGTCCAATTTCATATGTTATACTATCGTAGAACGGGCAAAGTGACAAAAATTCTTTCAACTTTCATTTTCTTTCAATTTTGATTAACTCCTTTTCAATTTGCCCCTAAACTATACATTTGTGTATATATCTATACGTAGGGAGGTTCCTCTAAGCACTCGTCCTTATTTTACTTAAACAAGGACAATTTATTTCGAGGAATAAACGAATGAATTTTGTTATAAAATTTGGTGTATATGATCTCTATAAAAGAAAGATCATCTTTGCTAAATTTTATCAAAAATCTCAATTTTGGAATTGTAATAATGAACATATAGAATTTCAGTGAAAAACACGTACATACATATATATATATATATATATCACATTTTTACTGCACCCACTTTTGATTTCAAATTTTTGATATTTTTTGTGCAGATGATATATGTAATATTAAGATTATTTTTATCAAATTTAATAAAAAAAACTATTTGTTTATCCCTAAAATTAGACTGTACTTATTTTAGTAAAATAAGAACCCATTCTTATAACAACCTTTTCATATATGTAGAGGCCAGCTCTAAAAATACTGGCCCGTCCCAAAGGGTGCGCAGGCTAAAAACCTGTAAGAGGCATCCATATTGAATGTTCGCAGCTGTATTTTTTTATTTTTTTCAATCTCCTTGCTTCCTTGTGTTAATTTCTTTTTAATATATTTCCAATTTCCCATTTTATATTCCTCTTCATTCCTTGTTTAATTTCTTTTTTATACTTCCCCTTCTTTGTTTAGTTCCTTTTCCTTTTCCTATCATAGTTCTTGCTCTCTCATTTTTGCTTTTTATATTCCAAAATTCTTTCTTGTTTTAACTTTTTAAAATAAAAATTATCTTGAAAAAGATAATTATTTCTTACTTCTCCCCCCCCCCCCCCAAATCTCTCCAACGGTTTGTTTAAAAAAAAATTCTATTTAAGTATTTTTTTTAATAAAAAGATTTATTCTCTCACTAAAGTTCTTTAAAGTAATTTTCGCTCTCTATTTTTATCCCCCTCCCCCCCCCCCCTCTCTATATACTAACGGAGGACGACACTCTAAGTACGTACTGTTGGATAGTTAATAATTCTTCAAATAATAAATATATAATGATATTTGGTTTAGTGGTTATTAAAGGTGTTTTCATTTTAAAGGTCATTAGTTTAAATCCATTTTATAACATTGTTTTTTACTAATTTAATACGCGAAAAGGATAATTAAATAATTTTGTGTACCCACCAAAAACTTGTTGAGAATTGTTGTCTCAAACTATTGATCCCACATAAAGAATTATAGAACTCAACATGAGTATATAAGTGGAGGAGTGTCAACACACAAAAACGAGGCATTTTAAGTTAAAACCCCACGTATGTGGCCCAAAGGTGTTTAAGTTAGGGACAATATCGTTACTATGTGCGTGGATCGGCGAGCCCAGTTGGTGTCATGGGCCTGACCCATGTGCTGGTGGGCACAACAATTAGTATCAAAGGTAAAAAGCGTCCCGGTACCTGGACTTGGTGGAGCATATGATGGAGTTAGATTCAGTGAAGTTGGGGGTAGAGTTGCTATAGCCTACGTACACCCAGGTACTACATATGTAAAAGAAGAGATAGAACGACAGTAGTATAAGTGTTCGTATTAATATAGATGAAGACATAAACTGCTGAGTGAATGGACATGCACTATAAAAAGTGGTTACAACATTAAATGACAGTGATTTACTTCAATCTAGGATCGATGATACACATGTTGTAACTACCAAATAGAGGCAACAACCAAAGACAGACATGTAATTTAAAACGATATAATAATAAAAAATTTGAATTAAAAATATTTAGTCATTTGGGCCAAAAAAAATATGGGTTATTCACTAATTACACAAATCATATAGGTCTGAGTTTACAAGTGCTTAAAATGTTGGGCCATATAGTAATTTGCTATTAAGAAAAGCTCATGATTCACTAGTGAAAGAAAGTTGAGACTTATAACTCCACTATTCACTATCTTGAAAAAGCCCCAATTTTTGCAAGAAGACATAACTTTCTCATGGCTTTATAGTCTATGAACGACGGCGAAGGGGAGAGTCTTAGCAGAGAAGGTGTGAGAATCAGCGTTGGTGTGTATGTTAAGAGTGAGATTTTAAAGCTTTGATGGGATTTTTAGAGAGAGAAAAAGATAGGGAGACAATGGATGAAGAAAGTGATGGAAGAGAGTAATGATGTGGTTGAGTGAACATATGTTTAAAAAAAATGGTTCAGTTCGGTTTTACAGAACCTTATGAAATAAAAAATGTAATCATACCGTATACTGTTCAGTAAACAATTCGGTTCGATTTGCTTTTTTTTTCTCATTCGGTTTGGTTTTTGATTTTTCGGTTTAAAATGCCAGCACTAGTTCTAGTAGTAACCATATTTACCCCGACAATAGAGCTATCCTTAATTAATTTAATTAATAAAAATATTATTATTTTGTTTTGTGTAATTTTAACCTTTACACTAAAGAATGTGACCCTATTACATTCATCTAAAATCAACTCTTCACACAATCCAAAATTAACAAGTTAGGATGGATCAAAACAAGTAGTAGCAGTAGAGGGACTGATCGATATATTGCCTTTGGTTAAAGTTCACCAAATCATCAATTGTATATACTAGTAAGAAAAATATACATATTGCCGCTAGAGTTGTTAGAATCAAACGTTATGCGATAACACGATATGAGTTAACAGTTGGTAGAATCAAACTTTATATAATAATCAAATTACATGAATTATAAGTTAATGAATGAACCCTTTACAAATTCGGATGGTTATCAGGTTTGCATGTTTGAAATGCAAACGAATAGGTTACGGGTTCACCCTTAGCGAGTTTGGGTGACCCATTACAATCCTTTTCATATTTTGATAGAGTCAAAGTTTATTGGATTACATTAGGGTTTATTAATATTTTAGGATTTATGAATATTTATTTCTATATTGTTAGAAATTCCTAGTTCCTATCCCGTGCATCAAAAAAACATAATATACACTGTGTACTTAGGAAGTTAAAGATTGAACTACTACATGAAGAGAATTGTAGTAAATTGAATCTTAAGATTGAAATACTAAGGGCGGATAATTATAATATAAGAAATTGTCAAACAATTTGTAATTATAAATGAATTGGAAGAAGATTGGAAAAAGATCATCTATACTTCAATACTAATATAAAAACCCAAGAGGTTTAATGGGTAGTATTGACGGTCAATTGTATGACCCATATATATATATATATTGTTTGCTATGATTATTTTCATTAGAAAGAGAAAGCCCCAATATTTGAACTATAGACATTTTTTGTTAATAAGCGAAATCTTATACACTAAACTAATAAAAAAAATATTTTAATTTTTTATTTTAGAATATATGATGTACTTGCAAAAAAAATAAATGTACACATACATCACGTGTGCTTCGATATCTAGCAAATTAAAAACTAATGAGTGCTCACAAATGAAAATGAAAATGAAATTCAAATTGATTATAATTATCCAAATTAAGTATCAGAACCATGCTACTAACTCCGTCCATACAACTTGACAGAATGCTGAGTTGGACGCTGATGTGGCAAAATCCCGCCAAAGCTAATTGCTTATTCCTGCTTAATACGCCACGTGACACACACTTGAAAATCCAATCTATATGATTTTAATTTAGCTTCATAAATCTTAGAAAAACAAATAGAGCATACAAACATCATTGGAAAAAAGAAAATGGAAGTCGATGGTCGACTATGCTATTGTGGGAATCCCACCACTATTCGTTAAATCCTGGAAGGAGATTCAAAAGTTGCCAACAATTTAGGGTAAAAGCTTCAATCTTTGGTATGTAATTTGCTTAATATTAAATTGCATTTCTTACTCTATTGAATTGATATTGTATAAATTTTCAGACTGAAGGAGATTGTAGATTTTTCTCGTGGTTTGACCCTCCCATTTGTGCTCAAGGAAGACAAATAATCCCAGGTTACTGAAAAGGGTAGACATGTTAGAGAACCTTGTATAACATTGTAAAAAAGGTGAAATGGTTTTAGATCTTTTTCATTGTACTAATATTGCTATTTAATATGGGAAATGATGATTCTAAGATGAAGAATGGCCATTTGGAGCTTATGTAGTGCAAAAATTGAGGAGATGAAGAATGCTCTATTTTCTGTTTCCTTTTGTTTATCAATAATATGGTGTATGTAATGGTCCCATTTTGTTAATGAATGAAAAGTTCCATTTAAATGAAATGTTTTTTGGTGAATGAATATTTCCTTGTGAATTAATGAAATGTAACCATCAACTTAAGCATACAACCATATAATAATTGAACAATGGTAAATCATTATCAAATTAAGCATACAACCATTCAACATGTGAACAATGCAACCATCAAGTTAACAAGAAAAGCACATAAATTAAATAAAGGTGATTTGAACACTAATTCCCATATATATTAACCATAAAGTAACCAAAAAATACAATAAAGAGTGGAGTTAACATCCAAAACTAGTTAACATCCAAAAAAAACCAGCATCATTACATTCGTAAAATGAGCCTATTCATCCACATCTATATATTACTTCAACCAAATCATTACATTCGTAAAAAAACTTTACACCATTTACAAAAAACAAAACACATATGCATATCATTTCTTTTGTTGAGAGGCCCCTGCATTTCTGAGATACACTTTTTACCCATGCCAAATCATAGCTGTTAAAGTATTCCCTGTGTTACTTTAAACTTGTTTGAGATTGTTGGACAGGATTTGGTTTGAATTGGCACCTTGTCTTTGCAACTGATGACTTAGATGGCCTCTTCACCTATGAAATGGTGCATTAGTACAATGCATACATATTATTTCAAATTTAAAGTATGGGTTTGTCGTATTTTAGCCGTTTTGATCATATTTAGTAGTGGGTTTTAAGTCATATGCAGGTCATTTGCTGTTAAAATTGCCACATCAGTATCCAACTCAACATTCCATCAAGTTGTATGGATGAAGTTAGTACCAGGGTCTCAATTGAACCACTTATGCAACTTCAACGAAGGCATTGAGGCTTTTGAAATAACATAGGAGAAAATTAAATCTATACCCAAACTTTAGGGTCTAATTTGTCTTTTTTCCTAAAGTTTTAGTTCATTAACTAGATTTTAACCCGTGCGAGGCACGGGCGGGCAATTTATATTTTATAAAGTTATTTATAGTTTAGAAAATAAAAATCTTCTTCAATTATCTAATTTGATCCATATGAACATTTGGTAGATAATACAAATGACACGATAAAGAAAAAAGAAAGAAAGAAAGAAAGAAAGAAATGAAACATACATTTTTTTACGATGAATTATTTATGCAAAAAGATTTCACACTCTTTACTTGCTAGATTTAAAGTGCATAGAGATAATCTTATGACACCTTGAACAATAAATGACTTACATTAAAACTCTCAATTTGGCGTGTAATTAAGTGTAGGGAGAAAGATTGGTATAAACAATACTACCACTGATCTAATCTAAAAATCATAATAAAGTATACAATTTTATATTACACTTTGCTATCATATTTGCTAGTTTGTATTTGCTAACTTTATTATCGATTTTCTACTTTAATTTTTCTTTGTTGGAAAAAATAATAATAACAAAAGCGCAATACTAGTGAACATATGAATAGAAAAAAAATACTTACATTATATATTAGATAAATAGCATTAGATTTAAAATGTATTAATGGAGGAACATCCTCCATTTGATACTTGGCACATTCATATTCAAAGGGGAGCATTTTACTTTAGTAGTAGTAAATAATGTAAAGGCTAACAAAAATTTAATTAGCCTGAAGCTGATCAGTTTGTATTGTCTCTTTGAATTTGTAGAATGACGGACAAATTCGAGCCTTGTGTGTTATTTTCAGCTTTGGCTTTTGTTTGTGTTAGAAATCAAGATTTTATCATTTATGCCACTAAATTAGTTTAAATATGTTATTGTTTTATTAGCAAATTAGGATTTAACCCAAAATTTTGAGGGTTTGTATACTCAAACCCATGACATTTTATTAATTAATGGATAACCCAATTTTTTGTATATAGCCTAGATTTCAGAATAATTTTTTTTTAGATATTCTAATTATTTAATTGTAATTTGACGGAGTTGTCCTTATTGATAAAAAAAAAAAAAAAGAAGCTATAATTGTTAATAATTATGGTGGGGAAATATTTAATTATGTTAATAATTGTGGTTAGTTCATTGAGTTCCTAAATTATAGGTAAATAAGATTTTATGAATTGAGGTTGAAGTATGTTATAGTTAGTTTTGTATTTAGTCAACTAAGGAATTTAAATTCCAATCCTAATCCACTTCAACCCCAACCCTAAATCACAAGCACCCAAATTCCAAACCCACTCACCAAAATTCGATCTACAGAAAGTAACTAATTAAAGAGCTTCTCACGCTTTCTTTAAAACATTGAAGGAGATGGGTATGGGATCAAGAGAGAGTATGGAATTTAACTGAATTATTCTTAAGCGAGAGGGGGTTGGAAATATCATAAAGGAAAAGTTGGAAGTAACTCCAAATTTCAAGCATAACAATATTAGCACCGACATTAAGAGAGAGTATGGGATTCAGTTAAAATTATTCTCAAGCATGGCAGATCAAATAAATTGCAAAGGAAAAGCTTCAGGGACTTTCAAAGAGGCGTATATCTAATTACCTTTGTTCTACGAGAAAATGATGGGAAGGGGATAGTGATGCAACTTTTTGATTCTATAATCATATTACGCAGTAGTCATATTACAAGGTATGTTATCTAAATTTTTTGATTTTATAAATTCATCAAACACTTAATATAATGAGATAATGGGTTATAAGATCTCGCTTCGTAATGTGTTATAACTTTAAGGACGGATTCATGTTTAATAAAGGGAAGTAGTACTAATTTCATAATTTGGTTTTACAATAAGGACACTTTTCATAATATTAATTTATTTTAAGGAAAATGATAAATGTTGATGGACAAAACTACCCTACTATATCATTTATTCTAATTATACAAAAGACATATTATTCTCTCTTACATACACATAGTTTAGAGAGAGAAAACAAAAAACAAGAGAAAAGAGAAGTTGTCTCACCACCACCACCTTACTCTCCGATCGTATCTCCGAGAGGATCATCGTTCTCATCATCATCATCATCATCATCATCATCATCATTATCATCATCATCATCATCTTCTTCTTCTTCTTCTTCTTTTTTCTAGATCTGCAATCGTAAAACATATATAACTTTTGATCGAACCGTTGGATTTGGCTGATTTTTGGATATGTTGTTCGGAAGACAAAGTTATTTTTATTACGCGAAAAATTAAGACGATCAGAAGTTATTTTGCTATCGAAATCGATCAATTTTGACAGCCCAACGGGATTTGAAAAAAAAATATGATTGTAACTCTTTTTTTTTTTTTTTTACGAACCCTACGTCGATCCATATCTATATACATATAAATAAATTGAGTAAATGTTGATTTCATCAATTTTGTTGTTCTCTATTTTGTAATAGTGCTAAAATTATTTTAGCACCTTCTAATTTGTTGTTCAAGTGGTGTTATCTTATGGTTGTTGTTCAGAAGGTGCTAAATGCATTTAGCACATTCTGGTTGCTGTCCAGAGGGTGCTAAATGCATTTAGCACCTTCTGGTTGCTCTCCAGGGGGTGCTAAATGCATTTAGTACCTTTTGGTTGTGACGCTAAATGCATTTAGCACCTTATCGTTGCTGTCTAGCGGGTGCTAAATGCATTTAGCACCTTCTGGTTGTGGTGCTAAATGCATTTAGCACCCGCTGGTTGCTGTCCAGTGGGTGCTAAATGCATTTAGCACCTTCTGGTTGCTGTCCAGCGGGTGCTAAATGTATTTAGCACCTTCTGGTTGATGTGCAGAGGGTGCTAAACGCATTTAGCACCCTCTGGTTGCTGTCCAGGGGGTGCTAAAGCATTTAGCACCTTCTGGTTGCTGTGCAGAGGGTGCTAAATGCATTTAGCACCCTCTGCACAGCAACCAGAGGGTGCTAAATGCATTTAGCAACCAGAATTTAGCACCCTCTGGTTGCTGTGCAGAGGGTGCTAAATGCATTTAGCACCTTCTGGTTGCTGTTGGTGTTATAATGAGACGATATTATAAGGAAGGGGTATTATTGTTTTTTTTGTATAGTGTCCTAAATTTACACAGCTAATTTTTAAATGTCCTTTATAATTATATTATTATTATAATGAGCCCTTCTACCTAATTGCCTCTAATATAATTGTTTTACAAAAATAAATTCCGTAATATGTCATTTGGCAGTTTTATTACGCAGTAGTCATATTACAAGGTATATTATCTAAATTTCTTAATTTTATAAAGTCATCAAACACTTAATATAACTGTTTCTCAAAAATAAATTCCATAATATGTATTATGGCATTCATATTACTTATTATTATTTTTTATAAAATTCAAATATGTAATATGTCTAATATGTGTGAATTATAATATGTTTGAAGTTTGTTAAGGATAATTATTGTTTGTTAAGGATAATATATGAAAATCTTTAACAATGTTATCTTTAATTTATTTGACTTAAAATTTGAAATTAATTTTAAAATTTTAAAAAGTGGATATAGTTATCTTAATCTCTGTTAATTTAGATTTTAAAAGTCATTTAATTTTAACGAAATGGAAAAAAGGGAAAATTTGAAAAAATGCAAAATAAATAAAATCAATAATTAAATAGCAAATTATTAATTATCCAAAACATTAGGCCAATAACTAATTAGTCAAACGAAGTGGGTTAAATGCAAAATCATTCAAAAATCATAGGCCAAACACAAAAAACCCCTTGTTTTATTTGTCTTTGGTCAAAACATACCATAAATAGTATATTTTGCTTATGAATTCTTCCTTAATTATGTATTTCCTTTTCTTCTATTTCCTATATTATTACATTAGGGTTTAAGTTGTATTCTATTTATACCCACTTTGGAGGTCTTTGTAACAAAACAATTATTAATATAATTTCGTATTTTGAAATTCTTTTGTTTCTAACCCCCTTAATTATCTCGTTCCTACCTGTTTCTCTCTTTTAATTTTTCTTCTACTCTTTTCATTTTTACCAGTTCTTATGTTTTCTTATCTTTTTTTTTAAATATTGATTTGATTAAATTATTATTAAGTTTAAATGTTGAATTTTATTAATATTGATATTTTTATGATAAAATTTGATCTGCTACTTATTAATATATCTTAGAAAGATGTTTGTTTATATTACTATTAACAAAACAATAATAAATAATTAAGTAATATATAATATATCAGAGGAGATTGATTATTTCTACACATGTGAGACACAAATCTGACAACAATCTCAAGGTTTGGGTGTGATCCTTTACCACTTAAACAATCCAATTACTCAAAAAACCTTGAAATTTTTTCTTTGTCTTTGTAAATTTAATTAAATAATATGGCCTAGCAAAACATCTAAATAATCCTCCTTTCGTACAATAAGATCATAACCATGAGGTGATACTTCTCAACCACTCTACACAGTGGCAGCTCTCTCATACCCAATATTATGTTGTTAAATGATTCACTGAAATTATTGGTCATGTGGTCACACTTGCAAGTTGTATCAAAGTGTGATCTTACCCAGTGGTCCCTACTCTCACTATCCAGCCAACTCAATCTCTCCATGTGTGATCTTGCCCAGTGGATCCCCCCAACTCAATCTTCTATGTGTGATCCTTTGTGCTCTTTTTTGAAGTTTTTATACATGTGTCTAAAGCAAAATCATTGTAGATGAAGTGTGAATAAGTCCCTAACTGCATTTCTCAACCTTTTCCCCATATCTGACACGAATGTAATTAGCAGATTGTGCTTCATGATGTGTGGTTTCAAAATTTCAAGGAAGGTAAACCAATTTTCATAAGTTTCAACCCTAGCCAAGTAAATTGCAAGAGGAAACAAACCATTGTTCCCATCCAAAGCTGTAGCAGAAAGTGTAACCCCACCATACTTGCCCTTCATGAAACAACCATTTAAACATATCATAGGCTTGCACCCTTTGATAAACCCATCTAAACAAGCTTTGAAAGAGACAAAGAAACCTACAAATGTGTAATCAACAGGATGTCTAAAGTAACGAATGACACTACCAGGATTCTTAACTAACAATTGTCTACATGCTTCAGGACACAAGGCATAGGATTCTTTATAGTTCCCATAAATCCTCTCATGGCATATAATTCTAGCATAATAAGTTGTGTGGTAAGACACTTTTACTCCATACTTGCTCCAAATATCAGTTTGCACATCCTTAGGCTTGTACTCCCTATCGCCTTTTATTTGTTGCTCAATTTTATTTGCCACCCAACATGCTTTGGCCAAGAAATTCTTACCTTTTTCATCACTTTTACATTTATGTTCTCCTACATATGATCTTAATCTAGTTGTATGTTCCCCAGGGACTCTCCTTACATACACTCTCCATTTGCAACTAGGCTCCTTGCAAAGTAACTCAATTTTCAAGTTATCATTCTTCTTTTGTTTACATTCAAACTTTTTGTCAATAGCATATTACCTAATAAATTCCCTACATCTTTTCATGGTGCTCCACTCCATCTTATCATGTAATTCACCCTTTTCCTCTACAATCATATGATCCTCCTCCTCATAACAATTATAAGTTTCATTAATAAACTGCCTAAATTCTAAGTTATTTACACCCTCAGTTTCCCCACCTTTTCCCTTAGTAGGACCACCATTCCTCTCACTCTTAACCTCATCCTCATTTTCAACACCACCCCCTAACTTTCAACAGCACCCTCAGTAGGACCACCATCCTTCTCACTCTCAACCTCACCCTCACCCTCATTTTCTACACCACCCCTCTGACTTTCAACACTACCTTCAGTATGACCACTATCCCTCTCAACTTCACCTTCACCCTCACCCTCCTTCTTACTTTCATAAGTGCATACATATTTTGAATAAAGCAACATAATATATACAATAGTAAATAATTGAAGCCAAATAACATTAAACATATTCCCACACCATCTAACATGCATTTTTTAAATCTACAAGTATATCAAGCCTAGGATTTTAGTTTTAGGGTTTTCTTTTTCATTTAACAACAATAAAGGCCAAAAGCATTTAGGGTTTTTAATGAAACACATTAACTAAGGCACTGAATCATGTAAAAATGGCAAAAAATTTAGAGAGAGACTTAAAAAACATAAGCATTCTGAACTAGGGTTTCGTATTTAGGGTTATTTTTAAAACATACCTTTGACTATACACGCAATAGTCCGACTGTATATCAAACAAAGTGAGATGGCCTTTCTTGCTTCTAATCGTAGTGTGAATCGCCGATGTGTGTGTAGGAATGGTGAGAGGAAATGGAGGAAAACTGATGAGAGGGATGGAGTGTAATGGAGGGAATGTGATGGTTGTAAGAATGGGTGGGAGTACACGTATGGTGTGAGGGGTAGTTTAGACAGTTTGGATCATTAAAACGTTGAGATAACAGTTAAACATGTGAAACTGATGGAACTGTTAACAATGGGTGCCAAAGTACAATAAAAAAAACTATGGGTGTTAAACTCAGTTTCGGTATAAACTTTGGGTGCTAAAGTACAAATGACCCTAAATCATTCATTTTGCATTATGGTGATTTTGAATCTATCCACCTAGTTTTTAAGAGCATCTCCAACTGTCTTGTATAATTTTAGTTTGTGTAAAATTTACACGTTTTGTAAAAAAAATTAGTTTACATATATAACCACATCATCTTTCTCTCTCCTTAATTTTTTACGAAAACTTTAAAATGATATAACTAAAAATCTAGAATTTATTTTTTAATGGAATTTATATGTTTGAAATCTACTTATCAAAGACTTAAAAAATAAAATCTATTGTGACTATGAAATTATGTATAAAAAAATTTCATACAAAATTATTAAACATTACATATAATGATATAATCCATTTGTGTAATTTTGATTGATGCATTTAAATTTTACACGTGAGCACTATTAGAGTACAAAACTGATATGTATATAATTTATATCTAAAATTCCTTTACACATAAGATTTTACACAAAAAATATATACAACCAAGGGCGATGCTCTAAGTTGAACCACTCTACAAATAAGGAGATGTGTCTTTTTAACCATATTTACCTTTGTAAGTTTATCCCATTAAAACATATAATTAACAAAAATAAAGAAATACAATTTTCTGATAAACTCCTCTTCTTCTCTATTTATGGGTACACACGTGTGAACTGATTGCATATATATATGGATTTTGTTGGTAATTATGAAGCAAGAAATTTTGACCAACTTGAACTATTAATATATTTATTCGATAGTTGATTAGAATTTATGTACGAAGTAGATAAATATGTAAATACGTATTGATATATACACAAACTACAATAATCTTTAAGAATTGGTATTACAGTACAGTTAGTAAAGGTTAAGAATGCCTT
Organism: Lonicera japonica; assembly: GCA_021464415.1. Taxonomy (NCBI): domain Eukaryota; kingdom Viridiplantae; phylum Streptophyta; class Magnoliopsida; order Dipsacales; family Caprifoliaceae; genus Lonicera; species Lonicera japonica. Next base: position 38,766,799 of record CM038469.1, on the reverse strand, counting down.
AATTGGGCATTTTTCCTTTTCTTTCTTTCTTTCTCTCGAATTTCTTTTCATGCCAAAACCTTGGCATTGTACCAGTTGTTTCAAATCTCCCGATGTCAACAAAATTTTCTGAGGTTTATCATATCCATAAGCATGCATATATCTAATCTTATTTGTTGGAGGGAATGAATTACAGCAGGTTTCATGATCAAATATATAATGATAATATGCTGTGGAAATAAATGTTAATTTTAAAGTAGGGAAGAGGATGAGGATCTTTTTGGAAGATCATATATTCTTATTAAACATTAAACAAATTAAATAAGAAATTGTTTTTGAAAGTTATCCCTGAGTAAACAAAATGCAAAATGTGGTTGATCTTACAAATTAGTTGGAAACGAAATTACCCTTTGTATTATTATTATTTTATTGTACATCATCTTTTTTAAAAGAGGTACATAGTCGCCTCACCCGTATGGCCATAGCGTATAGCACTAGAAATAATATATCTATACGTCGCCTAGCAAAAACAAAATGCATGTATGTGCCTTACCATTATGTTATTGAATACGGAAAAAAAAAATATTGACCATGACCCTACTTACTAATTTACTAACATTAAAATGAGCCGTCTACCTTTTATATAAGAAGGAAAATGGCTAGGGTAATGATGTAAGATTATTGAAGAAACAAGAAGCATGGATAAGAAAAGCCCTCAAAGGTGCAACCAGGGACTAATACAATCAAACATCACAATTGATGATAAGAACGAAATACTAAGCATTAAATTTTGTTGCATTCTATATTACTGCAAGGGTAACGTCGCAAATCACCCTATACGGTGGAGATGTTCTTAGAGAATATAGGCGTATGGCGCAACCATTTTGAACGTTACTTGGTATCTCTTAGTACACAATTTTTTTATAATTTGAAGCACACATCTCACACTAAGAAGGAATTCATAGCAAAATGAGCAGGTATATAAGACTACCTTTGAACACGTGACGATAACACATTTACAAGACAGTCACGTGTCATCAAACATTGTTTAAATAATTGAGCTTACTACATCTGAATTTGTATAAGTTTTATTGCAAACTGATACATGAGCGAAACATCACTTGTCCTCAAAATGTGTCTCAAAACTGTATCATCCTAATTTTATTGGATGTATAAATGTAGGTGATGTACACATTTTAAAGTACAATATACAGTAGTTTTATCTTCTGTAAGAGGTATAATGAAGGATTACATTAGACAACAACAGACCCTTTTGGCACTAATGGTTTTCTATGTTTTAAAAAATTTAATGTTACTCTCCTCTTCATCAAAAAGCAAAGAAATGCCAAGATTATAATCACCACTAGATAAAACACTTCCAATTGAAACCTTGGGAAAAACTCCAGCAATTTCAGCCTCTTCTTGCTGTCACAGCCTTGTCGTAGTAGACTCTCCCCATGATCAATTTCTGGATCAAGAACGAAATCTACAGTCATGGCTTCTTCACCTAGTAAAATACGCGTGCTCTTCGATCTGTAACCTGGCATTGTTGCTATAACTGCAAAGTAATTGGTCAAATTTCAAATTAGTACACATCTCAAATTATTTTCAAAATGTTTATCATAATAAATAACAGGTGTTGCTCGCTTATTGGCTGTTAGTTGTTTCATATCGCTCAAATTCCAGATTCCCTGCATTCATGGGGCTAATGGATTGATCGATGATTTAGATTAACATGAGATAGACATCTTGAAACAAATTCAAGATGTCAACCAAACTAAAGAAGCTAAAGATTCCATTGTTCTTTCTCAAGACCAACCCAAATTAAGAGCTCAGTTCCCTCTTTAGAACATAATCATTGTATCAAATCTCACTATAGTAAACAAGTTTTCTACCTAACTAATCATTGACATTGTCGAAATTATTTATATTTTCTAACTCCGAAATTCATTAGTAAATAAACAGTCTATTCTTCTAACATTCTACATTTGCCGTAGTAAAAAGCTTGCATTTCTCTTTTGTAACATTAGCATTTGACTATTTGTAACCCCCAACTTTACTACAGTAATTACTGTATTAATTAAACATGAATTGAGTTTTCTTTCGATTAATGTAAAATTCTCAAAAACAACATCTAGTACGAGGCATATAATATTCTCAAACAAAAACATCTCTCTCTGCGGGTTAATCTTCCGGATTTTTTATGTATGAACTTTTAGGGTCCGTTTGATAACTAACATGGAAAAGTTGGAAAATAAGTTGACACGTGATGAGATGTCTTCTTACTTTGTGGCTTTTTCCATGGAAAATTTTTCTTTAGTGGTTGAGGAAGAAAAATTACCCACAAAAAATAATGAAGGATAGAGGATATCTATTCATAAAAATGAGCATGAGAAGAAAAGCATCTCATCACATACTTTCCATGTTGATATCAAAGGGAGCCTTAGTAATATAGTTTTATTTCCTTCTTATTTTTTTAATACAAGCAATAATTTTAACCATCACAATGGATGGACACAAACACTACCACCAAGGGTGCACAATACAAAGGGCCAATAAGGCGATAACCACATCTGTGTGGATTGAACTCAAGGCCACCTCGTTACGAGGACAAGGAGTACACCAATTGGCTACAAGGCCATTGCCATAGTTTTATTTCCTGTGTTACATATAATAGCTTTATATGATTGTCGGACCAAAGGAAATTATATCGTAGAAAAGACGCTATTTATATTATAGCATTTTTATCCCTGCATCTACCCTTTAAAGCTATATTCATAATATCATGAATGCTACAAAAACAGGCCAACCAAGTCTTTTATTTTTACTATTATTACTGTTACTATTCGAGAATAGGCCAATAGAAGCTTTTAATTATACTATTAACCATCGATAGAAGCCAATGCAAAATGTTGGAAACTTGAAGTCCGATTGAGTTACCTTCGTATGTACCTCCCGGGGCTAGTAAGCGATGGTAATCAGCAAATTTTTCGCTTGCTTTAATCTGTCAAATATTGGCATCCAAATAGATATTATTAGAAACACACAATTGGCCAAGCACCATCATCATCTCATATTATAAAATCAAACCAAATTCAACTGCTATGAAGTTTTAACACATTCTTGATTCTTAAAATGCCAATTTCAGCCCAATATTAATCTTTTTTTCATAAAAATTATAATTCCAACAACATATGAACCTTCACTTCTAACTGAGTTAAACATAAATTTATTCCCTGGTCCACTTTCTGTTTAATTCTTTTATCCGTATTAGATATATAGAAATTGCAACAACATTGAGTGCGCAGGATAAACTAGTGTCATATAATGTCAATAAGTTTTAGTACAGCATGGACCATTAACACATTGTCGGCTCAATTGTTAGCTTCACCTTTTAGAGTAATCCCTCTGTCCCTAATCAAGAGTCCCGACTTCTAACATTTTTTAAGAATGCACTATCATGAGTTATGGGGTACTTTGATTATGTTCTGGAAAAGAGAATGAACTCTTAATTTGGGACATCCCAATAAGGAACATTGAACTATTAATTTGGAAATGGAGGGAGTAATTAGTAACTTAACCTTCTAGAGCAATTGGTGAGTTTTATTGAAGTGAAAATATCATTTTTGTGGGTTGGGTTATATTGAGAGATGGGTCCTAGTGAGCAATTTTCGGCTGAGAATATCACCTTTTTGGAGGATCATACTTATCTTCTACCCCTCCATTCCAAACTAAAGGATACACTAATTTCAACATGATCAATGATGAAGTACAGAACTTAGCCGTTCGGAAAGATGGTTTATTGATTATGATCCTAAAACTTTTCTATTTTCAGATGGCAAATATTGCAAGTAAATTTCTAAGTTTACAGTTTTAAAGCCTAAAAGTCATTACTGTGAAGGAAAGCTTACGATAAATTTTCAATTTGAAATCTTAATAACAAGAGATCTGTGTTAATTGAAAGAAAAAAAAAATTATTGGTGAGCTTACCGTATAATTTATTCCCTTAACTGCAATAGAGGCTGGCAAAGGCCCTGCGCAATCTGATGAAAAGATCCTTCCATGTACTCCAGTCTGTAGAATCATAAAATCGTATGACTAACAGATTCCAAAAAAACTCCACACAAATGCAATAGAACATTTCAAAATAACATAATCGAGAATATACAGCCAAACATAATCACGAATATATGGCCAATTAGTCAGTTGTAGTAGTACCTTGACAAGGCTTGCCACAAGATAAAGCATGCTCATTTTATTGTATTCCCAAAGAGTTTGAAGCTGCAATATCAAATCAATGTAAAGCCGGTGAAATAAAAAATGCAAATGTGTATTGGACCCACTTTTGTAAATGTAACAGTCTAATCTTCACATTCATTCTCTACTACTCCCTCTGTCTCAAATTAAAGAGTCCACTTTGACTTACCTACCTTTTAAGAGAACTCTATTTTCAATTTGATCAATAATTAAGAATACAAAACTTATTTTTTATTGTGAGATTTGGTACATTTATTATGTCCCAAAAAGGAAACGGGGCTCTTAATTTAAGATGCCCAAAAGAGAATATGAAATTGTATTAATATATGTGGTGATAATAGTGTGATTATGAAGACTCCCAAAGTGGGTACAACTCGGATACAAAGTAAAACATATGGTAACATATGACTCCATTAATAAAACCCCTTACCTATGGTACATGTTTAACCAAAGACAAACAAAACCATAGCTAAAATTAATTTCATATTCCAATCTACAGTTATAAATTATAAAATCTTGATTCCCAACAAAGATCAACTGAGATCTGACCTCATTAGCAGGAGGCCACTTGTCATCACTAATCTCCAAGGTCAATTCAAAACAACCCCCATATATGTAGTTCCAATCTTGCATACCACCATATACAGGATACCTACAGCAAAAAAGGAGGGTGAGAAGAAGAAAATTAAGGAGAATCATGTCTAATGATATTTGCCATTTATTAACCAGAAAAGGAAAAAAAATGCAAGGGAACAAAACCTTGAGAACCTTGATCGAGGTTCTGTTTGGTTCATTTTGTGGATCATTTCTGGAATCCTAAATTCCTGTTCAGTTCTTCAAGATTATAACATTTGGTTCTGGTTCTATCAATATATACAAAAAGATCCAACGTTTGGGTGGAGTTTTGGAAATGATTCCAGGAAGCCAAGTAAAGAGAATTTTTTTTCATCATTCCTTTCTTCTTTTTTGACAAAATTACCTTATTTTTAACAAATAACTAAATATGATTTTTATATTTAAAAATATATATATATCCAAGTTATTTTTAATTTGGGGAGAGGAGAGTTCCCGTTTTAACCAACCATTGAAAATGAATCTCCAATGCCAGGATTGAAGCTTTCCTGGAATCTAAAATGTCAATTCCTTTCCTAAAACTTGAACCAATGAACCCTGAATACTAGAGCACTAAGCAGTTATGAATTGCATCGCCATTGCTCCTTCCCTACCGTACCATAATGCTCCATTTGTAATTCCTCCTTGAAACTCCGCACTGTGAGACATTTCATTGTGAGAACGACTATATGAACTTGCCATAAATCTGAATGTTTCGTCATCAGGACATGCTGAGTAATGTTTCCTGAAATTTGTCATAATTTAATAAAAAACAATATAATGTCAAAGAAGCATCAAGTTAAAGAGATGCTTAAGCAAAGCATAGTGTGTATTAGAGCCGATATGGTAACAAACCATTATCAATCATAGTTTAAAGTTTACATGAAGAAAAGAGATGTAACTAGTAATTTGAGGTAATGAACTTTGAATTGCTTAATGACTTCTTTAGAATACAACAAGGATATTAGGTGACTTCCATCCCATGTATTTATTTCAAAGAGCTTAAAGTTTACCATCTTTCAGAAAACATAAAAACAAACACAAAAGCGAGAAAATGGTTTATACTATCTTACAATAAGTCTCCTTCTTGGATGACATGATAACCTAGCCAGAAATACCCCACAATCACTAACAACAAATAATTGATGGAGCGTTCAATGGCCAAATTAAAAGAGCTTACACTCGTCGATTGTGAAATTAAATAAAATTGGTTGACAAAGGCCTTCAGTTGGAAGAAGGCAGTTAATTTAGCATTCCTCGAAATTCAATATTTTAAGTTTATGAAAGAAAAAAAAATAACTAACACTAGTCAACTTAAAAATCTGCATAATGGATTTTCAAAGCATCATTAAACATAGAAATCTTACTCTCTGTCCTCAGTTCCGTCCCATGGATAATTTGCAACAAGTGTTCCCTGTGAATAAGAGAAATTTTAAGGGACTCATTATCCATGTCCAATTACAGGAATCATCATTTACCAAAATTATTAACTAAAGCATCATGTTCGAATGCACAGGCATAATTCAAAATTTTGTTGATCTTGAAAGAGCAATTACATATATCAACTGATGTTGTAGTATTGAAAAATGTACACAACAAAATTGTAGACCAACAATAAACTACACGTCTTTGATATAGAAAAATCCATAGCAAGCTCACAGTTTGAGCACAAATTGATATGAATGAAGTGGGTATAACGATATCGTAGCACATCAAATTTTATTGACTAATGAATGCTACAGGTACAAAATAGTTTGCACGCAAAATCTCTAACTATAATCAATTTTTCTTTGTCAGAAAGTTTTACTCTATTTCCTTCGTCAACATGTTACATAAAAGGTACAACATTATGTGGAGTCTGCGTAAAAGCTGCCTTTTAAACACTTTACTTAAGTAAACAGCAGGAAAAAATTGAGATAAAATTACCCCATGCAAACTCGCAGATGCAGTGAAACGTATGTCTTTCAACCAACTCATAATTGCTTTTGTTTCGGGTTGTCGTTTTTCCACATCATCATTCCGAGAAGAGAACTATCTCAGCCAATGGTTGTCATGATCAGTTACCCCAAATAAAGAAATAAAATCAAAACCATTAAAGGAAAAAAAAACCATTAATAAATTTTACATTCTTACACCAAAAGAGGCAAAAACAATGCATCAAAAGAGAATACCTGGTCTGGGAAGTCGCGATTCAAATCAATGTTGTTTGCATTACCACGCCACCTTAATGAAAACCCATCAGGATTCATCGATGGAAGAATATGAAGGTGAACATTATCTACAATCAATGTTGCCTGCAGTGGCCAATATACAAGGTAATACAACAAATTAATAAAAATGGCTACAAATGGTTTAATCACACTAATATATTAGAAGATGCACAAAGTGATTCTTTGTCATCCAGATTTGTTAGAATGAAGGGAGAGAATGCAGCAATACAGAAATTAAAAGAAAAGGTTGTTTATGCAAGAACAATGAGTAAAATAAAGCTGTTAAAAGGCAAGCCAGAGGATAAATGAAAGTGTTTCCATGTTTGCATCTAAAAAACGAGGCAAAGTGACAGAAAATAGACTTGAATGAACCAACAACATAATTAAATTGAGTGTACCAGGAACTAGGAACCTTTTTACAATGCAAAATAAAATTGAAAAGTGAGTTATTTTTTGGTCCATTGGAGCAATGGTGGAGGAAAGGGAGATAAGAATCCTACCATTGCTGCCACACGGGTTCGAACACTGGTGAAATGTCGGGGTGAGTTAGTCTCATACCAAGTTATTAACTGCGCTAACCTCTTAACTCAATTGAAATGTGATTTGAAATATCTATATCATCTTTATTTAGTAGCTACTTTTTAGTTTTATTAGGTGTTGTAAGACCCCAGAATCATCAATTAGATCTTGGCAAATTTTCTGTTTTCCCTTTGACTTAGTTTCCTAAATATACCTATTGCTTGTACATAAATATGGCTCTTGGCTCTCAATTTGAGTATGTCAAAACCAATCACATTTTACAATTAAATTCAATTAACAGAGAATCAATAACAACAACAAAAAAAGGGAGAAGTTCAATTAAAGACAAAAATAAAGTCAAAACCAAAGAAAAGTACCAATGGATCCTTCATATAATTATCGCACAACCAATTTGCTAGAAGTACCAGAAGCTCACGACCTACAGGTTCATCCCCGTGCATATTCGCAATGAACTGCAACATCCAGGCTACTGAGCAAATAAATAGCCAAAACAATCATAGCATGTAATGGTCCCTGAATACATTCATATAATATATATAGGACACTAACAAAGAAGCAAACTTTGCTTTATAGAGAAAATGCAATCCCAAGATAGCTAAATGAGAAAGTGAGATCCTTGACAAACTATGCTGCCACAAGATTCTTTGAATTTAAGCCGTACACGATCCATATTTTTTTTGATAGAAACCATACACAATCCATATTAGATATATTTCCACGTTAAAGGCCATAAAGATCAGTGTGCTGTATCTTTATTCCAGTAAAGTCAATTCTACAAGCAATATTAACATGTATAACAAATTAACAAGAATATCCACAAGAATTAGAGTACTACTGTCAACATATATAAATAAATAGACACACAGATATACGAAAACCCGGTCTAAAGAGGATGGTCCTCACTTTAAGAAAAAGAGGGACCGTCCATTTCAAGGGGGTAAAGAGATGAATTTTTCATGAAACTTGGTGGAGATGATCTTTATAATGAGTAAATCATCTCTGCCAAATTTCATCAAAAAACTCAATTGAGAAGTTGGTGATACAATCATATAAAATTTCAATGGGCGAAAATGAACATATATATCACATTTTCATTACATCCACTTCCATTTTTAATTGTTTGATGAAGTTTTGTGGAGATCATCTATCTATTCATTACAATGATCATCCCCACCAAGCTTCAAGGAAAACTTCATCCGTTTACCCTTCAATCGAAATGCCCGGTCCTTCTTTTTCTTAAAGTGAGGACCATCCTATTTAGAGTGGGCCTGCAGATATACGTATATAAATGTGTGCACACAAATGGGTGTGTGTAGATGGCAGGCTAATAGGATTGCTGACTGAGTATGAGGTGGTTTGTTGTTCTGCTGGATGGAGGTGGACTGCAATAAAACTAAGAAGAGGAGCAGCAACACATCACTCTAAGACCATCTCTTTATTATATGAATCTTAGCAAAATACATGTTATTTACAACAAGGGAGAGCTACAACTAGTAATGTACCATCATAAAATGGGTTTCTTTTCAAAAAAAAATGAAAAATTGATAGTTTAAAATCAATTTTAAAAACCTCTCTTACATATTCTACTTAATGGTACCTAATTTGTGGGATGCTTTGCTGGTACAAGTACGGGGTACGTTACCTAGCCCGTTACGTGGTACAGTGGGCGTTGTTTAGTTGGAACACTGTTTGGCAATTTGTTTTAGGCATATACTCAGGTCGCTTTCAATACATGTATGTAAACATTAAAATGGAATCGTTGACATTTTTCATAGATTACCCATATATCTCAGATTGTAGGTACATATGGAACTAAAAGTCTCTTTTTGTATGTCTATTGAATTCAAAATAGGGGTCGTTAGGTTTGTCATTTTGGGTCCTAAAAGCACTCCGTTTGGGGTCAGCCCAATTTGTAGTCCGTGCGGGTGGTCCATGAATCAGGCATCAGTGATTTTGCTCCTTTTTCTGAAGTAGTAGGTGTCTCTACTTGTATCCATTTACCAATCTTTCGAAAATGTAAACACAGTTGCAAGCACATGACGGCGTAGAAGACAATTACCTTAAAAGCAGGTTCAGCCTCTTCCTCCCCCGGTTTGTCAGAAATTTCCATTGCCCACTACAATCAATAATCCAACAGGGGAAAAGGATTGAATAATTTGTTGCGCTAGGGTATGTTTGATAAAAGAAAAGTTGGAAAATGATTGAAAAAAAAAAAACACATTACTAAATTTATGAGAAGTTGGAAAATAGACTAGTGAGTTGGGAGATATTCTATTATTTTCTTGGTTTTCCTTGGAATCCAAATCTTTGGGTAGTGGGTAAGCAAATAATTCCGTGAAAAAAGGAAAAACTGATGATCATCTCACCAAATCAATGTGTTATTTTCAAAGTTCTCATAAATTTATTAGTGTTTTCAAACATTTTCCACCTTTTTTTATCAAACAAATCTTTTGTACTAAATTAACACTAGGGAAAAGATAAATGAGAAATGAACTAACATTAACCAAATATTACCAGTGGAACTCCTTGGACACTCTTTCCGATACTGAGTCCAAAAATCCCTCAAAAGAGAAAAAGCTAGTGTGAGATAATAAGAAATGCAAACTTCCAAACAACTTTGCATCTAATAGCCAATTGCTTCAACAAATCTGACAGCCTTTAGTTCCACTGTGAACTTCAATTGCAAACCCTACACCCCCCAAAAAAAAAAAAGAAAAAAAATATTTATATAAACATCATATGAAATTACCTGTATATCCTTGATATGCTACTACATCTATCTCCAAATGCCTTGATGGCCTTCTCGAGATCTGAATTAGTCATGTATCCAAGAGCTAATTTCTCGCTGAAAGACAAAATCGTATTCTTTAAAACCCAGATCGCAAAATTCCAAGATGAAAAGGTAATTGAATAAATTTACAATGTTAAGAAATAGGTTTCAAGTATACAGTTTCTGAATGTGGCTTTCCTTGAACAAGTGCCTCGCTAAACCCAGATGACTAGTATCCATCAAACCTACTAGTCAAGAAGAGAAAAGAGGAAGCCATAATTATTTTAGCACAATATTCACAGATACTATTATTTTGGTCCATACAAAGAAAAAATAAAACTCCCCCCCTCCCTCCCAAATTGAGAGTCAATGTTTGACTTTCTCACAATTTCACCTACTCAGCGACTCACTAATTTCAACATAACCAAGGGTCCAGAATAAAACTTGTTTACCATCATGAGATCTGGTACATCAAATGTGTCTCAAAAAGGAAACTGGACTCTTAATATGGGGCGTTCTGAAAAAGGGGGTGGATCTTTTAATTTGGGATACAGAGAGTAATTAACTAAAGGAAAGGAAATGAATTCCCAACATATAACTGTAATAGATCTGTTAGCCTAGCTTTTGCTTAACTTCTTGTGTTTATATTGGGGAATTCCACCTGAAGAACTTTGGGCAAGAATAATTGATATTCAGACTTTTCCAATTCAATTTGCAGATTAGATAACATTACTTTTTCAGCTCGAACTAAAGGGGGTGTATTCAATTCTGACTTTTTAAAACCATGGATTCCTATGGATTGTTTTAAATCCTTATAGACTCTGACTCATAGTTCTTTTGGTTTTATATGGATTTTAAAAAGTCTATGGATTTATGCTCCATGAATAAAAAAAAAATCAAAAGACAAATTATGAGTTTAAAATAGCATTATCAAAAATGTAAAGTTTAACGGACTGTTCCATTCAAATATTATTATTATCATCATAATTCTCATTGTTGTCCTTGATTTCCATTCTCATTATTGTGTGGTCTATCATTCCACATAGCTTCAGCAATGTTAAGTCTCCAAGCATTAGCATTGAGAAAGCAATTCGAGATTTTCTTCTTAATGTCTAAATGTGATGGAGATGAATCATTTTCTGGATTCATAAGCGAACTTGTTTAACACTAGCTCTGCTTGTGTTACACCTCGATTTAAAGATTTCTCAGGATACGAAGATTGAACAAAATTTGTGTGACGACCTTGACCACCAATCTTTTAAATGATAACGAAATGGGGCTAAGAATTGCGACCCACTCTAAAGGTACATTCCAACGTAACAACAAAGGGTATTACAATAATTTTGTAAAGAATGTCTCTGAAGATTATACAAGTTTTCCGTAACTTTCCTGCAAAGTCCTAACAATTTTGCATGATTCATTTGGAAAAAGTTTCCTAAGAATGTTACAGGAAAGTTTTTGAGGCAAACCAAGTACGCAAAAAATGTAGGAAAAGTGATTTCCTTCCTTTAATCCTTCCCTTTCTTTCAATACACTTATAAGAGTAATTAACTAAAGGAAAGGAAATGAATTCCCAACATATAACTGTAATACGAAAAGGAGATCTGTTAGCCTAGCTTTATGCTTGGATAACTTCTTGTGTTTATATTGGGGAATTCCAGCTCTGTTCCTGAAGAACTTTGGGCAAGAATAATTGATATTCAGACTTTTCCAATTCAATAATTGCAGATTAGATAACTAATTGAATTACTTTTCCAAAAAAATCAGCTCGAACTAAGAGTCTCATTTCAAACAAAACTAAATTTTTAATAGCATTGATTTTAACACAACGTTATTTAGAGATTTGATATTTTGGTTTTAGAAAACAGGACGCTGACTTTTTGACATCACAGAAAAGGAAAGTGACACTCTTGCAAATTTACTTACCCTTTTATCTCAATTAAAAGTTCAAATTGAGACTCTTGCAAATTTACTTACCCCTTTTATCTCAATTAAAAGCTAAAATTGAGACTCTTGCAAATTTACTTGCCCTTTTATCTCAATTAAGAGAATCTTGAGATAGTGTAATCCAATGCCATGTGTTTTATTCATTGATCATTTACATTAAGTAAGCGGGACTAAGTTTGCGGGAGTAGTTATATACTTATTTTATTTCTATCTAACTATGACTGTTTCTGGTTTAAAAATTACACCAATGCACCCTAAACTAATTAAAATTTCCAGTTTGCACCCTAATTTTTGGAGACAGTATGCTTTCAATTTGTTGCATCAACTCCGGTATGTCATTTCCGGCCAAAGTTCTTACCAGCATCCACCACACGCATCATACGTGTCTGTTTTTCAAGGGTAATTTTAGCAATAACACAAACTGAAAAGGAGGATTTGTTTGTTGAGAAATTTGATTGTGTTTTATTTTATTTTTCTGTCCAAAACTGACGTTTTAGAGTTAATTGCAACAAATTCGAATGTACAGGGTGCAAACTGTCTCAAAAACTTGTGAGGGTGCAAATTGAAATCTTCTAATTAGTTTAAGGTGCATTGATGTAATTTAGTCAATTACTAATAACTAGGGTAGACGTAATCATTTATTTATGATGAGCATCAGAGGAAACTATCAGCCTTGATAAATGGGGGCTTTAAACAACAATTAATTTCCCCTGGAAAAAAAAAATAAGATTAACAAACCACTCCCGTCAAAAACAAATCGGAAATTACAAAACAAACAACCGCAATGGAATTCAAGTTCAGAATCTAGCACTTTCTCGTTAACCAAACAAGAGTAAAAAGAAAAGAAAAAAAGAGAGAGATTAAAATTAAACCTGAATTTTCAGAGCTCGGTTCACCTCCCCTGGAGATGGTAGGATGGAGGAGAGAGAAGAATTGTAGAGAGAGAAAGAGGAGAGAGAATATGAGCTTCATGGCATGTACGAATCTGGTTTAGTTCCAGTTTCGCGAGTTTTAGAGAGAGAAAGCAAGAAAACGCAGAGCCACCACTACTATTTCGTTGACTCTGTTTTAAAAAACAAAAAATGGGGCCTTTTATGATGCAGTCCAAATAAATTTTTTAGGATCTCCCACTTATTTTTTTAATTTACTTTTAAAAATATAAATTATATATGTGATCAAAAAATGCTAGTATTCTGCTAGTTTCGAATGTTAATTTTTTTTCTGTTATAAATGTTAATTTTTTTAATTATAAATATAATACGTATGACCAAAAAAAATAGCATATATAACCGAAAAATTCTAAAAACATTATTTACAAAAAAATGCTATAATAACCACATCTTTTAAAAAAGTTTGACAACTGCATCTTAAAAAAATATTCAACTTAATTTCTTTTCAAAAATGCCAGTAGGAAGAAAACACGTGAGGAGTCTTTATATTGGAACAAAGTTACGATAGAACCCTTACTTAACAGGGGTGGGCTGCTACTTGTTAGATGAAAATATTTCTTTGGGCTTTTAAGTCCAAGCTCAAGCTAATGGTGGTAACTATTATTTAGGTAGCCGCAATTTACATGCCACGAGACATTTAAAATGGTTTCACTTTTTCATTCGCTCAATAACAAGCAAATAAATATATATTATTTATTTTATGAGGGTCAAATATAATCTTAAAAATATCTTATTCGGCCTATATATATTAAATATGTAGGCTTATACTCAATTATCATTAAGATGAATAACATGTAATTACTTACTTGTCATCGGACGAATGAAAAATGAAATGTTTTTCAAATATTTTATGAAGTGCAAATAACAGTTGCCATTATTTAGCTAGATCAATTATTTTTCAAATATTGGAGAAGGGCATAGTCCTAAAAAAAACTTTTTTTATGATTACTTCAATGCTAAGAGATTGAAAATTAGTACACGAGACCTGGAAATTATGCCATCCACTTGCAACATTACTCCCGCCATGACATAAAAAATTGCGGGTAAGTAAAAGATGATATTCTCATAAGACGTGAAAGACAAAATTGCAGGCACATAAGAGATAATATTCGATCAAATAATTAAGACATGAAATTAAGACAATTTTCGATAAATAAGATATTTCATATAGTGTTGAATTCAAACTTATTCGCCAAGCAACATTATTTTCATTGGCACGTTTTTCAAAAATATAATTAATGTCATTTAATAAGGCGTTCTAAAATTACCTTTTTGCTTTTCATATTTATGTAGCATATGATTTTTTTTATATAATAATTCCTATGGTATGTAAATAATAATAAAAATTTCTTTGTCATTCAATTACCATGTCACATATATATCAAATGCTTCTCTCCCTTCTCTTTTTTCTTTTTTTAGCAATTTACAGAACACTAATATATTAACAGGAGCGGACTTAGGAGGGACAGAGCGGGTTTCACATGGGGTAATTTTGAAAAATCTACTAACACTTGTAAAAAAAATTAGTTTAAACCCACCCGGCACTTTACTAAGTTTTAGTCCACTCTTTAACCCAGCTCAAATATATATTAGCTAGAGTTTATAATAGATTAATTCAAATCATTAAAAACTCGAAGAACTCAATTTTGTTAAATATTTTTCATTATATATGAATTCAAATATTTAAATTATGCTATTAATTTTTTTATTTCACTATATAGTTATACTTTCGATATTTTTTTTTATGATTGCTTTTTGTTTATTATTATTAGCCCACCCCTCGAAAAATTCATAATTCTGCCTCTGTATATTAATGTTGTAACTTATAGTTAGTAAGACCCAATTTAATTAGATATTTCAGATTTAAGTGGGAGTGCTTTCTCATGAGACAACCAATATGCTCTTACACACAAAGGTAATAACGAAAGAAATTTTACTAAAGAATTTGAAATTCTAAAATGCATAAATGAAATGTAGTTATAAAAAAATAAAATTAAAAATTCTAGGAATTGGTTTATATAGCTTACATGATGAAGACTCGTAAATGAATTTTAAAATGAACTACACGAAAAAATAGTTTGGAGATAGTTTGGCCAAACCGCTTAAAAATATGATTTTTCTAAATTATCTCTTTTTAAAAAAATTCGAACTGCCCTATTCATCATATATGCATATGTTTGAACGTAACCCACCTCGCTCAGCCTACGCCGTTGTAATTCTATAATCGGTAGAAAATATTTAACCACGTCATATATTCAATATAAAAGTTAATGAATTCAATTATGATAGCATTTTTTTGTGGTTTTTTCTAATTTGTCCTTATTTTGAGAAAAAAAAATGCCTGTGTTTGAGTAAAAAGATTATTGGAATGCTTTCCATCCACTTTTTTATCTAAAGGATGCGATCACTGTACATATTATTTTTAAATGATTTCTTTCTTGTAAATGCTGTTTTTTGGTATCTCCTCGTCACAAATATATGTGACGATGGAAATTATGATATATCATTGACCAAAAAATTTAATATATGTGACTAAGAAAATTAGTATTTGTGCCAAAACCCGAGAGTAGCATTTCTCGGTAACAAATAATATATTTGAGTAAGGTAGATACAATATTACATAGACAAACATAGCATCTACAAGGATTGCATCTTAAAAAAAAAGAGTTAAAATTTCATATTCTAAGGCTCCGTTTGATTGCAAGCTTTAAAATTAAAATAAATTGAGTTAGTTTTGGTAAAAAGATGGAAAATAAGTTGAGTGATAGAGGTAATATTTTCTTGATTTTTAAGTTTTTTCATGAAGAAATTTTCTTTGCTTGGTGGTGAGTAAAAATTTTTCACCAAAAATATTGAATGATGGAAGATATATATTCATAAAATGAGTAACATATCTCACCTTATTTTCTATCTTTTCACACAAACTAACTAAATTTATTTTCCTTTTCCTTCTTTGCAATCAAACATATCCTAAAATGTTTCTTTTTCAAGGACTAGATCTTAAAAGATCCCTTATGAGTATGTTTTTGAACCTACAATTTTATTTGTAAATAGTAATAATTTACTATTAGATCTACACTTAAACCCAAGTATTTAAGCATGTGATATTTCAAATAGGGCGCCATAAGCTCCATCCTCAAAAAAATTACTTGAATCTATCATTGCTCGTAAGAAAAAGAAAATTAGCAATATATTTTTTGTTTGAATTAAAAAAAATAATAATAATTTACTATTGAGCTAACTATTTTTTCAATTATTTTTCCTAATTTTAATCAGAATTTTTAAAATATGAGGTGTATATATAGCCCGGGTAACCCGGCCCATGCCCATAACTAGAGCCTTGTTGTCATCCCTATTTTATTTTCATACAAATATCATCCCTACTTTGTACCATCTGAATTAGGAAAAAGTCCATAACCTTAACTAAATTGTGAACTAAAAATAATTGAAGAAAATATCAACTTCTGTTTTTTAACGGGTATGTACTAAATAAATATTGAATAAAAAATAAAATTTTATATAAAAAATTATGCCATATTTAATATATATTAATTTTTTTTAAAATAATAACTTAATAATATTTACACACGTTAACATGACCGATTAATTAATAAATGAATTTCCATGATAAGATTAGTTTAATTAGTTCGTTTAGTGGATGCTTATGTCAGTGAAACCGTCCCTTAGCCGTCCAAATTTTGTCAAAATTACCTGTCATTGGCCTCTACACGATGGACGACACGTGTACGATTGAAAGGAAGACACGCAATCGTTTTATCTTGGACACGTGTAAGATTTCAAGGAATAAATAATTAGTTTGAATGAATGTTTATAATAATCGGACTTGATTGCCAAATTAAATTAGTTTAATACCAACTTTTTGGGCAATTGGTCCTTTTATTAGTGTGTTTATTTTTTAATGTGAGTGCGTTACCGACATTCAATTCATCATTAATTTGCTTTATTCTATCCACTCAATTATTCTGGATTGTTCCATCACGGATGGATTCCTCCTCTTTGGATGAATTCAAAGCCATATTAATCCCAAAAACGAAAGTCTTATTTTTATTTTTGATGCTCTTCCTCTTCCCATGCGTCTCACTTTTTTTTAACAATGTTTTGGTGATAAAAAAACTATCTCATTTTAGAACTATAGCATACCACTGCACAAACTTCAATAACAATAGTTTATAGCGCAATTATTTAACAAATGATACTCTTCTTACAAGGATTCGAACCTAAGTTTTACGAGTGAAATATTCGATGTATATTAATTCAACTAATTTTCATTAGCCATCCATCCCATTTTTATAATATATCATTTTGAATTGATAGAAGAAATGACATAGTTTGGTATATAATAGCGAAAAAAAAATAGTAAAATTAATTGATACAGGTAGAGCTCTGAATTTACTATTATATAGAAAATGAAAACTTAATTTGGGTTATTGAAGTCATATCAGTTTTTTTTTCATTTTGTCCTTCCCAAAATTCAAAAAAATTAAATAAAAAAAGGTTAGCAGTGGAATTTAAACAACATTGAATCTTTTTCCATTAAGAAAAAACAGTACGAGTAGTAATTTAAAAAATAAATAGAGGAAAAATAGATAACTTAGGTGTATCTGTTATTTCTATAAAGATAGGGGAAAATACCTATTTATTACTTGGGTTATTTTTTTATATTTGATCACGTATATAAAGGCAGGAAAAAAATGAAATGTAAAAGGCTAATTTACAGGTATACTTTTGAGTAAGGATTTAGATGCCCTTTTCAATTACTAATAACAGGATTATTCTTTTCTAATAAACCCACTACACTATTTCATAAGAAAGACGAAAGAATATGCTGCATTTGTGGATGATAATACTTGAAAGTAATTAGGGTAGAATTAAAATTGTTTATATTTCTTCTCTTTCATCTCACTTTTAGAGCTTTGGGAAATCAAAATGAGGATGATAAACTCTTTCTTTCCATCAATTTCTCTTGCTTTTTTCGTATGATTTATCCCTTTAAACGCAACAAAACTAATCATTCCGTCTCATTTTTTTTTTCTTTTAGATCTCTCATTCATTCATTCCAAATACAAATTACGAAAGTTATCGCTAACTTTTTGTAGTTTTAATGTATATACTAATTTTAACATAGTTAAAATCACCAACAAAACTTAATAACAAGCTCTCATGAGAATATGAGTATTTTTTATTTTTAAAATGGAGCAAAATCCATTAAATTAATGATGGGACATCACACAACAAACAATCGTCTATCCAACTGAGCGGGTCCTCTAACCAAATCGTATAATCATAAACAGACCTAGCAAATTTGGCTAAATGGTGAGCTACAAAATTACCATCTCTCTTGATGAAAGAAAAACTCTCTTTATTACGTGATAAACCCATTTTAACGATATCCACCACAACCGCACCAGCTAAAGCAAAAACAAAATTCATTTGACCGAATGGCATTCATCACTGTAATATCATCACCTTCAAGGATAATGTCTCGAAACCCTGCTTCCAATGTAATTGTTACAACCTCACGCGCAACTACCAACTCAGCAATTTTTGCCGAGAGGGATTTATACCCACACTTGCTAAGACATGCATAGAATTCCCCTATATGATCCTAGATTACAACTCCAATGCCAATTTTTTTGCTAACCCAACCCTAAGTCGCATCGAAATTGATTTTAAACAAACCCACAGGGGTGCTTCCCATTTAACTACATAAGAACCAGAATCAATGTTTAAAAGTAATAGTTCTCGGGAGCCACTGATCAAACCAAAATCGAAACAGATTGTCCATTTTCAATACTCCATCTAAACCATTTCTCGAGGACACATTGAGCATCACGAATGCTTTTTCAAATAACCAAAGTGCCACCCGGTCTACCCGTGTCCCAAAAAGAAGAGTTCAAAAAATATTTCGCTTTAAGAACCCTTGCCATGAAGGACAACGAATTTGAAATGATCTGCCACCCTTGTTTTGCCAAAAGAGCTAAATTAAACACTAAGAGGTCTCGAAATCCTAATCCCCCAATCATTTTTAGTAATACACAGCTTACTCCAACTAGCTTATTTCATCTTTTTTGAACTTTTGTTGTTACTCCACTAAAAGTTGGAAATTAAAAAAGTAGGATCGTCACACACAAAAACTAGGAGCTTAAAGCAGCTTATCGCATAGTTAGGGCAAGCTTACGCCACCGCTTTTATCACGATCTTTTTTCCCCACCTTCCATAATAGTTTCTTTTTTCAACCGTTGACCTTCTTCCAAACCCATTCTTGAATATTTGCAAAAACCTCTTTCTTCGACCTTCCCACAACTGCAAGTAATCCGAGATACTTTTCATATTTATCAATCTTCGACACACTAAGTATATTAGTAACCGCTCTTCTATCGTATATGGTCATATTCTTGTTAGACACAACTACACTCTTCTCAAGACTAATCTTTTGCAGCGACGTAGCTTTATAAGTATTTAAAACACGGCGAATCTCAAATGCTTGACTCTGAACCATCTCACCAAATATCACACTCTCGTTGACAAAAAAATAGGTGCGACACCGGAGGGGCGCCCCTACTTGTCGCAAGCCCCAGGAAAATACCATTTTACTCCGTCGCTTAAAATAAGGATGATAGACCTTTAGCACAAATTATAAATAAATATGGCGATAAAAGGTTCCCTTGAAGAAGCCCTTTTCAGGGTTGGAAAAAACAAATCGGTTCACCATTTATAATGGTTAAAATGGGAGCAGTAGTTACACACCGCAGAACCACGTCAATAAATTTCACATCAAATCCTAGTTACAGCATCATTCTTTTAATGAAAATCCACTTAACTATATCATACGCCTTACTTATATCAATTTTTAAAGATAAATGGCCTTTTCCCAATTGTTTCTTCTTTTTCAAAAATGATTAAATTCAAAAGTTGTAATAATATCATTCGTAACCAAACGTCGTAGAACAAAAGCACTTCGCGACTCTAAAATAACTGCAAGCAACAATTGTTTGAGGCGATTTGACATTATTTATGATGCTATTTTGTAAACCACGTTACACAAACTAATTTGCCTGTAATGTGTCATATTAGTAAGGTCCTTAGTTTTCGTTATCAAGGCAATATTTGTATGATTAAATCCCTCTAGAATAATCCCCTTATTTAGAAAATCCATAGCCAAAGTTGTAACCTTAGCCCAATAGTGCTCCAGTCTTTTTTATAAAACAATGCTGGCATACCATTCAGGCCTGATGCTTTTAAAGGGGGCATAAATTTAAGAGTAGTAAATACCTCAGAGGTAGTAAAATCCAAAGATAGTGTTTCATGCATCGAACCATAAACCCTATAATTAATTCTCGCCAAAGTCTCATCAATATCTTCCTTGACCGGCTTATTGGACTAAAATAGCTGAGAAAAATAATTAACCATACAATTACCAATATTTTGAACTAAAATTAGTTCTCGACCTTCATTATCCTTCAGCCGAGAAATTAAGTTTCGCCAACACCGTAAAAAATGCTTTGGCATTGAAAATTTTAATGTTATGATCCCCACATTTTCAGCCATTGTAGTCTAGAACTCTATCGCCATTTTACTTCCTCCATTTTACAAGAGAATATGAGATTTAAGTAGTTTTAATGTTTTTATTTTGTAAATGTATTGTTAATTTGAAATCTTCCAATAAATAAATTAAATTTATTTTTGTATTGACATGGCAAAAACATTGCATTTTGTGGCAATAGACACTCCAATTCGAGACCCCCGCAAGAACCTTAAATTTTTTTTTCATAGAGTTCACATTGAGTCTAGAACTCATACACACACTATAACTTGTTTCAAGTGTTTGTAGCACTACAAACAGGAAATTTGTAGCGCGAAAAGGCATTTGTAGTGCTACAAACGGGCCATTTGTATCTCGAAAAAGTATTTTTTACACTACAAATGGGACATTTATAGCGCGAAAAAGCATTTGTCGCACTACAAACGAAGTGTTTGACTCATGGCAAGCTGCCACTGTTGTGGTTTGTCGCGCGACAAACCCCCCAGACACCAACTAACCACTTTCTGACACATCAATTCGTCAGAATCATTACTTCAGCCGTTTGTCGTATGACATATGTGTATGTCGCGTGACAATCATCCCACGGTTGCAGTATATCGCGAGACAAACTCTCTCAAGTACTATAAATAGGCCAATACCCCCATAGGTTTAGAGGCAACAATTCCTCACGACGAAAGATACAGTTTTTACACCAAAACTTTTTATTCCATCTCTCATATTTTTAATCTTTAAGCCTTCTTCAGAAGTACTTTTGATAACATTTATTTTCGCAAGAGTCTCTAATCTAATCTTGGCCCGTAGTGCCACCTTTAAAGTCAAACCATTGAAAATATTTCTAAGAGGAAAGTTGACATCCACCGAAGGTCTTCTCTGCCACATTATATTCTCTCTCTTATTCGTATATATATTGTTAGGAAGGTAACTAAAGTCCCTTTTAGTAATTAAATAATATATCTACATACTGATTTTATTGTACTTTATTTAGTAGTTATAAACTTATTTAATATTTATTTAAGTTTATCATACATACTTGTTTAATTTATCGGAAGTATTATAAGTGAATATGGAGTTAGTTTGCTTGGACCAACATAGACCGAAAATATTTACTTTTACTCTCCTCATTTTAAAGTTTAATTAAGTTTATTATATGTAAACTTTTTATATATAGCTCTATCCACTTTTTAGTTGAATAAACTTATTATCAAGCTACTGATATTTTATCGTTTTCAAGCAAAACAACTTAATAAAACCATGATAAAATAATTTGTAAAATCAGAAGAAATAAGGCCATTTATTATTTGAGAGAAAACCAAGTTTTCAAAACCTGGACTGATAAAGCTTACTTAGGAATTAAACTCAGATATATTATGTCTTTCATATATAGACTGAATTGTATCTGATACACTCTCCTTAAGAGTTCAATTCCACATCGAATCAATTCCGATAAGATCTGATCTTTTCTAAATTAATCAAACGAGATCATTGATATTGTTATCCGAGGAAACAATACCGAACCAATCTCATGTTTCCAAACATATAAACTTTTGTCATTAGTAATCAGACTTTGACAAAACTAAAACATCGGATCAAGGAATATAATGTTTTCACCCTTTCCCCGTTCTTCCCAATATCAGGTTTTCAAAAGTTGTTTCCAGAAAGTAATAGAATATCAGTAAAAGCATCCAAGTTTTTCAATATATAATAAACATATAAGACCATTATAGACCAAAAGGGTAGAACGGGTGCTTAACACCTTTCCAATCCATAATATAGTTTTTGAACCCTATAAAATCCTAGTTTCGTAGACAAATTTGTAAGAAAAAGTTTATATCTAACCTTTTCCCCTCACATAACCCTTTTGTATGTTGTCTCGTAAAAACGTACTGGCGACTTTGAATGAACCCTCTTGCATCTAAAAATAGGATAGAGGGACACTCGATATGAATTATCAACACATAGAAGCAAATGGAACAACAAAATCCTTTTCGATGTTCCAGACTCCCAAACTAGAGGTTAAGACCTGAGGGTCGTATTTGCGGATTCTCACAGTGACACCCAAGTTCAAGTGATCATGGAAGTAATATAAATTATAGTATGTTCGAGTATCGAATCCACATGAAAGGCAACAATTATGTTTAAGGCTAATGCAAATTACTTAAAAATAAATAAATAAAGGAAAGTTAAAAAGATGATAAAAAGGTTTGAGAAAAGAGTGGTAGACTAATGACATAAGTTGTCTAATTAGAGAAAAAGCCGATTTATTTCTAAGCTGCAAGAGAAGAAGGGAAAACCACAAGCGTAAGTTAGGTACCTAAGAACGTTTTTTAATTGCATTAGGGGAACATGCAAAAAAAAATTAGAACAAATAAATAAAATAAAAACAGCTTACTAAAGTAAAAATCAGAAACTAAAACAAAGTTCAAACAAATGTTAAAGATATCCGTAGCTAGTGAATGATAAGAGAAAACCATATATTCCAAAGTCATAAAAGAATAATATACCGGTTAGACTTTTGACTTTTAAAAGAATAATTTTTAATCTAGTAATGCTAGTGCATAAGAAAAGCAAAGTAAGTCTTAAAAACTTTAGTAGAAATCATTAACCAAACACCCGTTCATGTTTCGATAGGTTATAACATGATTAAAATCAAATCCAATTTAAAATGGGTGGCGAAAGCCAAAACTGACGCTTTTTAAGTATTTAAGAATTTTCGTATCAAAACAGTGCCTAAGTCAACTAATTTAGATAACTAACTAAACTAATTAAAGAGTATAGACCGCCGTCAAATTAGTTTAACTAGAGTTATGGTGCAAAAATTCATAAATTGGCGTTTTTCAGTTCTTAATTATATGAGATTTTGGGTAATACTTGTTAAAATATGTTGGAAGCATGCAAGAATAAGATAAACACCCAAAATTAGTTGGTGATCTCTAACCATGGGGAAAAACAAGACGTACCTACAATTGAATTGCACTCAAAGCTTAAATTCCTCGTTCCCTCGCTATGGATCCATAACTACGGATTTTGCTAGACATGGATGAATTCAAAATGATAAACATGTTAAAAGACATAAAAAACAGTAGCCACAATCAAAGGAACATTCACCAATCAAACACGAAGATTTAAATTCAAAAAATTAATATTTACGATGAAAAATGCAAACAAGGGTTTTATAGACTACTGAAAATGAAGTATAAAAGGTGTAACGACCCGGTCCCACCTCAGTACGATATTGTCCGCTCTGGGTAGCGTCCTAGACAGGCCTCAGCCCCAGGACATCTACCCTCACGGCTTTGTTTTTGGGAGCTCACGACCAGCTTCCCAGGGTGTGACGCCCTGAGTGATGAGTACTCCCTTGTGTGGAGGAATGGTAGCTCGAGCGATGAGTACTCCCTTGTGTGGAGGAATGGTAGCTCAAAGGGGCATCCCACACCGAAGTTGGGGGATCCTTGGAGACCCCATATAAGTAAGATATGGTCGCTAATTAAGTACGAGGCCTTTTGGGTAGCTCACTGGCTTCGGATCCCATGAGAACTCCGAAGTTAAGCGTGCTTGGACCAGAGAAATCCAGGGATGGGTGACCCCCTGGGAAGCTGGTCGTGAGCTCCCAGAAACAAAGCCGTGAGGGTAGATGTCATGGGGCTGAGGCCTGTCTAGGACGCTACCCAGAGCGGACAATATCGTACTGAGGTGCGACCGGGTCGTTACAAAAGGACTCAACCAAACATATCTCAAACAAATGGATTTCTGGATCATATTATACATATGCTCACAAATATTCATACGTAAATAGCTCGAACATTCGATGAGAATTTAAGATCAAATGCGAAAATAAGCAAAAATCAGAGATTTATCAAGTTTTGGAACGAAATAGTTTTAAAACAGTAATGAGCAGCCATCAAATCACACATACATGAATCAAATCAGTAAGTGAATTCATTCATGCATTCATAACAATATACTAAAAAACATTCAATAAGATTCAAAGATTAATCGAAGAAAAATTGAAAAAATATGGTTTACCAGTTCGAAAATTGAGATTGAATTAAAAAACGTTGAATTAATATCACTATATCTTTGATTACAAGTATCTTTTAATCTCTAAACACTAAAAACTATTGATTGAAATTACACAAATCTTCATAAGAATTATGTCGCTGAAAACGACATAGTTCAGTTTTGTCCTAACCCGCTTTCACTTAGCTTTAAATAACTATTAAAAAGATCTTAAATGAAGGGAACAGTTAGGGCCTTGTGGTGCGGAGGTGGAAATTTCATACCACGAACCGATAACTGACCAACCACTTTTATTCGGTTACCGTGACTTCGCTTACCAACCAAAGTCGGTGACGGTAGCAGTTTATAGTTCTGGTATTGTCGATAATTACCGACCGACCGACCGAAAAATGTAAAATATATTACTTTTATATGAAAATTAGTATTAGTCTTAGACTTGAGGGTTTAAATTTGTAAATATTAACTTCTTAATCTCTTATTCTCACTCTCAGTTTATCTCTCTCTCTAGTTGGAGATTTGGAGATATTATCTCTCTGCCAGTCCCACACTCCCACGACTTTAGATTAATCTTTGATTGAATCTAAACCTGCTTTGTGATTTACGGTTAGATATAAGAGTTCAAACTAAGTTTATAAATTAGGGCACAATCGTTCCTCACTTCCTCTACTCAGTTTCCCCCACTTTTCCCCATGGATTGGCTTAAAGCAACTGAGTATCTTAATTTCAAGACAATATGTGAAACCAGGTATTCTTTTTTCTCAAATGGATTTGTGTTATTCTGCCTATTGCACTTCAAAATATGTAATAGACGTAGGCAACTGGCTGTGCTGCCTTTGGCTGTGGTTGCTGTAGTGTTGCCTGCTGCCTGTGGCTTTATTGTTTGAAAAAAGCAGTGTTGTGCACTTGTGCTACATTGCTACTGGCTTACATTCATCATTTCATAGTTTGGTAAGTTTTTTATCTTTACCAACCGAATTTTTTTTAAGGTGATCACAAGTACATTGTTGGAAAATAAGAGATAGACGACTGCAGACTGTCAGAGAGGAGCGACAGCAAGAGAGAGAAGGACAGAGACAGACTATTAACTACAGAGTGAGCCAGTGAGGGATTGAAAGGTTTTTGAACTTTTCGTGGTGTTGGTTTAGAAAATATAAGTAGTGAATGGAGTCATGGACTACTAGGAGTTTAGGTGTTTAATAAGAAATATAAATAAGAATAGTCTCATAAACTAAGTAATAAAAACATAAAACAGCCTTGTAAAGTTGTAAATCTTTTAGTTTTTTTATATTTGGTCTGTCGGTTGATAAATACCGTACATATGAATTAACTAAAACCGCACCAATACCGAAGTTGGTTAGTTACTGAGTGCTTGGTAACCAACCAATCATCATCAATTTGATTACTAACCTAAAATGGTCGATTCGGCTGTGTTGTAGTTGGTTGTTCAAAAATGCCACCCCTAACTTTAATAATAAAAGTTAAAAAGACTCAGATTTAGAGGCCATTAATTAAAAGTGTGGATATTTACATAGTGCTATTAGACTAGATTTCAGCTTAATGTCAAATTATATTTAACTTTATTTTAATTCTTTCAAATTAAGTCGCTATACAAAGTATTGATTTTAAAAGATGATACATGAACGAGCTAAAATATTGTATTTTTATATTTTTTAAGTGGTTCAATATGTATGAATTTGATTTTAATTATCTAAAATCGTTGGTATTTAAGTTTTAATCATAAAATTATATAATATGTATGTTTTGTTTCTATTGCATTGTATTCTTTTTACAGGTTAAAAGTGAAAAAGTGCAAATCTGAAGCCAAAATCATCAAAGTTAGCCATTATCGGTTAGGGGTGTTAAGGCCAATCCGAAAACCGACTGAACTGACCAAAAAAATAATAATTTAAAACCGAATAGTTTAGTTCAGGTTTAGGGCAAACCAATCCAAAAGCTAACTAAACTGAGCAAACTAAATTATGTATAAGAAAATAAAAAATG
This sequence comes from Lonicera japonica, assembly GCA_021464415.1. NCBI lineage: Eukaryota > Viridiplantae > Streptophyta > Magnoliopsida > Dipsacales > Caprifoliaceae > Lonicera > Lonicera japonica. The sequence goes on along the minus strand of CM038469.1, from coordinate 38,739,952 downwards.
TTAACATATACTTTAAGAACACAAGTTAATTATACAATAATACAAAATATAGGGCATTTTATAAGAATATGTTCTTTATTAATTGCATATTGTGATTAGGGGTGGATATTTGTACCATTATTACCAATACCAATCCGTACCATACCGTACCATTGCCAAAGTGTACCGAACTTTGGTAATGGTATACTACCGATTGGTATTTGTACCATACCAAATAATATGGTACGGTACTGGTATCAAAAATCGATACCAATGGTATACCGTACCATACCGAATTTTCGGTACATACCATGGTATACCAAACCGTACCGTACCAAATATACCATTAATACCAATTTAGTTTTGTTGTAAATTTTAATACAAAATATCATGTACCAAATATACCACACGCTCCACAGATCCACACGCGTGAGTGAGGGTTTATTTTATTTTAGCCTTTTAGCCTTTTTAGGTATTCATTCGACACTCCTCCAACGGCGCTCTCTCTCTCTCTTCTTCTCCTCCTCCAAGCTCCAGCGGCGCTCTCTCTCTTCTTCTCCTCCTCCAAGCTCCAGTGGAGCTCTCTCTCTCTTCTTCTCCTCTTCCAGGCTCCAACGACGCAGCACGCCACAGATCTGTTCATCTGGTATTCTGGTCAGTCTTCTCCTCTATAGCCGTGTGCTTTGAATCTTTAATAGTTTATCTGTTTATGAATTTTGAGGAATATTATTTAGGAATATAATCTTTGAACACATTGATCTTTGTTTGCTCTCTTAATTTCTTGGGTTTTCTAAGGAAAGGGGTTTTATTTTCATTTCAAGCCACAAAAAGCCTCTTCATCAGTAGGACCCATACGAAGACACTTGAAGCTGCATTGTAGGCTCTTGATGGTGTTTGCTGCTGCTATTTTCACCCTACTGTAAGATGTGCTTCAAATTGGTGATTTTACATTTTAAATAGGGCTTGTGGAATATACCTGTAAGATTTGCGCTGATTTTACATTTTACTTTCATACTTTTAGTAGTTAGGGGATTAGTAATCTCCATTGTTCAAGAACCATTTTACTTGTGAAGTGTTTAGTTGTGCAAATAGTCATTGCTTTTAGTGTAAAATTTTCATCTTCCTGGTAGTGTTTTAAGGCAAGATAATAGTTTATTGGGGATTTTATATCATTCTTTGTTAAAGCTACATGGGGATGATAGACAATTTAAAGGAAATACCATTTGACTTGTTCCTAATTTCAATCATGGACTTCTTGTGTGACAAATAATGCTGTCTGAGCCGAGTTTGCGAAAGCATCTGAAATTTATTATTTCCATATTTACTGCAGCAACGATGTGAATGACTAAAATTTAAACAAAAACTTCAGTCAATAGTGTAAATAAACTAGCAATCAAAATGAGCAACTAGTCGAAAATGAACAAGTAAGAACATATATAAACCAAGCAAGATCAGTTCTTAACTTATTTTATAGGTAAATTATAACCAGTGCACTTTCATTAAAAAAAATAAAAATAAAATTCTTTTTTATCTCAAATTAAGAATACTGATCTGAAAGTCAAACAAAGTGTATAAACTTTATAATGAAACTTGATGTAATAATAGAAAGTGAATAAATGACCTTAGCTTATATTTTGGCATATGTATCGTGTCAATTAATAATATAATTCTAAAAACAAAAATCTTGGAACAAGACGAATGAGGGACTATTTTTGGAGCATTATGTGTTCATTCATCTATTATATTTGTAATTACTTTACTGTGCCCAAGCTAAATTATTCATCTTTAACTGTTTTGTAGCTCAATGGAAGTTCCCCTAGCTCAATAGTAGAAGTAGAAAGAAGTCAAAGAACTGAAGGTGAGGAAGATTGCATCGATCAAATCACTGAAACTGCTGTGAATTGGTATTCTGCTCATTCCCTCTCTTACTTTGGACCACCTTTAAGAAATATTATATGAACAAAATTTATATGTATATATTTGTATTTTGACTGAAAGTTTTGAATGTCTAGCCAAGTGGGACATTGATTTTTCTTTCCATATGGTTTACATTCTAGTCATGAAACAAAAATTCAATGGACAACACTTTTACTTTTACTTTAACTCTAAGTTCATTTAAATAATGAATTCCCTTTTACTTTTGTTTACTTAAATTTGCTAGCTACTTTTAGTTTTGTTTATTGAAAATGTATGTTATGTTTGTTTAAATAAAGCATAAGAAAAGTAACATGCTTTTTTTTTCATGAATATAATAGTTTTCTTTAAATCTTAATCTTTATGTATCTCTTCTTTTTTTTTTCTCTTAATCTCAATTAATCTTGGTTTTGTAATTTTTCTTTGGCCTTTTATTAGGTAAACAACTAAAGATGAATAGTAATAGCCATTCACTAAATGCCTCTACTAGTACACCTTCCTCCACACAAAATTTACCCCAAACTTTTGAATCACAAACTCAACCCCAAACACAAGTTCAAGTTGAAGAAGTAGATGATAGTGTAGAAAGTGGTACCAAAGGGGGAAGATCATGGGTGTGGGCACATGTTAAGCGGGTGAAAAGAATAATAAATGATAAGGAATATACATACCATGCAATATGCAACTATTGCAAAGGCGAGTGTCCGGCCGATCCCGTTAAAAATGGAACTTCGAGCATAACATATCACCTTAAAAAAGTGTGCAAAGATTCGCCTATTTATGTAAAAGCCGATAAAACCCAATTAATCTTAACAAAAGATACCATGGGGGGTGGAATGGGAACCCACACTTTTAATCAAAAGAAGCTTGAGTTGATGGTTTTCATGTTTGTTATCAAGGATGAACAACCATTTAGGGTGGTTGAAGGGAGTGGGTATATAGCAATGATGAAAGAGGCCGAATCTCGATTTAAAATTCCAAGTAGAAAGAAGGTTGCGGAGGGGGTGTGGGATTTATTTGTATTAGAGAAGTCAAAGATATTTGAAGCCATCCGTGATCAAAGGGTAAGTATCACAACCGATACTTGGACTTCGATCCAAAATATCAACTATATGGTTGTTACCTCCCATTTTATGGATAGTGATTGGAAATTGCATAAACGGATCATAAACTTCACAAAGATCACAAGTCATAAGGGGGAGGACATAGGGAGGATTCTAGAGGTGTGTTTGAACAATTGGGGGATAGATAAGATTTTTAGTATTACGGTTGATAATGCTTCCGCCAATGATGGTGCGGTTGATTACATGAAAAGGAGGTTGAAAGAAATGAACACTTTATTGGTTAGTGGGAAGTACTTACATTTGAGGTGCGCTTGTCATATCTTAAATCTAATTGTAAAAAGTGGTTTGAAGGAGCTTGCTAGCTCGGTTGAGGGTATTAGAAATTGTGTGAAGTATATCCATTCTTCGGGGGCTAGATTAGACAAGTTTAGGGATTTTGCTATTTTGTTCAAGATGGATAAAATGTCAAATGTTCCTATGGATGTGGGTACAAGGTGGAATTCAACATATAAGATGCTTGATGTTGCATACAAGTATAGGAAGGTGTTTAGTAGGATGTCGGAGGAGAATGTGCAATTTCGGGATTATTTTGAAGAATTGGAGAAAGATGCTAATAAGAATTTGGTCAAAAAAGTGGGGCCTCCGGTAGAGAGTGATTGGGAAAAGGCACTTGCCTTTGTGCACTTTCTTAAGAAGTTTTATGATTCTACGTTGAAGCTTAGTGCAACCAAAACGGTTACATCAAGCTTGATATGGGAAGAAATGGTGTCTTTACAATTAGAGATTGAGACAAAAATGGGTGATTTTAGTAATCCTACATTGCAAAGGGTTGCTACTTCAATGAAAATGAAATTTGACAAGTATTGGGGAGATTGGGAGAACGTTAATCCACTTATTTTTCTAGGCCAAGTTTTAAATCCTTGCTATAAACTTCAAATGCTTAAAATAAACTTGAAAAAGCTTGGAGGGTATCAAAGTAAGATTGAAATGATGGTTAGGGAGATTAAAGTATGTTTGTTTGACTTGTATAATGAGTATAAAGGGGGTTCTCCAATTGATTGTAGAAGGGAAATTGTTCTACAAAATGAAGATGCCATGCTTGAATCTTGTGGGGGTGATTTGAATAGACTTAAAATGTTGAAGGCCCTTGTCCAAGAAAGGAGAGAACAACAACTTCATGAAATCTCTAATGAAGTTGATAAGTATTTTGCCGCTCCTTTTGAAAATCCTTTGAGCGGTGAATTTGATTTATTGAAGTGGTGGAAAGGAAACACAATAAATTTTCCAATCCTTTCAAAAATTGCCAAGGATATTTTTGCAATACCTACTTCCACCGTTGCAAGTGAGAATGCATTTAGTTTGGGGAGGAGGGTTGTGGATCCCTTTAGGGCGTCATTAACTCCTAAAATGGTAGAGGCATTAGTTTGCACTAGTGATTGGCTTAGAGCGGAAGAATTCAACTTCTACAAAGAACCAACGGACGAGATGCTTCAATTTTATAAGGAAATGGAAGACGTGGAATCAAGTAAGACATGCTTTAATTTATGTAGTGATTTTTGTTATTAAGTATTTAAGTTTATATTCACATTCAATTCTTACTTTAAATGCAACTAATATGTAATTATGTTTTATTGTTTTTGTTTTCTATTTTTAATGTAGGTGTGACATCTCAATCTTCCGCAAGTTCAATGCCTCCTCCACGTGCTTCTTTGTCTAAAAATTAATTAGTTGAAGTATTAGATATTTTATTTACTTTTTGAATCGGATTTTGGCATGTAACTTTAACCTTTATATTTTTTTTTGGTATGTTTTAAAGTTTTTGCCCCACTGTTTTGTGAATCCATTGTTTTGTCATTTGTGGCATGTAACTGTTTTGTGCCCCACTATTTTGTGCCCACTGTTTTGGGCCTTTTGGCTATTATTACTTTGTTTTTTCTTTATTTTGTGCCCCACTCTTTACTTTGTTAGCTTTTTGCTTGGTGCAAATGCAATGGTGCCCACGTTTGTGCACACGATTGATTACTTTGTTAGTATTTATTTTCTGTTTTTTTTTTTTATTATTTTGATAGGTTCCAATGTTCCATAATAAAATATTGAAAGTAAAAAAGCCTACGTAACCAAAAGAAAATAAAAACGCCTACTATTTTTTCCTCTTATTAGTAAGCTTGACTTTTTGGTAATCTACCGTACCATACCATACCATACCAATTTTTTTGGTATACCGAACTTGGTATACCGAAAGTTTTGGTACGGCAGTGGTAATAGATTTTGGCGTACCAAATTTTCGGTACGGTACATGGTACATTTGGTATGGTACGGTATTGTACCAAATCCACCCCTACGAATGTAGCTGTTTCTGTGGTTTTGTTGATGTGATGCTGCTGTTGTAGTGTTGGACACTTGGACTGTTGTTGTTTCATGTAAAAAAATGATATATTTACTTTATGATATTGTTGTAGTTTTATAATGAATTATGTGATAGTATGTTACTATGTGGTTCAGAATTAGAAGCAACCTTTGATAATTTGATTAGTTAGTTGGTTACATTGTTTGTGCCTTTGTGGCCGAAATTGTGGTACTTGAAAATTTGATTGGAGTTCACCTATTTTTCATCCATTTGAGATTGGTCAGATTATACTAATAAATAACCAAAGCAACCAGACCTTTAGTTAAATCGAAGATCGGTTTACTAACCATGTTAATGCAGTAGCAGTTCTTTATTTTCGTATATTGATATGGTTAGTTCGATAATAAACCGACTATAGACACCCTGATTCGTGACCCCCGTAAGAACCCTAACGACCTTCGAGAACTACTGTTTTTGGAGTCCGGGACCCATCCGAGCACCCGAAACTACCCCGAAAGGGTTTGTTGGCCAACAAACCTGTTTTTAAGTGGGATTGTCGCACGACATACTGGTATGTCGCGCGACAAACCCCTTTGCACCCGACCATCCACTTTCTGACACATCACAGTGTCAGAACTCATCACTTCAGCCGTTTGTCGCGCGACAAACAGATATGTCGCGCGACAAACAGATAAAGTTGGGAAATGTCGCGCGACAATCCTTCCCGAGCACTATAAATAGGCAAACACCCCCATGGGTTATAGACGACAACTTCTCGCCACAATTTCTATACTAAAATTCCTTATTCTCTCTCATATTTTCTAATCTTTAAGCCTTCTCCGGAAGCATCTGCGATAACATTTATTTCCGCAAGAGTCTCGGATCTAATCTTGGCACCCGGAGTGCCACCTTCTAGAGTCAGACCGCTGGAAATATTTCTAAGAGGAAAAGCTAATATTCGCCGGAGGTCTTCTCTGCCGTATTATATTTTTTCTCTTTTATTCTTATATATATCGTCGGGAAGGTAACTAAAGTCTCTTCTAGTAATTAAATAAGATATTTGTATATTAGTTTTATTGTAGACTTGTTTAAAACTCGATTTTTCTAACGGGGCGCTGCCCCGCACCCCGCGACCTGACCGGGTAGGTCGATCCCCGTCCTAGTAAGCGAAGTGGCGACATAGTTGTGGTAGATTCCAAACGCGCTCGAAAAGCAGGTTTTTCCCAGAAAGCAGTAAGATATCAGTAAAAGCATCCAAGTTTTTCAACATAGAATAAACATATAAGACCACTAGAGACCGAAAGGGCGGAATGGGTGCTTAACACCTTCCCAAACCGTAATATAGTTCCCGAACCCTATAGAATCCTGGTTTCGTAGACAAACGTGTAAAGAAAGGCTTATCTGTAGCCTTCCCTCTTACACAATCATTTTGTCCGTTTTCTCGTAAAACGTACTGGCGACTCTGAACGAACCCTCTTGCATCTAGAAATAGGATAGAGGGACACTCGATATGAATTATCAACATATAGAAGCAAATGGAATAAGGGAATCCTTTCCGATGTTTCAGACTCCCACCGAACGGGGACGAGACCCGGGGGTCGCATTTGCGAATTCTCACAGTGGCGACTCTGCTGAGGACTGAGAGAACTAGGCTCTTATGTGTGGATTTTTTTGTTTATAAATATGTTGATATGCATGCTTTTACTGCTTTCCCTACTTTCCCCCTGACGTGGCGCTTGGATTTTATTGTTGACCTGACCTAGAGGCGCAGTAGAGTCCATTCATTGACATAGACATATGTTTAGGATTTCCCCTTTCTGTTATATTTGATTGTAAAGAAATATCTTTTGAAATAAAAATAGCGTTTTCAAAATACACCTCGAAGATAAGATATCTGTAATTAAATCTTTCGAAAACTTTTGTTTTCATGCACATTACTATTCATGCATGGATCTTACGAGTGTGATTTTTACCCTAAACCCTCGGAAGTATTATAAGTGAGTAGGGAGTTGGCTTGCTTGGGCCAACATAAACCGAAAGCATTTACTTCCACTCTCCTTGGCCAAGTACGCCCCCGAGGTATATCGAGTGACGAGAACACTCATGTACCCGGGAAGTATATCAAAGATTCTTGCACGTACCCGCCCCTGGGGTATATCGCGAGGTCTTGCCAAATAGGAGGAGCCTGAAGCCTTCACCTTGCATTACACCCTGCGTTGCATATAGGAAGAGTCGAGATAGAACACTCTTATCTTTTTTATCAACCGTGAGGAGTTCGTACCTGCATAGGGCCTTGTCATGTATATCTCCCCCAGATATTGGCTAGTACGGCCGGAGGCTGACCAACCTCCGTCATAGAAATTTACAATGAGATCAGCTCGTTGTGACTTTCCGCGGTACATCTCCCATGAAAAGCAACTCAAGAGGAAGAGATATTCCCAATTTTTCATAAAATCAAATAGATGAGTTTTTAAAATTCCGGGATAAGTAGGGTAACCCAAGGAGCACTTTCGCTGCCTACCCTAAACTCCCATCGGGAATTCACTCAAAGTTGTTGTTGACGTGTCTTTTATGAACACCCGAAACTTGGTTTTCGTTGTTTTTCTTTCTCCGTGGTTTCTCTTAGGTAGAAATGAATCACACCTTAGTCTTCCTTTTTATCTCCGCTATATCTACAGCCCTACGACTACAATCTGGAAGGTTGGGCAAGGAAGAGACTACACACCGGTAGATTAGTTCGACCGAGCACTCCGACTATGTCGACTTCAAATCTGAATGACTCAGAGATCCAAGCAGCTGATCCGAATCTTAGCAGAGGTACCGAGGGCTCCGCCTACCCTAGAAGAATTGCATTCGCCTATTGATAAACGTTAGTCAAAGCCTGGCCAGCATATCTACTGAGCATGCAGAACACCCGGTTCCGAATAGAAGGATGGTCAGCCGAACGAAACTGCGCCACCGGGGTTTGAACGACTACCACCGAATCGAGATCCGAATCAAGGGCAATCATCACAAGTACTCCCCCCCAATCCAAGGCACCAAGCCACAGCAAACAGGTCCTATCCCAACAGGCCCCATTCAAATTGACCCCAATAACCAGAACCAATGGACCCCGGACTCCGGCCCTACTTATCAGCAACAAGAGCCACCCATCATCTGGCCACAACCCCAAGTCCAACCAGGTTTCGACCCTCAATACCCACAATGGTCACAAATCCCTGCACGACCTATCCTATCACTAGCCCTGGTAGCCCCTCCCAATGAATACCCAGATATAAACCGACTCCGGGCAGTATATGCAAAATCAGTTATAGCTCAGGAACAGCCCGATGAAATATCTAAAGAGAGTGAAGAAATGACAAAACTAAAGGAACAGATGAGGGTCCTGCAGAAGGGAGTTTCCCTAATGAAAGGAGCAGCCGAGGTTACTGATATGAATGCGTTCTCCCTCTACCCAGAGGCAAGACTACCACAGGGGTTCAAACTCCCATCTATCACCAAGTTTACTAGAACCACGCCCCCAAAAACACATCTGCAATCATATATCCGATCCATGCAAGTATCTGGCTGTGGAGAACCTGAGTTGGCCCAGGCATTTCATATGACTCTCACGGGGGCAGCCCTGAGATGGTTTTTTTGATTTAGAGAGGCACCACACGAAAACTTTGGAGGAATATTGTCAAGGAATTCATGGCTAAATACGGGTCCAATGAAGAGTTGGAGGTCACCCGTAAACACTTAGAGATGGCCAAACAGGGTGAAAAAGAGAGCTTCAGTGATTTTGTTACCCGTTGGAGAGAGTTGGCATCCCAGATGTCCAAACGACCAGACGAAGAGGAGCAGTTAGAGATAATTCAGAAAAACTTCACTCCGGCTGTATTGACTTGTATGGGAAAGCACGTGTTCTCACATTTTCGAGCACTTTTAAGCATGGGATCCCAAGTAGAAGAAGAGTTGGCCAGAAAAGCGGACACCCAAACAAGGAAAGCCTCATATACTGAGAAGAGCACGGCCACCCCCGTTGTAAACCAGCTAAGCTCTTATCCGTACCAACAAAACCCTTTTCAGCAGCAACAACCCCAATTAACGTGGCCTATACAAACCGAAGCCTCCAATACATATCAACCCAATTGTTGACCTAGAAGGTCTTAATCTTATTTTGATAATAACAATAATTTAATCATGTGTAATTTAACATGTTCTTGATTTAAGATTATAGATTTCTTATTTGAAAAATCAAGAATAGCATGATTGCTCAAAGGAAGCATGACAAGGATCAATGGAATCAATATTCGATCAAGTCAACGTAGCATTGGACTAGCAAGAGAACAACCTTATCACTCACATGCTAGCAATACAAATCCATGGAGCACAAAGATCAAGAATCATATGCAAAAGCTTCAAGTGAAGAATCAATTTGAAGAAACAAATCGAAGCATTCGAAGACTCATATATTCGGTAATTGAGTGTTTGCTTAGGATTAATGTAAAGTTTCTTAATTGATTGATTATATAGCTCAAACATGAACTTGCATCATTATTAGATTGATCATAACCAAGTTTGAATCAAAATCATTTCAAAACATCATTTTTGCAAAAACCGGTTTTGAAATAAATTCACTATAAATTCATATGAATGAATTTTGATACAAAAACATATTTGGGAGTCTTAGAAACTTATTTGGAACACTCCCCAAGCATTAGAATCAATTTTGGAGTCATATTGCAAAAGTTGGAAAAATTGCACAAAACCTCCACCCACCAGAAGCATGTAGTCGACTACATGATTAATGGGTGAGTAGACTACATCACTGTTGAAGGCCATGTAGTCGACTTCATGGGCATCAGTGTAGTCGACTACACTGCCAAAATATAGCCGTTGAGAGAGTTGGTATATTGTCTTGTTTTGCCCCACAACTTCTTGTAACCACTTCAAACGGCTATATCACTTTTGGCACTATAAATATGACTTCCAAGACTCATTCTTAACCACTTGAATCACTCATATACTCTCTACTTCATCTATCTTCATTTATTCAAAGATTCTCAAGAAATTATTTTTGATCAATCATCTTTTATTTGAGCTATATCATATTGATCATTCAAGATAACTCTAGTGTGAGCTTAAATTGTATTCTACAAACACTTTAGAGAGTTATTGTAAATTGGTGTGAATCACCAAACAATTATATTTCATTGTGAGAGGTAAATCTCATAGGAAAAACAAGAAGGAAAATTCTTGTTTAGTTTTTGTGAAAGGTAAATTTCACAAGGTTAGCAAGAGAGAGATTCTTGTGAGAATATTGTGGTCAAGCAATATTTGTAAAGAGTGTAGTGAGACAACAACACTTGTAGTGGTTTGATCTTCAACCGGAAGGAGATTGGAATTAGTGGAAATTCTCGGGGAACTAACCGAGCGCGGATTATGGTTTGGTAAACCAAAACCATGTGGACAAAACGTCTTGGACTTCAAATCGGTTCAATCTTTCTAACTCAATCTCATTATTTACTTGCTACATTATTGTTTGCTTGAGATTGTTTATTTGCTTGATTGCTTATTTGATTGCATTCCTTGATAATTTGTTTTGTAAATTTATTTTACTTAAACATTGTTAGAAAAGTTTTTAAATTCCGCATTAAACTTTATAAACCCTATTCACCCCCCCTCTAGGGTTGAAATCCGACCAACACCAATAAAAATAGAAAATTCAGCAACCTCCCCACAACCCTGACCAAAAGTCTTGAATTGCTACGGAATGCGGGCCTGGTTACCCCACTCAACCCTCGTCCTCCACCAAATCCCGTCCCTTCTTCTTTGGAGGATGAACGAGAACTGTTTTATACCACCAAAGCTGTGGGCCATGACACAGATAGATGTTTTAGCCCTCCGACACCTGCATCCAAGATCTAATCGAAGAAGGAAAAATCCCGCACCAGGCGGACCAAATATGGCCAACACCCGCTAAAGTGACCGTGAGTAGCATCGCTAAATGAGAAACGGTAGAAAGGCCGTGTATCGTCATTATGGGGCCTTTTAAAATCGAAAAGTGAAGACTCGGGGTATTTGTGAGAACAATGTAGTTTTGAGAAAGGTTTAGAGAAGCCGAATAAGAGATCCGAGAGAAAAGTTCAGAACTGGGCCGTACATCGTTAAAGAAATCAACACAAGGAGAGCCGTAATAGTCGCAGATGTAGATGGTCAGATGCTACATTCAAGAAATATATTATTAAATCAATAGCATGTAATAATCCAGAACTACGTAAACCTGAGCCCCAATTCACTTTTGTTTTATGGAGGAAATACACGGGGAACGTAGGCAACCTGAGAAGTTACTTCAGGCCCTTTATTATTATAAAAACTTTTTTGTTTCATAAAAAGAGCAGTTTTTTCAAACTTCATAAGCAGTGGTTCATAAACAGTCAGTACACTTGCTATCTAAACACCCCATTTAGCCCCGGAAATGAGCCACGTCGTATTTTTAGCCACCAGTGCAACTCGAGCTTCATTCATGCTTCAGAGGGCTCTAAGCCCACGAACTGAAACCATTGCATTTAATAAAGGACGACAACCAGATCTTCCTCCACCAATCGGCAGATTGAACGAATGATGTCAGCCCGGAGGGGCTAAGAAAAGCCAAACCGTGCATAGTTGAAATAACGAGTCAGCCATGCCACATACACTCCACAGATAGAGATGTATGAGGAGTGATAAACTTGAGTCCCAAGGGTACCAGGGCATCTCGAGCTTTGATAGAAGAAAAGTCAACATTTGTACAGTAAAGAGGACTACAGAGATAAAAGAGTAAGTGTGGGGATGAAGGAAGGAAGAGAGGTGTATTTATCGGAGAAATCATACACATGTACTCATCGTTTGTCATGTAACAAACCTTGTTACAAATACATTTCTCCAACAGACAGGGTTTATTGTTGCCAAAAAAACCACTTTTTCGCTTCTCACTTAGTTCCTTTCACTTTTGCAGGGGCCTGGTGGTCATTTCTATATTATGTCATTATAGGCCTGTTTTAATACCAGCATGTTTTTTCTTTTATATTGCACCCGATGGTACTTTTATGTAATATTTTTGTGAAATAATAAAACCCGAGGGTACTTTTATGTAAATATGTGTAAGAAACCTGAGGGTACTTTGGTGTAATTACGAAAGATGTAAGGTTATAAGGGTAAAATTATGTAATTTTCCAAACCTGAGGGTACTTTGGTGTAATTACGAGAGATATAGGGGTATAAGGATGAAATTATGTAATTTTTCAAACATAAGGGTACTTTGGTGTAATTACGAGAGATATAGGGGTATAAGGGTAAAATTATGTAATTTTTCAAACCTGAGGGTACTTTGGTGTAATTATGAGAGATGTAGGGTTATAAGGGTAAAATTATGTAATTTTCCAAACCTGAGGGTACTTTGGTGTAATTACGAGAGATATAGGGGTATAAGGGTGAAATTATGTAATTTTTCAAACCTAAGGGTACTTTGGTGTAATTACGAGAGATATAGGGTTATAAGGGTAAATTGTGTAAATTTCCAAACCTGAGGGTACTTTGGTGTAATTCCGAGAGATATAGGGTTATAAAGGTAAAATTATGTAATTTTCCAAACCTGAGGGTACTTTGGTGTAATTATGAGAGATATAGGGTTACAAGGGTAAATTGTGTAAATTTCCAAACCTGAGGGTACTTTGGTGTAATTATAAGAGATATAGGGTATAAGGGTAAATTATGTAATTTTCCCAAACCTGAGGGTACTTTGGTGTAATTACGAGAGATATAGGGTTATAAGGGTAAATTGTGTAATTTTTTAAAACCTGAGGGTACTTTGTGTAATTACGATAAATATAGGGTTATAAGGGTAAATTAATGTAATTTTCCAAACCTGAGGGTACTTTGGTATAATTACGGGAGATATAAGGGTTATAAAGGGTAAAATTATGTCAAAAACCTGAGGTTCTTTTGTGTAATTATGGTGAGTTATATAATAAGGAGGGTAAAATTATGTAATTTTTAAAAACCTGAGGGTACTTTAGGGTAATTACAGAGAGTTGTGGGCCTATATAGGGGAAAAAATTTCATGTAGATTTTCAAAACCTGAGGGTACTTTGGGTAGTTATGAGAGTTATATGATTTTTAGAGTAAATTATGAAGAGTCCTTAAGGTTTGAAAGGTAAAAAGTATGTAAGTTCTAAAAATTCGGATATTACTGCTGGGATAATATATGAGAATTAATGATTGTTTGTTTGAACATGCAGGAAACTGCGAATCAAGATCAATAAAACAACATGGAAAGTATCCGCACGCCTGCAAGCAATACTTTTTACATATCAAGTTATCGAACATGTTCAAACACACACTTCACTAGTACATGCATAACATACATTATCTTTCAATATATCACCAAACACGAGCATACACATTTTAGCGCACCTCCACATCCTAGTAGATCACACCACGGTCACGATCTACCCTATCATCCCTTGTTAATAGCATGGGAACTGCATTCAAAGAACACCCTGAGCATCCAGATACGGAAAACTCGAGAAATGAGAAGCTAGAGAAGAGAATAAAGAGAATGAGAAGAAAAGAGCCCGCTTGTGGACAAAAACCTACTCCATTGAACTGTCGCATGGCCAATCATATTTCAAAACTTTGGCATTTTTCTGGTAGGGGAACTTCAAGGTGGTTTTTCTTGACTTTTGTGTAGAAAAACACACACTCGCACGATAATATCGAATGCCATATTCTAAAGTCGTTTCTTCAAATCGCGAGAGCAAACAGCCTACAAAGAAATCCCTGATCTCTAGAAGACTGAAATCTAGCAATGAGAATGATGAAAATATCAGATAAGACGGGAATAGAAAAAATTGAAAGAGTAAAAAAGAGAAAAATCCCGCATGAGCGCCCAGAGCGAGCGAATGAGAGAAACAGAATTGTATAGAGTGGCAGGAAGAGCCACACCAAGAGTGACAGCTAGGCCAAATTGGCTCAGGGCTTTCGTCTTGGGTGAGTAAGGCTCCTGATCACGCCAAAACGGGAAAAAGAAGCTCCTGGCCAAAAACTAGAAAAGGTAGGAAAAGCTTCCCCGAATGAGGGAGAAATAAGGACATCGAAAAACAGAAAACAATGTGGGCCTACGAAAATGCCTCAAAGATGGCCAATGAATATCAAAGAGATCAGAGACTCCTTCAAAACATATTTCCTTCTCAGCTTGATAAAATCAGAAACGACTTAGAAACAAGCAAACGGTTGAATCATTGCTACGCACGAAGTACAAGAATCAAGAAATCCATCGTGAAAACTCCTCTTTCGGAATAAAATAACTTACAAAACAAGTTTTCAGTTTTTCCCAGAGAAAGCAAAACTTTTAGAATGGGTATTTAAACTCCCAAATGAGCTTTTTTTTTTCTCAGAGAACTTTCTCTTTAGCTTCTGATCAATTGCTACTACAGAGAACCCAACTCACAAGTCCTTTCTACAGGCACAAGCCCTCTCTAGAGGAAATCCATTCACATAAGCCTTCTGCGGAGGAAAACCAATCACTAAGCCCTTTTCAGGCACAAGCCCTCTCCGGAGGCAATCCATTCACATAAGCTCTCTGCGGAGGCAAACCAATCACTAAGCCCTTTTTAGGCGAAAGTCCTTTCCGGAGGCATCCATTCACATAAGCCCTTTTTACAGGCAAAACATCACTCACAAGCCCTTTTTAGGCGAAAGTCCTTTTCGGAGGCATCAATTCACATAAGCCCTTTCTACAAGCAAAACATCACTCACAAGTCCTTTCTACAGGCACAAGCCCTCTCCGGAGGTAATCTATTCACATAAGCCCTCTGCGGAGGCAAACCAATCACTAAACCCTTTTTAGGCGAAAGTCTTTTCCGGAGGCATCCATTCACATAAGCCCTTTCTATAGGCAAAACATCACTCACAAGTCCTTTCTACAGGCACAAGCCCTCTCCGGAGGCAATCCATTCACATAAGTCCTCTGCGGAGGCAAACCAATCACTAAGCCCTTTTTAGGCGAAAGTCCTTTCCGGAGGCATCCATTCACATAAGCTCTTTCTACAGGCAAAACATCACTCACAAGTCCTTTCTACAGGCACAAGCCCTCTCCGGAGGCAATCCATTCACATAAGCCCTCTGCGGAGGCAAACCAATCACTAAGCCCTTTTTAGGCGAAAGTCCTTTCCGGAGGCATCCATTCACATAAGCCCTTTCTACAGGCAAAACATCACTCACAAGTCCTTTCTACAGGCACAAGCCCTCTCCGGAAGCAATTCATTCACATAAGCCCTCTGCGGAGGCAAACCAATCACTAAGCCCTTTTTAGGCGAAAGTCCTTTCCGGAGGCATCCATTCACATAAGCCCTTTTTACAGGCAAAACATCACTCACAAGTCTTTTCTACAGGCACAAGCCCTCTGCGGAGGCAAACCAATCACTAAGCCCTTTTTAGGCGAAAGTCCTTTCCGGAGGCATCCATTCACATAAGCCCTTTCTACAGGCAAAACATCACTCACAAGTCCTTTCTATAGGCACAAGCCCTCTCCGGAGGCAATCCATTCACATAAGCCCTCTGCGGAGGCAAAACATCACTCATAAGCTCTTTTTAGGCGAAAGTCCTTTCCGGAGGCATCCATTCACATAAGCCTTTTCTACAGGCAAAACATCACTCACAAGTCCTTTCTACAGGCACAAGCCCTCTTCGGAGGCAATCCATTCACATAAACCCTCTGCGGAGGCAAACCAATCACTAAGCCCTCTGCGGAGGCAAACCAATCACTAAGCCCTTTTTAGGCGAAAGTCCTTTCCGGAGGCATCCATTCACATAAGCCCTTTCTACAGGCAAAACATCACTCACAAGTCCTTTCTACAGGCACAAGCCCTCTGCGGAGGCAA
Organism: Lonicera japonica; assembly: GCA_021464415.1. Classification (NCBI taxonomy): domain Eukaryota; kingdom Viridiplantae; phylum Streptophyta; class Magnoliopsida; order Dipsacales; family Caprifoliaceae; genus Lonicera; species Lonicera japonica. The sequence goes on along the minus strand of CM038469.1, from coordinate 38,723,744 downwards.
TCCATTCACATAAGCCCTCTGCGGAGGCAATCCATTCACATAAGCCCTCTGCGGAGGCAAACCAATCACTAAGCCCTTTTTAGGCGAAAGTCCTTTCTGGAGGCATCCATTCACATAATCCCTTTCTACAGGCAAAACATCACCCATTCACAAAGCCCTCCCTAGAGGCAGCTCTTGTTCTTTCTTTTTTACAGATCAAGTCCTCCCAGAGAGACAAAGTGGAGCAATGGTAGTCCTCCCACCTGAGGCGAGAGGATCAAAAAGCCCTCCCAGAGAGGCACAGTGTAGCAATGGTAGTCCTCCCACCTGAGGCGAAAAAAATCAAAAGCCCTCCCATCTGAGGCAAGTGGAGCAATGGTAGTCCTCCCATCTGAGGCAAGTGGAGCAAATGGAAGTCCTCGAAAGAGGCAATGAGGTATCAAAAGCCCTCTCCGGAGGCAAAACCAAACACAAGCCCTATCTGGAGGCATTCACAAACACTTCTGCAAGCGTACACTCTCTTAGGGTTCTTGCGGAAGCCACAAATCGAAGTATCTTCCAGTCGCCTCAATTCCTTGCAAGCAAGGAGCTTGAGTCGAGAGGATCTGTAGACACCCCGATTCGTGACCCCCGCAAGAACCCTAACGACCTTCGAGAACTACTATTTTTGGAGTCCGGGACCCATCCGAGCACCCGAAACTACCCCGAAAGGGTTTGTTGGCCAACAAACCTATTTTTAAGTGGGATTGTCGCACGACATACTGGTATGTCGCGCGACAATCACTCTTATGTCGTGCGACAAACCCCTCTGCACCCGACCATCCACTTTCTGACACATCACAGTGTCAGAACCCATCACTTCAGCCGTTTGTCGTGCGACAAACAGATATGTCGTGCGACAAACAGGTACAATAAAACAGATATGTCGCGTGACAAACAGATAAAGTTGGGAAATATCGCGCGACAATCCTTCCCGAGCACTATAAATAGGCTAACACCCCCATGAGTTCTAGACGGAAACTTCTCGCCACAATTTATATACTAAAATTCCTTATTCTCTCTCATATTTTCTAATCTTTAAGCCTTCTCCGGAAGCATCTGCGATAACATTTATTTTCGCAAGAGTCTCGGATCTAATCTTGGCACCCGGAGTGCCACCTTCTAGAGTCAGACCGCTGGAAATATTTCTAAGAGGAAAAGCTAATATTCGCCGGAGGTCTTCTCTGCCGTATTATATTTTCTCTCTCTTATTCTTATATATATCGTCGGGAAGGTAACTAAAGTCTCTTCTAGTAATTAAATAAGATATTTATATATTAGTTTTATTGTAGACTTGTTTAAAACTCGATTTTTCTAACGGGGCGCTGCCCCGCACCCCACGACCTGACTGGGTAGGTCGATCCCCGTCCTAGTAAGCGAAGTGGCGACATAGTTGTGGTAGATTTCAAACGCGCTCGAAAAGCAGGTTTTTCCCAGAAAGCAGTAAGATATCAGTAAAAGCATCCAAGTTTTCCAACATAGAATAAACATATAAGACCACTAGAGACCGAAATGGCGAAATGGGTGCTTAACACCTTCCCAAACCGTAATATAGTTCCCGAACCCTATAGAATCCTGGTTTCGTAGACAAATGTGTAAAGAAAGGCTTATCTGTAGCCTTCCCTCTTACACAATCATTTTGTCCGTTTTCTCGTAAAACGTACTGGCGACTCTGAACGAACCCTCTTGCATCTAGAAATAGGATAGAGGGACACCCGATATGAATTATCAACATATAGAAGCAAATGGAACAAGGGAATCCTTTCCGATGTTTCAGACTCTCACCGAACGGGGACGAGACCCGGGGGTCGTATTTGCGGATTCTCACACCGACTGGTTCGGTTAGGTTACCGTACCACGGCCATCCCTAATTAAAGTTATTACTTTCTAGCTCTGAGATTTGAACCTTTGACTCTATTGATAATAAAAGCATGCCTTTACCACTTTAGCACGCGCAATCAAAATTTTAAAATATTTATCATATACAATATTTCACATGCATCACATGTGCGGTAAATTCTAGTTTTAAATTAAGATCAAGTTGCATTTTATTTTAGTATATAGCCATTTCATGCATATTTATTTTCATATGTGCATATACATTGTGAATATAAAATACTCTTGATTTGATAATATAGCATATTGGACTTTTCAATCTCTATGTAGGATTTTAGATCTCTTTAAATGATTTAGTGATTTAAACGAAAGCTTATCAATATAATAACTAAGAGCATTTATAATGGATAGTATAAATATGATATATTTATCTTAAGGAACTGCATAACTATAAAAGAAAGTAGAACAAAATATTATTCTATAGTATAGATATATGATAAAATTGAATTTATCTAAATTCCTTAATATATGCCAAACAAATTGGCATTAATAGGGGCACACGTGAAATATTAGCGTTTAAGATACAGACGCTTCAATGTATAGCGTTCCTGAACACACGTTAAATTGAATTACAAGAAAAATGTGGACCCCAAACTACCTAATGAAAAAGCCTCACGCCAAATTTAATGTGCGGAAGCCCCCCATGCCAGTCAAGTTGGCGGTAAGCTATGTTTTTTTTTTTAACTCACCTCATTTATACTTTCACTCCCTTTTTAATCTTTAGCCTTTTTTTGTTTCCTTTGATTTTTTCCTCCTCATTTATTCTTTCTTCGGCATTCATTTTATCTAGTAAATTGTACTTTACCTACTTTAATTTAAATGGTAATAATAAAAAGATACGCCTTTCTCTTTGGCAGGAGAGAAGAAATGCTGTTCTCTTCGATATTTTGTGCGTACGCATTACAATTTTGTATTTTCTTTCAATCGCACAATTTATTGGCTCATGTTTAACGAACCGTTATTTAAACTCACAAATAAATAAGATAAATATATTTTACTTACTATACAATTAAGTTTTCCACCGTAGATATTCCAAGGTTTCGAATCCTCTGAGAATATACCCATCCCTTTTCAATATGGATTTACATATATAAAAAAAGAAAAAAATTCTTCTATGTATGATTTTTGTATGAAAAAGAAAGAAAAAGAAAAACTATGCATGGCGTTTTGGTTTGGATGACATGGACATGTAATGTAGTTGTATGCATAAGAAAAATGAATGGAGTACAGGAGTAGTATGAAACGCAAAGATATATAAAGACAAAGTGGTCCAAGCTGTTAAGGTGCAGGCAGAATGGACCCCACAGAGGGAGGGGGGGGGGGGTAATGGGCAAGTGGGTAGAGAGATGGTTGATCTAAAATAAACCAGAAGATATAAATCTGGCTTATCGTTGCGCCAGGTGTCCATTAGGCTAGATTGCGACACACACATACATATATAAATCTGCGTGCTCGATCTATATCTCTTGCTTCATTTTCATTGGCTACCCATCCACTGGTCAGCCTAACTCAAGTGGACTCTTTCCTATATAAAAATATCATACCACTAACTTAGGTATGATATTTGGAGGAAGTAAATCAAACTTTATACAATTGACTCTATAATGCTTAATAATTTTAATGGCTAAAACTTTTTCTTTCTTTATTTTTATTAAAAATAGAGGTTTAAGTTTCTTCATTTAATTACAAATAACGAAATTAAATGCCATAAATTACCATGTGAGACTCAAACCCGGAATTTCTCTCGGGTCCTAGTAGGTGCATGCACTCTCCTAATTACTAGGCTAGTCCCACTTGCTCTAGCTAATACTTTTTCAAGAAACCAACTCATTACCGGTTAATATCTCTATTAATTTATATTTTATAATTGTGAAAAGAATCCATTGTAGCATTAAATATGAAAACACTAGACAGTCAAGCACAAGCATTGCTCGTGCATACTCTCTCTCTTTTGATGCATGCCAATATGTAAGCTGAAATGAAAATCTTTGAATGAATGAAGTAGTAGCCTAGTTTTAAGATAATTTTTTTAATTTTTATCCAAAGCTCATAGGTTCGAGCCCCATATAATACAATTTTTTTTATTAAAAATAATAAGTGTATGGATAAAATAAAATAAATAAATAAAAACTAATTAAAATTTGATATCATAACTGAATATAATGACTAAATAATTGAAGTTATATTATATACTTTAACAATTGATATGCGACTAGCTAAATAGTGCAGGTATTTCACCAATATTCAAACTCATGCAATTTTATTCGGAATAATCTATTTGCAAAATTCTGTCAAGCTTCGCCCCGGCCAGTAGAGCCATTTGAGGATTGCAATCGGTGCTTTTACAAAGATAGGGAACCTGCTTTAATTTGCTCGATAAGAAAACTCATAGTGTAATGGATATATGTTGTCGTAAAGTTCGATATTGATTATTGACAATACATTTAATACTATTCCCACCTGATACATTTACTACTCGTTTGGTTCGAGTTTTAGGAATGAAATAGACATACTTGATTCTCAGAAAGTTGTTTTCCTGATATCTAGAATGTCATGCCAATGTTTGGTTTAGATATGAATGCTCTATTCTTGAAATGTTATATTACTTTCACTATATTTGGTTCAACCGAGAATAAGAATAGAATAAAGTATCAATTAAGTACAAAAATACCCTTCTTTTTATAAGATAAGAAGACATCTCCTACTAATTTTTTAAAAGGGACAATTATTATAATAAATTACAAAAATTATACAAGCCTAATAGCTAACCTACAAAAATTACAATTTTAGTAATTAAAAAAAAATTACAACAGAAAAAAATAAAAGAAAAAAGTTTCAAACAACTTTATTTTTTTTGTGTAGCAACGTAACTAAAAAAAAGTTTCAAACAATATTTTCATACACATATGGAAAAAGAATTGTTTATTCATAAGGAAGAGGGTTGTGTTTAGTCCTAACAAGAAAAATTAAAAAAGATGCCCACTAGTAATAGCTTATTCCTTATGGTTTAAATGAGAGAACTTAGATGAAATGTTGGTTCTTGGAATTATTTATTCCGAACCTAAAACTTGAAGCAAACACCGGAATCATTTCGGAATAGAATTTAACATTCCCATAATGGTTTAAATCTTGAACCAAACAAACTATTAATGTTAGGAAGTAATAAAATATCGGTGAGATTATTAACTCTTTTTCCACCAATGCTCTAGTGAATGAAGAAGGAAAAAAAATTAGGATCCATTTGATAACAATATAAAAAAAATAAAATAAAAATACTTAATTTTTGTGAGAAGTCAAAAATAAGTTGAGACATTTGATGAGATGTATTCTTATTTGGTGTCTTTTTTGATAGAAATTTTTTCTTTGGTTAAAGAATATTTTTTTTTTACAAAACATAATGAAAGATATAGGATAACTACTCATAAAAATGAGTATGAGATTGAGAACATTTCATTACACGTTTTAACTTATTTTTCATACAAATTAAATGTTTTTCTTTTTATTTTTTGTATTATTATCAAACGGAACTTTATATTACAAAACTTAACTTCTGAATGGTATGCAAAAGACTTATCTTTCTTAATTTATTATTTAAATTAAAGAAAATGTTTGATGTTAACATCAATACTCAGTCCTCCCATGATCCATATCACATTAAACGTGTTTGCTCCACTTTAAAGTGGTTTGCAATTTGTTGTTACTTGTTTAATTAATTACTTTTGAAACTTTATAAATTAAAGCTTGGGGATGATGATCCATATGGTTTTGTACTATGAAAGGTCAACCATTTTCCACTATCTTTATTTATGTTTCAATGGTCAGATCCACTTCTCTTCCTATTTTCAGGAATTTGGAGACTAATTAGTCAACCAATATTTACTTAGTTAACCATATTAAGCATGTAAATTAGTAATGCCTTCACCATCTCCATTTATTATTGTTCCATTAGACTTTACTTAGTCATCCCGCACTACAAAATATCTTTGTCTAATTTATCTTTATATTAGTCATTTAATGTTTAATAAATTTCATTTTAGCTAAGCTAAGGTTAATTGGCTCTCTCTTTCTTTTTGGGCTCACCACGAGCAAATTGTTAGGAGGAGGAGATAATAAGTTGGCCAACCATGCTACACGTCTGAATTCGTTAATGTAGTGAAAGAGTCTTATTACCACTTGAACTCTTCTCTTAATTTTGACTATCTCTTTCATTTATATATGAATGTCAAATTTGTATATATAAAAACTATTTAAGGAATGGTGACAAGTTGAGTTCATACCATACATATTTGTGTAAAGAGTTAATGGTCATATCAAATGAGTTAGAGCTCATTAGTGAATCTAGTGTGAAAGAAAATCTTTCAAGTGATCGTGAAGTAAGATCAAACTATGTTAGTGGGTAGTTTCAAAAAAACCCATTTGAGGTCCTATTTGTCTAACAAGTTACAATTTTTTAATAAAATTCAACTATAATCTTTGACTAGAACAATTTTTTACTTTTTTTTAAAAGTAATTAGATTAAAATCTATTTTGAGGTAAAGTAACCTTTCAATCATTCGTAGACATACAATTGTTAGTTTCTTAATAATTTGAAAAAAAGACACAAAATTTTTGCCTCTCAATATTTTTAGAGAGTTTAAATACAACAAAAAAACTTTATTCCTTCTTTAAATTAAACAAATAAGGAGCGGAATGCTCATGACTCACAGTCGTAGATATTTATACACACAACTTGTCCCAAAAAAGGATTGTGGCTCGGGATTTTGACCCCCAAAAAATACAACTTGTCTCTAAAAAAGAACTTGCACGACTTTCAATTTAAGAGATTTCGAAACCATTCATTTGAAAAGACAGAAGTATTTACTTTCACAAGTGGGTCAATTCATCTATTTATTAATTTATTGTCTCCTTTATTAAACTCATGAAGTAAAATTTAAATATAATACATAAATTATACAATTATTTTACATGTCTTTATATAATTACTATATAATAATTGAAATATTTTAATTATTTAAAAACTTATCTAAATTAATTAAAGTAAGTAAAAGCATTCGGTTTAAGTCTCTATCCACACTCACTTTTTTTAAAGAAAAAAAAAGTAATAAATTCATATAAGCCTCTTTGAAAGAGGGAAAAAAAAAAACAAATCTAAGGAACACGTAGACCTCTTAAACACCATAACAATCCTGGCATAAATATCTAGTACCTAAACTAATATTTTTTTGTAAACATTACTTGGGAATTCATTTCTTTATTAATTTCACGAACCCACATGTAATTTCCAAAAGATGTCTTGAGGGCACTTTTGGCATTTCAGGTACCTAACCTTGTCCGCCACTTCCGTGTAGCTTCGATAAAAATACTGACCTCTTTATTGACTGACTCATGTATGCATGTGCAAGTGGTTGTGTATGTATGTGTATTACAATTTAGAATATATGTGCTCATCGTCTAGTCTAGTTATTTAAAAATTTTTTTGTGCTTCTACTAAATTACTAAAATACCTGTCACACAAAATATATCATTTGATTAAATAATATAGCATATTCTTAAAGTACGTTTGATTATAAGTATGAAATTTGTATGAAAGAAAAATAAATTATATGCAATTGAATTATTTATAATTAAGTTGCATAAAAAATGTCAATTAAATATATTTGATTATCTTAATTTTCTATCTGAAAATATGGTATTTTTCTATCCTTTGGTGTTTGATGATCATGATTTTCTAAGAAAATTGTATTTTTTTTACTTTTGTTATTTGATAGTTATTATTTTCCATAGAACTTGTACCTTTTTATATGAAATTTGTACATTTTCTACATATAATATGAGATATGTTAAAAAAAAAATTATACATGAAAAAAAAAAGCTTGCACAATACAATAGTAAACATAAAAGAATAAAAAGAATATATGATTTATATGTAAATATACATGAATGAAATATTTTAAAGTAAGGAAGATTTGTTAGAACATCTTCCTGGTGTTCATACGTTAAAAAAAAATATACTCATTTTAATTAAATTACTAAATGCAAAAGAAAAAAAAAGGGAAAAAACAGAGAGGAAAAAGATATGAGAGATTGAGATTATTCGGAAAAAAAAGTTTTTTTTTCTTGGTAAATGAAGAGTGAGAAAAAGTAAAGGGACATGGGCAAAAGAGAGAGAGAGAGAGGGTAAGACGGATAGAGAGAGAAAGGGATAAAATATTAATTTGCTTAGAAATACATGTATTTAGCCCATAAAATAAAATCTCCTCCCTTCAAAAAATATTTTTTAGCTTTTGAAAAAAAATATGCTCATATAACTTAAAAGTGAGAATTTGATCACTTAAAAAATAATACCAATCAAATACACTAAAAACGATAACTTAAGTGAAAAAGTCCTATTTTACCTAGAAAATAATACCAATCAAACACACCCTTAAAATAATTCAAAAGCATACTTAATATAAGGGAATACTAAGTATAAGATCTATATATCTTTCTTACATATATTTATAATACAACTTTGCTTAATAGTAACATAAAAAATAATAAAAAAAATAATTGATTTGTGTGAAAAATTAAAAATAAATTAAACATATGAGGATATTATAACTCTTACTTTTTTTTTCATAGAAATTTTTTCTTTAGTGTATGAGGAAGAAATTTTTTTTTCCAGAAAATAAAGCAAGATAAATAACTTTTATTCAGAAAAATAATAATGAGATGGAGAGTATCTCACTACATATCTCAACTTATTTTTCAACTTATAAAATAAATTATTTGTTTTTTCTATCATCTTTTAGTTTGCTATTAAATAGAGGCCGATAGATATAACGATAATTTGAGGCAGTTGTCAGGGAGTATACAAACATTGTATTTGTTAGGAATTGTATCTTTTAAATATATATATATATATATAATTAATTTTTAAATTTGTTTATTTTAAGAACAAAATTTAATGGGCTGTTTGTTTTGGCCATCTATTCAGACTTAAAATGTTTTAATTTTGTCTGTCTGATTTAAAAATTTAGATTTGGACATTTATTTTGCATCTTAAAAAAATAAAAGGCAGCCTTGCATCTTGAGTCTTAATTTTTAAAGAGGTAAAATATATTTTTGCTCTTATTCTTTTAAATATATTTATTTTTAATTTTTAATTAATAAACGGACGCTTATATACTGTTTGTACGTATGGGGCGGATTGTGGTGAAAATAAAGAACCCTGACATTCGGAGACACTTGGCTCTTGGCGAAAGGAAAAATATCTTGCCACGTGTGCAGACTCACAATCTGTGAGGAAGAGAGAGAGAGCAGCTAAAGATCTCCCCTCTCTCTCTCCTCTCCTCTTTCTAAAAACTATCTTTCTCTCTCTACTCTCTCTCCACCCAAAAATCTCCCAATCTTCGATTACAAAGATATATCTGTCTGTCTTCTCATATTTTCAGTCACTGTAAACAACAAACAGCCAAAACCTAGGCGGCGTTTTTCGATAAAATAATTGTTGATCGGAAGAACAAGCTTCAGACAGAGAGATTTCGGAATAGTGAGCCAGGTAATTCCAATTTGATTTTTTTTAATTGAAATTCGGTGTCTGTTTTTGTTTGAATGTTCTGTTCTGTTTGGTGGCTGAGAAAATGCAGAAAAAGGAAAGGGATATAGTAGTTCTAAGACGTAATTTTTAGATAATCCATTCGGCCTTGATTATTGTTTTGAATGGCGGATTTGCGATTTTTTTTTCATTTATAGATATGATTCTCGTTGTTTTTGCTTCTCAGATTTATTTTTAAATTCCGAAGTTAGTAATAGATTTCGTGTAAGACTATTGATCCTCGGCTTTGAATTTTTAAAGGATAAGCAATTTTTCATTTTTTATTTGAAAAAAATATTTTCTTACACTGGATCAATCTGGCCTTTGCTATTTTCTATTTTTTTTTTTGGTTTTACGAAATATACTAGATATTTTTCTTCGGTAATTGATGGCACGTAGATATGTATTTATGTGTTATACTTTGTTTTTATCTGCAATATATAACTTAAATCACAGAATAAAATCAGAGAGAATGAAGTAAATTTTATTTCCTTGTTATGAAAATATACCCATAGAAAAGAAATTCATTTTTGGTGGAAAGATTTTAATTTGAATAACAACCTGTTAGGTTTGTTACTTACTCTTCTTTTTTCCCTTTTAATTTTACATTTTTAAGTACAATTTTATAGAATTGAATTGAGATGATATAGACTGGTTCATCATATTATAGATTTTATTTATATGTATTCATAAGTTTAGTCCCCTTGGCTCATTTCTGTATTGAGCTGAGCAGATCTACTAATTCTCTTCGGTCTTCATTGGATATATATTGTTTGTTTTACACTTTAAATAAAATCATAGCAGAATCTTACATGAACTTGTGATATTTCATTGATGTTACAGGTCTTCGGATCATAATTGCATGCATATAATTATTCGGTTCTTCGGGAAGTTTGCAATAGAGAGATGCAATAACTCTGTTTTTGAATATTTAATTGCATGGTGAAAACTCGACATGTTATAAATTGACTCATTTGGAGATCTGGACAGCTGCTCTCTTTGGGGCTTTAAAATGTTGAATTACAATATTCTAATTCTTGATTGGTAGTAGGAGTGGATGTTGAACGTTGTTGCTTTGCTAGTTGGTGCCATTTTGCCACAATAATAAGGGCTTATCTGGAAGATACTTTCATAATGGCTGGTTCATGTGAAAGGTGGATCGACGGTCTTCAGTTCTCCTCATTGTTTTGGCCTCCACCACAAGACTTGATTCAAAGGAAGGTTTGTATATATTGCTAACTTAACTAACTTATATTTTGAATTTATGATTTTTCATCAGGACCATTTTTTTCTAAATTGGAAGGTTCATATAAGCTTCTATTTACTAGAGCCTTGCTAGAAGGATAAACTTCTATGGCGTTAACTCAAAATCTGAACTGTCAATTTGAAGTTAATGGTCCAGATTCCATAACTCCACTTGAGTGATTTTTATCGCTTTAGAGGAGCCGGATCCCTGATTAGATAGGTTTTATGTGGTTGATTTACGTGTTAGCTCACTAGATAAGTTTTTCTTTTAACGTTTTTCTTAAAGTTCAAACAAAACCAAATGAAATACGTGTCATTTTACATTTTATTAACTAAAGAAAAGTTAGTTCTTTACAATTACGTAAGGTTGTTATGAGAAGTACACTGGTTTTTATGCATCAATATTGTTTTGAGCTTATTCACTTGGGCAAAGTGGCATAAATGTGCTTAGCTTAGGTTAGTTCTTTACAATTACTTGTGTCTGATCACTAAATTTTGTCAACTGTGTCAGTAAATATCATAAGTTTGTGTTTCTTGCTTGGCTTATTTTAATGTTCTCAGAAAATCTAAGTTCCCCAGTAGACATCTTTTGTTGTGTTGACTTTTGTGAATTTTTTTTTGTTTCTCTATTCCTACTTAATGATATACACTTCTCTTCTACTTTTTCTATTTTTCTTGTCCATTACCTAGGCTCAAATCACTGCCTATGTTGACTACTTTGGTCAGTTCACTTCAGAACAATTTCCTGAAGATATAGCTGAGGTATGTCAGTTATACTTTTACTGATTTACTTGATATTAATGTCGGGTAGAAGTTAGAAAAAGAAACTCAAATTGTCTCCATCTTCTCTTTTTGTGAACAACTTGTTCTATTCTCCATAGTGGTAAATGCATATATGTTCTATTGAGTGATTGAAGTGCTCGAAATGGATGCTGCTTACCAGTAATATATACTGTTTTGACAGCTGATCCGGAACCGTTATCCTTCAAAAGAGCAACGCCTCTTTGATGATGTTTTAGGTATTGGTCTTTCACACTCGATTTATTTGACAAATATATCCATCAAAATCATCATTTCAGACTGTTATGCTTACTTCGTATATCAATTTTCCAGCAATGTTTGTTCTGCACCATCCGGAACACGGGCATGCCGTTATTCTTCCTATTATCTCGTTTATTATTGGCGGTACACTGGAGTACGATAGAGGCAGTCCTCCATTTGGTTCTTTCATTTCCTTAATGTGCCCAAGTGGTGAGGTAAGAACATTCTTGGAACGGTTAATTTGAGCTTCTGTGAATTATCTATTCATGGTAAACCAAGGACATTCGGGCTAGCCCAAGTTGTTATTTAGGTTCATTTAGCCCACGTATAAGCCAAGGTTCTCCTTGTTGCACTATCAATTCTCCTCCCCCCTGCCCATTAAACAACCCATAATATCCACATATTCACATGGTAGTGGGCAAGGGGCCGCTCTGATACCATATGTAACAACCCAGGTTCTCCCCCAAACTGGCTAGTCCAAGTTGTTATTTATGTTCATTGAGCCCACATATAAGCGAAGGACCTCCCCATTACACTATTGATATGGGATATGTGGGTTGTGACATAAACTGCATGCTTCACTTTCTGGTGTTCAAAAGTGTTGTTCTATGATTGACATTTCTATGGTAATTTCCATGTATTGTGCTTTTGGTCAGGTAGAGGGCTAATACAGACTATATGTTCTTGATTTACAGAATGAGTATTCTGAACAGTGGGCTCTAGCCTGTGGAGAGATTTTACGAATTTTAACTCATTACAACCGGCCAATTTACAAGGCTGAACATAAGCAGGGTGAAGCAGATAGAAGTAGCAGTGGTAGCCATGCTACTACAAGCAATGCTGCAGATGAGAAGTCTTGTTCGCTCCCTGTACCAAATGAGAGGAAACCCCTGAGGCCTTTGTCCCCTTGGATTACTGATATATTGCTTGCTGCACCTCTAGGTATCAGAAGTGACTACTTCCGTTGGTACGTGAGTTTTGTTAGCTATGTTATTACATCTTGGTGTTTCCATTATTAGATTAGAAAATAACTATTTGCATTTGGCAAACTCGATGCTTGTGCATTATTATACCTGATTATTCTTTACGCTGAAACTGCTTTTAAAATCTTTTGAGAAATTGTGATCATGTTTGAGCAAGTGGTTAAGTTACACGTATTTGAAGCAATGTTTTAAAAGGTGAGGCATAGATCTCAAGGCGCTAAAGCGCAAGCCTTTCATGCATTATATTTTTAGATTAAAAAAAATAAGAAATAATTAAAAGACACGTCTAACACTGAAAGCAAAGAAATAACAATCACATAATCATTTTTCAAAGTAGCAAAGAATACATAAATAAATAAACAAATAGATAAATGTATGCTCAGCACCTTGTCTTATGTTTCTTTCTCATGTTTTCTAATAGCGATAAGAGTGCATTTAACAGCAAGAAGTTGAAATTTTAAGTTGAGGTTTCATACATATAGCAGGAATGAGTATAATTATCAATTCATATCTATGTAGCAGCAACTACATTATATATACATGTAAAAGTTTCAGCGAAGCGAAAAAGCACAAATTCATATCTATACAGCAGCAACTAATATGAATTACGGACAAAAAACTATATATACATGTAAAAGTTTCAGCGAGGCAAAAAAGCGCAAAAAGCATCCAAAAGGCATAAAAGGCGCAAAAAGCCTACGATGCATACAAAAAGGCGTAGAAGGCGCAAGCCTTTTGTGCATCACGTGCTCATTAATGAGCTTTGGTGCGTTTTATAGAAAAGTGACCTAAGGCGCATCGATGCGTAAAGGCGAAAGCCTTTGAAAACACCGATTTGAAATAAAGGTAGCAAGTTCAAATCCCATTAGAAGTATCCTGTATTTTTCTAAATAAATGAAGGGCAACCTTGTAGTTTCAATTACATACCAAAAGTGCTCCTGTCACTTAATATGTGGTACTAGATAATGGTTCAGGAAGCAATTAACAATTTAAGTTATTGTATATTGTCAAGCGATGTGTTTTTTTGGAACTGCGAGCGAAGCTAATATTATATAGCATACACTGCTATATTAAACAGATTGCATTTGTCATGCTGGGATTACAAAATTTTTTTTGTACAAGTATCACAAAATGAATGCCCTTAAAGAATCACAAACTTTGTTAAATCTTCATATAGGTAAAACGAGAAAACTGTCTATTTTGATAGTCTTGTTTAGTTACTGCAAGCCTAGTATCTCTATATTTAAATTCATCTTTGCTACTTAAGAATAATGTAAACTGTAGCAGCAAGCATATGATACATTTTTTTCAATAAAGTCACCTAAAGAAGTCTCCAACCTATGGCTGCAATTGCAATTTAATTTTTGAAAGTGAAGCTGGTTTTTTACCAACTTTGACATGGTATATGCATTTTCTGGAATCCAAGTTTCTATATAAAAAAAAATCGATTTGGAATGGCAACCTTTTGAGAATTCTTAACTTCCAGTTTTTCTGAATTAGTACGGGTTCAGAATCTCCGGAAGAAAAACTGAATACTTCTCCAGTACCCCTGAATATTTGGGCGGACCAAAATACCCCAGTACTGTTACTATTGGGCTTACATAAATGAAATAATACAAGCATGAAACTCTGTAACAAGATATTCAGAAGCAAAGCCTTATTGGGCCTTTGCATCTGCAATAGATCATTTATGTTTATCCTAATAATGACCAAAGACTAAGTGAAAGCCTTGAATTTGAGAGAGACCAGCTTTCCCCACTTGGCCAAGTGAGACAAAAGACCACTAGACCATAATTTTTTTTTGAAGTATTGCTGTGATTTTCAGACAGCCATTGAGTAATGATTAACTTAAATGAGGTTCACATTGTGCATGAGGGATTATTGGTTTGTTTTAGCAATGAATTTTGGACGTTCCGATGCAGGTTTATTGAATTTTGTACACAGAACAGCTATAGGAAATACCTTCTGTTAAATAAGAGCAGTGTATGAATAAATTTAGAAATCAGAACGCTATCTTGAATAACTTTTATTTCTGCTATAGTTGTGTTTAACTAGTCAGTTCTAGGTGTCCGTATTCCTGAAACTAATGATTTTTCTTTTCATGCATTAAGGTGTGGTGGTGTTATGGGGAAATATGCAGCTGGAGAACTGAAGCCACCTTCAATTTGTAAGTGAATTTTTACTCTGGAATTTGAACAGCAAAGTCAACTATGTGCTTTTACTTATTATATTTCATCTTGTAAGTTCTCTTGTTACTAGGCCCTTTTAGTTCTAACAGGAGTTGGTTTATGGTCGCTGGCAAGAATGTTGTATCAAGAGATAAGCTAAACTTTCAGATAATCACATGGATACGTTGGGAGCTTTTTTGACTAACAAGTCCTTTAACTGAAGTTTAGGTTGATAGAATTTCCTTATCATGTTGCAATAGAATGTAAGAAATACTTTATAGGTTCTTTGATAGCTGCCAGTGATGAGAAATGTTTAAGAAGACCTTTTTATCCGTGTATTGAATATGAAGCTTTAGACCTTTGTGTTATGTTCACTAGTTTCTCTTCTGCGAGCACAACAATGATCACATGCAATGATATTCTTGTTACTTCAAGTCTCTCAGATTTTTTTAAAAAAATAAAAAAATAAATATGTATACAGAGTTAATTTGCATTTGTGCCTTATTTTGACGTGTTTTGTTTTTATGGTCTTAATACGAAAGCCCATAAGGATATTTACATACTGAAGCAATCAAGCAAATATAATTTGCAATTAACTTAATGTTCAATCTCAGCTTCTTCATCTCATGGATCTGGAAAACATCCACAATTGATTCCATCAACCCCAAGGTGGGCCGTTGCTAACGGCGCTGGTGTAATATTAAGCGTCTGTGATGAAGAAGTTACTCGCTATGAGACTGCCACTTTAACTGCAGCTGCTGTTCCAGCACTTCTGCTTCCTCCTCCAACTACGGCTATGGATGAGCATCTTGTTGCGGGGCTACCGGCTCTTGAGCCATATGCACGTTTATTTCACCGGTAGATACATGGCCCATTCACCGTATCTAGTGAAAGAGTAAACTACGCATAATCCCCCTTAAACTATGGCCAGCATTCCAAAGTGCCCCTCGAACTTAAAACCATGCCTATTAAAGCCCCTATATCATTTTGCCCCCTGTCCATTTTGGACATTAAAGTTGATGGAAAATGTACAAATGATCATTTTAGGGATACTTTGGTCCAACTACTGAAAACTAACATTTACATCCATGACAGACCGAAAAAACTGAAAAGAAAAAGCACAAGAAAGTGCAAAATCCTTTGCTTTTTTTTTCCTTTTTGATCCAACTCGTGTTGTTTTTTCTTCTCATTTTTGCTCTCTCTTGGGCTTTTTTCTTTTTTCTTTTTCCTTGCTATTTCATGGAGGGAAATGTTAGTTTTCAATAGTTAGACCAAAATACCGTTAAAAATAGCTGTGTGTACCATTTTCCTGTCGACTTTAACATCCAAAATTGACAGAAGGGGCGATGAAATCCAGGAGAAAGTTTAGGGAATTAATGTTTAGTTCGGGGGCATTTTAGAACTCTGACCATAGTTTAGGGTGCATATGTGCTTAGTTTACACTTAGTGAAACTAAAATATTAGCGCTCAACTATGTTTCTTCTTGTTCAGGTATTATGCAATTGCTAGTCCCAGTGCCACCCAAAGGCTTCTTCTTGGGCTTCTAGAAGCACCTCCATCATGGGCACCTGATGCCCTTGATGCTGCTGTACAACTTGTTGAACTGCTTAGAGCAGCAGAAGATTATGCATCTGGCATGAGGGTAAGTTGTAGCATAATGACTTCAACTATATATATTGCTTCTCAATTTCTTGGCAGTCTTTTGGGTGCGCTGATAAAAAAGTCGGAAAATAGCTCTACAAAGTGGAATTTTTAATTTGGTTCTATTTGTTTATAATGGTGGTAGAAATAATTAATTTATTTGAAAAGTATGAAGCTCTTTGTGTGTGTTTGATTCGGAGATGCAAATGGAGGGTAATTGGCCCTACCGATTGCATCATATTGTTGCTCCCTGAATAAGCTATTTTGGAACATAATCAATATACCAAATCTCACAATAGTAAGCAAGTTCTGTTCTTAACCGTCAATTATGCTGAAATTACTTTTAAGTAAGTATCAAAGTCAAACATTTACTTAATTTGAGATAGAGAGTATCTTGTAGGCCATGTTGCTACAATAGAAAATAAATATTCATTTCTAAAAAGGAAAGATAACACCAAGTGAACCTAGACAATTAGTTGAAAGAAATAGTTATATATATTGGAGATACAAATGCAAACAGATCTGCAGACTGCTAGAAGTTATAATCTATCAACCTTTAAATGAAAATACCCATTCCAGGTGGTGAGGTTGTCTATATATGACAATGTGTAATTATTAATTGTTGTAGATGGAAGTTATATTTGAAGGGCTTTTTTTTGACTTTCCCCCTATTTTTAATGTGAAATTAGACTTGCCTCTTGTTTTCATAATCATTAGACTTTGCGCCTTGCATGTAGGGGAATCTCAAAGAATTACATAAAATTGGGAGGAATATATCTACTTTCTTTAAAGTAATCCTTTGACTTTACCGCCCTTTCTATGTAATTCTTTTAGATTCCCTGGCAGGTGGGGCAAAGTCTAGATTATGAAAAGCAGGGGCAAGTCTAATTTCGCATATAAAATGGGGGGCAATGTTAAAAAGCCCTATTTGAAAGAACTTTGCTGTAAATCACTTTTTTTGGGGGATTGTATTGATGTTGATCATCTTAGTGTATTTGATTAATCAGATGCAAGTCATAATAATTTCTTATTGGTTTATAGCTTCCTAGGAACTGGATGCATTTGCATTTCCTGCGGGCAATTGGGACTGCAATGTCTATGAGAGCCGGCATTGCAGCAGATGCTGCTGCTGCTTTACTTTTTCGGGTGCTTTCACAGCCTGCTTTGCTTTTTCCCCCACTAACACAAGTTGAAGGAGTTGAAGTTCAAGACGAGCCTCAAGATGGTTTCATTTCATTGCACAAAAAACAGGTAATTTGGTTTGTCATTATTAGGCTAATGTTATTCTTAGGGTCGAAACTTCCACTGTTTAAAGAATATTTGCTGTTCATCTTTATACTTTGGGTCCTGTTTGGTTCAGGGTGAAATATTTTTTACTTAGGTAAAAAACAAAATGGTGAAAATTATTTTAATCTATTTCGGGTAAATGTTTTTGTTCATATGTTATTTATCATGCACACCATAATGGTGCAAATTTAAACAATAATTGTGAACAAAGTTTAATGCTGAATAGGTTTGTATATATTTAAGGGTTTTTTTGACTTTGCTTTGCATTTTATATGCGAAATTAGTCTTGCCCCCTGCATGTGGGGTGATCTCAAAGAATTACATAAAAGCAGGGAGATTAAGTCAAAAGATTATGCTTAAAAAATTAGACATTGCCAACACCCCCCCCACCCCCACAAAACCCAAAAAAAACCAATTTTATGTAATTCTTTGAGATTCTAAAGTCTAATGATTGTGAAAACAGTGAGGGTAATCTTTCGCATTAATAACAGGGGGCAAAAAAAAACACTATATTTATATATTTCACTTTTAACCTAGGACCAGGCAGGACTTATTTCACCTCAAACCAAATGGGCCTCAAGTCCTATAAAACTGGTTTATTGAATCTAGTGTTTTTTTTTTTATAAATTTTGAACAGAGAGAAGTTCCATCCTCTGAAGCAACAATCGAAGCTACTGCCCAAGGGATTGCATCAATGCTTTGTGCACATGGCCCTGAGGTAGAATGGAGAATATGCACAATATGGGAAGCTGCATATGGATTAATTCCTTTAAGTTCCTCAGCGGTTGATCTCCCCGATATCATAGTTGCAACCCCTTTGCAACCCCCTATATTATCGTGGAACCTCTATATCCCTCTCCTTAAAGTCCTTGAGTATCTTCCTCGTGGAAGTCCATCTGAAGCATGTCTAATGAAGATATTTGTAGCTACTGTTGAAGCCATTCTTCGGAGAACATTTCCCCTCGAGTCCTCAAGAGAACAAATCCGGCGGACGAGATATGTTTTTGGGTCCGCTTCCAAGAATCTTGCGGTGGCCGAGCTTCGCACAATGGTCCACTCGCTGTTCGTCGAATCTTTTGCCTCTGAAGAGCTAGCTTCTCGCTTGCTTTTCGTTGTGTTAACCGTGTGTGTCAGTCATGAGGCACAGCCCAATAGGGGAAAGAGACCAAGAAATGAAGAAAACAGCTCTATTCCGATTGAAATCAGTGAGGATTTGCTGGACTCGTCTGCCAAAACGAAAAAACCGGGCCCAATTGCGGCCTTTGATTCTTACGTTCTTGCTGCCGTGTGTGCTCTCGCTTGTGAACTTCAACTCTTCCCTTTGATTTCTAAAGTGGGTAAACATTCAAAGGGTGTAAACAATGTCATCAAATCATCTGCAGTAAATAAATCCGTAAGCGAGTTTCGGAGTAGCATTGACTCTGCAGTTAGTCATACTCGAAGAATACTTGCGATTTTAGAGGCACTTTTTTCATTAAAGCCATCTTCAGTTGGCACCTCATGGAGTTACAGCTCGAATGAGATAGTTGCTGCCTGCAATGGTTGCTGCGCATATCTCTGAGCTTTTTAGACGGTCAAAGGCCTGTATGAACGCTCTCTCGGTCTTGATGAGATGCAAATGGGATAAAGAAATTCACTCGAGGGCATCTTCACTTTATAATCTTATCGATATTCACAGAAAGGCCGTTGCATCTATTGTTAACAAAGCCGAACCATTAGAAGCCCATCTAATGAACGGGTCGGTTTTTAGAGATTCTTTATCTCCTGCAAGTAAACGTGCAAACACTAGCAGCTATGAATCGGGGCAACAATCGGCCCCATCGTGCAAAGATTCTACGAATTCGAGAGCTTTACTCAAGTGTGACAAAGCTTCTCATGTAGATGAGGATACAGGAAGTAAAATGGATAACAGCATCTCAAATTTCCCATTCAATGCCTCGGAGTTGGCAAACTTCCTAACGATGGATAGGAATGTAGGGTTTAATTGCAGTGCTCGGTTTTTCCTAAGGTCGGTACTGAAAGAGAAACATGAATTATGTTTCTCTGTTGTTTCGTTGCTGTGGTACAAGTTGATTGCTTCACCTGAAACACAGCCTAGTGCAGAAAGCACTTCTGCCCAACAAGGATGGAGACAGGTCATTTTTTCTTTTCAATTATTAGGTGATATTTACATAACACTTTAAGTACGTTTTGCTTTGTATAATATCTGCTCTGAGGGTACGTTTGATAAAAAAGATGGAAAAAGAGATGAGTAATTTGGTGAAATGTTTGAGTACCTTTTGGCTTTGTTGTGGAATATTCTTTAGGCAGCAGGTAAGAAAAATTTTCCTTGAACATCTCATCTCATCAAATCATTCATTTATTTTTTCAATTTTCCAACTTATATCAAACAGACCACCCAAAGAAAAATAATTCCGCCCCTCAACTATCACGCATGTTCCCCTATGACCCTTAACTATTTTTAGTACCCATGTGGCTCTTAAACTATTTTTGGTACCCCCGTGGCCCTTTATATATGCACTTCGCACCCCAATGACCCCTTGGGGTTTATGGCTACAGATGTTTCAGCGACATAGATATTTGTCGGTAAAAGTGCATCTGTAGCGACGAAACACACAATTCGTCGCTAAAAGTGCACCTTTAGTAACAATGTTTTAGTGCAAATTACATGTTTCATCACCAAATGTTCACGTTTGGCAAAGAATATCATTGTGTCACTAAAAGATGTGCCGGGATAAACCCTGAGGGCCACAGGAGTACAAAAAATAGATCAAGGGCCATAGGGGTACAAGTATGATAGTTTAAGGGCCCGTGAAGGTACTCCACATAAATATTAGTCCCAAGAAAAAGTATATATTTCCTCTATATGATATATTCCCTATCAGTTTATTTTGTCATCAATTCTTCTAGGACTGCAGGACAGATAGTTTGGGTCTGAAAATTACTGTGATTGGGAGCCCTGAGTAGTCTACTTGGGTACTAATCATAAAATATTTAAATTTTTAAGGTATTTTTAGTTAGAGATAAACTGGCTTTAGTTATAGAATTTATAGACTTAGTTCATGGTGTAGTTTGCTGTGCTAGAAACTTTCAATACCTAGGCCTGTTATTGGAAATATAAGTATTCTTGACTCTTTTTTTTTGTAAATTTATGCAGGTGGTTGATGCACTATGCAATGTGGTATCAGCTTCACCAGCAAAAGCTGCAACTGCTGTTGTTCTTCAGGTTCAAATCATTTTCAACTTATGTTCGCGAATTTTTAAGCTAATTTGAAAAAGAGCAATGCTACACTTACCGGGTATTCTTACGACTTATTTTTATTCGCATGCATTACATGGGTTGTACCTTCACAAAATACAACAAAGGTACAACCCATGTAATGTACCCCGGTAAGAATAGGTTGTAAAAATCGTAGGTAAGAAAAGCATTTTCCTTTGAAAAATAGTTTCAAAACCAAAATTGAATTCAGGTTTCCCATAATATTAAAAGAGAAAAAAAAAAAAAAAATTCAAGTCTGCCATACATTAACCCAACTATACAAGACGGAAAAAAAAGACTTATACCTAGCATTAGATGAATGAACCTCACTACCATGAGTGATACGACCCATTGCTGGTCCTTACCAAAAGGCATTGAAAAGTCAAACTACCTACTCCATCGCAAATTAAAGTCCACTATTCCTCTTTGGGATGACCCAAATTAAGAGTCCATTTGACTTTTCAGAAATGATCAACGTACCAAATCACACGATAAGAAACAAGTTTTGTTCTAAACCATTGATTGCGATGCATTTAGCGCAGTATTGAAAAATGTTGGTCAAATATGAACTCTTAATTAGGGATGGAGGGAGTGTTTTCTACATTAGTGTTATGAAAACTAGTAGTTTCTTATATGTTGGACATTAATGGTGTCCAGTTATCTGGGCTCAATTTTAAGTATTTGTTTTATTTAATTAGTTTCCTATATATATATATATTTTACAGGCGGATAGAGAGTTGCAGCCTTGGATTGCTAAAGATGATGACAGTGGACAAAAGATGTGGAGAATAAACCAGCGCATTGTGAAGCTAATTGTGGAACTGATGAGAAATCACGATACCCCTGAGTCGTTGGTAATTTTGGCTAGTGCCTTGGACCTCCTTCTACGTGCCACAGATGGGATGCTCGTTGATGGAGAAGCTTGTACTCTACCACAGCTGGAGGTACAATACCTTGAGATAAATTACCTTCTAAAATATTTTTAGGGCCTTATAAATTTTGGCTTCTGTTTTCATGTGGGAATTGGGCTTAACCCCTCCTTCCCTGCCCTGTTTGATAATGTTTAGACTTTTTGCCCTGCATGAGGGGGTGTATCCAAATGATTCAGTTAAAATGTAGGGTAACCTCTATTTATCTTGTTCACAGAGTAGCTATCTGTTTGCATAATGCCAAAAAATCTCATTTAAACTCCTTACTTGTGGAAGAATGCAAGAATTTTGCTATTTGTAAATTGAAGGAACAAATCTTCATGCTGTATTGAACTGATTACTCTGTAATGTACTAACTGAAAAACTAAAATGAGCAGCTCCTGGAGGCAACAGCTAGAGCAGTTCAACCAGTGCTCGAGTGGGGAGAATCAGGGTTGGCAGTTGCAGATGGCCTTTCAAACCTGTTGAAGGTAAATGACCACATCTACTACTGGATCTTCAATCTAATTTAATGTTTTTCGTTTGAAGCACAATCTAATTTATGTTGATGTTTGCTTCAACGCGTTTGCAGAGCCGGCCCTGGGCAGGGCTGGCACCGCCCAGGGCCAAGGGGCACTAATATTTTATATATATTGAAAAAGAAAAGAAAATAATGCAAGTTTCAAGAAAAAACAGATGTTAGGAGTGACTCATAATATAAAAGAATTATTTGTTCTTTCACTCATATTGATTTTTAAAATAATAAGAGAATTAAATATTTAATTAGAATATTTTTGTAGGATTCTTTGCAAACTCTTATCATTTTAATTTCGCCCAGGGCCTCAAAATAGTCAAGACCGGCTCTATACATGTCCGTATGGATGTCCTTAGATTGAGGACAAGTACAGTTTTAAAGGACCTCTTTGGTAATTGTGTTATTATAAGATACAGCTGACCATTGTTTGGCCAAAATGTGAACAGTAGTGAGTGTAGCTTGTTTCATTAGTATATACAGATACCAGTAATGTTTTGGATCTGAGGGTGTTGAAATCAAGTCAACTTGTTACAACCCACGTATCCCACTTTCTACATCAGTAGCGCAATGGGAAGGGCCTTGGCTTACATGTGGGTTCGATGAACTTAAATTGCAACTTGGGCTAGCCATTTTGGGTGACCACCCGGGTTGTTTCATATGGTATTAAAGCGGACCTAGGTCTATTACCATGTGAATGTGTGGCTATCTTTGTTTGTGCTGCTGACAATGAGTTGGAATGACTGTGGCTGCTGACAAGTGACAACAGGCCGAAAATCTTTTGGGTATGATCCCTAACTGACGAGGATGTCAAGGCTTTATTGGGAGAGTTTGTCACAACCCACATATCCCAAATCAGTAGAGTAATGGGGGAGGTCCTTGGCTTGCATGTGGATTCTATATATTACAACTTGGGCTTAGGCCATTTTAGATGAGAACTAGGGTTGTCACACAAACCCAAGCCCGTTTTGGACAGGTTTCAGCCTTGACTTTGAACCGTGTAGCACAGTAGCAGACTGAATCTTAAGACACTGCTAAAAAAAGACTGGTCCAACATTACTTTATAATTGGGGTGCCATCAAAGTATTGTTTCAAGATCCTGATTGTTTTTACTGATATGCTTCATGTGTGCTTTTATATGCAGTGCCGCCTCCCAGCTACAATCCGTTGCCTGTCTCATCCAAGTGCTCATGTCCGTGCCCTAAGCACATCCGTTCTTCGGGCCATTTTGCACTTGGGTTCGATAAAACTTGGTAGTAGACAAGTGGATATAGATCACGTCAATGGCCCCACTTTTCGGTATGTAAATGTAGACATTATCGACTGGCAAGCTGACATCGGAAAGTGTCTAACATGGGAAGCTCATAGCCGAATCTCAACTGGAATGCCCATTCAATTTCTTGATACGGCCGCCAAGGAATTAGGATGTGCTATATCCATTTGACATTAACCGCTCCAAAGAACTTTTCTTTTCCACTTGGAACACAAACATCTGACATAAAAAACTGAATGTGGCAGTCATACTTTGGTCGGGATGCAAGTCCTCCTACATGAAGGACCCATCCAGACCGATACATGATTGCAACATCAGACAAGTCACTTTTCTTCGTCAAATGTTTGTGCGCAGTTTTTCAGGATCATAACTGCAGATTTTAGTCAGTGGGGATGACGATTGGTGTACAGTGGACTTTGGACGTGGTCCCGATCATGACAGCGTGGTGTTTTTCTTTTATCAGTTATGCGCGTGCAAGTTCATTGTTCCAAACTCTATACATTGGTGGTTAGATAATAGATGTAATATGGGTTTATTTTGACAGCAAGTGATGGAAAAAGGAAGACCAAGGGTGACTCGCTTTCGAGTTTTTGTAGCCCAGTCACCAGTTTGTAATAATCCCTTTTTTTGTACTAAAACATATTGTAATGCTTGTATCTGAATATAGAGGAGATTTTATTTTCATATTGTTTGGATATAGTTCAGTTATATCTAACTAATGTTTTAAAAGGCAAGGGCGGTGTAGGTCGAGGCGTTTTCTTGTTGAAATGCGCGACGTTTTCTTGTTGAAATGCGAGGCGTAAGCCTCAGGGCACTAATGCGCAAGCTTTTTGTGCATTATATATTTAAATCAAAAAAAAAGAAATAATTAAAAGAGATGTTTAACACTAAAAAGAAAGAAATAATAAACATATAATCACATTTTGAAGTAACAAATAAAATTCAAATAAATAAATAGATAAATATACGCTTAGCACTTTATCGTATCTTTCTTGCTTATGTTTTTTGTTGAAAATTCTGTCAATTAGCCATGATTCTAGGAATATCGGTTAACCATGATTCTGGGAATATATTAGTGTTTGTAATGGATTTGTAATTAATGAAAAAAGTCAATGTTGTAAATTAGGAAAGTTAGGCAGTTGTTTATGTCTAGATTTATTCTTTTCTTTTTTTACTACAATTCCTCTCCTTATAAAAAAGGACCTTGTGCTCATTCAATAAGACACACACACACACACACACATATTCTTTCATACTTTTAAGTTGGTATTAGAGGTAGGTTTTCTCTTAAAGTGTCTGAAACCCTAAAACCTGCAGTCTTTATTCCATTGTCCCAAATTAGTTAGCCATGTCTGAAGTCACGTCTGAGACCGCCCAAAACCCAACAGTTACCATCCTGATGAAAACTTCTGAGACCCAGTCGACCCATTCCAATACCTATTCTGTTCAAATTACCACCATTCGTCTAAATGGTGATAACTTCCTTCATTGGTCTCAATATGTCTGGATGTACATTCGTGGGCAAGGAAAAATTGGCTACGTCACCGGGGACAAGAAGGCTCTTGCAGTAGATGATCCCTTGTATGCCACTTGGGATGCTGAAAACTCCATGGTTATGACAAGGCTGGTCAATTCCATGGATGAGGATATCAGTGCAAATTACATGTGCTATTCCACTGCAAAAGAATTGTGGGATAATGTGAATCAGATGTACTTTGACCTGGGTAATCAATCTCAGGTTTTTGAGTTTACTCTGAAATTAGGAGAAATTCGGCAAGGAGATGACTCTGTCACAAAATACTTCAATTCATTGAAAAGGTTGTGGAAAGACCTTGACCTCTTCAACACGTATGGGTGGAAGTCTACTGAGGATTGCAACCACCACAAGAAAACTGTGGAAGACACTCACATTTACAAGTTTCTTGCAGGCCTTAATGTCGAGTTTGATGAAGTACGAGGAAGGATCATTGGCAGACATCCTCTCCCATCGATTGGTGAAGTTTTTGCTGAGGTTAGAAGGGAAGAAAGCCGTATGAGTGTCATGTTTGGAAAAAGGACCACTTATGAGTCAATGGGAAACTCTGCCTTGATTACAGATGCTATTGCCCACAAGGCTGCAAATTACCAACTCAAGGGTGATGAGAAGCCACGGGTCTGGTGTGATTTTTGCAACACCCCACGCCACACTCGTGAGACCTGCTGGAAAATTCATGGCAAACCTACCAATTGGAAATGCAATAAGCAAGGAGAGAAAAGTAACCATGGCATTTCTACTACTAATATAGTCGACTCAGGTCCCTTCAACCAAGAGCAAATTGATCACCTCTTAAAGCTGATAAAGTCTAATTCCTTGTCTAGTATTCTTAGTGTTTCCTTGGCACAAACAGGTAGAAAGCCTAAAGCACTTTCTTGTCTAAATTTTTCTCCATGGATTATTGATTTCGGAGCCTCCTGATCATATGATTAGTTTTTCTCATTTATTTAACACCTAGTCTCCTTGTTCTGGCAATGAAAAAATTAGAATTGCGGATGGTAGTTTTTCATCTATTGCAAGAAATGGACTTGTTAAACTGATTGAGAAAATTACTCTTAAGTCTGTTCTTCATGTTCCTAAATTAGCCTGCAATCTCTTGTCTGTTAGTAAACTTTCCAAAGATTCTAATTGTCATATTACATTATTTGAATGACACTGTGAATTTCAGGACCAGAACTCGGGGATGATGATTGGACGTGCTAGGATGATTGAAGGTCTTTATTACTTTAATGAAGTTCCTATTAGTAATAAAAAAGCTCAGAGCTTTAGTAGTACTAATTCAATTTATGTTCAAGACCAAATTATGTTATGGCATCTTAGACTATGACATCCTAGTTTTTCCTATCTAAAACATGTATTTCCAGGATTATTTAAAGGAGTGGATTGTTCTTCTTTTCATTATGAAAGTTGCATTTTGGCAAAAAATCATCATTCTACATATTACCAAAACCTTACCAAGCTTTTAAACCTTTTTATTTAATTCATAGCAATGTTTGGGGTGCTTCTAAAATTATTACTCTTTCTGGAAAAAGGTGGTTTGTTACATTTATTGACGATCATACACGTTTGTGTTGGGTTTATTTGATGAATAAAAAATCTGAAGTGAAGAACTTATTCAAAAAATTTTACACTATGATTGAAAACCAATTTCAAACCAAAATTGGTATTTTGCACTCTGACAATGGAACATAATATTTCAATGAGCACTTGGATGATTTTTTGAAACAAAAAGGCATTCACTACCAATCTACTTATTAGGATACTCCTCAACAAAATGGCATTGCTGAACGAAAAAATAAACATTTACCTCGAAGTTGCACGTGCCATAATGTTTTATATGCATGTCCCAAAGTACTGAGAGGGTGAAGCAATTTTGACAGCTTCCTACTTGATAAACATGATGCCCACTAAAGTTTTAAAATACAAAACACCCCTTGAGTACCTAAAAGATTTTTTTCCCGAAACAAGGTTGCATTCAGATTTACCTATCAAGGTTTTCGGGTGTACTGTGTATGTTCACGTACTAAGTCAATTTCGTTCAAAATTTGACCCTCGAGCCATAAAATGTGTTTTTATGGGTATGCTTAAAATAAAAAAGGCTACAAGTGCTATGACCCTCAAAAAAAATAAAATCTATTTGAGTATGGATGTGTCCTTTTTCGAAAATCAACCTTATTTCACCCAAAATTCTCTTCAAGGGGAGACATATAAAATAGAAGACAATTTTTAGGATAATTTCTGTCCCACTTCCCAACATAATCTGTCATATACAAGAATTATATGTTCCTGATAATTATCACTTAGGAAAATCGGGTCTTTTGGTGCCGAGTGAAGAGGGTTCTTGCGCAGGGGGAAAAGTACTACAAACTGATCGGCATGACTTAAGTTCTGAGCTTCAGGTTTATACTAGGAGGAGATTTCATCAAAGGAAGAAAGACCTGGATGTCAAACATGCACAAAACCAATATGAAAATTCGAGGAGTGGCACTGCAAGTCCAGGTAATCAACCTCTTATTCCCATTCTTTCAGCTATGCCCAATAGTTCACCCATTGTCCCTTCAAATACTCCTAATATTTTGCCCATTATTCCTGATCTTAATATTCCAATAGCAATTAGAAAAAGTGTTCGAAGTTGCACTAAACATCCTATTGCTAAGTATCTCTCTACCAAAGATTGTCAAAAGATCATAAAGCTTTCACATCTAAAATTTCAGACTTGTTTGTTCCAAGGAATATACATGAAGCATTTGATAATCCAAATTGAAAACTAGCAATCATGGAGAAGATGAATGCTCTAAGGAGAAGCGGTACTTGGGAGGTTGTTGATCTGTCTAGAGACAAGAAAATAGTGGGGTGTAAATGGGTATTTGCAATAAATTGTAAAGCTGATGGGAATGTTGAAAGGTACAAGGCCAGGCTGGTGGCTAAAGGCTTTACCTAAACTTATGGCATTGACTATCACGAGACCTTTGCTCCTGTTTCCAAAATAAACTTGATTAGAATTATGTTATCTCTTGTAGTGAATTCAAATTGGCCTCTACACCAACTTGATGTCAAAAACGCTTTCCTCAACGGCGATCTTGAAGAGGAAGTGTTCATGAGCCTACCACCAGGATTTGAAAAAAACTTGGGAGTGACAAAGTATGTAGATTAAAGAAGTCCCTATACAGATTTAAACAATCACCAAGGGCATAGTTTGAACTCTTTGGAAAGGCTGTTACCAGTTACAGATTTCTTCATAGTCAAGCAGATCACACTATATTTTATAAACACTCAAAAGACAATAAAGTTGCAATTTTGATTGTTTATGTTGATGACATCATTCTCACTGGTAATGATGAGACAGAATTAGCAGCCCTTAAGAAGAGACTTGTAAAAGAATTCCAAATTAAGGACTTGGGAACCCTAAAATACTTCCTTAGAATGGAGTTTGCAAGATTGAAAGAAGGTATTTTTGCCAATTAGAGAAAATATGTCATTGACCTACTTGGAGAAACATGTTTACTTGGCTGTCGAGTGGCCGAGACTCCTATTGAACATAATTTGAAGTTACAAGCTACGAAGGCTGAAAAAGTGAAGGATAGAGAACAATACCAGAGACTAGTAGGCAGGTTGATCTACTTGTCTCCCACGCGCCCTGATATTGCTTTTGTAGTTAGCATGGTAAGTCAGTTCATGCACTCACCAGGACCAGCACATTTTGAGGCTGTTTACAGGATCCTAAGGTATTTAAAAGGGATTATAGGGAGAGGCCTACTATTCAAAAAACATGGTCACCTACAAGTTGAGGTCTACACTGATGCAGACTGGGCAGGAAATGTTATAGATAGGAAATCTACTTCAGGCTACTATTCATTTATTGGGGGAAACCTAGTAACATGGCGGAGCAAAAAACAGAACGTCGTGGCTAAGAGTAGTGCAGAAGCAGAATTTATAGCTCTTGCCCATGGAATCTGTGAGGTTATTATGTGGATTAAAAGGATACTTGAGGAGCTAAAGTTTTCTCATTTAGCACCTATAAAGGTTTATTGTGACAACAAGGCTGCTATCTCTATAGCCCATAATCCAATTCTACATGACCGAATAAAACATATAGAAGTGAATAAATATTTCATCAAGGAGAAGCTTGATGCAGGAATAATATGCCTGCCGTATCTTCTAACAACAGAATAAACTGCTGATGTGTTGACTAAGGGACTACACAAGAAGCAATTTGATAAACTAATTAGCAAGTTGGCTATGGAAGACATCTTCAAACCAGCTTGAGGGGGAGTGTTGGAAATTCTGTCAGTTAACCATGATTCTGGGAATATCAGTTAACCATGATTCTGGGAATATGTTAGGATTTGTAATTAATGAAAAAAAAAAGTCAATGTTGTAAATTAGGAAAGTTAGGTAGCTGTCTATGTCTAGATTTATTCTTTTCCTTTTTTAATGTAATTTCATCTCCTTATAAAAGTAGACCTTGTACTCATTCAATAAGACACATAGACACATATTCTTTCATACTTTCTAAGTTTTTCTAACGGTAATAAGAGTGCATATAACAGCAAAATGTTAAAATTTTAAGTTGAAGTTTCATACATAAGCAGGAATGACTATAATTATCAATTTATATCTATATATCAGCAACCAATATGAATTTATGGACAAAAAACTATATATACATGTAAAAGTTGCAGCAAAGAGAAATGCAAAAAGCATCCAAAAGGCGTAAAATGCACAAAAAAAACGAATGAGGCGTACAAAAAGGCGTAGTAAAGCGCAAAGAGGCACAAGCCTTTTGTGCATCATGCACTTATTAATTAACTTTAGTGCGTTTTCTAAAAAAAGAGCATCGAGGCATATTTCGCCTTTTAAAACACTGATATCTACTATTATATAAAACCAGAAGTCATTTTGGCTGTTATAGAAGCCGTGTTAGATTTGTTATTTTTCAATTTTACCTTTGCAGGCTTCAATTTTACATAAGGTTTAAATGTAGCATAAACAACGGGGTTCAAATAACAAGGAAAAGATGACTCTTGTATGTTGTGCTACTCGTTCATTTTTAACCCTTTTTTCTTACAAATTACACATCTAAGTAGTATATGCTTTTTTTACTTGAAGTTGCTTATATCTAAATGACACATGCATTGTGTATACATAGAAATCTAATTTTCTCTATAAAGTACCAGCGTTACAAACAATTCCCAAGTACGGCTCCTTTTCGTCGTTTTTAATTTTGGACGTTTTTACTCTTTTTCAGGAATTTAGGAAGAATTATGTGTTCAATATTACATCTTAAAGAAAAACATGAATCTTAAGCTAAGAATAAGAAATAATATATATATATATATATATATTATAGAGAGAGAAAATAAATCTCTATAAACACATTAGAGTACATATAATTTATTGGAAATAAGGTAAAAGGTCTAGCGTAACAATGTTTTTACCAAAAAAAAAGGGAATAATATTTTTTAGAAATAAGGGTCTAGATATTATTATCATTATAAAATAAGAGTTTATTATCAATTGTGTTTTAAAATAAGAGCTTTGATTGAATGCAAACTTAACTTTGCATAAAATTGTATTTTGTGCAAACTTAATTTTACAATCAAAAAAATTTAATGCAAATTTGTTTTGAATGATGTGTTTATATTTTTTAACAAATATTTTTCTAAGTTTCATTCATAAAACTTTAAAATAACTTCAGATAAACATAAATACATAGTAATGTTTTAGAAAATAAGGAGTACAAACTTAACTTTACTAACTTCGAAAAAATTATTATGTGTATTTTATTAATAAATAGGTTTTGAATATATAATTTGTTAAAACTATTTTAAAACACTATTAATTAAACACTTATGTATAATACGAGAAATTTCAAGTGCGGACTAGTCCGTACGGACTGATCATTTTTATGACGATTTTGCATCATAAAAAACACCTTTCAAATCTTTTTATGATGAAAAACCATTGTAAAAGAATCAATCCTTCCAGAAACGGACCCATGTATAATAATATGCTAAAATGTATGTAGTGCCAACTTGATTTTGCATGATTATGTATACAATTTAAAAATCTATAGCAAAGTTAACTTTGTACTTTTTGGAGTTTGAACAAATATAGGCCCTTAATTTATAAAAATATTATTCTCTAATTTTTTTATAGAAAACCTTTTCAAACAAGTCATATTTTTCAATACCCGTATAATTTAAGAAAACATAAGAGTTAAGAATTCGCTACCCTAGTTTTTGAGTCATTGGAGTTGTTATGCTGTTGTGGAAGTTGATTTGTGCCCTAACTATGTTTGGTAAGCACAATTTTCAAAAACACTTTCTCGACAAAGGAAAAAGTAGGAGGTAAAATCATTTCTCTCAAAACCCATGTGATGGATTTTCGCATGTAATTTTTAAGCATTTATTATAAATTTTTTAGACAATAATACTCTTACCTAATTATTTTCTATACTTTACCAAACACCAAAAAAAAACTTTACAAAGTAAATTTAATTTCCCACCTTTTATAAAAAATGCAAAAAAGTTGATTTCTTTTACATAAACCAAACGAAATTTAAGGGTTGAGCATAGGGCATTTAGATTCGGAGTAAGGGTATTTTACCATTCAGAATTGATTGCCCTAATTTTTGTACTACTGGGGTTGTAGGGCTGTTTTGTAGAAGTTGACTTTTGGCCTCTAATTGTGTGCTGTTTTTTAAAAGTCGTGTACCATCACATCAACGATTGAGCCTAGGACATTTAGATTTGAGTGAGAGTATTTTACCATTCAGATAGACCCACTCAATCTTAAAATTTTGTTTTTTTGAATTATAGGTGATTTTGTGAGATGATATTATTACCAAAGTAATACACAACATTAGAAACATAAACAAAAATACCTTATTTTGTGAATATAATATTTTATATATAATACATTACACCAATAGCTCTGGAACTTTTATTTTAGTTTCTCTGAGCTCTCAACCTGATATTGTGTCAATTGTGTAATTGAACTTTGTAAATTGCTCGTTGCAAGCTCTTCTACTAAATCCCCACGTATTCTCTCAGCATCCTCTCACACACTCAACTAAATTATTTGTTGTCATTTCCATTGAGGGATTTGAATTAAAATTCCTAAAATGGAAAGGCGGTGAATGTAGTTATCATTTTATATTTTTGCATCAAATTAAGACGCATGCTCCACTATTTAAAAGATAGAAACTACGCTATGAGCGGAAGATTGGTTTTACCTAAAACATTTATTAACCCAAAATATAATTTTTTTTTTCAAATGCTTAAAATTAAGAGTTCGGTTTTCTTTTTGAATATAATTAATACATCAGATTTGATTACAGTTAAAAAAAGTTTTATTCATGATCATTGATGATGATAAAATTCTTGTATCCTTAAAAAAGTATAGTAAAATATGAATGGCTTAATTTAAAATGGAGAGAGTAATTTATAATTGCCTTAGCACCCACTTCTATCACGTGCAATACAGGAACACGGCGACATATGAATACAAAGTTGCTACTAAATTATTATAGTCAAAAAAGAAACAAAAATTCTATCATATCAATATAGATATATATGGATTACAAAACTAGGATCCAGGAACGTGTTTTTACCATCATAAATCATTTCTAAAAGAAACTGGGCTTTGACTTTGCCACTCGTTTAATGTTTAAATTATACTTGCCCTCCTATTTTATAATCCGTCAAAGGATTACATTTGAAAAAATAAGGGGTAAATGTCAAAGAATTACGTAACATTAATTTGACAATCGCCCCCAACTCTATGTTCCTTCCAAAATACCCCCTCATGCAAGGGACAAAGGTCTAAAGATTTATCCAAAGAGGGGAGCAAAGTTAAAAAAAAAAAAAAAGAAAAAAAAAATCCCATAAATAATTTCAAGGTATCAGCAATTCTCTATATGATCATCACCTTTGAACTCCACAAAATGATTATCATCATACCTTTTCATCAAATTGTGAAGAATCCGATAAGACACTGGAGTGTTTTTGTTGGGCGGTCCGAGGCAGTGAATGCCGTTCTTTGCCGCCAGGCTTAGACGAGGCATTGCCGTACCAGACCATTCCAAAAACGGCTATGATCATACCGATGATCACTTGTAGGTTGAGGCCCTCTTTGCCGAAGAATATGAAACCGAGGATTAGAACAAGGATGGTTTTCATATGACCGAGTACTTGGAACGATACGGCCGTGAATCTGCCTATGCAGATGAACTGGCTCAGGTTGGTTCCTACAGCGATGGTGCATGACAGGATTATAAAAACCTGTGGAAATGAACGTGAAAAGACGAACGTGACAGACCATTCTTCAAATATTCAAATTAATCAATAAACAGTTGAAGAAATCCGGAACATTAGTTTAAAATTAGATGATTCATATTTTGACAGGTAATTTCTATTTAAATGAGTCTTTATCATCAGCAAACACTATTTGTCAAAATTTAATCCATCCAATTTTTAAGTGAACTGACAAGATTTAAGACTACTGTAGAACTGAAATCATTCGAGAGGAGCCGGATGTTGATTTTTATAGTTATTCTGATAATTCGTAAGCAAACAGTAGAGCTAGGTGTAAGGCGGGAAGGTGCCTAGGTGCTTGGTGGTTGATTTTCTTTGAATGTATAATTTTTAAAAGCATAACACTATAAAAATTGAACTGTAGTTCTTGAAAAGCCATGTAGATTCTTCAACAAAACATTTCTCCTTGAAGGAAACATTTTTCATAAAACACAAACAAAAATACTTTCAGAAAAAGAGTTAAAAATCCACCTACCCCACTTCTACGCTTGCCTGGCTAGGCAAAGCCACCTAAACCTATTTTATAACACTGATCAAAGCCTAATTTATAATCACCTGCCAAATTGCAAGACACGTGTGTCCAAGCCCACCCGCTTGTACGATTAGTTTTTTGAATTGTGTATATAACTATAGTCTTGTATTTGTAGCATTTCTGTTAACTTTTAGAATAATCTTTTCTCATTTTAAAAAATTATTGCTTTATTATAAAACCACAGATGCTAGAGGGATATACCAAAGATGCTGTAGTGTAGTCAAAGGCATCAACTCGCTTGTTTGTCAACCAATAATCCAGAAAGGGGCCTATTAGCAGCAAGGACGCAGCCTGGACTGGTGCAGTATGTCCCAATAGATTGAAAGAACTAAGTGAGTATTTCCGCTGGAGGTAATGAACATACTGCACACATAAAAAGCAAGAGTGATGAGAAAATCTTCGAAAATTCAAAATAGGAAAAAAAAAATGGTAATTGATTTACTGTTTATAGAACTCCAAAAGGTAACAAAATAGGACTGCCGGGAAAATGATTGGAAAAACAATTAATTTTTATGAGAAGTTGGAAAACAGAAACTGATTTGGTGAGACACTTACCTGTCACCCAAATCATTGTATTCCATGGAAAGGCTGAATTTTTAATAGAACATATCACCAAATCGCTCATCTCTTTTTCGAACTGCTCATAAAATTTAATTGTTTTTCCAATAATCTCCCAACTACTTATCAAATGCACCCTTAGGGTGCAAATTATTGCTCTTCTTTCTGCATGGAAAATGTTCAAAATTTCATAGTTTCTGTATTTGGTGGGGCGTGGCTGCACAATTTTCCATGAATCAATTTCCATGGTACAAACTTGGTTTAGCCCATTCTAATCCATGTCATTCAAAACCACATTTCCCTAATTTTATCTTAAATTTGTAACTATCTATTTTGTGTTTACTCTTGCAACACAAATGTTAAAAAGAAAACTGATGAATAAATCATTTTAAATTGGTCCATCTATTTATTAAGGACAATCAGATGGGGGCCTAAAGGAATGACCAACTTACATACTGCTGCAGAGAAGTACTCCAAACTGCAATGAAGGCAGCAATGAAACCTCTAGCATTGACACTCACGTCTGTAACAGTGCATACACCAACACCCATCAGAACAACTCCGATACTGAGTTTTGTGTCTCTTGAATATCTGATCTTGTCAAGCACAACTTCCAATAGGCACGATACAGGAATCATACTCAATTTTGCAATCTAGCAGTAAAAAGAGAGATTACCTTGCTATCAAATAAATATAATTTATTTAACACAAAATTTAAATGGCTTTTGTTAGTTTGCCCCCATATTATAAGTGAAATTAGACTTACCCCCTCTTATCATAATCATTAGACTTGGGCCCCTACATGAGGGAATATCTCAAAAAATTACAGACATAGTCATAGGATTATGTTAAAAGAATTAGACATTGCCCCCCATTCTTTCCATAATTCTTTGAGATTCCCTTGCATGCAGGAGGCGAAGTGTAAATATTATGAAAACAGGGGGGTAAGTCTAATTTTGCATTCAGAACAGGGGCAAAGTCAAAAAAGTCCAAATTTAAAATAATGGCCAGAGCAGAGCATATTACAATTACCTGGTAGAATCCGACCGAGTTCCACATTAGACTAACATTCATCCCAACAATTGAGAAGTTAGCAAACAGAACAAATCTCAAAAGCTCTGGAATGGGGAGGTGAGAAGGCTGGATGTATCCCAGCCACCTAAGAACAGCCGTCATCAAGGTTGTCGTAACAAAATGCAAACCAGTTAAAGTTGTAGCTGCAAGAATTGTAGTAATCAAAAGCTAAAACAACCAGATGATCACTAACATCAACATATGGTGAAATAACAAATCCTTGACACCACAGATAACTTTTTTGCACAGTGTAGTAGCAGGAAAGTTTTTCCTTATGAGATGAACTCACATATAGTTCAATCAAAGGTATAAATTGTAAAATCCAGAATAAACATTTAGGGGATACTTTAGGGGACACTTTATCTAGAAATTAGTTCCATTATAACTTCACTAAATTCCACAAAAGAAAACCCTGAAACAGTGTAAGGCAAAGGGACAGTAAACAATAATCTCATATACCTAATTAAGTGCAATTCGATACGTACTTTCAACATGCTTGGCTACATCGACTCATAATGGGTGATTTAATTGATAATATCTGCTAATGCAGAACAATATAGTTTAGATAGGTATTTGAGACGACTTTTCATGAAATAGAATAAAGTAATAACTAACAAAACGTGAGAAAATAAGCGATGAAACTGTCGGCAAAAGGTAGTAGATTCCATACATATGGAAAAATAGCAAGCAAAGAGCAAGAAAAAGAAAAAAAAGACAATTTTAAGAATGAGGGAGGCGTGGGGACTGGGGAGTGGTTAATGCCGAAGTAGGGAAAGAGGAGAAAAGAATAGAAAAGAAAAATGATTTTGGCCTAAAAGAGAGAATGAAAAGAGATGTTGCTCAAGCCAAATAGTAGGATATTATAAGAAAGTTTACTCCCCTTGTTCCAAAGAAAGTAACAATAACTGCTCAGACACGAGACTCCTGCTCTCCCAATCCATAAATACTAGTCTAGTCTAGTCTAGTCACCATGTTTTCCATGTAACCACAATGAA
Source organism: Lonicera japonica (assembly GCA_021464415.1). Lineage (NCBI taxonomy): Eukaryota > Viridiplantae > Streptophyta > Magnoliopsida > Dipsacales > Caprifoliaceae > Lonicera > Lonicera japonica. The sequence goes on along the minus strand of CM038469.1, from coordinate 38,686,906 downwards.
GAACATAGTTTTCCATTTGTCCTACTTAAGTTTATTGTTGATTGGACCAATCAATGGTTTAGGTTTTGTCACAAGTTCTCTGGTTGATTGAAACTTGAAAGTGATAATCTGGGACACTCAAGTAACATAATGAATTATATATGATATCCTAGGAATAATAAGGAAAGGACTCAAGGAAATCAAAGAAAGTGACAGATTTTGTTAAACAATTTACCGAAGCTGAAGCCATATGTGGCCATTAAGGCTTTATTGACAATGATAATCCCAACAGAAGTTACTACATTGAACATCCAAGCAGCTGTATCAAGTGCAGCCTTCTTCTCAGCCTTGCTAGAAGACGGAGCCATTTTCATCTTCTAGTAATTGATCACACGAGAATCTTCACCATTCATGCACCACAGGTAAGTCTTTGCACTCCTGCATTAATCTCCAAAGCTTTTGCCCTGTTTAGCACCAAAATTTTCTGGAAAAAAAAATGTAACATAAGCAAGATCTCACAATTGGCATGTAATGATTTAAACAACATTCCAAAGGTCCAATTGCTAACAAGAAACTCTCACATGACCATTGCCGTTCATATAAATCAACAATGACAAGTAACAAGTAAGGGAAAAGGCAATTTATTATCCTCTTTCTTGAGCAAGGACACGAAAATAAATAATTAAACCTTAGATATGATAGATCTCACACAAATTTCAGTTTGAAACTAGAACTGCTGCTGGTATGTATATAGCTGCAATAAAAACAATTAATTAATCAAAGATATAAATCCTAACTACTACATCCTCTTTTTCTGAAAGGAAATTATACATGCCCTCAGCAAAGTAACAATAAATTTTCTAATTTTTTTTCTCATTTATTAGTTGTCACCTACTTTGATTACTAAATACGGTAGAATATACTAGTTCAGTTACACTTACACATGAAACGATAAAAGTGTACTAAATATGGTAGAATATACTAGTTCAGTTACATTTATTCATGAAATTGTAAAGGCCACCTCCCTCACTAAAAACAGATCCAAAAATTTTCAGATCGAAACACAATTCCAGTAATTCACATCAGATCTAAATCTCAACACGGAACATCGCAATTAGATCGCAGCAAACTCTGGCAAAACCGCATCAGTTGTACCACAGATCTAGCGCAACAAGCTTATATATATATATATCATCAATTTACAATTCCACACACGTACATTCATGTAAATAGAGAGAGAGAGAGAGAAATGGAGCAGTTTAAAATCAATTATTAAAAAAAATACTGTTTGTTGTACCACAGATCTATCACAATAAGCTTATACATATATACTCAATCTACAATTCTACACACGCACTTTCATACACACAAATATATATAGAGAGAGAGATAGAATTGGAGCGGTTTGAAATCGATTAGTTACGAAACATATATACCGTTAGTTGTAGCACAGATCTATCACAATAAGCTTATACAAATAATCAGTTTTAGAATTATACACACGTACATTCATATATAGCGAGAGAAATGGAGCGATTTGAAAGCAATTAGTTAGATAAACATACCGTTGAAAGGCAACAAGCATCACAGTGAGTACGGTTGAATCACGAACTTTTTCAGATCTTCTCGGTTTGAGCTCTCACAAGTTAATTGTGTTTATAAACGCGCATGTGTGTGTGTATATATATATACATGTAACTGTCTATGAATGTAATTGATGAAATTGAAAAGTAATGTTCTTCTTTCTTCTGCTAATTAAGGATGACGGCCATTTGTTAGAGAGAGAGTGTGTGTGATTTTTGCTGCGTGTATTTTTTTCTTCCCGTATCGTCAAGGTTCAGACATGGGGGGGAAAGACAAATAAATAAAGTGGAGAGAGAGATTCATTCATTTATCGCGTAGCAAATCATAACACGACGTGCGCGTCCCATCCGTTTTTAAAATTAGAGGTTTGTCTTTCCTCTCCTTTTAAGAAAGAATAAAAAATTTTAGGAGCAATTGGGCATAAGGGCTCATTTTAATAATAATATAATTATAAAGGACATTTAAAAATTAAACATGTAAATTAAGGACATTATACAAAAAAGACACTAATACCCCTTCCTTATAACATCTCACGTCAAATTATGACACTAACAGCAACCAGAATGTGCTATAGCACCTTCTTGACAGCAATCAAAAGGTGCTAAATGCGCTCCAGAAAGTGCTAAATGCATTTAGCACAACCTAGACAGCAACCAGAAGGTGCTAAATGCATTTAGCACCTTCTGGACAACAATCAAAAGGTGTTAAATGCATTCCAGAAGGTGCTAAATGCATTTAGTACCACCTGGACAGCAACCAGAAGGTGCTAAATACATTTAGCACCTTCTGGACAGCAATCAAAAGGTGCTAAATACGCTCCAGAATGTGCTAAATGTATTTAGCACCACCTGGACAGCAACCAGAAGGTGCTAAATGCATTTAGCACCACCTGGACAGCAACCAGAAGGTGCTAAATGCATTTAGCACCTTCTGGACAGCAACCAGAAGGTGCTAAATGCATTTAGCACCTTCTGGACAACAATCAAAAGGTGCTAAATGCACTCCAAAAAGTGCTAAATGCATTTAGCACCACCTAGACAGCAACCAGAAGGTGCTAAATGCATTTAGCACCACCTGTACAACCTTCTGGACAGCAACCAGAAGGTGCTAAATGCATTTAGCACCGCTTGAACAACAACCAAAATGTGCTAAAATGATTTTAGCACCATTACAAAACATAGAATAACAAAATTGATGAGATCAACATCCACTCTATTTATATATATGTATATATATATGGATCGACGTAGGGTTCATAAAAAAAAAATTACGATCAGAATTTTTTTTTTCAATATCCCGCTGGGCTGTCGAAATTGGTCGATTTCGATAACAAAACGACCTCTGATCGTCTTAATTTACGCGATAATATAGTAACTTTGTCTTCTGAACAACATATTCGAAAATCAGCTAGATCCAACGGTTCAATCAAAAGTTATATCTGTTTTATGATTACATCTGCAGAAAAAAAAAAAAAAGAAGATGAGAACGGTGCTCCTATCCTCTCGGTGAAACGATCGGAAAGTCAAGTGGTGGTGGTGGTGGAGGAGGAGGTGAGATGGTTGGTAGGAGCTAAGGTTGGTCTATTGATTTTAGAGAGAGAGAGAGCAATGTATTTGATTTTAGAGAGAGAGATGAGAGAAGAGAGAAGAAATGAGAACTAGAGAGATAGAGATTTGTTATTTTTAACATTAACTTAAACTAATTAGGGGTATATTTGTCCATCAACATTTATCATTTTCCTTAAAATAAATTAATATTATGAAAAGTGTCCTTATTATAAAATCAAATTATGAAATTAGTACTACTTTTCTTTATTAAACATGAGTCCGTCCTTAGAGTTATAAAACATTACGGAGCGAGGCTCTATAACCCATTATCTCTAAATTTTAAGAAAAATGCGAGATAAACTTTGAAGTTTAGAATTCTTTAATTAAACTTTGATATTTCACTTTTAGCAAGATAAACCTTAAAGTATAATTATAGTTTTAATTCAAACCCTCCGTCCAAATCTGTTTGAAATATTGGATGGGGTGCTGACGTGGATTTATTGATATTTTTTTGTTACTTTCCAATATGGATAATGGATGAATATAAACAAGAAATACATGCCAAAGCATTAAAACAAGAGCACTATATACACTTCCATTCATAATAAAAGGCCAAAAACACTACTTCCACCATTACAAAACAAAACCCCATTGTTTCAATGAACTAACAATTCCACCTACTGTTTACTGAACAAGAAAACAATGATGACCCATGACCCAGCAAAAACCGTAGCTTTTTCTCTCTTCTTTTTTTGCCTCTGAACCTCGATTTTCCACTTATTGGCTCTACCAATTAAACCAAAAATTATTTGTCCCGCTAGGTCAGATATAGGAGGATCAACTCACATAAAAATCCATAGCTGCCAATACTCTGCATTTAGAAAGGAATAAAAGATTAAAAAAAAAGAAGAGCATGAAGAACTATTACCACTATTTAGAAATAATTATTACCCCAAATTGTTTGCATCCCCCGAAGCTTCTTCCCGGATTTGCAACTGTCCATGACTTTTGAACCGCATGGTTGAGACCACAAGAGCATGTTCCTGCATCTATGGAATCGGGGTTCTTTGGTCTCCAACTTACTTCTTATGTTTTATGGAATTAGGGTTAAAAAGGAATTTTGGGATTTTATTGGGAAGATCGATGCAGAGGGGATGATTTTCGCGCCATTTTTACGGTCCACTCGTCATTGGAGTCCAACTCATCGTGTATGTTGGCAGTCCACGCAACATTCCATCCAATAATTCAAACAGATTTAGATGGAAGGTTTGAATTGAAGTCATAATTGTACTTCAGCTTCGTCTTGCCAAAATTGAAATATTGAAGTTTAACTTGCAAAGGACCCCAAACTTCAGGGTTTTTCTTGCATTTTTCCCAAAAATTTAATATTATTATTAAACTAATGTAAAATAAAATTGTTCAAAGTAACACTATATTTTGACAAAAATATAATTACTTTGAAGAGTAGTCCAAAAAAAGACATTTTTTTTAACGTTTCAAAATTCGTGATAACAAATAAAATTTATTTTGAGCTATTAATTGTGATAAAATTTATAAATTGGTTCTCTGCTTTTGACCAAGCTGAACATAAAATAATTGAGGTGTATACATGCTAGTATGGATATCTTTACAATTAAAGAAAAAAATGTGAAAATCAAACATGAATAATTAACCATGTTAAGAATGACACAATGCTCATTATTTATTTGTTGTAAAGTGCTATTCTTATTTTGTCTATTAAAAATTTCATCGTGCTTCCACTGATAGGGTTGTAAGAAATTCACTGGTGTTCATAACATTATATAATTTTTTCAAGGATGGCTTGTGTTTTGCGGTAAAGCTCTTATTATAACTTGAAAGTTTTAGTTTTTAGTCTCACTAACTACTCGTGCAATTTTTATCTCTCTTTTTATCGGTAGTGGAGTTAGGATTTTTGTTTAAGTGAATCAAACGCTAGAATCACAACAAGATTTTTTTGCATATACTATAGTAAGGCCAAAATCAAAATATCATATTAAAATACTTAATATCTTATACATCAAAAATCAAAATGACATATATTAATATAAATATTAATTTACCAAATAACAATCTAATAAGCAAATTAACCTCAATAATCAATATTTAACAATCTAATAAGCAAATCAACCTTAACAATCAAATTTAATATCAATATTTAACAATCTAAGAAGCAAATCAACATTAATAAATAATAACCAACAAACAAATATATTAACAATCTAATAAGCAAATCAACATTAATAAATAATAACTAACAAACAAATATATTAACAATCTAAGAACCAAATTAATTCATTTTTTTAAAAAAAATGTATAGGATTATAAAAAAGAAATATAACCTAAAGATATCGGAACAAATGAAGAATGAAGATAGAAAGAGGGACGGAGGCACTGCTGGTTGCTGCTACGCTGTGCTTGAAAAAAAAATGGACGCTGTGCTTAAAAAATAAAATGGACGACAATCGTTTGAAGAAGAAAGAGGGGAGTAAGCGCTGTTGGACTGCTGCTGGACTTTTTATCATATAACCTAACTCATATTATGAAACCACACTCTTGACCTTATACATTTATTTGCACGGAGCACTCTAGCCCAATAACTTACTTCACTTATACAAACTACCCCTAATTTTTTTTATCACGCAACAACCCCTGCCTCTTACCTAATAATGTAAGTTGTTGAAAAAATCTTGGTTGGATGCAAAGTAGAAACTAATAACAGGCTAATAGGGCGTGCTGTAAACATAGTGAGTGGGGTACTTACAGCTAGTACACATGAAATGTACCATGAGAACTAGGGATGGCAAAAAAACCCAACCCGGCGGGTTTTCGACCCGACCCAACCGGATGGGGTGGGTTCGAGATGGGTTTTGTTTTAGACCGGGGCGGGTTTGGTAATTTTTTTTAAAACCCGGACTGGGTTGGGGGCGGGTTAGGGTTTTGCCCACTAAAAACCCGACCCGACCCACTTGTACATATATATATATAAATATATTAATATAAAAATTATATATATAATTCTATATATATAGTATTTATTTACAAAAAAATAGACATTTTTTTTACCAAATGTAGAGCATTAGATTATATACATTAACACCTCTTCTCTATTTTATTTTTTTTATATATTTATAAATAATAATGATAATAATAATAATAATAATAATAATAATAATAATAATAATAATAATAATAATAATAATAATAATAATTCGGGGCAGAGCGGGGCTCCTAGGTATACTTTGCGGGGCGGGTTTGGGTTTTTAAAAAAAAAACCGTCACGGGTTCGGGGCGGGGTAATATATATGCGGATCGGATTTGGTAATGACCAAACCCGCCCCATACCCGACCCGTTGCCATTCCTAATGAGAACAATGCATATGCGACTAGAACACCATAAAACAAATTTGAGTAGGTGAGAACTACCGCGTATTGGTACTAGTTTATTTTATAATATCATTTTGTTGCGCCAAGACCTTTTAACCAAAACATAAAATTGATAAAAATAAAGCAATCATAAAAACAAGGATGACCATAAGAGACACACACATGTACTTGGAAGGGTTGGTCTCTTGCTCTCTTACCCCCTTACTTATGCCAAGAACAAGTTAGCACGAAGTCACTCAATTTAAGGGTTCCTTATGGATTGTTTGTTTTGCCCTTTTTAAATTTAAGTGGTGTGAAAGTTATTTGCTTGGCAAAAAAAATTAAGTGATTTACCAGTTAAATATGAAAATTTGCATCCAAAATTTTAAGTGGCAAATTTGCCACTTAAATATGAAATCTTAAAACTCTTCGTTACAAAATACCTATTTTATCCTTATTAAAGTCCTAATCTTGTGATCTAAGTACACTAACAAAGGTAGAATTGTGATATTAAAAAAAAATCAATTTTCAGATGTGTTATATTCAAACAAATAACATTTTTTCAGATATAGTTTGTCATAAATAAACAAACAATTTTTTCAGTTTCAATTTCAGTTTTAAGATATTTTATCAAACGCCACCTTTGTCTCAAAAAAACTTACAAAGTGAATGAATCAACTGAGCTGATTGCAAGAATTTCCATATATAACTCTAAAATTATGATAAATTTTCTCAACAAGTGCGCAACCAAAACATTCGATTGAGACTTCATCAGTCATCACACATACATTTATAAAAGTAAACAAGAATACTGTTGAAGTTTATGCCTAGACTACATATCACTAATTAACAAAGAAGGCAACCGAACAAAGATGGAGAAGAAAAACACACACAATAAGAAGACGACAACGATATACGCGGTATCGGCGAATCGTCCCAAGTCCACGGACATTCCTTCCTTAATATATTCACATGTACAAATACAAAATGGGTTACTGAAATAAAAAATACAATATATTTTTCATACAAAAAACTAAACCCTATCAACCAAATATTGAGTTTACAAATTGTACCTTATGATACACAAATTGACTTCTTCCAAATTTCTACTTGCAAATTCAAATGAAGGAAATCAAATCCAAATTTTATCTCTCTTTAGAGAAAGCCAAACTCCTCCTGCCAATTCTTCTTTTGCCCATACAAATTTCATCTCCCTCGGTAGAGAGAGAGAGCCAAATTCTTCACTGCTTATTCTAATTTCATCTCTCTCGGTGGAGAGCGCCAAATTCTTCATCGCTTTTTCTAATTTCATCTCTCTCGGTAGAGAGAGCCAAATTCTTAACTGCTTGTTTTTTCCTGCTTTTAGTACACTCCATATACAGACCAAAGAAAATATCTAATATGTAGGGAGCAAGAAAACCACTCTTCCATATTTTTGGTGTAGTGTAATCAAAAGTCAATAGGAGCAAGTAAATTACTTTGCCAGATTTTTCGCACAAAAGACATCACAAGCCAGTAGCCTCATTATTTGACTTTGGTGGCTCCAAAAAACAATAAATATCAAAAAAGATAAGTAAACAATAGAGCGAAAAAATAAATATTAGAAAACCGTATATAGTGTATAGAATTAATCTCCTATCAATGAAGAACAAAATAAATTTAGTATCTAGTTTGTGTTAGTTTGAGAATGAAGCAGCAAAAAGGGTATTCACATAGGCTTGGCAAAAATTTGGATTGTGAGGTTAGTTGACCCCACTTGAGTGATAAAATTAAAGGGGCAATTAGGGGTGTTGTCAGAAATCCGAAAAAAGAATGAACGAACCGAACTGATCAGTTGTGATCTGAAATTTTCGGAATTGAAAAAAAAACCAAAATCAAAATCAAAAACTGAAACCAAAACTGATTGATTTGAGTCGATATGGCTTAGGGGAATCCGAATTAGACTGAAAAAATCGAATCTTTTTTAAAAAAATTTGCTAACTTTAGGTACTTACTTAAGTTCTCTTACAACATGTTGGATAAAAAAAAAAAGGAAGCAGTCTTACAACATTTATGTTATAAATGACCCAAGCCTATAGATTATTTACATTTACAAATAATTACTTAAGGTAATTATTAAATTAAATTATGTAACATTATATATTTATTTTGTAGTGCCTTTTGAGTGAATTTATATTGTTATCATAGAAGTCTCATCAAAACTAAAGTCAATTTAATTAGCTTCCAAATTAGGAGGATTAGTATACAATTAGGAACACAAGTTTTGTAGTGCTTTTAGTGTTTTTTTTTTTAGTGTAATTTTTAACTAAAGTTTTAATAGTAAAAAAAAACTTAATGAGATCAAATCAGACCGAAACCGAATAATTTGGAGAGGGTTTGCAGTTCCCCAATTTCTACCTCGACTGAAACCGAAAACACCCTTAGGGGCAACATATAATATTTTTGAACTCTTTACTTTTGTGGTGTGTATTTGACACAACTTGATTTCAAAAAAAAAAATAAAAAATTGTGGTGTCAAATCTTAAAAATAATGATATTAATGAATGGTACGTAGCTTATGCAAAACACTTTCCCCTTTATACTTGCTTTGACATTTTTTTTAGGGGGCTGCTATTAACACTCATCACTTCACTTTCTAACACTCATTTTAAAAAAATGTTGATTATTCTATTAACATACACCATTTTTTTTATTTTTAATTAATGGTTAAAACATCAACTCAAGTTAATAATAATTAATAACTCTAGATCACTTAAACCCAAATTAATTCTTAATTCCATTAATTGAAAACTCTTTTATTCTTTTTCATCATCATCAGTCCTCTCCACCACCCCACTACCACTGCCACCGCCACCATCACCATCTCTTTCCTCTCCAAAAGAAGTAGGATACTTATATTTTTGTTATTCCTTTACGTTTTCTTTCATTTATAAATTATTGGATACAAACAAACATAAAAAAAATTAAAAAATATAAACAAAACACGAAGAATGTTTACTCGGTTCTTAGGAATCGAGTAAACCTTCATCTATAACACAACCGAGTGAACATTCATAATCATCTCCTTGAATAATCTCTCTCTCATAGAGGAATGAGTGAGACCATGTCACAAGTTGTTATAAATATAAGATCTACTAGTAGCATTGCATCTAACATCTAACTGAGCTGTGAATGATGGGTTCATTTATGAAAAAAGAAGTTAAAAGAATTAAGAAGATTAAAGATGATATTTATGAGGTGGGTGAAGTGATAAAAGTTTATTTTTTTTGAACTGTAAATATATATATATAGATAGAGAGAAGTGTTTTTAGATTAATATTAATTAAACTTAAGATTAGATGGAGTGTTAGGAAAAATGAATGTGTACTTATGGAACGTTATAGAGATGAAATGTTAGAAATTAAATGGTATGTGTCAATAATAGCCCCCCACCTCCACCTCCACCCTTTTTTTTTCCATTTGATTCATTTGTCCCATTTGATTCATTATTCTATTTCACAAAAGCCAATATATACCCAAATACAATTTTCTCATCTTATATCTCAAAGCTCAAAAGTTTAGTATTTACAAATAAATTGAGAACTAATGTTCAATGTTCAATTGTTTGGCCAGAAGCAAAATAACTATTATCCTATAGTGATTTAGTAGTCACTCAACTCAACAAATCAAAGGTAAGAAAATTACCTAGTTTACACCCATTCAATTCTATAATTCTTTTTTTTTTTAAGTTGGACAATTCATTAATTATTTGTGATGATGATAATTAGTAGCCAATCTATTGTTGCTTACGTGTTTCAGTTATTTTAATTCACGCTTTTTACTATTCTTGGTGTTACTTTTTCAACTATTAAAACTTGAAAATATTTGGACATCAAAATGACTTTAATTTATGATTATTTATAATGATTAGAGCTCAAAATGATTTTAATTTATAATTTTTCTAGGCACCACGGATGATTTTTTGAAAATAAAATCCCTAATATCCCACAATCAAGATGTATCTAATATACAAAAATCTCATGCTAGTGATCATGACATCCAACATTCATTAAAACAAATCCGTATTGACTTGAAAACTTTTCTTGAGGATCCTAGATTATAAAAAGGAATATCTGAGTAACATCCTAATATCCAGAACGAAAGAGCATACTTACAAAAGGGTCTGTGTCAACCTTTTGGCTACAAATTCCCATAAAAAAAATATTGGTGGGGCATTGCAATGATTTAATACCGTATGGTTTAAGGAATATGGGAAGTGATTGAAGTATAATATAGAAAAAGACGCTATATTTTGTTTATGTTATTACTTATTTAGGCCTGATGTCGGAAAAAAAGTCGGTGGGTCCTCCTTTTGTGACGCCCCGAATCCCATTATGAGGATTTCACATCCGAAACCTGGTTAATCATAGTGCCGTATGCGACGGCGAGTTTAAATTTCATAACTTAAAATCTTTTTAGAGAACACCTCTTATTTTAAAACCTTCTTCATAAATTTTTTAGCATGTGGAGTCTATAAGTTTAACAAATCCAAAACCTGTATATAGCAGTATAAGTTTCAAACATTTGAATCAAACTCCACATTCACATATATCAATATCCAACCATCTAAAATTCAAATGTTTATACAATCAAATTCCTCCAACGAGGTCCCAAGCAACACTAATAAGTTTAACAACATTTGTACAATAAAGGATACATTTAAATTAACTATGAATCCACTAGTATAAGGTGTCCAAATGCAAGAATTATATAAGCACTAATTCGTCTTTGGACGACTATAAGGTTCTAAGTTATCACAGGCTTCCTAGACCCATACACATGCCATTTTTCGGAGAATACTTACAAAACTGTTTTGGAAAAATAGGAGTGAGCCAAACGCGGGCTCAGTGGAAACTATAAAGTTTTGTATATAAGAGTACGTTGAAAATAATGCACGTGGATAGCAATAATGGAAAATAGTTTTTTTTATTTATGCTATGTGAATACGTCATCACCATGCATTATAAACATACACACATATATATATTAGGCGTCATGGTTTGGTATTTCGTGGAATTAAACTCCGTCCAAAATACCCATTCATTTTTTTATTCCATGTTCACTATCCATCCAGATTGCCAAAAGCCGCTCTATGTTTTCTATGGTATCTCACAAAGTGTTATACTGTGGCTTTTCTCTTTGATGCCTTAGTTATGTACCAATACCTTCGTCTTGTTGAAGATGATCCAGAGATTCGCCGTTTCTACCAGCTTGCCTCTCCAAATGCTCTCAATATGGCTACTTTTCTCACATGGTTCAAAAGTATAAATCAGTGGAAAAAAGAACTCAGAATGCACCATCACAGATACGTACTTATCAAGTTCCACGGTCCTATAAGAAATCCTTTAGCTGATGTTCCCTCACATGCACAAGTTCTTGAATGGTTTCTGTTTAATCCTACAAAGTTAGTTAAAGAGCCATACAATGTCCAATATATGTTCTTCTTGTAATATATTTGTGCTTGTAATAACATAGATCTCTCTAGCATTCCAGAGCATGTTAAGTTTGGTATTAATCCTTGGGAATATGATCCATTGTGCCAAACCCCTCGTTGATCAGCTTTTTGGATACGCCGCAGATCATTATTGGACTAATGGTCAACAAAGTTCAGACTCTGAAGCATTTGTAGGTCACAATACTACAGATGATGAAAATGAAGATTAACTCGCCCAGCTAGCTCACTGTCGGCAACGATTTAACTCAGTGTCGGCAAGGAATTTTTCACGTGTACTATTATATTATTAGTGCTACTTTACTTTTGTAAAAGTAGATATGTCACTGTTAGTTTTTTATCTTGTTGAGGAGCATCTTACTTTCTCAAGTTGTTGCTTTTGCTTTAAGCTTTGTTGAAAGCATATTTCTTTACAATTGTAATGTTTGTGTGGTTGTGCTGAGCCCTTTCCTTCTATAAAAGGAGCCAGCTTATTTCATTTTTATGCATTCGAGTATGAGAAAGAGTCTTGAGTCTGGTTTAAGTCTGATTAGGCTTTTCCGGTGTAAGATTCGCTCATAGTGATTTACATGTCTTTATGGTATCAGTATATATATATATAGTGCCCCTACAATGAAAATCATTTTATGACTTGCATGCAAATGCTTTCTTTATAATATGCATTTTAAAGCTTTCCTCACCCCCAAAATATAATGAAATATTGAGATAATTTGAAAATACAATTAAAACCACAGTATTAATATAATATAATCTTGAACCATATACGTACACTAAGGTAATTATCATTAGAGTACTAGTAGTCCATATCCAGAAAATATGTGTTTTTGTCTCGTGTATGGATATATAAAATTGTTGGCGAGTTTATAAAACTTGGTACTTCCATATGTTAGAATATTCATTTTTCCGATAATTCCCAGGCCATATAGTAACATTTCCTTAAAACAAATCCTGAGCCAATATTTCAATAATCCCGCGTCTATCCATGAGTCACCGGGTCTGCATTTCGTGGCTTTTCAACCACACGGACAACAAGGCCTCCTGTTAGTTTCCATGCATAGTTTGTTAAAATCAACATATAATTAGGGGTTTTTGTAGAAATGTTATTTTGAGTTCATATAGAATGCAAATCTACCAAAGAATCTCAAGAAATCAAGCCCAACCCCCATGAACATGCAAGTTTCAACGTTATAGCTAAAATCCCCAATTTTGGTTTGATTAAAAGTATACAATGTGTAATAACTTGAAAATAAGTTAGGGTATTAGTGTTCACTATACCAAAATCAGTAATTTGTGACAACCAAAAACTGTCGCAAAGAACTGTCGCATAAATGACTATCATAAGTTTCTTTGTGACAACCAAAAATAATTGAAAAGCCACTTTTCTTAGCTGTCACAAAGACAAGTTGTGATAGTTATTGGCAGTCACAAAACTTATGTTTGTGATAGTGATGCGCCAAGAAATTTGTATAATTTATTATGTTAATTTATAATTTACAGAGCGTAAAATATTATTAATATTTATATTTTTTTATTGTTTTTCAGGTACTAGAAAATCATTGAAAAATATTGAAAAAAATAGAGAAATTAAAGATTGTGAAGACAACTAAAAGTGGCCAATACTTCTGGATGCATAACTTTTTACTCGGAACTCCTAATAATATGATTCTTGAGCCTAATTTGAAGATAATTTCAAGAGTTACAACTTTCTAGTTCAGCACTTTTTCAAATTCAACCATCTCGGAGTCCGAAATTGAGACACAAGTATAGCAGTAAAAAAATGGCAAAAATTATTATATTTAATTATGGGTGTATTCATATATTTACTATTTAAATTATCAAAAGCCCAGCCAATTGATGAGTAGCCCATCTGGAAGTGAGTCAAAGAAAACGAAACAAATCACTCAAGTCCATCCAAACCCCAAAAACCCATTAGCCAAGTCTAAGCCCAAATTCATTTAAATTATCTAAAGCCCTAAAGCCAACCAACAATTATAAAAGGAAGCAGCCAAAAGCCGTGCACATTAGCCGCAACACAGCAACAGTGCCAAGCACTATTCATCTAATATTTTCCCTTATTTTTCTTTTATGTTCTTTTACTTTGAAGACGTGAAGATTGAAAATTTATTTTTACTCTTTAATTTAATTAATGCCAGGTAAGTTTTCTTTCAATTTTATTTGTTATTTAATTTTTATTATGCTAGCGTAAATTTATGCTAGGATTAGGATAAGTATATTTAATTGATTTCTTTGTACGTGTTTATGCTAATTGACTCTATAATTTAATGCTTTAATGTTAGATACAATTCTTCCTTTTGGATGCCTATTTTAACTGATAAAAAAATAAAGTTAGATTCTCATTATTTTTTGTTGAATTCACCTTATAATTTGTTAAAAGCGGATATATGGTGTGTTTTGACGGATATAGTGAATGTTTTGATTTTATACATAAGTTTGGCTGTTAAAGAATTACAATTGGATTTTATAAATTATTTGAAATTGAATGATTTTATTTTCTGCATCTAATAAAATCAAGAGACCAAATTAGTATGAAATAAGAGTAGAGTTTATGCACATGAATACTTAGGAAGATTATATTAAATATAGGACTCCGAAACCCTAGTCAATTAATTTATTAATTTTATTGTCTTGCTTAATATTATTTAGTTATTTAATTTACTTGCTTTGCTTTGCTCTGTTTTATTTTATTTAATTTGTTTGATTATCATAAACTTTTTTAGCTAGATTAGGAATTTAGTGAAACATTAACAAGACAATTATAAAACATACTGTTTGAGTCTTTGTGGGATCGACCTCACTTACACGCTACACTATAAATTGATTCGTGCGCTTACGAGTATTAAAATTTATCACAACAGATAGCCATAAACAGTCACTAATCATGCTAATTTGTGATTGTTTTAAACATTCAAAAAATTTATTTCATGTGACAGCTTTTAACTGTCACTAGTTAGTTAGAAATTTATCACATAAATTATGACTGTCCAATATTGTCATAACTTTTATGATATGTGACAGTTTCAAACAGTCACAAACATATTACAAAAATCAATATATCTGGTGACTGTTTTCACCAGTCATAAATTTTGTGAATATTTTAAAAAAAAATTCGAAAATATTGAATACCAATTTTTTTGACATGCATTTCAATTAATATCCATAATATATTTGCACTACGATTTAATCAATATATTTGCAATACAATACAATACAATCCAATCCAATCAATCAATATCCGCAATATATTTGCATTACAATTCATGAATCAATATCCACAATATATTTGCATTAATACACAAAAACTCATAAACCCAACCAAAAACAATACCACGGATTGTTTGCTTAAAATCCATACTAAGCATCGTAGATGAACTCATGCATCAAGTAGTTGTTCTCATCCTTTTCGACGTTAAACCGCTTGGAGATTATTAGATTGGATAAACATAATTAAGATCACGTAGTATAAGCAACCTTGAATCAAATGTAGTGAAATAAGCGGGGCCAAGAATTTATCTATGATCCTATCATCCAAGTTGGCACTTTGTTGTTAAAAGAAAGTACTCCCTGTTGTTTTTACGAGAGAAAACATCATGAAAGTTGTCCAAATAGGAACCATTCTCGTAAGGAATTTTACCTCCTTTACCTCTGCAACTATGCACTGTGTCGCCTACTTATCTTGTTCATCTTCACATGGGAATGATGATTTTCCTTCGATTCAGACAGCTTTATCTAATCACCTGCCAATCATCACCAAATCATTAATTTGTGCTATCTTGTAAGATAAACTATATATAAATATATACACATCTATATAGATTTAAAATAAAGCTTAACACATTTCAAGGTTATTAATTAAAGCCTCATTAGATTTTTGTCTGCTTAATAATGTATTTTCCTTAAACTAAAATAAGGTGTTGAAAAGTAAACTAATCAATATTTTAAACAAAATCAGACCTTACACGTACACAAAACAAAGTGGCTTGAGGCATCTTCTATACTGCAAAATTCCATTTGAAAGAATATACTAATTTTATAAACATAATCTAAGAAACACCCAATTAATTAGATCTTAATAAAATTAGCAGGATTTTATGTTGGATTATTTTTTTATCAAAATTTGCAAAGATGGACTGAAAAGAGAGAGAAAGAGAGATACAACAACTCATTTGTGTCAAATCACTAGCAAAAAATAAAGAATCAGTTATTGCCAAACACGAACAAAAATAGAAAGAAAAAATGTTAAATGTCAACAATCAAACACATCATTATCTGGTTGAAAACTTCAAAAAAGAGGTACTGGTGTAATGGGTATCTTTTAATGCATATTTTTCTTACTAATTTTGCAAGACCATAATCAAATGTAGACAAAGAAAGTTATATATATATAGATAGTGGATCTGAAAATGTAAACAAAAAAAAAAAAAAAAAATTATAGCAATTTCAGCAAAAAAATTAAAGTAAAATTACCACAATGCCAAAATCAACTAAAATAAAAAAAGCACAATCCAAAATGAGAAACAGAGTGTATATATATGTTTGTAATACAAGAAACTGGATTGGACATTTGGACCGGGCGCTTAAGTTTTTGCACGATTGGTTTAGTTGGTTTATCAAGTTGTCCTAAACTATTTTCACATTTTATCCATTAATTTTTAGCATTTAACCTATAAGTTTTTAGGCCAAATTTAAAAACCCATGCCTAAGACTACATATATAAAAAAAAAGGTATGCTATAGTTTGCTAAAAAAAAACTAAGCAATACACTAAAATGAAGCAAAAAATACAGAAAACTTAAAATAATTTAAAAAGAAAGAATAAGAGATGGTATGGTTCAGTTTTTATTTATCACAAAGCAAAAACCAGACCGAAGTTTCGATTCCTTTAAAATTTTATATCAAACCAGATCATTGGCAAAAAGACTGACCAAAATGTGCTGGTCGGGTTAGTTTTTTGCATATGCCATTTATTTTAAGAACAATAGGATAAAGAACCTCAAGGAATTTTCAATTAAAAAATTTAGAAAATTTCAAAGAATGAACAGTAGATGTACTTTAGAGAATGATAAGTTAAAATAGGCAAAACTACCAAAAGAAATATCGTGATTTCGTACGTGCCCGAGATGTATTACAGATTCATTCTTTTGGATATCTTGATTTTTGGCCACTTCAGGTAATGTAGTAGCTTTACAGATCACGGCAAAGATGGGATCACATTCGCAGAGTCTACCATTTTGAAGTAGTAGATACTGCCAATTACTTTTCAACATTAGGATCCAAATAATAAAAGGATAATAAGTGGTGACTAAAAATTAATAAGATTCAATAAGGAAAAAAGAGGAATAAGTACAAAATCTGCATAATTGAGAGGAAAAAAAATAGACAATTCATAATTACTTCTCAACCATTTCCTGAATTCCCCTGTCAACAACTTAATACTCTGATTTCACATAATCATCTCGAGTATAAATAGACAATTCACCTTTATGAGAATCCGCAAATGCAACCCCCCGAGTCTCAACCTTCTAGTTTGGGAGTCTGAAACATCGGAAAATGATTCTGTTATTCCATTTACTTCTATGTGTTGATAATTCATATCGGGTGTCCCTCTATTTTATTTTGGATGCAAGAAGGTTCATTTAGAAGTCGTTAGTACGTTTTACGAGAAAACGAACAAAATAGTTGTGTAAGATGAAAGGCTACAGATAAGCATTTCTTTACACGTTTGTCTACGAAACCAGGATTCTATAGGGTTCGGAAACTATGTTACTGATTGGAAAAGGTGTTAAACACCCGTTCCGCCCTTTCGGTCTCTAGTGGTTTATATGTTTATTCTATGTTTAAAAATATTGGATCCTTTTACTGATATTCTACTGCTTTCTGGAAATAACTCATGAAAACTTGATTTTGGAAAAAACAGGAAAATGGATGAAAACCTTATATTCCGTGATCCGATTTTTGGTTTTGTCGAAATCTGATTAATAGTGACAAAAGTTTATCTTATCTGTTTTTGAAAAGAAAGTGATTCGGTATTGTTTTCTCAGATAACAATATCAATTATCTTGTTTGGTTAATTTAGAAAATATTGGATATAATCAAAATTAATTTGATATGAAATTGAACTCTTGAGGAGAGTGTATCAGATACATTATAATTCAATATGAAAGACAAAATATATCTGAATTTAATTCATAAGTAAGTTTTATCAGTCCGGAATTTTGAAAACTTGGTTTTAGCTGGATGATAAATGGTCTTACTTCTTCTGGTTTTACAAATGATTTTATTAGGATTTTATCAAGTTGTTTTGTTTGAAAACGATAGAATATCAGTAACTTAATAATAAGTTTATCCAGCTAGAAAGTGGACATAACAACAGATAAAAAGAGTTTACAAAACAACTTCAATTTCAAGGATAATGAAAGTAAATGCTTTCAGTTTATGCTGGCCTCAAGCAAGCCAACTCACTACTCACTTATAGTACTTTCGAAGATAACAAATACGTATATATAGTAAACTTAAATAAGATTTAAAAAATCTATAATTACTAAATAAAGTACAATAAAACTAGTATGCAGATATGCTATTTGATTACTAGAAGAGACTTTAGTTACCTTTCCGACATATATATATATAAGAATGAAAGAGAGAAAATATAATACGGCAGAGAAGACCTCCGGCGGATATAAGCTTTTTTCTTCGAAATATTTTTAGCGGTCTGACTCTGAAAGGTGGCATTCTGGATGCCAAGATTAGATTTGAAACTATTGCAGAAATAAATGTTATAAAAGGTGCTTCCGAAGAAGGCTTAAAGATTAGAAATGTAAGAGAGAAATAAGAATTTTTGGTGTCAGAACCATGTCTTTTGTGGTGGGGAATGGCTGCCTAGAACCCATGGGGGTGTTCACCTATTTATAGTACTCGGGAGTGATTGTCGCGCGGCATACTGCAACAGTGGAACGATTGTCCCGCGACATATACATACATCGTGCGACAAAACGGCTGAAGTGATAGTTCTGACAGACTAATGTGTCAGAAAGTGGTTGGTCGGTGTTTGGGGGGATTGTCGCGCGACATGACAAGGTTTGTAGTGCGACAATTTATATTTGCATTGGGTTTGTCATGCGACAAACCCATCTAGCAGGGTACTCTAATGTGTGGGTGAGTTCCGGACTCGATGTGAATTCTATGGGAGTGTTTTAATATAAAAAAAGACATTTAATTAAAGTTAAGCAAGTAACCACGCGTGTGAAAGCAAATGTGTGAAATGAAGGCAATTTGATCAATGCGATTATTTATTAACAGAGTGGGATGGAATCAACTAAAAGTGAAATGCAAAATTTAAAATTTTAAGGCTCCATTTGATTCAAAGGTGGAAAAAGAAAATAAATTTAGTTAGTTTTGGTGAAAAGATGAAAAATAATTTGAGTGACAGAAGTGATATCTTCTTGATTTTTAAGTTTTTCCATGAAGAAATTTTCTTTGCTTGGTGGTAAGTAAAAATTTTCCACCAAAAATATAGAAGGATAAATGATATCTACTCATAAAATGAGCAACATCTTTCACCTTTTGTTCTATCTTTTCACACAAACTAACTAAATTTTTTTTTTTTTATATCTTTGCAATCAAACGGAGCCTAAAATATGATATGATAAGTCAAATACAAAGATATATTGGATATAATGTCTCGTGCAATGTTAAAAATTCCCATAAATAAAATAGTCCTTTAATCCTATCAAATCGCTATTAATGATAGCTAGATTTGGCCCTGGGCGGGATTTTTACAACACTGTTTAAAATATATAATTAGACCAGCCCATTCCTTTCTAGAAATATTATATTGTGTTGCGTACGTTCAGGATTATTATCTTGCACCAGCAGGCAGACATATATTTTTTTGCAACCATACCCAAATCCATACGCTTCCCTCTCCCATATTCCCCGCCAGTCTCTCGACTAAACCGCCGACGTTACAACTCACCGGAACTCCAATCCCCGTTCTCAACACATCACAGAATACACTCCCCAAGGGTTTTCACCGATCAATACAAAAACAAACACAAGCGCATACATATATATATATATATATAGAGAGAGAGAGAGAGAGGGGGAATTATATCATTCTAGATGGGGAAAAAGAGGAAGTCTTTGGCTACGAGCCTCGACGAGGTTGATCGAACGATGTATTCAACGTTTTGTAGCGGTGCGAATTCTTTGTCGCAGCTCTACGCGCAGGCATTAATTCTCAAGATCAGCAGAAGCTTTCATTTTAGCCAAGGAATAATTTTTTTTTAAATAAAGGTGAACTTTTTTTTTTTCATTATAAAATGACATCCCAACCCTTAAAAATAAACTAAAAAAAATATCCATGCATTGGGGTTAAATGATATCATAATTCAAAGTTCATTTCCATGGTCTTCCATTATAGTGCGTGTCATATTTCTCTATATTTGTATATATTTATACATGTAATACAGACATTGATTGATTTTCTTAAAAAAAAAAATAGGCCCTCTTTTTCTTTGGTTATGAATACTTAATAAATAATATTTTATAATTTACCCTTGTTATTATGATATATCTATAGCTAATGAATTAAAAGAACACGATCACAAATGGAATGAAATTTTACTAAAGTTAAGTATTTATCGTCGTATTTGCCTCTTAACACTGAGGGGTCGTTTGTATTTTTGGCTTGTGAGAATGCTGAATACTGGATGCTGAATTATGAATGCTTAATGCTGAATGGAACTTTTGAAAAATGTGTTTGGTTTTAATTAGTTAAGAATGTTGAATACATGGCATGTTACAATTTTACCCTTATTAGTGTTTTATAAACCTATTTAATGACTCAAAAGAACAGGGGTACCAATGGAATAAAATTTTATTAAAGTTAAGTTAAGCATTCGGCGCATGAATTGCCTTTTAATGCTTAATGCTGAATTTTAATCCAATTCAGCATTAAGAGGTAAAAACAAACACCATCTGAATGTTGAATTTAACGTGAGAAAACAAACCTGATTCTACCTCCTAAGAATGAACTTCTATTCAGCATTAAGAGGCCAAAACAAATGCTACCTAAGTATTGCTTACTTGTTTGTTCTTTCAATATGCCTCAGATTAGGTTAGTTATTGTTGGGCTATTGTTCATCAGAGTGAAGTAGTAGCTGGTTCAATGATTTCAAGTGCTAGTGTTATTTGGGGTTGATGTTTAAATGGGTGAAACAACTCTGATATACATGATAGAAGAACAAGGTGAATTTTTATTGATAAGAAATGGAAAAAAGGAAGGAGATTAATGTCCCTGTTTAAAGGAGGATCATGCATTCATAATATATACACATATACATTGTGTCACTAAGAAGGATCATGCATTCCAAAATTTGTCCAATGTCGCTCATTCATTCTCAACTTCCATCTTATAAGTAGTATTGATCAATTCATTATAAAAGGCCCAGGAATAATTGAATATCCTATCATGCCATGAAGAATGTAATTAGCTTTAAGATAAGTTGAATATTACAATGATACACAACTTTTGATTAAGCAAATTAACAAGCTTATAGTAAGCCATGAATGAGCTCTTATGCTGTGAGTCGTGAGGGTTGGTGCAGCAATAGTTGATGTGTATTCTTTCATGGCTGAAGCACATGGTTTAGAAACTAGACACAGTATACTGATGTTCGGAATATATGGGTACAAATAGACTAGTGAGGCTCAAAATAACGGTTTCTTCTAAACCTAAGTTTCAAGATGAAGAACATCGGTTGGGCCGAAAAAAAATCTCAAGTTAGTGCCTTATAAACTGAAGCTGGCATTGGTGTCGTATGAAATCTCCAAGCGATGAGCTTATCATGCACATAGTAATAGTAAAATAGAAAATGGATTGGAAGGGCTCCTTCCAAAATCATTTTCATCGTGAGGACACGTTACTTCTACCCATGGAGGACTTCCTCCACTATTTATTTTTTCCAAAAATGATATTTTCCCCAATGTTTGTACATTGCAAGGACACTTCCCTTTCTCGTAAAGGTCAATTATACCTGTATTGAAAAAAAAAATATTTCTTTCCCACCATGGTGTTCACTAGGCCTCAGTGCCTCACCAACTGGCTATTGCCCACTGCTTGAGCTTCAGCAATCGCGTCAGAACTACGAGGAGGTTCTCAAGCTAGTTTTCATCTTCATGAAGTGGTGGCCGGCCAAAGAGCAACTCATGCATTGCAACAATTGTGGCTCCTCTTCCCTCCCTCATTATCTCCTCTGGCCCCTGGCTGACTCACTTCCGCCGCTTCCGGACGTTCTCCAGTGCCAATTTTGTGCTTGTGAAATCGATTATGATTTCATAATCTGTGCTTATTTTGACTCTGCTCTGTAATTTTTGAGAAAGAGGGAGTTTGATTGGTGTCATGGAGATCAGGATTTAGTTTGTATTACTGTGTGTACAGAGCTAGTATAATGAAGTTGATGTTTGTGTAATCGATTTTTATTCTTTTTATATGGTTTGATTTGTACTGATGTTTTCGATTGGTACAATAATCCTTCTAGATTGAATTTGAACTGAAATATAAGCAAATAAATTCACATGGAGTTTTATTGAATTAATTTTCCTCGATTCCTATAGGCAATGAAAGGGTTATTCAAACCGAAGTAAAAAAGAAGATGAAGAATATTTTAGATGAACAAAAGGAACGTCGTCATTTTGAAAACGAAGTTTTAAGGTGCCCATCTCTTAGATATAATTTGGGAAGGAGTCCTTTTGCCCCATATCCTCATGGTAGAAACAAATACAAGAAAGATCCATTCAGTAACTTATGTGTTGGTGAATCATGAATCAATCGAATCATTCGTACCTTGCCACAGACTTTGCTTTAAAGCGTATACATTTGACCTGTTAATTTGTGAGCTCAACTAGGTAGTGTATATCCACTTTGACTTGCTTTCTTGTGTTTCTGAAGTTTTACCAACTGTCAAGTCTTGTTTACTTGGAGAAGTTGCATCTTCTCGCCTTTCTGCTTCCCCCAATTATACCTTTTGAATTCTTATAACTTCTTTGTAACTAGATAGAATGCCCTCTTCAATATGGAGTAGTACAGAGGAGTTATGGTGTTATGCTCAGTTTCTCGTGGGCTTATGGGCAAGGGCTTCAAAAATTTTTGACAGCACAGACCAGTACTTTTCTGTTTAGATTGTGATAGTTGCCTTGGATAGTACCTTGTTTAGTTAGCATGGTGTTTTGTTCCTTAATCTACATTTTTCAAGATTTTATATCCAGAGGATGCCTCATCCTCTGAATCATAGTGAACTTTGTAATGTCTTTCCTTGTTTTCGGAATAAAATTGTTTGTTTCCTATCAAAAAAAGAACGTCTGTTGGGTAAAACCTTGGGTTGGAGCATCCTCCTAAAAAGTTGTTGCCGGGGCGGGGCGGGGGGACCACACGACAAATAAGTTCAAAAGGTTATGACGAATTCATTCAAAGTATGGAATGATCCAACATAAAACTCAACTTTGCGATTATTTAAAATTAAGAAATCAGAAAATTATTTGAAGCGAGCAGGCTTGCGTATTTCTTCTTTTGTCCTGCTGCTTATGCGAATTGGATTTCGTACATTATTCCTGCACTTTGTGCCTTCTTTTGTTTTTCCTATTTTTCTTCACACATTGGATATTTGTTTTATGTTTACAAGCAGCCTCTCTGCTGGACTTCTTTTTGCAGTTTCTAGCAATTTTTGATGAGCTTCCCATTGTTCAGTTACATATATTTCTTGTTTAGCCAATTAACATTGATTTCATCAAGTCCGTTCAAATGAAAATTTTACTTGGATTGCATTGTGATATTTTCTGTACAATTTGATCCTATTTTTGCAGGAAAAACTTTATCAATGGATTTTGAGGCAACAAGAGGGAGGAGCAAGAGTGACCACAGTTGACATACTTGCCTACCTCCAGGTTCCTTGTCTCTTCTGCTCTTCATGATTATGTGTTTTTCCTTCTTATTGTATATTGATTGTCGCTTTCCTTTTATGTTCCGCAGATAGATTCTTCTTATCTATATGATGTTTGTTACCTGTATTATGAATCACAGATGTTGTACGGGTGTGATGATTAAAAAATCTGGAAATGTAGGATGAGCGTCTGAGGCAATGAAATAATAATGTAGACTATATAAGTGTTTATATATTGTAGTATTCCATATTTTTTTACAGGCATTCTTTCAATTTTGTACATTCAGGCTTAAGTACTAGAGAATGATAAAAAAAACTTAAATTTATGATTCATTAATCTCCATTTTAGTTAATTTTCAATTTTAGACCTAGACAGACCCCACATAAAATTCAGTGCTTAAGAATACTAAGAGGGGATAATAAATGATAATACAAATACGTTCTGTTTCTCTCTGTAATCTCTCTGTGTGTGTCTCTCTCTCTCTCATTCACTTAAAGTCTTTATGCATTATTCTTGGTTAGTTTTTTGATTATATGTGAGTCCATTCCCAGACCCAGATAAATTATAATAGACTAGAAAATGCATGAAGTTCCCCAACATAGTTAAAAGGGATGTCCGATTTTAGAACCTTTTGCTTTCATAAAGAGTGTTCCATTAAAAGTGTTCCAAGTGTCCAACATAAAGAATGGACCCTAAGTTCCTTACTAAAAGGGATATAAATGATAATACAATACGTTCTGTTTCTCTCTGTATATCTCTCTGTGTGTCTCTCTCTTCTCTCATTCATTCTCTTGACAAGTCTCTCTCCCAGACTTTTGAAGCAAACCACAATATATCTCCTCAGATCTTTGCCACTACATATCCTTGGTTAGTTTTTTGATTATATGTGAGTCTTGGTAATTGTTCAAGAGTCCAACATGGCGACAACCCTTAGTCTAACTTTAAGAAATATGGTACGCTTTGGGTGCAAAATCAAGGCCAAATTGGGGTTGAATGGTATTTGCTTCTTTAATCATTTTGGAAATTAGTGCTTCATATTCTGTGGTTGGCGATGGATCATTTTGAAAATGCATGAAGTTATGACGAAATTGGAATGACTGAGTGATAACTAACACACATAGTTACAAGACTTTCTTTGGCATTGATGTCCGATTTTAGAACCTTTTGGCTTTCACTAAAGATACAATTGTCGATGCCGCAAGCATAAATTTTGAATGATTGTAATTGCACTGTTGTTTCACCTTACTTTCTACACCCCCCGTCCCCGCCTCTCTCTCTTTTAAGTTAGTATTTCTTCACTTGATTTTCACCATTTTTTACAAAATATATATATACACACATATATATATATATATTTTATTTGAGCTCACATTGGGTAGGGCAGGCAATCTTCTCCGTGACCCGCTAACATCATGAGTTAGCGGGCTAGGGTGAAGCCTCTTTAATAAATTTGAACTTAATAAGGCATGAGCCCGCTATTGACGATGGATTCATACTACAAACATTACACAAGACTATTATGTAATTACGTATAGGACATGGGTAGAGCCAATCTGGGCACGGCTCAAAATAATTTTACCCCGTGTAATATATATATATATTTAGGTGTTA
This sequence comes from Lonicera japonica, assembly GCA_021464415.1. NCBI lineage: Eukaryota > Viridiplantae > Streptophyta > Magnoliopsida > Dipsacales > Caprifoliaceae > Lonicera > Lonicera japonica. The sequence continues at coordinate 38,661,353 of CM038469.1, read as the reverse complement.
TAATTGTCCCCCCAGACAAATTTCTGGCTCTGCCCCCTTTTGTGGGGTTGGGGACTGGGGGGAGGGGAAGGGGGGGGGGGTGGTTTGGGTTGGAGAATTGTATTGTAGAGAACCTTTAAATCTCTGTTCTTTGAGATAGCATACTATCTGAAACTTGCTGGAAGGTGGTACCTCGGTCCCTCTCAATTTAATTTTCAAATCTTATACCGTATATACACTATTATATAAAGCGAGGACGTGATTTCAACCCTTTTGAGGCTCTGTCATCGAGGCTCTGTCATCTTTTGATTTTCCAATTTTGACCATGCAATCTTTTTCTTTAAAAATATGCTTGCAACAATGTTCAAACCCTTGCTACTAAGCAATCTAGCATCGGGCTTAATCACTAGGCCATCTATCACTTTTGGTAAACTTTTTTCTTCAAATTACATACATGCGAGTTGCACACCCATTGCGTGTGCAAGGTAGTATATGATAATATATACATGTGTGGGTGTGTAAATATTTATATATATATATATTATTTTTCCTTGGAATATATCAATTTACTAGCTTCCATGCAGGCTGACCTGGACTGTTACGGAGAGGAGCCAACTTTGTCACCTAGGGTTCCACTGCGGCCCGCAAACCCAAGCTTCCCGGCCTCATCAGGCTCATCCGGTGCAGCAACTGCTGTGCAGCAGGGTTTTCGGTCAGACCCAAATGACCACAATTCCAAGAACTATGTTTTCTCGGACGCTCTATCGAGCCCTGTTCGTCTAAGCCTTCAGAATTATCATATAGGTGAGGGACGCTACTACCCGAGCATGGGCGGCTCTCAACCCTCCTACCAACCCAATATCGTTCAATCCCAGAATCGGGATTCTAATCTCTTCAACCCTTCCGATTCCTCTATGGACATGCACGCCGATAATAATAATTAAACAAGCGCGAATGGCAACTTTTGCGTCTTGTCAAGAAAATAGATGTAGTTGGTCCAAATTTATCGCATAGAACTATCGTCTGTTGAATCACATTTTCTTGTTTTCTTAATTTTTAATGTTATGTAAGGTTCTCTTTTTTTTTTTCCCGAAAATCTTGAAGTGGTATTTGTTTGTTTATTCATTTTTCTTTGCAATTTAGGAATGTAGTCATTGTAAATGTGTAGTTATGTACATGTGCTTTACAAACTAAAACTTAGATACATATGGCAAGCATCAGTTGCCTGATTCGAGTTCTTTTGTACTTGTTCGTTTATGAATTAATTATTACTATGTACAGAGTGAGTGTTTATCAGAAATTTTAGTCAAATACTTTCTTCTATGTTGCCAAACTTAACAGTGGCTCTGAACAGAACTTATTTGCTATAGTGAAATTTTTGTACTTATTTGATCTTAAATTAAGAGTCTAGTTTCTTGTTCATAACATAATTATATACCAAACTCAACGCTCAAAACAAGTTCTGTTCTATACTAAATTGATTGTGCTGAAATTAGTGTATTCTTAAAAAATATAAAAGTCAAACATGAATTCTTAATTACGCACAGAGAGTAAATTTTTTTTTTTTGGAATTATAATGATTTGAATTCACCTTTTCAAACCCTAATGGAAGCAACCGTTACTATTGTATTACAATATTAGATTGATTATTTTCTAAAAAGAAAATTGAACTTTTAGTCTAGTACATCTAAAACAAGATAAGTAGACTTGGGACCAAATTAATCTCTTTGAAATAGCCAGTTGTACAAGATTGATCAGGTGGGTTACATGAATCAGCAGTGAAAAGACACTTAATTTAGGATGGAGAATATATTAGTTTTGTGGGTAGTCCTAACGGCTACATGAAGGACATGTCAGTGCCATTTATAGGACCAACATCAGACAACATTAATGGGGTCCAACCCTTTTGAACTCATATGCAGTATGCACCTCTCTTCCACACGCAAAATCACAAATGGGGTTGAAATTGCAGTGAAATGAAAATGAAAAATGATAATGCAGCTCACCAACCAACAACATTTCCTGTACTAAGGGGAATCCCATGCACCTTGCTAAGCCTTTATGTGTCCTTCAAAACATGACTCATGTTTTTAGCCGGCCATTTAAGTTGTCATCTACTTAGCTTTCAGTCTATAGACTTCTCTTTTTGCAGTTTGATAATGACTTTGTAGCCTACAGATCGATTCCAACTAGCTAGCCCTTCTTTTTCCATGATTTCATTTCATGTTACTAAATTTGTTTTGGGTAATTTTAATCTTGTTCAAACAAGTACCATGCAAGAGATAGTCAAAGAGTACTTGACCCTTTTTTGACCATTCAATCTTTTAGATAAACCAGCAAAATATATTCGTTCTGAGTGCAACTCTATTTGTCGGAATTAACAGCTGACTAGCAATCGCAAAATGAAAGGAAATTAGGAGAGGGGAAAATGAAACCGGAAAAGTATTCCTTTCTGCAATGCTTAAGCAAAATTCACTTGTAGATTAGAGACAAAATTTGATAGCACATAATAAACCTAGCTCCTAAGTTCACCGAGCAGCGTGATCCTTTTGTTAAAGACTCAAAAGACATCGACTGGTAACATAAACGTAAATTTAGTATATAGGTGAGCTTGACTTCGTAGGTGCCCTCAAAATTTGCTGAAAGAAAAAAAGTTGAGCTGAAGTTTTATTTTCAAGTTGTTTTTGTGATAACTATTATTAATTAAATTTGGTTCAACATGACTCGTTTACGCCAATAACAACGTAAAAGTTTTATTTAGACTAATTTAACTTTTCATGGTCTTATCCCATCATGGCTAAGATCACTATATGAGATATATGGTGGTTCTCATGAGTGAGACATTGAACCCTACTTGATTATGAAGGAGAGGAAAAGGTAAAGGTGACTATAGAAGTGTCCAACTAGCTTTGTAATGATGTTGAGGTTTCATTGAAATATTCCTTGCCCTTTACTTTATAAGAAAGTAGCAAATTTAGAAATATGTTCTTTATTAAGGAAGGATATATATGTATATATATGTTCTTTATAATTAGTGGTATGTATATAAAATGTTTGTAGTGCTCTTAATTAATTTATAATATTTGAAAAAGGGAAAAGTAGAGTTGAATTCTTGTGATATCTTACATAAGAAAAAAAAATTGAGACTCTTAACGCCAAGATCAAATTGCTACTTCTCTCGTGTGAGATTGATAGTACTTTGATTTTAGTATTTTTTAAGAAAATGTTAATTTTAAATTAATTGATAGTTAAAGTACTTAGACAAAAAGAGAGTTAAAGATGCAACTTATTTTTAATTGTGAGATTTAATATATTAATTATATTTTAAAAAACAGAATAAAAATGTTCTATTAATTTAAAATTGGATTTTTTTTGATCGATTTTGCCACAAATTTTTGTTATTATCTAATAGATCACTTGAGAAGAGGTTCATGGAAAGTGTTGAATTGGAGCTATTAAAATCATTGCAAAGCCTAAAAGAAATTAAATGAACCCTCCATAATACACACACATATTGGTATGTACAAGAATTTACAATTAAACAATCAATAATATGATTGAAAACTGTGGAATTCAATCATGTAACTTAAGCTTTGTTTCTGTTCATCTCCCAGGTTAGGCCCTATATCTTTATTTTAACATCATGATTTTGGCTGAAGAGGGAGGACTAAAAAGATGACTACTCTTGCTTCCTTATGGGTGGACACTACGTTTATTTTTAATTAGTGAGATTTTAAATATAGGGTGTATAGTGTTACTGTCAAAAATGTTATGTTTATTGTCATAGTAATATATAATTTTAGAATAATACAATACAATTTTTTAAAATAATATTATACTCTGCAAAAAGAAAATTACTTTTAGCATGATGGGTAGTCATAAATAAACATAATTTTAAGTGTGCGTTTATTGACTCATGCAAAATGAAATTGAATTTCGACATGGAGTGTGGTAGGGGATGGGGGGCCGGAGATGGCAATTGAGATTATCGCACAATGATAAATGCGCGCACTTCTCGCATAAACAATAGTTTATATTTTTAAAATTGAGGAAGCTAGTTTCACTGCGTAATTAAAAATATAATAATTTTTAAGAGTCATTTGATTTAGATCAAAAGCAATTAATTATTCAATAAAGACTTCAATGTAGTGAAAGATATCATCGAACTTCATCAAGAGCATCCTCTTCATACTTTATTAGAAACAGTTTTAAATCTGTCTAAAGAGTAATTAAGAAAGAAAATGACCCATTTGCTTATAATATATCTTTAATACATGACTAATATTAATTTTTTAGAAGTATTATTATTTTAAAAGACAATGATGCCACCACCCTCCCAAGTAAACGCACTCCCATGGCACATGAGAAGACTGCATCAACCCTTTGTAGTCCTTCGGTGTTTACTTTGACTTATTCTCCAAATCCCATGAAAATTAAAAATTCTTTATTCCAATTAAACAAGTGCTAGTAATATATTTAATGTTCAATTGTTCGCCTGTCACTATTTTTTTTTTCTCAAAATATAAACTATTTTACCTCCACAGTCACAGCCAAGAAAATCAAAATAAATACTTGTTCAATGAAACAAAAATGTTAATCTTTTAAAACTAAAGCTTTGGAAAATATAAATGTTTATGTTCTAATATTTGTGTATACAACTTAATTTCTTCATTTTGCTCAAGGGTCTTTGATTCAAATGACATCGTTACATTGATTCTTTAACTCTAATATAAAAAACTGTGGATTTTACTCTCCTCTTTATAGTATTTCTTAAAAAAAAAGACTTAAAACCTTTTATTCAACTTTTTTGTCTAGTTGTGATTTTAGAATTAAAAATACTAATTTTTAATATTGACTCAATGAATGATCATTATTAACATTTTCGAATTTTGTATATAATTAGATTTTTGTTTGAAAAGACGGCTAGACTAAATTGAAAGCTTTTAAAAACACGATGAAAAGTAAAATTGTGTGAATTCATTTAGAATTTAACAAAGGGTTTGATAATTGGTATAACACTTTTAAACTAAATCATTAGGATTAGTCTAGTGGTTATAACTTACTCTTTTAATAATGTACTTAAAAAGACATTTTAAGATTTTGATATATTATGATGCATTGATAATATTTTTTAGACTGTTAGATTATATTATTAGTTACACATTTTTTTCATACTTTGAGAGGTGAAAAAAATTTTCAATTGCTTAGAACATCAATAAAGAGTTGATCGTAAATATTGATTGAATCTTAACCAAGACATAACATAATTGACAAAGACAGGTAAAACTTATTAAAAACAATATATATATATATATATTATTACATAAGGTCTAAATTTTTTTTGTTTATTATTTATTATGCAGTGACAAGTTTCATTTTTTTTTTACTCTTACATGTTTTAATTTTACAAAAAGTTGATATTACGGCATAAGTAATGTTGTCCAGACCCTTGCGCTGGGGAAAATAATATTATCATCAACCATCGAGACAATTGTCCCATTTTTAACTTTTATTTCTCTTTAGATCATGTATATTTGCATTGCACACAATATATATATATATATATATCATGGGAAACTGTAAAAACGTATGTTTCGCTGGTATATGTAAATATTTAAATGGTAATGTAAAACATAACGACATTCTACGAGGTATTCATAAAAAACATAACATTCTACAAATATCAGTATAATACACATGCACACATAATTTTGCATATGTGCGTATATATTATATTATTCTGAGAGACTATATAGATAGAATTAAAAACAACTAAAATTTCAAAAACAATATCCCACATGTTTCACTTTCTTCTGCGAAAATTCCTCATCAAGATATTATCCTATTCGAATTTTTCACACTTTCTCTAATTTCAACCTTTTTTTTTCTAACGCGATCGGAGAATCAACTTTCCGACGAAGTTTCGCCGACGAAATCTCCCCGCCTCTCTCAGATCTGTGAGTCTCTGTATCGGTGTCATTTTATCCCATTTTTGTTCGTTTGAAATTGAAATTGAAATTGTAGTTGTATTTGTATTGGTTCAATGTTGGACCTAGGGTTTTGAAATTATAGACATTACATATTAAATTTAACAACTCTTGTTTGTGTACATGGACCTGCCGATTGTATTGAAAATATATAAAATTTTCATTCAATTGATGAAAACGAAATTTACATGGAATTTTTATGAAGAAGATTGTTTAATGTAGGCTTTAGGCAAATTCTCTCTGTTTCTCTGTGTTTTATGAGTTAATTCTTTCTAATAATAATTTATCTTCTTAGATATAAATGATGATGATTTCTTGGGTGGTGTTATTGCCAAAGTAGTTATGATTATTGTCAAAGTAATCTACAACTTTAAAAGCATACGGTACGATTTCTTAAAGTAGAATTATGGTAGGGAAAAAAGTTAATTGCTTTGGTAATATGAATATCATTTTTCTTTTTCTTTTTGTATATTACCAGCTTTGTTTTCCTTCCCTAGAGTGGTTTGCTTGATTGAGTTTGGTTACGAATTTCGATGTGGTAAGAGAGAGAAAGGGGATGGAGAATTTTTGAGCTGTTGCTAGTTTTAGTGACTATAGTTTCTTTCATTTTGACCTTTTGTTTTATTGTTTTGAGGTTGTATTCTACAGGAAGAGTAGTTTTAGGGAATTTTAAGCATATACAATCTAATGAAACTAAAGGTGACTTTGATGTATAGTACATTTAACCTTTAGCTCCATTTAAATCTTTGCAGGACTAGAGAAAGGAATTACCTTTACATTTTAGTTTAGGAATTCTATATAAAAAGCACTTTTAAACATTTTACATTTGTCCCTTGACTGCAGGAGAAGCAATCACGAATATTTATCAAGTATTAGCATGTTAGTTTGTTAAATTTTACTCTATTATTTTCTTATCAAGCTTGCAAATACTTCACTTCACTCGGTTTGACTTTCCTTTTCTTTTTCGTTTTATCATTTTGTCGGTAATCTTTTGGGTACCCCTTTTCATTGACTGTTGTGGGTTGTAAATTGAAGCTGACCTTTGTTGTCTGGAGGTGACAGTATTTATGGTTCCCAGATGAGCCGAACTGATGTTATTGGCAGTGGAAGGAGGGTGGTTTTTCTCTTCGTCAGCTTCTGGTTATAGCAAGGGCCTGACCCTCCTCCTCTTGGGTCAGAAGAATGAAGAAAAACCCATGAGAGCTTTGCCCTGGAATCAATACCAGTTGGTGGACCAAGAATCAGATCCTAAGTACCTCCAGCTGGCTCCCGGTAAGAACCGGCTTGTCCGCGGGTGCACCTCCTTCTGTTTTGGTCGCACTGCCGCTGGACTCGAAAAGCCATCTCCTTTGAAAGTGGGACCTACCCAACTTCAGGATCTTTTGCCAAATCCTCCTGTTTCTGACAAGGGCAAGGATCACAATTATAGTACTGATCTTGTTGATGAAGATAATAGAACGAAGAAGATTGCTCTTAAGAGTAGCTTGAAGAAGCCGGCAACTAGAACTGAGGTTTCTGGCTCGGTTGTTAATGAAGGTGAGACATTGAGTGAAAAAGGTATCGATGTTTCTGGTCTTGCGGAAAGAAGGAAAGTGCAGTGGCAAGATGTGTCAGGCGGAGAGCTTGTTGACGTCCGGGAATTCGAGCCCAGGTATTACTGAATCTAAATTTAAAGTTACCTACGTGCAGAAGTTTTGTATGTTTTGCTGTTTCTCCCTGAGTTATGTATGAAAGTGTTGTCATGATGTTTCCTTTATTGTTTACCTGCCTACAGGTATGTGCAAGTGTAAGTGTTTTAGGATCAACAGCTTGCTGGTAGTCTGGTACACTCTTGCCAATTGCATATTATTAGAACTCGGAGCATCCGGTCCAAAACTCGTTGCCAATGGGTACAGAGGCCCCACAATCATGCCCCCTCATGTCAGGCGTAATTTTAAGCTAAACACGTGGATTGATTATATCCGGGTGACATGGAGACTGTGTGGCCGTTGAGCCTGACCTGTGAGTAATAGTCTGTCCTTTAGTACCATATAGATTTTAGAGCATCCAACCAAAAACCATTTGTCCATGGGTGGAGTAGCCCCATGATCTATAGTCTCAACACATGTTCACCGGTATTTTTGCTGTTATTTTTTCCATTTCCTGATGTTATTTGGGGATAATAGATAAGAGATTGTCACCCTTTCCACATGTAATTGAAAACATAGGATCAAGTGCCTTGGTTACACAGGTCAAACGGCAATTAGCCTTATGATTCAAGGACAAGTTAGAGACTAATATGTGGGAGTATGGGATGTCGATGTCCAACCACTTCTACTAGTGGTTTTTTGGCCCGCATTTATAGGTATGGATATGAATCGAATCAAACAATAAGGGTATGCTCTTATCTTGAGTGGTAAAGAGAGAGGTGGGTAGGTTGTCAAAAGTGCACTTAAGCATGTCTGCATGTGCCGAAGTGGTCATCTGGTTAGCTGCACCCCTTTTCTCCCCATAGTTGACATGGTTAGGGTGCAAATTCAGAAAAACCTAACTTTTATTTATCCCTTTCATTAGCTTTCTCCTCAAAACTATTTTGTCGAAGTTTAAATATTTCTCTTTCGTCCAGCATCTACAGCAATAATAAACAAATCCTGACCACCTCCTTGCCATGCATCTTGACCATAGTCATTAGCAACCTTCAAGACCACCATATCTGCCACACAGTTCCATTTTCAGTCTTCTCTTCTAGGAAATATTACATGGTTATGCTTTCTATCGTGCTGATGCGGGTCTAGTGGTGGTGTGTGCGCATGTGTCCTTTGTGTATAAAAATTTAGTTCAGGATAAGGTCAATTGCAGAATTAGTAGTTTGTAGCCTTTTGCTATCCCATTGTTGCCTTCCATTTAATCAATTTGTGTTTCTTAGACTTAGGTACCTCGGTAATAGGCAAAAATAGGTAGGTAGTTATCCATATAATTAGGGAACTTTGCATTGGATAATAGCTAATGGACTAGGTTTTGTTTTTCATCCCATTTATTCTACAAATGCATAGATAGATTTGAGTTGGTTAAATAAATTCAGCATCTGCAGAATTTCATGGTTAGATTCTTTTCTGTGCTTGTGGTTGATGATGCCCTTTGGATGGGAAATCACCCTTTTTGTGATTCGGCATCTTCTAATCAAGCATTCAAAATGCTTTAATGCAACAATCCAGGAATTGCCAAAGTTGATTTGCAATCAATGCTTTTTAGTTAGAAATATAAAGTTATTGCCAAAACTCATGACTCATTGCCTTTTATAACTTTAGTTAGAAATGAAAAGTTGTTGATCTTCATACATTATATATTCGCGTCCAACAAATAAATGTTTGCAATTCCATGCCATTGCAGTGAAGATTCATCAGACGACGATTTTGACCTCGAGGATGACAGGGCCTGTTCGTGCAAGATAATGTAGTTTTGAGCTCCAGGTAGAACATTTTGTGGGGCCAACTTTACGAGAAGTCGAGCTAAAAAAAGGTTTCAAATCTGCAATCTGCACGAGGTACCGCAATGGATCTGTCTCCTTTGGAGTAGAGTAGTAACTTTGGACCGTTCAGTTAAAATTAGATGGCTTAGATTTTGACAGATAGTGTTAGTCTCACAACTCACAACTACTTTTGAGAATCTGTACCATCTACTTTTAAACTAACGGTCCAAATTCCTTCAACTCTCCTTGAGAGTGAATTTGATCACTACAGAGGAGGCCGATACTATTGCAATAGAGAGGATTATATTTTGCTCTGGCTTTCTCTACTGTTCGGTTATGTCTATACAGTATCTGTTTGGTATTTTCCCAATTTTGTTGCTCGCTTGGGGCATTTTTTTTTTCTTTTTTCTTTTGTTTTTATATTATTGCTCTTCTTTAGCCAATAGGTGACCGTCCTTGTTCATTGTTTCATCGTAATTAATGTGTCAGTTTTCGATTATTTTGTCGTATGTCTTTTGTAAACAAGATAACAGATTATAACCTTTTGTACTTGTGCTGAGGATATTTGTAATCATTTTTTGAAAATTCTAGCATCTATGGAGCCTTCTGTTTTAATTTCAACTAGCGATGTATATTGTGAAGATTTGTATCACAAAGATGATTGTCAGGTCTAAATTGGCTATGGTCGTGGCAGTGATATTATGTACCCAACGACCTTCACTCAATGAGGTCGAATCCAATTCGGATCGACCAAGTGACCAACAATAAACTGTACTACACCTACCATAGAAAGTTTGCGTGCCTATTCCGTCTTTCATTTACATTTTAATCTCATTAATTTGTCTATTGGAAAATACTTGAGTTTGAGTGCATCCCAAATTAGTAGTTTATCTTTTTTTTCTAGGACGTTCCAAATAAAGAGTCCACTTGTTCACTAGTAAATTTTTCGAAGTTGGGCGCTTTCAAAAATAAGTTATGCAACTTACCATTTGATTGCGCAGGCTAAATTTGTTTTATTACCAATAAAGCTTTCCTTTTCATTACTCCTTCATTATATATATATATATTTTAATGAAGTAACAAACAATTGTGTGCCAAAATAATCTTGAGAAGGATAATTATGTGACAGTCTTAGAAAAATAGAAGTACCCAATGATATAAGTGTTCGGTGGCTTCGAGTTTTTGTTAAGTTCTAAAATTTAGAATAATAATTTCAAGGGGAAAGATGAAATATTCTCAACTTATGATTCAATAACCTTTTGACATGAATTATAAAAAATTTTTAATATGATTACCTATTAAAATTTTGAAATAAATAAAAACTTGAATCAAACGAACAATATCTATGTGTAACATCTGTATCTCACAAAGAATGAGATTATAAAATTAAGTGTTCTTATGTAATGATACATGTACTCATTTAAATGACTAAATTAAATAATGTGTATTTCTAGGAGATTCAAGAATTCATCCATGTACTTTTTTAATACATCATTTAATATACTAATTTAGTCATTTAAATTAGTAATTGTGTTATTATTTAAAATTTTTGCCAAAATACAAAAAAAAACAAAGAATGCTATCCATAATAGTTGACCATGCTGCATGCATATATATTATTGACAAGTCCCCCTGAAACTTGGCCGCTTCTTATCCACTCACAATTCTTCATTCTCCTCTGATTCTGATAACTCCAACTAAAACCCACCCACAAAAAAAAATTCCTCCAACTAAAAGGAACAAAAACAAAAAAAGTTCATCCAAGATAGAGAGAAAAAAATGTCAGTAGCATCATTTCCATGTATCAGAATCTCGAATTCCTCCTCCTCATCAAATTCATCTTCCTCAACTGCCTCAAAGTTTAGATCCTCTGCAACTAGGTCCACCATACTTACCGTACGCTGCTCTCAGACTGATGGCCCTTTGAGAAGACCAGTGGCTACTCCACCTAGGAAGCCTAATCCACCATCGGCGCCACCCCCGCCGACAACAGCATCACCACCCCCGAAGCCGGTGGCAGAGCCGGCGGTAGGGGGAAAGGGTGTAATTACGATGGAATTCCAGAGGCAAAAGGCTAAGGAGTTGCAGGAGTATTTTAAGAAGAAGAAGCTTGAAGAAGCTGATCAAGGCCCTTTTTTCGGATTCATTGCTAAGAATGAAATTTCAAATGGAAGGTAATACTAGTAAATTACAATTCTGATTAAAGCTATATATATATATATAATAGACATGTGCAATTCGGTTAGTGTAAATTCTAAGAAAAGATGTTCTAATGATGGTAAATTGGAAAATGAAAAACCAGATACGGCTTCCATAACTGCTTAAAATGTCTTCGGGCTGTATATAATAGTAGATTTGAATTGGGGTTAATTATCAATTTTGTTCTATCTTATTGTGATTTCGACCGCATTGTGAAATTTAAAATCTGCTCTCCCTGAAAGTAGATACCATTGATGTAACAGATACCGTTAGTTTGATATCGACAATATCTCTTTCAAGGAGCCGCATCCTCTAGATTTTACAAATATGGACAGCGTCTTTTATAGTTTGAATTTAGGACCGGATCCTAAAAGCCCCTAAATTTAGATTGGGGATTGTTCTCCATTCTTCTTTTGTTTGAACTTTGAATTTTTGGTTTGTCTGTTGTGAGAATTATATATCAATGCCTAGACTAGATGCAATTCAAATGAGCGCATAGTCTTGCGATTCTGTTGGGTTTTTCGGAAGCTAAACAAATCAAGCGTACACAAATAAACCGGTTGCTAGTTAGTTCAGTTGAAGAATTGAAGATTAGACTTCAGAGTTATAAAATTTTGTGGTATTGATTTGGTTAATGAATTTAAGCTTAATAAATAGAAGTTTAATATTTGGGTAAAATTTTCAGTATTTGGAGCCACAATGCTCAAATCTTCTTAACAGGAATGGAATGTTGTGTGTTGACTGCTAATCACAATATATTGAGTTAAATTGGAGAATGAATGCTTGGGGTATTTGTACAAAATACATAATCTAATGTCAATTATTGTTACCTTATGTGCTCACTTGATTCGAAATTTTTGTCCTTTGAAACTCTCTTAATTCACAATTCCATTGCTAAAGGCCTAAAGATGAAAACTTTATCGGGTAATTACCTGTTTCCTACTACATAAACTTGATACATTTGAGCACCAAAGCCTAAATGCCATTCAGGTTCAAGGCTCATTCGAAGCTTGAAAGATCAACTTTTGTTAGCTAAGTGAATAAACTATAAAAGTATATGGTACAACTTTTCATTACAGTACTTTGCTTTTGTGATGCCATATCTGTTTTGCCAATAATTAAGTCAATGGTATTCATATTACTAATGTTGGGATGTTTTGCGTGATTGTTGGCACGAGCAGATGGGCAATGTTTGGTTTCGCAGTTGGGATGTTGACAGAGTATGCTACAGGATCGAACTTTGTTGATCAAGTTAAAATCCTCCTCTCCAATTTCGGTATAATTGACCTCGAATGAACGTATTCAGAACAAACACTACAAAAACTTTAATGGTTCTATTCTTTTGTGTTAATTCTTGTAATCATTATATCCAATATTCCTCTGTAATTTCTTCAAGTAAAATTTGTTTAGTTTTACTTGCTTAAATCACTTGATTGGAATATTTTGGATGTTCATTACACTCTTTTCTTTCTTTTTGGAGTATAAATGAAATTTATTGCTTTGGCAATACCTTAAACATTGGAGTAGATAGCTAGTTGCTAACAATCTAGCTTCTAATACAGTGGTAGTAGTCGCGCTAGCTAACATCACGGACTAGAAGGGAATTAATCAGTAGTTGGACTTGAAAGCTAGTAAAATAATATAATTAAATTCATTCATACGTTAAAATTATTATCATAAAAAACAAAAACTGCCATTACACCACTTCATGTTGGTCAAGAAGATTTTTTTTTCTTTGTTTTTAACTGTCTCTGATGGGATTCGAACTTTGTTCACTCATGTATTAAGTCAACTATGATACGATCTGAGCTATAACTCATTAAGTCAACTATGATACGATCTGAGCTATAACTCATTAAGTTTTGAATTATTGGTACATATGGTTAATGGGATACAATCACTAGTAGCATTGTTAAGGCTTTTCATGGAATAGCTATACTCACAGGGTTATTTCGACTTTGGGTTCTATTTGTTCTGCATAATTAGACATTGGGTTCTAAAGCTTTTAATAATTTGTGTTTGGGGTCTAATTTTGACGGATTCTGCCGGTCAAAGTAGTTAAGCGTTAACTCTTCAATAATTGACCTGATTTGCCTAAGGGTCTGATGCCTAACATAATTGAACATTTTGACTTTGGTGCCCAGATTCTAGAGAAACAAAAGCTGGCAAATTTATCTAACCCTAAACCTTCAAAATTGACCGTCTTTATGCGATTGAACCAAGTTTTTCGAAGATTGGAGTGATTGAAGGAAGAGATAAATTTGAACTGAAATAAGGTAAGTTTAGGTTTTTTATATACGTTTTTTCTCAAGTCAATCGAAGCTTATGTGTGTGTGATAGGGCGTAGAGATGCAAACTCCAAAAATGTAAAAATTGATCTGAATAACATCAAATCTAAGGGCGTGTTTGATTGGCTGGATTAAGAGAAGGCATATGATTAAATAATCATATCATTTGTTTGTTGTTTTACCAGATAGAATACGTTAGGGGATTGTTAATCTGGACTTGGTCCTTTATCCCCCAAAAACCGGATACCACAATCCCAGCTTTCTGGTTCCTTGGAGGATAAAGGATTAAGTTGAAAAAAACATTTTTATCCTAAAATATTATAAAAACCCTACACTAATTCATTTCCTCAGCCTCCAAAAAGCTGCTGCATACAATTTTTGAAGATTGTTGTCATTGCTTCATTATCCCACTGCTCGGTAAGACCAACCACCTAACCTTTTTTAATTTATTAATATATATATATATATATGTCTGTGTGTGTGGGTTGATTATGTATATCATTTTTTCATTGGTGCTTTATTGACATGGTAGTATTTCTAGTTTGGTCTTGTAGAAAGGGAGGTTTGAATTATTACTCCGACTGTAACATTAGCCCCCCAATACGAGCTTCAATGGTCTGCAAGGAAGATAAATTTGTTTATAATCTTGTGTTATTATTGATCTTTTATTAAATTTAAAAAAAAAAAAACTTTCTCATTATCATTTTTCTCAAGAGGCATAAGGAAGTGTGGTTTGGCATACGTGCCTGAAGCTTAGGGTAGACATTGTATTCTATTGAAAACATTGTACTATGGAATTTATGAATTCAAATTCATCATTGATTTGAAAGTTAAAAAAAAACTTAAAAATTCTCTCTAATTATTTATCTTATTTTATTTTTTTGCAATTATTTAATATTTTTCAATTACATCTACTAATTGTATAATTTTTTTTTCTTGAATTTAGTGAAATTGTTATAATTTGCTTTGTTAAATGCACAAAAGGGTATACCAATAAAATTGATAAAATAATAATCCTATCCGGCACATTTCAAACAGTGGATTGGATTATAATATACTATTCGGTTATTTTATTTGAGACTATTCAAACGCAAGACTGGAATAAGTGTTATCCGACTGATATTTGTCATATCCTATCCGATCCTTATTTTATTCAATCTGACCTTTTTATCTGACACATCAAACGCAACCTAAAAGTATTATTGACTATTTAAGAAAATTTGGTGCTCCTTCCTCTCCTTCTACATGGAAGGAAAAGGGAGAGAGAAAAGAGTTACGTAATTGAACCATGTAGTATTCTGCTAATACAAATAAGCAACTACAATATATTTTTTGTTCAATCTTTTGGTGTTGCATAAATTAAATGCCATTACAATTTAATATTCATGCTACAAAAAGGAAGATAAGCAAGAAGACTTTTGCTAATGCTAAGAATGTGCTCAAAACACTTGAAAATTAAGCCCAAGCTGTGACTTCTATCACTTTAGAAGTAAAGTTATGAAAACTGAATTGTTCATTTTAGATTTATTATCATTGCTTAGGTTCCGTTTGATAATAATATGAAAAAATAAAATAAAAACACTTAATTTGGATAAGAAGTTGAAAAATAAGTTAGAGCGTGTAATGATATACTTTCTATCTCATGCTCATTTTTATAAATAGATATCTTTAATTATTTTTTGTGAAATTTTTTTATTCCTCCACCACTAAAGAAAATTTCTCCATGGAAAAAGTTGTCACAAAGTAAAAAAATATTTCACCACATGTTTCAATTTATTTTCCAACTTCTCACAAAAATAACTATTTTTTTTTCATTTTCAATGTTATTATCAAATACACCTTAGAGTTGTCACCAAAGGAAGTGATAAATCCGGCCCTTTGGTTCGAACTCTATTAAATAAGAGCTAATAATCCTATAGGGTTCGCCTAGTGGTTGGCATAGTGGTTCTCCCTATGCAGGACGATCTATTTATCCGGGAGATCCCGTATTTGAATCTCTTCTAATGCAATTGTTCAAAAAAATAAATAAAAAAAATAAGAGCTAATTAAGACAAGGACTTTATGAGGAGAATCTTAAATCCATATGCTACCACACTTGACACATAATTAAGACAAATACTTTATGAGGAGAATCTTAAATCAACAAAAATCCTTTTATCCAATGCAATGAACTTTTTTATAATACTTTAGAGTAACTACGCCTAAAAATAACTTAACTAAGCCAATGAGTTCTAACTCAAATAATATCGTTATCCACTATTCACATAAGTGGAAGGGTTGAAATCCCAACGACGACGACAGTTTGATAGGCGGTCAATTAATATCTATATTTATTGTGCTTGCTCAGTGCTCACAGCCTTAGGATATTTCCAACTTAACATTAGATAAAAATATATGTAGGGTGTAGACCCATCCTAAATCACGTAAATATAGAAATTGATAAAAATATATGTAGGGCGTAGACCCATCCTAAATCACGTAAATGTAGAAACTGATGCATGAAATATCTACCTCAGTTGGACTTTTTAGCCACAATTTGCATCGTTTGTTGTTCTATTCCAGTTTTAATTTGCTTTTTCTTTTTAAGGTAATGCTAATTGATATACGTGTTAGTATTGACAAGAAAAGGAGATAAATTTTTTTAAGCAGTGTCTACTCTCTCACCACATATTCATACAGACCTGTTTATCAAGAATTCTCCATCTGAAATTCTTCTAGTTGTATTATCAGATCATTAAAATTGTATTACTAAATTAAATAATATCCGATATAAGAAGAACCTAGCTTCAAAACATCACTATTTACACAAATACAAAACAGGCTCCACATTAAACAAACTTGAGCAGACATATATATATATAGATCCACTAGTCATCTCCAAGATTTAGAAGCCACAATCTACTTCGTTCCCCATATTCGTCAGGTGATTCTTGGTGAACAATGTTTTCCCAATGTCTCGAACTAATTGATGCATCATCAACTTATTATGAAAACCAATTCTTAAGAGATGTGGTTCAATGAGATTTTAATTCCAACGTCTGCAAATATAAAGCAGTCTCAATGTTTCGATCGTAAATAAATTTGGGGATACTTGTTTTGCCAATACCACCCATCCCATAAATCCACGTTTACAAGCAATATCAAGGAATAATATATTCTTGTTGTCATCTTGTAAACAGTCATAACTAATTTTTAAGTTTACCAAGAACTTCACTTGCTCATTGAGGTGCAGTTCAACCACATAAAGAAGAAACTACAAGTTTTAAGAGCTAAAGGAAGGCCGCCGCAAAGTTATACTACCCCTTTTGTGTACTCTATGTAACCTTCAATAGGATGATCTTCTTCAAAGGCGTCGAAACTAAAGAACTTAATTGATTCATCATGACCTAATTCACAAACCTCATAAACCTCATGTGGCTTTAGCAACCTCTCAAATCTTGTAGTTATGATGATTTCGCTCCCGGATAAAACTAATCCTGCATGCCATGTAGTGCAAGTAACTCGGTCACTTTGATCCAATACATTACGACCCAATACCACCCATCCTGCAAAGTTTTGGTACTAAACAAATTTGGCTATAGTTATCTTGCTAATACCACCCATCCCACATTCCACGTATACTAGCATAGCTAAATCATTTTGCAATCTCTTATTAATATTTTTGGCTCGAGAATGCATTCCAACTAAGTATGGAGCAACATAGAAGGATGTGGGTCTCAATTTATCTCAGATGAACTCACTCTTGGTTACCCTTTCACGAATTTCTTTCACCATTCTTGTCTTCCCCATGCAACTTAACTGGCTAACCCACATATCCCCATCGTGCTGATCTGGTCGTTCTTTAGAGTTTGCAGGACTTCTTTCATCATTGATTCACGCCTACAAAGTTGCGAGAGAAATGGATAAGCAAGTTCTGCCTTGAAAAATAAAATTCAAACTCGCGGTGAAACAAAAAGAAAGGCTAACATAGGAGTGTCATAGTACTAGTAGTTTCACATTCCAATTTCGACGAGTCGCAATTAGTCAAACGTATATGGAATTGCAAGCTCTTTTTGGGGCAATAAATACAAAGAAATACACTACGGTGCAAACGACAACAATGTAATGGAAGAAGTGCAAAACCAAAATCCAACCAAAGTCCAACAAGCGACACAGATTATATATGACAATATTTCGCACAACAAAAGCTCTCTGAGAAAGACTGTGAAGTTACTACTCTAATCAGAGAATGAGCCCACCAATGTGTATCACCATGCTAAAAGTTATATATACATACTAGCATTAACCAGAGAAAACACACGGTAAGATATGCACTACTGGGTTTCTGGGAACTCATTTTCTCACAATTTTTTCTAAGAATAATCTATCTATATACAAATTCTTAAAGAAAAAAATTAGGATCCAGTTACTGAGATCTAAAATTTGAAGAATACAGTCCACGGCATTAATTTTTAAAGAATGCAGTTCACGATCTGGGTATTTTGTCTGACGGGATACTATGAAATTGAGTCCTTGTCACAGACAAATAAAATATCTACACAATTGTGTGAGGCAGATACACATATACTGTTTCAGCCAAGAACCACATCCTTGAAAAAACCAAAGTTAGAGACTGCATCCTTTAAAATCTAGATCTGAAATATCGGAACCTAAAAGCCCCAATTCTAAAGTTTCTCACTAAAAACCAGTTTGTTTTCTCCTCTCTCACGGTTCTTATAAGTAGACATAATTAATTCCTTGTTGTAAAGAGTAATAAATTGGAGAAGGATACGTACCATTAACTTGGTTTTGTAATTTTTATGACAATTTCATCAAGGCACCATGTGGAAGAAGCTTAGTCTTTGTCAAAAGACAATTAGCCATAAATCATGGATTCGCTTTGTCTAGCTCTGATTTAAGAAGCATAGTCTTTGTCAAAGGACAATTAGCCGCAGTCTTTCATCTCATCGTCGTCTCTAAATTAGAGCTGTATAGAGGTGAAATATGAAATTCTTGCAAGTGTCTTCGACTCTAAAAGTAAACAACATATTGTAAGTATATGAGGATCTACAAGTGGAAGTAGAAGAAGAGGATTCTTCAATAGCCATCTGAGCATTAACTTCCTTTTCACTTTGATGATTACTTCGATCAGTATATAGCAGTAGATGTGTTGACATTCGCAGTGTAAACTTCGTGGAAGCTCGCTCCATGTCTTGTGCTAGATCTAGGAGCAGGAGACAATTATTGAAGGAGTTCTTCTAGCGTCCTGGCCGTCCGGCCTATCAAAAGAATTTTTTTGGATGCAGTTTTATTAGTCTATTTTTATTTTGGGTGTGGCTATTGTCGCGCTTGAAATTCTTTTGCCATTCTTATGCATTGGCTTGGTATAACAGGGCTAAGTACGTAATCATTTACTTAATGTAATAAAGTCAAGATCAATATTAAAAACTAAAAAAATATACTAACTTCAGTTTTATTGCGCCAAGAAGTAACGTATACATATTCAATCCTTATTGTACTGAGTCAATAAGCAGAGTGTTACAAAGAGGTTTGGTGGGTGGTAATAGCACCGCCCTTTATTTTAGATTCACACTATTGATCCCTGTTGAAGGGTGGTGATGTCTTTGGTAATACTTTTATTTTTGATAACATTCTTGATTTATATAATTTTTTCTTTGTATCACTTTCACTTTCTCACGTACCATTCTCACTCTCAAATACATATGAGTACAAGCTTAATTATAATTAAAAATTAACCCCAACTTCAATTAACTAACAATACCTATTTTCAAACTAAATATAAACAATTATTTTCATTTTCTTCATCTTTCAAGTAAGTTTTACAACCATAACATTAGAATTTGATATAAAATCCTTAAAATATTGGAAGTTGTTTACAAAATAGTTGGAAATACCCTACGATACTAATTATAATGTTAAATAGTTGAAGTTTAAGCTACAATATACTGTAGATCGAAAAAAAAACCCTATAATATATTGCTAAAACCTCTAAGTTAGAACCATATATGCAACTAGGCTCGATTGCCCACAATCGAAGAAGGATGTATGAACTCAGTTGCTTGTAATCGAGGTAGGCTCTATTTACTCAGTTAAGTGGAACCGAGTATGATGAATTTGGTCATGTGTTACTGTATGTTATTTTGTTGCTGCTAACTGATGCATGCTTATTGCACTCTATATAATTTAGGGGGACTTAGACTAGTATATATATAAACGAAAAATTTCAGGTGCGGACCAGTCTTTTCTATAACGGTTTTGCGTTGTAAAAAATATCCCCAATATTTTTATGACGGAAAAGCATAGTAAAAAGACCCTATACGGTAGAGATAAAGATATTATTTAGCTCCTTGGCGGCCTAGCGAAGGAAATATTCGTTGTTACTCGTAATGTCCGAGACATATTTTTTATGCAAGAAAGGAAATGGCACAAGATAAGGGGCAAGAGGTAGAGCAAAGAACGTACATGACCTTATTGCAACTCCATCTAGCATGACAACAGCGTTAGCAAAATAGAAATACACGAAAAAAAGGAAGAAGGCGAAGAAATAGTTTAATTTGAATGTTTATTGAACTTATAGTCTTTATGAATTTGTTATTAAACTTATTGGTATTTGTTAAACTTACTTAAGTATTTGTTGAATTTTGTGTGTCTTCGTTAAACTTAGTTGTATATTCATATATATTATCTAGTTTTGTTGATTGATGTTATTGATTAATTTCTTGAATGATTGGTTGATGTTATATATATAAGAAAAAGCTGGACTATTTGTTCAGAGTAAATGCATTTTTTAAGGATACTCCTTTTGAAGCTAATTCTTAAATGAATGGTTTATTGTTATGTATACAAGACTGATTAATTTATTGCTATTTATACAAGAAAATCTAGTCTTTTTGTTTAAGGGAAATCTTTTTTTAAAAGGTACCTTTTTGAAACTTATACAAGCTTATTTTTCAAGCTTATCAATTTGACCTTTAGTGGGACTTTCATTCGGTTGCTCTTCAACTGAGTGCGTTTAGTGTCACTCGGCAGATCACAACTAAGCTTGATATGTCCACACTCGGTTGCTCACAACCAAATGAAGTCCTCATAGCTCATTAATTTGACATTTAGTGGGATTTTCGTTTGACCGCTCTCAACCGAGTGTGTTTATTGTCACTCAGTGGATCACAACTGAGTATGATATATCCATACTTGGTTGCTCACAACTAAATGAAGGTTCCGAGAGCTCATTAAGTTTGAAATTTGGTGGTAGTTTCATTCAGTTGCTATCAACTGAAGTGTTCACGCCTACAACTTGGGTACAGAGAACCGAATAAACATTATTCAAGCTTTAAATAGAAAAAATGTGTTGTTTGTTTATATATTTGCCGTGTATATTATGAGAATAATATTAACAATGAAACAAAATAAAAATATATCGATCTACTTCTCTTTCATTAACTCTTTTTTGTTTGTTTTGCTTCCCTTGTTCCAAAATTTTTATTTTTTTTACCATTCTTCTCAAACTTAGAGTTTTGCATTAATGGAGATTTTGTTGGTTGTTTTGGCACAATCAAAATTTGTTGCTAGATGGTTAATTAAATGATTAGTGTGTTTAATTAACTTTTGTGTTAAATTAAAACAAGTGAGGTGGAAACAACAATGGAAGTTCTTTTTTTGGTGGGAGTGTTACCAAGATATTTTGGGGGTGCTAACATCACCACCCTTATTGAATCACTTTGCAACATTCCTATCTTATGCTAATACTTTTAAGCATAATTTTTTTTTTCTTACTAGCACTTTCACTACTCTTCTAGCAAATTTTAGATTAGTAATTAATAATATTATTTATATCAATTATAAAGTAAATGTTATAATTAACAACTCTCTCTACAATTCCAACAAAACCACGCACTCTCTGTCTAATTCAAAGAAACAATGATTTCCTTTTTCTTTCTATCCTTCCTGTAGAAGCTAATTAGCAAAACATAGCGAAAGCGTCAATCTTCTACGCTATTCTTCTACTTAGTTTCTTTAATCTTCTTCTACTCAAGCACTGTCGATCTTCTATTCCAATTGCCCAAGTAAATTTGTTTGATCACTTACTTTATAACCTTAAATTTGACGTGTTAGAACCCTAAATTTATTCAATATATTAACTCCAATTGCTCAATTAAATTTGTGATATTGTTTCATTTGCTTGAAATCTAAACATCAGTTGTGTTTAAAGCGACCATGGATGACTTAGGTATGAAATTATACTTGGTTTTATATGACCGAAAGACTTCTCTTTGCCTCGGTTGTAAAGAACCGAGGTTGTGCAGTCTTCCTTTGGTTGTATAGAACCGAATAAACATGGAATAAATGAGGAACCCAATGAAAAAATTAAGATAATGCTCGGTTCTACACAACCAAGAACCCCCTTTTGCCTCGGTTGTAATGAATCAAGGTTGTGCATATAACCTCGATGGAATTGCATCGAGTACAATTGCATACATACCCCGTTGCTTTATTCTTTTTTTTTTTTTTTCCATTTTTATTTACTAATTAGGACAATTGGTGCTAAATCAATTTTAGCACCTTTCAATTTAGTTGTTTTCTGTTGGGTTGTTGGTGCTAAAACTCTTTTAGCACTATTCCAGCATTGGACAATTAATACTAAAATTGTTTTAGCACCATGTAATTAGTTATTCTGTTTTGGACAGTTAGTACTAAATCTATTTTAGCACCTTGAATTTAGATGTTTTTTGTTTGCTATTGGCACTAAAATATTTTTAGCACCATTTTAGTGTTGGACAATTGGTACTAAAGTTGTTTTAAGCATCATTTGATTAGTTATTCTCTTATGAGCAATTGGTGCTAAACTGTTTTTAGCAGCACATGAATAGGAAGATGATGATCGACCATTGTGGATTTCGTGGGAGAGAATGTTGTTTGGTATTTTGAAATTTTTAATCGAGATCAGATGCTAAATGTCTTTTGGAGACGTGAGATGTTATATTAGGGTTATTGTGTTATTAGTTAATTAAAGAAGGGACATTGGTGTCCTTTTTGTGTAGTGTCCTTAATTTACATTACTAATTCTATAATTGTCCTTTATAATTATGTTATTATTGGAATGAACTTTTATGCCCAATTGTCTCTAGAAAAAAATTAAGGAAGTCTAATTATTTGTTAATTTTTAAATTCATTGATAATTTTTTTAACGCTTATTAAAATAAAAAAAAATATTTTACAAATACAACCAATAGCATTTTAAAAATATTTGCATATTTACTATTATATTAAGTATTACAACTATTTAATTTAAAAACTAATTGATGTTAAAGCTAAATTTTGGTAATAAGTTGTATAAAACTTTCCACTGGAAATGAGGTAAAAGGTCTTATGAGACAATATTTTTCGCAAAAAACCAACGATAATATTTTTTAGAAATAATAGCCTAGATACCATTATCATTCTGAAATAAAGGCTTGTTTATTCAATTGTGTTTTAAAATAAGAACTTTGACCGAGTGCAAATTTCACTTTGCACAAAATTGTATTTTGTGTAAACTTTAACTTTGCAATCAAAAAAATTTAATGCAAATTTGTTTTACATGGTATGTTTACATTTTTAATAGGCAACACAAATATATAGTAATATTTTAGAAAATAAGGAGTGCAAACCTAACTTTGCATAGCTCCGAAAAATTATTATGTGCATTTTATTAATAAATATGTTTTAAATATGTAATTTGTTAAAATTATTCTAAAGCACCGTCAATTAAGCACTTATTTATAATAATATGCTAAAAAACTGTAGTGCAAACTTAATTTTGCATGATTTTATAAAAATATACAATTTAAAAATCTACTTCAAAGTTAACTTTGCACTCCTTTTCAAGTTTGGTCAAATATATATCCTTAATTTACAAAAATATTATTTCCTAGTTCTTTGGTATCTCGAACTTTACATATATTTATTTTCATAATCATATATACTGATTTATTTGATTGAGTAGGGGTAGTTTGGTCACAAAATTATATAATTAATTATAAGTTGTCAATTAATTATGGAAAAAGGGACAACTAATATCAATCTGTCAGTGGGACTAGAAACTATGAAATATTAAAAATAGCTAGGGACATAATACTAATACTGTTGTAGGAACAATTCCCTTCAATTATTCATTAGATGAGCCCTTTAAATAGGGTAGAAATACAATAGTAATATCATTTACAAGGAAACCCATTATGGCACATAGTACACAATTTACACAGTAAAATCCCTAATACATATTCTATCTAGACGATAGCACACTATGTGTAATTTCCTTAAACACTCTCCCTTGTGCTGGGTCGGAGATAGAATGGTACATGTCTTATTGCCTCATTAAAACCTTGTCAAGTAACAAAAACCCTGTGGAAAAAAATAACCTTGATCGAAGGAAAAAAAGTACAACATTATGACAATCCTGTTAGACTTTCTCTATTGAGTCTATATTTCCATTTGATCCTTACTTCGATCAATAGAGTCTGCACGTATCGTTACCTCGTTAAAAACCTTACCAAGTAACAAAACTCAGTGAAAAAAATAAACCTTAGTTTAAGAAAAAGAGTATAACGTAACGTCGTGTGGATATTAGACTCTCCCTCAAGTCTACACCTCCCCACTGATATTTACATTAATCAAGGAATTTGAAAATCTTATGCATGTATCGTTGCCTCGTTAAAAACCTTACCAAGTAATAAAATCCAGTGGAAAAAATAAACCTTGGTTTAAGAAAAAGATTACAACGTAGGTGCGAATATTCCATCATATTTCACACATTCCCTTGATCATTACTTCAATCATGAGAGTTGGGAAAGCCTAAGCACCCTTATATTTTTCATATGCTTTTCAAATATGGACTTGGTGAACTAGTTTGCCATATTGCCAGAGAGATATCTAACACCAACAAAATCAATCAAGATTTTGTTTGGGATTTCAATGTAGGGGGTGGCCATTTTAGCATCATCATTTACTTTAGATGTTGCTGTCGTATACACTTTTTTCTCTCTGTAGGGAAAGAATAATCCTAAGCCAGTGGTTTCTTTTAAGTGTTCAATTATGCTGCGTTGTCGCTGAACTAAATCTAGCTAATAAGTTCAATGCGAATGTTATGTCTAGTCGAGTATGTTGTGTTAAGTGTAATAATGCGCATATTGCATTTAGATAGGAAGTTTCATCTCCCATCTCCCAACATATTTTCGTAATCTTACTTTGTACGAAATTGATCATTCATTTAATCTAAACTTCGACCAACTATGGGAGTGCTAGTAGAATGCGTTTTGTCAAGATTAAATTGCCTGATTATCTTTTGAACGTACGCAGACTAATGGATTAGTATTCTACAAGCTCGATATTCTAGATTAAGATCTAAACAAAATTCGACCTTTCCCAATATTCTTTATCTCAAATTTGAATTTTAAGTAGCTAGTTGTTTCTCTTATTTCATCAAGAGTACCTATTATGTTCATATCATCAACATATAATGTTACAATTGCGAATCCGGAACTTGTTTTCTTTATGAATACGCATGGGCATAATTTATCGTTTTTATATCCCTTCCCAATCAAGTAATCACTTAGACGGGTATACCACATCCGTCCGGATTATTTTAATCCGTAAAGTGAGCGTTTCAACATAATTGCAAATGCATTCCGTGATTTAGAGTCATTTGACTTAAGTAATGTAAGGCCATCAGTCACTTTCATATATATTTCTAAATCAAGATTTCCATAGAGATATGCAGTAACCACGTTCATGAGCTGCATTCCAGTCCTTTGAAAACTACCAAGCTAACTAAGTAGTGGAATGTTATAACATTTAAGCAATTTCGGAACGTCTATGAGGAACCTTGCGCCACAAGGTGAACCTTTCACTTCAAAACTTCTTTTTTCTCATTTACGTTTTCTAGCAAATAATTGTTTATGTCCTACATGCTTTACACTTGGTGCGGTTAGCATTACCGGACCAAATACCTGTCTCTTTGCTAGAGAATTTAATTCTATTTAGATTGCTTATTTTCATTTAGGCGAATTTTACCCTTTGTTGACATTTTTCAACAGAGCGAAGTTCAACATCATCAGGCTCTTTGATTCCTTGAGTAACAGTGTATCATTAATGTATCCATTAACTCAAATGCCACCCCTTAACCCATTGGGATTTATTTATTCTCTGGAATCATTATAACTTCGGGGCGTCCCCCAGTATTAATTCATGGACATAAGTATAATTAGAGATAATCTCATGAAAGGGATTTTTATAGTAATGATTAATTGATAATTTATGCCTTACTCCACCTCTTCTTTTGTGTGAATATTAGTCAAACTAAGTGGCCTCCCTATCTTCTTTTGAGGAGCCATGGCCTCAACCACACTTCCACTAAATGTGGTTGCAGCGTCTCTTTCTGCGATACTGTGCCCCTTGTTGGGGACTTTCAACCTTATAGGCATATTGCAGCTAGTATGTTTGATCTCGTCACTTTTCGATATCAGTAAATGTATCAGGCATCGAATATGTTACATTTTAAAGATCGATTATTCTTTTTCATTTCACTATACATTGTGATGTGCGTGGGGATCAAGATGAGACATAGCGGGGACTATGACAATTCCTGTCGTTCCCTTGAATTTTTTTTTCATATCTCCCCCTAACGACGGGAAAACTGTCTCATCAAAGTGACAATCCGCAATTTCATAGCGGTAAAGAGATCACCTGATAAGGATTCTAAATAGTGGATTATTGTTGAAAAATTCATATCCAACGTTAATACTTAACTGTCTCAAGGAGCCCAGTTTGGTGCGCTGTGGGGGCGCAATCGGCACATATGCATAAAATATCAGGCTAATATCCAGTTACTAACTGGTACAAAAATAATAGTTGTTTAATATTGGACCTTGAAACAAATAAGTAAAGCTGCGTGCAACATTGCATAAATTTTGGGCATATATAGGCAATATAGTGCGCATAACCAATGCCCTATCTGCCATTTATATCATTTTGATGGTTGCTTTTCGTGAGACCTTTTTACGTACGCACATAAAAAACGGGATTCTTTACTTTGATTTTATACAATGATCATCAAGTACTTTTGATGTAAACTCTCCAGCTTTATCGAGTCTTATAGACATGATACAGTAATAAGGGTAGTGAGCCCTTAAGTGTATAATATATGCTAAGAGGTTTGTAAATGCAGCATTTTTATAGACAATTATTCGACATGTGACCAGAATGTCGAATTATCCACCAGATCCATAAAGTACTTTGAATGGTTCTGCACTCTGGATGGATTTATCTACAAATATATATTATAAGAATGATATATTTTATTTTGTATCTTTAGCATAAGAATGTCTCGATCCTATTTTTGCTAAAGAGCAGGATTTGAAAAATGGGGTGTCATTCCTTTGACATGGTCAATTAGACATAATGGGAAAGGAGATATGGCTTCCGATCAAGAATTACTTTTGAGCATTACTAGTATCAGCACATTGCAACGTGTTCTAACACATGATTATGTATAATTACAAGATATTTATATTCACTTATATTCACATATATATTAATATAAACTGTATATATATACAATAGCAAATCTCGGGTAAGTCAACTATCAATTTACTACGGGAGAGAGAGTAATAGAACATAGAAATGAGGAAAGAAGAATCTGAGGAATTGCTTTAAAGGAGGATGAAGTTTGTGTAATCTTTAAAATAGATTATAAAGTTTAGTAAAGATGCATGTAAATCACAAATCACAAAAGTAATAAAGGGTCGCTTTCATCCGAGTGGATCCTTGTATATGTATAATATTATCCTAGTTTGCCCTCTTCTATTAATTCAAAACTCAACTTACCCCATGTTTTACTAATCCTTTGAGTTACCCCCCACAATTTGACGGAATGCTAACTCTGTCCCATTTTCTGTCCCTTTAACCATTTTGCCCTTACTGTTCATCATCTTCATCCCTCAATGATTATTCAAGAACCCTAAAATTAGTTTTAACTTTCTCTCTCTAAAATTAGTTGATTTGGGGATCTAATTTCAATTCGAATATTTAAATCTTAAATTTCAAATCTCAAATTTCGTTGCATATCTTTCAATCGCGCCAAGGAGATGATGAAGAAATATTACATAGGTGAGAAAGAGTGAGGAAATAAGGGAGAAAGAAAAAAAGGAAAATGGGTTCATAATCATTTTTGAAAACGATTTTAGGAAGGTGAAAGTGAACTCATTTTTGAAAAAGAAGATTCATCTTGAAAAAGAAGATGAATATAAACGGATTTGGATTTGTAAATTGGGTAGATGGGTTCACTAATAGAAAAATTTTGGATTTATTGGGTATAAAAATGGGTTTATTATTGAAAATGGTTTCGGATTCATCTTTGAAGAAGAAGATGAATGTAAACTCATTTTTGTATCACATTTGAAGAAGAAGATAAATAACAAACACTTTTGGATTTAAAATCGGGTTTACTAAATAAAAATTTTGGATTTCGAAATTAGTAAATCCATCTTAGATTTGAAGAAGATGATGAATTAAACCCATTTTTTTTATCACATTTGAAGAAGAAGATGAATAGTAAACGATTTATGATTTGTAAATTGGTTTACTAATAGAAACAATTTTGGATTTCGAAATTAGGTTTATTGAAGAAGAAGATATGAAATGTATATGAATAGTAAACAGAGGGGTAATTTTCCAAGAAATTAAGAAATAACGGATAATAGGGGGATAATAATAATAGTTGAGTTTTGAATAATAATAGGGGGCAAATCAAAAAAATAATAATAATAATAATAATAATAATAATAATAATAAACAATCTTTATGCTTAAATCCATATATATCTCCAATTCTCCATTCGTATAGATATATATCCTAACATATATATATATATATATAGTGGCAGCAGCAAATTCATCCAGCAGAATATGATAGATTTGGCATATAAAACAACAACTAAAAAAAAGTGTAAGAACAATTTTACTAGGTTTTAAGAAGAATGGCCACGCAAATATAAGAAATAAAACCAGATTTTTGATGAGATCTCGCAGCATACGTATTTTCAAAAATCTTCGAATCTAATCTTGAACGTTAGATGATGAGGTAGGAGACTAGCGGTGACGGCGGCCAGCGGCTTTTTTTAAGGGTTAGGGTTATTAGTTCAGAGCGTGCTGATAACGTGTTGTAGGAACAACTCCCTTCAATTATTCATTAGATGAGCCATTTAAATAGGGTAGAAATACAATAGTAAATAGGGTTTACAAGGAAACCCATTATGGCCCATAATACACAATTTACACAGTAAAATCCCTAATATATATTCTATCTAGACGATAGCACACTATGTGTAATTTTCTCAAACAAATACTAATTTCCCTTTTATTTTAGCCCGACTCTTCTAAAGGACGGATAAAAATCATTTTGAAAGTAAAGTTATAAACTGAGCTCTTAATTTTAAAAAGAACGATTCGAGTTTTGCTAGAGAAAGTGATCCCTTTATTGAAAACTCTATTATACTGGAGCTTACATGAACGATTCAGTTAACAATCAACGGTTCATAATTTTACATCATAGAATAAATTATCCTAGAAGTCTTTAAACTATACTCTAAGTTTTAATTAAGCCCATAAGCTTAATTTTATGTCAATTGAGCCCTTAAACTAATTAAATTGAACACCAATAATCCTTCTGTCCAAATCTCTAGTTAATTAAATCAAACAGATTGAAGGGGTTTTTTGGTCACTTATACATATGTGAACCTAGATTTATAAATACGAAAATTTTCAAGTGCGGGCCGGTCCGTACTAGAAACGAACTTAATATATATATAATATATATATATTTATACATGTATCATTGAAATAAAACTCATTTAATTACACTTATATATGAACCAGCTATGTATATATATATGTGTGTGTGTGTTTATATATGTACGTAAATCTTTATTTGGGGTATCCTAAGTTAGGGTTTTTATGATTTTAGACAAAAAATTAAGATGAAAGAAGTAAGATGGCAAAGGTGGAAAGAATTGGCTTAACATTTTAACAAATAATGAGTAAATGATACTAGAAGCCTATTAAACTATATTTCAAGTTTTAATGAAGCCCTTAAACTCAATTTTGTGTCAATTAAACCCTTAAACTATTCAAATTGAACACTAACGCCCCTTCCATCCTATCCAAATCATCCGTTAAATCAAACAAATTGAAGGGCTTTTTGGTCACTAACTAAATTAATTGGAAAAAAATGGAAGAAAATTATAAGAAGAAATAGAAAGATACAAGCAAAATAATTTGGAGGAACATATGGCACACTTAAATATTACTATTGAACTACTACAGCAACATCAATTATTTGTTAAAATGTTAAGCCAATTCTTCTCGCCTTCGCTATCTTACTTCTTTCATCTTAATTTTTTGTCCAAATCACAAAAACCTTAACATAGAATACCCCAAATAAGAGATTTACGTACATATATACACATATAAATACATATATATACATAGATGGTGTACATATAAGTGTAATTAAATGAGCTTTATTTCAATGATACATTTATAAAAATATATATATATAGGTTCACACATGTATAAGTGACCAAAAAACACTTTCAATTTATTTGATTTAACTGGAGATTTGGACGGAAGGGTCATTGATGTTCAATTTGATTAGTTTAAGGGCTCAATTGACACAAAATTGAGTTTAAGGGCTTAATTGAAACTTAGGGCATAGTTTAAGGGCTTCTGGGGTTATTTACTTACAAATAATTAATGTTGCTGTAGTAGTTCAACAGTAATATTTAAGTGTTCCATATGTTTCTCCAAATTATTTTGCTTGTATCTTTCTCTTTTTCTTCTAATTTTCTTCCATTTTTTTAAATTAATTTGTTTAGTGTCCAAAAAGCCTTTAAATCCATTTGATTTAATGGATGATTTGGATGGAAGGACAGTTAGTGTTCAATTTGAATAGTTTAAGGGCTTAGTTGACACAAAATTGAATTTAGGGATTTCATTGAAACTTAAAATATAGTTTGCGGGCTTCTGATGTCATTTTCTTCATAACTTTACATTTAAATGATTTTCGCCCCGTTTAAAAGGTTGGACCTGAAAATTAATGTTAAGCTATGTACATTGCCACACTTGATTAATACATAATTAGCACAATGACTCTATGCAAAGAATCTTTGACGTAAAGAAGATTATTGAAAGGCGACTGCTGTCGTTGTAATCCTAAAATTAGTGAACAATATCACTAAGAACAAGAGATCAAATCCTCTAAAATTGATAAATATATTAATAATTGAAAGAATATTCTGCCAACATAATAATCCCTATTTATAGAGATAAAAATTAGACTAAAATTAGGAAACACAAAAATGACCAAAAATAGCAAAAAACAACCTAATTGGAAGCTATGAAACTTGGTATATATGATTTAGCGACGACTTCTTCAAATTGGCCCGTTTCGGATCAAACTAGCTTGGACCCAAGTCATTTGGATTTGTCGCCGGCACTAGCAGAAATCAATTTTTCCTCCTATAGGACTTTTGATGGTCCAACGTGTCATTAATTATACGTGTTCAGCTACATCAATCTTAATTCAATATTGCTATCAAAATTCTTTTAAACATGCAATGAACTCTTTTGGAATACTTAATTTGGAGTAATCACACCTAAATACTGTTTGAACAAATTTATCATTGACAATACCCTATTTATATTATCTATATTATTAGAGTTCAGTTCGATCGATAAATCCCTACGTACGTACCTCGAGACATATATAACGATTTTGATCCCATGCACCAATTTTAGCTTCTAAGTAACTATGAATTGTCATAAATATTTAACCGATATCACTAATCAATGAACTAGCTTGATCTTTTGGCAGGCTCCAACCCTATGTAAATTTTCTTTCCTTTTAATTTGTCAACAAAATAAATAAATATTTTTTGCATGGCTTAGAGATAATGCGTGATAGGCTAAAGAACGATCGACGAACAAAATATTAGGATTTAATTGGCACATGGATATCAATAAAAACTATATATACATAATAATATATATATATATATATATAAGAAATTACCTCAATTTGTTTGCAACACTTCTTCGGCTCGATCTCTCCAAATTAACGTCTCCAAATGGCAAGAAAATTTCCTGAAAAATATCATGATTTCATGGGTGCAGGCGACGGAAGCGACTATTCTAACATGTCTTCATCTTCAACTTCCCAAGAGCTCTCAGCAATCATCAATATAGAATCTTCAAGTTCCGTAGTGGAAAATGGGTTGATTCAAGTTCTTGCTACGGATTTTCGACGTGTTATCCTCCCACATCTCTCGGGGCCGCAACGCGAAACTTTGACTAGACAGGGATGTCATGTTGACATGGAAGTGAAAGCGGATAATGGAAGAACTTATATGCTGATGGTTTATATGTACAATATCAATGTTTATCGTTTTTGTAACGCGATAAATCTGATGATAGATACTGGATTTGATGCGTCTAGAAAAGCTCGGCTTTGGTGGCAAAATGGCCTTCGGTTTTCTCATTCTCGTAAATAAGATTCTCTAATATATAGACATATACCATTACGTATAGTTATATGGATAAGAATATTTGATGTTTCTATTATATTTGAATATGCAATAAATAAATAAATAAATAAAATTAGATGGCAGTAAATAATGGATTAGCATGTCCAGTGATGCTTAATTAAGTTAATACGAGCATTATTGAGCACCAGTTTTTGTTTAGATGTTATTGGTAACGTACGCGGTCGTTCAAATTGATTCAAGTGTTGATTCAAAGTATTGATCAAAAAAAAAAAAATAAACAAAAGTGTTGATTCAAAGTGTGGAATATTTATGGTAGTACATACACATGATTTTTTTTTTTCTTTTTTAACGAATATGGTAGTATGGATTTAATCGTCTATTTTCTAAATCTAGCTTTGTCTAGCGTATTTATATTTACAATAATAGTTTTCTCTACCCCTGATCGGAATTCTACTAGTTCTTTCATTGTAATAATTAGGCGAAATTATAACTCGAATTTGGGAGAGATCTCAAGTTGAGTCATATCAAGGGAGGTTTGGGGTGGGTTAATTTTTTTTTATTTTTTTAGTTAGTTAAACATCCTTTTGCTTTAAAAAATAAATAAAAAACTATATTTCCCTAATTCAAAATCTCGTTTTGACAGTAATTAGAATTTTTAGATTTCTCTAATTGGAAATATGTTTTAGCTAGCTACTTTACTATACAATTTCGTTACGCATCTACAAAATAAAATAAAATAAAATAAAATAAAATAAAATAAAATAACAGTTACAGAGTCAGAATTTTATTTTACCCAGGCTAGCGTAAAGTTAAAAATACATAATAATGAAGTCAACTATTTAATATACATTTTTTTTACAAACGTTGTTGTTCGAATTTAGGGAAAAGAAAAAGGGATAAGTTGTGAAAGATAACATAGTGCTTAAATGTAAAAACAGATGCCAAAATCTAAGTAGTTGCCCAATATATATATTTGCATAAGTTTTTTTTTTTTAATAGACATAAGTTTATTATTCAAGAGCATACAAAAATTAAAATTATAAAACATCTAAAAATTGAATCAACGACGATTATTGTTCATCTTGAAATATTTAAATAATTTTATATTTACAAAGGTCCTTTCTTTATAAATATTGATTATTATATTTCAAAAATATAAATTTAATTAAAATTCAATTTTTGAATTAAAAGTCACTACAATTTTTATTTTTTAAAGGTTGATGAGAAATAAAGTGTGTAGAAGAGTATCTGGTTAGGTGTTTTTTGTGTGTGAGCGAGAATTGTATTGATTTGATATTTCAATGTGAAGGAAAATAAAATTTAATGGTTATGATTGATTATATGTCAATTAAATGTCATCTGAGCATTTAGATGAAAGTATTTTAAAAAGTAAATTGTATGGGTGCCAAAAAGTTGTATGACCAAAAATAGACGGTTTGCTTAGCCCAAAAATAGATGTTCCACTACCTAGCACCACTAATCATCTACAAATAGCCATAGTGAGAACGAGATTTGTTTAAAGAATTGTTCATCTGACTAGTTTGGCTACTAGTCCAACAGTAACATTCACTCTTGAGTGAGTGTGTGCGCGCGCGCATTTTTAGTTTGTTCAATCCCACATCATTCTGGTCTTATCAGATCGGGGTGCAGCGGTACGTGGAGGTCAGACAAGATGTCTAGCCCCCAGGTTTCTTCCCGACCTTCCTGCATTCGGCTGGCAATGGTTTACCAGTTTGACCGGCCAAAAGTGTTCTTCTTTGTAACAAGTATGGCTCTGTGGAGGATTGTTTTGGCAAGTTCCTTAGCTATGGGTCGACCACATCTTGGCCCATGTAGATTAGACCTGACCCAAAACTCACTTCTATATATTTTTAATCTCCCAGCTGGTCAAACTTTATGTTTTAGAATATAAATTTGTTAAGAAAAGCACGCGCGAGGACTAAAAAATTTGATTAATGATTTAATTTGTGCTTTTATACAAGCGTATCTCATTTTCCTTAGCTTATATATGTTAATGCTTTTCTGACCAATGAATTGAAGACGTGTCCAAAACCTTTGGCAAGCATGTGTATAATTGAGATAAAAATAAAATAAAATATGGCAACATCTCAAACAGTAAATATATTATCCGAATATAATGTGTAATTAAGTCTTTTTTTTTTTAACACATGAAATCCTACTCCTAAGAGGATAAAATACATAATTTATACTTTAGAGATATATTGATACAATATTGTGCATTGGTTAGCAGTAAGCTTTAAATCAAATTTTACTTTTGATAAATTCAATTCATTCAATATGTTTCAACATTCTTCATATTTTTATCTGCTCTATGTTTCATTATAATGGAAGAAGCAGATAACTTCTTGAAAGGAGTATTTTTACATGGATATCTTTATCTGATACGAACTTCATATTTGAACCAATATCTATTGATTATGCTCAATATATTAGTTTTTATTTGAGATTTATATGTTCTTGAATTATTATATAATAGATATTGTGTGTGCCGTATGCCATGGTTAAATGAAAAAGAAATTGACAGTTGACAACAAGAGTACCATTTAAAAAGGCACAGCAGATAATTAGAGCACAAAATTAATAATTGCTGGATGACAGTAAATGAAAAATAAAATGTTCAACGCCTAAATAGTTGCTACAACATATATTCATAAAATATTAATTTTATACAAAAGGAAATAAAATCATACTATATAATATTTGAATATTGGATCAATGACTGCTGTCCTGGGTTTCATTGACCATCCTAAGAATTCACATAGTTATCCCATTGTATACAACTGAGTACAAAAGTTTACATATTATTTAGGAAAATATTAAGGTACTATTATAATTTATGAAATTAGACTTAAATACAAATACATGGAATATGTTTAAATATAATATTTCACAATCTTTCTTGAAAAATTTCATACCATTTTATATTCACAATGAAACTTGTTTTTATAGATATTGATAAATAGATTTAAAAAATATAAAAATTATTAAAATTCACTTTTTTAATTTTAAGTTATGACGTTCTTAATTTATTTATTTTTTGTTAAAAGGTTAATAAGATAGAAAATATATAAAAGAGTAGATATTTGAGTGTATGTTTGATGTATTGTGAAAGTGGTCTTCGGTTGAAGTTTTAATGTGAGAAGAAACTACATTTATGAGTTAAAATTGATTATATACCAATTATACTGAATATGAACATTTAGAGATCAATAGACTTGTATAAAAATACAAGTGTGATCAAATTTTGTATTTTATAACTTTTTTTTGTTATATAAAATCAACGAGCACTTGCAGTGATTCTTCGAGATCGCCTACCATGAAAGATTATCGTTGGCATCACTTATCAAAAACAAGTGAAGTATTAGAATATCTGGAAATGGGGTAAAAAGTTTTGTGTGACAATATTTTTCTCAAAAAAATCAATGAATGATATTTTTTGAAAATAAGAACCTATTTATTAATTATATTTTAAAATGACAACTTTAACAAAACTAATATTTTGTGTGAACTTAATTATACACAAAATTATATTTTGTACCAACTTAACTTTGAAATCCAATATATATAAACTCTTATTCGGCGAGCACCAATGTAAACTCCAGTATTTTACGGCGGTAATAACAACAGGACGTAGATAAAAACAAGCAAACTACGCCGGCCTCCGCCTGCCACCTTGTCCTCATCCAAGTTTCTCTCTCTAGCCTGCACACTTGTACATCTCTCTCCCTCTCTGTCTTCTTGTTGATGATCGTTAATGACAATGCCACCCTTTCACTATTCTACCATAACCCCCCAATTATTTCACAATCAAAATGACCCCAATTAATACACACTTCACATGGGGTGTGTTTCTGCGAAGCATTCAATGAATTCTCCAACTAGGGGCCTAGAAAAACTAAAATTGGAAAATGGGTATGGCAAACGCGGGTCCGCCGGACCTAAAAAACCGGCGGGCCCAAGGCCTCTTTCGAGGCCAGAGTCGAAGAATAGTAGTGCTGGTGGCAGTGATGCTAAAGGTAAGGTAGTCAGAAGTGGCCGTGGTGGGAGCGGTGGTTTGGAGAGGGTGACGTCAAAATCCGGTTTCGAACCGCCCTACTCGGTAAACCGACGATCGGTTATAAACCGAAAATCTTCGGTGGGTGTCGGTGGCATGTGAGAGGGGCTGAGGGCCGTAGGGCAGTGAGGCAGCAAAATCAACATAACTCAATCACAGTACCCTTTTTTTTTCTTCCCCTGAGCAACCAAACTAAAATCCAAAATCCAAAATCCAATGTTCCAATTTCCAAACAATTAACATCCAAAATCCAAAGTTCTCAATCACAGTACCCTTTTTTTTTCTCCCCTGAGCAACCAATTTCCAAACTTATCATTGAGAAGGGAACCTGCATAAATTGCTAAATTAGGGCACAAATTAAGACTTCCAGGTGACCAGAAGTACCAGTACCAGCTATGGAGTCCTGCCGTGCCGACGTGCCGTCGTCTCGCCGTGGTGGTGAAGAATGAACGGAGATTTGGAGAACAAGAGAAGTGTGGGACGGGTTTGATTTTGAGAGGATGGACTGTGCGTGAGGCGGTGAGGGTGTAAGACAGTGAGAGTGTGAGACGGAGGCACCGAGGGAATGAGCTGTGACTGTGAGTTAAAGATGTAAAAGTTTTAAACTTTTAACTAATAAATGGGCTGGATTAATTTAAATAATTTTTCGGTCGGTCGGTTTTACCGACTAATGGAAAATATTATACCGCAACCGCAACCGCCCATGGTCGGTAACCGACCGTGCGGTAACCGATGAAGCATTGGTCGGTCGGTAAACCGACCGAAATAGATCGGATCGGTCGGTTTTCGGTTGCAAAATGCCAGCCCTAATAATAGATATCCAACGGCGAGTGCGCTTGATTTAATATTATACATGATTTATTGTGCTTGATCTAATCTTATACAAAATTCACTATACATACCAGATGCGTGTGCAATAAATATAATTTTTTTGAAATATCTAGTTGCCTATGCTCAAGTTGTAAAGGCATGTTTCTATTATAGTTAATGGTTAGAATCTTGGAACAAAGCAAATTTTATTTATTTTCTATTCATATGAAATGTATTTTTGTAATTAAAATGTAACCTCAAAAACTTACCATACACTTTATTAATAGTATAGAGTATAGATGATCCGGTTTAATTTGGAATAATTAGAAGGTTGGAATCTCACTAGTTGTGACTGAATATTGTTAATTTCTACTGGGGTGGAAGTATATAGAAGTTTTGACAAAAAGAAAAAAAAAAGTCTACTTACATTAATTGGAAAGCAACCTCCACCCTTGCCTTGAGGTCAAAGGTTGGCCCAGTGGTAGGCAACCTCCACCCTTGCCTTGAGGTCAAGGGTTCGACTCATGGGTTGGGAGGGGAGGGTTTTTCTTTATTTTGTAGGATTAAGGGAGAGACTTAGACCTCCCTTAATTTTTTAAAAAAAAATAAAAAAATAATTGGAAGGGTTGAAAGATTATATTGGGGGATACTTATTAGTTTTTCTTTATTTTAGGAATTTTTTAAAATTTTAAAGTAATTCTCAATTAATTTTACACCTTGCCAAAAGTGAATTTTTGTGTGATATAATATAAGTGAGAAATTATACGGAACCTTTTTTTTTTAACAAAAAAGAGGAAAGACTAGTATTTCCTTGTTCTAAGGTAAGAGTTCAAAATTTATTTTTAGGATGTCTCAATTTAAGTGTGCTGTTCTTCTTTCTTTTCTTTTTTTCTTTTACATAATCAATGAACTTTACCTATAGGTTAAAATTATTATATCTTTAAAAGAGTGTTAAAGTCAAATTTAACTGTTACAGATAGAGTGTAATATTAATCTACGCAGAAGCGTTTGTGCAGAATTAAACAGGAGTGCATATATTTTTAAAATTAATTAACTCTCAAGGAATTGGAGCAAATTTATCCTAATATCATCTCCTTTCATTTTCAATTGCTTTATTTTTTAAATTATATGTTTTACTTTATTGATTAAATTTAATAACATGTAGTTTTGGCAGCAGATTGAATTAATATAGGGATAACTTGAATTTCAGGTGGGCCAAGGAACTTATAGCAATGTGTATAAAGCTCGCGACAGAGAAACCGGAAAAATCGTTGCCCTTAAAAAGGTTCGATTCGACAAATCAGAACCGGAGAGCGTAAAATTTATGGCCAGAGAAATCGCGATTTTAAGGAAGTTAGATCATCCAAATATAATCAAGCTTGAAGGATTGGCTACATCAAGAATGCAATATAGTTTGTATTTGGTTTTTGATTACATGCAAACTGATTTGTACAAGATCATCTCCAGGCCTGATGAAAGGCTTACCGAACCGCAGGTTCAAATTCTAAGCCCGTATATTTTTATCCTCGTAGTCAATGAAATGAATTCTCGCCAAAGGATAGGATATTACTGTCATTTTTACCCCATTTTGTGAACAATTAATGTTACACGTGTCAATACACAATTCCTTTCAAAAAAAAAGAAAAGAAAGAGAGGAGGGACTGAAAATATAAAGTCATTATATATTATCATTTTTTTTGAATTTTATTTGCGTTTACTCTTTCTAATTTCGAAATGATCGATACTGAAAATTCGACCAGGTAAAGTGTTACATGCAACAACTACTATCGGGTCTACAACACTGCCACGATCGCGGGATTTTGCACCGAGACATTAAGGGATCGAATTTATTGATCGATAGAAATGGGATGCTAAAGATTGCTGATTGGGGACTTGCAAATTCTTTCAATCCAAATAAAAAGAGGCCTCTCACAAACAGAGTGGTCACATTGTGGTATAGAGCACCAGAGCTATTGTTAGATGCTACAGATTATGGACCTGGTATTGATCTTTGGAGTGCTGGTTGTCTTTTGGCTGAAATGTTTGTTGGAAGACCAATTTTGCCTGGAAGAACTGAGGTAATTAATACAACCCCACCTTCAAAACTTTTCCTTTTCGGTTTTTGTGCTCTTCTGGCGGAATTGTGTATGACAGAGCAGGTTCGAATTCAGCTTAGGCAAACAAAATAAAAAATAGCTGTAATCATATGTTAAAGCAAAAGTTTAACATATCCAACTTATTTCAGCCCACCCATATGTGATACACGTGTAAATTAGATATAAAATGTTGGTTGGTTGATATATAACATATCCAAACTATAATTCTAGAGGGACTCAATATTAAGTCTTAAAGATAATGTGGCATCAATGCATAACTTGGTAGGTGAAATCCACGCATTTATTACTTCACTTAGTGACCAGCCAGTGTACTGATGTCACATCAATTGAGTCATTATTTTGAGTCCCACTCCCGAGTTCATCTAGAATTATTGATTTCCTTAATTATAATTAGTAAATATTTTTTTTTTGAACAGGTGGAGCAACTACATAGGATATTCAAGTTATGTGGGACACCAACAGAAGATTACTGGAAAAGAAGTAAAGTGCCAACAACATTTAGGCCACCACGCTCTTACAAGCCTAACCTTGTTGAATCTTTTAGGGACTTTCCTTCTTGTTTGGGTCTTTTGCAAATCCTTCTTTCTATTGATCCAGCATGCCGTGCCTGTGCAGGTTCTGCCCTCCAAAATGAAGTAAGTAATTAAGTACACTAATTCCAATTAATTTATTTTACGAAAATTAATGACTGGCATAGTATGAAATTTATAGTACGTTAACCATATGCATATGCATATGCAATTAGTGCTATTTGAGTATTTGTGCTTTCTTAAATTCCAAAATGAGAATTTCACATGTAGAATTTTGGACTTTACCTTCTTGGGATATCGTTAATGTGCACCCTAAGAGTAGGCATTGCGAACATTATTTATAGAAAGAATAAAGTTTTGCATAAGCATTTGTGCTGTATTTAATGCTTGTCTACCACTTGTTCTTTCTATACATGAGTGTGAGCCCTTAGGACACACATTAACATGACATGTCATCCTGTGACTCAAGCTCTAGACATGAGGTATAAAAGATGGATCTGGCACCCCTAAGTCACAAAAATCACTTTGGAGTTATAGGAGGTAGTGCTCAATAGGGTTACCTGGCACTAGAGAGAGTTGCTTGGTTCTAAAGTGAGGCGTTACACAAACAATGATGGATACAAGAGGGTAGAGGGTTGAGGGTGGAAGCGTACGTAGGGAAATCCTCTGAAGATTGAGAGAGAGGGCAAAGACAAGTGGTTGTAGTCGTGTTGATTGACTAGTTGATGATTGAAGTGAATACTAGGCATGGTATTTATAGTTGCTTTAGTGGAAGTCCATTCCTTGTACGCTACACTGGTATCCTTATTAGTTAAAGGGTGTGTGATAAGGTACGCAACGTACTTAAGGACTCGTGATAAGTCATGCTTGTGGCTTATTCCGAGAATGGATAGAGACATTGACGTACTACTTTTGAATACTTACTCTTAGACGTTAGAAAGACCATCAATACCCCCCGATGTGGGGTGGTACTTTGGTGAGGCCATGTAGCTTCAGCCGTCAAACCACGCTAAAAGATCCCATGAGGCGCGCGTACTAGCGTGTGGCACCGAGCTCATGGAGCTCCCTGGGTTCTTCCCAAATCCAGGCTGGTATAAGGATGCCGGGGTGTAAAGATGCAGGACGTGGCCCCCTTAGTGAGTTTCCTTGCCCCCTTATGGGGTGATATTCCAAGTTCAGATAGGCCATGGCCTATAAGTGCAAGGGGTTGGCATCCTCGGGCATAAAGTTGACTGCTAGTGAAGTAGGCCTGCGGGGCAGACACCCTTCAAAATACTGAAAATGCCACGTAAGTACTGAGGTGGCATGACACGTGGTGTCCTGGTAGACATAGGACTATAGTACCATACTACAGGAGTATAGTTAGCAAATACGGACCATTAGTTTTTAAGTAGATGGTTCAGATTTCAAGTCATCGTCGGAGAAATAGACTCCTATACTCGACTCATTTGATTAAAAGTTACTTGTCAAATTAAGAGTTATGTAATTTACACATGATAGTCAAAATTTAATAATTCTGATTTTTATTGCTCTAGAAGAGTCTGATCCACTTCTCACATTAGAAACAGCAAAATAAAACCAAATGAGCCATTTATTTATTTATTTGAGAAATTTGAACATATATTTTGAGGTAAAAACTAAATCATCTTGTGATTTTGATTGTATGCAGTTCTTTCACACAAGCCCACTGGCGTGCGACCTTTCAGGTTTACCTGTAACCTACGTCGAGGATGACAATACTTATCAAACAAGCGACCGAAGAAGGTATGTTTCTTAAATTCATTGCGTACTAACTTTATATATAATTTTCTATGCGTCAAGCATTACTTGGTATTATTTTGCTCAAATGTTCTGCTTATATGTGCAATACTAATAACTAGCTAAGTGACTGAGATGCTCAGAATTGACAATTTTTATCTCCTAACATGAACAAATTAAATATATCATCCACTTATCTAATTAATTTTAATTAAACAGGCATAGAAACTCTAAAATGAGACGGCGGTCCAAAACACTAGAAGAGCGCCGGAGAAAAGACCAACCTACACAATTACCACAAGACGCAGATTCTTCTTCTTTGAAAGAGGTACTATCCCGTCTTCAATTAAGCAGTATTTTTAAATTTGTTAGAGCAAACAGTGAATTTAGCGATTGAACATTATGCTTTAATGATAACACGATACCGCATATTACTACTGTAGAGATCAAAATAGGTTTGGGAATGGATCAAGTTACCCTATACATATTTCTACGGGTGTTTTCGGTTTCGATCGGGGTAGAAACTAAGGTACCCCGAACTCAAACCAAATGTAAAAATTTGGTTTCGGTTCGATTCAGTTTCAGTTTTTAAATCTTCAAAACCCAAACTCGAACCCAACTTTTTAGTTCGGTTTTATTTGGTTTTGACAAAAAATATTTTTTTAAATCAATTTAACAGAATAATGTAATACTAATAGTAATGTAATAATAGTTCATATTTAAATTAAAGTCATGATTTTTTAGAAATAAGGAGCAAACATATAGAAAACATGTTTTCTATTTAATTACTATCTTATTTGTACATTTACAAGAATAAAACATATTAAATAAAATGATGAATTATCTTGCCATCATGTATGTGATAAAAAAATCTTAGCATTGTGTAGTTAATTCAATAATAATGGTATGCGTTAATGACTTTTTTTTTTAAGATCCTCACAATATGCAATTAATATGGAACATATCCTTATAAAAGACCATTTTTTTATATTATGGTATAATTAATGTGTGACCTTTGAGTATACATTAACATTTTTTTTTCTTATACATAATTCGGTTCGGTTTAGTTTAGTTTTGGACTAGCTTGCCCCAAACCCGAACCAAACTTTTCGGTTTCAGTTCGGTTTTCTTGTTTCGATTTTTTTTTTGAATCGATCCGGATCAATTCGGTCCGTTTGATTGTTTTTTAAATTGGACTTAACACCCATCTTCTATTAGTTCCAAATTAAGAGTTGCTATTTGACATTTAGCTCCTGTTTGGTTCAAAACTAAAAAGCTACTAGATGTTTTAGTTTTCTACTAAAAAGTCAACATTACTTCATACTTTTTAAATTTCATTTCACTTTATTTTCTCTTTCATAAAAGATTTAAAATACCATAACTTTAAATTCAAAAATTAGAATTAAATAATATATATATATTTGAAATCTACTGATCGAGATCTATAAAATAAGATCCATTGTAACTATTTTATGAGTTTTTTTCATAAGTTTTTTTGAATTGGTTGAAAAAAGCTCTAATAAAAATCAA
Organism: Lonicera japonica; assembly: GCA_021464415.1. Lineage (NCBI taxonomy): Eukaryota > Viridiplantae > Streptophyta > Magnoliopsida > Dipsacales > Caprifoliaceae > Lonicera > Lonicera japonica. Next base: position 38,618,058 of record CM038469.1, on the reverse strand, counting down.
CTTCACTTTTCAACTTACTTTCACACTTCTTAAAAACTCAACTATACAAGCCCGACATCTGAAAAATCTAAAACGTTATCCATTTAAAAGTTTTGACAAGAAAATTGTACTCTTAACTTGACATCATGCCATTTTGTTTTGTTAGGAGCAAGTGAAGAGTGAGGATCAACCTGCAACTCTTCAAAGCCAAGATCTTGATGGAAGTACAAGTAGCACACTATCTAAGTCAAAGTCAACCCAAAAACAAGAGGCCCCACCCCTCCCCCCAATACCACCTTTATTCTCACCAGAAATTTCCCCAAGAAGTGAAGCTCACCGTCATGCTACCAAGAACATAAAGAGTAGACCTCCCCTGCCCAATTCAAGAACAAGGTCCACAAGGTACAACGATGACAGCGAAATGTACAAATTGAGTCAAGTCCAGAGGTCTGCCTCTACTAGAGAATTCAGAAAGTTTGACCAAATAAAGCGCTATGAACTGCATGCTTTGGATGATTAATTAATAGGCCAAGAGCCCAATTGTGAGATACAATACCACATTGAGATACAAAACTTTCTTGTTTCTTCGTTTTTGTGTGGTTGTAGAATAAATTGTTTTTTTCTTTTTGTTTTCTTATGTATTTTTTAATCCAATGTATTAATTCAAGCACATAGTTAATAAATTAACATTTATTACGAGTTACGTATTCACACAATGATTGTAACAAAAAAATGATTTTTTTTTCATTGTGGTTGATATTATTTGGCAAAAATTGAATTTCGCGATCCATAAATTATTAATATATTGTCTGCTTGCAAATAGCCCCAAGATAATACATATTGTCATGCAAGGCCTCACTTGACGTGAGATTTATTGTCTCAAATATTGAGACAAGTTATCATATACGTGTATGACGTGGTGGAAGGTTTTAGTTAATTTGTTATTTGACGACAATACTAGTAACACGTACTTATTAAGTTATGAGTTAGTCATGGAGTTCGACAACTAATATACTGATAATATTTAACTCAACCAAAAAGATCAATTGCACACGTGAGAATGATAACGTACATAGGCAAGAACAACAGCGAATCATCTGAACCATGAATCACTTTCTTATCAACAAAAACAAAACCATTCAACCCACACTTCTTATATGTTTGTTAAAGTAGATCTAAGCACATGCCTCCATGCTCCTGCACACATGCCTCCATGTTCCTGCTTTCATGCTCCACTGCTTCCGTATTCATTATGTTTTGTTCTTTAATTTCTTTAATTATGTAATTATAATCATTATGTTCTAGATCTAGTTTTCCAATTTGTTGGAGATCATCTCATGTAGTAAAAGGACGCTTTCAGGATTTGCTTTCCAAACTCAAGCTGGCCCATTTGCCACCTTGAGTTTGAAGGGGGGTGTTAGAAATGATGATATTGAATGATGATATTCTCCAACATAAATTAGCATTATTATTTGTAATTATTAAAGCTTAGAATTATTCTTCTTTTCCTTTATTCCTCTCCATGTTTCCCTCCTTGTCTCCTCCTTTCTTCCTCATTTTAGGCTTTCTTGTCCTTCTTTACTTGTATATATATTCATGTCAATTCCATTGTAAATAGATGTGAGATTGTAACAATGTAACCCCTTGTGGATTTCTTGCTCATTAATATAATTTCTCTATTTCAATGTTGTATAATTTAACATGGTATCAGAGGACAACCTCGCCACTAGCCACCACGACCTCGCCACTAGCCACCACGACCTCGCCACCAACCACCAGCCACCACACAACTCGCCACCAGCCACCACACCTATCACCATTATCAAACAAATCAAATACGCCTCCAAACACTACTCGAATCAGACTTTACGCAGCAAACCTGTTCAAATAAAACCACGTCCAAATAATTATTATTGAAGCATTCAGCCTGGCTGGCAAGACCATCAGGTAACCACAGCTTAGTGCAAGGTTCGATTCCTACTAATAGCATTTTATTTTTCCTCTATTTCCTAACAAACTGCAACTGCCACTGCCACATCATTGACACACTAGCGCCACGTGTCCACCACGTGACATCCAGTCAGCGCCACGTGGCATCCAGGCAGCGCCACGTGGCATCCATGCCAGCGCCACGTGGCATCCAGTCAGTGCCACGTGTCCGCCACGTGGCATCCAGTCAGCGCCACGTGGCATCCAGTCAGCACCACGTGGCATCCAGTCAGCGCCACGTGGCATCCACGCCAGCGCCACGTGGCATCCACGCCAGCGCCACGTGACATCCAGTCAGCGCCACGTGTCCGCCACGTGGCATCCAGTCAGCGTCACGTGTCCGCCACGTGACATCCAGTCAGCGCCACGTGTCAGTCACGTGTCAGCCACGTCAGCGGTTAACGCCGTTTGCTTGCCGTCAGAATTGACGGAATATTCCAGACACCGTCAGATATATTTACAAATTCACCCCTGTACTTTCTGATATTTCTATTCTAGCCCCTAAACCTTCTTATTTTCCTATTCTAACATCAAGAGCCGTTGATCTCATTGCACCACTCATCCACTCGTTCAACTTCCCGATTCTCTCCTCCGTCAATCCCAAGCAACACCGTCCATTTCTCAGTCATCCATAACCGACAACCCTAATCCATACCATAACCGACAACCGCAAATTCCGCAAACTCCAAACCCTCGCCATCATCAAATGCCGACATCTTTTTGCTCTGACCTCGAATTCGAAATTCAAATTTCGAGATCGGCGCCTTTAACCCTTTCACCAGCTTCCTGCCATTATTAAATCAAAACACACCATCCTCACTGCAAATCACCCAATAGCACCATCCTCACTGCAAATCTCCCATTCAAATCCAATACAAACAGCCATGTCGATCAGCATCCGCCAGCGAGGTACTCCATGTCCTGCCTGCTCTTTTCGCCGCAGAGCTTGTCCTCCTTCTTGTGAATCAGTTAAAATCTTTCCAAATGCGTATCATCGTCGAGATTATCACACAATCTTTCCGTTTTCGGGGTAAAAAGTGTTGAATTTTTTTTACAACACGTACCGGATCACAAACATCGTGAAACTCTCGATTCGTTTCTCTTTGAAGCTAAGGCAAGAATCCTAAATCTGCTGGTGGATGCGCTGCCCTCCTTACCTCTCTTGATCAAAAGCTTGAGGCTCTGCAGTCACGAATGACGGCGTTGGAGGCTCGACTGGACAGCGAGTCTCCAGGGTTAATCCGTCATTTTCCTTTGTCCTCCTGCAAGTTCCTCAAGGGCCAATCCATCCGACTCCCTTGCTCACCCACCAGGCTCCTTCGCTTCTCCATCCGGCTTGGTCGACGCCGCCACGTTCGACCGGAAAACTGCGGAGAAATCTCCAGCCTCCAGGTCATTTGCCTACCATCAGGCTCCTTTACTCACCATCCGGCTCCTTTCTCTCCACCTGGCCCCTTTAACCCTCCTGCAAGTTCCTCAAGGGCCAATCCATCCGACTCCCTTGCACCCACCAGGCTCCTTCGCTTCTCCATCCGGCTTCTTTACTCACCCATCGGCTCCTTTGCCTCTCCACCTGGCTCCTTTAACCCTCCTGCAAGTTCTCAAGGGCCAATCCATCTGACTCCCTTGCTCACCCACCAGGCTCCTTCGCTTCTCCATCCGGCTCTTTACTCACCATCCGGCTCCTTTGCCTCTCCACCTGGCTCCTTTAACCCTCCTGCAAGTTCCTCAAGGGCCAATCCATCCGATCTCCTTGCTCACCCACCAGGCTCCTTCGCTTCTCCATCTGGCCCCTCAGAGAATCCTCTAGAACCTGGGGTTCTTCCGACCCAGGAAGATTTGTTGGAGCATCCTCACTACAAAAGTTTTTTAAAGCTCCTTTCATCAACCCTGATATCCATCTACCGACCGTGAATCTTTCAGAACACGGGGATCCTCTGACAGCAGTGGATATGCCGGCATATCCGACTCTGTCAGATTACCAAGTTGCTTTGGATGGTTTCTCAAAGGGGTCTCCTCAAATTAGTTCTGTTGCGGAGGTTGCCGGATTAATGACTCCGGATTGGACTACCTTAGGAGATATAGGATACAATTCGCTCTCTGCTTCTAACTTCACTGATATCTTGAATTTTGGTGCTGATGATTCTCAGAATCCATCGCCTTTCTCTTTTTTATCTTAATAATGTGTGTTCCCTTCCTTCCGCACCACCAACACCCTCGGAACCTCTCGCCTCATATCGAAACTTCAGTTTATCTCTCTAAAACCAAAAAAGAAAGGGCCCATTACTACTAGCACCACTGCTACTTCACCTTCTAAAAAAAAAAAAAAAAAAAAAAAAAAAAAAAAAAAAAAAAAAATCTATATATATTCAATCTCTTCAATTTAATATTTCCGGCGGGTCGCCTTTCGCTGTACCTCCAAGTATTTGATTCATTTTCTTGTTACTGTTATACGTACTGCTCGCGTATTCAGATCAAGTTTTTTTCCTCCGGAAATTCTACACCGGACTCGCCGTTCCGTCGGCTCCCGTCATCGCCGTTACCGCCGTTCCGTCTGTCGGTCAATCATCGAACATGTCAAAAAAAAAAAAAAAAAAAAAAAATCAAAACCAAATTCCGTTTTCTCGTATCCAAGCTTCGGATCCCTAAGAGCCTCCTTCAGCTTGAGGGGGGGTGTTAAAGTAGATCTAAGCACATGCCTCCATGCTCCTGCACACATGCCTCCATGTTCCTGCTTTCATGCTCCACTGCTTCCGTATTCATTATGTTTTGTTCTTTAATTTCTTTAATTATGTAATTATAATCATTATGTTCTAGATCTAGTTTTCCAATTTGTTGGAGATCATCTCATGTAGTAAAAGAGACGCTTTCAGGATTTGCTTTCCAAACTCAAGCTGACGACCCCATTTGCCACCTTGAGTTTGAAGGGGGGTGTTAGAAATGATGATATTGAATGATGATATTCTCCAACATAAATTAGCATTATTATTTGTAATTATTAAAGCTTAGAATTATTCTTCTTTTCCTTTATTCCCTCCTCCATGTTTCCCTCCTTGTCTCCTCCTTTCTTCCTCATTTTAGGCTTCTTGTTTCCTTCTTTACTTGTATATATATTCATGTCAATTCCATTGTAAATAGATGTGAGATTGTAACAATGTAACCCCTTGTGGATTTCTTGCTCATTAATATAATTTCTCTATTTCAATGTTGTATAATTTAACAATGTTCATAAAGTAAATAAATATTTTCAGACGCGGTATCGAACATCAGTGAACTTGGTCTTGATCCACTTGAAGCTGTCTCTCACAGTAGATTTAAGCTTACCTTCGGTTGTAAACATATTATACGCCGCAATTCTCTTCTTCCTCTTAAACTCCGGATCCACAGCCGATGCAAATCCTTCCCTCTTCGTGCTCGGCCCGTTAAACGTGTATGAAGTCGTACTTGATCGATCTTCAAACCCGAATTCTCCAGAGTAAGAGGATGAGTACTCTGGAAATGACCTACTCTTCTCCATCATCAAATTCTTTTTTTTTTTTTCTCTGTTCTCCCCTATACTATCCGTCTCATACATATCTATATATATACATATTGATAGGGTGTGTGCATGGGTGAGTGAGGGCCATGTGTGATGTTTTGGCAAATATTTTAATTTGTTTTGTCACGCTAATTAAGAATGATGATGAGGCAAGGGGGCAGTGGATGTGGGGTACTACTTATAGATATGCCATCACTATGTCCATATATAAATGGGTTTCACATGGTGAGTTGGGGACCAACTAATTATTATGGTGTGGGTTAAAATTGTCTTGTAGCACAGTAACAATATTTGGTTGGTATTAGAACTGGTTGGAAGGAAAAAGTGTGAAAGGTTCGATACCCATTTTTTTTAAGTGGTTTAAAAAAGTGTGTCAAGTATATAGCTAAATTTTTAGGCAGTGTCAAATTTTTTAACCGGTGCAACTTTTTTTTTCTATGAAAAATTTACTAACGGTAAGTATATATCCAACTCTCAACTTTTAAATAATTAAGACTCACATATAGTTAACAACTAAATTATTTTTCACTTTTGTAAAATATTTTTCTTTAAGTCATAAATATTTAAGTAGCGCACATATCGTATATACAAGTAATCTATAACAAGTTGCATAATTAGAGTACTATGTATAAAATTATTAAAATCTTACGCTTGCTTAAAATAATCAAATATCATGTTTAAAAAGTAGCGTCTATACGTGGTGGTGATTAATCAATTCGTAGGGTTCCTTTTAATAGCAAGCTGAATAAATTTAGGGATTTGGGCTTATCCAACAAAAATGATCGAACTAGTTTTAGTTCAACGACTTCTCTGTGAACTAATTTACTAAAATTTATAGAGAAATTGATCTACTCGATCATCATGAAAATTATCTTGATTAAATTTTATCAAAAATTAAATGCAATTATTTTGCTCTCTCAAAAAGAAAAATTTGTTTGTTAACTGAAAAACGGAATCGTTTTCCTGATTATATATATATCCCAACTCATGCTTCAATAAATCCATTTGATTTTGGACAGCTAATGATGCCAATGCAAAGCACTTTTATTTTTATGCATAAAGGTGAATGTTATTCCAACATAATTATATGCTTTACTGTTTTATGAATTAATTAACTGCATAGGTCCTATTCCTATTACCGTAAAGACAACCTTTTTTGTGGTTTTGCCATTTAAAATGTGACATTTTATGCGGAAAGTAGTAACAACTTCTTTGGTTCTAGCTTAATTACGCTGGCCAACTTTGCACGAGTGGCAAACATCCTCAATCAACAACCACCTCATGCTCAAAGTAATTAATTAACTTCAAAAAGTTCTTTAATTAGAAATAAATAAATAAATAAATAAATAAATAAATAAGTGAACTTATAATAATACTAATATGGGCAGATTGGGTGGATGAGGTGGGCTGTAACCCACCCCAATTTTTTTTTTTTTATTTAATTAGAGTCATGTTATAGAAATAACTCAGTCCAGCTCGGCACAATATATGGTTCACTAATTATGGAAAGGAGAAATTTATTAAGGAATATTGTAGTTTGAGTGGCAATACATCCATGATTAGAAGGGAACTTGTATGTTCAAGTCCATCCTGTGATTTTGAATTTTGTTGTAACCCCTCTCTAGTCCTCCATCATTTTATTTATCTCTTGCGAAGTTTCTCTCTTTTTTTTTCCAACTTTTTTTTTGTAACCAATTATTTTTATTACTAACAAAAAGAACAACGAAGAAGTATTTTAATAAAATTGGTGTAGCACTCCAATATTTTTTCCATTTTTTTTTGTACAAAAAAAATTAGTACTGATTTTTTTTCCTTTGAGACAAAAAAATTCTCGATAGTTTACCCCCCTTCAATTGGATTTAACATATCCCTTTTACATAACCCACCCCTTACAAGAATCATGGATTTGCCCTTGTATACTACGACGTGTAGGAGACGATATTATGATAAGATAAAGTTATTCAAATATATGTTTAGTGTTAGTTAGGTTGGACATCACCATGTATTATTAATCCTACAAAGGCTTCTTATCCGCCCACCTAAAATGTAAGATTATTTTATCCTTTCTAAGTAAGATTAAATAATCTTATATATCGTCCTTATCCTACATGTCAAATGCTCCCTATTGGTTTTGGAAATTTTTGAATATTTTATCAATGCAATTCTAATTCATTAATTTATGTTTCTTAATGCCTATTTGTTGTTCAGAAAGTTTATTCTAAAAAAGGGATGAAATTTTCTTTCTTGTATTTTTAAAGAGGGCCTTCTCTGTAAAACATCTCGAAAATGAGAAAAAGTTCAACCAAACACGAAGTTGGGGCACAAGCAGAAAAATTGGATCAGGCATAAATTGTTAAAAGTGTGAGTATACACATTCACACAGGGTTGATAGCAAAAGCATCAAAAATATGCTTAATGATCTTATTATATGAGATAACCAAGTAATTCGATGCTACAGTGAGGATTTTTCTTTAGGTGAACACTAATTTTAATTTAATTAGTGTTCAAGAATATAACTTAATTTTTTTTACAATAATATTCGATTATGCTTTGAAACGAAAATGAGATTATTGATTTTTTTAGATGGATCTGTGGAGTACAATTTTTAACTTGGCAAGTGTAATTGATCAAAATATATAATTATATTATCCATAAAATGTGAATAAATTAATATAATGAGCCATCTAAGTTTAAATTTTAAATTTGAAAAAATGTTATCTTTATATATATTTTTTAATAGCCCATTCGCTTTGTTAAATTTAACTACCATATCACAAGTTGTTAGACTAGCCCAATTTTAAATAAACCAACAACGTCAGCCCAAAAAAGTCTTTTCATGCCCAATTTTAAATAACTTGTCAACCCATTCGCATCTTCATTTTTAAGCAAGTTTATAAAATGGGTACATACTTCAATTGCCAAGAGGTTATGTCACATTTTTTTAATTGTTAATTTATTGTTGTAGTCTTTTCAAAAAGGTCCAAACCTTCATTTTTAAGAAAGTTTAATAAATGCTCAACCACTAGACAATTTACTAATTTTGTTCATCTCTTTTATTTAAGTTAGGAATATATAAGTTGCACATACATCATAATTGCAGGGTAAGCAAGTAACATAACAAGAGACTTAATTTTGACAAGTTCCAAACTTAAATTGCAACAAAGGAGTAGATAAATACAATAAAACCAAATTGCACGCAAATAAAACCTTAACTACTACCACTTCTATTTTCGTAACTCAGACCTTGACTCTTCATCCACATCCACATCCACATCCACCACCTCCTTCAAGTACGATTCATTCTCCGAATTTCTCACTGAGCAGTTTGCCCTAATTTCCCCTCTCCGGCCGGTTAACACGCTCAATTGTCCCATTTTAATCATACCACGCACAAACTTCTCAAAGAACAGCTCTTGATCATCAGCAAAGCTCTTAACAATGTCTCGAGTCCTCTCGTCAGTGTACAAATCTTGGTCCGAAGTAAAAAGCCCTTGTCGATTCACAAGATTGACATAATACTTGTTGTCAAATTCGTTCGGAGATCTAATGTCCATAAAGGTAGTTTTGTTGGTGGTGTTTGTGGGACAGACGACTTTGAGGTCAGCAGCAAGAGTCTTCTCCATGGTGGGGTCTTGGGTGGGGTACAAACGAGGTGTAAAGGAGTTGCAGTGACTGATGCCGATAGTATGACCACCGGAGAGGGCTACCACGTCCGTGGGGTCGAGGTTCTTACGCGCAAGAGAGGTTAGAAGGAAGGTTGTGTTGCTTGTTGGAGGGGGTAGGTTATCTAGAGTTTGGTTTCTTGTCGCAAAGTTAAGTCCGTCTCGTCTTCCCAAAGGAACATCATAGTCCGGTCCCCCTGACTATATTCATAAATAAATTTAAAAAATGTTAAATGTATACATTCATTTGATTTTGATATAAAATTTCAGCACGGAAAATGCTAATTTGTGTTGCATATTAAAATGATAAAGAACTATGGCTCATCAAATTATCTGTCCAAAAAATGCTTTTTAGCTTAAAGGCCATAATCATCAATAAATGGGTCGCGGCCCATTGACCCAATGGGTCCTGGTAATGAAAGCCACAAGTAACCTAATCATCCACGAAAGTAAATTTTTTTTTTTTTTCTGCGGACACAAAGACCCTACCTTAGAGAGGGACAGAAGATCCAGCGGTTCAATTCCAACCATTCGTTGTTGGATATTTAATTCTATTATCTTATCCACACACGCTTGTTTCCTATAACAAGTTCCGGGCATTCTACTTGTGTAATACAATACATAATAAAAATACTTAAAACTAGGGTAAAAAACCTTATATAATAATATTTTTATACAAAAAAATTTAGGAAATAATAATTTTTTGAAATAAGGACTTATTTTTTTAAAAAAAATTCTAAAATAAAGACTTGTCTATCAATTGTATTTTAAAATAAAGGATCTGACCAAAATTATTTTTTGTGCAAACTTAACTTTGCAATCCATATCGTACAACTTAACCAAAATTGTCTTTTGTGCAATCCATAAGGGATCTGACCAAGGTTATTGTGCAACCAAACATAACCCTTTAAAAAATAATAATAATAATAATAACGTACAATAATAACATATTGTACAACGTTTTATGATAGGATCTTATTCTAATAAAGTTGTATTTAGTTTGACAAGGGATGCAAGTATGCAACCAATTTAAAAGCTTGCCAACATCGATCGATTTAATTTTCATTGTAGGATTAATTATAAAACTTAAAATAACAAAACAGGGGAAATAAAACCTTGTAATTGCATCATTTGAGATATTTTTTGATTATGCATCTTTGAATCTGTTAAATACTCCTTCCATCCCAATTTAATTGTCCACTATTTCATTTATAGCTGTCCCAAAATAATTGTCCACTTTCTATATTTAACATATCATTAATTATAACAATTTTTTTATTTATAATATTACCCTTTAAACTCTTCCTACTTTTTTTTTTTTTGGTTCCGTCACATTTTTTATTAGAAGAAAAGTAAAAGATATTTTTAAAAATAAATATATATTTTTTTAAATAATTATTATATCTTTTTAATTTTTAATTTTTTAAAATGTAAGGATTAAATTAAAACGGATGGAGTAGGTAACAACCAGCTAGGGAACTAAGTCAGATAACATTATCATTTCAAAACTCAGGTCATTCATATTTAGAATATATATATATATATATATGTGTGTGTGTGTTAATGTCAACCAAAAGGTCAGATATTTTGGCACCATAGATACATGGACTGACTTGGATACATTGTATTAAACAAAGTACAATGAACTTATCCAACTCTCATCAATTTTCCCATATTAAATTAGTCTTTTCAAACGTAATTGATACTTTAGAATAAGGGTCCTTTTTTTTAGCCCCACAAAACACTCGGTTAAGTTTCACTCATACTTTTATTTGATCATTGATAATTGAATAAGATGTTTGCTATTTTGTTCTTAACAATCGAGTATAAGTTTTTACGTTCAATGCTTAAGGGTCGAGTAAATCATTGTCAAATTTATATTTGATCATCAATAACCGAATAACATACACTTTATTCAGTTCACATGCATCAAATAAAAAGTGAAAGTGAAACCAAGTATTTTGTAGGGTGAAATATCACCACTCTAGACTGATTACACCACTTTAAGAGTGTCAATCAAGACAACCATCACATTTATCACAAATTTTAAGTGAAAATTTCAAGGTTTTGTAAATTACTCATATTTATGGAAACGAGGGGCAACAAAATGAAAATTATGGTATTTTCAAGTTTTTTAAATAGTTGAAAAGATATAGAAAAAATGGCGTATTGTATTAGGGTCAATATATGATTACCTAACGAGACCTTACCAAGAAAACAGCGTCGCGAGCAGCAAGTGCAGCAACATCAGCACAAGAAACAACCCTACCACATTCTTTGTGGACAATTTCTCGAAGGTCATCGATGATCTGAAACGCAGTAGCTCTTAGACTCAAATTAGGGGGTGCTTCCTGCTCACTCGGCCCACTTGCCGATCCATCAAGCAACACGGATCCATCGCATCCCTATATCACATGCGTGGCATTAGGATCGCATAGTTATATAAATATAGATACATATATTCTACACTTATATATACAGGCCACTCTAAAATGACGGTCTTCACTTTAAGAATTAGAAGGAACCGCCCATTTTCGAGAGATAAACAGATGAATTATTTTTATTTTTTTACAAAATTTGGTGAAGACAATCACATAATAAGTATATTATTTTCAAATTTTGGTTGAAATGGTCTGACTTATTTTAAAAATCATTTTCATTAAATTTTCATGAAAGAATTTAACCAGTTACCTCACAAAACAAAAGGTCTTTCATTTTTTAAAAATGAGCACCGTACGTTCTAGAGCAAGATTGTCTATTATGTATAGTATATTTATTTTGAATGGTAGCTCCAAATCTTAATAAGCGGGTCTAGAACTAAACATTATAAAATTAAATTTAAGCTTGAAAAGTTGAAACTTCATATATATATATATATAAACACAATTGGTAAAGTAGTTTCGATTTCTGACTAAGTGAGGCAAACTACAATAGTAGAGTCGTGCACATGGGGGAAAGAAAACAACTTAAAAAACACTTCTTTAGTGAACTTTGTGTGGGGAACAACAACGAAATTTCGTAACAAACTTTAGCACTCATTTTAAGAGGAAGACAGTTCCTAGTCTTTGACCAGGTCAACAACAAGAATAAAAAGACTTGCAAAATTTTGAATTATTTTCACTTTAGCATTCTCCGAATAATATATATATTAATTTTAAACATAACCATCGCCTGTTAGAATAATTGTTTGACATCAAAAATATTATTGCTATTAATTATATTTTAAAAGAGATGCTAAAAATCATAATTTGGAACAAAAAAGCAACACTGCATATAAAAAAATCAGTAAACCTAGTATCAGATAGTATGCTTATATATGTGGTACACTATAATCGGTGGAAAAGTTATTTAAACTAGTCACATAACTCTGTCCCTAGGGGCAGAGGGACATGGGGTCGGGGGGCCACCGGCCCACCTAGAATTTTGGATCTTTTTGCCGGGTATGGTATGTTCGTATGTTCGGGGCGGAAGTGATTGTTTGTATAAGTGCAGGGGCAGAATTTGTAATTAGGAAAGGAAACATTGAGTCATTGAAAATGGTGTAGGGAGTACATGTAATAAAATGTAAAAGTTAAGGGCAGAAGTTCGTTATTTGAGATTATTAATCAATTTGAAGGATAGAAACACATTATTTATTTATGGTGGTTCTATTTTGTTACTTGGTATGTTTGCATGTTGTCTATGATCTCTATCTACGGCTCTTTTTTTATTTTTTATTTTTTTTCTAATTTCTATCTACGTCTCTTTATTTATTTTCTAATCAATCGGTTAAGAGACGATTTCATGAATGATTGCCCAGTAATATATATTAAAAAAAATATTTTTAAAACTAGTGATAATGAAAATATGATTCAATGTTTTCAGAACATGAAGTCTCGAATAAAAATATTATAACTAAATATATGATTTTTATTTTTAACGTATATGATGCTAAATATTTTGATTCCGACCTTGTTATAATATATAAAAACAAATTAAAAAATATATTAATTTAACCCTTCCTGAATATAATTTCTGCCTCGTCCCTGTTTGTCCTCATGCATACAAAATAACTTCCATTAGCTCTAATATATACACTAAGTAAACCAAATATTAGCTCAGCACAAAATACACACACACATATATATATATATATATGCATAAAATTAATTTTACCTGAACAAAGCAGTCATGGAAATGAAGGCGAAGCAAGCCAGCAGCTTGGCCAATATCATTCTTGAACACCTTCTTTAGGTGTTGCCTAATAATAATTTCCACTCGAGGGCACTTTGAACTGTGGAAATTCCATGAAAGTCCCTTCACCAAAGGCACCGAACTACGAACCTCCTCCGGGGCATAAGATGAATAAGAAATAGCAAGAAGTGAAGAGATGGCTACGAACAATATTACTAGAGATGAAAAAGAAGCCATTGATGATAGTTATGGTTTTTCCAATTATTTTTTTGTTGTCTAATGCAGTAGAAGAGAAGGCATGTACTTATAGGAAAACAACCATTGACCTTTAGGAAAAAAACACAAGAAAAAAAGTCTATGGGTATGTGGCATATATTAATTGTGGGTCTTTCAACTTTACATAGGAAGCCGCATGGAGAGGTCGGTTTGCACAAAAATAAAGTCAAGGGAGGTGGTCTATATCATTTAGCTTGATTAGGTAGGACTTCTATTAAATTAGTACTATAGCTACATTATATATCTAAGCACATCTTTTAATTTAAGAAAATGTTTTTCTTATCGAATATTTTACTGCTTATTTTTATTAAATGTATTATATATATAGAGGCGGACTTAGGCCTATATCCAATTGGTCAAGCCGAATGCAAAATAAAATTTTATCTATTAACATTACAAATAAATAACTAAATGTTCTAGACTGTTGTTAAGTCCACCCAGACTAGCCTCACGGCTTCAGCCCACCCTCAAACCTAAAAAAACGGAAATGACAAAATGGTACACACGTACTATCTCACTTTATTTAATATATATTATATAAAATAAGATATAATAATTTTTAAATTTAATAATAACTTTAACCCGAGTTACAACTTAATATATTAAAATGGTTGGACGTCACGCAAACTATTATAATAAGATTGCTATCCCTCGCAGTACTCCAATATCCTCCCCCCAGACAACCATCTTTTTTTTTTCCTATTTTCCAAACGAATTTGTACATGCAAAAGTAAACTAGCCTTTACCCACGTATTTTTTATAAATATCTAGACTCCGTTTAATAGAAATATGAAAAATAAATAATTTATATGAGAAATTGGAGAATATATTGAGGTATATAGTAAGATATTTTTCATACCATACTCATTTTTATGTATATATGTCTTTCATCCTCTTTTTTTTTGTGAATTTTTTTTTCCTCACTTCCAAAGAAATTTTTTTCCAGAAAAAACTAAAAAGTAAAGGTTAATTTCATCGCACATCTCAACTTATTTTTTAACTTTTTACACAAATTAATGATTTTTCTTACTATTTTTCTCATTGCTATCAAACAGAGTCTTAATGTATAATTTCGCACTCTTTTAGAATAATATTCGGTCTCCAAAATAATATACTCTCTCGATCTTTTGAATATATACACATTTTTAAAATACGATAATAGATCAGGCTGTTCTTTGAGAGGCAGGTGGAAAGGGGGCTCAAACCCGGGTTGGGGAGACAAATATATAATTTTCTTACTGAGGGCCAACGCCCAGGAACTAATATATACACTCTTTTGTCCTACAATTTGTTTTCTTTTAAAATCATCGCCGAACAACCTAATTTGACACAATTTATTTTTTTCTAAAATATTCAAAATCAATAAATCTGAGGACAACTATTTTTATCTTTCAAAAGAGAAAAAAAAAAAAAAAAAAAAAGCAAAAGGATAACTATTTTTATTTTATTTTTTTGTAATTATACTTTAGTAGCCTATTTTTAAAATAATGCGAAAATTACTTCTACAATTGAATCAAATGATTACTTAACTTTAGAAAAATTTATTACAACATTTTATCACAATTTAGTTCACTCCACAGCAAAATTCTGGGTCCGCCCATGTACTCAAGTACTTGTAAAAGCACAACCCTGTGTAATACATGCTAGTAATAGTATTCGGTAAAATTACCTGGTAACTGTAGTATCACATGCAACTTAATAGTACAATACGTGAAAACATGTTCTACTAGATCATTATTGTTCTTAATTAATTTAACCATTTGTAAAAGTTATGAGCGTGAGATTTTAACTCTAAAGATCTCGATAATTAATAGATACACCTAATAACTTTTTTAACTATACTGATATTGTCATATAATTGATTTTACTCTGACAACCTGGTACTGTATGTCGACAAGGATCGAGCTCACATTATCTCATAATTTGTGACAATATGTAACGGGTCCCAATGGAAATTGATTGTGCAAATTATCTTCTAATTTGTGCTCACCGACACTCATGGTTGGAACACCACGGGGGTTCCATACATAGTTATGATATTGTCCCTACTTAAATACCATTGAGCCATATGTGTGTAGTTTTCTCCAAAATGTCTTATTATTATGTGATAACATTCTATCTTATAATCTAATTAATGTACGGTGAGTTCTACGATTTTCCAATGTAGGACAATGAGGTTTAAGCCAATATCCGGCAGAATTGGCCGTCTTAATTAACGAAAATGTATTAATACGTGCAACACGATTGCATGATATATTTAGGGGGTGTATTCAATTGAGATTAATTATACGTGCAACAAGTTCGAGAATTTTTCTTATTAGCTAATTTTTCTTTGAGTTTACCGTCACAAGATTTAAAATTTAAAATTCATGTGGACAAACCAAAGGGATCAAAATTAATAAAATCCTAGCTAGTCTAATCTGGTAGGCCATTACCAGCCACCATTGTTTTGTTTGTAGCTGGTAATATATTTCAAATTGGGTTAAAATATATCTCAAAGTCTTTGAATAGAGACATATAAAAACTACTATCACAACTTGCAACTCAAAAGAATCCTTAATCTGACTTTAAAAAATAAAATAAAATAAAATAATAATAATAATAATATATGAAAAAAAAAGAGGAGGAAGAAGAAGAAGAAGAAGAAAAAGAAAAATCCTTAATCTAGCTATAGGTGTACATATTTGAAAGGTCTTCTCCTCCTGTCCAAAGTTAGCCAATGTGAAACATAATGGAATATTAGCATCTATATGCCAAATCAGCCCATTGTGAATACGACTCTAGTGGTCCTTTGCTCTTTGTCTTCTTATCCAAGATCCGAAGCATTATTTAATTCATCAAAAGAATTATGTCAAATTTTGTAGTTGGTCTATAGAAAAATACTTCGTTTCTTCCTTGGTTAAGAATTTACTTTTTTATTTTATATATTTTAGTCCTTACCATAAAGTATTCTGACACTCATATAACTAGGCATGAGATTAACCGAATCAAAAAACTAGTTATCCATAGTCATAATTGCTTTACACCGAAATCAAATTCTTGCATTGTATGAATTTATATATATATATGTATATTTTGCAAGAAGGCATTAACTTTTCACATAATCAATGGTTTTCCGAAAATTCTTATTTATTATAAATTTTGATACGTCGATTAATTATGTTATGAAAGAAAAATAAACTTTTAATTTAGAAGAAAAAAAAAAAGGAAGAAGCAGACGGGATTAATTTAATAGATTAGCTGATAACGTCCATTCTCTAACTGCTCACTGAAATTAATCGTTTACCTTTTGACTCTAACGTCCTAACTTTTATAAAAAGAAAAATGTACGATAAAGAAAAAATGAACATGCCTAGGTTAGCTTGTCTTGGCAAAATACCTTTTTGCACTTCAGGAAGCCTTTGAAAGATTATTGCTGTTAAATATATTTTGAGTTTTTATTGATAAATGACATAGATTATAAGACTTATATTACATGTTAGCGAAAACGTGGATAATAAAGTATAATATGGAAATTAACAATTTAAACAGAATATAGATCCGAGTCTCGTGTATCACACGATCTCCTTAAAACAATTACGCCGCCTCCCGTGGTGCTTTTGAGGTTTGTTATGGCGTTTGTCTCTCAAGATGAAACGGTATAAAGAGCGTCTACTTTTAGCACTTTGGTATCACTCACAGAACAAACTTTGTTATATGTGTAGTTGAACTGATGATCGCCACCAAAAAGGTTTGTTAAGAACTATTTAAAACTAGTGATTGAATGAATGAGAGAATTTCGTGAAATAATCAAGATGTAACGTAGGATTAGAGAATTAGTGTGTTATGAGATGGTTTATTTTGGTCTCCAATTTGGCCTTCAATTTATATACAAGAGGGAGGAGCTTTAGAATTAATTTTTCATTAATCAAAACAGTTTTTTAGTGTTAATTGCTACAATTAAACAAAACTGTTTTCATGATTAATAAGAATTAATTCAAAGGTTTTTAATCAATTTGAATTTGAAATCTCTTAATTAAGAGTAATTCAAAATTTAAAACGGGTGACATTAAAGAAAATAAATGAACTGGAAAACTCTTTCTAAGTGCAAAACATGACCCCGCGCGGCTGGCCATTTTTGGAGCGACATTCGTGTCCGCAAGTGCGGGCGCACACAAGTCAAGCCTATGTCAAGCCAAATTCGGTTCGTGATTTGTACCCCCCCCCCTTTGCGCTTGGGTGCACGAGAGAGAGCCTTATTTTTCTTAGAAGCTTATGAGCTAGTGAAAGGTTATTATTTATAAACTCATAAATTTTTTCCCAAAGTTCCAATGTAGGACTAACATTTTCCATTTTATTTTCCATTTCAAGGAGCTCACTTTGGGTGACAATATCCCATTCACCCCAAATCCGTTTTGAGCAAACAAATATACGATCTCGATGTACTCATGAAGGAGAACACAAATCTATAATTTTCTTTCACAACCGAGTGTGAAACCTCATTTAAAATTACCCTCAAAATGGCTAAGAAAATGACTTTAAACCCATTTTTTCAACAATTCCCCACATGATTGAAAATTGGTGACCAAAGACACGATAGACAATGTGATAAAGTTCGACGGCTGAAACCTGCATAGAATAGGTAGGTTTTACCCCTTGAACCTTCTCTTATGAAGATATGTTTACTTTACTAACTAAACAATAGACGCGATGTCATTGAATTGTTCTGCCATTTGTGTAAACGACGACATATCTTATATTGGAGTCTTCCTAACACATTTTAGTTCTCACTATTATGTTCTTTATGGCCATGAACATATGCCTGGTTTTGCAAGAGTTCACTAAGAATTGTGCCCTAAGCAATACTCTTGGAAGCGGCCCTTCTTCGCTCGTACATAGATGATTTCTTAATTAAGAGTAACCCGCATTACTCTGTTCAATTTTATCGACGCATAAGAATCATTAAAAACTTAGCTTATCCTTTTCCTTACGAGTATCATTATTTTCGTCACAGGAATGGACATGGAAAAAATCCCCACAGTGATCCAACGTAACCTTTATAATTTGATTGTCCCTTTTGAACCTAAATCTTGGGATCTCTAGTTAAGTAGGTTGGGTATCCATTGTATCGACTTATTTAGTCATGGGCTTTAGTCCCATTTCCCTTGATGACTTATCAACTAACTCTCTATTCAATCCTTTGGTTAACGAATCCGCAATATTCTCTTTTGAATTTACAAAGTCGAGTGAGATAACTCCCGTTAAGAGTAGTTGTCTAATGGTATTATGTCTTCGACGAATATGTCTAGACTTACTATTATATATATTGCTTTGTGCCCTACCAACAACTGATTGACTATCAGAATGTATGCAAATTGAAGGCACTAATTTTGACCATCTTGGAATATCCTCTAGAAAGTGGCGTAACCATTCAACCTCTTCCCCACATTTGTCTAATGTAATAAATTCAGATTCCATAGTGAATCTAGCAATCACAGTTTGTTTCGAGGATTTTCACTAAACCGCTCCACCCCTTAGCATAAATACATAATCGCTAGTGGACTTGGAGTCCTTATCATTAGATATCCAATTTGCATCACTACATCCTTTAAGTACAGCTGTATATCTAGCAGAGTGCAGCCCATAATTACGAGTAAATCGTAAGTACTTTAGTACTTTAACAATAGCTCTCCAATACTCGGCTCTAGGATTACCCGTGTATCTATTAAATTTGCTAATTGCATATACTATATCTGGTCTTGTACAACTCATTAAGTATATTAGACTGCCTATCACTCTTGAGTATTCTACTTGAGAAATACTTTCTCCTTTATTTTTGGATAAATGTAAAGTTAAGTCTATGGGTGGTCTTGCCACCCCAGAATTATCTTTATCAAATTTTTCAAGAATATTATTTACATAATGAGATTGACTCAATATGAGCCATTCTAATGTTCTTATGATTTTAATTTTCAAAATAACATCGGCTAGTCCCATATCTTTCATGTCAAACTTTGAATTCAACATGTCCTTTGTGGATTTGATCATCTTATCATTACTTCCAACAATAAGCATGTTATCTACATATAGTCATACAATGACATATCCATTCTCAGTATCTTTGCATAAACGCATTTGTCACATTTATTAATTTTTAATCCATTCGCAATCATAACGTTGTCAAATTTCTCATGCAATTGCTTTGGTGCTTGCTTTAAACCATAGAAAGAGTTCACCAATTTACAAACTTTCTTTTCTTGACCAGGAGAGGAAAAACCCTCAGGTTGTTCCATATAGATTTCTTCTTCTAAATCTCCATTAAGAAAAGCTGTTTTCACGTCCATTTAATGTACTTCAAGATTGCACAAAGCGGCAATTGCAAGTACCAGTCTAACGAAATTTATTCTCGTTACAAGAGAACATGTATCAGAGTAATCAAGACCTTCTTTTTGTCTATAACCTTTGATCACAAGCCTTACTTTATATTTATCAATCGACCCATCTACTTTCATTTTTTTTTGAATATCTACTTAGAACCTAGGGGTTTACTACCAGGTGGAAGATCCACTAGTTCCCAAGTATGATTTTGCAAAATAGAATCAATTTCACTATTGATAGCCTCTTTGCATAAAAGTCCATCATTTGAATTCACAGCTTGTTCATAAGTTTGAGGTTCACCTTCTAGCATATACGTCAAAAATTCTGGACTAAAAGATTTTCCTGTTCTTGCCCTTTTACTACGTCTAGGCTCTACCTAAACTTCCTTATGAGCATCGTTAATATTCTCATGTGTTCGTTTAGAAGAATTCGTTTCTTCTTTCTTACATGGAAACGCATTTTCAAAAAATGATACATTTCTCAACTCTATGATTGTATTCATGTATATATCAGGTATATTAGATTCATACACAAGAAATTGATAGGCGTTACTATTTTGTGCATATTCGATGAAAATGTAATCAACTGTTTTTGGTCATATTTTCACCGCTTTAGGTGGAGGTGCTACCACTTTAGCAAGACATCCTCACACGCGTAAATAATTGTAAAATGGCTTTCTCCCTTTTCATAACTCATATGGAGTTTTCTCCTTGTTTTTTTTGGGCACCTTATTCACAAGGTAGTTAGCCAAAAGAATGGCTTCTCCCCACATGTTGGGTGATAAACTCGAACTAATCAACATTACATTCATCATTTCTTTCAATGTCTGATTCTTTCGTTCAGCACTCCATTTGATTGAGGTGATAAGGTGCTGTCATTTCATGAATAATTTCATGTTGAGTACAGACCTCAGCAAATGAAAATTCATATTCACCATCCCAATCACTTCTAAGTACTTTGATTTTCTTATTAAATTGATTTTCAACTTCATTTTCATAGAGAACAAATTTCTCTATAGCTTCGTCCTTACTTTTGAGTAGATACACATAATAATATTTTGTGCTATCATCTACAAAAGTAATAAAATATTTATTACCACATTTTGTTTGTCATTTTTAAATCACATATATCACTATGGATTAAATCAAGGGGTCCGTTGTTTCTTTCAATATTAAGAAATGATGATCTCGTTTGTTTTGCCTCAACACAAGTTTCACATTTATGTTTTGAATCAATTTGAAAAGAAAGTATATGATTTAAGTTAATTAATTTTCGTAGAGAATCATAATTAACATGTCCTAATCTACCATGCCACAAATTAAAGACTCAGCATATAAGTAGAAGAAGTAGCTTTATTATTATTCTTAATAATAGTCATTACATTCATTTTGAATAAACCACCATTCATATACCTCTTCCCCATATACATTCCACTCTTAAACAAAACAAACTTATCCGATTCAAACACTAATCGAAAACCATGAATATTTAGCAATGAACCCAATACCAAGTTCTTGCAGACTTCGGGTACGTAGACCACATTGTTCAAAGTTAACTCCTTCCTCGACGTCCTTTTTAGAACCACTTTTCCTTCTCCCTTGATTTTAAAGGTAGCCGAATTTTTCATGTACATTTTCTCCCCATTTTTAATAGGTTGAAACGTAAAGAACAAGCTTCTATCAAAGCACACATGACGGGTAGCACCTGTGTCAATCCACCATTCTTTTGGGTTTGAACCCACCAAGTTCACCTCAGTCACCACTACCGAAAGATTAATATCAGAAACTTCTTTAGCAATGCCTTCGATCATATTTGCTTCCTTATTTTGCTTTCTTTTGGGTAGCCTACAGTTGGAGGATTTGTGACCCAATTTGTCACAGTTGAAACACTTGCCTTGAAACTTTGGCTTTTTGGAGATTCCTCCTTTCGGGCCCAATACTTTCCATTTACCATTGTTTTTATTGTTATAGTCCTTTTTCGATCTTTGACCATGTTCCACCACATTTGCCTTGGCGACAAATGAAGTAGTCTTGGTCCCAACTTTTTCCGACCCTTTTTTGTCCTATTCGATTCGAAGTCTAACAATAAGGTCCTCAACTCCCATTTATTTTCGTTTGTGCTTTAAATAGTTCTTAAAGTCTTTCCACGCCGATAGCAATTTCTCGATTATGCATGCTACTTAGAAACTTTCACTTAAGGTCATCCATTCGGCGTGAATTTCATGCAAAATTAGTTAGAGATCTTGTACTTGGCTTATTACAGTCTTGGACTTAACCATATTAAAATCAAGGAACCGGCCAACAATGAACTTTTTGGCACCGGCATCTTCGATTTTATATTTATGATCCAACGCCTCCCAAAGTTCCTTAGCCGTTTTCTTTTCAATATACACATTGTATAAAGAATCGGACAAGGCATTCATTATAGTATTTGTAGCCAAGTAATCCGCATGGTTCCAAGCATCTAAGGCACTAACGGCTTGGACATCTTGCTCACCTTTCTTGAGCTTAGGCCTCTCCTTGGTCAGAAATCGAGCAAGATTAAAAGTGGTAAAATAAAACATCATTTTTTTGTTGCCACCTCTTAAAATCTTGGCCATTAATTTTTTTCGGTTTTTCCCCTTTCACTACATTAGAAGTCACAGGAGAAAAAATGGGGGCAGTTCTAGAAATAGCAACAATATGGTTAAATGGTGCAACCGGAACAACAGGATCAACGGGATTAGTCTTAGTGGTCATTGTAGCTTTAGCATATACAAACAAAATGCCAAATTCTAGAAACACAAAGTTCCAATAAAACTAGAATCGTAAACCGAATATATATATATATATATTTACCTAAACTGTTTTTCCAAACCAAATTTTTCGAAGCAGTTTTCCTAAAAAACAATTTATCCAAAATTGTTTTTCTAAACCAGTTTTTCCAGACCAATTTTTCTGAAACTGTTTTTCCAAAACAATTTTTCCGAAACAGTTTTCCAAAAACAGTTTTTTCATCTTTTTTCCAGGTTTTCTAGAACAATTTCCAAAAACTATTTATTCTTTTTCTTTTTTTTCCTTTATGGTTTTCCAGAAAAATGTTTTTCAGAAAAAAAAAATTTAAACAGTTTTTTCAAAAACTGTATTTCAAAATTGTTTTTTAAGAAATTGTATTTCAAAAACTGTTTTTTAGAAACTGTGTTTCAAAACTATTTTTCAGAAATTGTATTTCAAAAACTATTTTTCAGAAACTGTGTTTCAAAACTGTTTTTCAGAAATTGTAAAAATTCTGAAACTGGGAAAAAAAAATTCTTCGAATCAGTTTAACTCAAAATATTTAGAAATTGTTAGTTCCAAAATAAACAATAATTGTTTTAATATTGTTAGCGAAAACGTGGAAAATAAAGCATAAACTAAAAATTAACAATTTAAACAGAATGTAGATCTGTGAGAATCCGCAAATGCGACCCCCGGGTCTCGTCCTCGTTCGGTTGGGCGTCTGAAGCGTCAGAACGGATTCTGTCATTCCATTTGCTGGAGTATCTTTGTTGATTCATATCACATGTCCCTAAGTTCTATTTCTAGATGCAAAAGAGGTTCGTTCAGAGTCGCCAGTACGTTTTACGAGAAAACAGACAAAAAGGGTCGTGTAAGAGGGAAGGCTATAGACAAGCCTTTCTGTACACGTTTTGTCTACGAAACCAGGTTTTTGTAGGGTTCGGAAACTATATTACGGTTTGTGAAGGTGTTAAGCACCCATTCCGCCCTTTCGGTCTCTAGTGGTCTTATATGTTTATTCTATGTTGAAAATTTTGGATGCTTTTACTGACAGTCTACTACTTTCTAAGTGAAAACCCTAATTTCTAGGAATAGCGCGAAAAGGGATAAAAACCTTTGTGTTCCGAGATCCGATGTTTTTATTATTTTTGAAAGATGTAACGACAAGTGATAAAAGTTGTTTTATTTTGAGAGAGAGAGTTTCCCGTATTATTTCCTCGGATAATGACAGTTTTCTTGTATTGTGATTACTTTTTGTAAAAGTTCGGATCTTGTATCGGGACTAATTTAATATGGAATTAGAACTCTTGAGGGGAGTTTTATCAGACACGTCGCAGTCTAAAAAGACAGGATATGTTGATGTTAATTCCTAGATAAGTTTTACCAATCCGGGTTTTGAAAACAGGATTTTGTCCGGATGATAATGTACTTATTCTTCTGATTTTACAAATGATTTTATCAGGGTTTTTTTGTTTTGAAAACAGCAGACTACTTTGTAACTTGGCAATAAGTTTATTCAAATAAAACGTGGACAAAACAACAGAAATAAAACAAATACACAGATATTTAATGTCAAATAGTAGAAGAGACTTTCTTTACCTTCCCGACGAGAATAATAATAAGAGAGAAAATATGATACGGCGGAGAGATTTTCGGCGATAATAATCTTTTCCTTCTTCAGATATTTTCGAGAATTCGATTCTAGAGACGGGACACATCGAGCGTCGAGAATAGATTCGATAATTCTTCAGAAATAAGACAATAATAGAGAATGCTTGATAAAATACTAGAAAATCGTATTTAAAGCTGAGAATTCTTCAATCCCAAGTCGCTGCCTTGAACCCTTGGGGGGTGTTGGCCTATTTATACTGCTCGGGAGAGTATGTCGCGCGACACTTCCCTAAAAAGGGAATATGTCGCGCGACAATGTGTCCAATGTCGCACGACAAACGGCTGAAGGATGTTTCTGATAGACTGATGTATCAGAGAGTGGGTGGTCTGGTGTCAGAAGGGATTGTCGCGCGACATATGAGTGTTTGTCGCGCGACAATGTGATATGTTGTGCGACAATCTCTATTAAAAATAGGTTTGTTGGCCGACAAACCCCTTAGGGGTAGTTCCGGGTGCTCGGGCGGGTCCCAGTCCCAAAAATAGTAGTTCTTTGGAGGTCGTTAGGGTTCTTGCGGGGGTCACGAATCGGGGTGTCTACAGACCCTCTCGACTCAAGCTCCTTGCTTGCAAGGAATTGAGGCGACTGGAAGAGACCATGATCCATGGCTCCCGCAGGAACTCTAAGAAAGTGTGTATATGCAACAGTGTTCGTGAGTGCCTCCGGAGGAGGCTTGTGTTTGGTTTTGCCTCCGAAGAGGGCTTTTGTTACCTCGTTGCCTCTTTCGAAAACTTTCATTTGCTCCACTCGCCTCAGATGGGAGGACTACCATTGCTCCACTAGCCTCAGATGGGAGGACTACCTTTTGTTCCACTTTGCGCCTCAGGTGGGAGGACTACCATTGTGCCTCTCTAGGAGGGCTTCGCCTCAGGTGGGAGGACTACCGTTGCTACACTTTTGCCTCTCTGGGAGGGCTTCGCCTCAGGTGGGGGGACTACCGTGTGCCTCTCTGGGAGGACTTCGCCTCATGTGGGAGGACTACCGTTGCTACACTTGTGCCTCTCTGGGAGGGCTTCGCCTCACGTGGGAGGACTACCGTGTGCTTTTCTGGGAGGACTTCGCCTTAGGTGGGAGGACTATCGTTGCTACACTTGTGCCTCTCTGGGAGGGCTTCGCCTCAGGTGGGAGGACTACCGTTGCTACACTTGTGCCTCTCTGGGAGGGGCTTCGCCTCAGGTGGGAGGACTACCGTGTGCCTCTCTGGGAGGACTTCGCCTCAGGTGGGAGGACTACCGTTGCTACACTTGTGCCTCTCTGGGAGGGCTTCGCCTCAGGTGGGAGGACTACCGTGTGCCTCTCTGGGAGGACTTCGCCTCAGGTGGGAGGACTATCGTGTGCCTCTCTCGGAGGGCTTTGTGAGTATTTTTGCCTCTGGCGAGGGCTTGTGTTGTGGTTTGCCTCTGGCGAGGGCTTGTGTTGTATTCCGGTGATTTTGATTGTTGTCTCTCTTAGACTGCTAGAGTGAGAGAGAGAAATTTTCGTGAGGGTAAAAAGAGCTTCTCGGGGTCTAATCTTTATATGGATGTCCGTTTTCCTGTATCTTTCTGAACTTTACTCTCATGTTTTCCTCGAGGGAAGATACTTCTCTCAGAAGGCAGTTTTCGGATTTCTCTTGCTCTCCGCAAAGTGATGATTCGAGGTTTTCCAACCCATCTCTTCTGTATTGTGCTGAAAAGAAAATTTGTTTGAAAGTTCAATCTCTGATCTCTGTTCTCTTCTTAGTTTTCTCTTTTGGTGGGCCCACATCGTACTCTGTTTTTCGATGCCCTTATTCCTCCCTCTTTTGGGAAAGACTTTTCCTGTTCTTTTTTGTTTTTGACCAAGAGTCTTTTTATCCCTTATTCTTGATCAGGAGCCTTACCCACCCAAAACGAAGCCCTGAGCCGGTTTTGGCCTAACTGTCACTTTTGGTGTGGCTCTCCCTGTCACTCTGCATTTCTGTTTCTCTTACTTGCTCTGGGCGCTCGTGCGGGTTCTTTCTCTTTTCTACTCTTTCAATTTTTTCTATTCCCATCTTATTTTGATATCTCGCTTTTTCTCATTGATGGTCTTGGTCCTTCTGGGAGATCAGATACTACTTTAACAATTTGTATATTTTTCTTGCTTTTCGGAGAGATGATTTGGAAGCCCTCCTAGAATTTTTCATCCTGGGTGTGCGGTTTTTAGCAATTTTTTCGAAAACTGCTTCTTTGGAGTACCCTTGCAAGAGATGAAAATGAGACAAAGGTCAAAAAATCAGGGGTGGGATAGGTTTGTCGCGCGACACTTCGGTGTTTGGCTCTTTGTCGCGCGACAATGTGGTCATTTGTTGCGCGACAAACTGCCCCACTATATAAGCCCCTTGCTGAGCTCATTCTACCTCATTCTTTCCTTTCTTTCTCTTTCTAGCTTTATCTCTTCCTTCTCCTTAGCGCGGAAGCCCTACCGCTTTTTCGACTTTTCGATTCTTCTTACATATTATATACACACAGATGGACCCTGCACATCTTGATAGACTGGAGGGTGACCAGGAGGAGGTCACTTTTACAGACGCTCAGGGCGTTCTTCGCTGCAGCCCTCACCACGACGACTGGGCCGACCTTGATTGGTACGGTGAGGATAGGGTAGACCGCGGTTGGACGGTGGTCTACCGAGACGTTACCCGGGCTGTTCCGGTCCCGGACGTCACGTGGCTCTTGATGGAGCATGTCTCTCACGAGATTCGTCGTCGATCTCTGGTATGTCTTCTTTTCGTGTTTCTTATCTGTTCTATTACTTCTGTCGTTTCCTGCATGTATTTTAAACAATGTTTAGTATGCATGACTAGAAATAATGCCCAATATTAGCGAACACATACTTTTACCTGTGATACCTCTTAGGTTTTTTAGAAATCTACATAATGTACCCTCCTAATCCCATAACCCTCATAACTTTCATAATTCACACCAAAGTACCCTCAGGTTTGGAAAAATTACATAATTTACCCTTATAACCCTAAAACTCTCATATTAACACCAAAGTACCCTCAGGTTTGGAAAATTACATAATTTACCCTTATAACCCTAAAACTCTCATATTTACACCAAAGTACCCTCAGGTTTGGAAAATTACATAATTTACCCTTATAACC
This sequence comes from Lonicera japonica, assembly GCA_021464415.1. NCBI lineage: Eukaryota > Viridiplantae > Streptophyta > Magnoliopsida > Dipsacales > Caprifoliaceae > Lonicera > Lonicera japonica. The sequence continues at coordinate 38,590,550 of CM038469.1, read as the reverse complement.
CTAAAACTCTCATATTTACACCAAAGTACCCTCAGGTTTGGAAAATTACATAATTTACCCTTATAACCCTAAAACTCTCATATTTATACCAAAGTACCCTTAGGTTTGGAAAATTACATAATTTGCCCTTATAACCCTATAACTCTCATATTTTCACAAAAGTACCCTCAGGTTTAGGAAATTACATAATTTACCCCTATAACCCTATATCTCTCATAATTACACCAAAGTACCCTCAGGTTTGGAAAATTACATAATTTACCCTTATAACCCTATATCTCTCATAATTACACCAAAGTACCCTCAGGTTTGGAAAATTACATAATTTACTCTTATAACCCTAAAACTCTCATATTTACACCAAAGTACCCTCAGGTTTGGAAAATTACATAATTTGCCCTTATAACCCTATAACTCTCATATTTACACCAAAGTACCATCAGGTTTGAAAAATTACATAATTTACCCTTATAACCCTAAAACTCTCATATTTACACCAAAGTACCCTCAGGTTTGGAAAATTACATAATTTGCCCTTATAACCCTAAAACTCTCATATTTACACCAAAGTACCCTCAGGTTTGGAAAATTACATAATTTGCCCTTATAACCCTAAAACTCTCATATTTACACCAAAGTACCCTCAGGTTTGGAAAATTACATAATTTACCCTTATAACCCTAACACTCTCATATTTACACCAAAGTACCCTCAGGTTTGGAAAATTACATAATTTACCCTTATAACCCTAACACTCTCATATTTATATCTAAGTACCCTCAGGTTTAGAAAATTACATAATTTGCCCTTATAACCCTATGACTCTCATATTTACACCAAAGTACCCTCAGGTTTGGAAAATTACATAATTTGCCCTTATAACCCTAAAACTCTCATATTTACACCAAAGTACCCTCAGGTTTGAAAAATTACATAATTTACCCTTATAACCCTATAACTCTCATATTTACACCAAAGTACCCTTATAATCCTGTATTCGTTCCTTTTTGTTTGTAGTGGGTTGACCATGGTTGGGGTTCTCCCAACTCCATTTCTTTAGAGTGGCGACAGGCACCGGCTCCTATTCAAGAGTTGCTTCTCGTGACTCCTTTTGGCTTTCTCTTCGATGCCCTCCCGGAGCGGGTATCTAGGGCAGCTGTGCTGGTGTCAGCTCTGGCCTGTCATTGGTGGGACACCACTCACACTTTTCACTAGAGCTGGGGGGAGATCACGATGACCCCCCTCGACTTATTCGCTTTGACTGGGATTCCTTCAGGGGGGTCCCTATTCAGATCGATGTTCCTTTGCGCCTGGCGGCAGAGGGTATCGTGGGCGCACTTGGGTGGTTTCCCGAGCGACGGAGTTCAGGCGATACGATCCCCCGAGCGGTTCTGGTCACGCGCCTGGCCACAGAGAGAGCTCATTTGGTTGCTTCAGGAACTTTGATGACTCATCAGGAGGCGCGTCAGTATGCCCGCGTCCTTCTTCTATTGACGCTCCATGATCTGTTCGAGGCCCGTGGGGGGGACACAGCCCATCTCTGGTGGCTGCCCTATCTCTGGGATTTCAGCATCATGTTCGACTATGATTGGGGTGGCTTTATTCTTGCCGTCCTCTATGATGCTATGGGCCAGGTTTCTCTCCATTTAGCCCTGAACCTTAAGGGCTTTTCTCTGCTGTGGGAGGTATATACCTTTGTTCCCTTATCTCTGTTCCAGTCCTTTACTTTTTATTTGTTGATTGTTGCTGATATCCTTTATGTTTCCTCTCCAGAGTTGGTTTGTGGCGTATACTCGCTTGGGTCACGCCCAGGTAGATCTCCTCGTCGAGAACGAGGATCAGTTCTCTTTTCTCTGCCGATTCATTGCGGGGAACTACAGGGCTCCCTACGTATACCGGACTTGGGAGACCGGAGCTGCTGCCGTCCATGACCTACTAGAGGAGCAGGTAAATATCTTAATATTCTTTCTTTTCCATAAATAAATTATAAATAAAATATAAATAACTGAAATAAAATTTTGTTCTCTTTATAGATTGAGTGAGCCCCCTGGGGTGATCTGGGCCTCCATTTCGGATACGGCCGTGTTCTGACCGCCTCGAGGACCAGGCGACTGATTAGGGATGAGTACGGCCTTCATTTTTATTTAGGCGAGAGAGTTATTCGCCAGCACACACCGGCCCAGTGGCCTCGAGTTTCACTATTTTCACCGGTTCTGATGAGGCGGACGGGCGAGATTGATCCGGTGACGGTGCAGGCCTTGGTGGATGGTCTTGGCTTTCAGACGTTCGCTGAGGAGGGGGACTATGCCGCTTTCGCTACCCGTTATTTGATGAGGGAGCCGAAGGGGACTCGGGGACGGGTCTTCTATGAGAGATATCGGGCGTTGGGAGGCGATCCTCATTATATACGAAGACATACCCATTTAGCTAGGACGATTCCGGGTCATCTTCCACCTGTCCCCGATCAGAGGGACAACATTCTGGATTCTGAGGATGAGGACCCCGAAGGAGAGAGGGACATTCCTGCTGCTGCCGAGGGTGGTGATAGGTCAGGGGGTGAGGGAGGTGATACGACTGTGGCTCCGGAGCAGCCACCTCAGATGACACCCGTGGAGGAGTGGCGTGCTGAGGGTTTTGAGTTCCCTACATGCCCTTTTGTGTCTCCGGAGGTCCTTTTTGATGCTGTCGAGACTGCTGAGGGGAAAGCAGGGTTTTCTGAGCGGTCCTGGGAGCCTACGGACCTTGGGACAGACTACGATCAGTTTGGGTAGACCCCTCCTATTGCGGCGACTACTCCTTCTAGTGGGGTCCCGCCTTTGAGAGCTACGACCATGGTGGATCCTCCAGGTGTCCGTACCTACGCTACTCTGACCCCTCTTCCGCCGACTGTTATGGGTCCTCCAGCCCGATCTCTAGGTCTCGGCGGCTCATCCTCTCGCCCTCTTTTGTTCCCTATTCGTGAGGAGGGGGGTCCACTTCCGCTGATGTTCCGATGGGCCCGTCGGTTCCTTGGATAGATCTACCCTCGTTCCCTAGAGATATTTTTTATGTCAGTGCCGGTTTGCGTCGATACACGGTTCCTGAGTATCCTCTTCCTGAGGACACTTTTAATTATTTGGGCGGTCGCCCTGGTGATGAGGTACTTTCTTCACCTTCTCTTAATACTTTTATATCTGTACTTATTTATTTTGACTGTGCTAATCCTCTTTATCTTATGTTTTTTCAGCGGGTGAGTGTACGGGTGGCGGATCTGCGGGCTTGGCACGCCTAGTACCTCTACAGCTGGAACCTGCTCCTAGTACGTCGGTCGACCCTCCAGCATACCCTCCAGTACGTCTCTTTGCGGCCGAACGACCCTCTGACTTCTTCTTCATGCTCGGACGGAAGTCTCGGAGGAGTAGCAGTCGGACCTTCCAGGCGTTCTCGATCGTTGGTGATCCATCCTACGGCTCCTTATCCAGTCGGCGGGGCCTTCCCAGGCGGCAGCTCCTCCTTCTCAAGGCATCCCAGCGGTTGTCCTTGCTCCCGAGGAAGGCTCAGGTGATAGTGGGATGTGTCAAAACGCGCCCGAGTAGATTAGTTTTTTCCTTTCTACATTTTTGTTAGTTTGGGACAGATATTTTCATTTTTATAGACTTGTAGACAGAGTTTTAGTTTTTGAAAACTGTTTTATTATATGAAAGATCTTTATTTGTGTCTGATGATATACCGTTACTCTCTTGTTTTGTGAAAGATATATATATACGTAGGCGAGTTAGTTTTTTTAGGAGCCATACCTTGTAGTGTAGTGACAATTAAGTTTCCTACAAAAGAACAAAGTGAGAACAAGAATGCATCCAGGAGTAATTCTTTTTGGCAAAAATGACTCTTACGTGTAAGAAAAATAAAAAATAGGGTGACCCTAAATGGGTTTGTCGCGCGACAATCCCTAGTGGATATAGGTTTGTCGCGCGACAAACAGGCACAGGACCCACTTTTTTGCTATAAATACACCACATCTTCCTTCCTTCATCCCCACACCTTTCCAAAAAATGTCTTCTTATCGCACAAAATCTAATTTTTCTTACGTCAATGCCCGAGATGCTTTGATATCTTCTGAAAACGGTTTGAACTTTGGTACTTTTAGCCCTTTAGCGGGCTGGTGCCATCGTCCCATCGATTTTTCCTTTTTGTTAGGTGCTTTGTATTTCTGGAGTCCTGCGGACCATCTCTTTCGCTTTGGACTAGATGAGCTCTGTCCGACTTATGAGGAGTTCTCCATGGCTGTTGTGTTCTGACGTTCGTCTCCCAATGGCAGTTCCCATGGAAGAAATCGGTCATCGAGATATGCTGATTGCTCTTTTAGCCATTTCCTGCAAGCAGCCTGTGATGGTTTTATTACCGACGGAGTCCTTGACCTCCATAAGATGGTGAGGTTCTTTCATCGTTACGAAGATAGAGCCTCTTATAGTGTGGGGCGTACTACGGCGGCTTTGATCTTTCTTGTTTCGGATATGTTACTGGTGACGGGCTCTTCTCGAGTTGATCCGACTATTCTGAGTTTGATCTACCATGCTAGGAATGGGGAGTCCATAGTGCCCATCGTTATTGTAGAGACTCTGAATGGTCTAGATGATATTCAAAGGGGGGCCTCACCCTTCTTCAGGGGAAGTCTGCGTTTGCTATACATGTGGCTGTTGGAGCGTTTTCGATCGGTGGGTTTCAACGGGGTTCGGCTTGACAACCTGACACACTTCTTCTATTGTGTTCTCTTCAGTGCTTTGATCATGTCTTCCTCTGATTGGACGGTGTGGTTTTCGGAAAACTTTCGTGCCATTCAGTGGAACATCCCTTGGTGGAAGTTGAGGGCGATGGTGTTTAGTACCGGGGGACAGAATTATGTTCGGCTCCATGGGCTCTGGTTTACCTCCTTTTATCTCCCAAGACGTCTTCTTCGGCAGTTCAACGTTCATCAGGACATCCCTCTTGGTCTAAACAACTTCTCATCTGAGTCCAAATTTGTGACCCAGCATGTCTCCCTATTAGTAGAGAGGATGTGGCGTGCGTGCTCGGCTGACTCGGCAGTTCAACTATGCCCGTTTCAGTATTTCCAGGCCCCTCCGGGCTGACATTATCCGCTCTTGCTGGCAATCTTTAGAAGGAGAGCTGATTGATGACCCCTTTCAAATGGAGTGGTTCCGATTCATGGATTCTGAGCCTACAGAGGATAACATTGTCTTTGCGTATCAAATCCTGAACGAGGCTCGAATTGATTTGGCCACCGAGGACCTGGTGTGGCCAACCCCGAGGGATTAGTTTCTTCTTGTATGTTGTATTTCCTTTATAACTTTCGGTGTTCTGAACCACCTTTTAATAATATACGAGGAAAAATAAATTTCTTTACAAAGTTTAAACCGGGCCTGAAGTCACTTCTCAGGTTGCTTACGTTCCCCTTTTTTTGATTTTTTCAAAAACAAAAATTTTGAGTTGGGGCTCAGGTTTACGTAGTTCTTATTTATACATGTTACGCCTATTGATAATACTTCTTCAGTCGGTCCATGTTGACTGGTGAATGCAGTAACTGTCCGTCTAAGTCAGCGAGTATAGCGGCACCCCCCGTATCAATCTCTTTGACGATATACGACCCTGTCCACTTCTGCCCGAACTTACCCCTTGGATCTCTGGCTAGCTCTCGAATTTCTTTCAGTATGATGTCGTTCTCATTGATACCCCGAGTCTTTACTTTCTGGTTAAATGCTTGAGCGATTCTCTTCTGATAACCTTGGTGGTGGTATGCGGCTTTCAGCTTCTTCTCATCTAATAGGGCTAGCTCGTTATACCGTGCCTGGACCCACTCCAGTTCATTGACTTGATTCTCTAGCATTACTCTGAGAGAGGGGATTTCTAACTCAACAAGGAGGACTGCTTCTATCCCATAGGTAAGAGAAAACGGAGTTTCCCTGGTGGAGACCCTCTCGGAGGTGCGGTATCCCCATAACGCATATGGTAATTTTTCTGGCCAGTCCCGGCAGGTGTCGGTCATCTTGCTTAGGATATTCTTCAGACTTTTGTTGGCGGCCTCGACTGCCCCATTGGTTTGCGGCCTATATGGCGAAGATCTGTGTCTAGTGATACCGTATTCTTCCATGACGGAATTAGCCTCTCCCTCGAAGTGGGTGCCGTTGTCCGAGATGATCTCGTGTGGGACCCCATACCGACAGATGATATTCCGTCTGATGAATCGGGCAACCTTTTTGGCATCAAGGGTTTGGAAAGACTCGGCTTCCACCCATTTGGTGAAGTAGTCAATGGCCACTAGTATGAATTCATGGCCGTTGCTGGCCTTTGGTGAAATCTTCCCGATGATGTCAATCCCCCAGGTTGCGAAAGGCCAAGGAGCAGTCATGTTGTACAACTCTTTCGGGGGAAGTTTCTGAGAGTCAGCATAAATTTGGCATTTGTGGCAATGGCATACGTGATTAACGCAGTCGTTCTGCAGGGTAGACCAGTAATAGCCTTGCTTGATGATCTTTCGGGCAAGTGTATGGCCGCTCATGTGAGGTCCACAATCGCCCCCATGTATCTGATCCATCACTTTGATGGACTCTTCTTCTGCCAGACATTGTAGATGGGTCCCGTCGTAGTTCCTCTTGTATAGCCTGCCGGCACAAAGTATGAATCCTGATGCTAATCTCCTGAGTGTGATCCGTGTTTTCTTGTCTGTTTGCTCGGGGTACTGGTGATTTTTCAACAGGTTCCAAATATCATAAAACCAAGTGGTTGAGTCCCCTTCCTCTTCACTTTCTACCTCAAGGGCTATGCAGTGTGCTGGTCCGGATTTCTTTTGTACTGTAAGAGTTATTTCTTCCATTCCCTCCGGGATATCGATCATAGATGCCAGGGTTGCAAGTACGTTAGCAAAACTGTTCTGTGACCTGGGGACATAGTAAAACTCTGCATGCTCAAACCTTCCTGCGACATCCTCCAGTCGGGCGAGGTAATGGACTAATTTCTCATGTCTAATCTTCCATTCCTTCAAAACTTGGTGGACCACTAGTGCTGAATCTCCGTATATCTGTATTCTTTTTATACCCCTTTGGAGTGCGATCTCCAACACGATGATGCAAGCTTCATATTCGGCCATGTTGTTGGTGCAGAAGAAGTCCAGACGATATGATACCGGGGAGTGAGTTTGGTCTGGAGAGACTAATAGAATGCCTATCCCGTTTCTGTTTCGGTTGGCGGTCCCGTCAAAATATAATTTCCAGTCTTCATCAACCTCAATATTCATGATAGTTTCATCCGGAAACTCGGCTTCTTCTAGCATGTCCCCCAATATCGGATTGTGGGCTAAGTAATCAGCTATGATCTTACCTTTGATCGCCTTTTGCGTCATGTAGGTGATGTCGAATTCGGAGAGCAGGAATAACTATTTTGCCATACGGTTCGAGAGAGCTAGTTTCTCGAAGAGGTATTTCAACGGATCAATTCGTGATGCCAGGATGACTAGAAAAACCAGTATGTAATGTCGTAATTTCTGTGTTACCCAGACGAGAGCAGTGCATGATTTCTCCAATGGTGTGTAGTTTATCTCAAACGGGGACAGCTTCTTGCTGATGTAATAGATAGCCTACTCTTTCCGGGTATCGGTCAGGTGTTGTGCTAGCATGGCTCCTGCGGCAGAATCAATAACGGTCAGGTATAGGATTAGTGGCAGTCCGTCTGTGGTGGGGCTAATACTGGGGGGTTAGAGAGGTAATCCTTAATTCTGTCAAAAGCCTCTTGGCACTGATCGTCCCATTCTCCGGGTGAAGACTGCCTCAGGAGTTTAAAAATGGGTTCACAAGTTTGGATAAGCTGAGAGATGAACCAGCTGATGTATTGCAAATTTTCCAAAAATCCTCGGATTTCTTTCTCTGTACGAGGTTCGGGCATGTCTCGGATTGCTCGAACTTTGGTAGGGTCTACCTCGATTCCCTTTTAACTGACGACATACCCCAGGAGCTTTCCTTTAGTTACTCCGAACACACATTTCTGCAGATTAAGTCTCATCTGGTACTGACGGAGGCGGTCAAAAAAAGCTCGTAAGGCTGGTACATGGCCTTCCCTCTCCTTCGACTTGATTATCATGTCGTCCACATACACCTCTACTTCTTTGTGAATCATGTCGTGGAAGATAGCTGTTGCTGCCCTCTGATATGTTGCTCCGGCATTCTTCAGCCCGAATGGCATAACGGGTTGTAGCAGTATGTTCCCCATGGTGTGATGAATGCAGTTTTCTCCTGGTGATCCGAGTGCATCTTGATCTGATTATACCCGGCAAAACCATCTACAAAGGACTTCAGGGCATGGTTGGCAGTATTATCCACTATCAAGTCGATGTTGGGTAATGGGAAATCATCTTTTGGGCAAGCTTTGTTAAGATCTCGGTACTCCACACACATGCGGACCTTCCCATTTGCCTTTGGAACGGGTACAATATTGGCTAACCATGAAGGGTACTCAGTCACCCGCAAGAACCCTACACTCAGTTATTTCATCACTTACTCTTTTACTTTCAGGGACCATTCTGGTGTAAGTTTCCTCAACTTCTGCTTGACGGGCCTAAATTCCGGCTTGGTGTGTATCTCGTGCATGACTATCTGGCTGTTCAAACCTGGCATATCTGCATAGGACCAGGCGAAGACATCCACATACTCTTTTAGAGTTTGTGTGAATTCTTCTCTTTCTGTCTTACTTAGACTTGCCCCAATACGGACATCTTTTCTCTCCTCTTTTGTCCCGAGGTTGATCACAAGAGTGTCTCCTTCCTCGCTCTGTATACGCTGCTCCTCCCGTTCAGGGTGTTCGTTTAGTCTTTCCAACTCCATATAAGCAATTACAGAATTAAAATTAACAGGATAACGCAAAACAGAATCTTCTTCATTGATAATGGTGTTTACAGGTACAACAAGTAAATTTAGGAGTGACTCCTCCTTAGCCTTACCCTCACTCCTATCTCTCACCCTTACATTTTCACTCTTTCTCCCTTTTCATTGGCAATCCGGATCTGCGTGTATCAAGTGTACAGGGTCGTCTCTTGGTTCCTCATCCCCTAGGGCCATGACGTCGAAGAGATCTCCGATTAATTCTTCCTCTTCATCTTTGTCGTCTTCATTTTCTTCCTTCGGCCCGATTGTCAACTTGGTAGAGAAGCTGTGTATGGCGTCTTTCTTGATATAAAGGTCCTCTTCATAGAAGATTTCCCATCCCGAAAGGTTCTCTCCGTCGCTGTTTCTCCAAGGTTCTTGAAAACTACAAAAGGGGAAGTCCTCTCCTTCTTTGACGAAAAATCCATTCAGAGAGCTAAAACTCGGATACTGATGCCCTCGGCTTCTTTTCTCTTGGTCGTTTTCTTCGGTGTGCTGGTACCCCAAACCTTCTTTTTCGTGCCTCGTCACTGGTTCTAAGGCCTGGAGTAACCCTGGCTGCCCCATTCCTAGACCGACTCCAGGTAAATATTTTATCATCCTCAGCATATTTGTGATCTTGGCGCTGAGACCGGGAATGTTGTCAGGGGGGTAGATACTTGATTCTTTGGGTGGTGAGAGCTTGCACTTGAGGCTCGTAAGAAAAGCCTCCCAACTGTATGCTCTGGCTCCCGATGCCCAATACAGGTAACTCCAGGTCCGCCAAGGTCCTTTCAGGATCTCCTTGGATGGTAATTATATTCCCTTCGAACGGTATCTTGATCTTCTGGTGTAAGGAGGAGGGGAGTGCTCCTATATCCTGTAGCCATGCTCTTTCCAACAGGAGGTTAAAACTGGAGGGAATGTTTATGATTTGAAAGTCAGCCGGAAAGTTTCTGGGACCGACCATGAGATCAAGCTTCAAAGAACCCAGAACGACCCTTCTGGTATTGTCATATGCCCTAACAGTCACAGCTGACGGGGAAAGCTCTGAATCCAAAATACCCATACATCTAGCGGTTTTTAGGGGGCAGACGTTTATGGTTGACCCGTTGTTGATGAGGACTTGTGGCAGGATTTTCCCTCGGGTCCGGACGGTGATATGGAGGGTCAGGCTGTGTTTCCTCCCCAATGGAGATAAGTCTTCATCTGAAAATGACAGGCTTCTTTGGACTGTAAGTGACCCGATCATGTTTAGCAATTGTTCGGGTGTGGAGTCTGGTGATATGACGGCCTCGTCTAGAAGTTTGATGAAGGCGGTCTTGTGAGGTTTGGAGGCAACCAAGAGGCCCCAAATGGTGATGTGTGCCTGGGTCTTCTTCAACTTCTCAAGTACTCGATCTTCTCCTATTTCTTTAGGAGGTGGTGATTTCTCGGCATCCACCGGTGGTGGTTGGTATACCCTTCCTGAACGGGTGATTTGTTGGATCCAAAGGGATGCTGGGTCTGATCCCTCTGGGATTTCTAATGACTCTGCCGACCAACTAAAAGTTCCGGGAGAGGTTTCTGTCATACAGATTGTCTCCTTAGGGGGGCCTCGGGGTTTCCATGGCTGTTTTTTCTTCTGCTGGGTCCATCATATCCCGATTTTCGGGATTGATTTTGATTGTAAGTGGCTGTGAGATCCCTTGATTTGTCTTTCCTAAACCTTGCCCGGGTAGGAAGTTCATCTCAGCCATCCATTGGTCGATTATCGGATTGAGGCCTGGGGCAACTTGAGCCTTTGCTGGTAGCATAACGGGGCGCCTTATAGGCTGGGTCATCCCCTCGGGTGCGGAAATGGTTCTGACTTCAATGAGGTCCCGGATACGATGGCGAAGAGCCAAGCAGCGTTCCGTGTCATGGCCAGCTGCTTGATGGTATGCACAGTTTTTATTCATTCTCCAGGTGTTGGGAATAGGGTTTGGTGGGGGGGGGGGCGCGGGTTGAGTGGAGTGATCAGTCCGACTTTTCGGAGTAGTTCCAGGCTTTTGACCAGGGTAGTGGGGAGGGTGCAGAAGTTTCTCCTCTTCTTAGCCTCGGTGTTTGAAGAGTCTCCTTGTGCAGGCCAACTCATCGGAGGGGTTTGTTGTGATTGTTGGAATGGATTTTGTTGATATGGGTACGAGCTTAGTTGATTCACGGCTGGAGTGGCTGCCTTTCTCCGGTGTATGAGGCTTTCTTGGTATCTGTTTCTGCCTTCTTGGCCAGTTCTTCCTCTACTTGCGACCCCATACTCAACAGGGCTCTGAAGTGTGGGAATACATGCTTTCCCATGCAACTCAGTACGGCCGGGGTGAAATTCTTCTGTATGATCTCCAGCTATTCTTCTTCATCAGGTCGCTTGGACATTTGGGAGGCCATCTCTTTCCAGCGTGTGACGAAATCGCTGAAGCTCTCTTTCTCGCCCTGCTTGGCCATTTCCAGGTGTTTACGGGTAATTTCTAAATCCTCGTTGGACCCGTATTTGGTCATGAACTCCTTGACGATATCTCCCCAAGTCTTCGTGTGGTATCTCTCTTGATCGAAAAACCATCTCAGGGCGGCCCCTGTGAGAGTCATGTGAAAGGCTTGAGCCAACTTCGGCTCCCCACAGCCTGATACTTGCATGGATCTGATATAGGATTAAAGATGGGTTTTGGGGGGTGTGGTCCCTGTGAATTTGGTGATGGAAGGGAGCTTGAATCCCTGAGGCAGTCTTGCTTTTGGGTAGAGGGAGAAGGCATTCATATCTGTGATCTCGTCTGCCCCTTTTATCAGAGAAATCCCTCTTTGCAGAACCTTCATCTGCTCTTTCAATTTCTTCACCTCTTCGCTTTCTCTTGACGCCTCATCGGGCTGTTCCCGAGCTATAACCGATTCTGCATACACTGCCTGAAGTCGGTTGATGTCTGGGTATTCATTGGGAGGGGCTATTGGGGCCAGTGGTGGAATAGGTCTTGCGGGGACTTGTCGCCATGGCTGGTATTGGGGGTCAAATCCGGGTTGTACTTGGGGTTGCGGCCAAACTATGGGTGGCTCTTGTTGCTGATAAGTGGGGCCTGAATCCGGGGCCCATTGATTCTGGTTGTTGGGATCGGTTTGAACGGGATCGGTTTGAACGGGACCGGCTATGATGGGACCCGTTGGTGGTGGGTTGGTTCCTTGGACAGGGGGAAGCACTTGTGAAGACTGCCCTTGGTTCGGATCTTGATTTGGTGGTAGTCGTTCAAAACCCGGTGGTGCGGCTCGTTCGGCTGACAACTCCTCTATTCGGACACGGGTATTCTGTTGCTCGTTTGTGAGGCTTGCTAGGTTTATGCTGACGGTCGTCAACAGACGGTGAATCTCGGCTAAAGTTGGCTGAACTACAGATGCCTCAGCTAGGCTCTGATCTGTCTCTTGATTCTCGCGTCCATCGGCCATTTCGGGTGTGCTTGGTCTTACTAATCTTCCGGTATGATCTCGACCGGCCCAACCTTCCAGACTGTCATCGCTTTACGGCTGTAGACGAAACCACGTGGCGAAGATGAAGGAAGACTGTGATGCGTCTCGATTTTTGCCAAAAGAAATACTAAAAATTGATGAGAAAAACCTCGGATTTTAAAAAGGTGTTGGAAAGTAAGCCGTAAGGTGGTACATCCCTTATGGCTGTTTGACAAGTGTTTTAGCCGACTCAATCTTATATGCAGCGTAGGCTTACGAACGGTTAAGGCTTCAGGCTCCCTCCTATTTGGCAAGACCTTGCGATATACCTGTAGACACCCCCGATCCTTGATCCCCGCAAGAACCCTAACGACCTACGAGAACTACTATTTTTGGAGTCCGGGACCCACCCGAGCACCCGAAACTACCCCGAAGGGGTTTGTTGCGCGACAAACCTATTTTTTGTGGGATTGTCGCACGACATATCAGTATGTCGCGCGACAATCACGGGTATATCGCGCGACAAACACTCCTTTGTCGCACGACAGACCCCTATGCACCCGACCAACCACTTTCTGACACATCACAGTGTCAGAACCCATCACTTCAGCCGTTTGTCGCGCGACAAACAGATATGTCGCGCGACAAACAGAGATGTCGCGCGACACTTGCCCTTTCTGGAGAAATGTCGCACGACAATCCTCCCCGAGCAGTATAAATAGGCCAACACCCCCAAGGGTTCTGGACGGCAACTTCTCGCCCCAATTTTTATACTAAAATTCCTTATTCTCTCTCATATTTTCTAATCTTTAAGCCTTCTCCGGAAGCATCTGCGATAACATTTATTTCTGTAAGACTCTCGGATCTAATCTTGGCACCGGAGTGCCACCTTCTAGAGTCAGACCGCTGGAAATATTTCTAAGAGGAAAAGCTAATATTCGCCGGAGGTCTTCTCTGCCGTATTATATTTTCTCTCTCTTATTCTTATATATATCGTCGGGAAGGTAACTAAAGTCTCTTCTAGTAATTAAATAAGATATTTGTATATTAGTTTTATTGTAGACTTGTTTAAAACTCGATTTTTCTAACGGGGCGCTGCCTCGCACCCCGCGACCTGACCGGGGCAGGTCGATCCCCGTCCTAGTAAGCGAAGAAGTGGCGACATAGTTGTGGTAGATTCCTAACGCGCTCGAAAAACAGGTTTTCATTAGTTATTTCCAGAAAGCAGTAGAATATCAGTAAAAGCATCCAAGTTTTCCAACATAGAATAAACATATAAAACCACTAGAGACCGAAAGGGCGGAATTGGTGCTTAACACCTTCCCAAACCGTAATATAGTTCCCGAACCCTATAGAATCCTGGTTTGGTAGACGAACGTGTAAAGAAAGGCTTATCTGTAGCCTTCCCTCTTACACAATCATTTTGTCCGTTTTCTCGTAAAACGTACTGGCGACTCTGAACGAACCCTCTTGCATCTAGAAATAGGATAGAGGGACTCCCGATATGAATTATCAACATATAGAAGCAAATGGAACAACGGAATCCTTTTCGATATTTCAGACTCTCACCGAACGGGGACGAGACCCGGGGGTCGCATTTGCGGATTCTCACAGTGGCGACTCTGCTGGGGACCTAGAGAACTAGGCTCTTATATGTGGATTTTTTGTTTATGAATATGTTGATATGCATGCTTTTACTGCTTTCCCTACTTGCCCCCTGACGTGGCGCCTGGATTTTATTGTTGACCTGACCTAGAGGCGCAGTAGAGTCCATTCATTGACATAGACATATGTTTAGGATTTTCCCTTTCTGTTATATTTGATTGTAAAGAAATATCTTTTCAAATAAAAATGGCGTTTTCAAAATACACCTCAAAGATAAGATATCTGTAAATTAAATCTTTTGAAAACTCTTGTTTTCACGCACATCACTATTCATGCATGGAGCTTACGAGTGTGATTTTTTCCCCAAACCCTCGGAAGTATTATAAGTGAGTAGGAAGTTGGCTTGCTTGGGCCAACATAAACCGAAAGCATTTACTTCCACTCTCCTTGGCCAAGTACGCCCCCGAGGTATATCGAGTGACGAGAACACTCACGTACCCGGGAAGTATATCGAAAGATTTTTGCACGTACCCGCCCTTGGGGTATATCGCGAGTTCTTGCCAAATAGGAGGGAGCCTGAAGCCTTCACCTTGCATTACACATGCGTTGCATATAGGAAGAGTCAAGATAGAACACTCTTATCTTTTTTTTTTTTTATCAACCTTGAAGAGTTCGTACCGCATAGGGCCTTGTCATGTATATCTCCCCCAGATATTGGCGAGTACGGCCGGAGGCTGACTAACCTCCGTCGTAGAAATTTACAATGAGATCAGCTCGTTGTGACTTTCCCGGTACATCTCCCATGAAAAGCAACTCAAGAGGAGAGATATTCCCA